>CM060901.1:930280607-935080607 GCA_030737815.1 Allium fistulosum | reverse complement strand
AAATCCCTTAGACAAACCCGATGTCGATGTCAAGCACAGAGCTTTCTCAAGTAGAGTACGATTCATCCTCTTCGCAACACCATTCGACTGCGGATCTCCCGGCGTAGTAAAATGCCTCTAAATAACATAATTCTTGCACAACTCTAAGAACTCTCTAGAAACATACTCTCTGCCATGGTCGTACCTTAGAACCTTCAAAGACTTGCCACTCTCATTCCCAACAAGAGCTTTCCATGCTTTGTACTTTGCAAATGCCTCCGACTTGGCCTTCATTACATACACATATACCTTCTGAGAAAAGTCATCAATAAAAGAAATACAGTAGCGAGCTCCTCCCAAAGAAGCTACCGGCATTGATTCCCAAACATCCGTGTGAACATACTCAAGAACCCTTCTCAAATCATGTTTTCCTTCACCGAATGATACTTTTGTTTGCTTCCCCATGACACATTCCTTGCAAAACTCTAGTTTGTTGAAACTCTCTCCATCGATCATCTCCCTCTTCCGAAGAATATCCAAACTCTTCTCCGAGACATGACCTAACCTCAAATGCCACAACCTAGTCGCATCCAAGCCACGAGAACTATCAACTCCAACACAAGTTTCACCTTTTGTAGTCATTCCTTGAAGCAAATAAACACTATGAGTCCGAGTACCCTTCATCACCACCAGCGCACCCTTCAAAACCTACAATCTATCACTCTCAATAGTGATCTTACAACCTAAAGAATCCAGCTGCCCCAAAGAGATAAGAGACTTCCGAAGTCCCGGAACATAGCATACATTAGTGAGAGTACGAACCACTCCGTCAAACATCCGAATTTGCATAGAACCAATGCCTTTCGACTTACAAATAGCACCATTACCTATAACAATTGAATTTCCTTCTTTGTTGACATAAGAAGAAAAACAATTCCTATTCGGAGTCATATGATAAGATGCTCCTAAATCGAGCGCCCATTCGCTACCCGAAACATCCGATGCTACCACCGTCAACACATCTATGTCTCCCTCACCAACACCACTCTCCACCGCAACCGATGAAGATGCTACTTCCTTTTTCCTTCTCCTTGTCCGGACACTCATTCTTCCAATGACCGGGGTTCTTACAAATATAGCACTTGTCCTTTCTTTCCTTCGACTTTCCTCTCCAACCGGGGTTCCTTGGTTTAGAATGCCCATGGTTCTCCTTCTTCGCATATCTTTCCTTCTCCACAAATAAACCGTGACCACTACTACCACCACTACTTCCATCACCCAACTCCTTCATTTGATCCCACAACTTCTCACTAAGAAGACCCGTTTTGAAATCATCTAGAGTCAAGGTATCCCGGCTATATATCAAACTATTTGAGAAATCTGTATAACGGTCCCGCAACGAACACAACAATATCATCGCCTTTGGCTCTTCCTCAATCTTCAAATCTACCGCCTTCATCTTCATTAGAAAATCATCAAAGGTATTCAAGTGCGCCTTTAGCGAAGTACCTTCCTTCATCTTATAGGTGGAGAAAGTTCGCAACAAGATCAAACGATTAATTAGTGACTTCATCATATATAACTCCTCCAACTTGTCCCATATACCCTTAACAGTAGTATCACCACTAATTTCAGAGATAACATTCTCCCCCATAGCAAATTGAAGTGTAGTGAATGCCCACTCTTCCATTTCTTCTCTCTCAACATCCGAGAGGATTGCCGGCAGTAAATGTGTATAAAACACTACCCGATGCACCTGATTTCGCCTAAGAACTTTCATCTTCCATTGCCACTTTTCAAAATCATTATCGCCATTCCACTTATCTATAACTAATTATGATCCCGAAGCCACGTACATAAGGCACTACACCACTTGGATTAACCATTAAGGAACTACCTAAGGTATTATCTAATTCCGGCACCACCTACCAACACCAAATCTCTGATACCAAATGTTGTGAGAAATTCTAACTCGAGACCTCTCAAATTAAAACCCCAAAGAACAGCGTAAAAATGAGATTGTGGTAAGAAGTGCAAAAACAACCAATCAATATCTCAATCTAATCCAAAAGCAATCACAATCTCCAAACAAGCAATAGATAATCAAAGCAATAGCAGTAAAATAAATCACATGCTGATTTATAGTGGCTCCACTAACGTCTTGTTAGTGTACATCCACTTTGAGAGAGAGCCTTTATTAATACCCATGAGAAGAGTACAAGAGATTGATTACACTGATCAAAACTCTAAAAGAATTGATTTGTGGAGTAGAGAATTGAAGAAAATTAGGTTTAGATAAACCCTAATTAGTGGAGACTAAAACCTTAGATTAAACCCTTAATCACCTCATAGTTGTCTCGTCTCTGAATCCTGAAAATAGCTTATATATAAGGGTGGAAAACCTAGGCAAAATTCCAGAAATTCCCCTTCGAATATCACAAATCCTCACACCAAAACCCGGGCTAAAAATAGGCTGAAAAACATCATAGACGTCTGTCACTATGTGATAGACGTCGGTCATATGCCTCGGGAAAACATTCCTTGACACCACAGACGTCTGCCAGAAAGTGACAGACGTTTGTCCACATTCTCGGATTCTATAGTTACAGACGTTTGTCACTTTATGACAGACGTCAATCGCCTGATGCTAGCAACAACACTCACTTATTTCACCATATCTTTCTTCGCCAAGCTCCGATTTGCGAACCATTTTCACCGTTATAAAGCTACTTTCGACCTCTTCAATTCTCCATATAGTGCCATCAAAATTCAACAACAGCAGATCATTTGGACAATAAGTGGCGATGGACCAGGTCATCATGATTAATTGTGCAATCTCAAATCTTTCCATTAGGGTGGATTTTAGGGTCTAGTAGTCTCACGTTGTCTCATTTGCCTCGTAGGTTAAATTCAATTCAAATTCATTTGCATTTAATCTCCCAATATACCATTTATTTTTGAAATGATATTGCATTCCATTTTATATCACATATGGATGTCGTGTTCGTGCATCATATTCAATTCATATTGTTAGATTGCATATTAACATAAATGAACACAACATAGTAAAATTCATTTCACGAATATGAGATAGTAAAATAGAACATAACTTGCATATCATGAAAATTATATTCAATTACAACATTGCAATTAAACAACCATTTATTTCATATCAATTTGTATTCATAACAACATTTATTTGAATTATCTAAATAGTATTTAAATTTAAATTCGATTTATATTCCAGCATTTTCTAAAATAAGTTAAATTTAATTTAAATTTAATTTAAATTTAATTTAAATTAAAAAGTTAATTCAAAATAATTTTAAATCCATTTCTGCAATTTTTCAAGTCATAAAATCTTAGTTTTACCAAGACTTCCTTTCATTTATAAAACATTTCGTCTTTTAAAACCTTCCTTTGAATTTAAACACTTTAAATTCATTTAAAATTTCATATTAAAAGTATTATTTAAACTCAAAACTCTTTTTTTATTTAATTTTTAGAGATTTAAAATTCAAAAAATTGGAAATTTTAAATAAAATTAAATAAAAAGTCAAATCTTCTATTTAATTCCCATATTTTTCTAATTAACTTCCTCTGACTTTGCCCGAGAATCACTACCTTTCACTGCTGAACCCAAACATCACTTGTAAGTAACAAAAATCATTATACACTAAAGTTTAGGTAAACAAAATAAAATAGCTTACCGACTAACTTCAACTAAATAATGCATATCAATTATAATTCTATATTAAATAGTAAATATTAAAAACTAGTCATAATTTTTAACTATTAGTTATCAACTAATTCTTATTTAAGTATTATGTATTTAATACTTATTTGTTATTTGTTATTAATTATTATTATTTTTATTAATTATTAGTTATTATTTTTATTATTTAATATTGATTTTTAACTTTTATTATTATTTAATATTGTTTTTTAACTTTTATTATTTTATATTGATTTTTAACTTTTAATTTTTATTTAATATAAAAATATTATTATATTAATTATTAGTTACTATTATTTAATAGTAATTATTATTTATAAATTATTAATTATTAACTAAATATTTATTATTTATTTATTGGTTATTAATATATCAATTATTGATTATTTTTTGTTAATTTTTTATCAGTTATTTAATTATTAATCATTATGTATATGTTATTGATTATTAATTATTAAATATTTAATAGTAATTTTTGAAAACTAATTACTATTTTTTAATTATTAAGTATTAATTAATTAATAGTGATTATTATTAATTTTTAAGTTTATTATTAAGTATTCTTATTTATTAATTATCGAATAGTGATTATTAATATTAATTATTCATATTTTCAAATTAATTATTATTATTTAATAGTAATCATTAATTATTAATAAAAAAATTATTCATTGTTAATTACTAATTACTAATTATTAAGTATTATTATTTAATTATAATTATTAATTAATTATTACAATGGGCAAACAAAAAAGGTTGTAATAGACATCTATTACAACTGACAAAAAGAAGAGTTGTAAAAAATAGATATCTGTTACAACTGACAAATGAAAAAGGTTGTAATAGGCATATATTACAACTGACAAAAATGAAAAGTTGTTAAAAATAGGTATCTATTACAACTGGCAAAAAAGAAACGTTGTAATAGGCATCTATTACAACCGGCAAAATAAAAGAGTTGTTGAAAATAAGTTTATACAACTTTCTAAAAAAAGAGTTGTAAAAACCTTTATTACAACTGCCTTTTTTAGCAGTTGTAAAAATACAGTTGTAATATGGTCTTTTTGTTGTAGTGTTTATATTTCATCAATTTCTTACATTTATATGTACAAATATAATTTAACAGCAATTTATTCTATATCAATAAGAATCAACAAGCAGTAAATAAGAAGAATTTGTAAATTATTATATCTTTTATTTATTTATTCTTTACTTTATCATATAATCTCATCCATTTTATTTTAATTGATTATTTTTCCAATCAAAATTCAACACTAATTATAATTAAGTATCCAATATTACAACAATCAATAACAAACAATGCAATTGAGGCTTAATGCATCCAAAACACCACAATAACCAAACGGCCATCAATATAACATAACACATATCAATAAATATAATTTTAATCGATGGATGTACATTTAATATTTTAAATCTTAAATAAATAAAATAAATAAATCATACCAACTTGCTTTTATAAATAGCACAAAAACTTAGAAATCTTAGGGCAAATCATCTAGAATTTCACCATGAATCCAACAAAACAAACTGCGTGTAAATTGGAGTTCTTATGCAAACGTTATGAAGGCTAGAAGTTTTAGAGCTTGATTTATAAATAAATAAAATTTTACGTCTTTAATAAAATTGTACCATTTCTTTCCCAAATTAAACTCCCTGCTAGCCACAACTTTTGATCGAAAAATTCGATGCCATGTTGTCACAATCAACCTACCGACCAACCCAAACTTAACTATCATCTCCTCCTCCACCCATTAGACAACCATCACTGTCGATAGTTTTCGAGCAGCTAATACGCTTTAAATGTGGATATCATAAACTATTAACTTGAGAAAACATTAAATATATATCTTTTATTGTACTAAAATACACATAATATAGTATAATCTTGCGAAAAGCGAATGAATAATTTTCAGATTTGGATGCCTTTGTATCTGTATCCAAATCCATTTTTTTTAATATCAGATATTTATCCTCATTTTGGATATGGTTGCGAAATGATTTCAAACTTTTCAGACATTCATTAACAGTCCTAGTTAGGGGTTGGTACGGAAAATTACCTTACCAATCGGGCTTTTCCCGTTCCTTCCGAGCATTGATGGAAAGAAAACATTTGTTTCGATTTTTGTTCCGTGAACTTTGGAATTCCTAAAATCAGTAATCACAGGAATTAGAAAAAGTTGGATGGAAGATGAAAATTCCTTTTTTCCGGTAACAGTGAAAAACATACTGGTTGTGGAGATACGAGCGTTTTGAACAACTCTTGGAATATATATTTCCAGGTCTAAAATGTTTGGAATCAAATTTGTTGGAGTGTACAGATGTAGGTACAAGAATCCTCAAGGCTCTGCTCAAGCTTAATATATTTTAGGTTTCTTTTAGGTTGGTAGTTTTTTGGATTTGATTCTAGTTTGAAAACAACAACAGTTAGTCATGTTTTTAATGTAGTGAACATTAGGCACAAATCTCTAAAATCAAACTTAATTCAAACGTATCCATGTGCAAATCGCATATGTAAAGCGGATCCCTATAATTATTTTACTGTAGTAAATTTGTTTCGTGTTTTCTTGTTCCATTGCTTAAAAAAAATCATAAAATTGTAAATATTAAACAAGAAAAGAGCTACAGGTCCCTGGTTTTAATGTTGTTATAAGAAAAGTCCTTGTAGAAATGAATATGTAAATTTGGTTTTTATTTTTTGAAAATAAAAAACACAGGGTCTTTGTACTTTTCTGACAGAAAATGAAAGATAACTTGCAATTTTTTAATATTTTTTTGAAAATTTTGAAAAGTGCAGCTTGCGCTTTCTATTAGAGAAAACGCAAGCTAGTTTGCGCTTTCTAATTATGAATTTTTTTTTTGAAATGTTTGAAATTTTAAAAAGCGCAAGTTAACTTGCACTCTCTATCAGAAAAGCGCAAGCTAATTTGCGCTTTATGATTTTGAAATATTTTTTGAAAATTTTGAAAAGCGCAAGTTAACTTGCACTCTCTATCAGAAAGGCGCAAGCTAGTTTGCGCTTTATGATTTCGAAACATTTTTTAATTTTCGAAATTTTTGAAAATCGCAGGTTAACTAGCGCTTTATCTCAGGAAAGCGCAAGCTAGTTTGCGCTTTATGATTTTAAAAAAATAGGGACCTAATTTACGTACTAATTGCTATAGGGACTTCTCTTGTAACAACATCCGAAATAGGGACCTTGTATGCAAAATCCCTGTATTAAACTAGGCTACCGGATAAAAACACAAAATAAATGCAAAAATATCTGCACTTATTGAGAAATATTGCAAACATATAAGTAAATATTCACTTAATAATTTTTTTTAAAACAGGTACTTTATTAACACAGAAAAAGCATATATTTACATGATCTGCCTCGTTAAAACCTGATAATCACCCTAACCTAGATGGGTGTCTTACCGGGAAAAGAGTACATATTATATTCATATATTAATTGTACAACAGTAATAGAAGACTGTTGTCCAAGTTGTCAAGTAGATGGAGGAGTAAAAACATAGATAACACATTCAAAACCATCCACAGGGGACAACTTAGAACAACACAACAACAAAGAAAAAATGAAAACAAGAAAATACAAGACACGTGTTCTCACATAAAAAATCAAACAGGGAACGGGACACGAGGAGACACAACACTAACCACACCGAAAAGGCGAGAGAACCATCTTCAAATTACTATACTAAAATCAGATCTAAAAGAGGAGAAGTGGCCAAAACTCAAAAATGGTGGCAACAAAAACCAGAAATATTCCTTTAAATAAAGGAAGATTAAGCACCAGAACGAGGATAGAACCAACTGCAGATTCATGGTGGTCGAAAGCTCTGATTATGATCAACCGCTATCCCGAAGTGTAATAAGCTAAGTTTACATTCTCTACTTAATTTCTTGAAATCTAATTTCCTTTGTATTAATTGAGTGCAACCTTGAACTGTAAGCATGACTCTGACTTGAATTGGTAGTTCTATACCTTTAAAGATTCTTGTGTTGCGTTCGCACCAGATATGCCACATAAGTGTAGTAAACACAATATTCTTGAAGCTATTTAGAAATTGATCGCTTGTCTGATTTTGAATCAAAAGTTGTAGTATTTGGTTGATTTCGCATGAATTTCCAGTGGTAATTCACTTAATAATTACTGACATATCTGCAAATATTTACTCAATTATTATATAAAATTGCACACATGTTTGCAATTTTTCATTCGAAGTTGTCTGTTTTGTTTTATTTTTGTTTTCCACCAACTTTTTCTTGTTTTTTGTGCAATAAATATGATGTTAAATATGATTTGAAATAAATTTTGAAATGTTGAAATATACACCAAATAATTGCATAAAAATATGCAATCATTGGCTATACTTGATTGTATATCAGCCACTACTAGAAAAGGCCTTAAAACCGACAGTCAGGGCCGACGGCTTCCGACGGCCAATTTCCGACGGCTTTCGACGGGTCGTCGGCGGCCGTCGGAAGCCGTCGGAAATCTGCGATTATAGCTCCAACCGAGAGCTTTCTTCCTCCTCCTCTCCATACGAAAATTCCTCCAAAAAACCCCCAAATTCAACCTCCAAGATTCCAATCCCAAATTTCTAGCTTCCGGATCTTCCAAGGCTCCCTAATCAAACTTCATTACTCTTAATCTCAGGTATAATCTCTTATTTTTGTGAAAAATTCAGTTTTTACCATAATTGTAGATTTGCATAAATTGATAAATTAGGGCGAATTAGTGATTGCAATTGTTTCCAATAACGTAATAACGGTTTATAGCATCACATGGTATACCGATTTCATCTTTTATCGTGAAATTGTGAAAAACACATATAATTTGTGGTTGTTCATGTATATGTAAATTGTTGCGTATGCCTTGATTCGACGATTGTATACGTTATATGGAATAAGATAAAATGATTGAATGAACTAGGAGTATTATATTGTGCGCGTATTTACTTATGAAACAAAAAAAATGCATTACTCTAAATTATAATTGTGTGTATTGAAAAATGACAAAAATGTTAAAACAGCCTTAAGTTGATGTAATACGTTGAAAATCACTACGAAGTTAAAAAAACTTATGTCGGCTTTTGGTTTACCGTATCAGAAAATAGATACATGTTTAAAAGGATGCATGTTGTTTTGGAAAGAAGACACAAACCTTAGAAATTGTAAAGTTTGTAACCAGGAGAGATACAAACCAAGAAAAAAGAAGGGGAAGGAAGTTCCGTACAAGCGTTTGCACTACTTACCCATAACTCCAAGACTTCAAAGATTATATGCATCTTCTGTAACTGCGTCTAATATGAGGTGGCATAGCGTGAGAACGGAGGAAGAGGGTACGTTGACACATCCGGCCGATGGAGAAGCATGGAAGCATTTCGATAAAACGTATCCAAATTTTGCAGCGGAGAGTCAAAATGTTAAATTAGGATTATGTACGGACGGTTTTTCTCCATTTTCTCAATTTGGTTCTAAATATTCATCCTGGCCCATTATCGTCACACCGTATAATTTACCTCCATGGATGTGTATGAAAACGCAATATATGTTTCTTACTGTTGTCGTTTCTGGCCCCGACGATCCGACACAAGGAATCGATGTATATTTACAACCGTTAATTGAGGAGTTAAAAATACTGTGGAACGAAGGAGTAGAAACATACGATGTGTCCAAGAAGAAAAATTTTCGTTTGTTTGCTTCTTTGTTGTGGACTATAAGTGATTTTCCTGCCTATGCAATGCTTTCGGGATGGAGTACTGTCGGTCGTCTAGCATGTCCATATTGCATGGATGAAACACGAGCGTTTTCTTTACCTCATGGTAAGAAAATTTCATGGTTTGACTGTCATCGATATTTTCTCCATGTAAATCATCCCTTCAGAGGAGACAAGAAAAACTTTTTAGCTAATAGAGTAGAAACCAGACAACCACCGACGATATGGTCAAGCGAAGACATATATGAACTTGTTAAGGACTATCCAAAGATATATGAAACTGGCGAGCAAACAGAAATTGAAAGCAAATCAGTTGTTCATAACTGGTGCAAACAAACTATTTTTTGGGAGTTGCCGTATTGGAAACATCTTCTGCTTCGCCATAACATAGATGTGATGCACAATGAGAAAATTGTATTTGATAATGTTTTTAACACAATTTTGAATGTGAAAGGGAAGACGAAGGATGATTTGAAATCAAGACGTGATATAGTATAATTATGCAAACGTCCCGAGCTTCATATGAAACCAAATGACAGTAAAAAACCCAAAGCATGTTACGAATTAGATAATAATCAAGTTAAAACTGTGTTAAAATGGGTGGAAGGGTTAAGATTTCCTGATGGGGTATCATCAAATCTTCGTAGATGTGTTCACTTTAAAAATGGTAGATTGAGCGGAATGAAAAGTCACGACTGTCACATAATGATGGAAAATTTATTTCCCGTAATGTTCAAAGAACTATTGCCGTTAAAAGTTTGGAAGGTAGTAACGGAGCTTAGTATATTTTACAAAGAGCTTTGTTCGACTACTTTAAAAGTGCAACGTTTACGTAAACTTGAAGTGGACATTCCTATATTGCTTTGCAAATTAGAGAAAATATTTCCGCCAGGTTTTTTTAATGTGATGGAACATTTACTTGTTCATCTCCCATCTGAAGCACGACTTCGAGGTCCTGTCCAATATGGATGGATGTATCCATTTGAGAGGTATGTAATATGTTATAACGTAATTTAATTACATTTGAAAGATGAAGTTAATATAAATTAATTTTGCATAGATTTTTGAATCATCTGAAGAAAAAAGTGAGGCAAAAAGCACGAGTTGAAGGTTCGATATGTAAATCTTACATCGAAGAAGAAGCTTCGTTCTTTTTCTCTCACTATTTCAGTGACCATGTGAATATTACATTTCAAAGTGTTCCTCGTAATGACGAAGGCGACGAACAAGAGTCCTCTCAAGCAATGTTATCTATTTTTAGACAACATGGTCGGCCTTCTGGAAAATGTGTAGAAATATGGCTAGACGATATAGATCTTCATGTAGCACACACTTATATTCTTCTAAATTGTGCCGAGGTTGCACCGTTTGTTAGGTAATCTGAAATAATAATTTGTGTTTTATTCTTTTCTATAATGCATGCGCGTGTATAACCTAGTGTAATAATTTGTTTATATAAACAGTGTTTATGAACGTGAACATCCGAACGGAGATCTTAGTAAAGAATTTTCCGGTTGGTTTTCAAATTACGTTTATGAGCCGAGAAATTGTGTTGTTGACGAAGGGTTGAAACATCTTGCGATGGGACCAAAAAGAGTGGTCAAGACATATCCAATATATTTCGTCAATGGATATAAATTTAACATCAAAGAATACGGTGCAGAAAAATTAACAAATAATACTGGTGTATTTGTTAAAGGTAGTGACGATCCAGAAAATCACTTAAATGATTTTTATGGCGTTCTAACACAAATTTTGCAACTGACATATTTCTCACGACCCGCGGAGGATGTGTTTCTATTTAGATGCAATTGGTTTAGCAATGTTCCAGGTTCTGGAATTAATGTGCACAAGGATTATAATCTTATCGAAATAAAGCATACATCGCACTATCACAAGTATGATCCTTTTGTACTAGCCAAACAAGCATTGCAAGTTTATTACGCTCCTTATCCGTTTCTAAAAAGAGATAAAGCAGATTGGTCTGCAGTTTTTAAAACAAATGCCAGATTCACATTCGATGGGAAGAATATTCCGGACGAACAAGCTTATCAGGCAGATCTCGAGCAAAATAACGATATAATAATTACAGACGATCATACAGATTTTGGTCCTTTGATCGATGAATCAAATGTTTTGGTAGAAGCGTTTGACAGTGCAGAGGAAAATATCGTCGAAAACGAGACCGAATCTGAATCAGAAGACGATGATGACTGATATAAATCTGAATCTTTTTTTTGCAATTGATATAACTATGTTGAATTCTTGATGTATTATGAAATTGATGTAACTATGAAACCAAATCCGATTACTATTGTTTACATGTTTTATGTTATTTCCATTTGTCATTTATTTAGCAATTTTTATTAAAAATGCAATGAACTCTGCTTATCGTTGGAAGAGTACACCCATTATGAATCAGGTATAACACACTTCCATTTCTATTTCCATTTCAGTCTTTAATTAAGCAATTTATACCGTTTATGTCATTTTCATATGAAATATATTTCATTATCATGTTATTATTGTCTTATATAATGATGTGTATATGTCACAGGTTTAGCATTATGTCAAATAGAGGTAGGAGCTCTTCACGATCGTTAGGAGGCGATGGCAGTGGCCCATCGCAAGAGCCACAACGTCCAGTAGTATCGTTAGTTCCTAGAGCAGATGGGTAAGAATTAAATTTTATTCAGCATCTTATTTTTTTTATGATATACGTACTTATCTATATCGTACTTAAACAACAGGGGGTTCGACCTACTTCCCTCTATGGTTGTGCTGGACGTCTCTAGAGTTGCTTATCGCAGTAGGATCAGTGCTTGCTGGCCGAAGTGGGATAACATCCCTCCTCATATCATAGAGTGCATATGGAAGAATGTCTTAGTATGTGTATTTTTCTGTTTTCCATTTTTAATTTGTTTTTGTCGTTTTCCTACTGTTTATCGTTTAAAGTGTAATTTTTTTTAACATGGGCTGAGATAGAATACTGGATGAAGAAAATGCGCAAGAACTACAGGGACATGATATCAGAGATTAAGAAATCTGGTAAGAAATCACGGTGGATGGGAGAGAGCGTGTGGCAAGCTTGGTTGAGATACTGGGAGACGGACGAGGCGAAGGCAAGTATACTAATTTTTTTTGAATTATTTAACGTGATCGAAAAATAATGTATCAAATTTTGAATGTACAGGCAGAGTCGGATAGAAACTCCGCAAATAGAAATTAGAATCTCGTCACTCATCGCGGAGGATCGAAGTCGTTTCAGCAGTATCGGCAGGAGTTGGTAAATTTACTGAATAATAAATGTAAATAGTTTATGCTATATGATTTTAAATGTATAATAATTGTATGTAACGATCAACTTCAGGAAGCCGAGGAACATGGTCCTGTCAGCTATATGGACGTGTTCACCCGTACGCATGCTGTCGAGCATGTTAATTCAGACGGGACTGTTTTGTATACATGGCAGGACGATAAATCCAGCAAAAGCCATGTAAGCATATTTCATTTTATTCAGTATTAGTAATTGTTTTAACTGTTAAACTATAATGATATAAGATATGATATTATATTAATTTGTTAATGCAGAAGAAGTTTATGGAGTAGCGGCAGAAACTCCTTACTGATACGGGTCGAGATCAGCTGACGACCGATGAGGAGGACGCTATTTTTGAGTCCGTTATGGATCCAGTAGAGCATGGTCGACGATACGGATTTGGAAATCTAGCGGTAAATAATTTACTTTTTCTTAAAATACTTCAAATTTGATATTTTGACCTTTTCAAAACAATAAACTTAAATTTTATTCATTTTTCCATTGTTGCAGTCCAGCAGTCAGAGACGGGGTCGGCGGAATAGAGGTCAGAGCGATCTAGCCGATATAGAAGAATTGCGGACTAGAGTGTCTCAACTGGAGGAGCAGAACCGCCAACAGGCCATGCAGACCACACAGTTGTTAGAGTACATGCAGCAGTTTGATGACCGCTTCCCTTCTTCGGCTGGCTCTAGATCTGGCGGAGAATGATTCATTGCTTTCTTGCTTGCTCGTTCAGGTATGTTTTGTTTTAGTTTTGAATGATTTGATTTTATGGTTGTATGATGATGTGGATAAGGATGTTGATGATTTTGTGTATTCATAACATGATAGAACACTTATTGTTATGATTATTGTCAATGTTGGGATGATTATGTATATTATTTATTTGTGTGTTTATTGAATATTCTGTAGTTTGGATTTTGATATTTGGTTGGAATATTTTATACTGGATTGTGCAGTATTGATATAATAGTGTTTGGAAGAGAAACGTGGTTGGAAGGCTATATTTGCAGCCAAAATTAAAAAAAACACAGCAGATTTCCGACGGCTCCCGACGACTTACAGGTCGAAATTTCCGACGGCTACCGACGGTTACCGGCGGTCTGTAGCTCATTATTTTCGATGGTTTTCGACGGCTTCCGACGACTTACAGGTCAAAATTTCCGACGGATACCGACGCCCGTCGACATCCGTCGGAAACCGTTGGTACCCGTCGGAAATATGTTCGACAGGCACCGTCGGAAACCGTCGGAAGTACTGCTCCCCGACGCAGCAAATTCCGACAGCTTTTTCCGACAGCGGCCGACGGCTTCCGACGGCCGCCGACGGTTTTTGGCCGTCGGAAATTGCGTTTCCCCTTGTAGTGAGCAATATGTTGAATAATTGCATACATTTCTGCAAGTTTTCCTCAAGCATGCTATTTTCGTTTTTTTTCGTTTTCCATCCATTTTTATTTTATTTTTTTGACATAAATAAGAAGATAAATATAAACTGAAATAAGTTTTGAAATTTGAATGTTTTTTTCATTGTTTTTTGATGTTTTGTTGATGATTTTCGAAAAAAATAAACCTAATTTACATACTTTTTTTAACAAGGATGTTTTGTTGATGATTTTCGAGCAGTTATACGCTTTAAATGTAGATAACATAAACTATTAACTTGATAAAACACTAAATATATATAATTTATTATACTAAAATACACATAATATAAATTATAATCTTACAAAAAACGAACGAATAATTTTCAGATTCGGATATTTTTGTATCCGCATTCAAATTCGGTTTTTTTGAATATCGGATATTGATCCGCATTTTGGATGTGAATGCGAAAGGATTTCAGATTTTTGGACATCCAATGATAGTCCTATTTAGGGGTATGGGAAACTTTCGTACCAACCCGGGCTTTTTTCGTTCCGTCCTCGCATTGATGGAAAGAGTTTCAATTTTCGTTTCATGGACAATATTTGCAGGTCTAAAATGTTTGGAATCAAACTTGTTGAAATGTACAGACGTAGAAAGTATAGATGTAAGGATCCTCAAGGCTCTGCTCAAGCCTATTATATTTTAGGTTTCTTTCAGGTTGGGAGTTTTTCTTGATTTGATTTTAGTTTGAAAACTACAACAGTTGGTCATGTTTTTATTTAGTGAATATTATGGACACATCAACTTATTTCAAACCGCATCCCTGTGCAAATCGCATATGTAAAACGGATCCCCTGTAATTATTTTACTGTAATGAATTTGTTTCGTATTTTTTTGTTCCACTGCTTGAAAGAAAAATCATAAAATTGTAAATATTAAAACTAGGCTATTGAATAAAAACATAAAAGAGGTGCAGTAATGTTTGCACTTATCGAGAACTGTTGCAAACATATAAACAAATATTCACTTAATAATTGTAGACATATCTGTAAAATAATTCATTCAATAAGCCAATATTTGCGGACATTAAAAAACTGCAGAAAAATTTGCAATTTTTATATAAAATTGCACACATATTTGCAATTTTTATATAAAATTGCACACATATTTGCAATTTTCCACTAGCAGTCTGTTTTGATTAATTTTTGTTTTCCATCAACTTTTTCTTGCCTTTTGTGCAATAAATATGATGTTGAATATAATTTGAAATAAATTTTGAAATTTTGAAATATACACCGAATAATTGTATAAAAATATGCAATTATTAGTTATAATTGCTAGTATATCGACAATATTTTGAATAACTGCATACATTTCTTCAAGTTTTCTCGGAGTCTACCGTTTTCGTTTTTTTTCGTTTTCCATCCATCTTTATTTTTTTTGATTTTTTTGACATAAATAAGGAGACGGATATAAATTGAAATAAGCTTTAAAATTTGGAAGTTTTTTTTTGTTATTGTTGATGATTTTCGGAAAAGATATCTAATTTACATATTTTTTTAACAATAATGTATTGTATATTTTGAAACTTAATAGGGATCTTAGCTAAACTGTGCTTGTGTATTTGTTATGTTATTGTATTGGTACATTTCTAATTGCCGATCATGTCTGCTTTAAACTTTAGATTACTCGGTATGAAGCAAATAACTGTCTCTTGTATGTGAAAGCGTATGGATGTTATGTATTTTATGACTTCCTAACAAGCAATGCAAGCACTACCATATATCATGGATCTTCATTATTACTAAAACGTTACACATATAGTCAATACAACGAATTCTCTCATTTGACAAAAGCAATATGTTTTAATTACGCTTGTTTTTTTTTTCAAAATTTGAATCAAAATTTGAATGAATATTTAATTTTATACAACAAGCAGTAAAGTCAAAAATCAACGGGGTGAAAAGTAGGCATGTCAACGGATGCTTTCGGTTGCGGATAGTGTCATATCCGCATCCGCATCCGAAATCATTTTCGAATATCGGATATCTACATCCGCGGATACAGACGGATATCGGATAATTATCCTATCAGCTAATGACCAAATTTGCAAATATGATGATAATAAATAGTTTCAAGCAGTTAATACGCATTAAATGCATATAATATAAACTATCAACTTAACAAAATAATAAATGAATATCTTTTACTGCACCAAAATGCACATAATTTGAACTATAATTTTGACAAAAATCAGACGGATAATTTTTGGATACGGATGCCTTTGTATCCGCATCCGCATCTTTTTTTCGGATATCGGATATTTATCCGCTTTTCGGATGCGGATGGATTTTGAATTTTTTGGAAATCCATTGACAGTCCTAGGAAAAAGTATATGTGGACATCATTATTATAGATGATACACCTGGTAAATTTGAATTTTGGATTCAAAGTTTGAGAAATATGTATATTAAACAGCAATTACATTTTTCTTCCATGAACGTGATTGATTTAATTCCACAAGGTTACAGAGCATTGCAAAATCGACACATGTGGACTGATATTCCATTAAAAAAATGAATGTTACCCTTCAAGCTTAAAACCATTAATTAAAAGCAGTCTTTGCAATTCCAGCAGGTTCTTTGGTTTTCATGCTGATCAACGCAAATTTGTGATAAAAAATAAGGATTAGTACAGATAAAGATAAACGCAATTAATAATATAATAGCTAGCAAGTATATTGGTACATGTATAATCAGCATTTGTGGATATTATTATTTAACCGGGTAATGTAAGCACCCCCTGTGCACAGATATTACGATTGAATAATAATAAAGCTTTAATTCATCAGTCCCCTTGTTTTCAATTACCAATCCCTATTTGTCAGAAGAAGAAGTAACAGTAATTCATCCTAACTAGTTTGTAATCCGTGCGTTGCACACGGTATATGGTAGAAAAGTAATATTATAAATATTTAAAAAAATAGAATTTATTATGCAATATATGGTGAATTTGTTATGATAAATGAGTTATAAATCAAACTTATTATATTTCTAAGTGTATAATTTTAGATTCTGTTTTGTTATTTTTTACCAAATTGTCCCCTTCTAGAAAATCGGTTCAACATTGAAATCAGGAGCAAAAGTGACATAAATTAGTCAAAAACTAAAAATAGAAATCAAATTTTCATAGCTTTTTTGGAAGGGACTTTTCTTCCATTATCTTCCAATTCTAGGGACTTGACAGCCGTTCCTTAATTTTGAAAAGTAAAAATGTAACATTTGTAATGGTATAACAATTTTAGAAAGAAAGAATTATGTGTTTATTTCTTTGTATTAAAATAATAATTTTAGAAATAAAGAAATTTTATGAACTTGAATGTAGAATAATATAAGATAATTAAAGAAATTTTGTATATAATTGTGAAAATTTTAAATTATATGGAATGAAAAAATAGTTTTACCATTATGTCAATAAGAATGTAATATGCATATTGAATTATTATTACGAGTGTTAAGGCGAGTGTTAAGGCACGCGCTTCTCGCGTGATGATAGCATGCCCTTCGCGCATGATTTTTTTCTTTTTAGAAATTGTATATGTTTAACCTGTTCGAAAAAATATGATTTGCACAAATATTTAACCGTATTTTTACGTTGAAATGACATGAAGTTAGTTTTAATTTTACTTTCTAAATTGCAACATCTAATATTTTTTAGTTTGAATTTTTATTTCTATTATCAATTAATAAAGAATGAATTTGATTTTTATTATTATATTTTTCTTTCTTTTATTAATTAATAAAAAACAACTTTGAAAAAAAAAATTGTTAGATCCTATTTTTAAGTGATGTTAAGATTTCGATAATATTCATAGAGTGACGTTTTGAATTGGTAAATGAAACATATCTATTAGATCCTATTTTTAAGTAATATTAATATTTAATAACATCCGCAGAGGGGTATTTTTGGTAGTTCACGTTGATACCAAAAAAGTGTGACACCAAAGGTATTACAACTATTATTAAAGATTTTTATAATTTTTTAGATCAATAATAATTATTTTTAATTACATTTATTTAAAAGGTTTAAATTTAGCATCACATAATAAACTCAAATATATAGACTTGAATGTACAACAATATAAAAAAACTTAGGAGAAATTCATATATAATTGGAAAAACTATTAAGTGTTGGTATTTAAATGTAAAATGATAAGTGGAAATTAGGGAGGCATCTCTATCGTACTTTCATATTGTAAAGCGGATCTCTGTCAAAGTTTCATTGTAAATCTGGTCCCTATTTTATAGAAACAAAGAAAAATTATTGCTGAAATGTCAGCAACTTTTATAAACAAGTGCTGATATTTCAGTAACTTTCCCTGTTAAAGTTTCATTGTAAATCCGGTCCCTATTTTCTAGAAACAATAAAAAATTATTGCTGAAATGTCAGCAAATTTATAAATAAGTGCTGATATTTCAGCAACTTTCATACACTATGTTCACAGTGTACAGAAAAATTGCGGAAATGTCGCATCGCGAATAAAAAACAGTGACCTAATTTACACTGAAATTTAGTGAATGACTTTTCGTGTATTTTGAACTTTAATAAGGACTTGTGCCACCCAAATGATAAAGGAGAAAATTAGTAAAACAATGCAATTTTATATAATTGAAATTTTTTTTAAACTATATGGACTTGAGTGAAAAATTGATTTCAACATTTTTGGCGATATTATGAATATGACACACACATTGAATTGTCAGTTTTTTTAAAGAATTAATTAGATCAACTAATGGATATTGTTACTCATTTAGTTAATTTTAACACAAAGATTTAAATGAAAAATAATAGAAGAAAACCTGTGTGAGACGTATAAATAATTGTACAAAATTATTAAATGTTGGTATTTAAATAAAATGTGACAGAAGAGAGACCAATATAACCATTATAATAATTATAATAACGAGCGTTACAGCACGCGCTTCGCGCGTGATGAAGAATGCTGAATTGTTTTTCTACAAATTGTATTTATTTAGTACGTTCAAAAGAAAATTATTTCCACATATATTTATTCATATTTTTGAGTTGAATCATACGTAGGTACTTTAAAATTTTATTTTTAAGTTGCAATATCTAATTTCTTTTCGGTTTAAATTTTTATTTATATTTTTAATTACTAAAAAACAAATTTGTAAAGTAGTTTATAAGCTAGATTCTATTTTTAAGTGATATTAACACTTAGTAAATATTTGTTCAGAAAATTTTGAATTTGTAAAAGAAACTTAATTGTCATATTCTAATTTTAAGCGATGGTAATTTTAATAATATCTGTAAAGATGCATCTTTGGTATTTCATGTTGATACCAAAAAAGTTTGACATCAAATATATAAAGATATAAAGGACAATTTTTGAAGTTTGTGGTAGGACAAAAAATTTACGCTTCCAAACCAACTATTAATAAAGATGATATAATAACTGTAACAATGATAAATAACATCATTTAAAAATTAAATTTCTTAAGAAAATTAAAAAGAGAAGAGAAAATTCCTAGAATTAATAAGAGAGCTTTAAATGTTTCTGTTTCTCTACTATGTAATAGATAAAATAATAATTTGGTGAGATCCACTCTATGCTACGAAAGAATGATATCAAGAATAAATGACTAAGATCGCAAGAGGATACTCAATAGGAGGGCTTGATATTAGTACCGACTTGAGTAAAATGAGAGCTGGGTCCCATAAAATCCTGTAAATTTCTTCGTGGTACCTGTCACGATACATGCTTGAACTCAACATTTCATGTGTTTTGGCCCAAAAAATTTGACTGATTTGAAACCGACAGAATATCTATAGTACCCGAATTCACTATGCACGGTAATGTAGATCTCAAAATTTTAACGGTTGAAATTCAAGGGGTTGCATCATGTTTACGGTTCTGATGGTTTCTCCAGTGTTTCGGGCGTTGTTTTATTGAGTAAAATAGAATTACTTAGGAAAATTAGTATGAATTGCACGTACGCGCAACTAATAGCTAAAAATATTAAGTTTTTATTTAATAAAAAAATTAATGGATGACGTTGTTGGTTACAATGTTTTTATTTTAAGTAGTTGTAGATAATGTTGGTTGCAAATTGATAGTGAAATCCGTTGATGGATGGTCATGATGATGATGATGGTGGTGGAGATTGTATAACGATGGTGAGATTTCATTGATGGACGAAGGTATTCTTGGAATTTAAAAAGACACCTGTAAATTTTAGAGTTTAATAATTCCGTGTGAGGAATTTTATTTTTTTATTTGTTTGTGAAAATATAAAGATGGAACTTAAGAAAATACCCGGAAGAAAGATCGCCGAAAGAGGAAAAATGTAAAAATAACCCACCCCTGTTTCTAATCACATCACCTCAACAACGGGGAAGCTAAGAAACCAATGAATCTACTCGCAATGAAGACCAATTCTTTACAGTATCAAGCAAGTCTGAAGTCTGAACTAGTCTACATGAGCGCTTCTTCAGGTCCAAACAGTGGATCTCACCGAGGTCATCCAATTCAAAGGCGTGTTAACATTTCCTGAGAAACTATCGCTTCTTTCACTCGATTTGCATTGTATCTCGTCTAAAAAAAGCAATGTACATCTGTATTGAAAAAGGATGATGATGGATAATGATTATTGGCATATCTGTATTTCAAATTCTTCACAATTGAAGCAATAAAAGAAACTTTGCTCTGTACACATGAACATGCATTGTGTAATGTAGCTCTAAGGAATGTACTAAAGAACAAGTTCTCTTGGTATAGCCACCACAGTTGTCTCAAATTCAAACTCGTGACAGTTTGTCAGCCACTAGTTCCTTTACCATTGGATCATTCTGTGAAATTATGATTAACAGTATTTCCTTATGAATATAAAAACAAACATCCGTTTAGCTCAGTAAAAAAAGACCTTCTGCTATGATATTTACTAAAGCGAGAATTCAGTTAAAACTTAAAACATTCACGAGGTATTTAAAAGGTTCCATAAATATCCTTCTAGCTTGTGGTATGTACCTTCTCCTCAGGTAATTTTCTAAAGCAGGAATTATCGAAAAATTCTGATAATTATTGGCAAAACGTTGCAATTAATGAAGTTCACTGAAGACTGAACTTCATTAAGTGAATCATGAGATCCAAATATAATAGTTTTTATGTTTGATTGAATAGCTTTATTGCCGGAACATAGGATCTGGTTCTTATAGCTACTTGACCACATAATAATGTTGTTTACTTAGTTAAGGAGACAAAAGAATTAGAGAACAGAATATGGGCATATATATGCTATGAGCACAAATAGTACAGATAACAAGATTGATACTGATTACATTCAAACCGATAAACACCACATCAGAAACTCGCATGGTCCATAGTCCATAATTCTATATTACAGTATTCAGTTTAATCTCACAATACATGCATACTGTCATGACAAAGTCTAAATTATAAACCTGCCTTGAACAATTTAACATACTGTAACTTGCCTCCAATGTCCACGACAGAACCAATTGCCGAAAGCACCGATACAACCAATGCTATTAGACTCAAAAGTTGAAGCATCAACCATTTTCTTTCTCCTTTGCTAATCTTATTTTGCTTAATATACAACGTCACCGGAAAATAAACTGTTAGAGGCCAAAAGGATATTGAGCCGAGCAGTCCCAGAACTGCATTGAAGAACGGAAGCAGCATACCAACTAGTGTAGTGAACACCACAAACATAGTGCGTAGCACAAGCTTGCCTACAGTGAATCTGAAGGAATAGGCTTTGGAGAATAATGGTATGGTGTAAACTTTGTGAAATATGATTGAATCGGGATACTTTTTGGAGAGATACTCTTCATATTTCGCGTATATTGGCTGTGCAAACACCTGCATTAATTATGTATCCAGTATCAGTCCTCATTTTAGATTATGATAAATAGGTGCAAAACCAGAGCAGAGATACTTGCTAAAATACAGTGATAATCTGTACTACCAGATCTTCGGTCCTATATTGAAAACATACCTGATAAGCACCAACAAGATGAACGATAACAGCGATATTGGCAAAATCAACCAACCAAAAAGGTTCATAGAACCCTGTAAGAATATTTCCTGGTGTACCATTGCCAAATGCCGCATATCCCACTAAACCTATCGACACGTTGAATATGGTAGTAACTCCAAGACCATAAAAAGAGGCCTTCTTCATTGTAACGTTTTCAGCAGGTGGTGATTTCAAAGTATCCTGAATTTCTACCAGAACCAAAGAGCAAGTGTAAGAAAAGGCGATATTACCAAGAGCCTGAAATGCATGCCAGACTTTGGTTAATCCTGAAACACCACCAACTCCTCCAATTTGAACTCCTAAAAGAGTTCCTTGAATTGTAGGATGAGATGCAAATTTCACAATGCCTAAAACTAAAGCAATGATCGAGTAAGCAAATGACATAAGGGCTGCTATGACTGATATAAGTAAAATCTCCTCCATATTTGGAAGCTGAGAGAGCACTATCTCCACTAGTCCAAATATGACCATGTACATGTTTCCTGAGGCTCTGCAGTCTCCATCATTTCCCTTGTAGTGGTAACAGTTTGATCGATCCACGGCCCTGTATAAAATTAAATATAGCAACAACTAATGAGCCAGCAATACCAAAATCAACATATAGCAATAAAAATTCTGATGAACTTACAGCATGCATGCTGCTGTAACGATAACACCCCCAATCATATTACCCCAGAGCATCATAAACTGACATAGGGCGCAAACGGTAACACTCTTGGTTCCAAGGGATGATCTGACAACATCGATGTAAGTATGGTTTCGTATGCCCTTAACAAGGTCAGGTGTCCTACAGCAGTCAGAGAGTAAAGTAGCAGCGTAGTAAGTAATACATGCACAAGCAATGAGAACTATAGGGCCAATGATCCATCCCAGCTGAGCCACACTCCATGGCAGTGCCAGTATTCCTGATCCTATGCATGCCGTTATCAAATGTGTGGTTGCAGTCCAGACAGTGCCTATACATTTTTCATATGTTAGCAAATATATGTACATACTTTGATACTTTTAATAATGATTGAAAGTAATGATATATACATGGTTGTTGTAGGTACAAGAAGAGGACCACTACTAGAAAGCTTCTTTACATTTACTTATTTTGCTATTTAACTTAGCACAGAAGTGGACTTATTTTTGGATTTTCGAGTG
This sequence comes from Allium fistulosum, assembly GCA_030737815.1. NCBI lineage: Eukaryota > Viridiplantae > Streptophyta > Magnoliopsida > Asparagales > Amaryllidaceae > Allium > Allium fistulosum. The sequence goes on along the minus strand of CM060901.1, from coordinate 935,057,236 downwards.
AAGAATCAAACAATTGAGATAGTAAATTGGATTCAATATCTGTGTTAATATATACTTTGACCGTTACATGATATTCCACCAAATAAGTGTGCAGCATCCTGCATGTACATAGAAGTTGAATATTTTTTGCAAACTTATAAGCAAAATTAAGGAATACAATACCTGTTCTTATGTGTCCATCATCATACATCATCATCATCTCCATTGTTAGCTTCTCTGTTTAATTCTCCTTATATGTGAATCCTTCAACTCCAGTGGTATTAAGTGCAGTTGGTGCTATGTATATATAGCAGTCACAAGTATATTCTATTACTACCGTGCTACAGTTTCATTTTATTCAGTTACGAGCCTAAAAAAGTGGATCGTTCGATTGAATCCACTCGATATGATATAAAATATAGTTAGAGCACTTTATGCTTACCTTAGGCAATGCCATTTTTGTTAATAATGCCCCAATAAGAAACTGGATCACCAGATGTATTGTTACGTCTCTAAAATGATAACAATAACTAAAAATCAGTGGAGGGTCTCTATGTTCAACAACATAACCATAATTCAGCGACCAGTTCCTAAACTTACTTGCGTACAAGGATTGCGTCTTTAATTTTATTTCTTGGTATCCTTTTGTTTAACATTATATTGATCTAAAATATTTATTTTTTTAGTTCCAAAATAACAATCGCAAACTTTATTACAATAAGTACACCCGCAAATTATTTAATTCGAAGTGAAAAATGCATTTATTTTGTACTTTTTGAAAAAAAAAATTATAGTTATTTAAAAAAAACAAATCCAAATATATGTTGTAAATTATTTGTGAGGAAATCTGTATTGTTGGTTCTGTATATAAGTTTACAAGTTTAAACTTTGGTTTTTTGGACATCTTTTTACAAAATAATCAAATTATCTACAAAAACAGGAATATGACTATAAAAAAAAATTCCTTCTACATGCGCATCTTTGTGATCATAAAACCGAGTACAATAAAGCATGTATCACGTCCTTTTCTCAACATATATTTGCATTGGACAAAAAGATATTTCTTGAACGTTAATCATAAAATCAGTAGCGATAGATATCCATGAGGTTTTTTTTGTACAAAGGACAAAAATTTATATTTTTTTAACCTCAAGCACACAAGCTCAATATTTTAACTACAAGAACAAACATTTTTACACAATTAATGATAAATACAAACATCCTTTCAAAATTAATTATAAGACAAATCATCAAAATTATCAATCAACACTCGCTGTACTAACCCTCACCTCCATCACGTACACCACCAGCCTCGTCGCCGCCCCCAACACCACCCACCGCCTTCACATGCTACCGATAACTCTTAACTTAAAAACTGCTACTGGGAACTAAAAACTGATACTTAAAAACTGCTACCGACGTAAAACTAATACATAACAGCTGATACTCAAATAAACCATCCATAATCTCCTAGGTTCTCGAACTTATCAAATTCGATCACCATTATCTAAATTTATAGTTCATTTTTGAACAAGCATTTCAATCATAACAATCATCCTTATAAAAAAATAGTTCATCATCATATTTAAAGCACACAAATAGACCACCCATAATCAACATCTATCAAGATCATGAAATTGCATCGTTATCTCATATAACGATGCTTTGACTCAAGTATCTCCATTCTCCGATGCAAGCCAGATCGAGTGGCTCCACTCTAGCATAAGCATTGATACCATTCAACTAAGGTAGTGTGCACAATGGTGAGCACGACAGCAGTTCATCTCTAGGTAAAAACTAAAACAGTTTTTACAAAAATAATACCTACTATCACTATAACTGATATCTAAAAATTGATCCTCAAATTAATAGTAAAAATGATACTAAAAAAATTCATTAAATATTTGATACTAACGAAACACTAATTCAACTCAATGATTATCATATTTACTATGTAACAACTTCATTTTTTTATATAATCAAACAAACAAAACAGTAAAACACATCCACACTGCATTATTTTGAAAAATGATACTCAGAAAAAAAAACAAAAATGATACCTAAAAACCGATCCTCACTAAACTCAACACGGTAATACATTATCAATCAAACCAATATAAATGAAAAAAAATAACAATTAAAAAATGTTCGCTTCAAAATGTGAACTATTAAAGTATATTAATTTTGTTATACAACAAAATTCACAAACCCAAAAATAACCAATATTTACGAAAATGATACCTATAAACTGGAAAACTGATAACTAACAGCCGATACCACTTCTTCTCCCCTAATTCTTCCATGACTTGCTCTTCTTCTTCCTTGACTTGCTCTTCTTCTTTCTCGAATTGTTGTTTCTTCTAAAACATCACTTCACCACGGCATCCCTGCCACTAGAACCATCAATTTCCCATCATCAGATGATTTCAAATCAAGATACTTCAAAACCTTAGCCGTTGACATCCACCGTCGAACCAACCACCCTCACAGCCAACGCCATCGCTGCAACCGCCTTTGTCGACAACCCCGCCTAAGCTTGACGCCACTCAAGACTTATTTGCGTATTTGTCATGATCGCTAATTTCTTGTTAGCCTCCGAATTGAAATTCAAAAGTTGTCCTTTGCGCTAAAATACTAAAGGCTGGTCCTTGAGGCTAAAATGCTGAGAAATTTTGTCCTTGACACTATTTTTCTATATTCACAATCTCCTCGCATGACTTCATAGGATAAGATCAGTCATATATATCGGCTGGCTCTATGCTCATTGCATCACATAAACATAATATCATTACACAAATATCTCGTACCTGATCGGGCCTGCTTTATCCCCACCAACAATGGTTTAGAACAGTAGTAGTAAAAACAACAACATCCCCGCTGAATTTATCCTAGGTCCACTAAAATATTTGTTCGCACCAAAAATGTGGTTCTATTCGCCCAAAGCTGCTCCTACAGGTCCTAAGGTTCCTTGACCTAACCTTACACCTGGTAACCGTGAGACTTATGTGTGCATATATGATAGACTACACCTCATATCTGCTACATCTCAAATCCCCTACATATGTTTGTGTGGGTCAATGATCGGCTACATCCCAATTCCTCCTAATTTCCACCACACATACCGAAATTAAATAATAATACATTGTCTTTCTCTTTCTACTAACTATATTATTTAATTCGGAATGTGGAGTAATATTTTGTCATAATTCACTACTCCACGATCAAATAATTCACTCACAAACACCTTTCCATAATTATTTAATTTTCTCTAAATCATAACTTGACTTCTCCTCTCTCCTTTTCAAACAACGAAATCAAAATTTCTCAATAACTAATCTTTTTTTCATCAAAGGCTTCATTAAAACATATGAATCCAACTAATTTGATTGCGACTAAGTTATTATCGAGTTTAATTCTATGTAGATTTTCCCATTCTTTTTTGTAAATTGTGTAACCCTAACTAAAATTAACATAGTAAACAATAATTTACAACTCAAATTTGATGCTATTGTAGAATATACCGAAGAACCTTTATTACTATTTCGCTAAAAATATCCAATCATTATTACTTCTGTTGATGTTTTAATAATAAAAAAGATGAAACTTATTATAATATAAAATATTATGATATAGTCAAATATAATTAATTATCATTATCCTTTCTCTAGAAATTTTGGATTACAAAGTGTTGATTTGATTGCATATTCTAAATATAATTAAATATCGTAACTCATCAACTTTTAATTTGAGTTTGATAAAATATTTTTATTTATGTTTTTCATCTCATTTTCTTCTGCCATTAATGGCTGACGGGATTAAAAATAATTTTGTATGAGGATTAGATCTTATTCTATTTCTACCATAACCGATCAAGCTTATTTCTAAGTCTTTTTCGAGTTTAAGGTGGGTTTTCAAAATTGGTTTTATGATTTGATTTTATTAAATATTTAAGTGGCATTGGTAAATGTTTATGTGGGTGTAAATAGTACCATCCTATATTAAAGTTGTTTCTCACTCATATTTTTCTTTTTTCTCATAATTTCGGTAAATATATAACTCCACTTAACTCAGTGTATTCTCAACAAAGCCACAACTTCAAGTTCCACTAACCAAATTGATATGTAATAACTTCATATACCTTAATTCATTTTCTCAAGCACCCAAGTTCAAATCTAATTAACTCATTTTATTTATTTTATCTTAAAACCACTTTGTTCGTTTAAAAATATGTTTTTTATTTTCGGCTAAGTCCCCTTTTTACTTATAATTTGCATCAAAATCCAAGATTAACTCCTTTAACCTTATATTTTGTAGCTATTTTAAATAAGTAAGTATGATTTTAGTTAGAGTTTCATTGGTTCGACTCATTGAGATATAAACATTATCGAAAAATAACATATTATTAGGAAATTACATTAGTATCAATATGAATGAAAAATATAAACGAGATAATCAAATTATAAATGAAAAATTATAATAACCAAGAAAGATTTACATACATACATACATATATGTATATGTATATGTATGGTTTGAGAGCTATAATTTTGTCTTATGTTTTTTGTCAATCCTATTGATCTCATGTAATGTAAGATATAAAATGGGATTTATCAGTTTATTCAAACTCAACCACTAATATATAATACCTTATTTTATGTATTTATTTTAAATAATTAAGCATGATTTTAATATGAATTACATTGATTCTAAGCTAATTATATAATAAAAATATCGATAATAAAACATAGTGATCAAGAAATCTGCATATTATTTGGTCAAGAGCAATAATTTTCATTTTAAGCTATTTTCTTGATGCACTCTATTTTCAAAGGAAAGATAACACTCAACTACAACTGTCATTTTCCTACGTATAAGGTATAAAGTGCACTCATCTAATTTATTCAGTGAACTTTAATTTTCATTTATAAATATTAAACATGGACAATATGAAATTGAATGAACTAATGTAAAACATATATTATACGAGGTCACTATCCACATGCACCAAATACAAGCATTCCACCCTTTTTTTCACACACTCACCCATGTCCACCAATTTAATTTTTGTTTCTTCCTCTTGCATTTTCTCTTCCAAAAAAATAAAACATACGAATTTATTTACCTCTCTTCCTAAAAAAATAACTGAATTTATTCACCCCTCTTCCCTTCCCCTCCAACACGCTTGAATCCTTGCTGCAAAAATTAAATCCATTCAAGATAAATTTTCAAAAAATAACCAAATCAATCAACCTATAAAGTAAAAATAGAATTTTTTTAAATAAATAATGCAAACGCTTTTGCAAACAACAACGAAATACACAAAATACGGTTTTGCAGAATCATTCAATTCCGATACACACTACAATAAATTCAACCTTGAATTTAATGAGATTATAACATACAAATACCTTTTATAATTTGAATTGCAATAGAAAAAAAATCAATTCGTACAGTGATTTGTTCAAAAATAATAAAATAGGTCTTACTTAAATCATTAATTTCAATATGCTCTGCAATTAATTACTAATATGGAAGCTATTACTGTGTTTTATAAATAGGGTTTGGCCTTTTTTATATTCGCATCGTTCGGTTATGCAAAATCATGTGACTATTTTTTCACTCAGTTTTGCATAACCGGTTGAAGTTAGTTTTTGTGGTATTTTATTCCAATTAATTTTAGTACCTGTTTAAGTGGTATTAGGGATAGTTAAAATGTGTGTGGATAGCAAAAACCATATTATATAAATTTAAATCGGCCCTAATTTATTTATTTTTCTTTTAGGTTTACAAAATTAACTAAGATTCTTAGTGTTTGAAAAAATATATCTAATAGCTTCTTTTTTTCAAATAAACAAGTTAATATAAAGGCATAACTCAGGGATCATAAATTCTTTTTTCTACTAATGGGTAATCCTTCCTTATTTCCACACAATGCTTATTTTTTGAAACAAAATCTATATTTTTCATATTTCACTCTTCCTTTCATCCCTATTTTTTGCAAAAAACATGAAAGGAATATTAAACATATGTTAAAATATAATTTGTAATTTTCCCAATGAAATGATTTTGTAATGCTATTGCAAAATAAAGGAAAGTTATTAAAAAATCATGGAAAGAAGATTCTAGATACATTGAAGATAACTATTAAAATAAATATGAAATACATCAATTGATATAAGTGAGGAGAGATATGTGAGTCAGAAGAATAGAGATCTTAAGGCTAAATTAACACTAGAAGATGGGTGGATATTGTTTAATGGATTATATAAATATTTTTCAAATTCTTTAAGATTCTACTTGGAATGATATAATTAACAATCAAAGAATCAAAGTGCAGATAAAAGTAAATGCAGTAAAAGTAAAAAGGAAAGAACACACCAGGATTTTATACTGGTTCGGAGTTACCCTACATCCAACATAATTCCTTGTAGGATTTCTTTTCAACTAGTAAATGCAAATACAATTTCGATTTCAAGGTTACATGACACACCCTCCAAAATCTCAACCTCTGGGTAGAGTCACTTGATTTCCAGGCTACAAGCACATCCACTAGATTTATGGGCTATTAACACACCCAATTGATTTTACGGGCAACAATCACACCCATAAGTATAGCAGTATGATTTGATAGAGTTTTATAAACTTAGATCTTTGATCTTGATTACAATTGATCTTATAACTTCTGAATAGCACCTTGATCTTGGTTTGAGTGAGAGCGATGAGAGAAATAAGAGAGTAGATGAAGAAGAATCAAACTAGTGATGACTGAATTTGATTCTGGTGAATTTTGGCAGAATTTGGGTATATTTTGATTTAGAAAAGAGAGAGTGGAAAGAGAAGAATAAGAAAGTAGATGTTAAAAATTCGTTTGGAAGTCTGGTGTATATAGAGAAACAACGGTTATGTCCATTCGCAAAGAGATACGACGAAAAGACACTTCCATTCAAATTTGAATTTTAAAAGTCACGGCCACTATGTCGACATACATAGATAGAGTATGTCGACATACTCTTCACAAAATTGAAAAACATTTTCGAAATATTATTTTGAAAATCCGTTGCTTTGTAAAATAATTTGATACATTGTAGAATCATTTAAATATAGTTTATAGACATTTTAATCAAAATATAACTTAATACAAATTTATAAAATAATTTTGAAAGATTTAATAAGAGTATTCAATATAATGTAAATAATATATGTAAAATCAATATAGTTATAACTTATTAAAGTATAAACAAAAATTCAATATATATATATATATATATTTAATTAAAAACACTAAAATAATATATTTATACGTATAAGAGATCGAAATCATTTTGAAAAGATTATTTAAAATTAGGATATTTGAAAAACAATTTAAAACAAAATTGGAGAAGGAGAGAGAGATCAGGAAAGTGATATCACTATTTTAACATAAACTATACGAATTTATAAGTTATCTGAAATATCTTGAAATCTTGAATTCTTCAATACTCATGAGTCTTCATTCTCCAACTCTTGAGACTCTATATCAGCACCTTGAATCTATTCTTGATACTGTATAGTCTTCTTAATCAACACCTATCTAATACCCTGCACTATATACTATATATAACTTGATAAAACATTAGTATTCATATTTTATATAATATCTATATGTAATGACCCGTAAATTTTAACTGTTTTAATAACGTAATTAGTTAAAATTTTATGAAATTTTAAATGATAAAATTTTGAAATAAAAATTTAATATTTGAAATGCGTCTTCTTAAACATAGCAACTGGTAAATTTTCATCAGATAATTTGGAAGTTTATTTTCTAGTGTAATTTTATCCCAATTTATATCAGTTAAAATTGATGATAATAAAATGTTTTCCAAACCTGAATATTTTTACATAGAAAAATTCTAATTCATCTTCTGACTAAGACGTCATTTTTCGTTTTTCCAAATTCGGACTTCTTTAGCTTCGTCGATCTTATTTTTCTGCGTTTTCGCTGCATTTTCCGCTAGTAGAAAATTCAAATTTTTATAATTAAATCGTACCACTGATATCTTTATACCGTTTTGATCGTCGCGGCATGATGATCTCCGCAGTATATTCAATTGTGTATTTCGGAGCTTGGTACGTGGTGAAATACGTGAAACTGTTAACTGGATCGGTACCACTTTTTCACTTTTAATAGTGGTGTCCATTCGAATTTCAAACGGTTGAAATAAACGGCCACTAGTCATAAATATTTGCAGAATTCAAGGGTGAGCTGTTACATCTCCATAATTTCAATTTACTTTATGGTGGTTCGTTTCTTTGTTTTCGGTTCTGTTCATTTTGCAAAGGAAACCATATATTTGAACTTTGCAAACTCACTGTTCATTCTCTCTTTATTCTTTCTCTTCCATTGGCTATGTTCTGTGAAAATTTATATATATATGTAACGAAAGTATATTCCTGACTTTTGCCGAGAAACCTCGCCTCTCAGACCACCACCATCACGAGTAGCCCGCTCCATGACCATCCACACTCCCAGGTCATCGGCCTTCCTCCTCTCACCACTTGCTCGCCAACCTTCGCCACCCATCTCCGATGACTCAGCCGCCACTTTCCTTCACGCGAAATGGTACACACTGCCCCCACTACCGATTTGTCACCATTCCCGAACGCCACCCAACTCCATGCGTTACAGCAGCCCCATCGCCTCCTTCCTCCCTCTAGCCGTGACCATGCTCCCTTCCACCTCATCCCCTTCGGCCCTCCTTTCTACCATCCACCTCCATCGAAGCACACAAACTCCTGAAGCCCAAAATCCGAGCTTCCCACTCTCTCTCCCATCTTCTGCTCGGCCTTTCATTTCCTGTCACCATTCCATTCAGGTAGCCTATCCTCTTGATTTACTATATATGTTTATGTATAGTCAAAGGTATTATGTTATGTGTGTTAGTTTATATACTTTTATATGATAGTTTACCTGTATTAGTTATATATAGGTATATATTAAATATATGTTTACAATCTGTATTTTACAGTATATATTGTATATGAGTTTTATATATTATACCTTTTTGGGTTCTACTATACGAAATAGTATATATATATATTATGTGTTATAGTTTTGTTTAAATTTTTATCTATAACCTTATATATACGCGGTTAGCAATGCCGAGTATGTGCATATTGTTAAAGAAGTATGTGTCTGTAAAGGTTTGAATACGTTACATATGTTTTCTTTTCCTTTTTCATAAAATATGAATGTGTCATTTTTCGGTTATAAGAGGCATGTAATAATAAATATTGTTGTATTAGCTTACATATAGTTGTATTTTTCTTTACAATGTATACTGTTATGAAGTATATAATTCAGAACTGTATGTTGTGAAGGTTAGTTTATGTAACTGCTCGGTATTAACGTATAGATATAACAGTTTGTATGTAAATAACTGTTTGTTCATATTTTAGTATATATGTACGTATTGGTTTAGGGATTATACTGATTTATACATATGTTATAATAAATATTTTATAAGCGTTGATACTTTGGAAATTATACGTATGTAATATGTTAAGAAATCCTATGTTATATGTTGAAGGTAGTTACGTGTTACAGTTTTTAAGAGGATATTATATATGTGTTAGTTTTCAAGCGGGCATCAGTTTGGCCTCCAAATTTAATATATGCCATAGTAATATAATACTGTTTTAAATATACTATAATTGCAACTTTATGATCGAACCTGTTGTTATAAAATATGATATGTTGATTATAATATATAACATACAGCTGTGTTGTATGTTGAACCAGTTGATAATAATAAATTTTTTACAATTTGTTCGAATATGTAATAATGTATAAGGATACTTTGACAGTTATATAGCTTATATGTCCTGGTTTTCATATATAAATTTTATAAAAATATAAATGTTAAAGATTTAACTTGTAGGTAAGCGCTTTGCATTCTATAAGTATATAGTACTGTGTGTTAAGGTATATGTTGATTTTTCTTATGTAATATGTAGATATGTCGATAAAAATGTATTTTAGAGTGAGTATCTGTTTTAAGGGAAATATTAATATAACATATATAACTTTCGACTTTATATCAAAACTGATTCTGATTAGTTCTCATCGATTTCCCTATTGTCAGCTTTGTCCATCATGCCTGTTTACTTCATTCGAATTGTATCCATCTAGCTTTGCTTTGGGATTCGTAACTCGTTTGTCGGATATCTCTAGCCTCGAAAGGTGAGCAATCACTTTGATTAACGTTCTTATATTTATTAAATTTGATTTCAATTGAAACGACAATTGAAATATGTTGCTGTTAGTTATTTATATTGCTATATCTATGCCACCATCTGTATCTGTTCACATGTGACACCTGACACCATTATCTGTTATTTATATTGATATATATATGCCATCATCTGTATCTGTTCACCTGTGACATCTGACACCCTTATCTGTTATTTATACTAATGATATATGCCTGTTACCGTTGTTATATTATTATCATATCTGTTATCACTCTACAAGTTCCCTATTAGTATAGAATTCACTATGGGTTGAAATGATACATACCCGAACGATCTGTAGAATAGGAGAAAATCGTTATGGGTTGAAATGATAAACCCAGGTGATTTTCAATTGAATTGAATTTGGGATTACAGGTTGAAATGATATATATATACCCGTATATATTTAAATTACGGATTGAAATGACCCGCATCACTTGACCATAGTGTAGAAAATTATATGTAAACACCGTTGGTCTATATATAAATAAATTGAAATGATTTCTATGGTTTTGAAAAGAAATATATGGTTTTAATAAATATTGATTTTAAAGATTTATTAAAGTTGATTTGAATCAATATAAAAATATGTTTTGAGTATTTATGTAAAAATTATATTTTCAAATATAAAGTTTATAATGTTTCAGGTTGAAAGATAAATTTGAAATTGATTTGGAATTCTTAATTATTTAAGAATTATACGTAAATAAGTACGATTTGAAATTTAAAGATACGATTTTATAACTTGGATTTGATTAAAAGTGACTTAAATGAATATTTCAAGCTTATATAAATTTAAATGGGATAATTTGTTTATTTGAATTTGTAAATTGAAGTTGTATTTAGATGTTATTGAAATGATTAAGTAAATATTACAAAACTAAATAATAGTAAAGTGAATTTGATATATATATATGAAATTATCGAATTTAGTTTTGAAAACATTGAATATATAAAACTTTGAAATATATTGAAATTTAAATGGTTTATTTTGTGGTTCAAATCTGTATTTGAAATCGGTATAATTTGAAATGGTTTATTTAGAAACTGAATTTAGTGAAAAATGATGAATTAAGATTTAATTAAAATTGAATTTTGGAATTCGAGTTGATTTGAATCGATTTGTGAAATTTGAGGAAACTATTTTGTATTTTAATTTATAAATTATTTTAATATAACTATTTTAATATAAATCATTTTCAAAATAAATTATTTTAAATAAAAACTATTTTAATATACTAACTATTTTATTATAAACTATTTTTAACTTATAACTATTTTATATAAACTCTTTTGTTTTATAAACTATTTATTATATATAATATTATTCATATCTAAACTGTTTAAAGGAAAGTGTTATGAATTTCAAGGTTTTGATTTCTAAAGTGTTTTGATTTTTAAAAGACTATGATTTCGAAAGCGTTATAACTTTGGAAATGTACTATGATTTTGAAAATGGATTTATTTGAAGTGAAAGTGATATCGTATTGATATGGTTTTGAAATGGCAATGATATGTCGGTTTTGAAATATAACTAATTTGAAAGTTTATTAAATGACCAATCGGTGTAATAATTACGTAGTTATTAAAGAGATCGGGATCGAATATGGACATACTCTCTGTCGATACCGAAAACCACTTTAATAACTATTATACGCGGAGTGTTGATCCAGAATGAAGTGGATGGTTTGGTGAACCTGTTGACTGAAGAAAGAGAACGATTTTGGATGACCCTTAACATGACTAAAACAGGAGCCGCGCCGGGCCATTGAGGTTCGCCACCTCTAGCGGACACACTTCTTCGATACCATATCTATTACTTTTGTGATTCTATTTGGGTGCACCCCTTTGGTTTGGGAGTGTTGTTTCGCGGTGTTGAGGTAGTAGCTGCTATGCTCAACATCAGTCTGGATCACGCAACTACTAGTATCCTAGTTGGTATCGCCTCATGTACCTTGTCATACTGATTATCCTATTCGCGACCACTACGATTTGTTTTGTGTTATACCTATGGGGTACCCTCTGATAACCACTAGTTTACGGTGGGGCTTACGGTGCTGTATAGACTATGACATGGTAAAAATGTGTTAAGGGTGGAATGGGCCATGACTTAACGCTATTTTGATATCGTACTTTACTGAAGACATTATCTACTTAGCGTATTCTACTGTATATATAGATAGTTTAATGGATCCTTAGAGGATGGTTATCCTAAACATCCTTTGAGTTACTTGCATTTCAGTCGTTATTTCACTTGAGTTGGATTTATTGATATGAGAATGTTAATCCTGACTCGAGTGTTTTGTGTTTTCTTTATGCTCGAGTCAAACTGAGTGTACCAGTATTCGAGACTCACCTTTGGAGTTGGAGCTTCGCTTGGAGATCCAGCTATCTATCCCGCTTTCAGATATTCAGTTGATTCCAGTGATGTATTCTGATATTGTATTTGACTATTGTATTCGAGACTTCTGTTGTATCCTGTTTAACTCTGTTATATATATAGTAGCTTCATGAACTACTATTCTTTTGTTTCCGCTGCATTATTGTTATATTACCCTGTGTCTGTGATTTGTGATTATTTTATTTACCGTATATGCTGAGTTTTGCCAAATTTAAATTAACAATCTATTATTTTGAATTATTCAAGTCGGACATGTGTGGATTTATTGTCGATTTGAATGGTCCAAAATAGTGGGTCGTTATAGTTGGTATCAGAGCTCTAGTTTTAGGCAAACTCAGCATATAGAGTAAATTTAATTACAGAATCACTTTCGTTCAAGCTTGAATTCCTTCTTCTTTGACTCGGTTTCCTTTGAATTTTGGAACGTTCACTTCGGTTCCAAAGTCCACTCTTGTCTCCCCTATTCGTGTCTTTTGATTCTGGAGTATCCCATAACTCACTTCGAATGATCTCTATAATAAATCAGCGATCTCGCCAATATCTGAATAATTTGTAAAAGAGTGAAACTCCTGTACAACTAGCATTGATTCACCGAAGATTTATGTATCCTCGGTTTATGATGCTGTTATCTTTTGCTATACCCGAATGCTATCTCTAGCGATCGAATGTCAACTTGTCGCAGAATTCTACATCGAATTTATTCTTGGAATCACGGTTGACCTGGTTAAGGTTACCTGCGATTTATATAAGTTTGTCCATCTTCTGTTTGAAAACTCAATTATCTTATCTCACTATCGAGTCTACCTTTTAGTTGAAATCTTCTAGTTAGAGTTTCTCTAATCTGAATCTCTATCTTTGTTTTGTAATCCATTCGAGGATATCCGAGTGAGGGAATGTATTTGTAATTAATATTAAAATGTTTATATACTGTGTTGTTTGAGTTGTTGATGTTGATTTGGGTTTTCGATCGATTCGTCTGATCAACGGTATCGATAGGAATTCCAAAACACTTGAACAGAGCAAACTGACACAATATTGTTTTCAAATTTGGTAAATGAAATAAATTTGTTTGATTATATTGTAAAAATATAAGTAAAATTTTCTGGAATTTAATAAGTTAATTAAATTGGTTGTTTGAAATAATAATAATTGATTATCATTTATTATTCTATAAATGAATTTATAAACATGGTTTATAAATTGATTTGGAATTTGAAATGAATTCAATTCAGAAATTTGAGAATTTAGTTTCCGGTGATTTCGAACTTTGGTTTTAAATTTTTAAAGTACATATTATTGAAAGTATTTTCGAATATAAATCGTTTTCAAAGAATTTTAAAATGTTGAAACCAGTGCTCTTCTCTTTATCGCTGGAAAATAATTTCGGTGATGGCGGCCGCATCATCGACATTCATTTTCGAGTTGCAAAGTGGAGAGACTATTCTGTAGCTTTGCTACGGTTTGTTTTGAAAGAAAAAAATATTTTGATTTGAACTTCTTCAGTATAATTTGATTTATATATATATATATAGGTATCTCACTACACCAGAAAAGACTTTTGGTAGCGTTGAAAAAACGCTACCATAACTTATGGTAGCGTTTTAGAGAACGCTGCTATACGACATGCAACTAAAAGTCTAAAACTTTTTGTTGCGTTGTAGTAAACGCTACCAAAAGTCACTTTTAAATGCAACTATAGATATTTTCTGTAGGATTTAAAAAACGCTACCAAAAGTCACTTTTAAATGCACTATAGGTTTTTTCTGTAGGGTTAAAAAAACGCTACCACAAGTCTTCATTTTTTGGTTGCATTTTTTGTTTATATGCTTTTCAGTAGCGTTTTTAAAATGCAACTGTATAATTTTTATATTAGTTTACATTTGTTTCTGTAGCATTTCTGAAACGCTTATATACTATTCATATTAAAACGAACGATCAATCACATAATTTTCATATATTCAAACAAACAATTAAATCACATAATTAGCATATACAAACAATCAATCATATGATCATCATATTCAAATAATTGCAAAAACATGCTAATCTCACAATCAAATATAATATCCATAATCAATTCGATAGTAGTTTTTCAACAAAATAAGTCACATACTACAAGCATTCACAGACAAGTTTCCATAAATGGTACTAACAAAATACGACAACGTATATAACAATATAATGAAGACCACATATAAAGTAGGATTTCAGATGTATATAAATGATTGAATGCTTTAACCAAATAATGTAAAAGAAGAGTCGGATTTCACATGTAGTCGTGTGCTTTAGGATTCAGTTCCATTAGACTAAGAAGCAGGTCATAAACTAACCACATGTACAAACACATGTGCTTTGATCATTACAAAATCACTAGTAATGACTTGGCTGCTATTCAAAGAAGATACCAGGCAATATATTTCCACTTCTGTCAACAGATGACAAGTCTCTATGATTATTTGCAAATAATCATGTATGATGACGTTTTTGGACAACCACAAATGTTACAAAGGGCTGATATTCTGCCTCGAGAAGCACATGCCTAAAAATAGAAAGGAATGAGTTGCATAAAATTATAGCATTAAATCATAAAAATGAACATATATGGTTGAAAACTTGATTACCTTTCGAATCGCATTAAGTTCAAATAAAAGTACTTAATAAAACTGCCCTTCGCTCACACCATCTCTAAGAAACAAAATTAATTCAGTCGGTTGAAAAGCATAATATGCTTATCAGTATAAATTGAGTTAGGCACAGTTTGAAATAAGTCAAGCTAATCACGGTATACAATGGAAAAGAATGTATCATCACATACCAGTAAAAGATTATTCGCTCAGGTCTATGCCCAGTTGATTTCCTAAAGGATATAAGCAGCTCCCTGTAAAGGTCACAGATGTTTTTAGCAACTGCAAGAGTTTGTACAGCTGAAGAATTACAGATTAAAAACAAAATATACAAACCTGATCATTCCACCATAGTGCTTTGCACACTTAGTATCGGTCCACTCACTATATAGACCTTGTATGAGTTCCTGACGATGTGCTTGTGCACATACCAACCCAGCATATTTGGTTAACTCTGGCCAATATTGAGAAGCAACAGCCTGCAACATTTATGTTCATATAGACACCAATGCATAGGATAAAATGTAGAATTGTCCATTGAACCTGAATGCATAGGAACAGCTGGCAGATCACCTTACGCAGATACATCATAAGAAGGAAAACGTATAAATAGTTTCACTATTCCAATCTATTAAAAACGCACAGTTATTTAAACACTGACAAGCAAATATTATTGTATTCATGTCATGTCTATGTATGATAGGATCGAGGATAAGATGAGTTAAGGATGATAGGATGTAGGAAATCCAAAGAATAATGCTACTGACTGTAAACTGAGAGGTGTACTTAAATCAACTCTTTTCCACCCTAGTGAACCGATCAAAGCATTGTGACTGATCCAAGGATCATACATAATGATGTGTCCTACCCATTACGCATCAGTTGGAAAGTTGTTTCTCTCTTTGTCTTAGCATAGTTACAGAGTTCCTGAGTAGTTACTGTTAATTGAAACTACCTAGAAATTTTTATTATGCAAGTTCTCATGTACCGTCCATTTTCTTTGTAAGCATTTTTTAGTAAATAGATTCCATTTCGTTTTGATAATTGATATTTTTATAAAATTAGTAAATAGCCTCAAACCGATATCCCCTTCTAATTTGGGCCTGTAAAGTAAATTCCAAGTTGTTTTATTTAACTTTCCATCCCAGAAAAGTTTGCACATAGTTCCTCATTTTTTTTAAGCACAGAATTGGGAATACGGTAGATGAGTATCCAATATAAAACAATGGGAGTGATATTACTATGAATTAAATCATCACGGCCAGCAGTTGAAAGTGACACACTATGCCAACCTTCTAATTTATGATACACAAATAGTAAAATTTAACTAATATACATGTCTAAATTGATTAAACCTATCAAGAGTTTTTTGAGGATGTTATTGCATGATTTGGTTGTATTCTTTACAGGCAAAACATATAGGCAAGCATTCTATTTTTACATCCTTTAGTTATATATCTGTGTTCAAGATATGAAAAGTTTCGATCAAATTAGTTGAAATAAAAGAATATAAAGCTTTTGGGCTGAATAGATTTCAACTTATTTAACTTGATAGGCTAGACAATGAAAAACAGATGTGTAATGTGCATGGTCTTATCAGCTTCTATTTTTATTTTGAGCAGAAACAAATGCTTAGGCTTTTATGATATAACTTGCCACATATAATACATATGTGCAAGCTGGATAATACTTTTTGCATTACTCTTGTTAGTCATTCCATCAAGTACAGTCACCTACTAACGTAATTTATTATTTTACACGTTTCTAATAATTAAATCTGGTGATGAATGTGCTGCAGTAGTTAACTCACCTCGTGCCAAAGATAACTCACCCAGCATATGCTCTTCTTTCACCCTGCATTTACCCTTCTTTCTTCCCTGAAAAAAGAAGTCTAAACCTGACTCTTCATATCAGACCCGTGCCCTCCGGATAGGAAACTACTCCGACTCCCGATGAATAGATGAACCTCTCCACCTTTCCCAAACTTTAGGTTTTGAAAATTTCTTTACAGGACCAGGAGGAGGTTGGCTGTCAAAATACTCAGATATAAGCACAGAGATATGGGAACGTGACGTTTGTTCTTTTATAATTAAGTCAATACTCTACGGTTGATATATGAATTTACTTCGTAAACTTCGACTGTGTATACCTTTTGTTCTTATCAACTAGGCGCTTTTACAAAAGAAGGCTACATCACACGTTTATGTGTGTTTCTTTGCAAAAAGTCCATTAATGTTTAACACATGTTCACGAACCACTGTTTTAAAAAACAACTTCGAGAACAATATTGCATTGGACCAATAAGACAATTAGTTTATTGAAAAGCTAAGTAGAAAAAAACAGCAATTAACTATCTGATACTGTAAATAAACAGTGAACACCGATTTCAATTTGTTCAACCATAGTAGCCTTCAGTTAGGTCGAAATTATTGAAAATGGTATCCCAAGTACAGAAAATGTCTGCAAACACAAGTAACTGGAAGCTTCCAAATAAGTTTCTCTCGTACATGTGAAATTTTCAGACGTGTATTCAGTTTCTACGAAGCAGATTTACTTAGGCAATGAATTTGAAATACCAGGCTCGAACCAAGCTCTGATTATGATTTTAGTATATGGTATCGGATCCAGATTTTAATCCATTCAAACAGTATCCGATAAATTAATAGGTATACTTGTGAGCACTAATTTCATGTACAAAAATATCCAGACCAATAAATAGTATGTACTCATAATTCAATCCTGCTATTAGTTTTAGAAAGTATCCTTAAAGCAGGTGTTGCTTGAAGAGTATATCCACACAAAAAGAGTATCCAATAGCATACTATTGCAGAGGTTCCTGTATTAAGTTTCAACGAAGTTGGAATCTGCTTGGTTTATTACTTGTTTCAAATAAATAACTTGATGGGAGTAACAAGTTGTCTTCAAGACTTATGTTTCAAATAAATAAAATAACTTGGCGAATAACTATGAATTTTCCAGCAATCATCTTTGAAAATGCAAATCACGGGACAAATAAAAAAGAAACAAAACTGCATTATAGGTGTGCGGATAATAAGTACTTTATGTTGAAGGATAGGCGGTATAAATACACCAACAGTAAGACAGCCCAATATAGCTGCTCGGAACAACAATGTGCAATTCAGCCATTATACCGGGTCATTCATTTCACATAGTAAAAACTTATTTCCAATTACCAGCCAATGCATATAGGCAAGATGAAACCACCAAACTTCACATAACAGGAAATACTGACTAAAGCAACATTATCCTGCCTAACAATCAAAATGTATCTCAGCATATAAAAAGTGTAACATCAAACCTTAGATTCCTTATTGGAATCTCTTGATTCTGTACCGCCACTGGTAGCTTCAGGAGAAGAACCAACATTAACGATCTTAGCTTCTTCTTCCTTCCCTTCATTATTCTCCAGCAGTTTCTTTTTACCTTTCATTAATTCAATGGCAGCGGCACTAGCTCTAGCAGTTGCAGCATCCTTAGCAGCAACTTCTGCTTTCTTTCTCTCTTCTGCTTCTCTGGCTAGTGCTTTAATTCTAGCCTTCTCTGCTACTTCTTTAGCTAAAGCTTCTGCTTTTTCATTCTCCAGCTCTTCATAAAGCTTGCCCATATCGTCTTCCCTTAAATTCAATGACAAGCGAATGCTAAGCATACTGAATAAAAGTGGTTAGCCATAAATAATATTCAACAGACAACAAAATTCAAGATATTCACACATTTTCATGAGTTGAACAACTATTGTACAGATAATGAATATCAACCAAAGAAATTAACATAAAAATTTATGTTTTACCTGAACCGTTGCTCCAAATGTTTGCAAAACATTAACTTCCATGCCATTATTCTTCATATATCAATTCAAAATTCAACTAATGTATCCATATCACCAACCAATCTCATAAGAGCAGCAGTGGGGCACTGTTAGAAAATCGAGATGTGAACCACGATAAGGTAAGCCAATTCTAGGGTTTCCTATCTTTGAAACAGAAGTCAAGGATCGATGGAGACGAAAAGTGGATTAGATGGAAGTGGGTTTGACGAGACTGAGGTTAAAGAATCGACGAGATTGGAAGGGTCAGGTAAGGAAGCATAGAACGGAGGATGGCGGCAGAATTCTAAGCTTCTCTTGTCTTTTTTTCTAAATGAAAGTAAGAAATGTTTTTGTTTAGGGAAGAAAGAGAGATATGAGTGGTCGACAAAAAAATTTCACCAAAATTCTTGACGGGAGCATTTGGTAGCGACTACGTATCTATTTACTTATTATAAACGATTATTAGTTGCACTTAGCATTAAACGCAACTAATTAGTGCAACTAATAATAAGTTTTCTTGTAGTGTCTTATTTTAAAATTTAATTTGATTTGGTATAAAAATATTATATATATATCTCTAAATTGTTTGAAGTAAATCGGAGATTTAAATTCTTTAATTTTAGGTTAAAGATGATTTCAATTATAAACTGAAGTCAAAAAAAAATTTGGATAAATATTTAAACTTGAAATAATTGAATTTGAAAATTTTATTTGTATAGTACTAAATTGCATTTCAATATAACTTACCTAAATTATTCAGAAGTTAAAATGTAATTGGATAATATACAATATAAAATGATTTTATAAATAAAATTTGAGTGTTATAATAAATGTTATACACTTAAATTTTATTATAAAGATGTTAATAGAGATAAATAGAATAATAAGTTAATTGAATAATAGATTAGACAAATAAACTTGTTTTGAGGGAATTAATAAATTGAAATTAGATCAACTTACGGAAATACTTTGAATTTAAAATCAATTATCGAATATAAATTAATTTAAGTTGAAATTTATATGGTTTAAGTTAATTTATATGGTTTAAATTAAGTTATATGGTTTAAATATATGTAATAAGATATATTAAGTGGAATAAATTTAATAATAATTTGGAATAAAGAAGAATTAAATTTGTTGAATAAAATATGATTATAACAAATGATTATTCAAATTTATGATTTTAGAAAATTTTTAATAGAGGATAATTGGATAATAAGACAATGAATAAATGAGATAAATTAAATAAATTTTGTTTTGTAGGAATTAATAAATTTGAAACTAAATCAATTGAATGAAATATCTTCTATTTAAATTTTAATATTGAATATAAATTAAATTAAATTGAAATTTATATGCTTTAAATTAATTGTTTTACTTGTATTCCAATCTATTTTCTTTCTGGTTGTTTCTATTCTCCTACCTCCTTCCTTTTTGGGGACGAAAAGTTTTGAGTGGGGGAGAGTGTAACGACCCGTAAATTTTAACTGTTTTAATAACGTAATTAATTAGTTAAAATTTTATGAAATTTTAAACGATAAAATTTTGAAATAAAAATTTAATATTTGAAATGCGTCTTCTTAAACATAGCAACTGGTAAATTTTCATCAGATAATTTGGAAGTTTATTTTCTAGTGTAATTTTATCCCAATTTATATCAGTTAAAATTGATGATAATAAAATGTTTTCCAAACCTGAATATTTTTACATAGAAAAATTCTAATTCATCTTCTGACTAAGACGTCATTTTTCGTTTTTTCAAATTCGGACTTCTTTAGCTCCGTCGATCTTATTTTTCTGCGTTTTCGCTGCATTTTCCACTAGTAGAAAATTCGAATTTTTATAATTAAATCGTACCACTGATATTTTATACCGTTTTGATCGTCGTGGCATGATGATCTCCGCAGTATATTTAATTGTGTATTTCGGAGTCCGGTACGCGGTGTAATCCGTGAAACTATTAACTGGATCGGTACCACTTTTTCAGTTTTGATAGTGGTGTCCATTCGAATTTCAAACGGTTGAAATAAACGGCCACTAGTCATAAATATTTGCAGAATTCAAGGGTGAGCTGTTACATCTCCATCATTTCAATTTACTTTATGGTGGTTCGTTTCTTTGTTTTCGGTTCTGTTCATTTTGCAAAGGAAACCATATATTCGAACTTTGCAAACTCACTGTTCATTCTCTCTTTATTCTTTCTCTTCCATTGGCTATGTTCTGTGAAAATTTATATATATATGTAACGAAAGTATATTCCTGACTTTTGCCGAGAAACCTCGCCTCTCAGACCACCACCATCACGAGCAGCCCGCTCCATGACCATCCACACTCCCAGGTCATCGGCCTTCCTCCTCTCACCACTTGCTCGCCAACCTTTGCCACCCATCTCCGATGACTCAGCCGCTACTTTCCTTCATGCGAAACGGTACACACTGCCCCCACTACCGATCTGTCACCATTCCCGAACGCCACCCAACTCCATGCGTTACACCAGCCCCATCGCCTCCTTCCTCCCTCTAGCCGTGACCAAGCTCCCTTCCACCTCATCCCCTTCGGCCCTCCTTTCTACCACCCACCTCCATCGAAGCATGCAAACTCCTGAAGCCCAAAATCCGAGCTTCCCACTCTCTCTCCCATCTTCTACTCGGCCTTTCATTTCCTGTCATCATTCCATTCAGGTAGCCACTCCTCTTGATTTACTATATATGTTTATGTATAGTCAAAGGTATTATGTTATGTGTGTTAGTTTATATACTTTTATATGATAGTTTACTTGTATTAGTTATATACAGGTATATATTAAATATATGTTTACAATCTATATTTTACAGTATATATTGTATATGAGTTTTATATATTATACCTTTTTGAGTTCTACTATACGAAATAGTATATATATATATATATTATATGTTATAGTTTTGTTTAAATTTATATCTATAACCTTATATATACACGGTTAGCAATGCCTAGTATGTGCATATTGTTAAAGAAGTATGTGTCTATAGAGGTTTGAATACGTTACATATGTTTTATTTTCCTTTTTCATAAAATATGAATGTGTCATTTTTCGGTTATAAGAGGCATATAATAATAAATATTGTTGTATTAGCTTACATATAGTTGTATTTTGCTTTACAATGTATACTGTTATGAAGTATATAATTCAGAACTATATGTTGTGAAGGTTAGTTTATGTAACTACTCGGTATTAACGTATAGATATAACAGTTTGTATGTAAATAACTGTTTGTTCATATTTTAGTATATATGTACGTATTTTTTTAGGGATTATACTGATTTATACATATGTTATAATAAATATTTTATAAGTGTTGATACTTTGGAAATTATACGTATGTAACATGTTAAGAAATCCTATGTTATATGTTGAAGGTAGTTACGTGTTACAGTTTTTAAGAGGATATTATATATGTGTTAGTTTTCAAGCGGGCATCAGTTTGGCCTTCAAATTTAATATATGCCATAGTAATATAATACTGTTTTAAATATACTATAATTGCAACTTTATGATCGAACCTGTTGTTATAAAATATGATATGTTGATTATAATATATAACATACAACTGTGTTGTATGTTCAACCAGTTGATAATAATAAAAAATTTACAATTTGTTCGAATATGTAATAATGTATAGGGATACTTTGACGGTTATATAGCTTATATGTCCTGGTTTTCATATATAAATTTTATAAAAATATAAATGTTAAAGATTTAACTTGTAGGTAAGCGCTTTGCATTCTATAACTATATAGTACTGTGTGTTAAGGTATATGTTGATTTTTCTTATGTAATATGTAGATATGTCGATAAAAATGTATTTTAGAGTGAGTATCTGTTTTAAGGGAAATATTAATATAACATATATAACTTTCGACTTTATATCAAAACTGATTCTGATTAGTTCTCATCGATTTCCCTATTGTCAGCTTTGTCCGTCGTGCCTGTTTACTTCATTCGAATCGTATCCATCTAGCTTTGCTTTGGGATTCGTAACTCGTTTGTCGGATATCTCTAGCCTCGAAAGGTGAGCAATCACTCTGATTAACGTTCTTATATTTATTAAATTTGATTTCAATTGAAACGACAATTGAAATATGCTGTTGTTAGTTATTTATATTGCTATATCTATGCCATCATCTGTATTTGTTCACCTGTGACACCTGACACCATTATCTGTTATTTATATTGATATATATATGCCATCATCTGTATCTGTTCACCTGTGACATCTGACACCCTTATCTATTATTTATACTAATGATATATGCATGTTAACGTTGTTATATTATTATCATATCTGTTATCACTGATCTGCAAGTTCCCTGTTAGTATAGAATTCACTATGGGTTGAAATGATACATACCCGAACGATTTGTAGAATAGGAGAAAATCGTTATGGGTTGAAATGATAAACCCAAGCGATTTTCAATTGAATTGAATTTGGGATTACAGGTTGAAATGATATATATATACCCGTATATATTTAAATTACGGATTGAAATGATCCGTATCACTTGACCATAGGGTAGAAAATTATATACAAACACCGTTGGTCTATATATAAATAAATTGAAATGATTTCTATGGTTTTGAAAAGAAATATATGGTTTTAATAAATATTGATTTTAAAGATTTATTAAAGTTGATTTGAATCAATATAAAAATATGGTTTGAGTATTTATGTAAAAATTATATTTTCAAATATAAAGTTTATAATGTTTCAGGTTGAAAGATAAATTTGAAATAGATTTGGAATTCTTAATTATTTAAGAATTATACGTAAATCAGTTCGATTTGAAATTTAAAGATACGATTTTATAACTTGGATTTGATTAAAAGTGACTTAAATGAATATTTCAAGCTTATATAAATTTAAATGGGATAATTTGTTTATTTGAATTTGTAAATTGAAGTTGTATTTAGATGTTATTGAAATGATTAAGTAAATATTACAAAACTAAATAATAGTAAAGTGAATTTGATATATATATATATATGAAATTATCGAATTTAGTTTTGAAAACGTTGAATATATAAAACTTTGAAATATATTGAAATTTAGATGGTTTATTTTGTGGTTCAAATCTGTATTTGAAATCGATATAATTTGAAATGGTTTATTGAGAAACTGAATTTAGTGAAAATTGATGAATTAAGATTTAATTAAAATTGAATTTTGGAATTCGAGTTGATTTGAATCGATTTGTGAAATTTGAGGAAACTATTTTATATTTTAATTTATAAATTATTTTAATATAACTATTTTAATATAAATCATTTTCAAAATAAATTATTTTAAATAAAAATTATTTTAATATACTAACTATTTTATTATAAACTATTTTTAACTTATAACTATTTTATATAAACTCTTTTGTTTTATAAACTATTTATTATATATAATATTATTCATATCTAAACTGTTTAAAGGAAAGTGTTATGAATTTCAAGGTTTTGATTTCCAAAGTGTTTTGATTTTTAAAAGACTATGATTTTGAAAGCGTTATAACTTTGGAAAAGTACTATGATTTTGAAAATGGATTTATTTGAAGTGAAAGTGATATCGTATCGATATGGTTTTGAAATGGCAATGATATGTCGGTTTTGAAATATAACTAATTTGAAAGTTTATTAAATGACCAATCGGTGTAATAATTACGTAGTTATTAAAGAGACCGGGATCGGATATGGACATACTCTTTGTCGATACCGAAAACCACTTTAATAACTATTATACGCGGAGTGTTGATCCAGAATGAAGTGGTTGGTTTGGTGAACGCGTTGACTGAAGAAAAAGAACGATTTTGGATGACCCCTGACATGACTAAAACAGGAGCCGCGCCGGGCCATTGAGGTTCGCCACTTCTAGCGGACACACTTCTTCGATACCATATCTATTACTTTTGTGATTCGATTTGGTTGCACCCCTTTGATTTGGGAGTGTTGTTTTGCGGTGTTGAGGTAGTAGCTGCTATGCTCAACATCAGTCCGGATCATGCAACTACTAGTATCCTAGTTGGTATCGCCTCATGTACCTTGTCATACTGATTATCCTATTCGCGACCACTACGATTTGTTTTGTGTTATACCTATGGGGTACCCTCTGGTAACCACTAGTTTACGGTGGGGCTTACGGTGCTGTATAGACTATGACATGGTAAAAATGTGTTAAGGGTGGAATGGGCCATGACTTAACGCTATTTTGATATCGTACTTTACTGATTAGACATTATCTACTTAGCGTATTCTACTGTATATATAGATAGTTTAATGGATCCTTAGAGGATGGTTATCCCAAACATCCTTTGAGTTACTTGCATTTCAGTCGTTATTTCACTTGAGTTGGATTTATTGATATGAGAATGTTAATCCTGACTCGAGTGTTTTGTGTTTTCTTTATGCTCGGGTCAGACTGAGTGTACCAGTATTCGAGACTCACCTTTGGAGTTGGAGCTTCGCTTGGAGATCCAGCTATCTATCCCGCTTTCAGATATTCAGTTGATTCCAGTGATGTATTCTGATATTGTATTTGACTATTGTATTCGTGACTTCTGTTGTATCTTGTTTAACTTTGTTATATATATAGTAGCTTCATGAACTACTATTCTTTTGTTTCCGCTGCATTATTGTTATATTACCCCGTGTTTGTAATCTGTGATTATTTTATTTACTGTATATGCTGAGTTTTGCCAAATTTAAATTAACAATCTATTATTTTGAATTATTCAAGTCGGACATGTGTGGATTTATTGTCGATTTGAATGGTCCAAAATAGTGGGTCGTTACACTATAGTTGTTATCATCAAAACCAATATTTAATGTACTAACAATCTCCTCCTTTTTGATGATGACAACTCTGTATATAAAATATAATATAACTCCCACTGCATTACAAAAACACCCCGTTAATCTATGCCTAGATTTTATATATTTCTCTCCCATTGTCATCAACAAAAATAACCACCTAAAAATATAACTCTAACACTAACTCTTACTCTAATTCTAAGTCTAACTTTCCATAAATACTAATTGATATATATATATATGTATAAGAATTATATATAATGACGATGAGAACGATTGTATAAAAACTGTATGTAAAATTAGATAATCATGAAATAATCATAATCAATGTAAATATTCATCCAATCCAACGAAGTTAATGTTACACGCCATTCAAATAAATCCACACAAATCAAACCAATCAAATCCAAACCAAATCAAGTATTATTATTTACATACAATCAAACATATTTGAACTAGACATTTCAAGGAACTTTAACCAATTCATTAGCGCTAAAGATTGGATCCTCTTTGATAGCATCTCAATCTTCATCATCTTGTTGATGGTACACTCTATATTGGTGGTTGGTTCTTCTTTATTCAAGGTAGAGATCCATCGAATCGCATCGAAACGCCTTTTTTGCTCCTTGATCATCGACATTTGACTAAGTTCCGAGTGCCTCTGGTTTCTTAGGATGAAAGAAAGAATGTTCTTGAATGACTCAAGAGTTTGTTCTGGGTTCTCAGTTAGTTTTTAGATAGGAGAAGCCATTAATTTCTTATTAGAGTTTAGGAATGAAAAGGAAGAAGAAAGAGACTTGAAATAAATGATTCTCCGGTCTTAAAAGATATTTAAATGGGTGAAAATTCATTGGAAATAAATAGACACTTTGTGAGGACCCGTTTCTTCGACTCTCAAAAATGATACTAATACATCCTCTGTATTCACATGCCGCAAATCCAAGTGCAGGAGAGGCTGATTGATGAGTTCTTACCTTATGATGACCAAAACATTTATTATGCAAAATCATTTGATATTATGTTTAATGACATTCCTTTGAAAACATTTGCAAGTAAACTTATTAATCTTAGCCGAAATTGTTACTATATTAAATTCCGGTATGTTATGTTACGACCCAAAATTCATCATTTGAAAATAGACATCAAATACTTTACTTGTATTCGACTGCCGAAATTCAAACGTCAAATTTCAGTTCGGATGGAGCTTATAACAACAATTAGATGAATATTAAAACAGCGGAACAGAATCAATATCATAAATATCATCACAGATACAACATCGACATAAAATCCATACTTCATCAGAGTATATAATACATATACTACAACTCCAAATACAACATCATGATAATACAACAATAATCATATATCCAAAAGTCTCCAGATGAAAGAAGTGATAACGGACTTCCAAAAGCTAAACACCTGAGATCTCCAAAAAGCTCCTAAGAATATCTCCAAGATAAGAGCTCCAAAATACAGCTAACTCCAAAATACGGAAAACCTGCTACTAGGCTGCCCGTGTAGAAATAATGGGCACCCAGAGTTTAGGAAAGAAAACAATAAACTCCGGATCAGTCATGGGACTAGTATGAGTAAATAAAAACAGTTTATCTTTAAACAAATAGCAGAGAATTTTAAAGTCAATTCGAAATGCTTTTTAGAAAATGAAACTACCATAAGACCTCCCGCCACACACACAATGCAAACGCAGACTTGGAGGAGATTTCTTCTTATGATAGTCAAAGATGCTTACTACGCAAAATCACATTCTTTTTTATATTATTATTAGTGCATAGTGTGGAAAAACATTTCGAAAGTAGAATATAAATCTTAGCCAGCATAAGTACCATTATACTATGCCTACTATAGCTACCATATTAGATGGCAGGTTCTACAATTAATACCGTACAGGGTTTCGTATTGGGAATTGGATTTCCAACAAATGGTCAGGCCAAGGAACTTCCCATTGCCACATGGAAACGCCTCTGGAAGGACGTCCCGAGAACATAACCGGATCTCTGCCAACACAAGGCCGGGTTACCTCTGCAAAAATAGGTAACTACTGACACGAGTATGCCATCTCCCGGTTGTAACCAACCTTTAACCGGGGCCCCAGCAACAAATCACAAAGTAAGATATATATATACTTGCGACATCCACATAAGTTAAGTATCTGGGCTCCATACCATGATACCACTTCTATCCAGAAGGAAATGAACATACACTAAGGGGTGCTACTCCCTATAACCTTGCTGCATCTTTCATGTTTTGACCATTCCGGGGTGTGAGGTTCGATGAAGTCTCGTCCACAAAGCTACGCTTTGTCACAAAGCCATGCCTCGGGTCAAACAAATGATCAACCTATGATCACAAAGATAAATGATCAAACAAATGATCATATCACAATTGATCAAACACTGATCATCACACAGCAACACTCAGCATGTCACATTACCAAATTGGGATATATCGCTGATAGATTTCAACTACATAACCTCTGAGCTCGTACGTCTCAGAGAAGGGTGTTAAGCTAAGAGAATAAATTCTCCGCCACCAACAGAAATGTATTTAAAAGAAATCGGCTTTATATCTCAAAGTGTAATGTCAGACATGTAACCATACAAGTCTGTTCCGGGTTCGAACAGAACCGAAGGCACTTCCAAAGAAGTCCTTGCAATCCGGATAATTTTCTAATCACGTCCGGACTTCCCATCACAAAAGAGTGATATAAATCTCTATACCGGAGCAACTCGGTGCAGAGACATTCGACAGGTTGTCCTTTCATTTTTGAAAATATCCGATCTTCAACACCGGTCTTCAAATGCCGTCCATATACGACGTATCACTATTCGGAATGGGTAACCCGAATAGTGAGCGTTAATTTCAAAAAAAACATGTGGATATGTTGTTCACAAAAATTCATAGATTCGATGTGGGTTTCGGATAACAAACTGAAATCCGATGCCTTATCGCATCGAGGTTTAAGTGCCGTTTTACGGGCAAACAGGGTTTTCACATCACTACAGAACAAATACAACACAGTGTAATACATGGAAATCTTCATTTTATAGCATCACGATCAGAATAGAAATATCAATATATTGTACAGCAATAATTTATTGTTTACCAATCAAAGTGAATGAGATTTAATAAATTAACCAGATAATTATTTTTATTGATTATTATTAAATTAATGATTTAATATTCTAAATGGTAAATTAATTAATCTTAATCATCTTGATACACCGATTTTCCTTATTTAACTGTTTATTTATAATTAATTAGAAATTTATTTAACTTCCTTTATGAAATAAATAAATCTTAGTATTTCAAAATAGATTAAGTAAATTGAATTTAAATAAGTTAAAATTTAATTACTTTAAATCGACTTACCTAAATACTGAATTTATTTTGGAACTTGATCAAATCGCCATTTGAAACCATAGTTTACAAGTGTTTTAAAATTTGAAAACTTCCACAGTAAAACTGTTTAATTCATTAGCCCGAGACCTACTTCGAGTCACGCGCGAGAAAAACTTTCCTTTGCTTTGGGTTTCTCAGGAATTCAACCCGAGTGCTGTACGTTTCAAAATTCTTGTTTAAGTTTAAAAACTTTACTCGATACGACGCTGAAAACCCCAGGTTCGACTTCGAGCTTTCCCTTAAAATTCTCGAGTATTTCTTCATGCTTTCCCTTTCTCCCTCTCGTACTTCTTCTCTGTTTATTTTTTTTTCATTTTGCTTAAGGTTTTAACTTAACAACATACCAGGTTCAAGCTTCCTGATACAAGACCGACCTCGTGCACGTGCACGGAACAGCGACGCCGCTCTGGCGAACTACGCCACCACCCTCAGGTCGCAAATCGACCCCTCACTCGAGATCACAACCCAAACCATCGCGAAATACTCGAGATCGAAAAAAAACTGAAAACTCGAACCCAAAAACTCGACCACCACGAGAGATTCGCCCCATCAACTCTAACCTCCTGACGTCATGAGACTCCGGCCATACGTCGACCATACCCTCCTCTATCTTCGTCTAAAATCGTGTGATACTCGATTGAGCAACGGCGACGTGATCATCCATTTACAAAGCATAGGAAATTTTGAACTTAAACCCTAATTTTCTCTCTAACTCAAAATCCTTACATTCGAAAAATCCTTACGCATTTTTCTTAGGTTCATGGAGTGTTAAACTTGCTACACAACAAGATTCAGCATTTTTAATTGATTCGATCATGAGATATTGATAGAAATGCCAATTTTGTTCATATACGAACTGCCCTTTTTATATAAATCTAAAAGTCTAGATTTTTGTTTTAAAAATCATGGTTTTGAGCATAGATTCAAATTTTAATCTCGAATTAATAATTTTCAACAATCAATTTTTCTCAAAGTTTTACTTTTGATACCTGTAAAACAAGGTTACAGTAAGAATAACATACTGTATGTTTAAACTTGGAAATTCTTGTTTGAGGATTAAAACAACTTGATTATTTGAAAAACCAAGGCTTGTCAGAGATTAACAGCAAATGAACTTAAGTTTTGGAAACAAATATAAGCCCTGCATAAATGTTTACAGAGTATACACAGATCATCACTACAACATTATCATACTGAAGCATGAACAAAGGAGTTTGTAAATGAAGTTTTAACCGTTTTCAATATAAATTTTCAACCTTTTAAAGATAAGTTTACTCACATGGATAACTTGATGAACAGAGATGCTTCAAAATTTACAGACAAGCCCTCAGAACTCACACCTAACATTTATGCAGATCAAACATCATCACAGTAATTCCTAAGCAACACATAATAGTTCTAGATTTTAGTTTAAAGTTTTACTCACTTTTGAAATTTATTAGGAGACAGAGAATACTTTCACTTGTTTTGGAAATCTGCAGTTTCTATTCCTCTACTCTTATATTTCTCTCTTCAGCAATTTGTTTCGGACTTGTATATATTTTACTAAGTTTATTTTCTTTCTTCAGTAAAAAGTTTTGAACGAACTGATGCATGGGTTGATACATATAGAAATGTACAGAGCAAGGGAGGTACAGTTTTCTTTTTTTATTTATTTGTACATTTGCAACCAGAGATTTTTTAATAAATATGGTGGCTAATACTCTTTCTTTTGCGTGCTAGAACTGATGGCATTAAATGCCCATGTTTCAATTCTTGTTTACATGCAGTCCTATCCTCTTATGCAAGTACAAGTCTTGTTTTATCAATAGATATCTTCTTACATGCTTCTATCTTCCTACTACCTTTCTTATCCTCATATACTCACGGCAAGCATATGGTTTGAATTTGTAATTGTTTCTATCTTATATATGTACTTACTTTTTTTTATTTGGTTACTTTATTCCCTTAGCTTATTTTGTTTACAGCAAATTCCTTTTAGTTTGAACACTTTTGTTATCTTGTTGTTTTGCTTATTACAATTTCTTTTATTTCATTTTATTAACTAATGTTTGCTTTTATTTGGTTAATTCACTTCCCTAGTTTATTTTGTTAATTGAAAGTATTTTGTTTTAGTTATCAACATTTTATACTATGTAAATTTATTACAAAATTTGTTTTAGTTCTATTTAAAAGTTTTAACTAAAGAGATTAAATTTATTCATATTTTATTTTATAACTCATATAATTTTTATAATATTAATCTTAACAATATCTTCATTTCTTTTGGAATCCTCAAATTTAAATCCAAAAATTCAAACAATTTAACGAATTAAATTATTTCAAAATTTCGGGATGTTACAATATCCCCTCCTTAAGAAAATTTCGTCCTCAAAATTGAAAGAGAGAGAATGCAACAAAGAATACGCGAATTCAGAAACAAGGAAATGACTTACAGTTTAAGCCGAGATGTCAATTCTGCAGTTGGGATATGATTTCTTCATATTATCTTCGGTTTCCCAAGTACAGTCCTTTGGATTGCCACTCCATTGAACTTTGACCAGATTCACAACTTTGTTTCTTAATC
The DNA here is from genome assembly GCA_030737815.1 of Allium fistulosum. NCBI lineage: Eukaryota > Viridiplantae > Streptophyta > Magnoliopsida > Asparagales > Amaryllidaceae > Allium > Allium fistulosum. The sequence goes on along the minus strand of CM060901.1, from coordinate 935,025,313 downwards.
GCTTCTCCTCACGATCAACAATTTTTATCGGTTCCCTCTTTACTGCCAAGTTAGGAGTGATTTCTAGATCCTGCTGAGCAGCTTCTTCAATAATATCATCTGGGTCGTGCACATACTTTCGAAGATTAGAAATGTGAAACACATTGTGGACGCCAGACAACCAGTCGGGTAGCTGTACTCGATATGCTAGAGAACCAATCCTTTCCAGAATAGGGAAAGGACCAATATAACGCGGTGCTAGCTTTCCAGTTTTCCCGAATCTTAATACACCTCGCATCGGAGATACTTTCAGAAATACAGAATCTCCAACTTGAAATTCCAAAAATCTTCTTCGGCGGTCATAATAGCTCTTCTGACGGCTTTGGGCAGTTAATAACTTCTTTCGAATAAAGTCTACCTTCTCAGTGGCTTCTTTGATCATATCCGGTCCTAAGACGAGTCTGTCACCTGATTCAATCCAGCATGCTGGTGATCGACACGGACGACCATATAAAGCTTCGAAAGGAGCCACTTCTATACTGGCCTAATAGCTGTTATTATATGAGAATTCAACCAGATGCAAATGGTCCTCCCATGAACCACCAAAATCATGCACACAAGAACGTAATAAGTCTTCTAGAATTCGGTTGACCCTTTCAGTCTGTCCATCTGATTGCGGGTGATAAGCAGTACTGAATTTTAATTTTGTTCCCAAAGCGTCCTGAAATGCCTCCCAAAATCTACTAGTGAAGATCGGGTCACGATCACTCACTATACTACTGGGAATACCATGGAGACGAACGATTTCTTTTACGTATATACCTGCTAAGCTTTCTGCAGTCCGAGTGGATTTTACTGGAATAAAGTGAGCAGTTTTGGTTAGACGATCCACTATAACCCAAATTGCTTCATTTCCCTTCTTGGTTCATGGCAATCCGTCGATGAAATCCATCGATACCTGATCCCACTTCCATTTCGGTACTTCCAAAGGTTGAAGTAAACCGGCCACTTTCCTCTGATCGCTTTTGATTTGCTGACAAGTAGCACAGCGACTCACATATATTGATATGTCTCTCTTCATCGTCTTCCACCAAAATGTTCTTTTAATATCTCGATACATTTTATTGACTCCTGGATGGATACTGAGTTTGGACTTGTGGCATTCGTCCAAAACTTCACGTTTTAGCTCTGGGATATCAGGAACACATATTCTGCCCTTCAGCCTAATAACTCCACTATGATTGGTTTCAAAACTAGTATCTTCTCCTCGAAGAATTTTACCATAAATATCTCGAAGAAATTTATCTTCATTTTGCTTACTGACGATTTTCTCAATCAGAGTAGGAGCAATGACAAGATGAGCAAGAATAGCGTGCTTTCTACTTAAAGCATCGACAACTACATTGGCTTTTCCCGGAGTGTAAAGAATATCCAAGCCATAGGATGCCAGAAATTCCAACCAACGTTGTTGTCGCAGATTCAGATCCTTCTGGGTAAAGAGATATTTCAAAGATTTATGGTCGGTGAATAATTCGAATTTTTCACCTAAAACAAAGAGAGTTTATTAAGTATATTAATTTAGTTAATTTTGTAAATTGTTAAGAAAGCTGAAAAGATTCTTACCCAGAAGATAGTGTCGCCATATTTTTAAAGCAAAAACAACAGCCAAAAGCTCCAGATCATGTGTTGGGTAGTTCTTCTCATGCGGACGTAATTGTCTACTCGCGTAGGCAACTACCTTCCCATTCTGCATCAATACTGCACCTACCCCATCACCACACGCATCAGTATAGACAGATAAGCCTTGGTTCCCATTAATAATAACGAGAACAGGAGCAGTAGTCAATCTCTTTTTCAATTCCTGAAAAGATTCATCACACCTTGGAGTCCAATCGAATTTAGCATTCTTCATTGTTAGCTTAGTCAATGGGCTAGCCAACTTAGAAAAATCCTGTACAAACTTTCTATAATATCCCGCTAAATCAAGAAAACTTCGAACTTCTCTAGGAGTAGTGGGTTGCTTCCAGTCCAGGATTGCAGAAATCTTGCTTGGATCAACAAAAATTCCTTCTTCATTAATAATATGACCGAGAAATTTGACTTCATTGACCCAAAAGTGACACTTAGAAAATTTAGCGAATAAAACATTCGCCCTCAATATCTCCAAAACAATTCTGAGATGTTCAGTATGCTCCTCTTCAGTTTTGGAGTAAATCAAAATGTCATCAATAAATACAAGGACAAATTTGTTCAATACTTCTCGAAATACTCGGGTCATTAAATCCACGAAGTACGCGGGTGCGTTGGTCAATCCGAAGGGCATAACTAACCATTCGTAGAACATGTCTGGACCTCTAAAAGCAGTTAAATGAACACAATCTTCAGCTATTCGCAACTGATGGAATCCCTGAGCCAGATCCATCTTAGAAAAGAATCGTGCACCTTGAAGTTGATCGAATAAATCGTCAATCCTGGGTAAAGGGAATTTATTTTTGAGAGTTTGTTTATTGAGATCACGATAGTCGACACACAATCTCAAAGATCCGTCTGATTTAGCCACAAATACAACAACTGAACCCCATTCGGAAACACTTGGGCGAATCAATCCTTTCTTCAGCAAATCTCGAGTTTGATTGACTAATTCAATTTTTTCCCTTGGTGCCATCCTGCGACTTGCGTGGACCACAGGACGGGCATTGGGTACTAAGTCAATTCGAAATGCTATTTCTCTGTGTGGAGGTAAGGAATTTACTTCTTCAAATACGTCGGAAAATTCCCGAACAACAGGTATAGACTGCAAACTGGGTTCAGGATATCCCAAGGTATACATCAATCTATCTCTCCTTGGACTCGGATCCTCACAAGAGATTTCGATAAAATTTCCAAGATTCGTTTTGACTAAAACTGTCCGATTATTACAATCCAATATAGCTTCGTATTTCGATAACCAGTTCATTCCGAGTATGATTTCAAATTCATTAAATTCGAGGATATAAAGGTTGATAGGAAATTGATAGTGAGTATATGAAATAGGAACTTTCTTATAGTATAAACAAAGATTTGCGGGACCTCCAACCGGATTTTTCACGCAAATAGGATCAGCAGAAAATTTAGCTTTAAGTCCTAATTCTCTTACGGTTTGTTGGGAGATAAAACTATGTGAAGCTCCCGTGTCAAATAAAATTCTAACGGTTCTATCACAAATAGTAAGGTTACCTTCCAGAACACCTTTTCCTTTATCAGCTTTCGAAGTTGAAGGGTCGTTCTTTATCGCATAAACATCTGCCACCTGTGCTGGCTTCATTAACGGGCAATTCTTAATAACATGTCCCTCTCCCTGACAAGCGTAACATTTTCTGGGCTTTACTTGCTCATTCTTCACCAGTTGTTCTTTCTTAACTTGCTTCTTTGGTTTTGTGCAGCTGTTAGAATAATGGCCCTTCTCATTGCAATTGTAACAAGTTATATTGCTTGTCGAATTTCCTTGATTTCTCCTTTTATCATTGCCTTGCTGTGGCTTCTTGCCCCCAAACTTTTTTTTCTTCTAATTCTGATTATTTGAATTTCCTCCTTCCTTTGGAATCTCCTGCATATCCAATGTAGCATATCTGTATCCCATATCAATAAGATTAGAAAAAGATTCCTTGATGTGTGCGGTCATTCTTTCGTGATATTTCTGGTTCATTCCACGGATAAACCTTTCATTTTTCTTAAGGGGCGTGTTTAACAACTCTGGACCAAAACGGGATAGTTCGTTGAACTTGTTTAAGTACTCTTCAAATGTCAGGCTTCCTTGCTTTAAATCCAAAAATTCTTGATACATTCTGGAAATTCCCACCGACGGCATATAACGCTTTTCGAACACCTCCTTAAAACGATCCCAAGTAAATTCTTCCTCAGGTTCATCAACAATGACCGTTTCCCACCAGGCTGAAGCTTCCTCTTGGAGTTTCCAAGAAGCTATAAGTCTCTTCTGCTCGTCTTGCAGCTTAAGCCCTTTAAAGATTTTCTCACAAGATCTTACCCATGCTTGAGCCTCAATAATGGACTCCTTACCGGTGAACGGTTTGCCACCAAGCCTTTCGAATTTCTTATTCAAATCAGCCAAATCCGGCTGCTGCTGGATATCTATTGCTGCAACTACTGTTGGAGGATCTTGATTAGGTGCAGCGACATTCCCTTGACCCCTTGGTCTTCCACTGCGTCCGCTCATTCTTACTTATCTGTAATTAGTAAGAAAATTGATTTAGATATACGGACGAATATCTTAAGGAATATCAGCAGTAAAAAGAAATAGACTAAGAAATTTTTTTTTAGAGTTTCAGTCTTGGTTATACTCATTCTAGGGTATACTTCACCCTATCTCTAATGATCCATCTAATGTGTTATACTCCGTAGCTAAAGTTCTTACTCAACCAAAAGCTCTGATACCAATTTGTCACGACCCAAAATTCATCATTTGAAAATAGACATCAAATACTTTACTTGTATTCGACTGCCAAAATTCAAACGTCAAATTTCAGTTCGGATGGAGCTTATAACAACAATTAGATGAATATTAAAACAGCGGAACAGAATCAATATCATAAATATCATCACAGATACAACATCGACATAAAATCCATACTTCATCAGAGTATATAATACATATACTACAACTCCAAATACAACATCATGATAATACAACAATAATCATATATCCAAAAGTCTCCAGATGAAAGAAGTGATAACGGACTTCCAAAAGCTAAACACCTGAGATCTCCAAAAAGCTCCTAAGAATATCTCCAAGATAAGAGCTCCAAAATATAGCTAACTCCAAAATACGGAAAACCTGCTACTAGGCTGCCCGTGTAGAAATAATGGGCACCCAGAGTTTAGGAAAGAAAACAATAAACTCCGGATCAGTCATGGGACTGGTATGAGTAAATAAAAACAGTTTATCTTTAAACAAATAGCAGAGAATTTTAAAGTCAATTCAAAATGCTTTTTAGAAAATGAAACTACCATAAGACCTCCCGCCACACACACAATGCAAACGCAGACTTGGAGGAGATTTCTTCTTATGATAGTCAAAGATGCTTACTACTTAAAATCAAATTCTTTTTGATATTATTATTAGTGCATAGTGTGGAAAAACATTTCGAAAGTAGAATATAAATCTTAGCCAGCATAGGTACCATTATACTATGCCTACTATAGCTACCATATTAGATGGCAGGTTCTACAATTAATACCGTACTGGGTTTCGTATTGGGAATTGGATTTCCAACAAATGGTCAGGCCAAGGAACTTCCCATTGCCACATGGAAACGCCTCTGGAAGGACGTCCCGAGAACATAACCGGATCTCTGCCAACACAAGGCCGGGTTACCTCTGCAAAAATAGGTAACTACTGACACGAGTATGCCATCTCCCGGTTGTAACCAACCTTTAACCGGGGCCCCAGCAACAAATCACAAAGTAAGATATATATATATATATACTTGCGACATCCACATAAGTTAAGTATCTGGGCTCCATACCATGATACCACTTCTATCCAGAAGGAAATGAACATACACTAAGGGGCGCTACTCCCTATAACCTTGCTGCATCTTTCCTGTTTTGACCATTCCGGGGTGTGAGGTTCGATGAAGTCTCGTCCACAAAGCTACGCTTTGTCACAAAGCCATGCTTCGGGTCAAACAAATGATCAACCTATGATCACAAAGATAAATGATCAAACAAATGATCATATCACAAATGATCAAACACTGATCATCACACAGCAACACTCAGCATGTCACATTACCAAATTGGGATATATCGCTGATAGATTTCAACTACATAACCTCTGAGCTCGTACGTCTCAGAGAAGAGTGTTAAGCTAAGAGAATAAATTCTCCGCCACCAACAGAAATGTATTTGAAAGAAATCGGCTTTATATCTCAAAGTGTAATGTCAGACATGTAACCATACAAGTCTGTTCCGGGTTCGAACAGAACCGAAGGCACTTCCAAAGAAGTCCTTGCAATCCGGATAATTTTCTAATCACGTCCGGACTTCCCATCACAAAAGAGTGATATAAATCTCTATACCGGAGCAACTCGGTGCAGAGACATTCGACAGGTTGTCCTTTCATTTTTGAAAATATCCGGTCTTCAACACCGGTCTTCAAATGCCGTCCATATACGACGTATCACTATTCGGAATGGGTAACCCGAATAGTGAGCGTTAATTTCAAAAAAACCATGTGGATATGTTGTTCACAAAAATTCATAGATTCGATGTGGGTTTCAGATAACAAATTGAAATCCGATCCCCTGTCGCATCGAGGTTTAAGTGCCGTTTTACGGGCAAACAGGGTTTTCACATCAATACAGAACAAATACAACACAGTGTAATACATGGAAATCTTCATTTTATAGCATCACGATCAGAATAGAAATATCAATATATTGTACAGCAATAATTTATTGTTTACCAATCAAAGTGAATGAGATTTAATAAATTAACCAGATAATTATTTTTATCGATTATTATTAAATTAATGATTTAATATTCTAAATGGTAAATTAATTAATCTTAATCATCTTGATACACCAATTTTCCTTATTTAACTGTTTATTTATAATTAATTAGAAATTTATTTAACTTCCTTTATGAAATAAATAAATCTTAGTATTTCAAAATAGATTAAGTAAATTGAATTTAAATAAGTTAAAATTTAATTACTTTAAATCGACTTACCTAAATACTGAATTTATTTTGGAACTTGATCAAATCGCCATTTGAAACCATAGTTTACAAGTGTTTTAAAATTTGAAAACTTCCACAGTAAAACTGTTTAATTCATTAGCCTGAGACCTACTTCGAGTCACGCGCGAGAAAAACTTTCCTTTGCTTTGGGTTTCTCAGGAATTCAACCCGAGTGCTGTACGTTTCAAAATTTTTGTTTAAGTTTAAAAACTTTACTCGATACGACGCTAAAAACCCCAGGTTCGACTTCGAGCTTTCCCTTCAAATTCTCGAGTATTTCTTCATGCTTTCCCTTTCTCCCTCTCGTACTTCTTCTCTGTTTATTTTTTTTTCATTTTGCTTAAGGTTTTAACTTAACAACATACCAGGTTCAAGCTTCCTGATACAAGACCGACCTCGTGCACGTGCACGGAACAGCGACGCCGCTCTGGCGAACTACGCCACCACCCTCAGGTCGCAAATCGACCCCTCACTCGAGATCACAACCCAAACCATCGCGAAATACTCGAGATCGAAAAAAAACTGAAAACTCGAACCCAAAAACTCGACCACCACGAGAGATTCGCCCCATCAACTCTAACCTCCTGACGTCATGAGACTCCGGCCATACGTCGACCATACCCTCCTCTATCTTCGTCTAAAATCGCGTGATACTCGATTGAGCAACGGCGACGTGATCATCCATTTACAGAGCATAGGAAATTTTGAACTTAAACCCTAATTTTCTCTCTAACTCAAAATCCTTACATTCGAAAAATCCTTACGCATTTTTCTTGGGTTCATGGAGTGTTAAACTTGCTACACAACAAGATTCAGCATTTTTAATTGATTCGATCATGAGATATTGATAGAAATGCCAATTTTGTTCATATACGAACTGCCCTTTTTATATAAATCTAAAAGTCTAGATTTTTGTTTTAAAAATCATGGTTTTGAGCATAGATTCAAATTTTAATCTCGAATTAATAATTTTCAACAATCAATTTTTCTCAAAGTTTTACTTTTGATACCTGTAAAACAAGGTTACAGTAAGAATAACATACTGTATGTTTAAACTTGGAAATTCTTGTTTGAGGATTAAAACAACTTGATTATTTGAAAAACCAAGGCTTGTCAGAGATTAACAGCAAATGAACTTAAGTTTTGGAAACAAATATAAGCCCTGCATAAATGTTTACAGAGTATACACAGATCATCACTACAACATTATCATACTGAAGCATGAACAAAGGAGTTTGTAAATGAAGTTTTAACCGTTTTCAATATAAATTTTCAACCTTTTAAAGATAAGTTTACTCACATGGATAACTTGATGAACAGAGATGCTTCAAAATTTACAGACAAGCCCTCAGAACTCACACCTAACATTTATGCAGATCAAACATCATCACAGTAATTCCTAAGCAACACATAATAGTTCTAGATTTTAGTTTAAAGTTTTACTCACTTTTGAAATTTATTAGGAGACAGAGAATACTTTCACTTGTTTTGGAAATCTGCAGTTTCTATTCCTCTACTCTTTTATTTCTCTCTTCAGCAATTTGTTTTGGACTTGTATATATTTTACTAAGTTTATTTTCTTTCTTCAGTAAAAAGTTTTGAACGAACTGATGCATGGGTTGATACATATAGAAATGTACAGAGCAAGGGAGGTACAGTTTTCTTTTTTTATTTATTTGTACATTTGCAACCAGAGATTTTTTAATAAATATGGTGGCTAATACTCTTTCTTTTGCGTGCTAGAACTGATGGCATTAAATGCCCATGTTTCAATTCTTGTTTACATGCAGTCCTATCCTCTTATGCAAGTACAAGTCTTGTTTTATCAATAGATATCTTCTTACATGCTTCTATCTTCCTACTACCTTTCTTATCCTCATATACTCACGGCAAGCATATGGTTTGAATTTTTAATTGTTTCTATCTTATATATGTACTTACTTTTTTTTATTTGGTTACTTTATTCCCTTAGCTTATTTTGTTTACAGCAAATTCCTTTTAGTTTGAACACTTTTGTTATCTTGTTGTTTTGCTTATTACAATTTCTTTTATTTCATTTTATTAACTAATGTTTGCTTTTATTTGGTTAATTCACTTCCCTAGTTTATTTTGTTAATTGAAAGTATTTTGTTTTAGTTATCAACATTTTATACTATGTAAATTTATTACAAAATTTGTTTTAGTTCTATTTAAAGTTTTAACTAAAGAGATTAAATTTATTCATATTTTATTTTATAACTCATATAATTTTTATAATATTAATCTTAACAATATCTTCATTTCTTTCGGAATCCTCAAATTTAAATCCAAAAATTCAAACAATTTAACAAATTAAATTATTTCAAAATTCCGAGATGTTACATGTTAGGCTCTACAAACAAAACTCTTACAAGCTCGTTCGGGGAATAGATTTCCATACAATGGCAAGTAAGGGACTACCACCCGTATAATACATCTCTAGAGGAATATACCGAGGATACACAAACAACCCTCCATATATGGCAAGACCGGCCTATCCCTATTTGGCACTCATACACGGCCTGGATAGAACCGAATATGACATCACCCCGGTCGTAACTGACCTATCCGGGGCCCTATAGCATACACCACATACTCGACATATAGAGCGTAATCTAGAAAAGTGATGACCATATCCTAATGGTTGTGAACCACATATCCTTGTGGCATACCCAATTTAAACCATTACCGGATGATGAGGTCTGGGGTAGCGATTACCTTTCACATAGCACATTCCACTCTAAAGGCCAAATTGCCATCCCATAGTCACACAACTGATTTCTACAAATGTATAATTCCTGAGCTCTTACGTCTCACGAAAGGGCGTTAATCTAAGTGAAGTTTCCTTCTCCTCCACCAAAAAGATGATACGTTCATAGAGATCAATTTATGTAATTAGGAATTCGACGTCTGACATTCGTCCATACAAGTTGTCCAGGAATAGGACAAACCAATAGCGCTCTCCTACCACATCCTATTGGGAATTACCCTTAGGATTAGTAGCGAGAAGTCCTTTCATCGAAGATCTTAAATGAAGAACTACTACCACATAATATGATATGGGAAATTTCCCCCGAGGGTTAGTGACATGCAGCCATACATTTTATCTTCCAAATCATATCCATGTCTTTACTTCAAATACATAAATTGGTTCGAAGTGGTCTTCAAATAGGAATTACCCAAATCCGACCCAGGTTCCTTCGAGCCAATCATCGATAAAAGAGGTAAAGTAAATAGGGAATCATTCTTTAATTAATTAAGTTCTTTTTTATCAAAATCTATTCTAGAGGTATATATTTCTAAAACATTCTTTTCGGCATATACAGAATCATTAAACCTATCTTATCAAATCCTTTGATTACTTAAAACCTTTTTAAAGTTTAAGTAATTCGAAATCATTTCATTTTTCACGTAGGAAAATATTTCCAAATCATTTCTTTTAAATCTTAACAAAGATTTCTTGATTCAGAACTCAAAATTTTGATTGAGTTTAAACCATGTTATCAAGGATGTTAATCCAAAACCAATAAATATTAGGTGTGCAGAATCTATAGAAATCATCTAATTCTACTCAATATCAATTCCCGTATTCAACAAATACTATGGGCGAAATAATGGTGAAATCAACTTTTAAATTCCATGAATAATATGAGTTCCCTCTTCAGGCTTTAACACCGAGTACAGGAAGATTATCCCCATAAAATCCAAGTTGTTTAAATTTGGAAAATTATATCCTTTATACTTTGCAAAGTTTTGATCCGAGTAAATCAAATTTACTATCTCATCTGTTGGGCCAGTCAACATAGCCAGAGAGAGCAGGAAATTGGTTTTCCAAACTTAAGTCTACACAATACCTCTCTAACACCCATAAAGCGATCAAGTAATTTGATCGACTCTAAATCATTTAACATTTAACCATTCCATAAATCCTTCAAATCATCTTTAAAATACTTTATTAACCATTTGAAAAGATTTACAAAAGATTTGGAAAGAAACGGTTGCATTTAAAACTATATTTCAAAAGTTATAGAAAAGTGCCGCAAAAAGGTGATGTAGAAAAGTGCTTTTTAGGCTATATTGATCAAAATGACTTTTTATCATTTAGAAATTCATTTTTATAACTCAAATCACTTTTAGAACATTTTAAAATATTTTTAGAATTTAATTCATAAATTTAAACAATTTAAAATATCATTTTCAAAGAGATCCTTTTTATGCATTCCGAACTACAAAACCGCGATTTTTTCAAAAACTTATTTTACTCATATTTCAAAATCTACTTATCAAAATCTCAATTTTATTTCTTTATTTGAAAACTATCGATATGATAGCTCAAAAATTCTTATCATGAAGAATTCCGAGCTATATTCCATTCTATACACTCGTTTGACTTTAATGGCGCGAAATCGCGAATTGACGTTACGCGACGCGCCTATTTTTGACTCAATTTCAATATTCATTCAAACTTCACCAAAACACTTGCATATGTTTATAAAACATTTCAAACTCATTTTAAAACCATTTTAAAGAGGTTTAACCTTCCATATACACTAATTCATTCAATAAAGGAAAGTGATTTTCATTGTGCTTATCGACGTGTATCTCCGCGACTTGCGTGTATATTCAACATATTAAACAACCAAACTCGATGATCAAAGCATATTAAACATCCATTGCAAACTTCATATCATCATCCAAAAATATAATATAAGTAAGAGTTTCTCACCTTGGGTTAAACGATTAACCTAAAAATGGCTATAATTTCGCTATCTCGAAATTTAAGCTTACGATCACTAGCACTATTGCCTTTAAATGGCTCGGCTTTTAATTTGGACACAAGGAGGAGCTCACGGCCTTGGTTGTAGGGGAGGGATGGTTCGCCTTTTGAGGATGGTGGTGGTCGTGGTTTTTAAGGTGGAGAGGAGGATATTTTTCTTCGTTTGAAGTGGATTTGATAACATATACATGTGCATTTAATTTGCTAATATTTTGCCATAACTTTTGCTCATTTTTATATTTAGAGGAGAAGGCCATTAGAGCTTGAAAAGAAGAGGAAGAAGAAGATGGAAAGTTGTGTGAAAATGTGAATGAATTTATGCATGTTTTTATAGGCTTGGAAGCCTTAAAGGCTAAGCAACTTCAAAAAAATCATGATATTTAGTTTTCGGTACAACACCCTTTACATCATCTTCCTCCATCATCATATACACGGCCACAACCCCATCTCCATGTGCACATCACTTCTATCACCTCAAGGCATGCATATGTTGACTTTTTAATACTTAAAGATTAAGTAAATGAAAAATATCTTAGATATTTTTAACTTTATATATATATACGTGTGTGTGTGTGTATAATGTATAAATGTGTTATGTATACATATATGGATATATGTATATGTTAGAGTATGTATTTATGTGTTATATATGTGTACATGACATACAAACAATGTTGCATTGACTTCGAACAATTTCCTTTCGATAAACCGTTGCCAATCGAGGAACCGATTTCTGGTCACATTTTCACTTATGCATTAAATTACATATATATGTAAACAAAATTTGAAAATTTATAATCTTTTTTTAATTAATAAAAATGATTTCATTTGGATTATAAAATCATATAATTTAGTGTGAACAATTATTTGCAGTAATTGTTATTATACCGATAAAGCGATATCGGTTTTTCTTATATTTTCAAATCAAATATATATCTTCATAAAATTATTACAAATGATTTATTATCTCTTTATAAATTATTTAAAATGAATTATAACCTTTTAAAATCATCATTTGAATAATTATTAAATCATTAAACCTCAATTTAATTTAATAAATCAATTATTATATTAAGGGCATTAATAACAATGTCGTAAACACATTTAATTTTCAAAAAATACAATAAATTATTTTATTTCGTATTCTTGTTCAATTATAAAAATAAGTGTATGTATCCAGCTCCGTGCGCGCCGTTTTACAATTATAGTTTTGGTTACCGATAAAACAATTTTCGACTATTTTATCGAATTAAATCTCGAGGAAAATATTTTTATAAATATCTATTCAAAAGAAGATTTATTATAACTTATTATTATTCATAACAATATTATTTGTATTATCAATCTTTTATTTGAATTAATTTAAAAATAAATATAATTTATCAAAGTGATAAATTTGTGAATCATTACAGACTTCCCCTTTAAAAGAATTTCGTCCTCGAAATTACCCAAAGCAGAAACCCAAAGGTTTGCCAAAAATATTAATTTTTAAAACTTACATCCGATCACCCGTATACAATATCTCTTATTCAAATTCACAATTTTACTTCCGAACAAGTATTAATCCCCCGATCCTTTAGTGCGGACTCTGATCAGATTTTCCGATCAGAATTTTAGTTCTACCTTGCATAGTTCTCAACTATGATAGAATACTTAAGCATCTAACCATAAACCATCATCAATGTTCGTCGTCAAGAATGGGGTGATAAATTCTTTTTCGGACCGGCGTAAATCACCTCAAAATTCTGCACTCGAATCTTAGATTAAATCGTGCGACAAAATAATCCATATACTTCATATGAATTTAATAATCTTTCCATAATTCTTATGAGAATACTTTATAAAACTTTCATATTTTATTCAAACCTTTATAAAGATAGTTCTTTATACATAGCCATTTTACATTTTTATTTCCAAATATATCTATTAAAAAAACATTTCTTTTCAAAAGGTAAATATCATTTTATTATGATACATTTATAAACATATCTTAATGGTTTCTGAAAAACTCATTTTCAAAATAATTCATTAAATTGATAAATCTCCATAAACTTCCTTTAGCTAATATCAAATTTGAAAACATTATTTATCGATTAACACTCCTTTATTAATTAAAACTTCCTATATATATATATTCTCTTTACTTATATTAGTTTTAATACTTAAAAAGTATTTATATACTTATTCAAGTGTTATAAGTATATTCACAAATTACTTAACAAGTTTTTTTCCTTACCTTTAAAATATAATCAAAGAGATTAAAATAATTACTACCAAAACATTGTTATAATGAACTTCTATTTTTATAACATGTTATAATATTTTCTATCTTTTTAGAAAAGACTCCAATACTTGTTATTATCTTTAAAATCCCATTACTAAATCTAGATATACCCATAAGATTTCTTCCAAAGTGTCATTCAAAGGCTTAAAACCAAATGTTGCTAAAACAACGATTGCTACAAACCCAAATCCATTCATTAATAACTTTAAACATTTATTTTAAAGATCAAAGCATACCCATGCTTATAAATTTAGATAATACACTTTGATAAAAATTGACGAAAATCAATTAATTTATCAATTAATGATTCACATCACTCTTTTTAACTTTAGAAAGCTATATAGATCGAGTAACTCAAAAATGATACCAAGGAACTGGGTACCACCAAATTTCACCAATAGTATCGCACATATCCTTAACAAGAAGGGGGATTCTTAAGGGAAGCGTTTACCATCCGAACACATCTCCTGCCCATTTTTAGTTATTTTCGAGCCACTCAGATCAATTAATCGTAAGATTGTTATACGTTTTCAAAATCCCATTTTAGAAATAATACTATTAATATTCCTTTCCAAAAACCATTTGAAAATCCGTTCAAAAACACTAAAATTTAAATTCTCAAAAATTTCTTTATAAAGCATGTTTTATAAATCCATTTCATAAAGTCACTTATATAAAACATATTCATAAGATTTATTTATCTTAAATAAATTCCTTTAATCTTAAACTAACATTATTATTTATCAAATACCCCATAGTTAAATTATGAAACTAAATTCACAAGGTGTTCATATTTAAACTTTTAAATTAAACAACCAATCAATCAATGATAATAACGGAGTATTATCATTTCCTTAATCAAATAACAATATTAAAAAATATTCTTTATATTAAAAATATAATCCTAGTAAAAAATTATTTCATTTACACATTTTCCAAACCAGAATCATTTGTATATAATATTAACAAATAAGTGCTCGTATACGCTCAAACTCATTCTAGGGTGTTACTAACCCTATCTCTAATATGTTACTCATCCGAGGGCATTACTAACCCTATCTCTGATGATACTTTACCCCACCAAAGCCAAGGTTCTCTCTTAACCTTGCACTCTGATACCAAAATGTGACGATCTGTTTCTTTGACTCTCAAAAATCGATACTAATACATCCTCGGTATTCATGTGCCGCAAATTCAAGTGCCGGAGAGGCGGATTCTCGAGGGTAAGAAAGAAAATAAAGACGGAACAGAATCTCACATGTATTATTTTAACAAATAATCTTTATAGCAAAAATTTACATACATTTATCAGAGTTTAAAAATGGACAGTTATAAATATTTGTGGTAGAAACATTTTTTAGAAAAATCTTTTAACTCCATGCTCTGAGCTCTTCCAGAATTCTTCAAACTAAATCTGACTCCCAAGCTGCCTGGGGAAAATTATGGCACCCAGAATTTAAGGTTAAAGGAAAATAAACTCTGAGTTAGTCATGGGATGGTGTCAGAAACTCAAAATACGCGGTTTGAAAAGAAAAGGTATCTCATAAGACCACATCCACACATAAATACGGACGGGTTTTCATCTTATGATACCCAAAAAATTTGACACGCAAAATCATTTGATATTATTTTTAATGGCATTCCTTTGAAAACATTTGCAAGTAAACTTATTAATCTTAGCCGAAATTGTTACCATATTAAATTCCGTTATGTTAGGCTCTATAAACAAAACACTTACAAGCTCGTTTGGGGAATGGATTTCAATACATTGGCAGGTACGGGACAACCTTTCATACAGTAGATCTCTAGAGGAATGTACTGTGGATACACATACAACCCTCTGCATCTGGCTAGACGGGCCTATCCCTATTTGGCACTTATACATAGCCTGTATAGAACCGAATATGGCATCATCCCGGTTGCAACCGACCTATGCGGGGCCCCATAGCATACACTACATACTCGACATATAAAGAGTAATCTAGATAGGTGATGACCATATCCTAATGGTTGCAAACCACATAGCCTTGCGGCATACCTAGTTTAAGCCATTATCGGGTAGTGAGGTCTGAGGTAGTGATTACCTTTCATGCAGCACATTCCACATTGAATGCCACGTTGACATCCCATAGTCGCACAACTGATTTGTACAAAAGTATAACTTCTGAGCTCGTACGTCTCAAGAAAGGGTGTTAAGCTAAGAGAAACTGCCTTCTCCGTACCAAACAGATGATACGTTCATGTAGATCAATTTATGTAAGTAGGAATCCAATGTCAGACATTCGTCCATACAAGTTGTCCGGGAATAGGACAAACCGAAGGCACTCTCCTACCACATCCTGTCGAGAGTTACCCCTAGGATTAGTAGCGAGAAGTCCTTGCATCAAAGATCTTAAATGAAGAACTACCGCTACATAATATGATATGGGAAATTCCCCCGAGGGTCAGTGACAAGCAGCATACATTCGATCTTCCAAATCATATCCATGTCTTCACTTTGAATACGTAAATTGGTTCGAAGTGATTCTTCGGATGGAAATTACCCAAATCCGACCTCGGTTCCTTCGAACCAATCATTGATAAAAGAGGTCAAGTAAACAAGGAATCATTCTTTAATCGATTAAGTTCTTTTTATCAAAATCTCTTTTGGAGATATATGTTTCTAAAACATTCTTTTTGGTATATACGGAATCATTAAACCTATCTTATCAAATCCTTTAATTACTTAAAACCTTTTTAAACTTTGAATAATTCGAAATCATTTCATTATTCACTTAGGAAATTATTTCCAAATCCTTTCCTTTACATCTTAACAAAGATTTCTTAATTCAAAACTTAAAATTTTGATTGAGTTAAAACCATGTTATCTAGGATGTTAATCCAAAACCAATAAATATTAGGTGAGCAAAATCTATAGAAATCATCAAATTCTACTCAATATCAATTCCCATATTCAATAAATACTATAGGCAGAATAACGGTAAAATCAACTTTTAAATTCCATGAATATTACGAGTTCCCTCTTCGGGCTTTAACACCGAGTACAAGAAGATTATCCCCATAAAATCCAAGTTGTTTAAATTTGGAAAATTATATCCTTTATACTTTGAAAATTTTTTATTTGAGTAAATCAAATGTACTATCCCACCGATTGGCCAGTCTAGATAGCCAGGGAGAGCAGGAAACTGGTTTTCCAAACTCAAGCCTAGACACTACCTCTCTGACACCCATAAGGCGGTCGAGTAATTTGATCGACTCTAAATCATTTAACATTTAACCCTTACATAAATCCTTCAGATCATCTTTAAAATACTTTATTAATCATTTGAAAACATTTACAAAAGATTTGGAAAAGAACGGTTGCGTTTAAAACTATATTTCAAAAGTTATAGAAAAGTGCTACGAAAAGTGCTTTTTAAGCTATATTGATCAAAACAACTTTTTATCATTTGGAAATTCATTTTTATAACTCAAATCACTTTTAAAACATTTTAAAATATTTTTAGATTTTATTTCATATATTTAAACAATTTTAAAATCACTTTCAAAGAAATTCTTTTTATGTATTCCGAACTACAAAACTGCGATTTTTCCAAAAACTTGTTTTACTCATATTTTAAAATCTACTTTTCGAAACCTCGATTTTCTTTCCTTACTTGAAAATTATAGATATAATAGTTTGGAAAATTCTTATCTCGAAGAATTCCAAGCTATTCCATTCTATACACTCGTTTGACTTTTATGGTGCGAAATCGCGAACTGCCGTTACGTGACGTGCCTATTTTTGACTCAATTTTCAGCATTCATTCAAACTTCACTAAAACACTTTCATATGTTTATAAAATATTTCAAACTTATTTTTAAACCATTTTAAAGAGGTTTAACATTCCATATACACTAATTCATTCAATAAAGGGAAGTGATTTCCTTTGTGCTTATCGACGTGTATCTCTGTGACTTGCATATATATATTCAACATTCATATTAAACAACCAAACTTGATGATCAAAGCATATTAAACATCCATTGCAAACATCATATCATCATCCAAAAATGTAATATAAGTAAGAGTTTCTTACCTTGGGTTAAACGGGTAACCTAAAAATGGCTATAGCTTCGCTATCTCGGAATCTAAATTTACGATCACTAGCACTATTACCTTTAAATGGCTCGGCTTCAACTTTGGACGCAAGGAGGAGCTCATGGCCTTGGTTGTAGGTGAGGGAAGGCTTGGCTTTTGAGGAGGATGGTGGCGGCCGTGGTCTTTTAAGGTGGAGAGGAGGAGATTTGTCTTCGTTTGAAGTGGATTTGATAACATATACATATGCATATAATTTGTTAATATTTTGCCATAACTTTTGCTCATTATTTTATTTAGAGAGAAGGCCATTAAAGAGGCCATTAGAGCTTGAAATGAAGAGGAAGAAGAAGATGGAAAGTGTAACACCCCATATTTTTATAACGTTATTTAGAATAATTAATTGGGTAAATTAAATAAAATAATGTGAAGATTAAAAGGTTGAGATTTGATTAACAAAGGATAGTCATGCCATGTTAGTTTGTTAATTAAAATGGAATAACCTAAGTTAATGTGTTAGGATATGAGAAGAGCAATATGGGAAATAGGTAAGTTTTATACCCTAAACCCTTAGGAATGAAACTCACATTCATTTTCTTTTCATTCAAACTAAAATTTCCTAAGGCCTGCCACCATTTTTATTCTCAAGAAAAGACTAAAGCTGGGATTCAAGAGAAGGAGGATAATCAACTAAATTAACAACAAATCTCACATCTATAATCTCAAAGCTAAGGTGAATATTACTACATCCCAATTTCTTTTAGTTTTCGGTTTTAAAATTAGACCCGAAATGATTTTGCAAGTATATGCCATGTTTTGATGATTAAAATTATATGTATATGTTGTTGATGGTCATATATGTTCATGTTAGTTTTATGATATGTTTGACATGAAAACACTATTTAATGACATCTAAATGCCTTGAAAATTTAAATATAGGTCAGAAATGATATTTTAGAAATTGGTTTCGATTTTCATAATTTTCTAAATTAATATGGATTTTATATTAATTTTCTAGTGAAGGAAATTGTTTATTGGGTTATAAATTATTTACGGCTAAAATAATGATTATTTCGGTTTGAAATTTTTATATGTTGGAAAACATATTAAAATAGATTTTCTGAAATTTTTTTAGATTTTTCCTAAGTGGTTTGATGAATATATAAAATTATTTAAGGTATGAGACTTAAATGTTTTACATATTTAATTAAGGAGAAAGGGGCATTTTGTAAAATAAAATGATTATTTAATTTTAAAAATAATGGTAGCACATTTCTGAAAAGTAATAGTTAACCAATGAGAATTTGACAAACAAAGGAAGGTTAGTTGAAAAGATTTCCTTTTTAAGTTAAAAAATAAAGAAATCACATTTTTTACATGTTTCATCCTTTACGGCAGTAAACCTTCCAACCCAGACCTTCCGACAAATCAAGAGGTTCGAAGCTTTCGACAATGTCAAACCAATGCAGATGGTATCAAGCTACTTGGTACGTAATGAATTGAACAAAGTCGAAGTGTTCTAAGTCGAAGGGTTGATAGCTAAAGAGGTTGGGGTATGTTTGTTTTATAAACCAAAAGCTTTCACCTGCTTTGCTTTCGAATAGGAGCTTTCGACTTAGTTGCTTTCGACCAGGTCAAATGTTTAAAGTAGGGGTTTTAAACCTTTCGGCATTGTCAAAATGTTACTGCTATTTTAACACTATTCTGTTTTGAAACCTTTTGACATAGTTGAAGGGTTACTACCGCTTTATAAATGTTTTGTTTTGAACCTTTCAACAAAGACGAAAGGTTTACTTGTTTTAAAAACTAGCCGCTTCTCCATGCTTTCAAAAGGAAGCTTTCGACTTATGTGATTCAGCCTTGTTTTACAAATTGAAGTAAAACCCAAAGCTTTCGAAAGAGTTGTTTTAAAGGATAGGTTTAAAGCTTTCGAAGTAGAACTTTCGACAAAGTCGAAAGGTTGCTTCAATGGTTTCGAAAGGTTTTAGTTGAATGATTTTGATAGGTTTTAGTTGAATGATTTCGAAAGGTTTAGTTTAATGGTTCCAAAAGGTTTATTGAATGGGTTCGAAAGGTTTTAGTTGAATGATTATGAAGGTTCAGTTTAATGGTTTCAAAAGGTTTATTGAATGGTTTCGAAAGGTTTTATTTGAATGGTTTCGAAAGGTTTTAGTTGAACGATTTTGAAAGGTTTAATTCAATGGATTCGAAAGGTTTAAACGGAAGGTTTTCTAAGGCAATGTTTTAAAGTTGTTATAAAGAAGGATGTCCAAAGTTTTATAGCTTTCGAAAGGCTTTTCAATGGGTTCGAAAGGTTTGAGGAATGATTTCGAAAGGTTTGAAGAATGATTTTGAATGGTTTGAGGAATGATTTCGAAAGTTTTGATATTGGTTTTGAAAGGGACGATTTCAAAGGTTTGGAAAGAGGTTCTTTCAAATGGTTAAATGTTTTCGTCAACTAAATTTGAGTAAAGAATATATATATATATATATATATATATATATATATATATGACATGGTGATATGATTTTGAGTAAATTATAAAGATTGTATATTTTCCTTGTTTTAGTTTGCTTTAAAGATTTTAAATCATTTTGAAAATGTTTTTGAGGAAAATTATAGGAGGGGATCCTTAAGTAAAAATGACTAAGATATTAGAAAACCAGGTGGGACTAGTATGAGGTTGCGCCCTATACATTAGCTAACAGCCCCAGCTAATTGTTTGTCCAAAATTCTAGTGTGTAGGGCTTTGTCACAGGTAGACTAAAATTATGATTACACACCGAAAGGAATATATACATGTATACAGATAGGTTATTGGTAAGCTCGAAAACCATTAGGATCGGGAAGACCTGGGAGATGATTAAGTTAGGGACAGACCGTCCAAAGGTGAAGTATTTAACAGATAGTCAAGGACAGACCATCCAGATGGGAAATGTTTAACAGATAGTTAAGGATAGATAATCCAGAAGAAGAATATCTAATAGGTGTTAGGTTAATTTTGATTGTATTGTCTGGTAGGCCCGAGTCAGCCGAAAGCTAAAAGTTATCCAAACAAAACTTGTGTGTTTGAACAGATAGTTCATTATTACCTGATATTTATGTATGTTTACATAATCATTGATTTACAGTATTTAACCATTGTGAATGCAGGAGCAAAATATATGGTTTTATGAAAGGTTTTGCAAAGATATGTTTTAAAAGGATGTTAGTGAGGGAAAACCCATTCCGCTAAGCGGCGTGGTCTCACTTAACATAATTATTTCGAGATGTATAATATTATTCACAGCAGGCTTTATGTTTAACTCGAAATTTATATTTTCTCCTTCAACTCTCGGGTGCTCAAAATTGATTTGATTAGGCTAAGGGATTAAGGACTTTTTCAAGTTTTAGTAGGATGACGAATAAGCTACCGGAGGCATGCAGGAGGCAAATGGATAGCTATTTAGGAGTTACAGTTCTTGTTATGTTTTGTTGGATTTTCCGCTGTGTTGTTTTGTATTAGGTCTATTATGACCATATGATTCTGATCAGCGAAGGGGGTATCTTCATATACCGCTCTTGGCGTATTTTGTAATAATTATATTTGATTTGTGCCTAGGAACGATTTGGGATTATGTGTTGTGAATGTGAAACAATTGGTTTTGAAATGTAATGAAGTAAAAGTAGTTTTTGAAATCTATGTTTTGTTTCATATTCAAGTGCTTCTGATATTATTGATACCATTAACATAGCCGTATTTAGTCGCCAGAAGCTAATACTATAGATGATTGTAGCATCTGTAGCGCTTAGTTTTGGGCCTCTGGATAGGGGATGTTACAAAATGTTTCGTGAAAATGTGAATGAAGGTATGCATGTATTTATAGCCTTGGAAGCCTTAAGGGCTAAGCAACTTCAAAAAAATATCATGATATTTATTTTTTTCATACATCACCCTTTACATCATCCTCCTCCATCATCATATACACGGTACACAACCCCATCCCCATATGCACATCACTTCTATCACCTCAAGGCATGCATATGTTGACTTTTGAATACTTAAAAGATTAAGAAAATGAAAAATATCTTAGATATTTATAACTTTATATATATATATAATGTATAAATGTGTTATGTATACATATATGGATATATGCATATGTTAGGGTGTGTATTTATGTGTTATATATGTGTACATGACATTTAAACAATGTTGCATTGACTCCGACCAATTTCCGTTCTATAAACCGTTGCCAATCGGGGAACCGATTCTCGGTCACATTTTCACTTATACATTAAATTACATATATATGTAAATAAATTTTTCAAATAAATTTCTAATCATTTTTAATTAATTAAAATGATCGCATTTGAATTATAAAACCATATAAATTAATATTAACAATTATTTACAGTAATGGCTATTATACCGATAAAGCAATATCGGTTTTTCTTATATTTTCAAATCTAATATATATCTTCATAAAATTATCACAAATGATTTATTATCACTTTATAACTTATTTAAAATGAATTATAACCTTTTTAAAATCATTATTTAAATAATTATAATTATTATTAATTCATTAAATCTAAATATAATATAATAAATCCATTATTGTATTTAAGGTTATTACTAACAATGTCATAAACACATATAATTTTAAAAAATAAAATAAATTATTTTATTTCATATTCTTGTTCAATTATAAAAATAAGTGTATGTATCCAGCTCTGTGTGCGACGTTTTACAATTATAGAGTTGGTTATCGATAAAAGGGTTTTCGCCTATTTTATCGATTTAAATCACGAGAAAAATATTTTTGTAAATATCTATTCAAAATAAGATTTTTTATTACTTATTATCACTCAAAATAATATTATTTTTATTTTCAACCTTTTATTCGAATAAATTTAAAAATAAATATAATTTATCAAAGTGATAAACTTGTGGGTCATTATACACTTGTTGTCTATTTAATTTTCAAAATTATTTTTTTTGAAAAACTACCGTTGTGTGCCAACATTCATACCCAATGTATGTCAACATATATAAAGAAATTTTCAAAACAATTTTATTTTGATATTCTGATGTATTTAGCTTATACACTAATACTTGTTTGTTTTCCAGAGATGATAAACAATGATAACATTAAGAAATAGAATGTTTATTGATAATAAGGACGAGCATAAGGATAAACTAGAAATGTACATGAGATTCAACATAAGCTTAAAACTAGAAAATCAAAGTACAAAGATAGCTTAAACAAACAACTAGAGAGATGTGGATAAAGATGAAGAAGAACCACAAAGCTTGCTGATGATCTTTCCAAAGAATTTATCCATTTTGTTGGAAATTGGGGTAAATCTCTTTGAGAATGATTTCTTAAGATTTCTTTGGTTGTGAATGATCTTCTCTTTATTTTTGAGAAGTTCTTTGTTGGATGGATTAGGTGGCATATTGATACTTTCAAAGGAAGTTTCCTCCTCCTCTTCCTTTTCTTCCTCCTCGACATCCATTTCCTCTCCTTCCTCTTCCACCTCTTCTCTTATTTCTTGCTCCTCTTTCTAAGCCAACCTTTGTTCTTTTTCCGTAAGTGTTTCATAAGGCTTGGAAAAGGGTAATATATGCATAAGTGAAATGTTGGCATTGTCAAATATTTTTCGAGGAATTGTTTCCTTTCCTTTAAGGTCAACACCAAAATAATTGAAAACACAAGTAAGATACACACCATGAAATAGTGTGTTTTCATGTTTAGAAAGAATTTTAGAAAAAAGTTCATCTAAAATGAATTGATATCAATTTTTTTCATATTGACCATAAATGGCGAAAAGAGCTTTGAAAACATTTTGTGTCGGGTTATTATAATTACCCATTCTAGGAGTGATACTTTGTTGCAAAAGAAGGCTTAAAATTCTTGCTTTTGGATGCAAGTTTTTGTTTTTAAATTCAAAATCTTCATTACTTTCGAAAATGTCATGGATTACTTCACGATTTTGAAAATCAATTTGAAAAGTTGAAAGGACCATTCCATTAGATTTACATCCAAGAATGTGACCCAAAAGTTCACAATTTAAAACAATTTGTGTCCCCTTGACACTACTCCAAATTTCTCCTTCTCTTCCATCATAAAAGTTTACTTTTAATTTTTCATAAAAAAGTTTCACCAATTTTGGATAACAAATGAAATTATTTTAAAAAGCATCGATTAAATCAGGAATTTCGTTTTGCAAACAAAGATTAAAAAGATCATAAGTAGGAAAATCTTCAAAAATAGCAATTCTTACGGGAAAGACTTTTCCAAAAGATATATACTCAATATAGGCTTACATGACTTCTTGATCATTAAAAACTCATTCTTTTATTTTCTTAGGAAGGCTCATGGTTGTCTTAGTATTGCTTGAGGATGCCATTGAAGAGTAGTTTGAAGAGATAAGAGAGTTTATGATTTTTGATTTGAAAATGAAAGTGAAAAATAAATGGATGGAGATAGAGTAAATAAATAGAGAATCAAAGGACATGTTCTCTGGCAAGAAACATCTTTTAAGAACATAGGAGTTGGTGTAAAGGTGGAGGGAAATTAAAATTTTGGATTTGAAATTGAAATTCAAAACCTGCCTACATATGTCGACATATGCATATGAGGTATGCTGACATATAGGTCGAAATTTTCAAAAATGATTTTTGTTTAACTATATCCTATTTTATTATATATATCTATTTATAGTTATTCTATTTATAGAAAAATTATTTTAACTATATTTATATTATTATTGTATTATTAAAATATATAAAATATTTAAATTTAAATATAATCACACAATATTCAACCAATATTATTATTAATGTATAGGATATTCCTAACAACCAATAAAGCAACAAAAAAATTAATTCAAGAAATCAAAACTTTTGATATATTAAAAGCGTACCTTTTTTCTGATCCATTTCACCATTTTGTTTTGAATATTTATTATTGTGAAGCACATGTTAGCAATTTCTATATCTGATTCATTATCACTTGAGGATGTGTCCAAATCATTTAATGTTGCAGTATAGGCTCTTATTCGTTTTCTGGATGAATCAGTGTTTGGTGTAGTTTTCAGTTTATCGGGATGTGGACAGTCTTGTTTTAAATGGCTAGGTTCATCATAATTATAACATCTAATGCCACTTCCAGTTCCACTTCCTAGATTTTTTTGTCATTTCTTTTGAAATTGTTCATCTTCCTAAATTTTAGAAATTTTCTGAAATTCCTTGTCATGAAAGCAATTTCTTTATCGTTATCGCTGTCTGAATCCAGATTATCCATCATTGCATTAAAAGTTATAGATTTCTTCTCTATTTCTTTGCTTTCTCTCCTGCCTTGCATTTGTGCTTCAAAAGACATTAAATTGCCAATTAACTCTTCAATTTTGAGACTACTAATGTCATTAACCACTTCGATTGCATGAGTTTTTTGATCTCATTCAGGAGTAAGTAATTGAGGATTTATCTAATTTGATCCTCCTCAGGAAAACTTTTATCCAGTGCAATATGTGAGTTTACTATATCTTGGGATCTACTATACATATCAGATATGGACTTATTTGGACTCATTTTGAATAATTGAAACTGGTTTGTTAACATGAAAATTTTGGTCTGTTTAACCTTACTTGTGCCTTCATGTGTAACTTGAAAAGTTCTCCAAATTTCAAATGCAGACTTACATATAGATACTTTATTAAATTCATTTCTATCTAGTGAACAAAATAATATATTCATAGTCTTAGAGCTACTTTGTGCAACTGTTTTTGGTCAGCAGTCCATTGTGCAAAATTAGTCTCGAGTTCAGTGTACTCAGATTGTATGATATTCCAAGTGTCTAAACCAATTGATTGTGAATAAATCTTTATTCCACATGACCAATATGTGTAATTACTGCCAATAAAAAGTGGAGATCTAGAAGTAGATTGTCCTTTGACAAATGAGTTACTAATAAGTGTATTACCAGTGTTAGTAACAGTACTTTTACTGGTGTTGGTAGCCATTTAAACTTATTCAAAAATCAGATGATGAATACTTTGAAAACCAATGCTCTGATACCAAATGTGAGTCGGTAGAATAGGGATCTTAAGGCTAAATTAACACTAGAGGAGGGTAAATAGTTTTTAATGGATTATATGAATATTTTCAAATTCTTTAAGATTCTACTTGGAATGATATAATTAAAATTCACAGAATCAAAATGCAGATAAAAGTAAATGTAGTAAAAGTAAAAAGGAAAGAACACACCAGGATTTTATATCGGTTCGGAGTTACCCTACATCCAGTCCCGCACAATTTGTTGTACGAATTTCTTTCAACTAGTAAATGCAAATACAATCTCAATTTCAAGGCTTCGGGACACACCCTCTAGAATCCCGACCTCTGGGTAGAGTTACTTGATTTCTGGGCTACAAGCACATCCACTATATTTATTCGCTACTCAGCACACCCAATTGATTTTACGAGCTATAATAACACGCACAAGTATAGCAATATGATTTGATAGAGTTTTACAGACTCAGATCTTCGATCTTGATTACAATTGATCCTATAACTCTTGAATAGCACTTTGATCTTGGTTTGAGTGAGAGAGATGAGATAAATCAAAGAGTAGATGAAGGAGAATCACACTAGCGATGATTGAATTTGATTTTGGTTGAATTTCAATAGAGTTGGGTATATTTTGATTTAGAAAATGAGAGGGTGGAAAGGGAGGAGAAGAATAAGAAAGTAGATGTCAAAAATTCGTTTGGAAGCCTGGTATATATAGGGAAACAACGGTTATGTCCATTCACGTAGAGATATGACGAAAAGACACTTCCATTCAAATTTGAATTTTAAAAATTATGGCCACTATGTCGACATACATAGATAGAGTATGTTGACATACTCTTCATAAAATTGAAAAACACTTTTAAAATATCATTTTGAAAATCCGTTGCTTTGTAAAATAATTTGATACTTTGTAGAATCACTTAAACATAGTTTATACACATTTAGTCAAAATATAACTTAATAAAACTTTATAAAATAATTTTGAAAAATTTAATAAGAGTATTCAATATAATGTAAATAATATATATAATATCAATATAGTTATAACTTATTAAAGTATAAACAATCAATATATATATATATATATATATATTAATAAACATAAAAACACTAAAATAATATCTTTATAAGTATAAGAGATTGAAAATAATTTTGAGAAATATTTTGAAAAGATTATTTTAAAACCAGGATATTTGAAAAAAAATTTAAAACAAAATTAGAGATAGAGAGAGATCAGGAAAGTGCTATCTACATAAATTATATGATTCTATAACTTATCTCGAATATCTTGAAATTTTGAAATCTTCAATACTCATGGTCTTCATTCTCCAACTCTTGAAACTCTATATTAGCATCTTGAATCTACTCTTGATATTGTACAGTCTCCTTAATCAACACCTGTCTAATATCCTGCATTATATACTATATATAACTTGATAAAACGTTAGTATTTATATTTATATAATGTCTATAGTTGTTATCATCAAAACCAATACTTAAGGAACTAACAAGATATATGTAAATGAATTATGGATATGATTTTAGGGATTCCTCTAATATAAAAATCTAGGCTATAAATAGTAAAAACAATTGTAAGCATTTGTCAATCAAGAAAATCAAGAGAAAATTAAGAAAATCAAATAAATTAATAACAAAATCTCTATTTCAAAAGGAAATTTCTTATCAATTCTTTATTGATCTTTTAAATTTTTCACATGTTTCTATCAAATCGGTGTTTGAGCTTGATCTTCTTTTAT
Organism: Allium fistulosum; assembly: GCA_030737815.1. Lineage (NCBI taxonomy): Eukaryota > Viridiplantae > Streptophyta > Magnoliopsida > Asparagales > Amaryllidaceae > Allium > Allium fistulosum. The sequence continues at coordinate 934,997,619 of CM060901.1, read as the reverse complement.
TTTCATTTTGTCCTTTTCAATTCTTAAAAAATTCAATTATATGGCAACTACATCTTTCAATTACACGTCACCTTTAGTCTCGTGTTTTAAAGAAGAATATTTTGATTACCAGGTCATTCAAATGAAACCAATTTTTATCTCAAATGACTTGCTGAAAATCGTTGAAGAAGGTTATGATGAAAATTCAACCATCGATATAAAGGAGTTGGAAAAGAAAAATGAAAAAGAGTTGCAACTCATCCATGTAGGAATCCGCAAAAAATCTTTTCATGAATAATGAGAGAAACTAAAGCAAAAGAAGCTCGGGATATATTGAAAAAAATATTTCAACGGTCAAGCAAAGTTATCTTCATAAAATTTCAATCTATGTGGAGAGATTTCTATAATTTAATGATGACGGAGAAAGAGAATATTCGGCAATTTGGCTCTCGAATACTGAAATTATAAATCAAATCCAAAGCTTTGGAGACACAGCTGAAGGTAAAAGAGTTATAGAAAAAATGCTTCAAAGTTTTCCTTCTGAATTTGATCATGTTGTAGCCTCTATTGAAGAATCCAAATATCTATCCAAACTTTCATTCCATGAACTGATTGGATCAACTGAAGCTCATGAATTTAGAATGATTCATTCTTCATATCCACGGCTGGAGCAAGCATTCCAGTCGAGGCTTTCTACTGATGTAGGCAAAAATGAGAAGAAAAAAGGAGCAATTTTCAAAGGTAAGGCCAATTCAAAAAGCGCCATGGATGCCAAAATCAATGGAAGAAAAAATTCTCTCAGTGAAAAAATTTTAATGGAGAATCTCAATCTTTTATTTGCAAGATGGTGGTACATGAATCTAAAGAATGCTACTTTAGATGTTTAACTTAGAAAATACCTAATCACTCTGAAACTGTGACGACCCGCCTTCCTATGCCCAGGAAGTCGCAACGTCAATAAGAAAGAAAGGGGTAGAAAAGAGAAAAGAAGAGAAGAGAGAAAGAAACAACAACAGATACTCACAACGAAACGAATGAAATATAATATATCACATAAGATATTACATAGTATCATATACATCAGAGTTACACAGATTATACATCACATACTAGACAGTTATAAACATTTGTCTAGTTATTACAACTCAATACAATACAGAGATCAATACAAAGATCAACACAGCGGAACTACTATCTATAACTACAACGCTGAAGCCTCCTGCTCCATTGCTCCTCTACAATTCGTCAAAGCTAACCTGAATCCCTTGGCTACTCGTAAAAATTTGAGTACCCAAGAGTTTATATAGATCGTCTCAATTCGAACGAGATTCGAATTCGAGCTCTCAACCCATACGACTTGAAACGTACATCACCGGAAAATCGACATCGTCGATGATCTCTGCCTCGAGACACCACGGCACCTTCACCGTAGCTCCGTCACGTCTCCCCTTATCTCCATATCACTATGCGATCAACTCCGGTCACGTCATGAAATCGCGAATCTTCTCTGAACATCAACGTCGAAACAAGGTGTTAAACCCTACTTCGATCAAAAGCTACCACCTCGGCCAATAAGAAAATTCATCACTATTTTTCCGATGATCTACAACCCTCAATCTTCCTCTGGCCACAACCCCGAGATCCCTGACCTACGCGATCACCAGAATTTACCCAAATTAACATTTCCGTTCATCTCACCATCCCCACGAATTTCAATCTTAAAAATTTTGATTTTACTCTCTAAATTCATAAATTTCAAAGACCAATCTATATCTGTAATTCAATTCAGAAATTAAGAGGATGGATTTTTACGTTATATTTGGATCATCTCTGTATTTTTATATTTCTGTAAAAATTTATAAATGTTAAATCTTTAAACTAGTTTTAAAATTTATACTACACTGTAATGATCATCTTTTGTTTACAAATCCTAAGCTAATTATAATTCAAAGATGAGATATTGGATTTTAAAAGAAATCAAAACTTGATAAAATCAACAGAGCCTGCATTTGCATATATAGTCACAGACAGTCAATACTTATTACACATACATGCATTCATCTTAATCCAAAATTTCAGGCAAGCAACATAATTTACATTCATATGTCAAAGTGAAATCCAGGCTTTAAAACTGTTTAAAAAAAAATAAGTTTACTCACTATTTATAGCAGAGAACAGAGAACAGATTTGTTCCAGGCTGATATTTGCCTTTTGAACTTCTATATGCCTTGTTGAATTTAAATCTGGAATTGATCTTCATTATCTGATTGCATGACTTCAGGTTGCATTTGAAGATTTGAAATTGCTATTTAAATTGCCGTGATCTTTCTTTTGCTTTGTTAAATTTCCAGATTTTACTTCTTTGATTTGATTCCCAGGTTTCTATTTCTTTTGATTTTAGATTTGAATTGTATTTTTTTTAGTAGAGAAAGAAAAGAAGATAGATTAGAGCTGAAGAAAGAAAATGCCAGATTTCTTCTATCTTTTAAAATTTTTAAACTTTAATTACCAAAGAGAAAATAAAGCCACTTGTCGTCTTAAGTTGTTAATTAGCTTACACATATACCTCCAAGCCTCCATAAGTTTACAAGTGTTTTAAATGTTTAATTAATATTTACAAAAGTTATTTTCAATGTTTTATTAATGTTTTAAATATTATTTTCCTTTTTAATAATTTATTTAAGCTATATAGAGATTTAATTAATTAAAGATAATTAGTATGGGGAGATAATTAAATTGTTGGTCAATTTAATTTATTTAATTAAGATAATGATTTTCTTAATTAAGAATAGTTAAGAATTATTTAATTAAATTTAAATAATTAGTTAAATAATTAACTAAGTAATTAATTAGTGATTAATTAGAGATAATCACTTGTAAATTAATTAAGTGTAATTACTTGATGAAGTAATTAAGGAATAATTACTAGATGTAATTAAATAAAGGAAAATTATTTAATAAAGTAATTAGAGGATAATCATTTTATGAAAGTAATTAAATAATAAATGATAAAGAGTTAATTACCTAGTGTTATTAATTAAATAATTTATTAATAAAATTAATTAAAGGATTAAAGGTTAATTAATAAAGTAATTAATTATTTGTTAAGATAATTAATTAAAAGTAATTAATTAATGGAAGTAATTAAGGGAAATTAATTACTGGAAAAGATTAATCAAAGGTGATTAATAATTATGGTTTAATTAAGATTAATTACTTAATGTAATTAATTTAAATAGAATAAATAATTAAAGATGTAATTAGAGATCATTAGTTTATAATTAATTAATGATGTAATTAAGAGTTGATTAATTAAGATTAATTAAAAATGATTATAGAATAACTAATTAATTGTAATTAATTAAGGATTAAAGTAATTGATTATAATTAATTAATTAATGAAGTACTTAAAGGTTAATTACTGTATTTGGTTAAGAATAATTAATTTGTGAAATTAATTAATGATAATTACTTAAATGTAATTAAAGTATAATTAATCAAGGAGGATTAATTAAAGTAGATAATTAGAGAATGATTAATAATTTATTTGTAATTAATTAATGATTATATAAGTAAGATTTATAATGATGAAGTAATTAATTTAATTTATTTTAAATTAATTAGAGATGAAGTAATTAATTTAATTCACTTTAAATTAATTAGAGATGGTATAGATCATTGCTTATGTATGAATGGATGATTACCTTGAATGGTTTGAGATCTCAGATATGAGAAATTGATATTGTGTGATATGTATGTTTGGTTACATAGTGATGATAATATGAATTATCTGTGTATGATGATAATATGATTATCTATTGTGATATTGTTAATTATCTATCTGTGTGTATATAGATAAATGAATTGAATTGTTTAAACCTTTAAACAACTTGGCCTTAAAAGATACGTTTTGGATTTCGATGAGACCGAGATCGGATTTCCAGATTTGGATATCCGAAAACCACATCGATCCAAATTAAACGTTAGGTCGTTAATCCAAGTGGAGCAAGTGAAGACTCGAGGTGTAAGAACTATTCTTTGTCAGTATAACTCTGGGGGTGATTCCGTAATGAGTTTGACAGAGATAGTACTTTCAGATTCGAGATGAAGATTCAAAGTGCAAGGGTTATTGTCGTTAACTCTAAGGGTGATTCCAAAATGAGTGTAACGAGATAATGCCTTCGGTTTCGTTCGAATCCGGAACGAACTTGTACGGATTGAATGCTTTCAGCACATCGTCAGGTGGACGATGAGCATTCTAAGTGATATGTTCTGATTAAAGGTAATCGTAACCTCAAGCCTCATCAACCGGGAATGGCTAAAACAGGGGAGGTGCAGCAAAGCTTCGTGGGTAGTGCCCACTGAGAGCAAGATATATCCCTGTCTAGAGGTCCCTTTACTATTTCGGCTTAGTGGGTAGTTGGAACTGCAGCCAACTACGTGGTTGTCTTGTTCGGAATTATCCAGTAAGGGATGGTTCCGGCTTTGTGTTGTAGGGGATTGGGAGTGATCCTCGGTACGTTGATCTAGGCCACGTACTGTGACGGGCGGTACCCCGGTAGCCCTGCCATTGTATGGAATCCAATTTCCAATAAGTGCCAACGGACTTGATTGTATAACCCACTTTGTGGCTAGTATGCTGGAATTTAATAATGTAACAATTTCAGCTATTTCATATTTATTTGAAAACCCTAGACCTATTATAATATAATCGGATTTCCTATCAAAGTTTTGGTTAGCGTAAGGTAAAAACTTTTCCATGTTTATGTGTGGGAAGTCTTACGTGATACCTTTTGTTTTCAAAGGTTTTCAAAGTTAAACAATTTAACCGTTTACTCACACCAGACCCATGTCTGACCCAAGTGTTTATTTTCTGTTTTATTAAACTCTTGGGTACTCAAATTTGTATGAGTAGTCAAGGGATTCAGGTTAGACTTGACGAATTCTGGAGGAGCTGTGGAGCAGGAAGCTTCAGCGTGTAGATATATAGAGTTTCCGCTATGATGATGTATTGTATTGATGTACTTGTGTTGTATAATAGACAGAAATTTATAACTGTCTATTTTGTGATGTATAAGTTGTGTACTTTGATGTATATGGTACTATGTAATATCTTATGTGATATAATATATTTCTCGTTCCGCTGTGAGATTTCTGATGTGTTGTTGTTCTTTCTTCTCTTCTTTTCTTCTTCTATCCCTTTCTTTCTTAATAATGATGCGTCTTCCTGGGCATAGGAAGGCGGGTCGTCACAAAGGGATTGTTGGAAGAAGAAGAAAAAAAAATCAAATTATGCTTAAGGTCAAAAAGATGAACAATTATTCTCTTGCATGGCCGTTGAAGAAGAATCACAAAATATATGCATTTTGGATAGTGGTTGTGTAGTCACTTGACTGGTAAGCACCAGATGCTTGTAGAGCTCAATGAAAATATTTCTAAATGTGTCAAGTTTAGTGATGGAAAACTCAAGGAAGTTAAGGGCAAATGTATTATTGCAGTCAACACAAAAGGAGGTAGCAGTAAATATATAAATGACACTTTATATATTCCTAGCATTTCTCGTAATCTCTTAAGTGTTGGTCAATTTCTAAAAATGGTTATAAGCTGGATTTTGGTGATCTTGAATGTAAAATTATTAATAAGTAAAAAAAATTAAACTGTGGAAATTGTTAAAATGTCATCCAACAAAGTCTTTCCTCTTCTCATGCTATAAAATGATAAATTTGCATTCAAGTATGAAAATGATGATGAATCTCGATTATGACATTTGTAATATGAACTTTTAAATAACTATGTTCTTTCTCTTTTGAAAAGAAAAAATATGGTGATTGGATTACCTTTAATTGAATTGACTAACAGTGTTTGTGGTGGTTGTATTTATGGAAAAACACATAAATTACAATTCCCAAAATAGCTTTCTATGCTTAAAGTCCTCTTGAATTAATACACTTTGATATTTTTGGTCCAACAAGAGCACCTTCTCTCAATGGCAGAAGATATTTTCTCTTATTTTTGGATGATTATACAAGAAAGATTTGGATTTATTTCCTTGATAAAAGTCAAAAGCATTCCCTAAACTCTGGAGTTCAAAGCGTTGTTGAAAAACAAAGTGGTCTAGAAATCAAAGCTCTCAGAACTAATCGAGGTAGAGAGTATATTTACACTACACTCATTAACTATTGCAATGATCAAGGCATAAGGAGTTAATTAACTATCCACCGTATACTTGAGTGAAATGGTGTAGTAGAACGGAATAGCAGAATAATTGGAGAGATGGCAAGGAGTATGTTAAAGGCTAAAATCTTCCAAACAAACAATGAGCTAAGGAAGTCAATACCACTATCTTTATTCTCAACCAATCTCCAACCAAAAGCAATCCTCAATCAAATTCCATATGAACCTTGCGTTGGAAGAAATCTCAAGTGACTCATTTCAAAGTATTTGAATGCATTGCCTACTCACATGTTCCATCACAAATATCGAGAAGTTTGATAAAAAGGTGAGAAGTACATTTTTATTGGCTACAATGATGAGTCCAAAGGATATCATCTCTATAATCCCAATTTGGAAAATTTTCTCGTGTCTATAGATGTAGTGTTTGATTAAATGACTACATAGAGTTGTGTCAATAGATGTGGTGCTTGATTAAATGACCACATAGAGCCAAGTTTAAAGCTCTTCTTAACTGCTACTTAAATCTAAATTATTTTAGCAAGAGGATGTTCAAGAAACTTTTGAACCTATTGGAACTTCTCAAGAAAATCAAAGGCACGAAGATGAAGATATTTCTGATTCTGAATCAGCTTCGAGAAAAATGCACTCTGTCCAAGACATATATGAATCTTGTGAATGTGTTTTTTCTTTTGTGAATTGCAAAATTATAAGTAAGCTTCTAAGGAGGAAATTTGGCAAAGGCGATGAGGTGATTGCTGCCATAGAAATGAATCATAGATTTACCTAAAGACAAAGAAGTCAATGGCTTGAAGTGGATATACAAAACCAAGTTTCATGAGAATGGAAGAGTCCAGAAGCACAAGGCCCGTTTAGTTGCAAAGGATATTCTCAATAATCTGGTGCAGATTTTACTAAAACATTTGCACCAGTTGTTCGAATGGAAATAATTAGGACGGTTCTAAATATAGCTGCTTAATTGGAATTACAAGTATTACAACTAGATGTGAAGTCTACTTCTCTATAGAGAGATTTGAGTGAAGAAGTTTATATAAACAACCTAAAGGCTTTGTGCAAAGGAGGAGGGAAAATAAAGTCTACAAATTTCATAAAGCACTATATGGTTTGAAACAAGCTTCAAGGCCATTGAACATCAAAGTTGACAGCTATTTTCTATAAAATGGATACAATAGGAGCAAGTGCGAATCAACCTTCTACGTGAAGAAGAAAGGTAAACAACATTTTTGTATTGTGTGTCTTTATGTTGATAATTTGATTTACACTTGCACAAATGTCAAAATGGTTGAAGATCAAAAAAGTCCATGATGAACGAATATGAAATGTCTGATTTGGGCCTCACAAAATATTTTCATGGGATTCAAGTTCAGCAATCAAAAGGTGAGATAAGTTTTTGTCAAGAGAAGTACACTACTGATTTGCTCAAGAGATTTAATATGGCTAATTGCAAGCCAGTTGAAACTTCACCTGCTGTGAATGAAAAACTGAAATTAAATGATGGTGCTCCAAAAGTAGATACTAAAACCAACCGAAGTTTGGTTAGATCTTTTCTCTATCTCACCAACACAAGGCATAATATTGTCTACTCTATCAGTTTGCTTTCTAGATTCATTAATGAACCAAGTAATCTTCATTTCTCGGTAGCTAAAAGATTTTGCGTTGTCTTCGATGAACAAAGAATTTTGGTTTAAAGTATTTAAAAGTAGATGACAACATACTTGTTGGCTTTACTTACAATGATTGGGCTGATTGTGACGACCCACCTTTTGAGACGGTTTAAATCGACAATAATCCACACATGTCTAATTCAAACCATTCAAAAGGGAGGATTGTCAATGAGGTAAATAAGAAACTAAGAGAAAAAGAAGGAAAAAAACACAGAATCTCACAGCGGAATGACAAAATGTAATAATCAAATAAACAGTTCATGAAGCTGTTATATAATATACGTTTGATTATACAAATTTTTACAACAATCAGAGTACAAACAACGGCATACCAATAATGATGCAGTGGAAAATTACTAATAATATAATATACCAAACTCCGTCTTCGACCTCCAGAAATAAAGTCTTCAACACTGAAATGCTCAGGCTGACCCGAGCGTAATGAGAAGAAAAAACACTCGAGTCAGAACTAAAAAATATGTAAGTTAAATCAACAATAAGTAAATATGAGTGTAATGGCTTCAGAGGTGTTTACGGGATTTTACATCTCCTATCCAGTGTATAACGTGCATGCAATAACTTAAGAGATGTTACGGGATTTTACATCTCCTAAGGATCCGTTAAACTATCTATATGTAGTAGAATACGCTATATATGTAATGTCTATCAGTAAAGTAAAGTAATAAAATAGCGTTAAGGCGTTACCCATATCCCCCTTAACACATTTTTATAAGCATCGTAGTCTATACAGTACTGTAAACTCCATCATAAACTGGTGGGCTACAGGTAGCACTCCATAGGTACGACACAAACCAAAATCATAGTGGGCTCGATAAGGCATATGATAAGGCACGCGAGGCAATGCCTAGGGTAGGATTCTACCATTTTGCACCCCCGGACTGGTGGTAACGCATAGCAGCTACTACCGCCCACCTCGAGACACGCTCCCATAATCAAATCGAGGGTGGCCACCAATCAATCACAAAATAACAAATATGGTATCGAAGAAGCATGTCCGATAGGAGGAGCGACCTCACTTGGCCTGGGATAGCTACTGTTTTAGTCATATCAAACTGACCCGAAGGTCAGGGCTGCGTTCTTCCCTCATACCAGTAGCATTCGCCAAACCATCCTACTTCGTTCTGGAGTCTCCACCATGTACACAGTTGTTAAAGTGGTTCTGGTATTGATAGAGAGTATGCCAATATTCGACCCTGGTCTCTTTAACAGTCAATCGTTATATTTTTCACACCGTGGTCATTTTATAAAACATTTTTAATAATAAATCCAGAAAACAGTTTATACCTTCATATCAAGATATCCATATACTTATTCCAAAAGTATAAATATATCCATAAATGCCAAGGAAGATTTCTTTCAATCAATTTCGAAAATAATTTATAAATCTCTCTTAAACCATTTATAAACTATTTATATGCTTTAGAACCATTTATAAAGCTATTTATAAATTCCAAAATTGTTTACAACTCTTTCCTTTTTCATAAACTTCTACGCAAATTCCTTTAAAATGCTTCCAAATCCCTTTATACAAGTTCATTTATAAAACCCTTTATAAAATCCTTTAAAACCCTTATAAACTCCTTTTTAAAACAATTATAAAAATCCTTTATAAAATCTTTTATAAAATCCTTTTATCTATTAAAGTTATTATAAAAGTCTATATTTATTATATTAAATTAAATTTTTAAATAAATCTTTTAAAACTATATTGAATATTTTATTAAATTAAAATTTTAAAGTGTTTTTATTATATTACATTATTTGAATTATATATTTTAAAAATAAATAAAATTATAAGTTAAAATCTTAAAATTTAGGTTTTTAAAAACTTATATTAACTTATAATTCGAAGCTGTGATATCCCGGGATTTTTGGGCAATATCAATTTAATAATCAGTATTAATAATTTAATTGGATTGATAATTTTCCCTTATAATTTTAATTTAAATTGGTAATTTAATCCTTTATAGGCTAATAAATATTTAATTTGGTAATATTAGATCTTTTCTAATAATTTAAAATGGATAAAATTTATCTTTCAAAGCTAATAAAAATAGATTCTATTTATAATGTATATATTGATATATATATTGTGAATAGAGAATCTTTTGTTTAAATAAAAGATGAATTTTCAAATTGTAATATATATGTATGTATATGTTATAATTTGGATTGTTTTGAATTTAATTTAATCTATTGATAATTTATATATGTATGAATTGTGATTTAAAGCTTTGTTTTAAAATTAATATTTTTCAAAGGTTAGTTTAGATTAATTCAATTGTTTTCAAAATATAAGATAATTGTTTATTTTAAAAATGATGGTTTAAATAAAGTTTTATTTTGTATTCTTTAAAGTGTTTAAATTTAAAAGGTTATAAAAATACATGTATAAGATATATTTGAATTATAATTAGTTTTAGAATAATTTCTTTTAAAAGTAATTTATTTATACATATGTAAATTTTATTTATTAAGAGAATTAAAGTATGTAAGTTTATCTTTACATTTAAATTAAATAAAAATTTATTAAAAATACTTAAGTAACATGTGTAACCATATTAGCCATCTTAACAACATTTGTAAGATAATGAAACATGCATTAACATTTGTATATGCATGCAATAAAACAAGTGGCAACATTATCTTCATTTAAAATTTAATTTATAAATAATGTAGTTGAAGAAGAAATCTGGTCTTCATTTTTCTCAGTTCAAACATATTTCCTCTCTTCTTCTAAAATATAAACTGAAAACCAAACTCAAAATCAAAGAAAAATCAAAAGAAACAAGCAGTAGAATAAATTCAATACAACATCAGTTTTCAATCTTCAACCTGCTTTCCAAATGAAGTTCAACTGCAAGTCATCTGCAGTTCAACACTTTTAAGCAAAAGCAGATCTACAACTTCACTGATTTCAAATTTAAAGACAAGATACAGAAAATCAAAAGCTTGTTTGCCAAATCAAAAATATTCAAGCCTGGAAGTAATAAAACTGTCCTCTGTTTTAAGGTGAGTAAATATTTATTTTAAAAACAGTTTTTAAATCTTGATGCATGTGATAAATATATGGAAATTGTTGTATGATGGATTGCATGACTGATCTGGATACATATATGCTTTGAAATTGCTCTGTTGAAATGTGTATATCTGTTTATTTATATATATATACATTATCTGTCTCTTTGTTTTAATTAAAAGGTGAGTAAACACCATTTTAAAAACAGTTAAAATCTATTTCTATGTTTGTTATGTGAGATTAATGTTGTGGTAATATGGTATGCATTGTTTACATGAATGATTAGGATGAATGCATGTGGATAGAATGATATACTGGTGAAATGTTTATATGTTCATATCTTCTTCTCTGTTCTTATCCTAGTTTCCAATTTCATAAGAAAATTCATATCTACCCAAATAATCATATTCAGGCTATGATTACTGAAGAAGGAATAATCATAACAATGTAACATAGATTTTAAAAATAGTTACCAGTATTTAAATTTAGCAATTATATTTAAAAATAGGAAATTACAGTGGTAAACATTTTATATCAGAAATTCAAGTATTACAATTTCTAGCTTCAGTTATATATTTGAATTCGTATCTGAAATCTATGAATTTTAGTAATAATATTGGAATTTTTAAACTTGAAATTGATGGTAATTGTCGAGTTGATCAATATTGGGAATTTTGGCATTTTCTGGCAATTGGAGTGGTAATGTTTGTCGAGTTTTGGCGTGAAGGTAGCCGATGAGTTGAGGGTCTTAGGAAAAATGCTCGATGAATTTTTAGATAGCTGTGGTGGTCGGGGGGACGGTGAACTAGGGTTTAAACTGTGTTTGGTTCATCGTTGTCGACGAGGAGAATGGTGGCATCGATGGCTCGTTGTTGTCGAACGCGAGGGGTGGAATCAATGGAGGGGTTCGAGGCGAAGCTTCGGTCAGGTCGGCATGGCTTCTCGAGGCGGAGTTCGTCGATGATGGGTGGTTTTCTGATCGATGTGGGTTCCAGTTTCTGATCGTTTGGGTCGATTTTGAATTGATGACGTTTCCAGTGATATGGGTTCTCGTATGGGTCAATGAGATGGTCGATGACGTGTTGATGATCGGGAAGTTGATCGGAGAAGAGCGGAGTTGCCGTGCACGTGCACGTGCACGTTTGGGATATCTAGGATTTGAGGGCTTTGGGAAAGAAGGGAGCAACTCGGGGAAAGTCTCGTGTTATTTGCAGTTCGACTCGAAGTAGTGATGTTCGAGAGTTTTTCTCGCGAGTGACTCGGGGTTTTAGTGGAGTTTACTCGGGTTGTTTTACTTAAGTAACAGGTTTTGAGATTTTAAAGCAAAAATCATATCTGGGTTTTAAAATTTAAGGCATAAACAAATTTTTAAGTATTAAAACAAGTTTTAAATAAATAATTGTTCAATTTGATTAAACATGTTTGAAAATGGCTTTCAAATATTTAAGTATATTAAAATTAAATGTTTGAATTGTTTTGTTAAAATAAATTTATTTCAAAATTGATTTCTAAATTTGGTTTTAATGAAGTAAATGATTTGAGTAAGTATTTAATATAAATACAGGTTTATTCTTAATTTGTTATGTTGAGATTAATTAAGAATAATTAATTAATAAATTAAATTAAAAGTTAATTACTTATTTGTAATTAAGGATAATTACTAAATGAAGTAATTAGTGGAAATAAAGGTAATTGAGAAATAAATTAATTAAAGATTAAGTGATGATTAATTGATTAATTAATTATTGTAATTAATTTTAGATTAATTAATTAGTCTAATTAATTAAGATAATCAATTATGATTAATTAAGTATAATTACTTAGTAAAGTAATTAATGGATAATTACTGAATGTAATTAAGAAAAGAGAAATTACTTATGAAAGTAATTAAATGTAATTGATTAAGGGTTAATCACTTGATATATTAATTAAAGAATTAATTAATATAATTGATTTGAAGTTAATTAATTAAAGTGTAATTAATTAATTAAAGAGTTAAGGTTAATTAATAATGTGATTAATTACTTAATAAGGTAATTAATTAAATGAGTAATTAATTAATTAAGGATTAATATAATTAATTAAAAAATTAATTAATTAAGATAAGTAATTAAAAGTTATTAATTACTGTTTATGATTAATGAGATGATTAATTATAAATTAATTATTTAATTAATTAAAATGTTAATTAATTAATAAGGATTATTTAAGTAATGAATTAATCAAGATTGATTAATAAAAATAATTAATTAAAGTATGATTAATTGATTATAATTAATTAAGTTTTAATGTAATTAATTATAGTTTATTAATTAATGGAGGATCATTAATTATTTAATGATAGTAATTAAAGATTAATTATTGTAAATGGTTAAGGATAATTACTTGAATGTAATTAAAGTATAAATTAATCAAGGAAGATTAATTAGGAAAGATCATTAGGAGATGATTAGTTAATTAATTTGTAATTAATTAATGATAATAAGCAGGATTAAGATAATCCAAGTAATTAAAGGATAGTAATTAATTTAATTAAAGGTTAATTAAATTGATTTGAGTTAATCAATTCTGTTTAGATAATTGATTAATACTGGATGTTTGATATTGGGTGATTGGTTGATATTGGATGATTTGAATATCTGTGATATATATATATGATATATGCTGCTTTGTGAGATGAATGTTGATATGAATTATCAATTGTGATAATATGATTTATCTATCTGTTTATATCATCCTGAATAAGTTTAAATGTTTAAACCTTTAAACAACTTGGCCTTAAAAGATACGTTTTGGATTTCGATGAGACTGGGATCGGGTTTGCTACATTACAGCATGATAGGGGGTTCTCGCTTCGCGGTTTGGGGGCGAACGGGAGACTCTTACCCCTACATGTCCCTGAGAGGTAAAGGCCTTGTGAGGGTTGGTTGCGAGTCGAGAGGCTGGCCGTAAAAGCAAATTCGAGGTATCACTGTGTGCCACGGTGGGTCTGGGATGGTTGCAAAGCCTACCGGTCGCCACTGCCTCGGGTCGTGACAGTTGGTATCAGAGCAGTAGGTTGAGTGAATACCTAGGCTCTGAAGTGGTGTCTATCTTGAGAGCGCGTAATTGTTAGTTATATAAAAATGGTTTTATATTGTGTTAATTGATCGGTTGAGTGGTATATGGATTCTGGTCAATACGAGTAGCTAACGTTATTGATAGGGATCTCTAAACACTTGAACCAGGCCAACGGACACAATATTGTTTTAAAGAGGTAGATGAAATAATTTTACCCAGAAATAATTTCTATATAAAAAAAATATATCATTTTAAATATATATATTTATGTATTTCTACCTATTTATTGGGTTACCTGTTCGGGTTTTCCAATATAAGTTATAAAGGTATATAAGGTGGTAGTGTGTGTAACACAATTACCAATAGTTGGAGTTTGAATGTTTGAGGTTGGAAGTATATATCGAGACTGTAAACCCAATATCGTCTCGAGTAAATTGGCAGTATGGAGTAAGGATGTCTCGGATCTCTGAAGAAAATCCTTTTCAAGATTCGGAGTCCATTATTGGAATGTAAAATTGGTTGAGCTCGGGTGAGCAGATTTTCTAGAGTTGAATCTATCAGTTGTGCAGAAGTAAGTGATGGTAGCTTGGCGACTTCAGGAAGGAGCAGTTGTGTGATAAGATGCAGTATCTATGGATGTTCCCGAAGGAGATTTTCTTTTGGAACAAGATTAAGAAGGTATTGGAGGAACAGTTGATGTCTACCGCAGGAAAGACTCGACTGTATAGGAATTCTCTGATATCAAGTAAGAGAGTTTTGTCTATTTTGAAGTATGGGACTAAGGTCGATTAGTTGTTCTTCGGACATGGTCTCATTGTTCCCTTAAGAAGAGTAAGTTATTGGCGATTGGTTTGGAGCCCGAGTTTCTTTTGGATGTCTGCCATCTCAGAGATTCGTTGAGAGGTTTGTTGATGGTTTTAGTTTTGAGAAGCCTTTGGATTAGAAGTTCTTGGTTAGCTGTGATAGCAGTGCAGCTCAGAGTGTTCGGTGTGCTGTCGAGATAGAGTTTGGAAGCAGCAGTGTGGTTCGTTTCTTCGATGGTACCGGAATCTTTGTGATTCTTCTATCAGCAGTCCGGGAAGATGGTGAATGTTTTCTTGAAGGGTTAACCTTGTTCGGAAAAGTTTAAGGCTGTTTTAATTAGTAAAGAGAGAACAGTTTCTTTGGAATCCGAACTAGGTAGGATCGCAAAAGTGAATTGCGATTATTTTGAGAGTTCATCTTGAGTAATCTTTTGTATGAAATTGAGACATCTCAAGAGGAAGTAAAAGTTATCGAAGAGGTCAAAGATTTAGTTTATATCGATTTGGTTCCTAGAGAAGGATTTGGTGAAGTATCTTAGAATTTTATGGAGTATCTGTGTTTTCTCTTCTGCTTCTAGTTTCGAGTTTCCTCTAGCCAAGGATAGCTGAAGACAGTACCCTTGACCGAGGACTCGTCTATTCTTTGAGAAGTTGGTTATGTCTTTAAGATAACCAATGTTTCCGCTTGTTTGTGGATCTAGTTTGTGCTCGAGTTCATCGACATTCTCATCTATTTCAAAATCAGAGTTGTGCAGCGGAAGCAAAGGTAGTAGCTGTGCAAGAAAGGAAGTAACCTTAGATTTCTACAAGAAGTTTATGTGAATTTCTAAGTGTGTATAGAATTTTCTGGAATCTGGAAGAAGGAAGTTCAGTCTTCTATTGCTTGTGGAGTAGAGTTTGTGGATTTCAGTAGATTTTGGAATATCATCTTGTTGATAGGATCTGGAAATCATTTTGTTCTTGGTCCAGTTGTTTCAAGAAGCATCAGCAAAGGTTAAGTTGATCAGGAAGAGATGAGGTAGCTAGGGATCGTCTGGTGACCTATGCAGATATGAGTCAGAGTTTGGAATTCGGAGTTGGAAATTGGAAACTGTTTAAAATTTTCCTCGATTATAAGAACTATAAGATTTGGTAAGTCTGGAAGCTAGCTCCAAAATATTTTGGAATTTTCTGGTGTTCTCGAGAGAAGTAATTCTTTGTCTACAGGGTTGAATGGCCAGTTTGGATATCTGGAATCCATTCTATTTCACGTATCTCTGAGGGAGTACATGTATGATCTATTACTGATTGTAGAATCTGCAGTTCAGATGGATTTGGAAGTTGAGTTGGACTTGGGTATGATCTGATATTTTGTTCAGATTGGTGAATCTAAAGAAGAGAGGAGCTCTGGATCATGGTGGTGTAGTTTGTTTAGCTTCTGTAGAGCAAGTCTCCCGGTGATTTTTACTCGGGAAAACTTGAGATAGTATTATAAAGTCTATTCTGATTTATGTCAGAATAGTTAGTTAGATTAGATTGTTTGATTGGTTGCTTTGATTGATAGGAATTGGATGATAGGTTTGTGTTTAAAATTAAAAATCTTTGCTGGGTTATTAAATTATCTTTGCTTTTAATTTCGAGGACGAAATTATTTTAAGGGAGGAGGAATGTGATATCCCGGGATTTTTGGGCAATATCAATTTAATAATCAGTATTAATAATTTAATTGGATTGATAATTTTCCCTTATAATTTTAATTTAAATTGGTAATTTAATCCTTTATAGGCTAATAAATATTTAATTTGGTAATATTAGATCTTTTCTAATAATTTAAAATGGATAAAATTTATCTTTCAAAGCTAATAAAAATAGATTCTATTTATAATGTATATATTGATATATATATTGTGAATAGAGAATCTTTTGTTTAAATAAAAGATGAATTTTCAAATTGTAATATATATGTATGTATATGTTATAATTTGGATTGTTTTGAATTTAATTTAATCTATTGATAATTTATATATGTATGAATTGTGATTTAAAGCTTTGTTTTAAAATTAATATTTTTTCAAAGGTTAGTTTAGATTAATTCAATTGTTTTCAAAATATAAGATAATTGTTTATTTTAAAAATGATAGTTTAAATAAAGTTTTATTTTGTATTCTTTAAAGTGTTTAAATTTAAAAGGTTATAAAAATACATGTATAAGATATATTTGAATTATAATTAGTTTTAGAATAATTTCTTTTAAAAGTAATTTATTTATACATATGTAAATTTTATTTATTAAGAGAATTAAAGTATGTAAGTTTATCTTTACATTTAAATTAAATAAAAATTTATTAAAAATACTTAAGTAACATGTGTAACCATATTAGCCATCTTAACAACATTTGTAAGATAATGAAACATGCATTAACATTTGTATATGCATGCAATAAAACAAGTGGCAACATTATCTTCATTTAAAATTTAATTTATAAATAATGTAGTTGAAGAAGAAATCTGGTCTTCATTTTTCTCAGTTCAAACATATTTCCTCTCTTCTTCTAAAATATAAACTAAAAACCAAACTCAAAATCAAAGAAAAATCAAAAGAAACAAGCAGTAGAATAAATTCAATACAACATCAGTTTTCAATCTTCAACCTGCTTTCCAAATGAAGTTCAACTGCAAGTCATCTGCAGTTCAACACTTTTAAGCAAAAGCAGATCTACAACTTCACTGATTTCAAATTTAAAGACAAGATACAGAAAATCAAAAGCTTGTTTGCCAAATCAAAAATATTCAAGCCTGGAAGTAATAAAACTGTCCTCTGTTTTAAGGTGAGTAAATATTTATTTTAAAAACAGTTTTTAAATCTTGATGCATGTGATAAATATATGGAAATTGTTGTATGATGGATTGCATGACTGATCTGGATACATATATGCTTTGAAATTGCTCTGTTGAAATGTGTATATCTGTTTATTTATATATATATATACATTACCTGTCTCTTTGTTTTAATTAAAAGGTGAGTAAACACCATTTTAAAAACAGTTAAAATCTATTTCTATGTTTGTTATGTGAGATTAATGTTGTGGTAATATGGTATGCATTGTTTACATGAATGATTAGGATGAATGCATGTGGATAGAATGATATACTGGTGAAATGTTTATATGTTCATATCTTCTTCTCTGTTCTTATCCTAGTTTCCAATTTCATAAGAAAATTCATATCTACCCAAATAATCATATTCAGGCTATGATTACTGAAGAAGGAATAATCATAACAATGTAACATAGATTTTAAAAATAGTTACCAGTATTTAAATTTAGCAATTATATTTAAAAATAGGAAATTACAGTGGTAAACATTTTATATCAGAAATTCAAGTATTACAATTTCTAGCTTCAGTTATATATTTGAATTCGTATCTGAAATCTATGAATTTTAGTAATAATATTGGAATTTTTAAACTTGAAATTGATGGTAATTGTCGAGTTGATCAATATTGGGAATTTTGGCATTTTCTGGCAATTGGAGTGGTAATGTTTGTCGAGTTTTGGCGTGAAGGTAGCCGATGAGTTGAGGGCCTTAGGAAAAATGCTCGATGAATTTTTAGATAGCTGTGGTGGTCGGGGGGACGGTGAACTAGGGTTTAAACTGTGTTTGGTTCATCGTTGTCGACGAGGAGAATGGTGGCATCGATGGCTCGTTGTTGTCGAACGCGAGGGGTGGAATCGATGGAGGGGTTCGAGGCGAAGCTTCGGTCAGGTCGGCATGGCTTCTCGAGGCGGAGTTCGTCGATGATGGGTGGTTTTCTGATCGATGTGGGTTCCAGTTTCTGATCGTTTGGGTCGATTTTGAATTGATGACGTTTCCAGTGATATGGGTTCTCGTATGGGTCAATGAGATGGTCGATGATGTGTTGATGATCGGGAAGTTGATCGGAGAAGAGCGGAGTTGCCGTGCACGTGCACGTGCACGTTTGGGATATCTAGGATTTGAGGGCTTTGGGAAAGAAGGGAGCAACTCGGGGAAAGTCTCGTGTTATTTGCAGTTCGACTCGAAGTAGTGATGTTCGAGAGTTTTTCTCGCGAGTGACTCGGGGTTTTAGTGGAGTTTACTCGGGTTGTTTTACTTAAGTAACAGGTTTTGAGATTTTAAAGCAAAAATCATATCTGGGTTTTAAAATTTAAGGCATAAACAAATTTTTAAGTATTAAAACAAGTTTTAAATAAATAATTGTTCAATTTGATTAAACATGTTTGAAAATGGCTTTCAAATATTTAAGTATATTAAAATTAAATGTTTGAATTGTTTTGTTAAAATAAATTTATTTCAAAATTGATTTCTAAATTTGGTTTTAATGAAGTAAATGATTTGAGTAAGTATTTAATATAAATACAGGTTTATTCTTAATTTGTTATGTTGAGATTAATTAAGAATAATTAATTAATAAATTAAATTAAAAGTTAATTACTTATTTGTAATTAAGGATAATTACTAAATGAAGTAATTAGTGGAAATAAAGGTAATTGAGAAATAAATTAATTAAAGATTAAGTGATGATTAATTGATTAATTAATTATTGTAATTAATTTTAGATTAATTAATTAGTCTATTAATTAAGATAATCAATTATGATTAATTAAGTATAATTACTTAGTAAAGTAATTAATGGATAATTACTGAATGTAATTAAGAAAAGAGAAATTACTTATGAAAGTAATTAAATGTAATTGATTAAGGGTTAATCACTTGATATATTAATATAAGAATTAATTAATATAATTGATTTGAAGTTAATTAATTAAAGTGTAATTAATTAATTAAAGAGTTAAGGTTAATTAATAATGTGATTAATTACTTAATAAGGTAATTAATTAAATGAGTAATTAATTAATTAAGGATTAATATAATTAATTAAAAAATTAATTAATTAAGATAAGTAATTAAAAGTTATTAATTACTGTTTATGATTAATGAGATGATTAATTATAAATTAATTATTTAATTAATTAAAATGTTAATTAATTAATAAGGATTATTTAAGTAATGAATTAATCAAGATTGATTAATAAAAATAATTAATTAAAGTATGATTAATTGATTATAATTAATTAAGTTTTAATGTAATTAATTATAGTTTATTAATTAATGGAGGATCATTAATTATTTAATGATAGTAATTAAAGATTAATTATTGTAAATGGTTAAGGATAATTACTTGAATGTAATTAAAGTATAAATTAATCAAGGAAGATTAATTAGGAAAGATCATTAGGAGATGATTAGTTAATTAATTTGTAATTAATTAATGATAATAAGCAGGATTAAGATAATCCAAGTAATTAAAGGATAGTAATTAATTTAATTAAAGGTTAATTAAATTGATTTGAGTTAATCAATTCTGTTTAGATAATTGATTAATACTGGATGTTTGATATTGGGTGATTGGTTGATATTGGATGATTTGAATATCTGTGATATATATATGATATATGCTGCTTTGTGAGATGAATGTTGATATGAATTATCAATTGTGATAATATGATTTATCTATCTGTTTATATCATCCTGAATAAGTTTAAATGTTTAAACCTTTAAACAACTTGGCCTTAAAAGATACGTTTTGGATTTCGATGAGACCGGGATCGGGTTTCCGTATACCGGAATTCCAGGTCTGGAGACCCGAATACCACATCGATCCAAATTTACGATAGATCGTGAATCTCAAGTGAAGATGAAGATTCAGAGTGCAAGGGTTATTGTCGTTAACTCTGAGGGTGATTCCAAAACGAGTGTAACGAGATAATGCCTTCGGTTTCGTTCGAACCCGGAACGAACTTGTATGGATTGAATGCTTTCAGCACATCGTCAGGCGGACGATGAGCATTCTAAGTGATATGTTCTGATTAAAGGTAATCGTAACCTCAAGCCTCATCAACCGGGAATGGCTAAAACAGGGGAGGTGCAGCAAGGCTTCGTGGGTAGCACCCACTGAGAGCAAGATAGATCCCTGTCTAGAGGTCCCTTTTCTTTTTATTCGGCTTAGTGTGTGGTTGGTCGCGCCAACTACGGGGTTATCTTGTTCGGAATTATCCAGTAAGGGATGGTTCCGGCTTTGTGTTGCAGGGGAGCGGGCGTACTCCTCGGTACGGTGATCTAGGCCACGTACTGTGACGGGCGGTACCCCAGTAGCCCTGCCATTGTATGGAATCCAAACTCCAATAAGTGCCGTACGTATTAGTTGTGCCCAACTATGTTGGAATGTGAGATGTAAGCATTTCAGCTATTTCTGTATTTTACTTGAAAACCCTAGACCCTATTATAATACAATCAGATTTCCTATCAAACGTTTTAGTTAGCGTAAGGTAAAAACTTACCCATGTTTATTTGTGGGGAGTCTTACGTGATACTTTTGTTTTCAAAAGTTTTCAAAGTTAAGCAATCTAACCGTTTACTCACACCAGACCCATGTCTGACCCAAGTGTTTATTTTCTGTTTTATTAAACTCTTGGGTACTCAATATTGTATTGAGTAGTCGAGGGATTCAGGTTAGCTTTGACGAATTCTGGAGGAGATTTGGAGCAGGAGGCTTCACCGTGTAGATATATGATGATTCCGCTGTGTATATGTTGTGTCTGTATCTGTGATACTTGAGTTGTATGAATTAGACAGATGTTTATAACTGTCTAATATGTGTTGTATAAGTTGTGTAACTCTGATGTATATGATACTATGTAATATTTTATATGATATATTATATTTCATTCGTTCCGCTGTGAGTTTCTGATGTTGTTCTTTCTTCTTTTCTTTCTTTTCTTCTTCTATCCCTTTCTTTCTTAATTCACGATATGTCTTTCTATGGAGAGAAGGGCGGGTCGTGACAGAAGCTTTAAAACATATAAAATAAATTATTTTCCAAATATAAATTTCAAATAAAATCATTAAATTAAATTTAAAAAACAAATTTAAAAATCAAACATACTTTAAAATTTAAAAATAATTTTAAACGGGCCAACGGTGTCCGTATATAATTTTCTACCCTATGGCCAAGTGATTGGGTATGTATCATTTCAACCCAAAATAGTTAAATTTCCTAGGTATATATCATTTCAACCCGTATCCCGAATCAACAATTTCCAAATCAATAAAATCGCTCGGGCATGGATCATTTCAACCCATAACGATTTTCCTTAATCTATAAGATCATTCGGGTATGTATCATTTCAACCTATAGTGATTTTCCTAACAACAAACTAAGGGAACTTGCAGTGTGATAACAACATATATAATAAACATAACATCCAATTATCCAAAATGTCGACAAATAAACATCCATCACAATCAACATCCAAATCAGTCAATAAATCACAACCACTGGTTATCAATATCATGTATTTAACTATCAATTTAATTTCAATATTGATTTAAATGGCAATTTAATTCAAATTAAATTTAAATGAAAATTCAAACAGCAATCAATAAAATTCTTATCAATTCATAAATTTAGTTCAACTAACATAAGAAGGTTTAGTATTTGTGAGTGGGTTAAATCACTCACTTTTGATTTTTAGTCGAATTAAAATCCAAAAGAACACCTAAATTCCAACAGTCTCCAAAACCAACCAAACCGTTCCAGGTCGTCCGAAATTTCAATACGATCGCCGTGGAGAAAACCGTGTGTAAATCCGAGCTCGTATGAAAACGTTATGAAGATTAGAACATTGAAATTTATTTTTAGATAAAAATAAAGGCATAGGGCATAACCGTAATTACCACATTGTCACGACCCGAACTCGATGTCCGATAAACAACATCAAATTCGTATCGCGGGAGCTTGCAACAACATTAAATGATAAACAACACAACAGAAAATAAGATGATATCATTGATACAACATGAATACAATATCCAATACATCAATCTGATACAATGATAATCATCAACATCAGAGAATATACATATACAAGATATAGCGGAATATGACACAATATATAAGATGAGTTTTCACAGAATCCAATACTGCAACTCTGATCCAAAGCTCCAAAGACAAAGCTCCAAAACTCCTAGCTCGATCCACCATCATCGTTGCACCCAGATAAACAAGTGCGATCCATATACAAAGACTGAACTATCTCCAGATGATTTACTAAATCTGAATAACTGAAAAACCCAACTCTAGACTACTCGTGTCGAAAAATTTTGAGCACCCAGAGTTTAGAAAAGAAACAATAAACTCCAAGTCAGTCATGGGACTGGTGTAAGCAAACAAAACAGTTTATCTTTAAAAACAAACAACAAGAGGATTTTAAAGTCAATTCGAAATGCTTTTTGAAACATGAAACTACCATAAGGCCTCCCGCACGCACACACAATGCAAACGCAGAATCGGAGGAGATTTCTCCTTATGATAGTCAAAGATGCTTACTACGCAAAACAAATCATTGGATATTATTACTAGTGCATAGTGTAGAAAACATTTCGAAAGTATAATATCAATCTTAGCCAGCATAGACATTTCGCACTTATGCCTACTATAGCTACCATGTTCAATAGCAGGTTACCGCCACATTCCATAGCAGGTTATACAACTAAAACCGTACAAGGTTCTTATTTGGAAGATGGATTTCCAACAAATGGTCAGGCTAAGGAACTTCCTATTCCACGAAAGAAACGCCTCTGGCGGGACGCTCCGAGAACCAAACTGTTCTCTGCCAAACAAGGCCGGCTACCCCCCTTCCCGGGGAATATACAAAACCTCAGATATGCCACCCCCGGTCCTTTGGGACCTTTAAACGAGAGCTCTCTAAACCAACATCACACATAATAAATAAAGTGTGTCCACATGAGTAAGTATCTGGGCTCCATACCATGATACTACCCTTTTCCAGAAGGAATGGTCATACCCTAGGGAAGCTACCCCTGAAACCTTGCCGCACAATTCCTGTTTCGACCATTACCGGGTTGTGAGGCTCGACGAAGTCTCGTCCACAAAGCTACCCTTTGGCACAAAGCCATGCTTTGGATCAACATATGATCAACCTATGATCACAAAGATAAATGATCAAACAAATGATCATATCACAAATGATCAAACACTGATCATCACACAACAACACTCATCATGTCACATTACCAAATTGGGATATATCGCTGATAAATTTCAACTACATAACCTCTGAGCTCGTACGTCTCAGAGAAGAGTGTTAAGCTAAGAGAATAAATTCTCCGCCACCAAACAGAAATGTATTGGAAAGAAATCAGCTTTATATCTCAAAGTGTAATGTCAGACATGTAACCATACAAGTCTGTTCCGGGATCGAACAGAACCGAAGGCACTTCCAAAGAAGTCCTTGCAAATCTGGATAATTTTCTAATCACATCCGGACTTCCCATCACAAAAGGAGTGATATAAATCTCTATACCGGAGCAACTCGGTGCAGAGACATTCGACAGGTTGTCCTTTCATTTTCGAAAATATCCGGTCTTCACCACCGGTCTGCAATGCTATCCATAACGTTGAATCACATATTCGGAATGAGTTATACGACCCAAAGGTCCTTTCCCGGTTAACCCGAATAGTGAGCGCAATATTTAAAACATATGGATCTGGGGTTTCAATTAAGTCACAACTTAATAATTTCAAATTTTCTTTCAAATGGTTTAAACCAATTACCATTTCAAATCCTTTAAACAAAAAGATTCATTTTACAAAGTTTACTCATCTTCACAAAGATCCATTTACGGATTTCAAAACAAACTTTCTTTTCAATTGTATTAACTCATTTAAATCTTAAAATCAAGATTTATCTCATAGCTTTAAAAACTATTTTCGAAGATTCATTCATAATTTGGAAAACTATGTCAATTCAAACTTGGAATTCCTTTTAATACAATTTTGGAAATTCGTTTCTTATACGAAAACTTTTATTTGAAAACAACTGTTTTCATGTCGGAAAATCCGATTTCATTTATACACGTTAAGATCTTTGGGTTAATTTAAATTCCCAAAACAACACTTTATAAATAGTTTAAAACCCATATAAGCTTGTATATCGTTTTAAAATCATAATTGCTAAATATAGAATTCAATTTCATTTATTGAATTCCAATTGAAATTAAATTATTCAAGTTTTAACTAAGTGATGGAGAATACTTTTATTTTTGGAATCCCTTTCTAAAAGCTTTTTTATATTTAATTCAATTTCATTTCCAAAGCCGTTTGAATTTAAAATTCAACTTTTTAAACTATTTTGAATTAAATTCAAATATCTGTGACTTAACCGTTTTCCACGTGCAACCCATATCTGTGTGTGTATAAGTGTGGTCCAGGGGTTCAACACAATAGAAGTATAACATCAATCATCACAGATTCAATTTTATCAATCTCGATAAGCGATATAAATCCATAACGCTTATCGATTCATAGATAATTAAATTTATCAATCATAAAGATTCGTTATTATTATTCGATGTGGGTTTCAGATAACTAACCAGAATACGAATCCCTGTCGCATCGAAATTCAAATGCCGTTTTAAAGGCCAAAGGTTTCCTCATCAATACAGAATAAAATCACCAATCAAAATCCAACACAGAGTAATGCACATCTCACAACATCATAATTACAATCATAAATATCAATTCGTTAGACAACAAATCAGATATCCTACTTACACAATCCATAAGCAATCATCTTTAATTCTTATTGTAGTAAATTCAAATTTAATCAATTACTTAAGAATTAATTACTTAACCCTGTTTAATAAATCATGAATTATCAATTTATTACTTATTTCATTTCAAATTAATTAATTTACAAATCAATTCTTAATCAATTATTTAGTCTTGATTACTAAATTACTTTATTCACACTATTTAATTAATTATTTCTTAAATCAATTACCTTAATCAACTACTAATTAGAGATTAGTTAACTTTGATTATCTGATTAACAATTCGTAATTACAAATAGATTTTAAACACTTAATTGTGAAATTAATCAAATCATTTTGATAAATTTTTCTTTAATCATTTATTTATTAATTATTTATTTCTTAAGGATTGATTTATTCTAACTTTAATTACAATTATAATGTAATTATTTTTAATTTCTTTCCAAAAGTAATTAATTTATATTAATTACTGGTTAACAATTTATAAGTAATCTTTAAATTTTGAAATCTAATTTATTGTTAACTGCTAACCCGAGATTTACCCGGTTCAAGATTTTTTTTGTTGAAGTTTTAAACCTGAACATCATTTACTTCAGACTTGAAAACTGTTACCAACACTCAAACCCGAGATTTACCCGGTTCAACTCGAGTAACGCTTCGGGTTTTCTTCCATCCTTCACGAGTTACCCCCGGTTAGCTTCGTCTTTTTCAAATTCAAACGCAACCGATACGCATCGTCCCCCGTGCACATGCACACTTGGTCGGAGACTCTCCGGCCATCGCCACTCGTTCCAGCAAGTCTGAAAACTCACAAACACTCGAAATCGACCATCAATCAGAAGCCATCGGCTCGAAATCAAAATGTAGCCGTTCGCTCGAAAAACTGCAGTTGACCCAACCAACTAAAACGCTTCGCCGCCGCTCCTCATACCACCAGAGACGCCGCCACTTCGACTACACCATCATGCTGCCACAACCCATGTCGACAACCTCCCCAAATGCGATCAACTCCGGTCAAGCATCGACGACGAGAAACCCACAGATGCAACGGCATCAAAACCAAAGCCCAAAACCCTACTCCAATCGATTTCGAATGAATCTACTATTCGAAAATTCCAAACATATTTTTCCCATTATCAACATCATACAAGCTAGCCTCGATCCAAATTTCAACCTCAATCACCAAGCAATTCGACGGTAATCCATCAAAAATCTCCAAAACGTTCAAACCCAGAATTCACACGAATTTCCCAACTAAAATTTATGATTTAACTTGTAAAATTCATGTTTTCTGATAATAGAACTAATTATATACCTGAAACGATGAATTATCTCAATTGAAAATTCGATATATTATACATTTTCACTGTCAATTTAAAGTTACAGAATATTTATCAAATGTAATCACTGAATTTTATTTTTGAAAACAAGAGTATACTGTTATTAACAATTTTCCTTTAGTAATCAAGGTCAAATATTGCTTGTTTTGAGAAGTTGGTAATTGTTTTTGATGATGATGATGAATCAATCACAAATGCAGAGCTCCATATAATCATATACAGACACACACTGGTAACCAAGCAGATTTCCTTACATATATTCAGATAAAATAAGTCATACCATCCATATCCTAATTTAATCACACAAGATCATCACATACTATATTTAAAACTGTTTTAAAGATGAGTTTTCTCACATTCAATTTGAAAATAGAGAGCACTGTTGTTGTTTTTTTTTATCAGCAGTATATACATTATCAACCTATGCACAGATGATCACATATGTATGCGTTCAAACAAGTTTCTACATTTTTCATCTCATTTATCATTACTGAACACAATCAAGATAGAAAATTTAAGAAAGTTTGCTCACCTCAATACAGTTGAAACAGAGAACACTTTTGTGTTCAAACAGCTGCAGTTTTGATTTTTCTCTTGAATCCTGTTTGCTTTTACTTTGAGTTGTATTGATTCGTGTTGTTGTTAAGTTGAATCTTGTCTAAGATTTAGGATGATATCACTTCAGCTTTTTACTCAGTGTTGATGGACGAATAGAAATGAAGTTGATGTATATAAAGATGAGTTGTACTGGTTAATATTTATAAACAAGCTGCAGGTGATATAATCAATACAAGTGATGCTATATATTGTACAAATACAGGGTAATTATTTTCTTTCTTTCTTTATGGTGGCTGAAAATCTTGTTGACTTAGCCATGCTTTGTTTTCGGCTGAGAAGATGGAGGGTATTAAATGCAATGTCTCATCTTGTTTACAACTTACTATTTGAATTATATTTTGTACAGTTTTTGCTTTGTATAAGCATGTACATATTTCTTTGTTTATTTTCTTGTTCCTTACCTTGCATCTCTTGTCTCGGTTGATGTAAATAGGGTGGCTGAAGAGATTATTTTTGGTGTACTTGGGATGTCTTGCATTAATTGCTATGTCCTATTTTGTTTGTAACTTATATTATTTGTTTATGTATGTAGTATGTACAGCTTTCTTTTGCTCTGTACATAGATTTTGGTTTTGTTTATTTGTATTTCTTTTGTTATTATTACTTGTCATATGAATAATTCCTATTGATAATATATTATTTAAATTTTTAACTAATTTGTTTAATGTGTATAGTTTACATTTTATAGTTTAATTTCCAAACATTAAGTTTATAACATATATTTTTGTTTTCTTTTACAAGTGTACTTACTTATATATTTATAAAGTTCATTTCATTTTAAACATTTTTAAAATCTTTTAAAGAAAATTCATTTTGAATATATTTTAGCTTTTCAAATCAAAATTTTATTTTATAATTCTATTCAATTTATCCGCTTTGGGTTTCTAATCAAATTCAAAAACAAATAAGTAAATACATTTTATTAAATTTGAAAAATTCAAACAAATCCATAATTTAATCCAAAAATTCAATTACATTATAAATTTAAATTTGTCATTAAAAACTGGGATCGTTACACACATCTTTTCTCAGCCACGTACAGAACGCGATGATTACCTCCAAACCAGCACAGTCGCCACCATATCTCACTGTCGCACGTGCCTGGAGGTCAAAATTTTCAGATCCGACAACATGGTCGAGCTCGCCACCTCCGCCTCCACCTTCAGCCAGAAGGCCATCACCTCCGGCCAGCGCCGCAGCCCCTATACATGATCGATTTCTAGCGAATCCCTTCACCTCTGAGATGAACCAACCATATGGATTGACTTTGCTAATCACCCTCTATGCGCCAATAACCTCCGATCATCGATTGGTCGACGATCCACCGTTGAACGCGAAACCCTAGCAACGGATGGTTGAGAAAGATCGTCATTTTCTGGCCAAACCGAGACACAGATGCAAAAACGAATAGTAGATGGAGATTACGTTCGTCAAGGGCTTCACAATGATATATTATATGATAGGTTTTGAGGCGTTTGGATTTTCGATTTGATTTGAAATTAGGAATTAGGGTTTCGAATTGTCTACCATTGAGAAGGAAGAAGAGGACAGAAAATTAGTACGTACATGAAATGAAAATAAGAAACTGCTAGGATTTATAAAAGCCTATATATGGACAGAGATGGGTAAGAACGGATGGAACGGGTCGAATTGGGTCGAAACGATAATAACAACCCGAAAAGCCCGTTTCGTTCCCGAAACAAAAATAGATCATCCAATATATCGAAATATATGTTTTTGATATTTTTAAACTCAATGGAACTAGTTTCAAACCCTAATTCCATTGTATACAGAAGTTAGCTTTCAAAATCAAATTACATTCATGTAAATTCTTTTAATTGATTTCCACGCGTTTCGAGCTCGCACGATCAAACGATAGATCCGATCGCTACGAAACTTGAAATCCTATAATAATTCACTGTTACGGATCCTACGAAATTGGTTTCGTCGAAATCCGAGGCAGTGCCCAAAAAGGCTACTTTTCACGTTAATTCAATAAATTATTATTAAATTGATTTAATCACTTTTAAATTCAAATTTCAAAAGTTACAATGTTCATCATTCCTGATTTCATAGAAATTAATAATCTTTTAAAATAAATTTTCCATGTCAAATCCAATATTTAAATATTGCACTAATATCAGCGTTCAATTACAACTGTAATAAAATCCCAGTTAATTATATTTTAATTTCAATCAATTTCTTTTATTTCGATTTACACTCTTATTATTCAATCATCCAATATCTTATGAATTCATTTAACACTAGTTTACATTTTATTACGTTCATATTCTACAGTTATCATCTTAACTCATATTAACTGCAATATTTAATTACATTAATTCCAACAATTGATTCCAACAATTATTTTATTCCTTATTAACTTACAATTTTATCCAAATTAAGCACAACAACTACATTTCAATTAGAAATAACATTCATTTCATCCTTATAACATTAATGTTCAAAATTTACAATCGATTGAATTTACATTAACATAGTTTTTAATTGCGCTCAATCAATATTATTAATTATATTCTAATTTGCATTACTATCTTTCACTTCACTATAGTTATTGTTTTAAAATTCATTTAAGATCAAGTTATGAATTCTAATAATATTTTTCATTAATAAATCATAAATTTTAATTTCTCACAATATTAAATTCCAACATCTTATTAAATTTAATATTTTTAATTATCAAAAATACGGGTCGTTACTCTGATTCACTTGAGGATTGAAAGAGCATTTCAGTTTATATTTTTTGTCTATATTTAAAAGTTATTTCTTGGTCTTCAAGGAAGCAACAAACCATTGCCTTGTCATCAGCGGAACATGATATATTGCAACTATGAATGCAACTTGTGAAGCAATTTGGTTAAGGAGAATCTTTGTAGATTTGCGAAAATAGGATGAAACATCAACATATTCATTGCGATAACAATTCTGTCATCGCAATGATAAAGAATCCAGTATCTCATAGCAGTTCAAAGCAAATTTAGATAAGACATCATTTTATCCATGATTGTGTGAGCAAAGGAGAAATTCAACTGGAATATGTTAAAACAAACGATCAACTTGCGGCTATCTTCATAAAGACAATTTCAATATAAAAGTTCAACTACTTCATAAGCTATTTGAAAATTAAAAATTAAGAAGGGGTGTAAAATATAATTTGTAATTTTCCTATTGAAATGATTATAGAAACCTATTGCAAAATAAAGGAAAGATATTAAAATAATCATGGAAAGAAGACTCTAGATATATTGAAGATAAACATTAAAGTAAATATAGAATATATCAATTGAGATAATTTAGGAGAGGTATATGTAAATGAATTATGGAGAAGATTCTAGGGATTCCTCTGATGTAAAAATTTAGCTATAAAAGCAAGCAATTGTAAGCATTTATCAATCAAGCAAATCAAGAGAAAATTAAGCAAATTAAATAAATAATAATAAAAATCTCTATTGCAAAAGAGCTATCGTCTTATTGATTCTTCTTCACTCTCTTACAATTTCACATATTTCTATCAACATAAAGATCATAAGTGAAATCAATATTCCATTTTACTCTACAATGTAAATATCAATTCATTGTAATTCTCTTCGGTAACAACTTGTGATTCTTCATTTCCCACAACATGTACCTTTATAATGATGTTTTTCCCTCTGCATTTTTAGTTTGCAACTCCTTTTCTTCCTGTGCGTTTTTTCTACCGTCTTAAATAATAAATTTTTGATAAAAATGTCCTAGAATCAACTTTCTAGCATCATTAGCCAATGTTAAAACCATATTTTTGTATTATTATATCATCTTGTTCCACTCTTATACAACTGATATTTCGATAAAAGACATATTCATATTGTTGCTTTACTTATATAATGCTTTATACTTTAGTCCGTTTCTTTGACCGTTTAGAGTATAACTATGACATTCTCAAGTTTGGCCCTCGCTACTTAAAGATATTATGAAAATTTAAAGCTAAAGACATGCATACTTTGCTATTGGAAAATAGATGCAAGGTCAGATGCTTATAGATTAGATAGACAAAGCCCAACTTGGATCCTTCATAGGGACACTTTTAAGTAACAACATATTATGCACATGAATTTCTTCATATCGATATATCACCGAAACATACACAGCTTGGTCCGAATTATAAATCTAATAATGTCCTAAACTAGTTGTGAATTCTTCAGAGTTACTGATTTCACCCGATAACATTTATCGATTAATCAATATTACCTTAGATAAGGATTTCCAATTTCATATTATATCCCAACTACGATGATACTACACCATAAAGCTTAGAGCCGTGTAGTTAAAGTGCTTAGCGGTTTTATAGTGGTAGATGTGCAAAAGGCTATAGCAGGGATAAAGTAAGGTTATACCATAAAATAGCGAAGATGTAAAAATATTCATTATAAATAAAATTAAATCTCCAAAGTTGATTTATTCTCATTCCTATATCATTTGTGTAGAAAAATGAAACATTGTTCAATCCTATATGAAAAACAGAGGAATATCATGATCCATGCAGTTCAAACTTGATGAATAAAATAGGGTTCTAATTTATATTGAGCTCTTAGGACTTGAAGTTAGACCTATACCTTAAATTTGTTGATTTGGTTTATAAGAGAACCGATCAACTTAATATTTTGCATTAAATTTGTTAAAGTGGGTGCTAAAAACGCCTAATTTAACCAGCGTAGCAAAAAGTAGTAGAGCTTTAAGCGAATCTACTATTTAATAACGCTAAATTAAAAAAAAGCATAGCATTCAAAGTGCGCTAAACGCTTTAGTGGTGCATTAACTGGTAATCTTAAATACTAAGCCATCAACGAATAGGCATCGATAGGGAATCAATACTCATTTCCGACTCCCAACTTACGCCAATTTGTTTATTGGAAAAACAAGCATTAGGAAATCTTCTAGACGCATTCCTTATGAGGCTTGTAGGACATTGCGACGAATTCCCTACGACCATTGCCAATGAATTACCTACGCTTTTTCCAAGCCATTCCTTACGAACTAAAGGTATATTTCCATGATTTGAGATGCGATATGTACAAATTTTCTGATACATTCCTGACATGCTCGTAGGGCATTTACCGATGAATTCCCTACGAGCAATGGCTAATGAATCACATATGACTTTACCATGCATTTCCCAATGCATTCCTTACAATTTGGAGACGATTCCCTTATGAATTTGAGATGTATTACCTACAATATTTGTTGATTTCTTAGTTATCAAAAAATAATTTCCAACGCCAGCCTATTGCATATTAAAGCAGAATTTTGCTGTAGTCACTTCCATTGAGCCCATAACATAATCCAATATAAAATATAGCCACATGGCTTTACTGTACAAGCATTATTAATAACATGTATCGTCATAAGAAATTATATATCATCAAAAAAAATTATTTACTACAATAGGATATATAAATTAACACAAAAAGCATGCGATAAACATATAAATGTCAAATATAGCGACAAACATATCAAATATCAATCATCACACAATAAAAAAAACACCATCCAACATGTCCGACATATACAACAACACATAATATCTACATAATATAAATAAAATAAATGAACTATATGAAAGCTCCTACATCATGCAATGAGCCACTACTGCCATACGTTGCTATATCTCCTTCATCTTATCCATGAAGTTTGTCACTGTCTTCAACCGCGTCTTGATGTCACTCACCTCACTCCTAAAACCTTAAATCTTAACATCTCGTATGTGGATCTTGGTCTTATATCTTTCTCTCTCCTCCATAGCGTTGACACGAACACTGTAGGTGTTATCTCCATATGGTTATATATATAACAATAAAAATAATATTTGAGTATTTATATTATTAACTTAGAGGGTAACCAACCAACATCATGTATACGATTTAATTTATTTATGATTTGAATATAATCATAAGGGTATTACCGAACCCCGACATGTATGTGTGTCTCGAACTCATGCTCGTCCCATCGGTCAATACAACCTCTTTGAATAATTAATAATAATAATTATTTACTTAAATGTAGTCAATAAAATTTAATTAATCTAAAGTTAATAACTTAAGCTTAACTAATGGTAAAATATAATCCATATTTAATAATCAATGGTTAAAATTTAATAGATAATATGTGAATCACTAATATATATTTTTACTTACATTTAGTTTTTTTTAGATTAAATCAATATGGGATTTTTATGAAAAATTCAGTGTTTCGTGATTAATCAAGTGTAAAGTGTAATAAATCCTAACAAGTGGTATTGTAATGATGGTCCTTTACGACCTTCAAAAGTCGACACTAATACATCCACAATATTCATATGTCGAGCTTCCAAGTGCTGAAAAGACAGATTGTTAGGGGAAAAGAAAGAAAAGACAGAACATAATCTCATAACGTAACAAGTAATATATAATACACAATAGATCTTTTAAAAATAAAACTGTAATATACATACATCGATCAAAGTAAACTAATATATCATCAGTCTGGACGGTTATAACAACATGTCAAAATGCTAAACAACAAATGCAGTAGAAATAAAGATACGTAAATACGTTTGGAAGGCATCCAACTCATCTTTCGAAGCTCCAAAGCATCTAAAATAAATCTGGAAAATATGCTCGGGCCCACCCGAGCATTATAAGAAAATAACGCCTGGATCATTCTGGTAAACCAGCGTGAGAAACACAACTCAAATGGATTTTATTATAAAAACCTTTCCAAAATAAAGGTATCTCATAAGACCATGCCATACATAATCACGGACGAGTTTTTACCTTACGATAACCAAATCATTTCAAATAGAAAATCCAGTTATGTTATAATAATGTCCAGGATTTAAAATAAATATATAAAATATATGGGATGTTTGCATCACATGTTCCAGCATAGTGGGCACAAGGCACTTACTAAAGAATGGTTTCCATCAATGACAAGGCTACTGGGGTACTTCCTATCACAATACACTTCTACATAAAATGTACCGAGTGCCTTGCATGAACCACCTACCAACACAGGATTGGCTTTCCCCTTACTGAATAGTACCGAATATGTCATCTCCTCGGTTGCTTTGCAACCTTTTCTTGAGAGCTCTCATGCACATACCAAATCCATAATTCCACAAATAGTGATCTAGAAGGGTGATGCCCATACCCTAATGGGTGCGACCCACATAGCCCTGCTGTATATCCTATATTTTAGTCATTTCCGGTTGTGAGGCTTTAGGCTACGTTTTACCTTTTTAGCAAATTCCACTTGGAATTCTAACACTGCCCTCTAGGCAACAATGCAATGCCAGAATTCATCCATATAAATTATTCTAGGATTGAACAAACCAAAGGCACTAGTTCTACTACATCCTCAGGACTAGTAGCAAGTTGCCCTTGCACTTCAAAGAACTCCTTCTTCAGTCATCTTCAAGATGTCACTAATTCGAACGCTTATGCCGGTTTGAAGTGGTTATTGAATAATATATCTGATCCCGGTCTCTCCAAACCGACAACGATATTTTTAAAATAGGCCAAGTTTTGATAGTCGGTTATTTAATTATCAAATAAACAAACAATTCAACCATAGATTTAACCAAGCATGATTAATAATAAAGTAGCCACTAAGCCTCTTTAATTAATCCTTCCATTAATTAAAACCACTTTGTAAATTCTTGTATTAAAATACTTCTACAAAATTATATTCATAAACCCTCTCTACTCTTTCAATACTTGAAAAATATTGATATACTTATCTCAACTATATAAGTATACTCACCAAACATTTCATTTTCAATACTTAGAATACTTTTCCATATATTTAAACCAACGGTATAAGTATATTCAAAAATCACTACATTTCCAATACTTAGGAAATGTACCCATATATTTATCTCAATGGTATAAGTGTATTCACAAGTCTTGAGAAAGATTTCATTTCCAAAACCATACTTAATTGGGTTAAAACAAATGTCATTTGAAATTATTGGTAACAATAACTCAAAGCACTTTTGGTGTAAGTAAATAGATCATATAGAAATTAGACTAAATATACGTACCACCACTTTTCAACTTCAAACCGTACTATCCCTTGATTAATAACGTAGTCGGACAAGTTAAAATACTATCGTTGTCTCGACATACATTCTTAATTCTCAAGATAGAGACGAGTTTTCACACCTTGGAATTGGTCAGTATGAAAAGAATACTTTCCATACCACCACAAATTAAAATGATCATTTATAGAAATCAAATCTCATTACTTTTTATAAAACTCCTTTTATAAATCTCTTCCATATTCCCAAACTCATTTCCATAAATCTCATTTATATTTACAAAAATCATTTCTATTAATAATACTCTTTTCTATAAATAAAATTATTTTCTATAAATAAAACTCCTTTATATTAATAAAACTCTTTTGATATTAATAAAACTCTTTTTATAAATCTCCAAATTTATTTATAAGCTCTTTTATAAATCCCCTTAACAAAACTCCTTTTATAAATCTCATAAACTTACCATAAAATGATCATTCCATATACCACTATAAATCCACAAATGTGATTTGTTATTTTAATTTATCAAAATGATATTAATTTCCCTTTTATAACATATTACTTATAAATCCGTTCTTTTATTTATAAAATGCTAGTTATAAATATATTCTTTTATTACAACATTTTTTATAAATCATTTCACAAATATTTATTCCAAAATATTTCTATATCCTTTAAAATAGAATCACTTTAATATAATAGATAAACCCCTTTATTTTCTTTTAAAGTAAACATTCATTATTATAGTAACTTTCCTATAAAATCAATACTCTCCAAAGTACTTTTAAAACATTTACCAAAAAGGTTAGAGAAAAATGGAAAAGGACAAAAAATATTTTTAAAATAAAATATCATGGAAAATCCAAAAAAGTCAGATTTGAAATATTTTCCAAATCAAAACCATTTTCAAATCAAAAAAGTAATTAATAGTATTTCAAAATACTATAATGAGGCTAATTGCTGTCATAGCACTTAACCAATGCTATTACTACATTTATCATTAAAAAGGTTCAACGTCTAACATATATCAATGTCATATCCAACATTACCAAACTACTAAACTTTTAACATTCAATAGTTTATACAACATGTATTTAAATGGAATTAAAATCAACAGGTATATAACTAAAATTTAAAATTGATAATAACGAGAAATCCGAATTCCTCTAGAAAATTCCCTATATTTTATTTTAAATGCCATTTGCTTTTTAAAGCGAAAATTCAACCAAACCGAACCACCAAATCATTTAAGCACAAAATAATAAAATTTATTTACCATATAATATATAGTAATCATTTAGAGGTGAGGTAACTCGCCAAAATTCCAATTGACGCTTAAGCGTTTCGGTTTGATCTAAAATTGAACAGCATTCGATTTTAGCTCAAAATTCACTTATTCCAAACTTGACAAAACCAATTCTAGTGTGTAGATATCACTCCTACGAGCGCAATGCAAAGACCGTGCCTTGATTGGACTTTGTACGAAATAGTTACTCAATTGATAAGAATTTGAGATTAATTATATAATTAATTAACTAATCATTTTACAAATTTAATTACCTACTAATCCATCTTTCTCTTCCCACATTCATATACGTACAGGCAAACATACACCCATGCACTTCCTCCATCCATTCTCCCTCTCCGCTCCATGAAATCACAATCCGCTTGCGCCTCCAAAATCCTCATAACACGAGCTTCCATTCCCTCACACCCACGTCGAACTTGATCATCTGTAGAAGAACGCGATCGACAATCCCTCTTCAATGACCATACAGGCTGCGATCCACCATATGAAGCTGCACCCTCCCTAACTTTCACCATAGAAGCTCCTCCATGCCAAAAACCCAATGCAATCGACGCTATCCCCTAACTCCTCCTCGAACGCGAGCAAACCCAAACCCTCATTGCTAACACCTTACGCTCAAATTGTTGATCTCCCCAAAACCCAACCGCGCACCTCCAAACAACTATAGATTTGAAGATCTCTCCAATAAAAACTCAAAGATTCTTGTTTTGCATTTTTTCGTTGAGTAAGTTGATTGTTTTTAAGATGGAGGGTTTACTTTGTTTGTTTACAAGAAGTTTTGAAAATGAAAAGAGATTGGGAAAAAGGGAAAGTCAAGTTGTGTTGAATTGTACAAGTGTTAGGTTATACTTATCTTGTGATTTCCGATGCGTTGCTATACATAATTTCATTTGCGTACGAACTATGAAAGACAATCAAAAATATGATCGTGCATAAAAATATGATACGATCTCAAAACAACAATAAAATATACTGTTTATCCTATTCTGTTAAATTTTAAAAATCCCAACGTTTGCTGTAAAGTACGTCAAATGACAATTTGCATATTTTTCAAATTAAAAATTAAGAAAAAAAATCTATAAATTAAATTAAAAATACGTTAGTAAAAATCCAGTCGTTATTATAAAAATTAATTTTCTTAGTATTATTAAATTTGAATCAAATCTGAATATTGAAATAAATTAAATATTCTCATTCGAAACACTATAAATTTCTAGTCATTATAGGTATCAGAGCCAACCATTATTGATTTGACTGAAAATTTTGATTTCAAGATTTAGATAATATAAAATTAGTTTTAAGATTTTTATTTTTCTTTCTTCCATATCCTGCTTATAGAAAAATATTTCTATTAATATACACACACTCTTTATATATATATATATATATATATATATATTTAAATGGGGCTAAAATATATTGGAAGACAAAAGAAAGAAAGGTGAGAATTCTGGTGGCTTATTTTAATTTGTAAGGTTTCTTTGGAAGCATTTCTCTAGTTTATCATATTTTTTGTCATTTTGATTGATTTATTTACTGCATAAGTTCCTGGAATATTATTTCCCTTTGTACTGCTAAGTTGGGAAATTTAGATGATTGTGTACATTATATTTTAATAGATATGATCAAAAGTTGAGAAATTTCAATTAATATGTACACTCATTCTTGTTTATTTTCTTTTAAGAAAAGTCAAACAGGGGATTTTGATTCCTTAAACTACACTTTATTAAACATATTTTGATCAAAACAATTAACACTTGCTTTATTATTGGACAAAATAAAAACATAGAAATCATTTTGTAAAATTTTGCTAGTAATGATGTTATTGAATATATGTTAACAAGGTTTCCCTTTATGACCATTATGCTCTACATCATTTATGTTGAACTATAAGAAAAACAAATATTAACCTCTTGCATCTATGAGTTGATAAATATCTTCTAGTTATCACCTTTTATGTTTGAAAATAATACTTTTAAACACTCTTAGAGTTAAGCTCAGAATAAATAAAGACTTAATGTCCTCTAATTTTGTCTTAATTCTCAATATAATTATTACGCTATCTAATAACCCTGTGAAGAAAAGATGTGAAATATTTTGAAATCAATATTTGTTGCTACTATTTTATATTTATATACTTTAATTAATGTCAAAATTTATAGTTGTGCGAATCATATTGCAGTATATGTTTTGCTTTGTATATATGTGTTAAAATTTTGGCATTACTATTTATGACAAATGTAGAAATAAATGAATTAAGGTAATATACAAGTTTAATTCAAATGTTTTGGCTATTTTGTAAAATAGTTATGATTATCTAACATCCTAAATGAACTGCTTGAAGTAACATGTTACCAAAATGATCTCTCTTGTGGAGATTATTCATTAAAGTGTTCGATACTGATGGGCGCATGTACATTCCTCCAAATATGAGCTGATAGTTAGCCAAAAAATTGGTCCATCACCCCCAAAATCTTGTGTAGAGCTAAAAACTACAGATGTGGTTTATAGGTAAGTTTTTATTAGGATTAAAGTCTTTGGTTCACATATTATGATGTTTTTAATTCAACTGTTTAGGTCAAACTAATAGAAATATGAAAAAATAAGAAGAGTAAGAAAGAAAATGCTATATATAATTTATAGTAAATCGGCTATGTCTACATCTGCTAAGATGTTTTATTGTTATTTTGTATAGGATTCCTGAAGTAACTACATCTATAATTTCAGAATTAAAAGAATTATAATAGCCGCACTTCCCCTTAGATATGAAATATCAAAATACCAAGATTCGTTTTCTAATGGACATTGATCTATATTAATAGTTGATATTTGCTTATATTGGGCCTTAGAGTCATTAATCTTCTTCGTTAATCCATTAGAAAAACGTCATAAAATGAGAATTATTTAGTCTTCCTCTAGTTCCTTCATATATTTCATATTGCCTTAAGTGTTAGTCATTCCTTATGCTTCGAAGCCGAGTTCTTCGACTTATTCATTAAGAATGATGAGTGTTGGAGAAATTTGATAAACCGATACCGATCCACTTATGATCAGTATTAATCCATCCATGAATTGGTACTAATCCATGGATTTAGATAAATTTCTCCATTTTTCTTCTTTTTATGCTTCATGATCGATGCCCCTTAAGTCTAGCATTCATTCCTTTAACATCTCGAAGTCCAACATCATCAAATCGTCACTTGCAAAAATCATGGATAGCACTGGTTAAAAGAAAGGATAGTATTTGGTCGAATCACTCACACATGCATGAAGATAAACATGTGACAATACAACATTTTAAAAGTGAATAATTGATCGGTTCAAATGAAAATTGTTATTTGACTTGAATTTATTATCAGTTTTTAATTATTACAATGAGAATATCAATTACAGTTAGTATTACCATTCAAAGACTTGATATTAATATTTTATTGGCTATCTTGAAATGAGACTTGCTAATTATTTGAATTTACAATAGCTATTTTTTCATATGAGCATATTTGGTAAATTATTTTGTTCTATTTATAGCAAATTTAGCCTCGGTACTTTTCAATCTTAACAACATCCTAATTCTGAGTAGGACTAACTTTAAGGATTAGTAAGAGAACATAGTTTTTTGTTCTTGATTGTGTGGATCTTGACCTTGTATTTAGGACGACACCCCCACCCATCTTATAGTTGAATGTTATTTTAATGTTGTGAAGAACATTGAGTGGTGGGATAGTTCAAATTGCATATGACCATAAAGTGGAACATTCTAGAAGCTTTCATGAGTGAGTTATACGAAAGGATACCAATGCTAAAGTGTTCCTTGGAGATTGAAAACCATTTTGCTAAAAATGATAAGGTAGAAATAAGCATACTTTTGTAATGCTTGATTTTTGTGAAGTAGAAAAGGGAACATAATGGATTACATTATTGTAATATCTAATATTGCTTCGAGATTACGGAACTTAAGTTTAAACTTTTATATTATTTTCTTATATAATTGGTATTTATCTCTCATTTTCACAATACAATTAGTTTATGATTATTGTTACTTCCATAAGAAAAAATGGCCTCTTAACGAGCTCATTTCGTATTATGTCCAAGGAGAAGAGAAATTAAAGCATGAAAAAAATAAAGAAATTACTCATTAGGCATATGTTCATTATGTCTACATACACACACACCCCATTATATATATATGGCTAGCTAGGATATGTAGCTCCCTTATTTAGCACCATATGTAGCCCTCTGATATCCACCAAATGTTTATATTTAAATATTCAGCCTTTCTCTCTCTTGTCACATGGGCTGAATATTTAAATATAAACATATGGTGGATATCCGAACTGTATGATGGTGCTAAATAGTGGGGTTGCAGATCCTAGCTCATATATATGTATGTGTGAGTGTATATATATATATATATATATTATAACATAAAAATGATGATTGTTTGTTTTATGAAAGTCTGGACATATACTTGGGATTGTACCAAATATCATGCATGCTATATCAAGAAAGGTATATCTCTTAGTATGTTAGGTAAATTTGGCTTTAATACCTAGAAATATTCAGTGGTTAGGTTTCTTGTGCAACTATTCGCTTAAATGTTTCTATAAAGGCTTGCTTAAGCTGGCAAAATCTAATAAATGTTGAAAGACACATCTGTATGGGTAATAGAAAAAAGGTAAAACTAAATTATGTTGGACATCTTAAGTTATTATTGAGAACTCGAGTGGTTTGTTTGTATTTATTTGATACTTTTGTTATTTAGTCATTCAGATAGAATTCGACTTCTATTTCTAAATTGGAGTAATTAGATTATTGTTATTCACTTAGAAACATATAAATATTCTTTTTCCTAATTCCCTTAAATATTATGGTTGAATTATTATCTTCAATGTGACACTTATCTTTTTCAAATTTAATTTAATATCCTTTATCGCATAGTTGACTTATACTTAGCAGATTGTGTTTCAGATTCTTAACTAGCAAAACATTAGTAATAATAGGAGTTTCAGAGTTACCGACTTTGCCGATGCCGATCACATAACCTAATTTTGAATTGTCTCCAAAGTTAACCAGTCCTCCGTCTTTGTATATTATATCATTCAGCATATCTGGATTCCCAGTCATGTGTCTAGAACATCCACTATCGAGTATCCATTTGTTCTTTTTGATCTGCACAGTTTGTTTGTTCTAGATTGATCCCTCAACTCCCATAAAGCATGATTCCTGCACATCAAACAATCTTAGTAGACAACTTGTATTTGAATATTGATTATATGCAGACTCAAGAGACAATGATGATCTGAATATTTCTAAACAAGCTTTAACAAATTTCTTAAACATAGCCAATTAAAAAAAACTTTTTCAAAAATCAGATTATGAAACTTTTGAAAACCTCGCTCTGATACCAAATGTGAGGAATGCGAATTACGGATCTTAAGGCTAGGAATAACACTAGAGGGGAGGGGTGAATAGTGTTTATAAGAAATTACTAAATCTTTTTGAGATTATGTTAATTTGAATACAAATGTATGCAATATTCAGACACAGATATAATCACAGAAACAAACACAGATGCAGAAATAAAATAAATGCAGTAAAGGAAAGAACACACTGGTTCGGAGTTACCCTACATCCAGTCCCGCGCAGCTAAGTATGGATTTCTTTCAAAAGCAATTCAACAATTACAACCCTCGGTTTCAAGGCTACGAGGTACACC
Source organism: Allium fistulosum (assembly GCA_030737815.1). NCBI lineage: Eukaryota > Viridiplantae > Streptophyta > Magnoliopsida > Asparagales > Amaryllidaceae > Allium > Allium fistulosum. Next base: position 934,955,168 of record CM060901.1, on the reverse strand, counting down.
CTCCAGAATCACAATCCTCTGGGTAGAGATACTTGATTTCCGGGGCAACAAGTTCACCCAATTGATTTCCAAGGCTACAATCACACTTTTCTCGCTTGATTGATTTCCAAGGCTACAATCACACCTTTTCTCGCTAGATAGATTACAAAGAAGCCTATAACTCTGAATAGCACTTGGATCTTGTTGAGATAGTGATATAGAATCAAACCAGAGATGATCTAGTTAGATTCAATGTTGATTTCGGCAGAGTGATGATAGGATTTTGAATAAGAAAATGTGGAAGAAGAAGAGAAGTGGAAAACCAGAAAATCTGTATAAAAATTCGTTGAAACTAACCCCTATTTATAGAAGAACAACAGCCATGTCCATTCGTGAAAGGTTATGGCGAATAGACACTTCTTTTGAAACTCAAATTTTTGAATCTAACTATCACTATGTCGACATGGGGTACTAGGGCATGTCGACATCCCAATGCACTTTTTGATGATTTGATTTTCTTTGAAAATAACCTTTATCTTATATTAAAAACTATTTAAACTTTATAAATATACTTGACTATAGATAAAATACATAGATCAATATAGAGAATAATATATATATAATTTTACGATAATTTTTTATTCAAATCTAAGTATAAATATATTATAATTAAAATATAATTTAAAAACAATCGATGTTTAAAACAAGAGTTTATTTAAAAACAAAAACAAAGAATATTTTAAGGCTAAACATCTTTTTTAAAATCATTTGAAAAGATAATTTTTAAGGCTAAAACATTTTGAAAAGCAGTTTTGAAAATCATTCTGAAGAAGTTTTGAAATTCATTTTGAAGTAGTTTTGCAAGCTTCTTCCTACAAAATATATCATCATATCAGGACTCGAGAACTTGTACAAAACCAGGATGTTCGTGGGTTTGTAAGCCACTTGTCGTAGGTTTGTAAGCTACTTGTCGTGGGTTTGTAAGCCACTAAAAAGGTAGAAATGGGTTCCATCCCAATAGAAAAATGGAGTGAAGATTTCAGTGCTATTATGAAGATTTAACATAATTCTAGACTCAATACTTATCTTGAAATCTTGGACTCTTGATAATCTTGATATTCTTGATACTCTTGAGATTCTTGATACTCATGAGTCTTCAATCTTGATATCTTGAATCTCTATACTGTATAGTCTTCATTCTTTGTACCTGCATGGTTATATCCTGCATATACATATATATCTAAACTATAATGTTAATTTGAATACAAATGTATGCAATATTCAGACATAGATATAATCACATAAACAAACACAGATGCAGAAATAAAATAAATGCAGTAAAGGAAAGAACACACTAGTTTGGAGTTACCCTACATCCAGTCCCGCACAGCTAAGTATGGATTTCTTTCAAAAGCAATTCAACAATTACAACCCTCGGTTTCAAGGCTACGAGGTACACCCTCCAGAATCACAATCCTCTGGGTAGAGATACTTGATTTCCGGGGCAACAAGTTCACCCAATTGATTTCCAAGGCTACAATCACACCTTTTCTCGCTTGATTGATTTCCAAGGCTACAATCACACCTTTTCTCGCTAGATAGATTACAAAGAAGCCTATAACTCTGAATAGCACTTGGATCTTGTTGAGATAGTGATATAGAATCAAACCAGAGATGATCTAGTTAGATTCAATGTTGATTTCGGCAGAGTGATGATAGGATTTTGAATAAGAAAATGTGGAAGAAGAAGAGAAGTGAAAAACCAGAAAATCTGTATAAAAATTCGTTGAAACTAACCCCTATTTATAGAAGAACAATAGCCATGTCCATTCGTGAAAGGTTATGGCGAATAGACACTTCTTTTGAAACTCAAATTTTTGAATCTAACTGTCACTATGTCGACATGGGGTACTAGGGCATGTCGACATCCCAAAGCACTTTTTGATGATTTGATTTTCTTTGAAAATAACCTTTATCTTATATTAAAAAATATTTAAACTTAATAAATATACTTGACTATAGATAAAATACATAGATCAATATAGAGAATAATATATATATATATAATTTTACGATAATTTTATATTCAAATCTAAGTATAAATATATTATAATTAAAATATAATTTAAAAACAATCGATGTTTAAAACAAGAGTTTATTTAAAAACAAAAACAAAGAATATTTTAAGGCTAAACATCTTTTTTAAAATCATTTGAAAAGATAATTTTTAAGGCTAAAACATTTTGAAAAGCAGTTTTGAAAATCATTCTGAAGAAGTTTTGAAATTCATTTTGAAGTAGTTTTGCAAGCTTCTTCCTACAAAATATATCATCATATCAGGACTCGAGAACTTGTACAAAACCAGGATGTTCGTGGGTTTGTAAGCCACTTGTCGTAGGTTTGTAAGCTACTTGTCGTGGGTTTGTAAGCCACTAAAAAGGTAGAAATGGGTTCCATCCCAATAGAAAAATGGAGTGAAGATTTCAGTGCTATTATGAAGATTTAACATAATTCTAGACTCAATACTTATCTTGAAATCTTGGACTCTTGATAATCTTGATATTCTTGATACTCTTGATATTCTTGAAACTCATGAGTCTTCAATCTTGATATCTTGAATCTCTATACTGTATAGTCTTCATTCTTTGTACCTGCATGGTTATATCCTGCATATACATATATATCTAAACTATAATGTTAGTATTTACATTTTATAATCTTATTCTAAGGTTGTTGTCATCAAAACCATCATCTCAAGGACTAACAATCTTCCCCTTTTTTATGATGACAACCTTTGTTTATAAAATATTACTTCTATCCTATTGACTCCCCCTAAAACTAATAAAAATATTACTTCTATCCTATTGACTCCCCCTAAAACTAATAACCCCTCCCTTAATCTATGCCTAACTACCCTATTTTATATTTCTCCCCCTTTGTCATAAAAAAAAACTAACTCCAAACTATATAACTCTTAGTCTAATACCCTATATGATTACAATGATAGTGTTATCATAGATAATCAATACTTACTTGTAAACCTAGAACTTAGTCCTAAACTACTAACATTCCTAACCAAGTATCTATATAATACTTATATATATAACATATATAGGAATCGTATATAAGAACACACAACATTTATTAATTATATATTTGTTTAAATTTACATTTTCGTAAAACGTGACAAGTATACATAATACGATGAAAAGGAAAGAAAAGAAACTACTGAGTATCTTTGACAATTGGAGATCTATGGATCGAACAATTTGGATAATGGAAACATAAATTTCCACGTTGTTCAACCAAGTTTCCATCCTTGTCAAAACATACTTGGCCAACGCAAATGATTTTGTCGTTGTCTTCCGCATGCTCTTTTCCATTGGTTCTTCTTCTTCTTCTTCACTTTCCTCTTGTTCATGATCTCCTAAAGATTCCTCGTCAATCAAGATTGGATTAGCATGATTGTCCATTAGAAATTTTTGCAAATTTCTAAGGATTTTGCCTTGGCTCTCTTGTTCTTTGGCCATTCGAAGTTGCATCACTTGGATTTTAGTCATTAACTGAATTGCATCCTTCAGAGAATCCACCATTTTGTCACTCGGGCGAGCGTAGTACGTTGAAATGGACCAGAGGTAGGAGAAGGGAATGAAGCGGTTGATTTTATGTTTGATTTGGAAGAGGAGGCCATTGATAAATTGATTTCAGAAGATAGAACAGAAAGAGAACAGAGAGAATGAAGAAATTTTCGAAAATAAGAAGAATATATAACTAATTATTTGAATTTTGGTGGGAAAAATTTTAAAATTTAAAAAAACGTTATATGTCGACATGGGTATAGGGGGATGTCGACATGGTTCTCAATATTTTTACTATTTGATTTATTTTGATTTAATTTTTAATTATACTTTGTTATTTATATTTTATATTTCAGTTTATGAACAAATACCCAATTCTCTTATTAATTTAGTAAATGTAGACTCATTTAAGGGTTTTTTAAGATATCAACAATTTGATTTTCAGAATTGATATTCAAGAGTAATTACTTCTCTACTTATATTATCTCTGAGAAAATGGTGTCTGATATCAATATGTTTAGTTCGAGCATGTTGAGTAGTATTTTTAGATAAATTTATTGCACTAGTATTATCACAATAAATTAGTGATTTTGATATATTTAAACCAAAATCTTTTAAAGTTTGTTGCATATATATTACTTGAGAACAAGCCAAAGCAGCAGAATTATACTCTGCTTCAGTTGTTGATAGAGAAACCGTGTTTTGCTTTTTACTAAACCAGGAAATCAGAGAATGCCCTAAAAAGTGACAAGTTCCACTTGTACCTTTTCGGTCTGATTTACAACCAGCATAATCAGCATCACAGTAAGATATTAAGTCAAACGAATCATTTTTAGGATAAAATAAGCCATAATCAAAGGTGTGTTTAACATATCTTATAATACGTTTTACAGCTTTTAAGTGAGTTTCTTTAGGTTGGGATTGATACCTTGCACAGAGACAGACACTATGCATGATATCAGGTCTACTCGCAGTGATATAGAGTAGTGATCCAATCATTCCTCTATATAATTTTTGATCTACATCTTTCGAGAGATCTTCTTTACTAAGGTACTCATTAGTTGCCATGGGAGTGGGTTTTCCACTCGCAGTAGTCAAACCAAATTTACTAATTAAGTCTTTAGCATATTTTTCTTGAATAATAAAGATACAATTATCTAATTGTTTTATTTATAAGCCTAAAAGGAAGTTTAATTCACCCATATGACTCATCTCAAACTCTTTTGTCATTATGTCAGAAAATTCTTTATTCATTTCAAAATTAGTTGATCCAAAAATGATATCATCTACGTAGACTTGTACTAGTTGAATATCATTTTTATTTCTTTTAATAAAAGGAGTATTATCTACTTTACCTATTTCAAAATTTGATTGTAACAAGTAAGATCTTAGTCTATCATACCAGGCTCTAGGAGCTTGCTTTAGACCATATAGAGCTTTCTTAAGTTTGTAAACATGATTTGGAAATTTATCATTTTCAAAAAGTGGTGGTTGTTTAACAAATACTTCTTCTTTTACAAAACCATTTAAAAATGAACTTTTAACATCCATTTGAAATAATTTGAAAAATTATTATGATTTGCGAAAGCAAGTAGAATCCTAATGGCTTCTAATCTTGCTACGGGGGCAAAGGTCTCATCAAAATCTATTCCTTCTTCTTGACAATAACCTTGAGTGACTAACCGGGCTTTATTTCTAACAATCTCTCCTTATTCATTCATTTTATTTTTATAAACCCATTTAGTTCCAATTATTGTTTTATTTTCAGGTCTCGGAGCAAGTTCCCAAACATCATTTCTAGTGAATTGGTTTAATTCTTCTTGCATAGCCAAAATCCATGAATCATCAGTTGATGCTTCTTCTGGATTTTTGGGTTCAATAGTTGATATAAAAGCTACATTACTCATTTAACTTAGTTGGTTTCTAGTTTTAACAACAGATTTCATATCTCCAAGTATATTTTCAATAGGTTGATCTTTTAAAAGTTTAATCCTTTTATTAGGATGATTTAATTCATTATTAGTTTTAGTTGACTCTTGGTTTTGAGTGATTAAATCATCTTCATCATTTATTTCTTCAAATTTTTTGAAATTTTCATCAAATGAAACATGCATTGTTTCTTCGATGGTATTAGTTCTTAAATTAAATACTTTGTATGCTTTACTTCTATTAGAGTATCCGATAAAGATACCTTGTCGGATTTAGGATCAAATTTATCTAAGTTATCTTTTGTATTTAAAATAAAACATTTACTTCCAAAAATTCTAAAATAAGATACCTTAGGTTTCTTTGAGTAAATAAGTTCATAAGATGTCTTATCAGTTAAAGGTCTAATTAAAATTTTATTTAAAATATAACAGGCGGTAGCAACTGCTTCTGCCCAAAAGTACTTTGGTAAATTACTATCAGAAAGCATAGTTCTTGCACACTCTTGAATCGTCCTATTTTTACGTTCTACTACTCCGTTTTGTTGTGGAGTTCTTGGAAATGAAAAATTGTGAATTATTCCCTTTTTATTACAGAATTCATCAAACTTTTCATTTTCAAATTCACCACCGTGATCACTACGGATGGTTATAATTTTTTTGAGAAAGTTGATTTTGAATCCTTTTTGAAAAATTCTTAAATAATTCAAAAGTATCACTTTTATGTTTAAAAAATATTGTCCATGTAAATCTAGAATAATCAACTACAATTACAAAAACATATTTACTATTATTTGTTGATATAATTTGAGATGGACCAAATAGATCAATATGAAGTAATTCAAGAGGTTTCGAAGTAGAAATCATATCTTTTAATTTAAAAGAGCTTTTTCTAAGTTTTCCTAGTTGACATGCATCACATAGACTATCTACTTTAAAATTCATTTTAGGGAGGCCTCTTACTAGATCATGTTTTAACAGTCTAGATAAGAGTTTGAAATTCAAATGCCCAAATCTCTTATGCCAAATCCAAGGGTCACTTGCATTTGCCAAAAGACACAAGTTATCATTTGAAATTTTCATACTAAGAATATAAATATTCTTTTTCCTAATTCCCTCAAATATTATGGTTGAATTATTATCTTCAATGTGACACTTATCTTTTTCAAATTTAATTTTATATCCTTTATCGCATAGTTGACTTATACTTAGCTGATTATGTTTCAGATTCTTAACTAGCAAAACATTAGTAATAATAGGAGTTTCAGAGTTACCGACTTTGCCGATGCCGATCACATAACCTTTTGAATTGTCTCCAAAGTTAACCAGTCCTCCGTCTTTGTATATTATATCATTCAGCATATCTGGATTCCCAGTCATGTGTCTAGAACATCCACTATCGAGTATCCATTTGTTCTTTTTGATCTGCACAGTTTGTTTGGTCTGGATTGATCCCTCAACTCCCATAAAGCATGATTCCTGCACATCAAACAATCTTAGTAGACAACTTGTATTTGAATATTGATTATATGCAGACTCAAGAGACAATGATGATCTGAATATTTCTAAACAAGCTTTAACAAATTTCTTAAACATAGCCAATTTAAAAAAAACGTTTTCAAAAATCAGATCATGAAACTTTTGAAAACCTCGCTCTGATACCAAATGTGAGGAATGCGGATTACGGATCTTAAGGCTAGGAATAACACTAGAGGGGAGGGGTGAATAGTGTTTATAAGAAATTACTAAATCTTTTTGAGATTATGTTAATTTGAATACAAATGTATGCAATATTCAGACACAGATATAATCACAGAAACAAACATAGATGCAGAAATAAAATAAATGCAGTAAAGGAAAGAACACACTGGTTCGGAGTTACCCTACATCCAGTCCCGCACAGCTAAGTATGGATTTCTTTCAAAAGAAATTCAACAATTACAACCCTCGGTTTCAAGGCTACGAGGTACACCCTCCAGAATCACAATCCTCTGGGTAGAGATACTTGATTTTCGGGGCAACAAGTTCACCCAATTGATTTCCAAGGCTACAATCACACCTTTTCTCGCTTGATTGATTTCCAAGGCTACAATCACACCTTTTCTCGCTAGATAGATTACAAAGAAGCCTATAACTCTGAATAGCACTTGGATCTTGTTGAGATAGTGATATAGAATCAAACCAGAGATGATCTAGTTAGATTCAATGTTGATTTCGGCAGAGTGATGATAGGATTTTGAATAAGAAAATGTGGAAGAAGAAGATAAGTGAAAAACCAGAAAATCTGTATAAAAATTCGTTGAAACTAACCCCTATTTATAGAAGAACAATAGCCATGTCCATTCGTGAAAGGTTATGGCGAATAGACACTTCTTTTGAAACTCAAATTTTTGAATCTAACTGTCACTATGTCGACATGGGGTACTAGGGCATGTCGACATCCCAAAGCACTTTTTGATGATTTGATTTTCTTTGAAAATAACCTTTATCTTATATTAAAAAATATTTAAACTTAATAAATATACTTGACTATAGATAAAATACATAGATCAATATAGAGAATAATATATATATATAATTTTACGATAATTTTATATTCAAATCTAAGTATAAATATATTATAATTAAAATATAATTTAAAAACAATCGAAGTTTAAAATAAGAGTTTATTTAAAAACAAAGAATATTTTAAGGCTAAACATCTTTTTTAAAATCATTTGAAAAGATAATTTTTAAGGCTAAAACATTTTGAAAAGCAGTTTTGAAAATCGTTCTGAAGAAGTTTTGAAATTCATTTTGAAGTAGTTTTGCAAGCTTCTTCTTGCTGAATATCTCATCATATCAGGACTCGAGAACTTGTACAAAACCAGGATGTTCGTGGGTTTGTAAGCCATTTGTTGTAGGTTTGTAAGCTACTTGTCGTGGGTTTGTAAGCCACTAAAAAGGTAGAAATGGGTTCCATCCCAAAAGAAAAATGGAGCGAATATTTTAGTGCTATTATGAAGTTTTAACATAATTCTAGACTCAATACTTATCTTGAAATCTTGGACTCTTGATAATCTTTATATTCTTGATACTCTTGATATTCTTGATACTCATGAGTCTTCAATCTTGACATCTTGAATCTCTATACTGTACAGTCTTCATTCTTTATACCTGCATGGTTAAATCCTGCATATACATATTTATCTAAACTATAATGTTAGTATTTATATTTTATAATCTTATTCTAAGGTTGTTGTCATCAAAACCATCATCTCAAGGACTAACAACTTTTTATGGCAATGTATAAGTATTATTTCCTGTCATTGACTAGGAAGTAAATTGAGAACCAAAAATGTGGAACAAACTCCACTTAAAGCTTAGGTTAATGTTTCAGAAGAACAAACTCAACAACCTCAAAATGCAATACCATTACGAGATATCTTGGATAGTTATATCATATTTCTCCTCAAGATAAAGGAAATGATGGATCAATGAAGAAGATTTTTCATCTTACATCAATCCCAGCAAGTCATTAATTTTAAAAGTGGATTTAATATATAAATTGATAGTATAAGTATATACAAGGAAATATTGTTTAGCCCCTACCTTAAGGCAAGAACCCCATTAGTTATAAGCGACTATTCAAAACCAAGAGGGATTCAGTGGGTAGTGTGGAAAAATATAAGGCTTTCCTTGTAGAAAATACTATAGTCATAAGAAAGACAATGGTTTAAGGAGATTTATTCTTTGGTCCTACTAGAGGACTCTATAGAATTATTTTGGGGATCATTGCAAATTTGTTTTTAAGGCAATATCAAATGGATATTAAAGTCGTGTTTATAGATGGAGACATTGATAATACAATTTAAGAAATAAACTTATGAAATCAAATAAACTTATCATCAATGGCATTACAATTTCATCATGTGATCATCTCATTTGATTTTGAGGTAAAACATCGTACAAGTATGTGTACCATAAACTTTATGGGAGTAATTCATATTCTTGATACGTTGATGATATATTGCTCTCCAATAATCATTTAGGTATATCGGCTATAACTAAGATATTTTTTTGAATTTTTTTATAGAAATGAAAGATGTTGGCGATGATTCTTTTGTATTAGGTATCTAAATACACTATTTGGATTGTCACAAAAGAGCTATATGGTTAAGTGTAAAATAAGGTTTAGCATACAAAATTAGAAAATTAGTTCTTTCTTCGCATTTTTCCAAAAGTAGACAATTTTTTCTCAAATAGTGGCCTAAGAACATTCATGAAGCTGAAGAAATGCAAAAATTGCTTATGCATTCGCAGTAGGGAGTCTAATGCATGCATAAATTGAATACATTTAGATATTGCATATATTGTTAGTTTTTTAAGATAGATATTGTAACGACCCAGAATTTCATTCATTCAAATTTGGAATATTTATTTGATTTTAAATATTAAAATGTTACTTGAGTTTCGAATTAGCGATTTATTAAGTAGTTAAATTATTAAATTTATAATTTGAAATGGTTTAAATAATGGAATCTTGAATATAATATGAATGAAAATGATTTCTAAAGTTGAATTAATTTTTATTTGAACAATAATGAGGACAGTAAACTTTTAAATTGGATTTAAAGTTAATTAAACTGATTTTGGAAATTACTCGTTTTAATTAACGTGTAAAAATAGTCTTTCAGGGCACCGTCTCGGATTTCAACGAAACCGGTTTCATTGGATCTGTAATAGTATATTATAGCATGCCACCGATTTCTATAGTGATTGGATGCATCATCAAGGCGTGCGAGATCAAAACACATAGTAATTAACTAAAGGAATTTTAATCAATATAATTCGGTTTGAAAAGATATCTTCTACATATGATCGAATTAGAGCTCGGGACTAGTTCCATTGCGTTAAGAAAAGGGGTATAACATATAACGCCAAGTGGCATGCCTCGTTTGGAGTTTGGAATTTTCGGACATTAATAGAAGAATATTTTAGATTTAAATATATATATTCTTTATTAGCCATGCTTGCCCATACCTTGCCCATGTCATTCCCATACCCCCTCTATTTATTCATGTGCAAGTTGTACGGTATGCCATTTTCTAATTTTAAACATGGCCATCCAACGGCTATGATTCGTTTGTCATGCTAGAGGCCGAATTGCTCGAAGTTGTCAACTAAAGAAAGGATGGTGAGAGAGAGGGAAGTTGATCGACGGTGGTGGATCGTCGAACGAGGCACTGTAGCATCATGGGTCGTGGTATAAAGCAATGGTAGTTTTGGGGCTCGATTGGTGATCGTACACGCACGCACGTGGCGTAGCCGCTAGCGCGGGGTGGAGGGTGACGGCATGGCATGGGCGAGCGGTGGTGGTGACTGTTTGGCGCGGCATTCATTAATTTAAGAAGAAAAAAAGGAAAGTCGAAGATCGTGTTACCTGGTAGGAGTGTGAGGAGATTAAGAGGGTATAGTTGTACATTTTTAAGTTAATTTTATTTTAGTTTATAATTATAAATTTTATTATTGAACATTAAAAATTTAATAACTTATTCGTATGAGGTCCAATTTGAACGCAACGAGTCACGTTGCGTTCGTATCGACGAAGGCTACGCTATGGAGTTGGATTGGACGAATTCGAAGCAAGTTGGAATTTTTGGTTAAATTGAACGACCATTCAATTTTATTCCAAACAGGAATGTTTTGTGGATCTAGAAATCATGGTGAGTTAATCTCACCTTTTTGGTTAACCAGGAATATTTTTGGTCGATATAAAATTTATCAATTGGACATTTGGATATTTATTATTATTTATTATTGATAGTTATTGACTGTTTGGGTAATTTACTAATTATTATTATTTGGATTGGATATATTCCCACCTATTGGAGCGAATGAGACCCTATTACATTCCCATGTGAGAGCGGATGACCCTTTGTATACGAATCCCGCCTAGAAGCGGTTGGTTTTTATTTTTGATTATATATTGTATGTGGTGCAGAGGGATTGGTTAGAGGGATCCAACGGGATTCCTCAAACTGTTGATTTTATTTTCATATATATAGTGATATTTGACTTGTTGAATGCCATATTAATAACATTGATATGATTTTCTTAATTAGTGCTTTAGTAGCACTGGACCTCATTTTTTATATTTTAAAATACAAAAATAGCAATTTGATTTAAAAAAGGATTTGAAACGATTTTGGAAATTATATATGTTTTAAATAATTAGTCTTGAATTATTTGAAGGAGTAATTTATTTTAAAATCATAGATATGATTTTTGAATATCATAAGTTAAAAGTTTCATAAAATACTATTAAATAGAGATTTCCGAACTGTAAATAAATATTTTTAAAATCTTGGAATAAGTCCATCTTTTATAATAAAGGGGTATGTTTAAAGGAAAATAAAAATATTTTCACATTAATATTTATTAACCATTTTATACAAAGTGTATATATATATATGTATATGTGTACATATATGAAAGATTAATTATAAATGTGAGACTCTGCAAGTATGATAATTTATTAAAGTAATATTTTACAAATGAAGTAAAGATTTGCAAAATCGTATTTTGATAATAAAAAGTATAGATTTATAAATGGGTTTTATAAATTAAAGGAAACCATTATCGTTTAACAAATTGGAGAAATAAATCAAATGGTGGATTTACTTTATGAAACAGAATGATATTTTAGAAATAGTTGACTCTATTTTAGAAATTGAAGGCGAGGATAAATTTGGAATGTTAAACAAAAATTTTATAAATAAAAAGGAATTTATCCTATAGAAGTAAAATTAAAAGGGATGGTGCTTGATGTTTAAAATAAGATTTATGAATAAGTGAGATTCATAAAGGAAATAGATTTACAAATGGAATTCATAAATAAATGGGTTTTATGAAAAGAAGTTTTTATAAAATTGAAAGAGATTCTTAAATGTAGTTTAATAAATATAGAAATGACTGGGTTAAAATTTAAGAATGGATTTTCACCAAGGAAATATATATTGCTTTTAAGTTGGTTATTTATGTCAATATTCCTTAAAGTTGTTTACAAATATTTAAATAATTTTGAAAGGTTAATTATTTAAATTATTAATATGTTTTGAAATTTATAATAATGATTATTAATAATATTTTGGTAATTTAATATTATTATTTATATGGTAAAGGTTAACGATTGTTTTATCCATAATGGTTTGAATTATTAGTTATTATTTTTAAGAGGTTAAAAGTTTATAATAATTATTTATTTACGATGGTTTCGAGATTCATGAATATAGTTTTGTAAACGGACTTGGATTTTTATAAGAAGAGCTTATAAAATAGTTCGAAGAGTTAAAAAGGAAGATTATTTGCAAGGTAAAGAGGTTTGTAAATAGATGGATATTTATAAACGAATTTTAGAAATGGGTTTATAGATTTATAAAAAAGAATTTATAAATAATTGCATGGTTTCCTAAAAGGGTTTAGAAATGACTTGAGAAATAATTTATAAATGGTTTATAAATGGTTTTAGAAATTTATAATGGAGTTTACAAATGATTTTAGAATTTGGTAAAAAGGAGATCTTCCTCAAAGTTTGGTAAATATACTTATAACGATGAGATAAATATATGGATATTTTCTAAGTATTGAAAACAGAAGGGTTTGTGAATATATCTTTGTAAAAGTATTTTGATACAAGTATTTACAAGATGGTTTTAATTAATGAAAAGGTTAACTAAGGAGGCTTAGTATTACTTGGTGCTTAACCAAATGTTGGTTTTTCCTATGGAATTAAATCCTTGATTGAATGTTTGTTCTTCGATAATTAAATAACGGACTATCGAATTTGGACCCAAATGTAACTTTGGAAAAATATATAGGGGAAACACGTGAGTTATGTGGTACAATCATCTCCGATGATGCTGTACTGTGTGTGTAAATCTCGTTTCGTTCTTCTAGGACAATGATAAGGAATTCCATCCACTAATGGTTAGGAAGTGATCTCCGATCTTATCTTTGACTATTTATTTACTAAAGAACCGGGGTTGAGTTTACCGAAAACTGTTGAATGTTGTTTCGAAGAGACCGGGATCGGATTTGCTATCCGAAAACCACTTTGATCTAGCTTAAGCGTTCAAAGTGAAGACATCTTGAAGATGTTGGAATTAGAGAGGGAGCTCTCAATCGTTTCGTTCAGTCCCAGAACGAACTTGTATAGATGAGTTCTGATATTGCATTGTTGCCTGGAGGGCAATGTTAGCATTCCAAGTGGGAAGTGCTATATAAGTGGTAAGAGTTTGGCCTCTTTAAGCCTCACACCCAAGAAATGAATAAAGTAGGGACATGTGGCAGGGCTAAGTGGGTCGCACCCAAGTAGGGTATGATCATCCCAAATCTAGAGCGATACTCACATATGCTTCGGGATCCCATTGTGTGGTTGTTGATTGCAACCAAGGGGTGATCATATTCGGTGCTACACGAGAAAGGGGTAGTGTCGTTCCTAAGTAGTAGAGGTGCAACATGTTGTAACCTTCCGTACATTTTATATAGAGGTGTACAGATTCAGTGGGTAGACCCTTACCCTTTCATAGTTGGAATCCATTCTCCAATACGAGCTTTCGGTTTTGGTTGTAAAACCTAGTATGCTGGATTTAATTAATGTAACAATTTCGGCTATGATTAGTAAGTATTTGTATATTGGACACTATTCTAATATCAGAGGATCTCATATAAAATGCTTTGGTTATCGTAAGGTAAAAACCCATCCGTATTTATGTGCGGCATGGTCTTACGAGATATCTTTGACTCAAAAGGTTTCTGTAACTATAAAATCCAGTCAAGTGTGTTTTTCTCACATTGGTTTTCCAAACCGACTCTAGTGTTATTCTATTATAATGCTTGGGTCAGACCGAGCATATTTATAGATTGTTTTGGATGCATTAGAGCTCAGGAGATGAATTAGAGGTCTTCAAGGCGTATACATGTATATGTTTATTATCCGCTGCTTAGTTATGAAAATTATCGACAATTGTGAGGATAGGATGTTATAACTGTCCAGGCTGATGATTGTGATTGTTGTTGTACTCTGATGGATGTATGTATGTAACAGTTTCTCTTTTGTAAAGATCATTGATATTATATTATATATTTTTCCGCTTGATTGTGAGATTCTCTCTTGTTTAGTTTCTTTTCCAATATCTTCTCCTCTTTCTTCTTTCTTTCCCTTAACTATACGTCTTTCCGTTCGTTTTGGGTTGGACATGTGTAGTTTATTGTCAGCTTGAATTGTACGAAAAAGTGGGTCGTTACAGATATCTTTGTGACACCCCACTCCGAGACCCATATTAGCAAAGGGTATTACTAGGTAACACGGTCTGCTAATACGGAGAATAGAGCTGGATAGGAGCGACCATCTATAGCCTTGTCTTAATTATCTATTGAATACGCCGACAATTGCCATGCATTTTTTTTCTTCTTTCTCAAATGGATCGACATATCCAATAAATACTTAATACAAAGCCATAGGTGGCTGAAGGATCTATCAGAACAAAATATAACAACTCAAATGTAATACACATCACAAAACAGTAGATCATCACATACATTTACACATATACAGATACATTACAAAGTATACAAAATGATACATGTCAAGTGGTAAAGCAAACCACAATATACAGGAGAGTCAAAAGAATACATATCAGAGTTACAGCCAAAAAGGACTACACAAAAAGCTATAACAAAAAGGAGCTAGCAGAATAGTCCATGCGGAAGCAAAATAGGCTAAGTCCAATGTACCTAACCTGAAACATCTCGGTCTGACCCGAGTATAAAATACACGGGTCATTCTAGCTAAACAAATCAGTTAGATAAACTAAATGATAATGAACATACAAGCTCATAAAGTACCACAAATATCTCCAAAAGAGATAACCGGATCATCTAACAAAAGATGAATCATAACAAGCCTCGTATCATCGACAACTCAAATAAACAATGGATATGAATATCCCAAAACAAGCCAAAAAGGCAAATAACAAATACCAATAAAGGTAACACAAGTTTCCACAGGGTAATCGCTATATATCGTGTGGTTCAAAGGACCTACACCGAAAGGCGATACACTAGGGAAATATAATTGTCAAAGAAACAAAAGATGCTCGAGCTCAGTACTGTATAACAAGGATCTATAAGCCCGAAGGCAACAAACCCAAATATCTCTCGAGCGGTGACGAATGACCAACTCCAAAAGCGATACTATAGGGCAACAAACCCGAAGGCACAAACCCAAAGGTACAAGCCCGAAGGAAACATAACCGAATATCTCTCGAGCGATGACGAATGACCAACTCCAAAAGCGATACTATAGGGCAGCAAACCGTAGTGGCGAAGGTCCGGAGGCCCAGTAATGGACACCACTAACTGGAAGAATGTGTCACAACTCTCAGAAAGGAACCCGAAAAATGTTAACATGAGTCCCATACCACACATTCACACTAAACGGTTTACTAACCGTTAGTCAATTTCACACTCAAAGCAGTACAAAGTTCACCTCATCTCATCGGTAAACTAGACCCAAAGGTGAAAACGGTCAAACGAATAGATTAAGAATTAACTGAAGAGATAAACCCACGTGTTCATAGCACGTGTTTTATTTAATCATTTAATTCTCCTCCCTCTTTGCTCGAAGTGCAAAATTGTGTGTGTTTTATATAGAAATTATAAGTTGGAGAAACGAGCTTTTAATACAATTTAAAAAGATCACTTTATAAAAACCCGTGTACGAAATCTAAAAAGAATCATCAAAGTCAAAAAATGCGTTAACAACTAATTGGATCAACACGAATCGATTAAAATTGGAAACCCAAGCAAAATAAACAAATTGGGCTGAGACAAGCAAATCAGTCGACTGAACCAGGTGGTTAGTCGGTTGACCCAATGCATGGAAACTTTCGGTTTCCAGGTCAGTCGACTGAACCAGGTGGTCAGTCGACTGATACAGTGCCTGGAAACTTTCGATTTCCAGGTCAGTCGACTGGCCCAGGTGGTCAGTCGACTGATACAGGGATAGAATGTTTTCTGCCCCTGGTTCAGTCGACTGACCTACTGGTTCAGTCGACTGAACCTGCTTCTAGAGCAGAATCAGCCTAGCCCCCAAGTGGGGCAAAATTTTACCGAAAATGATCGATCTAGCAACTGCGACTAGGGATTTATGCCTAACAACAACCCAGCCTTATAGGCTCTTCGATACATCTCCCGGTAAACATGTTCAACCATCCATAAAAGGATTTTCACAAAATTGGACTTCAAAAACCAAAAATTGGAAAATTCACCAAATCAATCCAAATCAAAAACAAATGAACATGAATAGATATTAGGAATTCATACCTAACAACAACGAAAGCTATAGACGTAGATGTGAGTTCAAAAACTCACATTTTAACTCAAAAACAATGATGAGAAACTCAAACACAAGGAAAAGATCAACCACAATTCACTTCAACTCTACAAGCTCCAATCTAAGATCAAAACAAATATTTCCTAAATTAGGTCATCGGAAATTTCTGAAATTGGAGAGAGATTGAGATGGAGAAGGTGAAAAGAAGGCTTACCTAAGCTTCTCTTAGATTTTGGAGCTAGAACTTTAGTTTGCAAATGAATCTAGGGCTTAGGAATTTCTAATTCCTTTTCTCTTCCCCCATTTCTCTAAGGCTTGAAGTGTTAGGAAATGAAATGAGTGAATGGATGAAGAGTTAATGAGTTAGGGTAATAAGTTGGGTTAGTGGGCTGAAACCCAAACCCAAAGCCCAAATAAAAAATAGCAAAATTCTACTCAACTCCAAACATATCGATGCTTATACTCAAAAAGATCGCAAACGCCATTTTGGACTCAATGGAAGTGTTCCCGAGTCCTAATTCGACCATTTGCAAAAAGTGATATTTCGGACTTAAATCCGACTAACGACGCTATATTCAAATAAAACATTTAAATATACAATCGTAAAATATGCAAGTTGTTACAAACTCTCCTCCTTAAAGAAATTGCGTCCTCGCAATAATTAAGAGGAAAATAAAGAGTAACAACCATAAAAGCATATCAACACAAAAGAAAATTTTGAAATAAGAAGTTCACCATAAAAGAGCATGAAAGAGTAAGTCCGGATGTGTTTGCTTGATGAATTCTCAAGATTCCCAAGAGCAATTCTTAGGATTTGAGGACCATTGAACTTTCACAAGAAGAGCATCTTTATTTCGAAGACGTTTAACCTCCGAAGTAATGATACGAATAGAATGTTGCTCATAAGTCAAATTTGGTGAAACTTCAATTTCTTCAATAACATCGGGCTCAAGAATAAAATTGAAATTCCTAAGGCATTCCCATAGATGAGAGACGTTGAAGACGTCATGAATAGCAGAAAATGAGCCGGTAATAAAAGGCGATAAGCCACGGAACCAATACGTTCGGTGATGGGAAAGGGACCAATATATCGAGGTGCTAACTCTCCCGATCGACTGAAATGCACAACACCCCTCATAGGTGAAACACAAATGAACACATATAATAAATCTAGATCTAAAACCAGCTTCTCACCGGCTTCAAGCCAACATGAAGGAAATCAGCATGGCCTTCCGTAGAGTGTCTCGAAAGGTGCTATACCAATACTAGATTGGAAGCTATAATTATAGGAAAACTCAACAAGAGAAATATTATCTTCCCAACTTCCACCAAAATTAAGAACACATGCACAAAGAAGGTCTTCAAGAGTTTGATTCACACGCTCGGTTGGTCAATCGGATTGAGGACGATAAGCGGTGCTAAAATTAAGCTTTGTTCCCAAAGCTTTTGAAGACCTTTCCAAAAATCCACTAGTAAAATAATGGAGCACGATCGCTAACAATAGAAGTAGGAACTCCATGCAATTTAATTTGACATAGAGTTTAGCCAAAAGAGGTATGGTCCAAAAGAGAAGGATGAGCCTCAAGGCTACACAAAAAAAGAGATGAACATGAATCACATTCACGATCTCGAATCTTACAAGTGGACAAAGTCTCGAGATCACTCCATTCGGATATCATCATGGAAACAACCGCTTGTTGCTTACGATTAAGGGCATCGGCAACTCGATTGCCCTTTCCGGAAGTAAAAAAAATACCAAGATCATAAGATGTAAGGAACTCGAGCCAACGTTGTTGATGCAAATTGAGTTCCTTTTGAGAAAATAAATACTTCAAAAATTTATGATCGGTGTAGAGAATAAATTTCTCTCCCAAAAGATAACGTTGCCAAATTCTAAGAGCGATAACAATAGCCGCAAGCACTAGATCACGAATAGCATATCTAGTCTCGACAAGCTTAAATTGTCAAAAAGCATATGTGATAACACATTCCCTTAGCAAGAGAATGACACCCAAACCAATACGACTAGTATTGGTACAAACATTAAAGTCTTGGTTCCCTTCGGGAATCACAAGAATAAAAGCATCGGAAAAGAGTTCCTTTAAATGATCACCTTTCCCGAAAAGCAAAGACATTCAAAATTATAATTAACTTTGTGTAATCATCTTTTTAGAAAATTTTACTTTTTACAAGTCAATTTATTGTGTCTAACAGTCTCATCATAGCGTTTAGGAGATTCCTATCGATAACGTTGATCAAGCGCATCGACCAGAATTCTTAAAGCACTCAATGGGCAAAACAACACAAAATCATCTTATATATGATAAACATGTCTCTTATAAAATTTACAAATATTCTTTGCTCGTTTTAAGAACAAAATCCAATCATACTTATAAATATCTTATTAAAAAGATTTTCAAATTTTAAATTGTTATTTTCATCCATAATCAATAAATATAAGGATAAACTAATCGAGATATTCGTAGAATACTCGATTCACAAAATGGATGAAATAAGGCAGAAGGTTCGTCAAATCGAATGACATAACGAACCACTCACAAGAATCATAACGAGTGCGGAATGCGGTAAGTGGAATGCTACCCTCCGCAACTCGTAGCTGATGAAAACCGGTGGCAAGGTTGAGCTGAAAAGACCTTAGCACCATTCAATATATTGCTTGGGCGATAATCCTAAGACAAGCTCAAATATACCAGAAAGTTCACAAACTACTTAAATGAGAGAAATAATATTCTCCTCATCCCGTAGGTTTAAAGAATTAAAAAGATATCATCGAATTTGGAAATCAAAATCATTAAGAACAAAAGAAATATGCTTAACAGATTGAGGATGTCGAAGATGAATAGTCCACATAAAATAATCTCGACATGTTCACAAAGTAAACTGAGTGTTGCGGATCTACCAACCGGATTCGCAATTCTCAGTGAAGTCATCAAGCCCATAATATTTAAAGAAATAGTATCAACAAATTCTTTTGATATAAAAGAAGGAGAAGCACCCGTTTCAAAAGAACTCGAATACTACGGTCATGAAATAAAATAGAACCTTCCAAAATAGATGGAGATATACCTCTGGGCTGAGAAGAACCTCCAGAAGCATTAGCAACATAAAGCTTACTAGACTTGGCATTAGCAGGAACAGTAGGGCAGGAGAAAACATGATGACCTTCCTTCTTGCAATAATGGTAGAAGAGAGGCTTAGGACAAGCTCGAATCATATGATCAAGAGAACCACAATTGAAACACTTCCGAATGGAAGGTGTTCCAGCAGATTGAGAGTAAGAACCAGATTCAACGGGCTTTTCCTTCTTGGAAGGGAAAAATTCCCGCTTATGAAATGGAAACTACTTCTTATTGGGGTTCTTGCGAACCTCAACATCATCACCACTATCACACTCCTTCTCGATGGCTTCGAGATGAAGTGCCGAGTCAACCAACTCCTCAAAAGAAAGCTTAAGCATTAAAGACTTCTTAAGATATTTCATAAGACCAGAGACAAACTTCGGATTCTTCTTATAAGAGGTGCTAATTCAAGACCATACTTAGATAAGGCCTCAAATGATGCAACATACTCAGAGACGGAGGACTTCCCTTGCTTCAACTCAAGGAAGCGATGGGCTAATAAAACTTTCTCAGATTCAGGAACGAATTTGAGTTCGAATCGTTCCCGAAACTGAGTCCAAGAAAGAACAGACTCATCAAGTTCGGCTACAAGAATCTCATACCAATCAAGGGCACACTCTTGCAATAAGCTAGAAGTTACAAGAACTCGATCGTGGTCAGAAATATCCATGCGAGAGAAGAAACGCTCGCATGTGCGAATCCAAGCTTGGACTTCAAGAACGGACTTGGAGCCTTTGAATGGCTTTCCTCCAAGATGAGAAAAATCACTGCACAGGCGTGCAAAGGCAGACTTGCGTGGAGGAGATGCTCGAGTAGGATCTGGAGGCTGAGTGCTCCTAAATAACTCCAAAAACTACTCGGCAGACATGTAAACGTCGTCCGGATGCGAGCCGCTGGATTGCCCAGTATCCGAGCGTCGTCCTCTGCTTCTTCCAGCCATTAGCTGAAAGTTAAGATAAGATAAAGATTTTTCACAAGGTAGATATCATTAATTAAAATATGGAATACTACGGAATAAAATGCATCCCTAGACGTATTCCCAAAATTCTATCTACCCCAAAGGCACGGAAAGAATAAAGGCACGATGATTCAAAGATTCGTAACATTCGTACTACACTTTGATGTACCATAATATGTGTCTCTGTTCTATGTTTATCATATTTTGTTCTGAACTCAACTTTGATACCAAGCTGTGATGCCACGCTCCGAGACCCACATTAGCAAAGGGTATTACTAGGTAACACCGTCTGCTAATACGGAGAATCGAGCTGGATAGGAGCGACCATCTATAGCCTTGTCTTAATTATCAATTGAATACGCCGATAATTGCTATACTTTTTTTTCTTCTTTCTCAAATGGATCGACATATCAAATAAATACTTAATACAAAGCCATAGGTGGCTGAAGGATCTATCAGAACAAAATATAACAACTCAAATGTAATACACATCACAGAACAGTAGATCATCACATACATTTACACATATACATATACATATACATTACAGAGTATACAAAATGATACATGTCAAGTGGTAAAGCAAACAACAATACATAGGCGAGTCAAAAGAATACATATAAGAGTTACAGCCAAAAAGGACTACACAAAAAGCTATAACTAAAGGAGCTAGCAGAATAGTCCATGCGGAATCAAAATAGGCTAAGTCCAATGTACCTAACCTGAAACATCTCGGTCTGACCCGAGTATAAAATACACGGGTCAGTCTAGCTAAACAAATCAGTTAGATAAACTAAATGATAATGAACATACAAGCTCATAAAGTACCACAAATATCTCCAAAAGAGATAACCAGATCATCTAACAAAAGATGAATCATAACAAGCCTCATATCATCGACAACTCAAATAAACAATGGATATGAATATCCCAAAACAAGCCAAAAAGGAAAATAACAAATACCAATAAAGGTAACACAAGTTTCCACAGGGTAATCACTATATATCGTGTGGTTCAAAGGACCTACACCGAAAGGCGATACACTAGGGAAATATAATTGTCAAAGAAACAAAAGATGCTCGAGCTCAATACTGTATAACAAGGATCTACAAGCCCGAAGGCAACAAACCCAAATATCTCTCGAGCGTTGATGAATGACCAACTCCAAAAGCGATACTATAGGGCAACAAACCCGAAGGCACAAACCCGAAGGTACAAGCCCGAAGGCAACATACCCGAATATCTCTCGAGCGGTGACGAATGACCAACTCCAAAAGCGATACTATAGGGCAACAAACCGTAGTGGCGAAGGTCCGGAGGCCCATTACTGGACACCACTAACTGGTAGAATGTGTCACAACTCTCAGAAAGGAACCTGAAAAATGTTAACTTGAGTCCCATACCACACGTTCGCACTAACCGGTTTACTAACCGTTAGCCAATTTTGACACTCAAAGCAGTACAAAGTTCGCCTCATCTCATCGGTAAACCAAACCCAAAGGTCAAAACGGTCAAACGAATAGATTAGGAATTAACTGAAGAGATAAACCCATGTGTTCATAGCACGCGTTTTATTTAATCATTTAATTCTCCTCCCTCTTCGCTCGAAGTGCAAAATTGTGCGTGTTTTATATAGAAATTATAAGTTGGAGAAACGAGCTTTTAATATAATTTAAAAAGATCACTTTATAAAAACCAGTGTATGAAATCTAAAAAGAATAATCAAAGTCAAAAAATGTGATAACAACTAATTGGATCAACATGAATCGATTAAAATTAGAAACCCAAGCAAAATAAACAAATTGGGCTGAGACAAGCAGATCAGTCGACTGAACCAGGTGGTCAGTCGGCTGACCCAATGCCTAGAAACTTTCGGTTTCCAGGTCAGTCGACTGAACCAGGTGGTCAGTCGACTGATACAGTGCCTGGAAACTTTCAATTTCCAGGTCAGTCGACTGACCCAGGTGGTCAGTCGACTGATACAGGGACAAAATATTTTCTGCCCCTGGTTCAGTCGACTGAACCTGCTTCTAGAGCAGAATCAGCCTAGCCCCCAAGTGGGGCAAAATTTTACCGAAAACGATCGATCTAGCAACTGCGACTAGGGATTTATGCCTAACAACAACCCAGCCTTATAGGCTCTTCGATACATCTCCCGGTAAACATGTTCAACCATCCATAAAAGGATTTTCACAAAATTGGACTTCAAAAACCAAAAATTGGAAAATTCACCAAATTAATCCAAATCAAAAACAAATGAACATGAATAGATGTTAGGAATTCATACCTAACAACAACGAAAGCTATAGACGTAGATGTGAGTTTAAAAACTCACCTTTTAACTCAAAAACAATGATGAGAAGCTCAAACACAAGGAAAAGATCAACCACTCTTCACTACAATTCTACAAGCTCCAACTAAGATCAAAACAAATATTTCCTAAATTAGGTCATAGGAAATTTCTGAAATTGGAGAGAGATTGAGATGGAGAAGGTGAAAAGAAGGTTTACCTAAGCTTCTCTTAGATTTTGGAGCTAGAACTTGAGTTTGCTAATGAATCTAGGGCTTAGGAATTTCTAATTCCTTTTCTCTTCCTCCATTTCTCTAAAGCTTGAAGTGTTAGGAAATGAAATGAGTGAATGGATGAAGAGTAAATGAGTTAGGGTAATAAGTTGGGTGAGTGGGCTGAAACCCAAACCCAAAGCCCAAATAGAAAATAGCAAAATTCTACTCAACCCCAAACATATCAATGCTTATACTCAAAAAGATCACAAATGCCATTTTGGACTCAATGGAAGTGGTCCCGAGTCCTAATTCGACCGTTTGCAAAAAGTGATATTTTGGACTTAAATTCGACTAACGACGCTATATTCAAATAAAACATTTAAATATAAAATCGTAAAATATGCGGGTTTTTACATCTTAGTGATCCCGAAAGTGGATCATTAGTTAACAATTAAAATGGTTATGAGACATCCTTAACAAATGGATTATGTGTTCATATATAAAATATCGGTTCAATTGGAGATATTAATGCATTCTGAATTTGTTGGAATCCAAGATAGCAAAAAAATCCACTTCAAACTACAATATATTTAATATAAATTTGTGGTGCTATATTAGGAAATGGTACCATACGGACACCTATAGCCTTCTCTATTATAGAAATAGTGCTTGTGATTTGTTATGAGACATCCAATGAAGGAAAATAAGTGCAAAATTTTGTCATGATGCTGCAGATTATTAAGAATATAAAAGAACATTAAAGTTGTATTATGACAATAAGCAGAAATATTATTTTTTGATAACAACTGGATCTTAATAAATTCAAAATATATTGACTTACAGTTAAAGAAAAGTGCAAAAATATTGATACCCAAGTATATTGGGGCAAACTCCTTGCTAGTGGAAGCACTTGCAAAATGATTATATCGCAAGGTCTTTCATGAGCATGTTGTTTAAATGAATATACTTTTCATATAAAGATATTTCAGTTTATGGGGAATTTGTATTTGTTATTTTCGTTGCTATTGCTACATAATTTTGTTATGGACATATTTCGATATTTATTTATCAGAATAGTAATAATGTTTTCTTTGCACTCTAACGAGTTCAAATATTGAACCTTTTGATCCTACTAAATTAAGAGCAATTGGAAGTAAACATGTATATATCACATTAAATAATTTTTTGTGCTATACACACATGATTTATCAATGTTGTTTAGTTGTGTTGGTATATGTGTGGTAGAGTTCAGGGTGTGCCCCAAGAGGAAATTATGTTATTTGATTATATAACTTAACTCTTATAGTGGATCTTATTCGAAATATAGTAATCCCGGTTTTATTTTCTATTATATAGATGTTGTTGTATTGGGATATAAATAATGTTTTAAGTATATTAAATATATACAACTACAAAATCCTTAGGAAAAGTATTCGATTGATTGTAGTTACGAATTTTTTCATAACTATGATTATTGAATCATGTCCAATAAATACTTGTCCTTAAATGTTTTTAGAAAAACGCATGGTGAACGGGATATCGTTACATCCTTTGAGACTAATGCACATAATGTTGTCCATATGATGGACGGTGAATTTCACATGACCGTTTAGGATGACAATGGGTTATGTACATGTAGTTGTTTGGAACAACTACAAAATGATTCACTAAGAGTCTTCTATAGATAATTATAAAGTCAAATATAACATCTATTTGATGGTGTGAAATAGTCATTTGAATGCTATGGATTGAATTTCTAAACTATAGTTTGACCATGGTAAACTACATAACAACGGTGATCGTGTCAAGGCCAACATTGGGTATAAGTTGAACTATTTGAAGTGGAGCACTATTAAAGATATGATTCGTCTCCTTTGAATAGAAGGTTAGTATTGCAGAATTGTAGTCAACTTAAAATCAAAGTAATTGGCCAAAGGAAATTGATTATAAATGTTATCAGATTGATTCATGGACTTTAAAGTTAGACTTCATAATTATCAACGGATGTTATTAGAGTTTTGACCATTGACTATGCTTTAGATATCTAAGTCATAAAAGAGAAAACATGCATAACATATCATTTCTTAAGGCTTAACTTAAATGATTAGAAATAGGATTTTGCCCATGTACTCTGTAAGCAACTAAAATCATGTATAATACCATGTTCAATAGAATATGTGCACGCTTTAATATTTAAATATATCGAGGGTTAAGTTCACACCAAAGAGTCACATAAACATATTTATCATAAATTTCTGTATTTTACTCAATTGATTTAATTTATAATTGTTATGAATTAAAATAGAGGAAACTAATATAAACTTTATATCAATTTTTAAGGAATTTTAAATTTTATTAAAGGGTTTAACATTAATTAAAATAATATATAAAGTGTTACACATATTTTTAATTAATTAAATAGAGCAATAATTTAATATTATTAATTGTTTATAATTATGGTCGAATTTTTTATTAATTAAAAAATATACATGGGTCGGCCCACTTAGTCATAATTAACAAATGCATATACAATTGTTATGTGTATTGTAAGTAGATGATGAGCTAAATTTTGTTGAAATAGATAAAGTTTGATATTTTTTAATATATTTAGCCTTATTAACCCTACAAATATGAGGAGGCATTTCTTTCATTTGATAGAAAATCTCAATAGCCTAATATCTCCATTTGAGAACTAGAGCCAATTATTAGATCCCGTAGATCAATCTAGAAAGAATGGGAAGGAATTCTCCAAATAGGAAATCACTCATATTTCAACTTGTGATCGATCGACATTATTCATTAAAGTAAGTAGCCTAATTTAAATATTTATTCTACAGCATTATTATCATAATAAATTTGGCCTCAAAATAAAACAAAAAAATGATTTCTAAAATGCTTTTAATATTTAATATATATTATACTATATTATATTATAGTCGAAAAAGCATAACTATTAAAAAACATTTTCTAACTTCGACGTAATGTTATTTTTTGGAAAAAAAAATTTCTATTCATTTGTTTGCATTTTTTTCGAATTTTAATAATTATACACACCTATTTAACGATTGTAAATTTATATATATTTATATACTAAAAATTATTTTTTAATTTGAAAAATTACTACATAGTATTGTAAATACTATGATAACCTTATTTGAATTCTATCCTTAATATTTTGATTATTATGAATATAAGAAATAGTGTCGTACATCAAAAATGGAATTAAATAATTAAATAAAATAGGTCAATCCAATAAACTTATTTAAAGTTCTGGAAATTCTTAATATGATGTAGACACATAATATATTTTTTTGTTTTGAATTTTACTAAGGATATACTAATTATTATTAATTTTTAAATTATACAAACATGTTAAAGTAAAATTAATAAATCAATTTAGGATTTTTATTTTGGATCCGAAAAATGAAATGACATTTTTTATGCATTATAATATTTTTTCACCAATAAACTAATTATTAGAAAAAATTTGAGCTATAGATATATATACATACATACATACATATATATATATAAAGTAATTTTCAAAATTAATAATCTAACCAAAAAATTAATTTTTGATCTAGAAAATAAAACTAAATATTTTATGCACTATAATATTTTTGGTTGAATATTTTCATGGTTATATTATTTATTATAATTTTAAAATTAGTCAAATATATTAATTAAAAAATTATATATATCATAAGTAGGTCTAAAATTTTATATTTTATATGGTATATATATCTTTGTATGTATATATGTATTCCCAAGATATTATTATAATATAATGAACTTATTACATTCATTTTATTCATTATATTTAATTTAATTAAAATTATTACAATAAAAATAAATTTAATTCAAGATAAATCTTGTTAAATCAAATAAAAAATTACAACACATGATTATGATCGAGTGCATAATGAATAAAATAGAAGCTTTTCTAATTTACCCTTTTGAGCTAGTACCCATGCACCTGATCCAATAATGTAGCCACTGTTTGCACAAAAAATGGGCAAACACCTCCAAGTCGTATGATTTAGTTGATTTTATGTTGTTTTTAGTGATCTGGGTGATTTATGAAAATATGTAAAAAGCAGGGGCTAAACTGTAAAAGACACACAGATTTATAGTGGTTCAGCCATAATGTGTCTACGTCCACTTTATATATTATTTCTCCTTTCTTGTTTAGATTACAAGTACAAAGCTTTGATACAAGTATATGAAAGTTGTTTGAAAGTTCTATCCGTGCTTGAGCTCTTAAACTTGTCCCCCATTGTTGTACCCTTGCCCCTCTATTTATAGAGTGAGGCTGGGGGTAGGGGTTTTGGATGTATATAGCCGTTGGCGGGCCTGGGCCGATGTAATCTGGCCTGGTAGGGTTGGTTCGGCAACACCTTGATCTGGTGGTGAGAGGGACGTGGATTGGTTCGGTGGTGAGACTTTGGGTTTGGTTCGGTGGGCAGTGGAGTGGCTGGTTCGGTAGTGTGGAGCAAAGGTTGGAGTTTGGTTCGGTGAAGGCTGGTCCGGTGAGGCCTTGATTCGGTGAAGGCTGGTCCGGTGAGGCCTGTGACCGGATGGAGTTCGATTCGGTGAAGGCTGGTCTAGCTATGCAGGGGAAGTGGGTCGATTCGGCTGTGTATGGAAGTAGCATTGATCCGGTAGTAGGTGGAAACATACGGGTGGAAAAACACCCAACATTTGCCCCCCAAAGTGGGGCGTATGCTCGTATATGCCGCGCTTTGTTCATTTGGTCAACCATATTCGGCCCGAGAACCGAACCGGCGGGTCCGGCTATCCAACTTTCCTCTATAAGTAGGAGCCCCATGCCTTCGTCGTTCCTTACCGATCAAAATAGCCGAATCAAATTTTGAACTGCCGAATCAATTGGAGTGCCGAATCAATTATTGTGCCGAATCAATTATTGTGCTGATCCAATCTTAGTTGCCGGACCAGGTATGTTCTCTTCTGCCGAATGACTTTCTTAGGTCGAATTTCTTCTTTTTTTTGCCGAACGAACCGAATGATCTTGAAAACTTTCAATACCGAATGGACTTAATACCGAATGAACGTGAAAGCTTTGATTTACCGAATGAACTTGAGAATCTTCAGTACCGAATGGACTTAATACCGAATGAACGTGAAAGCTTTGATTTACCGAATGAACTTGAGAATTTTCAGTACCGAATGGACTTAATACCGAATGAACGTGAAAGCTTTGGTTTACCGAATGAAATTGAGTGCCGAGTTGCAAGTGAAACTCTTGCTCGTTTTATATCTATACATTCTTATGACGTACTTGTTTGTGTTTTGCAGATAATGTCTCATAAAGTTGAAACCCGATCGGAAAAGAAGAGATCCCAGGATAGAGAAGATCCTTCCGTAGTGCCCCCAGCTCAGTCAGGATCGGGACGTCATGGGCCCACTCCGAAGTCATTAGTAGATGGGTACGGCCCTCAGGAGCTTCTGAACTCACCTCCTGAATGTTTCCCTAGTTCTCTCAAAGGCACGCAGCTTGATGTTATTTCTCGCTCCTTTAGGATTGACAGAGCGCGCATGCTATTGCCGGGGGAGGGAGTGATGCCGTATAATCCCCCCGAAGGATATTTCGCGTATAGTAGGTACCATTGTATGTGTGGGGCCATTCCCCCGATCAATGCTTGGATAATTAGCTTCAGCCTAACTCCTACGCCATCCTGGTGAGCCTGTTTGTCATTTTCCAGAGGAGATACGGGCGTCCTCCCTCCAACCGGGAGATCCGGTACTTGTACAATTTGAGAGGCTATAAGAAGGGGTCTCCATATATCAGCTTGGAATCAGCCGTATCTTTCAAGCCGGTCCTGGACTTATATTCGAAGTTCAGCATGTTCAAGAAAGAATGGTTTTTTTATCAAGGATGACTCTGTTTCCATCCATCGCTTCACCTCTGGCTGTAAGTTGAAGTTTATTTATGATTTCTGTTCTGACTTCAATGCTTCTTCTTATGTGCTTTTATTTCTTGCTAGCGACAGGTGGCTTTGCGGTCGTGGAAAACGATCATCTGGTTCAGATGGCTGTGGAAATAGAAGCCATTACGGGAAGGGACATGTCGGCTTCTTACTTGATCTGAAACGCTACACTTCTAGGGCATAACCTTATTCTACCACATCAGTCCGTGGTCAAGCAGAGAGACACGGCGGAGGAGAGGGCTGTCAATGCTAAAGGAAGGGCTATGGCGAAAAGCAGCAAAAGGAGACCCTTCTCAATACATCCTATTGCTAGGGGGAAGAAACTCAAGAAGTCCGATGGACCTTCCCCCAGCACATGTCTCGATGTTCCGGAGGAGGAAAGAGACGCGGATGAGGGAGGCGAGGCAGAGAGTGGAAGTGGTAGAGACAGTGATGGTGATCGTCGCGGTGATGCAGGTGGCGAAGGACAGAGCGGTGAGGGCACCGGGGCTTTACCCCCTGGGCAAGCAGGTGTTATTCAAGAGTGGACAGATGACGCTCTCCACCAAGCTCTCGAAGGGTTGGAGGAAGGACCGGCTTTGGCGGAGAAGCCCAAGAAAGCTGGTAAGGCTGGTACTGGCACCGATTTATCTTCCGGGAGTGTTTCTACTGAGGCGACTTCTGCGATTCAAGGTGAATTTCTTTTTATTCTTTTTAATTCTTGAATGATGGCTCAATGCATGCTGATGACACTTGGTTTTCATTTCAGGAGCGGGCAAAACGGCCAAGACCTCAGATCTTCGGCACAGGCTTGAACAATATAGACTTCTCAAAGCTTCTGCCAAGCCGAAGCCTCCTACTAACCGTCCTGGAGACGTAGTCGGCTATCGTCCTCTTCTTGGGGTTATTGAAGAAGATATACAAAAGAGGAAGAGGAGTCGATCTGCGTTTGAATCTCCTCCTGGCCCTCCGGCCCCACTCCAGCCTATCCACGATATTACGGAGGAGGATACTGAGTTTATGCCTTCCCCGCATCCGTCTGAGAATCCAACCGTCACCCTGATAGATCACCCTGGCTTGGCTCGTAATCCGTTTGCGGGTCATCCAGACCTGGACCCGGCCTCTCATGACATCTCCTTCGATGAGGTTACTGGTGAGCATCTTCTCCCTCACAATCCTATGGTACGGGTGCTTGACGAAGCTAAGTCCTTAGACCTTGACTTGCTTACCACCCAGGTTGTAACTCTGGGGGATGAAGCTAAGGCGAACATCGACCGGGTTGCCGAGGAGACCAGTAAGTTGATGGGGCATCATGTCCGACTAGTCAAGGCCGGGGAGGAAATTGGGAGTGCCAACATTCGGCTACGGTTAATGGTTTCCGACCAGGGTAAGAAACTCGCCGATCAAGCCATTCAAATTTCTCAGCACGAGGCCGCATCCAGGCAACTGAAGAAGACTATGAAAGAGGCCAGCAGGGCAGAGTTGCAAAAAATGGAGGCTGCCTGCAAGGAGTGGATTGACATAGCTATAGCAACGGTGGATGAGGTTCGGAAAGCGGATCTCGAGCGGGTAGAGTAGTTATCCGGGAGGCTTGAAGCTGTAGTGCTGGTTCAAACCAAGCTAAAGGATGAGATGGAGGCGATGAGGAAATCCCTTCAGGCTGACCGCTCGCGATATCGATCGGAGAGGGATGCTGCCGTTGCTAAGCTGCGTGCTTCTGAGGCCCGAATGAGGGAGCTTGAGGAAAATGAGGGGATGATGGATGAGATGCTCTAGGATATGTATTTCCGCACTTGGAGACAGGGTAACTTATCCTGGATGGATGATTACCCCCGAGTTATGGCCAGGATTTATCTCCGGGCTCTAGAGGAGGCTAGGGCTGATGCGGATAAAAAGGGTGGTGCAGTCTTCAGAATGGATGTGGTTACTGCCCAGTTTACCAAGGAGGAGAAGGTGGTGGTGAAGGAGGGCATGCGTCTGCTTGCCGCTGAGGAGGCAGGTGTGCAGGTAGAGGATGATGATCAAGATGATCAAGGAGAAGATGCTGGTAAGTCTTCCCTTTTAGTCTTTCCGTTAACTTGGTTGCTTATCACTAATAAATTCTTTCCTTGATCGGACAGGCGGCCAATAGGACAAGGGTAACGCTCCGATACAGCCACCTCCTTGACTTGACCTGGATGTCTTTCTGTGGACTTGATATTGTTGTATATGTTAGTCCCAAAACAGTAATGTAACTTTCAGGCTGTAATCATGCTACTTGTAATAAACAACATTATTCTTGACGTGTAATTTTTTAACTTAAGCTGATTTTGTCGCATCTGAATGCTTTTGTTATTTTGACATGTTGTATGAGAAATATAGCTATGCATATGCTTGTAATTCAATTGTGTTTGATGTCAAGTTCTTGCTTAAAACATAATTTCATATCTTGCAATGTTGTTGTGATGTGTGAATAAATTATAGCCATGTTTTTATACACAAAAGAAGAAAATACCACCCTTCATGTTTTAGTTGTAGATGGCAGCATTGTATGTCTTGTGTGACCGGGTATGGAATGCAGCCGAGTGTCCAGTTGTGAGCTCCTATCCCCATTAGCGAGTGTCTCCTATTTTGTGTCCTGTACTTTAGGGATCGTGATAGAGGATAGGAGGAAAGTTCTTTAAATGGAATTGAAATATGAGAAAAAGTAAAACTTCCAATCACGGAAGGCCTTCGATGTGCTTAAGTTCGTGGCAAACGGGCTTTGTAGTCACTTTCCCTAGCCGTGGGTCTTGGAGACATTAGTCACCCATCTTACGCCTCTACGGGGAGTTAATCTTTTTTACCATAGCCGTACTTAAGACACATCGGAGCCGAGATCGCGCACAGTAACTACCCGGGCCATTATGGCCCGTAATCGTGGGTATTATTCGATTTACTGTGGCTGGCTAGCGTGGGTGCCGATCGTCAGCCGTGAACTACCCTTGGCTGGCCACACCTTATGTTGGGGCTTAAAGTAGGTTCACAGCTGCCGGCGAGCCGAACGCCGTAATGAGCTGCCTTGGCTATAGTCGGCCTTCTCGGTGGCTTATAATCGGCTCATTACAGTTGGCTTTAAGGGCCGTCGCTAGCAATGAGTTAACCCGCAGCAAAGGGATGCCAGAGCAAAAGTGTCTCATTGGCGAGGGCATAGATTCATATAGTACCTGTTAGGTCTTGTCCAGGAGAAGTTGCGCTGTGACGTGTCTTGAATGGGAATGTCATTACACAGGACTTTGTTCAACAGAAAAGGATAAAGCTAACAAGCAGCCAAGATATAAAGGAACAAGTTAAAAAGAGACGACTTTTTTAAAGTGGTTCGGCATGAAAATGCCTACGTCCACTGATTCTCTTTGTTAATTCACTTTATATGGGCAGTACAAGTTAAGAAAAGTATCGACGAAGGTGTTGGATGTTCCATGCCCTCTGGAACACCTCCCCGTCCACAGTTGACAGAATATAAGCTCCATTGTGGAGATCTTTATGAATTACATATGGTCCGTCCCAGATTGGATCTAGTGCTCCGGGGCATGGGAAGATTCGCTTGAGGACAAGGTCTCCTTTTTGTAAGCTGCAATGCTTGACTTTGGAGTTGTATTGTGCTGCCACTTTTTGCTTGTGAGCTGCTGCCTTGAGGGCTGCATCATTTCTTCTTTCCTCAATTAGATCCAAAGACATACAGAGGAGCTCTTCGTTCTCTTCCGGGTTATAGTGGATCCTACGGTGGGAAGGCACTATAGTTTCAACTGGAAGCATACCCTCCGATCCGTATGCCAAAGAGAAAGGAGTATGCCCCGTTGATGTTCTGAAAGATGTGCGATAGGCCCATAGTGCCGTAGGAAGTTCATCCACCCAAGCGCCTTTTGACTTTTCGAGTTTCTTTTTGATTAGAGTTTTGAGAATGTTGTTGACGGCTTCGACCTGTTCGTTTGCCTGGGGATAAGCTACGGATGAGAAGCTTTTGTGAATTCCATGCTCTTGGCACCAGTTGGCGAACTCCTCGCTGTCAAATTGAAGTCCATTGTCCGAAATGATTTTAAGTGGGACTCCGTACCTGCATAGAACATTTTTGATCAAGAAGTTAATAACTTTTGCTGAAGATACTTTATTCAAGGGTTCTGCTTCCACCCATTTGGTGAAATAGTCGACTGCCACTATAGCATATTTGGCCCCGCCTCGGCCCATTGGCAGTTCGCCAATCAAGTCAATTCCCCACACTGCAAAGGGCCAAGGGCTGGTCATTTGAGTAATCTCAGTTGTTGGTAGCCGCAGAATCTTAGCAAACTTCTGACATCTGTCACATTTTCTGACGAAATCTAAGGCGTCCTTGCTTAAGGTGGGCCAGAAATATCCATATCGGAGTATCTTTTTTGCCAAAGTCTGCCCTCCAGTGTGATCTCCGCAGCTTCCTTGATGGATGTTGGATAAGATTTCTTTGGTTTCCCTTCCAGTGACACACCTTAATAAGGGGTTAGAGAAGCCGCGCCGATAGAGGATGCCCTCTTGTATTGTGTAGCGGGAAGCTTTCCTCAAGATTTTCTTGACTTCGTTACGCCCGTTGGATAGTGTGGAACTTTGTAGGTAGTCTCGGATGGGAGTCATCCAAGTTGCTTCTTCGGTTGTAGCTATCAGATTCACTTGCTCAAAACTTGGGGTCAGTTTCTTGAGATGGCTACTGCTCAGAAAATGGTGCCGTCTCTCATGCTAGCTTGCTTCGCCAATTCGTCGGCCTCTTGGTTCTCTTCCCGAGGGATGTGTTTGATTAAATAGCGATCCAATTGATTGAGATCAACTTGGTCTTCTTTAAATATGCCATGAGTCGTTCTTCTCGAGCCTGGAATTCTCCTAGTATTTGATTCACAATGAGTTAAGAATCGCTATGAAGACACAAAGAATTGGCTCTGATTTCTAAGGCAAGTTCTAATCCAGCTATCACTGCTTCATACTCTGCATCGTTGTTGGTGGCAGCGAATTCCAACCTTATAGCATAGTGTAGCTTATTTCCCCTGGGAGTGATTATTACCACACCTACCCCCGAGCCTTGTTCGTTTGACGCACCATCCACAAAGAGATTCCACTTGATGCCTTCTGCTATTTCCAATTGCTCCTTACCTTCGTTGGTAGTGAATTCGGTAACGAAATCGGCCATGGCTTGTCCCTTGATGGCGGTGCGAGGATGGTAGGTGATATCGTATTGACTTAGTTCAATGCACCATTTAAGTAGTCGTCCAGAAGTGTCGGGACGATGGAGTACCTGCCTCAGTGGTTGATCGGTCAGAACTCTGATAGAATGGGACTGGAAGTAATGACGCAGTTTCCGTGATGTGATTAGCAAACAGTATGCTAGTTTCTCAAGTTTAGGATATCTGGCTTCCGCCCCTGTAAACCTCTTACTTATGAAGTATAATGGCCGCTGCGCGCATTCGTCTTCTCTAACCAATGCGGCTCTTAGAGCATGAGATGACACAGCAAGGTATATGTATAGCTCTTCGCCTTTGTTCAGAGTTGAGAGTACTGGTGGTCTCTGGAGGTGTTCGATTAAGTTAAGGAAAGCTGTTAAGCATTCGTCAGTCCATTCGAATTTTCCTTTCTCTTTCTTTAGAGCTTCGAAGAAGGGGATGCATTTGTCGGTCGCTTTGGAGATGAATCTGCTCAGGGCGGCCACCTTCCCATTTAGGCTCTGCATTTCCTTTCGGGTAGAAGGTATCTTGATATCTTTCAGAGCTCGGACTTGTTCAGGGTTTGTTTCAATTCCTCTGGCGTGGACGATGAATCCTAGAAACTTTCCTGATGATACTCCAAAGGAGCACTTTAGAGGATTCAGCTTCATTCCATATTGGCGAAGTACTTGAAACATTTCATCCAGGTGGCTCACGTGATCGTCGGCTTTCCTTGACTTTACCAGCATGTCATCCACATAAACTTCCATAGTTTGTCCTATTAGTCCTGCAAACATCTTGTTGACGAGGCGTTGATAGGTGGCTCCTGCGTTTTTAAGTCCGAAAGGAATTACCTTGAAGCAGTACAAACCCCGGTCAGTGACGAAACTAGTGTGGTCTTGATCGGGAGCATGCATAGGAATTTGGTTATATCCTGAGTATGCGTCCATAAAAGATAAGAGTTCGTGCCCGGCTGTGCTATCCACAAGCTGATCGATCCGTGGAAGTGGGAAGCAATCCTTCAGGCAGGCGTCATTTAAGTTGGAGAAGTCAATGCATGTTCGCCACTTCCCATTAGCCTTCTTTACCAGCACCGGGTTGTCGATCCACTCTAGGTAGATGGCTTCTCGTATGAAGTCATTGGCAAGTAGGTTCTTTACTTCTTCATCGAGGGCTGCTGATCGTTCTACCCCCATACTTCTCTTTTTCTGTTTTACTAGCACCTTGGTAGGATCAATGTTTAGTACGTGGCATGCTATGTCAAGGGAGATTTCGGTCATGTCAGCGTGTGACCATGCAAATACATCCAAGTCGTGGCGGAGAAAATCAATGAGTTGTTCCTTCAATTCTGCTTTTAGCTGGGACCCGACTTTCAATAGTCTACTCGAGTCATGTCGGTCTACAGATACAAATTCCATAGCCTCTGCAGGCTCAGCGGTTCCCTCCTCCTCTTTGTCCCTGGGGTCTAATTCATTGAAAGGGTCGCTGGTATATCGAAGAGGAGGGGCTTTCTTTAGTTTCTATGCTTCCAAATTTTTTGTGCAGAGGGCAATCTCTACACTCTTCCCTTTATCCTTTCTGTGGTTGTTGCGAAGTTCAGTTACATAGCAGTCTCGAGCGATGTCCTGGTCTCCCTCTACTTCCCTTACTCCATTGTCCGTTGGAAATTTCATCTTTAGGCACCATGGGGCCAGGACAATTTGGAAGTCAGACAAGGCTGGCCTTCCTAAGAAGGCGTTGTAGGCCGAGTGGTTTTCTATCAGCACAAATGTCTGCTTCCGCACAACGGAGCGAGGATGACTTCCGATTTCAACAAAGAGGTCCAGTTGCCCGAGGGGCATCTTTGCAACTCCGGTGAAACCGTGTAGTGGTTTATTGCAGGGAGAAACATCCTTTATTGACAGTTTCATTTTGTCGAATGCATGCTTAAATAGGATATTTACTGAGCTTCCAGTGTCTACTAGAATTCAGAAAACTTCGGCTGGACCGAGCTGGGCGGAAATAACCATGGGATCCATGTGAGGGTATTGCCTCCCCTCTAGGTCACGCCTACTGAATGTGATGTCATTACTCTCTTTCCGCTTCGGGTGGCGTTCTTCTATAACAGAATTAACGCAGTCTTCTTTGTTTCTAAGTGACTTTCCATATCTTTCCATCTCTACCCAGCTTCTGTCGGCGATGTGTGGTCCTCCCGAGATGGTATGGACCACTATCTTCTCTTGACTGGACCTGCTAGTGTTGCGATTTCCTCTGCCTGTCTCTGGAGAGGGTAGCCTTGGGTTTTCATTGGCATGAGCTGGAGTTCTGTTCTGACTTTTTACATAGCGTTCTAGTTTTCTTCTTTTGATATGTTCTTCAATCAAGTCTCGAAGATGATGGCATTCATTGGTATCATGCCCATGAGACTCGTGGAAGCGGCAGAACTTTCCAGATTTAAGTGCGTTATCTGATTCCTTCTTGTATGGTGGGCGTTTGTATCTAACTTCATCTTGGGTGGCAAGGAAGATGTTTTCGATGGTTTCATTCAAAGGAGTGTAAGTGTCGAATCTCGGTCCTGGCCGGTATAGGCGCTTTTCTCCTTTCTTGCCCCCAGCATTGTCTCTAGAATCATTTCTTCGAACGTCCTTTGCTACAGCGGGCGTGTTGCCGTGAGCTGCCTTATTTTGTTGCCCTGATTGCCCCTCAGTGGCAGCGTCTTCAAGCCTCATATACTTCCCGGCTTCATGGAAGAAATCGGGTAAAGTAGCTGTTTTTTCTTTTGTCAATCTTCTAGCAAATTTAGTATCCGAATGCACACCACTACAGAGGGCCATTAAGATAAGCTTCTCATCGGCATCTTGGACTGCGGCCGCTGCGGCATTGAATCGGGTTAGGTATTGCTGCAGCTTCTCTCCAGGTTTCTGTTTGATACTGGATAAGGAATAAGCGTCCTTGGGTTGTTCCACATGAATGCGGAACTGGCTGATAAACTTTTCTTTCAGCATCTCCCACGAGCTGATGGATCCTTGGGGTAAATGACAGAACCAGGAGGTAGCTAGATCTGCTAAGAATAGTGGAAAGCATTTGCACAGTACTCCCTCTGTTGCTCCACTCATGAGCATATGCTGTGTGTATCTCTGTAAGTGTACAATGGGGTCGGAGGTTCCTTTGTAAGGTTCCATTGTTGGCATTTTCCATTCTCGGGGGGTGATGGCAATTTCGATATTGTGGGCGAAGGGGCTGGTTACCTTGGCGCCTATCCCTCGATCTCTTTGATCCCGTTGGACGCACTCTCTGAACAAGCGTGCCATCCTTTCATCAGAATTTGGAGCAGATAGAAATGAGTTCGGTTCTGCTCTGTGGGACTGATTCCTTCCAGATGACATGTAGGGATGGTATCGTCTATCATTCCTGATATTTTCCAGTGGCTGTCTTTGATCTTCTGGGAGCATGCTAGGGTCAGCTACAGTTGGCCCTTGCCTTGATCTTCCCCTGCTGGGTTCTGATCTAAGCACTTCCTCGGGTCCAACTTCGGGCTGGACTCTAGCTCGTCCCCGTTCACTGGTGTTTCCGTGGTTAGGTAGTATGACAGGCTCGGCTACAGTTGACCTCCGCCCGGTACCTCCCTCGTTGGGTTCGATTCCAAGCATTTCCTCAGGTCTAACTTCGAGCTGAGCTCGGTCTCGACTCCTACCATGGCCGCTTTTGTCGTTAGCTTCTTCGAAGAAGGAAGATCTTTGTTGTCTCTGAGATCCTCCAGACTGGGACTCACCCCATGATTCAGTGTTGCGGTTGGACTCTTCAGCATCCCTTAAGTGTGACATGAGTTGGTTCACCAAGGCTTCCTGCTGGGATGTGAAGCGGTTAGTCACTTCAGCCACAACCCTGTCTAGATCTGCCCTAGTGATTGTTGTTGGCTGTTCCGTGGCAGGGGTCGTCGGGTTTGCTTGACCTTCATTTGGTAATGTTGTTGGAATGGGACGATTCTCTTGATTTGTGATCACTGGATCTGGAATACTGCTAGTTGCAATGTTCTTTCCTTTGTTAACGTCTTTTTTCTGCCTGGGAGGCATGTTTTTCAAGCAATGAATGACGCTGTTAGGAAGAAGGTTAAGTGGGAGGAGCTGAAGCTTCGAGCTTCCGTTCTCAGTGAAAGCACCAAAAATGTTTGCACAAAAAATGGGCAAACACCTCCAAGTCGTATGATTTAGTTAATTTTATGTTGTTTTTAGTGATCTGGGTGATTTATGCAAATATGTAAAAAGCAGGGGCTAAACTGTAAAAGACACACAGATTTATAGTGGTTCAGCCAAAATGTGCCTACGTCCACTTTACATATTATTTCTCCTTTCTTGTTTAGATTACAAGTACAAAGCTTTGATACAAGTATATGAAAGTTGTTTGAAAGTTCTATCCGTGCTTGAGCTCTCAAACTTGTCCCCCATTGTTGTACCCCTGCCCCTCTATTTATAGAGTGAGGCTAGGGGTAGGGGTTTTGGATGTATATAGCCGTTGGCGGGCCTGGGCCGATGTAATCTGGCCTGGTAGGGTTGGTTCGGCAACACCTTGATCCGGTGGTAAGAGGGACGTGGATTGGTTCGGTGGGCAGTGGAGTGGCTGGTTCGGTAGTGTGGAGCAAAGGTTGGAGTTTGGTTTGGTGAAGGCTGGTCCGGTGAGGCCTTGATTCGGTGAAGGCTGGTCCGGTGAGGCCTGTGACCGGATGGAGTTCGATTCGGTGAAGGCTGGTCCGGTGAGGCCTGTGGGAGGTGGGTCGATTCGGCTGTGTATGGAAGTAGCATTGATCCGGTAGTAGGTGGAAACATACGGGTAGAAAAACACTCAACAACCACATATGGTTTTTTTTAAGACCCGGTGAACCATGATTTACTTGCAAACTGTGAGGTTGTGAACAACTATCTGCTAACCCGTAATCTGCCACAACCATGTTATATTTTAATGAAGGGAGTGTAGGTGGGTAGGAATGAACTCTCGATCACTAAGGTGAGCGTCGCATGTCCTAACCTACCACGGATAATTTATTTGCACTAAATGTATTTTGTTGACTATAATTTAACCAATCTCGAAGTTAGACTAATGCGTTTGTATTAGCAAAAGTTGCTACTTAACACTAGACCTAAAAATTGAAATTGAGGAGTAAAATGAGCAAATTAAAGTAAACTACACAAAGTTATAGAGCGGTTCGGCAAAGTTTGCCTATGTCCTCTATGAAGATCTCTTACTATGTTGATCTCATACAACTACAAGGTATTACAAGAGAATAATAAGAAATTAGCACTTAATCTTACAATGCTACTAAACTTAAGAGCTTTAGGGTTTTAATTTGCTGGAAATGAGAATTCTAAGCATAAAAATCAAATTCTTTAATATTGTATGGCATGGGGTATTTATAGCAGCTGATATGGGCAGTTGATGGCTGAGATTACATAGTAAGGTAGGCGTGAACTACCCTTGGCCGCTGACCTACTCGCATGAGTGTATGGAAAACAATTGTATAGGCGATACGAATATGTGGTTGAGGGGCATGCCAGCTATAATGTTGTACTAGGCACATGTTTTAAGCAGGGAAAGGAGGCTCGCTATACGAGTAGGCATGCTTTTGGAAGATATGCTACAATACTAGTACACTTAGTAGTACTATCTGGCATTTACTTTGCTTTTCCAAGGGTCAAAACGGAAGAGAAGCTTCTCATGCATAGTGACGGTGGGTTGCTTATTGTTGAAGGTAGTCAAGAATAGTTGAAAGTTGCTAAGGATGGAGATGATGTGCCGGGCTGGGCCCATGGTGACGAGAAGAGTTGTAAAGGAACAGTCGTAAGCGGGTTGAAATTGAGTCAGGCCAAGGATGAATAGCTCTTGAGCTGGGCCAAGTCAAACGAGTTGGTTGTAAATTACCTCGGGAAGAGCCGAAAGGCTTCAAATATGGTGTGTAGAGTGAGCTGACTAGGGCAAGGGTTGAACTGGGTTGGGCTTAGACTGTGTGCCAGCTCAGAGTGAGCTTGGCCTATATTTGGGCTGAGTAATGGTTTGGGCCAACTTATAATAGGCCAGGCTAAGATGTGCCACCGGTCTAATCAATTACTTACGAGAAATTTGAACAACATTTTGTCCCAAAGTATGTCTATGTGAACCAAGGCTGGCTTGTCAAGTCACGAAAATCTTGTGGATCGAATTTTTTTCTATGCATTTAATGTATGCACCACATCTTAGCACGCGATTGGTCGAGATGATTCTTTTTTCAAAGTGACTATAACATTTCAGTTGTGGGGCCTATGGATGTGACAATATCATTAATTACACCTAGACGGTTGGGATCTATTATGTCTTTTTAATCCAATGGCCATGTTCGAATGGGTAGGTATTTAAAAATCCCTCTTTGCCTTCTCACAACTCTTCAATAAAGCTTGAAACTGTTTCTGCCATTAAA
The DNA here is from genome assembly GCA_030737815.1 of Allium fistulosum. Classification (NCBI taxonomy): domain Eukaryota; kingdom Viridiplantae; phylum Streptophyta; class Magnoliopsida; order Asparagales; family Amaryllidaceae; genus Allium; species Allium fistulosum. The sequence goes on along the minus strand of CM060901.1, from coordinate 934,914,178 downwards.
AAACCTTTAGAAACTCAAGTTTTTAAAGCATTTTATCTATGCAAATAGTAGGTTCCTTTGTCCCTATCAATAATTCTCCGTATTTGAATGCTTTTGAGAATTTTTCCATTGTAACGATGCTTTTTTATTACGTGTGTTTTTGGTTTTCTCCTTTCACTATTTGCAACATTTTGTTTTGGAGTTACTTGGTCGGAACCCATGTTTTCTGGTCATCTTTTAAATGTTAATCGCCCATCGTTTTCATGTCAACGGCGGTCGATCGATGTTGGCTAACTGTATAGCCATCTACGATTTCTAGGACACTAATTAGAATCTTGAGCCACAGTAATAAGCCTAAACTAGCAAATATGGGCTTTGAGCTAAAAACAAGAAGTGTTAGATATGAGCCATAAGGCAAGTCACTAAGCTTAGGAGTGCAGTTTATGTCTTGAGTCGGCCTTCATGGCGCACCCGACCTGAGCTTGCCATAAAGATGACTGTCCGTGAGGTGATGCCGCTCGGTCTTGCTAAGCTTAAGTGTTGGGACAGTAGCTTAACTTAGGCTGCTTATGTTTTAGATGGTTACTTTTGGATATACATCGGGCGACGGCTCGGCTCTTAAAGCATCCGAGCTGTTGGAGGAGACCATGAACTTAGCGAAATGTCTAGCTAGGCATGGGCACAACATCAGGATGGTAAGGTATCCCACCGCTTCCAATCGGCCTGATCATCGCTCCCCCACCTACTTCGCTTGGTTCCTAGGCTACTTCAAAGTCGGGGATTGTCTTCCAACCCACCTCTTCATTGTTTCTATCCATAACACCTTCAATCTTGCCTCTGGTCAGCTTGCTCTCAATAGCTATCGGTTTCTATGTGGGTCTACATCATTTGCATGGATCTCAAGCTTCCTGAACCAACCACCCACTTAATCAAAATGCTCTTCCGACTACATAAAGAGGTCGGGTACCAGATCGACACATATTTACGATTTCAATAAAACTCTAAGCTCGTTATCTTCACGGTCATTCTAAACAAAGCTGCCCAGGCTAGATGGGGAAATATTTCTTTGTGCCTTACGCGATCAACCCTGACCTAAGGAACACCGAGTTCTGCTAGTAATTCTTCATTGCTCTTCTTTTTCCTTGATCTTTCTTTTCTCTTGCTTACCTTTCCTTCGATAGATGCTTCTCTTAATCCTACCGATGTCGACTTTGGGTGCTTAGTGAGTACGCGAATTATTAAAGTCAACTCCTGATTACATCTAGAATTTAAAGGTCACAATGACCAACCTGAACCTCCGTCGAGTTGGCTTGTTTAGGGGGACCCTGACTATAGTGAGTAGTGGGTGGCCCCATCCAAGAAGCTAGCTAAAAAGAAACGAGATTGCATAAAGATTGCTTCTTTATATCTTGACACTAGGCCTATTACAGACTAGAACTGGGGCTATGACGACGCCATCAAGGAGGGGCTTGGAGAATGGCAAAAGGTTGATTATGACAAACTTAGCGATGTAGTGTCGATGCCTCGATGGGAAAACTTTGACCCAAAATAGTTGGTTTATGTCCCAGTCCAGAGTCATGGGACGTCGACCATCACATGGGATACTAAGTGGAGTTCCGAGGAAGGAAGTGCAGGGGGAAGGCAACAAGAACCGGGTCCCTCCACATAGCCACACCCCTTATAATATACTTTGTATCCAGGTTACAATGCTATTCCAATGGCTGAGTCCTATGTTGAGACAAATCATTAGAGAGAATGCTTCCAAAATACTAGATAGTTTATAGATAATCAATCTAGTAGAGTTTGGATTGATTCTATGTAAATTTTGAAGAATATAGAAAGTAGTTTTCAAGAAATAGGACAAGAGAGTAACCAGTAAGAAGAATGTGAGAAAATTAATTGAAAAATTCATTTGCACTATTTTTTATATAGTGAATTAACAGAAGTATCCATTCGTGAAGAGGTGCATCCAAAAGGTACTTCTTTTCAAAAATTTAAAAAACAAAACCAACGGTCACTGTGTCGACATATCTAGGAGGGGTATGTCGACATACCTTTGTTCATTTTGAAAAATGATTTTTCTTTTAAATTGTTTTCAAACTTCTATATTTTTGTATAATTTTAAACTTAATTTTTAAATACTTTGAACACATAAAAACTTTTATAAAATATTTTTAAATGTATATTTTGAATTTAAAATAATTTATTTTGATTAAAATATCAAAGATCATAAATTTGTGATAAAGATCAGAATCTGCTATCAGGGACTTTAACAATTCATTCTAATGACTCATACTGGAGTCTTGGCCTCTTCAAGTCTTTTGTCTCTAAACTCATGAGTCTTGATCATCATCTCTAAATCTTCATTCTTGGTCTCCATACTGATCAATGTTCAAATTTAATCATTATGTACTTGTGTAGTATTCTACAATATATACTATATAACTTAACAAAATATCAGTATATATATTTATATGGTTGTTGTCATCAAAATCAATATTTGAGGTATTAACAATCTCCCCATTTTATGATGACAACCATGTAAATATTCCAATATATAAAATATAATATAACCCTCCTGAATTAAATAACTCCCATTTAATATATGCATGTGTTATATTTTATATTTTTCTCTCCCTTTGTCATCAACAAAAATGGGTTTAAAACAACACCCCCCCTAAATGTGATATACTTATGAATTATGTAGTCAAAATCGATATTTAAATACTAAGTCTAAGAGACTTTTAAATAAGACAAAACAAGTTTTATTAATAAATCAAACTATTACACAATTCAACAATCCTTAACAAACAAATTCAAACTATACAATCCAAATCAAACCAAATCAAATATTTTACACAAAGTTATATTAATCCGAACTATATTATTTACAAACTAATCAAATTTAAATAAAATTTTAAAACATTTACTTACAAATTATAGATAATTAAAGATACCGGATTTTCCTTGGAACGTCAACCCGTCCTTCGGATCGAAAGATTGAATTTTTTTATGACATCCCAATCTTCTTGTTCCACATTTGCCTTGGAGTTTGAGCATTCTATGTTATCATTTTGATCATCTTTGACAAGAGAGGAAATTAACTAACAAATATCATCAAAGTGCTTCTCTTGTTCCTTTATCATTTGCATTTGGCTAAATTCCAAATGCTTTTGATTTCGGAGAATTAAATAGAGCATATCTTTGAAAGATTAAAGTGTTTCTTCTAAGTTCTTGCAAATTTTTTGATGTGGATAACTCATTTTTATGAAAGGAAATGTTTGGAAATGGATGGAGATGAAATATGAATCAATGTACGAGTTTTTCTAGAAGAAAATGGTTTAAATAGAGTTGAAAAGTCGGACTAAATAACTATTTTAAAAGAAGCTACAAAAATTTGAAATTTCAAAAACAGCAAGTATGTCGACATATCTATGTAATGTATGTCGACATATGTGTCTTAATTTGCACATTTATGTTTTTGTTCTAATTTTTGTTTCTACTTAATACTATTGTATTTTGATGATTGATAGAGACTATGATAACATAATTGAACAACAAGAAGTAAATTTCATTAATCAAAATAGAGAGATACATGAATTCAAAGAAAAATACATGAAAATGACATAAAATAAAACTAGAAAAACATGTAACAAAGGGATACAAAGGTAGACAAAGATCTAAAAAGATGATGATGATGAAGAGTTTCCACCAAGCTTTCTAATGATCTTCCCAAAGTATTTGTCCACTTTTTTGAGAAAGAAGTGAACTTTTTACTAAATGAGTATTTTAAGCTTTTTGGTTGTTGAGAAGCTTCTCTTGGTTTTTGAGAATCTTTTTGTTGGAATAGCGAGGAGGTTTGTCAAATCTTTCCAGGGAAGTTCCATTTCCTCCTCTTACACTTCATGTTCTTCCTCCTCTTCAATTTCCATATTGTCACCTTCTTTTCCTCGTTGTTGAATTTCTTGCTCTTCTTCCCATGCCAATCTTTCTTCCTTTTCAACAAGAGTTTCATAGGGTTCAAATTCAAGAGAGATGTGCATAAGATACACACCATGGTAAAGTGTGTTCTTGTGCCCAGAGATTTTCTTTTGAACATAGTCATCTAAAATCACTTGATCCCAATTTATATCATACTTTTCGAAAATAGAAATAGGAGCTTTAAAAAACTTTTTGAGTAGGGTAATTATAATTCCCCATCCTTAGTGTAATGCTTTCTTGTAAAATAAGACTCGTTAGTCTTGCTTTAGACCTAAGATTTTTGCCCTTAAAACCATACTTTCATCATTAGAAAACGAATCGTGCACAACTTTTCTATTACCATAATCAATTTTAAAATTAAATAGGTCATTTCCACTACTTTTACAACAAAGAATTTGTCCAAAAGTTTCATAATCCAAAACAATATTAGTGTCTTTTACACTACTCCAAATTTGACCTTCTTTTCCTTGAAAATACTTTCCATTTAAATTCTCATAAAACGTTTTGACCAATTTGGGATAGCAGTCAAAATCATTTTGAGATGAATCAGTTAAACCAAAAATACCATTTTCTAAAGTAAGACCTTGTAAACCATAAGAAGAAAATTCGTTAAAATTTGCAAACCTTCCCGAAAATACTTTTCCATAAGTAGCATAATCAATATAGGTTTCAATGGACTCTTGATCATTATGAAGTTGACTTTTGATCTTTTTTGTGAGCTTAATGGCTTTAGATGAGGAGGGTTGGCTTGTGGAAGACATTGTTGTTAAAATTTTAAGGTAGGAGAGTGAAGAATAATTTGAGTTTTTGAAATAAAGTGTGAGTGAATGAAGAGATAGGAATGCGATGATTTAATAGAGAGTGAATTGACATTTTTCAATTGAAAAGATGCATTTTTAATGTTTTAAATTAATGCAAAAGAGAGGGAAATTCAAAAGTTTAAATTAGAAAAGATTCTCCAATTTTCTGCCACGTATGTCGACATACCCATGTAACATATGTTGACATATAGGCCGAAAATTTCAAATTTAAACAAAGGCAATATATTTCTATATGTATGTATATAGACATATGCTTAGATAAACTTATTATTATTATTAATCTATATTTATTCTTAAATTCAGTAATTTCAAATAAAAATAAATAAATGTAAAACGTACCATTTTTGCTGTTGTACTTTGTTCTGATCTGGTTAATCTTTTATTGTTGTGGAACACATATTGATGTATTCTATATTTGGTTCGTTGTCACTTGATGCAGTATTAGAATCATCTAAAGTTGCGGTGTAAGCCATCTTTCTTTTTTGGATGAATCGGTGACATGCGTGATCTTTGATTTATTTTAATACGAACAATCTCTTTGCAAATGACCAAGTTCATCACGGTTATAACATTTAATTACAGTCTCATTTCCCGATTTTTTTTATTTTCAGGTCCATGGAAGTTATTCATCTTTCTATACTTCAGGAATTTTTTGAAATTTCTAGCCATAAGAGTAGTTTTCTCATCATTGGCATCATTATCTGGATCATGATTGTCAGTTGTAGCATTAAATGTAATTGATTTCTTTTCGGTTGCCTTGCTTTCCTTCTTGCCCTACAACTGTGCTTCATAGGACATTAGATTACCGATTAACTCTTTAATTTTTAAAGTACTAATGTCATTAGCCTCTTCTATTGCTAATGTCCTTTGATCTGGGTCTATATTGAGTATTCAGTTTGGGGTTCAGTGTATTCACTCTATGTAATATTCTAAATATCTAAACCATTAGACTATGTATAGGTCTTCATTCTACATGACCAATAAATATAATTACTACCATTAAATAGTGAGGAGCTGGTAGTTGATTGTCCTTCTATAAAAGTGTTAAAAAGTGAACTACTAGTGTTACTAGCCATTTATACTTTTCAAAAATCAAATTACGAGCTTTTGAAAACCTAATGCTCTGATACCAAACGTGGAAAATAATGTAGCATTAATGACAATGGATCTTAAGGCTACTTTAACACTAGGGGGATAGTGTTTTATAAATTTTATGGAACTTTTTAACTTATTTCAAGATTTGAATCAAACATACATATATATATATATATATGAACATGCAATCACAGATATAAATAAATGCAGTAAAATTACAGTAATGAGTAAGAGAGATGGACCAGGAGTTTTATACTGGTTCGGATTTCTCCTACATCCAGTCCCGTATAATTTCTTATAGAGATTTTTTTCAATCGCCTGCTTTACCCAGGTAGCAAGTAAACCATAATATAGTCTCGATTTCAAGGCTACAAGATACACCCTCCTGTCTCACGAGTCCGAGGTAAACTCTCTTGATTTATCGGGCAATAAGATCACGCACTAGATATAGATGGGCAACTAAGGCTGCCCACTTGATTTGAAAGGGAAACAAGCACACCCAAACAAATAAGAGTAGAGTTGTTGATTTCCAAATACAAACAATTGTACTTGGGATACAAGATATCCTACAGCCCTTCTGATAGCAGTTTGATCTTTGAATTTGAAGAGAGAATGCTTCCAAAATACTAGATAGATTATAAAGAATCAATCTAGTAGAGTATAGATTGATTCTATGTATATTTTGAAGAATATAGAAAGTAGTTTTCAAGAAACAGAACAAGAGAGTAAGGAGTAAGAAGAAAGTGAAAAAATTAATTGAAAAATTCATTTGCATTCCTCTTTATATAGTGAATGAATAGAAGTACCCATTCATGAAGAGGTGAATCCAAAAGATACTTCTCTTCAAAATTTAAAAAACGAACCAACAGTCATTATATCGACATATCTAGGAGGGGTATGTCGACATACCCTTGTTCATTTTGAAAAATGATTTTTTTTAAATTGTTTTCAAACTACTATATTTTTGTAAAATAATTTTAAACATAATTTTTAATTACTTTGAACACATAAAAACTCTTATAAAATATTTGTAAAAATATATTCATAATTTAAAATAATTTATTTGGATTAAAATATCAAAGATTAGAAATTTTTGATAAAGATCAGAATCTGCTAACAGGGACTTTAACAATTCGTTCTAATGACTCATACTAAACATTGGAGTCTTGAGCTCTTTAAGTCTTTTACCTTTAAACTCATGAATATTGATCATCATCATCTTTGAATCTTTATTCTTGGTCTCTATACTGATCAGTCTTCAAGTTTAATCATTCTGTACCTATGTAATATTCTGCAATATATACTATACAACTTGACAAAACCTTAGTATCTGTATTTATATGGTTGTTGCTATCAATATCAATATCTGAGGCATTAACACTTTAAGGCAGCAATTCGGGAGCTCATAAAGTTAACATATTTATAAAGTGACATATGTGGCCCAAGGAAAGATTGTTGGAGAAATCTCATGTATGAGGCCACATGTGTAAATTAAAAATGTGGCATACTATAAATTTTGACCAAACCTAATATAACTAGTCAATTTAAAGACAAAGTTTTGAGGCATAAGGATATAATTAGCATGTAAATAACTTTTAGATAATAGGGTCATCTAATTTGTTGAAAGGCCAAACCAAAAATTGCCAACACTATAGAAAAGGATTATGGTCCCCAAATTAAGCAAACTCTGGTTATTCTCTAATATTCTATAGAGATAATTTAGATCTAGGATTTATGTCAATTTGGAAAACCAAATCAATTATTTTTATTTAGTTATCGACAATGGATTCAGTTATGCCTTCCACAATTTCAATTTTGTTTACTCACATCTAATTTTTTTCTCAATTAAACCGGCATTGGTTAAGTACTATAAATTTAGGGTTTCATGATTAATCAAATCTAAAATATAATAAATCCAAACAATTCCAACATAAATATCATTCTTATTAGAGGTTCATTTTTAAATATTTGAAATAAAGGGACATCATTAACATTTCAGTCATAAAGTAATGGTCCTGATCTAAATTTGATTCTTTAGTATCAAGTGAAATTTGATCAAGTATTTTATTGAGGTTGATTATTGTCTAATATAATGTTACTAATCTAATAGATGTGACTTCTTTTGTCTAAAAGACACTGAATTGGTTTGTCCTAAATATTTCAAATGGTATATTATATTTTATTGTTTCTTCACCAGCTTTCTATATTAAAAACTCTAAAATCAAAAAATCGACATTTCTCGATTTATAAAAAATATTACAAAGTAGTGTATACTCTACCTCTATCATGCTACCAATCGTTATTGTTGGTGTTAATGTTCTATATGTTATCTTACTGCTCTAGTTTAGTTTTCTAGTTTTTCCCACTTTATGTCTTCTTTACGTTAATAATTATGCTTGTTCCTTATTTTGCAGCCATGAAAAGTTTTCTAGCAAACCTCATAAATTTTTCTGAAGCATGTATAAATTCTTGATTTATTAGCATAGTTGAATTTCTCCATAACCAATTTTGTAACTAGTTGTTAACTGAGAATTTCATAAAAATGTAGGTTTTCTATGTAGATTCAATTTTTTTGATAGAAACCACCTTCTTGATTGATGGAGTATGCAACACTCTATATTTTGGAGTACCATAATATAGGTCTAATTAATATTAAGTTTCATTAAATAATAATTAAAGGAATCTAATAAAGGAATTACTCATGGTGAAATTTGGTCAATCAAGTGTGGAATGCTTAAAAGATTAATTGAGCTGAACTAAGAGTAATTATCATCATGTACAATCCAACCATAAAAAGAATTAAATGAAAAAAGGGAATTGTGCATAATAGGATTTAAGGAATTAATCCAATTAAGCAAGGAAGGATTTTAGCCTAAACCCAAAAGATTATTCTTATATCTCTAAGCACATGTCGTTCTCTTCACTTTCATTATGTAAAAATAAAACAAAATATAAATGCTAGCAGCCATTACAAGGAAAAATAGAAAGGGATCAACGAAAGGAAAATTCAAGCTTTATTTTCTAATGGAAAAAAAGAATTTTAACTAAGCTTTTCGTCTAAGTGAGATGTTATCCCTATTTTCAATCCAAATCTATTTAGATTTAAGTATATTATGTATATCTTCTATTTGTAATGGCGATGAACATATTTTGATGACAATGGATTGATTCTATATGAGTTTTGTTGTTAAATAGTCAAGTAATGATGAGTTTAAGAGTAAAACATGAGTTATTCATCTTCAAATGAACTGAAATTTTGATATGTTGTTTACAATATTAGATCCAAGGTAGGTTTCGAGTTTAACAATTTTTGGATAAAATAATTAACTATTATTTACTTCTCAAGGAAAATCATTTCTTTTGGCTGTAATTTTTTTTTGATCCGAAATTTTTGTTTAAGCTAAAGTAAAAAATTTATGATTTTTTGGAATTTTCCAATGGTTTTTTGAGTTAATGTGAATTAATTGGAAATACAAAATATTTCATTAATTAATTAATTGGTTAGAGAATTAGATTAATTAAAGAGTAATTAAAGGAGAAGGTAATGGCTTGTTTTAGAAATCGTTGTTACAATTTCAAAAGTAATGAATGGAAGCAAGACATACATAAAAGCTAAGTCAAAACGTTATTACCTTGTTAAGTAGTATAACAGTTTTCAACTTTATTACTAATTTGCATCGTATTTCTGATAGCACACATTCGATTGACATAGCTTGCTAGCACAAAGCTTGTATCAACAGTAGTGCATAACTCATAAATTCATTAGCATATAATTCATAACTTCGATAGCTTATAAGTTCATAACTTTGGTGGCTTACGATTTAATAACTTCGATAACCATTAGTTCATACATTCGATGGCTAAAAAACTGTATCTTCAATAGCATAAAATCATTCCTTTGTTGGCTAAAAGATATATCTCCATTAGCAAATTTTCATAACCCTAGTAACCTAAATGTTTATAACTCCGTTAGCCTAAATGTTTATAACTCTGATAGCCTAAATGTTCATAACTCTGATAGCTTATAAGTTCATAACTCCGATAGTGTTTAATATCATAACTCTGGTAGCTTATGGTTCATAACTTCGACAGTAAATGGTTTGAACATTTGATAGGGTAGTTTGATTCGATGGGCATTGTTTCATTACTCTGATAATTAATGTTTCATACTTCTATTAATTAAAATAAATGTACTATCGAAAGTAGTTTAGAAGCCAGTTTTCATGCTGTTTAACTTGAGTTTTATAGAATGAATTTAAAAATGCAATGTTACGAAAAGAATAACGATAAGTTAAGATGTAATAAATATTAAAACAATAGAAAAGGATAAAGCTTAGAATAATCTAAGAATGATAAGTTGCATCATTTAAAATATGAATGATAAAATGTTGTTCTACAAGGATTGAAGAATTGTGACATAAATGTAAGGGTCTATGGAATGCGTAAGGTGATTTTTTTGGGAATATGGGATACATAGGTTATATGAAGATGCGATGTGCTTAAATTAATAGCAAGTGGCTCCTAAATGAGTAGAATTATATTCAGGAGATTAGGAATATCTAAGGTGGAATGCACTTGAGTTGTAATGAAATTAAAAATAAGGGTGTAAGGCTTAAGTGAAAAGTAGTAATGTAAAATCACTACATCACTTATGAATGAAGGTTTAAGTCCTGAGTGACAACCGATAATGTAATATTACTATGTTACTTATCAATGAGGTATAAGGCATGTATGGCATCCCTTATTATCACTTACGTATAAGGGAATAAGGCCTGTTTGACCATCGAAAATGTAAAATTACTACATTACTTATGAATAGGGGTACAAGGCATGCATGGCATCCCTTGATCTCATTTATGTATAAGGGATTAAGGCATGCGTGGAAACCTGAAAATGTAAGATCACTAATTAGTTACGAGCGAGAGTGTAAGGCCTATGTTGCAACAGGTAATTCAATACCACCACATTACTTACAAAAAGGTATAAGGCAAGGTGGAATCAGTAATGTAAAATCACTACATTAGCTGCGAATGGGGGTATAAGGCCTATATAGCATCCCTTAATGGAAAAATAACGTAAATCCAATACACTAACGCAAGGAAGGTATTAAGGGTTATGTGTAATACGAGAATGAAAAATTAGTTAAGGTAGTAGATGATAGTAAGACGACTTGATTGTACAACACTATACGTTGGTCAAAATTATTGTATTAATTTATGGAACGGTGAGAGGAACCCGTTCCGCTTGGTGGCATAGTCTCACATTGTTGTTAGTTTAAGTGTACACCACTACTCATACCAAGCTTTATGTTTGAATGGTATACTTATTTTGTTTCCCTATAAACTCACGAGTATTCTTTTGAGTAGACTGAGTTGAGCCAGGTCACATTTTGAAGATGAATAAAGCATCGAAGACTAAGTAGGAGGCTTGGTAATTATTAGTATTTTTTTGTATCCCATTGTTGCAAAATCAAAATCTATAACTAGCTAAGTGAACATGCTGACATCTTTGTACATTGGGAATATCACTATTTTCTATGTTTTATTATATTTACCCCTATGAGAGCACACTTTGAGAATTAGACCTATTTATGTAATGAAATTAACTTAGCTGCTCGGTTTACTTAATGTTATTGAAAAACCAGATCCCATTTCATCACTTGGAAGTAATTTTATTAATGACTACAACATCGTCTACGTTCATTTTCGGGTCTCAAAATATGGGATGTTACAAATTGGTTTCAGAGCTTAGTTTAGGGGACACATAAGTAAAACAGAGCTAAGTAGGGATCTAGCTAGAAACTAGATAGTTGTAAATGAACACCTTGGGGAAGGGTGTATATATGTCGATATATATAGTGTAACTTTATTTTTAATATATGTATAGGTGGATATATAAATCCCAGTACTATTTTTTTCACTCTATTTACTTCAGTTTCTTGCAAGAGCTTAATCATAAGGAAGGTATGAATGAATACTAGAAGTGGACAAGTAGTGTTAGGAGGGCGAGAGCTAATACCGATAGGGGAACCGCAAGTATGCAAGGACTAGGAGGATAAGGAGTACAAAATGAAGCCATAAACATGGGCATTCAAATACCTGCTCTAGTAGTGGAAGGCATGGATTTGAATGTACTTTTTCATTAGTTTGTAGCAAACTTTGTACAACAGAAAGTGCCACCACAAGCCCCTAATATGTGAAAAGGCTGAATGCAACCTGCAATGGAAGAATTTACTAAGATGAACCAGTATTTCCTAAGTCTTGTGGGAGAGATGTTTGATCGAATAAAGCAGGATTTAGAGGTTAGAAGTTAGTCGTGGATGTGTCGTATTTGTAGGGCCTTAGGATTTACCAATACCCAAAAAGTGAAGTTGGTGTCAAGGTAGCTTAAAGGTTTTTCTTGTAATTGGTAAGACACCACGAGGGATGAAATCCCCGAGCAAGAGATTACATAAGATGGATTCAAGGAGGTACTTAAGGAGCGGTTCGTTCCAATATTGGAGATATCGACAATGTTCTGAGCATTTACAAAGTTGGAACAGGGAAACATTTCTATGCTGGAGTATTTGCAGAAGTTTAATGCTTTACCCAAGTATGATAACAATATGATTAAAACACTGAGGAAAAAAAGTGGATATTACCATGGGGTTGAGGTTGAAGTTAAATGATTGGATGATTGCTCATCTGGCACTTTCGTTTAATGAAGTGGTGGACATGGCATGGTGCTATGTGCTTATGTATAATGAGAGAAAGAATGTGGGATAGAAAGCCCAGACAGGTAGAAAGAAGTTCACCTTGTACTAGAAAGGTAAGTATGGACAATAGAAAAAAAAGAAATGCTACGAAAGGGGAGCAAGGAAGTATGTTTTTAATGCTACCTACTATAACTGTGGGCAAAAGTGACATTATGCATCCAAGTGCCAAAAATGGTCTGGGGTGGCTAAGGTCAAGTGCTTTAACTGCAAGAAACTAGGACACAAGAAAAAGGATTATTATGATCTAAGAAAAGAAAAGATCTATGCTTTGGAAGGGTTGACAGTTGGACCATCTATTGAGGAGAAAGGGAAGGGTGTTTTGCTTAAAGGTACGATTTTGAGTTTTAGTATTTTAGTTAGAGTTTTATTTGATACTGAGGCTAAACGCTCTTTTATTTTGAAATACTTGGTTGATAGAAATAGGTTGGATGTTACTTGTTGAGTCACATCTTTGCATGTGGTTAATTTATACGATTGATGGGTATGCCACTCTTAGAAAGAGGTGCACTAATGTAGAGTTTGTTTAGTGTGGAACTATTTTCTTACATTCCATGTATGTTTGATTTCGTAGGTTATATGGTTATTTTAGGTATGGATTGACTAGCATATATTCCAAGTTTGAAATGGACACAATAGATGCATCTAAGTGACATTATGCTCCTGTTTTTTTATTTAGAAAGAGAATCAGGATTTGATGGTTTACACCGATGCTTGAGAAACTGGGTCAGGAGCGGTGTTGATGCAGAAGAAAGGAGTGACAACTTATGCATCTTGGCAGTTGAGACCGCATGAGGTTTGCTAACCTATGAATTAGAGTTTGTAATGGTGATATTTGCATTGAAGATTTGGAGATATTATTTACTGGGAGAATGGTTTGAGTTGTATATAGACCATAAGTTTCTCAATTATTTGTTCTCTCATAATGAGTTGATATGTGGCAACATTGGTGGTTAAAATTCTTGGAGGCATATGATTCGACATAGAGTATATGCTGGAGAAGGGGAACAAAGTTATCGATGCTTTGAGTAAGAATCAGTGGATTAGAGTATTAGCCATGATTGATGAATGGAAGGCCTTAGAAGCTTTAGATACTTGTGGTGTGAATTTTAGGTTGAATGCAAGATTAGATCAGGATCTAGGTGCATTAGCAAGTTTGGAAGTTCATCAAGCACTTATGGATAGAACTGCCATAAGACAACGAGAGGACCCGTTGTTACCCAAAAGGATTAGGTGATTAGAGATGGATGTAGATGTTGAAGACCTAAAGGGATTTGATGTATATTTGAAATGATGGCTTAGAAAGACAGGAAGACTGTGTGTCCTAAATGTAAGATATCTCTGGTAGGAAGTCTTGGAATAGAGTGGCAATACCTCAGATTTTTAATTAAAACAGTTAATTAATTTAAAATGAACATTTTGGTAATTTTACATAAAATATAGAAACCATAATTTTTATAAAAGAAATTCGGAAAATCTAACTTTTCCATTATGTTAAGTAGAATTTTCTGCCATAATTTCATATATAAAGCACTAGAAATGGATATCGGATGAAGGAGATACATATTGTTTACCGTAACGCATTTTTGGGACCAAACGGGTCGGAAGCTCAAGTGGACCTAGGGCTAGATTCAGAATTACATATAAATCAGGAAGAAAGGTATCTACTTCTCATCCTAATCTCTTCCTTCTTCATACAATAGCCTCTGCTACACCAAAGATCAAAAATTCTACTTTTCTTCTACAAATATACTCCAAAGTGTTCAAAGATAATATCAAATCAAATAGAAGAACAAGAGAAATCCAATCAAAATCATATCAACTCAAATAGAAAATGAGAATCACCAATTCAAAATAGATCGAAGGAGGAAGTTTAAAGATTTCAATCAAATTCAATCAACTAGGCAATATTAGTTGAGTGGGTTTATCTACGAAAAGGTTATGTGTTTGGATATGCAATAAATTTAACTTATATATCTTATTAAAGTTTAGTAACATAATTTAGGACTGATTTGATAAATTAGCTGTAGATAATTGTTAATTTGATAAATTGAAGAATATAGATTATCATTTTCATTAGGAAATTGATATGAATTGGGTGGATGTTGGATGTAAAAATCACATTTAAACATGTAGATCTAATTCAATACAATAGACAGATACCCATTTATGTCTAATAAAAGTTAATTTTATAGATGTATAGATCATAGTACAGTTTATGTGGTCGTATTGATAAATTACACCAAAACCGAGTTATATTTGAGGTAAAGGAACATATGATCATTTGAGCATATTAAAAGATATTAATGGATATGACCAAGTGTTTAAAATGAAACTATAATGAATTATAAGTTGTTTCTTAAGTCCGGAAGAAGATTGAATGATGAATGAGCAAA
The DNA here is from genome assembly GCA_030737815.1 of Allium fistulosum. Classification (NCBI taxonomy): domain Eukaryota; kingdom Viridiplantae; phylum Streptophyta; class Magnoliopsida; order Asparagales; family Amaryllidaceae; genus Allium; species Allium fistulosum. The sequence continues at coordinate 934,899,155 of CM060901.1, read as the reverse complement.
ATTGGACAAAAATAACAAGTTAAAAATACTAAAAACCCCAACATCGGGCAACGGTTGACTGACCAGTATGATCGGTCGACTAATTGAGCTCAAGGAACCCTGAGTGAAACCTAAGGAGAACCCTAGGAAAAATAGTGTAATTTTAGGGTAAATAATCAACTAACATAGTGTAACATTCCGTAATTTTACAAAATTAAATGATTAAATTAAAAAGGTAATATTGTAATTTTAACATAAATTGCAAAATAGTAAATTTCTATAGGAGTTGGAACTAGACTTTGAGGCCTATTCCATTGCATCTAGAATGTCGTTGACAGTTAGAATACATATATAAATTGCCGAATTTGGTTAAATGGGATAGAAATTAGAAGAAGTTAAACCTAGTGGCATTCTCATAATATATTAATTCTGAAAAAGTAACCCAAATATTATTATTTTTAACCTATAAATAGATCCTTAACCCCATTTCTTTTGCTTTATGAATCTTCCCTCCACTTATAAAACCCTAATCACTCGCAAAATCAAATCAAAATTAAACGAATTAATATATGTAACCAACCACCATGAATAGAGCTTTGCAAATAAACTTAAGCTATCGAGAAATTTGGCATTTTTAAGGCGAATAATTTATGGTCAATAAAGAAAGAGGAGGATTCACCTAGGATCAAAGAAGATGCATGACTAATCGGTGAGTGAGACTTATCATATTTGTGTATGTATTAGTAAGATATAGTAATTCATTCCTTATTATCGTAAATCACATTATAAATGATGTAATTGAAATTTAAAACGTGGGTTTTTATATACAAACATGAATAGGTATAGTGCCCCATGGTTAGATGATTGAAAAAGTGAACTTTTATTGATTGTAATTTGCGAAGTTAATCACTCCTTAATTAAAAAGTATGAAATACAAAATTATTCCAAACTAGACATATTATATATAAAAATTATAGTTCTTGAAGACACGAATCCACTGGTCGTATTCGTTCATCGATTAAGTATATGGATTGATTAGAAAACACGATGGAAGTTTGGTAGACATGGATCGTTCATTTTGATCCAACGGTGAAATGATGACGATATGACGACCGAGAGGTGCTATAGCGTAAGGGAGTTTGAGTAATACTGGTCTCTGATCATGGTGAATGGTAGCATGGCGTCCCTTATCTAAGCTTAAAGTTGCGGCGGTAGCGATTATCTGGGCGGCTGGAGGCGTAGTGGTCATTGGCGTGAGGTAGTGCAGGTGATGAGGTGACTTTCAGCGGCGTCGAATTGGAGTGGTAGGGTCTTTGGAGGCTGCAGTGACGATGAGGAGTTGGTGGCTGAAGTTGAATGGGAATGATGAAGGAACTCTAGCGACCAGGGAAATAAAATAGGCAATTAAATTATTAATTAAATTACAAAAATGCCTCTGAAATTGAAATGTTTATAATTCCCACATACGACCTCCATTTCACGCACAGTTCGTGGCATTGCTATCCTGGCAAAATGAGGAACATTTTGGTATGTTATTTACTATGTTTTGAGATACTTCAGAAATGTGTCCTAGTTGGATAGGTTCGTTATGGATTGTTCGACTGAAAATTACGAGTATAGGCATTACAATATGTTTTTCAGAGGAAAAGAGTTCTTCGATGTAATTTGTGACGTCTAACGATGATGACTAAGAGGATTGGCATTATGGTATATTTTTCAGAGAAAATAGGTTCTTCAGTGTAGTCGGCAACTTTTGACGACAACATAGCATGAATTTTCAAAGGAATGAGTTCTCAATGCAGGCATGACGATGATGGGTACGGTACACTTTTCAGAGGAAATGAATTATTCGGTGTGACCGTTGAACTCTAGTAATGGCGATTTTGATAGCGTAGGTGTTACAGTACATTTTTCAAAGGAAGTGAGTTTTTTGGTGAACCAGTGACGTCTATCAGTGACGATTGCGAGGATAAGTGTTACGGTACATTTTTCATAGGATGAATTCTTTGATGTTACGGGCGACGTCTAATGACGACGATTACCACAAAGCTCCATTACCACAAAGCTTTCTTTCCGGTAGCATATAACTCATAACTTCGATAACATATAATTTATAACCGCGATAGCCCATAAGTTCATAAATTTGGTAGCTTATACTTTCAAAATTTTTATAACCATCAGTTCATACATCCGATAGCTAAAAGATTGTTCTCTAATAACATAAAAGTCATATCTCTGTTAGTTAATAGTCATATTGCGAATGTTTATAACACTGGTAACCTAGGTGTTTATGACTCTAGTGGCCTAAATGTTTATTACTTTAGTATCCTAAATATTCATAACTCTAGTAACGTATAAGTTTATACATCCAATAACATTTAATTTCATAACTCTAATATCTTACAGTTCATAACTTCAATAGCAATGGTTTGAACTTTTGATATAGCAGTTTCGTACCTTCAGCAGTCATTATTTCATACTTCCGTTAACTGAAATAAGTGTATTATCGGAAGCATTTTGAAAGCCAGTTTCCATGATGTTTAACTTGAGTTTTGTGACATGAATTTGAAAATGGAAGTATATGAAAATATTAACGATAAGTTAAAATGTAATAACTTATGAAATAATGGAAATGGATAAAGCTTAGGAAGTTAAAAAATGGTAATAAGTCGTATCATTTAAATAATATGAAAGATAAAATGTTGGTCTCCAAGTTTACCTAAATATAAGGGTCTATGGAATATGTAGGCTGACCTTTTATATGAGATACCTAGGTTATAAGTAGAGTCGATATGCTCAAATTGACTGGAAGTGACTCTCGAGTGAGTAGAATTGCAACCGGGAGATTGGGAAGATTTAAGGACGGAATGCGCTTAAGTTATAATGAATCGTAAGCGAGAGTGTAAGGCCTAAGTGACAGCTGGCAATGTAAAATCACTACATCACTTATAAATGAGGACGCAAGGCCTGAGTGGCCACCCAATGTAAAATTACTACATTACTTATGAACATGGGTATAAGGCCTACGTGGCATCCCTTAATATCTCTTATGTACAAGGGTGTAAGGCCTGAGTGGCAATTGGAAATGTAAAATTACTAAATTACATATGAACAGGGGTATAGGGCTAATGTGGCATCCTTTAATATCACTTATGTAAGAGGGTTCCTGAGTAGCAACTGGAAATGGAAAACCACTACATTACATAGGTGCAAGGCCTGTGTAGCAACCGATAATGTAAAACCACTACATTATTTACTAACAAGGGTGAAGGCCTGGTGTTAACTGGGTAATGTAAAATCACTATATTACCTACGATTGGGGTACACGGCCCGCGTGGCATCCCTTAATGTAAATGAGAGTAATGTAAAACCAATAATCAACGTTGGGAAGGCATTGAGTATTATGTGGAACACGAGAATGATACCTTGGTTAAGGTAATAGTTGGCAATAAGATGACTTGATTGTACAACATTATAAGTTGGATATGTTTGTTGTGCCGATGTCTTGGAATGGTGAAGGGAAACCATTTTTCTTGGGATTGTGGTCTCACTTTCACATTTTTTTTAGAGTGTAGTATTATTCGTACCAGGCTTTATGTTTGACTCTGTGTTTATTTTGTTTCTCCATAAATTCATTGGTACTCATTTGAGTAGGCTGAGTTTATGAGATTCGCTAAGTCACTTTTTGAAGATGGATAAAGCTCTGAAGACAAAGTAGGATGCTTATTAGTTATTAGTATTTTATTTGTATTCCACTATTGTAAAATCAAAATCTATAACCAGCTATCTGAACATGCTGGCACCTTCATATTTCTAACATGTCATTATTATCTATGTTTTATCGTATTTACCTATATGAGGGAACCTTTTGGGAATTAAAAATGTAAAGATATATTTGTATAATGAAATATTTAGCTGCTCTGTTTACTTAATTTTGTTAAACAAAGCTGATTCCATTTCGTCATTTGGAAATACTCCTTGTAATGACTATAACATAATCAATGTCTATTTTTCGATCTCACAATGAGGGATGTTACATAGTGATTATACATTAGATTTTCATATGCTTACATATAACGTAATACTTATGTCCAAAAATAACTCTTTTTTTCCACTGCTAAGCGCATCTACTTCCCACTTAAATGTAAAACATACGTCAAATCCATTTTTGTTGACGGTAGATGAAGAAATTTATTCTGAAAAGTAAAAAACTCAATTAATGTGACTGGGGTATCATTATATATTTTGATATTTCACTTTCTATCAATAAAACTATTAGTTAATTCTATGATTATCTCTAGCTTATTCTTTTAAGCTTTTGCCCAAGATTTTACCTTGTAATCAATGATTAAGATGATAAAAAACATATTATTGTAACTTGTAAGTTGCTTTGATTAAAAAACATAAACAGATGATTAAACAAAGTAAATTTTTTGTCTATCACTACCTTATTCCTGCTATTTATTACGAGAAACATAAATTGAAATATATACTGAACATTTGTGTTGGAATCTAGATTTGACTAGATATAATTTTCAATTGAAAATATATGAACAAGTTTTAATGGTGGATATTCAAACTCCTAATCTCATTTGCATATAAGAGTATTTGGAGAAGTTAATGGTTGGATCGAAAATTCCCAACATATTTAAAGTGCTAAAAAAGGCTTTTTTAAGCTACAAAACTAATCATTTGGTTTATCCACATTATTTCATTGTATATAATATAAAGGACCATAAGTCAATAAGCTAAACTAATCATTTAGTTTATCCATATTATTTCATTATGGGGGATTGTATGACAAGCCCCTAATAGTAATTAAAATGGACAAAATGCCAATCGCATAAATTTTATAAAAATTAGGCCCCTCTCTAGTTTCATGTGAGAAAAGTATCTAAGGCCCATATTAAAATTTCCAAATCACCTTTCTTCATTTCCATCTCTACTCCATTTTACTTCTATTTTCATACAAATTACGTTCTTCTTAAATTTTAAATTCATTTTTAATTCTACAAATTAAATCCAAATTACAAACGATTCATCTAATCAACAATTATCTGATCTATTCGACAAACGATTCATCTAATTCAAATTACAAACCAAGTACAACTATAGAATAAATCTCTATCTAATTTTATTATTTTATTTTTAAAATTTTAGTTATTTGAATATATTGTATTACTAGATCAGAAATTACGATAGATTTAAATCAACTTTCACCATATGAATCTAGATCTTCGGATGAATCCAGATGTTCAGTGTCTTCATTGGATTTAAATCGACTTTCGGCTATTGCTACAAAATCTAGGATAAACAGTATTAGTATCGGTTTTTAAATGTACTGAACTATATAATTATATTATCATCTACATTATAAACATGCATTTAAAAAATTATCAACTATAGAGTTGATTTTATGTTTATTTACATTTAATTGTGTTATGCTTATGCGGATAAATAAATAATTCAGTTAAGAATTAATTAAAATTTCTAATTATTGCTGTAGATAGACAAGTATTGGAAAAAAGTATTAAATTATATAATTATGTTACTTATGTGTTATTGATATAAGTGAAAACAGATACACAAATCAGTACAAATATATTCATGTTTAACTGCATTATGGTTGTGCATTCAAAAGAATTCATGAACTATAGAATTCAATTTTACATTTAGCTACTACATTTCTGCAGTTATATAACTAATTCAATTTAATTATAAATTAATTAAACTTTACAGTAAGAAAATATATATTTAATATTCAAGTTTTAATAATTATAAATATATTGAATTATATAATTATATTACTTATATGATATAGTTAAGTTAAAACATATATACATATTAGTTTAAACATGTTCATATTTAACTACATTATACTTATGCTTTTAAAAAAAATCAACTATAGAATTTATTTACATCTAACTGCATTAGACTTGTGCAATTACAAAATAATTATACTTCTAAAATATATGTGCAATTAAAATTTTTAACTACATTTTGAAATGTAGTAAGTAAATATATATTTAATATCTAAATATTAATAATATAATTTAAATATTTAACTACATTATAAGTTATTTAGTTAGATAAATAATGTGCTTTATAAAATTGTAAATGATGTATTTCATTTTACTTAAGCAATTAAATAATTAATCTCACTTAATTTGGTAATATTCATCTTTCTAATTGTTTAAAAAAATTTAATATTTAACTGAATATTACTTAAGTAGTTAAACTATTAATATATTTATCTCAAATTTATTTATACTTCTATTCTTAAAAGCAGTTAAAATTTTACTACATTATAAAATACAGTAAATATGTAAATTTGAATATTAGCAAAATTTTATAAAAATATTAACCGCATTATAATTATGTAGTATAATTAATTTTTCTAAATTCTTTATAAATTTAAATTTACTTAAAAATATTAACTGCATTATAATTTTGCAGTAAATTTTAATTTTATAAATTCTTTATAAATTTGTTTTAACCGCATTAAACTTTAATTGCAGAAAGCTTATACATTAAATTGATATATCTTTAATTACTGAAGATTTATATACTAAACTTTAACTTAGCTAAAATAATTTATTTTTACCATCGCAGATAAGGTACACCTTCCATTCTTGTTTGTTTCATGTTCATAGGAAATAGTTACGGTGTTCGTCTTTTCCAAGATTCAAAATTAGAATTTGTGAGGGATTTAATATTTTCAAAATGGAAAAATCTTAATTCCATGCCGTGGGATTTATCTTATATTAAATATTAAAAAGAGAGCTATTGAATCAGATTTTGATTTGCTTGCCTTATTGTGTCATTCTGTATTCAACAAAGTGGATTCTCTTATTATGAATATTGACGTAAAAGATATATCATCATCTGTTTCTAACACAACTGCTTCTACTTCAAGTAATTGTGTAGAAGATGTTAGTTCTAAAATAGTTTGCTTTGATGATACTACAATTGGACTGCTAAATATTCTTAGAATGGACCGCAACAGTCCAATTAAGATTTTTACAAGACTTTGTCAGTGTTTTAGCACTGTTAAAGAATTTAGAAACAAACCGGTACTCTATAAATTCGTCAATGGATATAAGCTAAAAAATGTGAAAAATGACAAGAAGCGTGTTACTGCAAAATGTGCTCAACCTAATTGCAGATTTTGAATTAATGAATCGTGTCCATTTACTAATCCAAATACTATTACTGTTAAAACTATGAACAATATTCATACATGTGGTGCTGGAGTTTTGGATGTAAATAATCCTCCAATTTCAAGTAGATTTGTTAAAGAATAGTGATGAGTTATATATGTTCTAATCCTTCTATGAAGACAAGAGATGCTATCGCTTAATGTAACTCTGAATTCAAGATTGTTCTTAGCTACTACTATGCTTATAAAGAAAAAGCTCTAGCAATTAAAGAGCTACACATAACTTCAGATTTATCATATCATCATTTGGTAGAATATATTAACTCAGTAAACATGACAAATCTATGAAGCAAAACTTTTTTGGAAGGAAATCCATTAACTAGAAGGTTTGAATGAGTTTTCATTGGATTAGAAGCTTGTTCTTTTAGTTTCAAATACCTTCGTCATGTTATCATTGTAAATGCAACTTTTATGAAAGGAAAAACTTTTGGATGTTTAATGTCAGCATTAGCAAAAGATGGCAATGAAGGTAAACAAAATTACATTAATTATATCAAACATTTATATTTTTCGTCTAAACAATTACTCTATACCTGCATTCGTATGCTTTAAATAATTACTGCATAACATAAATGCAGTTATAAATATTATATTCTTCTTTCATATATTACTATATTAATATATTCTACATGTATTTTAGGTATGTTTTTATTGGCTATAGCTATAGTTACCTATGAAAATGCAATTAATTGGTATTGGTTTTTTAAAAATCTCGGTCAAATGCTCGTTGATGATAATAGAAGATATGTTTTTATCTTAAATAGACATCATGGAATCAAATTATCTATTCCAAAAGTTTTCTCAGATACTTATCATAGCTATTGCTTATATCATTTAAAACAAAATCTAATATTATCTTTAGGAAGTTATCGAAGTAATAGAAACGGATAATAAGATTATTCATAGAATGTGCTTATGCACCAATTTTTTCTCAATACAACAAAGCTATAGAGACATTTAGATTAGTTGGTGCAAAAGTTGCTACCAAATTTCTTTTAAATTTACCTCTTGAGCATTGGACATCTGCTCTGTGTCCTGGAAACCGTTGTGGAGAAATGGCATCAAATATGGTAGAATGTTTTAATAGTTTGATATTAAAAGAAAGAAGTTTGTCAATAAATCCATCATTGGATGCTAAATGAAACAAATTAATTGTCTTAATTTCAAACCGCCGAGAGGAATCAAAAAATTGGAATTTTATTCTATGTCCAAAATCAAAAACTCATTTCACACAAGCATAGGTTGGATGGTGAACAAAACGTCTAATGATATTTTTGAAGTACAAACAACCAAAGGAAAAGTTTAAGTTGTAGATAGCAACTTCCGTACATGTTGCAATATTTGGCGTACTAACAACTTTCCATTTTATCATGCGATCAGAGTCATACTAAGTCAAAATCATACAGTTTATAATTACATTGAAGATTACTTCAAGACATCCTACTATCGATTAGCTTATTTTCATAATATCAAGCCAATCTCAACTTTATAAAAATATTAATGAAGCTCAAGAAACTATTTGTTACATCCTTCAGATTACAAATGACAATGTGGTAGACCATTAACAAGTTGCAGATTAAATGCTGTAAAAAGAGTTTCAAAAAGAAAAAGAAAATGCGCCTTATATCTAAGTTATGGACATAATATGAAAGATGCCAACAATATAATGTTTGAAATTATTGTTTTGTTAGATTCACATAATGTTGTAATAAAAAAAAATGTTTGAATTCATTATATAAAATCATGGATTTATTATTTTATGGTCCTTTAAAATTATTGTATTATGATTTAATGTTCATGTTTAACTTCCTTATTTTTAACCGCATTTGACTTATGAAGTTAAATAAACAATAAAACAAAATTTTATACCCCTTGAATTAGTCTACTATACATGATTACAGTTTACATATACCTTCACATATGCAGCTAATAAATAAATTTTGCTAAAAAAGGTTAAAAAAAATTAACCACATTTTATAATATGATCATACTGGATTAGCCTACTATACATGATTACAGTTTACATATACCCACGTTCGACTTATGCAGCTAAAAAATAATTTCTGTTAAACAGTTTAAAAATTAACTACATTTTATAATACAGTCAAATATTCATTTTTATTAAAATTTTTATATATCTATACTTAAAAACAGTTAATATATTAAATGCATTTTATAATGCAGTAAAATAATATATTTGTGACTGGCTAACTGTAAAAACTATAATTAAATTTAGCTGCATTTTACCCGAGCGGTTAATTCAAAATTTAACATGAATTCAAAATTTTATAGTTATAATTAAATATATATAATAACAAAAATTTAAATTCTTTTAATAATACAATAAACCAGCTTTAAATATTCTATATTTTATAATACAGTAAACCTTAGGTTCTTTCGAGGGGAAACCAATCCAGTGATTCGGTTGGTTTCAAAAGTACTATTACATGTTTATACACATTTCTTAGTTTCTCATACCAGACTTATGTCTGACACGTGGTGTTTCTTTTTCCAAAACTCCTCGTGTACTCTTTCGAGTAGATTAAGTAAAGCAGGTCTTAGGGTTGGATGTTTCAATCTTATGGAGACAAACTGGATGCTCCCACCTATCTATCTATCTATTTTCATTTCCGTTCACTATTATGTATGTATTAAGCATTGTGAGGACAGACATTTATAACTGTCCAAGCTAATTGTAATACTTAGTCATTTTGTAACTCCGAGATTCATGTATGTTGGAGTAACTCTTTGTACTACACTTTTGGTATACTATATATTATTGTTCCGCTTGTGAGATTTTGATATTATATTCTTCTTTCCTGTTCTGTTTCTTTATCATTTTGTTATCCCTCCTTTTGGCAAGGCCGTGATATCAAGGAATTAACTGAAAACCAAAGACCGCTCATCCCAATATCGAGTATACGTAGGTTCACTATGGATGTCGGTAAATTTTGTCTGAGTCCGAATCAAGCTACAATTGATATGACAAGACAAGCAAAGCTATGAAAGCCAATGCTCCAAATTTCAAGTCAATCCGAGTTTGTATGCTCAAGATATGATCGATGCAATTTAATCAATCCTCTTGTTCGCATCCATCAAGCAACCAAAGAAAACCCGACTTCGTAACGATTAAGTTCGAACCGATCAGAGGCGCGTGATTTCGCATCGATCAGGAGAATAATGCTGTTCGTATTCATCAAGCCTCCGTTGTTCGTATCCATCAAGCCTCCGTTGTTCGTATCCATCAAGCTTCAGCTGTTCGTATCATTCAAAAAGTATTGTTTCGCATCCATCTATTCGTATCCATCACGTACACTCAACTTCGTATCCACCTGGCCTGGTTTGATTTTGAATCCATCGATTGGAGTCAATCTGTACCAATTGGTCAAGGATCGATACGAACAGAGTGAAGGCAATCGATCGATACGAACAGAATGGTTGCAATCGATGTGAACATACCTCAAGTGTATCGATATGAACAGAGCAAAATCTGGTCGATACGAACAAGGCACTACCGATCGATACGAACAAGGTACATGCACAGGGAAGACTCGATCGTTCGGCATAAAAAGTGGATCGATCCGAGGAGTTAGCGCCACGTCAACTTGCAGGCACACAGTCAAGAACAATTCGAACAGACCGATACGAAGTATATCGAAACGAACAAGACAGCCTAGGGAAAACGCGAGCTTGCATCGATCATAACTCACAATCTACAAGTCCAAATGCCACCACATTTTCATAGGAGCTTGCGTACAACCTAAAGAATGTTCATGCTAAATTTCGACTCGATTGGACCAAATCTTGATCGATACGAAATTCGTTCGTATCGATCACGGACCGAGTGCAAATCACGTGGGATCGATCGCGTGGGCCCTCCACGTGCCAGAAGAGGTCTCCCAAGATCTGAGCGAGATATTTGCAGCCTATGCCTATAAATAGCATCCCGGAGCTTACAGAAAAAGGATCTTTTTGCTCTTTGACGTACCAGACTCTGCCGAATTCACCATTGTATTCGAATTTCACTGTTGTATTCAAGATTTACTATTGTAATCCGCTGTAACCAGCAGAGAAAAGTTAATAAAAGTCAATCATTTCATAGTAGACATAGGCAACGCGCCGAACCACTCTAAATCCCTGTGTTTCTGCGTACTTTCTTGTTTGTTTTTGAAGTGTTTGGTAGATAATCCTCTTTTTCCATTTAACTTCTTCATTTTATCTCGTCAACTACTTCCGAAGAGTGTTGTGCCCAATTTTGGTACAAACACTTTGGTGCTTTCACCGAGAATATAATTTTTTCTCCTGCTCATTAAATTTACTATCGATATCGGATTGCACAAATCTAAGAAGAAGATCCAGATCTCAAAGATTAAAGTTCTTCCATCCTATTCAGATTTGCATCAAGTCTAGGAAAGAGCTTCGCCATCCACCATGGTTAACACAAGGACTACTTCTACGGTTGCAGATCCAGAAGGACGGGACAGACAAAATCCTGTACAACTGCCTCCGACTGATCAAAATGCTTCCGGACCATCAGATCCGCAAGGCCCTGTTACTAGGGAAGAATTCCATATGCTAATTCAAGAATTGACTCAGAGTCGCCAGTAGCTCACTCAACAGCTCCGTGCTAATGCGGAATTGACCAACCAGCTAAACCGTCAAAGACGAAGGAGATCCAGGAGGGACCAGGCTTCCTATTCATCTACCGAAAGTTCAGCCTCTTCTGATTACAATCATAGATCCATGCGCCCGCGACTGGATGGAAGTTACACACAAGCCACTAGGCATCAGAATACGTTGAGTCTTGGGCAACCGAGAGTTGGCCCGTCAATCAGCCACTAGACTGGACCCTCCTCCTAAGGAGGCGCTACCCTACACCACATTACTTGATAACCGTACTGCAACAGCTACTGATTTGGGAGTTGACGCTCGGAACCAAACGGATCCGACCCACCATCAACGCAACCGTACTCATGAACCTTACGTCCCCGAAGACGTAAAACCAATGAGGTGAGACATGGACCGTCGACAGCGACCCGCCCCTCCTCGTATTGTGGAACCCGACCACACCTTAGCCCAACCTACTCAAAATGTCTAGATGCATGACCTACCGACAATGATCCGTCAAATGATCCATGAAAGTCAGGGTCTTAGCAACGACGACTGGGGAATCTCCCGGAGTCACACCCCTTTCACTGATGAGATACTCTATGCTGAACTACCTCGGCGATTCAGGATGCCGACTTTACCCATTTATGAAGGGAGCTCTGATCCTAATCAGCATATCCTGAGGTATGAATGGTTGATGAATGCTACACGAGCTGATGATGTAGTCAAGTGCCGAAGCTTCCCGATCTCTCTAGGGGGCATAGCGACTATGTGGTTTACCCGACTGCCACCTCGATCTATCTCATGCTTTGATCAGTTGGCAACAAAGTTTATTGAGCAATTTCGTATGCATGTCGCGAGATCGAAGGATGTTAATACTTTATCTAGTGTTATGCAAGCTCCTGGAGAGACACTCAAGCGTTATTTAGAGAGATTTCATGCTGCATGCGCTGAGATTAGCAACCCAAATGATAACTCTATTCTTATGGCATTGACTAAAGGGATTGAGCCTGATTCTGAGTTTGGCAACTGGTTGGCCGGAAAACCCCCTGCATCGTTGGACCGTTTCTATTCCAAGGCAGCCCAATTCTTGAGAAGGGAGTATGCGAAACAATCTAGGAAGAAGGATGATGCGGGGCCTAGTATGGAAGGAATGCAGAGTAATATTGCTGTTAAACAATATGGGGAGAGCTCCGGAAAAGTGCAATTGAACATTCAGAATAAAAAAGATCAGCTGAAAGGCAATGGTAACAAAAATAGAAAATGGGATCAGAACCGTGGTCCACGATGTAGAGCTCCTATGTTTGATAACTACACTCTTTTGAATAAGTCACTGGAGAATGTGTATTTACAGACCTGCAATACTATTTAGTATAAAAAGCCTGCTCCGAAACAGTTATCGAAGAAACAGATCCAAACAGGAATTTTTTTTAGATTCCATGAAAGCTACAGCCATAACACAAATGAGTGCCGTCATTTGCATGATCTCATTGAAAAGTTGATACATGAAAGGAAGTTGGAACAGTTTGTGCGGGCGCCGCAGTCTGGAGGAGCGGTTCCATCGAATCAGAACCATACACCGAATCAGGCAAGACAGGAGGAATCCGCTCGTACTGGCGGGAGGTTGGTGATAAATACTATTAGTGGTAGTCCTCATCCAGTAGACCGAAGCTGGAAGGAAATGGAGTCATATGCCAGTTCCATTAGGCATGCGAGCTTCAATGTTGTAGTAATCTGGAAGACGAGGCTCCAGCCAAACAACAGAAAACGATGACTGACGACATCGTGTTTCGAGATAGAGATGTTGACAGGGTTGAAGCCCCAACTATCGATCCACTTGTCATATCAGCTCAAGTGGGTCCTACCTGGATGAAGAGGATCTTGGTAGATAGTTGAAGTTCTGTGAATATATTATTTAAGCGAGCCTATGACCAGATGAAAATGGAGACTAAAGACTTGAAACCTTGTCAGTAACGTATCCATGGTTTCAATGGAAGTGCAACTATACACACTGGAGTGGTGGAATTGCTAGTGGAGTTTGGTATTGGAGAACGCCGGAGAGTCCGGATACTGCAGTTTGTTGTTTTGGATATAGACTCGCCATATAATGCTTTCTTGGGTCGACCGACCCTAGCGTAATTCAAGGCTGCTATTGCCCCATGGTGTTTGACTTTAAATTTCTCCATCGATCGTGGAGTTGGAGTCGTTCAAGGAGATCAGGCTGTTGGACGAGCCTGTTATGTTGTTGAGCTGCGCGAGGCGCAGCGGAAAGAGAAAGGAAAGGGCGTAGAGGAATCTCTCTACGTCCATTTTGTTGATAATTGATAATTGATGCCTGGGCCTAGGCATGGAAACCCCAACTAATTCCAAAGAGATCTTGAACCGAGAGACACTGAAAGTGAGGACGAAAGTAAAGACAGTCAAGCTTCTCCAACTAAACTAACGATCGATGTTCCGATCGATGATAGCGATAATTCTAGAATGATAAAGATTGGATCTCAGTTAAGCCAACAAATGCAAGAGGAATTGGTTGAATTTCTCCAGGCAAACCTTAACGTGTTTGCCTGGACGCATTCTGACATGTGTGGAATCTCACCGGACATCGCGAGCCATGCATTGAACATTGACCCGCGGCACGTCCCGGTCAAACAAAAAAGGCGTGGTATGGATCCAGAGAGATCTGCCTCCCTTAAGGAAGAGGTAGACAAGCTTAAATCGAACAGATTTATTTGAGATGCATTATATCCGGAATTGGTGTCAAATCCCACACTTGTCCGAAAGCCAAATAGGAAATGGAGAACGTGCATTGATTACTCTGATTTGAATAAAGCTTGCCCTAATGACAGTTTTCCACTTCTTCGAATTTATCAACTCGTAGATTCAACGACCGGGCATGAACTATTATCCTTTATGGATGCGTATTTCGATTACAATCAAATACCTATGCACTTACCCGACCAGGAGCTTACCAGCTTCGCAACCAATATGGGACTTTATTGCTACAAGGTTATGCCTTTTGGACTCAAGAATGTTGGAGCAACTTATCAACGATTAGTTAATCGAATGTTTGCCAATCAGATTGGGAAAACCATGGAGGTATACATGGACGACATGCTAGTCAAGTCACGATTCTCCACCGACCACATCAAAGACCTGGAGTCAATGTTTAATATTCTCCGAGAATATAGAATGAAGCTTAATCCGTTGAATTGTCATTTTGGGGTCGCATCAGGAAAGTTCCTTGGGTTTATCGTCAACGCTCGAGGAATCGAAGCCAATCCTGAAAAGATCTGGGCGATTAGAAACCTTGAAACTCCAAGAACTATAAAGCAAGTCCAGAGTCTCAATGGGAAAGTAGCAGCACTGAGCAGGTTCATTTCAAAGTCTACGGATAAATGCATCCCATTCTTCGATCTGATCCAAAAAGGGAAGCGGAATTTTGAATGGACTACGGAATGTGAGGGCACATTTCGAGCATTAATTCAATATCTCTCCACACCGCCAATTAATTCGAAGCCTATCGATCACGAGAAATTGCACATTTATTTGGCGGTATCAGAAAACGCAATCAGTGCTGCCCTAATTCGGGAGGAAGGCTGGATATAGAAACCAGTCTACTATATTAGCAAACGGCTAACCGGAGCTGAGAGAAATTATCCTAAGCTAGAAAAATTGGCTTACTGTCTTGTTATTGCCTCGAGGAAGCTCCGTCCATATTCCCAGGCTCATCCAATCACCGTTTACACCGACCAGCCGTTACGACAGGTCCTTACGCGGCCTGAGACATCAGGTAGGTTACTCAAATGGAATATCGAGTTAATGCAGTTTGACATTACCTACACTCCAAGGCGAGCCATTCAAGGACCAGTCCTGGTAGATTTCATAGCTGAATTTACCATCCCAGAGGACTTGCCCGAAACTAGTGAATCTCCCAAGTATATCTGGAAGCTGCATACTGATGGTGCATCTAATGACCGTTGCTCTAGTGCAGGAGTTGTGCTTGAAACTCTTGAAGGTCGATCTATATGCTATGCTTTAAAGTTTGATTTTCACGTGACCAATAATGAAGCTGAGTATGAAGCCCTACTTGCCGGATTGAGGCTTGCTAGAGATTTGAAACTCATTGTTGTGGAGATTTATTGTGATTCGCAATTGGTCGTATGTCAAGTTCGGGGGGAATACCAGGCCAAGGACCGAAGACTGGCTGCTTACCTTGCTCGAGTTCAAGAAATATTAAATCAGTTCAATTACTACGCCATCTACTGCATTCCCCGAGAGCGCAATCAAAAAGACGATTCATTGGCAAAATTAGCCAGCACCAGCGAGGCACAACAAATGGGACTCGTTCCCGTGGAGACATTAGCATCCCCGAGCATCGATCGGATGGAGACAGATTGGATATTTGAGGTTGTTCGTGATAAGGAGTCATGGATGACTCCGTTTAGAAATTATCTCGAGCATAGGACCCTGCCAGAGCACAGGAGTGATAAGAGACAGATTATTCGAAAAGCTACACGGTTCACTATTTAAAATGGAGTTATATGTAGAAGAGGGTACTCTGTTCCTTTACTCCGGTGTATCGCTCACTATGAAATCAAACGAGTGTTGCACGATGTGCATGAAGGAGAATGTGGCGATCACACTGGAGGGCAAGTCCTTGCCAAGAAAGTGCTCAGATATGGATACTATTGGCCAACCGTAAATTGTGATGCATCATATTACGCCAGAAAGTGTGATAAATGCCATAAGCATGCTCTGATTCCAAGGGCCCCACCTACCGAAATAACTCAAATGGTCAGTCCATGGCCATTTGCAGTATGGGGCATTGACATTATTGGCTCTCTACCTCTAGCCAAGGGTGGTGCGAAGTACGCCATCGTAGCAGTTGATTACTTTACCAAGTGGACAGAAGCTGAACCCCTTGCTACAATTACAACAAAGAAGTTGATCAACTTTGTAGTGCGCAACATCATCTGCCGATTTGGTCTCCCACATACTATCATCACTAATAACGGGACCCAGTTCGATAGTGTTGAATTTAAGGATTTCTGTCAACGATTCCACATTCAGAAGAAATTCTCTACAGTCGCACACCCTCAAGTGAATGGACAAGTCGAAGCTGTAAATAAAGTTATAAAGTCTATTCTAAAGAAACGACTGGAAAAGGCCGGGGGGAAATGGGTCGATGAACTTCCTATGGCCTTATGGGCTTACCGAACAACCCACAAGTCCGCAACCGGCCACACTCCGTTTTCTCTTTCTTATGGTTAAGAAGTTGTTATCCCAGTCGAATTAGAAGTACCTTCTCATCGTGTGACATACTATGATCCGAAGACAAATGCTATATTGCTTGCTGAATCCCTGGATTCATTAGATAAGAAGCATGAAGAGGCTGATTTAAGGGCAGCCGCATACCGACGTCGAGTCGCCCGATTATACAATGCCAAGAGCCGACCCCGAACCTTTGAACTCGGCGATCTCGTCCTTAAGAGAATTTATCCGGTCCCTTCGCATATGAAGCCAACTTGGGAAGGACCGTATGTTATTGAACGAAAGCTCGGAAATGGCACATTCAAGTTATCGACCGTTGACGGTCTTACTCTTCCGAGAGCCTGGAACAACGAAAGTCTTCGTCGCTACTACACATGACAGGTTCTATTTATTTATTCAGTTTATTTCTCATTTGCAATTTTTTTCTGCATTTCGAAATTTGAATTTGTAATAAGGCAACTGATTTTGCCATATTTTCTTATTTCAGCAATAAAATGAAATCTCTTCGAGCCAGAGCTGTGATTTATTGAATGTGTCATACAACTATCATTATACACAAAGTGCTAAATTCCACCCGATGGTGAAAATTATTCAAATAGGGAGTGACTTGATACGATCGGTTACTCGCTAGATGATGCCCGAGCTCGGGGATAAGTCATCACACTGAAGTCAAAAAAGGATTGGTACACGACAATCCTTTAACCAACTCCAGATTCCTAGAGTGTGAACTGGAGTATAAACTTACAAATACGGTTTCGAAGAGGGTGGATCCGTCCACCTAACGACTTCGCCCGTACCTTGACCAAGTTTGAGGAAAAAGGATTCGTCCATCTAACGACCTCGCTTGTTAAATCAGGGTGGATGTGAACCGACCATCCACAATCCTGATAAATTCGTCGTTCCCGGAGTGCGAACGAAATCCTAAAGCCTGAACAGATGTGACTGACCATCTTTCGATTAACTCCAATTTTCCAGAGCGCGAATTGGAGTATAAACATTGACTCAAAATCCCCGGAGAGTGGATTGGAGTTTGAACACAATCCATATAGGGATTGACCGTCCATAAAACAACTCTAAGTCCCGGAGCGTGGTTAGAGTATAAATGCAAATCGGGTGTGACTGACCACCCACGAACCCGTCTAAAGTCCCCAAAGTGTGGACATCATTGAAAATGTTAAGCATGTGTGACTGAACACCCGTGAAAATGACTTAGGTCCCCGGAGTGCGGACGTATCCTTGAAACTCAAGTAGGCGAGCCAGACCGCCGACATACGAATACGAATCCCCAAAGTGTGGATGCAATCGTCAATGAATGATTAAGTGTGATTCGACCACTCGAGTTTCCTTGTTTCAGCATCAATTCGACGATGTTAAGATCGATGAGTTGAAAGCGGAGTACAATTGCTACTTGATCTTACAATTCGTCCTTGAAATTGGGGGCAGAACTTAAGCGTCAATCACTGATTGAGACAATGCAACATCAGAGGACCAGCTTGACTTTCAGTCATCACTCATAGTCATGATTTCAGGACTTAACAACTAAACTTCGATCCAATCCAAAGGTCGAAACTCAACAAATATACTAGACTGGAGTTCAACTGTTGAAAAACTTAAGCAAATGAACGGAAATTGAGTTAAAAACAAAATGGAATTTCATTTCAACTATTTGTAGAAGGAAACTAAGTACAAGTTTATCCAAAAAATTATACTAGCAGGGGCCGAACCCGTATCTATACACGGCTAGCAAAAAAACAAAAGAAATTCCTATCTACTCAAAATTTCACTAAAGAAGCATGTCTATTCTTTCTTCTTCTTCGGTTTCCCCTTCGGTGTAGACCCGTTGTAGCTTCCGCTTAGTTTTCTCTTTGGGCCTATGCCTTTCGGCAGCCGGTCTCTGGTAGGGGGCATTATGTCGACATCCTCCTCCGAACTCAAATGTATTGGAACGCTTCCTGCAAGCGGAGTCGGAGGGACAGGATCAATAGAAGGAGGTGGGGCAGGCGCGCTCGTCTCAATGACCGTTCCTCCCGGAGATTTCATCCGCAAAGGAACCGGACTAGGTCCAGCCATTCCACCACCATAACCACTGCCCCGTGCAGTTGCCTCCATTTCGGCATTGATTTCAGCTATGATTTCCTCCTCATGAAGCGTTTGTGCATCGTCAGGAACTCTCGCAGTTGGAGCTGAAGAACTTGTCATCGGTGCGCTTCCACCCATAACGAACGGAAAGTCTACAAAAGGGTCACTGTGATGACCGAGGAGTTCCTCCATCATCTGGTTATCAAATATAAGTGTGCTCCCCTGCTCTCCATCGGTCGGTGCTGTGGCCGTTGTGGTGGTCGCTTCAGTTATAATGTCCTCCTGCATATGATGTGGTTCTTGAGTTGTAGGAGGCACAACTAGTGTAGCTTCAATCACTGGATGAAAACAAAAGAAGAACTGCTAATAATTCCTTCAAATGGCGCTTCCAATTTCGGATAAGCATAGAGAATGTTAGAAGTACCTTCCTTAGTTTGGCTCGCGGGTGGCGAAACTGCCTCAGAAACTTGCTCACGAGCTGGAGACATCTGCGGTTGATCCGCATTATAAGCAGGAACGGGCTGAGGATTAACCGCAAGTGTGGATTCAGACTGAGTCGGCATAAGAGTTTCAAAACATGTATTATGATGCTCGATGCCAGAACCTTCTCCAACTTCCGAATGCTGAGCGCCAAGCTTCTCCTTCTCATATGAAACCTTGGCATCATGGAGAACTTTCCGCTCGTCTTCACTCAACACTCGGTTTTCAAGCTCGAACTCATCAATCGATTCGGCTCGGTGGGCGGCCTTTTCATCTTCTACTAATCAGCCCTAGGCGTTGTGTAGATGTGTTGGATAATTGTCGAGCCAGGCTAGATTTCTGTTCTTCAAGACGTTAGCATTATAAACAATGAGGAGATCTTCAATATCAGCTTCTAGCCTAGACTCCACCATTCGGACTTCCTCCTCGACCTTAGTCTCCACCTCTCGAACCTTAGCCGTTGCCGCATCTCATTCGCTCCGAAGCACTACGGCCTATTCACATGCTTCCTAGGCTACTTTGTTTGCATCATCCTTTTCTTTGATGATTTTGAAAAATTTAGCATTAAGCTCAGTGAGTTCTTTCAAAGCAGCATCCCGTTCAGCTGTGACAGTAGTGTTTCGGTGGCCCATCTGCTCCACCAAAGCGAAGTGTGTTTGCCTCATCCTCTTTATAACCAAGTTCACCTCGTCGGCCTTTTTGGTGGCCTCTATCTCCAATTTCTGAGAGGATTCGGCTTCATCGTTAAGCACTTGAATGATCCGGTCTTTCTGAGCAAGTTCTGTTTCTAGTTTCTCAATTGCCTTTGCCCGCTCAAAGGCCACCTTTGATTCTTTTTCTGTAGCTTTCGCCCACTCTTTGTACTGGGTATAGATGTCATGAATGTAATCATGCATTGTGTTCTCCGCTTTTGAGGGAATTCACTTTAAGTGAGGAGGGAAGATGTAGCCATCAATGCATATATTTGGAAAATCTTTCTTGAACTGAGCAATTCTAATAGCCCCTTCCTAGTGGGCTCAGTGATAGCTTGCTCAGCGACGACTGGAGGCTCAACCTCAGTTCTGTGGCGTTGCGACTCGGACCTTGGAGCATGAGAAGATGGTTTTTGGCGAGGAGGCTCCGGGGGATGTGTGCCGTGAGTAGAAGGTTGTGTAGGGAGTCGAGGAGGTGGAGAACACGATCGGGATCGATATCTCTATTCTCTGTAATCCCTATCTCTATCCCTTTCGTAGCGTTCCTGACTAGGATAACCGCGATCGCGGTTTCTATCATCCTCCCTCCGACGGGACTCATAATACGAGCTCGATGATTGGCGATCTGAACGGAGACTGCCGAGCATAGACTCTTGCTTATTCATCGTATCTGTAAAGAAAAAGGAGAACGGAGTTAGTGAATTCTAAAAGCAGGTAACTTAAGGCTGCAAACCATGTAGTGTCGTGAAGTGTATATATGTGTAAACCCCCCCCCCCCCCCGACCGACCGGTTGTATCGGTTACATTTGCAGGAAGTGCCTCGCCTAAATCTAGGGCGCTCTGAAGCCCTTCCAATCCGGTGTCATATTGGAGCGACACATCGTCCGGAATCGGAATGTCGGCAAGTTCAAAAGGACTCTCTATTGGCGAGGGAGAGGCCTCTGAGATTCTAACGCCGGAGGCCGGTAAAGACACCACTACTGATTTCCACCTCAAAGACTTAGGGCGTTTGTGTGCGATTGCCTTTCCTTTACTCTTTCCCTCTGAACCCTGAAGACTGTCAGAAGGCCCAGCCACAAGTTCGTTATTCATAGGTGTATGTTCTTCATCACCTTCCTTAGCAATTACGACCCCGGGCGCTTTGTGCTTTACCCGCTTCATCGGGGCCGCTCTTAGCGTTCCTTCAAGCCTTATGCACTGGTTTCGCTTAATAAGCCCAACGGTTCTCAAGTTTCGGTCTATTAGCACCGAGTCTATGTCTCTTATTTCGCTTGGCACTTCTTGAAGGACCCCCACAATTTCTTTAAAATGCAAACCCTCAGGTCGTGGAATTGCGGCTGCAAAAGAAAGAGAGTATTAGTCCCAATACCAGTTGCAATTATCTTGTTGACTAGCAGAAAAGTCGAAGCACTTACGTCTAGCTAACCATCGGCTAGCAAATCCTGGAGGGCATCGGTCATAGAACCACTCGGTTTTAAAGTAACTCAGTCTGGTCCAGGAGCCGGTCACAACTTAACAATTTCTGACTGCCTCTAGGAAAGTGAACGAGGGACTATCTCCCCGACTCTTAACATTGAATAAATATCTAATTTCGATCGGGGTCGGTGGTCGAAAAAGATGCTCCATAAATACAATGAACAGATTGTTGAGCAGAGCATATCCGTTTGGGTGTAACTGTGATTGGGTGATTCCGAAGAAAGACAACACTTCCCTAATGTATTGGTTAAATGAAGGAAGTGTTCCCGCTGTACATGCCTAGCGATTAAAGGCCGTAAACCCCTCTGGGGGAGCATGCGGTCTATCATTCGATCCTGGTAATAATACGTCGTCCAATGGTAGACCATGCCTTAGACATATTCGTCCCAGCATATCTTCAAAGACGTTAGACAGCACAGAATCCTATGGATTCATGATAAACGTGGCACCAGGCAGCTCGTCTGGAGCTGGATCTATAACTTCGGCCGCGATGGCCGGTATCTCTAGGACAAAAGGAGATGAACTCTGAAGCTCCTGCTGTTGAGAACTTGTGGATTCCATATCTAATCACCTTATTAAAAACCATCATTAGACAATAGTAAGCCCATGCGTTCCCCAGTGTGAAGTGCATAAGTGTGTTGTGCAGTGCAGTGCAGTGCTACATATTACTTGAGAAATTCTACAGATTGTGAGAAAATATGCAAACGACAAGGCTTTGAAATTCAACTAGAGTGACCGTCATCGCTGACCGTCACAACCGTGCCATCCAGACTTTAGAGACCGATTTGAGTCATAGTTTGTTAAGATGTTGTTGAGTTACAGTTCCATCGACGAGCTTCCAAAGATAGTCAAATATGCAGTTTAATGATCAAGTCCAATTATGCAAAGTTAAGGCTCGTCGGAATCAAGTGTTCGAATATGCATAAAGTAGTCGAATTCGTATCCATCAAAGGTGGAATGGGATCGTTCTCCCGAAGCTTAAGTTTGTATCGATCAAAAACTTGGACCAATAGTTTGTTCACATCGATACGTACGTAACGATACTCTATTCGTATCCATACTATATTCATATCGATACTCTATTCGTATTGATCGGTCCGTGCGTATCGGTTGGCTCGTATCGATCACCAGTTTTCAATTTTGTATCCATCGGTCTACGTTGATACACACCGCCCCCTTTCCCAGATCGATATGAAGCAATTTCAACCATCTTCTATCGATACGAAATCGATACCAGAGATCGAAAGTATGTAACTTTTGCATCTCCACTGGTTGCACCAAGGTGCCATTGGAGAGTGCCTCTTCGACCTCACTCCGGCTCCATCCCAATGTCAACAACTTCGGAACTGGCCGATGCCCTGGATGGAATGGCATTGAGACTCGAGTCTCGTCATTTTTTAAGAAGTGTTGATCGATCATCTACCTAGTTTAAAGAGATCGATCCGAAGGATTAGCAAGACGTGATGGTTTGAGGATGAAGGCTATTTTCTGTTTCTCAGTTTTTCTCGATACGAAGGCAAGAATAAAAATAGAAGGCAAGTGAGAAATTTCTTAAGTACAGAATGTATATATATGGACACGAAAACAAGAAGAGAAAAACGATTCGTCTCCCAGTTATTTCGACCGGTTTTAACAGGTTTCTTCTATCGATACGAAGATGGCTATTCGTATCCATCCATTCGAGCCCATCTGAAGTTCATTGACACGAACTGCTCTATTTGTAACCATCAATTTATAGCCCGTTAAGGCTCGTATACACCGATACGAATAACACCCGGATGACTGGTTGGACTATTCGTATCCATCATAAATCCCTCGATATGAAAAGAGACTCAACAAGCTACAAAGGCAAGGCTTGTGCGAACTGTTCGAATCCATAAAAATGCATCGATGCAAAAGGAACATCAAGACTGCACTAGTGCAACTTGTCTCCATCGATGCAAAATGTTTATTTCGCATCCATCAATGTGAATTACATTGATACGAGAACAATCATTCGACCTTCTATGTCGATCCAGGAGAGGATCGATACGAAGGAACATTCCAACAAAAACCGTCAAGAGTTGTTATAACTTGAATTTCACATCGATTCAGGAGAGGATCGATACAAAATTCGATTCGATAAAACTGACAATGACTTGTGAACGTGCGAACGTTAGCGAGAGTCAAGTTAACATATATGCATATATGTCGGACTAATATTCAATTTTCAAAATTCACAGGTCGAATGCCCACCTGATGACGATTACAACAACAAATAGCTAATGACTATCATACAACAATCAGTTACAACAGTACACGGTATAACAGTTGGCAGTCAACAATTCATATTACTGAAAATCGGTTAAAGGTTAGAGCTTTCGATGAAAAGACAACAATCGGTCAACAAGCCAGACAGAACTGTTCAGAATGAAGGATACAACTATTCAAAGCACGTCATGTTCTCACAAGACATACTTTGGGGGGCAAATGTTATCCTGCCTTTTGACAAGGCCATGATATCAAGGAATTGACTGAAAACCAAAGACCGCTCATCCCAATATCGAGTATACGTAGGTTCACTATGGATGTCGGTAAATTTTTTCCAAGTCCGAATCAACGTACAATTGATATGACGAGACAAGCAAAGCCATGAAAGCCAACGCTCCAAATTTCAAGTCAATCTGAGTTCGTATGCTCAAGATATGATCGATGCAATGTAATCAATCCTCTTGTTCGCATCCATCAAGCAACCAAAGAAAAACCGACTTCGTAACGATTAAGTTCGAACCGATCAGAGGCGCGTGATTTCGCATCGATCAGGAGAACAGTGTTGTTCGTATCCATCAAGCCTCCGTTATTCGTATCCATCAAGCCTCCTTTGTTCGTATCCATCAAGCTTCGGCTGTTTGTATCATTCAAAAAGTATTGTTTCGCATCCATCTTTTCGTATCCATCACGTACACTCAACTTCGTATCCACCTGGCCTGGTTTGATTTCGAATCCATCGATTGGAGTCAATTTGTACCGATTTGTCAAGGATTGATACGAACAGAGTGAAGGCAATCAATCGATACAAACATAATGGTTGCAATCGATGCGAACATACCTCAAGTGTATCGAAACAAACAGAGCAAAATCTGGTCGATACGAACAAGGCACTACCGATCGATACGAACTAGGCGCATGCACAGGGATAACTCGATCGTTCAGCATAAAAAGTGGACCGATCCAAGGAGTTAGCGCCACGTCAAATTGCAGGCACGTGCTCAAGAACGATTCGAACAGACCGATATGAAGTATATCGATACGAACAAGACAGCCTAGGGAAAACACGAGCTTGCATCGATCATAACTCACAATCTACAAGTCCAAATACCACTAAATTTTTACAGGAGCTTGCGTACAACCTAAAGAATGTTCATGCTAAATTTCGACTCGATTAGACCAAATCTTGATCGATATGAAATTCGTTCGTATCGATCACGGACCGAGTGCAAATCACGCAGGATCGATCGCGTGGGCCCCCCACGTGCCAGAAGAGGTCTCCCGAGATCTGAGCGAGATATTTGCAGCCTATGCCTATAAATAGCATCCCAAAGCTTATAGAAAAAAGGATCTTCTTGCTCTTTGACGTCCAGACTCTGTCGAATTCATCATTGTATTTGAATTTCACTGTTGTATTCGAGATTTACTGTTGTAATCCGCTGTAACCAGCAGAGAAAAGTTAATAAAAGTCAATCATTTCATAGTAGACGTAGGCAACGCGCCGAACCACTCTAAATCCCTGTGTTTCTGTGTACTTTCTTGTTTGTTTTTGAAGTGTTTGGTAGATAATCCTCCTTTTCCATTTAACTTCTTCAGTTTATCTCTACAAATACTTCCAAAGAGTGTTGTGCCCAATTTTGGTACAAACACTTTTATTTTACCCTAACTTTCTGTCTTTCCGGCACTTAAGTGCTCGGCACATGAATACCATGGATGTATTTAGTGTCAACATTCGAGGATCGAAAAGGAGATTGTTACAATAATATTAAATTTGTTGCAAAACCAGTACTACAAAAAAAAGTTTAAAAAAACATCTACTATTGTAAAGGATTAAATTAAAAATAAAACAAAATTATTACTAATAAAGAAATTGTACAAGCTTGCATTTTTCTTGGACTGCTTATATTTCTTCAATTGCTCAATCAATTTATAATGTATAGCTTGAGCCCAACATCTAGTATTGAACACTTTGACATACATAATATGGGGAACTAATTGATTGTGTACATAGTAAGTACTATTTGCTAAGAAAAAAGTGCCAAATAAGTACATAATCATTAACCTATAGAAATCTGAGCATCATCTCCATTAGTCCTTTTTTATCAATAATTTTCAAAAGTCCGGGATAAACATCTTTTCCAATAAACGCTTTCTTTGATATCAAATAACGACCAATAAAACTTTGAGTAGTTTCAAAAAATGGAACAACTCTAACTTTTTATTTCAAAGGAAACACTAGTAACCCTTAAAAAAGTTAGACATAATTATTTAATCTAATATAAAATATTAACTACACATATTTCATAAACAAACAAACCTTTTTTATCCAATCCAAAAAAATCAGAAATATCATCCGGCAAAATAGCAACTTGCTTATCTCCAAAAACAAAAACATTTCCACTATCATAATAAGATATGATTTGATCAATATCATCATTACTATCATAATAATCATCAAGAAGCCCTCCAAAAGTTTTCAATAAGAAGATCTTTTAAGTACATCTAGTAACTTGTCTTCTTTGTTATTTTTTTATAATAATTGAAGTCATCTAAAAGTGGTTTCAAAGTACATCTACATGACTCTTTTGATACAAATACTTCTTTCTTAATTACTTCAACACTTTCATCAGAATCTTCTGCCTTATCAACATGATAAGATTCTTCTTTCACTATGAGAAAACGTACGATTTCCGACGGCTGGCAGCCATCGGTGGCCGTCGGAAGACGTCGGAAACCGACGCAAAAAACCGTCACAAGTTCTCCAGTCGCTGCACAATTTTTCCGACGGCTTCCAACAGCGTCCGTTGTAATCTTTCTAACGGCTACCAACAAATAGCCCGACGGCTCTAGACGGCCGTCGAAGACACGTGGCCATTCAAGAGGTAGCAAAAAAACCACCACTAGCCGTCGAAATTTTCGACCTGAAGGCCGTCTCCAGCCGTCGGAATTACTAAAGCTTTTTTCCAGTATTCTACTGCGTTCTAGCCTAATATACACAACCCAGAAACATAATATGGTCACACACAAGCGCATATCGAATTCAGATATTCAATATAATATCAAATCATACAAATATACTCAAATCACATAAAGAAAATTAAACCAAGCATAACTCGCATAAAATAAAACCAACCAACACTTCGTTAACATAATGTACATATATGTCTTTGTACAAAATATACACCGTCGAACACCAACTTCCCACCATCAACTCACAAATGTCAAAATTACCATCACCAAATGTACCATCAAATAATATACACAACATCTCAAAGTATCCAACTCCACCAACTCAATGTATCATAAAAAAATACTAAACAGTGACGTGAAACAAAAAAAAACATACCTATCACTCCTGTTAATCACCTCCAAAACCTCCGGAACCAGCTGAAGATGGAAAGCAGCCACCATACTGCTGCATGTACTCAGTAATACGCTGGTCCAGTAGCCGTATCATTTCAATGGCCTACCGACGGTTTTGCTCCTCCAACTGCGCCACCCTAGCTCTTAATTCCTCGATCTCTGCTAGATCGATCTGAGCTCTGGTTTGGCTGGCTCTCCTCTGTCTACCCTACAATACTTATTTAATTTAGTAAAAGTTCAATTACTATAATCTTACTATCGAAGCTATAGTATAATATGTTAATTGTTATATCTATAAACTTATCATTGAAACTAATGCGATGTGAAGTTGTTTAGAACTGAAAGATTGCTAAATTGTTATATCTAAATATATTATTCATTACCACTTGATTGCCAAAACTGTAACGCCTATTCCATGAAGGTGGATCCATGACTGACTCAAAAATGACATCCTCCTCGTCTGTAGCCAGCTGCTTTGGATTAGTTTCTTTCAGGAGTTTCTGCCTTTGTTCCATAAACCGTGCCTGCGTGAATAAATAAAAATACATTTGAATTTAATAGCATGATATCTTAATTCATTATACTTTAATAATTAAAACAATTACTAATGGTATATAAACTAAAATATGCTTACATTGCTCTTCCGTGATTTATCGTCATGCCATGTATATGAAACAGCCCCGTCTAAATTTACATGCTCGACGGCATGAGTACAGGTAAGTACATCCATGTATGATACAGGACCCTGCGCCTCAGCTTCCTGAAATTAGTTATTATGTACTATTATTGTATTATTCAAAATTATATAGCACAATAACTATTTACAATTCACATTTAATAAATTTACAAACTTCTGGCGATATTGTTGGAACGACTTGGACCCTCTTCGATGAGTGACAAGATTTTTGTTCCTATCTGCAGAGTTCTCTACGACTGCGCCTATACATTTAAATAAATAATACATTATTTACTTACCAAATATTTTTGATATTTACATGTTAATCAAATAATTATTAAAAGATCAGTACACTTACCTTTGCTTCGTCATTATCCCAATGCGCCAACCACCCTTCTCACACACTCGCTCCCATCCAGTTCGGCTTCTCCTCTTTATGCTTCATCGTCGACATAGAATCTCGATAATTCTTCCTCATCTTCTGCATCCAGTAGTGTCTTACCAGCTGCATGTCATCTGCTTGGACGTCGACTACAGCCTGCATTTAATGATAAACAAGCGACAAATAATTAAACAATATAAGGTGAAACAATAAATAAGCGACAAAAAAATTAAGAATGGAAAACAGAGGATTATACTTAAATCCTATCTTATACACTCCATGATGTGGGAAGGGATATTATTCCACTTGGGCCAACAAGCCATCATCTTACTCTTATACGAATCTCCCGAAACTGATAGAACTACAGCTGACAGTTGTAGGTCGAACCCTCCTGTGTTAAATATGATACAGATTATTATATCGTACACAAAATATTTATGATGTTGAAAAAAATTTAATACTTACCCCTGCGCTCTAGGCACTAGATACACAGCGGGACGCTGTGGCGGCTACGATGGGCCGCTGCCATCGCCTTTGGATGAATCGGATGAGCTCCTCCTTCTGGATGATATGATACCTATCACAAACACATCATTTTATAAGAGGTTAATAGCATAATAATGAAATATATTGTATAATAATGACATAAATGACATAAAGTACATAAAGTGCAAAATATACCTGATTCAGATTTGGTCTCATATTCCGACGATAAGCAGAATATATGGCATTTTTAACATAAATTGCTATAATGACATAAATAGTAATGACAAAAATGACGTAAATGACGATAAGCAAATTCGATTTCATAAATGACATAAATTACATAACTTGCAAAATAAATCTCATCAATTACATAAATTGCATAATACATCAGAATTCAACATAATATTTATATCAATCCTCATCGTCTTTTGATTCAGATTCGGTCTCATATTCTACATTATTTTCTTCTCTACTCCCAAATGCTTCTACCAAAACGTTTGATTCATCGTTCAGAGGTCCAAAATCAGTACGATCGTCTGTCATTATTATTTCTTTGCTATGCTCAAGATATGCCTGATAAGCTTGTTCGTTTGGAATATTCTTTCCATCAAACGTAGATCTGGTCTTTGTTTTAAAAACTACCGACCAATCTGCTTTATCTATTTTTAGAGATGGATAAGGAGCGTAATAAATTTGCAATGCTTGTTTGACTAGTACAAAAGGATCGTACTTGTGATAATGCGTTGTGTGCTTTGTTTCAACAAGATTATAATCCTTGTGCACATTAATTCCAGAACATAGAGCATTGTTGAACCAATTGCATCTAAATAGAAAAACATCCTCCGCGGGTCGTGAGAAATATGTCAGTTGCAAAATTTGGGTTAAAACGCCATAAAATTCATTTATGTGATTTTCTGGATCATCACTACCATTAACAAATACATCTATATTATTAGTTAATTTTTCAGCATTGTATTCTTTAGTGTTAAATTTATATCCATTGACGAAATATATTGGATATGTCTTGACATTTCATTTTGGTCCCAATGCAAGATGTTTCAATCCTTTGTCGACACACAATTTCGCGGTTCATAAATGTACTTTGAAAACCAATCAGAAAATTCTTTACTGAGACCTCCGCGTGGATGTTCTCTTTCATAAATACTGCATATATGAATAAAATATTATATTAAATTCTACATGCGCATCCATTATTGAAATGATTAAATCAAGAATTATTATTTCATATTACCTAATAAATGGTGCAACTTCTGCACAATAAAGAAGAATATAAATGTGTGCTACATGAAGATCTCTATCGTCTAACCATACACCTATATATTTTCCAGAAGGTCAACCATGTCGTTTGAGAGGACTCTTGTTTGTGACATTCATCATTACATGGAACACTTTCAAATGATATGTTCACATGGTCACTGAAATAGTGAGAGAAAAAGAATGAAGCTTTTTTTTGATGTATGATTTACAGATCGAACCTTTAACGCGTGCTTTTTGCCTCACTTTTTTCTTCAGATGATTCAAGTATCTATGAAAAATTAATTTACATTAACTTTAACTTCCGAATGTAATTGAATTAATAGGTAACATATTAATCATACCTCTCGAATGGATAAATCCATCCATATTGCACAGGACCTCAAAGTCGTGCTTCAGATGGGAGATGAACATGTAAATGTTCCATTACATTAAAAAAATCTGGTGGAAATATTTTCTCCAGTTTCATGTATTTGGATAGTCCCTTACAAGTTCATATATGTCTTCGCTTGACCATATCGTTGGTGGTTGTCTGGTTTCTACTCTATTAGCTAAAAACTTTTTTCTATCTCCTCTGAAGGTATGATTAACATGGAGAAAACATCGATGGCAGTCAAACCATGAAATTTTCTTACCATTCGGTAAAGAAAATACACATGTTTCTTCATGCAATAAGGACAAGCTAGACGACCGTATGTACTCCATCCTGAAAGCATTGCATAGGCAGGAAAATCACTTATAGTCCACAACAAAGAAGCAAACATACAAAAAAAATTCTTTAAAACGTCGTATGCTTCTACTCCTTCGTTCCACAGTGTTTTTAACCCCTCAACTAACGGTTGTAAATAAACATCGATTCCTTGTGTCAGATCGATGGGGCCAGGAACGACAATAATAAGAAACATATATTAAGTTTTCATACTCATCCATGGAGGTAAATTATAAGATGTGATGATAATGAGCAAAGATGAATATTTAGCACCAAATTGAGAAAATGGTGAAAAACCATCCGTACATAATCCGACTCTCCACTGCAAAATTGGGATAAGTTTTGTCAAATGCTTCCATGCTTCTCCATCGACTGGATGTGTCAACGTACCTTCTTCGTCTGTTCTCACATTATGCCCTCTCATATGAGGTACAAGTATAGAAGATGTGTATAATCTTTGAGGCCTATGAGTGATGGGCAAATCATGCATACGTTTGTATGGAACTTCCTTTCCCTTCTTTTTTCTTGTTTTGTACATTTCCTCGTTACATATTCTACACTTCCTAAGAGTGATGTCCTTTTTCCAAAACAACATGCAGCAATTTAAATATGTATCCATTTTTTGATAAGGTAAACCAAAAACCGACATAAGTTTTTAACTTCATAGTGATTTTCACACATTAAATTATCGGACGGCATATGTCATTTTGCAGCTTGTACAACAGCCGTAAATCCAGCTTCGGTGATGTTGTATTTTGACTTCGTTGTAATATATTCTGCGCTTACTGATAGTTGAGTGCCGCTTTTACAACCATCCCAAAGAGGTTTCTTGGCAGCATCCAATAAATCATAAAAAAAATTTGCTTCAATATTTGGTTATTCAACATTTACATCGTCGTCGTCAACTTCAACCGTAGGGAACATTGATCATGCTGCATCTTTAACCATATTTTCTATACGATTCGTCATAACAATTTCATTACCAGCCACCTCTAATTCAGACTCTGCATAAGTATGTGCTACAACTTCTCCATGACGATCCCAAACATAATACTATGGTACGAAACCGTTTTTGTACAAACGAACTTTCACAATATCTGGTAACAAATACTTCAAATGTTTATACCTACTACATGGACAACGAATTTCTACATCGTTTCTGTTGTTACTTAAAGCAAATTCAACAAATACGTTTATACCATTATAGAAATCTTCCTTTATTGAGGCTCTCAGTCCCCTTCGTTGATACATCCATCTCCTCCAATCAACAAAATAATCGATCATTTTTGCTATTTAAAAAATATGCACAAATTCAAAAATAAATATTGGCAATTTTACGGATTGACATTTTATTTTTCAATGTATTGATACATAATCTTATACGCATCAATTTTACCCAACTTAAGAATACAATATTAAAATGTTGGTTTATGGTTTTCTTAGTTGTTGGTCTATCATCCTACTTCCCATTACAAACACAGTACGCACTTACATTTCGTAAATTATTTCGTTTTAAACGATTCAATAAAATTTTGGCAGCACTTCCCTTTTTTTTCCTGCATTGTACACAAATGCGTGTACACAGAAAACAAAAAAGAAAAGTGACGGCGAAATTTTGTGACCCGTTTAAAATGGAATAATGTACGAAATGTAATTGTTTACAATGTTCATAACTTGTCCAATACAGGGACAAATCCAGCAAGTATTGTACCAGATGAATATAAATGTCCGTTTTATGACAGAAATGAATATCTATATAACGATCATGTACAATACTTATCGGACGAGGCCAAAAGCTCTCTGAGGGACGTAATAAAAAAGTAGTTTATACAAAAATTGGAAGTTTTATAGTTTGTCTTCTTATTTATTATATAATATATTATTGTTTGTAAATGGTTGAAAATTTACTAATTTTATATATTTCAAAAAATTATTAATTTACCAAATTATTCCGCGTATTTTGTCGAATAAGATTGCTTCAATATTCCACGTTCTTTACGGTTTTTTGACTTTTTAGCACCTTTTCTCTAAGCGTATTGTTGTCATTTTACAATGCACTCAATTTCACTTTGAGACTCATGCATTCATTCTATACAAGTCAAGATGTTTAGAAGCAATGACATGGATGGTTCTAACTCCGACTGAAGTAGAATGTATCTCTATTTTTCGATAAGTAAGTTGTTTTCAAGTTCTATGACTTTTAGTTTGAGTACAGAGGGAAAATATTCCAATTAACACAAGACAATGCTAGAAATAACACATATATAATGGTTTACACATATACACAAATTCACAAATTATACCTACTCTTCACAATTTCAAGCTAACAAATGAAATAGGTATTCCATGTGATACTATAAACCATAATTAGGCTATTAGAAACAATTATAATCACTAATTAGCCCTAATTTATCAACTTAGGCAAATCTAGATTTAAGGTAAAAAATAGATTTTTCGCAAAAATAAGAGATTATACCTGAGATTGGAATCAATAGAAAATGATTAAGCAGCCGTGCAAGATCCGGAAGGTTGAATTTGATGTTTGGAAGCAAGAAATTGGGTTTTAGGGGTTTAAACTCCTTTTTGTTCGTTTATTGAAATGGGGAAGAAAGGTCTCGGCTGAGACCTGTATATTGCGAATTTCCGACGGCTTCCGACGACCGCCGACGGCCCATCGAAAGCCCTTGGAAATGCTCCGTCGGAAGCCGTTGCTAGTTGCTGTTGGTATTTCAGCATTTTCTACTAGTGTTTTTTTCTAAATTGAATTCGAAGTTCTAAATCAGAACTACACACTACTAGAAAAGGATTTTTATTCCGACAGCAAGGAGCGACGGCTTCCGACGGCGTTCGACGGGCCGTCGGCGATCGTCGGAAGCCGTCGGGAATTCACGAATTACAGGGCTCAGCCGAGCCTTCTTCTTCCTCATTCTTAACATGAAAATTTTTAGCAAAAAACCCCCAATTCCCTTCTCCAAGCTTCCAATCTCTAATTTCGAGCTTCCGGATCCTCCATGGCTGCCTAATCAAACTCTATTGCTCTCAATCTCAGGTATAATATCTTATTTTAACCAAAATATAATTTTTACTCTAAATCTAGATTTGCATAAGTTGGTAAATGAGGATTAATTAGTAATTGCATTTGTTTCCAATAGCGCAATAACGGTTTATAGCATCCCATGGTATACTTATTTCATATGTTATCGTGAAGTTTTAAAGAGTGTGTATAATTTATGATTGTGTGTATATGTAAACCATTGTATATGTGTTGTTTATACCATTTTATTGTGTTAATTAGAATAAGACATGAGTTGTATAACATCTTGACTTGTATAATAATAATGAATGCATGAGCCTAAAAGAATTTGATTGTATTGGAAAATCATAATAATATTAAAACAGCCTTATTCGATAAAATACGCGGAACAAATGTGGTATATTAATAATTTTTTGAAATGTATTAATAAAATACGCGGGACATTTAATTAACTAATGTCCCTTAGAGAATTTTTGGCCCCGTCTGATGAGTGTTGTACATGATCGTTATATAAATAGTCGTTTTTTTCAAAAAACGACCATTTATATTCATCTGGTACAATGTTTGTTGGATTTGTCCGTATTGGACAAGTTATGAACACAGTAAACATTTACATTTTGTATACTACTTCGTCTCAAAAGGTTCATAAAATTTCGGCCTAACTTTTCTTTTTTGTTTCCTGCGTACACGCATTTGTGTACAATGCAGGGAATAAAAGAAAAATGCTGCAGAAATTTTGTTGAATCATTTGCGACGAAGTAATATACGAAATGTAAATGCTTATTGTGTTTGTAATGGGAAATAGGATGCCTGACCATGAAAAAAATATCTTTTTGTACAAAATTTTGTAACGATACGTTAAAAAATAAAATGTGTCATATTTGAAAATATTTTTTAATTTGTGAAATAGTTCTTTAAATTCGAATATTATACGACCATGAAAATAATCTTTTTCGAATTTGTATTCTTGAAAATAAATATTAAATTTTGAACTTGTGACTCATTTTCTCAAATAGGAAAAATGATTGATTATTTTGTTGATCGAAGGTGATGGATGTATCAAAGAAAAGGACTGAGAGGCTCAATAAAAGAAGATTTTTATAATGGTATAAACGTATTTGTTGAATTCGCTTTAAGTAATAACGGAAACGATCCAGAAATTCGTTGTCCGTGTAGTAGGTGTAGACATTTGAAGTATTTGTTACCAGATATTGTGAAAGTTCATTTATGCCAAAACGGTTTCGTACCCGAGTATTATGTTTGGGATCGGCATGGAAAAGTTGTAGCAAATACTTCTGTAGAGTCTGAAAGTGTCGTTAACGAAGTAGTTACGACGACCGGTATAGAAAATATGGTCGAAGATGTAGCACGATCAATGTTTCCTATGGTTGAAGTTGACGACGATGATGGAAATGTTGAAGAACCAAATATTGAAGCAAAAAAAATTTATGATTTACTAGATGCTGCTAAGAAACCTATTTGGGATAGTTGTAAAAGCGGCACTCAGTTGTCAGTAATCGCAGATTACATTGCGATGAAGTCAAAATACAACATCACTGAAGCTGGGTTTACGGCTGTTGTACAAGCTGCAAAAAGACATATGCCGCCCGATAATCTAATGTGTGAAAATCATTATGAAGTTAAAAAACTTATGTCGGCTTTTGGTTTACCTTATCAGAAAATAGATACATGTTTAAAAGGCTGCATGTTGTTTTGGAAAGAAGACGCAAACCTTAGAAATTGTAAAATTTGTAATCAGTAGAGATACAAACCAAGAAAAAAGAAGTGGAAGGAAGTTCCGAACAAACGTATGCATTACTTACCCATCACTCCAAGGCTTCAAAGATTTTATGCATCTTTTGTAACTGCATCTAATATGATATGGCATAGTGTGAGAACGGAGGAAGAGGGTACGTTGACACATCTGACCGATGGAGAAGCATGGAAGCATTTCGATAAAACGTATCCAAATTTTGCAACGAAGAGTCGAAATGTTAGATTAGGATTATGTACGGATGGTTTTTCGCTATTTTCTCAATTTGGTTCTAAATATTCATCCTGGTCCATTATCGTCACACCGTATAATTTACCTCCATGGATGTATATGAAAACGCAATATATGTTTCTTACTGTTGTCGTTCCTGGCCCCGACGATCCGACACAAGGAATCGATGTATATTTACAACCGTTGATTGAGGAGTTAAAAATATTGTGGAACGAAGGAGTAGAAACATACGATGTGTCCAAGAAGAAATTTTTTCGTATGTTTGCTTCTTTGTTGTGGACTATAAGTGATTTTCCTGCCTATGCAATGCTTTCAAGATGGAGTACTGCCGGTCGTCTAGCATGTCCATATTGCATGGATGAAGCACGAGCGTTTTCTTTACCTCATGGTAAGAAAATTTCATGGTTTGACTGTCATCGATATTTTCTCCATGTAAATCATCCCTTCAAAGGAGACAAGAAAAACTTTTTAGCTAATAGAGTAGAAACTAGACAACCACCGACGATATGGTCAAGCGAAGACATATATGAACTTGTTAGGGACTATCCAAAGATATATGAAACTGGAGTGCAAAAAGAAATTGAAGGCAAATCGATTGTTCATAACTTGTGCAAACAAACTATTTTTTGGGAGTTGCCGTATTGGAAACATATTCTGCTTCGTCATAATATAGACGTGATGCACAATGAGAAAAATGTATTTGATAATGTTTTTAACACAATTTTGAATGTGAAAGGGAAGACGAAGGATGATTTGAAATCAAGACGCGATATAGAAGAATTATGCAAACGTCCTGAGCTTCATATGAAATCAAATGATAGTAAAAAACCCAAAACATGTTACAAATTAGATAATAATCAAGTTAAAGTTATGTTAAAATGGGTGGAAGGGTTAAGATTTCCTGATGGGATATCATTAAATCTTCGTAGATGTGTTGACTTTAAAAACGGTAGATTGAGCGGAATGAAAAGCCATGACTGTCACATAATGATGGAAAATTTATTTTCCGTTATGTTCAAAGAACTACCGCCGTTAAAAGTTTGGAAGGTAGTAACGGAGCTTAGTATGTTTTACAAAAAGCTTTGTTCGACTACTTTAAAAGTGCAACGTTTACGTAAACTTGAAGTAGATATTCCTATATTGCTCTGCAAATTAGAGAAAATATTTCCGCCAGGTTTTTTTAATGTAAGGGAACATTTACCTGTTCAACTCCCATCTGAAGCACGACTTCAAGGTCATGTCCAATATGGATGGATGTATCCATTTGAGAGGTATGTAATATGTTATCACGTAATTTAATTGCATTTGAAAGATGAAGTTAATGTAAATTAATTCTGCATAGATATCTAAATCATCTGAAGAAAAAAGTGAGGCAAAAAGCACGAGTTGAAGGTTCGATATGTAAATCTTACATCGAAGAAGAAGCTTCGTTCTTTTTCTCACCATTTCAGTGACCATGTGAATATATCATTTGAAAGTGTTCCTTGTAATGAGGAAGCCCACGAACAAGAGTCCTCTCAAGCAATGTTATCTATTTTTAGACAACATGGTCGGCCTTTTGGAAAATGTGTAGAAATATGGCTAGACGATAGAGATCTTCATGTAGCACACACTTATATTCTTCTAAATTGTGCCGAGGTTGCACCGTTTGTTAAGTAATCTGAAATAATAATTTGTGTTTTATTCTTTTCTATAATGCATGCGCGTGTATAACCTAATGTAATAATTTGTTTATATATACAGTGTTTATGAACGTGAACATCCGAACGGAGATCTCAGTAAAAAAAATTCCGGTTGGTTTTCAAATTACGTTTATCAGCCGAGAAATTGTGTTGTTGACGAAGGATTGAAACATCTTGCGATGGGACCAAAAAGAGTGGTCAAGACATATCCAATATATTTCGTCAATGGATATAAATTTAACACCAAAGAATACGGTGCAGAAAAATTAACGAATAATACTGGTGTATTTGTTAAAGGATGAGTGCGTGTTGGCCGAAGTAGGATAACATCCCTCCCCACATAGTAGTGTATTTGGCAGGATGTCCTAGTAAGTATATTTTTTTGTTTTCCATTTTTAATTCATTTTTGTCGTTTTTTTACTGTTTATCGTTAACAGTTTAATATTCTTTTTGCTTTTTATCGTGAAAAACAGGCTGAGATAGACATTCAGACAGACGATATGCAGTTGGCACGAGAATATTGGATGAAGAAGATACGTAAAAACTACAGGGACTCGATATCCGAAATCAAGAAATCAGGTAAGAAACCACGTTGGATGGGGGAGAGCGTATGACAAGCATGGTTGGGATATTGGTAAACTGACGAGGCGAAGGCAAGTATACTAACTTTTTTTAAATTATTTGACTGGTAGTAAATATCAAAAAATACATGATCGATAAATAATGTATCAAATTTTGAATGTACAGGCAGATTCGGAAAGAAACTCTGCAAACAGAAATAAAAATCCCGTCACTCATCGCGGAGGGTCGAAGTCATTTCAGCAGTATCGGCAGGAGTTGGTAAATTTACTGAATGCAAATTGTAAATAGTTTGTGCTATATAATTTTAAATGTACAATAATTGTATGTAAAAATCAATTTCAGGAAGCTGAGGCGCATGGTCCCGTGGGCTATATGGACGTGCTTACTCGTACGCATGCTGTCGAGCATGTAAATTCGGACGGGACAGTTTCGTATACATGGCACGAAGATAAATCCAGCAAGAGCCATGTAAGCATATTTCATTTTATGCAGTATTAGTAATTGTTCTACTTGTTAAAATATAATGAAATAAGATATGATGATATTAATTTGTTAATGCAGGAAAAGTTTATGGAGCAGCGCCAGAAACTCCTTGCTGATACGGGTCGAGATCAGCTGACGACGGATGAGGAGGATGCTATTTTTGAGTCATTATGGATCCATCGGAGCATGGCAGACGATACGGATTTGGCAATCAAGTGATAAGTAAATAATATATTGGGTATCATATAAGTTTTCAAATTCAGTACATTGGTTTTGAGTCACTTCATTATGAAAGCATT
This sequence comes from Allium fistulosum, assembly GCA_030737815.1. Classification (NCBI taxonomy): domain Eukaryota; kingdom Viridiplantae; phylum Streptophyta; class Magnoliopsida; order Asparagales; family Amaryllidaceae; genus Allium; species Allium fistulosum. The sequence goes on along the minus strand of CM060901.1, from coordinate 934,860,128 downwards.
ATGCATTACCAAAATATATTAATTCGTTACTTGAATGTCATTTCAAAAAAATAACAACGAAAAAGACATGTTATTTAATTTAGTTTGCCTGATATATGCCGTACATAAGCATAAATTTGTCACATTTACTGTTAAAGAGATCAAAAGCAGTGATATCTCGTAATGTAACGTACTATTATTTTTGTTAATAAATGGTTGAATCACAATTAAAAAACGGCCAAAAGAATATATTTTCAAATGTATACATTATACATGCATAAACTAAATTAAATAACGTTATCACGCTGCTAATCGTTCACATACCTGCACATACACTTACATAAACATGCATAAACTAAATTAAATAACATTATCACACTGCTAATCATTCACATACCTGCACATACACTTACAGAGATCACACAGCTAAATTAAATATTTATTACAGGCCAGCAGTCAGAGACGGGGTAGGCAGACTAGAGCTCAGATCGATCTAGCAGAGATCGAAGATTTGCGGGCTAGAGTGTCGCAGCTGGAGGAGCAGAACCGTCGGCAGGCCATAGAGACCACACAGTTGCTAGACTAGCGTATCGCCGAGTACATGCAGTAGTATGGTGGCCGCTTCCCTTCCTCTGCTGGCTCTGGTTTTGGAGGAGATTGATTGATTGCTTTGGTCGGTATGTTTGTTTCTGTTTTGTATGATTTGGTAGATGGTGGAGGTAGTTGTTGATTTATGTACTATGTTATGATACACTTAGCTATTTTGTTGTATAATTATGTGGATGTTGAGGATGTTGGGTGGTGATTATGTGTTTTGACTTAATTTTATGTATTTTTTTTTTGGTGAATTGTGTATAGTTTGGTTTTTGGTATTTGGTTGAAATATTATATATTGGATTCTGCATAATAGTGTTTGTATGGGAAATGTGGATGAAGGCTATATTATAGCAGAAATATAAAAAATGCAGCAGATTTCCGACGGCTTCCGACAGCTTTCAGGTTATATTTTTCCAACGGCTTCCGACCGCTTTCAGATCAACGGTTTCCGACAGCTTCTGACAAGTGTCGGAATCCGTCGAAATTCGTCGGAAGCCGTCGAAAGCCGTCGAAAATACGAACGGCGAGATGTGTCGGAAGCCGTCGGAAACACTGCACGCCGACGCCTTATTTTCCGACGGCATTTTTTGACGGCTTCCGACGACCTCCGACGGCCGCGACGGTTTTCTGCCGTCGGAAAATGCCTTTTTCCTTGTAGTGACGGAATCAGTCTCTTCAGAATCACTAGATTTTTCAACAGCTATAGCATCATGAAATATTTTCTCAACTGATTTCTATAAAACAAAAATTAAATTCAATAAATCAATCAATATAAACAAATTGTATATTTCTTTAATTTTCAACTAAAGTAAATGTAGTAATTATTAAATCAAACTTAAAAAAATTCTGCATTTTGAAATACGGTTAGAATATGAAAGTAATAGTTACCAACTGAAGTTACTAAAATGCACTTTAAGACTGCACTTGGTAACCAAAATGCAGTAAAAATTTTGTGTAACTATTATTACAACTAAATTAACCAAATGCAATAACCTTTTCAATAGCAAATATTATTAACAACAATTAATAAGTTTATCATAAATAAAAAAACGCATAACCCAAAAGCAGTAAAACCATATTGACTAGCATTACACTAATGAACTAAATGATAACTGCATAACACTAATGTAATTACATTATAATTTAAAATTTAACTTAATTTTTAATGTAACTATCAAATTCTAGTTTTCAAAATATTATAACTACATTTTTTAACTACATATAATAAATGCACTAATAAATATTATAAAAAAGAAAATAAAATTATTAATTAAAAATAATTATTTTTGACTGCATTTAAAAAAGCAGTAATTATAAGCATCTAATTTTCTTTTAAGAAAATTGTAAGTAATTGCAATTATATGAACGAATAAAGTAAAAAAAAAATACAACTGCATAACCCAAATGCAATAGCATTTTAAAAACAAAAAACTTTTCAATAGCAAACATCATTAACAATTTATTATTTAGTTATCATAGTCAAAAAAACTGCATAAACCAAATGCACTAAAACCATATTGATTAGAATAGCACTAATGAACTGAAAAATAACTGTATAACAATAATGCAACTACATTGTAATTTAAAATCCAACTAATTTTTTTGAATATAATTATCAAATTGTGGTTTCCATGATATTATAACCAAATTTTTTAACCACATATAATACATGCACCAATAACAATTGTCAAAACGGCAATAAAATGTTATCAATTAACTAAAAATAACTATTTTTCATTGCACTTAATAAAGCATTAATTATAATCATACACATTTTTTTAGAATGTTATAAGTAAATGCAATTACATTAACGTATAACTTAAAAAAATACAACTGCATAAACCAAATGCAGTAAAACCATATTGGTTAGAATAACACTGATGAACTGAAAAATATCTACATAACACCAATGCAGTTACATTATAACTTAAAATATAACTGTGTTTTTTGAATATAAATATCAAATTCTAGTTTACATAATATTATAACTAAATTTTGTAACCACATATAATATATGCACCAATAAAAATTATCAAAACGGCAATAAAAAATTATCAATGAACTAAAATCTATTTTTCACTGCACTTAATAAAACAGTAATTATAAACATATTTTTTAGAGTGTTGTAAGTAAATTAGAGCTGTTATTGTAACGGTAAATTTACCATTACCATACAATTACCAGTCAATTGGTTACCATTATTGATTGATATCGGTATACTAGTTTAATAAGTATGCTAATGGTAAATTTACCATTTTTCTACGGTAAATTATCGGTAACATTTCTTCAAAACTAGTGGTAACGGTAAATTTACCAGTCGATTTAAAACACATGTATATTCATGTGATATGCTTTAATATAGACATTTAGCACCAAGACTAAATTTAGTTCAGTAATCAAGTCAAATAATTCCAAATACACTTCTTTTCTTTCTCATTTATGTCTTATATTAAGTAACACTATAAATAGTATACCGAAGATGCGCTATAGTGTAAAAACATGTCAAGTTATGGATTTTTTTTGAACAAACGGTAATTTACCATTACCAATGTAACGGTTACCAGATTATCGGTATACCAGTGTTCGGTATACCAGTCGATCGGTAACGGTAAGCAATTTTAGGTTACTAGTAAAAATGGTACGGTAATGGTATTTCTCAAATGGTAACGGTGACCACTAGCATGACTGCCCTAAAATAAATGCAATAAATGTATAACTTAAAAAAATACAACTGCATAAACCGAATGCAGCAAAATTTTAAAAACAAAAAAGCTTTTTCAATGGCAACTATTATTAACAACAACTAATTAGTTATCATGGTAAAAATAATGAATAATCTGAAAGCAACAAAACCATATTGATTAACTAAGACTAATGAACTGAAACATATAACTGCATAATCCTAATAGAGTCAAATATGAACAAAATCAGCTATACTAATTATCATAACCCTAATGAACTAAAAAAACAACTGCATAACGCTAATGCACTGGAGTTAATCATACTTATTACGATAATACATATTTCGAACAAAAATAACTGTATAAAATTAATTAAAAATAATAATAATGAACGACTATACCTTTCAATTCGTTATTAAAAAGGGACCCAAGACCAATTTTTCAGTTTCATTATATATACGAGTACATATGCACGCCCAGGTGGGCCTGAATTTAACCATAATGTGCATGCATTATTATTTGTATCTATGGAAGTAGATTTGATAGTAGCATCCCCACATTTGAACGCCGCCTAGGCAGAAACCACTATTTTTTTATTCTGACTACAATAACTTCTTCATACTAACTCAGAATCAGGCAAAACTTCAACCGATGAACTCCTACCTAAATTACAGACAATATGGTACACTCGGATACTTCATCTTATGAACGTACACTGTAGTTCTCCAAGGGGACTGACAGTTTACTTTGCAAAATAACATGGCACAACATCCTCATATTTTCGCCTAGTGTAGAAGCCGCTATTTTTTTTATTTAGACCGTTATATTTTCTTCATACTAACTCGGAATCCGGCGAGACTTCGACAGATTAACTCCCACCTAAATTACGGATAGTATGGAACACTCGGATACTTCATCTTATGAACGCACACTGTAGTTCTCCATGGGGACTGACAGTTGTACTTAGAAAATAACAGGCTAACTGTTAACGCTAAAAAGTGAACGCTAACACCCGGTGTATGTAATAGAATTGTGAAAGCACCACCCGTTGGTACGGGAACAGAATATAAGCTGAAAATAGCAGAAAAGCAGTAAATGAACAACAGATTTATAGTGGTTCGGCCCGTAATTGAGCCTACGTCCACTTTATAGTCTTTTATTGCTGATTCGGTTACAATTCGATACAAATCACTTGTCAAATACAATGCAACTTGATCACACAACAATCTCGACTACTAGCTCAAACTTCGGTGATGAATCTTGCTAAATCCGTGTCGGATAAATGAAGCCCTTCACGAAGCTTGTTGTAGTGCCTTGAGTGTTGGAAGATCTTTGCTTGTTGAATGAGTTGTGAGTGCAGCAGAGTCTGGACGCTTGAAGAAATGATTTGCCCAAAAGTTCCCCTCATGTTGGAAGTGGTGGGGTATTTATAGGAGCTGATTTGGACTCTGGAAATTTTCCTAAGTCCTAAGTCGTAGCCGACTTAGTATAAGTCGTGGCCGACTTATGATAGGTCGCAGCCGGCTCATCAACACTCCCTTAGTAGCTCATCTCCTCTTCTGGTTTTATGTTTTAAGTCCTAAGTCGCCGAAGACTTCAGGTAAGTCGGTGACGAGGTAAAGGAGTATAAGGTGTTCTGAGATTGTATACGACTTAGTATAAGTCGTAGGTCGGCGACGACTTAAGAGATAGGTCGTAGGTCTTAAGTTATCAACAATTGCCTTAGGTCCAAGACTCCCTTATCTTGTAGACTCTTAAGTCGTAGTACTTCTTAACTCGGAGTATTTCATAACTCGGAGCATTTCATAACTCGGTGTTGTTAGGTCGGAGCAGAGTTAACCCATAGGTTGTTAAGCTTTTAACTCGTAGGTCGTTGAATCCCCATAGGTCGTGGCCATCCTTAACTCGCAAACTGCTAAGTCGGAGCTTTCTTAACTCGGAACCCTTCTTAAGTCGGAGCTCTCCTTAAGTCGTAGTTCTTTAGGTTGCAACATTGCTAGGTCGCAATGTTCCCTGTAGCTTTACCAAGTCGTAAGTTGCGAGCTTCCTTTAGCAGTTAGGTCACTAAGTCTTTAGGTTGCGAGGTTCTTGAGATAGTTAGGTCGCGACGTTCTTTTAGGTCGCTGTGTCTTAGGTCGTAGACTTCAGTTAGGTCGCAGAATCTCTTCAGCAGTTAGGTCGCAAGCTTCATTGACTCGCTCAATATTTTAGGTCGCTTCTCAATGGGAGTTAACACTAACACATCCCCATATTTCAACTCCACCTAGTGTAGAAACCGCTATTTTTTTTGTTCAGACTGCAATAACTTCTTCACACTAACTCGGAATTAGGCGATACTTCGACCAATAAACTCCCACCTAAATTACAGACAATACGGTATAATTGGATACTTCATCTTGTGAACGCACACTGTAGTTCTCCATTGTGACTGACAATTGTACTTGGAAAATAACATGCTATATCCCCACTTCAACGCTCACTGTAGTTCTCCATGGTGACTAATAGTTGTATTTAGAAAATAACAGACTACATCCTCATATTTGAACTTTTCCTAGGAAAAAGCCGTTATTTTTTTGTTCAGACTGCAATAACTTCTTCATACTAACTCGAAATCAGACAAAACTTGGACCGATGAACTCCCACCTAAATTACGAACAATATAGTACACTCGGATACTTCATCTTGTGAACGGACACTGTAGTTCTTCATGGGGACTGGCAGTTTACTTAGAAAATAACATGCTACCACATTCCCATATTTGAACTCTCCCTAGTGCAGAAGCCGCTATTTTTTTTGTTCAGTCTGCAATAACTTCTTCATACTAATTCGGAACCCGGCGAGACTTCGACCGATTAACTCCCACCTAAATTACGGACAATATGGAACACTCGTATACTTCATCTTGTGAACGCACACTGTAGTTCTCCATGAGGCTGACAGTTGTACTTAGAAAATAAGAGGCTACCACTTCCCTATATTTAAACTCTGCCTAGTGTAGAAGTCGCTATTTTTTTGTTCAGACTGCAATAACTTCTTCATACCAATTTGGAATCTGGCGAGACTTCGACCGATTAACTCCCACCTAAATTACGAACAATATAAAACACTCAAATACTTCATCCTGTGAACGCACATTGTAGTTCTCCATGGGGACTGACAGTTGTACTTAGAAAATAACAGGCTACCACATCCCCATATTTAAACTCCGCCTAGTGCAGAAGCCGCTATTTTTTTGTTCAGACTGCTATATTTTCTTCATACTAACTCGGAATCCGGCGAGACTTCGACATATTAACTCCCACCTAAATTACAGACAATATGGAACACTCGGATACTTCATTTTCTGAACGCACACTGTAGTTCTCCATGGAAACTGACAGTTGTACTTAGAAAATAATAGGCTACCACATCCCCATATTTGAACTCCTCCTAGTGTAGAAGTCGCTATTTTTTTGTTCAAACTGTAATAACTTCTTCATACTGATTCAGAATCCGGTGAGACTTCGACCAATTAACTCCCACCTAAATTACGGACAATATGGAACACTCGGAAACTTCATCTTGTGAACACACACTGTAGTTCTCTATGGACACTGACAGTTGTACTTAGAAAATAACAGGATACCACATCCCCATATTTGAACTCCGCCTAGTGCAGAAGCCGCTATCTTTTTTGTTCAGATTGCAATATTTTCTTCATACTAACTCGGAATCCGGCGAGACTTCGACTAATTAACTCCCACCTAAATTACAGACAATATTAAACACTCGGATACTTCATCTTGTGAACGTACACTGTAGTTCTCCATGGGGACTGACAATTGTACTTAGAAAATAACAGGCTATCACATTCCAATATTTGAACACCGTCTAGTGCAGAAGCCGTTATTTTTATGTTCAGACTGTAATAACTTCTTCATACTAACTTGGAATTTGACAAAACTTCGACCGATGAACTCCCACCTAAATTACGGACAATTTGGTACACTCGGATACTTTATCTTGTGAACGCACACTGTAGTTCTCCATTGTGACTAACAGTTGTACTTAGAAATTAACAGGCTTTATTCCCATATTTGAAAACTATTTCTTTATGAGATGTAAAAGGGTATATTTGAAATTTCAAAAAGACACCGAGTAAATCTATTCAATGAATTTTCTTTATTAGTAGTAAAGATAAAGATAGAGTGAACGATTTCCATTATTATAATGAGAAGTATTTCTGGTATTTCAAAAAAACACGATTGAATTCCTATTCAAGGAATTCTCATTAATTATTAGTAGTAAAGTTAAAGTACGATAAGTCAATAACCTTAGTGCTTCCCTATTAAGAAATAGGACCCGAGACCAAAGGACGATAAGCCAGTAAGCTGAGTGCTTTACATTAAGAAATAGGGACCCGATATAATTTTCAGTTCCATTATATATAAAGCCCGATAAATCAATAAGCTGAGTGCTTTGTCCGTACGAAACCGCGGCCATAAGTTGTAGAAGCCACTGTGGCATAGTACAAAAGATTGATACATTATCTTTCCAAAAAAATAGTCTAAAAAATAATCTAAAAAATAATAATAATATATCTTATATGTAAGCAGAAAACTCTGAGATACTCCAGCCCACGCGTGACCTCCAACCTTATCATATCCACAATCATATAGAACTTGTGTAGTAAGTTAAAATTGATGATTTTATGCTCTGGAGCACCAAGTACTTTTATTATTGACATAATTGATATTATATTAAAGATTTATGCATGTCATGGATCATAATACCATTACAGTCGTCCATCATAACGACTAATATTAAATTATAATAATTACAATAAACTCTACTAGCAGCTGTTTTGAGAGAAATCAAATCTTTAACCCCTTTAAAATCCTTCTTACATAAGCTGATAACTTTAGACAGAGTTGTCGTGACACAATCATGAGCACAAATAAAGCACAAAATCAATAATGAAAAGCAAGCATAAAATTTTCCCAGTGAACCATGAATAATACCCGACTACCAGAATAGGATATATATTCCAGAACATGTGTTCATTAGTTAGATCCATTTGTAGTTACTTGATAGGCTATTACATTTTATTATATTCTGGGTACTGCTACCCGATAGGGCATTAGATACAATATTCTTTAGTTACTTTGCTTTCAAAGCAACTTGTTCCATGTAATGGTGAAAAAATCTACATGACGCGTTGCAAAATATTGGACAAGCAAAATGCCTTATAATACATAGTAAAGGGATTGCCGATTATAGTATAACTCGTCTGAAACAACAAATTTATACTCTAGAAGTATTATTTTGTTCTAAGTTTCCAAACCATTAACATTTTTGTTTGTGTACTTTTACAGCTTGAATGACAATACCTGTATATATATATATATATACTACATTGTTTTACACAATTTTCAACTAGCTAGCTTTATGTGCCACTTAAAGGATCATCAATAGTTAAAGGAGTTGCCAAAAAAGTTGTATTATTGAGAATAATTATGTGAGAAGAAAAGCAAAACAAGATGATGTGTAATTTTGATAGAACTATTCAGTGAAGAGACAATTTGATGATTGTAATGATGAAAACTGTGAAACAGATATAAGTACAGTTTTCAATGATTTTGCACCTTGTCAAATGTCATTATAAGTGGCATGAATCGTTTGGGCAATCTTGATAAACGCCATATGAAACACTGGAGAATGCACCAAGCCTGACATACAGAAGCAAAAGGGAAATATTTGATGGAATACACCGGAGAATTGCATAATAAAAAGAAGAAGGGTGCCCACCATTTGTTGTGTGATTTTCACATGAAAGTGAACAAGAATCAAGAATCAGATAACTTTGGGCTGCACAGGTGCCTGGAACTGTCAAAATATGACCAAACCCATTAACCCAACTCATTTACCATATTTATAAATGAGTTGGGTCAACCCATTTATGAATTTTATTAAATGGGTTATGAGTTGGATTGATCTATTTTTAAAAGGGTTATAATTACCCATTTACTAAAGGCTTAAAATTTGAAAATATAAAGGATTGGAACGCTCGGATACTCGTTTTGTGAACGCACACTGTAGTTCTACATGAGGACGGACAGTTATACTTAGAAAATAACAGGCTACCTCAGCCCCATATTTAAACTCCGTCTAGTGCAGAAGCCGCTATTTTTTTGTTCAAACTATAATAACTTCTTCATACTAACTCGGAATCAGACGAGATTTCGACCGATTAACTCCCACCTAAATTACGGATAATATGGAACACTCGGATACTTCATCTTGTGAACATACACTGTAGTTCTTCATGGAGACTGACAGTTGTACTTAGAAAATAACATGCTACCACATCCCCATATTTGAACTCGCCTAGTGCAGATTCCGCTATTTTTTTTGTTCAGATTGCAATAACTTCGTCATACTAACTCGGAATTAGACGAGACTTCGACCGATTAACTCCCATCTAAATTACGGACAATATGGAACACTCAGATACTTCATCTTGTTAATGCACGCTGTAGTTCTCCATGGAGACTGATATTTATACTTAGAAAATAACATATTACCACATCCTCATATTTAAATTTTGATGAAAATTTAATTTAAATTTTTAATTTTTAAAATTTGATTTTTATCGAAACTCAAAACGTAAAAATTAGACTTAGAATTATTTTATATCTATTTGTTTTTTATTAGTCAAATCAAATTTAAATCTTTAAATGGGTAACCCGCTTATTAATGGATTGGGGCATAAATGAGTTGGACCATAAATGGGTCAAAAAGATTGGGTCATAAATGGGTTGACAAACTTGACCCAACCCATTTTGACCCAACCCGACCCGTTTGATAGGTCTAGATGCCTGCAGGATCTCAAGTATCATGGATTGGTTATGCAAATTGATGCGATGCGATGCTTATTATAGCATTTTTGTATGTGCTGAGTTTATTGGATACGTATGCTTATCTATATTAACTGCTATTATCCAAAATTTCCAAAAAAAATGATAAAATAAATGAGATAAATTCATTTCCTTTTCCATTTATATCTATCTCAAAATTAATCACTATTTCCTCTTTAGTGCCGAGCTTGGCGAAATTTAATACTCAAAAATACCTTTTATTCACTGTTTCTAACATGGATGGAATGATCCCGGCCTTATTTGATGAAACACAAAAGGTACAGAAGTAAGGCGAATGGATCTTAACTACTACAACTCACATGGAATCGATCACATAGACAAAGAATTACATAAGTCAACTAACTATACATGTACAAGATAACATGGACAAAACACAGCTCATAATATTGCAGAACAAGGAAAGGGGGACGGGACTCATTATTGAAAGAATCTAGGCAGATCCGCATTAAGATTAAGATCGTCATCATAAACATGGATCCTATAAAGCGACCGAATTGATAGAGTTAAGGGTATGGAATAGTGGTAATAATGTAATTTGATTAAGTATTTAATATCTCTAATAAAGTTTATTCGAGATGAAAGTATGTTTTTTGCTTTTATTTCTAATGTATGTGTAACAACCCTGCTTTCTACGTCATAAACTAAATAAATTTAATAAAAAAAAAGATTTGAATTTGATTTGTGATGATTATTATTTTTGAAAATAAAATTTTATGAAATTAAAGACTATTTAATAAAAAACTTGTTTTATAAACTCGAATAAATTTTTTAATAAATATAAAATATTTTAAAATGTAAATAACTTTTGTATGATTGAAATAGTTGAAAAATAAATTTACTATACTTTGGAATAATGGACGATTGAATAAGAATATATAAGCATCGAATTTAATGAAATTGTCCAACTATCGAAATATAATTTTTAGAATGAAGTGCAAATTTTTGAGAAAAAATGTGTGATCCTCTTCGAATAGAGGAGAGCACACATGCGAATATATATATATATATATATATATATATATATATATATCACGAATATAAAGTGCTGCCAACATGCCTGGCAGGTAACAAAAACCAAATACATATATATCAAATCTCAGGTACTCCTAAGATGAGTTCCGGCAAGGCCATCACCCATCACACCCCGATATCGAGCTCCGGCATGGCCACCGCCCGATATTAAGGTGTTAGAAGTACCTAAAAAACTAGTGGAAAAACAAAAACTACTGGATGACGTCCCAGACTAATGAGGAAGCTCCACCCAACTGAATCAGGAGAGGTGAATAAGCATCTGCTCTAAAGTGGATCTGCTGAAAAGAGAAACCGCTCTGAAGCCTCTGAACAAGAGAAAGGGTACCCTCTCTGCTCTGATGACCTCTCTACCATCTGATGTTCAGCAATCTGAAGATATGAAAACCTGCAAAGTGAACCTGATATCCTATCTCCCATACCTGTAACTGGAAAAAGACTAAAGAAAAAATTAGAATGATACATTTATATGTATATTTATATAATAAATATACATATATATATATATGTATAATTAAGGAAGGAAATAAAAACCTAAATAAGACTAATTGGACAATAACAGTGTAAATAAAATACCTAAAAGCCAATACCAAACAGAGACTGGTACAAATATTGAGACGGATCAATCTTATGAACCTTTAATCATAAGTAAGTTATGTTAGAAGTGAAGGCATCATCTAAATTAGAGAAAATATTAATAATACTATTATTAATGTTAAAAAAATTATTGTTGTGTTTAAAAAAATTAATATTATGATTAACCTTGTTAAGATACCTTTTGAAAATGATATTTTTAGCTAAATTATATTTGGGGTTAGAGATCCAATTAAGACAAAATGAAGAAATTGTAAAAATCAATTTGTTTAAATGACAATTATTATTATTGAAAATATTTTAATTTCTTTCAAACCAAATAAACCAACTAATAATAATGAATAAAGTGTCTAGTAAAAATCTAATATTCTTTTTGAACTTGAATCTTAAATTATTCCAGTAAAATTCACAATCCGAAATTTTAGTTGTTATATTAAAGTTAAAAATATTAAGAGTATTAATTAGAATGTAATTAGAATCCATACAATTATATTATATATGATTAATGTCCTCAAGATACAGATTACAAAAATAACATTTATTATCATTTTGAATATTTTTTCTCTTTAAAAATTCGATAGTATTAAGTTTTCCATGAAGAATTAACCACATGTGAATTTTGGATTTGGGAGGAGCATTAGATTTCCACATATAATTGAATGAGTTATTTATTGTACCCGAAAAATTAATGAATCTGTAGAAAGAATTAGAAGTATATTTCTTACTTTTATCCCATTCCCAACTAATAAAATCATTATCATTATCATTATCAATATTATAAATATTTAATCTGGCATAAAGTAAAGAAAGTTGTCTAAAAGTTGAATCAACTAAAATTCTGTTAAAACTGAAATTCCAAGGAGGATCATTTTCTGGAGAATAAACTTCATTGATTAAAGCATACTTAAAGTTACAAATTTCATACAGATCCTTAAATTCTATCTTAAGAGGCAAGATCGAAATCCAACGGTCATGCCAAAACGAAGTACGATTACCAGAGTGAACAATTGTATTTATTCCTAAATTAAAAATCTCATTACATTTTAAAATGTTTTTCCAAAAGTTAGATATATTTTGAGTGACTGGAGAAGTAATTTGATATAAATTGCTATTTCCAATATAGTAATATTTAGAAATGATCTCTTTCCAAATAGCGTTATCATTTATATCTTTAAACTTCCAAAGCCATTTACCTAACAGAGACAAATTCATATTACGCAAATTAATAACACCTAATCCACCTTCCTTTTTGGCCTTACAGACGGTTTCCCAATTTACAAGACATTTAATATTATTATTAGAATTTTCATCACTCCATAAGAAATCTCTTCTAATCTTATCAATTTTATCAATAACCCAATCCAGGAACAAATGCAAGGACATCCAATAAATCGGAAGAGCTGATAAAACCGAATTAATTAAAACTAGTCTACCTGCTCTAGATAGAAATCTCCCATTCCAGTTAGAAATCTTATTTTTAATTTTATCAATGATAATAATCCAGTTGTCATGTTTGAGTTTGGTGGGTCTAATCACAAAACCGAGGTAGTCAAAAGGAAAGTTCATAGTTTTGCAATTAAGAGTATTAGCAACTAAGTTTTCAACTTTATCAAAATCATTTAAAACTAACACGGAACTTTTGTCAAAATTTATTCTTAAACCAGATAAAAGTTCAAAACTGTAAAGGATAAACTTAAGGGTAATTATGTGTCTAGAAAGATGGGAAGAAAAAAGTAAGGTATCATCAGCAAATTGAAGAACCGATAAACCATTAAGCGAAATATCATTGCCTACACGTCCAAGAGATCCATTATCCATAGTTCTTTTAATAGTTTTAGCAAAAACATCAGCAGGTAAGTTAAATAATAAAGGCGATAAGGGATCCCCTTGCCTTAAACCTCTCTTAGATTGAATTCTATTACCTAATATACTGTTAACCATAATACTAGAGTTTCCAGTTCTAAGCAAAGTCAAAATCCAATAGATCCATCTATGACTAAAACCTCTAGCATGAAAAATATCTACAAGAAAATCCCAATCTACTGAATCAAAAGCTTTAGCAAAATCAAGTTTTAAAATCGCACAAGTTATGTTATTCTTACAACAGTAATTAATATATTCTTGAACAACTGCCACTCCATCGGTGATATTTCTTCCTTTAATAAAAGCCGATTGTGAACAATCGATTAATTCATTCATTCTTTTACTAAGTCTATTAACTAGAACTTTAGAAATGATTTTAACTGAACATGTAACGATCCCGGATTTTAATTGAGTGTAAATTGATAATTAATTTAATTTTTGAATAAAAAAATGTGGAATTAATTGGAAATCAATATAAAATATTCGTTAAAATATAAGGTAAACAATTAGCTAAATTCTAACATCAAATTTAATATAGGTTCATTTATAGTACAATACATAAGTTAAGAATTTATAACAATAATTTTAACAGCTTTATATCTATATACATGAAGTATAAAACAAACTAAATACAAGATATACGTAACTAAGCTTGTTAAACAAATCAAGGCAAGTAAAAGAAGACAAAGAAAATAGGCAGCCTGTAGAGTTAGAAAAACAAATATATTAGTATATAAACAAGGACAAGTAGGTATGGAATGAAGTAAGGCAAAAGCAATATGTATACAAGTATGTAAAAGCAAGATATCAGCCGAGTTATCTTCAGCATGGACAAAAACACCTCAGCCCATACCCTTAGTATAAGGAAAAGATAACATCACCCTATATAAAATATTATAATCACCCTGTTGTACAAACAAAACATAACATCAACCTGTAAATTCATTCTTTTATATATCTTCTTCATTTCATTTTCGATCCATTCAAGTCTGAAAAGAGAAAAGAAAGAAAAAAAATAGCATATACATTCTTCTTCAACTCAACCATCTGCATACATTCAAGTTTGAAATCATCTGCATGCATTCTTCATCTGAGTTTCAAGTTTCAAACCAAAGTTCATCAGCAATTACAGTTTCAAGTTCAAAACTGCTTTCAAAAGCACTACTCTGTCTTTCAATCATATAGGTGAGTAACATTTCCTTTTAAAACATTTTATACCTCTGATGTTACTCAAATGTTGTGATGGAAGTTTGCTTTGAAGTATGGTATGGGTATAGATATGAATCTGATATGAGTATGCATTTGTAAAATGTCTGTATGAATATAAATATACTCCTTTGTCTACTTACAGGCTCCAGGTAAGAATTTTTTTTTCAAATCTACTTATCTGATCATTTTTTTGATCTTGGATTTCAAACATATCTGTTCGTTTAAGTATAACTCAAAGTTTAAAATTTTATTTAAGAAAAATAGGTTTGAAATATGCTAGAATTTGGGTAAATACAGTTGCAATCCTATTAACACGATAAAATTCGAATGTGATAAATTGTTGATTCAATTACATAACCTGAATCTACATTCAAAAAATATGATTTTTGAAACAAAAATGGAAACTTTTAGTTAAGTGTGCTTCGAGCAGTTCAAAGATGAACTGAGATTGCATTTTTATCCATTTCTAGTAACCGAGGAATTTTTGGATGACAAAATTCTGTTTGAAGCTAGCTTGGCCATTGATAAAGCTAGGAAAATTGTAGAAAAAATTATCTATTGCAAGAATCGATAGGACGAGGCGAATTTAGGGTTAAAGCCTGTGTTTTGAGGGTCGAAGTCGTGAGTGAATCGCATCGTAGCCATGGCGATTCAGGCGATCGCACCTATGGTGATTGGTTCGTGGGGAATCAGAGCATCTTCAGCCAGAAGCGCGTGACCTCTGGTGGCTCATGGAGTCCGTGCGAGGCGATTTAAGTTGATCAGAGTTGCTCCAGTGTTGTGTTGAACAACTCAAATTCGTGTTCATCGTCGCCGCGTTGATTTGGAGGGTCAGGTGGGTTAAGTAGATGGTCAGAAACTTGGGAAGATCGGCGAAGTCGACCGGAGCTCGTCAGAGCTCTGGTGCATGTGCACACCACTTAGTTGGTGTCAGTGGGAAAATTTGAGGAAGATGGATTTGAACTCGAAGATGTGCTCGAGTAAAGTTGTGCTGGGCTCGGGTAAATGTTTGCCCAAATTTGTGTTAACAGTTTTGAAAATTTTAAATAAAAACAAGTTTTAAAAATATAGAAGAAGAGAGGCTCGGGTAAATTAAGTGTTCACGCGGGAATTTTACAGTTTTACTCAGGGGTTGGAACGTGATATTGATAATCAGTATCAGCTCTTTGAAAACAGGCTTTAAGCTTTAATACCCAACAAGTGTTATTGAAAATTTAAAACTACTTCTTTGTAAATGATGAGTGTTTATCTAAGTTTTAAAAAAAAATTTGTTAAGGGTTTTCGAAAGACTCGGGCAACACAATATTTAAAGAAAAATTAAGGAAATGATTAATTAATTAAAGGCTATTTTATTTAATGAAGATGATTAAGGGATGATTATTTAATAAGGATTAATTAATCTATTATTGTAATTAATTAAATAGTAATTAATGGTTTAAGTTGATTAAGTGATTAGGATAATCACTTATTATAAGCAATTAAGAATAATTAATTAAATAGTAATTAATTAAGGGTAAATTAATTAATGTAATTAATTAAAGTTAATTAATGGAAGAATGATTAAATAATTAAAGGTTGATTATTTAACGATTAAAGGTTAATTGATTTATTAAGGTTATTAATTAAAGTAATTAAATAATTAATTTAATGTGATTAATTAAGGAAAAAAAATTAATTAAGGTTAAATTAATTTGTAATTAAGAATAAGTAATTAAGGATGGATAATTATGATTAAAGATTGATTAATCCAAGTGTTTAAAGGTTAATTAATTTAAAGAATAATTAATTAATGAGATTAATTAAGGTAATTAATTTGAGAATAATTAATTAAATGTTAATTAATTTATGAAGGTGATTAAGGAATGATAATTAATTGAGGAATAATTAATTAAAGTAATTAATTAAAGATAATTAATTAAATGGTGAATTAAATAATTAAAGGGTAATTATTTAATAATTAAAGGTTGATGAATTATAATTAAAGGTTAATTAATTTATTATAAATGGTTAATTAATAAATGATTAAAGAACAATTAATCAAAATAATTTGTAATTTATCGATGTTGATTAACCAGGATTAGTAATTCATAAGAAATTAATCTGATTTGAATTAATCAGACAATTAACTGACCTTACCCATGGATATTTGGATTCTATTGGATGATTTGATTGTTTGATATCCCTGATTTGTGATGCTTTGTGATACATCCTGATTTATGTTGTGATCTGTAATTTACTTATCTGTGATATATATCTGTGATCTGTGAATGGAAGATGAGCGTTATAGTTCATATCGCTTATCAATTATATTTCTGTATTCTGATCGGTGATGATTGAATATTGTTGCACTATTGTGTGTTAAACCCCTGGACCACACCTTTACACACATAAATATGGATTTCACGAGGAAATCGATTAAGTCACAGATTTTGAAATAATTTAAAAGGTTGAATATTTAAAACCAAATGTTTTGGAAATGGATTGAGTTTAAAGTGAAAAGCTTTTGAAATGGAATTTTAAAGATAAGACTTATTTTCGAATAACTTGATTAAGTTTTGAAATTTAAATAATTTGACTTAAATTTGAAATTGAATTCTGTGATTTGAAACTAGGGATTAAAGATGTTATACTAGTTATATATGGGTTAAACCATTTTAAAAGCATGGTTTCGAGAATTTAAATTTAACCCAAGGATTTTAATCGTCTAAAATGAATCAGATTTCCAAAATGAAAACTTTTTGTTTTAAAAGAATATAAGCTTTCAGATAAGAAATGAATTTCCAGTTTAATTAAAGGAATTTCAAGATTGAATTGAAAAATGGTTTTTCCAAGTTATGAATGAATTCTTTTTGAAAGCTATGAATTAAATCTGTTTATTTTTAACAGATTTAAAATGATGTTTTGTTTAACCCATTCGAAATGAAATTGTTTTGAAAGCTATGAGTTAAATCTTTGATTTAAAGATTTAATGAATTAATTAAATTCGTAATGGAAATTGTTTTGGAAAATCTATGAATGAATCTTTGTGAAAACTGCGTGAACTTTATGAATTAAATCTTTTATTTAAAAGAATAAAATGGTAATGTGTTTAAACCATTTGGAGGAAAGTTTTGGGTAATAAATTATGACTTAATTGAAATCCCATTATCCATTCATTTTTGAATATTACGCTCACTATTCGGTTCAGCCGGGAGAGGACCTTTGTGTTACATAACCAATTCCGAATAAGTGATACGTCGTATATGGATAGCATTTGAAGACCGGTGTTGAAGACCGGGTGTTTGCGAAAACGATAGGATAACCTATCGATTGTCTCTGCACTGGGTAGCTCCTGGTATAGAGATCCCCTAAGTGATGGGAAATCCGATCGGGATTGTGAATACCTGGATTTGCAAGGGCTTCGTAAGAAGTGCCTTCGGTTCTGTTCGAACCCGGAACAGACTTGTATGGTTACATGTATGACATTACACTTTGAAATATAAAGTATATTTCTTTCAAATACATTTCTGTTGGTGGCGGAGAATTTATTCTCTTAGCTTAACACCCTTCTCTGAGACGTACGAGCTCAGAGGTTATGTAGTTGAAGGTTATCAGCGATATACTCCCAATTTGGTAATGTGACATGCTGAGTGTTGCTGTGTGATGATCATTGTTTGATCATTTGTGATATGATCATTTGTTTGATCATTTATCTTTGTGATCATTACTTTGATCATCTGTTGACCCAAAGCATGGCTTTGTGCCAAAGCGTAGCTTTATGGACGAGACTTCGTCGAACCTCACACCCCGGAATGGTCGAAACAGGAAAGATGCGGCAAGTTTATTGAGGGTAGCGCCCCTTAAGGTATATACATTTCCTTCTGGATAGAAGTGGTATCATGGTATGGAGCCCAGATACTTAACTTATGTGGATATCGCAAACATATTTATATCTTACTTTGTGATTGTTGCTGGGGCCCCGGTTAAAGGTTGGTTACAACCGGGAGACGGCATACTCGTGTCAGTAGTTACCCAGTTAGGGGTAACCCGGCCATGTGTTGGCAGAGATCCGGTTAGGTTCTCGGGACGTCCTTCCAGAGGTGTTTCCATGTGGCAATAGGAAGTTCCTTGGCCTGACCATTGTTGGAAATCCAATTCCCAATACGAAACCCTATACGGTTTTAGTTGTAGAACCTGCCATTTACTTATGGTGGTCACCACTGTTTAGATGGTAGCTATAGTAGGCATAGTTCGGAATGTCTATGTTGGCTAAGATTTATATTCTACTTTCGAAATATTTTCTACACTATGCACTAACAATAATATCAAAAAAAATGATTTGTTTTGCGTAGTAAGCATCTTTGACTATCATAAGAAGAAATCTTCTCCAATTCTGCGTTTGCATTGTGTGTGTGGCGGGAGGTCTTATGGTAGTTTCATTTTCTAAAAGCATTGCGAATTGACTTTAAAATTCTCTGCTATTTGTTTTTAAAGATAAACTATTTTTATTGCTCACACCAGTCCCATGACTGATCCAGAGTTTATTGTTTCTTTCCTAAACTCTGGGTGCTCAAAATTTTTCTACACGGGCAGTCTAGAGTTGGGTTTTTCAGATAGTCAGGATTAGTAGATTTTTTGGAGCTAGTTCAGTCTTTGGATATGGACTGCACTTGCTTATCTTTGTGCATCGTTATTGGGAGTACGAGCTACTGCTGGAGTTCTCTCTTGAAGACTATTTTAGAGTTACCCGCTGCCGGTGTTATCTATTTTCTTTTCCGCTGCTATTTCTTGTATCATATCTCTGATGTATATTGATATTTATTGTATTACTCAGTTGTATCAGATATTGTATATCAATGTATTATTCTTTTTCTTCCACTGTGTTATTTACTTAACTGTGTTATAAGCTCCGACGACTCGGATTTAAACTGTCGAATCTATGGCATTCGAGTACGATGTAAAGTATGGATGTCGATTTTCGAGCACGAAAATCCAGGGCGTCACATTTGGTATCAGAACTAAGGTTAAAACTTTAGCTCAGGAGTATAACACGTTAAGTAACTCATTAGAGATATGGTGAAGTATACCCTAGAATGAGTGTATCCCTAAGATATCCGTTTAAACGTCTCAGTAAATTCTCTTACTATCCATTGATAGTGAGTATGAGTGCAAGAAGAGGACGAGATAGGGGACAAGGGAATACGACTATAAATGGTCAATACCCTGCAACAGTGGAAATAATATTTCTTATCAATCTCCTTTGATTCGATTTCAATTCTTTTGATTGCTTCGTACCAGCTACAAGAAGTAGTTTCGGTGTGATGATGGCCCTACGAATCGTTGTAGAAAAATTCTTACTTCTTATCTTCATCGGTTTCTTATCAGTTTTTGATTTAAACCTTAATGAATTTGAAATTGGAAATTTTAATTTGAGTTAAATTGATTAATAGAATATGAAGCTAAATTTGAATTGTATCGATAAAACGATTTCGTTTAAAACCAAATTTGAAATTTTATTGTAATTTCTTGGGTATATCGAAGTCCGAAGAGGGACAAGTTATGTAGACTTTGGAATATTCCGATTTGAGTTTGGAATCCATATCTTGTGTTCAAGGAATTATAGGAGATCGAATCTATCTATCTCTGTGTTATTTTCATGCCTGCGAATTTCGAGGACGAAATTCTTTTAAGGGGGGAAGTCTGTAACGATCCCGGATTTTAATTGAGTGTAAATTGATAATTAATTTATTTTTTGAATAAAAAAATGTGGAATTAATTGGAAATCAATATAAAATATTCGTTAAAATATAAGGTAAACAATTAGCTAAATTCTAACATCAAATTTAATATAGGTTCATTTATAGTACAATACATAAGTTAAGAATTTATAACAATAATTTTAATAGCTTTATATCTATATACATGAAGTATAAAACAAACTAAATACAAGATATACATAACTAAGCTTGTTAAACAAATTAAGGCAAGTAAAAGAAGACAAAGAAAATAGGCAGCCTGTAGAGTTAGAAAAACAAATATATTAGCATATAAACAAGGACAAGTAGGTATGGAATGAAGTAAGGCAAAAGCAATATGTATACAAGTATGTAAAAGCAAGATATTAGCCGAGTTATCTTCAGCATGGACAAAAACACCTCAGCCCATACCTTTAGTATAAGGAAAAGATAACATTACCCTATATAAAATATTATAATCACCCTGTTGTACAAACAAAACATAACATCAACCTGTAAATTCATTCTTTTATATATCTTCTTCATTTCATTTTCGATCCATTCAAGTCTGAAAAGAGAAAAGAAAGAAAAAAAATAGCATATACATTCTTCTTCAACTCAATCATCTGCATACATTCAAGTTTGAAATCATATGCATGCATTCTTCATCTGAGTTTCAAGTTTCAAACCAAAGTTCATCAGCAATTACAGTTTCAAGTTCAAAACTGCTTTCAAAAGCACTACTCTGTCTTTCAATCATATAGGTGAGTAACATTTCCTTTTAAAACAGTTTATACCTCTGATGTTACTCAAATGTTGTGATGGAAGTTTGCTTTGAAGTATGGTATGGGTATGGATATGAATCTGATATGAGTATGCATTTGTAAAATGTCTGTATGAATATAAATATACTCCTCTGTCTACTTACAGGCTCCAGGTAGGAATTTTTTTCTTCAAATCTACTAATCTGATCATTTTTTTGATCTTGGGTTTCAAACATATCTGTTCTTTTAAGTATAACTCAAAGTTTAAAATTTTATTTAAGAAAAATAGGTTTGAAATATGCTAGAATTTGGGTAAATACAGTTGCAATCCTATTAACACGATAAAATTTGAATGTGATAAATTGTTGATTCAATTACATAATCTGAATCTACATTCAAAAAATATGATTTTTGAAACAAAAATGGAAACTTTTAGTTAAGTGTGCTTCGAGCAGTTCAAAGATGAACTGAGATTGCATTTTTATCCATTTCTGGTAACCGAGGAATTTTTGGATGACAAAATTCTGTTTGAAGCTAGCTTGGCCATTGATAAAGCTAGGAAAATTGTAGAAAAAATTATCTATTGCAAGAATCGATAGGACGAGGCGAATTTAGGGTTAAAGCCTGTGTTTTAAGGGTCGAAGTCGCGAGTGAATCGCATCGTAGCCACGGCGATTCAGGCGATCACACCTATGGTGATTGGTTCATGGGGGATCGGAGCATCTTCAGCCAGAAGCGCGTGACCTCTGGTGGCTCATGGAGTCGGTGAGAGGCGATTTAAGTTGATCAGAGTTGCTCTAGTGTTGTGTTGAACAACTCAAATTCGTGTTCACCGTCGCCGCGTTGATTTGGAGGGTCAGGTGGGTTAAGTAGATGGTCATAAACTTGGGAAGATCGGCGAAGTCGACCGGAGCTCGTCAGAGCTCTGGTGCATGTGCACACCACTTAGTTGGTGTCAGTGGGAAAATTTGAGGAAGATGGATTTGAACTCGAAGACGTGCTCGAGTAAAGTTGTGCTGGGCTCGGGTAAATGTTTGCCCAGATTTGTGTTAACAGTTTTGAAAATTTTAAATAAAAACAAGTTTTAAAATATAGAAGAAGAGAGGCTCGAGTAAATTAAGTGTTCACGTGGGAATTTTACAGTTTTACTCGGGGGTTGGCACGTGATATTGATAACCAGTCTCAGGTCTTTGAAAGCAGGCTTTAAGCTTTAATACCCAACAAGTGTTATTGAAAATTTAAAACTACTTCTTTGTAAATGATGAGTGTTTATCTAAGTTTTAAAAAAAAAATTTGTTAAGGGTTTTCGAAAGATTCGGGCAACACAGTATTTAAAGAAAAATTAAGGAAATGATTAATTAATTAAAGGCTATTTTATTTAATGAAGATGATTAAGGGATGATTATTTAATAAGGATTAATTAATCTATTATTGTAATTAATTAAATAGTAATTAATGGTTTAAGTTGATTAAGTGATTAGGATAATCACTTATTGTAAGCAATTAAGAATAATTAATTAAATAGTAATTAATTAAGGTTAAATTAATCAATGTAATTAATTAAGGTTAATTAATGGAAGAATGATTAAATAATTAAAGGTTGATTATTTAACGATTAAAGGTTAATTGATTTATTAAGGTTATTAATTAAAGTAATTAAATAATTAATTTAATGTGATTAATTAAGGGAAAAAATTAATTAAGGTTAAATTAATTTGTAATTAAGAATAAGTAATTAAGGATGGATAATTATGATTAAAGATTGATTAATCCAAGTGTTTAAAGGTTAATTAATTTAAAGAATAATTAATCAATGAGATTAATTAATTAAGGTAATTAATTTGAGAATAATTAATTAAAGGTTAATTAATTAATGAAGGTGATTAAGGAATGATAATTAATTGAGGAATAATTAATTAAAGTAATTAATTAAAGATAATTAATTAAATGGTGAATTAAATAATTAAAGGTTAATTATTTAATAATTAAAGGTTGATGAATTATAATTAAAGGTTAATTAATTTATTATAAATGGTTAATTAATAAATGATTAAAGAATAATTAATCAAAATAATTTGTAATTTATCGATGTTGATTAACCAGGATTAGTAATTCATAAGAAATTAATCTGATTTGAATTAATCAGACAATTAACTGACCTTACCCATGGATATTTGGATTCTATTGGATGATTTGATTGTTTGATATCCCTGATTTGTGATGCTTTGTGATACATCCTGATTTATGTTGTGATCTGTAATTTACTTATCTGTGAATGGAAGATGAGCGTTATAGTTCATATCGCTTATCAATTATATTTCTGTATTCTGATCGGTGATGATTGAATATTGTTGCACTATTGTGTGTTAAACCCCTGGACCACACCTTTACACACATAAATATGGATTTCACGAGGAAATCGATTAAGTCACAGATTTTGAAATAATTTAAAAGGTTGAATATTTAAAACCAAATATTTTGGAAATGGATTGAGTTTAAAGTGAAAAGCTTTTGAAATGGAATTTTAAAGATAAGACTTATTTTCGAATAACTTGATTAAGTTTTGAAATTTAAATAATTTGACTTAAATTTGAATTCAAAATTTGAAATTGAATTCTGTGATTTGAAACTAGGGATTAAAGATGTTATACTAGTTATATATGGGTTAAACCATTTTTAAAGCATGGTTTCGAGAATTTAAATTTAACCCAAGGATTTTAATTCGTCTAAAATGAATAAGATTTCCAAAATGAAAACTGTTTGTTTTAAAAGAATATAAGCTTTCAGATAAGAAATGAATTTCCAGTTTAATTAAAGGAATTTCAAGATTGAATTGAAAAATTGTTTTTCCAAGTTATGAATGAATTCTTTTTAAAAGCTATGAATTAAATCTGTTTATTTTTAACAGATTTAAAATGATGTTTTGTTTAACCCATTCGAAATGAAATTGTTTTGAAAGCTATGAGTTAAACCTTTGATTTAAAGATTTAACGAATTAATTAAATTCGTAATGGAAATTGTTTTGGAAAATCTGTGAATGAATCTTTGTAAAAACTGAGTGAACTTTGTGAATTAAATCTTTTATTTAAAGGAATAAAATGGTAATGTGTTTAAACCATTTGGAGGAAAGTTTTGGGTAATAAATTATGACTTAATTGAAATCCCATTATCCATTCGTTTTTGAATATTACGCTCACTATTCGGTTCAGCCGGGAGAGGACCTTTGTGTCACATAACCCATTTCGAATAAGTGATACGTCGTATATGGATAGCATTTGAAGACCGGTGTTGAAGACCGGGTGTTTGCGAAAACGATAGGATAACCTATCGATTGTCTCTGCACTGGGTAGCTCCTGGTATAGAGATCCCCTAAGTGATGGGAAATCCGATCGGGATTGTGAATACCTGGATTTGCAAGGGCTTTGTAAGAAGTGCCTTCAGTTCTGTTCGAACCCGGAACAGACTTGTATGGTTACATGTGTGACATTACACTTTGAGATATAAAGCAAATTTCTTTCAAATACATTTCTGTTGGTGGCGGAGAATTTATTCTCTTAGCTTAACACCCTTCTCTGAGACGTACGAGCTCAAAGGTTATGTAGTTGAAGGTTATCAGCGATATACTCCCAATTTGGTAATGTGACATGCTGAGTGTTCCTGTGTGATGATCATTGTTTGATCATTTGTGATATGATCATTTGTTTGATCATTTATCTTTGTGATCATTACTTTGATCATCTGTTGACCCAAAGCATGGCTTTGTGCCAAAGCTTAGCTTTGTGGACGAGACTTCATCGAACCTCACACCCCGGAATGGTCGAAACAGGAAAGATGCGACAAGGTTATTGGGGATAGCGCCCCTTAGGGTATGTACATTTCCTTCTGGATAGAAGTGGTATCATGGTATGGAGCCCAGATACTTAACTTATGTGGATATCGCAAACATATTTATATCTTACTTTGTGATTGTTGCTAGGGCCCCGGTTAAAGGTTGGTTACAACCGGGAGATGGCATACTCGTGTCAGTAGTTACCTAGTTAGGGGTAACCTGGCCTTGTGTTGGCAGAGATCCGGTTAGGTTCTCGGGACGTCCTTCCAGAGGCGTTTCCATGTGGCAATGGGAAGTTCCTTGGCCTGACCATTATTGGAAATCCAATTCCCAATACGAAACCCTGTACGGTTTTAGTTGTAGAACCTGCCATTTACTTATGGTGGTCACCACTGTTTAGATGGTAGCTATAATAGGCATAGTTCGGAATGTCTATGTTGGCTAAGATTTATATTCTACTTTCGAAATATTTTCTACACTATGCACTAATAATAATATATATAAAATGATTTGTTTTGCGTAGTAAGCATGTTTGACTATCATAAGAAGAAATCTCCTCCAATTTTGCGTTTGCATTGTGTGTGTGGCGGGAGGTCTTATGGTAGTTTCATTTTCTAAAAGCATTGCGAATTGACTTTAAAATTCTCTGCTATTTGTTTTTAAAGATAAACTGTTTTTGTTGCTCACACCAGTCCCATGACTGATCCGGAATTTATTGTTTCTTTCCTAAACTCTGGGTGCTCAAAATTTTTCTACACGGGCAGTCTAGAGTTGGGTTTTTCAAATAGTCAGGATTAGTAGATTTTCTGGAGCTAGTTCAGTCTTTGGATATGGACTGCACTTGCTTATCTTTGTGCATCGTTATTGGGAGTACGAGCTACTGCTGGAGTTCTCTCTTGAATACTATTTTAGAGTTATTTATCCGCTGCTGGTGTTATCTATTTTCTTTTCCGCTGCTATTTCTTGTATCATATCTCTGATGTATATTGATATTTATTGTATCATTCTGTTGTATCAGATATTGTATATCAATGTATTATTCCTTTTCTTCCGCTGTGTTATTTACTTAACTGTGTTATAAGCTCTGGCGACTCGGATTTGAACGGTCGAATCTATGGCATTCGAGTACGATGTAAAGTATGGATGTCGATTTTCGAGCACGAAAATCCAGGGCGTCACAGAACAGTTAATCAAAGAAATAGATCTAAAATCTTTTAAGTTTTTAGCTCCTACTTTTTTGTGTAACAAAATAACATTTGCGAAGTTAAATCTCCCTAATTGCAAATTACCATTGTAAAAATCATTAAACATATTAACTAAGTCTAATTTTAAAACGTCCCAAAAAGAATTATAAAATAAAATAGGAAACCCGTCAGGTCCCGGGGATTTATCACTTGGCATGTCATTAATTGCTTTTCTAATTTCTTCTTCGGTAAAAGGATTATCTAACTCTGATAAATCAATAATAGAATCAGATGGATACAGATCTATCCATCTAACATTGATTCTATGTTTGATTTTAGAACCAAAAATATCCTTATAATAGTTTGTAAAAGCCTTGTTAAGATCTCTTTGATCAACTAACTCTATATTATTAACAAATATAGAGTTAATTGTATTACTACATTTTCTACCATTAGCTATATTATGAAAATTTTTGGTATTATTATCACCATCGTTGATCCATTGAATTCTGGATCGTTGTTTCCACATAACCTCCTCATTTTTTAAAATAGAATTTAATTCATCTTTTAAATTAGCAAGAACATTACGTTCACCTATATTTAGAGATCTAGATTCTTCTAACTTATTAATTTTAAGCATTTCATTAAGAATATTATCTTTTTTAATTTTTATATTACCAAAAACATTTTTGTTCCAATTTTTAAGAAAAATCCTAGGCTCCATAAGTTTAGAAACAAAAGCTTTTGCAGAATTTTCCTTATTTCGGGTATTATGAAAACTCAAAGAAACCCATTTACCTTTAACTAGATTCACAAAGTTAGATTCCAAAAGCCACATCTTTTCGAATTTAAAATTATTAATAATAACTCTATGGTATTCACAGGTAAGTATAATTGGACAATGATCGGAGTATGTATAAGGTAAACCAGTGACTCTACAGATTGGGAATTTGTCTTCGATTTCATCACTAACAAAAAATCTATCGAGAAGAGCCATGGATGGAGACTCTCTAGCATAATTCCAAGTAAACTCTCTATTAGAAAGGGGAATTTCAATCAAATTAGAATTAATAATAAATTGATCGAACTCCTCCACTGTAGAGTAATCCCCTTCCCTAGGATATCGCTCACCAATGAAGCGCATAACATTAAAATCATCCCCCCAAAATCCAAGAACCTGGGGCAAAGGATCTAAAATCTAGGCATTCATTCCATAAAATTCTCCGATTAAATTTAGAATTAGGTCCGTAAACATTAGAAATATTTAAAAAAGAGTTATCAGAAAGATTCATAAGTATAACATGAAGAGAATGTTGTTTAACAATACATTGAAGTAATTTAAAATGATTATCTCGCCACCCTATCATTAATCACCCTGAAGTACCCACAGAAGGTAAAAAAACCCATTTTCTAAAATGATACCCGCCTAATCTTCTAAAAAACCTAACATCAGGACAGCAAATTTTAGTTTT
The DNA here is from genome assembly GCA_030737815.1 of Allium fistulosum. Classification (NCBI taxonomy): domain Eukaryota; kingdom Viridiplantae; phylum Streptophyta; class Magnoliopsida; order Asparagales; family Amaryllidaceae; genus Allium; species Allium fistulosum. The sequence goes on along the minus strand of CM060901.1, from coordinate 934,832,296 downwards.
CTGAAGTAAAGCAATGTCAATAGAATAATCTTTAAAGAACATTCTAACTTTATCGCATTTATTCAAATCATTTAAACCCCTAATGTTCCAACTAATGATCCTCATAAACTAACTGTACTAGCCCTCTCTAATTCCTTACATCTAATATACTCCCTATCTATCTCTGCATCAGAAAAAATAAAAGATGTATCAAAAGATAACTGACAAAACTCAGTAGATGTATGACTGCCTAAAGCATATGTAGGGTACGTACTACCCAAAAAAGAACTCATACCTGAGCCTAGATTCATAGTGCCATTCGTGGCACTCGAACCAGGTAACTCACCCATAGACTGTGACTGACAGTTACGAATCCTGACACTTCGGCGAACAGAACCACTAGCAGCTATAGTTTTCTTACACTTTACTTTCTTCGACGAAGAATCCAAATCCTTAGCAGCATTATTCCCTAATACCACACAAGAGCTCAAAGAGAAAACACTATCGCCTGATGCCAAATCTAGATCCACATGAGCTGACCTTTGTGATAAATTGCCAAAAGCCAACTGATTTGAATTGGCTTTCTTTGATGCAAGTATACAAGAAACTGGAGTGGTGCCTATCTCTTTATCACCAGCTAACTTCTCAATCAAATGTAATGAGTGAATTCGCTGCTTATCTTCAACATTGACATCCTTAAGTGCAGTATGATTGGCATGTAAGTCCTTTGTACATACGTGCCTATCAGTTGAAACCCTTGTTGAATATAAACACTTTTCATCCTTAATCTCCAGCAACTTGTCAAAATAAACAAAAACATCATTCACAATCAAGACTTCATCTTCTACAGGTTCAATAAACCATTCCAGTGGATTATCTTCAACTAAAGCAAAAACTGAAGAAAATTTTGATTCACTCGAGTATACCAAATCTGAAGAACTAAAAGATAATAAATCCTCATGGAATTTCTCTGAATTTTTCACCACCATTGAAGATCGTATAACATAAGAATTTAATGAATCTATCACTTTATCAAAACATTTAGTCTTATCAAAATTCGAATTTGCAACAAAACACTGTATGCCAAAAGTCAATTTATTACCAGAATTGTTGCTGCCTATCACCATTTTATCCTGCTCCAAAAATTCGAAATTCACAACTTCTAAATCGACAGACCAATCCATCCTCTCCACACTCGAATAGCTGCTATCAATTGAATATATATCGTCTCTTCTATCAGCTATTGATACACAATCACTCATGATATTCAATTGCTCTGGAATTATTTTCTCAGTAATAACCATCAGATCACCATCACCATCTATACTATCTACATTAAAATCAGAATATGAAATCGAAGTTAGATAGCCGAACTTGTTGAAAGTAATAATCTCAAAATTATCCTTCGCATGATTATTGGATTTACAACATTTTCTATGATAAGAAATAAAGTCATGACTCTGTTCTTCAACATTTTCACATTCATTCAATAAAGATATTAGGCATGACGACTCATTGCATAATGCAACATCAGGATCCAAAAGAATGGGCTCAAATCCCAGATGATCATCTTTAATAGCAAAATAGATAGGGTTGTTTGAACTTACTATTACGGCCTCCAAAGAATCTGACTTATTGTTCCAGTCTTCAAATATGCCAACGAATTCTTTTTCATTATATCCTTTGCCGATGTTAGGCTCATTTATGATTTCAAAATGGTAGAACAGTTCATCAAGATAGCTGAGACCTACTTCTTTCATATACCAGAGATGATCAATCAATATTCCCCTCAACATCAAATATTTCAATGCAAATTGAAAACCATGATTAACCAATTTTGGTAAGGAGTATCCATGTTCTCGAGAGTTTGGTTTGTTGAATGCAATCTGATCTTTGACTTCACCAGTTTCTGACTTGCCAAAATATTCTTCTAGATTACCAAACTTTTCCGTGTATCCTTTACCTATATTTGGCTCATTGATACTGTTAAAATGATACAATAACTCCTCAAGGTACTTGATACCTATATCTTTCTTATACCAATGATTATCAAGCAAAACTCCTTTCAGCAACAAGAACTTCAAAGCGAATTAAAATCCATGGTTAATCGAATTCGAGTTACAATCGGTAATCAAATTTGAGTTATTATCAGAATCCAATTTCTTCTCATAGACCTTGCTCTTATGCCCAAAAGAACCACAGTTGAAACATCTGATTGGGTCATGACACTTGTTTGTAAAGTGATTGAGATCCCCACATCTGAAACAATAATTCTTACCTTTCCTGGAATCTATCCATTTTGATTTGAATTTACGATTCAATTCTTGAGTTCGAGGTGTGAATTGATTCTTCATGGCTTGAGCATAAGTATAGGGAATAGGATTACTGCAAGAGAGATTAGATATTCCAGATGGTAACGAAGATTTCAGATGAGAATCATGAGAGAATGAAGGAGGATTCAAACGGAAATTTAGAGAGGACGCCATTTTCTTTAGTTTCTCTGTATGATTTTGATCTAAGTTTTTTAGAATGAAGTGCAAATTAGTTTAAACTAAATAAATTTATAAATAAACATCGATGATTAAAATTTAAATTTGAATATAAAGGAAATTAATTAAACTAAATGAATTAGAATTTAAGGGTCCAAACCAAATCAAGCCCATTATTTTTCCCTCTTCTCTATTTACTCCAAACCAGCCCATGCCCATTTACCATTTTTCATATGATAGCCCCAAAACCCCACCCTAGAAAGATCTAGAAAAAATATTAAATAAGGAAAAATAATAATAAAGTCACTCGTGAAGGCACTCGGGCTTGGCAACATCGATTATGTCCAGGGGGATAAGCCACAACATGGAGGGACGCTATGTGGTAGGCTGTTGAGGCAGGCATCATGATCTAGAGATGCACGTTCATGGTGGAAGCGATGATGTCAATTGTTGGTGACTACAGCTTGGCGACGACTTAGGCATGAAGGCAATGGAATGTGGTGACTGGTTTTAGGCGATGTGAGCGGATGGGTAAGCTAACGCTGCTGCTTTGAAGATTAACGTGAGCAAGTAGGCAGGCACACGCGAAGTCCAGTACTTCCAGTGGAAAATGAAGATGACGAAATAGGCTGGAGGTAATAAAGGATCTCGTTTGTAATTTTGGTGATTTTCTAAACTCACATCTATATCTATATCACATTGCTTGATGTGTGTGTTTATCCCGTATATTGCTTGAATTTCTTAGTTGAATGGGTTGATTAGTATATTGATTTGGAATTGGTTGATGTTGAGATGGTTGATTGTTTGCATTGGTTAGAAGTATCAATTTTCAAACGAAACTTTGTCAGATTACGAATTGAACTTTATATATTTCTATTTTGTTGTGTGTGTATTTTACGGATGGTCAAAATTCAACATAATTCGACTCGGGTCATATGATAAAATTTATATTGATGATTGGTTGATAATTTTGGAGAATTTCGCTCCATGATTTATATTTTAGAAGTTATACTGATTTTCTTGTTTTAAAAGATTTTAGAAGGCTTTGAAAAATTATTTATAGTGCTTTAAAATTAGATTGAAGCATATTCACAAATAAACAAAAGTGGATGGTTATTGGAAATTGTTTTGGTTATAAATGTTCTTTCAAAAATGAAAATAGAGATTTCAAGAGTAATGAAATGTACAGAATTTTTACAAGTATAAATAAGGAGTTTTAATAATATTTTCCAAAAGGAATTTCTTTTGTAAAGTGTATATTTAATAAAAAGGATTTAAAAGAAATTTCAAAACAGGGATTTTTGATTAACAAAATCTATTTTTAAGGGTTTGAAATATATGCCCCCTTTTCATATATCATGTTTCAAAATTAATTTATTAGAGATTTATGTGAAATTCTCTATATGATGAGAATTTTGAGTAAATGATTTAGCAATACCAAGCGATATGGGACGTTTGGTAATACTTTTCTGGTTACTCTCTTGACTTCTCATACAGAATATTTGATTTGTTTGTATTTTAATTCTATATAATAAGGATGTTGAATGAAAGGATTAGTAATGCTGGATGGTATGAGATGCTCAGTAATATTTTTTCGATTATTCCATTGACTCATATTATAGAATAATTGTTGTTTTAGTGAGTGTAGTTCACTAGCTTTTAGTAAACGTTCGAGTAATACTAAGTGGTATGAGACGCTCAAGTAATATTTGTTTAACTACTGTTGGTGTGTAGACGTCACTTATATTTAGGAGATACGTTAAGAATTTGGTATGTCATCTAGAGGTGAATCTTTTATAGAGATTAGTAGTCGAGAGTCGATTACTCTTCAGGGGTTGCAAGCTTGAGTTACATTGGGATTTATATATTTATCCTCTAAGGACTAACTAATCGGGTTTTATTATTTACTATTAGGGATAGTAGTTGAGTATTTATCATGTTAAATACTCTCAATTGGAAACATGTAGTCGAGATCACATATTATTACTCTCATAGCACTCATCTAGTCGAGAATATTCGTTGTAACCTCTAAGGACTAACTAGTCAAGCATTATTATCTACTCTTAGGGCTAGTAGTCGAGAATTTTTATGTTGAACTGCTCTTATCAGGACTCGTATAGTTGGGAGAATTTGTTGTCACTCTCATTAGGACTCCTAGAGTCGAGAAGAATAGTTATTACTCTCATTAGGACTCATCGAGTTGAGAGTATTTGTTGGGAATCTATGTCAAAAGGTTCATGCCACTATGGAGAGCGTGTGATTAGGAGCACTAGATAGGTCAGTATCCTTGTAGCTGTCTTGATTGTGAGGTCACACCCTAGATCCGTGATGTCATTTTGTTGAGATTGTAGACTAAGGGTTATTGCTCTCATTAGAGTTATTGCCCATACATCACTTAAGGACCAACAGCGTGTTACCAAGTGCAAGTAGGAGTTGTGACAAATGCACATCGTAGTCTTGCAGCGTGTTTATACCATGCAATGGATATGAGCATCATGATCTTGGAGTGACTATGGGACTATAGGAAACAGGCTATGTTCATTTGGGTTTCCTGGAGTAGTGCTGCATTATGTCAGTCTTCCATCTGGATGACCTAGGTAGATCCATTTCTTATGAGTTATTTGATGTTATCGCCTCACTAGAGTCGATGATTATTTGACACTAGAGACTGGCTACGTGCTCGTCTATCACTTGAGATAACCTAACCCTAGACAGCTACGTGTTATATGTTATATATCTATAACATTAAAGACTTGATTTGTGCTTGTCTATCCTTCTCTCATAAGAGCCTGTGACTGAGAGATCTTTTTTTGTATGGTTTGTTGTTTCTATCTTATATGACCATTCATCCGAGAATTTCTCCTCTCTAAGGATTGTTGGTCGAGATATATGGATTTATACATCGAGCATTCGATTGACTTTGATGGTTATTGAGTTTGTGCTCTTGATATCTTCGAGAGACTAACAGTCGGAAGTTATCACTTCCATTAGGACTGTAGGTCCGATAATTATTTGAATATTCTTTTCGATATTTTGTATGAATTGTGCTTTATTTAGGTTTGTGTTTCTGGCTATCTCCAAGGACTAACAGTCCGAAGACTTTACTTCCATCAGGACTATAAGTCGAGATAGTATTCTTGAATATTGATTTCTGAATTTTGTGTGGATCTTTTTCGTATTTGGGTTCCACATTTCTTGATATATCTTCGATGGCTTATCATTCAAAAGTTATTACTCCCATTAGAGCTGTAAGTCGAGATTTGTAAGCCTCGTTCACGATGCTTCTACTATTTATTTAGGATTCTGCATTTCTTGGTTTATCTTGTAGGGCTTAACAATCGAAATCTTCACTTCCATTAGGACTATAAGTCAAAATAGATTTGTTATTGATTCTCGCTTTGTATGAATTATGATTCATACTTTTATTGTAATTTTTCTGGACATATGATATGCTCGTCCATAGTATTTTTTGTTTTTGATGAGTTGGATTGTGTCATCCAATTTATGTGCATAGTGGTTCTTATTTGCTTATGTGTGTTTCATGGGTGATTATTGAGATGTGTTGCATGGCATATTATTGTGATGCTATGATGTATATTATGTAATGTCATATTCGTACTATGCCTTTATATTACCATGCTTATTTTATAATGTACTCACCTTGGATTTAGATATAGTATGACCTGTTTATTATTTATACAATACTCGGGTCACTTCGAGACTTTTCAGAACCAAGGACATTAGTCATTTTGGATGTTGGACTTTAGAGGAGACAAGTGTATGTGTGTGCATATGTGTGCGTGTGTGTGTATTATATCGTGTTATGAGAAGTTGACTATACATATTTTCCTTTGGATGTCTCCATGTGTTTGTTTTGATGACGTGGTTATGAGCTATATATTGTGTATGTGACTTGATGTATATTTTCGTTGTGACTCAGCAACTTCATTTTATGGACTAGCCTTGTTTTGTGTGTGCGCGTGTGCGCGTGTGTGATATGTACTATATTTTTCTACTACAATCTATGACTCTGTGTTCATCTATATAGATGTTGTATATTGTTCTGTCCTGGTAAACTCAATTGTTTATTGCTTTGTGTCAATGCCAAATAAATATTTTATTGATATATCTTGAGATAAGAATACATATCAGTGTTAGCCCAAGAGAATATTCATATGTGGTTGCTCTTAACAAGCCTCACTCTCCATATTACCTGACAATATTCTTTAGTAATTTTCTTTGATAGTATGTGTATAGATGTGAGGCACTACAGTTTGGTATTAGAGCAGGTTAAAAACAATATAGAATATATGTGGCACGAGTCTTGGCCTTTGAGTGACTTTTAGTCTCTGTTCCTCTGGGTGTGTGATAGTTACCCTAAATTAAAAGGATAGAGGAGTGTATGATGATTAATGGGGTAATCATCTAGGGTCGTTGTTATTTTTCTATTATATATTACCCTTATACCTACCTCTACTGTGTGTTATCTCCGAATGAAATGGAAGCTGTTGAGGGAGGCAGTGAAGTAGGGAGTGGCTAGCCTTACTAGTAGCGTCGACATTGGTAATATTGAATATACCTCTATGTGGCTTGAATGAGGATGAAGTAGTTCGGGTAGGGAGGTTGTAGAAGACCCTAATTAGAATCTTGCGTTATAAATACCTCATAATTCTAAATTGTGGTAAGGCGTGTGAGTAGTGGAATCCAATTGTAATCAAAGTTGTGCAACAAAACTGATATATAGCTTTCCACTAAAGGCGTTTGTTTGCTTGTTTGGAAATGTGTGTATTGTGGTATTGATGCTTGTTTGATATTATGGATGGATGATGTATGATGATTTTCACCGTTGTTAATTATTTATGAATTAAATTTATATAATAATTTTTAAAATAAATATCTTTATTCAAACAAGCATATGATTTAATAAAATATGAATTTGATTTTATAAAGTGATTGAAAATGTTTTAGTAGTTTATTCTGGTGTTAATTTGTCTATCAAGTGCTTTAAGAATTCTGGTCGATGTGTCTGACCAATGTTGTCGATATGGATCCCTAAACACTAGAACGACACATTTGGATACAACAATTTGAAAATTATATTTTTGAGTGTTGTTTGAGATCTTTAAAAAAGGATAAATTATTATTTTATAAAGTTAGTAATTGTTTAAGATAAGCTAAATATTAATTTAAAAGAAATGGAAATTATAAATATTTAGTGATTTTGGAAACAATGGTTTGAAGGTAGAATAATATTTTAAATTAGTATTTTGAGCTATATTTTTGAAAATAAAGTATCAATGGTATTTTGATAAAGAGTAATAAAGTGGTTTGGAACAAAAATTATGTGTAGATGTTTTGAACTCATTTTGAAAAAATAATTCAAAGAAAAAAAGGAGAAGGAAGAATTGTTCCTTAGTAAGAAATGTTTTGTAATTAATGCTAAATGGAATTTTACTTTTAAAGTTTTAAAACTTAAACTTGAAATTTGTTTATTGTAAAATACACTTTGAATAGACAAAAGATTGTAGACAATAAGAAATTTTTAAGCTTAAGCCTTGATTTATTTCAATCATAAACCTTAAACTATTGGTTTATTATTAACGATTTTAATTTCATCAAAAAGCTATGTCGGTAAAGAACCATTTTTGTTTGAAATGCAATATAAAATTTTGAGGTTAGCTATGGTTAAAACATGAATTGATATAGATGTATATTGCTATCCTAAAAATGAAAACTCCACATTACAACATTAAATTTATTTGATCATAAGTTTCAATAGGTTTGTTCGATTTCAATGATCTTGCCCTTTCTGGAAAGCTAGAAACGTAAGGAACAAACTTTATTTTAAGCATTTTGCAAAATTTTACAATTTCCTAGACTAAAATTGCAGGTTTGTAGAGTGGACTTGCGCTTGTTATAAATTCCAGATTTTATCATCTTTGGAAAAACACTATAACTTTTGAAGTACTTGATATTTTTGCAATCCGAAAGTTTTTTTGAAAAGCTATAACACTATGTAACAATGTTACTTTTGAAAACCATCCCAAATTTATGTTTTCGACCTTTATAAGTTTGTCGAAAGTGGCATAAACAATGATGTCATGTTGCATATATATATATATGTGTGTATGTGTGTGTGTGTGTGTGGGTGTGTGGGTGTGACAAACCATCTTTTTGACCCTCGAAAATCGACACTAATACATCCATTATATTCACGTGCCATAAATTCAAGTGCCAAAGAGGCGGATGATTAGGGGTAAAAGAAAATAAAGATATAAGATAGAAACACAGATTCTCACATCGCATTAAACAACATAAATTTTTTACATATAGATAGTACATACAATCACTCTGAAAATGATGTATCAGAGTTATGGCAAGTACTAACCTAGCTAGAAATAGTTATAACTGCCTATCCCTACATAGGTGTTGGTATATACTTGTACATAATATACTGGAAATAAGAATGATAACTATCTACGGAGGAATCTTCTTCTCCATGCTCCAAGCTCCTCCAAAATGCTCCAAGCTAAACTTGACTACTTGGCTACCCGGAAAAATAGGGCACCCAGAGTTTAAGGAAAAAGAAAACAAACTTCGTGTCAGTCATGAGACTAGTGTGAGAAAACTAAAAAAAAGGATAATTTTGAAATCAAAGGGTATCTCATAAGGCCATGTCGCATATAAACACAGATGAGTTTTTATCTTATGATAACCAAAACATTTGCTATGTAAAATCAGGGATATTATTTTTAATGACATTTTTTGAAAACACTTTCAAATAACATATTAATCATAGCTAAAATTGTTACATTAATTAAATTCTAGCATACTAGTTTTTACAATCAAAACCGTAAAGGTATGTATTGGAGAATGGATTTCCAACAATGACAAGGTAAGGGACTACCTTACGATAGTACATCTCCAGAGGAATGTAACGAGTCTTAGCCTCGTTGCCCTCTACCAATACAGAACCGGTCTACCTCTACCATAGATAGTACCAAATATGTCATTACCCCTGTCGTTCCTGACCTATCCATGGGAGCCCAAAGCATGCATAACAAATCCAAAATATATAGGGAAATCTAGAAAGGTGATGATCATATGCTAATAAGTGCGACGCACTTAGCCCTGCCGCATTTAACCTATTTTTGCCATTACCGATGTGTGAGGCTTGAGGTAACGTTTTATCTTTCACGTGAAAACTTTGAATGCCACATTTCCATTTCCGACGACACACTAATTGTTTTCCACAAAAGTACAACCCCGTAGTTCATACGCCTCATGGAAGGGTGTTAAGTATAAGAGGGGTTACCTCCTACACCACCAAATAGATGTATGTTAATGTATGTGGTCTTAGAAACATAATGTCAGACATCCGTCCATACAAGTTGTCCAGGAACGGGACAAACCAAAGGTACTCCTACTACATCCTATTTGGAATTACCCCTAGGATTAGTCGGGAGCAGACCATGCATTGAAGATTTCAAAATCATTGTTTTCTATATGTCTTTACTTTCGAACACATATATTGGTTCGAGGTAGTTTTCGGATAGGAATCACTCAAATCCGATCTCGGTCTCTCCAAACTAATTATCGGTATAAAATATGTTAAGTATGTGGGTGATTGGTGATCATCATTACATCAATTAATATCTTCATATCCAATAAAATATCTTTAGAGATATGTTAAAAACTATTTCTTCTTGGTATATGCAGATTTATTAAACCTCTTTTTAACTTTGAAAATACCAAATCATTTCCTTTAAATTACTTAGGAAAATATTTTCATCTTCTATAATTTTAATCGTGATGGAGATTATTTCCAAAACATATCTTTTAATGGGTTAAAAAAATGTTATTTAAGACATCGTTTTCTGTATACCCAAACAAACTAGTACTGAGTAAAAAGGATTCATAGATTTTAGATTGATTATACTCAATACTAATTTCCGTATTCAACCGGTACTATTCATCGAACAATGATGAAACCACCTTTTAAATTCACATAGATAGTACGGGTTCCCTCCTCGGAATTTAATACAGAGTCTAATTAGAACGTTCTCTTTACCATCAAAATCTTATTTGAAATCTTCTTTTTATTTATGGAGAATTCCAAGTTTCTTTTCTTTTATCTTAATAAAATACGATCTGAGTAAATCAAATTAACTATCCCCTCCGTCGGGCCAGTCCAGATAGCTGTGGGGAGCAGGCAATTAGTTTCGCAAACTCTAGCTTAGAGACTACCTATCTTTGTCACCCATAAGGTAGTCAAATTATTTGATCGACTCTTAAACTTTTTAAAATGCTTGATTTATTATTTGAAAAATATTTATAAAGGATTCGGGAAGAAAAACCTAAATTTAAATCTTATTTCTGAAAATTTCAAATTCCTTTGCTAAATTGTCAGTGAATAGCGCTTTTAAGGGCTTCGTACCAGAAGTCCCATTTTAAACTTTTTATGTATCCAAATTTTCCCTTTAAAATTATTTTAGAATATTTTAACATACACTTCTAATTTATTCCATATTTTTTAAAGATTAAAAATATCCATTTAAAAATAATTTGAAACTTTGGTTTTCGAACTACAAAAATGGGATTATTTTGAAAATTTGAGTTGAACATATCTAAATCTTTTACAAAATGAAATCTTGATTTTTCTTCTTTATTTGAAAATTATAGCTATAAGAGTCCAGAAAATTCTTATTCCAAATAATTCCGAGCAATATTCCATTCTACACATTTATTTAGCTTTTACGGTGCGAAATCGCGAATTACCGTTATGCGACGCACTCAATTTTGACTCATTTTCCAAACTTTTTAAAAACTCTATCAAAACACTTATAAATATATATATAACCATTATAAATCATTTTCAAACCATTTATGATAATATTTATTATGTTTAGAGAGGTTAACAAGGCTATATACACCTTTATAATTAATATAAAGAAAGTGATTTCTTCGTGTAAATTCGACGTGTATTTTCCATGAATTATTTCTTCAACTAAGAAAATATATTATCGCATCCAAAACATGATGATCCAGCATATGAAATAAGCATGGCAAAACATATCATATTAATATATAGTTTAATAAAATAAACTAGCCGAGTAATTCTCACATATATGTTTTCCCGATCTAAATTTTTATGCTACGGAATCGACTATAGCTCCGCTATTTCCATACCGAAGCTTATGAATCTTGCTCTGCTCGGCCTTGTACTTGAGAGGGTGAAGAGGTGGCGGTGGCTCTTGATGAGCTCGGCCAAGCAAGGACAAAGAAGAGGTGATCGCTAATTTGATGTTGAATTTAAAGTGGTATATCTCTCAATATCTTATGATTATTTCAGCAGAACTTTGACTCGACTTTAGAATAATTTTAAGAGGTCATGGATTCCATTAGTGGACTCATGAAGAATATGAAGAATGCTTAAGAATTTTTGAAGGAAAGTGTAAACAAATGAGAGGGTACGCCTCTCTTTTTATATGCAAAGATGTGTAAAATATACAAAACATCACCTCACCCATGTGCTACTCCACCATCCCCATTCTTTCAGCCGAACCACCCCCCTTCCCCATGTGCCACCTTATGTGCTTGTCCTTATAAGAGTAATGGCGAATTTTTTTTTTCAAGTTGTGTTTGTTTATACATAAGGAGTTTATATGTATATATGTATATATGTTTAGATATTTATTTTGACTTTGATTTGCCTAATTGTGATACAAATTTATTTGTATATGTGCATGCATATGCATGTGTGTGTATGTTCAAACAATTTTGCTACAACTTAAAATCATTTCCATTTGTTAAACTATTGTAAATCCAGAATCTGATTTCCACTTATATTTTCAGTTTTTAATCAAACTATTTATTTATGTAAACAAAAGTTGGAAATAAATTTCTTATCATCTTTAAATAATTAAAACAAGATTATTTAAGCTATAAAACCATTTTAAATAATATTAAAATCCATATATAAAAATACAACGTTGATCTGCCAAAATGCGATGAAGTTTTTATATCTTTATATATATTTATAAAACCATTATAAATCACTTATTAACATTATAAAATAATTAAAATGGAAAATTTATCAGTTAAAACAATCAATTGAATATTTAAAATTAATTAAATATTCCTATTTAAAATGATAAAATTACGGGTCGTTACATTCTTCCCCCCTTAAAAGAATTTCATTCCCGAAATTTAAATAAGAAGATAACTCAAAAAGGAATATATTAGATACGATGAAGTATATACAAAGATGTGATAAGTGACTATACCACAGGCGGTGAGTACACTACATCGATACAATATATATACAAACTATCCATCCATCCAAAACTCAGGATATGCCTTTCTCATTCTATCCTCATTTTTCCAAGTGTAGTCTTCAGCATCACCACTCCACCAGACTTTAAATAATCTCACAACCTTTCTCCTTAATCACTTCTCATCATGATTCTCGATTCGAATTAGTTGTTAGATAACTTCCAAGTTTGGCTCTACTTCTAAACCTTCCTGGGCAGCTGCCTCTATAATTAGTTTCGGGTCATGCACGTGCTTTCATCAATGGGACACATGAAAGACATTGTGCACACCTGATAACCTTTCTGGTAATTTCACTTGATAGGCTACTGGGCCAATCCGCTCAAGGACTAGAAAAGGTCTAATATATCGAGGTGCTAACTTTCTAGCCCTTCCAAATCTTACTACTCCCCTCATTGGAGAGATTTTCAAAAATATAAAATCTCCAACTGAGAATTCTAAATTTCTACACCTCTGATCGGCTTAACTTTCTATCTGCTTTGAGCTTCCTTTAGCTTCCTCCTGATCATATGTACCTTCTTCGAGGCTTCTCGATCATATCAGGACCAAGTACTAACCTATCTCTGGTTTCGATCCAGTATGATGGTGATCTTCATGGATGACCATATATGGCTTCATAAGGTGCCATGTTAATACTTGCCTGGTAGTTGTTGTTATTAGAGAATTCCACTAGATGAAGATGATTTTCCAATGAACCTCCAAAGTCTAAGATGCAAGCTCTCAAAAGATCTTCTAATACTATATTTACTCTTTCAGTTTGCCCATCAGTCTGAGGATGATATGCGGTGCTTAAACTCAACTTCATTCCCAAAGCTGGCTGTAATGCTTCCCAAAACTGACTGGTAAAATTGGATCCGGATCACTTACTATGCTTCTCAGAATTCCATGGAAACAAATAATCTCCTTCATGTATATATCTGCAAGGCTTAAGGTATTTCTTGTTGGCTTTACTGGAATAATGTGTGCACTTTTGGTCAATCGATCTATGATAACCCAAACGCCTTCATTTCCTTTCCTCGTTCGAGGTAAGCCATCAATGAAATCCATTGATATATGGTCCCACTTCCAAGTTGGAATCTCGGGAGGTTGAAGTAGTCCTACAGTCTTTTGCTAATCACCTTTCATTTGTTGGTAATTAGCACATCTGCTAACATTAATGAAAATGTCCCTCTTCATACCCTTCCACCAAAATTTCCGCTTTATGTCTTTGTACATCTTGTGAACTCCAGGGTGAATATTAAGCTTGGATTGATGGCATTCAGTTAACACTTCCTGTCTTAAGCTGTCAACATTGGAAATACAAATTCTCCCAATTAACCGTAATACTCCATGGTTATCTATTTTCAAGCTTGAATCCTGCCTTTTGCTTACATCCTCAATTATCTTATTTAGATGCCTATCTTCCCTTTGCTTGCAGGAAATTATTTCCAAAAGAGTCGGAGTCACTACCAAATAAGATATAACAATATATCTTCTGCTTAGCACATCTGCTACTACGTTGGCTTTCCCAGGTGTATACAAAATATCAAGGTCATATGACACGAGAAATTCTAACAGACATTGCTGCCTCATATTTAATCCATTTGAGTGAAAAGATATTTTAAAGATTTGTGATCCTTGAAGAGATTAAACTTTTGACCTAGTACTAATGCCTCCACAACTTTAATGCAAACAACAGCTAATGGTTCTAAGTCATGGGTTGCATAATTTCATTCATAAGGCTTTAGCTGCCTTCTTGCATAAGTGATAACCCTTCCATGTTGCATTAATACTGCACCTACCCCTTCTCCATAAGCATCTGTGTATATGGTCAAATCGCCGCTTTCATCGGCAATAGCTAGGACTAGAGCGTTGGTCAACCTTTTCTTCAGCTCATCAAATGCTTCCTCACATTTCAATGTCCAGGCAAATTTAACATTCTTCTTGGTTAACTTTGTTAGATGGGAGGAAATTTTGGAGAAATCCTAAATGAACCTCCGATAATATCCCGCCAATCCTAAGAAGCTTCAGACATCTGTTGTTGTTTTTGAACTTTGGGACTTCTACAAAACCTTGAAAGATGGCCGTTCTTTCCATAGTTAAAACACTCCACATTCTTAAACCAGTTTTCTTAAGATCCTCTACGGGTCTTGCCTTTCCACAGCTTCTTCCTCTTATTGTTGTTGTTGCCTTGAACTGCTACCGGATTCTTTTTGTCCAAAACTTCATACCGAAAACCCATATCCACCAAATCCACAAAGGTTCCTTTCACATAAGCAGTCATCCTATCCTGATATTGCTCCTTCATTCTAGTAATAAACATCTCATTTTTCTTCATGGGAGTATCTACCGGTCTAGGCTCAAATTGAGATAATTCATTAAACTGCCACAAATACTCTTTCATGGACATTTTTCTCCATACTTCAAATCCATGAAACTTTTATAAAGACGGGACTTTCCAATAGCTGGCATGTATTTTCTTCAAAAACTTCTTTAAACCTTGCCCAAGAGAAATTATCTTCTGATTCATTAAGAGTAATGGACTCCCACCAAGCTAGAGCTCCATCCTTCAATTGCCAGGAGGCTAAGAAACTTTTTCGATCATCATCGATGTTTAATCCTTTAAAGATTTTCTCACATGATCAGAGCCAAGCTTTAACTTCTATAATAGATTATGTGCCTTTAAATGGCTTTCCTCCCAAGCTGGTATAATCTTTGCATAGTGTGGCAAAGTTAACCCGAGGTTGCATAGGAACTACTACTTCTTCAACTACCGCAGCATTTGGAGTTCGACCATTGGTGGCCGTTGTGCTGTTATTTCCCCCTCTATGTCCTCTTCAGTTACTTATTTCCTACTATCTGCATATAGTAAGGTGTCAGTTTAGAATATATAGACGAGATTATCTTAGGGGATGGGTAGCGAATATATTTATTTTAGGACATTACTAACCCTATCTCTAATATGAGTCGACCCCATCAAGGCTTAGGTGTTCACTCAACTTAAGCTCTGATACCAAGTGTGAAGACCCTCTTTTCGACCCTCGAAAATCGACACTAAAACATCCATGGTATTCACGTGCCACAAATTCAAGTGCAGGAGAGGTGAATGATCAAGGGGTAAAAGAAAATAAAGGTAGAAGATAGAAACACAGATTCTCACATCGCATTGAACAACTTGAAATTTTTACATATAGATAGTACATACAATCATTCTCAAAATGATGTATTAGAGTTATGGCAAGTACTAACCCAACTAGGGACAGTTATGAGTACTTATCCCTACACAGGTGCTGGTACATACTTATACATAATACAGTTGAAATAGAAATGGATAACTATATACAGAGGAAACTTCTATTCCATGCTCCAAGCTTCTATAAAATGCTCAAAGCTAAACCTGACTACTTGCTGCTAGAAAAATAGGGCACCCATAGTTTAAGGGAAAAGAAAATAAACTTTGGGTTAGTCATGGGTCTGGTGTGAGAAAACTCAAAAGAGCAGATACTTTGAAATCAAATGGTATCTCATAAGACCATGCCGCACATAAATACGGACTGGTTTTTACCTTATGATAACCAAAACATTTGATATATAAAATCAAGGATATTACTTTTAATGACATTCTTTGAAAAACCTTTCAAATAACATATTAATCATAACAGAAATTGTTACATTAATTAATTCCAACATACTATATTCTACAATCAAAACCATAAAGGCACATATTGGAGAATGAATTTCCAATAGTGATACGGTAAGGGACTACCTTTCGATAGTATATCTCTAGAGGAACTCACCGAGCCACAACCTCGCTACTCTTTACACACACAGAATCGACATACCTCTACCATAGATAATACCGAATATTCATCACCCCGCTCATTCTCGACCTATCCATGGGATCCCAATGCATACACAACAAACCCAAAATACAGAGGAAAATCTAGAAAGGTGATGATTGTATCCTAATGGGTGCGACCCACATAGCCTTACTGCTTTACCCTGTTTTTGCCATTACCGATGTGTGAGGCTAAAGGTAACGTTTTGCCCTTTGCATGAAACATCCCACTTTGAATGCCAATTGCCATTTCTAATGACACACTAATTGGTTTCATTAAAAGTACAACCCCCGAGATCATACGACTCAGGGAAGGGTGTTAAGTATAAAAGGGGTTACCTCCTACAGCACCAAACAGATGTACGTTTGCAAAAACAAATGTACATGGCCTTAGAAACACAATGTCAGACATTCGCCCATACAAGTTGTTTAGGAACAGGATAAATTGAAAGTACTCCTACTACATCATGTTTGGGAATCACCCTAAGGATTAGTAGCGAGCAGTCCTTGCATTGAAGATTTCAAATTCATTGTCTTTAACATGTCTTCACTTTTGAATGTGTATATTGGTTCAAAGTGGTTTTCAGATAGGAATCACCTAAATCTGATCCCGGTCCCTCCAAACTAATTATCGATAGAAAATATGTTAAGTATGTGGGTGATTGGTGATCATCATTCAAACAATTAATATCTTCATATCCTATAAAGTATCTTTAGAGATATATTATAAACCATTTCTTCTTGGTGTATACAAATTTATTAAACCTCCTTCTAACATTGAAAATACCAAATCATTTCCTTTAAATTACTTAGAAAAATATTTCCATATTATATAATTTCAACCTTAATGGAGATTACTTATTTTCTAAATATATCTTTTAATGGTTAAAAATAATGTTATTTAAGACATCGTTTACTGTATACCCAAACCAATAGTACTAAGTAAAAAGGATTCATAGATTTTAGATTAATTATACTCAATACCAATTTCCGTATTCAACCGGTACTATTCGTCGAATAACGGTGAAATCATCTTTTAAATTCAAATGGATAGTATGGGTTCCCTCCTCGGAATTTAATATAGAGTTTAACTAGAACGTTCTCTTTAACATCATAATATTATTTAAAATCTTGTTTAAATTTATGGAGAAATCCAAGTCTCTTTTCTTTTATCTTAAGAAAATACGATCCAAGTAAATCAAATTAACTATCCCCTCCATCGAGCCGGTCCGGATAGCCAGGGAGAGCAGGTAATTGGTTTTCCAAACTCTAGCCTAGAGACTACCTCTCTTTGTCACCTATAAGGCAGTCAAGTTATTTGGTAGACTCTAAACCTTTAAAAATACTTGATTTCTTATTTGAAAAACATTTATAAAGAATTTGGGAAGAAAAACCCAAGTTTAAATCTCTTTTTTTAATTTTCAAATTCCTTTGCTAAAATGCCAGTGAATAGTGCTTTTAAGTTTCGTTGCACAAACCCCATTTTAAACCTTTTATATGTCCAATTTTTCTATTTAAAACTCTTTTAAAATATTTTTAGAGTTTATTCCATATTCTTAAAGATTAAAAATATCAATTTAAAAAGAATTTGAAACTTTAGCTTTCGACTGCCGAAAAGGGATTATTTTGAAAATTTGAGTTGGACATATCTAAATCTTTACAAAATGAAATCTTGATTTTTATTCTTCATTTGAAAAATATGCTTATAAGAGTCCAGAAAATTCTTATTTTGAATAATTCCGAGCTATATTCCATTCTACATATTGAATTAACTTTTACGGCGCGAAATAGCGAACAACCATTATGCGACACGCTCAATTTTGACTCATTTTCCGAACTTTTTGAAAACTTTGTCGAAACACTTGTAAATGTTTATAAAACCATAATGAATCATTTTCAAACCATTTATGATAATATTTCTTGTGTTTAGAGAGGTTAACAAGGCTATATACACCTTTATAATTTATATAAAGAAAGTGATTTGTTCGTGTAAATTCGACGTGTATTTTTCATGAATTTTTTATACAACCAAGGAAATATATTATAGCATCCAAAACATGATGATCAAGCCTATGAAACAAGCATGACAAAACATATCATATCATTATATAGTTTAATAAAATAAACTAGCGGTGTAATTCTCACATATATGCTTTCCCGATCTAAATTTTAGTGCTATGACATCGACTATAGCTCCACTATTTCCGTACTGAAGCTTATGAATCCTACCTTGGGACCCTTAGGTGTGCTCTACCTTGTACTTGAGAGGGTGTAGAGGTTGTGGTGGCTCTTGATGAGCTCAGCCAAGCAAGGAGAAAGAAGAGGTAATCACTAACTTGATCTTGAATTTAAAGTGGTATATCTCTCTATATTTTATGATTATTTCGGCAGAACTTCGACTCGACTTCGAAATATTTTTAAGAGGTCATGGAAGCTGTTAATGAACCCATGAATAAGATGAAGAAAGCTTAAGAATTAATGAAGGAAAGTGTGAATAAATGAGAGGGTATGGCTCTCTTTTTATAGGCAAAGATGTATAAAATATCACAAACATCACCATAACACATCACCTCACCCATGTGCTACTCCGCCCTCTCCCTTCTTTCGGCTGAACCACCTCCTTCCTCTTATGCCACCTCACGTTCTTGTCCTTATATGAGTGATGGTGAGTTTGCTTTTTTAAGTTGTGTTTGTTTATACATAAGGAGTTTATATGCATATATGTTTAGATATTACTTTTGGTTTTGGTTTCACTAATCGTGATACATATTTATATGTGTATGTGCATGTATATGCATGTGTATGTTCAACATGGTTGCTACAACTTAAAACCATTTCCATTTGTCGAACCATTATAAATCCGAAATCTGTTTTCCGGTCATATTTTAAGTTTTTAATCAAACTAGTTAATTATGTGAACCAAACTTGAAAATAAATTTCTTATCATCTTCAAAAATTAAAACAAGATTATTTAAGCTATAAAATCATATTAAATAATATTAAAATCCATTTATAAAAATTGGACGTCGATCTATCAAAATGCTATGAGTTTGTATATCTTTATATATATTTATAAAACCATTATAAATCACTTATTATCATTATAAAATAAATGAAATGGATTGTTTATCATTTAAAACAATCAGTTGAGTATTTAAAATTAATTAGGTATTCCTATTCAAATTGATAAAATTATGTTTTGTTACAATATACATACATACATATACATATATATATGTATGTATATGTATATGCATGCATGCATGTATGTATATATGGATAAAGATCACCCCTCTTAATTTCCATCACACGTTCCAAATTAAATAATACTACTTTCTATCTCCTCTCATTAACTATATTATTTTATTCAGAATGTATGGTGGAAATCAAAGGAAAATTAAGGTGTGGCCAATCGTTGCATTATATATATATGTATGTATGTATATAGGCATGTTCAATGACACCTCTAATTTGCAGTACCCCTGTAGCCCCCTGATTTCCGCCATACAATCCAATTTAAATAATTATACTTTCTCTCTCTTCCATATAATGTCATTATTTAAATCAAAATGTGTGGATGAAATTAGGGGTTGGAAGGGGTGTTGTATAATAGGGGTGCCATTGAATGCACCTCATATACACACACACACACACACATATATACATACATACATACATACATACATACAGATATATGTATATATATATAATGGATGCACACTTATTCTATCCTTTAATGTATGCAACTAATGTTCAAATTGAGTTAATAATAGGTATTCAAGAGGACTATTTGGATAGTTTGGCGACGATAGCTTGCTTTTGCTTGCTTAATAACACGGAAACTAGCTTAAAACGCTAATAAAATGGTATGTTTTTTTACAATAAATCAAAATATATGTGATATTATATCGTTTCCTATAGGATGCCTCATTGATTAGGATGTATGTATATTGTGATATATTTTGTTTTGAATTTTCATAACGCTCTCCATATAAAGAAAACTTTTAACAACCCATACTTTAATATGCCTAAATTTCAACCAAAATCGAATCCCAAGTCCATCAAAGAACATATCATTGGATTTAGTACCTGCAAATAAGCATGAGCATTATCTAAGATTGATAGAAATCCAAATTCACAGTGGAAATAATAATAGGATATAAATATTGACTATGAATACTACCTTGGAATTTATGATATTCCTTGGATAACAGATTGTTACATCAGCATCGAGCATGAGAGAAAAGAAGAATTGTCCAGCAACAAAGCATATCCAGCTCCAGTGATCTGTTGCTCTAAATCTATCATGTGGGTTGTAATGAGGAGAGGATCAGAACAACATTCCGGTGATTGAAAAATCTATAAACTATCCATAACATAAATTTATACCGATTGGTTTTCATTTAATTGTTATGTCCATTAAGGTTAGCAATTCTAACCTAACCTTGCATTGCACACACGATTACTTACCTACCCCTTCCCAAGTTTACAAAATACTGACAAAGCCTTATCAACCACCTAATACTTCCAAACCCATTGCGACTTAATACTTTTAGATATGAAGCAAGCTTCTATAATCATCATAAATACTTTTAGAAGAGAAATAGGCAGACTCTGCCATTTAAGACCTCAATCAAGGTAGACCCTGTCATTTAAGACCTATTCCTATGGTGGTTTTCTAATAATGTTGTCAATTGTCGGTGGGTCCTAGCTACAAAGACCTCTAACCACTATTTAAGGCTTCAGACATTTAATGTCCATCTACTACCGCATCTACCGCCAATAAAATCATAGCTATGTAAGAGACAGTACCCAAGCCACTTAATATCTTTAAAAGGACTATGCGGACTTTTAACCATTTAATACCTATATTATAGGCTGGTCCTATGTCACTTAATACCTACCCTCAGGTAGACTCCTCACTGGTACTATCATTATTACGGCCTTAGCAATATGACACTGTACCCAAGTCACTTAATACCACATTAATAAGGACTAAGCACACCCTTGATTATTTAACACCTATTTATAACATTAACCCAAAAAATGGATCAACGTTGAGTGTGAAAGCACTAGCCGTGTTTCTCAAAGCAAACAATATAGAGAATAAATGTAAGAAGAGCCAAAATGTAAAGAGACAAGAAGATTTTTATAGTGGTTCTGCTATTAATGAACCCTACGTCCACTTTATAGCTTTGATTAGCTGGCTCTTGTTACAAGTGGGAGAACAAGAGTGAAGATAGTAATGGAAGAGTTGCAGCAACCAATCCAGAGATCCCTTTTCTATTGCAGATGGGATGGTATTTATAGGGTTGGAGAGCACTAGGGCTAGAGTCACTTTGCCAGAAACCTGTAGTCATCATGTAGAGGAAGCCCAAGAAGTTTGGAGGTTATCGGAGCAAACTATTTGGATCGGATCAATACCAATCCAAATAGTTAAGCATTTTTTATGGTTCAACTACTTGGCTATCTTTCTTACTTCATTTTGATGCTCTTTATGTGATTTCGTAGCTTATTGACTTGTTTTGATGATGATTCACCTGTGGGGCTAGATTAAACTGTATTCTGAGTCAGATGAATCTTCACCCCTTAAGCTTGGATGTTTGGAATGCTACTAAACTTGTTAAGTAAGCTTAGTAGAGGCATAGAGTCATAATGCAAAAGGAATGAGGACATATATGAGCAACTGATTTGGATTGGTATTGATCCAATTGGATTGGATCGGTGTCGATCCAAAAATTTTGCTTATTTTTAGGCCAAACTCTTTGGAGACTCTTGTCTTTCTTTCTTAGGCCTTCTGGTCAAGTTTCAAGTCGTTCTGGCTTAGCTTGAATGTTCTAACTTCTTTTGAACTCATCTGGGTTAAAAACCAAGTTAACATTTGTCCCTAGAGTACGCTTTCGTTGAAAACAAGGTATGCTCTGGAATTGACTATCTATGGGTTTCCGTTTTAAGGATTTTCATTGATCGTGTTGAGCTATCTCATGATATGCCGGTGAGCTATTCAGCTTTCAATGTGGATCTTCATTGCTCATGATTACTTAGTAATTTGGACTTGAGTTCTTATGGGATGTATACGAACATCAAGATGGTCATGCTGGAGAAATTTGGTGTGGCATAGGCGAAATTATTCGGGTCGGTACCGATCCGTTTGGGTCGGATCGGTATCGATTAGAGAACTTGGATAAATTTTGCCAGAGAACACTTTTTATTTTATTTATTTACCAACTGACCCTACCCGACCCGGTCACTTCACTTCTAGTCTTGCTTCATTTGATCCAAACCCTTAGTTGAGCCAATCCGAGCATCTCGTCTACTAAGGAACCACCGTCGTCGACTTTCACCACCAGCACCTCTAGCTGCTTCCTTCTGAAACCATCGCAGATGACTTTAGCAAGGAACTGCCACCAAAGCTTCTACCTTTATGAATACTACCGATCCGATCCGAGCAAAACCCTATTTTTGGGTCTCCCTAAACTAAAGATCGATTTATCTTCTCCAATTTTAAGGTTGGTAGCATGGATTTTGGTGTATTACTACATTATTGATTGGTGGTGAAGTTGTCTTGGTGACGGATACACTGGAAGATTCGAGTTGATTTTGACTTTGTGGAAGAAGACAGCAAACCGAGTCTTGAATTTTTCACTGAACGAAGCTTTGGTTTTGCCCCAACATTTACCATGTTTTGCTATCTTCATCCAAAAAGTTAAAATTGACTTGCATTGAGTTACATAGTTGATCCTAGCACAACATCTTGTGGATTGATTTTGGTTTTTCTTGGAGGTGATAATAGCTTAGGGTAGCGTCTTGTATGCAGCTCATGCTGTTATCACCTTCCAGAGAACTAAAATTGACTTATGCTAAGAATTCTTTACTTGATTCGAACCCATCAATCTATAATCCCTTTCTTCGGATTGGTCTTGTCATTGCACAGTCGGTGTACCTGGAATAGGAAGGGATTTCCATGTCGCTTTGGACAATGGATTTGTTATTGACCATTGATTGATAACGAGTAAGTATAGAAGAAATGAAATTAACAACTGATACAAATTGCTCTTTCCGGTGTGAATGATCCAACTACACGGAATAAGTTTGTTCATAGTGTCTAGGACACCGGACCCATTCTCACTTAGATTACACATTACACACACTCCCGATTAACACTTGGAATCTGATCGATGGTTGGTACACGTTAATTATCTCCCAGATTTCAAGTGTCAGCCATGCAAGGGTCTATAGTTTAGAGATTAGGCGTACTTGACCGTTTTGAACCCAACTTTCTTATATAGACCGATGCATAAACCTTCTTGGTGCAAATCAGTTAAGGGGAACTCACCTCTTTTTGAAGCGGAGTCATCGTCAATCTTAGCTGGATCCACCGCTTTCATAACTTTAGGTTAATATGGTCGTCTGATTGCAGTCGGTCCTGTTGTCGATCGCACTCCTCCTAATTTCAGAGTCTTGCTTGATCCTCTAGAGAAAGCTCCTATAATTCTTATACACAGGATGTTGTGAAGCATTTGCTCACAATATGGTATCCTAAAGGATGATGTGCTTCTGCCATCGAGAGAAGAATTTTCTTATAGGCCACCTTCTGGATATGTGGCTTGCCATCGATATATGTTCATTATGGTGCAGTGCCCCCGTTTAATCACTTCTTAATGACAACACTTCAGAAAATAGGGTTGGCTCCATTCTATATTCTTCCAAATGGATATGCCATGCTGACGTGCTTATATGTTTTGTTCATGCGGATTCTTAACCATGCCTCGAGCTTTGTTGAACTGTAGTATCTTCTAGTGTTCAAGAAGAGAGAGGCTAACCATTGCTTGTTTATATTGAAGCAAACGTAGTTGGAAGTTTATACCGAATCTTCCTAGAAAAGTTCCTTCATTTAAGAATCATTTCTTTTTTTCTAAGTGTCCAGAAGGATTCACCCATTTATGGACTACAGGGGGTAAGTCACCATGCTCGAAGTTTCCTTTAATTGCTATAAGTTTTCTAAACGGTCATATATTCCTTGTAGTTCTTTCAAAAATTAACAAGGACCCGACACTCGACACCATTCTTAGCACCTTGAAAGCGGTCGATGCTCAGGAACGCATAATTTGATTCTTGCTCACATATGAGAACCTTTGCCGATGTGGGCTTTTACACCCTAGGTGATCCATTGGATTCATTAGCGCTCCTTCCCACTCTAGAGCCCGAACCCATTCTTGTAAAGATGAGGACGGTGATGATGAAGAAAATGGCCCATCCGATGGGTCAGAGAAGGCCCCTAAAGAGATCCAAATTCAAATCGGGGTCGATAGTCCATCTAAAATGCCATCGATTCTAGAAGAGAAAGAGGAAGGGTTTATTCAATGGATGGGCAAGGCTCTGCTTATTGAAGAGAAGGAAGAAGGAGAAATCAATGAGGAGCATCCTCCAAATGAGGAAGAAATAGATTGGGATACTGACGAGGGTGACGTTAAATTAGGTGGTATGGCCTTGGAATTAAGCCCTGGTCCTGCACCCTTACCTTCTTTGAAAGAGCCTATTGAGGGAGCTTCTCCCAAGACTGAGCCTGCATCCAGCTCCCTACCCGAAGGTGCTGACATTGATTTGGGAGACACGAGTAACATTCTTGTGAATATAGGTGAATTGATGGATGATTTTACTTCAAAAGGGTTGTCTTCTCAGTCTACTCAGATCATCCCTGCAGGAAGTAATGTTCTGACATTAGTTGGTGGCCGATCTGGTTTGTGTATTCCGCTGGGGTCGTAAAATTGCAACACACACATCACTAGGATCACACACTTCATATTATTATTTTTAAGGTGTTTTAGTTTATCAAACGCCTTTTTCCTAAATCCATTTTATTGCTTGCTACAGGAATCATGTCTCCTGGTCTTTAAAACGATCCTGATCGAGTTTTGGAGTCTCAGCGTTCGCATATACACTCTTTAAGGTACCATGCTCCCCGAGAGACTGACGAGGAGAGGAAAAGGAGGAAGGAGAGGGAGGCGGAAGAGTGTCACCATGCCAAGAAAGATCAAGGCAAAGATAGGAGAAGTGGCTACGAAAAGAGGAAGAGCCCGAATGAGCGAGGAGATCCGTCAAAGAGGCCGAAAGAGACCAAGAATGAGAATCCGCTTCATAACTTCCTGCTTCCACTAGGATAAATGTCCCTGCTTGTGGTGTCATGACCTCTTCCACTCATATTATAATGACTACCACTCCCCAAATTTCTAGGCGTATGCCTTACATTCTTTTTACTGGTCCCTTGCATCTATAAGCTGACTATGTTCTTAAGGGGGGTTGTGTTTGATAAGCCCAATCTAAAGTCAGTTCGTGCCAAATCTTATTCACCCTATTTCCAAGCAATTCAGAGCAGTTTGGAGCAAGCTGAAGGGTGGGAAAAACTATGCATATAGCCGCCTACCATTAACCGAAACAACTACCAGAAAATCCTTTCATTGTCATCCAAAAAAGATGAGTATGAGAAGCAGCTCACAGATCACGATGCGGAGATCGAGAGGCTAAATAAAGAGAGAGATGACGCCCTCAAGAGGGAGAGAAAAAGTGCTTCCTTGCTTAAGGAGCTAAAAGAACCCACTGACCGAGCCACAATCATATTTAGATATAAGATAAAGAAGTGCCATACGGTTGAGTTGGAATTAAAAGAAATGTTGAGGATGAGCGAGACGATGGCTGAGATGTAGAAGAAAACCATCGTCAAGCAGGCTCAAGAAGTTGCCTCTTTTCGCGAACAAGTTTTGAATTTGGATGCTGAGAAGAAACAGCTGGTAGTAGAGAAGGCTAACACGGATGCCAGCTTTTCAGAGCTTCAAGATACCTTTACAAAGAATATGGAAGGCTTGTATGCTACTATTTTAGGCTTCTATGTCAACTTCGTGCTGCATCAGGGGAGTCTTAGTTACTTGGATCCTTTGTTCCCTCGTACGCTTGCTGTAGTCTGGGAAGAGATTCTTGCTCGATTTCAAGACATGGGTGGCAGTTATACCGAAGAGGAGTTGGTTTGAGCATATCTGAATGAAGAGTCCCGCCAAGCTTTAGGGGAGGGCCAGGAAATCTTGAGACTGGAGAGGGAACGAGAAGCTACCGATGTCGTGACCATCGCTAAGTCTATAATCAGGCATTTTCCTTCAGGCCCTAGTGAGTCGTCTACACATCTTCGCACCGATGAGGGGATCGTTTCTAATTCTCCTATGATTATGCAACCATCAAAAGAGGGCAACGATGAGGGCTTCGAAGTTGTGGTGCATGAATAGACCTCCACAGCAGGTAATTTTCTTATCTCTCCCGTGTTTGAAGACTTCCAATTTATGCGGGATAAAATTGCTAAGATAACCGCCCTTTATTCGGATATTATAGATCAACCCTCTCTTCCTGTAGAGTTAGCTCCTCCTCACGATGTTAGATCGACTACCATTCTGACTGCATCAACCATCGACTCCGCATTTAGGTCGCAGCTCGGTTCACACTTCAAGAAAATTGCAGCGTTGCATGGTTTGGATGGCCCCTTTGTATCTCAAGAGGAGGGTTTGGCAACTACTAACACACGGGAGCAGGCGGATCAAGCTAGCCAACCAGACAAAGTAGAGACCGAACAAACGTTGACTGAGCAGCGGATGGTACCGGTGAAGAAGGAGAGGGTTGGAGAGCAAAAAAGTCCGTCAAAGAGTTCTCACAAATCCCACAAAGGCAAAGGAGGGTCTGCCGGTGGCAATGATTCTGAAAGCGAGATCACCCCGAGAGGGGAGAAGCAAGAAAAGTTGCCGATCAAAGGCGGGATAAGCAGAAGGGAGGTAGTGACAAGAAGCTATGATATGTCCGTGTATCTGTGAAGTGGAGCTTTTGCTTTTTGGTCGTTTTTGTACAAGTGCAAAGTCCGCAATTAGCATTTCTCCTTGTTGCAACAGTTGTATTTGTATTTTCTTTTCTTTGGCCAATATTGTGCGGGTACAGCGCCCGTAGTTTTTTGTTGTGCATGAAAAAATTATAAGTAATAAAACTGTTGAAATTTTGATTGTAACTTCACTTGTCTACTTTTGTACATTCCATGCTCTGTTGCCTTTTTATACCACTACTTTTTTTATGCAGCATGATTCTGTATATATGAGTAGTTGTTGATATTTTACCTATACTATTTTATTTAGTCCCGTAATTACTGCCAAAATTCTTTGTTCGGTGTAACAGAACTGTGAAGTTTTTGCTACTTTGGATGAGTATTGGTGAGTGTGTGCCCCTTGGTTCATGGGACTGTTCACTCCAAACACTTGATACGAGACTAGGTGCCCCTTGTGGTCTTCTGGATGCCCCAGTCGGATTTATACTACAACTCCTATTTTGGGAACTTCTGGTTTTGTTGTCCTTATTTTAGATATCCCATTTTGATTTCGGACTTGAGATATCCATGAAGCTTTTTTTAGTGGCCTTACGGCGAGTGATTTATGCACGTAAGAATTTTACTAAGTGATTGGTGATGCCAGAGCAACACCGATTACTTGAAATACTAATAAGTGATTCTGTCGCAATGCTGACGTTCAGGCTATTATGCATATGTTCCGCTCCTTAGAGTGCTATTTCCTTAGCTCCAGAGGCGGTGCGTGGATTTTTGTAATATGAGATTCCTTGTCTTCAGATGCAATTTTGCTGATCTAAGTAGTGGTGTGTGGTTTACGAAATGCGCATAGTGAGATCGAGGCTTGTCCGGTAGCAGTTTTGCGAACGAAGAAGCGATGCATGGCTTACGAGATGCGTGGCTTGGATAACTATGCTCGCTTGGATGTGATTTCGTAGTCCTAGAGACGGTGCATGGCTTACGAAATGTGCGGCTTTGATTTGGACCTTCTTGGTGTTGCCGGAGCAACAACGGCTCTTAGAAGGCAAGGATCGAGTTTCATCGATACAAAGGGTTGAGTCGATTTGCTTCTGTTGACTCAGCGGGTAGATGAGGCATACTTGAGCGTAGTTCCACTATCTCAAGTAGCGATCGGATGGTTTTGAGTCGATTTGACCTCGTCGACTCAGCAGGTTACTTATGCGAACACGGTTTCATTGGTTTAGAAAGCAAAGCAATTTCATTAATTGAAATAAAAGTTGGAAAGTTTTGCCTATTTATTATGTCTCTGGTATCCTGGGATGGCTTATTCAATGTTCCAAGCATGAGGAATTTTGGTTCCATCAACAGCTGTTAGCTTGAACGTGTCATCCCCTAGCTTTTGGCCGATCACATAGGGTCCTTCCCAGTTTGGTCTGAATGCTCCTGGTATGGTAGACCCGTTTGATTACAAAGTCTCCTACTTTGAAGGTACGGTTACGGACCTTAGAGTTGAAATGTCATGAGACCCTTTTCTGGTGAGCGGTAGTCCTAAGCTTGGCTTCTTCCCACTTCTCATCGACCATATCGAGCGATTCGAGCAGGAGCAACTCGTTCTGCTATTGATTGAAGTTTTTCCTTCGATGGTAAGCGACCTTCAGTTCCACTGGGTTGCTTCTAAACCATATGCCAGAGCGAATGGAGAGTGACCATTTGTAGATATGTGTGTTGTTGTGTAAGCGCATAATGCAAGTGGAAGTTCATCAATCTGATTTCCTTTAGCTTTAGTTAACCGCTTTTTTGATGATGGACTTGATGATCTTGTTTATTGCCTCCACTTGCCCATTTACTGCGGATGTGCAACAGTAAAGAAGCTTTTCTCGATTCGAAAACATTTGCAAAAGTCATTTAATTTAGTGCTTTTAAATTGATTCCCATTATCTGTAATGATTTTTTGTAGCAATCCAAACCTGCAAATAATGTTTTTAGTCACAAAGTTAACAACTTTTTTATGGTAATTATGGCCAGCAATTCCGCTTCGGCCTATTTGGTGAAGTAGTCAACCGCAAGGATAGCGTATTTAGCTTCTCCTTTGGCTATCTGCAATACACCAATCAAATCGATTCCCCAGATTGTGAGTGGTCATGGGCTGACCATCCATGTTAGCTCTGATGAATGATTTCTTTTGATCTTGCCGAATATTTGGCATTGGTCACACCATTTGGCACAATCTGCTGCATTGCGGTGACCGTTGGCCAAAAATACCTTTATTACAGAACTTTCTTTGCAAGGGTTTGCCCTCCAGTGTGATCTCCGCAGTTGCTTTCATGAACTTCCTTGAGGATTTTTCGAGCTTCATCATTGGTCACACACCTAAGCAAGGGGGTAGAGAACCCCCTTCGGTAGAGTGTTCCATTCTGTATTACGAACCATGGTCTTTTGAAGGAGCTTTTTCCGTTGTTTCCTGTCCGCGAGGAGCGTTCCTCTGAGCAGATAGTCCTTGATCGGTGTCATCCATGTCTCTGGTTCATCGGTCGTTTCGGAAATCTAATCGATATCCATCTCGCCTATACTTGGGGTAGTTAGAGTCAACTGGGACCTGTCCCATTGACTAAGTTTCTCAGAAGCTGGCCAGTTTAGCTAGATAGTCTCCCTTCGTGTTTTGTTTCCTCGGGATATGAGCTATGGTATAATGCTTAATGTCATTCAGCAAATCCTTCAATTTGGATATGGGGCGAGGTTCTCTCCCCAAGCATGATATTCGCCTTTCACCTAACAGACGACCAGCTAAGAGTCGCTGTAGATATGTATGGACTTTATTCTGAGTTCCTTTACAACTTTCAGTCCAGCTATCAATGCTTCGTATTCCGCTTCATTGTTTATTGCAGGGAATTCCAAGCGTAAGGTGTAGCAAATGGATTGTCCTTTGGGAGTTTCGAGCATGACTCCCGCCCCCAAGAAAAAGTTGTTTGATGCACCATCGACGAACAACTTCCATTGTGTCTCCACTTCCGATGTAATTTCTTCTTTGTTATCTTGTATTGTAAACTTGGCAATGAAGTCTGTCTGTGCTTGCCCGTTAATCGCCCTTTTAGGATGGTATGTGATTTCATATTTACTTAATTCAATGTTCTATTTGATAAGCCGTCCGGAGGTCTCAGGGTGAAATGTCACCTACTTCAAGGGCTGATCTGTTAGTACTTTGATGGGGTGTGCCTGGAAGTATGGTCGTAATTTCCTGGAAGCGATCAAGAAGCAATAGGCTAGTTTTTCCAACTTCGGATAATTCTTCTCGGCTCTAGTGAGACGTTTGCTGATGTAGTATACAGTTCGCTGGACCCTAGCTTCTTCACGTACAAGCATAACACTTAATGCGTAGGGCGAGACTGCTAAGTAGATAAATAAGTCTTCTCTATCTATAGGCTGGGATAGAATTGGCAGAGTCTCCATATGTCGCAGCATTTCTTCAAAGGCAATCTGACATGCCTGATTCCATTAGAAGTTCTTCTTTCCCTTCTTCAGTGCATCAAAGAACAGTATACATTTGTCGGATGCTTTTGAGATGAACTGGCTTAGTGCTGCAACTTTTCCATTCAAGCATTGTAACTCTTTCTTGTTCCTTGAGGCCTCGACTTCCCATAAAGCGGTAATTTGTTCGGGATTAACTTCGATGCCTTTGGCACTTACAATGAATCCTAAGAACTTTCCAGAGGCTACCCTAAAGTGACATTTATGTAGATTGAGTCTCATTCTATACTTACGCAGTATCTAGAACATTTCGGTGAGGTTGTCCAAGTGATTTGCGGCTATGCGCTATTTAACTAACTTATCATCTACATAGACTTTCATTGTCTTCCTAATCTGATATTTGAACTTGGCGTTCACCTGTTGTTAGTAAGTTGCCCCAGCATTTTTTAAGCCGAATGGCATCACTTTGTAGCAGTATAATCCTAGATCAGTGAAAAAACTAGTGTTTTCCTAGTCCGGTTCCTACATCATGATCTGGTTATATCCCAAGTAAACATCCATGAATGAAGGAATTCATGTCCTGCTATCTTGCCTACAAGCTGGTCGATTCTAGGTAGTGGAAAGCTGTCCTTTAGGCAGGTTCTGTTTAGGTTTGAGTAGTCGGTACAAGTTCACCATTTTCCATTACATTACTTGACCAAGACCAGGTTGGATACCCATTTGGGATAGGTTGCATCACAGATAAAGCCATTTTCCATCAGCTTATCCACTTCTTCTCTTAGCGCTTTGGACCGTTCGGGTGCTAGACTACGCCTCTTCTGCTTCACTGGTGTATACTTGGGATCGATATTGAGTGCGTGGCATGCAATCTCTAGCGACACCCTGCACATATCGGAATGCGCTTAAGCGAATACGTCCAGGTTGGCATGAAGAAATTTGATTAGTTCCTGTCGCATCTTATTTCCAAGATGTGACCCAATTTTCAGGACCCGAGTTAGGTCATCATATCGCTTGGGACAGACACCGTCAATTCTACCGATGCTACTTGCTGGTGCTGACTGATCCTGCCCTGAACTCTTCTTTCCGAAGTCCAAAGTCTTATCGGATCGGCTATGGTCCCCAAGCCAGGGGAGGCTCTGTGGTTGCTATGCGGAAGGTTCACGTATGTGGAGAGTTCTCCCCACATTCTTCCCTATTTCTTTTCTTCTAGACTCACGTGGTTCTACAATGTAGCATTCTCTAGCGACATTTTGGTCTCCTTTGATCACCCTAACTCCATTCTTTGTCGGAAATTTCATGGTTAGACACCACTGAGCTAAAGCAATCCTAAAATTTGCCAAAGCAGGCTGACCTAAGAAAGCATTGTAGGTGGATATTTCATCTACGATCACAAAGGTCTAGATGAGGATGACTCTTCGATTGCCTTCCCCAAGTTCTACGGTCAAATCAATTGTTTCGATAGGTTGCTTAGGTTCACCGGTGAATCCTTAGAACTTTATTCAGCAAGCGGATATGTCTTTCATATTGACCTTCATCTGATCAAATGTGTGTCCAAACAGTATATTGATAGAGCTGCCACTGTCCACCAATACTTGTCGGACCTTGGCTGGTCCAATTCCTACCATCACGACCATGGGGTCGAGGGTTGGAGCTTCTATTCATTTAGTGTCCAGATTTTGGAATACTATATCATCATTTACGATTCTCTACTGCTTAGCAGGAGTTCCATCTTCAACCATGAAGCACTAATCTTTCAGAACATGTTTCAATGAGCTTACATATCACTCCATTTTTCCCAAGTCTTCAGCGCGGGATGATGTCCTTCAAATATTGTTCCAATGACAAGTCTTTGGTTGGCCCATCTGGATCCCTCTTTGCTAGTTCCAACTTGGTTTCCCCAGTTTTTAGGAGCTTTGGGTGCAGCAGTCTGGTCAGGATTTTGTGGTTTCCTCACATACTATTGAAGCATATTTTCCCAAATCAGCTCTTCAATTAGTTTCTTCAGGTGTCGGTACTCGTTCGTGTTGTGACCATGTGTTTCATGGAAGCCACAATACATTTTGAAACGCTTTTGCTATTCAGATGCTTTCTTTTTAGGCGGCTCCTTGTACTCCTCCGTCCCTTGTGTCGCAAGGTAGATGTTTTCTGGAGTATCATTGAGTGGGGTGTAGTCTTCGAGCCTCAAGCCTTTAAGTCGCTTGTTACCTCCATTTCACTTATAGGAATTATGGTTATTCCTTTTTTGGTTCTCATCCGTCCTCGCACTTCGTACAGCGATTCCAAAGGTGTTTGAGCCTTGGTTAGCTGCCATGCCATTCTGGCCAGCATTGGTTGGTTGTGGGTTAGCAAGTTTTCCTTTTAGCTCCTCCACCTCTTCCAATCTCAAGTATTAGCTTGCCTTTCAGTTAAAATCCTTCCTAGTGGTAGGTTGTTTCATTTTGTTCCATTTTTCGAATTCAGTGTTGGGGTGGATAGTGCGGACCAGGGCCATGAAGACCATATCTTCATTTGGGTTACTTACTTCAGTCACCGTGGTGTTGAACAGACTCATGAAGGATTTCAAAGATTAATTTCATCCTTGGAATAGACCAGATTAGGACATCATATCTTTTGGTTATGCCATGTGAAGCCTAAGCCAATCAAGGAATTTTGTTACTAATTAATTGATAGTGGAGATGGATTTTGGTGGGAGCCTGTTGAACCACATAGAAGCAATTCCCTCTAGGAAGATAGGAAAACATCTACATCGAACAACGTTTGAAGCATTTGCTCCATCCATGTACCAACTAGATTTATACAAGTGAGGCTTCATATCTCTAGTTCCTTCATAAGATGAAATGGTCAGCATAGTAAACTTTTTAGGGTACCATTCATTAATAATGTCATCAGTGAAGGGAGTCCGGCTTGGAGAGGATCCCTATTCATCATCTCTCCTATCCTTACTTTCGTCAATCAAGCTCATGATCATAACCGCGATATATGCCTCTAATGTACGGTAGTCCGTGGGTCGATTGTCAACAAATATGCCAAGTGTTTGATTTGGCAAACAATCTTGGTAAGTGGGTTGAAGCCATGGCTCTCTTGTCTTCGAGAGAGCCACTCCTTCGGAGTTCCATTGGCTTGCATTTGGTCGGGAAGGGGCATTCTAGGCCTCCTTGTCAGTATTGAGTCCATTAGCATTTTCTTCCAACTTTTTTCATCAAGTTGCTTGCTATTTTCAGAGTCTGAGAGATCCACCACCATATCTTCTTGTGGGGTTTTTGCCCCTGGATTCAAATTTGTAGGAGGTTGCTTTGCAGTTGGTGGAGTGATTGTGTTTCCTTCTACGATGATTCCTATGGCTCCATCCACCACTCCTTTCTGCTTCTGATTTCCTTTTCTTCAGTTTAGGCCAAAAACGAAAGAGTTTCCTGCTCCATGGTAGCCGTGGGTTTTGGCATGGTTCAAGGAGAAATTAGTGATTACAAGGTTAGAAAAGCATTTAATTAGTCCATAAGAGCTTTTTGGCTATTCTCCATCTTTTGGTTGATTTCATCAACTATGTTATTGAATTCGCCTTTAGTAACGACTTCATGATGGGTAGAAGATCTTGGCACCTGATCTTCTGTGTTAGCCCCAGAATTTGCTCCGATTAATGGATTATTGGCATCGTTAACTTCAGCTTGCTGAGGATTGGTCTCTTCTCCAGTTATAAAAGCTCCTACGGATCTTTCGAAAGTAGTTCTCTTTCTCCCCGCCATTGATCTTCAATGGCAAGCTTCAAACTTCCTAGAGCTGATTTGATGGATCTAGTTTCTAGATCTGGCAGATCCAAGAGGAAATCTAGATCTATGCCTGAGTTCGATTCTCAGTGAAAGCACCAAAATGTTAACCCAAAATATGGATCAACACCCTCGGTTGAGTGTGAAAGCATCAGCCTTATTTCTCAGAGCAAACAATATAGAGAATAAATGTAAGAAGAGCTGAAATAGTAAAGAGACAAGAAGATTTTTGTAATGGTTCGGCTATTAATGAAGCCTACGTCCACTTTATAGCTTTGATTAGCTAGCTATTGTTACAAGATTGATTTGGTTTACAATATGATTGAATCATCTAAGGTAGATCTAAATCACAAGTACTTGGAGGTAACCAGAGGATCACAGTTTCTCCTTTGTGACTGTTGTGTGGGAGAACAAGAGTGAAGATAGTAATGGAAGAGTTGCAACAACCAGTCTAGAGATCCCTTTTCTATTGCAGATGGGATGGTATTTATAGGGGTTGGAGAGCACTTGGGCCAGAGCCACTTTGGTAGAAACCTGTAGTTCTCATGCAGAGGAAGCCCTAGAAGTTTGGAGGTTACCAGAGCAAACTATTTGAATCGATACCGATCCAAATAGTTAAGAATTTTTGATGCTTCAACTACTTGGCTGCCTTTCTTACTTCGTTTTGATACTCTTCATGTGATTTCATAACTTGTTGACTTGTTTTGATGATAATTCACATGTGCACTAGATTAAACTGTTCTGAGTTAAATGAACCTTCACCCCTTAAGCTTGGATGTTTGGAATGCTGCCAAACTTGTTAAGTTAGCCTAGTAGAGGCATAGAGTCACAATACAAAAGGAATAGGGCATATATGACAAATAGGGCATATATGACAACTAATTCAGATCAGTACCGATCCAATTAGATCGGTGTCGATCTGAAAATTTTGCTTATTTTTAGGCTAAACTATTTGGAGACTCTTGTCTTTCTTTATTAGGCCTTCCAATCAAGTTTCAAGTCATTTTGGCTTAGCTTGAATGTTTTAACTTCTTTTGAACTCAGCTGGGTTAAATACCCGGTTAAAATATAGGTAGGCCTTTGCCATTTAATACCTACCCCTATGGCGGACTCCTCACCAGTACTATCTAGCTGAAATCATTGGAATCTCAGTAGGTTGCTTAAAACATCTTCTGAGGAAAGAGGCAAACACTTAGATCAGTCACTTAATACCTCAAACCCGAAATGAACCGTTCCCGAGATATCACTGTTAAATACGAATATGGAATCTCGTTAGGTTACTTCTTTCAGTGTGGAGGCAGGCCCTACACTTAATACCTCAACACTGGAGTAAACCCTTTTAGAGATATCCTTATTTATTTCCACTCTCACTAGGTTACTTAATACTCCCTTTTAGGAGAGAGGCGGAACCTACCACCACTTCATACCTTAATTCAGAAGCGAACAGCTATGAAGATATCCCTTACCGCTCCTAACTCCAAATTTTGACCATTTAATACTTTTCAGTTAAGAAAGCATGCCCAATCTCTCACGTCATCACGGGTTCTAGGATTAGTGATATCTCGCATTAGTATTAAGTGCACCTAACTGCTGGTAGACTCAAAGTAAATGACAGTCTTCCGTCGAGTGACTCTATTGACCTCGCATCACTAACCTACTAAGTCTAATTAACTATCCTAAATCTTTAGTTATATTATCTTAGATAGTTAATAGACTTAGCTTACTAATTCCCATTTTATTTAAGGCAATAAGAATTACCTTAAATACTTATCTACCCATAAATCCCCGTTTTATGCTCATAAATGTCAGTTTATCCATAATATCCTAACGGACAATTCCTAAGACATTTATGTATGATTACTAATTTCAAACTAGTAACCTTTTATATCTGTTCCATTTTTATCGGTCCCTTTTATCCGTTTGTCCGTATTAATTGTAACAACCAAATTCATTTCCATTAATTGGAGTTATAGTCTTTAATTAACAAATTGTAACTCCTAATTTAATCTTATCCATTACTTTCGATTAATTGCCCATCAATTTGGGTTACAATCCTTTATTTCCTATTAATTATTGAAAATTCCTAATTTATTGCCTATCAACAGGAACTACTACATTTTCAAATTCTACCTATTCGCTTTTCTAAATATAATAATTAACGAACGTTACACATAAATAACAAACAATTAAACACCGTTCTCCTTTATTAATGCAATAAATACGTATAAACTACTTATTCTTATCCAAATATATTCTAGTCATAAATATGTGACTAAAATATTCTTTCCATATTTAATTTACTAGAATTAAATTTCTTAGGAAGATTTTCCATTATGATTTCCATAAATTGGTTTGAACACAAAAGGAAATATTTACTACATTTGAAATTACAAGGAATGTATAATTTATTTTTATTTGAAGTAAACAATGTAAACTACGGAGAATAAATCTATACTTTACATATCTCTTCCCGTTTTGTTTTATTCCTTGTTAAATCAAGCATCGCCATTTTGAATCAAAAGTGAAAAAAGTAAACAAATTTATAAAAATCAAACGGATGTTCTTACACAGATTAAATTATGGAAAATGTACAACTTAACACAAATTTGGACAATAATCCAAAAATCTTATTTTACAACCAAGTACAGATCTTGAATAAAAATATACAACATTCAAATTCTAAAATCTTTTGGACTGATTTCCAAATCTAGGTGTAAGCATACTTCAAATTAAGTCTAAAACAAGAATATGTAGGCATTAGTTTTCTATAGTAATTTAAGCCTACAATTCACAAATAAAATTTATTTAGGCATAAAAATCAAACGTATGCTAATGGAATAGATTTAAAATCGTAAACAATACATAAAATTTCTCACTCACCTTTTAAAAGCGATCCAAATCTCCAGATCTAAAGTAGAACCTTAAATTCATCTCCAAATCCTTTTTAATCCAAGAAATATATATAAAAGGGTATATACATACATTAGAATGAGAAAAGATTTGGGGTTAGGAGAGAAAATAGATACAAATATATATATAAATTACCTCAAATACGCATATAGTTGATTCTCTTCTCTTCTCCTTTTTATTAGATTTCTATTCTTCTCCAATTTATATGAATATAGATATAAATATCTTATTTTTATAATTTAGAAAGAAAGTAGAGAAGAAAAATGGCATAGCTTCGCTACTGCCTCCAAAAAATATGAGAAGAGAGGGGAGGGTTAGGCACGAATTTATAGGCACTAGAATCAACCACAACCATACGATTTAAAATATTATATCCGGGCCGTTGCGGCTAGGTTTATTGCAGCCGCCTGAAGGCAACCGATCGACCGCCCATGGAGCACCGGTTGACCGCTAGGGGTCGGCCGATCCCACTGATAGGTCGGTATATGGGCCCTAACGATTAATTAAAAAATGTAAATTTATCTAATCAAATTATTTCTGTTTCGAATTCGTTTTTCCTTCGCAACTTCTTCAATTGGACTTTTATCACAAAAATCCAAATATGAAAGTTGCTCAGAATTTCGCCATGAATGCAACGGTACAAGTTTCATGGACAAATTCCATCATTTGCACAAATTCTATTTTTGGAGCCTAATTAATTAACTAACCAACTTATTAAATAACTAACAACAAATTGCGGTGTGTTACATTCTTTCCACCTTAAAAAGAATTTCGTCCCCGAAATTTCACCAATGACTAAATCATGGTTTTAGCTCCTAATTATTCTAAACTACACAACTAATCAGCGTATAACCAATTTTGCAACCAAACGTGCATAAGTGCATAGTGTATTACTGTATCACCACACAGAAAATATGTATGCAGAATGATTCTGAATGGGATCCTCCTATATGAATGCATTTCTTTTGAAACATTTTTGGAAACATTTAGCAAACAACCTACATATATATTGGCACTTCTATATGTATACAGCTTTTGAAAAATCTTTTCGACCAAAACCCCCATACTACTAAAAATAGAAATATGAAGCAACCAATTTTTGCATCCACTTCCTACCATCCAATAATCTAACGCATCGAAAAATTGCTTCCTAAACTTACTCCTATGCCTAAAAGGAATTTAGGTGGAGAATTTAACATTTTTACCACTCTACAATCTTCCTATTCCCATACTACATTGGAAATTTTCCTTGCTGCCCCGGATTTGCTCCAAATTTTCCATGCACAAAATGCATAAGGAGGCTTATTTCAAGTTCTAAAATGGAATTAAGTCTAAAAATAGACTTGCAAGCTTCATCGATAAGGTATGGAAATAGAAATTCCAAGGCTAAAATAGTTTTCCCTTATTATCACTTGCATTTGTCGCATCGTTGATCCTAATGCACCGCTAAATCACAAGTTCTAACTCTATTTTTCTTCCCTACGCCTAACATGTGGCATTCAAAATCAATGATTTTATCAAAAACTTTCCCACTTTTCAAATTCGTACGTCAAAATAAGATCCCAAAATATTTAGGGGCACATTCTTTTGAAATAAAATTCTAAAAATAATTTAAGAGCCAAAAACAACTAAAACTTAAAAACTTTTTTTCATCAAAAGAGAACTTTTCAACTCAAGGAGAAAATTTTCAAAATATTTTCCTTCAAATTTTTTGATAAAACAGGCTACAATTTCAATGTAGTCGGATGTCGGTTATGCGCTAAACGCATAAACGAAGTTCTAAAATCTACAACCAACCTTAACCCATAAAACTTGACATTTTACAAGAAGGAAATATGTCAACACATCTATTATTCCAAAATTTTAGCTTTTAAGGAACTTGAGAAGTGACCCTTGATACCAAAACAACTTTATCATGTCCTTCGCTAAAATTTTCTCAAATATTCTAAACTTCCAATCTTATATTGCATTTACTGTTAGTCAAGTGTCTTTATGAGATTCTCATATTTATACTGCTTCGTTACTATGCATATATAGGAGCGGTTCACATGTCTAGAAACAATAACACAGTAAATAAATAGAAATTCATAATATTGTGTGTGCCTTTTACAAGAGACAACCAATAGTTATAACCCAAACTACCTAAAATAAAAGAACAAATGCTGGAAGGGAAAAGACAACAACACCATAAATCCTAAAATAATGCCTATAGACTACGAGATGCCTTGCTCCACAGCTGGAGCTCGATCCATTGCTGCGACCCTTAAATGGTCGTAGCATGATGGTTATACACCCAATCTCGTGCCGTTGGCACTACTGGTGTTGCTGACGGCTTTAGAAGTGCCATCTTTCTAAAGGAAGGATCTAATGATGGCAGAAGGAACCTTATACTAAATTACCTCTCCATGGAGGTTAACCCGTATTACCTAAAGAAGAGAGTGGATAGGTGAATATATGAAAAGTGACTCTATGAAGTGCTAATCCTTGATCAACAAATTGCATCATAAGGACGCGAGTTCAGTTAACGACGATGCCGCCAATACTAGCATAAGTGATCTTTCGCACCATGAGATAAATCCGATCGTAACTTTCCGTTTTAGGGATGACGTTATGCTGAATGATGCGCACAACTTGACGGGCAATCAGACGTGGATTATCAGTCTTCCAAACACTGATATCCTAGGAAAAGATCTGTTGCAAAATCTTTGAGTCGGTCACTTCAATATCATCCAAGTCCACGTCCTTCATGGAGGCTTCCAAAATCTCAGCGAGATCATCATTAGTCAGCCCAATCAAGACATCCTTCACCTCCGAACGAATCAAACTATTGCCTCCATAAAAAAGGAAGATGCGGTATGGGTAACATTCTCACTCAAAAGTCTCAAAGCCGAGGATCGGTGCAAATCCTACCATGACGAATAACTGTTCCAGCCCAAAAGCGGAGAAACCTTCTTCTTATTCCGATCTAGCCAAGTGGCCTCTTGATGGTTGGGACCATAATGGTGCGATGAAAAATCGATACTGAGGAAAGGTGCCTTGGGCAAGGAGATGGTCGGAGGGAGGAAATAGGGTTTATATCTAGAGTGGTGGTGGGGTGAGATCTAACGTGCAAAACTAGCACGAGAGGGAGGCGAGGCTGCTGCTCCTAGGGAAAAACGTCGCCGCCTTGTGGAGGAATGAAAGAGAGAGAGGCTAATACTTGGATGAGGAGAAGGATGGAGACTGGGTTCGACTTGTTGAGGAAGGAGGAATGAAAGAAGGTAACTGGGGAAGTTCGAATGCAAATTTTATAGTCTCGTTCCTGGTTCGAATTGTGCCAAAACTTGTTAACTGTTAAACCACTATAGGTTTACCGCTAAGCGGTCAACCGTTAGACGGGCTTTGGGCGTTAATTGAACCTAGACCCAATTAGGGTCGGATTTAATAATAATAGTCATTTCGCATCGCCTCCTTCGATTCGACATGATCTGGAAAATCCCTGTCCTCATCATGGCAGTATCAAAGCCTACCGCCTAGTCCCAAACCATGCTCCAACAATTCATAGTAGTCCCAATAAACTACTGCGACCAACAATAATTCCAAAAACCTTAAAATATTCCAACTGCTATACCCTTTTGAACAGTTCTTCCAACAGCTGGTGGGTACAATAACACTTCAAACTACATACCCCAATAAAATTGAATGTCATTCCTATTTTGTATGTAACTTAAAGAGAGAAAACATAAAAACCTCGATTTTATAAACCAAAAAATCATTGAGCTAAATATATGCTCCTTTATACTTGTCTTTAAATAATAGAAACTATTTCATACTAAAACTTATCTTAAATATCAAACTTATATTTATATGAATATTTCAGGATTTCCAAAAACCTTTTTAAAGCACAAATTTCCCAAATTGGAAAACTATTTCCTTACCAAAAATCAAAATCAGCCCTTTACTGATATGTACATATAAATATTTTAGGACTTCAAAAAATTAACCTTTTATAAATTAAAAGTTTCTTAACACGACTAACGTAGAAGTATATATGTTTATTTGAAAGTCCTTGGGAAAAGAAATCTTTTGAAAACCATTTTTCCAAACTCTAAGGTATTTACAAAACAGACTTTATAAAAATTCTCCCATAGGTTTTAGACTAAGGATTTGACAATAATTCGCCAAATAAAAATCTGGTTAGCCATCAAAGAGGTGATCAATGAATGCACCCTAGCAAAAACTTACCTTCGAACAATTGTGACATATAGACTTTAATTTTCCGCCCATCTGGAATAAATGTTTGTCTCCGACTGGAACTCATCATCAAATCCAAAATCACTAGGTAGCTAGAATCTCAACCATCAAGTCAATCACCTCCAGTCTCCGAGATTCTGCAAATGTCATACTCATGCTCTTCATCATTAGCACCTTACGCATTGCCAGCACTCCGTGGGGTACTTCAGAGTCGACATGAAAATCTTAACTTTAAGATGTTTCCAACCCATATTTCCTTTGTCCATTCCCTTGGAGTGGAACTACAACTACTTCTATAGTCAGAACTCTTAGAATCTGATGTAAAAATATAATATTAGTAGATAGGAAAGTATGAATACTTTCTCTCAATTTATCCTAATTCCTTCTAATTTTCTAACCTAGGCTTTGATACCAAGTGTAACAACCCATACATTAACGGGCCTAAATTTCGACAAAATTCGAAACCCAAGTCCATCAAAGCACAAATCGTTGGATTTATTACCTGAAAATAAGTGTGAGCATTATCAGAGATTGACAGAAATCTAAACTCGTAGTAGAAATGTTTCGGTTGAAGGCTCCCTAGGTCCAAAGGGGTCCACCATAATGATCGGTGGACTTAACTCAACATTCAAGAATGATCGGCTAAATGTTCACTGATCCTTTTTCTTGCTTCCAATTCTAGTGCGATCATTTTTGGGTGGTCCCACATGCCTCTTGACATTGCCTATGAAATATGGAATCATTTTGACATGTAACTTGGGAGATATGGATCGATTTTTGTTGAACTTAGATCATGCACTGAGATAGGCCGATCGTTTATATGGGTTGGAAGAAACGATCGGCCAACCTATATCTTCAACTTTATAACCTGCAATCGTTTTTGTAAGCTTCATTATTCATTTTGTTGATGCCCCTAGAAGTTTCAAATGAATTGGCCTTGTGGATCTCGAGATATTGATCGTTCTTCCGATGATTTGAGCTGTTTTATGGATTGTTGTTGATCGATCCATGCAAATTCTTGCTTCATCCGTAACTCTAGCAATTGAATTCCGATCGACTCCAAATTTGAAATATAACTTCATGGGGCTATGCCAGTCACTTCATGCTGATTGCATCTAAATTGGGATCCGGTCTGAATCTGCCTGACCACCGTCTATATTATTGTATGTAATCGATTCTTAATGCTGATGACCATCCATTCCTAGCCAAATCGATGATATCACGGCCTTGCAAAAAAGCGAAATATCATTTTCCCCCCAAAGTACATCTTGTATCATACATGATGTGCTTTGAATAATCGCAAGCTAGAATCGTCTGAAAGATACCCATCTGGTTCATCAAATAGTCGTTATCCTTTCATTAAACTGTTTTCTTATCGAAGGTCGTATTTTGCTTATTCATCATGATGATTGGTCGATTTCCAATAGCATAAACATGGGATCACTACTTGTTAGGATCATCTTGTTTTGATTCTGGCAATTTCTAAACATTAGCAATTTAGAATTATTTTTCCTCTTGTTGACTCCAGTTGATCATTCAGTTTTTTGTCGATTTTAGAAAATTAAATTTTGAAACATATACTTGAACGTATACAGGTACGTACCTACCTCCCGATCATGATTACACATTCACGAGTCATTATCAAGTTTAAGGAAATAACTTTCTATAAATAGTTTCCACCAGTTATCATTCTTTCATGCATGTTCTCTTTTTTATACATCCATAATCCTCCTTTTTTCAGAAGATAAATTTCAGATCGTTCACGATTATGAAACGATCGGTATATGTTAGGTCATGGAACGATCGGCGTATGGGTTGGATAAAGAATGGTCGGCATATAGCTTAGAGATGGATTGATCAGCTAAAAACTTGGAAATGGGACGATCGTCATAATCTTTGGATGTACGACGATCGGCTAAATCTTTGGGATCGATAACGATCGGCATACCACTTTCCTATATAAGCTTCGACACTTAGCCATTTCCTTTTACTTACTTTCTATCATCCCATTCCTAAACAACAAGATACGAGCCTCCTTTTCTTCTTCTTGCCGATCCAAACAATGATCCGCATATCGAAAGCCATTGTCCCCTTTCAAATATTGCCTCGATTCGGTTTCATATTTTCCTCCTTTCCTAGATTTCAAACATCGGTAGAATGAATCCTACACTTGCTTTATAATTTCGAGAATGAGGCATTGAACTTCATTAGCGTTACGATAACTGATTCATTGATGGATGCTTTCATCTTTTCCCATTCCTACGATCGCATGAAAAGGAAATAAAATGACTTGTCTTGATGAGAAATGACTGAATTGTAGCCATAGCCAATCGTTTGCTAAGGATGATGAGGTAGTGGATATGAAAATGTCGTACGATCGATCCTTCATGATCGTTCCTAGACGATGGACGAAGCCCTAAGACGTTGGAGCTTATAGATCGCCTACAAACGATCGGCTATGCTCTGGAGTTGCGGGCTCATAAGAACGATCCATGGGAAAGGCTGTTATGAAAGATCGGCTCACGCTGTCTAGGGAAACGCTCGGCCTAAATTCGCATACATGAACGATCGACCTTGTTTGCAAGTGAACTTTTTTATAAAATGGAACATAATTAAGTAAACTTGAAATAAACAATGAGCTTTGGCCTTGCATAATTGAACAGACATTAGGACTTGCATATGGCTTGCATACAATTTGAATTGCTTATTTGGTAACAAATTGCCTTAGAGGCATGACACAAACCAAAGCATTTAACTACCATCTTGAAGCTCATCTGTAACTTAGATAAAAACCAAATTTTTGTTGGCTGACGATCAATCGCGAAACTCAAGCTACATCATTTCCCGATGACACACAGAAACAATTGAGACGGTCAGAAATAACGGTCTTTCTAGTTGAACATCTAAGTCTCGTTGTCTTTTCTGTCTTCAGTTTGGCACAACTTATTACTATATTGTATAGCACTTTATTGCACCATACTAGCACTCGCTATACACCGGGGGGTACAAGTTACTTTGTCTAATCATGAT
Source organism: Allium fistulosum (assembly GCA_030737815.1). NCBI lineage: Eukaryota > Viridiplantae > Streptophyta > Magnoliopsida > Asparagales > Amaryllidaceae > Allium > Allium fistulosum. The sequence continues at coordinate 934,787,452 of CM060901.1, read as the reverse complement.
TTTTACTAAGTTTAATAGCAATGGGATCTAGAAGTTTCGGATATCTTGCAGCTATGCCAGCTGGATCATCTTTCCAAAGGGATAATTCTGATGTAGAATCAAGTTTGGCAACTGAATCTGATAGTCCACCATCCAGTCACCATTCAGAATAACCGAAAATTCCGAGTCTGCAATTTGATCTCTCTGAAGCTATTCCCACCTTTTCGTTGGAGGTTATCGATCCTGTTCCCGACACTCTAGAGGACGTAGTCATTTTGGAGAATCCTTCTGATTCAGTAGCTTCAAAAATTAAGCAAGTTTCCCTCCAAAGAAACTGCGTAAGGCATGGAATTCCCTTCGACGATGTGTTGGTTCCATCGCCAGATGATAGGGCTCATAGACCCTCCGAAGGGTATATAGGGTGTAACAAGTTTAGGTACCGAGTTGGATGCATCCCGCCTTTTATTTCATACATTCGGAAGATTCTTCATTATTTATGGATAGCTCCAGCGCAGCTCCACCCAAATGGCTATGTTCTCCTTATATGTACTTATATGGCATTTATGGAGTTCCTGCACCGTCCTTCCACCATCGAAGATATTCGATTGATTTTTTACTTTCAAGCAGCGGACAGGGAGTCTCTCATTTACATTTCTTGAATCGATGAAGAGGTACCAGATTCTGACAGGTGCGTAGAACAAGCTAAGTGCCTTTAAAAGCGAATTGTTTTTTGTTCGCTACCCGCCCGGTTTCGCTCGGCAATGGCTGGAAAGATGCAAGTGTTACCCACTATTTTCACGATAGCACAAAAAATGATATCCATGTTGCCTTCCTGATTATGTTACTCCTTTATAGGTGTCCTCACTCGGCCTAGCGGTAATATTTATGAAGAGGCGGTCTCAATTCTAAAGAATGCTCCGCCCGAGAATAGGAATATCGAATATTTTCTTAGGGACGAATGCCTCGTTACTTTTTGTTTGATAGAAGAGGGCCTCAGCGTGGGGCTAACCAAAATTGGTCGGACAGCAGGGATAAGACCATGGGCTGCAATCAGTCAAAAGGATTATAACATCCCGTATTTGGATGCCAAAAGCTAAGTGCTACAGATACTGCAGTCATCCATAGTATTAACTTCTGGTGAAAAAATACGGTAATGATAATGGTATCCATAATATCAGAAGCACTTGAATATGAAAAAAATCACAGATCTCCAAAGACAACATTTTGCTGATTACATTTCAAAACATATTCATATCCAAGTTACATAATCGCATATCGTTTCCCAGATAAAGATTAGTTATAACCATTATAAAATACGCCAAGAGCAACATGTGATGATGACCCCTTGGTTGATCAAAGCAATATAGTCATATCTGACTTAATATACACAGTGGAAATAAAAAAAACAATCTGCAAATCCTAATTAGCTATCCGTCAGCCACATGCTCGTCTTTGGAAGCTTTATTCGCCAAAAGACTAAAACCTAAAAACCTTAACCCTCGGCCTACTAAAATCAATTTTGAGCACCCGAGAGTTTAAGGGAAAACAAAATCGAGTCAGAAATAAAGCCTGGTGTGAATAATTCTGTTACATCTCGGTTTACTGATATTAAGTGAGACCACACCGCTTAGCAGAACGGGTTTCCCTTCAATAATATCCTCTTTAAAACTTATATTTTGCAAATCCTTTCCTGCAACCAAACTGGTTAATCAAACTGATTATATCAAAATAGCAATATCCTTTATGCTAATAAATGGACTATCTGTCCAAAATAGGTAATAAGTAGACTATATGTCCAGAACATAACAGCAAGGTCCGTTATGCTACAAATGGACCATCTGTCCATACAACTAGGCTGACTACCCGCAAACTGGACACACTGTCCGAATCAAAACCGACTAACTGTCTAATTATTTTCTTAGGGTTAACTACCCTATATCTTTTTCCTTGAAAACCTTTTCAAAATAATTTAACCTTTTAAATCATACTTATACACGGAAAATATTCTTACCTTTACTCTAAGCTATGTTGCCATGATATATACATACTTTACTCAAAATAATGTTGATGAGATTTAATGAGGATTAAATATCCTTCCAAAACAAGTTAAACCCTTTTTAACTTGAAAACACTTAGGCTATATTGCCTATTTAATACATTCGAAACCTTTGTTTAAAACCTTTAAACAACCCTTTCGAAACCACTGAAGGTAACCCCTTCGAAACCATTGAAAGATCCTTTGAAACCATTAAATATTGCCTTTCAAAACATTGGAAAAACCTTTCCTTTCTTTCTCCGAAAGCTTCAGAATATCGGACATCCTCTTTTAAAACCATTTAAATATTGGCTTTCGAAAACATAGGAAAAACCCTTCCTTTGAACTCTTTCGAAACCCTGGGGAACCACCCCTTTCGAAACCATTCATTAAAACCTTTCGAAACAGTCAAAACTCTATCCTTTCGAAAGCACTTTAGGTTTAATTTAAAACATGTGGAAACCTTTCGAAACAGTCAAAAATTTACCCCTTTGAAACCTTTGAAAAGAGTCTCGGTTGAAACCATTTGGATTCTTCCTTCAACTAGAGCAAAAGGATTAGAAACCCATTAAAGTCGAAAGCATCTGCTTCGAATCCATTTAAAACTATCTCTTTTGAAATCAATTTGGGTTTTACTTCAATCATAGAAAAAGTGTCTTAAAGACATTTAAGTCGAAAGCATCTGTTTCGAAACCATTTCCTAAGTAAAGAAGTGATGGTGTCAAAACCATCTCCTCGTAAGCATTGGAGAAGTGGCCATATTTTAAAAACAAAACAACCCTTTCGGAACCATCTGGGTCAAAAGGTAAAATGGCGGCAGCAAAAAAGTTTCGACTTAGTCGAAAGCAATTATTTAAAAACAGTGGCGTAATCCAATCGAAACCAATTCCTTTTAAAACCATTTGACCCAGTCGAAAGCTAACCAAGTCAAAAGCATCTTAGTTGAAAGCAAGCATGCACATTTTTAATTTGAAAACAACGTACTACCTCAACCCCTTCGAAACCTCTAGTTTCGACTCCATGCCTTCCGCCTACAACCAATTCACTACGTACCAGTAAACTGATACCATGTGCATTGGTTTCGACTGTGTCGGAAGCGAAGATGAGGAGGCGGAACCTGGTGCCGATGGTTTCAAAACAGTGAAAAACATATAGCAAATAGTTTTTTTCACCTAACTTCCTTACGTTGCTAATTGTGATTTGTTGCCTCTTTCTTTAACAATAAATAGTACTGCAATTTTTCAATAGTGCTGCTGACTTTTCAGATTTAACAATTTAATTTTTTTTACAAAAAGCCCCTTCTCCTCTCTTAGTTATATAAAACATTTAAGTTCCATACCTTAAATAATTTTATATAACCATTAAAACACTTAGGAAAAATCTACAAAAATTCCAGAAAATCTATTTTAATAAGTTTTCCAACATATAAAAATTTTAGACCCAAATCTTTTATTATTTAGCCGAAAATAATTATTAACCCAAATTAACATTTTCTTTACTAGTAAATTCATATAAATTCCACATAATTTCAAAAATTTCGAAAATTGAAACCCGTCTCTAAAATATTATTTATGACCTTCATAAAAATTCTCAAGGCATTTGGATGTCATTTTATAGGGTGTTCACCTTAAAACATATCATAAAATCAATATGAACATACATAAATCTTCAACATGTATGTATAACCATTCCATCATTCAAAATCTTGCAAATCAATGCAAAATTTTCGGCATTCATCTAAAAACCGAAAATACAATCAAAAATGAGATGTAAACATTATTCACCTTAGCTTTAGAGATTAAAGAGATTGAGATGTGAATAGATTTGATTTGAATTAGCTTCTCCCTAGCTTTTCTTACTCTTTTCCTTGTTAATGGTGGTCGACCTCCTATTTTAAAAATTTTGATGAAATGAAATGGACGTGTAGGGGTACACGACCAAAGTGTTTAGGGTATAAGAATGGTCTCTTTCCTATTTTACCCTTCCTCTATTTCAATTTAAACTCTTCTTTTAATTCATTGTTAAATGGCACGGCTGCCCTTAATTAAAATTAAATCTCAATCTTCTAATCAACACATTATTTTATTTAATTAGCTAATTAAATATCCTAAAAAATGTTACCAAAAATCTGCGGTGTTACAGAGTCCCCTCCTTAAAGTATTTCATCCTCGAAATTACGATAAGGTACACAACAAATCAAACAAGAAGGTAAAACATACCATCAAACAAGTCAGGATAAGTATCTCTAATCCTGCTCTCAATCTCCCAAGTACAGTCCCTGTCATCGTCGCTCCACTGGACTTTGACCAATCTGACTGTCTTGGTTCTAAGCCTTTTATCATCTCTTGCAACAATACGAATAGGCTCCCTTACCATGGTCAAATACCATTCTACCACTAAATCATCTAGCACAGTCGGTGCAATAGTAGTCTCCGGGTCTCTAACACACTTTCTGAGATGAGAAACATGAAAAACATCGTGGACTCCAGCTAAACTTCTCGGTAACTCAACTATATATGCGAGTTTCCCGATCCTCTCAACAATAGGAAAAGGTCCAACGAATCTTAATGCTAACTTCCCTGATTTCCCAAATCTAATCACACCCTTTATCGGTAATACTTTGATGAAAACCTAATCTCCAACTGAGAACTGTAGATCTTTCCGTATTTTATCTGCATAACTTTTCTGCCTAGACTGAGCCTCCTTCATTCTAGCCCGAATGACCATAATCTTTTCTGCAGCTTCTCTAACCAAATCTGGACCAAGAACCAACCTATCCCCTGTCTCTAGCTAATGTACGGGAGATTTGCATGGCCTTCCATACAAAGCTTCAAATGGTGCCATCCTAATACTAATCTGATAATTGTTGTTATACGAAAACTCGACAAATGCAAATGGTCTTCCCATGATCCTTCGAAATCTAATACACAAGCTCTTAACAAATCTTTGAAGATTTTGTTAATTCTTTCCGTTTGCACATTTGTCTACAGATGGTAAGCGGTACTCATCTTGAGCTTGGTTCCCAAAACTTCCTGCAGACTCTTCCAGAACTCACTAGTGAATAAAGGATCTCTATCACTAATTATGTTACTAGGAATTCCATATAGTCTAACCACATTCTTCATAAACAACTTTGCCAAAACAGGTGCCGTTCTGATTGACTTAACTGGAATGAAATGGACACTCTTTGTCAATCGGCCCACTATGACCCATATACTATCATTTCCTCTGTTCGACCTTGCCAACTCGTCAATAAAATCCATGGAGATGAAATCCCATTTCCATACTGGAATATCTAATGGCTGAAGCAATCCACTTGGCTTCTGGTGTTCGGCCTTTGCCAGTTGGCAAATCATGCACGGCTTCACACACAACCCAATATCCCGCTTCATACCTTCCTAGAACAAACTCCTCTTCATATCCTGATACATCTTAGTACCTCCTAAATGAATAGAGAACTTTGAACGATGGAATTCCTCCAAGACTTCTTTCCTTGTTTCCCACACTCGGAACACATAACCTTCCTTTCTTTCTCAACCTCCCATTCTGGTAAAGTCTGAAATCTTTCAGTTCATCGCTCTCGGTTCCATCTTTTAACTTCCTGATCCGTTCAGCTAACACTGAAACCTCCTCCTGTTTAAAATCAATCCTCTCGATCATCACCGGTCGAACTTCCAAACAAGATAACATTGCGGTTTCTCCGCTAGACCCAGCCTCAGATCTCCACTGTACTCTACAATCTTCAAATGTTTCTTGCTAAGTGCATCTGCAACCTTATTACCTTTCCCCGGTGTGTACTCAATTCCAAAATCATAAGCAACGATAAACTCTAACCACCTTTGTTGTCTCATGTTCAACTCCTTCTGGGAGAACAAATACTTCAACGACTTATGATCTGTATATAACTCAAACCTTTCTCCCGAAGGGTAATGTCTCCACACCTTCAATGCAAAAATCACTGCAGCTAATTCCAAATCATGCGTCAGATATCTGACCTCATGTGGTTTAAGCCGTTTAGAAGCGTAGGCAATCACTTTACCCCTCTGCATCATCACAACTCCTAATCATGTTCCATACGCATCGGTATAAACCATCAAATTTTGATTCCCTTTCCGAACAAACAACACAGGTGCATGGGTCAATAAGTGCTTCAAACTCTAGAATGCTTCCTCACACTTATCGTTCCACACAAACTTTACATCCTTTCTTGTTGGCTTGGTCGTCGGTGCTGCTATCCGTGAAAAATCCTTAATGAATCTCCGATAATACCCAACCAACCCAATTAAACTCTTAATCTCCATCACTGTCTCGGGTCTCTTCCAACTATTCACTGCTTCAATATTAGTCGAATCTACTGACAACCCTTCCTCTGAGACTACATGACTAAGGAATTTCACTTCTTTTTTCCAGAAGTGACACTTTGAAAATTTCGCTTTTAGCTGATGCTGCCTCAGCGTCTCAAGCACCACTCTAAGATGAACTTCATGCTATCTTTCATCCTTAAAGTATATCATGATATCATCTATGAAAACCAATACGAACCTATCCAAGTTATCTCGGAAGACTCGGTTCACCAAATCCACGAAGAAAGCTGGCGCATTAGTCAGCCCGAACGACGTAACTAACCATTCGTACGACCTATATCTGGTCCTAAGCGCTGTCAAAGGTATACTATCCTCTGCTACCCTAAGCTGATGGAAACCTATCGCTAAATCCAACTACGAAAATACATTGGCTCCACTCAACTGGTCGAACAAATCATCAATCCTCGACAATGGATATTGATTCTTTATCGTCCTCTCATTCAACTTACGATAATCAATACATAGCCCTAATGATCCATCTAGCTTCTTAGCAAACATTATAGCTACTCCCCATGGCGAGCTACCTGGCCTGATAAAATTCTTGCCTTTTAAATCCACCAACTGCACCTTCAACTCCCTCATCTATGTAGGGGTCATCCTGCTTGGCGGTCTACTTACTGGTTTTACTCCGGGAACCAAATCTATCCAAAACTCAATGAATCGTTTCAGCAGTAATCCAACCACAGGCTCAAAAACATCTGCGAATTCTCTAACCACGAAAACTCGACTCAACTCATCTTCTGATTCCATAGCACCCAACAAAGCATACATCTCACCGCAAGAACCTTCTACGGTATAAATTATCTGATCACTGCAATTTGGGTGTCTAAGGTATATTTTCCTATCCTGGCAAAATATCCTAGCATCATACTCACTTAACTAATCCGTCCCAAGAATAATCCCGAATCCCACAAAATCAAACATATGCAAACTGCAAACAAAAGTATGACCTATCATGTCAAACTTTAACTGGTCACATCTCAATTTTTGAGTTGCATACCCTCCTATTGGATTCGCAACCCGTAAGGAAGTTACTAAATATGTGGGTTCTAGGTTAAGCTTATCTATCAAACATCTAGATATATAAGAATGTGATGCAGCAGTATCAAATAAAACACTAACAGACATACTATGAATCTGAAGTGTACCTCCCAAAACTGCTTTTCCCTTCTCCTGAGCTGTTGGCTTAGAAGCAGCAGGTTCCAATGCATACACCTTGCCTTTTCCATCCTTTATGGGCTCCTTGAACTAGCTCTTATAATGGTCAATATGGTCATAGTTGAAGCACCTGACATTCTTCTTTCCAGCTACCTCCTTTGCCTTCCCAGCACGACACTCATTAGCAAAGTGCCCCTTCTTATCGCACTTGAAACAGACAATCTCAGACTTCCCCTTCTTAGCTGCTCCACCCTTCTGAGCACCTTTCTTAGGAAAGAACTTCCTCTTCTGATTCTGCCCAACCTGGACTTCTTTAGCCTAACTTTTCTCTAGAGAATCAAGAATCTCCTCATGCCTTAAGGCCATCTCCACTACAAATTCAAAAGGATCTCTAATATGAGGTAATGTGGCCCTTGCTAACTCAGGCTTCAACCCCCTGATAAACTTCTCATTCCTTTTCATGACTGTATCCACTAAAACATACCCATATCGAGCCAACTCCTCCAACTTTTTAGCATACTCCAAAACGGACATCTCACCCTGCTCTAATTGAAAAAATTTCTTGATCAGAGCAGAATGTTCCATTGCAGACATAAACCTCTCCTGGAATCTTCCCTTGAAATATGTAATAATCTGCTTTTCCGTACCCTTTGAGTGGACAATAAACCACACATGTCCAACTCAAATTGCACGAATAAGCGGATCATTAAGGGTAGAAAGAAAATAAAGATAGAACAGAATGTCACACGAATGGAATAATATATAATATTGAACAATATCTTTACAACAAATTTTTTTTAAAGATACATATATCAGAGTCTAACCTAAATTCAACTTGGACAGTTATAAACATCTATCCTTACAAATGCTGTCAAACATTAAACAAATGCAGCGGATAATGGAATACGTCTATACATAGATGAATATCACCAGCTCTCCTCTGGAAACTCCAACTATCTTCAACTAAACCTGAAACTACTCGGATCTAACCCGAGTATTTAAAGTACCCGGATCTAGCTTGATAAACCAGCGTTAGAAACTCAAACACAAATGACAATGTCATATATCAGCCTTGGAAATAAAATCCTTTGAAAAGAAAGAGTATCTCATAAGACCACACCCATAGATAAACACAGATGGGTTTATTCCTTATGATAACTAAAACATTTTTATATCAAAATGTTTGATATTATTTCTAATGACATTCTTTGAAATTATTTGCAAATAAACTTATTAATCTTAGTCGAAATTGTTACATTATTATATTCCACCATACTAGGTTCTACAATCAAGTCTGAAGGCACTTATTAGAGAATGGATTCCATACAAATGACAAGGTAAGGGACTACCTTCCGACAGTACACCTCTAGAGGGATGCACCTAGGGTCCTGACATTGCCCGCCTAAACCAACATAAGACCGGCCTACCCCTCATGCTGATAGTATCGAATATGTCATCACCTCGGTCGTTACTGACCATTAACGGGTACGTCATACATTCACCACATACTTAGACATGTGTAGAGTAAATATAGAAGGATTATGACATCTCCTAATTGGAAGCGACCCACTTAGCCTTGCTACTTCTACCCTGTTTCTGCCATTTCTAGGTGATGAGGCCTGTGGTAAACGATTATCTTTCACATAGCACAACTTCTTCACTTTGAATGCCACATTGCCATTCCATTGATAACACTATTGACTTTCACGAACATACAACCTCTGAGCTTGTATGTCTCAGAGCAGTGTGTTAAGCTAAGAGAAGTTGCCTTCTCCACCACCAAACATATGTATGTTTGTAAAAGTCAACGTTATGATCTTAGAAATGCAATTTCAGACATTTGTCCATACAAGTTGTCAAGGAACATGACAAACCGAAGGTACTCTCCTACTCCATTAGTAGCGAGAAGTCCTTACATCCGAGATTTTCATAACAAAGCACTACTGCCACCATATGATATGGTAATTTTCACCTCGAGGGACTAGTGGCAAACAACCCTACATCATGAAGATCCCCATCTTCAAAATCATTTGTCTTCAAACACGTTTTACTTCGAACGTAGATTGGTTCGAAGTGGTTTTCGGATAGGAATCATCCAAATCCGACCCAGGTTCCTTCGAATCCAATCATCGATTAAAAAATGTTAAGTTCATATATGATTATCAATCAATTACTTTATTTTTCCATTTAATCAAATATCTTTCTTAGATATATTCTTTTCAATTTATTACATTTTCTTTTCATGACTATATGGAATAATTAAGGCTTATTTATCAAATTATTTGGTTTCTTTACCTTTCTTTTTATCTAAGAATAATTCCAAATCAGTTCATCTTTTACTTAGGAAAACATTTCCAAATTATTCATTAAATCTTAATCAAAGATTTCTTATATTCAAGTTATAACTTTTAACTTATGATCAATATTCCCAAATCATTCATTAAATCTAAATCAAAGATTTCTTTCTTAACTTCAAATCATATTCTTGCAAATAGAAGATTTTCATAATAGAGCACTACTGCCACCTTAAATATGGTAAATTTCACCTCCAAGGACTAGTGGCATGTAGTCCTACATCATGAAGATATTTTCTTTTATCTTGGAAAAACTTTAAATGACCTTTTAGAGCATTCGCGATTTCCTTTCGATCTGTTCCACCCCTCGTCTAAAAGATAAAACAAAGCCCAGGTAAGTTCAGGGCATTGGTTGCTCCATTCCTAACCTTACTTACACACCTTGTTTTACCATTAATTCTCACAGGTGGGACAATTGTACTAGTCGTTTCCGCATACTCAATTTGTTATTATATTCAATATTCTTCAATTATTGTTCAAGTGTTATAAACAATTCATCTTAACCATTTAATCAAACTCTTATTAAAACTTCCAAATCAACTTTAAATGACTTAATTATTCTTTTAAAATCATTCACAGAAGATTTAGGAAATTATATTTATTTCTAAAACTACGTTTCAAAAGTTATTAAAAATTTCTGCGAAAAGCGTTGCGAAAAGTGTTGCAAATAGTGTTTTAAAAGCTATATTCTTCAAAATGACTTTTATATCATTTAGGAATCCATCTTTCCAACTTCAATCTATTTTAAGACATTTTAAAGAATTTTTAGGACTTATTTCATATTTTTAAAACATTTAAAATATCAATTTTAACCTTTGGCCACTTTGCTGCAAAAACGCGATTTTTCTGAAAAATTGTTTTGGACATATTTTAAAATATACAAGATAAAATCTTGGTTTTCATTCTTTATTTCTTTAAACATATTTAAATGTTTATAAAACATTTCTAACTCATTTTAAAACTATTTTCAAAAAGTTTAAGCATTCCATATACAATATTTCATTTTCAAAAAAAAAGTGATTTCCTTTGTGCTTATTGACGTGTATTAATGTGACTTGGTAAATCAATTTAACAATCATATCAAACAATCAAGACTTGATGATCAAAGCATATATAAGCATCCATAGCAATCATAACACATTATCAAACATGTATATATATAAATATAGATGTTAAATAAAGTTTCTCACCATAAACCAAAGCGATAAACTTCCTACCAACATTCTAATCAACCAACACTTCACTAACTACTTCCTACTCCATTAAACACTAGCAAACATCACCCTCTCCCTTCTAATAGCTTGGCCGAGGATTGAAATGAAGGTTGGCCGAAAGTATAGAGAAGAAGTTTTGGAGCTTTGACTTGAATTCTTAAAATTAGATCCAAAAAATAGGTTATCTTGTATCTGATTTTAGGCCCTCTAAATCTTTAAATTTGGAAAAGTTATTAACTGGAATGTTATTGAAAATTCCTTTCTCTTGAATTTGGAATAAAGAATAATTTGAATCCAAGTAGTTTTGAGGGAGATATGATAGAATGAAGAAGAGGTTTTGTCGGATTGACAAAAATGAAGCCCGAAAATGCACTTTAAAGAATTGAGTTTCTGCTATATCAAACCCTTAAACTCTAAAAAGTGATTAAAATAAAAGTTGTAGACACTGGAGTTTTATATGATTTAAAAAAAATTCTTAATTTGGATCAGTTATGATCAAGCTACGATCAAAACAAAATGGGCTATTCTCTGTCTTAAAATCTGGGCCAGAGAATGCACAGGAAATAAGTGGATTTTTGACAAGGTTATGTTTAGAATGAGACAAAGTGGTCAACATGAAAATTGTAGCCACTGGAAAAGATCATGATTTAAAAAAAAAGTGTTTTGCATTTTGGTTCTGTTTTAAAGATGTTATGGTCGAATGAAGAAGAGGTAAAATATGGAGAAATGATGAGTTTGATTTGAAGAGAATGAACATTGATTTCTTTTAAATATTTTGAAAGTAAAGAAGCTTGAGAAAAGAAGAAGAAGAAGTGTGAATGAAAGTGAAGATGGAGGTGAGTATTTATAGAAAAAGAAAGAAGTGGTAAATTTACCAAAATAACCTCTTACCAAATTACCAAACTAACCTTACTTCAACCTAAAGCGATCTCCACTTTTTCAATACTTAACATCATATTTCACATCCTTACTTTATGTCTTAATCACTTAAAGATTAATTAAAGAATATCATAATTATGTTGGCTTTGATTTGATATGATTTGATGTTTACTTTTTCTTACTTTTTTTAATTCTTACTTACTTTTACTAATGACTTCTAGAAGTTTTCTAATTATATTTAGTAAAAGTAAACTTGATTAGAATTAAATAATATTTGTACTAGTTGAATATATGTTCCTATACAAGAAAATAAAGGTGCGACAACGTTGCGACAACTTTTAATCGACAAAACGCTGATATTCGACAAAATGTTATACGGTCACATTTTGACGTTTTAGTTAAACTATTTATTCATGTAAACCAATCTTCAAAATAAATTTCTTATTATATTTAAATAATTAAAACAAGTATATTTGACTTATAAAATAATACCCAAGTCTATTTGTAAAAATACACCATCGATTTATCGATATGCGACGAAATTTGTCAACTTTTATAAAACAAGTTTTATATATTTATCGAAACATTATAAATTAAATTACTTTTATTGTCAAATGAGTTTGATATGGATTATACATTTTTAAAAATAATTATTTATCCATTAAAACAAATTTCTCGAATATTTATCCTACTTTGTCAGAATCCAACTATTGTCAGTTTTACAATGGAAATCCAAAATATTTACTCAATATTAAAAATAAGTTTACCATTCTTATATATCGTATAAAACAAGATTGTATAAGTTCGAAAATTATACATTTGATGTGATGACCCGGAATTTTGGACATTTGAAATTGGAATATTTAATTAATTTCAAATATTCAAAATGTTAATTTTTAACTTGTATTTCAAATATCACTATTTATTGGGTAATTTAATTATTGAAATAAACAATTAAAAATTGGATAAAATGTAGAATCTGGAGTTTTAGGCCTGTTAAAAATAATTTGAAGGCTTATAAAATTCATATTAATAATACTGAAGGTGATAGAACTTTTAAATTTGAATTTAAAGGTGTTTTGTTCAGTTTTAAAAATATATCGTTTAAATCGATATTTAAAAATAGCCTTCCGGGGCACAGTCTCGGAATTTGACGAAACCAGTTCCAGTGGATCCGTAATATTGAATTATTATCGGATTTCAATTTTCGTAGCTTTTGGAGTTTTTGTGTGAGCGTACGATATAGAAACGCGTTGAAATTTATATAGAAATTTCAATTTAAATAATGTATATAAATAAATTGACTGGTCAAGCATTTCACATCAGTTGTTTCTTTATCACCTTTAGTCAACATCTTACCCGACCTCCTTGTACCCAATCCCTCTTTCTCACGTTAAGTCGCATCCCTCTTTCAACCTCAAGGAATAAAAGAAATAATAAATGGCCGAGCTTTTCAAAAACATCAGAGAAAGAAAATATCGAGACTACTGCCCTTCAAAAATCTCTCAACCCAGTTCGAAGAATAAAATAAAATCGAGGTCGAGCCTTCTCCAAAAACCCAGAATCGAGCTTTCCCTTTTAATTCTTTAGAAATAAAAATAAAGAATCCAGAGCGCTGGCGAAATCGAAGTCGTGTTGAGTAACGGCGACCGATGAAATCGATGGAGAGGTTGACTTGGATTTTGGGTTCCGAGGAGTTGGGGGTGGCGATTCGAGATCGGCTAAGCTTTGGTGAAGTGATTGCTTTGGAATTGGGTTGCGACAGTTTGGCCAGAGGGGAACTCGCGAGTGCGAGGTCGAGAGTTGTTCGATCGGCTTTGGGTACGTGAAGGGGCGACGTAGGGTTTTGGGTCCGCAGTGGTTGGCCGCGACGAGGCATTTGTTCACGGTGGACTGGGTGTCGAGTACAGTGCGGTTCTTGTGGTAGTAAGGCAGGGTTCGCGTATGAAACGTCGAGGCTGATGGGATGTCGTCTTCGAGCACGAGAGGGTTTGGGTCGCGGGTTTGAATGGTGGCCGTGGCGAGGAACGCGACTGCGTTTTGGTTTATCGTTGTCGAGCAGGGGAGTAGTTCTGATCCAATAAGGTATAGCCCATTTTTGATTTTAATTCTATATGTATGTATAGTTTAGAAAATATTTGCAGAAATAAGTAAACAGTTCTGGTTTAAACTGAGAATATATGTGAATAAGAAAGATAGGGATTTTAAAGGTTATAGTGTTTATAAAGAAAAGGGATTTTAAATATATATAGATTATTTTACAAGTATATAAGAAGTTTCAAAAATAAAGATAAATATATATATACACACATTTTAGATTTATTGGGTTACTTTAAAATAATGTATTATTGGAAATTAATTTATTTAATTAACTTGTACAATTATTTTGGTTACTAAAAAAAATTGTTTAAAGGAAAAATTAGTTTAAATCACATTATTAAATGATAATAGGTTGTTCGGTTAGTTCAAATGAAATAATTGATTAATTAAAATTATTTAAATGATAATCAATCATTTGATCTATTCAAATATTAATAAAACGTATAATGTTTGTACAAGGTCCAAAATCATGAAGAAAATAGTCGAGATGGATCGGATTGTAAATAAGAAGTCAAAGGTGAGTTAATCTCACTCATCTGGTTGCTATTTAAATTTAATAGATAAATTTAAATAATTGATTGAATGATTGAATTGGTTGGATGTGTTATATTATATATATATATAGTAGTATATATAGTATATATGGGAGTTGTTGATATTCCCGCATTATATAGCGGATGGGACCCTATGAGCCGCATAATAGCGGATGATAATATTTAAAAACCCAAATACCACGATATTCCACCTCGAAGTGGAATTGGTATTGTGCTAACATATGTGGATGCAGGGAAACAGGTTGGAGGGATCCAACTGGATTCCTCAAAATTATTTAGATTATTTAATATTCTGTGTTATGAATATTGATATCCTGTGATGATTTTATTGGTAATTGAAATATTGGATGATATGGCTGGATTGAATATTTCAGTAAAGGGAGTTATCAAAATGTATTGAATTAGATTTTGGAAAGAAATAAAAGAGTAAAATTTAAGTAAAATAACTCTAGTGAATTTGAATAAATTAAATAATGAATTGTAAAAGAAATAAAAGCGATTTCAAAATTTTAACAAATATGGGAAAATGGGATTCTGAATTAACAGGGGAATAATAAATTTTAAACTAAAGTGATATTATTTTAAAGAATAAAAGAATTTATTTTTAAATTCAAGGATTAAATTTAATTAAAGGATAAATAAAGAGTTTTGGAAATTTGAAATTGGTATTTTCAATTAAAAGGGGTTTAACTCATAATAAAGAAATAAATCTAAAAGTTAATATATTTTGAAACAAATGAAGTAAGTAAAGAAAATTATTTCAAGTGAAGTGAGTTGGAAATCAATTGTAAATTGATTTAAGTATTTGGAATTGAAATTTTAAAGAG
Source organism: Allium fistulosum (assembly GCA_030737815.1). Taxonomy (NCBI): domain Eukaryota; kingdom Viridiplantae; phylum Streptophyta; class Magnoliopsida; order Asparagales; family Amaryllidaceae; genus Allium; species Allium fistulosum. The sequence goes on along the minus strand of CM060901.1, from coordinate 934,771,988 downwards.
AAGTGAGATTTTGGAATTTATAAACTGGGTTTATAAAGTAAAATAAAATATCAGTGGATATTTGAAAATATAAATTCAAGTTGGAATTTATAAAGGGATATGAATTGGTTTAAAAAATAAATGTTGATTTATTTTTAAAAAGATGTGAAGAGAAGTGTATTTCCTTGGATAGCCAAGTACGTTTTCAAAGCAATTTTAAATATAATTTAAAAGTTCTAATAGCGTTTTAAAAAAGCATGTTTTAGAAAATTGATTATTTCTAAATGTTAAATCCCAAAGTAAGATTTTCAAAATCTATTATTGTAATAATTATATGAAAGTGACTTAGTAATGTTAAAAAGGAGAAATTTAGTTTATATTTATAAAGTGGTTTTATTTTAAATATTCTTAAAGTATATATTTTAATAAAGTATTAAAGTAGTTTTAATTTAAATGTTTTAAAGTATATTTTATAATAAAGTGTTTTAAATTTATTTTAAAATCTAAAGTTTGTGTACTTGGTATTTCCAGTGGTAATAAATATTTGGGAATTTATTCCATGAGAAGAGTGTGGTTTGAAAACTGTTTTCAAAAGGGTTTGAAAATAGAAATATGTCTTGTGAAGATATTTTTGAGGTAAATAAATAATTTGGGAAATCATTTATGATTGATGGATGTTTGTGAATGTTAATTGATATTTAAATCACCGACTATAATATTGGCCAATGCGTTGATCGTTTCGAAGAGACCGGGATCGGGAGTTATTTCCCAAAAACCACTTCGATCTGGTTTGTACGTTTCCATGGAAAACGAGTTTGAATCGAAGATGGTACAGTGAAGTGCAAGGGCTAGTCGCTACTAATCCTGAGGATATTTCCAAAATGGATGTAGTAGGAGTAGTGCCTTCGGTTCCGTTCGGACCCGGGACGGACTTGTATGGATGAATGCTTTGAAACATCGTCAGCGTGTGATGGGCATTCTAAGGGATATGTTCTATAAAGGTAACGCTTAGCCTCAAGCCTCATCAACCGGGAATGACTGAAAATTAGGGGTTATGCAGCAAGGCTTCGTGGGTAGCCCCCACTTGAGAGTAAGGTCATCCCTGTCTAGATGTCCCTTTTTATTTCGGCTTAGTGGTGCGGTTGCTGATCCCAATCGTGGGGTGATTTTATTCGGAATTGTCCAATAATGGATGATTCCGGCCTTGTGTTGCAGGGTAGCGGGCGTACTCCTCGGTACTGTGATCTAGGCCACGTACTGTGACAGGTGGTACCCTAGTGTCTTGTCATTGATGGAAATCCATTCTCCCTACGTACCTTGTATGGTATTTGTTTGTATTACCCACTTTGTGGCTAGTATGCTGGAATTTAATCATGTAACAATTTCAGCTATTTGAATAAGTATTTGTATATATACACTATTATAATATCAGTGGATTTGATAAGAAAGTGTTTTGGCTATCGTAAGGTAAAAACCCGACATGTTTATTTGTGGCATGGTCTTACGAGATGCTTTTGATTTCAAAGAGTTTGGAAAACTTTAATAATTCAATTGAGTGTGTTTTCTCACGCTGGTTTTCCAGACTGACTCGGGTGTTATTTAATTATAATGCTCGGGTTAGACCGAGTATTATAGGATACAGGTTATGATGCTGTGGAGCTCAGGAGACGAGCTGGATGGCGAGACGTATCACTCGTATTTGTTGTATATTCCGCTGTGTTGTGTATACTATGTATTCTATTGTGGGAAAAGTTAATATAACTGTCCAGTGATGTATTATTGATTGTGTTGTACTCTGATAATGAGATGTATAAACAGATATAGTTTCTTTTGTGTAAAGATCAGTTGTTATCTATTATATTTTATTCCGTTGCGATGTGAGATTCTGATGTTGTTATTTTCTATTTTCTCCTTCTACCTCTTCTTCTTAACTCAAATGGTTCGTATTTTCGTTCTTCTTGAGTTCATTAATGGAGATTAATGTTAATTCAAGGGGTATGGATTTGCGGGCTGTTACAGTGGTATCAGAGCTTAGGCTAGCAATAACCTTGGCTCTGGTAGGGATTACTCATTGAAATAGAGTACGTAGTACTCTAGAATGAGTTTGAGTGTAATAATAGATCCGAGGGCGTATTTGTTAGTGAATATAAAATGGTTTATATTGTGTTGATTGGTTTATTTAATAGTTTATGGATTCTGGTCAATACGAGTAATTAACGTTATTGATAGGGATCTCTAAACACTTGAATAGAACAATTCGACACAGTGTTGTTTTAAAGGGGTAAATGAAATAATTTTACCCAAATTATTTTTGTATATGGAAGAAACAATTTTTAGTAATTATTAAATATATATGGTTGCTTGGTTGTTAGGGAGTGATAATATTAAATTATTATCACTATTGTGTGAAATTGAATAAGAATTGAAAACTTATAACCAAAGTTAAAGAATAGATTTATATAACAAATGGAATTTGAAAATATAAATTATAAATGTAACTTATAAATTGAAACAAACTTCCAGAGAAATATTTGAATAAAGATTGGAAGGTTTTGAGGTGTTGAAAAGTTTGGGAAGTTTAAATTCCTTTGGATTTGAAAATGGTTTTCAAAAGATTTGGAGAAACAATGGTGATATTATTTGAGGAATATTTTTGAGTTGAATTTGAAATCTGGCGAGATTTGGGAATTTAAAATATTTGAATCGTTTTTAAAAAGAGATAAAAGCATTGAACTCTTTCGGTCGCTGGAAAATAACTTCGGTGATGACTGCAGCATCATCGATGTTCATTTTCGAGTTTCCAGAAGAGAAATTGCTGCTAGATTGTTTTAAATCGGAATGGTTTGCAAAAATGGGTTTGATTTTGAAATTCAAAGAGATAAATGAATTTACCAAAGAATTTTGGGTGTAATTGATTTAAAATGATTTTTGAAATACTTAAGTGATTATTGAAGACCCTGGAATTGGTTTAAAAATGTTATGGATTATAAACAGGTTTGGAAATTTATAAAGTTTAAAAATTTCCTGGAATGAAATTAACTTGTAAAAAGTTAATAAAGTTAGAAAGATAAACCAGTTAAATAAAGTAAACTAAAGAAGGTTAGTAAAGTGGAATTGGAGAATATAGTTTGAGTGGATTAAAAGAACAAAGTTCTAAGAATTAAAAATTTCTTGGAATTTAGAATAAATTAGTAAATGTAACTAATTTAAAGTAAGCGTGAAACCCAAATAAGTGGGAAGGTAAGCTAATCAATTGAGGTGAATCAAAGAAAATGAGCAAATGTAATTAAATTTGAGAAACTTATAGAAGTTTAAAAATTGAATTCAATTGGAATGTGATTTTATTTAGTAAGATAAAAGTAAATTTAAGGAAGAAGTCTAAGTGAGCTATGAATGGCTATTGAAATAAAAATTTACTAAGTGTGAAATAAATTTGCAAATGAACTCGAGTTATAAATAAAATTCAACTTGGATTGTTGATGAATTAAATATAATTGGAAATGTTGTTGGATAAAATAGAGTTGGATTATAATAGTGATGGTTTGAATTTGCAAATTGACTTACGTATTTATTCCTATTGGTTTTTCTCTGTTATACCAAATTCTCTTTATTCACATCCTTTATTTTTCACATTCAATTTTTTTAGTATATTTTATTTAATACTAATATTGTTTATGAATCATTTCGTAAAAATATTATTTAAGTTTATTATATCTTATGAACACAACTATCTAACTCCATCAGTTTTAAAAACTTAAGTTCAAATTCTTAATTAATGCTAGAATTCATTAATAAAACATTTTCCAGGTTATAATTTCCTTTTCAAAAGAGTCATTATTTTACTGAAGTGTATAAATAGTTCATGACTTAAATCTATTTTTGTATAATACCCTTTTACATCCTAATAGTATATATACACATCCCAAATTCCCGATTGGTTTTATATCCGGGTGAATTACAGATTTAAAATTTGTTGTAGGTTGCTATCATTTCAAATTCCTAATTATAAAATTTATTTTTGATTTAATGCTATTTTAAATTTCTTCACTTTTAAATCCTTTTTATTTATAATCACATTTATAAATTATACTTATCTAATTTCATTTACTCAAAATATTTCATAATTTTTATCTTTTACCAAAAATTTTCATAAATTCCTTATCTCTATGTTTTGTGTGATTCAGAAAATTTCGACTATCCAAAATCATTGAGAATCCCGCCTTATCTTATCAATTAGCGATTCCAAATTTATCTTTGGTTTAAACACTTATATAAATATTACTAATCATTTATCAATTAATGATTCACATTATCTCTTTAACTTCAGAAAATTATATAGATCGAGTAACTCCAAAAAATAATACCAAGGAATTGGGTACTACCAATAGTGTCATATATCCTCTTAACAAGAAGAGTAATACTTAAGAGAAGTGTTTACCATCCAAACACATCTCCTCCCCATTTTTAGTTTATTTTCGAACCATTCGAACTAGTTATCATAAAATATCTCTTTTTAAAATCCTTTAGAGATTACTTTTGTTTATAAAACCTATTTTATAAATTCTTTTTATAAATTAATCTTACATTAATCTTCATTTAAATTACCATAATTCTTTATTACTCGAATTTAAATTCTCAAACCTTTTACATTTATCTTTTACATAATCATTTTCCGTTTGTTAAACACATTTTTTTCTTATATGTTCATTTCTTAAACCAATCTTATTATCAAACACCTTATACTCAAACTATGAAATTCTAATCACAAGATATTCATATTTAAATTTCACTAATCTTGATTCCTCACTATATAACTTTTCAAAATATATACTTTGTAATCAAAATATAATCCTAGGTAAAATTATTTCATTTACCAATTTTTTCAAAACAAAACCTTTATATATAACATTAACAAATACGGGCTCATATATAATACTCTCACCTCATTCTAGGGTGTTACTAACCCTATCTATAATGAGTTACTCATCCTAGGGTATTACTAACCCAATCTTTGATGAGTCTTTACCCCACCAAAGCCAAGGTTCTTGCTAAACCTTCAGCTCTGATACCAAATGTAAAGGCTCGAAATTCCGTACCCTTTGAGCGAACAATAAACCACACATGTCGAACTCAAATTGCACGAATATGCGGATCATTAAGGGTAGAAAGAAAATAAAGACAGAACATAATCTCACACGAATGGAATAATATATAATATTGAACAACATCTTTACAAAGGAAATTTTATAAAGATACATATATCAGATTCTAACCTAAATTTAGCTTGGACAGTTATAAATATCTAATCCTACAAATGCTGTCAAACATTAAACAACTGCAGCGGATAATGGATTATGTATATACGTAGATGAATATCTCCAGCTCTCCTCTGGAAACTCTAACTGTCTTCAACTAAACCTGAAACTACTCGGATTTGACCCGAGTATTGAAAATACCCAGATCAGGCTTGATAAACTAGCATGAGAAACTCAAGTATAAATGACTGTGTCATATATCAGTATTGGAAATAAAATCCTTTGAAAAGAAAGAGTATCTCATAAGACCACGCCCACACATAAACACGGACCTGTTTTTCCGTTATGATAACTAAAAAAATTTTATATCAAAACATTTGATATTATTTCTAATGACATTCTTTGAAAACATTTGCAAATAAACTTATTAGTCTTAGCCGAAATTGTTATATTATTAAATTCCAGCATACTAGGTTCTACAATCAAGTCCGAAGACACTTATTGGAGAATGGATTCCATACAACTGACAAGGTAAGGGAGTTCCTTCTGACAGTACAACTCTAGAGGGATGCACCTAGGGTACAGCTCATGCCCGCCTAAACTAACACAAGACCGGCCTACCCCTCACAGTAGATAGTACCGAATATGTCATCACCCCGGTCGTTACCGACCATTAACGGGTACCCGAGTCATACATTCACTAAATACTTAGACATGTGTAGAGTAAATCTAGAAGGATGATGACATCTCCTAATTAGGAGCGACCAACTTAGCCTTGCTGCTTCTACCCTGTTTCTGTCATTTCCGGGTGAAGAGGCCTGAGGTAAACGATTACCTTTCACATAGCACATCATCTTCACTTTGAATGCCACATTGCCATTCCTTTGATAACACTATTGGCTTTCACGAACATACAACCTATGAGCTCGTACGTCTCAGAGAAGGGTGTTAAGCAAAGAGAAGTTGCCTTCTCTGCCACCAAGCAGATGTACGTTTGTAAAAGTCAAAGTTATGATCTTCGAAATGCAATGTCAGACATTCATCCATATAAGTTGTCCAGGAACCGGACAAACCGAAGGTACTCTCCTACTCCATTAGTAGATTTTCACCTCGAGGGACTAGTGGCAACCAGCAAAACATCATGATGATCCCCATCTTCAAAATCATTTGTCCTCAAACACGTTTTACTTCGAATGTAGATTGGTTCAAAGTGGTTTTCGAATAGGAATCATCCAAATCCGACCCTGGTTCCTTCGAATCCAATCATCGATTAAAAAATGTTAAGTTTATATATGATTATCAATCATCAATTACTTTATTTTTCCATTTAATCGAATATCTTTCTTAGATATATTCTTTTCAATTTATTTCATTTTCTTTCATGAGTATATGGAATCATTAAGCCTTATTTATCAAATTATTTGGTTTGTTTACCTTTCTTTTTATCTTGGAATAATTCCAAATCGGTTCATCTTTTACTTAGGAAAACATTTCCAAATTATTCATTAAATCTTAATCAAATATTTCTTATATTCAAGTTATAACTTTTAACTTAGGGACAATATTCCCAAATTATTCATTAAATCTAAATCAAAGATTTCTTTCTTAACTTCAAATCATATTCTTGCAAATCGAAGATTTTCATCACAGAGTACTACTACCACCTTAAATATGGTAAATTTCACCTCCAGGGACTAGTGGAAAGTAGTCCTACATCATGAAGATCTTTTCTTTTATCTTGGAAAAACTTTAAATGATCTTTTAGAGCATCCGGGCTTTCGTTTCGATTTGTTCCACCCCTCATCTAAAAGATATAGTAAAGCCCAGGTAAGTTCAGGTCACTGGTTGCTCCATTCCTAACCTTAGTTACACACCTTGTTTTACTATTTAGCTCTTACAGGCGGGACAAATGTACTAGTCGTTTCCGCATACTCAATTTGTTATTATATTCAATATTCTACAATTATTGTTTAAGTGTTATAAACAATTCATCTTAACCATTTATTCAAACTTTATTAAAACTTCCAAATCATCTTTAAATGATTAATTATTCTTTTAAAATCATTCACAATTTAGGAAAGAATTTTTAATTTTAAAACTATGTTTCAAAAATTATTAAAAACTGTTGCGAAAAGCGTTGCGAAAAGTGTTGCTAATAGTGTTTTAAAAGCTATATTCTTCAAAACGACTTTTATATCATTTTGAAATCTATCTTTTCAACTTAAATCTCTTTAAGACATTTTAAAGGATTTTTAGGATTTATTTAATATTTTTAAAACATTTAAAATATCAATTTTAAACTTTGGTCACTTTGTTGCAAAAGCGTGATTTTTCTGAAAAATTGTTTTGGACATATTTTAAAATATACAAGATGAAATCTTGATTTTCTTTCTTTATTTCTTTAAACATGTTTAAATGTTTATAAAACTTTTCTAACTCATTTTAAAACTATTTCCAAAATGTTTAAGCATTCCATATACAACATTTCATTTTCAAAGGAAAGTGATTTCCTTTGTGCTTATCAACGTGTATTAATGTGACTTGGGAAAACAATTTAAAAATCATATCAAACAATCAACACTTGTATATAAGCATCCATAGCAATCATAACACATCATCAAACATGTATATATATAAATATCGATGTTAAATTGAGTTTCTCACCATAAACCAAAGCGATAAACTTCCTACCAACATTCTAATCAACCAAAACTTCACTAACTACTTCCTACACCATTAAACACTAGAAAACAACACCCTCTCCTTTCCAATAGCTTGGCCATGGCTTGAGATGAAGGTTGGCCGAAAGTATAGAGAAGAAGTTTTGGAGCTTTGACTTGAATTCTTAAAATTAGATCCAAAAAATAGGTTATCTTGTATCTGATTTTAGGCCCTCTAAATCTCTAAATTTGGAAAAGTTATTAACTGGAATGTTATTGAAAATTCTTTTCTCTTGAATTTGAAAAAAATAATAATTTGAATCCAAGTAGTTTTGAGGGAGATATGATAGAATGAAGAAGAGGTATTGTTGGATTGACAAAAATGAAGCCCGAAAATGCACTTCAAAGAATTGTGTTTCTGGTATATCAAAGCTAAAAACTCTAAAAAGTGATTAACATAAAAGTTGAAGCCACTGCAGTTTCATATGATTTGAAGAAAATAATTTCTTAATTTGGATCGGTTATGATCAAGTTACAAACAAAACAAAATGGGTTATTCTCTGTTTTAAAAACTGGGCCAGAGAATGCACCGGAAAGAAGTGGATTTTTGAAGGTTATGTTTAGAATGAGACAAAGTGGTCAACATGAAAGTTGTAGCCACTGGAAAAGTACATTATTTAAAAAAATGATTTTTGCATTTTTGTTCTGTTTTGAAGAAGTTATGGCCGAATGAAGAAGAGGTAAAATATGGAGAAAAGATGAGTTTGATTTGAAGAGAATGAACAATGATTTCTTTTGAATATTTTGTAAATATTTGACATTATTTCATTCTAATTTTTTCCTATGATTTTGAAGCCATTAAAGAGGAGAGGAAGAAGGTGAAGAAGCTCGAGAAAAGAAAAAGAAGAAGTATGAACGAAAGTAAAGAAGGAGGTGGGTATTTATAGAAAAAGAAAGAAGTGGTAAATTTACTAAAATAACCTCTTACCAAATTACCAAACTAAGCTTACTTCAACCTAAAGCAATCTCCACTTTTTCAATACTTAACATCATCTTTCACATCCTTACTTTATATCTTAATCACTTAAAGATTAATTAAAGAATATCATAATTATGTTGGCTTTGATTTGATGTGATTTGATGTTTACTTTTTCTTACTTTTGTTAATTCGTACTAACCTTTACTAATGACTTATAGAAGTATTCTAATTATATTTAGTAAAAGTAAACTTGATTAGAATTAATTAATATTTTTACTATTTAAATATATGTTCCTATACAAGAAAATAAAGGTGAGACAACGTTGCGACAACTTTTAATCGACAAAACGCTGATTTTCGACAAAATGTTTTACGGCCACATTTTGACGTTTTAGTTAAACTATTTATTCATGTAAACCAAACTTCAAAATAAATTTCTTATTATATTTAAATAATTAAAACAAGTATATTTGACTTATAAAATAATACCCAAGTCTATTTGTAAAAATACACCATCGATTTATCGATATGCGACGAAATTTGTCAACTTTTATAAAACAAGTTTTATATATTTATCGAAACATTATAAATTAAATTACTTTTATTGTCAAATGAGTTTGATATGGATTATACATTTTTAAAAAGAATTATTTATCCATTAAAACAAATTTCTCGAATATTTATCCTACTTTGTCGAAATCCAACTATTGTCAGTTTTACAATGGAAATCCAAAATATTTACTCAATATTAAAAATAAGTTTACCATTCTTATATATCGTATAAAACAAGATTGTATAAGTTCGAAAATTATACATTTGATGTGACGACCCGGAATTTTGGACATTTGAAATTGGAATATTTAATTGATTTCAAATATTCAAAAGGTTAATTTTTAACTTGAATTTCAAATATCACTATTTATTGGGTAATTTAATTATTGAAATAAACAATTAAAAATTGGATAAAATGTAGAATCTGGAGTTTTAAGCCTGTTAAAAATAATTTGAAGGCTTATAAAATTCATATTAATAATACTGAAGGTGATAGAACTTTTAAATTTGAATTTAAAGGTGTTTTGTTCAGTTTTAAAAATATATCGTTTAAATCGATATTTAAAAATAGCCTTCCGGGGCACAGTCTCGGAATTTGACGAAACTAGTTCCATTGGATCCATAATATTGAATTATTATCGGATTTCAATTTTGGTAGCTTTTGGAGTTGTTGTGTGAGCGTACGATATAGAAACGCATTGAAATTTATATAGAAAATTCAATTTAAATAATGTATATAAATAAGTTGACTGGTCAAGCATTTCACATCAGTTGTTTCTTTATCACCTTTAGTCAACATTTGCCCCCGTTTTGATTTAGCGGGGTCAGATTTAGAATGGTCGAACTCCAACCTTAGCGAATTTATACTCCTCCCGTCGGTTTCGGGCTGGAGTTTGCGGAATTGTGAACGGTTGAACTCCACTCAACTATTAATTCATGTTCGTATCCACACTCTAGGATACTATTTAGTTGATGGGTGGTCGGACCGCACCCAATCTACGTTTATACTCTAGTCTGCACTCTGGGGACTTTGCATTGTTTTGCGGGTGGATGATTCACACCCGATTTATGTTTATACTCCAATCCATACTCCGGGGACTTAAATTTATTTCACGGGTGGTCGGTTCACACCCGATTTATGTTTATACTCCAATCCGCATTCCATAGACTTAGAGTTATTTCGCTAGTGGTCGATTCAAACCCGATTTATGTTTATACTCCAGTCCGCACTCTGGGGACTTACAGTTATTTTGGAGGGCAGTCGGATCGTAATCTCTTTGATTGATTAATTTGCCTCCCAAGGTTTGGGGTTTGATTTAATGAGCGATCGATCGTGTCACAGTTGCTATGATTTTATCTCAGTTCCACAGTTGGGCAGGAGTTATTCAATCATTGGATTATCGACCACACTCATTCCTTATTGTGTGTCCCGTCCTTTGGATTATGAATGAGAGTTGTTCGATAAACAAGTAGATTGAGCTCATCTTGTTTAATCCCATTGGGAGTTAGCATGATTGGTTGATTTTAAACTCTAGGAACGTGTTCATACATATCGACATCAATTAGTTCCGCTATGTAATTAGCATACAATGAAATAACAAACATAAATATAAAGGAAGCCTGAAACTTTATTCATGTAATGGAAAAGAATAACATAAACTGTCTTATTGCACATTCGAAAAATCAAATGCTAAAGCAAATTCTAAAAGTAAATGCAACTGAAATGTAAAGGAAATAAGTTAAGTGAAATTGCATCGAAGATGTTCGCTATTCCACACCATAGGAAGTGTAATGCCATCGACAGTCGCTAGCTTGAAAGTTCCTTTTCCAAGCCTCTATTCAATGACATATGGTCCTTCCCAGATTAATTTCATGTGTGACGTGGTAGGAAAAACCCGTTTCAAGATGAGATTGCCAATTTCGAAGGTTCTAGGTCGAACTTTAGTATTGTAATACCAGCGACTCGATGTCGATGTTCAGCTGTCCTCAGATTAGCTTCTTCGCGCTTCTCATCTATAAAGTCAAGAGATTCTAGAAGGAACCTCGAGTTCAATAAGAATAAAGGCTTTGGAACCTTAAGCGAGGGCGAATGGAGTATGGCCAGTCGCGGACTTATGGGTGGTTCTGTAAACCCATAGTGATGTAGGGAGTTCATCCACCCACCGGCCTCTAGCCTTCTCCAAACCTTCTTCAAAATGGACTTTATGGTCTTATTTACAGCTTCAACCTGTTCATTTTCCTGAGGTTGAGCGACTACTGCAAACCTCTTTTAAATACGATATCATTGACAAAAGTCCTTGAATTTAACATTATTGAATTGAGTGCCATTATCTATTACAATAGTTCCTAGAAGGCCAAGGCGGCATATGATGTTTCAGACAACAAAGTTTATTATTTTCTTGGCTGTAATCGTGGCTAAAGGTTCTGCTTCGGCCCATTCGGTGAAGTAATCAAATGCAACGATAGCGTCATTTGCGCCACCTTTAGAGATCGGTAAGGATCTTATAATGTCTATACCAATTATGGAGAACGGCCATGGGCTAACCATTTGCGTGATTTCTATTGGCGGAGCTCTTCGGACTTTCACATATATCTGGCATTTATCACATTGTCTCGCATAATCAGCGGCATCCAGATTTATGGTCGTCCAATAATACCCATGACGGAGTATTTTCTTTGCCAAAGTTTGGTCCTAGTGTGATCGCCACATTCCCCTTCATGGACTTCTTTTAGAACATGTTTTATCTCATCATGAGCGGCACACCAAAGTAGAGGGATTGAAAAACCTTTCCAGTACATATTTCCTTCTTGCATAATATACCATGAAGCTTTGTGAAGGACTTGTTGCTTTTTATTTCTTTTAGTTGGTAGGACTCTGTGCAGTAAATATTCTTTGATCAGGGTCATCCACGATTCCCTTTTAGGCTCCGCTTCCAGTTTCTGATCAATTTTCATCATGTTTATACTTGGAGTTTTAATACTTCGACCGAAACCAAACCCATCTGCTATGCATCGCCGGTACTAGAAAATTTTGCTAATGACTCAGCTTTTCTGTTTTGATCTCGTGGAATTTGAGAAATGTCATAGTACTCAAATTTTGCCAACAATTATTGGACTTGAGTTAGGTATGGGGCAAGCCGTTGTCCTTTAGTCTGATAATCTCTCCTAACTTGACATACTACCAACCGTGAATTGTAAAATATTTCAAGGGTTCTTATTCCAAGTTCCTTAGCGAGTTTGAGTCTAGCAATTATAGCTTCATACTCAGCTTCGTTGTTTATTGCTGGGAAATCAAGCTTTAATGCATAACAGATTGATCGATTTTCAGGAGTTACAAGCACAATCCCAGCTCTGGAACAATGATCGTTAGATGATCCATCAGTATACAATTTTCGTCGTATCATAGGTATTTCGCTACCTTCCGGAGAATCATTCTACATAGTAAAATCTGCTATAAAGTCTGCCAACGCCTGACCCTGGATAGCTCTCCGAGGGAGGTAAGTAATGTCGAATTGACTGAGCTCAATATTCCACTTGAGCAACCTTCTAGACTTCTCAGGTCACTATAGAACCTGTCGTAACGGCTGATCGATGTAAACATTGATCGGATGTGCCTGAAAGTACGAACGAAGCTTCCGTGATGCAATTAGTAAGCAGTATGCCAATTTCTCTGTCTTTTGATAGTTCCTTTCAGCTCATGTTAACCGTTTGCAGACGTAATACACCGGTCTCTTGATACGATTCTCCTCATGAAGCAATGCGGGCACTTATAGCATGTGCCGATACAGCCAAATAAATGTACAACTCCTCATGATCCACCAATTTTGAAAAGATAAGGGGTCTCTCCAAATGATTCACCAAAACTTGAAATGCGTCTTTACAATCCTACGTCCATTCAAAGTTTCTTTTTCCTTTCCTAATTATATTGAAGAAAGGAATGCATTTGTCGGTAGCTCTGGAGATAAATCAGCTTAAGGCAGCAACTTTTCCATCCAGACTCTGCACTTGGTCGAATCATTGGCTCGTGCAGGATCCACCAGACATTCGTACCTCATAATATGCTGCATGGTGTCGGTTTTTCCCTCATAGGCAGGCGTTGATGGCATGTTGAATCTCCTCGGGTATTCTACATGTAGAACATTATTAGTGAAAGTGGTAAGGCTTCTTGAGATTCCCAGTCATCATTAGTGAAGCATTGGTTCTCTCTCACCAACTGTCTAAACAGTGCCGATAAGTCCAACGTTTGGATGGGTGGTGTCAAGCGGTGGTCGTGCTCCACCTCACGCGCATCTTATACATTGATTTCACCATTATCCTAGGGAAGAACCCGGTCAGCATTCAATCAAACTCTATCATTCAAATTAACCATAGCAGCTTCAGTTTGAATCCCAGCATGCATAGGTAAGTTTCCTTCTCTAGCGAAGGGATCAGCACTGATCATTCCTAGCAAACTACGATGGTCTACCCGTTGATGCCCTGAAGTTTCTGAAATGATATCCACCAGTTCTGCGACGACTATGTCTGTGGTATCCATCCGATGAGCTAGTGCTTACTAACGTCGAGTAATGAGTGAGATCCCTCCTAGCTTTGCCCCGCTGCTGCCGATTGATTTGGTTCATCAAGTTGATATTGGTCTGTATCTGCTGATTTAGCTGTCGACGGCTCTCCATTAGCTCTCCCTGTAAATACCGGTCCATGCTTCATTTTGGGGATCTTTACGCTACTGGTTACTTTATTCTTTATTGTAATCAAGTTTTCTATATTCCTTGCTATTGTAATCAAATTCCTAAGTGATCAATAAAGTTAATCTTTAAAGTGGATGTAGGCCTATAATGCCAAACCACTATAAATATCTGTGTTTCTGATTATTGCTTTCTATTTGTTGTTAGTTTAATCTATTCCTCAGTTTTAGTTTTATTTTCTTCATACTTCTCTACATAAATCTATCCTTGGGTGTTTGTGACCAATTTTGGTGCAAACATAAAATAATAATAGGATAAGAATACAGACTATGACTACTACCTTGGAATTTATGGTACTCCTTAGATAACAAATTTTAACATCAGCATCGAGCATGAGAGAAAAGAAGACTTCTCCAATAATAAAACACATCCAGCTTCAGTGACTTTTTCTTCTGATCTATCATGTGGGTTGTAATTAGGAGGGGGTCAGAACAACGTTATGGTTACTATAAAATCTATAAATTGTCCATAACATATATTTATACCGATTGGATTTTATTTAATTGTTATGTCCATTAAATTAGGCATTCTATTAATCTAACCTTGCATTGCACACACGATTACTTACCTACTCCTTCCCAAGGTACAAAGTACTAATGAAAACTTATCAACTGTAACATCCTGATGTTTTCAACCATTCGCATCCGCACATGTCAGACTTGAATTACTCAAAATACCAGATTGTTAATTTAAAATTTGGCAAAACTCAACATATACAGTAAATAAATAAATCACAAAATCACAGACACAGAGTAAAGACAATAATAAGCAGCGGAAATAAATGAATAGTAGTTCATGAAGCTACTATATATATAACAGAGTAAAACAAGATAAAACAGAAGTCACCAATACAATAGTCAAATACAAGATCAGAATATATCACAGAAGTCAACTGAAGATCTGAAAGATGGATCGATATATGGATCTCCAAGTGAAGCTCCAACTCCAAAGGTGTGTTGAATACTGTGGCTCTCAGTCTGACCCAAGCGTAAAGTAAAACACTAAACACTCGAGTCAGGATTAACATTCTTATATCAATAAATCTAACTCAAGTGAAATATCAACTAAAATACAAGTAACTCAAATGATGTTTGGGATAACCATCCTCTAAGGATTATGGAACTATCCACTCTACAGTAATATATGCTATTGACAACCGACGCTATTATAACACCGTGGTCATTTCAAAATATCATACTTCAAAACCAGAATATCATATCCATTTCAAAACCATATCAATATGATATCATTTCTCACTTAAAATAATATTCATTTCAAAAATCATAGCACTTCATAGTTTAACACTTCCAAAATTATAAAGCTTAGAGATTATAACACTATGGAAATCATATCACTTGATAACATAATACTTTGAATTTCATAACTTTGAAATCATAACTTCCCACTATAACAGTTTAGATATTAATTATAGTATATAAAATAAAATAGTTTCCTCAAATTTTACAAAAATCGATTTAAATCAACTCGAATTCTAGAATTCAAATTCAATCCAATCTCAAATCAACAATTTCAATTCAATAAAATTTCTCAATGAACCATTTCAATTTTATCGATTTCAAATACAGATTATGAACCACAAAATAAACCATTTCAATTTCAATATATTTCAAAGCTTTAAATATTCCACATTTCAAACTAAATTTGATAATTTCATATATATCTTAATTTAACTTCATTATTATTTAGTTTTGAAATATTTACTTAATGAATCCAATATCATTTAAATAAAACTTCAACTTTCAAATAACTGAATATTCCTTCAATTTATTCAAACTTGATATATTCATTTAAATCACCTTAAACCAAAATGAAGTTATAAAATCATATCCTTTAAAAATCTCAAATTCAATAAGTTTTACATCGATTTAAACAAATAAATTTCTCAATTAAATACCATTTCAAATCAATTTCAAATCTATCTTCCTAACCTTAATTTATTAAAAATCATTATAAACTCTATATTAAAATATAATTTAAATAAATACTTGACCATATTATATTTTAATAAATCAAACTTTATTATCAAACATATTTTATATTAAAACAAAGTTATACATAGCTTAACATCAAGAATTTAACCATATATATAAAATAACATTTATATAATATTTAAAATCAATATTTATATATATCCATATTTTTTTCAGAACCATAGAAATCATTTTCAATATATATATATATATAGACCAACAGTGTCTGTATAAAATTTTCTATCCTATGATCAAGTGATACAGATATTTATCATTTCAATTCGCAATTTAAATATATACGGGTATAAATATCATTTCAACCCGCAATCCCAGATTCAATTAAATGAAAATCGCTTGGGTCTATCATTTCAACCCATAACGACTTTCTTCTATTCTACAGATCGTTCGGGTATGTATCATTTCAACACATAGTGAATTCTATACTAACAGGGAACTTGCAGAGTGATAACAATAATGATAATAACATAACAATCGGTAACATGCATATATCATCAGTGATAAATAACAGATAATGGTGTCAGATGTCACGGGTGAACAGATACAGATAATGTCAAATAAATAGCAATGTAAATAACTAACAGCAGCCTATTTCACTTGTCGTTTCAATTGAAATCAAATTTAATAAATATAAGAACATTAATCGTGAGTGATTGCTCACCTTTCGTGGCTAAATAGATTTGTCAAAGAAATGAGCTACGAATTCCAAAGCAAGATTTAATGGACATAATTCAACGAACAAAGCTGATAGGTAAGGAATCGATGAAATAATTAGAACAATTTGATAGAAACAACATATATAATATATATTTTTGTTTTCTAAAAATCAATTTTAAAACATATATTTTAGTTCAATATTCAATTCAAAATACCCATAAAACTTTGCTCCATTATATTGCAAAAATCCTTATAAAGTCAAACACATATAATTACTTTCAAATTCTATATTATCCCAAAATCAATATATGAGTAGCCTATAAGTATAGGCAGACTAAAGCAACCAATATGTGCAAGTTATATTCATAACCAAATATACGTATAAATCAAACTGTAAACATAATATGCCAAAATATTTTTTTATAACAAATATATGTATAAAATTATTCTGTAGACAAACATGTGCAAATCACTCCACGCTGTGCAGCTCTATTTAAATGCATACATGCTACAGAATAATTAATATATATGTTTCCTTTAAAGAGTGATATACTGTAACCATATATTTCCTTTTAAAATAAAATATAATGCAAACCTGTATACTTCCTTTGTAATATTTGTACTGTAACAACTATATACTTTTAAATTTTAAAACAAAACAAGGTAGGTGGACAAGTTAACAAAATGCATGCAGACTAGAATACTATATCATAACAGCTAAACTTGCATAGCTGTACTACTTATACTCATATATATTAAACAATCATACGTACATATTATATGTATAAATTTTTTTCATGCGTATATATATTTATATATAGTTAAAATAAATTACATACTTATAATATAAAGATCAATTCAGTTCAAAACCATTAAAAATTCATGTATATTCTCTTTATAAAACCATACTTAAAACAAATATACTAGTATAAGCCCTGCAGCCGCATACATATATAACATTATGGATGCATATATAAAATATATTGGAAAAGAACACAATACTTATTTTTAAATTACTGTAACTTTTTTATAAACATACATATACTACTCAACGGATCAGATAAAATTTAGGTAAACCTATATATTATAACTTAACAGATAGTTTAAACTTGTACAGACTAACACATATGTGCTAATATGACTTAAACACTGAAAATTTATATATAAATATATACAAATATAACATATATATATATGCGTATATAACTTAATATATTAATATATAACTCAAATATACATGAACATATACTGTAAAATACATATATAATTATATATACAAACTTATATAGCTTTTACATATAAACAGACCAAAACTAATATAATCTATCATATCAATTAATATATACAAACATATATACAACTAACCAGATAATGTACGACCTATATAAATCTATACATGACCAACAAAAATGATATAGAACTTGTATAAATTCTTATATATAAAAGCAACAGATTTTATATAAAACTAATGTATAGTTTACATTCTTTTAAACATGTAAAAGCTGTCATATTATAATTATACATACATATTATTTTATTAAAACTGTCTTTCAATACAGTATAGTTTAAGTAGTGGTTTGACATATTATATATAAGCATTTTATATTTTAAGATTAGTGCCTATCCAAAACAATATACTACTTTATAATATATAAAACTGCAATGACATATACATCTCTGTTATGATATATAAAATAATACTTTAAACATATTATAAATATAAGCTAGTAAAACAATTTATATTATTATAAACATTTGCAAAATATATATACATATAGACCTTGAAATTATAATCAACACAGACATAAAGATATAAAATATATATTTATAATACCTTAGCAAGAAGAGGTGAAGGAGGCAGAGCAATGGTGATGGGCCGTGTTCGGCCAGATCTGGGTGGAGTGTTGTAGCTGGCGAGTCGAATGAGGAGGATGAGCATGCGGGAGTGGGAAGAGAATGTCGGCCTTTGGTGAGTGTGCCTTTGGCCGTGCTTGGTGGTCGCGTGTTGTCGGGTCGCGGTGGAAGTGGGGAGAATGGGTGGAAGCCAGAAGGGAAAATGGAAAAAAACAACAAGCTGGAAGGTAAAAGATTCAATAAAGAAGGTAGACCGTGTCAGGTCTCGGCTAATATAAGAGGGAGGTGAGCAGTTAAAATAAGAATGCACCGATATAATAACATTTCTATAAATGAAGAACGAATGCGAAAGGAACAGACAGCAAAAAAAATCAACGAACCAAAATGTAAATTGACATCAAGGAATAGTAAAAGTCCAACACGTGAATTCATAGAATATTAATAACAAATGGCTGCTTGGTTAATAGACGGTGAAATATGAAAGGTATGGAAGCTAAAAGGTCCAAATGCGGAACCAATATTGCAATCGTCCTGTAGATTTCGTCGTCTTTCAGACTTCAAAATTAACAATTGAATATACCGTAGAGATCAGCACGATGAGACGATCAAAATGGTATACAGATATTAGTGGTACGATCATCCGGTTAAAAGTCGATAATTGGTACCGAAAATGCTACTATTTTGTCGAAAATAAGATAGACGGAGCAATAGCAGTCCAAATTTGAAGAAACGAAATATGACGTCTCACTCAGAAGATGATTTACAAATTTATTGTATAAAAATATTTTGGTTTGGAAAACATTTTATTATCATCAATTTATTACCTAATTTAAATTTAAATAAAATTACAAAATAAAATAAACTTCATTTTATCCAATGAAAATATACCAATTGATATGTTTAAATATACGTAATCCAAATATCAAATTTATATTTCAAAATTTAATTATTTAAAATTTCACAAAAGTTCAATTAATTAAATAAATAAAACCACTAAAATTTTCGGGACGTTAAACTCACCCCTACTCAAATGTTTTCGTCCCCGAAAAGGAATGAAGTAGGAGAATAGAAACAACTAGAAGAAAATAGATTGAAAAACAAAATAAAACAATTAATTTAAACCCAATAAATTTCAATCATTTAAAATTAATTAATATTTAATAATTTGGTTTAATCCATTTTATTAAATAAATAAATAGTCATTCAATTCAATTTTTTAGTTCAAACTATCAACTCAGATCATATAAATTTCATTTAGTTTTTAAATTGATTTCCATTCACTTAGTAAAATATAAGATATATTTAAAACATCCTCATAGCCTTATGCAAAGATTTTTCAAAAGTCTAAAACAATGTTAAATTTTATATCAAAACATTATAATAAAATTTCTAAATCAAAGCATAAAATTTCATATCTTCATAACTAATTTACACACTTATTTAAAATGAATATTCAAACCACGAAAACATTTATTATGGTTTAATACAAATTTTCAAACAGTAAATAAACCATAAATTTACTATTAGTACTTCGAAATCAAGTAAATATTCCAAACTATACTTTCAAAAATCGAGATTCAATTTTATTTGTCAAGTGTACTACTATAAATAAACTACGCAAATCAAAATTTTCCATTTATACAATATCGTTAAATTATACACTCAAAGAAACTTATATAAATTTTACTTGTAATCTTCATTTGAAATCTTCATTTATAAATACCATTTAAATATTTAAATAACACCTTATAAATATGTGTAAACTATCTGAAAACAATTATTTACATCATTACTTTTTTTTACAAAGAAGCTATTGGAAACATTAAATCCATAATTCATAAATTTATTTATTTTATTTCAAGATACATTCAAACATTATTAATAAATCAATAATCATTTACTTTAAATATGTTTTATTTAATTAATAACTTCTAAAATATTTTCAACACTAATAATTTACTATTAAACCATGTAGTATAGAAATAAACAATATTTAAGCATTTTAAATTATTTAGAAAGAAAAGAAAAGAAAAAAATTGATCAAAATATCCTTTATATAATACCTTATCAAAATACTTTTATAACTCGATGTCTTAACAGATTTATCCTCGTTCTTGTAGACTCTGTTCATATGTTGATCAGGCGTAAGACTAGAAATCCCCAAGTACTTAGTAGACCCGTTTCAACACCCAGTGAAAATATTTAAAAAAAAAGGTATGAGAAGTACCGCTCAAAATCGAGTGTCAAATGATGATGATACAATAGCAGTGGCCCGTTGTTGATCCAGTATTTACGCAATGGACACAAAACTTTCCAGAAGATCCTTCCACCTTTCGGATTCTAGAAAAATATCATAGCCAGTTCGTAAACAAGGGACCATCGACCCATGCTACAGTGGTACGCTGTTGATTCAATGATTTACGCAATGGATGCACTTCCTTCTCAGAAGATCCATATACAATAGATCCCAGGATCGAAAGCGCCTCCATTGGGTAAACTAAAGAACCATCTACCCTGGAAAAAAAATCAAGGAACTCATGAGTTTAAGTCCGGACAACCATATCGGTTCGAATCCATTTCTTAATTCACCCAAGTCCATTAGGGTTTATCGGTCGAATCCGTTCCAGGATTCCCCAAGTCCATCCGGGTCGAAGCATATCATACTATACTTCTTCGCGGAGGGTACTTCCCCGTACCTCTTACTTTAAAATATAATATACCATATATGTAACATCCCGTATTTTTAAGCCATTGAATGCGAACATTTAATTCGTTTTAAATGTTAATGTGGATTCTTAATTGATATTGAAATGAATAGATTCAGATTCAATCAATGAAATAAGCTGTAATTTTTAATTATAGCAATTCTGGTTGAATTTGAATAATGGAAAATAATAATTAAATATTCGGGATTGAGATAAAAAGGTGGATTCGGGTGTAAATAGCTATAAAAATGATGTTTAAATGTATTTTTAAGTTTAATTGGTTAAGAATAATATTATTGAAATTTCAGATGAATTTTAAAAGTGAATAAATTAATATTTGGAATTTTATATTAATTTAAAAATGAATTTAATATCATTAAAATGCAATTTAATCAGATTTGAGTCTGGGATGAGCCAGAATGATTTTTAATGTTGTTATAAATTTTATATGAAGTATTGTTAAGTTAATAAAATTTTAAAAGTAAAATTTTAAGTGTTTTTGATAATTTCAGAAATCGTCCGATTTAATAGACGAGTTAAAATAGCCTTCCGGGGCGCAGTCTCGGAATTCGACGAAACTAGTTCCATTGGATCCGTAATAGTTAGTTATTATCGGATTTCAATTTTCGTAGCGATCGGAGTTGTCGTTTGACCGTGGCAGCTCGAAACGCATAGATATCGATTTAACCGATTTAATTTTAAATTGATCGTTTAATTCCGTATCTCGCGCATACGATCAAATTAGCTTACAAAACCTCTTCCATTGTGTCTGGAACGTTGAAAAACTCCAGGATAGCCTGTCGGAACGCGTAGTTTGGAGGTCGTTTGCATTAACTGTTAAATTGAGAAATTATATTAATTTAATAATATTAAAACAATTATATATATAATCCATTTTTCTCAAAACCCTAGTTATCACGTTCGGCCGCCTCTTTCATTTTCTATGGCCGATGTTTGTCTTCGACTTCCCTCAATTTCCTCTCGATCTATCGATTTTTAAGAAGATCTTCCAACTGGAATGTTGTAGAGGGTGGAGAGATGTTCAGATCCATACGGTGGAGTGGCATGGAAGTCATCGGGGTGGCCAGAATCGAAGCCGTGACAGCCTCCGTTCGTTCGCCATTTTCTCGCCATAGGAGGCGTCGAGCTCGATGCTGCTTGGGGTGGGGGTAGCGTGCGTCTAGGCGCACGTCGAGGCGTAGGATGATCGAGCTCGTGCGACTCGAGCGTAGTGTGGCGGTCAACCCTAGAATCGAAGATGGGTTCGATTTGTTCTGTACGTAAGCGCGAGAGGGAGGAAGAAGGAGCGGGCCAATTTCGTTTGGTATATAAAAAAAAAATATTTGCTTTAAAATTCAATTCAAAACTTTGTAAAATCATAACGAGTTCGTACGATCTCAGATTCAGACGATTTTGGATGCGTTGGAATCGCAGGAACGAATACTACGTGACGGCGCAGATCCGGACTCATTCCGGGCAAGTAGGAATTTGGGTTAAATCGAACGTTGTTCGGTTTAATTTAAATTTCGAACGCTCGCCAAAAACTCAAGGTGAGTTATTCTCACTCACATCTGGATGCTAGACATTATAAATAATTGATATTTAAATATCTGTGTGGATGGCTGAATATAATTGTTATCATCAGTCTGGATTGATATTTATATTGTGATGTGCTAATATTTGTGGATGCAGGGAGAAACAGGTTGGAGGGATCCAACTGGATTCCTCACAATGTAGCAATTATTTTATAATTGATAGTGATGCCTGTTTATGTATTGTGATTGATAAATCTGACATTAAATTGTGAATGTGATATTGTTGGATAAATTGTAAATCCAAAATTTAATTAAATGAGTAAATTGGGATTTAAGGGTAATCCAAGAAATTGATAAATAAGAATTTAAAAGAATTTAAAATTTGGAATCTGTTTTGGATGGAAAAGGTAAATTGGTAAAAATTGGAATTCTAAATACTGGAAAATTTATAAATTGTTAAATGTGAAATATAAATTTTCTGAAATGAATTCTATGGGAATTATAAATTGTTTAAAATAACGGTGTTTATTTTAATAATGACTAATGTTATCCGGAAATTAAAAATATGTTAAAATGGAGTTTTCGATTATAAATTAACAAGCTCAAATGAAAAATAGAATGTTTGAAATGCCGTATTTCATTGGAATTTAATTAAGTGAATTGGAAATTTGGCTTCCATTGGAAATTCACCAAAAATGTTTAATTTAAAATGTTTTAAACTATGATTTAAAAATGAATTTCCGGACATGAGAAATTGGGTGTGAACTTCGGATGAAGTCATAGTTAAATATGGGATTTGGGATTTATGTTGTAAAACATAATTGACTTGAAATAAATCAGTGGATTTATATGAAAGAGTAATTTGGAATGTTTAGAAACGGGAAAGTGTTTCCCTGGGAAAACCAAGTAAATGTTTATAAAAAGATTTTTATTTAACTAATGGTTAAGTTTTAAATCGTTTTAAAAAGTATTTTTAAGAAATCGTTATTTTTAAAGAAATAAATTAATAATTTTTAATACCGTAATAATTTGGGAGTATATTAGCAATTATTTTTACAAATGGATTTATTTAAAAGTTGGTTTAGCTTGAGCTGTTAAAATTAGTATTTTTCTTCTTATAACGCTATTTTGAATTTAGTTAAACTGAAACCCTTATCTTTAAATCAAAGTTTATGTGTTAATAACTAGTTTACTTCACATATTTTAAATTTATATTTTGAGTAAATAGATAGAAGTAATTTTCATATTTTAAAGTATATTTTAGTATAAATTATTTTAACTGTTTTAAATGCAAATTGTGTTATACTTGGTTATTCCCAATGGGAATAAAGGGTAAAGGATTTACCTTGTAAAGGAAGAGTTTTGGAAAATTGTTTTCAAACGAGTTTTGAAAATGTGGAAAAAATATCTTTGAAAGATATTAGAAGCAAATAAATAATATGGAGATTATTTATTGTGTGATGGATGTGTATGGATGTTTGTGAACATTAATTGATAGTTAAATCACCGACTATCAATATTGGCCAAATGCGTTGATCGTTTCGAAGAGACCGGGATCGAGATTTATTTCTCGAAAACCACTTCGATCCGATTTGTACGTTTCGCGAAAACGATTTCGGAGTCGAAGATGGAGCAGTGAAGTGCAAGGGCTAGTCGCTACTAATCCTGAGGATATTTCCAAAATGGATGTAGTAGGAATAGTGCCTTCGGTTCCGTTCGGACCCAGGACGGACTTGTATGGACGAATGCTTCGTGACATCGTCAGGTGGACGATGGGCATTCAAAGTGAAATGTTCTGTAAAGGTATCGTTTAGCCTCGAGCCTCATCAACCGGGAATGACTGAAAATCAGGGGTTATGCAGCAAGGCTTCGTGGGTAGCCCCCACTTGAGAGTAAGGTCATCCCTGTCTAGATGTCCCTTTTATTTCGGCTTAGTGGTGCGGTTGCTGATCACAACCGTGGGGTGATTTTACTTGGAATTATCCAGTAAGGGATGATTCCGGTCTTGTGTTGCAGGGGAGCGGGCGTACTCCTCGGTACTGTGATCTAGGCCACGTACTGTGATAGGTGGTACCCCAGTGCCTAGTCATTCGTTGGAAATCCATTCTCCCTACGTGCCTTGTACGAGTTTTGTTTGTATTACCCACGTTGTGGCTAGTATGCCGGAATTTAATAGATGTAACAATTTCGGCTATTTTATAAGTATTTGTAAATAGACACTATTATAATATCAGAGGATTTTTATAAAAGTGTTTTAGCTATCGTAAGGTAAAAACCCGACATGTTTATTTGTGGCGTGGTCTTACGAGATGCTTTTGTTTTCAAAGGATTTTTGAAACTTTAATAATCAGTTTGGATGTATTTATGATGCGCTGGTATTCCAGACTGACTCGGGTGTTATTTTATTATAATGCTCGGGTCAGACCGAGTATTTTACAGGATAGGTTGCTATGGAGCTCAGGAGAGGAGCTGGAGTTCGAGACGTACTTCTCGTACTTGTATTATTCCGCTGCTATGATTGTTGAGATTGTTTGACTGGTTATGGTTGGTTGTATTGATATACTCTGATGATGATGTATTGTATATAAACAGATATAGTTTTGATTTGTGTAAAGTTCTGTTCTATATATTATATTTTATTCCGCTGCGACTGTGAGGTTTTGATGTTGTTTAGTTCATTCTTCTTCTTCTACCTTCTTTCTTTTCCTACAATCTGTCTTTTCCGGCGTTCGATCGTCGGCATATTATACTGTTGAGTATTTTGTGTCGATTTTCGAGGGCCGAGAAGGGCGGGTCGTCACACTTGGTATCAGAGCTTAGATTGGCGACAACCTAGGCTTTGGTGGGTAAATTTACTCATTTTAAATAGAGTCAATAGTACTCTATTATGAGTTGAGTGTAATAATAGCTATGAGAGCGTACTTGTTAGTGGATATAAAATTGTTTTTGTACTGTGTTGACTTATCGGTTGAGTGTTTATGAATTCTGGTCGGTGCGGGAAGTACAACCGTATCGATAGGGGTTTCTAAACTCTTAAACAAGATAAACCGACATAGTATTATTTTTAAAGTGGGTAAATGAAATAATTTTACCCAAAATTGTATTTTGATATAAAAAGAAATAATTTTCTAAATTATTATATGTATTGGATGCTTGTTTGGTTGTTTCTTCTATAATCAAATAAGAAATTAAAACATGATCTAAAATTTGAAATGATATATATATGAAAATAAGAAGTTAAAATATTAAAATGGTTTATAACCAAATGGAATTGACTGGATATGTTTTAAATAAGAAAAGTAAAAAAAATTAAAATTTGATTTAAACTAGAATTTTGATCCCGGAAATTTTGAAAGGGATTTCAAATGGAATTAAACAAAGTTTTGGGAGTTTGGCTTTGTGGAAATGTTAGAAATGTTTTCAAAAGCATTTGTAAGAATGGAGTATATTTTGGGGAAATATTTTTGAATAGAAATTGTTTTGAGGTGAATTTTGGAAGTGGAAAGCATTGAACTCACTTCAGTCGCTGGAAAATAATCCTGATGATGCTGGCCACATCATTAGAATTCATTTTCGAGTTTCTAAAGTGATGGATTGCTACCAAAGTAGTTGGTTATGACATTGTTTGGACTTGTTTGGGAAACAAGTGATTTTGGAATTTTCAAAAGGAAAATTGTTTGGTAAAAGCAGTTTGTTTTGGAATTTGGTATTTGATTTGAATATCAAAGAGAAATGTGTTGATTTTTATTTCAAATTGGTTTTGAAATAAATCCGGGTAAATTGAAATTCTGGGAATTCTATTTTAAAATAAAAATGTGAAAGTTGAAATGATTCAACTATATAACTTGTAAAGGAAAGTTGATTTAAAGAAGAATTGAGTATATATGGAATGTAAATTTACTTTGAATAAATGAAGGTGAATGGAATATATCTGGATTTAACTTATGATAAGTTAAATAAAATTAAGAATTTGAAATTGAATTAAATCTAAATGAATTGGAATTTAAAGGAAGTTGATATAAAGGTGAAGTGTGAATGCTTATGATTGTGCAAATGAATTCATATTCTTAAGTTATTAAGTGTTAAAATTTGACGTTGTGATTATAAAAATGTGGATTGGTTTGAAATGAGCAATATAAACTTATAAGTAAATAAGTTGGAGAACTTGAGAATGGAAGATTTGATTTTAACTCAAGTAAAATGGAATTATAATCACAAATAAAAATGGTTAAATGGAATGGTGAATTCGAACTTAATTTTAAATGGAATGCAAGGTAAGGTGAAGCAATTATAAAATATAAAAGAGGTAAGTGAACTGAAGTTAGTAAATAAGTTGAACTTGGATATGGAGAATTAAGATTAAATTGAATTTGGTTTAACTTCGACTAAGATGGAATTAAGCTGAATATTAAAATTTCAGTTGAGTTATGGATAAAAATGAATGTAATTAAATTCTTATTTAAGGTAGTAAAGGAAATGGTTTAAATTCAGGTGGGCTAAATAAAATTTAGATGAACTTGAATTAATTCTGGAAAGGAATTAAATTGAAAATGCATATATAATTTAGTTAACCTTGAATTAAAATGGGATAAGAATTGAGTTTAATGGAAATTTAATTCAGTTGAGATGATGTTGAATGGAGTAAATGCTTACTCAATTAAATCCAAAATGATTGTTTGGAAATAAATCTTGTGTAAGCTAAATTAAATGGAATTTGTATTGCAATAAATAGAATTTTGATAGTTGATTAAAATGTGAGGGTAAATAAAACGCCTGATTTGGATTGGGGTTTAATTTTGGTAATAAATGTTGAGAGTGTGAATGAATAATGGAATTAACTTATAATAGTGATGGTTTGAATTGTAAGTAAATTCAAATGAGAGAAATAATTTAAATGGTCTCTTTGTTAATAAAATAAATTTGTACATGGATTGGATAAATAAACAAAGAGCATTAAAGTTGTAAAGGAATTGAAATTTGATTTGAATGAGAATCAAATGAAAATAAAATAAAATTGATATAAGAAGATGATGGAAATTTTGTGAAAGAACTTAAGTAACTTGGAAGAAAAACAAATGATTGTGAATGAGCTTTATTAAGTAATCGTGAATGCAATTTGTTAAATAATAGAATGGAAATGCATGTGTAATTGTATTAATTAATTATTGAGATGAAATAAATATGCAAGGAAAATTTAATTTAACAATTACATTGGAAAGAGAAAATATTTGGTTTGTGAACCTTGTAATGGAATAAAATTTATATGAATCCAAGTTGGAAATAATTTTGAATGGTGATAAGCTTAAGTGACAATAATTTTTGCTTGAATGGCGTGAAAATTTACATGTATTCAGAATTGAGTGTTTAAAAGCAATTAGAATTGAATTGTGAATAAATTGATATGAATGAGAACCCAATTCAAAGAGTTTTGTATATGAATGCAAGTGAATTGGTTAAGAATAGCAAATGAAATTGATTTTGAATCAATAGGAATGAATTGACCTCTTAATGAGTAATGTTTGCATATGAATGGAAATGGATCATAAAAGAAATGCAAATGTTTCAAGTTTAAAATGAAATTTGATTGTAAATCAAATTTGGAATGTAAGTAAAATTAAAATGTAAGAAAGGCATATGTAATCATATTGAAGTGGAAATGAATTGGTTGGGATAAATATGAATTGTATAGGGTGAACTTGAATTTAAAGCATTCAAGTGGAATAAAATGAAGTCGAACTTGAATAAGAAATTAAAAGATGATTGAAATCTTTGAATTGTAAATAAAATATGGAAACATTGTTAAACTATGTGGTTTGAGTTTGTAAAGAGGATTTGAAATGTTGTCGAAATTTGTGAAATTGTTATAAAGATGGTTAACATTGTTAATAATGAAGTTGCTTGGTTTGGTTATGAAATGGATATGTTTGGCTTGCATTTATATTGGAAATGCTAATGAAATGTTCTTATCTTTGAAATTTGATGAGTTTGTTGAGTATAGTACAGGTACGGGAGGCGTTCGAGAGAGTTGGAGCGCGTATATGCGAGATATTAGCCGCTTGCTATTAAAAATTTGTTAAAAGGTACGCCTACGCAAATATAATTGGGAAATGATATATATATATTGTGATATATTTTGGTTTCCGGCCATGTGAGCCGATGTATATATATTTGTGTATCCTGCGATATCGCAGAAGCTCCTCCGTGCAAAGGAGACTCTGCCAAAATTTTCCAGAAATTTTGGGAGTTAGAAATTTTTGGGGTTTTGAAAATTTTAATAACTAGTAAAGTTATTTGGAAACAGTGTTGCCACAACAAGCTTTTGAATGTAAATGAAACAAATGAATTTGGGATTGGGCTAAAGGATTTTGGAAAGTAAATATAAGTTTTTAACTAAGCAAATTGGGTAAGTAAATGGGTTGGGAAGTATGTTCCTACCTTAGCAAATTTCGGGGACGAAATTTTTATAAGGGGGGAGGAATGTAACATCCCGTATTTTTAAGCCATTGAATGCGAACATTTAATTCGTTTTAAATGTTAATGTGGATTCTTAATTGATATTGAAATGAATAGATTCAGATTCAATCAATGAAATAAGCTGTAATTTTTAATTATAGCAATTCTGGTTGAATTTGAATAATGGAAAATAATAATTAAATATTCGGGATTGAGATAAAAAGGTGGATTCGGGTGTAAATAGCTATAAAAATGATGTTTAAATGTATTTTTAAGTTTAATTGGTTAAGAATAATATTATTGAAATTTCAGATGAATTTTAAAAGTGAATAAATTAATATTTGGAATTTTATATTAATTTAAAAATGAATTTAATATCATTAAAATGCAATTTAATCAGATTTGAGTCTGGGATGAGCCAGAATGATTTTTAATGTTGTTATAAATTTTATATGAAGTATTGTTAAGTTAATAAAATTTTAAAAGTAAAATTTTAAGTGTTTTTGATAATTTCAGAAATCGTCCGATTTAATAGACGAGTTAAAATAGCCTTCCGGGGCGCAGTCTCGGAATTCGACGAAACTAGTTCCATTGGATCCGTAATAGTTAGTTATTATCGGATTTCAATTTTCGTAGCGATCGGAGTTGTCGTTTGACCGTGGCAGCTCGAAACGCATAGATATCGATTTAACCGATTTAATTTTAAATTGATCGTTTAATTCCGTATCTCGCGCATACGATCAAATTAGCTTACAAAACCTCTTCCATTGTGTCTGGAACGTTGAAAAACTCCAGGATAGCCTGTCGGAACGCGTAGTTTGGAGGTCGTTTGCATTAACTGTTAAATTGAGAAATTATATTAATTTAATAATATTAAAACAATTATATATATAATCCATTTTTCTCAAAACCCTAGTTATCACGTTCGGCCGCCTCTTTCATTTTCTATGGCCGATGTTTGTCTTCGACTTCCCTCAATTTCCTCTCGATCTATCGATTTTTAAGAAGATCTTCCAACTGGAATGCTGTAGAGGGTGGAGAGATGTTCAGATCCATACGGTGGAGTGGCATGGAAGTCATCGGGGTGGCCAGAATCGAAGCCGTGACAGCCTCCGTTCGTTCGCCATTTTCTCGCCATAGGAGGCGTCGAGCTCGATGCTGCTTGGGGTGGGGGTAGCGTGCGTCTAGGCGCACGTCGAGGCGTAGGATGATCGAGCTCGTGCGACTCGAGCGTAGTGTGGCGGTCAACCCTAGAATCGAAGATGGGTTCGATTTGTTCTGTACGTAAGCGCGAGAGGGAGGAAGAAGGAGCGGGCCAATTTCGTTTGGTATATAAAAAAAAAATATTTGCTTTAAAATTCAATTCAAAACTTTGTAAAATCATAACGAGTTCGTACGATCTCAGATTCAGACGATTTTGGATGCGTTGGAATCGCAGGAACGAATACTACGTGACGGCGCAGATCCGGACTCATTCCGGGCAAGTAGGAATTTGGGTTAAATCGAACGTTGTTCGGTTTAATTTAAATTTCGAACGCTCGCCAAAAACTCAAGGTGAGTTATTCTCACTCACATCTGGATGCTAGACATTATAAATAATTGATATTTAAATATCTGTGTGGATGGCTGAATATAATTGTTATCATCAGTCTGGATTGATATTTATATTGTGATGTGCTAATATTTGTGGATGCAGGGAGAAACAGGTTGGAGGGATCCAACTGGATTCCTCACAATGTAGCAATTATTTTATAATTGATAGTGATGCCTGTTTATGTATTGTGATTGATAAATCTGACATTAAATTGTGAATGTGATATTGTTGGATAAATTGTAAATCCAAAATTTAATTAAATGAGTAAATTGGGATTTAAGGGTAATCCAAGAAATTGATAAATAAGAATTTAAAAGAATTTAAAATTTGGAATCTGTTTTGGATGGAAAAGGTAAATTGGTAAAAATTGGAATTCTAAATACTGGAAAATTTATAAATTGTTAAATGTGAAATATAAATTTTCTGAAATGAATTCTATGGGAATTATAAATTGTTTAAAATAACGGTGTTTATTTTAATAATGACTAATGTTATCCGGAAATTAAAAATATGTTAAAATGGAGTTTTCGATTATAAATTAACAAGCTCAAATGAAAAATAGAATGTTTGAAATGCCGTATTTCATTGGAATTTAATTAAGTGAATTGGAAATTTGGCTTCCATTGGAAATTCACCAAAAATGTTTAATTTAAAATGTTTTAAACTATGATTTAAAAATGAATTTCCGGACATGAGAAATTGGGTGTGAACTTCGGATGAAGTCATAGTTAAATATGGGATTTGGGATTTATGTTGTAAAACATAATTGACTTGAAATAAATCAGTGGATTTATATGAAAGAGTAATTTGGAATGTTTAGAAACGGGAAAGTGTTTCCCTGGGAAAACCAAGTAAATGTTTATAAAAAGATTTTTATTTAACTAATGGTTAAGTTTTAAATCGTTTTAAAAAGTATTTTTAAGAAATCGTTATTTTTAAAGAAATAAATTAATAATTTTTAATACCGTAATAATTTGGGAGTATATTAGCAATTATTTTTACAAATGGATTTATTTAAAAGTTGGTTTAGCTTGAGCTGTTAAAATTAGTATTTTTCTTCTTATAACGCTATTTTGAATTTAGTTAAACTGAAACCCTTATCTTTAAATCAAAGTTTATGTGTTAATAACTAGTTTACTTCACATATTTTAAATTTATATTTTGAGTAAATAGATAGAAGTAATTTTCATATTTTAAAGTATATTTTAGTATAAATTATTTTAACTGTTTTAAATGCAAATTGTGTTATACTTGGTTATTCCCAATGGGAATAAAGGGTAAAGGATTTACCTTGTAAAGGAAGAGTTTTGGAAAATTGTTTTCAAACGAGTTTTGAAAATGTGGAAAAAATATCTTTGAAAGATATTAGAAGCAAATAAATAATATGGAGATTATTTATTGTGTGATGGATGTGTATGGATGTTTGTGAACATTAATTGATAGTTAAATCACCGACTATCAATATTGGCCAAATGCGTTGATCGTTTCGAAGAGACCGGGATCGAGATTTATTTCTCGAAAACCACTTCGATCCGATTTGTACGTTTCGCGAAAACGATTTCGGAGTCGAAGATGGAGCAGTGAAGTGCAAGGGCTAGTCGCTACTAATCCTGAGGATATTTCCAAAATGGATGTAGTAGGAATAGTGCCTTCGGTTCCGTTCGGACCCGGGACGGACTTGTATGGACGAATGCTTCGTGACATCGTCAGGTGGACGATGGGCATTCAAAGTGAAATGTTCTGTAAAGGTATCGTTTAGCCTCGAGCCTCATCAACCGGGAATGACTGAAAATCAGGGGTTATGCAGCAAGGCTTCGTGGGTAGCCCCCACTTGAGAGTAAGGTCATCCCTGTCTAGATGTCCCTTTTATTTCGGCTTAGTGGTGCGGTTGCTGATCACAACCGTGGGGTGATTTTACTTGGAATTATCCAGTAAGGGATGATTCCGGTCTTGTGTTGCAGGGGAGCGGGCGTACTCCTCGGTACTGTGATCTAGGCCACGTACTGTGATAGGTGGTACCCCAGTGCCTAGTCATTCGTTGGAAATCCATTCTCCCTACGTGCCTTGTACGAGTTTTGTTTGTATTACCCACGTTGTGGCTAGTATGCCGGAATTTAATAGATGTAACAATTTCGGCTATTTTATAAGTATTTGTAAATAGACACTATTATAATATCAGAGGATTTTTATAAAAGTGTTTTAGCTATCGTAAGGTAAAAACCCGACATATTTATTTGTGGCGTGGTCTTACGAGATGCTTTTGTTTTCAAAGGATTTTTGAAACTTTAATAATCAGTTTGGATGTATTTATGATGCGCTGGTATTCCAGACTGACTCGGGTGTTATTTTATTATAATGCTCGGGTCAGACCGAGTATTTTACAGGATAGGTTGCTATGGAGCTCAGGAGAGGAGCTGGAGTTCGAGACGTACTTCTCGTACTTGTATTATTCCGCTGCTATGATTGTTGAGATTGTTTGACTGGTTATGGTTGGTTGTATTGATATACTCTGATGATGATGTATTGTATATAAACAGATATAGTTTTGATTTGTGTAAAGTTCTGTTCTATATATTATATTTTATTCCGCTGCGACTGTGAGGTTTTGATGTTGTTTAGTTCATTCTTCTTCTTCTACCTTCTTTCTTTTCCTACAATCTGTCTTTTCCGGCGTTCGATCGTCGGCATATTATACTGTTGAGTATTTTGTGTCGATTTTCGAGGGCCGAGAAGGGCGGGTCGTCACAATATATAGTACCCTTCCAAAATCATAGCTTCAAATATCGCACTTATATAAATTCCATTATATATAAGATTTCACTTCAGATAAAGTACTTTCCAAAATCAATAATCTCAAATATATCAAATCACTTATGTAAATTCCGTTATATATAAGATTAATCTCTTCAGATCGGATGCCTTCCAAAATCAACAGTTCCAAAATCACTTGTACTTATATAACGTCCATCTTATACAAGAATAAAACATTTCAATAATCAATTTCACTGTACGAAACGCCATACTATATTCAAATTAGAGGAGTC
Source organism: Allium fistulosum (assembly GCA_030737815.1). NCBI lineage: Eukaryota > Viridiplantae > Streptophyta > Magnoliopsida > Asparagales > Amaryllidaceae > Allium > Allium fistulosum. The sequence continues at coordinate 934,737,970 of CM060901.1, read as the reverse complement.
CTAATTGAAGAGAACTCAAATCACAAAACGGACTCGGTAGGAAGATAAGATAATTAAATTACAAACGAGGAAGATAGATAGCCTTATATTAATTCGCGGGCGACCTTGATCGGGTCAACCGTGACTTCAAGAATAAGATCGATGTGGAATTCTGAGGAAAATCGGCATTCGATCACATGGGAATTTACCCTAGTCGTCTACTAGAGAACATTATGGTATAACAAGAAATAGCCGCATCTAAACCGAGGATACAGAAATATTCGGTGACTCAATGTTGTTGTAAAGGAGTTTCACCCCTTTAAAAAATATTCAGTGGAGCTATTGGATGCTCCAAAATCAAAAGAATTTAGATAGGGGAAGACAAGAATAGATTTTGGAACCGAGGGGAACGTTCCAAAATTCAAATGAAACTGAGTCAAAGAGGAAGAGATTCAAGCTCAAACGAAGACGATTCTATAATTAAATCTACTCTATATGCTGAGTTTTGCCTAAAACCAGAGCTCTGATACCACATGTAACGGGACGTCGCCAGTGGGGTAACCCCCACCGTAGCATACAGCTGTACCTGTGTTCTGCCTTTACGGCCAGCTTCTCGACTGCACCAACCCCGCAGGGACATGTAAGATTAAGAGTCATCCGCTCGCTACCAAACCCAAATGCAAGAACCCCCTATCATGCTGCACCCGCCAAGTGCATAGGCAGACACACATGTCGAACTTGAATTTCTCAAAATACCAGATTGTTAATTTAAAATTTGGCAAAACTCAGCATATACAGTAAATAAATAAATCACAGAATCACAGACACAGAGTAAAGACAATAATAAGTAGCGGAAATAAATGAATAGTAGTTCATGAAGCTACTATATATATAACAGAGTAAAACAATATACAACAAAAGTCTCCAATACAGTAGTCAAATACAAGATCAGAATATATCCCAGAAGTCAACTGAAGATCTGCAAGCTGGATCGATAGATGGATCTCCAAGTGAAGCTCCAACTCCAAAGGTGAGTTGAATACTGTGGCTCTCAGTCCGACCCGAGCGTAAAGTAAAACACAAAACACTCGAGTCAGGATTAACATTCTTATATCAATAAATCCAACTCAAGTGAAATATTAACTGAAATACAAGTAACTCAAAGAATGTTTGGGATAACCATCCTGTAAGGATCCGTGGAGCTATCCAATCTGTAGTAATATACGCTATTGACAACCGACGCTATTATAACACCGTGGTCATTTCAAAATATCATACTTCAAAACCAAAATATCATATCCATTTCAAAACCATATCAATACGATATCATTTCTTACTTAAAATAATATTCATTTCAAAAATCATAGCACTTCATAGTTTAACACTTCTGAAATCATAAAGCTTAGAGAGTATAACACTATGGAAATCATAACACTTGATAACATAATACTTTGAATTTTATAACTTTGAAATCATAACTTCCCACTATAACAGTTTAGATGTTAATTATAGTATATAAAATAAAATAGTTTCCTTAAATTTTACAAAAATCGATTTAAATAAACTCGAATTCCAGAATTCAAATTCAATCCAATCTCAAATCAACAATTTCAATTCAATAAAATTTCCCAATGAACCATTTCAATTTTATCGATTTCAAATACAGGTTATGAACCACAAATAAACCATTTCAATTTCAATATATTTCAAAGCTTTAAATATTCCACATTTCAAACTAAATTTGATAATTTCATATATATCTTAATTTAACTTCATTATTATTTAGTTTTGAAATATTTACATAATAAATCCAATATCATTTAAATAAAACTTCAACTTTCAAATAACTGAATATTCCTTTAATTTATTCAAACTTGATATATTCATTTAAATCACCTTAAACCAAAATGAAGTTATAAAATCATATCCTTTAAAAATCTCAAATTCAATAAGTTTTACATCGATTTAAACAATTAAATTTCTCAATTAAATACCATTTCAAATCAATTTCAAATCTATCTTCCTAACCTTAATTTATTAAAAATCATTATAAACTCTATATTAAAATATAATTTAAATAAATACTTGACCATATTATATTTTAATAAATCAAACTTTATTATCAAACATATTTTATATTAAAACAAATTTATACATAGCTTAACATCAAGAATTTAACTATATATATATAAAATAACATTTATATAATATCTAAAATCAATATTTATATATATCCATATTTTTTTCAGAACCATAGAAATCATTTTCAATATATATATATATATATAGACCAACGGTGTCTGTATAAAATTTTCTATCCTATGATCAAGTGATACAGATATTTATCATTTCAATTCGCAATTTAAATATATACGGGTATAAATATCATTTCAACCCGCAATCCCAGATTCAATTAAATGAAAATCGCTTGGGTCTATCATTTCAACCCATAATGACTTTCTTCTATTCTACAAATCGTTCGGGTATGTATCATTTCAACCCATAGTGAATTCTATACTAACAGGGAACTTGCAGAGTGATAACAATAATGATAATAACATAACAATCGGTAACATGCATATATCATCAGTCATAAATAACAGATAATGGTGTCAGATGTCACGGGTGAACAAATACAGATAATGTCAAATAAATAGCAATGTAAATAACTAACAGCAGCCTATTTCACTCGTCGTTTCAATTGAAATCAAATTTAATAAATATAAGAACATTAATCGTGAGTGATTGCTCACCTTTCGTGGCTAAATAGATTTGTCAAAGAAATGAGCTACGAATTCCAAAGCAAGATTTAATGGACATAATTCAACGAACAAAGCTGATAGGTAAGGAATCGATGAAATAATTAGAATAATTTGATAGAAACAACATATATAATATATATTTTTGTTTTCTAAAAATCAATTTTAAAACATATATTTTAGTTCAATATTCAATTCAAAATACCCATAAAACTTTGCTCCATTATATTGCAAAAATCCTTATAAAGTCAAACACATATAATTACTTTCAAATTCTATATTATCCCAAAATCAATATATGAGTAGCCTATAAGTATAGGCAGACTAAAGCAACCAATATGTGCAAGTTATATTCATAACCAAATATACGTATAAATCAAACTGTAAACATAATATGCCAAAATATTTTTTTATAACAAATATATGTATAAAATTATTCTGTAGACAAACATGTGCAAATCACTCCACTCCGTGCAGCTCTATTTAAATGCATACATGCTACAGAATAATTAATATATATGCTTCCTTTAAAGAGTGATATACTGTAACCATATATTTCCTTTTAAAATAAAATATAATGCAAACCTGTATACTTCCTTTGTAATATTTGTACTGTAACAACTATATACTTTTAAATTTTAAAACAAAACAAGGTAGGTGGACAAGTTAACAAAATGCATGCAGACTAGAATACTATATCATAACAGCTAAACTTGCATAGCTGTACTACTTATACTCATATATATTAAACAATCATACGTACATATTATATGTATAAATTTTTTTCATGCGTATATATATTTATATATAGTTAAAATAAATTACATACTTATAATATAAAGATCAATTCAGTTCAAAACCATTAAAAATTCATGTATATTCTCTTTATAAAACCATACTTAAAACAAATATACTAGTATAAGCCCTGCAGCCGCATACATATATAACATTATGGATGTATATATAAAATATATTGGAAAAGAACACAATACTTATTTTTAAATTACTGTAACTTTTTTATAAACATACATATACTATAAACCTATAACTTAACAGATAGTTTAAACTTGTACAGACTAACACATATGTGCTAATATGACTTAAACACTGAAAATTTATATATAAATATATACAAATATAACATATATATATATGTGCGTATATAACTTAATATATTAATATATAACTCAAATATACATGAACATATACTGTAAAATACATATATAATTATATATACAAACTTATATAGCTTTTACATATAAACAGACCAAAACTAATATAATCTATCATATCAATTAATATATACAAACATATATACAACTAACCAGATAATGTACGACCTATATAAATCTATACATGACCAACAAAAATGATATAGAACTTGTATAAATTCGTATATATAAAAGCAACAGATTTTATATAAAACTAATGTATAGTGTAACGACCCGCCTCTCATTCCACAGAATGACGCATCGTTTTGAAGAAAAGAAAGAGGTGAGAAAGTAGAAAAGAAGAGAAGAAAGAAAGAACACAACAGAATCTCAACAGCGGAACGAATAAATTATATTAATAACAAAGTCTTACATCATATACAATGTCTATCAGAGTTACACAGATTACAACACATACTAGACAGTTATAAACATCTGTCTAGTTATTACAACTCAATACAATACAAAACACTATTACAGAGATTAACACAGCGGAACTATTATCTATATCTACAACGCCGAAGCCTCCTGCTCCATTGCTCCTCCAGATAATTCGTCAAAGATAACCTGAATCCCTTGGCTACTCGTAAAAATTTGAGTACCCAAGAGTTTATAAAACAGAAATAAACACTTGGGTCAGACATGGGTCTGGTGTGAGTAACAGGTTAAACTTGCTTAACTTCAAACCTTTAGAAAGAAAAGGTATCGCGTAAGACTCCCCACAAATAAACATGGGTAAGTTTTTACCTTACGCTAATCAAAACATTTGATAGGAAATCTGATTTTATTATAATAGGGTCTAGGGTTTTCAAGTAAAATATAGAAATAGCTGAAATGCTTACATCTCACATTCCAACATAGTTGGGCACATCTAATACGTACGGCACTTATTGGAGTTTGGATTCCATACAATGGCAGGGCTACTGGGGTACCGCCCGTCACAGTACGTGGCCTAGATCACCGTACCAAGGAGTACGCCCGCTCCCCTGCAACACAAAGCCGGAACCATCCCTTACTGGATAATCCCGAACAAGATAATCCCGTAGTTGGCGCGACCAACTACACACTAAGCCGAATAAAAGAAAAGGGACCTCTAGACAGGGATCTATCTTGCTCTCAGTGGGTGCTACCCACGAAGCCTTGCTGCACCTCCCCTGTTTTAGCCATTCCCGGGTTGATGAGGCTTGAGGTTACGATTACCTTTAATCAGAACATATCACTTAGAATGCTCATCGTCCGCCTGACGATGTGCTGAAAGCATTCAATCCATATAAGTTCGTTCCGGGTTCGAACGAAACCGAAGGCATTATCTCGTTACACTCGTTTTGGAATCACCCTCAGAGTTAACGACAATAACCCTTGCACTCTGAATCTTCATCTTCACTTGAGATTCACGACCTATCGTTAATTTGGATCGATGTGGTATTCGGGTCTCCAGACCTGGAAATCCGGTATACGGAAACCCGATCCCGGTCTCATCGAAATCCAAAACGTATCTTTTAAGGCCAAGTTGTTTTAAAGGTTAAAACAATTCAATTCTACTATCTATATACACACAGATAGATAATTCATAGATTCACAATAGATAATCAACATTATCATTATAAACAGATGATTCATATCATTATGCAACCAAAGCATCCAAATCATACAATATCTATTATCTCATATCTGAGATCTCAAACCATTCAAGGTAAATCAATATCATTCAGTATCCTTAAGCAATGATTTATTAATTACCATCTATAATTAATTTAAAATGAATTAAATTAAATACTTCATCTCTAATTAATTTAAAGTAAATTAAATTAATTTTTTTTTTCATCATTAACAATCTTGCTTAAGTTACTATTAATTAATTATCAATTAATTAATCATTCACCATCCAATTATTCATTTTAATTAATCATCCTTGATTAATTACATTTAATTACATTCAAGTAATTAACACTTAAATTAATTTCATAAATTAATTATTCTTAACCACTTATAGTAATTAACCTTTAATTTCTTCATTTATTAATTAACTATAATTAATTACATTACTCCCTAATTAATTACATTAATTAATCACTCAGTTATTAATTATTTCTTAATCAATCAATTCTTAATTACATCATTAATTATATTAATTAATGATCCTTAATTACATTTTATCATTACTTAATTACATTAAGTAATTAATCTTTAATTAAACCATAATTTATTAATCACTATTGATTAATCACATTCAGTAATTAACTACCCTTAATTACTTCTTAAAATAAATTAATTATTCCTTAATTAATTTCTTAATTAATCCCTTGATTAATTTCCATTAAGTAATTAACTACCCTTAATTACTTTATTAATTACATCAGTAATTATCCATTAATTACTTTCCTAAGTAATTATACCTCCTTCAATTACATTAAGTAATTATACAAATCATTAAATGATTATCTTAAATTAATTAAACTTAATTAATTAACTTAACTAATCAATTTAAACTCAATTAATTACAATGAGTAATTAATTTCTTAATTACTTCCATTAAGAAATTTTATTAAACAATTTCACAAATGATTATCTTTTAAATTAATTAATCTAATTAATTATCTAAATTAATCACATTAATTAATTATCCTTAGTTAATGATCTACATTAATTATTGACTATTTTAATTATCTTTCTAAAATAATTAAACATTAATTAACCATTATAAATTACAACTTAATTAATTCTAATTATCAATAAATTAATCTCTAATTACTTAATTACATTAAGTACTTAACTATAACTTAATTAAATCTTAATTACTAATTTATTAACCCAAGTCATAAATTAATTAAATTGATTAATCATCTTTAATTACCTTAATAATTTATTTTATCCTAAATTATTAAATCTTAATTTACTTTAGGATAACACTTTATTTCTATTAATGATTAAACTATCATTAATAAAGCATTTAAACAATGTACCTTTAAATTTACTTTTAAATTTCATTTTAAATTTAAGATTTAAAATGAAGACAAGTTTAACTTTAACAAAGTTTAAAATTATTTAAATCCTTTTAAATTATATGTTAAAGAAATATTTATTTAATTAAAAGAAATTTAAAACTAAATTCATTTTAAATTCAAATCAATTTAAAATATACTTCAACATCCAAAGTTGTTTCAAACCATTTTAATTCAAAACCTTATATTTAAAAATTCTAACTACTTAACCCTTTTTAAAATATTTAAATCCATTCAAAATTTAAATACCTTGTCTTATTTAAAAACTGAGAATTTAACTTAAACTTCAGATTTTAAACTAGATTTAAACTTATTTAAATTTTACTTTTATATTTAAACTTCAGTTTTTAAATTATATTTTAAAATTTAAAAACTGGAATACAGGTTCTGTTAAAACCTGTTATACTTAATTCACTCGAGACTCTCCCTCAAAAATCACGAGAGCTACTTCGAGTCCACAACCCAATATCACGAATCTTCCTTCGAGTTGCCTCCTCCTTCTTTCCCAAACACACAGAAGATACCCAGACATATACGTGCACGTGCACAGTCAAACGCGGCGACTCCGACCATCAACGTTGATCTCTACATATCGGCGATAAAACTTACGTCCCAATACGATCAACAAAACACTAATACGAGCTCGAAAATTGAATTGAGCATTCAAACGAAACCTGGAACACGAACTCAGCCAACATCCATAACCTGTCAACAGCTCGCCTCTGCTCCTCCGACCACCAGAGTTGCTGAACTTCCGGCCTCGCCTTCGCCTACCATCTCTCTACGCATTCCCAAACCCCCGTTGAACTCGATGCTCCGTGGCATTCGAACAGACCCACAAACTCCATTTAGGCAAAACTAGGGTTACCCACTGAAATCGAAAGCCACCATCGCCACAGTGATCGCGAGTGCCTCCGACCATTTTTCATGGTCTCTCCGATCATCCATCTACCATCAGAGTGAATTTCAGCCTTCCCAATCACTGGGATCACCAGAGCTACCCAAAAGTACAAAAACAGTGCAAACCCAAATTGCTCCTTCATTCTATTTCTAAAAATCGTGCTTTAGCCTTAAAAATCAAGTCTTTGATTAAAGTTTCAGATTTCATACCTGACTTAATAAATTAGGATATTCGAATCTTTACTTATTCTATGATAACTCTGTTATTTTTAAATTTCCAGAGACATTCAAGTGTTATTCTAACTTGATTAACATTTAAACTTTACATCATGATTTAACAAACAACTTTTGTAAGAACCCTAAATTCTAACAGAGATTAGTTTAGAAGAATTGGAATTTAAATCTAAATTTTAAACTGTAATTTTAAAACAGAGATGATCCCAAACACACACATAATATCTTCATTCATATATACATGTATTTAGCTCTAAAACAAACATGCATACATATTTTCAAACATGCATCATAATTTTTCTTCAGATATTTTACCACACATATCAAATTTTATCTTTTTTTTTTTTAAAATCTAAGTTACTCACCTGTATATAGAATGAAGACAGAGCCTCTATTTTGAAATCTTGCATTGCCTTTAAAATTTGTAAACTGGAATGCTTTTGCTCTAGTTTAAACTTTATACTTGTCTTGAGTTGCTGAAGTAACATGCTTCATGATTGCATCATGAAGAGAGGTTACAGGCTCTGGTTCCAGGTTTTGAAAGAATTTAGTTCAGGTATTCTTTTTGAAAATGAATATGCAGCCTTGAAACAGAACAGGCTTTTGATTTTTGTTTTGAGGAAAGTGAATTTCAGATTTGAAGAAATGATACAGGTTTTGATTTCAATTTGGTTTATGGAGATATGGATTACAGATTTTGTTTCAGATTGAAGAAAATGGTTTCCAGGTTTTGATTTGCATTCTTTGTTTTTGAGAAGAGTTTGTTTAGATTTTGGTTTTGAGCTGAAGTTTTCTTTGTTTAGAAAGGAGATTAGAAAAGGAAAAAGAAAATGCAAGATGATTGTTTATATAAACTGAAATTATCTAAAAATAAAAATAAAATTAAATGACACTTGTCATTAGCCCTTACCCACAATTTAACACTTGTTTAAATGAGGTCTTAGGAAAATAACATGTGTCTTTTTTTTATTAATGAGTATATATTTGAAATGTTAATAAAGATTTTTATACCTTATTTAAATGTATACATTTTGAATTTCTTTTAAAGAATTTGTTATAACAAAATATATATAAATGAAAACTTATCCAAATATTTTAAAATTGTTTATCTCTTGAATTTCAAAATTTAATTCAAATTCAAATTAAATTTAAAAATCCAATTTTAAAATCAAGTTATATATATGCATATATAACTATCATTTAAAATAACAATTCTATCTTATCAAAGTCTATTTATATTTATAAAAACAAAGTATTGAAAATATCAAATTTTACTATTTAAATAATTTATAAAAGAGATTATAAATTACTCCTATTATTCAATGAATTAATACCATTTGTAAATTGTATTTATACTTCTATTTTTAATCATATATATCAAATAATATTTGAAAAGAAATAAAATAAACCTTTTATTTAAATTTGAACTTAAGCTAAAATCCATTTTTAAACAATTAAACATTTATATTATGTATTTTAAAATTATATAGTTATTTATTAAAAAGCTTAATATTAAATTAAATCATGATTTCCAAATTACCCAAAATATATTAGAATTTGAAAACATAATTTCATTTGTTAATTTCAAACCAACTCATCTATTTACAATATATACAATTATACATATATATTATAAATAGAAAATATTTTATTAAACTTTTAAAAGATAAATCACTAATTAAATATTTATTTAATTAGATTATTAAATTTATTCAAATTTATTAACAAAGATCAACAAATCAATTTAATTTTTAAATATAGATTATTAAATTGATATTGTCCAAATTCCCGGGATATCACATTCCTCCCTCCTTAAAATAATTTCGTCCCCGAAATTTAAACAAAGGTAATTTAATAATCTATCCAAGATTTAACAAGCATATATTATCAACCATATGCTAACAACCATAGCAAACAATCATCCAATCAAACAATTCTAATTATCCAAACAAAATTCTGGATAAAATTTCCTCGAGTTTCCCCAAGTATATATATATACCGGACACTCGCTCTACAAACAATCTAAATTACGAAGCTACAGAGTTCCTACTCATCTAGATCTACAGAACTAGACAGGATATCAGACTACAGACGAGTCTGACTCAACTACCAAACCTCCTGAACTGTTGGTTCCAAAACCAATGATAGATCAAATACGTACTCCCTCAGAGATACGTAAAACACAACGAATTTCAGTTGTCCAAACCGACAATTCAATCCGGAAGACCAAATACTTATTCAAATCAAAACAAGGAAGAGATCCACAACTTTACTCCTCAAACATCAGAAGACTGAACTTACTTCTCCTATCCAGAGATGCACTTCCAAATTGCTTCTGTTGCACAATCTCCGATCTGAAGTAGATAAGAATGCCAATGAAGAACACAAGCACAGACTGGATAACCCATTCCAGAAATATGGTTCAACTGATCCATAAAGAAAACTCAGATACTCCAACAAAACTTGAGCTGCTTCACCAAACTCTATCTCTAGGAACTATCCTTCCACTAGTCGAATCACCGGTACCACTCCTGGAATCCAGTTGATAAGAAAACTCATCTCCAGATGCGGACAACTTCGGACTTCCCTGAAGACATCTAGAAAACTCCGATAACCCAAGAGAATACTCAGCAATCGCAAGTCACTTTTGCGATCAACCCAGCCAAATTCCAAAGAAAACTGTTCTCTCTTTACCAATTAGAACATCTCATACTTAATTATCCAATTTACTGAAGAAATGGAACCACTCTACCGTTTCTGAACTCCACTTCAGAAAAACTGCTTAACCCGAAAACTTCCTGCCAACACAGAATACTCCGAGCTGCACTGCTGCCATTGATGCCAAGGACTTCCTAATCCAAAGCTCTTCGAGGAACTCGAACCTCAAACAGAGATGCCATGCTGAACTTATCCACAACACCAAAGCAGACTTACTCCTTAAACTCGTTCCAAAGAAAACATCTTCGGAGACATCCATAGTCATTGCGTTTCCTCACACCGCTACTTCTTCCAGAAGTTACTAAGATACCATCACTCGCTTCTGCTTAACTGGTAGATCCCAACTCTACTCATCCAGCTGCACTTCAAAGATTGACTCCGAACCTTAACAGTTTCCTTCGGAGATTGATGAAATCCTTCACCACAGCAAAGCTCACTCGAGACGGTATTAGGTCTACAGTCTCGACAAATACACTTCCAACTCCAAACATTAAGACTCCAATCAATGGTAGTCGTGTTACACACAACCTACCTCATCTACCTTTATAACTTAATTTGGAAAACCCGAACAGGTAACCCAAATAGGTAGAAATAAATAAATATATATATATATATTTAAAATGATACTTTTTATATAGAAATTATTTCTGGGTAAAATTATTTCATCTACCTCTTTAAAACAATATTGTGTCCGTTGGCCTGGTTCAAGTGTTTAGAGATCCCTATCAATAACGTTAGCTACTCGTATTGACCAGAATCCATATACCACTCAACCGATCAATTAACACAATAAAAAAAAATCATTTTTATATAACTAACAATTACGCGCTCTCAAGATAGACACCACTCCAGAGCCTAGGTATTCACTCAACCTAATGCTCTGATACCACTGTAACGACCCGCCTCTCATTCCACAGAATGACGCATCGTTTTGAAGAAAAGAAAGAGGTGAGAAAGTAGAAAAGAAGAGAAGAAAGAAAGAACACAACAGAATCTCAACAGCGGAACGAATAAATTATATTAATAACAAAGTCTTACATCATATACAATGTCTATCAGAGTTACACAGATTACAACAATAACTAGACAGATGTTTATAACTGTCTAGTATGTGTTGTAATCTGTGTAACTCTGATAGACATTGTATATGATGTAAGACTTTGTTATTAATATAATTTATTCGTTCCGCTGTTGAGATTCTGTTGTGTTCTTTCTTTCTTCTCTTCTTTTCTACTTTCTCACCTCTTTCTTTTCTTCAAAACGATGCGTCATTCTGTGGAATGAGAGGCGGGTCGTTACATATAGTTTACATTCTTTTAAACATGTAAAAGCTGTCATATTATAATTATACATACATATTATTTTATTAAAACTGTCTTTCAATACAGTATAGTTTAAGTAGTGGTTTGACATATTATATATAAGCATTTTATATTTTAAGATTAGTGCCTATCCAAAACAATATACTACTTTATAATATATAAAACTGCAATGACATATACATCTCTGTTATGATATATAAAATAATACTTTAAACATATTATAAATATAAGCTAGTAAAACAATTTATATTATTATAAACATTTGCAAAATATATATACATATAGACCTGGAAATTATAATCAACGCAGACATAAAGATATAAAATATATATTTATAATACCTTAGCAAGAAGAGGTGAAGGAGGCAGAGCAATGGTGATGGGCCGTGTTCGGCCAGATCTGGGCGGAGTGTTGTAGCTGGCGAGTCGAATGAGGAGGATGAGCATGCGGGAGTGGGAAGAGAATGTCGGCCTTTGGTGAGTGTGCCTTTGGCCGTGCTTGGTGGTCGCGTGTTGTCGGGTCGCGGTGGAAGTGGGGAGAATAGGTGGAAGCCAGAAGGGAAAATGGAAAAAAAAACAACAAGCTGGAAGGTAAAAGATTCAATAAAGAAGGTAGACCGTGTCAGGTCTCGGCTAATATAAGAGGGAGGTGAGCAGTTAAAATAAGAATGCACCGATATAATAACATTTCTATAAATGAAGAACGAATGCGAAAGGAACAGACAGCAAAAAAAATCAACGAACCAAAATGTAAATTGACATCAAGGAATAGTAAAAGTCCAACACGTGAATTCATAGAATATTAATAACAAATGGCTGCTTGGTTAATAGACGATGAAATATGAAAGGTATGGAAGCTAAAAGGTCCAAATGCGGAACCAATATTGCAATCGTCCCGTAGATTTCGTTCTCTTTCAGAATTCAAAATTGACAATTGAATATACCATAGAGATCAGCACGATGAGACGATCAAAACGGTATACAGATATTAGTGGTACGATCATCCTGTTAAAAGTCGATAATCGGTACCGAAAATGCTGCTATTTTGTCGAAAATAAGATAGACGGAGCAATAGCAGTCCAAATTTGAAGAAACGAAATATGACGTCTCACTCAGAAGATGATTTAAAATTTATTATATAAAAATATTTAGGTTTGGAAAACATTTTATTATCATCAATTTATTAACTAATTTAAATTTAAATAAAATTACAAAATAAAATAAACTTCATTTTATCCAATGAAAATTTACCAATTGCTATGTTTAAATATACGTAATCCAAATATCAAATTTATATTTCAAAATTTAATTATTTAAAATTTCACAAAAGTTCAATTAATTAAATAAATAAAACCACTAAAATTTTCGGGACGTTAAACTCTCCTCTACTCAAAAGTTTTCGTCCCCGAAAAGGAATGAAGTAGGAGAATAGAAACAACTAGAAGAAAATAGATTGAAAAACAAAATAAAACAATTAATTTAAACCCAATAAATTTCAATCATTTAAAATTAATTAATATTTAATAATTTGGTTTAATCCATTTTATTAAATAAATAAATAGTCATTCAATTCAATTTTTTAGTTCAAACTGTCAACTCAGATCATATAAATTTCATTTAGTTTTTAAATTGATTTCCATTCACTTAGTAAAATATAAGATATATTTAAAACATCCTCATAGCCTTATGCAAAGATTTTTCAAAAGTCTAAAACAATGTTAAATTTTATATCAAAACATTATAATAAAATTTCATATCTTCATAACTAATTTACACACTTATTTAAAATGAATATTCAAACCACGGAAACATTTATTATGGTTTAATACAAAATTTTAAACAGTAAATAAACCAATAAATTTACTATTAGTACTTCGAAATCAAGTAAATATTCCAAACTATACTATCAAAAATCGAGATTCAATTTTATTTGTCAAGGGTACTACTATAAATAGACTACGCAAATCAAAATTTTCCATTTATACAATATCTTTAAATTATACACTCAAAGAAACTTATATAAATTTTACTTGTAATCTTCATTTGAAACCTTCATTTATAAATACCATTTAAATATTTAAATAACACCTTATAAATATGTGTAAACTATCTGAAAACAATTATTTACATCATTACTTTTTTTTACAAAGAAGCTATTGGAAACATTAAATCCATAATTCATAAATTTATTTATTTTATCTCAAGATACATTCAAACATTATTAATAAATCAATAATCATTTACTTTAAATATGTTTTATTTAATTAATAACTTCTAAAATATTTTCAACACTAATAATTTACTATTAAACCATGTAGTATATAAATAAACAATATTTAAACATTTTAAATTATTTAGAAAGAAAAGAAAAGAAAAAAATTGATCAAAATATCCTTTATATAATACCTTATCAAAATACTTTTATAACTCGATGTCTTAACAGATTTATCCTCGTTCTCGTAGACTCTGGTCATACGTTGATCAGGCGTAAGACTAGAAATCCCCAAGTACTTAGTAGACCCGTTTCAACACCCAGTGAAAATATTTAAAAAAATGGTATGAGAAGTACCACTCAAAATCCAGTGTCAAATGATGATGATACAATAGCAGTGGCCCGCTGCTGATCCAGTATTTACGCAATGGACACAAAACTTTCCAGAAGATCCTTCCACCTTCCGGATTCAAGTAAAATATCATAGCCAGTTCGTAAAGAAGGGAACATCGACCCATGCTACAGTGGTACGCTGTTGATTCAATGATTTACGCAATGGATGCAATTCCTTCTCGGAAGATCCATAAACAACAGATCCCAGGATCGAAAGCGCCTCCATTGGGTAAACTAAAGAACCTTCTACCCTGGAAAAAAAATCGAGGAACTCATGAGTTTAAGTCCGGACAACCATATCGATTCGAATCCATTTCTGAATTCACCCAAGTCCATTAGGGTTTATCAGTCGAATCCGTTCCTGGATTCCCCAAGTCCATCTGGGTCGAAGCATATCATACTATACTTCTTCGCGGAGGGTACTTCCCCATACCTCTTACTTTAAAATATAATATACCATATATAGTACCCTTCCAAAATCATAGCTTCAAATATCGCACTTATATAAATTCCATTATATATAAGATTTCACTTCGGATAAAGTACTTTCCAAAATCAATAATCTCAAATATATCAAATCACTTATATAAATTCCGTTATATATAAGATTTATCTCTTCAGATCGGATACCTTCCAAAATCAACAGTTCCAAAATCACTTGTACTTATATAACGTCCATCTTATACAAGAATAAAACATTTCAAAAATCAATTTCACTGTACGAAACGCCATACTATATTCAAATTAGAGGAGTCCTAATTGAAGAGAACTCAAATCACAAAACGGACTCGGTAGGAAGATAAGATAATTAAATTACAAACGAGGAAGATACATAGCCTTATATTAATTCGCGGGCGACCTTGATCGGGTCAACCGTGACTTCAGGAATAAGATCGATGTGGAATTCTGAGGAAAATCGGCATTCGATCACATGGGAATTTACCCTAGTCGTCTACTAGAGAACATTATGGTATAACAAGAAATAGCCGCATCTAAACCGAGGATACAGAAATATTCGGTGACTCAATGCTGTTGTAAAGGAGTTTCACCCATTTAAAAAAAATTCAGTGGAGCTATTGGATGCTCCAAAATCAAAAGAATTTAGATAGGGGAAGACAAGAATAGATTTTGGAACCGAGGGGAACGTTCCAAAATTCAAATGAAACTGAGTCAAAGAGGAAGAGATTCAAGCTCAAACGAAGACGATTCTATAATTAAATCTACTCTATATGCTGAGTTTTGCCTAAAACCAGAGCTCTGATACCACATGTAACGGGACGTCGCCAGTGGGGTAACCCCCACCGTAGCATACAGCTGTACCTGTGTTCTGCCTTTACGGCCAGCCTCTCGACTGCACCAACCCCGCAGGGACATGTAAGATTAAGAGTCATCCGCTCGCTACCAAACCCAAATGCAAGAACCCCCTATCATGCTGCACCCGCCAAGTGCATAGGCAGACACACATGTCGAACTTGAATTTCTCAAAATACTAGATTGTTAATTTAAAATTTGGCAAAACTCAACATATACAGTAAATAAATAAATCACAGAATCACAGACACAGAGTAAAGACAATAATAAGTAGCGGAAATAAATGAATAGTAGTTCATGAAGCTACTATATATATAACAGAGTAAAACAAGATACAACAAAAGTCTCCAATACAGTAGTCAAATACAAGATCAGAATATATCCCAGAAGTCAACTGAAGATCTGCAAGCTGGATCGATAGATGGATCTCCAAGTGAAGCTCCAACTCCAAAGGTGAGTTGAATACTGTGGCTCTCAGTCCGACCCGAGCGTAAAGTAAAACACAAAACACTCGAGTCAGGATTAACATTCTTATATCAATAAATCCAACTCAAGTGAAATATCAACTGAAATACAAGTAACTCAAAGGATGTTTGGGATAACCATCCTGTAAGGATCCGTGGAGCTATCCACTCTGTAGTAATATACGCTATTGACAACCGACGCTATTATAACACCATGGTCATTTCAAAATATCATAATTCAAAACCAAAATATCATATCCATTTCAAAACCATATCAATACGATATCATTTCTCACTTAAAATAATATTCATTTCAAAAATCATAGCACTTCATAGTTTAACACTTCTTAAATTATAAAGCTTAGAGATTATAACACTATGGAAATCATAACACTTGATAACATAATACTTTGAATTTTATAACTTTGAAATCATAACTTCCCACTATAATAGTTTAGATGTTAATTATAGTATATAAAATAAAATAGTTTCCTTAAATTTTACAAAAATCGATTTAAATAAACTCGAATTCCAGAATTCAAATTCAATCCAATCTCAAATCAACAATTTCAATTCAATAAAATTTCTCAATGAACCATTTCAATTTTATCGATTTCAAATACAGGTTATGAACCACAAATAAACGATTTCAATTTCAATTTATTTCAAAGCTTTAAATATTCCACATTTCAAACTAAATTTGATAATTTCATATATATCTTAATTTAACTTCATTATTATTTAGTTTTGAAATATTTACTTAATAAATCCAATATCATTTAAATAAAACTTCAACTTTCAAATAACTGAATATTCCTTCAATTTATTCAAACTTGATATATTCATTTAAATCACCTTAAACCAAAATGAAGTTATAAAAACATATCCTTTAAAAATCTCAAATTCAATAAGTTTTACATCGATTGAAACAAATAAATTTCTCAATTAAATACCATTTCAAATCAATTTCAAATCTATCTTCCTAACCTTAATTTATTAAAAATCATTATAAACTCTATATTAAAATATAATTTAAATAAATACTTGACCATATTATATTTTAATAAATCAAACTTTATTATCAACCATATTTTATATTAAAACAAATTTATACATAGCTTAACATCAAGAATTTAACTATATATATATATAAAATAACATTTATATAATATCTAAAATCAATATTTATATATATCCATATTTTTTTTCAGAACCATAGAAATCATTTTCAATATATATATATATAGACCAACGGTGTCTGTATAAAATTTTCTATCCTATGATCAAGTGATACAGATATTTATCATTTCAATTCGCAATTTAAATATATACGGGTATAAATATCATTTCAACCCGCAATCCCAGATTCAATTAAATGAAAATCGCTTGGGTCTATCATTTCAACCCATAACGACTTTCTTCTATTCTACAAATCGTTCGGGTATGTATCATTTCAACCCATAGTGAATTCTATACTAACAAGGAACTTGCAGAGTGATAACAATAATGATAATAACATAACAATCGGTAACATGCATATATCATCAGTGATAAATAACAGATAATGGTGTCAGATGTCACGGGTGAACAGATACAGATAATGTCAAATAAATAGCAATGTAAATAACTAACAGAAGCCTATTTCACTTGTCGTTTCAATTGAAATCAAATTTAATAAATATAAGAACATTAATCGTGAGTGATTGCTCACCTTTCGTGGCTAAATAGATTTGTCAAAGAAATGAGCTACTAATTCCAAAGCAAGATTTAATGGATATAATTCAACGAACAAAGCTGATAGGTAAGGAATCGATGAAATAATTAGAACAATTTGATAGAAACAACATATATAATATATATTTTTGTTTTCTAAAAATCAATTTTAAAACATATATTTAGTTCAATATTCAATTCAAAATACCCATAAAACTTTGCTCCATTATATTGCAAAAATCCTTATAAAGTCAAACACATATAATTACTTTCAAATTCTATATTATCCCAAAATCAATATATGAGTAGCCTATAAGTATAGGCAGACTAAAGAAACCAATATGTGCAAGTTATATTCATAACCAAATATACGTATAAATCAAACTGTAAACATAATATGCCAAAATATTTTTTTATAACAAATATATGTATAAAATTATTCTGTAGACAAACATGTGCAAATCACTCCACTCTGTGCAGCTCTATTTAAATGCATACCTGCTACAGAATAATTAATATATATGCTTCCTTTAAAGAGTGATATACTGTAACCATATATTTCCTTTTAAAATAAAATATAATGCAAACCTGTATACTTCCTTTGTAATATTTGTACTGTAACAACTATATACTTTTAAATTTTAAAACAAAAAAAGGTAGGTGGACAAGTTAACAAAATGCATGCAGACTAGAATACTATATCATAACAGCTAAACTTGCATAGCTGTACTACTTATACTCATATATATTAAACAATCATACGTACATATTATATGTATAAATTTTTTTCATGTGTATATATATTTATATATAGTTAAAATAAATTACATACTTATAATATAAAGATCAATTCAGTTCAAAACCATTAAAAATTCATGTATATTCTCTTTATAAAACCATACTTAAAACAAATATACTAGTATAAGCCCTCCAGCCGCATACATATATAACATTATGGATGTATATATAAAATATATTGGAAAAGAACACAATACTTATTTTTAAATTACTGTAACTTGTTTATAAACATAAATATACTACTCAACGGATCAGATAAAATTTAGGTAAACCTATATATTATAACTTAACAGATAGTTTAAACTTGTACAGACTAACACATATGTGCTAATATGACTTAAACACTGAAAATTTATATATAAATATATACAAAAATAACATATATATATATATATCTGCGTATATAACTTAATATATTAATATATAACTCAAATATACATGAACATATACTGTAAAATACATATATAATTATATATACAAACTTATATAGCTTTTACATATAAACAGACCAAAACTAATATAATCTATCATATCAATTAATATATACAAACATATATACAACTAACCAGATAATGTACGACCTATATAAATCTATACATGACCAACAAAAATGATATAGAACTTGTATAAATTCTTATATATAAAAGCAACAGATTTTATATAAAACTAATGTATAGTTTACATTCTTTTAAACATGTAAAAGCTATCATATTATAATTATACATACATATTATTTTATTAAAACTGTCTTTCAATACAGTATAGTTTAAGTAGTGGTTTGACATATTATATATAAGCATTTTATATTTTAAGATTAGTGCCTATCCAAAACAATATACTTATATACTTTATAATATATAAAACTGCAATGACATATACATCTCTGTTATGATATATATAATAATACTTTTAACATATTATAAATATAAGCTAGTAAAACAATTTATATTATTATAAACATTTGCAAAATATATATACATATAGACCTTGAAATTATAATCAACACAGACATAAAGATATAAAATATATATTTATAATACCTTAGCAAGAAGAGGTGAAGGAGGCATAGCAATGGTGATGGGCCGTGTTCGGCCAGATCTGGGTGGAGTGTTGTAGCTGGCGAGTCGAATGAGGAGGATGAGCATGCGGGAGTGGGAAGAGAATGTCGGCCTTCTGTGAGTGTGCCTTTGGCCGTGCTTGGTGGTCGCGTGTTGTCGGGTCTCGGTGGAAGTGGGGAGAATAGGTGGAAGCCAGAAGGGAACATGGAAGAAAACAACGAGCTGGAAGGTAAAAGATTCAATAAAGAAGGTAGACAATGTCAGGTCTTGGCTAATATAAGAGGGAGGTAAGCAGTTAAAATAAGAATGCATCGATATAATAACATTTCTATAAATGAAGAACGAATGCGAAAGGAACAAACAACAAAAAAAATCAACGAACCAAAATGTAAATTGACATCAAGGAATAGTAAAAGTCCAACAAGTGAATTCACAGAATATTAATAACAAATGGCTACTTGGTTAATAGACGGTGAAATATGAAAGGTATGGAAGCTAAAAGGTCCAAATGCAGAACCAATATTGCAATCGTCCCGTAGATTTCACCGTCTTTCGAACTTCGAAATTGACAATTATATACCGTAGAGATCAACACGACGAGACGATCAAATTGGTACAGATATTAGTGGTACGATCATCCGGTTAAAAGTCGATAATCGGTACCGAAAATGCTACTATTTTGTCGAAAATAAGATAGACGGAGCAATAGAAGTCCAAATTTGAAGAAACGAAATATTACGTCTCACTCAGAAGATGATTTACAATTTATTGTATAAAAATATTCAGGCTTGGAAAACATTTTATTATCATTAATTTATTAACTGATTTAAATTTAAATAAAATTACAAAATAAAATAAACTTCATATCATCCAATGAAAATTTACTAATTGCTATGTTTAAATATACGTAATCCAAATATCAAATTTATATTTAAAAATTTTATTATTTAAAATTTCACAAAAGTTCAATTAATTAAATAAATGAAACCACTAAAATTTTCGGGTCGTTACATCAACCACCCATTACTTCCAAACCTTTTTGCCACTTAATACCTCTAAATATGAAGCGGGCTTCAATAATCATCACAAAATAATTTTAAAAGAGAAATAGGCAGACTCTGCCATTTAAGACTTCAATCAAGGTAGACCCCATCATTTAAGACCTATTCCCAAGGTGGATTTCTAGCAATATTGTCAATGGTCGGTGGGTCCTAGCTACAAAGACCACTAGCCACTATTTAAGGCTTTCGACATTTAATGTCCAACTATTACCGCATATATTGCCAATAAAATCGTAATCATGTAAGAGACAGTACCGAAGCCACTTAATACCTTTATAAGGACTAGGCGGACTTATAACCATTTAATATTTATAATCTAGGCAGGTCCTATGTCACTTAATACCTATCCTCAGGCGGACTCCTCATTTGTACTATCGTTATTATAGTCATAGCAATGTGAGAGACTATACCCAAGCCACATAATACCTCATAATAAGGACTAGGCAGACCCCTGACCATTTAACACCAATTTATAGGTAGGCCTTTACCATTTAATACTACCCCCAAGTCAAACTCCTCACCAGTACTATCTAGCTGACATCGCTTAGAATCTCACTAGGTTATTTAATACCTTTTTTAGGAGAGAGGCAAATCCTTAAATCAATGACTTAATACCACAAACCTGAAATGAACCCTTCCCGAGATATCCACTATCACTCTTAATTATAAATTTGGAATCCCATTAGATTACTTCTTTCGGTAGGGAGGCGGGCTTTTAAATAGCCACTTAACACCTCAACACTTGAGTAAACTTTATTAGAGACATCCTTATTTATTTGGAATCTCACTCGGCTACTTAATACTTTATTTTAGCAGAGAAGCGGTCCCTACAGCCACTTAATACCTCAAACCAAAAGCGAGCCTCTATGGAGATATCCCTCACCACTACTAATTTCAAATTTAGACCATTTAATATTTTTCGGTTAAGAAAGCAGGCCCAATCTCTCACTTCGTCACGGGTTCTAGGATTAGTGATGTCTCCAATCTGTAGTAAGTGCACCCGACTGTTGGTAGCCTCGACGTGAAGTGCAGTCTTCCGTCGAGTGACTCTACCGACCTCGTATCACTAACCTACTAAGTCTAATTATCTATCCTAAGTCTTTATTTATATTGTCTTAGGTAGATTTTAGACTTAGCATACTAATTCCCTTTTTATTTAAGGCAATAAGATTTACCTTTAATATTTATCTACCCATAAATCCCCTTTTTAAGTTCTAAATGTCAATTTGTCCATAAAATCCTAACGGACATTTCCTAAGACATTTATGTATGATTGCTAATTTCAAATTAGTAACCTTTTATGTCTATTCTATTTTTATCAGTCCATTTTTATCCATTTTTCCTTATTAATTGTAACTCCCAGATTCATTTCCATTAGTTTCCAGTCAATTGGAGTTACATTCTTTAATTAACCAATTGTAACCCCTAATCTAATCTTATCCATTATTTCTCATTAATTGCCTATTAATTAGGGTTACAATTCTTTATTTCCTACTAATTATTGGCAATTCCTAATTTATTGCCAATTAATAGGGATTAGTACATTTCCAAATTCTACCTATTCGGTTTTCGAAATATAATAATATCTAACAAATGTTACGCATAAATAAACGTTGTTCTCCTTTATTAACGCAATAAATACGTATACACTACTTAATCTTATCCAAATATATTCTAGTCATAAATATGTAACTGGAAAGTGTTTTTCATATTTAATTTGCTAGAATTAAATTCCTTTACGCTATGATTTCCATAAATTGGTTTTAACACAAAAGGATAGATTTACTACGTTTGAAATTACTAGGAATGAAACCTTTTTATTTGGAATAAACAGTGTAAACTATGGAGAATAAATCTGTACTTTACACATCTCCTCCCTTTTTGTTTTATTCCTTGTTAAATCAAGCGTCGCCTTTTTGAATCAAAAGTGTAAAAAGTAAACTAATTTATAAAATTCAAATGGATGTTCTTCCCATAAATTAAACTATGGAAAATTTACAACTTGACACAAATTCGGGCAATAATCCAAAGATACTATTTTACATCCAAGTACAGATCTGGAATAAAATATACGACATTCAAATTCTAAAATCTTTGGGACTGATTTCCAGATCTAGGTGTAAACATATTAAAAATTAAGTCTAAAACAAGAATATGTAGGCAATAGTTTTTTATACCAATTTAAACCTACAATTCATAAATAAAATTGATTTAGGCATAAAAATCAAACGTATGCCAACGAAATAGATTTAAAATCATAACCAATATATAAAATTTCCCACTCACCTTTTAAAAGTGATCCAAATCTTCGGATCTATAGTAGAACTTTAAATTCATCTCCAAATCCTTTTTAAACCAAGTGATATGTATAAAAGAGTATATACATACATTAGAATTATAGATATGAGAAGAGATTTAGATTTGGAAGAGAAAATAGACACAAACATACAAATATATATAAATTACCTTAAATACGCATATAGTTGATTCTCTTCTCTTCTCCTTTTTATTGGATTTCTATTCTTCTCCAATTTTTACGAATATATATATATATATCTTATTTTTATAATTTAGAAAGAAAGTTGAGAAGAAATAGCAGAGTTTTGCTACTACCTCTAGAAAATTATGGAAAGAGAAAGGAGGGTTAGGCCTGAATTAATAGGTAATAGAATCAACCACAATCGTATAATTTAGAATATTAAATCCGGGCCATTGCGGTCTAGGTTTATTGTAGCCGCTTGAGGACGACCGATCGACCGTCCATGAAGCACCGGTCGACCGTTAAAGGTCGGCCGGTCCCAATGACATGTTGGCCTATGGGCCAGGACGATTAATTAATAAATGTAAATTTATCTAATCGAATTATTTCCGTTACGAATTCGTTTTTCGTCCATAAATTCTTCGTTTGGACTCCGATCTTAAAACTCCAAATATGATAGTTGCTCAGAATTTCGCCACGAATGCAACGGTGCATGTTTCATGGTCAAATTCCATTGTTTGCACAGATTCCACTTTTGAAGCCTAATTAATTAACTAACTAGTTAAATAACTAACGCCAAATTATTCGGTGTTACAAGACTCTGTCGAAATTTTTCAAAAAATCCGACATTCAGAAAAAAATTTACAAAACATTATCGTATTTGAATATAGACAGTCACTAAATGAGTCTATTTAAATTGCAGCATACGATAAGATAACTTGGAGAGAGAGAGCCACATAGAGGATTTGATAAGTTTATATTTGATAAAAGATTGTAGAAGAGTTTTGTATGACGACTCTCTATAATAAATTGCGAGGATATAATTTTCAAATGGGGGAAGTTTATAGCAACCCTACTTTCTACATCATAAAATAACAAAATGTTTTAATAATATAAAATATCTTAAAATATAAATAATTTTTATATGATTGAAATAATTGAAAAAAAAAAATATACGTTGAAACAACGAATGATTAAATAAGAATATATAATCATCGAATTAAATAAAATTATTTAACTATCAGAATATAATTTGTGAAATGAAGTATAAATAAGTTTAAACTAGATTGAAATATATTTATAAATAAATTTCAATAATTAAAATTAATATTTGAACGTGAAGGAAATTAATTAAACTAAATGAATTAGAATTTAAGAGCTCAAACCAAATCAAGCCCATTCTCTATCCCATATCCTCTATATATTCTAAACCAACCTATGCCTCTTTACCCTTTTTCATTCGATATCCCTAAAACCCCATCATAGAAAGATCTCGGAATAAAAATCGAATAAATAAAAAATGAAGTATGCACGAAGGTGCTTGCGGTTGGCAACATTGACAATGTCCAAAGGGAGAAGCTACGACCTGGAGTGATGCGATGTGGCAGGTGGCTGAGGCAAGCATCGCTATCTGAAGATGCACTTACATTCGTGTAGACATAGTGGAAGCGGCGATTTCAATGGTTAACGACTTTAGTCTTGCAATGACTTTGGCATGAAGGAGACGGAGGGTAGTGATTGGCTTAAGGCGATGTGAGAGAATGAGAAAGCTATTGCTGCTGCTTTAGAGATTGATGTATGCAAGTAGGCAGGCAGGCATGAAATCCAGTGCTTGATAATGGAAAATGGAGATGATGAAATAGGCGAGAGGCAGTAAAGGATCTTGTTTGGAGTTTCGGTGATTTTCTAAACTCACGTCTATATCTATGTCATATTGTTTGATATATGTTTATCCCATATATTTCTTGGATTGCATAGTTGAATGAATTTATTGGTATATTGGTTTGGAATCGATTGATGTTGAGATGGTTGATTATTTTGTTAAAAGTATCAATTTGCAAACGGAACTCTGTCAGATTGAAAATTGAACTTTATATATTTGTATTTGGCTATGTGTGAATTGTATGGATGGTCGGAATTCGATGTATTTCGACTCATGCCATATGATAAAATTTATATTGATGATTAGTGATAATTTTGGAGAATTTCGCTCCATGATTAACATTTTAGATGTTCTATTAATTGTCTTGCTTTAATACATATTTGAAAGGTTTGGAAAATTATTTATGATGTTTTAAAATTAGATTGAAGTATATTTACAAATAAATAAAAGTGGTTGGAAAATAAATTAATTTATTGGAAATTGTTTTGGTTACAAAAGTTCTTTCAAAAATGAAAATAGAGATTTTCAAGAGTAATTGAATATATGGAATTTTTATAAGTATAAATGAGGGGTTTTAATAATATTTCCAAAAGAGAATTTCTTTTGTTAAGTGTATATTTAATAAAATAGATTCAAGGTAATTTCAGAAAGGGATTTTTGATTATCAAAATCTATTTTTAAGAGTTTGAAATTTATGCCCCTTTTTATATATCATGGTTCAAAATTAATTAATGGTAATATATGTAAAATTCTATATGATATGAATTTTGAGTAAACTATTTAGCAATATCAAGCGGTATGGGATGTTTGGTAATAATTTTCTAATTACTCTCTTAACTCCTCATATAGAATATTTGTTTTAGTTTGTGTTCTAATTATATATGATAAGGATTTTGAATAAAGAAAATAGTAATACCCGGTGGTATTGGACGCTCCGTAATATTTTTTGGTTATTCTATTGACTTATATAATAGAATTACTGTTGATTTAGTGAGTGTAGTTTACTAGCCTTTAGTAAACGTTTAAGTAATACTAAATGGTATGAGATGCTCAAGTAATACTTGTTCGACTACTATTAGTGAGTTGAAGTTACTTATATTCTGAAGATGGGTTAGGAATTTGTGATGTTGTCTAGAGGTGACTCTTTATAGAGATTAGTAGTCGATAGTTTATCACTCTCCAGGGGCTACAAGTTGGAGTTACGTTGGAATTGACAAATTTATCCTCTAAGGGCTAACTAGTTGAGTGTTATTTTTTACTCATAGTGCTAGTTATTGAGGATCTTTCATGTTGAGATACTCTCATTTAGATGCACAGAGTCGAGAGTACTTATTGTTACTCTCAGTAGGGCTCAACTAATCAAGAGTATTCGTTGCACCCTCTGAGGACTAACTAATCGAGTATTATTATCTACTCTTGGGGCTAGTAGTCGAGGATTTTTGTGCTGAGATGCTCTCTTCAGGACTTGTATAGTAGAGTGCAGTTGTTGTCACACTCATCAGGACTCCTAGAGTTGAGAGCACCAGTTATTACTCTCATTAGGACTCACTAAGTCGAGAGTATATGCTAGGTATTCACACCATGAGGTTCATGCCACTACAGAGAGCGTGTGATTAGGACCTAGTAGATAGGTTGGTATTCCTTTTAGCGGTTATATTGTGGGGTCGTGCCCTAGATACTTGATGTCACTTTGTTGAGTTTGTAGACTAAGAGTTATTACTCTTATTAAAACCATTGCTCAGACGTCATTTAAGGACCAACAGTCCATTACCAAGGGCAAGTTAGAGTCATGACCAATGCACAGAGTAGTCTTGCAGTGTGTTTGTGACATGCGATGGATATGAGCATCATAATTATGGGAGTAGTTAAAGTGTAACAACCCGAATTCCAATGGGTCCGGATTTTTCGCAAAAATTCTAAAAACCAAGCCCATTGAAGCATGAGTTGGGTATCTGGTATCCTGCAAATAGGAAAAGACAAATGTATCAGAGCTCAATAATTTATCTCACAGTGGGATTGACTAAAATATAATAGTAAGTAAATACCCACCCAAATGATAACACTTTCTAAGCAAGTGTCATAAAGCTGAGAAGTCTCTGCCATCTACCTAACCTGTAGGATGTAATGAGGAGGGGGTCAGAACAAAAGTTCCGATGAATGAATAAATTATATACTTCTAGGCTTAATTCTACATATATCGTTTTATTTCCATTTACTCTTATATTAGGTTCATTAGGTTACAATACTCTCGCCTCTGTTTGTGAACCATGCTCATCTACTCCATAGTAGATTAAAACCTAATAACTAATATATACATATATGTAGCTATATGCCCAATAACCATATTGGTCCTGGGTACCACCTATGGTACCTTCCGTATCATCCTTGAAAACGGCTCCATCGTCTTGCTTCGAGAGTATTCCATAACTACATCTATAAAGGACTGCTTCGTAAGGCCTATAATACAGATGCTCCATCGTCTTGCTCCGTAGCTATATTTGTAAAGGACTGCTTCATAAGGCCTACAATACAGATACTCCATCGTCTTGCTCCGCGAGCATTCCGTAGCTACATCTGTAAAGGACTGCTTTATAAGGCCTACAATACAGATGCTCCACTACTTATTATGAAAACGTAAATCGCGTCCGCACTAGTCTATGCCAGTGCCCGGACATCCACATTGTACCACCCACTGCATATATTAAGGACTACGTAATCATTCTGTCTACTGTCTGAATCCCACCAACAAGGTCCACTTTGTACGGAATTCAATCAAGGATTTTCTATATCTGTAAAGGACTGCTTTGTTTGGCCTACAATACAGATATTCTAGTTGGTCTGTCTCTTTTTCATCGTGGCTATGGCCCCATGCAACCACCCCTCAACTAATCGAAAGACTTTTAAAGAGTTAAGTGGTTGTGCCATACTGCAAACAATCTAATCATCCATATGGCGGTACCCCTCATCCAATGTCTCGATAGTGAAAGAATCATTGGCCTATTAATTTAACTCTAGTCTTTACCGAAATCGCTCTAGGTCTTGATGCTGGCCGATATCCGCACGCGACTATCCTTAATCTTACTTGCAAGTACTGGACATACGAATGCCCTACTCCGGACATCAAGCCCTTCTGACTGCCTACAAAGGTCTGCTTTGTTAGGCCTACAATGCAAATGCAGTCAAGGCATACTCTCTTGATGGAACACCTACAGACCTGCCTCCGGGGTTGCACCTTCGTTAGGCCTACCCAGAGGGCCATCCTAGAGTATCCTCACGTCCCGTTGAAGTCTTAAGTTCATTAAAATAAGCCTCTTTTATCATTCCCACTTTATTTTCTTATTCACTTAATATAAATTATTTAAATAATCTTCTACCATTATTATTGCTCATTAATTTATTCAAAGCCTTAAAATAGGATTTTCCGTTCTTAGTACTTAATTATAACCTATGTTATAATTCTACTTGTAATTGTCATTTTCTCTTCTTTTATAGTCCGTACATAATTCCAGCATATCTTTTCTGTTCTAATCTGCCTTCTTTTATTATGATATAGAATATTCTTTTATTCTCTTGTATTATATAATTCACTTATCATAATAACTATCTTGTTAAATAGTCTATTGTAACGACCTGCCTTTTTGGACGGTTTAAATCGACACACTTGCCAACTCAAACCATTCAAAGGGGCAGAGTGCTATGGGGTAAATAAGAAAAAGCAGAGAAAGAAAGGAAACAAGCATAGAATCTCACAGCGGAATAACAAAATATAATAATCAAATAAACAGTTCATGAAGCTGTTTTACAAATAACATTTGATTAAACTTTTACACTATAGATCAGAGTTACATATAATAGGAATAAATAAATAAATGCAGCGGAATAACATGATGCAGTGGTATGAATATAATAAATAGTAATAGTACAAATCTTCATCTTTGTCCTCCAGAAAGCAGTCTTCGATACACTGAAAAGCTCAGACTGACCCGAGCGAATTGAAAAGATAAAACACTCAAGTCAGAACTAAAAGATCTTACTTAAGTTAAATCAACAGTAAATACATATGAGTGTGATGGCGTCGGAGTTGTTTATGGGGTTTGACATCTCCTATTCAGTGTCAACGTGAGTGCAAGAACTTAAGAGATGTTTGGGATTTATATCTCTTAAGGATCCGTTAGACTATCTACATACATAGTACAACACGCTATTATAATAGTGTCTACAGTAAAGTAAAGTATAAAAATAGCGTTAAGGCGTTACCCATATCCCTCTTAACACATATTATATATATTCCCATAGTCTATACAGTACCGTACGCTCCTCCATGAGGTTTACCCAAAGGGCACTCCATAGGTATGGTACAAAACAAACTCGTAGAAGGCGTGATAGGGAATGTGAATACGGCACTCGAGGCAATGCCAGGGTAGATATACCAATTGCAGATCCGGACTGGTGGTAACGCATAACAGCTACTACCGCCCACCTTGGAACACACTCTCATAATCAAAATCAAGGGGTGGCCACCAAATCATCACAAAGCCATAATATGGTATCGAAGAAGCATGTCCGATAGGAGGAATGACCTCACTAGGCCCGACGTGGCTCCTGTTTTAGTCACATCTAAGCTGACCCAGGGAAGTCAGGGTCATGTAAATATCTCATACAGAATCGTTCGCCAAACCATCCTACTTCATTTCTGGAATCTCCACCACATATAGTTGTTAAAGTGGTTTTGTGTATTGGCAGAGAGTATGACAATATCTGATCTCGGTCTCTTTAACAACCAAACGCTTATTTCACACCGGATGGTTCTTTTACATTTCAAAAGTCAATTCACAATTGATATCAGAATACCATATTCTCAAAACCATATCATTTTCGAAATCACATTTACTTCTGAAATTATGTCACATTTGAAATCATGTCACTTTCGAATTCATACTTCCAAAATAGATTAAATCCTCATTTAAAATCAACATATTTCTCAAATAGGTCATTTAAATCCCTAATTATGTTATAACATCATTAAACCTTATTTGCTTTAAATGAAGGCTTTAATTTTAAACATTTCCACTTTACACCAGCTGAAATTTAAAAATAATTTTAATAGTTATAAATAGTTTAATTAGTTTAACAAAGTTTAAATAGATATAAATTAGGTTAAATAGGTTTAAAATAGATTAAATAAATTTAAAATAGATCAAAATACTTTAAATAGATTTAAAATAGTTTAACTGGTTTGAAATAGATTAAATAGGTTTATTATGGATTAATTAGATTTAAAATAGATTAAACGAATTTAAAATAGATTATGTAGAATTAAAGTAGATTAAATAGTTTAAAATAAATTAGAATATTTCAAATAAATTAAAATAGTTTAAAATAAATGTAAGGACCCGATTCTTCGACTTCCGAATATCGACATCAATATGTCCACTGTATCGACTGCCGAGCCATCGAATGCCGGAAAACCGAATTCTTAGGGTTTAAGAAAGAAGAGGTAAAAGAAACAGAAGAAAAGAAAGAAGAAACAACAGAAAACGCAGAAACAGAAACAATATCAGAATCTCACATTCGCAGCGGAACAACATATAATAGATAAATGAATAATCTTTAAATCAAAGAACTATATCATTTTATACATTACATCATCATCAGAGTTTACAACAACAATACAACACTGGACAGTTATATAAACTTGTCCTCATACAAAATACACAGCGGAATAAATAATATCATATACAAGTGGTACGTCTCGCCATCCAGCTCGCCACTAAGCTCCACAGCATTCCGAATCCAGAATGACCTGATAACCTGACTCTAGGCTGTCCGTGTGGAAATTGGTGGGCACCCAGAGTTTAGGAAGGAAACAATAAACTCTAGGTCAGTCATGGTGACTGGTGTGAGAACTTAAAACAGTTTATCTTTAAAGGACAACAGAGGAATATTTTAAAATAGATTCGCAATGCTTTTTGGGAAACGAGACTACCATAAGGCCTCCCGCACACACACACAATGCAAATGCAGAATAGGAGGAGATTTCTCCTTATGATAGTCAAAAATGCTTGATGTGCATTAAAAAGAAACATTTGATATTATTACTAGTGCATAGTGTAGGAAAATCATTTCGAAAGTATAATATAAATCTTAGCCAGCATAGGCATTCCGCACTTATGCCTACTATAGCTACCATCTAAACAGTGGTGACCACCATAAGTAAATGGCAGGTTCTACAACTAAAACCGTACAAGTCTCGTATTGTTTCTTTGGATTTTCCAACAAATGGTCAGGCCAAGGAACTTCCCATTGCCACATAGGTACACCTCTGGAAAGACGACCCGAGAACCTAACCGGATCTCTGCCAACACAAGGTCGGGTTACCTCTGCAAAAATAGGTAACTACTGACACGCATATGTCATCCCCCGGTCGTAACCGATCTTCCCGAGGATCCTCGATTTCCAACAACCACAAAGTATAAATTCGCAGCAACAACATAGGTTAAATATCTAGGCTCCATACAATGATACCACCTCTATCCAGAAGGAATGACATACACTAAGGGGCGCTACTCCCTAGAACCTTGCCGCATCCTTCCTGTTTTGACCATTTCTGGGGTGTGAGGTCCGACGAAGTCTCGTCCACAAAGCTACGCTTTGTCACAAAGCCATGCCTTGGGTCAACAGATGATCAAAGTAATGATCACAAAGATAAATGATCAAACAAATGATCATATCACAAATGATCAAACTATGATCATCACACAGCAACACTCAGCATGTCACATTACCAAATTGGGAATATATTGCTGATAACCTTCAACTACATAACCTCTAAGCTCGTACGTCTCAAAGAAGGGTGTTAAGCTAAGAGAATAAATTCTCCGCCACCAACAGATATGTATTTGAATAAATCAGCTTTATATCTCAATTTGTAACGTCAGACACACAATCCATACAAGTCTGTTTCGGGCTCGAACAGAACCGAAGGCACTTCTTACGAAGCCCTTGCAAATCCGGGTAATTTTCTAATCACGTCCGGACTTCCCGTCACTAAGGGTGATAAAACCTCTATATTGGAGATCAGCCGATGCAGAGTAACTCGACGGTAATCCTTCCGTTTTCAAAAAATATCCGGTCTTCAACACCGGTCATCAAATGCAATCCATTACGATGTATCACATATTCGGAATGGGTTATACGACCCAAAAGTCCTTTCTCGGCTAACCCGAATAGTGAGCGCTTATTCAAAAATAAGTGTGGCATTCAAATTCAAGCAAATCACAACAAATGCCCATTCAAGGTAATTATTGATAGTCGGTTATTTAACTATCAATAGGTCTGCACAGCATCATCAGATTCCAAATAATTTTCCAAATTATTTATTTCCCAAAAATATCTTTACAAGATATATAATTTCCACACTTCATCCATTTGAAACCAAATTTCAAATCACTTTCAAATATTCATTTTCAATTTATCTTTAAAAGATAAAATCTCAAACCTTTCATTTCATATCGGAAAATATTTCCATACTTATTTAATAATAAGTAATTCACAAATCATTTATTTTCTACACTTGGAAAATATTCGATATACTTAAATCATAATTAAGTATATATTTCATTCTTTGAGGAAAATGTTCTCTTTCACAATTTTTATTTGAGTCAAAACGAATGTTACGTAAAACATCGTTACGACAACTCAAAATCACTAGTATAGGGATTCGAAATTTAGATAGATATATAAATCCCAATACTATATAAACATTTCCTTTCGGAAACCATTTACTATAACAACAGTGTTATAGTCCACCATTTCCTTATTTCTCGAAACGTCTACTTCAACAATGAATGTTGAAATCTATGTATTCGATACTTAACGCGTTTTAAAGCATCTTTTAAAACAATTACTTCATTTCGTAATATCACTTCTCCAAAACATATCCATTTTATTTAATAATATATTCACTGTCCAAAATCGTGAATATACTTTATTTACCCAATTCGATGTTTCTACACATTTTACTTAAAAGATTATCCACCATCCAAAATCGTGGATAAAATTCTCAACCAAACTCTTATTATTACAACATTTAACTTAAAGGATAATTCGCTGTCCAAAATCACGAATATATCTCCTTTAATAACTTCTATGTTTAATTTATCAAATTCAATTGATTTCGATTTATAAAACAATGTTTATAAATCCCATTTCTATTTATAAAACTTCGATTTATAAATCTCCTTTATTATCCAATTCAATTTATATAACTCAATTATATACCAAAAATCTAATTTATAAGTTAATTACTTATAAATTTTATTTTACAAAAAATCTATTCATTCTATGACCTCCCAAATTATAAGTCTATAAATTTCGTTCACTTATGAAATCCATTTTTTCCATTTTAACACTTATAAAAACTCGTTTTATAATTCCAGTATTCTTAATTTATAAAATATCAATTTTGTACATCTTTTATATAAATCGTTCATAATAATTCAAAAATCCCAATTTAAACCATTTTACAAATTAATTAACTATTTATTTCAAAAATCACTTTTCGCTTATATTTCACAAAATCTCATAATTTTCATAACATAAAAATTATAACATTTATTTATTTAAAATGAATCAATTCCAAAATTTTAATAAAACGTATACTTTCAAAAATCACTTTAAAATCCCTTTAAAATCAAAATCGTTATTTTTAAACTTCAAAAATGGATCCGATGATGTAACAGCACCAATCATCAATCACGATAATCAAACATCATATATCATCATATGATAATCAACAAATATCACAATATCTGTAATCAAATAAATATTGGTGAGGAATCCAGTTGGATCCCTCCAACCTGTTTCCCTGCATCCACAGATGTTAGCACAATACCAATTCCGCTCCAGTATGGAATATCGCGGTATAAGGGTTTAATAAATATTATCCGCTATTATGCGGCGCAATAGGGTCTCATCCACTATATAATGTGGGAAATCAACTCCAAGTACATATATAATACCAATTTCACTTTGCAGTGAAATATTCGTGGTATATGTTTTTAATAAATAACCTCCGCTTAATAACGGCGTATAATGTCTATTTTAACAATCAGATAGCAATTTATCATTCAGGCATACAATCAACAATTTTAAATCTAACTATTTAAAATTTAAATCGAACAATTTCGATTGAGTGAGAAGTTCTCACCTTGAATTTCCGATAGAAATTTGTAGCGTTTTGTTTCGAATAAAATTAAACGGACGTTTAATTTTACCCAATATTTTCACTAGCCCAAATAAATTCCAATCCAGCTCCATCGCGTAGTGCTCGTCAATACGATTCCAACGCAATTGGTTTCGTCTAAAACAGACCTCGTATGAAGAAGTTATAGAGTTTTAAATATTATACGAATTAATATACATCAATTTACATTTTAACTTTTATGCCCAAACTCACATCTTCCATTCATCTCTAGCTAGCAAATCATGGCCCTTGCACGCATCATCTTCTTCCCAGTGAACATCGCGACTAAAGAACCCATGCCGCCACTAGGAACCCTAATACACGCAACTACATCGTTGACTTCCACCACGATCAGGAGATGCCACGTCAAAGCCCACGTCGCCACACACCCCCGAGCCAAATGCGGCTGAGCTCGGCTAGGTATTCTTCTCGAAAAACGTGCACAAAGTTGCGGCCTTCATGAGCAATTTTCCGTCAATCCCCACAATAAAAATCAATCATAGCCGTTCACAATGTAGAGCTCGTGAAGCTCTACCATTTACTAGTTGAAGATTTTTGCTAATTGTCTACGGATTGAGAGTGATTGAGGGGAGAAGGATTGACATTCTCAGCCATTGATAGAATAGAGTGGCGGCTGAACGTTTAAAACTAGGGTTAGGGTTTTTGTCTTGAAAAATTGAAGTTGTGAGGTGCTTTTATAGAAATTTTCCAAATTTACTATTCATCGAAATTTCTCCAAACTTCAAATCGAGCGTGCCGGCTGGCGTTTCTATGGTTTACCCCGCGTTCCGAACACAATGGAATAGTTTTCGGGAGCTAATTCGGTCATCTGTGCGAGTTATGGAATTAAACGATCGATTTTAAATTACACCGATTAAACCGATTTCGATGCGTTTTGGCTTGCCCCGGACAAACGGTAAATCCAATTGACACGAAATTTGAAACCATACAGTAATTTAACATTACGAATCCGATGAAACTAGTTTCGTTGAAATCCGAGACTGTTTGAAAAATGACTATTTTAACTAGTCGATTAAATATTAAAATATTCAATTTTCACAGATTAACTTTAAATTCAATTTTAAAAGTTCTACAACATCACTATAACTTCAATATGATTTAATATAACTTCATAAATCATTTTCATTCACATTTAATCCAAATTTCAATTATTTCTGGAATTTCAACTATTATATAATTGACTTAATTATCCAATTAAATCCAATTATTCGAAATTTTAAATTATTCGACTTATTAATTCTACTTATTAATATTTAAAATTATTTAAATATTCGAATTTTAATTAATATAAATTCTGGGTCGTTACAATAAATTAAAATATTTTAATATAATTTAATAAAGTTTAAATGGTTTGAAATAGGTTAAAATATATTAAATTAGATTAAAATAGATTAAAATAGATTAACTGGGTTAATTAGTTTGAAATAGGTTAAATTTGGTTAAAATAAATTGGAATAGTTTAAATTAAGTGGATATTAGGAAGGCATCCCTATCATACTTTCATATTGTAAAGCGGGTCCCTGTCAAAGTTTCATTGTAAAGCGGGTCCCTGTTTTCTGGAAACGAAGAAAAATTATTGCTGAAATGTCAGCAACTTTTATAAATAAGTGCTGATATTTCAGCAACTATCTGTGTCAAAGTTTTATTGTAAAAACAAAGAAAAATTATTGCTGAAATGTCAGCAACTTTTATAAATAAGTGCTGATATTTCAGCAACTTTCACAAACTGTGTTTACAGTGTACATAAATGTTGCTGAAATATCAGCAACTTTTATAAATAAGTGTTGATATTTCAGCAACTTTCATACACTATGTTCACAGTGTACAGAAATCTTGCGGAAATGTCAGCAACTTTTATGAAATATTGCATCATGCTCTGCAATAATCGTGAATAAAAAACAGGGACCTAATTTACGCTGAAATTTGGTGAAGGACTTTTCGTGAATTTTGAAACTTGATAAGGACCTGTGCCAAAAGTACCCTTAAATTAATTAAGTTGGTTTTAAAATAGATTCCAAAGTTATATCCAAACATTTCAATAACTCAATTTCGATAATACATTTATATTTGACAATTCAACTTTGAAATTCCAATTTAAATCCTTTGAACAATTCATTAAATAAATTCCAATTTCAACCTTAACGCTTGGATTTTCGAAAATTATTCAGTTTATATAACATCAATTTCTATTTCAAAATACCAGTTAACCGAATTCAAAATTTAAAGATTTAAAAATCATTTAGTTTAACCAATCCGGTGTCCTTATATAATTTTCTACCCTATGGTCAAGTGATACAGATATTTATCATTTCAATCTGCAATTTAAAATTTTACGAGTATATATCATTTCAACCCGCAATCCCAAAATTTAATTTCAAATACATGAAATTGCTCGAGTCTATCATTTCAACCCATAACGATTTCTCCCTAATCTATCAGATCGTTCGGGTATGTATCATTTCAACCCATAGGGAACTTGTAGTGTTATAACAATAGAAAATATAACATCCAGTCATCCAATATCAACCAATCAAACATCCATCACAATCATCATCCAAATCAACCAATAAATAACAATAATTGACTGATCATCAATAACGGGTATTACCAGGCAAATTCAAACTTCAATATTAAATTAAATAGCAATTAAATTCAATAAAGGTCTGATTTAACTAGAATGACAATTTAAATATACCAAACATCAACCAATCAATTCCAAAACACGCCATAAATTAAATTTAACTAACAAAAGGTAATCTAGTAATTATGAGTGGGTTAAAACACTCACCTTTTGATTTCAAATCGATTTGAAATCCAAAATAGGGCCCAAATTTAAACAGTCTCAAAATTCATCCAAACCAGTTTCATAATGTTCGGAATTTCGATACGATCCCAACGAAATAAACCGCGCATGAATCAGACCTCGTTAGCAAATGTTATGAGAATTAGAACCATTGAATTCGAAATAAAAATTTAAATAAAATAAAACAAAAAAGAAACGCACCCCACAGCCACGTCATCACTTGGTTCACGTGTTCAAAAACCCTCCTTCGTTCGTTCGAGTACGAATGCAGCCGCCACTCTAAGCTTAAATCGCCATCTCCTCCCACACTTTGACGATGATCAGACCATAGCCTCGCCTCCCCCAACCTCCGCCGCCCCCCAGGGCTTCACCCCGACGAACGCGCCGCCTCTAGGCTCCCCTTAAACTCCCACGACCGCCATTGCTTCAAGGAGGAATTCTGGCGAACCCAGGACACTTTACGACGAACGACTTACAGATTAAGTCCTGCTCTCCACCCTCTTTCCAACGCCGCCTCCCGATCGTCGATCAGGCGACGATCCACCGTTGGATCGTCCAAAACCTAGAATGGACGGCTGAGGTTCATCCTCGATTTCAGGACAAACGGTGAACTCGATTGGAAAACGAATTGTAGATATAGGTTGCGCTCGTCGAGGGCTTCGAATCGGTATATAATTTGATATGGTTTGGAGGATTTTGATTTTGAAATTGGTTTGGAGATTGAATTGTAGGGTTTGTAATTTAACTGTTTGCTGCCATTGAGAAGAGAGAAGCAGATAGAATTGTACGTACAGTAATGAGAAATAAAAAGGTTGCTAGGGTTTTGAAGATATCTATTTATATCAACAACCCGACAAGAAATATAAACGCATATTGGATTTGTACGAATGACAAATAGCGACCTAAAAAGCCCGTTCTGCCTCCAGAATGAAAGTGTGTCAATCCATATATCAAAATATATAATTTCGATAGTTTTAAACTCAATGAAATAGGTTTCAAGTCCTAATTCCATTGTATGAAGAAGTTAGCTTTAAAATCAGCTTATTTCAAATTGATTTCAATTAAATTTAATTAAATTGATTTCTACGCGTTTCGAGTCTGTACGATCAAACGACAAGTCTGATCGCTAAGAAACTTGAAATCCTATAATAATTAACTGTTACGGATTCGATGAAATTAGTTTCGTCGGAATCCGAGATAGTGGTCAAAATGGCTATTTTCACGTTAATTAAATAAATTAATATTAAATTAATTAAATCACTTTTAAATTTCAAATTTAATAACTAACAATTTTCATCATTTTTGATTACATGGACATTTACAATAATTTAAAACAAATTTACATATCAATTCAATGTCAATTATTTTACTAATTACAGTGTTTAATTTCAATTGAAATAAATACAGTAATTATTACTTTAAATTCCAATAAATCCATTTGTTTGCCTTTTCATTTTGTTATTCAATCAATTGTCATCTCATGTCTATAATTAACATTTGTTTATATCTTATTACATTACTAATTTACAGTTATCATCTTAATTTTCATTAACTTGATATATAATTACATTTAATTGCAATAAATCCAATTATTATAACTTAAATTCCAATAAATTGATCAAACTTGATTTCAATCTTTATATTCAATCATTTATTGCTCTATGTAAACATTTAACATTGGTTTCTATCTTATTACATTAATATTCTACAGCCATTACCTTAACTCATTTTAACGCTATATTTAATTTCATTTATTGCAATTTATTTCTAATTTGATTTCAACAAGATAAACAAATAGGTAACAAATAACAATTGTCACTCTTTCCTAATTTAATAACATTTGTAAGTTTGTTATCTACACACAAATGTCATAACTACTGCCACAACACTACCTTTATCAATTACAATTAATTACATACTATTTCATTAATTAATACATGTGACGCCCCACCTCAATACCCACGCTAGCCAAGGACACTACGATGTAGTGCTGTCAACTAGCACGGAGAATAAGGCTGTTGAGGAGCGACCATCCATGTAATTGCTTATCACACGGTGGCTATAAAATAATCTTCGGAAACAAACATAGAACTAAACATAACACAAATCAGTCACAGACATCCATATCACAAAGGCGGAAGAAGATATGAATATATAACTAACACATGAAAGTGTACATCATAGTAGTGGTCAAAAAGATCCACAATAATACAAAAGAATAGCAACATGTGCTATACCAAAAGAATACAACTATGAGTCCATATCTCAAGTGTATACAACAAAAACTGCTAAACTAAATAGTTAGCCAAAAGTCAGAGTAGCAAATCCCGTGAGGAAGTCAAGCAGAAGCACCTGTAACATCTCGATCTGACCCGAGTATTATTTAAGAAAATAATAAACGGATCAGTCTACCTATAAATATCAGATGACATGATATAAAATAAAAGATATGGCATAAACATAGAATATCCATACTGACATACTACTATAAGTATGAAAATGATGATCAACAGGAGATCAACCGATGAGAAATGATCAATATCACAAGAATCTTCTCAAAGATCCAAAGAGGGCATCATACCCTAAACTTGTACTCATAACAAGTCAATGACATAAAAATCCAGAAATCAAAACAAGAAATCCAGAAATCATAAAAAGAGAAAGAGGCCTATCACATGATGGTCCGAAGACCATGGGGCGCTACCCTATATGTGTGAGTCGGAATCACACTGATTGAGGCCTAGGCTAACCAAAAAGCAAAAAGGTATGTGTGAGTGGAATCACACAAGTGGTGTCTAGCCTAACCTCGCAAACAAAAAGGTATGTGTGAGTCGGAATCACACCACTACGGTCTAGACTAACCTTGCGGACAAAGAGATATGTGTGAGTCGGAATCACACCACTGCGGTCTAGTCTAACCTTGCAAACAAAGAGACATCGCACAATTGCTAGT
Source organism: Allium fistulosum (assembly GCA_030737815.1). NCBI lineage: Eukaryota > Viridiplantae > Streptophyta > Magnoliopsida > Asparagales > Amaryllidaceae > Allium > Allium fistulosum. Next base: position 934,697,673 of record CM060901.1, on the reverse strand, counting down.
CTAAATCATAAAATGATCGTCATGATCAACGAGAAGTGTCAATTACACCAAGCTAGTAAATATATGAGTTTAGCTTCATGTCCCATAACCACTTGCTTAACTTAAATATTTACGAACAAGCTGTAAATCTTCACTAGGAAATTGTCACAAAAAGGTTCAATCAAACAAGTCCAAGAGCTAACCGACAAAGTGAACGCAAGAGTTTCATACCACTCATTTTACTAAGTCGTTTAAGTCGATTTCTCATTCGAGTGAAGTAAAGGCTTGTATATACTAGTAGATTGGAAATCGGTTTGAGAAAACGAACTTTTGATATTTAAAATAGTGTTGAAATTGCTTTGATGAAAGAGTTTTGATATTTAGTACTAGTATTGAAACCTTCATATATCTTTAAAGTGACAAATCATAAAACGATTGTAGAAACAATCTAGCACAAAAATTCACATTCGAAGACGTGATCAAAATCCAAGGAAATCAGCTCAAAATGCATCAAAGTGGAAATTCTGATGAATGCTTTTCAGATAAGATTGCCTACGTAGAGTAACGACCTAAAGCAAAATGAGGTCTAACGACCTAAAGAGTTCGCGACCTAAGGGATACGACCTAAGTGGCGCGACCTAGTGGATGACAGGTCATACGACCTAAGGGTAAGGTCGGAGGCGACCTACGACTTAGTGGGATCGAGCGACCTAAGGGATAAGGTCATACGACCTAAAAGGAATAGGGCTAAGCGACCTAAACAGTAAGTAGGTCGAACGACCTAACACTTAGCTCGTGAGCGACCTACGACTTATCGAGGTCGAGCGACTTAAGAGGCATGAGAACCAGCGACCTAAAACTGGCGACCTAAGGATACGCGACCTAAAGGCTTGCGACCTAAAGACACGCGACCTAGAGGTGAACGACCTAACGAGGTCCAGGGGAAGCGACCTAAAATGCTTCGACCTAAAGGTGCACGACCTAAGGTCTATACGACCTAACGACCTAAGGTCGATACGACCTAACGACTTAAGGTCGAATACGACCTACGACCTAAGGTCGATACGACCTAACATTTGCCTGGAGATTATAGGTCGGCAACGACCTACGACTTAACTCCAGGCGACTTTTCCACGCGCCTACGAACCCATCTTCACCACGACCTACGGTTAACTCGTAGGCGACCTACGACCTATGGATGAGCGACCTAACTCCGAACGAGCTAAAAATGGCCAGAACGACCTAGTAGAAGTTTTTCACCAAAATCACTAAAATTTGGAGTTTTTCGCCAATCCAATCCAAACCAAATGCAACAAACATGCTAAGGTGATGAGGAATCATTCCCAACAGTCCAATGACGATTATAGGCAAGATGTGAGATCAAAAATCTCACTTTTTCATGGAATTTGATGAAGATGGAGATTGAAAGCAAGGAGAAGCAATCCAAAGCTTGAATCCACTATCTTCTACTTGAATTTGGAGTTGAATCTCGGATTTGCAATAGAATTTGAGTTTGGAGTTTTAATTTCCACTTCCCACCACCATTTTTGATGAAGCTTGAATGTTAAAACAAATGGTGAATGGAGTGAGGAAGAGGGTTGGGCTAAACTAAGGAAGTGCAGTCCAAACCAAAGTCACAAGCGGGAAAAGTGACGAAAATTTCACTATCTCCAAACATATCGAAGTTTACACTCAAAAAGATCGCAAACGTCCTTTTGAACTCAATGGGGGTGGTCTCGAGTCCTAATTTGACCGTATGCAAAAAGTAGCTTTTCGGACTAACATCCGACTAACGATAAAATATTTAAATAAAATATTTAAATATAAAATCGATAGATATGCGGGTTGTTAGAATACAACATTTAAATTATTAATTACTCCTTTAATCCAACTATCAATTTATACACACATTATTACAATTAATTTACAATCTATAACCAATTATAACTTTTTAATCATTTCAATTAATTGGAATTACATTTAAAGCAGTCATCAATTACCTTAAATTAACACTATTACATTTTCATTCTAGATATATTCGTTTTATTAAATCATAATTTTTTTTATTTCTTCCAACATTAAATCACAATATCTTATTAAATAAACTATTTTTAATTATAAAAAATTACGGGTCATAACTCTCCCCTACTCAAAACTTCTCGTCCTCGAAAAGGAAAAGAAAGAAAAGGAGGAATTAAGTAATCAATATATCTTATTCAAAATATTAAATTTATAAATAATTAATTTACATAAATAAATAATTTAAATAAATATATCAATTTACAAGCCATTAAATCCTTTTTATATTCAAGTTAATAAAAGCTTGAAAACATTTCATAAAATTTTCTAAGTCCAAAATTCACGGAAAATTTCGGCAGAGTCTCCTTTGTACGGAGAGGTCCGAGAGAAATAATAATATATATCATATTTTCCAAAATAATATATCCCAAACCACGGAAAATAATATAATATCGCTATAAAACCGTAATCCGAAAACGTACCTATTTATTAGGCAAACAACGCTTAATTTATGAAACCAAAAGCAATAGCAATTGCTTCCATAACATGTATTTCACTTGTATAATCCAAAGAGGTTAATAATTACATAAAAAAGCAATATTTACGTTGTTTCAACTAATAACAAACAAATCAATATAACATAACAACAATCACTTGCAACCAAAAGCATACAATCATCACATGAAATCAATGAAATCAATCATACATCCATAGCATCCAAAAAAAATGGTTTGTTCGGGCTTAGACACTTTTAATCATATAGAACGATAAACAAACTACTAAGTATACCATACACTCAACAGTCTTAGATAAAACTTAATAGATTATTTATACACCTTTATACAGTTAAAAGTGTCCTTCCCAACCATCCCACAAGCTAAACAATAAAGAATTCACACATATTTTGAGTTTATTCTTATTAATCTTTTTTCACATCATTTACTGTTCATTTTTTTCATTCATTCAATGATTATTCTCATTAATTTACATTCATTACTTACAAAAATTCATTTCCCATTTATTTATATGATGTCATTTTCTCTTTCCTTACTTTACATTCATTTCTTACATAAGTTATTTCCATTTCTTTACATCCATTTACTTACATGATCACTTTTTCCCGTTCAATTATTTAAAATAATCAATGAATTTATTATTTAAGTATTGCATACTTTTATTTTAGTTTACTTCACATTTATTATTTACCTTGATTTCCTTTTAACATCAATATTCATTTGTGAAGCAACCCATACTTAGCTTTTTATTCGTTTTCATTTCACATTTATTTCTTTCAGATATAATATTCACTTTTACTATTTCACTTTTACTTTATAAATGGCTTCAAACAATACTTAAGTTTATAATCATTTAATTACAGTATTCACCTTTCTATTAATTATGATTACTAACATTTCAAATTATTAACTTAAGTTTATAACAATTTTATACACCTTAATTCCTCACTTATAAGTATAATTCCATTGAACACTTTCATTTCCTAAGTTTTACTTGTATAATACTCTATTACATATTCTTATTAACATTTCAACTTTTAATAGTTTGGTACGTTATTTTTTTTTTATATATATATATATATATATCTGTGTGTGTGTGTATGTATATGTTTTAAGAATGCAATTGAAAATTACACAGGTTATCTCATTCACTTTAGTTAACAAAATGTTTAATAATTACATCTTCTAAATTCATTATTCTTAAATTTACAAGTTTCCAATTTCTTATATATTTCATAAATCACTTACATCAAATTTCTTATTTCTGTTTTTAGAATTTTCCAATTATTAATATAGCCAAGATTTCCTTTCATTATAGTAATTGAAATTTCTAATTTACAGAAACCTAAGAACTAAATACCGGGTTCCATTTTCAAATCATTTCAAAATAAAAAATATATAATCATGTCTCTTATATATCCAAATCCTATTTAGAAATTAAAAATTAGGATTTGTTATCAAAACAAGTGTGTAGTAAAACTACTGCAGTGTCCTTCCCACTTTGAAACTCGAAAATGAACGTCGATGATGCGTGCACTCATCACCGAAATTATTTTCCAGCGACAGAGAGGGGAGTACCGAACTTATTTCATTTAAAAGTTCTTTTTAAAACTTTCTTTCAAATCACATTGAAATATTTATATCGGAAAATACTTCCAAATAATACTAATATTATATTCCAAAATCTTTCGAAAGAAATTTTCAAAATCCCGGAACTTAAGTTCTAAACTTCCAATTTATATTTACTTTACTTGTAAATCCTATTTTACAAATCAATATTTATAAAACTTCTCTACCTAACAAACAACGTATCACATCCAATTATATTGCTTTTAAAATTATTCTTTTATATACAAAATATAATACTAGGCAAAATTATTTAAATTACCTATATTTCAAAACAATATTGTGTCGGTCTACCCTATTAAGTGTTTAGAAATCCCTATCGATGCCATAGTGTCCTATGTACCCACCAGAATTTATAAATACGAAACAGAACAAATTAACACAATACAAAAACCTTTTATAACATTAACAAATACGCTCTCTCATATATATACACTCAACGACTTATTCTAGGGTATTACTACCCTATTCTCTGATGAGTCAGACCCCACAAAGATAAGGTTATCGTTAAACCTAAGCTCTTATACCAACTGTAATGACCTGCCTTTTAGGACGGTTTAAATCGACACACATGCCAACTCAAACCATTCAAAGGGGCAGATTTCTATAGGGTAAATAAGAAAAAGCAGAGAAAGAAAGGAAACAAGCACAAAATCTCACAGCGGAATGACAAAATATAATAATCAAATAAACAATTCATGAAGCTGTTTTACAAATAACATTTGATTAAAATTTTACACTACAGATAAAAGTTACATACAACGGGAATAAATAAATAAATGCATCGGAATAACATGATGTAGTGGTATGAATATAATAAATAGTAATAGTACAAATCTTCATCTTTGTCCTCAAAAAAGTAGTCTTCGATACACTGAAAAGCTCAGACTGACCCGAGCGAATTGAAAAGACAAAACACTCGTGTCAGAACTAAAAGACCTTACTTAAGTTAAATCAACAGTAAATAAATATGAGTGTGATGGCATCAGAGATGTTTACGGCGTTTGACATCTCCTATCCAATGTCAACGTGAGTGCAATAACTTAAGAGATGTCAGGGATTTGCATCTCTTAAGGATCCGTTAAACTATCTACATGCATAGTACAATAAGCTATTATAATAGTGTCTACATTAAAGTAAAGTATTAAAATAGCGTTAAGGCGTTACCCATATCCCTCTTAACACATTTTATATATATTCCCATTATCTATACAGTACCATACGCTCCTCCGTGAGGTTTACCCAGAGGGCACTCCATAGGTATGGTATAAAACAAACTCGTAGAAGGCGTGATGGGGCATGTGAACACGGCACTCGAGGCAATTCCAGAGTAGATATACCAATTGCAGATCCGGACTGGTGGTAACGCATAGCAGCTACTACCGCCCACCTCGGAACACACTCCCATAATCAAAATCAAGGGGAGGCCACAAAATAATCACAAATTCATAATATGGTATCGAAGAAGCATGTCCAATAGGAGGAATGACCTCACTTGGCCTGACGTGGCTCCTGTTTTAGTCATATCTAAGCTGACTCACGGGAGTCAGGGTCACGTAAATACCACATATAGAATCCTTCGCCAAACCATCCTACTTCATTTGTGGAATCTCCACCACGTACACAGTTGTTAAAGTGGTTTTCGGTATTGGCAGAGAGTGATAATATCTGATCCCGGTCTCTTTAACAACCAAACACTTATTTAACACCGGATGGTTCTTTTACATTTCAAAAGTCAATTCACAATTGATATCAGAATACCATATTCTCAAAACCATATCATTTTTGAAATCACATTTACTTCCAAAATTATGTCACATTTGAAATCATGTCACTTTCGAATTCATATTTCCAAAATAGATTAGATCCTCATTTAAAATCATCATACTTCTCAAATAGGTCATTTAAATCCCTACTTATGTTATAACATCATTAAACCTTATTCGCTTTAAAATCAAGACTTTAATTATAAACATTTCCGCTTTACACCATCTGAAATTTAGAAAATAATTTTGATAGTTATAAATAGGTTAATTAGTTTAACAAAGTTTAAATAGATATAAATTAGGTTAAATAGGTTTAAAATAGATTAAATAAATTTAAAATAGATTAAAATAATTTAAATAGATTTAAAATGGTTAAAATGGTTTGAAATAGATTAAGTAGGTTTATTATGGATTAATTAGATTTAAAATAGATCAAATGAATTTAAAATAGATTTAAGTAGAATTAAAATAGATTAAATAGTTTAAAATAAATTAGAATATTTCAAATAAATTAAAATAGTTTAAAATAAATTAAAATAGTTTAAAAAAATTTAAATGGTTCAAAATAGGTCAAAATATATTAAATTAGATTAGAATATATTAAAATAGATTAACTAGGTTAATTAGTTTGAAATAGGTTAAATTTGGTTAAAATAAATTGGAATAGTTTAAATTAATTAAGTTGGTTTTAAAATAGATTTCAAAGTTATATCCAAACATTTCAATAACTCAATTTCGATAATTCATTTATATTTGACAATTCAACTATGAAATTCCAATTTAAATCCTTTGAACAATTCATTAAATAAATTCCAATTTCAACCTTAACGCTTGGAATTTCGAAAATAATTCAGTTTATGTAACATCAATTTCTATTTCAAACTACCAGTTAACTAAATTCAAAATTTAAAGATTTAAAAATCATTTAATTTAGCCAATCCGGTGTCCGTATATAACTTTCCACCCTATGGTCAAGTGATACAGATATTTATCATTTCGATCTGCAATTTAAAATTTTACGGGTATATATCATTTCAACCCACAATCCCAAAATTTAATTTCAAATACATGAAATCGCTCGAGTCTATCGTTTCAACGCATAACGATTTCTCCCTAATCTATCAGATCGTTCGAGTATGTATCATTTCAACCCATAGGGAACTTGCAGTGTTATAATAATAGAAAATATAACATCCATTCATCCAATATCAATCAACCAAACATCCATCACAATCATCATCCAAATCAACCAATAAATAACAATAATTGACAGATCGTCTATAACAGGTATTAGCAGGCAAATTTAAACTTCAATATTGAATTAAATAGCAATTAAATTCAATAAAGGTCCGATTTAACTAGAATGACAATTTAAATATACCAAACATCAACCAATCAATTCCAAAACACAACATAAATTAAATTTAACTAACATAAGATAATCTAGTAATTGTGAGTGGGTTAAAACACTCACCTTTTGATTTCAAATCGATTTGAAATCCAAAATAAGGCCTAAATTTGAATAGTCTCAGAATTCGTCTAAACCAGTTTCATAATGTCCAGAATTTCGATACGACCCCAACAAAACAAACCGCGCGTGAATCAGACCTTGTTAGCAAAAGGTATGAGAATTAGAACCATTGAATTCGAAATAAAAATTTAAATAAAATAAAATAAAAGAGTAACACACCCCATAGCCACGTCATCACTTGGTTCACGCGTTCAAAAACACTCCTTCGTTCTTTTGAGTACGAATGCAGCCACCACCCTAAGCTCAAATCGCCCCCTCCTTCCACACTTTGACGATGATCATACCATAGCCTCACCTCCCCTACTTCCGCCTCCCCCCAGGGCTTCACCACGAAGAACGCGCCGCCTCCAGGCTCCCCTTAAACTCCCATGACCAACGCTGCTTCAAGGAGGAATTCTGGCGAACCCAGGCCAATTAACGACGAATGACTTACACCGTAAGGCCTGCTATCCACCCTCTTTTCGACGCCGCCTCCCGATCGTTGATCGGGCTACGATCCACCGTTGGATCGTCCAAAATCTAGAATGAACGGCTGAGGTTCATCCTCGATTTCTGGACAAACGGTGAACCCGATTGAAAAACGAATTGTAGATCTAGGTTGCGCTCGTCGAGGGCTTCGAATCGGTATATAATTTGATATGGTTTGGAGGAGTTTTATTTTGAAATTGGTTTGGAGATTGAATTGTAGGGTTTGTAATTTAACTGTTTGCTGCCATTGAGAAGAGAGAAGCAGATAGAATTGTACATACAATAATGAGAAATAAAAAGGCTGGTAGGGTTTTGAAGCGATCTATTTATATCAACATAACCCGATAAGAAATATAAACGCATATTGGATTGGTACGAACGACAAATAGCGACCCAAAAAGCCCGTTCTGCCTCCGAAATGAAAGTGGGTCAATCCATATATCAAAATATATGTTTTTGATAGTTTTAAACTCAATGGAACAGGTTTCAAGTCCAAATTCCATCGTATGAAGAAGTTAGCTTTAATATCAGCTTATTTCAAATTGATTTAAATTAAATTAAATTAAATTGATTTCTACGCGTTTCGAGTCTGTATGATCAAACGATAAGTGTGATCGCTAAGTAACTTAAAATTCTATAATAATTCACTATTATGGATCCGACGAAATAGGTTTTGTCGGAATCCGAGATAGTGGACAAAATGGCTATTTTTACGTTAATTAAATAAATTAACTAAATCACTTTTTAATTTCAAATTTAATAACCAACAATTTTCATCATTTTTGATTACTTGGACATTTACAATAATTTAAAGCAAATTTACATATCAATTTAATGTCAATTATTTTACTAATTACAGTGTTTAATTTCAATTGAAATAAATACAGTAATTATTACTTTAAATTCCAATAAATCCATTTATTTGCCTTTTCATCTTGTTATTCAATCAATTGTCATCTCTTGGCTATAATTAACATTTGTTTATATCTTATTACACTAATAATTTACAGTTATCATCTTAATTTTCATTAACTTAATATATAATTACATTTAATTGCAATAAATCCAATTATTATAACTTAAATTCCAATAAATTTATCAAACTTGATTTCAATCTTTATATTCAATCATTCAGTACTCTATGTATACATTTAACATTAGTTTCTATCTTATTACATTAATATTCTACAGTGATTATCTTAATTCATTTTAACGCTATATTTAATTTCATTTATTGCAATTTATTTCTAATTTGATTTCAACAAGTTAAACAAATAGGTAACAAATAACAACGGTCGCCTTTTCTTAATTTAATGACATTTGTAAGTTTGTTATCTACACACAAATGCCATAACTACTACTAGAACACTACCTTTATCAATTACAATTAATTACATACCATTTCATTAGTTAATACAACATTTAAATTATCAATTACTCCTTTAATCCAATTATCAATTTATACACACATTATTACAATTAATTTACAATCTATAACCAATTATAACTTTTTAATCATTTCAATAAATTGGAATTATGTTTAAAGCAGTCATCAATTACCTTAAATTAATACTATTACATTTTCATTCCAGTTATATTCTTGTTATTAAATCACAATTTTTTATTTCTTCCAACATTAAATCACAAAATCTTATTAAATAAACTATTTTTAATTATCAAAAATTACGGGTCGTTGCATCTGCGCAGTGAATGCAGACCTAGGTTCAATATTGTTTACAGCTTCAAGTTCTTATCTAATAATTTACTTGATTCATGTCATACTTTGCTTTATTATCTTCTACTCTAGGAAGTAATTCTATTTTATTTGGTTGGTTATGAAAACTATATTTAAAAATCCATTTCCATATTTTAATGTTAAAAAATACTATAAACAATAATCCGTAACTGCTAGATATTTCTTTTACTATTTTGAAATAGTGTAAAATACAGTGGTTTCTCTATTTTACACTAATTCTCTTTTTCTTTCTTTTATTCGAGCAATTACGTTCATTGTTGTCTTTTAAATATTAAATTATAGAAATTTATCCTCTTTTCTAAACCAACCAATTAACCTTTTAGTTACTCTCAAATCCAGTTATTAGGTTAATTAACTTTTCTCATTTTAACGTAATTTATTACAGTAATTCCATTCCTCAAACTTTTATTACTTTACATCTTATTTCCTTCATTTAATTATTCTTAATTATTTAATCCATGTTCATGTTAAATCTATTCTATTCCATACGCGAAGAAAGAGGAGAAAATAGAAGAAGAATGACGCTTGCATAGAAATCAAAAACGCAGAAACAGATGTAAATAAATACTACTATTGTAAATAAACTGTAAATTCTTTATAGTTCAACATAACTTAATTAATAGGATTAATTATTGAATAAAATTATTTAAACGGGAACTTAACGATAATATATCATAAACTTAAAAGATATATAAATAAATCCACTCACATTGCTAGCTTTCCAAATCTCCCTGTTTTTATTTCAGATCTGTCCCTAACATCTATATTCACCTCCCTTGTAATCCCTATTTGGAATTACAAATGATATATTTACAGATCTATAATATTCTAAAGCGAAAAGAATGAGATTTGGATTAAAAATAGCAAATAAAACTCAAATCTAGGGTTATACCTTTAACATAGCCTTCTGATTTGAACCAATTCCTAATTCCCTAATTAATTCTATTCTCTTTCTATTTAGATCTAAATTCGTGTGAATTAGATCTAAAATTTTGTTATTAAGAAAGTGTAAAAGGGATAGAAAAATGGCAGAGCTTCTGTAGGTAAGAGAAAAATAATGAAAATTAAAATGAGGCTCTGCACCTATATTTATAGTGGTTCAAATCAGTGCTAACCATTAGATATAAATCCTAAAATCTAAAGCATACACTCAGTCTATGGACATTAAATTAATATGTTTTCTTTTGCGTTTGTTTTTATTTCAAATTGGTTCTCCAACAATCTTTTCATTAATCACTTTCACCATCCCTCTCGCAATCTATGGAAACATATATTTTTAAATGTGACATTTCTTTTAAATAAGATTCCCCTATTAATCATCCAATTAATAGATGTAACGACCAAGAATTTTGAACAAATTAAATTGAAAATATTTAATTAATTTTAAATATTTGAACGATGATTTAATTTGAATCCCCAATATAATCTTGAATTTGACGATTAAATTATAAAATTTAATCTATTGAATGTTGAATAAAAATTTGAATCTTCAATTTTAAGACGATTAAAAATATTTCAAAAGCTTTTAAAATTCGTATTGATAATACTAAAGATAATAGAATCTTCAGAAATTAATTTCAAACTGTTTTATTCGGTTTTGAAAATTTTATTGTTCGAATCGATATTTAAAAATAGCATTCCGGGGCACAGTCTCGGAATTGGACGAAACCAATTCCATTGGGTCCGTAATATTTAATTATTGTCGGATTTCAAATTTCATATTTTTTGGTGTTAATATGTGACCGTACGGTGAGTAAACGTGTTGGATTTTAAATCGAATTCAATTTTAAATTTAAATTTTAAATTGTTGCCGACATACACACGTTATCTTCCATTAAAACACGCCGAGCATCACGGGAAGAAATCGTGGAGAACATGCCGTCTTCAATTTTAAATACTCTTCCTTCCTCAGCTTCATTCGAAATCAAAATCTCGGAGAAAAACCAAATCAATGGCCGATGAATAAATCACGCTCCTTATCTTCGTTCCTCCTTCTATTCTACTCGGCAAAACTATTCAAAAGAAAAATAGGAAAAGGGGATGCCGAGACCTTTTTTTCGAAAATTAAATCGCGTGTATCCCTCTTCCCTTCCCCTATCTTCACTTCAATTCGTTCGAATCGAAATCGAAATTTAGGCCAAAACCTCTCTCAAATTTAATGGAATCGAAGCAGTGTTCGATCGAAAATGGGAGGGAGATCTCGCGAGCGCGAGGGCAGGCTTGAATGGATCGTCAGCGGGAAGTTGGGCCTTGCGTGTTGGCTATTTGCAATGGCGCGTCGTGATGGTTCGCGACCAGGGCAGGTTCGAGTGGCGTGCGAGATGGCGACCTGGGCGATGTCGTGATCGATCTAGGGTGTCATAGAGGAGCGATGTCGAACGTGAGGCATAGGGAGTTCGCCGAGGCGTGGGTGGCGATTCTGAGATGGTGACTAGGGTCAGGCAACATGTCGAAGGCCAGAAGGTATAACCATTCTGTTTTCAATTTAAAACTTATTTTTTTTATCCATTAGGAAATAGAGAAGGAAATGAATTAACAGTTGAAGGAAGTATGATAAGAACATGGATATATATATGCATCTAGAAAATATAATTTTACAGTAAAATATATCTGTAGTTAATGAAACTATAATCAGTTGCAAACTGAAGAAATAAATATGTTAAACAGAAAAAGAAAATAGGTATAAATTTATGTTTTGATTTGGTAATATATATATATATATATATGTATATTAAAGGAGAAGTTTACAAATATAGATGTATTTCAATTAGAGACTGTTTTGAGGAAATTTGAAATATACAGTAAGTTATAAAACAGAAAATATTTTGTTAGAAAAATATATATATATATAATTTTTGGTTAATTAAATTTATTTAAAAGGGATTTTGTTTAAAATTAAAAGTACTAATTTAAGTTAAGAAATATCTATTTAATTTAAAAGAAATTTGTTAAAAGTAAAACCATCGGTTAATTAAATTGATTAAAATGGGAAATTTATTTGTTCGTCTGTTCAAATATTAATGAATTTGTATGAATATTTATACAAGGTCTGAAATGGAGAAATAAACTGGAACAAAAATGGGATTGCAAAATAAATAGCAAAGGTGAGATTTTTCTCACTCAAAATAAATTTGAATTGCAGTTATTGATTGATTGCTATTTGGATGTGATATTAGATATAGTAGGATATATCTATATATATAGCAATATATACATATTGGCATATGTATATATTGGATTGATTGATTTCCCGCACTATATAGCGGATGAGACCCTATTGCGCCGTTATTAAGCGGATGATATTTTATAAATCCCATATACCGCGATATTCCACCTCGAAGTGGAATTGGTATTGTGCTAACGTCTGTGGATGCAGGGAAACAGGTTGGAGGGATCCAACTGGATTCCTCAACTGTATTTATTTATTTACAGATATTGATATATATTCTGTTATCATATTGATATATGATATTGAATGTTGTGATGGACTAATTGGTGCGTTGCATCATCGGATTCAAATTTTGAAGTTTAAAAATAACGATTTTAACTTTAAAAAAGAATTTTAAAGTGATTTTTGAAAGTAGACGTTTTATTCAATTTTTGAATTGATTTATTTTAAATAAATAAACGTTAAAATTTTAAAGTTGTAAAAGTTAAGATCTTTGTGAAATATAATCGAAAAGGGATTTTTGAAATAAATAGTGATTGATTTATAAAATGGTTTAAATTGAGATTTTTGAATTTTTGTAAACGGTTTAAATAAAAGATTTATAGAATTGATATCTATAAATTAAAAATATTGGACTCATAAAACGAGTTTTATAAGTGTTAAAAATGAAATATCAATGGAATTCGTAAGTGAATGAAATTTATAGATTTATAAATTGTGAAGTTATAAAATGGATGAAACTGTCGAATAAAAGATTATAAGTAATTTACTTATAAGTTAGATTTTTTGCACTTAGATGGGATATAAATAGAATTTGCTAATAAAATGATTTTATAAGTTGAAATTATTATAAAGTATAAATATGATTTATAAAAGTTGTTTATGAATCCGAAATCACTTATTTTGATAAGTGAATTATAGAAGTTAATAAAAGAAATTTATAAATCGAAGTTGTTATAAAATAGAAATAGAATTTATAAATGTTGTTTTATAAATTCGAAAATCAATCAAATTTGATGAATTTAATATAGAAGGTTATTAAGAGAATTTTATCCACGATTTTGGACAGTGGATAATTCTTTGAATAAAATGTGTAGAAAATATTGGAATTTGGTTAGTGAAGTATATTCACGATTTTGGACAGTGAATATATTATTAAGTAAAATGGATATTGTTTTGGGAAGTGACATTAAAATGAAATTTATTATTTTAACGATGTTTCGAAATGTGTTAAGTATTGAAAACATAGATTTCAACATTCATTATTGAAATAACCGTTTTCGAGGAAGAAGGAAATGGTGGACTATAACACTGTTGTTATAGTAAATGATTTTCGAAAGAAAATGTTTTATATAGTATTGGGATTTATATATCTATCTAAATTTCAAATCTCTATACTAGTGATTTTGAGTCGTCGTAACGATATTTTACGTAACATTCGTTTTGACTCAAATAGACGTTGTTATAGTAAATGATTTCCTTAAAGAATGAAATATATACTAAATTTTGATTTTAGTATATCGAATATTTTCCAAGTGTTGAAAATAAATGATTTGTGAATTACTTATTATTTAATAAGTATGGAAATGTTTTCCAATATGAAATAAACGTTTTGAGAATTTATCTTTGTAAAGATAAATTGAAAATGAATATTTGAAAGTGAATATTTGAAATTTGTTTCAAATGGTTAAAGTGTGGAAATTTTATATCTTGTAAAGATATTTTTGGAAGATAAATAATTTGGAAAATTATTTGGAATCTGATGATGTTGCGCATCTTTATTGATAGTTAAATAACCGACTATCAATAATTACCTTGAATGGTATTTGTTGTGAATTGGATGAATTTGAATGCCACACTTATTTTTGAATATTTCGCTCACTATTCGGGTTAGCCGGGAAAGGACCATGGGGTCGTATAACCTATTCCGAATATGTGATACGTCGTTATGAATTGCATTTGATGACCGGTGTTGAAGACCGGATATTTTCGAAAACGGAAGGATTACCGTCGAGTTACTCTACATCGGCTGATCTCCGATTTAGAGGTTTTATCACCCTTAGTGACGGGAAGTCCGGACGTGATTGAAAATTATCCGGAATTGCAAGGGCTTCGTGAGAAGTGCCTTCGGTTCTGTTCGATCCCGGAACAGACTTGTATGGTTGTGTGTCTGACGTTACAAATTGAGATATAAAGCTGATTTCTTTCAAATACATTTCTGTTGGTGGCGGAGAATTTATTCTCTTAGCTTAACACCCTTCTCTGAGACGTACGAGCTCAGAGGTTATGTAGTTGAAATTTATCAGCGATATACTCCCAATTTGGTAACGTGGCATACTGAGTGTTGCTGTGAAATGATCATTGTTTGATCATTTGTGATATGATCATTTATTTGATCATTTATCTTTGTGATCATTTCTTTGATCATTTGTTTGACCCGAAGCATGGCTTTGTGACAAAGCGTAGCTTTGTGGACGAGACTTCGTCGGACCTCACACCCCGAAATGGTCAAAACAGGAAAGATGCAGCAAGGTTATTAGGGGGTAGCGCCCCTTTAGTGTATGTCATTCCTTCTGGATAGAGGTGGTATCATGGTATGGAGCCCAGATAATTAACCTATGTGGTTGCTGCAAATTTATTACTTTGTGGTTGTTGGAAATCGAGGATCCTCGGATATAGATCGGTTACGATCGGGGGATGACATATTCGTGTCAGTAGTTACCCAGTTAGGGGTAACCCGGCCTTGTGTTGGCAGAGAACCGGTTTGGTTCTCGGGACATCATTCCAGAGGCGTTTCTATGTGGCAATGGGAAGTTCCTTGGCCTGACCATTTGTTGGAAATCCAAAGAAACAATACGAGCCTTGTACGGTATTAGTTGTAGAACCTGCCATCTAATATGGTAGCTATAGTAGGCATACTATAATGGTACCTATGCCGGCTAAGATTTATATTCTACTTTCGAAATGTTTTCTACACTATGCACTAATAATAATATCAAAAATGATTTGATTTTGCGTATCAAGCATCTTTGACTATCATAAGAAGAAATCTCCTCCAATTCTGCGTTTGCATTATGTGTGTGGCGGGAGGTCTTATGGTAGTCTCATTTTCCAAAAGCATTGCGAAATTGACTTTAAAATCTTTCTGTTGTTTATTTTTAAAGATAAACTGTTTTACGATCTCACACCAGTCACCATGACTGACTCGGAGTTTATTATTTCCCTTCTAAACTCTGGGTGCCCACCAATTTCCCACACGGGCAGTCTAGAGTTAGGTTATCAGGATATTCTGGATATTCTGGAGCTTTGGAAGCAAGCTGGATGGCGAGACGTAATATTTGTATCTGATATTATTTATTCCGCTATGTATTCTGTATGAGGACAAGTTATATAACTGTCCATTGATGTGATGTGTTGTATTGAGTTGTATATTGACTCTGATTGATGTATGCATAAAACTGATAAAATTCTTTGTTTAAAAGATTACTGATTATCTATTGTATTTTTGTTCCGCTGCGAATGTGAGATTCTGATATTGTTTCAGTTCTGTGTTTTATGTTGTTCTTCTATCTTTTCTTCTACCTCTTCTTTTAAAACCCTAAGAATTCGGTTTTCCGGCATTCGTTTGCTCGGCAGTAGATACAGTGGACGTATCGATGTCGATTTTCGGAAGTCGAAGAATCGGGTCCTTACAATAGATTTCATATATACCTAGAATTAATTTACTATCCAATTAATCTCTTCCTGCACTATGATTTCTTACCAAATTAATATGCCAATCAACACCATATTAATTCTTCTCATATATGCATATTAATTTATTTTATTCCCATAATTCTTGCATGCATATATTCTACAATTGAATTTTGAATCACAATCTTAATTATATGTAACGCCCCACCTTTTTGTATGCTTAAGCAGACACACGTGCCAACTTTGTAACGACTAGAATTTTTCGCGTTCGAAAATCGACATCCATACTTTACATCGTACTCGAATGCCACAGATTCGACCGTTCAAATCCGATTCGCCGGAGCTATAACACAATTAAGTAAATAACACAGCGGAAGAAAAGAATAATACATTGATATATAATATCTGATACAACAGAGTGATACAATGAATATCAATATACATCAGAGATATGATACAAGAAATAGCAGCGGAAAAGAAAATGATAACATTAGCAGCGGATAATCTCCATCTTCAAAGCGCCAATCCATAAATAGCTCGAACTCCCAATAACGAGGCACAAAGATAAGCAAGTGCAGTCCGATCCAAAGACTGAACTAGCTCCAGATAATCTACTGAATCTCAATATCTGAAAAACCCAACTCTAGACTGCTCGTGTAGAAAATTATGAGCACCCAGAGTTTAGGAAAGAAACAATAAACTCCGGATCAGTCATGGGACTGGTGTGAGCAACAAAAACAGTTTATCTTTAAAAACAAATAGCAGAGAATTTTAAAGTCAATTCGTAATGCTTTTAGAAAATGAAACTACCATAAGACCTCCCACCACACACACAATGCAAACGCAGAATTGGAGGAGATTTCTTCTTATGATAGTCAAAGATGCTTACTACGCAAAATCAAATCATTTGATATTATTACTAGTGCATAGTGCAGAAAACAATTTCGAAAGTAGAATATAAATCTTAGCCAGCATAGACATTTCGCACTTATGCCTACTATAGCTACCATGTTCAATAGCAGGTTACCACCACATTCCATGGCAGGTAATACAACTAATACCGTACAAGGTTCGTATTTGGAAGATGGATTTCCAACAAATGGTCAGGCTAAGGAACTCCCAATTCCACGAAAGAAACGCCTCTGGCGGGATGCTCCGAGAACCACACCGTTCTCTGCCAAACAAGGCCGGCAACCCCTTTTCCCAAGGGATAAAAGAAACCTTAGATATGCCACCCCCGGTCCTTTGGGACCTTTAACCGAGGCGCCTCGAATCCAACATCACACGTCATAAATAGAGTGTGTCCACATGAGTAAGTATCTGGGCTCCATACCATGATACTACCCTTTTCCAGAAGGAATGGTCATACCCTAGGGGAGCTACCCCTGAAAACCTTGCCGCACGATTCCTGTTTCGACCATTACCGGGTTGTGAGGCACGACGAAGTCTCGTCCACAAAGCTACGCTTTTTCAAAAAGCCACGCTTTGGGTCAACAGATG
The DNA here is from genome assembly GCA_030737815.1 of Allium fistulosum. Lineage (NCBI taxonomy): Eukaryota > Viridiplantae > Streptophyta > Magnoliopsida > Asparagales > Amaryllidaceae > Allium > Allium fistulosum. The sequence continues at coordinate 934,679,651 of CM060901.1, read as the reverse complement.
ATCAACCTATGATCACAAAGATAAATGATCAAACAAATGATCATATCACAAATGATCAAACACTGATCATCACACAGCAACACTCAGCATGCCACATTACCAAATTGGGATATATCGCTGATAAATTTCAACTACATAACCTCTGAGCTCGTACGTCTCAGAGAAGGGTGTTAAGCTAAGAGAATAAATTCTCCGCCACCAACAGAAATGTATTTGAAAGAAATCGGCTTTATATCTCAAAGTGTACTATCAGACATGTAACCATACAAGTCTGTTCCGGGATCGAACAGAACCGAAGGCACTTCTCACGAAGCCCTTGCAATTTCCGGATAACTTTCAATCACGTCCGGACTTCCCGTCACAAAAAGAGTGATATAAATCTCTATACCGGCGCGACTCAGTGCAGAGACATTCGACAGGTTGTCCTTTCATTTTCGAAAAATATCCGGTCTTCAACACCGGTCTTCAAATGCTATCCATATACGACGTATCACTATTCGGAATGAGTTATACGACCCAAAGGTCCTTTCCCGGTTAACCCGAATAGTGAGCGTAATATTCGAAAACATATGGATATTGGGATTTCAATTAAGTCACAATTTAAACCCAAACTTTCTTTTCAAATGGTTTAACAAATTACCATTTTAATCTTTTTAAACAAAAAGATTCAATTCACAAAGTTCACTTAATTTCACAAAGATTCCTTCATAGATTTTCCAAATCGATTTCCATTTCAGTTTAATTAATTCGTTAAATCTTTAAATCAAAGATTTAACTAATAGCTTTCAAAACAATTCCATTTCAAATGGTTTAAACAAAACTTCATTTTAAATCTGTTAAAAATAACAGATTTGATTTATAGCTTTCAAAACAATTCAAAACTTGGAAAATCCATTTTTCAATTTACTTGAAATTCCTTTAATTAACTGGAATTTCATTTCTTATCTGAAAGTTTTTACCATTTAAAAACAACAGTTTTTACTTTGGAAATCTGATTCATTCATACTAGTTGAAATCCTTAGGTTAAATCCAAATTCCCAACTTATACTTTTAAAATGATTAAATTCATACAAACACATTTTATATCATCTTTAGTCCCTAGTTTCAATCATAGATTTAATTTCAAACTTGAATTCAAATTTAAATCAAATTATTTAAATTTTCACAACTCGATTAAGTTATTCAAAATAACTTTTATCTTTGAGATTCCATTTCAAAAGCTTTTCATTTTAAAACCCCAGATTTTCAATTTTCAAAATCAATTGAAATTAAAATTTCAATTTCAAAAACAAACATAAATTATCTGTGACTTAATCTATTTCCACGTGAAATCCATATTTGTGTGTGTAACAGTGTAGTCCAGGGGTTTAACACAATAGTGCAACCACATCATCAGTCATCACAGATCAAAATACAAGAATAATTTTGATAAGCGATATAACTATACGCTTATCGTCCATTTACAGATCACAGATTTATAAATTAAATCACAGATCACAACATAAACCAGATATATCACCAAGTATCACAGATCAGAGAATATCAACAATTCAAACATTCGATCAAGTCCAAACATCCACAGATAAATTTATTTATCAACTGATTAACTTTAATGGGATGTATTTACTTAAAATAAATTATTAGTCTAGATTAATTATCAAAATTTAATTACAAATTATTTGAAATAAATCTTCTTTCAAATTTTATTAATTAACCTTTAATTATTAACAAATCATTCTTAATTAATGAATTAATTAATCTTTAATTATTAAATAAATCTTAATTAATTACCATTATTAATTAATCCTTTAATTTATTATCCAACAATTAACTCAAGTTTCAAATCATCATTTAATTAATTACATTCAGTAATTGTCTATAAATTACTTCTTTAAGTAATTATATTTCCAAAATTATTAAGTGATTATTCTAGATTAACTTAAGAAATTTTATTTGACTAATCAAATCAACTGATTTTCATTGAATAATTAATTCCTTGATTATTTATTAAATAAGTCAATTAACCTTAGTTAATCTTAATTTTTAATTAATAAATCTCATCGTCTATTTATTTATCACTTAATTAATCTCTTAATTTCTTACTTACCAAATCAACCAATTTTTCCTAAATTATTTAGTTAATTACAACTACACATTAATTAACATTTCAAATTTACTTACAATATAGTTAATTAACTAAAAATTATTTACCTTACTTTCTAAATCTTCTTTAAATAACTTTAAATAACTTGGTTATTAACTTAAAGCTCAGATGTTAGATAAATTTGTACAACATTACTAATTTCATTAATATGAATTTGTTTACCATCATTAACATAAAGCTTACTTAGGCTTAATCTCTTTTTATACCAAACCCGAGCAAAACTGCCAAAATCCCGAACTCTACTTCGAGTAACTCGCATTCCATCTTCCTTCGAGACCAACTCTCGTTCTTCTCGAGCGCATTCCCGAGTCACCCTTTCTTCTCCAAAGCCATAAAACTCACAGCCAAACCCATACCCAAATGCACGTAAAACTGGTGCACGTGCACCCATCGCTGGCGAAGCTCCGATCATCGCCACTGCCACCGGCAAGTCGCAAATCTCATGAAAACACGAAATCCAAACTCGCGTTGCCTCCAAAAATTCGAAATCAAATTTTAGGCATTCGCTCGAAAAACTGCAACACAACCCACTAACTAAAACACCTAGCCACCGCCGCTCAGTCCACCGGAGCTGCCCCAACTCCGTCCACACCACGACAACACACCATTCTACCATCCTCCAAAGTCTCGTGAAACTCGATCACGTATAGGAGACGAACTCGTCACATTTTTCTGATCATAACCCAAACGAACCTTAAACCCTAAATTGACTTCGACCCCAAAATCCTTGCATTAGAAATTTTTTTCAATATTTTTCCTATGTTCGTACATTAACAAACTATCTATACAACAATTTTCAACCTCTAAGATTTGTTAAACTAACCAAAATTGACAAAAATAGATTTTCTGTTCAACTCATAATTCCCAACAATCTACCAGATTAAAAATCCTCATTTCTATCTTAAAAATCCAATTTTCTAATAGTGATTCAAGTTATATAAATGAATTGAAGATTCGCGACATTCGAATTTTTCATATATTTGGATTTTATCTGAAATTTCACAATTTTACATTATTTACTAATATTTCATAGTTGAGATTATTTTTAAGAATGAGATTATAACCTTTCGATCATCTTTTATTTAAAGATCAATGCTTAAATTTGATCATAGAAAGAGATTTTGAATATATATTTTTTTTTCTGTAACCAGTAGATAAACAGAGGGGCATATGTTGTATTCATACAGACATTTCATACACTCATGCTTGCTTTCTCATTCATATCCATACCCATGCTATATTTCAAAACAATTCTCCATCACAACATTTAAGTAACATCAGGGATCTAAACTGTTTTAAAGGGAATGTTACTCCCTTTACACATATAAACTTGCAGATATAAACAACTTCATACAAGACTTCCAAACCATTATCATCACAGGCATGAAAATCAAAAGAAACTGGTTAAAAATTTAAGTTTGCTCACCTTGATGGGAAGAAGCAGAGGGCAAAGCCTGTCATGATGAACAGAGAACAACTTTTGTTGAAAAGGTGCAGTTTGATCTTCTTGTTAATCACTTTTCTTGTTTTGTTTTTGATTTTGCTCTGGTCTAATTTTCCAAGCTGAAATTTCTTTGTGGGTTTGTTTGGGAAAACTTCACTTCGATTTAAATTTGTTTTGTTGTAAATCATTGAAGTTTGTTTTAGTTTGAGATGATATTCTTTTAGACTTTGCTCAGTTGAAATGATCGAACTGAGATAATTGAAAGTGGGTTTAGTGGTGATAGAACTTGTACAGGTATGGCTGTAGATGTTTTTAGCTATGGCTAGAGATACTTGCATTAATGAGAAGTTGATATAAATGTGTAGCATTTATTATCTTGTACAAATTCATTTTTTTTTCTTTGCTTTCGGCTGTGCAAGTATGGAGATAGTGTGGTGGCTTCATTTATTAGCTTTGTACTTGTTTTCATATTATTCTTTTATTCATAGATGTATATTTAGTTTTATTTGTTTGTACATTGCTTAATTAATGAGGGATATAAATGAGGTTCTCTGGTTAATATGTTGTTATAATTATATTTCTAACTTAAGTATTTAAATTGCCTTACATAAAAATAATTGCTATTTTATTATGTGGTTAAATTTGCTAATGTGTTAATTTTATATTTTACAAAATTTATTAACGTATTGTTTGAATTTGAACTATGTATAACTATTTTATTTATTTGTTTAACTTACATTTGTTGCCTTGTATTATTTTATAAACTCAATTATTTAACTTACTTTAATATTTAATGTCTTTTATTAAATTTATAAATTCAAATCATTATCATTATTATTAGCCATTTATTTACAATTTAAATTCAAGTCAAATATATATCTATATATATTTATATTTTTCAAACTCACTCATATATGCCCAAATACATATATACACATATATACAATATATTTAAATGATTTATACACAATATATTTGGATATCGGGGAAACTCGCAATCAATTATTATTAATTTTACAATTTTTATTCAAAAATTTATTTATTACACAATTTAATTCAAAATTTTCATTTAATTTTAATTTAAATAAATTTAAAATTTCGGGGTCGTTACAAACTTCCCCCTTAAAAGAATTTCGTCCTCGAAATTCGCAGGCACGAAATAAGGACAGAGATAGACAGATTAAAGATAAATTCGATCTCCTATAATTTTCTCAAACATAAGATACGGATTCCGAACTCAAGTCGGAATATCTCAGAATATATACCAATTTGTCCCTCTTCGGACTTCGATCAACCCGAGAAATTATAATAGAATTTCAAATTTAGTTTCAAACGAAATCGTTTTAATTGATTCAATTCAATTTAGCCTTCATATTCTATTAATCAATTTAACTCAAATTTAAAATTTCCAATTTCAAATTCATTAAGGTTTAAATCAAAAAGCTGATAAGAAACCGATGAAATACGAAGTAAGGATTCTCTACAACGATTCGTGTAGAACCATCATCATATCGAAACTTCTACTTGTAGCTGGTACGAAGCAATGAAAAGAATTTTGGAAACGAATCAAAGAATATTGATAAGAAAGTTGTTTCCACTGTCGCAGGGTATTGACCATTTATAGTCGTATTCCCTTGTCCCCTATCTCGTCCTCTTCTTGCACTCATACTCACCATCTGTGGATAGCAAGAAAATTTACTGAGACGTTCGAACGAATATCTGAGAAATACTCATTCTAGAGTTTACTTCACTCTATCTCTAATGAGCTACTTAACGTGTTATACTCCTGAGCTAAAGTTCAACCTTAGCTCTGATACCAAATGTAACGACTAGAATTTTTCGCGTTCGAAAATCGACATCCATACTTTACATCGTACTCGAATGCCGCAGATTCGACCGTTCAAATCCGATTCGCCAGAGCTATAACACAATTAAGTAAATAACACAGCGGAAGAAAAGAATAATACATCGATATATAATATCTGATACAACAGAGTGATACAATGAATATCAATATACATCAGAGATTTGATACAAGAAATAGCAGCGGAAAAGAAAACGATAACATCAGCAGCGGATAATCTCCATCTTCAAAGCGCCAATCCATAAATAGCTCGAACTCCCAATAACGAGGCACAAAGATAAGCAAGTGCAGTCCGATCCAAAGACTGAACTAGCTCCAGATAATCTACTGAATCTCAATATCTGAAAAACCCAACTCTAGACTGCTCGTGTAGAAAATTATGAGCACCCAGAGTTTAGGAAAGAAACAATAAACTCCGGATCAGTCATGGGACTGGTGTGAGCAACAAAAACAGTTTATCTTTAAAAACAAATAGCAGAGAATTTTAAAGTCAATTCGTAATGCTTTTGGAAAATGAAACTACCATAAGACCTCCCACCACACACACAATGCAAACGCAGAATTGGAGGAGATTTCTTCTTATGATAGTCAAAGATGCTTACTACGCAAAATCAAATCATTTGATATTATTACTAGTGCATAGTGCAGAAAACAATTTCGAAAGTAGAATATAAATCTTAGCCAGCATAGACATTTCGCACTTATGCCTACTATAGCTACCATGTTCAATAGCAGGTTACCACCACATTCCATTGCAGGTAATACAACTAATACCGTACAAGGTTCGTATTTGGAAGATGGATTTCCAACAAATGGTCAGGCTAAGGAACTTCCTATTCCACGAAAGAAACGCCTCTGGCGGGACACTACGAGAACCACACCGTTCTCTGCCAAACAAGGCCGGCAACCCCTTTTCCCAAGGGATAAAAGAAACCTCAGATATGCCACCCCCGGTCCTTTGGGACCTTTAACCGAGGCGCCTCGAATCCAACATCACACGTCATAAATAAAGTGTGTCCACATGAGTAAGTATCTGGGCTCCATACCATGATACTACCCTTTTCCAGAAGGAATGGTCATACCCTAGGGGAGCTACCCCTGAAAACCTTGCCGCACGATTCCTGTTTCGACCATTACCGGGTTGTGAGGCTCGACGAAGTCTCGTCCACAAAGCTACGCTTTTTCAAAAAGCCACGCTTTGGGTCAACAGATGATCAACCTATGATCACAAAGATAAATGATCAAACAAATGATCATATCACAAATGATCAAACACTGATCATCACATAGCAACACTCAGCATGCCACATTACCAAATTGGGATATATCGCTGATAAATTTCAACTACATAACCTCTGAGCTCGTACGTCTCAGAGAAGGGTGTTAAGCTAAGAGAATAAATTCTCCGCCACCAACAGAAATGTATTTGAAAGAAATCGGCTTTATATCTCAAAGTGTACTGTCAGACATGTAACCATACAAGTCTGTTCCGGGATCGAACAGAACCAAAGGCACTTCTCACGAAGCCCTTGCAATTTCCGGATAACTTTCAATCACGTCCGGACTTCCCGTCACAAAAAGAGTGATATAAATCTCTATACCGGCGCGACTCAGTGCAGAGACATTCGACAGGTTGTCCTTTCATTTTCGAAAAATATCCGGTCTTCAACACCGGTCTTCAAATGCTATCCATATACGACGTATCACTATTCGGAATGAGTTATACGACCCAAAGGTCCTTTCCCGGTTAACCCGAATAGTGAGCGTAATATTCGAAAACATATGGATATTGGGATTTCAATTAAGTCACAATTTAAACCCAAACTTTCTTTTCAAATGGTTTAACAAATTACCATTTTAATCTTTTTAAACAAAAAGATTCAATTCACAAAGTTCACTTAATTTCACAAAGATTCCTTCACAGATTTTCCAAATCGATTTCCATTTCAGTTTAATTAATTCGTTAAATCTTTAAATCAAAGATTTAACTAATAGCTTTCAAAACAATTCCATTTCAAATGGTTTAAACAAAACATCATTTTAAATCTGTTAAAAATAACAGATTTGATTCATAGCTTTCAAAATAATTCATAACTTGGAAAATCCATTTTTCAATTTACTTGAAATTCCTTTAATTAACTGGAATTTCATTTCTTATCTGAAAGCTTTTACCATTTAAAAACAACAGTTTTTACTTTGGAAATCTGATTCATTCATACTAGTTGAAATCCTTGGGTTAAATCCAAATTCCCAACTTATACTTTTAAAATGGTTAAATTCATACAAACACATTTTATATCATCTTTAGTCCCTAGTTTCAATCATAGATTTAATTTCAAACTTGAATTCAAATTTAAATCAAATTATTTAAATTTTCACAACTCGATTAAGTTATTCAAAATAACTTTTATCTTTGAGATTCCATTTCAAAAGCTTTTCATTTTAAAACCCCAGATTTTCAATTTTCAAAATCAATTGAAATTAAAATTTCAATTTCAAAAACAAACATCAAATTTAAATTATCTGTGACTTAATCGATTTCCACGTGAAATCCATATTTGTGTGTGTAACAGTGTAGTCCAGGGGTTTAACACAATAGTGCAACCACATCATCAGTCATCACAGATCAAAATACAAGAATAATTTTGATAAGCGATATAACTATACGCTTATCGTCCATTTACAGATCACAGATTTATAAATTAAATCACAGATCACAACATAAACCAGATATATCACCAAGTATCACAGATCAGAGAATATCAACAATTCAAACATTCGATCAAGTCCAAACATCCACAGATAAATTTATTTATCAACTGATTAACTTTAATGGGATGTATTTACTTAAAATAAATTATTAGTCTAGATTAATTATCAAAATTTAATTACAAATTATTTGAAATAAATCTTCTTTCAAATTTTATTAATTAACCTTTAATTATTAACAAATCATTCTTAATTAATGAATTAATTAATCTTTAATTATTAAATAAATCTTAATTAATTACCATTATTAATTAATCCTTTAATTTATTATCCAACAATTAACTCAAGTTTCAAATCATCATTTAATTAATTACATTCAGTAATTGTCTATAAATTACTTCTTTAAGTAATTATATTTCCAAAATTATTAAGTGATTATTCTAGATTAACTTAAGAAATTTTATTTGACTAATCAAATCAACTGATTTTCATTGAATAATTAATTCCTTGATTATTTATTAAATAAGTCAATTAACCTTAGTTAATCTTAATTTTTAATTAATAAATCTCATCGTCTATTTATTTATCACTTAATTAATCTCTTAATTTCTTACTTACGAAATCAACCAATTATTCCTAAATTATTTAGTTAATTACAACTACACATTAATTAACATTTCAAATTTACTTACAATATAGTTAATTAACTAAAAATTATTTACCTTACTTTCTAAATCTTCTTTAAATAACTTTAAATAACTTGGTTATTAACTTAAAGCTCAGATGTTAGATAAATTTGTACAACATTACTAATTTCATTAATATGAATTTGTTTACCATCATTAACATAAAGCTTACTTAGGCTTAATCTCTTTTTATACCAAACCCGAGCAAAACTGCCAAAATCCAAAACTCTACTTCGAGTAACTCGCATTCCATCTTCCTTCGAGACCAACTCTCGTTCTTCTCGAGCGCATTCCCGAGTCACCCTTTCTTCTCCAAAGCCATAAAACTCACAGCCAAACCCATACCCAAATGCACGTAAAACTGGTGCACGTGCACCCATCGCTGGCGAAGCTCCGATCATCGCCACTGCCACCGGCAAGTCGCAAATCTCATGAAAACACGAAATCCAAACTCGCGTTGCCTCCAAAAATTCGAAATCAAATTTTAGGCATTCGCTCGAAAAACTGCAACACAACCCACTAACTAAAACACCTCGCCACCGCCGCTCAGTCCACCGGAGCTGCCCCAACTCCGTCCACACCACGACAACACACCATTCTACCATCCTCCAAAGTCTCGTGAAACTCGATCACGTATAGGAGACGAACTCGTCACATTTTTCTGATCATAACCCAAACGAACCTTAAACCCTAAATTGACTTCGACCCCAAAATCCTTGCATTAGAAATTTTTTTCAATATTTTTCCTATGTTCATACATTAACAAACTATCTATACAACAATTTTCAACCTCTAAGATTTGTTAAACTAACCAAAATTGACAAAAATAGATTTTCTGTTCAACTCATAATTCCCAACAATCTACCAGATTAAAAATCCTCATTTCTATCTTAAAAATCCAATTTTCTAATAGTGATTCAAGTTATATAAATGAATTGAAGATTCGCGACATTCGAATTTTTCATATATTTGGATTTTATCTGAAATTTCACAATTTTACATTATTTACTAATATTTTATAGTTGAGATTATTTTTAAGAATGAGATTATAACCTTTCGATCATCTTTTATTTAAAGATCAATGCTTAAATTTGATCATAGAAAGAGATTTTGAATATATATTTTTTTTTCTGTAACCAGTAGATAAACAGAGGGGCATATGTTGTATTCATACAGACATTTCATACACTCATGCTTGCTTTCTCATTCATATCCATACCCATGCTATATTTCAAAACAATTCTCCATCACAACATTTAAGTAACATCAGGGATCTAAACTGTTTTAAAGGGAATGTTACTCCCTTTACACATATAAACTTGCAGATATAAACAACTTCATACAAGACTTCCAAACCATTATCATCACAGGCATGAAAATCAAAAGAAACTGGTTAAAAATTTAAGTTTGCTCACCTTGATGGGAAGAAGCAGAGGGCAAAGCCTGTCATGATGAACAGAGAACAACTTTTGTAGAAAAGGTGCAGTTTGATCTTCTTGTTAATCACTTTTCTTGTTTTGTTTTTGCTTTTGCTCTGGTCTAATTTTCCAAGCTGAAATTTCTTTGTGGGTTTGTTTGGGAAAACTTCACTTCGATTTAAATTTGTTTTGTTGTAAATCATTGAAGTTTGTTTTAGTTTGAGATGATATTCTTTTAGACTTTGCTCAGTTGAAATGATCGAACTGAGATAAATGAAAGTGGGTTTAGTGGTGATAGAACTTGTACAGGTATGGCTGTAGATGTTTTTAGCTATGGCTAGAGATACTTGCATTAATGAGAAGTTGATATAAATGTGTAACAACCCGCATATCTATCGATTTTATATTTAAATATTTTATCGTTAGTCGGATGTTAGTCCGAAAAGCTACTTTTTTCATACGGTCAAATTTGGACTCGAGACCATCCCCATTGAGTTCAAAATGACGTTTGCGATCTTTTTGAGTGTAAACTTCGATATGTTTGGAGATAGTGAAATTTTCGTCACTTTTCCCGCTTGAGACTTTGGTTTGGACTGCACTTCCTTAGTTCAGCCCAACCTTCTTCCTCACTTCATTCACCCTTTGTTTTAACATTCAAGCTTCATCAAAAATGGTGGTGGGAAGTGGAAATTAAAACTCCAAACTCCAATTCTATTGCAAATCCGAGATTCAACTCCAAATTCAAGGTGTAGAACATAGATTCAAGCTAGGGGTTGATTCTTGCTTCGTTCTTAAGCTCTCCAACATCAAATTCGTGGAAAAGGTGAGATTTTTGATCTCACATCTTGCCTATATCTATCTTGGACTGTTGGGAATGGTTCCCTATCATTTTAGCATCAGCATTTGCATTTGGTTTGGATTGGATTGGTGAAAAACCCAAAATTCTAGTGTTTTTGGTGAAAAACTGCACTTAGGTCGTTCTGGCCATTTTTAGCTCGCTCGGAGTTAGGTCGCTCACGAGTTAAGTGTTAGGTCGCTCACGAGTTAAGGACATAAGTCGTTCTGGCCATTTTTAGCTCGTTCGGAGTTAGGTCGCGCGTCCTTAAGTCGTAGGTCGTATTCGCCCTTAAGTCGTAGGTCGTTGCCGACCTATAATCTCCAGGAAAAAGGCATAAGTCATTCAGGAGCTAAGTGTTAGGTCGTTCGCGAGTTAACTCCTTGAGTCGTTCAAAGCTTAAGTCGTTAGGTCGCGTGCCTTGCTAATTCGTTAGGTCGCATGCCCAGTTAAGTCGTTAGGTCGCGTGCCTAGCCAAGTTGTTAGGTCGTAAGACCTTAAGTCGTGCACCTTTAAGTCGAAGCATTTTAGGTCGCTTCCCCTGGACCTCGTTAGGTCGTTCACCTCTAGGTCGCGTGCCTTTAGGTCGCAAGCCTTTAGGTCGCGTATCCTTAGGTCGCCAGTTTTAGGTTGCTGGTTCCCATGCCTCTTAAGTCGCTCGACTTTTGTTAAGTCGTAGGTCGTTGCCGACCTATAACTCCCCAGGCAAACTTTAAGTCGCGAGTCTTAGGTCGCGAACCATGTTAGGTCGCGTACCCTTAGGTCGCGAATCACCTTAGGTCGCGCCTCACTGTTAGGTCGCGCACTTCGATAGGTCGCTCGCATTTAGGTCGCAGACCTTAGGTCGCTCGCGAGTTAGTACTTGGTCGTTTGACCTGTTTTTCCCCTAGGTCGTTCGCGAGTTAGTACTTGGTCGTTTGACCGGTTTGGCTTCTAGAGACAGCTTGCCTTCACTAAGTCGTACCGTGACGGGGCGCTGCCCCGCACCCCGCCGTGGGCGCTGCCCCCTGGACCCAACCATGTTAGGTCGAACCCCGTATTACTCTGCGTAGGCAATCTCTTCTGAAAAACGTTTATCAGAATTTCTACTTTGATGGTTTTGGGATTGACTTCTTTGGACTTTACTCACGTCTTCGAACGTGAATTGATTTGTTCTACCATCATTTTATGACTTGTCACTTTAAAGATATATGAAGGTTTCAATACTAATAGTAAATATCAAAACTCTTTCATCAAAGCGATTTCAACACTATTTTAAGTATCAAAAGTTCGTTTTCTCAAACCGATTTTCAATCTACTAGTATATACAAGCCTTTACTTCACTCGAATGAGAAATCGACTTAAACGACTTAGTAAAACGAGTGGTATGAAACGCTTGCGTTCACTTCGTCGGTTAGCTCTTGGACTTGTTCGATTGAACCCTTTTTGTGACAATTTCCTAGTGAAGATTTACAGCTTGTTCGTAAATATTTAAGTTAAGCAAGTGGTTATGGGACATGAAGCTAAACTCATATATTTACTGGCTTGGTGTGATTGACACTTCCTTATGATCATGACGATCATTTTTGTGATTTAGACTAGCGATTGAGCGATGTCTCTTTGTCTACGTGGGAGACTATACCCCGATCATGTGATGTTTCGCCATCACATTTCCTATGATCTTCGGGCCATTCATGTGTGAAAATTTAATGGATAGCTTCCATGAGATAACCTCTCGTCATGTGTTTACGCGTAGGTGAGCTTCATGCTCCCATTCATGTGTTAGGCCTCCCCCCTTTATGTGTTTTCTGGATTTCTGATGATGATTTCTGGAATTTTGTGCTTCACCAATTTTCATGATTTTCATTGATATGATATCAGTTTTTGTGCATTGGTGAATTCATGTGTTATTGACTTGTTATGAATACAAGTTTAGGGTATGATACCCTATTTTATCTTTGAGAAGATTCTTGTGATATTGATTAATCTTTTGTTGATTATCATTTACATACTTATAGTAGTATGTCGCTATGGTTATTACATGTTCATGTCATGCCTTTTACTGTATACCATATCATCTGATATTTATAGTTAGACTGATCCGTTTATTATTTTCTTATAAATAATACTCGGGTCAGACCGAGATGTTACAGGTGCTTCTGCTTGACTTCTCTTCAGGATTATTCTGACTTTTGGCTAACTACTTAGATTAGTAGTTTTTGGATGTACACCTTTGAGATATAGACTCTATGTTGTGTACTTATTCTTTTGTATAGCACGTGATGCTATTCTTTTGTATTATCGTGGATCTTTCTGACCACTACTCTGATGTACACTTTCATGTGTTATATATTTATTCATATCTTCTTCCGCCTTTGTGATATGGATGTCTGTGACTGATTTATGTTATGATTATTTCTATGTTTGCTTTCCGAAGATTATATATAGCCACCGTGTGATAGCTTTGTGTTTGTATCGGTATGTCGGATTTCCTCCTTAAAAGATATGCATTCTATTCTATCTGACGTATCGGTGCTCGCACAAAGAAGTTACATGGATGGTCGCTCCTCCACAGCCTTATTCTCCGTGCTAATTGACAGCACTACATCGTAGTGTTCTTGGTTAGCGTGGGTATAGAGGTGGGGCGTCACAAAATGTGTAGCATTTATTATCTTGTACAAATTCATTTTTTTTCTTTGCTTTCGGCTGTGCAAGTATGGAGATAGTGTGGTGGCTTCATTTATTAGCTTTGTACTTGTTTTCATATTATTCTTTTATTCATAGATGTATATTTAGTTTTATTTGTTTGTACATTGCTTAATTAATGAGGGATATAAATGAGGTTCTCTGGTTAATATGTTGTTATAATTATATTTCTAACTTAAGTATTTAAATTGCCTTACATAAAAACAATTGCTATTTTATTATGTGGTTAAATTTGCTAATGTGTTAATTTTATATTTTACAAAATTTATTAACGTATTGTTTGAATTTGAACTATGTATAACTATTTTATTTATTTGTTTAACTTACATTTGTTGCCTTGTATTATTTTATAAACTCAATTATTTAACTTACTTTAATATTTAATGTCTTTTATTAAATTTATAAATTCAAATCATTATCATTATTATTAGCCATTTATTTACAATTTAAATTCAAGTCAAATATATATCTATATATATTTATATTTTTCAAACTCACTCATATATGCCCAAATACATATATACACATATATACAATATATTTAAATGATTTATACACAATATATTTGGATATCGGGGAAACTCGCAATCAATTATTATTAATTTTACAATTTTTATTCAAAAATTTATTTATTACACAATTTAATTCAAAATTTTCATTTAATTTTAATTTAAATAAATTTAAAATTTCGGGGTCGTTACAAACTTAAACCATACAGAAGGGTGGATTGTTATGGGGTAAATAAGAAAAAGTGGAGAAATAAAAGAAACAAAATAGAATCTTGCAGCGGAACGATAAAATATAATAATCAAATAACTGTTAATGAAGCTGTTTTACAAAACATTTGATTATACTTATACAATACATATCAGAGTTACACATACCGGAGAATGATAATTATGCAGCGAAATACAATGGTGTAGTAGAATATATAACAAATAGTAATAATAAAATCTTCGTCTTTGTCCTTCAGAAATATGGCCTTCAAATCCTGAAATGCTCAGGCTGACCCGAGCGAATTGAAAAGACAAAACACTCGAGTCAGAACTAAAAGATCTTATGTAAGTTAAATCAATGAAATAAATATGAGTGTAAACGGCGTCAGATATGTTTACGGGGTTTGACATCTCCTATCCAATGTCTAACGTGAGTGCAGTAACTTAAGAAATGTTCGGGATTCACATCTCTTAAGGATCTATCTACTATGTAGTAATATTCGCTATATACAGTAGTGTCTAATCAGTAAAGTATAATCATATAGAAAATAGCGTTAAGGGGATGTTGAACCTTAACGCGGTCGGATCTTTAAACCAAAATCGTAGTGGGTTCGATATGGTAGGTGACACGGCACACAAGGCAATGCCAGGGTAGATATACCAATTACGCATCCGGACTGGTGATGACGCATAGCAGCCACTACCGCCACCTCAAACAACACTCCCAAATCAAGGGTGGCCACCAAATCAATCACAAGTAATAGAATGGTATCGAAGAAGTGTGTTCGATCAGAGGTGCTACCTCCTTGGTCCGTCAATCGCTCCTGTTTTAGCCACCTTATGCCAACTCACGGGAGTTGGGTCCACGTATATACCTTAGGATCGTCGCCACCATCCTACTTCATTCTGGAAACTCCACCGCGTACACAGTTGTCAAAGTGGTTTTCGGTATCGACAGAGAGTATGTGCATATCCGATCCCGGTCTCTTTAACAACCAAACGTTATTATAACACCGTGGTCATTTAAAAATATATATACTTTTAAAAACACAATCATTGCCCTTTCAAAACATATCCTTTACTTCAAAATGGTATATACATCAAAAACCAAAATATTATTGTCATTTCAAAACCATATCCTTTACTTCAAAATAGTATATACTTTAAACCAAAATATATTTACTATTTCAAACCCAAATTATCAATGTATTATTTCCATTTCAAAACCCAATTCAATAATATTTCATTTCCATTTCCAAAAAAAATTCAATAATATCTTATATAAATAAAACAAATTTCCAATCACTAATCTTTCTTTAATTTATATAAACTTGAAATATTCTTTTAAATCATCTTAAACCCAAACCCCATTTTGAAGTCATATTCTAAATTTTCAATTTCATAGGTTTCCAATCAATATATTCATAGATAATTCTTAAATAAATCCCATTTCAAATAAATTCATTTTTCAAACCATATTACTTTCAAAGTTATAACAATTTCGAAAACCAATACTTTGAAAACAATAATACCTTAATTTCAATAAAACATTTCAATTTGGATATATTTCAAGACTTTAAATATTCCAAAATTCCCAACCAAATCTGATAATCTTATATATACCTTAATTCAATTTACAATTATTTAGTTTAGAAATATTTATTTAATAAATTCAAGATCACTTAAATAAAGCTCAAACTTGAAATATTCGTAAATCAAACTTAAAACACCATCAAGTTATACATAGCTTAAATTTTAGAATTTAACCATATATAAAATAATATTTATATAATATCAAAATTAGTATATATATAAACCCTTATTTTCCAAAACCCATAGAAAATCACTTTAAAATATTTTATATATAGACCACGGTGCATGTATATAATTTTCTATCCTATGGTCAAGTGATACAGATATTTATCATTTCAATCCGTAATTTTAAAAATAAAAGTTTACGATTATATATCATTTCAAACCGCAATCCCGAATGGAATGAAAATGCATAATAACTTGCAGTTTATACAATATAAAAGATAGCATCCATTCATCCAAATATCAATAAACAACCATTTATTACAATCATCATCCAATTTAAACAAAACATCAATATAAAGCATATAAAATATAACAGGCATCAATGAATAGTTTATATTCAATAAAAATTAATAACTGTTTAACTGGCAGTTTATATGAAATAATAAAAAAAATTAACTGTCAAATTATATGCAATAATAAAATTAAATAACAATTTAATTTAAATAAATGCTATCTAAATGAGATGATGATTAAATATATGCCCAAACAATCATAGATAAATTTTAAATCACATCAAAATTTAATTTAACAAACATAAGAAATCTTAGAAGTTGTGAGTGGGTTAAACACTCACCTTTTGAATTTAAATTGAATTTAAATTCAATTTAAACCCAAAAATTTACCGTCTTAGAATTCGTCCAAACCAGCGTCATCAGGTCCGGAATTTCAATACGATCCCAGCAAAACAAACCGTGCATGAATCCGAGTCCGTATGCAAAAGTTATGAAAATATGAAGATTGGAAAATTCTGTTGCTGGGTCGACTTCGAGTTTAACTCTGGTCCGGCGCCTAAGAATCCTGGTGCTTGCTTGGAGTTTTTGCAAAAATGACCCGAAGACCCGAGTAGTTTTCTTCCTGACTCGAAGTAGATGCAGCGTTTTTGCCTCTGAAACTCGAAGCGCAACCCGAAGTTGCTGCAGATCCGCAGAATTTTTTTCTCTCTCTTTTTTTTTATAAAATTGAAATTGGATTGGGAAGATTAGAGTTTGCAGCCATTGAAAATGAGGAAGAGCAAATGAAATAGTACGTATAGAAATGAGGAATGGAGGCTGCTAGGGTTATAACTGGATATATATAGGCAAAGTCGAAATAGGATAGATGGACCCGATCTATAAACGCGCTGAACGATGAATGGCCCAAAAGCCCGTTTCGACTCCGGAACGAAATTGGGTCAACCCATATATCAAAATAGATGTTTTAAAATATTTTAAACGTAATGGAAAAGGTTTCACGTTCAAATTGTGTCGTATGAAGAAGTTATGTAAAAATCATATTTTCAAATTGATTTCAATTGCATAAATTTCAAGGCGTTTCGAGTCCGTACAATCAAACGACAAGTCCGATTGCTACGAAACTTGAAACATTATTATAATTCACCATTACGGATCCGATGAAACCAGTTTCATCGAAATCCGAGTCAGTGGCCAAAATGGCTATTTTTATATTAATTAAATAAATTTAAAATAAAGTACTTAAATCAAATTTCTTGTTTAAATTCTGAAATTGACAATCTTTATCACTTTTACTTTCTTAATCCTTCACATTAATTTAAACCAAATCTAGATGTAAATTTAGAGTTAACAATTTTATTCATTTCAGCGTTAAATTTCAATTTTCATTATATTCGCAAATTATAAATTAAATTTGCAAAAATTTCTTTTTATTTGATTTTCATTTAATTTCTCAATCTATTAGTATCCAATAGATGAGACTACCATTGGATTCATACTTTATTACGTAAGTATCTCTAAATTCCATCTAAATTTATATTTACATAATATCTAAATATTAAATTTCATCTATTTGAAATAAACCCAATTACTAAAATTTACATATTAATATATCTTGATTTACAAATGCTATATCAACCAATAGTTATATTATAAATGGAATTTACGTAAATTCCAAATATTACTTCAATTAACGTAAATGTAATAATTATTTTTATTTATTGCAATTGGTTATCAGTTATAATTTAATATACTAAATAGATGGTTAATTCTTAAAATACTTGTTATCATTAACGTTTTAATTTCACTTAAAAGCTATTAATAACCAGCCCAATGTTGCTATTTGATTGAGACCTAATTAAATGCATAAATGAATGGGTAAATGATTAAAGTTTTTGCACTATTGCCACAATTTCATTAATATACATTAAGGTTTATTAAGTTCTAGTTGACTCCCATTTAATTATTACAATAATTACTACCCTTGCTTCAAATTTCCAAAATTTAGAAATTACAAATTTTATTTTCAATATTTCCATTTAATAGACTTTCCATTCTATCATCAATCTAATTGCCTTATTATGGATAGTATTACATTATTGAGTCGATTATCAATTTATGGAAAGAATTATTATTGGCCTACTCTTATTACATTAACAATTATCATCTTATTCTAATATTCAATTTATATAGAAATAAATTTCATCCACTTACAAATAAATGCAATTATTACATATTTCCTTCCAATTAATTTAAAATTTAATTCTATAGATTGATTTGATTTAATCGCCAAATATATATTCATAAATTACTTTACATTCACACTTCCATTATGTTATTAATCACCATTAAAGAAACGTTTATTAATTACAACAACATTGTAATAACTTACCTACATTGATTGTATACGTTTTTCATTATTATCATTCATTAGAATTTTATTCAACTTTCCATTAATATACAAATTTGAATCTCATTCTAGTTATTCTTTATTAAAATTTCACACAATATTATAACTTCGTACAAGACATCCAATTACTATTTATCATTATAACTTTACAATCTATATAAATTCATTGATTGATTTACTATTTGCCTTTGTTTCCTTATATTCAATTCTTAGCTTAGTATGACAATTTATAGTACTCCATTTAAAAGACATTTCATTTCAATTGTTAATCCTTAGCTTAAGTTTCTACGCTTGCATTTCATTTACTCTTCCGTTACTGTATTAATAATTAGTAACGCTTATTATCAATAATAACATCATAATTACTTAATATTTATATGAACTTTAATTCCAAATATATTCATTGACCAATTAATTTGGTAATTTATAATAGTTGTTATTCTACAATTAATTCTATTTCCAAATAACGTACTACCTTATTACCTAAATTTACGAACAATTACCGTTACAATGTTTTATTGCATAAATCAATTTAATTAACAAATTATAATAGTTTCTACTATTCCTTCAATTGGATTTCATTCCAATTTGTCAAGAATTTATTATATTTACCTATGCAACACTTAATTTCCAACATTCGCTCCAATATACATTATAAGATTTTCATTTCTTTTTACATTAAATTACAAAAATCAATTTATATCAACATATTTAAATGGTCGAAATTTACGGGTCGTTACACTCTCCTCCACTCAAAACTTTTCGTCCCCGAAAAGGAAAAAGGAAAAGGTGGATTAAATAAACAATACGTCTTATTCAAAATAATAATCTCATAACCAAATAATTTACAAAATTTATTACTTTAAATAAATATACCCATTTATAACCCTTAAATCTTTTTTTTATAAAGTTTGGAAAACATTTCAAAATAATTTCTAAGTCCAAAATTTTACGGAAAATTTCGGTAGAGTCTCCTTTGTACGGAGAGGCTCGAGAGAAAATATAATATCAAAATATACAATATATAGCATATGATATCCAAAATTTAATATCCCAACACGGGAAAAACAATATAATAGCGCTATAAACCGTAATCCGAAAATGTACCTATTTGTCGGGCAATTAACGCTTATTTATGGAACCAAAAGCAGTAGCAATTGCTTCCATAACCTGCATTTTACTTATATAATCTAAAAGGGTTAACAATTATATAAGATGAAATATTTAAGGTTGTTTCAATCACAACAACAATCAATACACAAACACTTGCAACAAGGCATACAACCATAAAATCAATCATTCATTCATATCAAACAAAACAAATAGTTGTTCAGGTTCATAACTTTAAATTGTACAGAATGAAGAATAAACTACTAAGTGTACCCTTCACTCAGCAGTCTTAGGTGAAACTAAATAGATTATTCCTACATCCAAACAATATTAAAGTATCCTTGCCCAAACAACCATAAACCAAACAAACAATAAATTCAACAATAGATCAAGTTCATTATTATTAATTTCATTCCATATATTGTTGTTTAATTTCCTCTTTATTCATTATTTATTTCTATCCATTCAACCAAATTCCTTGGTAGGTAAATTTATTTCTTAAGTTTTACAGTCATTTTCCAGTATTCATCTTTTATTCTAAGGTAACTTCAACCTATTACTTAAGTTTATTATTATTTATATATAACATTTAAGTCCATAACAACTAGAACATCAATACTTATTAATTTCATTTATTCATTTTTAAATTAATTTACTTTGCATATTTATTCATTTACTTGATTTTATTTATTCATTTATTAATAATATTCATGTTCAATTTTAGTTACTTGGCATAACAGTTATACTTTAGTTCTTATTAATAAAAGAAATTTACTGAATATTTCATTACATAAGTTTACTTGTACAATTTACTATACATTTTCTTATTAAACATTTTCAACTTTTATAAATTTTTGGTAAGTTATATTTATGCTTTTAAAGAATGAATTTGAAAGTTATACAAGTTTTCTCATTTCCTTTAATTATTTTAATGTTCAATAATTATTTCCTTTATTTCATAGGTTACAATTTCAACTTTCATTTAATACCATTTATAACCTAGCATTTAAATCTCTTATTTCCTTTAGAGGTTTCAATTTATTCATTACCTATGTTCCAATTCACTTCAGTAATTAGGACTATTTATTAGAGGTTTTTAGGCTCAAGGAAAAAGTTAGAGAAAAATTTAGTCTCAAAGACAAGAAGTTTGTTTTTTAGACTGAAGGACACTTTTTAGTGTAAATCACAGAATGATAGTTGTAACTATCATTTTCAGTTTATACTAAAAAGTGTCCTTCAAACTAAAAAGCAAACTTGTTGTCTCTGAGACTAATTTTTTTTGCAACTTCTTCCTTGTGCCTATTTAACTGTATTTATTAATGGAAACTTAAGAATTAAATACCGGGTTTTATTCAAAAATAATTTTAAAATAATAGATAATATATACTTATAATTTATATATCCAATTATATTTAAAACAATTTAAAATAAAATAATCTTGTAGAAAAACTACTACAGTGGCCTTCCCACTTTGAAACTCGAAAATGAATGTCGATGATGCGGCCGCCATCACCGAAATTATTTTCCAGCGACAAAGAGGGGAGTACAACTTATTTCTTTGCGGAATTTCTTTTAAAACATTTTTTTCAAATTCTATTGAAATATTTATATCAGAAAATACTTCTAACAATATTATTATTATATTCCAAAATCAATTGAAAGAAATCTTCAAAAACCCCGGAACTTAAGCTCTAAATTTCCAGTTTTCATTTATTTTATTTTCAACTTAGTTTCAACTATTATTTATATTTTCATTACCTAACACCCAATCTATAGCAACCAAATATATATCTTTATAAAATATTTTTATATATAGAAAATATAATAGGCAAAGTTATTTCATTCACCTATATTAAAACAAATATTATGTCGGTCTGTCCTATTAAGTGTTTAGAAATCCCTATTGATGTCATAGCGTCCCATGCACCAACCAGAATTTATAAATACAAAACGGAACCGATTAACACAATATTAAAACCTTTTTATAACACTAACAAATACGCTCTCTCATATATATACACTCAACGACTCCCAAAGGGTATTACTACCATATTAGTAAAGAGTCAGACCCCACAAAGCTAAGGTTTATCGCTAAACCTCGCTCTGATACCAAATGTAACGCCCCACCTTTTTGTATGCTTAAGCAGACACACATGCCAACTTAAACCATACAGAAGGGTGGATTGTTATGGGGTAAATAAGAAAAAAGTGGAGAAATAAAAGAAACAAAATAGAATCTTGCAGCGGAACGATAAAATATAATAATCAAATAACAGTTCATGAAGATGTTTTACAAAATATTTGATTATACTTATACAATACATATCAGAGTTACACATACCGGAGAATAATAATTATGCAGCGGAATACAATGGTGTAGTAGAATATATAACAAATAGTAATAATAAAATCTTCGTCTTCGTCCTTCAGAAATAGGGCCTTCAAATCCTGAAATGCTCAGGCTGACCCGAGCGAATTGAAAAGACAAAACACTCGAGTCAGAACTAAAAGATCTTATGTAAGTTATATCAATGAAATAAATATGAGTGTAAACGGCGTCAGAGATGTTTACGGGGTTTGACATCTCCTATCCAGTGTCTAACGTGAGTGCAGTAACTTAAGAAATGTTCGGGATTCACATCTCTTAAGTGTAACGACCCCGAATTTTATATAAATTTAAATTGATAATTAAATTGATTTTTGAATAAAATTTGTGAAATAAAACGGTAGATAGATTGCGAGTTTCCCCGAGACGAATAAATTTGTGTTAACCGATTAAATTTAAATATTATATATGTGTGAATATATATGTTTTTGGGCATATACGAGAAAATTTGAAATTTATATATATATATACACGTTGGTTTGGATTTAAATTGTAAATAAATGGTTTAATAATAAATGGTAATAATAAATATTAGAATTTATGGTTAATAATGGTTTGAGTTTATAAAGTAAAATAACAATAAATATTTAAACTTTAAATAGAAATAAAACTCAAAATTATTTTAGTAAAACTAACATATTGGTACTTAAGTAAACATATAAAGTACGTATATATCTAAAATGAGTTATGTATGCAAGTAACAAGTCATAACAAAGCAAAAGAAATATCTGTAAGTAGAAAGTCTAAACTAAATAAAAGATATACAAGATGTACAGGGCAAAGTTAAATAAATATATGTACTATGGCTATGAAGCTTTGCAGGCAAGAAAGAAGTAGAATAACATAAATAAAACACAAGTACATACGAATTGAAGTAGAAAGAAGATAAGTATGACAACTTAATAAATGTTGTTGTACCCATGTCTCCATATCAGCCATGTAGAAGAAAAGATCCCTGATCAAATTTTGTACTAATACAACTTTCAGCCTGCCTTTGTCTTCTTTAATATCAAGTTCTTTTTCACTTCGAATTCATTCACACATTTGCAAAAAAAAAAAAACAACAAGCCCTGTTATCTTTTTTTTCAAAAGCCAAAGCAAGACATTTCAGTTTTTAAAAGAAAATCAGAGTTTTTCAAGTTCCAGTTCAAAGCTTCTTCAGTTAAAAAGAAATCTAGCAATGCAAATGTTTTCAGTTTGAAGTCTCAAGTTTTTAAAAGCTTCAGTTTTAAGTTTCAAAGCAAAACAGGATCTTCTCTGTTTCAAAACTTTTCAAGGTGAGCAAACTTTCAACCTCCAATATATTTATATGTGTTGCTTGATTTTGCATGCCTGTGATGATGATGATGACTTGAAAAATGTTGTGTGAATATCTGCATGTATATATGTATGAGAATGTAGATGTTCCTATCTGTATATATATGCACACAGACTTCTGTTGGTTTTACAGACCCAACAAATTCAAAAGAAAAATTCATATCACCCAAACCAATCAATATTAGGCTTTGATTTCAAAATGAAAAGTGATTGTAATGTCGTAATACCAGTTTTAAAAATAATCACAAGTATAATTGTTGAATAAATATTCTAAGAATTTGAAATCACAGTGATGAGTGTTTTAAATCAGAAAAATTAGGTATTAAAATTTCATGGTTTGTTTATATTATCGATTTTGAATTGGAAAACTATGATTTTTGAGATTAATATCATGATTTTTAACTACGTAAATTACAAGATATGATAAGATGATCGGATTTTGGGTTTCGTTCAATTCCTGGCGAACGGTAGCGTCGAGGTGGATGGGAACTTCGCTGAAGGTAGGTGGAAGATGGGTGGACTCGGCAAAAATGCGAGGTGATTTTATTATTCGCGGTGGCGATGGTAGGGAGGCAATTTAGGGTTTAAAGGGCTCAGTCGGTCGATGAAGTTTGAGAAATAATTTTGCCATTGATGTTGATAAATTGGCGATCGGTCGATGAGGAATCGCAACGATGACGTGTGCCGTGTCTTTGAGAGAAGTGGCGTGGTTTCTGGCGATCATAAACGTCGAGGCGAGGAGGATTTCTTCAACTATGTTGGTTCCATAAAGAAAGTGGGTTAGCTCGATTTTGTTTCTCGATGTTTTTGAGGTTGCTGGGTGTTCGAGATGAACTGGGGCGCGCTCGTCGTCGTGCCGGAGGACTGGGCGATGATCAACGGCGTCTAAGCCAGTGTGCAGGGTGCACGGTGCACCTCTCGTATCTGATGATTATTTTAAATCGTTGGGAACGAAGGGAAGAAGTACGTATGTGAGGAGGAGAAGAGTCTCGAGTTCGCACACGTGGAAACTGGGATTTTACTCGAAGTAGTTGGAAGTGTGGGGAGGACCGAAGTTTGACTCGGGGTAACTAGGGGATTGGCCCGGGTTTGAGCATTTTGCGCAAAACAGTTTTTAAGTAAAAAAAAGAAAAAAAATAAAAATTAATCAAGTTTATTAAGTTAAATTTGGTTTCAACGACTTTTAAGTGTAAAGGTATATTGAGTTTTGAATTTAAAATGAAAGTTCAAAATGGTAAAATAGAAATTTGAAATAAGTTTAAATCTAAGTTTTAAATTTAAAATTGTCGAACTACTTCAAAGTTTAAGCCGGTTTATTTGTTAAAAAGGTGATTAATGATTGATTAATGAGATTCATTAAAGGATGATTACTTAACGAAAGTAACTAAGGATTTATCACTTATTGTAATTAATTTTGAATATTTTGATTAATTAAAGGTTAATTATTTAATGATTTAAGGTGGATTGATTTATTAATTAAGGTTAATTAATAGAAATGGTTTGCAATTAATAATTAATTAACCAGGATTAGAAATTTATTCATAAGTAATAAATCTGGTTTAAAAATTTATCAGCTGGTTAAATTGATCTTACTTATGAATGTTTGGATTCCATTGGATGATTGATTTGTTTGATATCCTTGATATATGATGTTTTGTGATACATCCTGATTTATGTTGTGATCTGTAATTTATTTATCTGTGATATATATATCTGTGATTTCTGTTTCTGTGATATATTACTATGTGAATATGAAAACCCTTGACCCGTAAAACGGCATTTGAATTTCGATGCGACAGGGAGTCGGATTCCAATTGGTTATCCGAAACCCACATCGAATAGTAATGATGAACCCTTGTGATTGATAAATTTATTTTATCTGTGAAATTGTAAATGAAGATAAGCGTTGTGGATTATACCGCTTATCGATATATCTGTGATGATTGATGTTGTGCACTATTGTGTAAAACCCTTGGACTACACCATACACACACAAATATGGATTTCATGAGAAAATCGGTTAAGTCACAGATGATTTAAATTTAATGTTTTTGAAATTGAAATTTTAATTTCAATTGATTTTGAGATTGGAATAGGGGTTTAAAGTGAAAAGCTTTTGAAATGGAATTTCAAAGATAAAAGCTATTTCGAACAACTTAATCGAGTTTTGAAAATTTACATAATCTGATTTAAATTTGAATTCGAGTTTGAAATTGAATTCTATGATTTGAAACTAGGGATTAAAGATGATGTACAAGTTATATATGGGTTAAACCATTTTAAATGTATTGATTTGGGAATTTGAATTTAATTCAAGGGTTTTAACTCGTGTAAATATAACTGGATTTTTCTGAAACGAACTATGTGTTTTCAAATAGTAAAAGTTTTCACATAAGTAATGAATTTCCAAATTGTGTTGAACGGTTTCAAGTTTGAAATAGAATTGAAATGTTTTGAAAACTATGAAATGAGTCTTTGATTTCAAAGACCGGATGAGTTAATCTAACTTGAAATAGAATTGTTTTGAAAGCTATCAATTAAATCTTTGTTTTAAAGATTGGACGAGTTAATTCAATTAAAATGGAAATTGATTTGAAATCTGTGAATGAATCTTTGTGAACGGGGTAAACTTTGTGAATTGAATCTTTTTGTTTAAAAGATTAAAAGTGTGGAAATTGTTTAAACCATTGAAGGTTTTTGAAATGAATCTTTTTGTTTAAAAGATTGGAAATGGTAATTTGTTTTACCATTCGAATGAAAAGTTTTGGGCTTTAAGCTGTGATTTAACTGAGACCCCAGTATCCATATGATTTTTATTTGCGCTCGTTATTCGGTTTAGCCGGGAGAGGACCTTTGTGTCATATAACCCATTCCGAATAGTGATACGACGATATGGATAGCATTTGAAGACCGGTGGTGAAGACCGGGTATTTGCGAGAGCGATATGATGACCTATCGATTTTCTCTGCATCATGGCTCCGGTATAGAGATTCCCTAAGTGATGGGAAGTCCGATCGAGATTGTGAATACCCGGATTTGCAAGGGCTTCTTCGGAAGTGCCTTCGGTTCTGTTCGAACCCGGAACAGACTTGTATGGATGTGTGTCTGACGTTACACTTTGAGATGTAAAGCTGGTTTCTATCAAATACATTTCTGTTGGTGGCGGAGAATTTATTCTCTTAGCTTAACACCCTTCTCTGAGACGTACGAGCTCAGAGGTTATGTAGTTGATGGTTACTAGTGATACATTCCCAATTTGGTAATGTGGCATACAAAGTGCTGCTGATCATTTGTTGATCGAAGCGTGGCTTTGTGAAAAAGCGTGGCTTTGTGGACGAGACTTCGTCGAGCCTCACAACCCGGTAATGGTCGAAACAGGAATGTTGCGACAAAGGTTTGTAGGGGTAGCGCCCCTAGGGTATGTCATTTCCTTCTGGATGAAGGGTGGTATCATGGTATGGAGCCCAGATACTTACTCATGTGGATACACTTTATTTATTATGTGTGATGTTGGTTATCGAGCGCGCGGATAAAGGTCGGTAACGACCGGGGGATGACATGACTCGTGTGTTAGTTACCTAGTTACAGCTGTACAGCGTGAGGTAGCGTCAGTGTGTTAGTTACCTAGTTACAGCTGTACAGCGTGAGGTAGTGTCGGCCTTTTGTTTGCAGAGATCCGGTTAGGATCCGGGGCGTCTTTCCAGAGGCGTTTCTATTTCGGTAAGGAAGTTCCTTAGCCTGATCATTTGTTGGAAATCCAAAGAAACAATACGAACCCTGTACGATTTTTAGTTGTATTACCTGCTATGGAATGTGGCGGTAACCTGCTATTGAACGTAGTAGCTATAGTAGGCATACAACAATAGTTGTATGCTGGCTAAGATTTATATTATATTTTCGAAATGTTTTTTCTACACTATGCACTAGTAATAATATCAAAAGAGTTTTGATTTTGCGTAGTAAGCATGTTTGACTATCATAAGGAGAAATCTCCTCCAATTCTGCGATTGCATTGTGTGTGTGGCGGGAGGCCTTATGGTAGTTTCATTTTCGAAAAGCATTGCGGATTTCAATGTTTAAAAGCCTTTGTTGCTTGTTTTAAAGATAAACTGTTTTTGTTGCTCACACCAGTCCCATGACTGATCCGGAGTTTATTGTTCCCTTCCTAAACTCTGGGTGCCCACTATTTTCCACACGGGTAGTCTAGAGTTGGGTTTTTCAGATATTCAGGTTTAGTAGATTATCTGGAGTTGGTTCAGTTCTTGGAGTTCAGGACTGCACTTGCTTCTCTTTGTGGTTCGAGCTGATATTGGAGTTATGGGAGTCATTCTCCGATTGATCATTTGGAGATCTCTTCCATTTGTTGTTACTTCCGCTGTATCATTTTTGTTATCTCTGATATTGTTGTATCATATTGATATCATTGTTGTATATCATACTGGATATTGTATTCATTGGAGTTGTATATGATATCATTTATTTCTCTTTATTCCGTTGTGTTGTTTACTTAACTGTGTTATAAGCTCCGGCGAATCGGATTTGAACGGTCGAATCTACGGCATTCGAGTACAAGGTGAAGTATGGATGTTGATTTTCGAACGCGAAAAATCAGAGTCGTTACATTAAGGATCCGTTAAACTATCTACTATGTAGTAATATTCGCTATATACAGTAGTGTCTAATCAGTAAAGTATAATCATATAGAAAATAGCGTTAAAGGGATGGTGAACCTTAACGCGGTCGGATCTTTAAACCAAAATCGTAGTGGGTTCGATATGGTAGGTGACACGACACACAAGGCAATGCCAAGGTAGATATACCAATTACGCATCCGGAATGGTGGTGACGCATAGCAGCCACTACCGCCCACCTTGAACAACACTCCCAAATCAAGGGTGGCCACCAAATCAATCACAAGTAATAGAATGGTATCGAAGAAGTGTGTCCGATCAGAGGTGCTACCTCCTTGGTCCGTCAATCGCTCCTGTTTTAGCCACCTTATGCCAACTCACGGGAGTTGGGTCCACGTATATACCTTAGGATCGTCGCCACCATCCTACTTCATTCTGGAAACTCCACCGCGTACACAGTTGTCAAAGTGGTTTTCGGTATCGACAGAGAGTATGTGCATATCCGATCCCGGTCTCTTTAACAACCAAACGTTATTATAACACCGTGGTCATTTAAAAATATATATACTTTTAAAAACACAATCATTGCCCTTTCAAAACATATCCTTTACTTCAAAATGGTATATACATCAAAAACCAAAATATTATTGTCATTTCAAAACCATATCCTTTACTTCAAAATAGTATATACTTTAAACCAAAATATAATTACTATTTCAAACCCAAATTATCAATGTATTATTTCCATTTCAAAACCTAATTCAATAATATTTCATTTCCATTTCCAAAAAAAATTCAATAATATCTTATATAAATAAAACAAATTTCCAATCACTAATCTTTCTTTAGTTTATATAAACTTGAAATATTCTTTTAAATCATCTTAAACCCAAACCCCATTTTGAAGTCATATTTTAAATTTTCAATTTCATAGGTTTCCAATCAATATATTCATAGATAATTCTTAAATAAATCCCATTTCAAATAAATTCATTTTTCAAACCATATTACTTTCAAAGTTATAACAATTTCGAAAACCAATACTTTGAAAACAATAATACCTTAATTTCAATAAAACATTTCAATTTTGATATATTTCAAGACTTTAAATATTCCAAAATTCCCAACCAAATCTGATAATCTTATATATACCTTAATTCAATTTACAATTATTTAGTTTAGAAATATTTATTTAATAAATTCAAGATCACTTAAATAAAGCTCAAACTTGAAATATTCGTAAATCAAACTTAAAACACCATCAAGTTATACATAGCTTAAATTTTAGAATTTAACCATATATAAAATAATATTTATATAATATCAAAATTAGTATATATATAAACCCTTATTTTCCAAAACCCATAGAAAATCACTTTAAAATATTTTATATATAGACCACGGTGCATGTATATAATTTGCTATCCTATGGTCAAGTGATACAGATATTTATCATTTCAATCCGTAATTTTAAAAATAAAAGTTTATGGTTATATATCATTTCAAACCGCAATCCCGAATGGAATGAAAATGCATAATAACTTGCAGTTTATACAATATAAAATATAGCATCCATTCATCCAAATATCAATAAACAACCATTTATTACAATCATCATCCAATTTAAACAAAACTTCAATATAAAGCATATAAAATATAACAGGCATCAATGAATAGTTTATATTCAATAAAAATTAATAACTGTTTAACTGGCAGTTTTTATGAAATAATAAATAAATTTAACTGTCAAATTATATGCAATAATAAAATTAAATAACAATTTAATTTAAATAAATGCTATCTAAATGAGATGATGATTAAATATATGCCCAAACAATCATAGATAAATTTTAAATCACATCAAAATTTAATTTAACAAACATAAGAAATCTTAGAAGTTGTGAGTGGGTTAAACACTCACCTTCTGAATTTAAATTGAATTTAAATTCAATTTAAACCCAAAAATTTAACCGTCTCAGAATTCGTCCAAACCAGCGTTATCAGGTCTGGAATTTCAATATGATCCCAGCAAAACAAACCGCGCATGAATCCGAGTCCGTATGCAAAAGTTATGAAAATATTAAGATTGGAAAATTCTACTGCTGGGTCGACTTCGAGTTTAACTCTGGTCCGGCGCCTAAGAATCCTGGTGCTTGCTTGGAGTTTTTGCGAAAACGACCCGAAGACCCGAGTAGTTTTCTTCCTGACTCGAAGTAGATGTAGCGTTTTCGCCTCTGAAACTCGAAGCGCAACCCGAAGTTGCCGCAGATCCGCATAATTTTTTTTTCTCTCTTTTTTTTATAAAATTGAAATTGGATTGGGAAGATTAGAGTTTGCAGCCATTGGAAATGAGGAAGAGCAAATGAAATAGTACGTATAGAAATGAGGAATGGAGGCTGCTAGGGTTATAACTGGATATATATAGGCAAAGTCGAAATAGGATAGATGGACCCGATCTATAAACGCGCTGAACGATGAATGGCCCAAAAGCCCGTTTCGACTCCGGAACGAAATTGGGTCAACCCATATATTAAAATAGATGTTTTAAAATATTTTAAACGTAATGGAAAAGGTTTTAGGTTCAAATTGTGTCGTATGAAGAAGTTATGCAAAAATCATATTTTCAAATTGATTTCAATTGCATAAATTTCAAGGCGTTTCGAGTCCGTACGATCAAACGACAAGTCCGATTGCTATGAAACTTGAAACATTATTATAATTCACCGTTACGGATCCGATGAAACTGGTTTCATCGAAATCCGAGTCAGTGGCCAAAATGGCTATTTTTATATTAATTAAATAAATTTAAAATAAAGTACTTAAATCAAATTTCTTATTTAAATTCTGAAATTGACAATCTTTATCACTTTTACTTTCTTAATCCTTCACATTAATTTAAACCAAATCTAGATGTAAATTTAGAGTTAACAATTTTATTCATTTCAGCGTTAAATTACAATTTTCATTATATTCGCAAATTATAAATTAAATTTGCAAAAATTTCTTTTTATTTGATTTTCATTTAATTTCTCAATCTATTAGTATCCAATAGATGAGACTACCATTGGATTCATACTTTATTAAGTAAGTATCTCTAAATTCCATCTAAATTTATATTTACATAATATCTAAATATTAAATTTCATCTATTTGAAATAAATCCAATTACTAAAATTTACATATTAATATATCTTCATTTACAAATGCTATATCAACCAATAGTTATATTATAAATGGAATTTACGTAAATTCCAAATATTACTTCAATTAACGTAAATGTAATAATTATTTTTATTTATTGCAATTGGTTATCAGTTATAATTTAATATACTAAATAGATGGTTAATTCTTAAAATACTTGTTATCATTAACGTTTTAATTTCACTTAAAAGCTATTAATAACCAGCCCAATGTTGCTATTTGATTGAGACCTAATTAAATGCATAAATGAATGGGTAAATGATTAAAGTTTTTGCACTATTGCCACAATTTCATTAATATACACTAAGGTTTATTAAAATCTAGTTGACTCCCATTTAATTATTACAATAATTACTACCCTTGCTTCAAATTTCCAAAATTTAGAAATTACAAATTTTATTTTCAATATTTCCATTTAATAGACTTTCCATTCTATCATCAATCTAATTGCCTTATTATGGATAGTATTACATTATTGAGTCGATTATCAATTTATGGGAAGAATTATTATTGGCCTACTCTTATTACATTAACAATTATCATCTTATTCTAATATTCAATTTATATAGAAATAAATTTCATCCACTTACAAATAAATGAAATTATTACATATTTCCTTCCAATTAATTTAAAATTTAATTCTATAGATTGATTTGATTTAATCGCCAAATATATATTCATAAATTACTTTACATTCACACTTCCGTTATGTTATTAATCACCATTAAAGAAACGTTTATTAATTACAACAACATTGTAATAACTTACCTACATTGATTGTATACGTTTTTCATTATTATCATTCATTAGAATTTTATTCAACTTTCCATTAATATACAAATTTGAATCTCATTCTAGTTATTCTTTATTAAAATTTCACACAATATTATAACTTCGTAGAAGACATCCAATTACTATTTATCATTATAACTTTACAATCTATATAAATTCATTGATTGATTTACTATTTGCCTTTGTTTCCTTATATTCAATTCTTAGCTTAGTATGACAATTTATAGTACTCCATTTAAAAGACATTTCATTTCAATTGTTAATCCTTAGCTTAAGTTTCTACGCTTGCATTTCATTTACTCTTCCGTTACTGTATTAATAATTAGTAACGCTTATTATCAATAATAACATCATAATTACCTAATATTTATATGAACTTTAATTCCAAATATATTCATTGACCAATTAATTTGGTAATTTATAACAGTTGTTATTCTACAATTAATTCTATTTCCAAATAACGTACTACCTTATTACCTAAATTTACGAACAATTACCGTTACAATGTTTTATTGCATAAATCAATTTAATTAACAAATTATAATAGTTTCTACTATACCTTCAATTGGATTTCATTCCAATTTGTCAAGAATTTATTATATTTACCTATGCAACACTTAATTTCCAACATTCGCTCAAATATACATTATAAGATTTTCATTTCTTTTTACATTAAATTACAAAAATCAATTTATATCAACATATTTAAATGGTCGAAATTTACGGGTCGTTACACTCTCCCCCACTCAACACTTTTCGTCCCCGAAAAGGAAAAAGGAAAAGGTGGATTAAATAAACAATATGTCTTATTCAAAATAATAATCTCATAACCAAATAATTTACAAAATTTATTAATTTAAATAAATATACCCATTTATAACCCTTAAATCTTTTTTTTTGTAAAGTTTGGAAAACATTTCAAAATAATTTCTAAGTCCAAAATTTTACGGAAAATTTTGGTAGAGTCTCCTTTGTACGGAGAGGCTCGGGAGAAAATATAATATCAAAATATACAATATATAGCATATGATATCCAAAATTTAATATCCCAACACGGGAAAAACAATATAATAGCGCTATAAACCGTAATCCAAAAACGTACCTATTTGTCGGGCAATTAACGCTTATTTATGGAACCAAAAGCAGTAGCAATTGCTTCCATAACCTGCATTTTACTTATATAATCTAAAAGGGTTAACAATTATATAAGATGAAATATTTAAGGTTGTTTCAATCACAACAACAATCAATACACAAACACTTGCAACAAGGCATACAACCATAAAATCAATCATTCATTCATATCAAACAAAACAAATAGTTGTTCAGGTTCATAACTTTAAATTGTACAGAATGAAGAATAAACTACTAAGTGTACCCTTCACTCAACAGTCTTAGGTGAAACTAAATAGATTATTCCTACATCCAAACAATATTAAAGTATCCTTGCCCAAACAACCATAAACCAAACAAACAATAAATTCAACAATAGATCAAGTTCATTATTATTAATTTCATTCCATATATTGTTGTTTAATTTCCTCTTTATTCATTATTTATTTCTATCCATTCAACCAAATTCCTTGGTAGGTAAATTTATTTCTTAAGTTTTACAGTCATTTTCCAGTATTCATCTTTTATTCTAAGGTAACTTCAACCTATTACTTAAGTTTATTATTATTTATATATAACATTTAAGTCCATAACAACTAGAACATCAATACTTATTAATTTCATTTATTCATTTTTAAATTAATTTACTTTGCATATTTATTCATTTACTTGATTTTATTTATTCATTTATTAATAATATTCATGTTCAATTTTAGTTACTTGGCATAACAGTTATACTTTAGTTCTTATTAATAAAAGAAATTTACTGAATATTTCATTACATAAGTTTACTTGTACAATTTACTATACATTTTCTTATTAAACATTTTCAACTTTTATAAATTTTTGGTAAGTTATATTTATGCTTTTAAAGAATGAAATTGAAAGTTATACAAGTTTTCTCATTTCCTTTAATTATTTTAATGTTCAATAATTATTTCCTTTATTTCATAGGTTACAATTTCAACTTTCATTTAATACCATTTATAACCTAGCATTTAAATCTCTTATTTCCTTTAGAGGTTTCAATTTATTCATTACCTACGTTCCAATTCACTTCAGTAATTAGGACTATTTATTAGAGGTTTTTAGGCTCAAGGAAAAAGTTAGAGAAAAATTTAGTCTCAAAGACAAGAAGTTTGTTTTTTAGACTGAAGGACACTTTTTAGTGTAAATCACAGAATGATAGTTGTAACTATCATTTTCAGTTTATACTAAAAAGTGTCCTTCAAACTAAAAAGCAAACTTGTTGTCTCTGAGACTAATTTTTTTTGCAACTTCTTCCTTGTGCCTATTTAACTGTATTTATTAATGGAAACTTAAGAATTAAATGCCGGGTTTTATTCAAAAATAATTTTAAAATAATAGATAATATATACTTATAATTTATATATCCAATTATATTTAAAACAATTTAAAATAAAATAATCTTGTAGAAAAACTACTACAGTGGCCTTCCCACTTTGAAACTCGAAAATGAATGTCGATGATGCGGCCGCCATCACCGAAATTATTTTCCAGCGACAAAGAGGGGAGTACAACTTATTTCTTTGCGGAATTTCTTTTAAAACATTTTTTTCAAATTCTATTGAAATATTTATATCAGAAAATACTTCTAACAATATTATTATTATATTCCAAAATCAATTGAAAGAAATCTTCAAAATCCCCGGAACTTAAGCTCTAAATTTCCAGTTTTCATTTATTTTATTTTCAACTTAGTTTCAACTATTATTTATATTTTCATTACCTAACACCCAATCTATAGCAACCAAATATATATCTTTATAAAATATTTTTATATATAGAAAATATAATAGGCAAAGTTATTTCATTCACCTATATTAAAACAAATATTATGTCGGTCTGTCCTATTAAGTGTTTAGAAATCCCTATTGATGTCATAGCGTCCCATGCACCAACCAGAATTTATAAATACAAAACGGAACCGATTAACACAATATTAAAACCTTTTTATAACACTAACAAATACGCTCTCTTATATATATACACTCAACGACTCCCATAGGGTATTACTACCATATTAGTAAAGAGTCAGACCCCACAAAGCTAAGGTTTATCGCTAAACCTCGCTCTGATACCAAATGTAACGCCCCACCTTTTTGTATGCTTAAGCAGACACACATGCCAACTTAAACCATACAGAAGGGTGGATTGTTATGGGGTAAATAAGAAAAAAGTGGAGAAATAAAAGAAACAAAATAGAATCTTGCAGCGGAACGATAAAATATAATAATCAAATAACAGTTCATGAAGCTGTTTTACAAAACATTTGATTATACTTATACAATACATATCAGAGTTACACATACCGGAGAATGATAATTATGCAGCGGAATACAATGGTGTAGTAGAATATATAACAAATAGTAATAATAAAATCTTCGTCTTCGTCCTTCAGAAATAGGGCCTTCAAATCCTGAAATGCTCAGGCTGACCCGAGCGAATTGAAAAGACAAAACACTCGAGTCAGAACTAAAAGATCTTATGTAAGTTAAATCAATGAAATAAATATGAGTGTAAACGGCGTCAGAGATGTTTACCGGGTTTGACATCTCCTATCCAATGTCTAACGTGAGTGCAGTAACTTAAGAAATGTTCGGGATTCACATCTCTTAAGGATCCGTTAAACTATCTACTATGTAGTAATATTCGCTATATACAGTAGTGTCTAATCAGTAAAGTATAATCATATAGAAAATAGCGTTAAAGGGATGGTGAACCTTAACGCGGTCGGATCTTTAAACCAAAATCGTAGTGGGTTCGATATGGTAGGTGACACGACACACAAGGCAATGCCAAGGTAGATATACCAATTACGCATCCGGACTGGTGGTGACGCAAAGCAGCCACTACCGCCCACCTTGAACAACACTCCCAAATCAAGGGTGGCCACCAAATCAATCACAAGTAATAGAATGGTATCGAAGAAGTGTGTCCGATCAGAGGTGCTACCTCCTTGGTCCGTCAATCGCTCTTGTTTTAGCCACCTTATGCCAACTCACGGGAGTTGGGTCCACGTATATACCTTAGGATCGTCGCCACCATCCTACTTCATTCTGGAAACTCCACCGCGTACACAGTTGTCAAAGTGGTTTTCGGTATCGACAGAGAGTATGTCCATATCTGATCCCGGTCTCTTTAACAACCAAACGTTATTTTAACACCGTGGTCATTTAAAAATATATATACTTTTAAAAACACAATCATTGCCCTTTCAAAACATATCCTTTACTTCAAAATGGTATATACATCAAAAACCAAAATATTATTGTCATTTCAAAACCATATCCTTTACTTCAAAATAGTATATACTTTAAACCAAAATATAATTACTATTTCAAACCCAAATTATCAATGTATTATTTCCATTTCAAAACCCAATTCAATAATATTTCGTTTCCATTTCCAAAAAAATTCAATAATATCTTATATAAATAAAACAAATTTCCAATCACTAATCTTTCTTTAATTTATATAAACTTGAAATATTCTTTTAAATCATCTTAAACCCAAACCCCATTTTGAAGTCATATTCTAAATTTTCAATTTCATAGGTTTCCAATCAATATATTCATAGATAATTCTTAAATAAATCCCATTTCAAATAAATTCATTTTTCAAACCATATTACTTTCAAAGTTATAACAATTTCGAAAACCAATACTTTGAAAACAATAATACCTTAATTTCAATAAAACATTTCAATTTTGATATATTTCAAGACTTTAAATATTCCAAAATTCCCAACCAAATCTGATAATCTTATATATACCTTAATTCAATTTACAATTATTTAGTTTAGAAATATTTATTTAATAAATTCAAGATCACTTAAATAAAGCTCAAACTTGAAATATTCATAAATCAAACTTAAAACACCATCAAGTTATACATAGCTTAAATTTTAGAATTTAACCATATATAAAATAATATTTATATAATATCAAAATTAGTATATATATAAACCCTTATTTTCCAAAACCCATAGAAAATCACTTTAAAATATTTTATATATAGACCACGGTGCCTGTATATATAATTTCCTACCCTATGGTCAAGTGATACAGATATTTATCATTTCAATCCGTAATTTTAAAAATAAAAGTTTACGGTTATATATCATTTCAAACCGCAATCCCGAATGGAATGAAAATGCATAATAACTTGCAGTTTATACAATATAAAATATAGCATCCATTCATCCAAATATCAATAAACAACCATTTATTACAATCATCATCCAATTTAAACAAAACATCAATATAAAGCATATAAAATATAACAGGCATCAACGAATAGTTTATATTCAATAAAAATTAATAACTGTTTAACTGGCAGTTTTTATGAAATAATAAATAAATTTAACCGTCAAATTATATGCAATAATAAAATTAAATAACAATTTAATTTAAATAAATGCTATCTAACTGAGATGATGATTAAATATATGCCCAAACAATCATAGATAAATTTTAAATCACATCAAAATTTAATTTCACAAACATAAGAAATCTTAGAAGTTGTGAGTGGGTTAAACACTCACCTTTTGAATTTAAATTGAATTTAAATTCAATTTAAACCCAAAAATTTGACCATCTTATAATTCGTCCAAACCAGTGTCATCAGGTCCGGAATTTCAATACGATCCCAGCAAAACAAACCGCGCATGAATCCGAGTCCGTATGCAAAAGTTATGAAAATATGAAGATTGGAAAATTCTGCTGCTGGGTCGACTTCGGGTTTAACTCTGGTCCGGCGCCTAAGAATCCCGGTGCTTGCTTGGAGTTTTTCCGAAAACGACCCGAAGACCCGAATAGTTTTCTTCCTGACTCAAAGTAGATGCAGCGTTTTTGCCTCTGAAACTCGAAGCGCGACCCGAAGTTGCTGCAGATCTGCAGAAAATTTTTTTTCTCTCTTTTTTTTTATAAAATTGAAATTGGATTGGGAAGATTAGAGTTTGCAGCCATTGGAAATGAGGAAGAGCAAATGAAATAGTACGTATAGAAATGAGGAATGGAGGCTGCTAGGGTTTATAACTGGATATATATAGGCAAAGTCGAAATAGGATAGATGGACCCGATCTATAAACGCGCTGAACGATGAATGGCCCAAAAGCCCGTTTCGACTCCGGAACGAAATTGGGTCAACCCATATATCAAAATAGATGTTTTAAAATATTTTAAACGCAATGGAAAAGGTTTCGGGTTCAAATTGTGTCGTATGAAGAAGTTATGCAAAAATTAATATTTTCAAATTGATTTCAATTGCATAAATTTCAAGGCGTTTCGAGTCCGTACGATCAAACGACAAGTCCGATTGCTACGAAACTTGAAACATTATTATAATTCACCGTTATGGATCCGATGAAACTAGTTTCGTCGAAATCCGAGTCAGTGGCCAAAATGGCTATTTTTATATTAATTAAATAAATTTAAAATAAATTAATTAAATCAAATTTCCTATTTAAATTCTGAAATTGACAATCTTTATCACTTTTACTTTCTTAATCCTTCACATTAATTTAAACCAAATCTAGATGTAAATTTAGAGTTAACAATTTTATTCATTTTAGCGTTAAATTTCAATTTTCATTATATTCGCAAATTATAAATTAAATTTGCAAAAATTTCTTTTTACATTATTTTCATTCAATTTCTCAATCTATTAGTATCCAATAGATGAGACTACCATTGGATTCATACTTTATTACGTAAGTATCTCTAAATTCCATCTAAATTTATATTTACATAATATCTAAATATTAAATTTCATCTATTTGAAATAAACCCAATTACTAAAATTTACATATTAATATATCTTGATTTACAAATGCTATATCAACCAATAGTTATATTATAAATGGAATTTACGTAAATTCCAAATATTACTTCAATTAACGTAAATGTAATAATTATTTTTATTTATTGCAATTGGTTATTAGTCATAATTTAATATACTAAATAGATGGTGTAACAACCCGCATATCTATCGATTTTATATTTAAATATTTTATCGTTAGTCGGATGTTAGTCCGAAAAGCTACTTTTTGCATACGGTCAAATTAGGACTCGAGACCACCCCCATTGAGTTCAAAATGACGTTTGCGATCTTTTTGAGTATAAATTTCGATATGTTTGGAGATAGTGAAATCTTCGTCACTTTTCCCACGTGTGACTTTGGTTTGGACTGCACTTCCTTAGTTCAGCTCAACCCCCTTCCTCACTTCATTCACCATTTGTTTTAACATTCAAGCTTCATCAAAAATGGTGGTGGGAAGTGGAAATTGAAACTCCAAACTCAAATTCTATTGCAAATCCGAGATTCAACATCAAATTCACGTGAAGAACATTGATTCAAGCTTGTTGGTGTTCTTGCTTTGCTTTCAAATCTCCATCTTCATCAAATTCCATGAAAAGGTGAGATTTTTGATCTCACATCTTGCCTATGATTGTCATTGGACTGTTGGGAATGATTCCCTATCACTCTAGCATCAACATTTGCATTTGGTTTGGATTGGATTGGCGAAAAACTTCAATTTTCAGTGTTTTGGTGATTTTTCTGGCACTAGGTCGTTCTGGCCTTCGCTAGGTCGTACGCGAGTTAGGGCTTTAGGTCGTGCGCGTTGAAAAGTCACTGCCTTCGTATTTCTGTTCGCCTGCGCTAAGTCGTTCACGAGTTAAGACATAGGTCGTCCACGAGTTAGTGTTTTAGGTCGTCCCCGACCTAACTCCACTAGGTCGTTCCAGGCCTTAAGTCGTAGGTCGCGTGGCACTTTAGGTCGCATGGCCTTGTTCCCCAGTTAGGTCGTAGGACTTTTAACTGTTAGGTCGTACAGACCTTAGCTCGTAGCTCGTATTTAAGCTTAAGTCCTAGGTCGTTAGCTCTTAAATCCTAGGTCGTATGGCTCTTAAGTCCTAGGTCGTTGGCTTTTAAATCGTTAAGTCGTAGGTCGCTGCTCCTACTAAGTCGCTCGGCCATGCCAACTCCGCTAGCTCGCAACTGTTAGGTCGTATGACCTTGAGTCGCTCATATGGGTTAGGTCGCTTGACCTTAAGTCGTAGGTCGTCTCCGACCTAACATTCCCACTGCTATTTCACTAGGTCGCTTGACCTTAAGTCGTAGGTCGCTAGACTTTGTTAAGTCGTAGGTCACTCGACTTTGTTAAGTCGTAGGTCGCCCCCGACCTTACCCTTAGGTCGAATGACCTGTGATTCGCTAGGTCGCGATTTTCCTTAGGTCGTATGACCTATTTTTCCTTAGGTCGCTGGACCAGCTTGCCTTTCCTAGGTCGTTCGACCTATTCTTCTGCTAGGTCGCGTGGCATTCTTCCCTTAGGTCGTTTGGCTTCTCGAGACCGCTTGCCTTCACTAAGTCTCCACTTTGCGTAGGCAATCTTATCTGAAAAGCATTCATCAGAACTTCCACTTTGATGCATTTTGAGCTGATTTCCTTGGATTTTATTCACGTCTCCGAATGTGAATTTTTGTGATAGATTGTTCCAACAATCGTTTTATGACTTGTCACTTTAAAGATATGAAGGTTTTAATACTAGTAGTAAATATCAAAACTCTTTCATCAAATCGATTTCAACACTATTTTTAATATCAAAAGTTCGTTTTCTCAAACCGATTTCCAATCTACTAATATATATAAGCCTTTACTTCACTCGAATGAGAAATCGACTTAAACGACTTAGTAAAACGAGTGGTATGAAACGCTTGCGTTCACTTCATCGGTTAGCTCTTGGACTTGTTCGATTGAACCCTTTTTGTGACAATTTCCTAGTGAAGATTTACAGCTTGTTCGTAAATATTTAAGTTAAGCAAGTGGTTATGGGACATGAAGCTAAACTCATATATTTACTAGCTTGGTGTGATTGACACTTCTCGCTGATCATGATGATCATTTTATGATTTAGACTAGCAATTGTGCGATGTCTCTTTGTTTGCAAGGTTAGACTAGACCGCAGTGGTGTGATTCCGACTCACACATCTCTCTTTGTCCGCAAGGTTAGTCTAGACCGCAGTAGTGTGATTCCGACTCACACATATCTTTTTGTTTGCGAGGTTAGGCTAGACACCACTTGTGTGATTCCATTCACACATACCTTTTTGCTTTTTGGTTAGCCTAGGCCTTAATCGGTGTGATTCCGACTCACACATATGGGGTAGCGCCCCATGGTCTTCGGACCATCATGTGATAGGCCTCTTTCTCTTTTTATGATTTCTGGATTTCTTGTTTGATTTCTGGATTTTTATGTCATTGACTTGTTATGAGTACAAGTTTAGGGTATGATGCCCTCTTTGGATCTTTGAGAAGATTCTCGTGATATTGATCATTTCTCATCGGTTGATCTCCTGTTGATCATCATTTTCATACTTATAGTAGTATGTCAGTATGGATATTTTACGTTTATGCCATATCTCTTATTTTATATCATGTCATCTGATATTTATAGTTAGATTGATCCGTTTATTATTTTCTTAAATAATACTCGGGTCAGACCGAGATGTTACAAGTGCTTCTGCTTGACTTCCTTCCGGGATTTGCTACTCTGACTTTTGGGCTGCCTATTTAGTTTAGTAGTTTTTGTTGTATACACTTGAGATATGGACTCATAGTTGTATTCTTTTGGTATAGCACATGTTGCTATTCTTTTGTATTATTGTGGAACTTTTTGACCACTACTCTGATGTACACTTTCATGTGTTAGTTATATATTCATATCTTCTTCCGCCTTTGTGATATGGATGTCTGTGACTGCTTTGTGTTATGTTTATTTCTATGTTTGTTTCCGAAGATTATTTTATAGCCACCGTGTGATAATCAATTACATGGATGGTCGCTCCTCAACAGCCTTATTCTCCGCGCTAGTTGACAGCACTACATCATAGTGTCCTTGGCTAGCGTGGGTATTGAGGTGGGGCGTCACAGCTTGGTATCAGAGCCAAACTTCGGAACAATGTAGAATAACTTAACAAGGATCATCGTCCTAAGTCCACCTTAGGAGTTGTGTTTCAGGATTTAGTTCGAGTCCTCGAACCGACTTATCCTGTTTTCTTTATTATTCATTGTTTCATCATTCAAGATTGCTTGATGTTCATTGGTGAATAACCTTCTTCTTTCTCTTCTTTCTTTCTAAAGGAAGAGGATGTCAAGACCAGGCCATCCCAGAGCTGGAACATCTACTGCTGCTCCTCGAGATGGAGTTTTTATGACAACTCAACAGCTTCTTGAATTAGTGACGAATGCACAAGCAGCTGGAGCTAACCCGGAACCTACTCACCCAAAGTCGGGATTTGCACGGTTGTGCAGCGATTACACCAATTTGGGTGGGAAGCCCTTCAAAGGTTCCGAACCTATTATCGAGGTTCAAGCTTGGTTAAAATCATGCGATCGAATCTTCTCTCGCATGAACCTTGTCGATCTGCACCGTGTTCAAGTGGCTTCCAGTATGCTCCAAGAGAGAGCATTGGATTGGTATGAACTCCTTACTTCCGAAATTAATGAAGCGGACCTCACCTGGGGGCACTTCCGGGAACGCTTCGAATCGAAATTCGTACCCGAGGCTGAAAAGGTAACTTTGGCTCGGCGATTTATTGACCTTGTTCAAGGTCAGGCTTCTGTGGCGGACTACGTCGCATCATTCGAATCCCTTTCCAAATATGGGGTCGAATATATAAATACTCCACTAAAGAAGAACCAGAGGTTCGTTTATGGCTTAAACAAAAGCCTCAAGAAGCCATTACTTTTGAAGTTAGAAGTTTCTTTCGACCAAATTGTAGATATCGCTCTTCGCCTTGAAGAGGCTGATAGAGAAAGTGATGTTGAAGTAGTAGCTTCCAAACCCAGCTTTAACAACAAAAAGAGGCCCAACAAATTTAAAGGCCCTTATCCCAACAAAAAGGGTA
The DNA here is from genome assembly GCA_030737815.1 of Allium fistulosum. Classification (NCBI taxonomy): domain Eukaryota; kingdom Viridiplantae; phylum Streptophyta; class Magnoliopsida; order Asparagales; family Amaryllidaceae; genus Allium; species Allium fistulosum. The sequence continues at coordinate 934,636,187 of CM060901.1, read as the reverse complement.
AGCAAGCGATTCCTTCTGCAAAGGCTCCTTCTCCTAATGACGCGAGATGCTTCAACTGTGGATCTGGGGATCATTATGCGAACAAGTGTTCAAAGCCCAAATCTTGTCGCTATTGTAAAAGCCCAGATCATTTTATACATCAATGCCTCAAACGTGAAGGCAAGAAGGAGGGAAAGTTGAATGTGGCTAAAGCCTCTGGCAACACATCTCATGGCCAAGGTATTTCTCATTCCATTCTTGATGGCACTATTTTATTTCATAATCAATCTATTAGAGTTCTCTTTGATACGGGTGCATCCCATTCTTTTATATCAAAGGAACTTGTAGACACTTTTTCCTTAAGTGTTACTGCATTAATGACTTCTTTAAGGATTGCGAATCCTGTTGGTGGTTCCGCAACTCTTAGTTTGCTTTGTAAAGATGTGGAGATTATTTTATGCGATTTTTCTTTCCTAGCCGATTTGCATGTTATGCGTTACTTAGCCTTTGGAATAATTTTGGGTATGGATTGACTTACTCGTTATGAAGCTCATATCCTATGTCCTGAGCGGACTATTTATCTCCGACATCCGCAATCTGTTAACCAGATTTCTATTATTCTTAATGATTCGGATTCCGCTTTGGTTGCATCTTTATATTCTTTAAATCCTCGTGATGATGATAATGATGACGAGGAGGATGTCATTTCTCTTATTCGCGTCGTTCGTGAATTTTCCGACATCTTTGAGCCCGTTTTAGGACTTCCACCAAAGCGAGCAATTGAGTTCAAAATTAATCTTATATCTGGAGCTCAACCTGTTACCCGTCCTCCTTATCGCATGTCCAATAAGGAGAACGAAGAGATGCGCAAACAACTATCCGAGTTGGAGACGAAGCAACTTATTCGCTCTAGTTCCTCGCCTTGGGGAGCTTCAGCTATTTTCGTAAGTAAGTCCGATGGTACACTTAGGCTTTGCGTTGACTACCGCAAGCTTAATGATCTTACTATTAAGAATAAATATCCATTGCCTCGGATTGATGATCTGTTTGATCAACTTAGTGGGGCTAGAGTCTTTTCACAACTGAACTTGGCTACCGGTTTCCATCAGCTTCGTATTGCAGAGGATAGTATTCCTTTGACTTCGTTCCGTACGCGTTATGGATCTTATGAATGGCTAGTTATGCCATTCGGTTTAACGAATGCTCCGGCTTATTTCGTTGACCTTATGAATAGAGTTTTCAAAGATTTTCTCGATCGGTTTGTTCTCATCTTTATTGATGATATTCTTGTGTATTCTAAAACCGAGGAGGAACACGAAAAGCACCTTCAAATTGTATTGGAAACTCTTAGGAGCAATCAACTAAAAGCAAAATTTTCTAAATGCCATTTTTGGCAATCTAGTGTGAAATTTCTCGGTCATATCATTTCCGAATCCGGAATATCCGTGGATCCTTCAAAGATTGAAGCGATTCAAAATTGGAAGAGACCGGAGAGCGTGACTGAAATCCGTAGCTTTCTCGGATTGGCAGGTTATTACCGCCGTTTTATAAAAGACTTTTCTAAGATTGCCGTACCTCTTACTGGCTTAACAAAGAAAGGTGTTAAATACATTTGGTCGGACAAATGTGAAACTTCTTTTCAGAAATTAAAAGAACTCCTTTCTGATGCTCCTATTCTTATTATTCCCGAAGGGAATCTAGACTTTGTCGTTTATACCGATGCTAGTCGCGTTGGTTTGGGTGCCGTTCTTATGCAAAAAGAACGTGTTATTGCTTATGCTTCTAGGCAATTGAAGCCAGCCGAGACTAGATATGCCACACACGATTTAGAACTCGCGGCTATCGTTTTCGCCCTTTGAATTTGGCGACATTATCTTTTGGGAGAAAAGTTTATTCTTTATACTGATCATAAGTCTTTGAAATATTTGTTTTCTCAAAAGGAACTTAATTTGCGTCAACAGCGTTGGCTCGAATTTCTTGCCTCTTATGATCTTGACATTCTTTATACTCCCGGAAAGGGGAATCGAGTTGCCGACGCACTTAGTCGAAAACAACAAGCGGTTGTTTCCATGATGATATCTGAATGGAACGATCTCGAACTTTTATCCACTTGTGAAATTCGAGATCGCGTTTCCGATTTGTGTTCATCTCTTGTTTTATGTAGCCTTGAGGCTCGTCCTTCTTTATTAGACCGCATTCTTGAAACTCAACAGCTAGATCCTGAATTGGCTTTGCTTGGCCAAAATCTTAAGGATAAACCGATATTGAAGGTTTGAAAGACTTTGATATCGATTCTCGTGGCGGCATTCGAAAATTTGGTAGATTGATCGTACCAAATATTAGTGATCTTCGTAGAGACGTTCTAGAAGATTCTCATCGTTCCAAGTATTCCATTCATCCCGGTAGCAGTAAAATGTACGCTGATATGAAGCGACTTTATTATTGGGAGGGAATGAAATCTGATATCGCTAACTTTGTTAAGTGTTGCATGACTTGCCAACTTGTTAAGGCTGAACATCAAAGGCCCGGTGGGTTATTGCAACCGTTGGAAATTCCAGTATGGAAGTGGGATCAAATTTCCATGGATTTTATTGATGGCCTTCCCCGTTCTCGTTCGGGTCATAATAGCTTATGGGTGATTGTTGATAGACTTACTAAGTCTGCCCATTTTATTCCTGTTCGGTCGAACCGAACCGTTCCTCTTCTGGCCAAACTTTTTATTAAAGAAATTGTTAAACTGCATGGAGTACCTTCTTCCATTGTTAGTGATCGGGATCCATTGTTTACTAGTGGATTCTGGAAGAGTCTTCAAAAAGCTTTGGGAACGAAGCTTAATTTTAGCACCGCTTATCACCCCCAGTCCGATGGACAAACTGAGCGTGTGAACCAAACACTTGAAGATCTTCTTCGTTCTTGTGTGCTTGATTTCGGTGGAAGTTGGGAAGATCATATTTCACTTGTTGAATTTTCCTATAATAACAGCTTCCAATCTAGTATTGGTATGGCTCCTTTCGAGGCACTCTATGGAAGGCCATGCCGATCTCCTTCTTGTTGGCTTGAGGCCGGTGAAAAACTGGTTTTAGGACCAGATTTTATTCGAGATTCCACAGAAAAGATTGAGCTTATTCGACATAGGATGAAAGAAGCACAGAGTAGACAAAAATCCTATGCCGATAACCGAAGAAGGAAATTAGAATTTTCTGTTGGTGATCTTGTATTTATTCGTGTTTTACCAATGAAGGGTGTAGTACGTTTCAGTCGATCGGGAAAGTTAGCGCCTCGATATATTGGGCCATTTCCTATCACTGAACGTATTGGTTCCATGGATTATCGCCTTTCTTTACCGGCTCAGTTTTCTGCCATGCATGATGTGTTTCATGTTTCTCAATTACGGAAGTGCCTTCGGGATTCCGATTCGATACTTGAGCCCGGTGTTGTGGAAGAGATTGAAGTTTCACCTAATTTGACTTATGAGCAGCATCCTGTTCGAATTATTGCTTCGGAGATCAAACGTCTTCGAAATAAAGATGTCCCGCTTGTTAAAGTTCAATGGTCCTCAAATCCTAAGGATTGCTCTTGGGAAACTAGAGAATTCATCGAGCGTACACATCCGGAATTGCTTTCTCCTGCTCTTTAAGGTAAACTTCTTAATCCCAATTTCTTTTTGTGTTAATATGCTTTTATGGTTGTTACTTTTATTTCCACCGTATATATTGCGAGGACGCAATTTCTTTAAGGAGGGGAGTCTGTAACAACCCGCATATCTATCGATTTTATATTTAAATATTTTATCGTTAGTCGGATGTTAGTCCGAAAAGCTACTTTTTGCATACGGTCAAATTAGGACTCGAGACCACCCCCATTGAGTTCAAAATGACGTTTGCGATCTTTTTGAGTATAAACTTCGATATGTTTGGAGATAGTGAAATCTTCGTCACTTTTCCCGCGTGTGACTTTGGTTTGGACTGCACTTCCTTAGTTCAGCCCAACCCCCTTCCTCACTTCATTCACCATTTGTTTTAACATTCAAGCTTCATCAAAAATGGTGGTGGGAAGTGGAAATTGAAACTCCAAACTCAAATTCTATTGCAAATCCGAGATTCAACATCAAATTCACATGAAGAACATTGATTCAAGCTTGTTGGTGTTCTTGCTTTGCTTTCAAATCTCCATCTTCATCAAATTCCGTGAAAAGGTAAGATTTTTGATCTCACATCTTGCCTATGATTGTCATTGGACTGTTGGGAATGATTCCCTATCACTCTAGCATCAACATTTGCATTTGGTTTGGATTGGATTGGCGAAAAACTTCAATTTTCAGTGTTTTGGTGATTTTTCTGGCACTAGGTCGTTCTAACCTTCGCTAGGTCGTACGCGAGTTAGGGCTTTAGGTCGCGCGCGTTGAAAAGTCACTGCCTTCGTATTTCTGTTCGCCTGCGCTGAGTCGTTCACGAGTTAAGTCATAGGTCGTCCACGAGTTAGTGTTTTAGGTCGTCCCCGACCTAACTCCACTAGGTCGTTCCAGGCCTTAAGTCGTAGGTCGCGTGGCACTTTAGGTCGCATGGCCTTGTTCCCCAGTTAGGTCATAGGACCTTTTAACTGTTAGGTCGTACAGACCTTAGCTCGTATTTAAGCTTAAGTCCTAGGTCGTTAGCTCTTAAATCCTAGGTCGTATGGCTCTTAAGTCCTAGGTCATTGGCTTTTAAATCGTTAAGTCGTAGGTCGCTGCTCCTACTAAGTCGCTCGGCCATGCCAACTCCGCTAGCTCGCAACTGTTAGGTCGTATGACCTTGAGTCGCTCATATGGGTTAGGTCGCTTGACCTTAAGTCGTAGGTCGTCTCCGACCTAACATTCCCACTGCTATTTCACTAGGTTGCTTGACCTTAAGTCGTAGGTCGCTAGACTTTGTTAAGTCGTAGGTCGCTCGACTTTGTTAAGTCGTAGGTCGCCCCCGACCTTACCCTTAGGTCGAATGACCTGTGATTCGCTAGGTCGCGATTTTCCTTAGGTCGTATGACCTATTTTTCCTTAGGTCGCTGGACCAGCTTGCCTTCCCTAGGTCGTTCGACCTATTCTTCTGCTAGGTCGCGTGGCATTCTTCCCTTAGGTCGTTTGGCTTCTCGAGACCGCTTGCCTTCACTAAGTCTCCACTTTGCGTAGGCAATCTTATCTGAAAAGCATTCATCAGAACTTCCACTTTGATGCATTTTGAGCTGCCGAATGTGAATTTTTGTGATAGATTGTTCCAACAATCGTTTTATGACTTGTCACTTTAAAGATATGAAGGTTTTAATACTAGTAGTAAATATCAAAACTCTTTCATCAAATCGATTTCAACACTATTTTTAATATCAAAAGTTCGTTTTCTCAAACCGATTTCCAATCTACTAATATATATAAGCCTTTACTTCACTCGAATGAGAAATCGACTTAAACGACTTAGTAAAACGAGTGGTATGAAACGCTTGCGTTCACTTCGTCGGTTAGCTCTTGGACTTGTTCGATTGAACCCTTTTCGTGACAATTTCCTAGTGAAGATTTACAGCTTGTTCGTAAATATTTAAGTTAAGCAAGTGGTTATGGGACATGAAGCTAAACTCATATATTTACTAGCTTGGTGTGATTGACACTTCTCGCTGATCATGATGATCATTTTATGATTTAGACTAGCAATTGTGCGATGTCTCTTTGTTTGCAAGGTTAGACTAGACCGCAGTGGTGTGATTCCGACTCACACATCTCTCTTTGTCCGCAAGGTTAGTCTAGACCGCAGTAGTGTGATTCCGACTCACACATATCTTTTTGTTTGCGAGGTTAGGCTAGACACCACTTGTGTGATTCCATTCACACATACCTTTTTGCTTTTTGGTTAGCCTAGGCCTTAATCAGTGTGATTCCGACTCACACATATGGGGTAGCGCCCCATGGTCTTCGGACCATCGTGTGATAGGCCTCTTTCTCTTTTTATGATTTCTGGATTTCTTGTTTGATTTCTGGATTTTTATGTCATTGACTTGTTATGAGTACAAGTTTAGGGTATGATGCCCTCTTTGGATCTTTGAGAAGATTCTCGTGATATTGATCATTTCTCATCGGTTGATCTCCTGTTGATCATCATTTTCATACTTATAGTAGTATGTCAGTATGGATATTTTACGTTTATGCCATATCTCTTATTTTATATCATGTCATCTGATATTTATAGTTAGACTGATCCGTTTATTATTTTCTTAAATAATACTCGGGTCAGACCGAGATGTTACAGGTGCTTCTGCTTGACTTCCTTCCGGGATTTGCTACTCTGACTTTTGGGATGCCTATTTAGTTTAGCAGTTTTTGTTGTATACACTTGAGATATGGACTCATAGTTGTATTCTTTTGGTATAGCACATGTTGCTATTCTTTTGTATTATTGTGGAACTTTTTGACCACTACTCTGATGTACACTTTCATGTGTTAGTTATATATTCATATCTTCTTCCGCCTTTGTGATATGGATGTCTGTGACTGCTTTGTGTTATGTTTATTTCTATGTTTGTTTCCGAAGATTATTTTATAGCCACCGTGTGATAATCAATTACATGGATGGTCGCTCCTCAACAGCCTTATTCTCCGCGCTAGTTGACAGCACTACATCGTAGTGTCCTTGGCTAGCGTGGGTATTGAGGTGGGGCGTCACAGATGGTTAATTCTTAAAATACTTGTTATCATTAACGTTTTAATTTCACTTAAAAGCTATTAAGAACCAGCCCAATGTTGCTATTTGATTGAGACCTAATTCAATGCATAAATGAATGGGTAAATGATTAAAGTTTTTGTACTATTTCCACAATTTCATTAATATACATTAAGGTTTATTAAGTTCTAGTTGACTCCCATTTAATTATTACAATAATTACTACCCTTGCTTCAAATTTCCAAAATTTAGGAATTATAAATTTTATTTTCAATATTTCCATTTAATAGACTTTCCATTCTACCATCAATCTAATTGCCTTATTATGGATAGTATTACATTATTGAGTCGATTATCAATTTATGGGAAGAATTATTATTGGCCTACTCTTATTACATTAACAATTATCATCTTATTCTAATATTCAATTTATATAGAAATAAATTTCATCCACTTACAAATAAATGCAATTATTACATATTTCCTTCCAATTAATTTAAAATTTAATTCTATAGATTGATTTGATTTAATCGCCAAATATATATTCATAAATTACTTTACATTCACACTTCTGTTATGTTATTAATCACCATTAAAGAAACGTTTATTAATTACAACAACATTGTAATAACTTACCTACATTGATTGTATACGTTTTTCATTATTATCATTCATTAGAATTTTATTCAACTTTCCATTAATATACAAATTTGAATCCCATTCTAGTTATTCTTTATTAAAAATTCACACAATATTATAACTTCGTACAAGACATCCAATTACTATTTATCATTATAACTTTACAATCTATATAAATTCATTGATTGATTTACTATTTGCCTTTGTTTCCTTATATTCAATTCTTAGCTTAGTATGATAATTTATAGTACTCCATTTAAAAGACATTTCATTTCAATTGTTAATCCTTAGCTTACGTTTCTACTCTTGCATTTCATTTACTCTTCCGTTACTGTATTAATAATTAGTAACGCTTATTATCAATAATAACATCATAAGTACTTAATATTTATATGAACTTTTATTCCAAATATATTCATTGACCAATTAATTTGGTAATTTATAATAGTTGTTATTCTACCATTAATTCTATTCCAAATAACGTACTACCTTATTACCTAAATTTACGAACAATTATCGTTACAATGTTTTGTTGCATAAATCAATTTAATTAACAAATTATAATGGTTTCTACTATTCCTTCGATTGGATTTCATTCCAATTTGTCAAGAATTTATTATATTTACCTATGCAACACTTAATTTCCAACACTCGCTCCAATATACATTATAAGATTTCCATTTCTTTTTACGTTAAATTACAAAAATCAATTTAAATCAACATATTTAAATGGTTGAAATTTACGGGTCGTTACATTATATATGTTACCATAAGCCTCCATGTTTATTAATTGACAATTGATTGCTTGCATAAATTACTTTTCCTCCATTTTATTCTCTTGCACTAACATATATGTTTCTAATCATGTCAATTAGTTGCTACAATATATGTTCCCTTTCTTGCTAGTTCCTGTCAATTAATCACCTCTACTAATTAATTGAATATTAATTTCCCTTTAAACAAACACCATCAATTAATCTTCCCTATTAATTGATTTTATATAATTTCTCTCTCTAATTTATTTGTTACACAAATATATATGTATTCCAAATAATATTAATTATTTGCCTCATTTACAAACATTTCTTTGTTTTAAAACTTCAAACATATAAAACTTAATTAAATTATTTTCATATATAATTGTAATTTAACGCGGGGTGTTACATTCTCCCCACTTAGGAAATTTCATCCTCGAAATTTTATAAGGGCTCAATTATGTAATTTCTCGTATTAATCACATCCATTTTGTGTACATCCAATTTTGCAACAATCTGTGCATAGTGCAAAGTGCAATACATCATAAAATATATGCATGTACAAGAATTTCTATGCGGTACCTCCAACATGAATACTTTTTCTTTTATAAAATCCTTTTAAAACATGATGCGCACACCCTAAATATACTTGCAATTTCTATATGAATGCAATATTTTGAAAACTCAAAACATTTTTCATTCAATTGTTTCCACACTCCAACTGAATAGGAGCATAGTTCAACAAATATTTACGTCCAAACATACCACACAACTTTTAATTTTCGAATTTTAGAAAATTCTAATTTTTCAAATTCGATTTCTTATGTCATAAAGAAGGTGGAAAATGAAAAAACTTCATATTTTTCTGATTTTCTTTTGCGCACATCTTCCTCCGTACTTGGGATTTAGGCTACAATTCTAAAAAAAATTTATTTACTTCCCCAAGCACAATTTACATAAGAAAATATCTCTTTTTAAATTTTTCTGTTGACGTTTCTGTCGCTTTCTTTAAATTTGTTATTTTCCTTTTAGTTATCTTATTCTGCTTTTACTCTTTTTTTATACAGCAACTAAACACAGCTATCATCTAGGGCAAGGAGGTCTAGGGCCATGTCCACTTTGACACAGAAAGGTCCTACTCTAGGAATCCAAGTACCTCATATGCTCCTCCTACTACCTATTAATTGTTACCAACTTACGTTGTATTACTCATGACGAATAAGATTTATTCATCTCTTCTATTCCATGCTGAAAAAGGTATATCTCATTTACTGCAATGGATAAGGGTTTCAATCTATGCAGTCTCTATCTAAAAAGACAACTAAGCTTGGGGAAATTTTCTCTTTACCTTTCATTTTTCCCCAACTAAGATCTACCTATCCCAACCATGTGTGTCTTATCATCTTACTAATATCATTTCACTATTCTTCTATAGTCTGCACACATGAAGCAACATTTCTAGATTTTCACCAGTGTCCTATAAACCTTACGGGAACTTTTATTATTACTAAGAGTAATTACTGCTATAACCTTATACTTTCCGCATTACACCTAGGAAATGATTCCTATCTGCTCCATATTTAAAAGCCTGATGTGGTTTGGTATTTATCAATTTTTCTTCAAAAATTAAAACTTCTAAATTTTATCTTTTCAAAAACTTATTTACTTTTCCACCAAACTATTTTTTTTCTTTTAAACATGTCTTGCTTGTTCTTAAAACATTTATCTTTTTCTTGACTTTAAAAAAAATGTCCTCACATGTTTTCAAAATATCCTTCTCTTTTTTTATTTTTTATTTTTTTTTATTTTTTTATAGACGTTCAAATTTACTAAAAATGGGGTAAATAAGAACAATTATTTTATCAAAAATCTCTTAACTTTCCTACTCTTCCAATTACTTAACCTTGAAGAAGTTACTAACTTACTACACTTAATGGTTTTATACCTTAATGTGTTGGAATTACTTTCTCTTATGAGAAACCATTAATGCTAAAACCTTTTATGAATTCTTTAAAGGAGGATTTCATGTTTATGTGAAATTATAAGTAATTTATTTTATATTTTATCGAAATAGGCTATACAAAAATGGTGCTTTCCATACATTGTACATCTCTTTCACGTATTCCTTATAACTTGCACAAAACATGTTTATTTGTGATTCATAGAAAATTATACCATTATTCATTTCATTCCAATAGATTAAGGCATGTTTACTGTAACGACCCAGGATTTTGCAATTATTTTATTATCGTTATTAGACGATTAATATTGTTGCTAATTGCTGAGTGAAGTTTTTAAATCAGGTTGAAATTCTTTGTATTATATTATCAAGTGTTTATATGGGCTTTATGAATTTAAATCTTGGCCCACATTTGTATTTCAAGGGATGTGATAATTAATAAGGCCGGGGGCTAATTCTTTTTCCCTCCGTTCAATTTTCGCTAGCCCTAGTTAAGAAGAAACAAAAATGGCGGCTCAGTTCGTTTTCGTCGTTCGATCAAAATTAGGGTTCGCGCGCTAAGGCGATCTGAAGGGGGAAAGAGGAGGGCTTCGGTTGCTCAATCGAGTTCAAGCGCTGGCTTCGCTCGATTGCAGGTGGGCTCGGCTTCTTCTAAATTCGTCGACAAGGTGAATTCGACTCACCTCTAATTCGAACTGTTACGTGAATATCTTGACTTCGTTCGTGTTGTTCGATTTTCGTGACTTGTTCACCTTTTAACTTCAAACCCTTTACTTTTGTCACATATATTTTATGACTTCTGTGGTTATCATTCTGCTGCGTGAAATTCTTGAATTGGAACCGATTCGAGGCTTTTGATTTTGTTGTACCCATTAATTGAATTTGCTGTTTGAATTCATCTCGACCATAAATATTTGTTTTCGTGATAATCATTGATCGATTTGGTTTGGACGTTGATTTTGAACTATTCATTATTCTTAGTAATTTCGTTTTGATGTTGCTGTTTTCTTGTTTCTGGGTATCACGGCATTGCTTTATCTTGTGACCACCACTAACTTCTGTCATTTGATTTGTTTCATTTGAGTTGCACCATTTCCTTTTGTTCTCGAGTAGGATACATGCATACATATTGTACAGTTGCCACAGTCTTAATACCATGCACTTTTAGGCATTATATCTGGACTTGTTCGTCTAGTCTTGGAGGCTGCTCCTTTGTTCAATGATTATTTATGTCCACTGATATTAATAATTATGCTCTGTCCAGTTTTAGTTGGTCTTCGTGACAATTTCAGTTGGATTATGTAGTCTGGGTTTTTGATTTGTATTACTTGAACTATTTTGATCTTTGGTACTGCTTCATTTGAGATGGCTATGTATGTGTATGCATATATATATGTGCATACATGTATAATTGTATCTGTTTGACTTTGAATTTTCTTGACTTCGGCGCTGAGCATTTTTGTGTTCTTCCCTGACCTTCTGGTAGCTCTGGATTTGATTTAACTTTATCATTTTCTTTGCAAACAATGGCCATCACCATTGCTTTGATATTGATGATGCTCTGTCCAATTTTGGTTAGTCTGCATTTGGTATTGTTCTATTCTTTGAGGCATGACTCGTTGTATTTATTAGTTAGTATTCCACTTGAGCATTTGGAATTTTAGCATATCTCTTGTTGCATTCCTGGTGTCATTGATGAATTGTTGTACTGTGTTCACTTGAGTATTGGTACATTAGTCACTGATGTAATTTGGTTTGTAGTGCTTTGTGCATTCATGTAGTCTGGTACAATTGCATTGGGTTTGTTCTTGGTTGTAACTGGACCAGAACTCGTATTCTTCATTGTATACACTTGTTCACTTGATTCATTGCTGTATTGTGTTCACATGATTACTTGAGTTTACATATGTTAGTGATGTCATACTCACTATTGCCTGGTCTGCATATATGAAGTGTTCATCTCTGATGGCACTGCCCAGTGTTGTTTTGAGACTATTTACCTCGTGATGGTATCACTTGTGTACTGTCAGGTCCAAATTACATTTGCACTGTCCAGTTTCATGTGTCTTCGAGTTCTGTCCTCTGTTCTTTGAGACATTTAGTATAAGTGTACCTCACTGGCTCTTGCTTTACTTGGGTTCGAGTCATTTGATTTAACTATCATGTATTTACATACATCAGTGATCATACATAAATATATGTATGCAGTTGCACCATGGTATATTTCTTTTGTTCATTCTATTCGGCTGGTTTGTGTTTCACTTGCATTATTGTAGTGGCGAGGCAGTACACGCATGCGTGTACTGCATCCCTAGCAAAAGTGACAGTTTTAATTGATATTTCGATTGTTGAATTGATTCGTTGGTTCAATTCAGTATTTTGAAGTTGTATCCTGATTTGGTTTAAGCTGATGATTTTGTTGATATCTAATTATCTTTTAGATAATTAGATTATATGTTTTCTAATTATCGTATCGATAATTAGATCTTTGTTTACGATGTTTTGTTGGCTAGGGTTTCACTTTGACCCTACAATTTTGATTGCTGTTAGTACTCACATGTCGTGATGATTTCACGTACTGTGTGGCGAGGCAGTGCACACGTGCGTGTACTGCAGCCACACATAAATTTGATGTGTTTGATCATTTTGAGATTTGCTGATTTGTTGATTTACACTTTTTAGTGTTATATCTGCCGTTATCCGATTCTTTCATCAAGGAGTCGGATATACGGAATTTCTGTGACTGTCACCTATTTGATGTTGATTATTATTGCTTTTATGCACTAATAACTGAGTTTGAATTAGACTGACCCGTGTATTATTTTCTTTTGAATGTAATACTCGGGTCAGACCCGAGTTATTTCAGGTTGTAGATTTCCTTCTTTGAGTTGCTGTTCGGGCTATGAAGACTTTTCACATCTTCTGAAGTTGTCTTTGTCATTTTGTAGAAATCGTGTCATTGTATAGGATGATATGTATTCATGTATATTAGTTGATAATGTACTTGTATATATAACTTCCAGAGTCGACAGTTGTAGTTGCATCATATGTATTGTGTCAACTATATTGTAACTGACATCAGTTATATATATATATATATGAGATCTTTTGTTAATTGTGTTCCGCATTCTTTTGTATCTGTGTTGTTTTTATATATATTGTCCTAAACTATTATGAACCATCGTAGCTTGTTTTATACTAGAATTGGGTATGTCGATGGGAGTAAATAAATACGAGATGAAAAATAAAAACATATACCACTCCTATCGAAATAACCAATACTAGTGTAAGGCCAACTACGAATGGCCGCTCCTATCCAGCCTCATTCTTCGTAATAATAGACAGTATTTCTTTTAATACTCTTTGTTATTATGAGCATAGAGGTGGGGCGTTACAGTTGGTATCAGAGCTTGGGGTTTATGGACATAATATAAAATATAACTTAGATGGAACATATGTTAGGGGGGGAGTCTGTAACGACCTAGGATTTTGCAATTATTTTATTATCGTTATTAGACGATTAATATTGTTGCTAATTGCTGAGTGAAGTTTTTAAATCAGGTTGAAATTCTTTGTATTATATTATCAAGTGTTTATATGGGCTTTATGAATTTAAATCTTGGCCCACATTTGTATTTCAAGGGATGTGATAATTAATAAGGCCAGGGGCTAATTCTTTTTCCCTCCGTTCAATTTTTGCTAGCCCTAGTTAAGAAGAAACAAAAATGGCGGCTCAGTTCGTTTTCGTCATTCGATCAAAATTAGGGTTCGCGCGCTAAGGCGATACGAAGGTGGAAAGAGGAGGGCTTCGGCTGCTCAATCGAGTTCAAGCACTGGCTTCGCTCGATTGCAGGTGTGCTCGGCTTCTTCTAAATTCGTCGACAAGGTGAGTTCGAATCACCTCTAATTCGAACTGTTACGTGAATATCTTGACTTCGTTCGTGTTGTTCGATTTTCGTGACTTGTTCACCTTTTAACTTCAAACCCTTTACTTTTGTCACATATATTTTATGACTTCTGTGGTTATCATTCTGCTGCGTGAAATTCTTGAATTGGAACCGATTCGAGGCTTTTGATTTTGTTGTACCCATTAATTGAATTTGCTGTTTGAATTCATCTCGACCATAAATATTTGTTTTCGTGATAATCATTGATCGATTTGGTTTGGACGTTGATTTTGAACTATTCATTATTCTTAGTAATTTCGTTTTGATGTTGCTGTTTTCTTGTTTCTGGGTATCACGGCATTGCTTTATCTTGTGACCACCACTAACTTCTGTCATTTGATTTGTTTCATTTGAGTTGCACCATTTCCTTTTATTCTCGAGTAGGATACATGCATACATATTGTACAGTTGCCATTGTCTTAATACCGTGCACTTTTAGGCATTATATCTGGACTTGTTCGTCTAGTCTTGGAGGCTGCTCCTTTGTTCAGTGATTATTTATGTCCACTGATATTAATAATTATGCTCTGTCCAGTTTTAGTTGGTCTTCGTGACAATTTCAGTTGGATTATGTAGTCTTGGTTTTTGATTTGTATTACTTGAACTATTTTGATCTTTGGTACTGCTTCATTTGAGATGGCTATGTATGTGTATGCATATATATATATATATGTGCATACATGTATAATTGTATCTATTTGACTTTGAATTTTCTTGACTTCGGCGCTGAGCATTTTTGTGTTCTTCCCTGACCTTCTGGTAGCTCTGGATTTGATTTAACTTTATCATTTTCTTTGCAAACAATGGCCATCACCATTGCTTTGATATTGATGATGCTCTGTCCAGTTTTGGTTAGTCTGCATTTGGTATTGTTCTATTCTTTGAGGCGTGACTCGTTGTATTTAGTAGTTAGTATTCCACTTGAGCATTTGGAATTTTAACATATCTTTGGTTGCATTCCTGGTGTCATTGATGCATTGCTGTACTATGTTCACTTGAGTATTGGTACATTAGTCACTGATGTAATTTGGTTTGCAGTGCTTTGTGCATTCGTGTAGTCTGGTACAATTGCATTGGGTTTGTTCTTGGTTGTAACTGGAACAGAACTCGTAGTCTTCATTGTATACACTTGTTCACTTGATTCATTGCTGTATTGTGTTCACGTGATTACTTGAGTTTACATATGTTAGTGATGTCTTACTCACTATTGCCTGGTCTGCATATATGAAGTGTTCATCTCTGATGGCACTGCCCAGTGTTGTTTTGAGACTACTTACCTCGTGATGGTATCACTTGTGTACTGTCAGGTCCAAATTACATTTGCACTGTCCAGTTTCATATGTCTTCGAGTTCTGTCCTCTGTCCTTTGAGACATTTAGTATAAGTGTACCTCACTGGCTCTTGCTTTACTTGGGTTCGAGTCATTTGATTTAGCTATCATGTATTTACATACATCGGTGATCATACATAAATATATGTATGCAGTTGCACCATGGTATATTTCTTTTGTTCATTCTATTCGGCTGGTTTGTGTTTCACTTGCATTATTGTAGTGGCGAGGCAGTACACGCGTGCGTGTACTGCAGCCCTAGCAAAAGTGATAGTTTTAATTGATATTTCGATTGTTGAATTGATTCGTTGGTTCAATTCAGTATTTTGAAGTTGTATCCTGATTTGGTTTAAGCTGATGATTTTGTTGATATCTAATTATCTTTTAGATAATTAGATTATATGTTTTCTAATTATCGTATCGATAATTAGATCTTTGTTGTTTACGATGTTTTGTTGGCTTGGGTTTCACTTTGACCCTACAATTTTGATTGCTGTTAGTACTCACATGTCGTGATGATTTCACGTACTGTGTGGCGAGGCAGTGCACGCGTGCGTGTACTGCAGCCACACAGAAATTTGATGTGTTTGATCATTTTGAGATTTGCTGATTTGTTGATTTACACTGTTTAGTGTTATATCTGCCGTTATCCGATTCTTTCATCAAGGAGTCGGATATACGAGATTTCTGTGACTGTCACCTATTTGATGTTGATTATTATTGCTTTTATGCACTGATAACTGAGTTTGAATTAGACTGACCCGTGTATTATTTTCTTTTGAATGTAATACTCGGGTCAGACCCGAGTTATTTCAGGTTGTAGATTTCCTTCTTTGAGTTGTTGTTCGGGCTATGAAGACTTTTCACATCTTCTGAAGTTGTCTTTGTCATTTTGTAGAAATCGTGTCATTGTATAGTATGATATGTATTCATGTATATTAGTTGATAATTTACTTGTATATATAACTTCCAAAGTCGACAGTTGTAGTTGCATCATATGTATTGTGTCAACTATATTGTAACTGACATCAGTTATATATATATATATATGAGATCTTTTGTTAATTGTGTTCCGCATTCTTTTGTATCTGTGTTGTTTTTATATATATTGTCCTAAACTATTATGAACCATCGTAGCTTGTTCTATACTAGAATTGGGTATGTCGATGGGAGTAAATAAATACGAGATGAAAAATAAAAACATATACCACTCCTATCGAAATAACCAATACTAGTGTAAGGCCAACTATGGATGGCCGCTCCTATCCAGCCTCATTCTTCGTAATAATAGACAGTGTTTCTTTTAATACTCTTTGTTATTATGAGCATAGAGGTGGGGCGTTACATTTACTCTATATTTACTTCCATAAGATATTTCCTACTAAATTCATTAATTTATCGTACATTATTTTTCAAAAGAACTCATTTTTAAAACTTCTTTATAACTAGAAAATATTTTCATGTGCTTATTTAAATAATAAGTGTACATACAAACCACTTTAGAAATTATCTCCAAAACTCATTTGGGACAAAACAGATGTTGCGTAAAACACCGTTACTACAACCCAAAAATACTAATATATGGATTCAATTAAAATAAATATTAATAAATCCAGTATGCTATGTAAAAACATTTACTTTGGGAGTCACCTACTATAATAATAGTGTCATAGTCTATGCTTCCTTTATTTTTACTGAAAACATTTATTACAATAATAAATGTTGTAACCTACGTTTTCGATCCTTAACACACTCTAGGTTTTTATATTTAAGATCATTATTTACCTACAAAGAAACTAGCGAGCTATACATGCTCTATAATTTTTCAAAAAGAATTTCACTTTTAACAAAATTTACATCATATATAAAAACCAATTTAAATTTCATACCACTTATTTTTTCAAAAACCCAATATTTACTTCCTCAAATATATTAACAATTATATTTTTTGACTTTTTTTAATTCAAAAGTTTGATTTTTATTGGGTTAGACATATAGTGGATTTTCTTCATACTAAAACTTCTTATTCTTCCCAAATTAAAAACACTCTCCCTACTATCCCTAAGGAAATTCCCTACTTCCTAAAACATATGGATACAAATTTTCTCTCAAAACATGGCTTATTTGTATGCTATAAATCGATAATAACATAGAGCTCTACATACTTGGGTCATCCCAAACCCAACGAGCAAACTATGCACAAATATACTTCTAAAAACTTTCCATATGTTAAAATCTATGGTTGGGGACTATTTGGATTTTAGTACATAATATATTTATATTTTATTCAAAAATACAAATACGTTCACTCACTATCTACCTAAGAATCCTAAACCTAGGCTTTGATACCAAATGTACAACCCGAATTCCAGTGGGTCCGATTTTTTTGCAAAAATGCTAAAAACCAAGCCCACTGAATCCCGAGTTGGGTATCTGGTATCCTGCAAATAGGAAAAGACAAATATATCAGAGCTCAATAATTTATCTCATAGTATGATTGACTAAAATATAATAGTAAGTAAATACTCACCCAAATGATAACACTTTCTAAGTAAGTGTCATAAAGCTGAGAAGTCTCTGCCATCTACCTAACCTGTAGGACGTTATGAGGAGGGGGTCTGTAAAGACCCGTAAATTCTCACCCTTTGATTTGACTAAAATGTATACAAGTCCAACTCAAAAGATAAGGATTCACGTCTTTCCTAGCGATTAGGATTATCGACCCTTCAAAATCGACACCTGAATATAATTGAATGTATTCAAATGTCGTAAATCAAATGATCGGAATCCTTGATCGTTAGGGGTTGGGATAATAAACATATCAGAAATATCAGAACACAGCGGAAGTGAAACAACCTCTCTTTTATTCATATACAAAAGAGTTTACATTTCAGAGTTTACATAAATACAACGGAATAACAACTACACCGGAAAATAAAGCAAAATCTCCAAATGCTCCATCTTCAAGTCTTACATCCATAATTGCTCCAAATAGTTTAAATTATAAAATTCGAATATTCAAATTTCCACTCAAATTTGAATATTATATTATTATTATTTTAAATCGAGACTTAACCAATATCCGTTTAAATCCAAATGGGTGTGTATAATAAGTGTAACGTGTAGTGTTATCACTATTAACATCCATGTATACATTCATATCATCCAAACAAGCAGTATATGGTAAAAATGAATATTTTAACAAATAAATACTGATATAACTATCATATAGTTAAAACATCCATAACTATCAATCCATTCATCCAATCACAACCAATATAAACACTATATTAAGTGATATAGTTTCTCACCGTGGGATCCACTCCTCCTTTATTTAGTTTGTGAATGAAATAAAATGAGACATGGACTTGGCTATTTATAGGTGAAGAGAAGGGTACTTTAGTCATTTCCTATAGCCTAACCAGATTCGACCATATTTTGGTCCAATAGAAACCAGCCTTATGGCCTAATTTGATTCGACCACATTTTGGTCCAATAGAAAAACTCTTGATGGCTTAATTTGATTCGACCACATTTTGGTCCAATAGAAAACATCTTGATGGCTTAATTTTATTCGACCACATTTTGGTCCAATAGAAATCCTCCTTATCAACTATGGCATAACATGATTCGACCAGATTTTGGTCCAATGCAACCATCCGCATGGCAGAACCTGATTCGATCAGATTGTGGTCCAATAACAACCATCCGCATGGCAGAACCTGATTCGACCAGATTTTGGTTCAATGGCAACCATCCGCATGGAATATAATAATCATTATGCTATTTTGTTTTTTTAGGTAAGTAATTATACTGTTCTGTTTTATTAAGCAAGTAATTTTACTATTCTGTTTTATTAGTCAAGGTTAATAATTCTCTCTTGTTTTATTAGGCAAGTAATTATACTATTCTGTTTTATTAGGCAGGGTTAATAATTCTTTCTTGTTTTATTAGGCAGGTAATTATACTATTCTATTTTATTAGGCAGGGTTAATAATTTTAAATATAAAATCCATTATTTAATCATTTAAAAACATATTAACTATTCATGTTCAAAGTGATTAAATTATGGGTCGTTACATTTTAAATATTCGAATTCGATGACCCAAAAATACGGGTTGTTACAACCTCCCCTACTTAAAATAATTTCGTCCTCGAAATTGAAACGGAAATGAAGGGTAGAAGTACTTGTACTCCATGCACAAGTTATAGCCAAAAAATTATATATATATATATATATCATCCATCCATCCATACTTATACCAAAGTATATAAAATAAAAATTTTGGTATAAGTTACAAACAAAATCTACCATCCTGAATATGTATTACGTACCTAAGTTGGACCAAAATATCTTAGTGCTAATGTACATAAGATTTTCATCATTTAAAATTTTCAACTTACTTCCATAAGTTATACATAGATCATCTATATAAGATATCTTGTTCAAATATTTATTTGAATACACAATTTCATTTTCGAACTAGTATTGATCCCTGGATCCTTTAGTACGGACTCTGATCAGCCTTCATGATCAGTAACCTTTGTTTTCCTTGCATAGCCCTCAACTATGATAGAAAACACAAGTACCCAACCATAAATTCTTATCAATGTTCATACTTAAGAATCGAGTGATAAATCCATTTCCGGATGGATAAAATTCTGTACTCTAATCTGTTTGAGGAAATGATCTACGTATAACTTACGTATTTATACCTCAATTTCCATTATCCTTTAGTTTCAAATTTTGTTTTCACTTAAAAAAATTAACCATTTCCATATTTGGTTTTAGTTCCATCTTTATAAGTTATACCAACTTATTTTAAACTTAACTTAAGTTTATAAAAATCAAATTTCAGCTTGAGTTTCTATTTCTTTTATTCAACTTCTCAAGTTTATTTCCACTTTAAAAATTAAGTTTAATAATCATATTCACTTTACTAATATACCATATTAGTTCCTTTACTTATTTACTTAAGTAAATTTCAAATTCATAGTTAAGTTTGTACAAAATCTTTCTATTTTCAAGTTTACCTTTCAAATTATAACTTATAGTTATAAGTTTAACTTATTAAATTTCGTAAAGAATTTCTCCCCTACTTAATTTATCAACTCATCTTTATTTCAAAAATCAAATACCTTATAGCCAAATTGTGAAAATGGATTCACAAGGCATTTGAGCTTATATTCATCTTTTAAATTATAACTTCAAAATCTTATTTAAATTTCAAATCTTAAAATTTTTAGGATACGCTCTCTCATATACCCATTCTAGGGTATTTCTAACCCTATCTCTAATGAGTTATCTGATAGTTTATATCCCTAAGCTAAGTCAATAGCCGTTGATGTAAATCAACCGCTTTTGATTCTAAATAGCTCCCAATATCAGTTTTAAATAACAGTTGTGGCCAAGGGGGTCGCCAACCAACTGCTTTGATACCAGATGTAAAGACCTGTAAATTCTCACCCTTTGAATTGACTAAAATGTATACAAGTCCAACTCAAAAGATAAGGATTCACGTCTTTCCTAGTGATTAGGATTATCGACCCTTCAAATCGACACCTGAATATAATTGAATGTATTCAAATGTCGTAAATCAAATGATCGGAATCCTTGATCGTTAGGGGTTGGGATAATAAACATATCAGAAATATCAGAACACAGCGGAAGTGAAACAACCTCTCTTTTATTCATATACAAAAGAGTTTACATTTCAGAGTTTACATAAATACAACGGAATTACAACTACAGCGGAAAATAAAGCAAAATCTCCAAATGCTCCATCTTCAAGTCTTACATCCATAATTGCTCCAAATAGTTTAAATTATAAAATTCGAATATTCAAATTTCCACTCAAATTTGAATATTATATTATTATTATTTTAAATCGAGACTTAACCAATATCCGTTTAAATCCAAATGGGTGTGTATAATAAGTGTAACGTGCAGTGTTATCACTATTAACATCCATATATACATTCATATCATCCAAACAAGCAGTATATGGTATAACTGAATATTTTAACAAATAAATACTGATATAACTATCATATAGTTAAAACATCCATAACTATCAATCCATTCATCCAATCACAACCAATATAAACACTATATTAAGTGATATAGTTTCTCACCATGGGATCCACTCCTCCTTTCTTTAGTTTGTGAATGAAATAAAATGAGACATGGACTTGGCTATTTATAGGTGAAGAGAAAGGTACTTTAGTCATTTCCTATAGCCTAACCAGATTCGACCATATTTTGGTCCAATAGAAACCAGCCTTATGGCCTAATTTGATTCGACCACATTATGGTCTAATAGAAAACATCTTGATGGCTTAATTTGATTCGACCACATTTTGGTCCAATAGAAAACATCTTGATGGCTTAATTTTATTCGACCGCATTTTGGTCCAATAGAAATCCTCCTTATCAACTATGGCATAACATGATTCGACCAGATTTTGGTCCAATGACAACCATCCGCATGGCAGAACCTGATTCGATCAGATTGTGGTCCAATAACAACCATCCGCATGGCAGAACCTGATTCGACCAGATTTTGGTCCAATGGCAACCATCCACATGGAATATAATAATCATTATGCTATTTTGTTTTATTAGGTAAGTAATTATACTGTTCTATTTTATTAAGCAAGTAATTTTACTATTCTGTTTTATTAGGCAAGGTTAATAATTCTCTCTTGTTTTATTAGGCAAGTTATTATACTATTCTGTTTTATTAGGCAGGGTTAATAATTCTTTCTTGTTTTATTAGGCAGGTAATTATACTATTCTATTTTATTAGGCAGGGTTAATAATTTTAAATATAAAATCCATTATTTAATCATTTAAAAACATATTAACTATTCATGTTCAAAGTGATTAAATTATGGGTCGTTACATTTTAAATATTCGAATTCGATGACCCAAAAATACGGGTCGTTACAGGGTCAGAACAAAAGTTCTGGTGAATGAATAAATTATATACTTCTAGGCTTAATTCTACATATATCGTTTTATTTCCATTTACTCTTATATTAGGTTCTTTAGGTTACAATACTCTCGCCTCTATTCGTGAACCATGCCCATCTACTCCATAGTATATTAAAACCTAATAACTAATATATATACATATATGTAGTTATATGCCCAATGACCATATTGGTCCTAGGTACCACCCATGGTACCTTCTATATCCTCCTCGAAAAGGGCTCCATCGTCTTGCTTCGAGAGCGTTCCGTAACTACATCTGTAAAGGACTTCTTCATAAGGCCTATAATACAGATGCTCCATCATCTTGCTCCGTATCTATATCTGTAAAGGACTGCTTCGTAAGTCCTACAATACAAATACTCCATCGTCTTGCTCCGCAAGCGTTCTGTATCCACATATTTAAATGACTGCTTTGTAAGGCCTACAATACAGATGCTCCACTACTAACTATGAAAACGTAAATCACGTCCGCACTAGTCTTCACCAGTGCTTGGACATCCACAATGTACCACCCAGTGCGTACATTGAGGACTACGTAATCGTTCTGTCTACTATCTAAATTCTCCCAACAAGGTTTACCTTGTATGGAATTCAGTCGGGGATTTTCTATATCTGTAAAGTACTGCTTCGTTAGGCCTACAATACAGATATTCTAGTTGGTCTGTCTCTTTTTCATCGTAGCTATGGCCCCACGCAGCCACCCCTCAACTAACCGAAAGACTTCTAAAGAGTTAAGTGGACGAGCCCTACTGCAAACAATCTAATCATCCAAATGGCGGTGCCCCTCATCCAATGTCTCGATAGTGAAATAATCATTGGCATGTTGGTTTAACTCTAGTCTTTCCCGAAATCGCTCTTGGTCTAGATGCTGGCCGATATCCGCATGCGACTATCCTTAAACTTACTTGCAAGTACTGGACATACGAATACCCTACTCCGAACACCAAGCCCTTCTGACTGCCTACAAAGGTCTGCTTCGTTAGGCCTACAATGCAAATGCAGTCAAGGCATACTCTCTTAATGGAACACATACAGACCTGCCTTCGGGGGTGCAGCTTCGTTAGGCCTACCCAAAGGGCCATCCTAGAGTATCCTCACGTCCAATTGAAGTCTCATACTTCCTTGAAGCCCAAAAATACTAAGTTAGACGTGCTTCTCCATTTCTGGAATCTGTGTTGAACTGCTTCGTTAAACGCTTCATCCTTTGGGCAACTCCAAACGCATCTCAACTCTTTTATTTGACCTTAAGTCTAATCTTTTAATTTGCGTTTAGTTTACTTTCTTATTCTGTTGGCTACTTATTTACCCTAATTAGCATATTCTTGCCCTCGTCTCACCTCTATCTATTATGAGATTTCCATTTATTTAATAGGGAATGCTGTTGGTATGAGCCATATTCATTATCTTGCTTATTTAACTTAATATAGATTTAAGTTCATTAAAATAAGCCTCTTTTATCATTCTTGCTTTATTTGCTTATTGACTTAATATAAATTATTTAAATAAGCTTCTACCGTTATTATTGCTCATTAATTTATTCAAAGCCTAAAAATAAGCTTTTCCATTCTTATTACTTAATTATAACCTATGTTATAATTCTATCTGTAATTGTCAATTTCTCTTCTTTTATAGTCCGTACATAATTCCAGCATTTCTTTTATGTTCTAATCTGCCTTCTTTTATTATGATATAGAATATATTTTTTTATTATCCTATATTATATAATTCACTTATCATAATAATGATTTTCTTAAATAGTTTGTGCAGTGAATGCAGACCTAGGTTCATTATCGTTTACAGCTTCAAGTTCTTATCTAATAATTTACTTGATTCATGTCATACTTTGCTTTATTATCTTCAATTCTAGGAAGTAATTCTATTTTATTTGGTTGGTTATGAAAACTATATTTAAAAATCCATTTCCATATTTTAATATTAAATAATACTATAAACAATAATTTGTAACTACTAGATATTTCTTTTACTATTTTGAAATAGTGTAAAATACAGTGGTTTCTCTATTTTACACTAATTCTCTTTTTCTTTCTTTTATTCTAGCAATCACGTTCATTGTTGTCTTTTAAATATTAAATTATAGAAATGTATCCTATTTTCTAAACCAACCAATTTACCTTTTAGTTACTCCCAAATCCAGTTATTAGATTAATTAACTTTTCTCATTTTAACGTAATTTATTACAGTAATTCCATTCCTCAAACTTTTTTTTACTTTACATCTTATTTCCTTCATTTCAGTATTCTTAATTATTTAATCCATATTCACGTTTAATCTATTCTAATTCATACGCGAAGAAAGAGGAGAAAATAGAAGAATAATGATGCTTGCATAGAAATCCAAAACGTAGAAACAGATGTAAATAAATACTATTACTGTAATTAAACTGTAAATTCCTTATAGTTCAGCATAACTTAATTAATAGGATTAATTATTGAATAAAATTATCTAAACAGGAACTTAACGATAATCTATCTAATAAAATCCCTTGGTATATAAACAAGAGACAAAGAGTGGCCAAGATTTATCATCACAATTTATATCATGCGGCTTCTGGTTCTCCAACTCATCCACTACACGTAATATATTCCACGATCCAACCTGCTTTTCAAGTTTTCTAACTTCTTTAATCCTTTTCAACTCCAGTTTATACCTCCACGTGTACTACATGTATTTTAATCAAAATTCTTTTATTATTGCGCTTTGTCTCTCATTTTCCACAAATTAGTATGGTTCTGGCTCAGACATACAAGTAATCCAAGACGTCCT
This sequence comes from Allium fistulosum, assembly GCA_030737815.1. Lineage (NCBI taxonomy): Eukaryota > Viridiplantae > Streptophyta > Magnoliopsida > Asparagales > Amaryllidaceae > Allium > Allium fistulosum. The sequence goes on along the minus strand of CM060901.1, from coordinate 934,611,119 downwards.
ATCCCATGTCTTTCCTCACTTCATCAAAACTCTCTTCCCTCCACCCAACATATGAATACACACACGAACAAAATAAAACAAAAGGACGGTAGTCCAATCAGCACGAGACGAGGTGTCTGAGACACAAAGCATTCACTATATGTTTAAAAAAATCCCATTGAATGGATTTGTATAGAAGAAGAAATGGTTTTATACGGTTATATTTATATGGTTTTATATGATATTTTACACAGCAATATTTAAAAGGAAAACACTGCTATTATCACCCTTAAGTCTCTCAACATCAATTCAAAACTCATTCGTACTGGAAAAACCAAAAGTTACAATATGCAAACCACAGCCTGTCCATATTTAACATTGTAAAACCATGCAACCCATGTAAACAAGTAAACATTACTGGAGCAAGCACACTTACGTTATGCTATTATACTACTGACACATAATGCACCAAATCCAACTAAAATACCAACAACCAACTCTTCCAAATTTCTGCAAACAAACTAGGGGTATTATGGTTGCGGTAACCGTCGTTATTATCACCAACCGTAACCGTAACCGTTGTTGACGGTTATAAATTCTTATAACCGTTACCGCAACCGTCTATAATGGTTAACCGTCATATTTTCAATTTTGAAGAATGTTGTACATATATTTTTAATTATATGCATTTTTGATGATAAATTCATATAGCTCTAACTGTTTTTTGCAAATTTATTTATTTGTTTATAAAACGACCTACATGCATGCACATGTTATTAGTTCATGAGATGCATATTATTAATGTACAAGTTATTCTTTTAACTTAAATCGCTAATTTTATACTTTAATGTTAAATATTATACAAAACAATCATGTATGGTTGGTATGGTTAACCGCGGTTATTTAATTCTTCAACCGCGACCGTAACCGTTATAGATGGTAACCGCATGAATGGTTGGTATGGTTGAGCGGTTGATGGTTCAACCGTAACAGCCCTAAAACAAACCAGCAGTTGCACCTCTATTAAAAGAACCCAAAGAGAAAAAAAATGTATACTTTATCCATACTCAACTGATCTAATCCAACCGTACGAATCATAGTTGGCACAACCTATATACAAGTGTCACGTGAAGCACTGAACTGCAATAGAATAACGTGTAATAAATACTTCACAACAGAGCTATTCACAAAAATGCTTTCCAGCTCCTATCTACTTCATGTGACACTTGGGAACTGTATTTGGATCATCTAAACAAATTCAGTATCCAGGCAATTGAAGGAAACAAGTCAGCCAAATCTACACTGGCACCCAGCTCTACAGCTTCATGCAGCCCTTCAATCAACGTGATTTGTTCATCAACGTGAAACTTAAAGCCATGCAATAGTAAGCCATAGATATGCATGATTTTTTCAATTTTCCATTTTTCTTGGTTGGTGCAAAATATACATGCAAATGCAATAGTAAGCCGTAGATATATTCTATATCAACTCATTTCCCATTAAATATTTGACGAAATATATATACTTTATTTCGAAGCATCACTACCCACTACCACCTTTGGCACATTGTCATGTCATCCATGACAAACATTTATATATTAACTCATGCCATGTGTTGAAACAGTCGATCGATCGTTGAAAGATATTCGAGATAGCACGAAGCCATTTGGTGGAGTTACGGTTGTTATGGGAGGAGATTTTCGTCAAATTTTACCAGTTATCCCAAAGGGAATGCGTGAAGATATCGTTGCATCAACCCTGCGACGATCGACATTGTGGCCTCTTATTCATGTATTATCACTAAACAAAAACATGCGGCTAAACTTGAAAGAGGTTGAGAGTCGTGCTTTTGCTGAATATTTAAACAAGGTACAACTTTTATCATGACCTACTATTACCCTCATATTAACCTAAATATGTCAATGTTTTAATGTTTAATATAATCTGTTTTTTACAATTTTATTCTTATATAGATTGGATCAACGCCTGAACAAATCATTGATCTAGCAATGATACACAAATGCAATAGCCTTGCAAAATTAATTGACACTATTTACCCACAACTTACTGTCGAACAAGGATCTCCAACTTTTTTAAAGGAGAGAACTATTCTCTCACCACGTAATGAAGATGTGAGCGCAATAAATTATGCATGTTACAAAAATGCCCGGGTGATGTTTACGTTTTTCTTGCTGCTGATAAGTTAGCGGAAAATGAGGAAAATGATCGTTATCCAAGCGAGTTCCTAAATTCGTTAGAATGCACTGGATTACCACCATTCAAACTTGAACTTAAAGTTGGATGCCCAATTATGCTACTTAGAAACCTAGCTCCAAAAGAAGGACTCTGCAATGGAACACGACTAATAGTAGTCCGATGTGCAACACAGATAATTGAAGCTCAAATACTTACTGGGGATAAAGCTGGTCATTTTGTTTTCATACCCAGAATATCTCTTCAACCATCATCTTCCGAATTAACTATAAACATGTCAAGGCGTCAGTTTCCTATTAAGCTTGCTTATGCACTGACTATCAATAAAGCACAGGGTCAATCCGTGAAGTACGTCGGTATTGATTTACGCACCGAAGTGTTTAGTCATGGACAATTGTATGTTGCCTTATTTAGATGTACTACATTTAGTAGAATTTCAATCTTACTACCAAGCAACAACCACTGCAAATATCGTTTACCCAGAGGTTTTATTGTGATTCTCCATGAAAGGTCAGACTAAAAACGTACATTGTTGTTTACTCAAAAGTTCACTTTTAATAAACCATCATGTATTTTTCTACAAAATAATACAAACATTTATTTTTTCAGGTTTTTATTTCCACTACAGAAGATTAGGAACAAAAATAATGCTATTGCCGTGGACAAACTCATCAACATCCTTCTTTTTTTTCACTCTAATTAACTGCAAGTCTACATTTTCATTATTGTCATCACACAATTGAGATAGCATGAAACCTCTGTGCTTTTTCTTAATTTTTTGTTAAATCTTTCATTGTAGAAGAAAAAGCAGTTTTCTGGTGTTAAATTTTTATTGTCCCTACACTTTTATTATACGGATTCCAAAACAAGTGAATTCATTCTACTGCTATACTCTATTGGTTTTCATATTGTACAAAAATGAAAAAAAAATTAGGTGCATGTTGTATGCGTTTTAAGATTACAAAAAAAAATTCTTACTAATCATGTTGTTATCAACTTTACCACCAACCAAATCACACATATTCAACACATAACCTACAGTAGGTTATGTCAAGCAAAACCTAAACCCGTGCCATCGGCACGGGCTACATACTAGTATATCATGAACTTAAAAGATATATAAATAAATCCACTCACATTGCTAGCTTTCCAAATCTCCCTGTTTTTATTTCAGATCTGTCCCTAACATCTATATTCACCTCCCTTGTAATCCCTATTTGGAATTACAAACGATATATTTACAAATCTATATTATTTGAAAGAGTAAAGGAAGAGATTTGGATTAGAAATAGCAAATAAAACTCAAATCTAGGGTTTTACCTTTGACATAGCCTTATGATTTGAACCAATTCCTAATTTCCTAATTAATTCTACTCTCTTTCTATTTAGATCTAAATTCATGTGAATTAGATCTAAAATTTTATTATTAAGAAAGTGTAGAAGAGATAGAAAAATGGCAGAGCTTCTATAGGCAAGAGAAAAATAATGAGAATAAAAATGAGACTCTGCACCTATATTTATAGTGGTTCAAATCAGTGCCAACCATTAGATATAAAACCCTAAAATCTAAAGTGTACACACAGTCTATGGATGTCACGGACCAAATTTTCGACGTTCGAAAATCGACATCAATACGCCCACTATATTACATGCCGAGCAATCGAATGCCGGAAATACTAGATCGTTAGGGTAAAGAAGAAAGAGGTAGAAGAAGAAAATGGAAATAACAACACATAATCTCACATTCGCAGTGGAACAATATATAATAGATAACAATTGATATTTATACAAAAAGAACTATAACTGTTTTTATACAATATCTCATCATTGTACAACACAAATCAATAGCACAACGTTGGACAGTTATAATAACTTGTCCTCATAAAAGCTGAATATACAGTATACCATACACAGTGGAATAAAATCAGTACGTGTGATACATCTTTGTCTTCCAACTCGTCTCCTGAGCTCCATAGCATCCTATCATGAATCTGTAATACTCTGTCCGACCCGAGCATTATAATAAAATAATACCCGAGTTAGTCTAGAAAAACAGCGTGAGAAAACACACTCAATTTGAATTATTAAAGTTATCAAATCCTTTGAAAATCAAAGGTATCTCGTAAGACCGCGCCACAAATAAACACAACGGGTTTTTACCTTACGATAACCAAAACATTTCATATAAAAATCCCCTGATATTATAATAGTGTCTAAGTACAAATACTTATTCAAATAGCTAAAATGCTTGCATCTCACGTTCCAGCATAGTTTGTCACAATCAAAACCGTACGGCGCTTATTGGAGAATGAATTCCAACTGAATGACTAGGCACTGGGGTACCACCTATCACAGTACACCTCTAGAATAATGTACCGAGGACCACTCCGGGATCCCCTGCTACACAAGACCGGACTACCCCTAACCTGGATAGCCCGAATAAGATTACCCCATGGTTGGGATCAGTAACCACACCACACAGCCGAATAAAGAAAAAGGGACTCTAGATAGGGGTAACCTTACCTTACTTGGGTGCGACCCACTTAACCTTGCTGCAATTCCCCTGATTTTCAATTAGTCTCGGTTGATGAGGCTCGAGGCTAAGCATTACCTTTTCAAGAACGATTTTACTTAGAATGCTTATCGTCCTCCAATGACAATGTGCTGATAGCATTCATCCATACAAGTCCATTCCCGGTCCGAACGGAACCGAAGGCACTACTCCTACTACATCCGTTTTGGAATCACCCTTAGGATTAGTAGCGATTAGCCCTTGCACTTCACTGCTCCATCTTCGACTCCATGCTCTGGTCTTCATTACGAAAACGTACTCGTTGGATCGAAGTTCCCGGTAAACTCAACCCCGGTTCTTTAGGAAATACACAGACGAAGATAAGATCAGAGATCACCTCCTAACAGTTTTTGGACAAATATCCTTATAAACGTCCTAGAAGAATGAAACAAGTTTATACGTACAGTAAAGGACCTCGAATGGTAATTGTACCATATAATTCCCGTACTTCTAGATATTTCCAAAGTTATATTTGGGTCCAGATTTGATTGTCGGTTATTTAACTAACAAATAAAACAATCAATTCAACCAAACACTTCACTTTCCATTGAAAAACATTATCGAATTCGGCATATTAACCAATTATCTTTTTCTTTCAAAATGTTTAAAATCTCTTTTAATTAATTTGGAAAGTACCACTTCGGTATGAAACCATGGATCACAGTTCAATGGTTACGTCTCTATCCCAGAGAAATCCAAGTCTTAACTGCAGGCACTCACTACCTCCGATTACGCCACGCGAGTATACCAATACTTTCTGTAATTCTGTTTAATAATTTTAAATAAAAATACTTATGAAATTTCCATAAAAATTCTCCAAGTAAAACTTTAGACAAAAACTACTTTTTAAATAAAGCTATAAGAAAAAAAATATAAATATTTAATAATTCCTTAAAATAATAATACCGATTAAACCTTTAAAAATAATTAACTACTATAACTATCTTCATTAATAAATAATTTTAAAAAAAATTGAACAAATTAAATAATAGATTTTCTGAAAAAATTCTTATAAACACCTTTAAATTTTCTAATTAATACTTTAAAATCTTTCCTTTTTAAAATAACAAAACTTCTCAGAAAAATACATTTTTAACTCCAACATAGCTAGTCTAATAATTTATAAATCCTTCTCGATTTATCTCCAGCTTAATTTACGTTCCAATCCCGTAAATTTCCTTCCACACATTTCTAGAAATAAAACCACTATTTATTTTTAAAACGATTTACCCATCTCCTTATAAATTTCCACTGTGAATTTATAATTTCAAATTATCCACTGATAATTTACTTCACTTTATTTATAAACCTCGTTTACAAATCCCATGGTCTCATTTTCCTTTTATAATCGTTTAAAATACTTAAGTCGATTTTCAAATCGTTTTTCTGAGCTAAATTCCATTTTAAAATTTATTCCTTAGTTAACCCAAACTTATTCCAAAATCCACTAATTTCGGATTCACTCCCTTTTTATGATTTTAATCTTATTTAAATCTGAAACATTAATTTCATTTTTTTTCCAAATTTCCTCTTTATTTTTCTCAAATCTGTTTTAAATCTCAGATTTAAAAATAAATACTTTTATACTTAAACAAATCGCTTAAGTCCCATTATTAAATACTTTTATTCAAATATTTCAAAATCTCTATCTTTCCATATTTAGAAATTATCGAGTACAATTTTAAAATCAAACTATTTATTTTTCCCAAATTCATTACTTTTAAATCTATCCATCTTTACTATAAATCTCTTACTTTAAAATCCCATTTTATTTCCCTTAAAAAAACAATATTTATATTATTGATATTTTAAAATACCAAAAATATATCCAGCAATACCATAGCATCAAATAAATAAATTTCCAATATATTCTATCACAAACTATTCAAATGAATCATATCACTACATATGAAAATAATTCCAACATATTTGAGGAATCCCGTTGGATCTATCCAACCCGTTTCCCTGCATCCACAGATGTTAGCATAATATAAAAATACCAAATCCCACTTCGAGGGGGATATCGTGGTATATGGGGTCATCCGCTATTATGCGGGCACATAGGGTCTCATCCGCTATATATTACGGGAATATCAATCACTCAAATATATATATATATATCCTACTATATATAACATCACATTCAACTGATAAATATTTATCAATTAAAAATTCAATCAAAAATTTATTTTAACTACTTAAAATTTATTTTAACTACTTAAAATTAATTTGCTGTACTCCAAAATCGAGTGTGGTTAACTCACCTTTATTTTTTTTCGAATTTGCTGATCGATCCAACTTTACTCTATTGCACACAATTTGCTCGATTCTACCCTTGTATAAGCAATTATTGAAGTGTATAAATTAACGATTTCAACTTAATTATAAAATTAATTCAATACTTTTTTTTGTCGATATTTAAATTGAAATATAAATTCAATTTCAAAAAAAAGAAACAAAGCCTATACCAATCAGAACGAGCCCGACCCGCTTGCTCTATCTTCTTCCCAAAAACGAACTGCCTGCTCCTCCCTTAATCACTGCTCGGCCTCGCGCGTGCACATACACAAAACTTCCTCCCCACCATCGATTTGAAAACCCGACCTCGAGTTCATCGATGTCACCATGCCTGACCTCACCCCTTTCACCAAACCACAACATCACCCATGTAACGACCCGTATTTTTACGGATCGAAAGATTATAGAACAGTTGTTATTAGGTTGTTAGTATTGTTAAGTCGTCCAGAGTTTAGGTCGACTAGAGCTTGAGTCGTGTAGAAGTTAGGTCGTTCAGAGATAAGCCGTGTTGTAGCTTAAGTCGTGTGGTAGCTTAGGTCGTGGAGCGAATTAAGGGGTAGATGACTTAAGAGTTAACGGCTTAAGAGAGTTGGCGACTTAAGGAAAGGCAGCGACCTAAGTTAGCAGGCGACTTAAGGAGATAGCGACTTAAGAATTAGCGGCAACGACCTAGTAGTTAGCGGCTTAAGGATTAGTAGCATAGGAGTTAGCGAGTTAACGACCTAAGGAACTAAGCGGGTTAACGACCTAGGGAGTTTGGGTCGTTCGAGCGACTTAAGGAGTTGTTGTAGTTAGGTCGTGAGCGACCTATGGGTATGAGTAGTTAGGTCGTCCAGACGACTTATGTGTTAGGTCGAGAGACCCTGTTTTTTATTAGGTCGCGACCTTGGATGAGTCGTTAAGTCGTGAGGATGATGAGTCGTTAAGTCATTAAGGTCGTTATGTCGTATCCCAGTTAAGTCATTAGATTGTGAGTGTAGTTAGGTCGCGCACTTGCGTTGTAGTTAGCTCGTTAGGTCGGCATTGTTGCTAAGTCGTAAGTTGCTAGGTCGTGCGCATATATGTTAGGTTAGGTCGTAAGTCGCGCACGTGTGTTATGGTTAAGTCGTAGGATCTGCTAGGTCGTAGGTCGAGAGGTTTGTTAAGTCGTAGGGTTTGTTGAGTCATAAGTCATAGGTCGTGGGATTTTCTTAAGTCGTGGACGACTTAAGGGGCGAACGACTTAAGGAAACAGCCTATAAATACGCGGGTTTTTCTTCTCTTTTTGGGATCTGGATTTTGAAGCGACGAAGTCCTGCCATTTTGAGAGCTCGAGTGCTGCACTTCTTCACTTCTTTTCTCCACTCTAATCTTGTGATTCCTTCCATCCAAATCGAAGATCCAAGAGCTTAGATTGAAGATCTTCATTCATCGAAGAGAGATTTCATCGTTTGAAGCGGAATTTTGGCGGATCAAGTTAGATTCTTCGCTGTCCAGATCTGAAGTGTGTTGCTTTTGAGGTGTTTAGGTGATTCGGTGAGTGGTGATTATCTCTCACACGGACCCAAAGGAGTATATTGGATCGATGGCTTGATTGTGTGTTAAAGATAGTGATTTTCATGCATTTTCATAAACTTAAGTATACATCCATTATTCATGTTGATTTGACATCCATTTTACTACATGTTAATCTATGCAAGTTCATTCATCAAGTTGTAGAGATGTTGCTCATGATTCATGCTTGTTAGACTTGGACTCTTTATTTACAGAATTGTCATTTTAGTTATAATTGCTTTTAGATCTTGTTTGAATGATTGATTACTTGGATTAATGATTGATTTGATTGATTGTTATAAATTAGTTGATTGGTTGTTGGATTTAGAGAAGATGGTCAAAGATGATTCAAAAGCTAAGGAAAAGGCTCTTGGATTGGAAAAGCTACTTGTGGCATATGTGGCGGATGATGAAGCTCATATGGATAGATTTGATGATGATGTTGAGATGAGACTTTGCTATGATGAGATGAAGCGAAGCATGATGTGAGATAGCCTTGGTTAATCTAGACGGGATCATCCCAAGCATGTTGATGACTCGGTGAAATGGTTCGAGTGTGAGGATAATGGTTGGCTTGAGAGGAGCTTGAGCTAGTATGAGAATAGTCATCGAGGAGGATGACTAGGAGGCTGAGATTTCATTGTTGTTGAAGGTTCTAGCAGGCTCAAAGCAAGAGTATGCTAGGCAGATTCGATAGTCCCTAAAGACTATGATTGGTAGTCGAGTACTCTGGGCAGATTCGATAGTCCTAGGCACGGGCTGCGACGACGTGCGGAGTTCTGTCTAGAACCGGGGTTACCATTAGCCCTTGACGGACGGCTGAAAGAATGTGCCGGTCATTCAATTAACGGTGGTATCGAAGCAATGATAACAGTGATAGCCAGAGTCATGGATGTTTGGTTGTATCGTCATTCGGTCTCAAGAGCAATATTTTCTGGGTGCTTATCTGATCTTGGTTTAGGCCTTGGGGGTTTTTACTTGGAAAACATTGACCTTGAATCGAGTGATAATTGTTTTACTTTAAATGTCTGCTTTGCTGTGTTTACTTCTACTTAGTGAGTCTGGGGGCTATCACTGTAGAAAGAGGTGGAGTGGGAGGGTTGGATTCCTATTCCTTTTACCTTTATGCTCTTTTGGTATGTTGATAGTTAATTTACTGCTCACTAAGACTGTTGTCTGACTCAAGGTTTTATGTTCAACTCTTATTACCTTGGGCTGTTCATCCATTTTGGGACGGGTAGACTAGGTAGCAGGTGACAGGTGTTGTTCTTAGTTTCCAACGATGCTGATGACGAAGACGAGCTGGAGGCTTGCATATTATTTCTTACTATTTGTACTGGATGTTCCGCTGCTTGTATAATTCTCTGAGTGATATGTAGTGAGGCTTGATGTATTGACTGTTCAGATGTTTGTATTCAACTATTATGAAGCTTAATTGATGAGATTCTATTTTGTGAAGCTTCACTATATATATTCTCTATTTTATTTTTATCCTTGCGCTATGAGTAATACGATAGATTCTGCTGTCTTAACTTACCCTGACGGTCATCCATGGCTGCCTGGCACACTTTATAGTGCACTATTTTCCTTGTTCGGTGCAGGGGTCATGGGCGGTCGTCACATTTGGTATCAAAGCTTTGGTTAATCGATTTTACCCAACGCTCGCTGACGTAACTACGTATGAGAGACGTAATTGTATTTTGATGGATGATTACTATATATATTATAGTAGCTTAGAAGGATTTGAACCCTTATGCAGTTGTTTCTCAAGGTGTGCTGATCATTTCTTTTATAGATATTAAGAATGAGTCGAAGAGGGAGACCAGCTGCTAGGGAAGGCCGTGCTACTGAGGGGGCTGTTGATTATGCTGCTATGTTCGAGGCTATGATGACTTCGATCATGAGAAGGATGCCAGCTCCGGGGCCAGCAGTAGATGTTGGAGTTCAAGTTCAAACTCCAAAACCGGTGGATTTTGCTAAGCTGTGTAAAGACTATACTGCTCTTGGAGGAAAGGTTTTCTTGGGAACAGAGTCAACCATTGAAGTCCAGAGATGGATAGATGCTTGTAGAAGGATCTTTGGTGACTTGGGAATCGAGGATGCAACCAAAAGGAAACTCGCATCAAGACAGCTTCAAGGAAGAGCTTTTGATTGGTGGAACTCTATCACCATTGATACTCCGGAGGAAGAAATTACTTGGGTGCAATTCCAAGCTAGATTTGAAGCTAAGTTCATTTCTACAGCTCAAAAATTTGTTCTGTTCAAGAAGTTTGTAGAGCTCAAGCAAGATGGAAGACCAGTTCTTGAGTATGTTTCTGAGTTTGAAGCTTTGTCCAAGTATGCCCGGTCGTATATTGAATCTCCTTATCAGAAGAACGAGAAGTTTGTGACAGGCTTGGACAGTTATCTTGGGAGGCAATTAGTGGATCATTTGGACGATCCATTTGAGAAGCTTTTAGAGAAGGCTCTCAGGCACGAGGATCTGTTTCCTAAAGAAGGATCTGTTGTTGCTGTGACCAAGGAGGAGTCTAAACCACAACAGGGTGGAAACAAGAAGAGGAAGCAGCAGCAGCAAAAGGGTAAGGATGGCCAGAAGAAGCCAAAGGGTGAAGTGACCTGCTACAATTGTCAGCAGAAGGGCCATTTCTCCAGAGATTGCAAGAATCCAAAGGTGCCGGTGAAGTGCCACAACCGTGACAAGCTGGGGCATATTAAGAAGAATTGTCCAGAACCGCGGAAGGACAAGCAGATTGTGCAAGCTTATGCTTTGGGGGTTGTTCCATCATCTTCAAAAGCTCCTACCGCTGAAGAGAAAGGAAAGAGTGTGGTGGTTCAAGGTACTCTTTCCATATGTGGTGTTCCAGTTAGAGTGTTATTCGATACTGGGGCGTCGCATTCTTTTGTTTGTAATGAACTTGTATGCCGGTTGGGTTTAAAACCGGATATTGTTGATAGACCATTGATTGTGACTAATCCAGTTGGGGGTTCATCATGTCTGTGTATGCTATGCCGTGATCTGGTTGTATCGAGTCATGATTGCTCTTTTGTTTGTGATTGTTTTGTTCTGAACTTTGCGGGGTTTGGAATTATTTTGGGTATGGACTGGCTTAGGAAGTATGCGGCAAAGGTTGATTGTGAAAGGTTGGAGGTGACAGTCGAGAATGTGGAAGGGCGAAAGGTTGTGATACGATGTAAGCATGAGGAAGCTCTGATACCATATGTAACGACCCGACTTTCTATGCCCAGAAAGTCGCATCGTTAATAAGAAAGAAAGGGATAGAAAGAGAAAAGAAGAGAAGAAAGAAAGAAACAACAACAACGATCTCACAACGGAACGAATAAATTATATTAATAACATAAACTATTACATAGTATACAACAATTTACAGAGTTACACAGCATATACATCACTTACTAGACAGTTATAAACATCTGTCTAGACATTACAACTCAAATACAAGACAAGACACTATCACAGATATCAACACAGCGGAATACTATATCTACGAACGCCGAAGCCTCCTGCTCCATTGCTCCTCCAGAATATTCGTCAAAGCTAAACCTGAATCCCTTGGCTACTCGTAAAAATTTGAGTATCCAAGAGTTTATAAAAAAAAAACAGAGAACATGTCTGTAGATTTCAAATATTTCACTTGCATGTATATCAATAGGCAAAAAATTTGATTGTGAAACTGTAACGACCACGACTTTCTCTCCATAGAAAGTCGCATCATTATTAAGAAAGAAAGGGGTAGAAAATAGAAAAGAAGAGAAGAAAGAAAGAAACAACAACAACGATCTCACAGCGGAACGAATAAATTATATTAATAACATAAACTATTACATAGTATACAACAATTTACAGAGTTACACAGCATATACATCACTTACTAGACAGTTATAAACATCTGTCTAGACATTACAATTCAAATACAAGACAAGACACTATCACAGATATCAACACAGCGGAATACTATATCTATGAACGCCGAAGCCTCCTGCTCCATTGCTCCTCCAGAATATTCGTCAAAGCTAAACCTGAATCCCTTGGCTACTCGTAAAAATTTGAGTACCCAAGGTTTAATAAAACAGAAAATAAACACTTGGGTCAGACATGGGTCTGGTGTGAGTAAACGGGTTAAAATTGTTTAACTTCAAAACCTTTTGAAAACAAAGGTATCACGTAAGACTTCCCACACATAAACATGGAAAAGTTTTTACCTTACGCTAACCAAATCATTTGATAGGAAATCCAGTTATATTATAATAGGGTCTAGGGTTTTCAAGTAAAATACGGAAATAGCTGAAATGCTTACATCTCACATTCCAACATAGTTGGGCACAACTAATACGTACGGCACTTATTGGAGTTTGGATTCCATACAATGGCAGGGCTACTGGGGTACCGCCCGTCACAGTACGTGGCCTAGATCACCGTACCGAGGAGTACGCCCGCTCCCCTGCAACACAAAGCCGGAACCATCCCTTACTGGATAATTCCGAACAAGATAATCCCGTAGTTGGCGCGACCAACCACACACTAAGCCGAATAAAAGAAAAGGGACCTCTAGACAGGGATCTATCTTGCTCTCAGTGGGTGCTACCCACGAAGCCTTGCTGCACCTCCCCTGTTTTAGCCATTCCCGGTTGATGAGGCTTGAGGTTACGATTACCTTTAATCAGAACATATCACTTAGAATGCTCATCGTCCGCCTGACGATGTGCTGAAAGCATTCAATCCATACAAGTTCGTTCCGGGTTCGAACGAAACCGAAGGCATTATCTCGTTACACTCATTTTGGAATCACCCTCAGAGTTAACGACAATAACCCTTGCACTCTGAATCTTCACCTTCACTTGAGATTCACGACCTATCGTTAATTTGAATCGATGTGGTATTCGGGTCTCCAGACCTGGAATACCGGTATACGGAAACCCGATCCCGGTCTCATCGAAATCCAAAACGTATCTTTTAAGGCCAAGTTGTTTAAAGGTTAAACAATTTAACTTATCTATATTCATACAGATAGATAATTCACAATTCACCATTGATAATCACATTATCAATTAAACAGATGATTCATAACCAAATAGGTAATCCATATCAACATCATAATAGTTAATCTATATTATCATCATAATGCAACCAAGCATTCATATCACACAACATCTTATCTCATTTCTGAGATTACATCCATTCAAGACAATCAATGTCATCCATTCTTATATAAGCAATGATTTACTTAATCACAACATAATTAATTTAAAATGAATTAAATTAACTATCTCTATCTTTAATTAATTTAAAGTGAATTAAATTAATTACTTCATCTCTTAATTAATTTAAAATTAATTAAATTAATTACTTCATTATAAATCTTACTTATATAATCATTAATTAATTACAAATAAATTAATTAATCTTTCTCTAATTATCCACTTAATTAATTACCTTGATTAATTATACTTTAATTACATTTAAGTAATTATTCCTAATTAATTTCACAAATTAATTATTCTTAACCAAATACAGTAATTAACCTTTAATTACTTCATTAATTAATTAATTATAATCAATTACTTTAATCCTTAATTAATTATAATTAATCACTTATCATTTGATTAATTAATCTTAATTAATCAACTCTTAATCACATCATTAATTATAAACTAATGATCCCTAATTACACCTTTAATTAATTATTAATTACATTAAGTAATTAACCTTTAATTAAACCATAATTTATTAATCACCTTTGATTAAACTTAACCAGTAATTAACTCTAATTAATTATCTTCCTTAATTAATTATTTTTAATTAATTACCAAAAATAATAATTAATTACCTTATAATTAATCTTAATCCTTTAAATAACTTAATTAAATAATTTATTTAATTAATAACACTAAGTAATTAACCTTAATCACTTCTTATTTAATTACTTTCATTGAATTTACTTCCATAAGTAATTTCTCTTTTCTTAATTACATTCAATAATTATCATTTAATTACTTTACTAAGTAATTATACTTAATTAATCATAAATGATTTATCTTTAATTAATTATACTAATTAATTAACCTAACATTAATTACATTAATTAATTAATCAATAAATCGTCCCTAAATCTTTAATTATCCATCCACTAATTACTTCATTAAGTAATTATCCTTAATTACAAATAGTAATTAAGCTTTAATTTAATTTATTTATTAATTCTCCTTAATTAAACTCAAATTACTTACTTTATTAAAACCCATTCAAACAACTTAATTTAATACACTTAAAATCTTTGAATATCCTTTCAAACATGTTTGATTTAAATTAAATAAAATAATTATGTAACTTTGAAATCCCAAATTTCATATTCTTTATTCATTTAAATCTATTTTAAAATCAATTTAAACATTCCTTTTTAAAACATCTCACTTTAAATTCAGCTTAAAACTTAGTTAATCATTTGTTTAAACTAAATTATTTCCAATATACATTTAAACTTGTTTAACATTTTCCTTTGAAAACAAATTGTTTAAATAAGTCAAATGCTTTTAAACACTCAAACAAAACAATCGCGTGCGAGCCTCCCCACTCAAACACTCAAACACTCGAACAAATAGTAATTAACCTAGTGTTCAGGTAGAAACTAGACTCGCACACTCACCCGAGCCCCACACTCAAACACTCGAGACCTTCCCTGAATCCACGCGAGGAAACTCACGAACGTCTTCTGCTTCGAGTTACACACGGCAACTACCCGAGAACGACCCTAAGTCCATGCTTCTTCCCCAACTTCAAATTCCCCAGTGTACAAAATCGTGCACGTGCACGTCTCCCACCAACTCCGGCCAACCTAGGTCGTCGCGACCATTTGTAACGACCCGGGTTACATTACAGCGTGATTGGGGGTTCTCGCTTTGCGTTAGGTGGCGAACGGGAGACTCTTACCCCTACATGTCCCCGGGGGTAGTATAAGGCCTTTTGGGGTTGGTTGCGACTCGAGAGGGTGGCCGTAAAAGCAAACCCGAGGTATCACTGTGAGCCACAGCGGGGCTGGGATGGTTGAAAAGCCTACCGGTCGTGAACCGTTGCTGAAGGTTGAAAAGCCTAGGTCGTCACACGTGGTATCAGAGCTTAGGTTGAGCGAATGCCTTAAAAAAAAAAAAAATAAATTCCAGAGATAACATATTTTATTTTGACTATCTTAATTTCTTAAAAATTACACCAGGTTAAATCAAACAATATTTGTTTGATAATCAAGTCCTGACAAGAATTAGATCATGGGGTAAGGATTTTAAATAAAAATTGAACTTGAGAAAAATAAGACAGGACAGAGCAAATTTTTAAACAGGATGCACACAGATAACATTCACATCAAACATCCACTTATATATACATGCAATACACATTTATATTCATGCAACCAATTATATTTTTAATTTTATAGTTACTCACCTATTTTAAAAGAAGCAGAGCCTCCAGATTTTTGAAACTGAAACAACAGGCTTTTGAATCTTTAAAACTTGAGTTGCCTTGCTTATTTTTAACTTGAGTTGCTTTTAGAAACTGAGTTGCTATGATTTTGCTGTTGATTTAATCTACAGGTTTGCTTGATTGATAAACTCAGGTTGAATGAGATGCTGTAGGCTTTGATTTTCAGATATGAGAATGATGTTTGCAGGCTGATCTTTGAGTTGTTTCCAGATTTTGAATAGAATTACAGACTGGTTTCTTTGATTTGGTTTGAAGCATTTGATTTAGAAGATGAATGATAGGTTGTTGAATCTGGTTTTTTTTTGTTGAGGAGTTTAGATTTTTGATTTTTTGATTAGAGGAAGAGTTTGAGAAGAGGTTACTGATTTATTTCAGATTTAGATTAGAGAAAGAGATTTGAGTTTATCTTGTTTTTGAGAAGGAAATAGAAAGGATGAAGTAAAGAAATGCATAGGTGTATATAAGTGAATTTATGATAAATAAAAATAAAATAAAATAAAAATAAATGAAGACACTTGTCATAAACATGGGTTACTTAAATTACACATGTTAAAACAATGGCTTTAGAAAATAACACATGTCTCTTAAGTAATTATTCATAATTCTATTTATTTTTAAAGTAATTAAAAAGCCTTTTTCTTATTTATTTAAACACTAATATATATATATATATAAGTGTTTAAATAAATAAGAAAAAGGCTTTTTAATTACTTTAAAAATAAATAGAATTATGAATAATTACTTAAGAGACATGTGTTATTTTCTAAAGCCATTGTTTTAACATGTGTAATTTAAGTAACCCATGTTTATGACAAGTGTCTTCATTTATTTTTATTTTCTTTTATTTTTATTTATCATAAATTCACTTATATACACCTATGCATTTCTTTACTTCATCCTTTCTATTTCCTTCTCAAAAACAAGATAAACTCAAATCTCTTTCTCTAATCTAAATCTGAAATAAATCAGTAACCTCTTCTCAAACTCTTCCTCTAATCAAAAAATCAAAAATCTAAACTCCTCAACAAAAAAAAAACCAGATTCAACAACCTATCATTCATCTTCTAAATCAAATGCTTCAAACCAAATCAAAGAAACCAGTCTGTAATTCTATTCAAAATCTGGAAACAACTCAAAGATCAGCCTGCAAACATCATCCTCATATCTGAAAATCAAAGCCTACAGCATCTCATTCAACCTGAGTTTATCAATCAAGCAAACCTGTAGATTAAATCAACAGCAAAATCATAGCAACTCAGTTTCTAAAAGCAACTCAAGTTAAAAATAAGCAAGGCAACTCAAGTTTTAAAGATTCAAAAGCATGTTGTTTCAGTTTCAAAAATCTGGAGGCTCTGCTTCTTTTAAAATAGGTGAGTAACTATAAAATTAAAAATATAATTGGTTGCATGAATATAAATGTGTATTGCATGTATATATAAGTGGATGTTTGATGTGAATGTTATCTGTGTGCATCCTGTTTAAAAATTTGCTCTGTCCTGTCTTATTTTTCTCAAGTTCAATTTTTATTTAAAATCCTTACCCCATGATCTAATTCTTGTCAGGACTTGATTATCAAACAAATATTGTTTGATTTAACCTGGTGTAATTTTTAAGAAATTAAGATAGTCAAAATAAAATATGTTATCTCTGGAATTTAAAAATTATCATGCACTGATTGTTTTCTGGATTTCGGTGATTTTTGGGAAACCATTTTGTTGAGTAGGGTTTTAGGCTCTGATACCATATGTAACGACCCGACTTCCTATGCCCAGAAAGTCGCATCATTATGAAGAAAGAAAGGGGTAGAAAATAGAAAAGAAGAGAAGAAAGAAAGAAATAACAACAACAATCTCACAGCGGAACGAATAAATTATATTAATAACATAAACTATTACATAGTATACAACACTTTACAGAGTTACACAGTATATACATCACTTACTAGACAGTTATAAACATCTGTCTAGACATTACAACTCAATACACTACAGAGATACAGACACAGCGGAACTACTATATATATCTACAACGCTGAAGCCTCCTGCTCCATTGCTCCTCCACAATTCGTCAAAGCTAAACCTGAATCCCTTGGCTACTCGTAAAAATTTGAGTACCCAAGAGTTTATAAAACAGAAATAAACACTTGGGTCAGACATGGGTCTGGTGTGAGTAAACGGGTTAAAATTGTTTAACTTCAAAATCTTTTGAAAACAAAAGTATCACGTAAGACTTCCCACACATAAATATTTTAACAAATATGAAAAAGGGATTTTGAATCTACAAGGGATAATAAATTTTATACTTAAGTGATATTATTTGAAGAATATCTAATAATTTTGAGGAATCCAGTTGGATCCCTCCAACCTGTTTCCCTGGATCCACAAACGTTAGCACAATACCAATTCCACTTCAAAGTGGAATATCGCGGTATATGGGATTTATATAAATCATCCGCTATTATGCGGCGCATAGGGTCTCATCCGCTATATAATGCGGGAATATCAATTCCAATATATACATATGCCAATATATATATATTGGTATA
Source organism: Allium fistulosum (assembly GCA_030737815.1). Taxonomy (NCBI): domain Eukaryota; kingdom Viridiplantae; phylum Streptophyta; class Magnoliopsida; order Asparagales; family Amaryllidaceae; genus Allium; species Allium fistulosum. Next base: position 934,592,486 of record CM060901.1, on the reverse strand, counting down.
TACTACTATATATATATATCATATCAACCAAATCAACCATTCAATCAAATATTTAAATTTAACCATTTAAATTTAAATCTAACTGAGTGAGATTAACTCACCTTTAATTTCCGTTCGCAATCCATTTCCATTTCAGCCATTTCTCCACGATTTTGACCTTGTATAACAATTTATACAGTTTATTAATATTTTGAACTAATCAAACAATTTATTTTCCCCTTTTATAATTTAATTAACTAAGAATTTTATTCAAACTAATTTTCCTTTTTATAAATTATTCCCAATGATAAAATAAAAGAACAGGCTAATTAAATAAGTTAACCTCCTAAATACTTATATTAAAAATTTAAATAGTAAGTGAAAAATTTCTTTTTGAAACCACATATATATATTCATACTTATAAAATAACTTGTACAAATTTAAAAATTCAAATTTTAACTAACCCTTCAATCATTTTTGAAATTCCTGTACATATTCCAAAGTTAAACAGTAGGCTAATTTTATATTCTCAAAATTATATATGTACACTAATATCCTAATTGCAGAAATTTAACTTACTAATTACAATATGATATACCGAAAAATTACCTTAAGCTAGTAAAACTGATAATCGCCTCGTCCACACTGTCGAATTGAGGAGGAGAGGCTGCTCGTTCGTTTTCTTTTCTTTTTTTTAGGATCGGCCATATAATTAAGGGCTGGTATTAGGAAATTGAAATGAAAAGGGGAAGAACGTTTTTTTTTTTACTTACAGAAGTAATCCAAGCCTATTTTTATCTTTGTTATCATTTTCAATAAGGAAGACGCGTGTTTATTAGGTAGGACACGTGTTCAATTAGCCATTCACAGAGGCATTCAAAATGAAAGGAAAATATCTGACGTGAAATTCTTTTAACTAGTCAATATAACTTACTATTTATATTTGAATTTCAATTTAATTTCCAGCGCGTTTATCCATCGTACGACCAAACGATCACTCCAGACATTACGAAAATTGAAATCCGATAATAATTCAATATTACGGATCCATTGGAACTGGTTTCGCTGAATTTCGAGACTGTGCCTCGGACGGCTATTTTTAAATTCAATTTCAACGATATATTTTTAAAACTGAACGAAACTCTTTAAAATTCCATTTTAAAAGTTCTATCATCTTCAGTATTAACAATATAAATTTTCTGAACCTTTGAACTATTTTTAATTAACTTAGAATACTAGATTTACTATTTTATCCAACTTCAAATAAATTAAATTCAATAATTAATTATCCAAATAAATACTGTATATTTGAAATTAGAGTTAAAATTTAACCTTCGGATATTTAAAATAAATTAAATATTCATATTTCAAATATACAAAAATTCCGGGTCGTCACATTCCTCCCCCCTTAAAAGAATTTCACGTCAGATATTTTCCTTTCATTTTGAATGCCTCTGTGAATGGCTAATTGAACACGTGTCCTACCTAATAAACACGCGTCTTCCTTATTGAAAATGATAACAAAGATAAAAATAGGCTTGGATTACTTCTGTAAGTAAAAAAAAAACGTTCTTCCCCTTTTCATTTCAATTTCCTAATACCAGCCCTTAATTATATGGCCGATCCTAAAAAAAAGAAAAGAAAACGAACGAGCAGCCTCTCCTCCTCAATTCGACAGTGTGGACGAGGCGATTATCAGTTTTACTAGCTTAAGGTAATTTTTCGGTATATCATATTGTAATTAGTAAGTTAAATTTCTGCAATTAGGATATTAGTGTACATATATAATTTTGAGAATATAAAATTAGCCTACTGTTTAACTTTGGAATATGTACAGGAATTTCAAAAATGATTGAAGGGTTAGTTAAAATTTGAATTTTTAAATTTGTACAAGTTATTTTATAAGTATGAATATATATATGTGGTTTCAAAAAGAAATTTTTCACTTACTATTTAAATTTTTAATATAAGTATTTAGGAGGTTAACTTATTTAATTAGCCTGTTCTTTTATTTTATCATTGGGAATAATTTATAAAAAGGAAAATTAGTTTGAATAAAATTCTTAGTTAATTAAATTATAAAAGGGGAAAATAAATTGTTTGATTAGTTCAAAATATTAATAAACTGTATAAATTGTTATACAAGGTCAAAATCGTGGAGAAATGGCTGAAATGGAAATGGATTGCGAACGGAAATTAAAGGTGAGTTAATCTCACTCAGTTAGATTTAAATTTAAATGGTTAAATTTAAATATTTGATTGAATGGTTGATTTGGTTGATATGATATATATATATAGTAGTATATACCAATATATATATATTGGCATATGTATATATTGGAATTGATATTCCCGCATTATATAGCGGATGAGACCCTATGCGCCGCATAATAGCGGATGATTTATATAAATCCCATATACCGCGATATTCCACTTTGAAGTGGAATTGGTATTGTGCTAACGTTTGTGGATGTAGGGAAACAGGTTGGAGGGATCCAACTGGATTCCTCAAAATTATTAGATTATCAAATATTATATAAACTCTTGGGTACTCAAATTTTTACGAGTAGCCAAGAGAGTCAGGTTTGCTTTGACGAGTTATCTGGAGGAGCAATGGAGCAGGAGGCTTCAGCGCTGTAGAGATATAGTAGTTCCGCTGTGTTGATCTCTGAGTCATTATTATCTGTGTTGTATCTTGTATTGTAAAAACTAGACAGGTGTTTATAACTGTCTAGTATGTGTTGCATATATTGTGTAACTCTGATAGTTGTTGTATATGAAACTATGTAATAGTTTATGTTATTAATATAATTTATTCATTCCGCTGTTTAGATTCTGATGTTGTTCCTTTCTTTCTTCTCTTCTTTTCTCTTTCTATCCCTTTCTTTCTTATTAGCGATACGACTTTATGGTCGATGAAAGTCGGGTCGTGACATTTCATGAGCTTCATGTATTCGCTGGTTGTTCCACGGGATGGACTGTCATCGGTGCCAATCGCTAATGGATTTGAGGATGTCTTTGATGAGGTCAAAGGGTTACCGCCGCATAGAGAGATTGAGTTTCGTATCGATCTTGTTGAAGGAGCCAGACCGGTTGTGATGCCTCTTAGGCGGATGGCGCCTAGGGAACAGCAAGAGTTGAGGGTGCAAGTTGATGATCTTTTACAGAAAGGATTCATTCGGCGTACTGTGTCCGAATGGGGTGCACCAGTTGTGTTTGCAACCAAAGCAGATGGATCGTTGAGGTTATGTGTGGATTATCGTGAGCTAAATAAAGTGACTAAGAAGAACAAGTACCCATTGCCGAGAATAGATGACTTGTTTGATCAGCTTCACAAAGCTAAGGTGTTTTCTCAGATGGATTTGGCAACGGGATTTCACCAGTTAAGAGTGGCTAAGGATAGTGTGCCGAAGACTACTTTCAGGACACCAACCGGTTTCTTTGAGTGGCTGGTAATGCCGTTTGGATTGACCAATGCACCAACATATTTTTTCGATCTTATGAATAGAGTGTTCAGAGATCAGTTGAACAAGTTCGTACTAGTGTTCGTGGATGATATTTTGATTTATTCCAGAACTGAAAAAGAGCACAAGACGCACTTGCGTATTGTTTTGGAAATTTTGCGGAAACATCAGCTGAAGGCTAAGTTTTCGAAGTGTCACTTCTGGAAGAGCGAAGTGAGGTTCTTAGGCCATATTATCTCTGGAAGCGGAATAGCGGTTGATCCCGCCAAGATAGCAGCAATCCAGGATTGGATTAGACCTAAGAATGCATCTGATGTGAGAAGTTTTCTTGGATTAGCAGGATACTATCGTCGATTTATCAAAGACTTTTCCAAGGTGGCTGCACCATTAACAGGATTGACGAAGAAGAATCAAGTATTCAGATGGGATGCTAAGTGTGAGCAAGCTTTCGGAATCCTGAAAGAGCGACTAACAAGTGCTCCTGTTTTGACTATTCCAAGTGGAAATGATGAGATGGTGGTTTACACCGACGCATGTGGTACTGGACTTGGAGCAGTGCTGATGCAGAAGAATAGAGTTGTTGCATATGCAAGTCGACAACTGAAGCCACATGAAAGGAATTATCCGACTCATGATTTGGAGTTGGCAGCAAATGTATTTGCTCTGAAGATGTGGAGACAATACCTATTGGGAGTTCAATTCGAGTTGTTTACAGATCATAAGTCGTTGAAGTATCTTTTCTCCCAAAAGGATTTGAATCTTCGGCAGCAACGATGGCTAGAGTTTTGGGCATCATATGATTTTAGTATAGCCTATACTCCGAGAAAGGGTAACACAGTGGCAGATGCGTTAAGTCGAAGACATGCAGGATTGGGAGCCATGTTTTCAGAATGGAAGAGTCTCGAGTATTTAGCTGGATTTGACTTCAGGCCCAAATGTGAATTGGAACCTGAGATGTTGGCAAACTTATCGATAAGACTGACTCTTGTGGAAAGAATTGGCGAGGGCCAAAAGCGAGACGATAAGCTTGTCAAGATTATCCGTGATTTGGAATCTGGATTGGACCCAGAAAAGGATAAAGGATTCGAGGTCGATCGAGAGGGTTGGCTTCGGAAGCAAGGACGACTAGTTATTCCCGATATAGATGAATTGAGAAATGAAGTTCTGAAGGAAAGTCATCACTCGAAGCTGATAATTCATCCAGGTGGAAATAAGATGTATCGGGATATGAAGAGAACCTATTACTGGGAAGGTATGAAGAAGGATGTTGGAAATTTTATTTCCAAGTGCATGAACTGCCAGTTGGTAAAAGCCGAGCAGAAGAAGCCCAGTGGATTGCTACAGCCATTAGAAGTTCCTACATGGAAGTGGGAGCAAATATCGATGGATTTTATCGATGGGTTACCCAGAACAAGAACGGGAAATGAAGGAATTTGGGTCATCGTAGATCGTTTGACTAAGAGTGCAAGATTCATTCCTGTTCGATCAACCAGGACTGCATCAAAGTTGGCTGAGCTGTATGTAAAGTGGATAGTTCGATTCCATGGTATTCCGAAGAGTATAGTGAGCGATCGAGACCCATTTTTCACTAGTAGGTTTTGGAAGAGCTTTTAGGAAGTTTTGGGAAACGAGTTGTGTTTGAGTACAGCTTATCATCCCCAAACAGATGGTCAGACCGAGAGAGTCAACCGATTTTTGGAAGATCTCCTTAGAGCTTGTGTTTTAGATTTCGGAGGATCATGGGAAGATCACCTTCATTTGGTGGAATTTTCGTATAATAACAGTTACCAGTCAAGCATTGGTATGGCACCGTATGAGGCATTGTATGGGAGACCGTGTAACTCTCCGACATGTTGGTTAGAAACAGGAGAAAAATTGATACTTGGGCCAGAAATGATTCGACAGACTTCGGATTGCATAGAGATCATTCGGCAACGAATGAAGGCAGCCCAAGACCGACAGAAAAGTTATGCCGACAAGCGTCGTAAGGATTTGGAATTCGACGTAGGTGATATGGTTTTTGTGAAGATTTCTCCACTGAAGAATGTTATTCGATTCGGGAAGAAAGGAAAATTGACTTCGAGATTTGTTGGACCATTCCCGATCATCGAGCGAATTGGAAAGCTCGCCTACAAATTGGAGTTACCAGAAAAGATGTCGGGTGTGCACAATGTTTTTCACATATCGTATCTACGGAAGTATGTGCACGACTCGAATACAGTGGTTTCTGCTGATAGCTGTGAAGATTTTGAGATTGATCCAGTTGTTGAGAGACCTCGTAAGCCACTTCGTGTTGTGGAAACTGACACGAAACAGCTTAGGAGGAAGGTAGTTAGGTTGCTCAAGATACAATGGAGTGATGATGTTAACGACTGTACATGGGAGGTGGAAGAGAGGATGAAGGCAGCTCATCCTGAACTCTTCGAGGCATGGCCATAAGGTGTCGTGTCATCTCACTACGTTGTAACTTGTTCTAGTTTTAGAATTCTGCATGCTAGGTTAGAATTGGACGCATGGTTTGTTGATTGCTATGGATGGTAGGCATGCGGAATAGTTTTTGATTGCTCTTATTTGTTTGGAATTTCGGGGGCGAAATTCCTAAGGGGGAGAGAATGTAACGACCCGTATTTTTACGGATCGAAAGATTATAGAACAGTTCTTATTAGGTTGTTAGTATTGTTAAGTCGTCCATAGTTTAGGTCGACTAGAGCTTGAGTCGTGTAGAAGTTAGGTCGTTCAGAGATAAGCCGTGTTATAGCTTAAGTCGTGTGGTAGCTTAGGTCGTGGAGCGACTTAAGGGGTAGACGACTTAAGAGTTAACGGCTTAAGAGAGTTGGCGACTTAAGGAAAGGCAGCGACCTAAGTTAGTAGGCGACTTAAGGAGATAGCGACTTAAGAATTAGCGGCAACGACCTAGTAGTTAGCGGCTTAAGGATTAGTAGCATAGGAGTTAGCGAGTTAACGACCTAAGGAACTAAGCGGGTTAACGACCTAGGGAGTTTGGGTCGTTCGAGCGACTTAAGGAGTTGTTGTAGTTAGGTCGTGAGCGATCTATGGGTATGAGTAGTTAGGTCGTCCAGACGACTTATGTGTTAGGTCGAGAGACCCTGTGTTTTGTTAGGTCGCGACCTTAGATGAGTCGTTAAGTCGTGAGGATGATGAGTCGTTAAGTCGTTAAGGTCGTTATGTCGTATCCCAGTTAAGTCGTTAGATCGTGAGTGTAGTTAGGTCGCGCACTTGCGTTGTAGTTAGCTCGTTAGGTCGGCATTGTTGCTAAGTCGTAAGTTGCTAGGTCGTGCGCATGTATGTTAGGTTAGGTCGTAAGTCGCGCACGTGTGTTATGGTTAAGTCGTAGGATCTGCTAAGTCGTAGGTCGAGAGGTTTGTTAAGTCGTAGGGTTTGTTGAGTCGTAAGTCATAGGTCGTGGGATTTTCTTAAGTCGTGGACGACTTAAGGGGCGAATGACTTAAGGAAACAGCCTATAAATACGCGGGTTTTTCTTCTCTTTTTGGGATCTGGATTTTGAAGCGACGAAGTCCTGCCATTTTGAGAGCTCGAGTGCTACACTTCTTCACTTCTTTTCTCTACTCTAATCTTGTGATTCCTTCCATCCAAATCGAAGATCCAAGAGCTTAGATTGAAGATCTTCATTTATCGAAGAGAGATTTCATCGTTTGAAGCGGAATTTTGGCGGATCAAGTTAGATTCTTCGCTGTCCAGATCTGAAGTGTGTTGCTTTTGAGGTGTTTAGGTGATTCGGTGAGTGGTGATTATCTCTCACATGGACCCAAAGGAGTATATTGGATCGATGGCTTGATTGTGTGTTAAAGATAGTGATTTTCATGCATTTTCATAAACTTAAGTATACATCCATTATTCATGATGATTTGACATCCATTTTACTACATGTTAATCTATGCAAGTTCATTCATCAAGTTGTAGAGATGTTGCTCATGATTCATGCTTGTTAGACTTGGACTCTTTATTTACAGAATTGCCATTTTAGTTATAATTGCTTTTAGATCTTGTTTGAATGATTGATTACTTGGATTAATGATTGATTTGATTGATTGTTATAAATTAGTTGATTGGTTGTTGGATTTAGAGAAGATGATTCAAAAGCTAAGGGAAAGGCTCTTGGATTGGAAAAGCTGCTTGTGGCATATATGGCGGATGATGAAGCTCATATGGATAGATTTGATGATGATGTTGAGATGAGGCTTTGCTATGATGAGATGAAGCGAAGCATGATGTGAGATAGCCTTGGTTAATCCAGACGGGATCATCCCAAGCATGTTGATGACTCGGTGAAATGGTTCGAGTGTGAGGATAATGGTTGGCTTGAGAGGAGCTTGAGCTAGTATGAGAATAGTCGTCGAGGAGGATGACTAGGAGGCTGAGATTTCATTGTTGTTGAAGGTTCTAGCAGGCTCAAAGCAAGAGTACGCTGAGCAGATTCGATAGTCCCTAAAGACTATTATTGGTAGTCGAGTACTCTGGGCAGATTCGATAGTCCTAGGCATGGGCTGCGACGACGTGCGGAGTTCTGTCTAGAACCGAGGTTACCATTAGCCCTTGACGGACGGCTGAAAGAATGTCCCGGTCATTCAATTAACGGTGGTATCGAAGCAATGATAACAGTGATAGCTAGAGTCATGGATGTTTGGTTGTATCGTCATTCGGTCTCAAGAGCAATATTTTCTGGGTGCTTATCTGATCTTGGTTTAGGCCTTGGGGTTTGTACTTGGAAAACATTGACCTTGACTCGAGTGGTAATTGTTTTACTTTAAATGTCTGCTTTGCTATGTTTACTTCTGCTTAGTGAGTCTGGGGGCTATCACTGTAGAAAGAGGTGGAGTGGGAGGGTTGGATTCCTATTCCTTTTACCTTTATGCTCTTTTGGTATGTTGTTAGTTAATTTACTGCTCACTAAGACTGTTGTCTGACTCAAGGTTTTATGTTCAACTCTTATTACCTTGGGCTGTTCATCCATTTTGGGATGGGCAGACTAGGTAGCAGGTGACAGGTGTTGTTCTTAGTTTCCAACGATGCTGATGACGAAGACGAGCTGGAGGCTTGCATATTATTTCTTACTATTTGTACTGGATGTTCCGCTGCTTGTATAATTCTCTGAGTGATATGTAGTGAGGCTTGATGTATTGACTGTTCAGATGTTTGTATTCAACTATTATGAAGCTTAATTGATGAGATTCTATTTTGTGAAGCTTCACTATATATATTCTCTATTATATTTTTATCCTTGCGCTGTGAGTAATACGATAGATTCTGCTATCTTAACTTACCCTGACAGTCGTCCATGGCTGCCTGGCACACTTTACAGCGCACTATTTTCCTTGTTAGGTGCAGGGGTCATGGGCGGTCGTCACAACCCATCCCTCCCATCGCCGCAATCCCATCACCCAAACCCTAACCGACTTCGCTGCTTCCCTTTGTATGCCGCCCCAAACCTCGCCGCACCCACGACCCAACATCACCTATCGCGACTCTCACCTCGAGTCGCACGCGCACCCCCAAGCCTCGGGCTTAACGATTTTGAATCGAAATCAATTTTCGATTTCACACGAGTATATATATTATTAGAATCGATTGAAGGGAAAAAAGTAACGCGATTTGATTTTTTTTTGAACGAAGTGGATTTCATTTTGAAGAAGGATGAAAAAGATTTGCAGGCCATATTTATTTTTAGAAGAGGCAAATTTGGATTTGTTTTAAAATGCTCGGCCATTTTCTTTTGTTTGAATTTTTGTTCTATCGGCTGCTAATATAAAAGAAGAGGGAAGTGATTGAGTGGAAACTAGCTTATACCAGAAGGGCTACCATGATTTGGAGGTGAAATAAAAACAACTGTTGTGAATTTCATTGACCAGTCAACCTAAAATATATTATTTAAATTTAAACGTCTCGAAATCGTAGCTTAAAATCTCGACCTCCTATCGAGGCATGCCGCTTGGCGTTCATAATGTTATACCCCTATTCCGAACGCAATGGAAAAGGTTTCGAGTCCTAATTCGATCGTATGGAGAAGATAACATTTTAGGCCCAATTATTATGTTGAATTTTCGATATAGATTTCAGTGCGTTTCTAACCCTTACGGCCAAACGATAACTCCAAACGTTCTAAAATTTGAATTCGATAATAATACACTATTACAGATCCAATGGAACTGGTTTTGTCGAATTCCGAGACTGTGCCTCGGATGGCTATTTTTAAATATCAATTTAAACGATATATTTTTAAAACTGAACAAATCACTTCCAATTTCAATTTTAAACTTTTTATTATCTTCATTATTATCAATATAAATTTTATAAGCCTTTAAATTATTTTTAACAAGCTTGAAACTGCAGATTCAATATTTTATCCAATTTCCAATTATTAAATTCAATAATTAACTACCCAAAAATTAGTTATATTTGAAATTCAAGTTAAAAATTACTTCCAAATATTTAAAATCGATTAAATATTACAATTTCAAATATCCAAAATCCCGGGTCGTTACATTCCTCCCCCGCTTGTAATAATTTCGTCCTCGAAATTGCTAGTTAAGAAGAATGGTCCAAAACCCGTTTTACTATCTCCAAAACCAACAGTTTCAAATAGCTCCCTGAAAACAATTTCTTTTATTGAAACTACATTATCACCTTTTTCTAATTCCCAAATTCATTGTAATGACCCTAGATTTTAATTTATTTAAATTGATAATTAAATGAATTTTTGAATAAAATTGTAAAATTAATTTTAAATGGAAGCGAGTTTCCCCGATTCAAATAGAAAATATATAAAGTCATATGGATTTGAAAATTTGTATATATGGGAATATATATGTATACGTGCATGTATAAATAATTTGAGTTGATTTGAAATGTATATATTTGATTTGAATTTAAATCTTAAATAAATGGTTTAATAATAATACATATTAAAATTGATGGTTAATAATAATAATTTGAATTTATAAATTAAATATAAGACAATAAAAATTAAAGTAAAATAAGTAATTGAGTTTATAAAATAATACAAGGCAATAAGTGTAAGTTAAACAAATAAATAAAATAGATATACATGGTTAAAATTCAAATAATACATTAATAATTATGTAAAATATAAAATAAACACATTAGCAAATTCAAACAACATATTAACAATAGGATGTCATTTCATATTTCAAAGTGTAAGGCTAAAGAAAGAAAATAAAGGAAAAGGAATAAGTATTTCACCCCACCTAAACAAAGCTGCAGCCACCAAGTAAAATAAATGCAACATCACTTTAACACAAAGAAGATATCATACCTGCCTTACCTCTAATACATCTCAGCCATAATGCAAGCATCTATCAACCGAGTAAAGTAATGCAAGGCAAAGAAAAAAAACAAACAAAGTAAAAGAAAACAAAGAAGTACATATGAGCATACTTATACAAAGCAAAGAAAGAACTGTACATACATAACAAATAGTAAGTTGTAAACAAAAGTAGAGACACATGCATTTAATGCCACATCTCCTTAGCATGTACAAGATCATCTCAGCCGAGATTTTTTTTTTATAAAAATCTTTAGTCAACAAAAAAAAAGTAAGCCATGCCTAGTATTGTACAAAATATATTGTTGCATGTACAAACACCTTTCTCCTACATATATGTGTGCATCATCTTATACCAGTTTGTTCAAATAAAATTGAGCAAGCTGAAAGAAAAGAAAGAAAAAAAAGTCTCATCTTTCTTACAAACATCATTAAACACTATTTTCTACAAACTTAAAACATTCATTCAACTTAAAAGGAAGCAGAACAGGGTTGAAGGCAGATCAAACATTAAAGCCTTCAAACAAAAATTTCTCTCTGTTCAATCTTGTTCCAGGTGAGTAAACATTTTAAAACTTAAAACTGGTAGGATAACTGGATGTATGTGATGAAATGTTGAAGTAATGCTTTATGTTGTATGTGTGAATGTATATCACCTCTGTTCTATGTTCCAGGCTAATTTCCCTTCAAATTAAATTCATTTTCTTACCAAACATTCAATTGTAGGCTTAGATCTCTTGATGAAAATGATTGTAGGAAGGTAAGTTTAAATTTAAAAATAGTTTCAAATAAATATATAAAGTATTTTATTTAAATTTGGAATTTGCAGGTCTGTTCATATTATAGGCTAAAAATTCAAATGTCCAGAATTCTTGAAATAATTCTATAATATGATTCTAAATTGTAAATGATGAATTTAGAAAAAATATCATAATTTTTAGTTTGCGATAAGTCGAGATATGCAGAATTGTTCGAATTTTGGTTTATCATCGATCGCCGTCGATCGGCGGCAAGTGGTGCTTCGGAGAGTTTGTAGTGCATCGTGGTAGCCGTAGGGTGGCGTACTTGGGTTTTTTTTGAGTTATTTTGACGAAGATGTTATCGAGGCTTTTGCGAAGCCGTGGGAAGTCTGGTGAAGATCGCGCTAGGGGGAAAACGTTGCTGGGGTTGTGGCGCAGTTTTGGTCGGAAGGACGATGGTTCCGGTGGTAGTTTCGTCTTCGGCGAAGGGGTATTGGTCGAAGTATTTTTGGGTTCTAGGCACTCTTTTAGCTCGTTTTCGATTCGCTGTGGTTCGCGCCGATCCGAGGGGTTGAGAGGCTTGACTGAGTCGTTGATGACTTGAGGGAGGAGGCGTGAGTGACTGTAGGTGGTCGGAGCCACCGTGCACGTGCACGCGATGTCTGTTTGTATCGGTGATGGTTATAAGGTTGGGGAAGAAGAGTAGCCTCGGGGAAGAGCTCGAGAAAATTGTTTGATGGCTCGAATTTTGTATCGTGTAGTTTGATGTTTAAACTGTATAACTGGATTTTTTTAAACTTAAACTAAAATAACGTCTCAAAAAGAAAAGGAAAGGAAGAAGAAGGGGGTTGCGTGAATGACAGGGAAGAGACTCGGGGAGGAATTGAAGTTAGCTCGAGTTTTTATTTGATGGACTCGGGTTTTTGTTTAATTAACTCGGGTATGTTTTAATTGACGGGTTTTACCTTAACAACTTTGCTAACCAGGTTTTGTATAAGAAGTAAATTTGTTAACAGATTTTTAAAATAAAGCAGGAACAAGTTTTTAAAGTATGCTAAAAATAAATTTAATTTTCAAGGTTATTTAATAAGATTTTAAAGATAAACGGTTTATCTTAAATAATGATTTTGATTATCAATTAACCTTAAGGGTTTAAGTTAAATTATATGACTTTGTTATTTTGTTTCAAAGGTTATTTAAAATAAGATTTAAATGATGATTTTGTAATAAATTAAGATAAAAGGGTTATCTTAAGATTCAAGGATTATAAATTTGTAATTTAATAATAATTACTTAATTAAAGAATAATCAAGTAATGATTAAAGATTAATTAATTTGTTGAAGGATAATTAAATAATTGAAGATTAATTATTTAATGATTAAAGGATGATTTATTTATTAATTAAGGTTGATTAATAAATAATTAAAGGATAATTAATTAATGTTTTGTAATCAATTAATATTAATTAATCAGGATTAGAAGTTTATTCATAAGAAATTAATCTGATTTGAATTAATCGGGCAAATTAACTAATTTTACTTATGGATGTTTGGATCCTATTGAATGTGAATTGTTTGATATTCCTGATATGTGATGCTTTGTGATACATCCTGACTTGTGTTGTGATCTGTAATTTATTTATCTGTGATATATATATCTGTGATCTGTGATCTGCGAATAAAAGATGAGCGTTATAGTTTATACCGCTTATCAATTATATTTCTGTATTCTGATCTGTGATGATTGAATGTTGTTGCACTCTTGTGTGTGAAACCCCTGGACTACACTGTTACACACACAAATATGGATTTCACGTGGAAATCGGTTAAGTCACAAATAATTTAAATTTGATGTTTTTGAAATTGAAATTTTAATTTCAATTGATTTTGAAATTGGAAATTCGGGTTTAAAGTGAAAAGCTTTGAAATGGAATTTCAAAGGTAAAAGTTATTTTGAATAACTTAATCGAGTTTGAAAATTTAATTAATTTGATTTAAATTTGAATTCAAGTTTAAAATTGAATCCTAAAATTTGAAACTAGGGATTAAAGATGGTGTACAGTTATATATGGGTTAAACTATTTTAAAGGTATTGATTTGGGAATTTGAATTTAAATTCAAAGGCTTTAACTTGTGTAAATATAACTGGATTTTTCCAAAACAAAAAATACTTGCTTTCAAATAATAATAGCTTTCATTTTTAGAAAGGATTTCTAAATTGTGTTGAAAAGTTTCAAGTTTGAAATAAAATTGAAATGTTTGAAAACTATGAAATGGGTCTTTGATTCAAAGACCGAATGAGTTAATCCAACTTGAAATAAAATTGTTTTGAAAGGCTATGAATGAATCTTTGGAAACGAGTTTTGAAAACTATAAGTTAAATCTTGACTTAAAGATTTAACAAGTTAATTCAATTGAAATAGAAATTGTTTTGAAATTCATGAATGGATCTTTGTGAATGGGGTTAACTTTGTGAATTTAATCTTTTTGTTTAAAAGATTTGAAAATGGTAATTTGTTTAAAACTATTTGAAAGAAAGTTTTAAATTATTAAGTTGTGACTTAATTGAAACCCCAGTATCCATATGATTTTTTGAATATTTCGCTCACTATTCGGGTTAGCCGGGAAAGGACCTTTGGGTCGTATAACCCATTCCGAATATGTGATACGTCGTAATGGATGGCATTTGATGACCGGTGTTGAAGACCGGATATTTTCGAAAACGAAAGGGTTTCTTGTCGATTGTCTCTGCACTGGCTGATCCCTGGTATAGAGATCTCCATTTGTGATGGGAAATCCGATCGGGATTGTGAATACCCGGAATTGCAAGGGCTTCGTAAGAAGTGCCTTCGGTTCTGTTCGAACCCGGAACAGACTTGTATGGATTGAATGTCTGACATTACAATTTGAGATATAAAGCCGATTTCTTTCAAATACATTTCTGTTTGGTGGCGGAGAATTTATTCTCTTAGCTTAACACCCTTCTCTGAGACGTACGAGCTCAGAGGTTATGTAATTGAAGGTTATCAGCGATATATTCCTAATTTGGTAATGTGACATGCTGAGTGTTGCTGTGTGATGATCATTGTTTGATCATTTGTGATATGATCATTTGTTTGACCATTTATCTTTGTGATCATTGCTTTGATCATCTGTTGACCCAAAGCATGGCTTTGTGATAAAGCGTAGCTTTGTGGACAAGACTTCGTCGAACCTCACAACCCGGAAATGGTCGAAACAGGAATGATGCGGCAAGGTTTCAGGGGTAGCTTCCCTAGGGTATGACCATTCCTTCTGGAAAAGGGTAGTATCATGGTATGAAGCCCAGATACTTACTCATGTAGACACACTTTATTTATTATGTGTGATGTTGGTTTAGAGGCGCCTCGGTTAAAGGTCCTAAAGGACCGGGGGTGGCATATTTGAGGTTTTGTATATTCCCCGGGAAGGGGGGTAGCCGGCCTTGTTTGGCAGAGAACAGTTTGGTTCTCGGAGCGTCCAGCCAGAGGCGTTCTTTCGTGGCATAGGAAGTTCCTTAGCCTGACCATTTGTTGGAAATCCATCTTCCAATACGAACTTTATACGGTTTTAGTTGTAGAACCTGCCATTTATTTATGGTGGTCACCACTGTTTAGATGGTAGCTATAGTAGGCATAGTTCGAAATGTCTATGTTGGCTAAGATTGATATTCTATTTTCGAAATACTTTCTACACTATGCACTATTAATAATATCAAAGATGATTTGATTTTGCATAGTAAACAACTTTGACTATCATAAGGAGAAATCTCCTCCGATTCTGCGTTTGCATTGTGTGTGTGGCGGGAGGCCTTTTGGTAGTTTCATTTTCCAAAAGCATTGCGAATTGACTTTAAAATTTCTCTGCTATTTGTTTTAAAGATAAACTGTTTTTGTTGCTCACACCAGTCCCATGACTGATCCGGAGTTTATTGTTTCTTTCCTAAACTCTGGATGCTCAAAATTTTTCTACACGGGCAGTCTAGAGTTGGGTCTTTCAGATAGTCAGAATTAGTAGATTTTCTGGAGCTAGTTCAGTCTTTGGATCGGACTACACTTGCTTATCTTGGTGCATCGTTATTGGGAGTTCGAACTATTTCTGGATTGGTGCTTTTAAGATGGAGATTATCCACTGCCGGTGTTATCTATTTTCTTTACCGCTGTTATTTCTTGTATCATATCTCTTATGTATATTGATATTCATTGTATCACTCTGTTGTATCAGATATTGTATCAGATATTGTATATCAATGTATTATTCTTTTTTTTCCGCTATGTTATTTATTTAACTGTGTTATAAACTCCGGCGACTCGGATTTGAACGGTCGAATCTATGGCATTCGAGTACGATGTAAAGTATGGATGTCGATTTTCGAGCGTGAAAATCTGGGGCGTTACATTCATCCATAGATTCCTTATAACATTTTTCCCCCGATCATTCAAATTATAATTTAAATCCAAATTTTAAATTATCAAAATTTGTTCAAAAAAAATTTCGAACTCCTTAAATTTTCAAAAAAATTCGCCAGCATCTCCTTTGCGCGGCTAGATCCGAAAAACTACAAAATGACACTAGGGGCCCCAAATCACCCAAAGAAAACAGAAGCCGAGTGGCTCAATCAGAAAACCATCAAATTTCATATGACAATTTAAACACATACCTTTCTGTCGGGCAATAAAATTTATCTTCTGAAATTGAAGATATCAATTTATCTTTTGCTTTTAATTACCTGCACCCTACTTACCAATGATATCCAATCATTTAATTCCAAAAACATTATATTTATTCCTTTTAAAAATTTTCAAAATTTGCTTTACTTATGCCGTACAATATACATATATCATCCGTACGCAATTTCAAATCCGATCGCTCACTCGATCACACAATTTCACTTCTGAACTAGTATCGTTCACACGACTCCCTTGTGCGGACTCAGATCTGGTTTCTTGATCAGAAACCGTCATTCTGCTTGCATAGCCATATACTATGATAGAGAATTCCAGGATCAATCAAAAATCCATATCCAGGGTTTGCCGTCGAAAATCGAGTGAAAAATTCCAATTCGGATCGATATAATTATCTTGAAATTATGTGCTCGAATTTGGATCAAATCGTCATGCGAATAAAATAATATACATACATCCTACGTATAAATTTCCAAATTGATTATTAGATGTATCAATTTCTTTTTATTCACCTTTATTTTTAATTCACATTCTTTTATTCACAATTTTCCTTTTACCCAACTTTCAATAAATCTTCATTCACATACTTCTCAATATATTTTCCCAATACCAATTTTACCTAAGAATTTCTCCTCAATTTTCTTACGTTTATTATAAATATTTTATACAACTTCCTATATTTATTTTCACTTCATCACTTAATTTTTCATTCATTTATATTCAAATTAAATATTCAATTCCTTTTGAACTCAATTTATCCTCCAAATTTTAAATATTGAATTTTTACCGACACATCTCAAACCATATTTAATTAACTAATTACTGTAATCAGTTCCGTCCACTAATTCATTCAAAATTTAAATGGATCTTATTTCCAAGCTTTATTTCATTTAGTTTACTCGAACTAATTATTCAATTTCACTTTATTCAGATTAAATATCATTCCAATATTCAATTTCAATTCCATTTGCTTACAAATTAAATTAATTTGTTCATCCACTAATTTATTTCAACTTAATAAATTCTATTTCAAAAACTTATTCCATTTAGCCTACTTAGGCCAAATTCTAAAAATTCACTTAACTTAATTCAAGTCGATTTTCACTTCAATTCAAATTTCCAATCTTATAAGTTTTTAAACTCATTTATATTTCATAAACATTTAAATATGATTCCAGAGTTTAAACAATTACTCAATATTTCAAAATCACTTTTGAAATCAACTATATCCAAAATCCTTTGGTATATCAAATTATCCTTTGCATTTCAAAATCAAACCCAGTTTTGTAAACAAGCTCCAATTCAAACATTTAGGTAGCAATTTCTCCCTTGGAAACTCGAAAATGAACATCGATGATGCTACAGTCATCACCGAAATTATTTTCCAGCGACCGAAGTGAGTTCAGTGCTTTTATCTCCTTTTAAAACCCATTTTAAATATTTTTATTCCAAATCTCAATAGATTTCACTTCCAAGTCAAAAATATTTTCAAATAATATTGCTATTGTTTTCCAACCTTGAAAAATACATCTTCAAAACTAACGGGATTTAAATTCCCAAACTTCCAACTTTTAAATCCTTTAAATCTATGTTTAAATATTCCTCTAGAATTTTATCCCTTTTTAAATTATAAATCACATTTATAACCCATATTTACACACTCCATTTTTTATATGAATCCTTTCTTAACTTTTGGTCCTGATGTCATCTTTTTATTTAATTTCCACAACAATGATAATAATTTAATATTGTCATTTCCTAACAACCAAGCACATCATATATAGCTATAATAATTTACAAAAATTATTCCTTTTATATATAAAAATAATTTGGGTAAAATTATTTCATTTACCCTATTTTAAAACAATACTATGTCGAATTGCTCTGTTCAAGTGTTTAGAGATCCCTACCAATAATGTTAATTACTCCTTTTGACCAGAATCCATAACTACTCAACAAACCAACCTACACAATATAAAACAATTTTATATTCACTAACAAATACGCGCTCATATCTATTAATATGCTCAAACTCATCCTAGGATGCTACTGACCCTATCTCAAATGAGTAATTCCCACCAGAGCCAAGGTTCTCGCTTAACCTCGCTCTGATACCAAGTGTAAAGGTCTAGGCTTTTCAATCATCGACAGCGGCCACTTTTCGCCATAGCTTACACTGGTACCTCGAATTTGCTTTTACGGTCAGCCTCTCGACTGCAACCAACCACTCAGGGACATGTAGGGGTAAGAGTCATCCATTCGCTACCTAACAAGAAGCGAGAACCCCCTATCATGAAGCAAGCAAATCCGATCCCGGTCTCTTCGAAACAACGTTCGATATTAGCGGTAAACTCAACCCTGGTTCTTTAGGAAATACATAGACGAAGATAAGATTAGAGATCACCTCCCAACCGTTTTTGGATGGATTTCCTTATAAACGTCCTAGAAGAACGAAATGAGTTTATACGTACAGTATAGCCCCTCGAACGGTAACTGTAACATATAATTCCCGTACTTCTTCTAGATATTTCCAAAGTTATATTTGGGTCCAGATTTGATAGTCGGTTATTTAACTATCAAATATAAAAACAAATTCAACCAAACACTTCACTTTCCACTGAAAAACATTAAATCTCTTTATCCAAAAATATACACTTATCTTATCGAATTCGGCATATTAACCAATTATCTTTTTCTTTCAAAATGTTTAAAAACCCTTTTAAATAATATGGAAAGTACCACTGCGGTATGAAACCATGGATCACAGTTCAATGATTACGTCTCTATCCCAGAGAAATCTAAGTCTTAACTGCAGGCACTCATTGCCTCCGATTACGCCACCCGAGTATACCAATACTTTCCGAAACTCTATTTAATAATTTTAAAAAAATAATACTTATGAAATTTCCATAAAAATTCTCCAAGTAAAACTTTAGACAAAAACTAATTTTTAAATAAAGCTATAAGAAAAAAAAATTAATAATTCTTTAAAATAATAATACTAATTAAACCTTTAATAATAATTAACTACTATAACTAACTTAATTAATAAATACTTTTAAAAAAAATTGAAAAAATTAAATAATAGATTTTCTGAAAACATTCTAATAAACACCTTTAAATTTTCTAATTAATACTTTAAAATCTTTCCTTCTTAAAATAACTTAACTTCTCAGAAAAATACATTTTTAACTCCAATATAGCCAGTTTAATCATTTATAAATCCTTCTCGATTTATCTCCAGCTTAATTTACGTTCCAATCTCGTAAATTTCCTTCCTCGCATTTCTATAAATAAAACCACTATTTATTTTTAAAACGATTTACCCATCTCCTTATAAATTCCCACTGTGAATTTATAATTTCAAATTATCCACTGATAATTTACTTCACTTTATTTATAAACTTCGTTTACAAATCCCATAGTCTCATTTTCCTTTTATAACCGTTTAAAATACTTAAGTCGATTTTCAAATCGTTTTTCTAAGCTAAATTCCATTTTAAAATTTATTCCTTAGTTAACCCAAACTTATTCCAAAATCCACTAATTTCGGATTCACTCCGTTTTTATGATTTTAATCTTATTTAAATCTGAAACATTAATTTCATATTTTATTTTATTTTCCAAATTTCCTCTTTATTTTTCTCAAATCTATTTTAAATCTCGGATTTAAAAATAAATACTTTTATATTTAAACAAATCGCTTAAGTCCCATTATTAAATAATTTTATTCAAATATTCCAAAATCTCTATCTTTCCATATTTATAAATTATCAAGTACAATTTTATAATCAAACTATTTATTTTTCCCAAATTCATTACTTTTAAATTTATCCATCTTTACTATAAATCTCTTACTTTAAAATCCCCTTTTATTGCCTTGAAAAAATTTAATATTTATTTTTAGATATTTAAAATGCCAAAAATATATCCAGCAATACCATAGCATCAAATAAATCAATTTCCAATATATTCTATCATAGACTATTCAAATGAATCATATCACTACATAGGAAAATAATTCCAACATTTTTTAGGAATCCTGTTGGATCCCTCCAACATGTTTCCCTGCATCTACAGATGTTAGCACAATATAAAATACCAAATCCCACTTCGAGGGGGATATCGTGGTATATGAGGTCATCCGCTATTATGCGGGCGCATAGGATCTCATCTGCTATATATTACGGGAATATCAATCACTCCAATATATATATATATATATATCCTACTATATATAACATCACATTCAACTGATAAATATTTATCAATTCAACATTCAATCAAAAATTTATTTTAACTACTTAAAATTAATTTGCTGTAATCCAAAATCGAGTGAGGTTAACTCACCTTTATTTTTTTTCAAATTTGCTGATCGACCCAACTTGACTCTATTGCACACAATTTGCTCGGTTCTACCCTTGTATAAGCAATTATTGAAGTGTATAAATTAACGATTTCAAGTTAATTATAATTTTTGTTTGAAAACCCAAGAGAACCCGGCGGACCGGTAAACTCCTGAGCACTACACCACACTAGCCATTTTGCCATGCCCCATGCGAAAAATTAACCACGGCCTTGAGCCATGGTAATTTTACCACAGTCTAGAGCCGTGGTAAAATAAATTACAATGGTTATGGGCCGTGGCAATTTTGCAATGGCTTCAGACCGTTGCAAAGTTACACTCATTTTTTAACCCCCAGCTGTACGTATACAACTCAACTAATACTACGTACCATTCTCAAAACAACGCCCCCATTCCAAAATTTTCCCACACGCGTGCCCTAAATCATTTTCCAAAATCCATTCGCTGCCGAATCCCTTTGAACTCACGATTTGAGCATCACTTCAAATCATGTCGACCTCAATATTGATTTGAGCCTATAGTTGTAATCGATTTGAGCATCTCCTGAATCGATTTGATCATTGAAGATTCTCGTCAGGTAATTTGTTTTTATTTTTAATCAAGAATTGGGTTATAATTTTCTTATCAGTGTTCGTGGCCATGGAGTTTGTGGTTGTGTGAAAATCAGATTTCGAACCTTGTTTTAGCATAATCAGATTTCGAACCTTGTTCTAGCATCATCGATTTCAATATTTTGCAATGTCCCTGCTCCTAATCTTTAGTTTGAAAATTTGTTGCAGTGATTTGATTTTCGACTCCAAGTTTAAAGTATTTATACCTAGCTGGACATAAAAATTTAATTCTAGTCCATTTCCCCGCATAAGCATTGAATTTGCATTGAAAAATAAATGATTTATTATTTCTGTTTCTGGGTTGCATAGTATTTGCTGGAAAGATTGATGTTTCCTTGAACTTTTGATGGTTTTCTTGCAGTTATTCTTGTTACAGACTCTATTGGTTCTTTTGAACTTCCGCATGTCTTTTGAATTTGCTTACCAGTTAGCTCTTCTGTAAAAAAACATTAGAAAATTAAATTAGAAAAAAAAATTGGTAGAAAAAAAAATTAGTGATGGAGTAAAGGAAATTTGAATGAGATAAATTAAAGATTTATACAAATAACAACTTTAATGAGATGAAGATTATATCAACTGTTAGATCATAGAATGTCCTAAGACAACCTACATTTAGATGTTTGAAATGCAAAAAAAATTCCCTTCTTAAGCTGGTAATGTTATTGATCGAATGTTAAATTTTGCGTACTAAGGCATAAAATAGTCTAGTTTACCTTGTTGATTAAGGTAGGCATTAGGTGATGCACCATATATGATTTTTCTACGATGGAAACATCCTGTTCCTGCGTACATTGGACCTTGAAGTCCACCAATGCCTCTTCCTATTTTCTGGGCAACAACAAAAATTGAATAAAATTAGTCAAAGGGATGCAATGGAGTTTTAAATTTAGTAAGGTTATTTAAAAAAAATGCACTCAATTTTCTGAGGAGAACATACCTTATGCACAATCTCCAATTGGTTTTCGAAAGGATCGTCTTTTAAAGCCCCATAAAATTGCTGATAGACTTGAACAAATCCACTTGATGCCTCATCATCAAATTCAAACAACATGGTCTTGATTTATTTATTTCTGTTTTTGTATAGATGTCACATTTCATCCACTGATATCCAATGTAATAGCGGCTTGTAGTTGGAATGGTGTAGTTTCTGTTATTACTAATTGACATGCAGTGGTTTTTGTAACTATGTTACCTCGTCGCTTCCTTTTTCTCCAATAGAAAATTGTATTTCGAGTTTCATATTATTATTTTCAAATTTTACCACTACTTGTTGTGTCGGCTAATGGCTATTGGCATCATGCAGTTTATTGCGTCTATCCTGAACCAATTAATGTATATGTTCTATTTCTTACCGTTAAAAAAAATAGCCTTCCAGGTTTCTTTGTTTACCTTGTTTTGGCATGTGAAAGTTCATGCTATACAGCACTTTTTGTGTGTAAAAGTATAATTTAAACTACATACAAAATTTACTAAACCCTTCAGGCATGTAAAAAAATTTAACAGGAAATTAACGACACATCACTCTTTGTAGGATTTAGAATCTGCATATGGTATTGACCTCATTAGGATGTAGACAAGTTTACTGAGAAACAAAATAAATCTACTCATGCAATTGGTGAGTAATTACCTAGACTGATCTAACATTATGTCTTCCATTATAGTAGAGTTAGCATAACACTCTTAAGTATTTATCACGGCCTTTCATGTGTATTATGCTTAAGCTAGTAAAATGCATCCTTACATTATGTCTTCCATTGTAGTCTTTTGCTAATTCTACTACTCTGTAGTTGAGCTAGCACAATACTTCTAACTATTTGTCACACCCTTTCGTTGTGTATTATACTTTTACTAGAACCATCCTGGTATTATTCATTGAAGTGTTGCTTGGAATTTTTGTAAAAATATTCACTCAGTTCTTTTTTTCCCCAGTGTACACTGAGTTTAGATGTTTGGGAAGAACCTTGTTAGCGTCTAATTCTGATGCATCACAGTTTCTATGTTGATATTTTTTAATTTTTTTTTTCATGTTTGTAAAAGGCCTTTAAACAAAAAAGAGTTGTTGAGGAAGGAAGATGATATTGTAACTGTACATGATATCTCATGTTTAACTGTCTATGAACCTAAGTTAAAGGCCTGGAATCTCTCCTCATTCTATTTTTATATCTTACTGGTTATAACTAAACTTCAATTTTTTTTATTCAAGTGCATGATGATGTAATTGTACATGATGTTTTATTTGATTGTCAATGAACCTAAGTTAAAGGTTTGTAAACTTATTATCCTATTTTTATTCTTACTGGTTATTTGTAAGCTACTTATTTGATTATGTCGTGCATTTAACTGTGACTTTTTGAATATGATATCTGTTTTAATGTTGTTGTTGTATTTTTTAAATTACCCCACATATAGTACCTAATTATTAAGGCAGTTTTTTAGTTGTGGTATGTTGTATATAATATTACCAACAACCTATCACAACACCGATTAAGATATTCCAGTATAAGAAATCTCTTCATATTAGGATGCTGCTTTACATCTTTCTAGGAATGATAACCTTTTTGTCTCGGATTTGAACTATTCTTCTATGTGATTGTGTTATTGACTTTATACCTGCTCGCTGAAGGTAAAATATGACTGATCTTTCCCTTGCTGTTCAAACATATATAGATGAACACAACAATTAGTCTATCAGGCTACAGTGGAAATCGAATGATGTTTTTGTACCATTTATTTTGTTGTATTAAAAAGTAAAAGAGTATAGTTTTCGAAGATTTATGAAATTTGACTATATTTCGAATTAATTTTTTTATATAATTATATGTTGTTGATAAAAATTATTAGTTAGTGTTTGGTTAGAAAAAGATTTTTTTGTTTTGCATTTTCAATATGTGTATGAAATGACATGGGAGAGAAGGATGAGTTGGAAAATTCCAATCGTTCCAACAAAGGGGTGAAGAGGAAAGGGAAAGATAATTTTTGATATTTTCTAAAAGACGAAAAACAAGAAAAAATCATTTTTAATTTTATATGCTAAAACAAATTTTCAAATCGATCATTTACCACTTCATTTCTCCTTTTCCAAAGCATTCATTCTCATATGCTTTAAAAATGCAAATTACAAAACTCCGTTTCAAACCAAACACTACCTTTTTTTTGTAATTTTCTATAAGAATAGAAAGTTTGTGTATATTTAAATATTTATGAACTTCAGTAATCAATCTTAAATTTTATTTAATTTGTAAAATCTTTTCAAACATTCCCTTTTTTTTAAATAACTTATGGAAAAATGAATTTTCGAACAAATTTGACTTTTCAGAAGCACTTTTTAACAAAATTGGAACTAATTTATATCTTTTCTAAAAGTCGGTTTTTTTTCTTCTCGCAAATGGAATATGCAATTTGATTTATTTTAATGTACTGTAGGACTCAGGTTGTTTTCTGCCTTTTTAGGATCTAATAACAATTATACTATATTGAAGTTGACAATGGTGGTTTTGTAAATCATTTATTACAATATGTAAAAAGGAAATTTAACTTTGACCCCATCGTGTAAACTATAATCTATAAAGCCTCAAATTTGGTAACTTGTTACTAATTTTTGCTCTAAATCAAGTCAAAATATAATAAAATGAACTCTTTTTGGCACTAACATTGTAACTTATTTATATTATCTTTTCAGATTTTTCATTTATTTCTAAGAAACAACTTTAATTTTAGAAATAGTTATACATATTGAAATTAGAATAGTTGGTGATGAAAGTTGTCTTAACTAATAGTTTATCATGTTAAAAAGTTTTATTAACTTCTTCCTCAAAATATATTGATTTAACTAAGTTTCATTTATCTTAAGATTTAATTTGATGGGTTATAAGAAAGAAATTACAGATGCGAATAAGAAGGGTAATTTAGCAATATATTTTTAAGGAAATAATGGTGTATGTTAGTTAATTTTTGGTGTATAAATAAAATTTGTCAATTTCTAAATTAATTTCTATGATTTCCACACCAGCTTTCCTCGGTCCAGGTGAATTACCACACACACCCACCCCACCCCACACATACAACCTTCTCCAAATCAATCAATCTCTCTCGCTCTCTCTCTCTCTCTCGCTCAGATAGCCTTTCTCCCTGTTTTTCCCCCCTCTGCTGCTAAGGATACAGTTGATGAATGAAGTCTGGGGTTATATTTTTGTTTGTGGAAATTTGGATCTGTCTTTTAGTTTCAAAATAACTTCTTAACGACAGATTTCACAAAACGCTTAATTATTTTTAGTGAAAATATGCAGTTTATACTGCAAATATTTGTAGTTAAAACAACTAATATGTGCTATACATACTGAAAATATTTACAGTTCTAACTACAAATTTTTTATAAAATAAATATATGCAATATAGATTACAAATGTTTACCTTATAAATTGTACATTTTCGTTGAAAATAATACAGGGGTTTTTCGTGAAATTTGTTTTCAGGAAGGGGGGAAGTGAATTTTGAAACTTATAAATGATGTTTAACAAAATGTCTTTTTTTGTTTTATATTTTGAATGAATGTTGCAGTCCGAGGGTGCTATCTAGAATGTTTCATTGATTTTGTAACTTGATTGGCAGCACTTGAGCATGATAAAAAAATTGAAGAATTTATCATAATATACTGCATGTTCTGGAACGTGAAGGTGGAACATGAAGGTACTGTGTGTCTGTGCGTGTTCTTTGGTGTTGAAAATTTTGAAGCTTTTTTTGTGATGACAACATTTCTCATAATTTTTCTTCTTCTTTGTGATCATTGTGTCCTTATAAAGGAAAATAAAAAGGAAAAGAATGAATTAGGAAATTAGTTAGACCGGTTATTGTCACTGAAGTATTGCAATTAATAGGAGGTATGTACTCTCCCTGTTAGAATTTCGTCACCAACAAAAGTGTTAATGTGTTTGTCCTGCTGCATTATATCGGGACAAGTAACAATAATAAAATAGAACTTCCTCAGCTTTGATAGGGAAACAACTTAAAGTATATCAAAGAGGCAGTACTGAAGGCTCTGTTTTGGTTAGTGTTTTAGGAGGTGTGCCGATTAGTGCTATTTCCCTTGTTGCTGTTTATGCAATCCAATGTCATGCTACAATCTGTTGTATCCTCTCAATTTACTGTTCAAAATTTGAAGCTTTCTGTACATAGAAATTTATATGTTGTCCCCTATAAGTAAGATGTCGATAAAGTCCATCTTCTGTCTCAAAGTTTCTCTCTTTTCATTTTGCCAATTACTCCTTGTCATTTTTATGTCCAATAACATCACATACAGTTCTTAATCTAATAAATAGTATTAAAAGAACATGTATTCAGCCCGGTTGTGTGCTGCGTTGTATTCTCATATGTTCTTTGTTGCTTTTGGTATTTTTGTATAATGCATACACTAATCACTCTATATTTTTACAAGCTTTGGTATTAGTCGAAAATCTCACTATCAATTTGTCCAGTGCCGAGTTTGTACCTTTTGTGAGTATCTCATACATCCCTTTTATTTCAAGAGACCATAAAGAATAGTGATCTCAATTTTATTAGTCAAATATAGTAATGCTTAAGTTGTTTACCAGTTAACAACATTTCTATTTTAAAAGGGAAAAAACTAAACTTTTTTTTTACTATTGAAATGGTGCTTTGATCGTGTAATATCCCATCCACTATTATAATTTCTAAAAAATGGAAGGTTGGTCAAATTTGTTCACTTCCTTATTCATTTTCTTATTCATGTGTTCCGGTATTTGTTTTTTGGTTGTTGTTGTTTTCTGGTTTATGCCATTGTCTACCCAGCTTAAACCATATGCATTCAACTTTTCTATTATTTTGAGGAAGCTTAAAACTTCCAAGGTTAGCACTGTCCATACACAGCTAACATATTATTTGCAAATATCTCAAATGATAAGATCCTTCATCAACTGTCACAACTCTCAAGGTCGCATATAACACAATGAAACACTTGTAGGATGCCTTTAGAGTCAAGCGGGTTCTTAGCTATTTTATGTCATATATGTGATTGTGAGATGTTGTTACAACTTATGACTATCGATCTTTTGGTAATATTGTTGGCATGCGATATGTTCTGAATAGTTTGAATATCCCAATTATTACTCAACTTCAAAGCTGCATTGATATGGTTTGGCTGCATTTTTTAGCAACAAGTATTAACCTTTACAAGATTATTCTCATGTAACTACACCTGGCAAATGTGCATAGCAGCTTAATAAATACGATGGCTTAGCTCAAGTTAATGAATAGTTTTTCTTACCTGTTTACCTTATATACATCTTCTTGAATAGCTTTAGTGGTCATATATCACATATCTTATAATAAGTATATTTTTCCACTCAACATCTTCCCTTGTAAACAAACTGGACACTTTTTTTCTTTTCTTTTTGTTATTGTTGTTGTTTTGTTTTGTTGATTTGGGTTATGTTGACCCGAATTGGATCGCATTGGAAATTAAAATCAAGATTGGTTATTGTTTCAGTCTTGGAGGGATGGTCAGACTGGGTAGTTAATTGAACCCTGTACTTTTCATTTTTCTCAGTACAAATCATAGAGCTTATTCATCATCTCTGCATCTAATCATTAATTATGTTTGCTGATCAAACAAATATGATATAATACTAAAGTTGCAAACCTGAATTTGGCCATGCAAGAACCTGATGTAACCCAGAGCCTCATGCAGCATAGAGGCCATGCAAGAACTTTGTGTTTCTTCTATAATCTTCTATAAACTGACCCTTAAGATTGTATACATGATTTCGACCAGAGTCTAAATATATGATTTGTTTATCTTTGACAGATGACCCATGCTGTTGAAGTGGATGATGTGAAGCCTGAAGTTGAAATACATGCCTTATAGTGCGAAATCAAAAACTTGCAGTCCAGCAAGTGCATTAGAAGGAGTTACACTTTGTAGTGTGTATTATGTATTGTTATTGAACTTTTGTTTTCATGTATCATTATATTGTACTTGATGAACTATTTGAAAGTTTTGTCTTCATGTATCATTGTATTGTACTTAATGAACTATTTGAAACTTTTGTCCTCATGTATCATTGTATTGTACTTGATGAACTATGTATTTTAATTGATGAACTGTTTGTAACAATGAACCGCATTGTGAACTGAGACATTTATTCTATGCTTCGAGTTTCAACTGAGATCACTATTTTGTTGAATTGAACTAAAGTAAGAACGGTTGAGGCTTTTGATTGATTTGAAAAACATACAAAAATTAGCCACGGTCTTAAGCCGTGGCTAAACATGTATTTGCCACGGTTCTAAGCCGTGCTGAACGTAATATTGCCACGGACCAAAGTCGTGGCAAAACTGTAAACAGCCACGGCTTAGGGCCGTGGCTAAATTTTTGCCACTCAGACTTTCGCCACGGCTAAGGACCGTGGCTAAGTCACTTTGCCACGGCCTGTAGCCGTGGCGAATTGGCTTTTCTGGTGTAGTGGAAGAGGGTATAGTAAAGCCGTCCGCTGATCCAAGCCCCCATACCCCCGGGTAAATTTATATAGGATAGGGAAGCACATGGTAGGAATCGAACCTGGGTCTTTTCATCAGAACCCAAGCCTCCTTTCCACTGCGCCGCACCCACGGACTTTTTGAAACTATATGACACAGACCAATTTTATTGGACCCGCACCCGACCCGGTTCGGTCGGATGGGCGGGCGACGGCGCGTGTTAGTCCATGGCCATATAGGTCCTCCCCCTTGCACAAAATTACCTGATCTTAAGGGCCAATTATAAAATTAATTCAATACTATTTTTTCTTTTTCTTTTCGTCGATATTTAAATTGAAATATAAATTCAATTTCAAAAAAAAGAAACAAAGCCTATACCAATCAAAACGAGCCCGACCCGCTTGCTTTATCTTCTTCCCAAAAATGAACTGCCTGCTCCTCCCTCAATCCGTGCTCGGTCTCTCGCGTGCACATGCACAAAACTTCCTCCCCACCATCGATCTGAAAACCCGACCTCGAGTTCATCGATGTCGCCATACCTGACCACCCCTTTCACCAAACCACAGCATCACCTATCCCTCCCATCGCCGCAATCCCATCACCCAAACCCTAATCGACTTCGCCGCTTCCCTTCATTTGCCACCCTAGACCTCGCTGCACCCACGACCCAACATCACCTATCGTGACACTCACCTCGAGTCACACGCGCACCCTTAAGCCTCGGCTTTAACGATTTTGAATCAAAATCAATTTTCGATTTCATACGAGTATATATATATATTGTTAGAATCGATTCCGAGAATCGATTGAAGGGAAAAAAGAAATGCGATTTGATTTTTTTTTGAACGAAGTGGATTTTATTTTGAAGAAGGATGAAAAAGATTTGCAGGCCATATTTATTTTTAGAAGAGGGAAATTTGGATTTTTTTTAAAATTCTCAGCCATTTTCTTTTGTTTGAAATTTTGAACTATCGGTTGCTAATATAAAAGAAGTGGGAAGTGATTGAGAGGAAGGTAGCATATACCAGAAGGGCTACAGTGATTTGGAGGTGAAAGAAAAACAACTGATGTGAATTTCATTGACCAGTCAACCTAAAATATATTATTCAAATTTAAACATCTCGAAATCGTAGCTTAAAATCTCGACCTCCTATCGATACGTGCCGCTAGGCGTTCATAATGTTATACCCTATTACGAATGCAATGGAAAAGGTTTCGAGTCCTAATTCGATCGTATGAGAAGATAGCTTTTTTGACTCGATTATTATATTGAATTTTCGATATAGATTTCAGTGCGTTTCTAACTGTTTGCGCCAAAATTGGTCACAAACACCCAATAGCCGTTGAAAGCACCAGTTCGCAAACACAGTTCACAAATATCAAATATGTAGAGGAATAAGTATGCAAATCACTCAAGAAACTTAATAAAAACAGTAAATGACACAGGATTTAGAGTGGTTCGGCGTTTTGCCTACGTCCACTATGAAGTTTAATGATTTTATTGCTCGACACTTAAAGATTACAATTTCTTATGATGTAGTACAACTGATTTTATATGCTAAGTCTGGATCTAAAGTAGCGGTGGTGATCTGGAGTAATTCTGGCTGGGCGCTCTTTAGCTCTTAAAATTGTCCGACCCTTTTTCTGAATGATCAGGGGCTCTATTTATTGGTGTAGGAGGCTGATATTTTGCCTAAAATTAGGGAGACTACTTCTGGCACGTGTGGGGGCCCATGCGCCCGCGTCTAGGAAATCTGGGCCCACTTCGGGATCGATTCGAACTCCATTCGAATCGATCAAAAAATCATCCGATTGAGCTGAAATTTGGTGTGGACATTCTTCAACATGTGCTCAAGCTTCTGTGAAAATTTCATAGCATTTGGACGTGTAGATCTCGAGTTATGATCGATTCAAGATTGTATTTCCGGTTGATGTGCTCTGTTCGAATCGATCCTCTTCGAATCGATAGGGTCGAATCGATGGCCTAGTGAGTGAAGGCATTGACGTGGCGCGTGCTTCCCGGTTTGATCCAGTTTTTGCTCCGAGTTTTACTGGGTCGGCTCCGTGTTTTTCGCCGCTTTGACTTAGTGGGTTCGAATGGATTCGAACAGATGTTCGTTCGTATCGATCACGATATATAATAGTCGATCGATACTAAGTCATTGTAACAGGATGGATTCGAAGCAGGGTCACTGGATGGATACGAAGTGGAGTGACTTCATGGATTCGAAGGACTTCAACCTGAGGGATACGAAGTGGAGTAGCTTCATGGATTCGAAGTGGCTTATCCGGTCCGATTCGAACGAATGCTTATTGATGGTTGCGAACTATATGGAGTCGAACTGATGGATACGAACAGAGGTTGCACTAATGGATTCGAATAGAATCTCTGCCTATGGATTCGAACTTAGGGTCACCTCCTCCAACTTGCATCGATGATATCTTGAGCGTACGAACTCGGATTGACTTGAAACTTGGAACGTTGCTTTTCCTGACATTGCTTGATGTGTCTTATTAATTGTAGCCCGATCCGGACTCGGACAAAATTCATCGATATCCATGGTGAAACAGTGTATAACGAACTTTTACGATGGACTGTCTTTGGTTTTCCAGCCAACTTTTTGGTGTCATGGCCTTGCCAAAAGGCGGGATAACATTTGCCCTCCAAAACATGCCTTGCGATAGGAAGGCGTGTTTTGTAGTTTCATAAGCTGGATGTTCATATCCTATCATTGACCTGTAAAGAACTTGATAGCCTTTCCTGACCACGAACGACGATCGTTCGCGACCGTATGCCATCTGAGGTAATATGGGACCTTTCGTAGTCGGATGCTGTTCGCGGCAAAATGTGATCGTTCGCGATCGAATGTCATACTGGGTGAATTGTGACCGTTCGTGGTCGGGTGCTGTATGAGGCAGAGTGTGATCGTTCGCGATCGAATGTTATACTAGATGAAGTGTGACCGCTCGCGGTCGGGTGCCGTTCGAGGCGAATTGTGACCGTTCGAGGTCGGGTGCCGTTCGAGGCGATTTGTGACCGTTCGCGATCGGGTGCCGTTCGAGGCGATTTGTGTGTGCCCGGGGAGGGACTTAGTATCATCAATACCAGGTTTCACTCTCGGGTGAATTCCTGGATTGTTTGTTGCAACGGTTTATCGCCATCTCAGAGCATGCCTAGGGAACGTTCGCGATTCCGTACATGTGTAAGTGGCTTAGCCGTTATGAAATCACAAGTAGCATTTTTTCATTGAAAATAAGTCTTTAGCAGAAATGTTAAATAGAATCAAGTTCAAATGTTCAAATCAAGATGAAACAAAAGCAAAGCAAAGATGTCAAAGTTAAACTCCCACAACGATAGGGTTAGTAGTCATTCGGAGCATGCCTATGGACCGTTCGTGATCTCGCACATGTGCAAATGACTTACCCGTGTTGGTGAGAGGTTTACGACTTGTTCATCGTTATTTCAATTAATTGATAATCATACGGTGTCCCGGCTCGAGGGCACCCCTAGCTGATGTAGACGGTGGTCGCTCTGGCTCCACCGCTGGAGCTCGCCTCCTCACATACTGAAGTAGCATACCGTTCCTGATGTGCCCTTCCACCTCATCCTTCAGATGTCTACAGTCGTTGGTGTTATGACCATTCAGTTCGTGGAATAAGCAATATCTGTCTGATTTCCTTTCGTCAACAGTGGGGTTCCTTCGTATTGGCCTACGGTAGGGGACTTGCTCTCGGGTATCTTGGTAGATTCGCTCTAAACTCTCATTCAGCTCTGAATAAGTGGTGAATCGTGGCTCTCTCCGC
Source organism: Allium fistulosum (assembly GCA_030737815.1). NCBI lineage: Eukaryota > Viridiplantae > Streptophyta > Magnoliopsida > Asparagales > Amaryllidaceae > Allium > Allium fistulosum. Next base: position 934,560,006 of record CM060901.1, on the reverse strand, counting down.
AGTCGCTTTGGCCTATCACCATTGTCTTCAGCCTTTCATTTTCTTTTATCCTGGTCTGAATCCTTTTCAAAAGGCTTTTTGTCTTTAAGTGCATAAACTTCTATTCCCTCTCCTTCTTCTCTTTCAGCATTAGCGTCTTCCAATCGCAAAAACTTTTCTGCCTCGTGATAGAATTCTCCTAGATCCATAAGCGGATCCTTAGTTAATGAATTTTTGAATTCTGTGCCGTCATCTATTCCGGACACAGCTGCCATCATAACCATGGATGGATCTGGCCGATCCACCGATGCTGCTGCCGCATTGAACCGCGTCAGGAAATTCCTCAAAGACTCCCCAGCTTTCTGCTTTAGCGTTGCCAAACTCATCACATTCTTGGGCCTTGAAATGTGAACCCTGAATTGCCTCATAAATTTCTCAATCAAATCGGTCCATGTCCCAATGGAGCCGCTCTCTAGCTGTCTGAACCATAAAGCTGCTATGTCTGTCAAATACAATGTGAAGCACCGGGCCATGACTTCCTGTGATGCCCCCAGCACTTCCATGTGCCTTATATACCTCGTTAGATGGACCGCAGGGTCCGTCCTCCCATCATACCTTTCTACTGTTGGCAGTTTGAATTCTGGCGGGTTCCTAGCCAACCTAATCGCAGGAGAAAAGGGACTTCTATTCACGTCTTCAAGATCTCTGTTTACTAATCCGCCTCTCATGGCTCGCCTGACCATCTCTGCCAATCTATCATTGTCTCCAAGCTGTAGTCCTCGTTCACTACCTTCGATCTGCACCCCGAGTCTGTGTGATCTTTCGGGTGTCTGCCCCCCTGGCTGAGCGTTCATCCCTCTATTTGCCGCCAGGTTGCTATGATGTCCTTGTCTCTCTTCCCGGGTTCGGATCAACATGTCCTAAGTGTATGCCCCCCAGCTCCAGCGCTGCGCCAGATGGTCCTGCTTCGTTCTGGATTCTGGTTGTTCCTTGATTTTGCGCTCCAAGTTGTCCAATTTGTTGAAGCAAATTCTGAATCATTTCCTCCTGTCTCTTCATCATTGTCTCCATCTCATCCCTGGTGATGAAGATTGATGCTTGGTTTGCTCCTGAGGAAGCCTCTTGACTCCCTTCATGCTGACTTCGTTCTGGTCTCTGCCTTCTACTTGTTTGTCTTATTATGATTCTTCGGATCTAAATCTCTTAGCCTTCTGATTCAACTTTCAAATGATAGAACTCCTGAATTAGCGTTCTCAGTGAAAGCGCTAAAATGTTTGCGCCAAAATTGGTCACAAACACCTAATAGCCGTTGAAAGCACCAGTTTGCAATCACAGTTCACAAATATCAAATATGTAGAGGAATAAGTATGCAAATCACTCAGGAAACTTAATAAAAACAGTAAATGACACAGGATTTAGAGTGGTTCGGCGTTTTGCCTACGTCCACTATGAAGTTTGATGATTTTATTGCTCGACACTTGAAGATTACAATTTCTTATGATGTAGTACAACTGATTTTATATGCTAAGTCTGGATCTAAAGTAGCGGTGGTGATCTGGAGTAATTCTGGCAGAATCTGGGCGCTCTTTAGCTCTTAAAATTGTCCGACCCCTTTTTTGAATGACCAAGGGCTCTATTTATAGGTGTAGGAGGCTGATATTTCGCCTAAAATTAGGGAGACTACTTCTGGCACGTGTGGGGGCCCATGCGCTCGCGTCCAGGAAATCTGGGCCCACTTCGGGATCGATTCGAACTCCATTCGAATCGATCAAAAAATCATCCGATCGAGCTGAAATTTGGTGTGGACATTCTTCAACATGTGCTCAAGCTTTTGTGAAAATTTCATAGCATTTGGACGTGTAGATCTCGAGTTATAATCGATTCAAGATTGTATTTCCGGTTGATATGCTCCGTTCGAATCGATCCTCTTTGAATCGATAAGGTCGAATCGATGGCCTAGTGAGTGAAGGCGTTGACGTAGCGCGTGCTTCCCGGTTTGATCCAGTTTTTGCTCCGAGTTTTACTGGGTCGACTCCGTGTTTTTCGCCGCTTTGACTTAGTGGGTTCGAATGGATTCGAACAGATGTTCGTTCGTATCGATCGCGATATATAATAGTCGATCGATACGAAGTCGTTGTAACAGGATGGATTTGAAGCAGGGTCACTGGATGGATACGAAGTGGAGTGACTTCATGGATTCGAAGGACTTCAACCTGAGGGATACGAAGTGGAGTAGCTTCATGGATTCGAAGTGGCTTATCCGGTCCGATTCGAACGAATGCTTATTGATGGTTGCAAACTATATGGAGTCGAACCGATGGATACGAACAGAGGTTGCACTGATGGATTCGAATAGAATCTCTGCCTATGGATTCGAACTTAGGGTCACCTCCTCCAACTTGCATCGATAATATCTTGAGCGTACGAACTCGGATTGACTTGAAACTTGGAACGTTGCTTTTCCTGACCTTGCTTGATTTGTCTTATCAATTGTAGCCCGATCCGGACTCGGACAAAATTCATCGATATCCATGGTGAAACAGTGTATAACGAACTTTTACGATGGACTGTCTTTGGTTTTCCAGCCAACTTTTTGGTGTCACGGCCTTGCCAAAAGGCGGGATAACAATAACCCTTACGGCCAAACGATAACTACAAAAGTTTCAAAATTTGAAATCCGATAATAATAAACTATTACGAATCCAGTGGAACTGGTTTCGTTGAATTCCGAGACTATGCCTCGGAGGGCTTTTTTTAAATATCAATTTAAATGATATATTTTTAAAACTTAACAAATCACTTCCAATTTCAATTTTAAAACTTTTATTATCTTCAGTATTATCAATATAAATTTTATAAGCTTTTAAATTATTTTTAACAAGCTTGAAACTCCAGATTCAATATTTTATCCAATTTCCAATTATTAAATTCAATAATTAACTATCCAAAAATTAGCTATATTTGAAATTCAAGTTAAAAATTACTTCCAAATATTTAAAATCGATTAAATATTCTAATTTCAAATAACCAAAATCCCGGGTCATTACAATGGACATTAAATTAATTTGTTTTCTTCTTCGTTTGTTTTTATTTCAAATTGATTCTCCAACAATCTTTTCATTAATCACTTTCCCCTTCTCTCTCGCAATCTATGGAAACATATATTTTAAATGTGACGTTTCTTTTAAATAAGATTCCCCTATTAATCACCCAATTAATAGATTTCATATATACCTAGAATTAATTTACTATCCAATTAATCCCTGCCTGCATTGTGATTTCTTACCAAATTAATATGTTAATCAACACCATATTAATTCATCACATATATGCATATTAATTTATTTTATTCCCATAATTATTGCATGCACATATTATACAATTGAGTTTTGAATCACAATCTTAATTATATACTATATGTCTCCATGTTTATTAATTGACAATTTATTACTTGCATAAATTACTCTTCCTCCATTTTATTCTCTTGCACTAACATATATGTTTCTAATCATATCAATTAGTTGCTACAATATATGTTCCCTTTCTTGTCAGTTCCTGTCAATTAATCACCTCTACTAATTAATTGAATATTAATTTCCCTTTTAAACAAACATCGTCAATTAATCTTCCCTATTAATTAATTTTATATAATTTCTCTCTTTGATTTATTTGTTACACAAATATATATGTATTCCAAATAATATTAATTAGTTGCCTTATTTACAAACATTTCTTTGTTTTAAAATTTCAAACATATATAACTTAATTAAATTATTTGCATATATAATTGTAATTTAACGCGGGGTGTTACATAAAGGACTATAGGAAATAGATTGAGGTCATTGGTGTTTCTTATAGCAGTGCTGCGGTACGTCGGTCTCCCATCTAGATTATCTAGGTAGATCCATTTCTTATAAGTTACTTGATGCTATCACCTCACTAGAGACGATGATTACTTGACATAAGAGACTGATCATGTACTCTTCTATCATTTAAGATAACCTAATCCAAGATAGCTGCATGTTGTCTATCTATGACATTGGATACTTGCTATGCGCTTGTTCATCATTCTCTCATAAGAGCCTACGGCTGAGAGATCTTTTTTATATGATTTGTTGATTCTATCTCCTAGAACCATTCAGTCAAGAGTTTCGCCTCTCTAATGATCGTTAGTCGAGATAAATGGATTTGTACATTGAGTATTCGATTGACTTTGGTGGTTATGGAGTTTTGTTCTTGATATCTCTAAGGGCCTAAAAGTTAGAAGTTATCACTTCCATTGGAATGGTAGGTCGGGATAATTATTTGAATATTGTTTCCGATATTTCTTATGAATTGTACTTTATTTAGGTTTGTGTTTATGGCTATCTCCAAGTGCTAACAGTCCGAAGATTTACTTCCATCTAGATCGTAAGACAAGATAGTATTCCTGGATATTGATTTCTGAATTTTGTATGGATTATGTTCTATCTGGGTTCTACATTTCTTGATTTATCTTCTGTGGCTTATCAATCATAAGTTATTACTTTCATTAGGGCTATAAGTCGAGATTTGTAAGCCTTGTTAGTGATGCTTTGATTATTTATTTTTGACTTTGCATTTCTTGGTTTATCTTTTAGGGTTTAACAGTCAGAAATCTTCACTTCCGTTAGGACTGTAATTCAAATTAGAATTGTTATTGTTTCTTGGACTTTTATGAATTGTGATTCATACTTTTGTTATGTTTTTTATGGACATGTGATATGCTCATCTATTGTATTTTGTGGTTTTGATGAGTGTGGTCGTATCATCCAATTTATGTGCATCGTGATTCTTATTTTCTTACGTATGTTCCATGGGTGATTATTGGGATGTGTTGTATGGTATATTATTGTGATGTAATGCTGTATACTATGTTATATCTTATTTGAGCTATGCCTTTATATTACCATGCTTATTTGTCATATGCTTAACTTCGATTTAGATATTGTCTAACCCATTTATTATTTATCTAATATTCAAATCACTCCAAGGCTTTTTAGGAATAGGTACATTGGCCATTTGTGATGTTGGGCTTTAGAGGAGACTAGTATATATACTATATCATTTTATGAGAAGATGACTATGTATATTTTCCTTTGGATATCTTCTTGTGTTTGTTTTGAAGATATGGCTATGAGCGGTATATTGTGTACGTGACTTGATGTATGTTATCAATGTGAGTCAAAAAATTGATTTTTATAGATTCACCTTGTTGTGTATATATATTGACATGTATTATATTTTTTTGCTGCGATCTGTGACTTTGTGTTTAGTTAAACCTTGTTTTGTTCTGGCACACTCACATGTGTATTGCTTTGTGCCGATACTAGATACATATATTGGTGATATATTTTGAGGTAAGAATATGTATTAGTGTTTGCCTCAGAGAATATTCAAGTGTGGTCGCTTTTAACGAGCCTTATTCTCTATATTATTGGACATTATTCTGTAGTAGTACACTTTATTAGTATAGATAAAGAAGTGGGGCTTTGTAGTATGCATTTTAGTTTTTCTATACACACACATGCATACCTATATAAATGTTTTGAAAGTATAATATAACACATATAACTAGAAGTTTCCAGGACAAGGAGTTTTGACTATTATAGTTATGAAAAATTTGGTAATAGTAATATTGGATTGTAATAATAAACACTTATTCTTAAATGTTCATAGTTAAAGTTGTTTTGAGAATCAGAGATATTATAGCTAGACTAGTGTACGTAATCCTCTTCATAAAGTGGATGTATCGACCCGCCTTTGACGTTGTCCTGAATATTGATGATCAACAATTATGCTTTAAAATACCATAATAGGCATACCTTTGGGTAAATTTAAACAATTAAAAACTCTAAATTCTGGAATAACCTTCAAGAACAACCAATGCTGGAACGACAATGTATAATATGATAAATATATACTAGTGCATTGTTAACTCGCCTTTTGTCAAGGCCGTAGACAACTGGATTTAACTAAAATCGACTACTCGTTTGTCGAGACTGGAATACGATGGGTTTGAGCTAGCTTGATAGATAGACGATCAGTCGTGGATGGTTCGGTGTGGGTCGCTCGATCAAGGTGGCTCGGTCGTACATGGCTCGGTCAAGGAGAGGAGATCATGCATGGTTCGGTCTTGATGGTGTGGATCGGTCTTGATGGTGTGGATCGGTCATGATGGTCTGGATCGGCAGGATGGTGTGGATCGGCATTGGAGTGGATCGGCATTTGGATGGTTCGACATTTGCTTTATTCTTGGCTGACTCCAAGGTGGACACGGGTTGGTATAGAGAAATCCCCTGGTCGACTGTAATGAAATTAGCATTGGGTCGGCATATTGTTTGGGTTTGGTGTGTTTGTACTACTTAGGGTCGGTCATGGCTTTTCTCCGGGTCGGAAAGTATGGGGTCGGTACAATCTTGCTTCGGGTTATGGAACGAACTACTTCGGGTCACGCGTAGGGAAGCTTCAGATCGGTAGGAAGAAAACTCCGGGTCGGCTAAAGGGGTTCGGTGCTTTGAAGGAGGAGGATCGGCATTAGGTTGCTCCGAGTCCAAACATCTTTTACTTCGAGTCAGGGATGGATTTTCTTCGAGTCACTCCCGGGGCAAGATTGGATCGGCATGCTCGGAGTTTAGAGTCGGCCATAACGATGATTTTGGATCGGCTATGGTGTTGATGGGCCCGGACCACTCAGGAAGCCCATCAACTCGGATTTTGCCTATAAATACAACATGTGAGGGTTCAAAAAAGAGGAGCTTCATTCTATTTCCCTTCTTCTTCTTCATCAAGGCTGCTCTGCCATTATTGTTTAGAAAACTCCGAATTGTAACTGTAATTGGTTCTTATATCAAATAAAAAGGAAATTTCTGGAGTGGACGTAAGCCAAAGTGAGTCGAACCACTATAAATACTTTGTTATCACTACTTTCCTTTTAATTTGAACCGTTCTTCATATTTATACTCTCTACATACAGTCATTTGTGATCTGTGACTATGACTTGGTGCTTTCATCTGGATTTGGGTGTTAGTGACCAATTTTGGCGCTAACATGCCTAAAGCACGATGAATGTATAAAGGCGTGATAGCCCAATGCTCGAATGCATGATAAATATCAAATACATACATACGTATACATACATACAAATATATATATATATATGTGTGTGTGTGTGTGTGTGTGACATGATATGGATAGCAAACCGATTAAGTCCAAAAAAGAAATAAATCAGCTTACATGGACTCCTTACATATAGAAAACTGAATAGATATGTTAGGTACAATACATAATCTGATACATGAATAGAATGTATCTACTAATATTTTCTTTTTCCTTTTAGAGATTATAGATTTTTTATATTTTAAAATAATTAAGAATACACATACTCAAAGTTTAAAAATCAAAGAGCGATACTCAATAATCAATAGTTAATAAGATACATTTATCAGGTTCTCATAAGAAAACGACTTTGACACACATAGTCATACCTAGGCCAAATATAAGTAAATAAGGAATGCCTCCATATCTTCAAAGTCCAATTCTCTAGCTAGCGCACCCTAAAATAAACTAATCACTCTATCTACTCGTAGGAGTAATCAACAGTTCCAAACATGAAATACAAGAGAGAAAATAAGGGCCAGACAGATGTTTGGTGCAGGGAACTAGCCTCGTAATGTTGTAGTTAAATACCAATATACATCCTAGCATGCAATGGGTCTAAACAGAAATATCATAAGTTATAACAACATATGTCCTAACTATATAGAGTATCAACAACATGAATAGACGAGTGCAAGGGTAATACTGCACATGATGGTCAAAGGTGTCATAGTTATCTCAATCCAAGTCAAACTTATAATGTAAAGTAAATACAATAATACTCAATTCTATGTCTAGGAATTCCCACAGTGAACCCACATATGAATCATATAAAAGTAATAATCCAAACTAATTCTATTTGAATATAGGAAATCAATATCTATGTTTTATCGTTAGCTACCAAGAGACTTGCACTGGAGCCAAGTTGACTCTACATCAACATCTAATGATGTTGACTCATGTTGGTCCCATCGCAATACTCAGTGTTATGGATAGTATGTAACCTACTCTAGAATGGCCTTCCAATCTCTCACCACCCTTGCTTCGGGATCACGTTTGCAACTCGTGCCATCTCTCATGGTATAATGGTTTCATTCACTAGTGTCGCATCTCTCTAATTGCCTATATATAAGTAACTTAAATTATAGAAGAATCTTATTCGAAATAAAGCATGCTTTTTGTTTTATTTTTCACTTATATATTGTTGTATTGGATATAAGTCATGTATTATACATACAATAAATATATATAAGTATAAAACCCGAATCAAAATTATTTTATCGATTGTCATTACTAATGTATATGTATCCATGAGTATTGAACCAATATTTAAATATTTATTCCTTAAATATTTATATTTAAGATGTATCAGTAAAAGGATATCTATACGTCTATATAGACTAGTATACACAATACTCTCCATACTATGGATAGTGAATTAATCATGACCGTTAGGGGCACCAAGGGGTTACATACTCGTAGTTATTTGGAACAATCATAGAATTATTCAATGAGAGTCTTCTATAGGTTAATATAATTAAGAGGATCTCATGTAATGATGTGAAGTAGTCTTCAGATTTGATGGTATTGTGGATCTAAAGTAACTAGGTTATACTTTGATTATGCTCAACCACATGATATAATGACCATGTTACGACTATTGTTTGATGTACGTTAAAATACTTGAAGTGAAACACTACTCAAAAGAGGATTTATCTCCTTCGTTGTAGAAGGTACCACCATATTAGTAGCCAACTTAAAGTCATAATTTCCAGCTAGAGTAAATCAGCTAATCAATAAATGTTATCGGATTGAATAAAGAATTTTATTGTAGTTTACTCAATTAAGTATCGATATTATTAGAGTATTTGACCATTGACCAAACCTTAAATATCTAAGTGATACGGTAATGATGAAAAGAATACGTATACCAAATATCTTTACTAGTTGTAGCTTAACATAGATTAGAAATTAGATTTTGAAATGGTCTATATGCGACTAAAATTGTGCCCGGTATTGTACTTCAATAAAGTCCTTACAGGCTTTAGTATTTAAATTCTTTAAATATTGTTTGAGGACCGAGTTTACATCACGTAGTCAACACGACTGAGTTGTTGGCTAATGTTCAAGCTTGACCAACTCAAAGTTAATTTATAAATGTTATAAATTAATAGTAAAAATTAATACAAATGTTGTATTGAAGCTTTATTGCACTTAATTAATTATTTGAAGCCTAAAAGTAAATTTAAATGGTGTATAATTCTATATGTTGCTTTAGCTAAAATGCAGTCCTAAATGAATTAATTAAATAATTAATTTAAATTAATTGGGCCATAATCCCTTAAACCCTACTAGGGTTGGCAGCCAGCATGAGAGAAAGGGGTAGTAATTCAATTGCAACATGTACTCTAATCGGAGATTTGTTAACTAGAGAAAAAGATGGAAATTGATTTTAGTCAATAGCCCATGAAAGGCTATAAATACATCATTTTCTCTTATTCATAAGCACCAAACAAACAAGAGAAAATCCTTGCCTCCATTGCTAAAAATTAGGGAAGCTTAGAAGACATATTTGCAATCCATAGTCAAGGATAGAGAACTAGGAGTTTGAAGAGGATTTTGCTAACTATCATTGTGTCGACAATTGGCAAGACTAGGACAAAAGGTACACTTTCCATTTTAGATAAAATAATTTTTTTTTTGTTCATGTTTTTCATTTCAAAACAAAATTGTTTTCAGAATTTAAATTAACATACAAATATAATTAAAAAATTTTGTGCCAAAAAGTGGTACACTACTCCAATTCTGATAAAAATGAGAACAATCAATCAAAAATAAATGGAAAAGCAAGGAAAGACAAGATTTTTAAAGCGGTTCAGCCTTAATTTATTGCCTACATCCACTACCAACTTTATTTCGATAAAATCTTACATCTTCATCCAATTACATGAGATTTCCAAGAAGAAATGATTGAAAATGAAAAGGGTAGAGCTTTGTTACTTAAAATCGAGACAAAGATCTAAAAAAATTCTTTTTGTTGTTGAATCATATGTATTTATAGTTGAATCCTTCCTCTAAAGTTTCTAGCTTGCATAGGAGCATGTAAGAAGTCACATCTGAACATTCAAGCATGAAGGTTAGGTAGAAATCGTCAACCAAAACAACCCAGTATGAATATGAACATGTTGGTTCCAACATTTTTCAACTATTTGCTTCTTTAATTCTTCTTGATGTTTTTCAAATCCCCAAGCTGAATCTACTGAAAAACTTCCCCTTCAAATCATGCCGGTACCGACATGATTTTTCTTATTTGACTCTTTGTCCTTTTCTTCAAAACACAAGGCAAATTCATCTACAGTTCAAAGTGGGTCCCCCAGGCCAAACAACTCGACATCGACATGATCGTACCAACATGGTTTTCCCTATGCAAACCTTGGCCAAACTTCTTGTGATCCATTTATCCATTATCCCTGACACCTTCTAAGCTTCTTGATCCATTTCTTTATTATCTTGAAGCCCAGGTCCATCCAGGTGTCGCTTGATTCAAATATTGGATAACACGTGCACCCAAAGTATGCTTTCATGATAATAAAGCGTGCTTTGGATCGAGACAAGCAATCGAATGCTATTTGTAAAAAAAAGTCTCTGATCGATTAACTATTGTCTTGTAGTACTCCGTCTATTTTAAGATCATAAGATAATACTTCACGTAGCTATTGAATTACTTCTTTCTGAAGTAATGTTGGAGTCTTCAATGTTCTGGAAGCTACGTTGTCTTTTGGTCAAGTATATCCATTTTCTTCTTTCTTCCATATTTTTTTAATGAGGTCAAAACCTCTCGGTACCAACACAATCAAGTCAGTACCATGTGGTTTTTTTACTAAGTGTAAATGGACTACTTAGAAAATTTTCTATGTCTTCACCTTCATTTGTTTGCTTCACTGTTTCTAGCATTTGCGAAATTCAATCACGGTCACCGCTATGACTTTCTCAACGCCACCGCCACATTGAAACGCCAAGATCAAATCATCTCCAATCATTTTAGCAAGAGCTCCACCAATATCAACCAACTCTACCATTGTAGATTTTGATCCAAGGTGGATTTCGGCTTTGATTCTGGCGCCACCATCATAGTTTGACCGACACCAGCAGTTGCATCATCAATCCCAACTTTGAATTGTCACTACCAACCCGCCTTAGGCCTAACTAATTTGCCTCCCCCTCGTCGTTGCTGACTTGTTTCAGTAAACCCAAGGATGACTTCAGATCCTTTTATGTTATCTTCATAGTTTTAGAATCCTACCCCAAGTTCCTCAAAGTAGACTATGGGCTTGATGACTCATAGAGTGGGAATGTTGAATGCGAGATGATAAAATCAAGCTCCTGGTCGAATATGCATTCACGGCTTAGTTTCGATAAGACGATTCCAAGAAATCATCACACTGAATGCACTTCGATGCTCCACAAAATCAATTGTTGACGCTTTGAGTCGAATAACATGTTCCTATGATCTTGTAAAGATAAACTCCATGTTGCTCTAGACATCGATCCCATTATCGTGCACCCTACAATAATACGTAAAATCTAACACATGGTTCCATAGCATGGTGGAGATCGTTTTCCAACACGAGTGGGCCACGTACGCGAAGTGTTAGTATAGATTATGCAATGGACATAAGACAAACACTGCATAGATTGATACATTGTACTACTCTTGTTAATGTACATAATCTAACTAGTCAACACACCTCGACATTCGTTGGACTCTATACATCAGCTACATGGGTTTTAGTCAAAGTATAGGGTCGAATCAAATCATACCTGACCATGTCAGTTATCAAGTTTGAATATTAAATAGCCAACCTTATACGACCTCTTAATCTTCATACTTGTGTTGGCCCTTCTATGCCTTTGGAAGTATGTTCATCTTCTGCTCTATCATCTACTTCTATGCCGTCAAGTTTAAGGCCTATAATTAACTAAGAACTTTAACTCCAAGATATCCCTCTAGTAGAACCTCAAGGCTATTTCATCCCAAAGGACGACCATCACATCCTTATGATCTTGGATAACCCTTTAGATGCCATGCCTTTAAGGCTTACCATGGCAGAACTAAGAGCGTCTATCGGTGGCATGGAATTCCTAAATGTGAAGTTCTTATCTAAGAGCCCCATCAAAGGGCCCATCTTCTTCTAGTCAGTTACACTACATGCAATTGGTACACATGCCTTTTTGGAGCCCTGCTTCCCTTCACTGAATTCCTGATGTTCATTCGCCAATCTCTTAGGCTAGTTCCATCCCAAGTACATCCAAATGGCTATGCCCTTGTAAATTCCCTTTACATTATCTTCATGATGCATCTAGTCAAGCCTCCAACCTTCAAGGAGCTATCCTTTTTTACTTAACTTCAAGAGAAGGAAGGAGACCCAATCTTTGATGATAATCGAAGCTATCAACCAATGTAAGGTTATCAAAGGGCTTTACAATAAAAGAAGTTATTTCAATGGAAATACTTCTTTGTCTAATGCCCTAAAGACTTTAATTGATATTGGCTTTCTGGACATAAGTTCTCTTATCCAGCTGTTTCATCTCATCTTGGCTTATCCCGCTCATGGGTTAACTTTTCTTCTGCATTTCTCATAGACATTCCTCATCGCACTCTAACTCCCACTCTAATGGAGACCATTTAGTTCTTTAAGGAATCAATCTAGATCTAAAGCACAACTCCTATCTCCTATGCCACCATGCACTAGTTTCAACTTCTTTGCAATAACAGGAGCATTCAACAAAATCCACTTCCTCCTAGGGCGACTAGGGCTCCTTGTGATCCTCTGGCTCCTTATGGAGTCTTCATGGAAACTGAAGAGATTCTTAGCGCAGATGATGATGAATATAGGGAAGAAGGGGATCAAGAAGTCAATGAAGATCTTATAGCAGACGAGAAGGATGAAGGAGACAATAATACAGATGAGGAAGCAATAGGGAAATATGAGAATACGCGCGATGAAAGAATTCAAAGAGAAGATAATGGAGAAGAGAAGGGAGGAGAAGATGAAGATGGGGGTGTAGTGGAAACAATCGTTTGATGAAATACACCCTGAAGGCACCTAGTTCACTTTGCCTCAATCAAATTGTTGTCAAGAACTCCTAGCGCATGCCCAAACCATATCAAGACGCTATTGGAGAGTCAACTCCTCTGGGTATGAGTGAAGCCATCTTCGGCTCCCTGTGCAATAGTGGAAGCTTCTCTGACTTCATTTATGAGGATCTGAACTTCGAAGATAACTTGGAATCCAGTCTTCTTGACTTTAATTTTCTACTAGTTGCCCTCCCCCGAACCACTGAGGGGGAAGAGATTATGTCCTTGGAACCTCATGAACATGGTCTGTAGGCTACTTAGGACATGCCAACACTTCACACACTTCTTGGGTCATAAGCATGGTCACTCCGCTTTTTTTTGTAATGCAGTCACATGATTCTAACAAAAATCCTTTACATCTTTTTAGGTACAATTAGGAAAAATAGTCGACTAGAAAGACTCTCTGAAGGCACTGGTCGATATCGCTCCCAAACTCTGAGAAGCTCTACCCCCACCATGGCTCTTACTATGAGTTTTATAGTGAAAGGTTAGGGAGGAAGGACACGGAACAACGTGAAGTCAAAGGAAGACAGCGTTGTCATGATAAACAAAAGGAATCACTTGACCTTTTGGGCACATCTAAGACTCCCACCATCAATATAACTCATCTTCTCATTCTTTCCAATTCCACCAGTCTTCCCACCACAATCTTCCTCCATCTTCTCAACCTCATACTATTGCCATCACCAATCGACCTAAAGCTTCGATCACAGCTTCCAACTAATCCAAATCCATCAGCCCTTCTTCTTTCTAGAGATCACATAGCGCTGGAAAAGAATTATCTTTAAGCCATACGACTCCTCCCCTCAAAGGCTAATCTCTTGCCCCAATCACAAAGATGCATACGATCCTCCCTAACTTTTACCTAAAGGGGGTTTAGTTCAACTGCGACGTTAAGGGACTTTCAAGAAGCTATGTGAACGAGGGTTTTTTGACATGACTTTGGACATTGCAGAGCAGTTATTCCAACGGAAGAGGCTAGCTAAGGCCTTTTGGATGTCAATCAAGTAAATCAATTGATCATTCGAATTTTTGACACCGAGAGAGCCAATCACAATCGCATATATGAAGACTAGAAGAAGGAGTTGGTCGGACTGGAGAAGGTAAAAGAGGAGATGGCCAATAATGCCAAAAATTCCTTGAAGATATTGTCCAAGGAGGCTGTCGCCCATAGGGCTAAGAGTATGGTCCTTAAAGATCAATTGAAAAAGGCACACGTTCACAATGGTAGTCTCAAAACAAGAAATTAAAAAAACAAGAGGCCTAGAAGGATGGTCTTCAAATTGAGATTAGAAAACTCAGGGCAGACCTGAAGGCTGAAAAGGAGTTAAGGAAGTAGGCTCAGAAAATGGTCCAGTGTTCAGTGAATGAGTCTACCAATTTAAGAATCAGGCTGTCCAATATAGAAAAAGAGATTGTAGATCCAAAGGCCAAGTTGACCCAGGCTGAGGAGGACACCTAAGCCACTATTCTTCAATTCTTTGCAAACATTGTTGAGATGGAGAACCTCAAGTGGCTACGAGGTGGCTACCCCTCACATTAACCGGGGCCTAGGAAGAAACCATAAGAAAAGCCATAGATTATGACGATGAAGTTGATGAAGAAAAGCTAAAAAGAGAGGTTCTAGATGAAGAAGATCTAATAGCCTTGGAAGAGGGCATGAAAATACAACAGCTATTTTTGTAGTTAAAGAAAAGGTGTCTACTAAAACTCTTGCCTATCCAAGCCCTTTGGATTGCGTTGACGATGCCACTCCTAGCCAAAAAGAGTCTCAAGTAGAAATCATCACTTTATCAGCAACCAGTCTTGAGGTCATCATCTCTAAAGCACATGCTTTTTCTACTCCTACTACAGCCATAACTCCTATTATGGAAACTACTACAGGAACTACAACTTGCAGGACCCTACCTTTGTTACACCGATGATTCATTGTCCTTGCCTCCACTCTCCAAAGCTCTTGATAAAGAGGAAATTGACAAGTATCCTGAATCTCCACATGTTGTAGGTATACCTTTGACATCTCCAGTCGTTGAGAAACTTCAAATCTCTCCCGAAGACATCACTAATCTTTATAGCTCAATTTGTTGACTTAAAGGTCAACGTCCATCCTTGCTACCTCCACTATTAGCAACTCTTACTTTAAGTCCCAGTACTTTCACAACAATGTCTACCACCAATACCACAATGTCCATTCCTCCATCTCTACTCACTAGGCTTAACCTTGGTACCAACTCTGAAGAGATAGGGGCGCAAGAGGGTCTGGAAGATGTCGATGTCTCCATTAATGATTTGGCTATCATTAGTGAGAAAGGACCCAAAACAACTCTAGTAGCGGAGAAGATGGCTATTGACCTCTCCAAAAGGGTAAAAATCAAGCTTGAACAAGGTACAAAGAATATTACTCCTCCATTGTCCATATCTTTTCCTACCTGAGCAACCATATCAAGTCTATGGCTGTCCCTACTCAGCCCCATCTTATGCCAGCACTTGGAGTTTCCTCTAGTCATCAAAAGTCTCATATCTCCTCATCTGGCTTCGACGATGAAGACAAGAAGCTGCTATCCAAGTCCCTCAAAGAAGGAAGTGCAAGCCACCAAAGAAAGGTGGTACCTTATCAAAGAAAAAGAAGAAGTAGGGCCTTCAGCTTCATAGAGATCGCTTTTTGGATTTTGTACTTTGTCTTTTTTCATGTATAAAGGTCATCATTATGCAGGAGCAACCTCCGCAACTTAGTATAAAAGAACATTAAATAAAAGATTGTTCTCTATTCAACCTTGTCTTATCTACATTATAACACCTTTTATTTCTCTTGTATATATACTTGTTGGCATTTATAAATATAATCATTTGTAATTTAATTACGTATTTATTATACCAACATGTGTTTGCATTCTGTGGAGTGCCATTGTTTACTGTAACTCTTTACATATAAAAAAATTCTAGGCTCAATGTTATTCTGGTTACTTGGCTTTGTTTATCATCGGCCAAACATATCTTGCTTTGCTAAATACCACTTCACATCGATCAACCTTGTTTATCATCTATCGAACATGTCAATTTCAGTTGTTAAAGAGAATTTTCATCTCACAGCACCAACTTTGTAACAACTCACACCTTAATGGATATGATTTTTTGACTAAATCGAAAAACTAAGTCCATTAGGATATGGATCATTGGTATTGGTAACCTGTAATAAACCTAAGTATATCAGATAGTTATCTATAGAACTCACATTAGAATAGTAAAATATAATATAACGTATATACTAACTAAGGATGCTAGCTTAGAACTAATATTATTCCTTGAATAGCTAGTTGCCTTGTTAGTGTTGAACATGAAAGTTGCTCAGAAATTCACTATGAACACAATGGTACAAGTTTCATAGTCAAATTCCGATGTTTTCTCAAATTTCATTTTTGAGCTGAATAATTATTCTTAATTCTTTTTAATTAATTAGTGTTTGTTTTGCAGGGTGTTAAAAACTCAATTATAAAGTAATTACGGTGTTGGATGCTTCCATAATAAGGAATCAACAAACTTAATTGATGTTAAATTTGCTTTAAAATAAGGTAATTACATTTCTTAAACTTAGAAAATTGGGTTGATACACTTTAACTATTTGTTAAAATGTCAAGTTTAATTTAGGAATCAATTGACCTAAAATTAAGCGTAACTAGCATTGAAAATGAGGAAAAATGCAGAAAAAGTAAAGGACATAGAGGTTTACGTGGTTCGTATGTGAAGATATCCTACATCCGCGAGGCAATGCTTTTTCTTATATTTTTCTTAGTATAAGCTTTTAATGGCAAAAGGAGTACAAGTATTTTTAGTATAAAATTCAGAGAAACTGTCTAAAGTCCCTATTTCTGCTATTATACCATTCTATTTATAATACCATGACATCATGCTGAGTACTAATATCATGGTCTTGCATTCTTCCTCTACTGTTGGATCTTTCCACATGTTACTCATCTGTTAACCCGTTTGTTTGTGCATGGATCAATTACATGGATACATGCATATGGAATTGCTTTAGATGGAAAAATTGATTATAGGTGGGAATTTTGAATTTGATAATGGGTTGGAAATTAAGTTCTAGAATATGGAGTTCTACAGTTGACTTGTGAGTTGTGTCGAACTTGTGTATTGTTCTACGTTTGCTTATTTGGCTGCTACTACGTGGTTCATATGTGACATCATAGTTGATGGTAGATGTTATCACATCGACGTAGTTTGGCTAATGGGAGTGAGGCATTTTTTTATTCAATATGCATATGCATTTTAGATAATGGCAGTGGGCCGGTTTGACTTCAAATGTAGGCGCAGTTTACCTTCAATGGGATGGTACGGTTTGTTTTTGAGGTGACGACGTGATTTTCTTTTGACATGGTGGGGTAGTTTGTTTTTATATAAGAATTGTGGTTTGCATTAATTGTTGGATATCTCTGGACTTCTTGTCGACTATCCAGTTTTGCCTTGAAGTTGTCCTTTATCTGTCCAGGTTGCGCCAATCTATTGTTGACGCATTTATTTTGCTCGAGCATGCTGGAATTTTCTTAACTCTTGCCTAGTGCTTTCATTTGAGTCTGTAGCTTGTGTAATCTCATGCGAATGCTTTCCTTAGGCATTGAATTACTGGATCTTGGAACTTATACAGTTGTTTTACAATATAAGAGTAACATACTTGACTTGTCTTTGATTCTGAGCCTCATGCTAACTTCGCCTACTTTATTATGTGCTAAAAAAATATTACAAAAGAAAAAAATGGGTGTAACACTTGCCTTCCAAGACTGCGTTGAAGCACATCAAGGTAGACTTGCCATTTCATATCCATTTTTTCTACATAGTCTTGTCGGTCGCCTTTCACATTTAATTTTCCTTACACATGGCATAATGGGAATGTATACCTTTCTATTATTGTTAGATGTGTTGGTTCACGATTTACAATATTTCCATCACTTTTTGTTCATACTTTAATTTGTAATTATAAAAATCTAGTGGCCTAGAATTTTTAGTCTCATTTGATTTAAATAGTTGTGGTAGTTCCCAGTAAACAAAATATTTTTGATATTTCTTTTCGTATCTTTTTTACCATAACATGAATCTCTTTTCTTTATTGTATACCATTTCCTTCAAGGTTATTTGCTTCTTTTCCCATGTTGATAATTCTAACTTCTTTTGGGGATCTTGCCATTTCTTATAAGCGATTCCTTTATTTTTTGTTTGTGTGTTTTATATGAATTTTTCTCTCCCTTTTTTATGTTGTTACATGTACACACATACGATCTCAAATTGTTTGGTCAAATGTTTGTGTTGATTTTTCTTATTTTATTACTTTATTGATCTAATGAATTTTCACTGCATTTTTCTTTTTGGTCCTATTTAGTTGTGGCACACATACATTCTTTCTATTTTAGTTGACTATGGATACTGACGATCTTCCTTTCTTCTCTGGTCAAGAATCTTCTTCTTTCTATGAATTCATATCAGCTATTTTTAGCAATAGCCAAGCTAAATTAATCCTAGTCTAATATATGATTGCCAATCGTGACTTCAGGATCCTGACCCCTTCTGGGTGCGTGCATCTGCCCCTTTGAGGGTGTATTTCTATAATGTCAGAGCATATTAGATGCGGCTTGTATTTTCCCCTTTATCCCTTCATCAAGGAATGGCTAGACATCATTGGTGTTTCTCTATCTCAACTCTTCCCTATTTCTTACTTCCTCCTGATCAGCACATACATACTTTGTGCTGAATATCTTAATTCTTCTCCTTACTACCATGACTTTGTTTTTCTTTATTTCATAAGAGTACTTCCTCCGTTGGTGATGGGTACAGTTTTTTCCAAGCTACGAAACCCCACTTTTCTATTTCGCCTCATAAG
Organism: Allium fistulosum; assembly: GCA_030737815.1. Taxonomy (NCBI): domain Eukaryota; kingdom Viridiplantae; phylum Streptophyta; class Magnoliopsida; order Asparagales; family Amaryllidaceae; genus Allium; species Allium fistulosum. The sequence goes on along the minus strand of CM060901.1, from coordinate 934,540,888 downwards.
ACTTAAAGGTGGGCTGATCAGTTTTTCTATGTTTCCAACCTGGGCAATTTTAATCCAACTTTTCAAATACCTGGTATTGCCCTTGTTGTTTTTTAATTTTATTAATTTAATTTCATTAATTTCTTTTTATAGAGGTAAGGTATTCTTTTTTTTACTTACATTATCCTTCTTCTTCAGTTAACCATCTCGACTTCTCAAAAACTAATAAGGAGTTAGTTATTCATTGCTCGAAGGGTGACTACCCTAGCACTTGGCAAAGATGTTTGAAAGGGGTCCCATCTATTTGATGAACCATTTCTGTACAAATACGGATTTCTATATCAACGCCATCACTTTTCTCATTACATATTTGTTTATATTTTTGATCCTACTAACCCAAGGGTATAGCCTATTAAGCGGATTTATTTTGGCTAACTATTGAACTTTCAAGCCAATATTTCAATTGTTGTTCATATAATTAATTCCAGTGTTCTTAGTTTTTTATTATTATACTTCACAGGCACAATGTCGAATCTTCTCAAAGCTTTGAACAGGAAACCTATTAGCAGGAAAGTCCCTAAGAAAAAGAGGTCCAGGGACGACTTGCCTGCTGTCGAAGACATTTCCTGTAACACCCTGCAATATTAATGACGGACTTTAAATGATTATTCTAAAAATTTAGTCATTAATTAAGGAAACACCCATTACACCCAATTTTTTAGAGATGGATTGTAATATCCCTACTTCGAGACCCCAAGATGAATGTTGATGATGATGAAGTCATCATAAGAATTATCCTCCAGCGACGGAAGTGATTTAAGTTTATATATTCGAATACGGATTAAGTAAACAGAGCAGCTAATCTTTTCATTAAATAGAAATTTTCTTTTAATATTCATTACGTATATCTTACATCAACATTAACCCTCAAAGTCATTCCCTCGCAGGGGTCAAATAATAATAGGAAATAACATAGTAGGAGTCAGGTCAATATATGAAGATGCTACATGAACTTCTTAATCAGCAAAAACAAAATCTTTATTAGCTAACAAGCCTCCAATTCCATCTTCGATCTGATACTATGACACCTATTATTAACCTGCCTATACCTTGAACTCAGCCTACTCAATTGAGCACTCATGAGTTTATGAATAAAAACATGATAAATACATGGGTCGAACATAAAGTCTGGTGCGAATAATACTTACCCCAAACGAACACATAGTGAGACCAGACTGCTCTTCACATAATGGGTTTCCCCCTCACTATCCCAAAACATCCTAGAAGAAATAATCATAGTTGCTGATGCAAGATGTCTTATTTACAATTGCGCCTTTACGCATTCTTAAGTTATTCCCATTTACTACTGCGCCCCCGGAATAGTCCCCACTTAACTTCTATACTTAGATTTTTCTGTAAACTATTATTTCCATTGGCTACTACACCCCCGGCATGATCCCCTACTTAGCTTCTATTTTTATATTATTCTTTAATCTATTTAATTATGTGCCCCCGATGCGGTCCCTTTACAATCTCCATTTCAGTTTATTCTTTAACCTGAACTGCCCCCTAGCATGGCCTCTTTAATTTTCTCTTTTTTGTTCATTCCTTTATCGATCCTGCACCCCCAGTGCAGTTCAATGCCTCTCCTCACCTTCCAAAGGTGTGCATTCATGAATGTCTTTCCTCACCTTCCTAAGGTGTGCATCCACTTAAATATTTTTTTAATTTGGAACCACCGTCGCAGTCTCTAGAAGTTGAATGCCTTTCCTCACCTTCAAAAGGTGTGCATTCGAATGAGCATCCCCACTCGACGTCAATAGCCCTTCCAACCCTATTTCTAAATGGAAACCCTTCCCTTTACTATCTTATCCTTTCCCTGAGTCCTACCTATTTGTCTTTTATTAGATTTCATTCACTTCTTTTCTAGGCGCAGTACCACGTTGCCCTAATCTCTAAGCTTTATATACTTTTCTTATTAATTATTCCCTTCCAAATTACGGCACAAATCTACTTTACCCGAAAATCTCTGGATCCCTTTGGCAAATCTCTATCACTTCCCTGTATATGGAGTTCTCATATAAATGTTAGGCCACTGCCTACGCTCCGTATTGGACGAAATCTATCATGTTTGACAACGGTTGCTATCTTATTCGTCATAATTTAACTTTACGTTATTACTGTGCCCTTTATCTTTCCTTTACAATGTCCTTTATTTTTCTTTCCAACAAATAATTTGGATATAGTTCCCTATTCACCCGCCACTTGTTTTATCGTATAATTTTATATTGGAAGCATCCCCGCAGTTCTCCCCCTTTTCCCCAGTGTAATACTTAATTTATAACAACTTAGTTTTCCTCTCAGGAACTTCACCATAATCCCATAAAACCCGTGAACATTTTTTTCAATATTCTCTATCCTTTACTTCAATTTAAAGGTATTTCCCTTATTATTTTTCTAGGTGTTCTCCTTTAAAAATTTATAATAAATCATTGAGACCTAGGAGGTTTCTCAAATTAAAAACCCATTTCTATAATCATGGTTAGATCTTCATATAAAATTTACATAACACTTTGAAATCATTAAGGAAAGGAAATGCATCTAAATATCCCATGTTCATATATTTCTCCCCAAAGACAATCATTAAACCTTAGAAATCATTAAAGTAGGAAAACTCATCCGAACATTCCATGTTCTTCTACTTTTCCCCAAATCATTCATTAAAGTTTTATATTTTTTAATGAAAATCTATATGAAACTCCATCATATAAAAAACACACAAACTCATACCAAGGCCATACATTAGGGATCAGTATAAAAAGGTTAAGTATTATTCACCTAGATCTTTAATATTTCTTGCTTTAGTTTTCTAAATACTCCCTTTTGCTCGCATTTTTCTTATCTCCTCTTTACTTTCTTTAAGATGCCACCATTAATATTTCTCTTAAGCTTTTATTTTTATTTTTTGTAGAAGGAAACAAATGAACGAAAAAGAGTAAGGTTTATTGTCCCACAATAATTTTGGGCTTGGCCATCTACTCTTTTCCATTAACTCATTACCTCTTTTCCTTCTTACTTAACTTATTTTGACCCCTTAATTAATTAGTCTAATTAATAATAAATTTTGGATTATTACAATCTTAAGGAATTTCGCCCTCGAAATTCAGTTAAGGCACGGTAGTGATTCCCATGCGTACGCCAAGCATACTCATGAATTCTCAATTCATATTTAAGAGGTACTAGTACTATATACTAATGTGACAAACAACCACAATATTTACACATATATATGGTCTACACAATACAACTTAATTCATAGCTCATATGCTAATATGAAGCAAGCAACTTTGGATAGGCCTTCTTAACCTTATCCTCTATTTCCCATGTTCAGTCCTCCCGATTTACGCTCCATTAGACACATACTAGATTCACCACCTTGTTCCAAAGCCTCTTCTCATCTCGATCTACCATTTGAACTGGTCTACGCACATAGGTCATATTCGACTCTATAGCCAGGTCTTCTACTGCCCCCAGACTAACTACTATGCCTGGACCCCTAATGCATTTCCGCAGATGTGATATGTGAAATACATTATGAATCCCAACAAAAACAGTAGGCAGTTCCACCTTATACACCACATTTCCAATCTTATCTTTGATCGAAAATGGCCCAACATATTTGGATGCTTACTTCCCAGCCTTCCAAAACGTATCATGCCTCTCATCGGAGAAAACTTCATGAACACTCGATCGCCTACTATGAACTCTAGTTCCTTTCTTCTTGTGTCGGCATAACTCTGTTGTCTAGACTGTGTTAACTTTATCCTAGTTCGGATCAGCTCTACTTTCTCAATAGCATTTTCAACTATATATTGTCCCAACACAATTCTATCCCTCTCTCCAACTAACATGCAGGCGACTTACACGACTTCCATACAATGCCTCAAATGGGGTATCCCAATGCTACTCCGGTAGCTGTTCTTGTATGAAAACTTTAACAAATGTAGATAATCCTCCTAAGATCCACCGAAGTCTAAAATGCAAGTAGCAAATCTTCCAGGACCTTGCTGACTCTCTCAATCTGCCTATCTATCTATTGATGGTACGTAGTACTCATGCGAAACTCTGTACTCAACACCTTCTGCAAAACAAACCAGAACCCACTGGCGAATAACGAATCTCGATGACTAATAATAGTACTAGGCATCCCGTGAAATCTCATTATTGTCTTTATATATATATATATATATATATATATATATGCTAACTTCGGCACGGTTCTCTTAGCCTTCATTGGAATGAAATGGGAAAACTTAGTTTGTCTATCAATTATGACCCATATACTCTCACTCCCCGCCCTTGACATTGGCAACCCGTCTACAAAATCCATAGATAATCAATCACATTTCCAAACTGGAATCTCCAAAGGCTGTAGGAGTCCACTTGGCTTCCGATGTTCTGCCTTCACCTACTGGCATGTAAGACACCTTCTTCCATACTCTCCCAAATCTTTCTACATTTGCTCCTAGATGAAATTCCTCTTCATGTCTCGATACATCTTCACAACTCCAGGATGCATGGTAAACTTTGAATGATGACATTCGTCCAACACTTCCTTCTGTAGTTCTTTTGCACTCGAAACATACAACCTTTCATTCTTTCGCAGTCTGCCTTCACTATCAATAGTGAACCATTTTAGTTCTACTGCCTCAATTTTTGAGTACAAGTTCCTTACTATATCGGTGTAGAACTTGTCCTCCTTCCCCAGTTCAACAATCGTTTCCATTAGCGCAGGCTTTACTTTTAGGCATGATAATATTCTAGAACTACTACTTGAACCTACATTAGACCAAAAATACATATTACACGCTGAAAAAGTTTCTAATATGGTCCATTCCTCCATCATAGCCAAAATGCAATTCTGCTATTTTTGACTTAAGGCATCAGCTACTTTGTTGACTTTTCCTGGGGTATACAATCCCAAAATCATACGATGCTAGAAACTCTAACCACCTCTGTTACCTCATGTTTGGCTTCCTTTGAAAGAACAGATATCTTAAAGACTTACGGTCAGTATTCAACTCAAACCTCTCCTCTAAGAGATAATGTCTCAAAGTCATTAATGCAAAGACAACTGCCACTAAGTATAAATCATGGGTTGTATATCGAACTTTATGGGGTTGCAACTTCCTAGATGCATAAGCAATTACTTTGCCCTTCTACATCAATACTGCACCTAACCCCAAGCATGACGCATCAGTATACACAGTCATACCATCATTCCCTTCAGGTATCACTAACATAGGCGCATTCATCAATCGATACTTCAATTCCTGGAATGCTTTCTCACACTCTTGCGTCTAAATGAACTGTTCACTCCTCCGAGTCAGTCTTGTCATTGGCGTAGCTCCACAAGAGAAGTCCTTGATGAATCTCCAGTAATAATCAGCGAATCCTAAGAAACTTCGCACCTCTATCATAGTCTCAGGCCTCTGTCACTCATGTACTACATCAACCTTTGAAGGATCTACCGCTAACCCTTCTCCTAAAATCATATGGCCTAGGAATTTCACTTCCCTTCTTAAAAAATGGAACTCATAAAATTTTGCTTTCAACTTATGCTGCCTCAACGTCTCAAGCACAAGCCTTAGGTGAACCATGTGTTCCTCCTCATCCTTAGAATACACTAGGATGTCACCTATGAACACCAACACATATCCGTCTAGCTTCGTGCTAGCCTGATTATATTTGGTGATATCCGAAGAAATATTTAGGCAATCTTCGTGCTAGCCTGATTATATTTGGTGAAATCTCATTTATGGATTGATGATGATTTTGGGATATGTACGATTCACCCAATTGTGTTATTTTTGAGATTTCTGATTTGATGTGTAATAACCCTGTTTTCTGCAATGTATAAATAAATAAATTAATTAATTAAAATACAATTATTTGAATTCAATTTTGATAATTATTATTTTGAAAATCAATTCTTATTTATTCTAAGTTTATTTAATAAAAAGATTTTTTTAAATAAATTGAACTAAACTTATAAATTCCTTTCGAATAAGTTATTGAACTGAGTAAAATGTTTTAAATTGAATATAAAATATTGTGAAGTGTAAATTAATTGAGATATTCTTACAAATAAATACAAAGGATATTCAAAAGAAAATAAAATTGATAAATATATGAAACCCAAATTCAATTAGGCCCAAGCCCATTATAATCTCACAGTTCCCATTCTCCGAAAATCTTTATTCATCTCTATTGAAAACCGGAGACCGCTTATCAACTTCTGCCTAATTTGCCAAAACCTAAAATCACATTCGATCCTTATAAAAAAAATCGACCGCATAGGTGAATGATGCAATGCAGGCGAACGACGATTCATGCTTAGGTGGGAGGTGCGGGCATGATGCAAGGCTGCGATGGTTAGAGCATGAATTTAGGAAGCGGCTGCTGTTGACGACGCGAACTTTGAGGAGGTTGTAGCTCGGTAATGTGAAATCGATGTTGATGTCAAGTTCTTGTCCGAGTTTGGTCTATTTAGGTATGAGGTTTAGCGATGGATTCAGCAGCATGCTGACATCGTCGGATAGTTCCCATTTGTTGTCTTCGATAATTACTAGTTTGAGGGACGTGCACGTCAGGATTGTACTTTGCTTTGAATTTCGATGAGTGATCTAGCTCACAAAATCTATGTCTAAATAGCTTTAATCTTTACTTAGGTTAAGTTAAGACGTTGCTAGTTTTCAATTTTCCTCCTTGCGTGCATTTTTGACTGAATATATTTTTATGCTAGTGTGTGTTTACCTTTTCCTCTATGTGCACACATTAGCTGTTGTGTTATAAAGAATAATTGGAGAAATATTATCGAATGCTCCATCCCAAATGGTATTATAACTCCGTTTATTCAGATTCCTCATCACAAAGAATTAAATATCATGGAATTATGAAGAAGGATGTTATCACCCTATCATTTTAAAATTCAAAATAAATTAATATCAAAAGTGGATCACTCATAACATCGATCAATATTGAGAAGATAAGAGATCAGAGTACCTAGAAATCATGTATAAACATTTTTATAACACCTGATTATAATTTCATAAATAATAATGTTATTAGAATAATACCCATTAAAATATTTTAAAATTATAAACTGAGAATTTACAATAACTTTCTATAATTAATAATTAAAATTAAATACAAAATGTACTTCTTAATAATTGGTCAATTACTTAACCTTTTAGCTATTCAAATATTAATTTAATAATCATTATTTTTTTCTTAGAAAATACTTTAAAATACTAAAAATAGTTTACAGACCCAAACACTGCAAATATTAATTATTTCATAATTTTCTATAATTAAATAATATTTTAAATAAATTATATATATATATATACACATATATATATACACACATATATGTACATATATATACATATTAAGATTTCATAAATATACTTTAATATATGAATTATCAATTAGTTAATATTTCATATTCTCCATTTAAATACTTATAAATACATTTGTTTGTTAAATAAACTTTATCTCAGAAGATTTTATTCATCAAATCTATAACGAACGCAGTAGAATTGGTTTGTCCAAATGGCGTTACTAAACACAGTCAAAGGAATGCTTTGCTCCGTAATTCTCAGTTGATGGAACCTTGTAGCCAAGTCTAACTGCGAAAACACCTTAACTCCACTTAACTAATTAAACAGATCATCAATCCTCAGCAAAGGATACCTATTCTTCACCGTCCTTTCATTCAACTTTCGATAGTCTATGCACAGTCTTAAAGACTCATCGGGCTTCTTTACGAACACTGCTGATGCTCCCCAAGGTCAATTGCTTGGCCTTATGAAGTTCTTTCCTTATAACTCTACCACTTGCTTATTTAACAACTCCATCTCTTTTGGAGGCGTTCTACTTGGGGGTCTACTAAAAGGTTTGGTCTCCCGTAATAAGTCTATTCGAAACTCCATCGCTCTTTGGGGTGGCAACCACAAAACTAGTTCAAACACATCTCGGAACTCCTTTACTACCCATATTTCTTTAAGATCTTCTTCTGAAGCCAACGCAAATAAAACGCCTCTGTGCCCTGCTCCACATTCCTCGAAGTCCATATACACTCTATCTCTACGGCTTGGATAACTCAAAGTAATTATCCCTTCAACACAATGCACTCTCGCGCTATACTTCTATAACTTGTCCATCCCTAAAATAATTCTGAAGCTTATGAAGTCAAACACGTAGGAATCACAAGAAAAGTTACACCAACCTACCTCAATATGTAGGTCAATGCATCTTAATCCGAGAGTGGCATACCCTCATACTGGATTTGCTACATGTATGGAAGTGACTAAATAGGCAACCCCTAACCCAAGTCTATCAACCAAATCTTTGACTATAAATGAGTGTGTAGCACCAGTATCAAATAGTACTCTAATTGAAATACTAGAAATCAAAGCCATACCTTCCAGGACTTTCCTCTTGCCCTTTTCCTCGACAGACGGTCCTTTCCTTAGTCCCTTCTAAGCATAAACCTATGCTTTAAGCTCTAGGCAGCCCTTCTTTAATGTCCTACTTTGTCACACTTAAAGCACTTCATTTTCCTAGAGTCCTTAGGCATAGGGCACTTTGAAGCATAATGCCCTTTCTGAACGCAGTTAAAGCAAGCAACTTCTATGATAGCAACTGCTCCACCCTTCCCTTTTGGCACTCCCTTCTTGCCTTTCATATATGGGGTAAACTTCTTCTTTTTCTCTGCTTTGGGTCTCGTCTCCACCCTCCTCTGTTCCTGGTACATCCTATCATACCTTCTAGTCATGTCAACGACAAACTCAAAAGGAGATGTTAGATGAGTCATCACCTTATGATCAAGACCTTGCTTCAAGCATTTGATAAACTTCTCATTCTTCTTCATCGGAGTGTTAATGATCTCCTTGCCATACCTAGACAAAGAATTAATCTTTTGGGCATACCTCTCCACTTAAGGTTACCTTGCGTTAGATCAATGAACTCCCGCAACCGCACACTCTACTAAGACTCTAATATGAACCGAGCCTCAAACCTCTCTTTAAACCGCTCCCAAGTGAACTCTTTCTTTGGGGTCTTAGCAACCACTGTCTCCTACCAGTCCAACGCGTCTACATGCAACTATCTTGATGCCAGCCTTCTCTTTGTGCATCATTCAATCCTAAGTCTCCAAATATGCAATCATAAATTCTCAGCCAATTCAATACTTCAACTACAGGATCCTTCCCTGCAATCGCCTTTCCTTTCATATTTCTATAATCTTTGTTCATCTTTGGAAAATCCTCTCTCACTACTATAGGTCTTGGGTGAATAATCTCCAATGCAGCTTCCCTCATCATCTGAGCCATAAACTGCCAAAATAAGACATTCACATCCATGCCTGCTTCATTTGCTGGCTATGCAGCTCCCTCACCTACTACTCTGGGAACATCTCCCATATTTTTTCCATTATTCTACATACTTTCAGTCTTCCTTCCTTACACCTGCCCCTCCTACTGTAATTCGCCCACTCCTCAGATCCACCTTGCTTCTTCTATTAAGCAAGTATTCATTAGAAATGGAAAGAAAGGGAGTGAAACAACAATAGAAGGATAGATATATCTTTCTGTATATCCGTATAGCAACATACAAGTACATTATATATATGTTAAAGCCTCCCCTCCCCTCATTGTTCATTTAATCCCAAGTATTGTTCCTATTTTCTAGTTCTGTTTTACCTAAGTGTCCCTAACCTATGCTTAGATACTAAAATGTAACATCCTCCACTTAAAGACCTGAAGATGAATGTTGATGATGCTATAGTCATCACCAGAATTATCTGTAACATTCCCCATTTTGAGGCTTGAAAATAAGCGCTACTGATGCTGTAGTCATCTACAGTATTGATTTTCGGTGACAAAATGAGATCAGTTAATTGTATCATAACATTAGAAGCACAAGAATATAAATTTTTTTAAAACACATTTCATTAATAGATTGCCATATTCATTACATTATCCCAACGATTCAACGTTCATAGAAAATATTATAATTACAATCATAATCCAAGAGCGACATGTGAAGATGCCACCTTAGGTGATCGGAGTCTAATTACGTGACAGTTATAAATCTCGTCATTACATCCATTCAAAACAAACCTAAGCTTTAAACAACAAAGAGGAAATAAAATCCTAATATTAGCTTGCTTATATCATGCATGTCTTCGGAAGCTTATTCATCTAACCTGAAATCCTTACTCTCGACCTACTCAAATGAGTACTCGAGAGTTTATGGGAAAACAAAAACTTCGGGTCAAACATAAAGTCTAGTGTGAATAATAATATACCATCTCGAACCAAAACAGATATCTAGTGAGACTACACCGCAGAGTGGAACGACTATTCCCCTCACTAGTATCTTGCCAAAATATGTAAATGATAACATAAATCCTACACCTACAACCATGATGGTTGAAACAAAACTTGATATGATCATATGCATGTAATAAGGGTAAATGTGACTAGTCTATCATTAAGGGTTATTCATTCCCAAAGTTTACCCATCTCATAAAATAGACTGTCTGTCTCAAATCATAGTTTTCAAAGGCAAACTAATAACCTATCAGGCTAACTCAAGTCAAAACATAACCAGATGTCCACAAGTCTCCAAATACGCTTAGGAGTAAAACAACTTAATAATCTGATAAGCTTATAGAGCTACGAGTTCCTTTCTGTGCGTAAATATCCTTTTAGTCTCACTACTGACGAAGTCCTATGCACTGGGATCGTAGACCTTTACCAAACTAGGGCTAACGGCTGAAGCATAGGGTGCGACCCTACACCAGTCCCACATATAATTTTATCCGCTTTCAAATCTACGAGTCATATCTTTTGATCAATTCAGGGCATCCTAACACAATTGATTTATCTAATCAATTGGATGTAATTCTACTAACTCAAGAGTTTAGTCTAAGCATACTCACCACTAAAACAACCTAACTAGTAATTCTGTTCCAAATCCCATGATGCAATGTTGTTGGGTAATGCGAATGTGAGTATGATAAATGATAAGACATATAAATTTAAATGATCATATGATGACAAGAACATATAACATCATTCGTCAAATATGTTCAATTGATAGTCACATCCTTACATAGCTTTTACAACATTCGTTATCAAAATAGGGCTATCGAGTCTCTAAAATACATAAGCAATATGAGATAAAGAGCCTCTAAAATACATAAGCAATATGATGTAATGAGCCTTTAATATATGGGGTATCAATCCCCTAAAATACGAGATGTCTGGCTTCTAAAATATGAGATAATGAGTCTTTAAAATATGAGGTGTCATGTCTCTAAAATACGAGATAAAGAGCCTCTAAATATAAGGTGTCATACCACTAAAATATGAGATAAAGAGTCTCTGGACATGAGGTGTTGTACCTGTAAAACATAAGGTAAAGAGTCTATAGATATGAGCTTTCGTACCTTTAAAATATAAGGTAAAGGATCTTTAGATATGAGATGTAGTACCTCTAAAATATGAGGTAAAGAGTCTCTAGATATGAGGTCTCTAAAATATAAGGCAATGAGTCTATAGAATATGAGGTGTCATACCTCTAAAACATGAAGTAATGAGTCTCTAGATATAAGGTGTCGTACCTCTAAAATATGAGGTGAAGAGTCTCTAGGTATGAACTGTCGTACCTCTAAAATGTGAGTTGAAGAGTCTCTAGGTATGAAGTGTCATACCTCTAAAATATGAGATAAAGAGTCTCTATATATGAGGTGTCGTACCTCTAAAATATGTAATGGCATTTTTGGAACTAGTTTGAAATTTGATTATTTCCTTTTAATGATAGTACTTTCCACCAAGTTTTGCCTCTTATCTAACTTTTATTGGATAACAAAATTTCTTGTCATATTCTTTTCAAAATTTGCTGGTGGTTCACATTCTACCTTCTTAATAACCTTGCAACCCTTAAAATTAATATATTTAATTTATATTGATTTAACACTTTCTAAAATAATAAATTCATACAAAATCATAACCACTAAGGAAAAAATTTCAAAAATCACCAAAAATCTAAATTTTCTTCTTCCTTTCTATACAAAATTTCGGGACTAAAATATTAATTAAATTATTTTAATAATTAAAACCCAAAATAAACACTTTTTCCCTTTAGGAAATTCATAAATATTCATATGAACTTGGATAATTATGAAATTAAAAACCCATCTCCAAACAATGTTTTGCATAACATATTAAAATTTCAAGTCAATAGGAGACCAAAAATTAGGTTTTTTACCTTTAAAATCCATTAGAATAATTCCATAAATTCCAATAAATCATCATTCAATCAAATAATGATATTATCAACCATAACATGACATATTATCACAAAAATTTTAGAAATCAATCTTAGATTTGAAATCAAGCATAAACAAATGAGATGGTTAAGTATTATTCAACTTAGATTGGATAAGAGACATTGAGATTTGATGTAGGTTAGTTCTTCTAAGCTTTTCCATTTGAATTCTTTAGATCTTCCTCTTCTTTTTTCTTGGTAATGGCCGGCCTCCTTTAGGTTTAGTTTTGATTTATGAAAATGAAATAAGAATAAATGAGAGAGGAAGGGTTTAGAGAATGAATGAAGGAGTTATTCCAGTTATTTCCCTCTCATTAATTCTTTTCTATTCTATGTTTAAAACAATCTTATTAATTGACTACTTAAGGGCTGACCCATATTAGTTAACAAATCTCATTCTCCTTATCCCCTCACATTACTCATTTAATTTACCTAATTAAATTCCCTGAATAATGTTAAATATAAATTAGGGGTGTTACAGATCCCCTCCTTACAGAATTTTTCCCGTCCTTAAAGAATTTCATCCTTGAAATTTCAATAAGGAAAACAATAAGCATAACAATCATGCAAACATGTGTGACAACACATAACAACAATACTAGCATATCCTGATAGCCAAAAAGTCAATATGACATATATCTAGAACATACCATCAAAACAAATCAGGATAAGTATCTCTAATCATGTCTTCTATCTCCCAAAGTATAGTCTTTCTCATTGTTACTCCACTGGACTTTCACTAACTTAACTGTCTTGTTTCTTAATTTCTTCTTTTCTCTTGCTACAGTAGAACTGATTGTCTAACAAAAGTCATATATGGTTCTACTACTAAATCTTCCAATACAGTTGGTGCAATAGTAGTGTTTGGATCATGCACACACTTTCTAAGATGAGAAACATGAAAAACATTAAGGACTCCTACCAAATATTTGGTAACTCAATCTGATAAGCGAGTTTCCCAATCTTTTCTATGATAGGAAGTCGACCAATGTATCTCGGTGCCAATTTTTCTAACTCCAAACCGTACCACACCCTTCATCGATGATACTTTAACAAACATGGTCTCGAACCGAGAACTCTAAATCCTTAAGTGTCTTATTTGCTTAAATTTTCTACCTAGACTGAGCTTCCTTCATCCTTGCTTGGATCAACTCAATATTTTATGTATCCTCTCTCACCATATCTGGACCAAGAATCAATCTGTCCCCGATCTCCAACCAACATTCGGGTGATTTTCACGGCCTCCAATAAAGAGCTTTGAATGGCGCCATTCTTATACTAATTTGATAACTATTATTATAGGAAAATTTGACTAAGTGCGAATGGTCTTCCCCGACCCTCCAAAGTCTAATACACAAGCCCTTAACAAATCATCAAAAATTTTGTTAACACTTTCTGTTTGCCCGTCCATTTGTGGATGGTAACTGGTACTCATTTTCAACTTGGTACATAACACTTCTTACAGATTCTTCCTGAATTCACTAGTGAACAAAGTATCTCTGTCACTGACTATACTACTAGGAATCTCATGTAGTCTTACAACATTCTTCATAAACAACTTCGCTAAAGTAGGTTACGTCCTTGTTGACTTAACGGGAATAAAGTGTGCACTCTTGATCAGTCTAACTTCCACGAAGAAATATTAGTCCGGATATCACCTTTAATATACAAGCCACTTATAATACAAGATTCACCCATTTGTGTAAACCTTAAGTGACGAGAGTAGTACCATTTGCTAAAAAGGTATTTTTTTTAAGGATTGGTCCATTAACGTACCAGTTCTTAATCCCTAGTTTGAATGCAGAGTTTCTTGGCGATTTGCACTAGTTATGAAAGGATATTTCACTTGATTATTATAGGCCTTGGCCGGGAGAGGTGAGTTGTAAGGACCCACCTTTTCGACCTTTGAAAGTCGACACTAATACGTCCATGGTATTCACGTGTCGAGTATCCGAGTGCTGGAAAGACAGTTCGTTGGGGAAAAGAAAAGGGAAGAAAGAACATAATCTATAATAAAATGATCTTTACACAAGAAAAAGTTTTATACATACAATCAGAGCAAACTGTCCTATAATCAGCTTAGACAGTAAGAACATCCTGTCTTTACCAATGCTGATAACTACAACAAAATAGTGCAGCGGAAATAAAAAGAAATGTACGAGAGATACGTCTTGGGCATCCAGCTCGTCTCATGAGCTTCAAAGCATCCAAAGTTAAATCTGGAAATATAGTCAGTCTGACCCAAGGATTTTAAGAAAATAATGCCCGGATCAGTTTGGTAAAACCAGCGTGAGAAACCCAAATCACAAGGAATTTTTTTACAACATATAAACCCTTTAAAATAAAAGGTATCTCATAAGACCACACCGCACATAAACAAAGATGGTTTTTACCTTACGGTAACCAAACATTTTTTAGAAAATCCACTAATATTATATTAATGTCTAGGGTTTCAAATAAATATTGAATATAGCCAAAATTGTTACATTAATTAAATTCTAGCCAAATAGGTATACAACTAAGTCCGTAAAGGCATGTATTGGAGAATGGATTCCATCAATGACTGGGCTACTCGGGTAACGCCCGTCATAGTACACCTCTAGAAAAATGTACTTAGGTTAATAAGAACATCTTGCACCCCTACTACACAGGACCGGTCTGCCCCTTCCTGGATAGTACTGAATATTTCATCATCTCGGTTGCTTTTGCAACCTAGCCCGCGAGCTCTCATGCACAACCAAATTCATAAATGTGATATATCTTGAAGGGTGATGTAACATCCCCTATCTAGAGGCCCAGAACTAAGCGCTACAGATGCTGCAGTCATCTATAGTATTAGCTTTCGTGACTAAATACGACTATGTTAATGGTATCTATAATTTCAGAAGCACTTGAATATGAAACAAAACACAGATTTCAAAACAACATTTTCTTCATTAAAGTTAGAAAAGATGTTCCATATTCATCTTACATAATCCCAAATACGTTCCTAAGCACAGATAAAATATACATATTACAAAATACGCCAAGAGCGGTATATGAAGCTACCCCCTTGTATGAACAGAGTCCTATAGTCATAACTGACTGAATACAAACACAACGGAAATACACAAAACATAAATCTGCTACTCCTAAATAGCTATCTGTTTGCCGGTAGCCTTATTCGTCATCCCACTAAACCTGAAAAGACTTTAACCCCTCAGCCGACTCAAATCAATTTCGAGCACCCGAGAGTTTAAGGGGAAAACATAAACTTCGAGTCAGACATAAAGCCTGGTGCGAATAATACTATACATCTCGGTTTAATATGTTAAGTGAGACCACGCTACTTAGCGGAACGGGTTTCCCCTCACTAACATCCTTTTAAAATATATCTTTTGCAAAACTTTTTCCTGCAACTAAAACTGGTTAAATACTGTAAAGCATCATTATGTAAACATACATAGATATCAAGTAATAAATGAACTATCTGTTCAAACACATAAGTTTTGTTTGGCCAACATTTAACCCTTAGCTGACTCGGGCCTACCAGACAATATAAACGAAATTAATCTAACATTTGTTAGACACTCCTGTTCTGGACAATCTGTCCTTAACTATCTTCAAATACTTCTCTTCTGGAAGATCTGTCAATAACTTAATAATCTCCCAGGTCTTCCTGATCCTAATGGTTTCTAGGACTCACCAATAACCTATATGTATACAATTCCTTTCGGTGTGTAATTATAATTCTAGTCTACTTGTGACCAAGCCCTACACACTGGAATTTTGGACAACAGTCAGCTAGGGCCAATAGCTAATGTATAGGGCGCGACCATATACCAGTCCCATATGGTATTCTAATATCTGAGCCATTTTCATTTAGGGATCCCTTCCCATAATTTTCCTTGAAAACATTTTCAAAATTATTTAAGACCTTTAAATCAAACTAACACAAGGAAAATATATAATCTTTATGCTTTACTCAAAATTACATTGTCATGTTATATATATATATATACTTTACTCAAAACCTCTGTTGATGTAAACATTTAAACATTTGAAAGTACCCCTTTCGATTCCATTGGAAGTACCCGTTTCTAAACCTTTGAAAGCATGTCTTTCGAAACCAAGTAAAACCGTTTATTTATCTAGGACAAGAGGCCAAAAACTTTCCTTTTGAAACCATACTTCATACCTTTTGAAACCATTGAAAATATTCCTTTCGAAAGCATTAAAACCTTAGACGTCCTATCTTAAAACATAATAAAACATTGCCTTAGAAAACCTTGGAGAAACCTTCCATTTCAACCCTTTCGAAACCATTAAGAAAATAGGACCTTTCGACCTTGCCGAAAGCTACCTTTCGACCCCTTCGAAATCTTTGCTTTCGACCCCTTCGAAAGCTTGGCTTTCGACCCCTTCAAAACCATTCGGTAAATAGTAGCTTTCGAAAGCATTAAACCTTTAAAACATAAAACTTTTGAAAGCTCTTTGCGTTCAATTTAAAAACATGTGGAAAATCTTCTTTCAAAACCTTCTGACCTCTTCGAAAGCTTAGCCTTCGAAATCTTAAAATATAACTTTTAAAACAATAGGCTCTAGCCTTATTAATACTTTAAAACACCCCTTTCAAAATCCTGGGTTATACTTCAATTAGAATAAAAAGTGTAAAACATCTAAGTCGAAAGCTTCCTTTCGAAAGCATGGGGGAAGCGATTGGTTTTTAAAAACAAGTATACCTTTCGACCTTGTCGAAAGCAAGACTTCAAAAGGTAGAAAAGCGGCAGTAACCTTTCGACCTCGTCGAAAGGTTTAAATGTTTATTTTAAATATTTGACCTGGTCGAAAGCAACCAAGTCAAAAGCTTCATTTCGAAAGTAAAGCAGGCGTTACTTTGGCTTATAAAACAAACATTCTTCAACCTCTTCGGCAACTAAGGTTTTAACCAAGTACCCCTCGACCTTGTCCAATACATTACGTACCAAGTAACTTGATACCATATGCATTGGTTTCAACCTTGTCAAAAGCATGCTTTCGACCTTGTCGAAAGGTCTGGGTCGGAACCTTCAATGCTGAAAGTGGTTGAAACATGCTAAAAGTATGATTTTCTTGTTTTTAACTTGAAAGAGATAACTTTTCAACTAACCTGCCTTTGTTTGTCAAATTCTTATTGGTTAATAAATCCTTTTCAGAAAAGTGATGCCAACAATTTCAGAAATAAATAATAATTTTATTTTATAAAATGCCCCTTCTCCTTAATTAAATATATAAAACATTTAAGTCCCATACCTTAAATAATTTTATATATTCATCAAAACACTTAGGAAAAATCTAGAAAAATTCCAAAAAATCTATTTTGATATGTTTTCCAACATATAAAAATTTCAATTCCAAATAATTATTATTTTATCCGTAAATAATTTATAATCCAATAAATCATTTTCTTCACTACAAAATTAATATAAATTCCACATTAAATCAGAAAATTATGACAATTGAAACCCATCTCTAAAATATCATTTTTGATCTATGTTTAAATTTTCAAGGCATTTGGATGTCATTTAATCGAGTTTTCATCTCAAACATCTCATAAAAACTAATATGAACATGTATAATTCATCAATAAGCATATACATAACTTTAATCATCCAAAACATGGCATAAACATGCAAAATCATTTCGGATATAACTTAAAACTAAAAACCATAAGAAAATAGGATGTAGTAATCATTCACCATAGCTTTGAGATTAAAAGATGCCAGATTTGATGTTGAATTAGTTGATTAACTCCTTTCTCTTGAACCCTAGCTTTATCTTCTCTTGAGAATGGAAATGGTGGCCGACCTTGATATATTTTAGCTTGCTATAATGAAAATCGACGTGTGTTTCATCTCCTAAGGGTTTAGGGTATAAGCCTTTCCTATTTCCCACTTTACCCTTCCTTATTTCCTAACACATTAGTTCATGTTATTTCATTTTGATTCTTATTTAACATGGCGCGGCTACCTTTAGATAAATCAAATCTCAATATATTAATCCTCACGTTATTTTATTTAATTTAGCTAATTAAATATCCTAAATAATGTTATAAAAATATAGGGTGTTACAAGTGATGACATCCGTTATGGTTGCGACCCAAATAACCATGCTGCATATCCATGTTTTAGTCATTCCCAATTGATAAGGCTAGATGCTACGTTTTTACCTTTTAGATCTCAATCCCACTTGGAATGCTAACACTACCCTCCAGGAAGCAATGCAATGCCAGTATCCGTCCACACAAGTTGTTCGGGATATGAAAAAACCGAAGGCGCTACTTTTACTACATCCATTTTGGAATCACTCTTAGGATTAACAACAGGTAGCCCTTGCTTCAAAGATCTTCGTCTTTGATTCCGTCATCTTCAGATGCTTCCAATTCGAACGCTTGAGTTTGTTCAAAGCGGTTTTTGGATAATTCATACTTATCTAATCTCGATCTCTTCGAACCCAAATTTTATTGTTTCTAGTAAACTCAACTCCAGTTCTTTTGAAAATAAACAAACAATGAGTAAGAGCGGGGATCACCCCCTAACCATTTAAGTGGACAGATCTCCTTATAATTTGACCTAGAAGAACACGAGTTTATACATACAGTAGTATCATCTAGGATAACTATACTCTATAATCCTCGGGTTTTCTCTAGATATTTCTACAGTTAAAAACTGGTCAAGATTTGATAGTTGGTTATTTAACTATCAAACATACACACATTAGTCACTGATTTAATTTTCTATGAAAACCACTAAGCCTCATTTAATTGATCTTCCATTGATTATATCTCTTTAATTATACTCCAAAATATTCATATACTTGTCTCTCTGGTATAAGTATATCCACAAACGAATTAAGAAAGATTTCTAATTTCAAAGTCGCATTAAATGAGGCAAAAACAGTAGTCATTTAAAACATTGTTTAATATAAACCTAAAACCACTTACTTTTCGGTGTTAAGTATGTAAATAACATTTCCATACCACCATAATTAAGAAGGATTATTTATTAATTCAAGAGCTTGAATTTCTTAAGTAAAACAAATCGTATATGGAAATAATAATTTGAATTTATAAGTTCCATACACAATTCAATTTAAGCATGGTTCTATAAGCCCATTTCTTTTCCAAATTCAAAATCTTCTTTCAATTATAAACTCTTTACTTAATTCTTTTATTAAGTAAAACCCCTTATAAAATAAAGTGATCAACTTTAAACCTCTTTTATAAAACAATATTATTATTTAAAGCATATACTTAAGTTAATTAAATTAACTTAAACACAAAAATAAAATTAATTAATTAACTTTAAATACATTTAACTAAATGATTAACTGTGTTTAAACATCATTTTTAAATAATTAATCGGCTTTAAATACCTTTTATTAAAGTAATTAATTAATTTGAACCTTGTAATAAAATAATTAATTAACTTATAAACATCATTAAAAAAAATTAATTAACTTAAAACAATCATTAATTAAAATAATTAATTAGCTTAATCATTATTAATTAAAATAATAATTAACCTAACATAATTAATAAAGATAACATTAACATTATTAATTAGAAACAATTAACTTGTACCTTTCTAATTTAAATTAACTTTAAACATTGCTAATGAAATTGATCGATTGAACATTATTAATAAATTTAACAATTTACTAAATTGTTATAAACTTAAATTGATTTCAAATCCATAACCTATCAAATTAGGAAAGAGACTTAGCAATCTCAATGGTACTTAAACAAGCTACCACTGTACTTGATCTGCATTCAAGTCATACTCTGATATTTTCATAAGCAAGAGGTATGTAAATGAAATCTATAATTAACAATCGATGGATTGAAACTCAAACAAATATCCAAACTAACATAATAGCAGAACAAAGATTTGTTTTGCTAAATAGATGTCCAATATAACATACTCCACTTAAATATAGTAGAACGGCGTTTTATTCTACTAAGTAGATGTCAGGGATAAATTATAATTACTAGAAAATATAATTAAACCCAGCAAGTATTAATTTATCATTAAATTACACTGCAACATGTGGGTCAAGTTATTTTATAAGTGTGTTCTATATGTCAATATGAACCCAATGCCGAAATCTGCATGTCAAAAGGATTCCGAATGGAGGAGTTATGCATGCTTAAATTTAAGCCTAAAATTAATCAAAACTTAGTTTAATCAACCCTTATATATATGTATGTATGTGTATGTGTATGTATTTACTAACACCCACCTACAGTAGGCCCATTAGGCCCACTAACCAAACTAACTCATCGTAGGCCTCATACAATTTTTCTCCATCCCAGGTTAGAAAACACACTCCAACAAAAGCTTCCAATTTTAAGGAACCTGAAACCCCTCATCCCAATGCACACGTGCTCGTGATCCCCAGGCCATCAAGCGACGTCGCGACGCCACCAACCAACACCCCTCAGCCTGCTCACTGCGACCATCACCTCGCCACTGCCTTGCTCCTGCTTGATCACAATGCGACCCTACAACCCGAACCACTCTCAAACAACCCACTTCTAGGTCGCTTCCATTTCCACTCCACCGTCATGCTTACACCCACATCCAGCCATAGCCACCATCATCGCTCGAACCCGGAGACACTACCACACCTCCACCACCAACCCCAAGCCACTCGACACCCACTAGCACCACCTATCCTCATGTTCGAACCACAGCCCAAAATAGGGTCTTAAACCCTAGTTCGTCAATAATCCGACAATATAAAACACTAGAGCTTGCCTCCAATACGGAAAGGGTTCACCTCCCTCCGACCTTCGCTCCAGTATTCTCCGATGAAACTCTCAACCATTGGTTCATCGGAAATGATTTTTAACCCAAAATCGACCACGTAACAAATTTGAACCAACCATAACACTAAAAATTAAGAAACCACCATTAAAAATCATGGTTTACTAAGACGATCACGATTATACACTTCGTTCGTCGATTTGTGATCAACGAAAAACTTACCATTTAAACCCGCTAACTTTTTTAAATTTCTCAAATTATACCCAACTAAAAATTCACCAACTATTTTTAAAATAAACCATGGATAAAAAAACAACTCTAGACATTACGTTTATAATGGTTTGGGAGATATTGGTTTTAGAAGATGTGAATGAGCTTATTTTCAAATACACATAGAAGGAACGTAAATGTTTATATGTATACAGTAAGCTAAAATTTACATTTTTAAGCCAAATTATGAAATTCTAAACCTGTTTACAAAACATAGTTGTCCCATACAAATTCACAAACAAGTTAACATATAAATTTGCACAATGTAGAATTTTCAAAAATAAATAACAAACTGAATAGCTCACATTTTATATATTCTTACCATGCTTTTAAAAATGCCAATCCAAATCTTTAAACTTTTTAAATTCTTTAATTAAATCAACCATTTTTGAGTTTAAAGATAAGGATTTTAATTTATATTTTCAAATTTTAAAAGTTAGAAAAGAAATGGAGTTAAGAAAGAAATATTTGAAAAGGGGAAAACAAATGGAAAGTGAACATGAGAATTACTTTTATAAAATAAGATGAAAGTGCTAAAACCCAAAAATGCCCTTTAATCATAATTTTCAACTCTTATTTCACATCACAAACCACCAAGAGGATAAGCATTAGTAAACACATTGGTTAATAAGGTGTTTCATGTACTTAGGTTTATTTCTACACTTAATATCTCAAATCCATGTCACATCTTTCATTTATTTCAATTTAAACATATTATACAGTTTAAACGCTTATCATTATAATTATTATGTTATTCTAAATAAAAGTGTTTTACATTTTAAAAGTTATTTTTAAAGCATAATCAAAATATTACAACTTAAAATAACTTGTAGTTCATTACAGTGCTAAAAATATAAAAGTTGTGTTTCGGTCACATTTCTAGTTTTCCGTCGAACAATCTATTTATGTAAATAGAATTTAGAAATAAAATTTTCTATTATTGGTTATAAATTATAAGAAAGTTATTTAATTAATAAAAACAATTAACTAAAATTTTAAAATATATTAAATATCCCCAAATTAAAATGATAAAATTTCGGGTTGTTACATGATTTTAGTAGTCGGACTAAGGAAATCGATCGGATTTTACACGAGAAGGGTCGGGTAGCCGACCCTAATTTAACAACGAAGTCTAGAGAGCAAATGAAGGATTGAAATGGGCATCATGTCATTTTGGGTGATCCTTCGTCATTGTAGATTATAACATAGTTAAGGTTGCTTAGGATAGTTCGAGGAAGGATTTCTCGACTAGTTTTGTGGCGATTCGGATAATTTTCTAAGTGACGAGATGGTACTTGCCTAAGCGAGCGTTATAGTGCACTTAGTATATTATCCTTATTAACATTGTGTAGTTGAGATGAGTTTGAACCCGAGCAGACCCAAGCATTAGTGGATCATCATTTACCGATGATTTAATTAGTATAGATTTCTCTTTTAGAGAATGAGTTTTGTTCGAAAGAAAAAGGAAACTCGAGGCTTAGATTATTGGATTTATTCAAGAGTTTTTAGACTTAGTGATCCAGCATATTATGTTATTTTTCCTTTTCATTACAGGTGGTGTAATAGGCTTTCATGTGTTGTATTCATGAAAGGAGTTTCACTACTTAGGGCATTTGTTCATCTTAAATGTCGAACAGACTCTTTGGAGATTATAGTTCGCCATGCACGTTTTGACTATTATTGGTTACCATGCACGTTGGTATAGACTCTTTTTGAATATTTCATCTTTTTGCATGCTTGTTGTTTCTTGTTGATTGGTTGTTGTTGGTTGTTGTTGCTTGCTGTTTGTGTTGCTTGCTGTTGTTTGTCATTACTTATAGTTTCTTGTTGTTATTTGATGTTGGTTGATTTTGATTGTTGTTGATTTTTGTTGCTTGTTTGTTTGGTAGTTTCTATGCTAGCTATTGTTTCTTATTTCTGTTCATTATTGTTTGATCGTTTCTTATTTCTTATTATTCCTTGTTGACTGCCTGTTTTGTTGTTGCTTGTTATTGCTTGATGCTTACTTGTAGTCTAATTTTAATTTCCTATAAAAGTGTGTTAGGAGAGGATAGTGACAACTATCTAAAATAGGTCGCATATCATCCATGCTCACTATGGGGTCAAGATGGGATCTATACGTATCTATTGCTTTTGAGGTGACCCAAAGTCTATGGTATATTTTGATACTGACTTACTTAAGCTTACACTCCAATTGATTGTCATGTAAGATTATGGTAGTAGCAGTTACTACACTAAGGTTATACATGTTTGAATTTTGTGTTGTTGTATTGGTACACAATCTTCTTGGTACGGTACAATTAGGTACTTGAGAGCTGATGTATGACTATTTAAATGCAAATTTGTCTAGATTTGCATTTAAGTGGTTAGAAGCTTTCGGAAAAAGAGGTATGTATTTTCAACAAATGTGGGATAATGTAGGTTATCGCATATTTCCCAGTGGTGTGATGGATTCTAATTTGGGAGTGTCGTAACGCTTGTATCTTAACGGAAAAACTGCAGAAATTTTCCAAAGTTGAGGCCCGGGAATTTTGGTTGGTCTTGTTATTTTCTCATACTTATAGGAATTTCAGAGGAGAAATTCTTTTAAGGAGGGGAAAAATGTAATACCTTATAATTTTAATGACTGAATATTTAAATGATTATTTCAAATACTTAATTGTTAATTAACGAAATGCACATATACTTGATATTTTAGAGACATATGAATTAGGACTCGAGACACCCATCATTGAGGCCGTAATTCCGTCACAAGAAAATTGAGTATAAACTTGGTTATGTTTGGAGTCGATAAGTTTATAGAGTGAATAGTGATTTCTTGGGAAAGAAATAAATTTGGGCTAAGGCTCATTAGCTTGCATGTAAGTTGGCTAATCCCTTTATTACTTTCATTTCATTCTCATTTCATGTTACTTTTCCTCCTTCTCTAATTATTCCTTATTGCTTAAGCCCTTAATCACTAATCAAAGCATTAATAAATTTCCTAAATTCAAACTAAAATCATCATAATTCCTCCCTACTCATTCCTCACATATTCCATCAAGGAATTAGCATAAAGTGGAGTTTGGAGTTAAATCTCAACTTTAAAGAGAACTTGAGATTGGTTTTTAGTGATTAAAGCTTGATTTGGTGAAGAGGAAGGTGATTGGGATAATTCTCTAACTATATTTGCTTGTTAATCTTCATTATTTCAATTATTAATGACTATGGGATTATATGAAGTGATTTGGAGAATGTATGGGTTGATTTAGGCTTATGTTCATGTTATAAACATGATTACGTTAACTCATTATTTGTTTAAGACCTTAATTACTATTTTTGGAAATAGCTAGTAAGCTAAAAAATGGGTTTTGGGTTAATTAAATGATATTATGTAATGTTGTGATTGATTAGAGGCTAATTGAATGACATGATTATATGCATGTCATCAATTATTGATAACAAAACTATTTAGATTGATTTTAGAAAATGTTACTAAGCTAGTTAAGTGAGTTTCAAACTCTACACTTATTATTAAAATGATTAGAAGTTTAATGAAGCTAAATTAGTACTTAAAAATAATATTTACGAAAAGAAATGATTTTTATAAGTAAAAGACGCATTTTATAAAATGGTATGCTTATTTAACATTTATAAAATGGTTATTTGATTTTATAAATGAAATATAGATTTTATAAAATGAAAATGAGATTTTATAAAATAGTAATATGGTGTATAGTTAATTTGAATGAGGTAATTAAGTATTTAAAGGCTTAAAATGATTAATAAGCTTGTAGTATATTATAAAATGGTGACAAGATTTTATAAAATAGTATAAAGAGATATTAGACTTTTATTGAAAAGATTTAGTAAATAAAGTGAGATTTGATTATGTGATAATTGAATCACTTATTTTATTATATGTGTATGTATGTGAATATGGGTAAGTAAACATATATGTGTATTTGAAGGTATATAGTTGTTATCCCACTTTTAGACTAAGTGACTTTCAAACTGATATGGACGTAAGGAAGAAAACAGAATTGTCCAAGAACTTGGAGGTATGCTTGGGAGGACTTTAGGAGGAACTACAAGAGTTTGGAAGAGAAAAAGGAATAGAAAACCAAATCGGTACCAACCGAGAAAGTAGTTGGTAGCGAGATGATTTTGAACATCCCGAGAGACTTTAGGACCATGGTCAGTGGACAACTGACTAGAGTGATCGTCCTAGGGCCCATTCCATTGAAGGGTACAAGGACAGCAACATCTATAGCTACATTATATGTTAGGGAAGTGGTGAGATTGCATGGTATACTGATGAACACTGAGTGATCGGGACCCATTCTTCACGAGTGAGTTCTGGAGGAGCTAATAGGATAGCTTAGGTACAGAATTGAGTTTAGGCATGGCATATCACCCGTAGACGGACAAACAGAGCGAAAGGGTGAATAGGGTGTCGGAAGATTTGCTGAGAGCCTGCATTCTAGATTTTGGAGATACTTGGGAAGATCATTTTCCATTAGTGGAATTCACATATAATAGCAGTTATTAGACCATAATTGGAATGGCACCGTTTGAAGCATTATACAGAAGGCTATGTAGATCACCTTCATGTTGGTGGGAGTTGACGAATAAGGTGATACTTGGACCACTGATGATAAGGGATACGTCGGACAAAGTAGAGTTGATAAGAAAAATGATGAAGGCGGCACGGGATAAGAAGAAGTCGTATGCTAATAAATGGCAAAAAGAGCTTGAATTTGAAGTGGGTGATCTTGTATTTGTGAAGGTATCACCTCTTAAGCATGTTATGAGGTTATAAAGCTCTGATAAGTTGGCACCAAGATTTGTTGGACTGTTTAAGGTGATGGGACGTATTAGAGGATTAACATATAGAGTGGAGTTACCAGAATGGATGGCTAGAATTCATGATATAATAAGTGTATCACCTTTGCAAAAATTTGTACATCACTTGGCTATAGTAATAGAGCCCAATTAGTTAGAAAACGTAGAGCTAGAGGCTAAAGCGAGCTCATCTAAAGGACCTCCACTGATAGTGGAGCATGGAGTTCAAAGGCTGAGGAATAAAGCGATTAGGCTAGTGAATGTGTAACGGGGAGATGATCCGACGGAGAGAGCATAGGAGCGCGAGGGGAAGATACATGCCTCCAATCCCGAACTCTTTAGCAGTATATTCTTTCGATCAATATGATTCTTTAGGAAATAGGTTTGGGTTGAGTAGATTGGATGTTAGGATTTATTGTGATATTTATTGGATGTTATGCTATGTTCTACCTCTTATGCTATTAAGTTGCAATCATATAGAATTGCCAATTTTATACTAGGATTAATATGCGTCATGCCTACTATGCTATACTCTTGCATTCATATAGGGTGCATTTATGTAATTTATTGCGTTTTCACTAGTTATCATGATCATGCTCATTACATGAAATGTCTCGATTGATAATGTTTGACTTGGATATATATATCTGTGTGTGTGTGTGTATGCGTGTTAGAATAGTTAGGAATATAGATGGTTTCTTTGTTTAAACGATCATTTAGAAGTGAGTGATATGGATGCAAATGAAAGAGTGAACTTTTATTACATTTTCCATTCCTTTCTAATTTTGGGGATGAAATTTCATTGGGGGAAGGGGAATGCAATGCCCTTAATTTTTTATATCAAACTTAAGTAGTAATAATAATTAATCATTAATACATTTGAAATTAAATTGGAGGGTATTTTGGTAAATTTCCATAGAAGGGAAGAATGGTAATTTTTATAGACACATGAGTTTGCTGACGGAAGTCACACCGTTGCATAGCTCTCATTTTTTTAGTCAAGAAAGAGTATTTATTTGTTTAAATTGGACATCGTATGAGTGAGATATCATAGAGTTAATGGAGTAGGTTGAAACCGTGTGTGGGCAACGAGCCAGTTTAGGCTGATTTGGGCTGGGTTCAAAATTTGAATTTTAAAAACAAGATACCGTTCAATTTTTCCCTCCTAAATCCATTTTAAAATTACGTTTTTTCCTTTACTAATTTCTTTTCTTGTAACGAGCGCCCTACACCACCGGCACCAGATATAAATATATAGTTCGCCGTTGACGTGCCCAACCGATGTAGGACGATCATCAAGGGTTGAGAATGAAATAAAACATCATACGGAACCTGTCGTATATCTCACAGTGCATGTAATAAATCATGGTATACATCACAAATTCTTTCACTTGTCCACTGCTTAGCCAAATTCTTTCACTTGTCTTCTTCTCATCACCTTAAGCCCCATCATGAAATACCAATCTTCCATCGAGCAGTTTCCATAAGCAAAAAGCTCTCGGTATGGAGTACTTTACATTACTCCAAACTTGGTATGAATTGAATCATGGGCTCCTCTCATCCTCTAGAGTCTCCCCTCCAAGTTTCATCCAATTCCAACCATCTTTGCCTTCAATTTGCAAATTCAACCACTCCTTTCCTAACTACTTAAAAGCTTTAGCAAACCATATAAAAGCATAACATACAAACATGGAGTATCATACATATACATCCATTCATACATGTAACACATAAGAACATGATAATCAAGTAAATCATAATCTAAATCTAGTTCTACGCTAGCATATGGATATGAACAAAAGTGGTTGCAAAACCATTTAAAAACGTTAAATTTCAGCCATAAACTCATGTTAAGATGTGATTAAAGTTAGTAGAGTGAGAGGTCAAGAACCACACACCAAAATACCTAAAATATCAATTCCTCCCCTTAGATCGGAAGTGGACACCAAGGAAGAGAAATGCAAACCACCCAAGATAATAATCTTAAGCTCATATATGCTAATAACCCCTCTAATTGATGATTTGGCTAGGATTAGTAAGGAAATGTGGGTTTTTTTTATTAAATTAGGGTTAATGGAAGTTTAGCAAAATTTTGGGGAAGATGGAAATGACTTAGATCAGTTCCTCCAATCTCCTCTTAGCACAATTTTCAAGGTGGGTTAGTGGGCCTAAGCACGGGCTTAGTTAATTAAGCACTAATGCAGGCCAGTAGCAGCCAAAACTTAAAAGCTATAACTTTCAAACGGTATGTTCATTTTTCTTTTATGACCACTCTACGGAATGAGAGACCATCATCCTTAAGCAATGAATGTAGTTTGAGACCCTAACTCGACCTCTTATCAAAATTTATAGGCCATATACGGTTTTCAAGGTCAAAATGGCCATATAGAAATTTAAAAAAATCATAGATATGGAAAATGTCCCGAAGAGTCACTTCCTAAAATTTTAGAGTCGTACAACCTTATATGAATAAAATAAATATATTTTACGATCCTCCATTACATAAAATATGAGTCATTACACTCTCCCCCTCTTTAGGAATTTCGCCCCCGAAATCCCCAAATAAGTCAAACATAGTTACTCTGCATGCCTAATAATCATATGCAACCATCATATGTTACACTAAAAATTAACCTTCCGGTTAAGACTAAAGATCCCTAGACAAGCAAGGAAAAGAAGAGCGCAACTTAAACCTTCTGGAAATTCCAAAGGGATGCAACCGTTGAAGTTCACTAACCTAAAACCTTTTGAAGGGTCGAAAGGTTCCGCCTCTAATATCCAAGGAATTCAAAGGAGAAGAAAGAGTTAAAGCAAGTGAAAGCAACTGCTTAATGAACTTTTCGAAAGCATACCAAGCCTTCCGAACAGGTTAAGAAATATACAAGACACCTCTCGACAATGTCGAAAGGTTTATGAAGATGACAGGTAACATGAGTCAGCAAAGAGTAAAGAAGCAACCTTTCGACAAGGTCGGAAGGTTCATGGTAGCATATGTAGGGAAAACCCTTCGGCTACAGTAAAAGGTGTATGAAGGCACAAAGGGAAACAGACCCTTCAACAATACCCGAGGGACCACAAAACCTTTCGACCAGGTCAAAAGGTTTGCAACTGTATATAAAGGGTGACCTTCCGGCTCGGCCGAAGGTAGGAAGCCGAAAGGAGGGCGGCCTGCGTCTATAAATAGGACCCAAAGGCCCTAGTTTAGGGGGGCCGATTTTTCTTTCACCTCATTCTTGTAACACCAAAATAAATGTGTTGTAACCCTAACTAGGAATCAATTTGGGGATTTGTAAAGAGATGATCTTGAATAAAAAGGGAAGCATTATGTTCTGTCAAATTATTTATTGTTTTTCTTGAAACCTCGTTAGATTAACTCATATTTTTAGGATTTACTCCAACGGAAGGTTCTTGCAGACTAGGTCGGAAACTTAGCTAGTCAAGCTGTAACTTTGACCTTCAAGAGTCATCAACTTTTCCACTTTAACTTTCTGGTACGGACGACAACCGACCCTGGTTAACTTGAGCAGTAACCTTTCGAACTCATTGGCCTTACAAAGTGAATCCTTTAACTAAATTGATAGTTTCTTATACTTTAACAACACCAAAACCTTCTGCAATCTCCATCTGAGCAATCTAACCTTTCGGAAGAATTCAAGTCCAAGAGTATAGGATTCAATCCAACGGTGAATATTCATATGCCTTCCGCTAAAGTTGAAATCGACTTCATATAAATGATCAAACCTTTTGGCAAGACCAAGGGCTCCTATACACCACCCAGGAATTTATTATCTTACCTACTGCTAAAGATATTAGTCATACAAACCTTTCGGAAACATTAAAGATCAACTTTAAAGGGATAAGTTCAATGAATAATCATTCATACCATAAAGGAAAACTTCACAAGATACCCTACGAGATCTACCGAGGTAAAAGTTCTCCACCTAGAAGACCAGACCTACCGATTATGCCGAAAGGTCCAAATCAAAATCCAGAAACCATTGGAGCTAAGCGCAAGAGTAAATCTTAAGGATATCTCGTCCTTCATCTAAACTACCTTTCCTACTTTTGTTGAAATATCTTTTAGGGTATTGACCACAAATTTGGTTAACATTTTTGGTGCTAGAAGGAGGGCCCGACCTCTGGCTTATTGGATTACTCACCAAATCTTTTACTTAAACACTCTATTAAGACTCATCAACTCCTCTTTTGAACAAGAAAGGGTTTACTTTGAATATAACCCTTACAATCCATTTGAATAAAATTAAAAGATAAGGTATGCATTCAATGTTCGAAGCAAGAGAAAGCTTTTTGCAGTAAAAGAACATTTCAAGGATCAACGGAACCTCTGAATGTATGTCCAGATTATCGAATGAATTATAGCCAGCCCTTACTTGAAGACCAAACCCTTCGCTTTCGAGATCTACAAGTCATTAAGAGGAAAAGACGGAATATACCCTATGACTCATGGAAATGGAATATCAATCAGGTCCGTTCGAAAATCGATTCCAACCTTCGCTCTAGAAAAGGAAAGTCCAAAGAAAGAGGATCTATTTTGGCAAATGAGAAGGAGCATACAGACGTATTCTTATGGAACTTTTTTTGAAGAGGAAATGGTAAAGGATTATGACACTTTTGCACATAAATGGAATAAGATTATAAATGAAGTCCACCACTCAAGGAAAAGCCATGGACACATAGAAAAGTTCACAACTAAAGGACTAAGGATAGTAGATAAATCGCCAAATGGAGTATAAAGATTACTAAGAAATTTCTAGCCGAAATCTTACGAGTAAGGGAAAAATCCTTGGAAGAGAATCGACTAATAATGAGAAGAAAACTTGCCTCTCAGGAAGAAGTACATAAACCGTGCCAAAAAGAGGATTAGACGCCGACTGAAAATGACTCAAAAGTCAAGACTCCTTAAAGAATATGATCATACTACCGTGGTCGAAAATGCCTACATCCAAACCAAGAAAGAAGCTGAGTTGATACCCTTCTCAGAAAAAGAAGTCAGAATTTGAAAAGAAACTTAAAGATTACATTGCAACTTTTGTCTGATAAAAAGGCATGAACTAAATTAATGGTTCTGCACTTCCTAGAATAAGAAAAACTCAAGCAGTTTGTAAAGGATTGAATGTACTGAGGAATAAAAAATCTATTCTCAAAATCAGAAAAGTCTACATGATTGAGAGAGAAATTCTCCTTAAAATTTGGACTACCTAAAATGGTAGGCTACCAATAATGGTAGAAAGCCCTTGGTCGCGCCAAGATGGCCAGGTCAAGGCACCTCCTAGAGGGAGGCGTAAGTCTTTATCCATGCTAAAATTAGAAATGGCCAGGTTAAAGCAACACAAGCCCTTATCTGCATCACGCTATGGCTAGGATAAGGCACCTCCTGGAGGGAGGACGGGTAATCCCTTGGTCCTACACGCTATGGCCTGGCCAAGGTACCGAACAAGCCATTAACTGCGTCACGCTATGGCCAGGTTAAGGCACCTCCTAGAAGGAGATCGGGTAAGTCCTCGGGCCCTGCTTTAGAATAAGCTAGCCGAGCGCACCGGAAACCCGGACGAAATGTCCGGCGGACTAAGAAAAGTCCTTGCCCGAAATAGGCACTGCTAGAAATCGGCATCGCTTAAAATAGCAACCACCAAAAGGCTGGTAATGTCTAAAATGGCAAACAGCCTGAAATGGGCTCTACTTAAGTAAGCATAAAATTGGTCAAAAGAGTCCTCGCCTGAAATAGGCCAAAACAAATAACAAATAACAAACAAACGAAGAAAACTCGGGCCTGAGAAAGAAAAAGCATGCGAAACATCGTCAAGGCCTAAGGATGGCTCAATCAACAAGGAAATTAGAGAAAAGTCACTAACTTCTTCTCATCAACATTTACGAGAGGGGTATTCTGGTCTTCTATTACAAAAAATGATACTCTAATCTTTTACTACTTATTTCCAGATTGGTCCTCTAGTCTTCTTTTTTCGGATTGGTTTTCTGGTTCTCTAATACTTATGGCCTAAAAAGTGACCTTTTGATCTCCTATTAATACCGGATCAGCAGATTGTTCATTACTAAAAAGAGTATTCCGAACCTCAGAATCCTCATATTCTAAAGTCTAATACCTGAACCTGGATTTCAGAATTCTTACTTCTAAGCATCAGCTATCAGCAAACGCTAATTTATTATACATGGATTTGGGTATCAAAGACTGCTACTTATTTAAACCTTAATCTAAGTACAAGGACCTCAAATTACTATTCATTTCGAATGCCTGAATCTGGGCCGGGAAATACTAAAATGACGAATGAGAAAGTTACTACTCCAAAATCTCAAAATTTTGCTCCCAAAAAAAGTGGAATGGCAAGGGAGGACAAAAGACTCGACAAGAATAAGAGTCGCCAAATGGACAAATCAGAGGCGTATTAAGGTTTCCTTACAAAGGATCACACATCAGGTGAAATTTACAAGGATATCGTAATTTACAAAGTTGTTTGCAAATAACACAATTATATAGGTGACAAACTTGCATGACCTAAATACACTAACTATAAATCTTGGGGTGCTCTGTTAAGGGTTTCCGCCACCGAAGGGTTGGCAACATGATTAATTGCGGCTTAAAGGACTTTCTTAAGTTTCTTCTCTTTTTCCCTGATTATGTTTTCGTCGTCAATTTCTTCAATATTAGTTTTTGGGGCACGATTAAAGGCCATATTCGTTGCTTTAAGGGTACTGTTTTCCCTTTCCAACTCTGCGACCTGGTTGTCGAGCAAATAAATTTCGTATTCCAGTTTCTGATTCTTGGCGGCACAGTCATTGATAGTCTTGGAATACTTGACTTTTTGTTTCTTATTAAAATACTGAGTAATCTCAAATATCACTCTCCGACACCAGCTCCCCACCACATTCTCGTCTAAGCCCGAGGGAGGATTGGTCATGGTGGGAAAATTCTAAGCTGCGAGACGCTTTGATCTAGTAGTCTTCACAGTTGAGGAAGATGCTTATGGAACCGGAAGTTTATTCTTCAGAATTTTATCACCCAAGATAAATTCTAGAGAGGCACATTATGCCCGACTATCCTTCAATTTTATCTCCAGGTCATTTATTCGCTGGATAAGCTCAGACATTTTCTCATCAAAGTCAATTGTGGGATTCGACTTTACCTGGCGCTTAAGCAAAATAATCGCCTCGTCTTTCTTTTTAATCCCAGCCTCGAGATGATCGATGTGATCTTTGTTATTTTTGACGATAATTTTTTGGGTAAGATATTTTTTGTACCATTGTACAGCCCCCTTATTACCACCAAAGCGCTCTAATAACGCCTCATTTTGAGCTACAGTTGCTCCACTCTTTGCCAATAATCTTTCCCTTATAATATCGATTTGGGATACCAAGCTTTGAGTAGGAGAGGTCGTAGACGACTGAGGTTCCTATTTAAAAGGGGAGAAATAAAATAGAATCAGAGTAGAGACAAGAGGTAACTTTATTATTATAGTAACGAATTACAACTCATACAAATAAAAAAGATAAAGGATACAATGATCAATTCATACTTAAAGTTGAGAGACTACATTCCTAACTCTGCCTAGAGTATTAACAGAAAGTGTAACTGTCGAGTCAAATGGAATAGTAACTCCTTCTAGAGTAATAACCGGAGGACACTTGCTGTAATCCTACTTTCCAGCTGGAGGACGATCACGACCGCAAATCAACTTTGATTATAATGTTCTAATTTCCTTTCAAAAAGTTTCTTTCTCTTCGCTAACAAAATCAAAGCGAAGACGAGGGAATTCCAAGTATAATTTTTGTAGGTCTCAAAGGAAGCAACGTCTTGCTAGCTTCGAAGTCTTTAAGAGTGATGCTTTTTCAGAATAAAACCTTCTCAGGTTAACATATTGACTTAGGGTGTCTCTTGGGACAACACGACCTAAAGAACTAACATTCTGAAATAATACAATAAAGAAGAAGGCTGAGCATAGAAAACATTACAAAAACATGTGTTCATAAGATAGTTACTTGTTACACATTTACAATTATTGATCAGGTTCGTACAAAACAGACTTAGAGAAAAATTCAGAAATGAATTTGTCCTTGTAGTACTTAAGCTTCTCAACAGGAAGGTCTTAGGGAATTTATTTGACCCGCGATAAGTTCCAGCATGCCTCAGGATGTGGGTCAGATCCAAATTCATCTAAATATCTCTTGTGGAAATGTCTGATAGATCCCCGCTGAATTCACCTAAGTATGAGAAATCTATGATTGAATGTCTGTAATATACTTTATACAAGAAGTTAACCAAAATGTCTCTTTCCTCAATCACCTTCCAAAACAAGGTTATTAACTCTTTATTTTCCTTCAATAGAGCGTCATATCGGAGGCGCGTTTTCTTTAATAAAGGAGCCGCTCTTTGAAATTTAAAAGACGCAAGTACGGAGGTACTCCTGTCGTGACTATGATATTTCTCAAACAAGGCATTATGCTCCATTATTAATTTGTCTAATTCCCTATAAAGCTTGTTAATTTCTGCTTGTTTTCTCTCAAGTTTCGTACTATACGGGAATTTCGGCTTCTTCTTTATCTAAAACAAATGATGTATTACTAACTGTTACCTACCAAGTGCAAACATTTAAACGGAGAAGCCCATACCTGAGAAACTGGGACAGAAACTTGAGGAACTTGCTCATTCCCTGAAGGACCCTCGGAATGGACAGGACTGGAGCAGTTTCCTCCTCCAGAGGTGCATTCGGTCCAGAGGATGTTGGAGGTTTATCTTTATGGGGTGATGGCTCCTTTTCAAGGGATTTGGTTGAACCACCATCGTCCTCTTGAGCACCAAGGTGACCTCCCTTGTCACCATCATGGTCCTGACCTCCAAGACGGTTGTCATTGTTATGATCATCATCGTCAACATCCTAGTTCGTATAATCATCATCTTCTTTCTCATTGGGATATTAATTTTGGTCACCCTCCTCCTCATAGTCAGACTCAATGTCAAACGATGGGATGTCAAAAGAGAGAGCTTTCTTAAAGTCAACCTTCCCCTCTTCACTCTCTAACTCAGAGCCCTGCTCGAATTGCTCAATTTTGTCCATGACTCTTTTTACTATAGTCGGGTGAAGTGAAGGAAAACCGAGGTCAGGACATTTATCACGATTATCGATATAAGCAATCATGAAGGCCTCCGCCTGGTAGTTCTTCATCATGGGCCCCAGGGCAGAATCAACGAAATTAGAAACATGCTTTTGGAAGTTGGTGAGTGTTTAAACAGCAAGTCTAAACGAAGCTCTAGACCTTTTTAGTTTATCTTCCAGCCATGTATTCTTGGAAAGTAAACGAGCCTTCTCATCCTCCGAGTCTTTTAAAGCAAGCTCCAGTGCAAATTTCTCATCATAGGTATGTCGATGAGCCTGCTTCTCCGCTTTAAGGTCAGCTTCAACCTTGGATAGAGAAGCCTGAACTCGCTCGAAGGTAAGTCAATGAGCTTGTCCCTTTGCTTCAAGGTCAGATTCAAACTTGGAAAGAGAAGCCTGAACTCATTCCAGCTCGGAGGAAAAGTCATTTCGAGCGGCTGTAATTGAAGATATTTGGCCTTTTAACTCAGCAATTTCCTCTTGATGCCTGGAGGATCCAGAGGAAAGTTTGGAGACATACTCATTAAAGGAAACCCAGTTCCTGGAAATCTGCAACAAGAAAAGAAATACAGGTTAGCAATTAGAAAGACCCAGTGATAATAAAGTTGATTAGATAGAAACTTACCAAAAGCTGTTGCTCCACGAGAGAGCGATGAGTTTCCATCAAGTCTGGATTAAAAGATGGTGGAGAAGAGGAAGTGAAAGGTTCCGACTGAAGAATAGACTTAACAAGATCGCCAAAATCAGTTGGCAAAGAAGTAGAGGATGATGATTTTGGAAGAGTGTGAGACTTGGAAAGAGTCCCAAAAAGAGCAATCTGCATCTGTGCCAATACAACTGGTGAATCATGAATTGAAATAGGTGGAATGGGAGCAGGAGAAGAAGGAATTGGCTCCACATTATTTTCTGAAGCTTCAGCAACTGGACTTGCTAAAGTTTTCTTTGGAGAAGTATCTTCTTCTCCCTCATCAAGGTCGATGATCTTTGTCATTTTGGATGGAGGGACCTCTTTAGGAGGGATTGCTTGCCTTCTTTTCAAGGATTTCCTGGATTTAGTAAAAAACTCCGTAACTTGTGAGACATCTGTGGATGAGGAAGGAGAAGCAACTTCCCTTAAGGGCACAACAACTTTGGAAGGAGATATACCGATTACTAGAAAATATGAATTAGATAAAGTAAATTTGGGAATTTTGTTGAAAGAGAACATCAAGTTAATGAGATACCTGAAGCGTCAAGACCAATTGGCGACAATGGTATAAAATGATCAACATTGCCCGGAGAGTAGAAGCATCTGCCCCGGGAGGTGAGCATGATGGTAGGCGGAGTACCAAGAATCTTTTGGCCAGTTGGCAATAAAGAATGCTTCCTTAAATTTGAAAGGGTCAAAAGCGACAACCTACTCCTAAGATATTTTGGAGATGTAGTTAATGAGTTGATAATTTTTGATCTACATCGCCGAGTGCTTTAGAAGGCTCACCTAGAAAAGATTGAAGGTTAGCTAGCAAAAAACATAGAGGAAAGCAAGGACGGTATGAGAATAAACTTACGAGGAGAAGCAAAGGCTCCGTGGACATCGGAAAAGCAGTTGACAAAAAAGAATTGGTTTTCCCAATCCTTAAACTTGTTAATGCTATCCAATATCAGTTTCTTGTACACATTCACCTTGTAAATCTTTTTATTGGATTTGCTTGACCTTGCCAACTTGGTCAAGGAAGTTAAAATTTCAGGACCAAGCGATGGAAGTCCAGATTCCAACACTAGCATTTCAAGAGATAAGAGATATGTATACATGTTAGGCGAAAGCTGTATCGAAGCAACTCTAATGTAAGACAAGTAGGAGTGCAGAAATGCAGAAAAGGGGAGGAAACCACCATGTCATATGTGGATGGCAGTAAATGCAAAGTACCCCGATGGAGGGTTGTCAATAGTATCAGTGGAGCTAGGAGAAATGTCTTCAACCCCAGTGATGCCAAACTCTTTCAAAATGGCATCAACCTCACTCTAGGTTTCGATGAGGGAATGCTTGGTAACAACTTCAACTTTTGGGGAACTCATTGTTCTGCCTGGTGAAAACATTCTAATTAAAAACCTTTAACCAATTATAGATTTATATGTCTATAAAGAAAATAAAAGTAGACAAATCTACTCAAATAGATTAAATATAAAAATATATACAAGGCTAGTTTAAGCTCTCGGCAATGTCGAAAGGTTACTGTTGAGGCCTTCATCGAAGTCAAAAGGAATACGACAACAGCTTCCAATGATGTTAAAGGGCTAATAGGGTAAACTTTCAACAGTGTCGGAGGTAATAATGACTTTAATTTTTACCATTATGAACTAACAAATTTTAGAAGTAAGTGGAAATGTAACTTTCTTAAAGCCGTTGATAAGGTCGAATGAAAAAAGTGAGATGTTTGCTTGATTGCTACCTTTCGACAATGCCAAAGGTCTTATGAAAACCTGGGCCCATTGCAGGCACAACCTAAAACTAAATGACAAAACCTTTCGGTGCAAATAAATTTTGAAATCTAAAATTTCCTAAATGGGAAAATGAATACCATTAATATATAGAAAGGTCTAGTCAAAGGTGCTAGGATACAGCTTTGAGAATTAAAGGATCTCAACCTTGTCGAGGGCATGTGGACGAAAAGTTTAAGCCCTTTGATCTTGTTGAAAGCCCTTGGTCAGAAGGTTTAACCATGATTTTACTCAACCTTCCGGACACAATGGTAAGGTGATGCCAAAAATACCTTCCGACGTCTTCAAAAGGTATGGGAGAGGTAAACCTAATTTTTGCCACCTCAAACTCTTTCGAAGGGGTAACGAAGTCATTTCGCATCACCCAATTGTGTGTAGTGGGGCCCAGGTTACCATATCGGGTTTAAGAAAGTCCGTACCCAATAATAAATGCCATTTAAAAAATTTCTTGGGGGACAAGGAAGATGAACTAGTTAGCAAAATTACCCTAATCTGGAATCTAATTAATTCGATTCTGAAGTATAACATAACATTGTTAATAGACAAATATCAATCTTGGAATGCCAATGGTTGAATTTAGATGTTTTGGGCATAAAAATTAAACTCTACAAAAGGGGGGTTTCCCATGGCAAACACCGCCGATCTGGGATCCAAAACCATAGATAAAGTTTATCCAAAAACCGATTTAAGAAAAAGAGGAATTTTCAAAAAAAACCCAATTTGATTTTGAATTCGGGAAATTGAGAATTTGATTAGAAACTAATAACGGAGAAGATGAAACTAAAATTTATAAAGTAAACTCAAAGAGTACCTTGCTATAGTGAGTTGAGATATGGAAATTTTTTAGGAATTCCTTTACTTGTTTTCTGTAATTTTGGTTTCAGGTAAGAGTGGAAGAAAGAGAAGAAGCAGATTATATAGAGAAAAGTTGCCCAAATTCTTGACCGTCAGATTAGACCTAAGTGGACAACCTGGATCGACGCGGGAAGATCAAAAGGCAGAGAATTTTGAAGCTTTCGGCAAAGATGACTTGGAAAGTCAAGAGCATCCCTTCGAATGGGGGAGGGGCAAATCTTACACTAAAAATTAACCTTCCGGCTAAGACTAAAGAACCCTAGACAAGCAAGGAAAATAAGAGCGCAACTTAAACTTTCGGAACTTCCGAAGGGATGTAACCGTTGAAGTTCACTAACCTAAAACCTTTTGAAGGGTCGAAAGGTTCTGCCTCCAGTATCCAAGGAATATAAAGGAGAAGAAAGAGTTAAGGCAATTGAAAGCAACTACTTAATGACCTTTTCGAAAGCATACCAAGCCTTCCGAACAGGTTGGGAAATATACAAGACACCACTCGACAATGTCGAAAGGTTTATGAAGGAGACAGTGAACATGAGTCAGCAAAGAGTAAAGAAGCAACCTTCCGACAAGGCCGGAAGGTTTACAGTAGCATATGTAAGGAAAACCCTTCGGCTACAATGAAAGATGTATGAAGGCATAAAGGGAAATAGACCCTTCAACAATACCCAAAGGACCATAAAACCTTTCGACCATGTCGAAAGGTTTGCAACTGTATATAAAGGGTGACCTTCCGGCTCGGCCGAAGGTAGGAAGCCGAAAGGAGGGCCTCCTGCATCTATAAATAGGACCCAAAGGCCCCAGTTTAAGAAGCCGATTTTTCTTTCACCTCATTCTTGTAACACCAAAAGAAATGTGCTGTAACCCTAACTGGGAATCAATTTGAGGATTTGTAAAGAGCTGGTCTTGAATAAAAAGGGAAGTATTATGTTCTGTCAAATTATTTATTGTTTTGCTTGAATCCTCGTTAGATTAACTCATATTTTAAGGATTTACTCCACCAGAAGGTTCTTTCCGACTAGGTCAGAAACTTAGCTGGTCAAGCTGTAACTTTGATCTTCAAGAGTCATCAACTTTTCCACTTTAACTTTCCGGTACGGACGACAACCGACCCTGGTTAACTTGAGCAGTAACCTTTCAAAGTCATTGGCCTTACAAACTGAATCCTTCAACTAAATTGGTAGCTTCTTATACTTTAACAACACCAAAACCTTTCTCCATCTCCATCTGAGCAATCTAACCTTTCGGAAGAATTCAAGTCCAAGGGTATAGGATTCAATCCAATAGTGAATATTCATATATCTTCCGATAAAGTTCAAATCGACTTCATATAAATGATCAAACCTTTCGGCGACCAAGGGCTCTTATACACCACCCAGGAATTTATTATCTTACCTGCTGCTAAATAGATTAGTCATACAAACCTTTTGGAAACATTAAAGATCAACTTTAAAGGGATAAGTTTAATGAATTATCATTCATACCACAAAGGAAAACTTCACAAGATACCCTACGAGATCTATCGAGGTAAAAGTTCTCCACCTAGAAGACCAGACCTACCGACTATGCCGAAAGGTCCAAATCAAAAATCAAAAACCATTGGAGCTAAGTGCAAATGTAAATCTTAAGGATATCTCGTCCTTTATCTAAACTACCTTTCCTACTTCTGTTGAAATGTATTTTGGGGTGTTGACCACAAATTTGGTTAACATCATACATATCAAACAAGCAACCATGCAACCAATAGTGTAGGTAAGCTTATCCTAGCATGCGAGATACTAAACTATCATATATGATATCAAAGGTGAGAGTAAATATGATAAACAGTAGGCCTTACCATGCAAAGAGCTTTGGATGTGGCCCTCATGCTCTCCTCGATTTCCCACGTGCAATCGCCATCACTCTCACTATATTGAACCTTCACCAACTCCACCATCTTCCTCCTAAGCTATTTCTTATCACATCTGATAATATGAAATGACCTACAAAGTCTCAAAGCTTTTGGTTTAATCTTGATATCATCAAGTTGATCCAGTGCAATCGTCACACATCCACAAACTTCCGTAAATGAGAAACATGGAAGATGTTGTGCACACTTGCTATCTTTTGAATAAGTCGACCTTATAGTCTAGGTTCCCAATCCCTTCTACTATTAGAAAAGGACCTACGAATCTTGGTGCAAACTTCCCCTTACTACCAAATCGAGTGACATTCTTCAAAGGAGAAATTTTCACTAACACCATATTGCCGATGGAGAACTCCAAATCTCTACTTCTCCTACCAACGTAGCTCTTCTACCTATCCTAAGAAGCTTTCATTCGTTATTGAATGATCTTAATCTTCTATGAGGTTCCTCTAATCATATATGGCCCAAGTATAAGTTTCTCCCTACTTCCAACCAACACAAGGGGGTGTTAGATGGTCGACCATACAATGCTTCATATAGTGCCATACCGATACTAGACTGATAGCTATTATTTTATGCCAACTCCACCAATTGCAAGTG
This sequence comes from Allium fistulosum, assembly GCA_030737815.1. Lineage (NCBI taxonomy): Eukaryota > Viridiplantae > Streptophyta > Magnoliopsida > Asparagales > Amaryllidaceae > Allium > Allium fistulosum. The sequence continues at coordinate 934,499,663 of CM060901.1, read as the reverse complement.
ATCATCCCACGAGCCTCCGAAATCGAGTATGAAAGCCTGCAAGAGATCCTCCAATATATGGTTTACTCTCTCTATCCGCCCAACAGTTTATGGGTGATAAGCTGTATTGAGATGTAGCTCAGTCCCCAATGCCTCATGTAAGCTCTTCCAAAACCCACAATTGAACAACATATCTTGGTCGCTTATAATGCGCTTCGTCACATCATGAAATCATACAACCTCAACTCGGTCGATTTGGCTGTCATTCTACTTGACTTGATGGGTATAAATTTAGCGTTTTTAGTCAATCGATCAAGTATAACCCAAATGTTTTTGTCCATCAATAAAATCCATCGATACTTGCTCCTACTTCCACTTGGGAACTTAAAGCGGTTGCAACAACCCACTTGGCTTATTTTGCTTTGCCTTCACCAGGCAGTTTACACACTTTGAGATAAATGTCCTGACATCCTTCTTCATCCCCTCCCAATAATAGGTATGGTGGCACTCTCATAGCACCTTGTCTTTCAGTCCATCAACATCGGGGACAAACAATCTCCCATCCTTACGGAGCAAACCTTCTCGATCGAGTCTGTATTGCATCAAGTCTTCTGATGCTACTCCTTCTATTTTCTCTATGATCTTTACCAGTCTAGCATCTCGCCTCTAACTAGTAATGATCCACTTAATCAAAGTAAGTCTGATCGTTAAACTTGCCAACATCTCTAGCTCTAACTCACAATAAGGTCTGAAGTCATAGCCAGCAATATACTCCAACTGCTTCCACTCCATGAGCATTACTGCCAAATTTGCATGTTTTCTACTCAATGCATCAGCAACCGCACCAAGCGTATAGAAAATGTCAAAGTCGTAGGAGGCCAAAAATTCTAACCATTGCTGCTGGTAATGGTTGAGATCCCTATGGGAGAAAATGTATTTCAAAGATTTGTGGTCCGTGAACAGCTTGAACCATTCTCCGAATAAATAATACCTTCAAATCTTTAAAGTGAACACTATCACCGCCAACTCCAAATCATGAGTCGGATACTTTCTGTTGTGCGGCTTCAACTGTCGACTAGCGTATGCGACAATTTTCCCCTTCTACATCAATACCGCACCTAGTCCAGTACCACTGCATCTGTGTATACTGTAAGCTCCAAATTCCCATTCGAAATGGTCAATACTGGTGCATTCATCAACCTCTCCTTCAGACTCACAAACGCATGCTCACACTTTGCATCCCAAACAAATGGCTAATTATTTTTCGTCAAAATGGTCAATGGTGTCGCTACCTTCGAGAAGTCCATAATAAAGTGTCTATAATACCTCACCAATTCTAGGAAACTCCTTACATCCATAACATTCTTGAGTTGGCTCTAATCTTGAACCGCTTCTACCTTGGCAGGATCTACTGCAATTCCCTACTCAGAGATGACATGACCCAAGAATCTCACTTCCCTTCACCAGAAGTAACATTTCAAAAACTTCGCTTTTAACTTGCACCTCAAGGCCTCAAGCACAATCCTCAAGTGCATCTCATGTTCCTCCTCTATCCTAGAAAAGATCAGAATATCATCCACAAACATAGGTACGAACTTGTTTAGCTGATTCTTGAAGACGCAGTTCATGAGATCAATAAAGTATGCTGGAGCATTAGTTAGTGTGAACAACATAACCAACCACTGATAAAAACTTGATGGTGTACGAAATGCAGTGATCGGCACCCTCTCCTTCGCTACTCTCAATTAGTGAAATCCCATTATCAGATCTAATTAGGAGAACACTTAACACTATAGAGCTAATCAAACAAGTCACTAATACGTAGGAGTGGATACTTGTTCTTCTTCACATCTTATTCAACACACGGTAATCTACACACAACCTCAAGGAGTCATCCGCCTTAGTGGCTAATACTACAGGTGCACCCCACTCAAATATATTCCTATGAATAAACCCTCTCTTCAATAGGTCATTTATCTGCACCTCCAACTCCTTTTGATCTCTGGGTGCCATACGCCTCAAAGACATAACTATTTGTCTGGCATGCTTCGCTAAGTCTATACAAAACTCAATCTCTTCGTGCGACAGTAATTCGATCACCTCTTCAAAAACATCTGGATACTCTCTAATGATAGACATAGATGAAAACCCATATTGTGGAACCTTAAGAGAATATAGAAAGCTAACCATAACCCCATCCGTCGACACATAACCAGTCACTACCTTCCGTCCCTCCATGCCTCGATCATCACCAATAGCTTCTCGCAATCCACTACCATCGCATATTACCTTAGCTGGTCCATCCCCGAGATAATATTGAACCCAACGAAATATAAAACAAAGCAATCAGAAACAAAAAAGCATCCATGACTCGATAAGACTAAACCACGACAAACCATACACAGGCTAGTGGAGCCTCCAATAAGGTTTGCAATCAAAGGTCGATCAACTATTTTGGGTTTCAATCCCAATATATCTACTAGGTCACTAGATATGAAGGATGTGAAGCCTCGGTATCGAATAAAACACATATAGGAGCATCATAAATAGAAAGCATGCCTTGAATAACAATGCTCTTCCCCTTCTCTTTCAGCGAGGGAGCACTTGACGAAGTCGGGACAGTGTCCAAAGCACATGCCTTCACAACCTGCTTCTGCTATGTTGGTTCTGGACAAATTTCTACATATGTCCGAACTTTTCACAACTGTAACACTTCTTCTTCCCATCAGCTTTGCAGTCTCTAATCGGGTGAGCCTTGTCTCTACAATCAAAACAAACCAATTCCCATTTAACCATTTTTCGAGCATTCTTTCCCTGAAATTGCCTTCTATTTCCATTCCATTTTTTTTACTCCACCGCCTTGTTTTGGTTTTGGCTCTTCCTTAGCAACAACAGCTGATTTGGACTTGGGGTATAAACTCTCCTTACGAAGAGCTTTCTCGACAAGTCTCTTGAATGGCTCATCGATATGACTCACCAACTTCTCCCCTTAATAGTCATCCAAACTCATAATAAAATTTTCATTCTTCCTCAATAGAGTATTGATGAAAGACATCCCGCACTTTGACAAAGCATTAAACTCAGCAATATACTCGAAGACGGACATATCTCTTTGCTTTAGATCAGTGAATCTCCTAAACATCACCGACTTCTAAGCAGCCTGGACAAACATCTCCTCGAACCTAGCATTGAACTGATCCCAAGTGAATTGATCCTCGGATGTAGCAATAGTAATGGAATCCACCAGTTCTTGGCCCGCCCTTGAAGCTGTCTAGAGGCCAGCTTCATTTTCAAGGCATTATCTACTTCCATGTCACCAAAGATATGTTCATATGTGTCCAACCAATTCCGCACTTCGATGGCCGACTCCGTTCCAAGAAATGGTTTACCTCCCAAGATGGAGTAATATTTGCATAGCTTGATAAAGTTAGCCCTCGGTGCTTGCACCTGAGCACCACTACCAAATACAACATTTGGAGAGCCGCTTGGGCATTCTGCAACATGTTAACCATCATCGCATTAAACATAGGTTGCAAGTCAAAGTTAGCAGCCCTTGAACCCGCTCTTTCCTCAACTCCAGAGATGGAATTTCTCATAGTGTTTCTTGTTTGCCGGCTCATTCTCGATCTGTAACAAGAATGATCGGTCTCTTAAAAAAACTATGTCGATGGTACTCGTATGTACATGCGACTTATATACTATATATACTACTATATAGTTTTGAAAGCCAAAATTTAAAACAAGTACGCACTCTCTTATATGTGCATATACTACCGATCTAGTCTAGGGCGATAACTCCTTTCCATCTCTAAAGGACCATGGTATTAACTTAGGTTAATCGTGTAACCTAAGCTCTGATACTAAATGTAACAACCGCTCTACACCACCGATAGCCGATATGACTATATAGTACACTGCTGACTTGCTGGCCAATGTAGGATGTTCATCAAGGTTAAGAATGAAATAAAACATCTCATGGAACTTATCATATATCCAGTGCACATTGAGTGATAATGAAGATTGTTTTATGGATTCTATGGTTGCTTTGATTGTTTTCTTCTATAGTCTATCACTCTAGAGATGTCACTAGAGAAAGGTATTATGGATAGGGATACCTAGACACCCGTCATTATACTTGGTTTGCATTATACCGTTATGATATTTATAGAGTAGCATATTATGTTCGATATGTGCTAACTTTTTGGTTATAGGGACAGTTCAGGTATGGTTCGCATACTCTTATTCCTTACTATAGCAACTTATATAATATTTTAAGATTCATTTACCGCTAACACCAGAATATTGTCTGACCCGAAGTTTTATGCTCCGCTTCTTATTATCTTGGGTACTCTTAAATGAGCAAACTAGATAGTAGGTCTAGGTGCAATGCTGTAGCTATGTAGAGGATAAGCTAGATGGAGCTATCTCATATTATATATGGATTTCTATGCTTATTTCACTATGGAGCCTTGATAGTGTCTACTTATTACTATTATTATGAGACAGTTATTTGAGTTTATTCCCATTTTGTATAAACTCTATTACTCTATTGTATACCTTTATGGATCTTTACTCTGATAGTTAGATCATTTAGTTATTACTATCTCATGTTTTATATCTTTGATGTATACTATATTTTATTCCATGCATTATGAGATATATGACAGGTTCTATGCAATGTTTTTCATTCTAAACCTTAATAGTCGTCAACATCGGTCAAACACAACAGTAGTGCGTTATATAGTAATATCGGGTATCGGTGGTGTAGGGTGGTCCTGACATTTCTAATTTCTAAAACCATCAATCTCCATCTTCCTCTTCAATCAATCTACCACCAAATCCCCAATTCTCGATGAAAATCTATGAGATGAAGTGCATGGAATTTTAGCCAGGCTCTCTATCATCTGGAGTAAGAGTCGAAGTCTAATTCAAAGGATTTAATTTCTAGAAATCCTGAATAGCAGGCGAATTTGGGTTCTTTTGCCTTGAATTTGTGAGTGTTGCTTCTTTGATTCTTGTATAATGCACTGATACTGATATAGGATACTTTGAGATCAATCAAGATTAAACTATGTTGTTAAATTTGTATAAATGATGATATACAAACTTAAAAAATTAGTATACATAACCTATTCTTAAGAAACTATCAGAAAACCCTAATTGTTAACAAATTTGAATGAAAACCTTATTGAAACTCAATTTGATGTATATGTATGTGTTATTATCTTAGAAGCCTGATTACAGTGCATATATATGATATAGAATCATGAAAACAATGTATGAAGAAAATAATCAAAAATATAGAAATAAAAAACATATAAAACAGAAAAAACACATATGTGGGATGTGAACCTATGCACGGGTGGTGCATACTATCCATCGGTGGAGATTTGGGTATTTGGTGTTTTGAATGCCAATTCGACGTGTAGCAATCCGACATTTTGCATGGTGTTTTCTGGTGGCTCTATGGTGATGACTTAACTTGTATGGCTTCTGTTTAAATGTGTAAATGGATGATATTGCTGGATTGGAATATAATATATGTGGCTTTGAAGTGATCAATGGACATACGAATCATGTATGAGTGTGTAACTTGGAATCAATGGTGTATGAATGTGGTGTATGTAGAGTTAGACAACAAAGGAGTATATGGAACCTTAATGATAATGTGAGATATGGATTAGGGTGACAATTTTGGATTTTGTTATTTGGCGATCTGGTCTATGTATATATATTTGTCCTTGGATTGAGTAATTTATTGATAAGGTGTGTATGGCCTCAGGTCGTATAGTTTGATGCTGATATATATATAGTCTGGGAAGATGAACGAATACCTAAATCTTGTAGCACACACAATGGGTCCTTGATTCATGGTATGAACGAGCATTCTCCTGTAGTGCAATGAGGCTGGTCCAGGAGAGTTTTGATGCGGATAAAAGTTGACATGTAGTGCACATGGCGAGACCAGGCGTGAGTCCAATACGTGTAATCTTTTACCACAGATGGCGAGACTAGATTATGTAGATGTGAAATCCTTTACCGTAGGTGGCAACACCTAATTTCATATAGGGGATCCTTTACCATAGGTGTTTGGGGCCGATTCATGTTATATCATTATCACAGTAGTTTAGCTGTGTTAGATTATTTTCACTCATTCAAACGTATGTTTGACCCGGTCCTATATTTTTCTATCTATACTATTCAGATTGATGGAGTCTGAAGATGTGATGGACTAAGAGGCGTTGACTTGTACATGTTGTAAATATCAAAAATATAAATGTTTTATATCATTTGTAATTTATAAGACATAATGTGACAGTGTGTGCGGATTTGATTTAGTTTGGATTGTACAAAATTATGTTGTGGTATCAAATATGTAATTAAACATATTTATATTTATGATATGGTATTTTGTTGACCATCCACTGTGAGACTATGAAAGTTCAGAGTTATTATAGTTTTCGTCGTATGCTCTCTATGTATATTAATATGTATTATCTTCCAACAACTCGCCGTTTCGAGACTTCGATATGCAGTTACGGGGTTTCAAAAAGGATGGGTTGTTACATTGACCCAGTAGTCACAAAGGATACAAAGGAGCAGGAGAAAGGCATTGCATGTTGGAACTGAAGAGGAGAACTCATTTGCTTATGGCTAGAATAGAAGGGTCGAAAGCAAAAGTAGAAGGAAAATACCACTATAGCAGTGGAAGCGAGTGCTGGAGGGATTGGAAGAGCACCTGCTAATGGAATTCAGATCGATATCGACTAAAATCAGGTCGGTACCGACCAAAATCAGGTCGAAGCGGACCTAAATTTGAGGCCCTTAGAGGGGCAGGGAGTCGAATCCATCAACTTATCTGATTTCGAGGATGACTTGTAAGATATTAGCAATGAGGATTGATTTAATGCTAAAGCTCAGGATGTATGTGTATAAAAAAGCCACTACCAAGCAAATCAGATGTCAGAGAAGAACTGAAGGAGTGGTTCTCAGAGAGATAGGAGAACCCAGATGTCAACGTGCAAACCGAGACCATTTTGCTGAGTCAAACACACGGTATGGCTCTTAATAGTCATCCTATGGAGTACTAGGATAATGAGGAGCATATAGCGGACATGATTAAGTGGTTGTTGGAGGAAAATAAATGGAAAAAGAATGAAGACTGAGATTCTGGTAGAACTCTATTCATAGAGAACATCTTAATGGAAGAGTATCTCAGGAAGTTTACGATGTCTGCAATGTTATCATATAACAGGACTACATATCCCAAGAAACATTCGTTTAAATATAAGTGGCACATGGATGTTGCCAGAGCAATGGATGTAGTTCGATGTAGGTGTTTCCCTATCTTTTTGGACGAGGTTGCATCAATCTGGTTTACTCGGCTCGGCCAAAATCCATTTCGACTTTTGATGAGTTAGCAAAGAAGATTTTAGAGCAGTTCAGGCTCTACAAAGCCTGACCTAAGGATGTGGTGTCATTGTTGAGCCTTTCTCAGTGACCTACAGTTGAAAGGTTTTTTGAATAGGTTAAACATTGCAGTTACTGAAGTTAACAATCCAAATGAGAGTATGGTGTTGATGGCACTAGTCCAAGGCATACATTCAGATACGGACTTTGGAAGATGGCTAAAGATGAAGCAGTCGACAATTATGGAGGAGTTTAATTGGAAAGCTAACCAATTCTTACGTTTTGAAAAAGCATGTCAAGTTGCTGGAAAGGCTAGTCATGGACAGTCGAAGGAAGTAATTCAAAGCAAAGTAGCTATTAAAAAGACAGGTAAGAATGTTGGTAATGTGGCTATGAATGTTGTCAATTCTATAATCATAGGAAAAGAAATCAGGGCACTAGGGGCAGACGAAATGATGCCTAAAAGCATCCAAGGAATATGAGGTCATATGAGTACACACCTCTGGATGATACACTTGAAAACATATACATTGCCACATGAGGCGTGGAAAGGTATAAGAAGCCGCCTGGGAGAGAGGTGACTGAAGCGGAAAAGCACTCTAGAAAGTTATGCCGGTTCTATCAAACTTACGGGCATAACACGAACGAGTGTAGGCATCTTAGGGATTTCATTGAAGAATTGATAAAAAAAATTAAAGTAGTGCTATGTAAGAGAACCATAGGATGAGAGATAGAATGTTAGACCCTGAGGGCCAAATTCTCAAGAGAACTAGCTTGGACCAAGTGTAGAGGGGCCCAAGCAAATAAATAGACGAATTGGTATAAACAAGATAATTAGAGGTCCTCATCCAGTAGAGAAAAGCTGGAATGAAATGAAACGGTACACGAGTTCATTGAGGCACATACCGCAGGAGAGCTGCTTCATTATTGAAGATGGAGCTCCTCTAAGCTGCAAAGCTTGATAACTGACGGCATAGTTTTTGGGATAGGTAATCTAAATAGATTAAAGCGCCTACTTTCGATCCCATGGTGATAATGGTTGTTGTAGGCTCGGTGAATATTCAGTTCAAAAGGACGTTTGATAAGATGAATATAAGTATGAAGGATGTTAAGTCTTGTAAGCCTAAGATTTAAGGATTTACTGGTGAGTGGAAGCAACCCATTAGGAATGTTGATTTATAGTTGGAATTGGGAGATGGAGAGGGAATGATTGTGCGAGTTTAAAAGTCACGATTGTGGATGAGTATTCAACGTACAAAGCCTTTTTGGGCCGACCGACCCTTGCTGATTTCAAAATAACACTAGTTCTTTGGTGCTTAATAATGAAATTCCCTATGGAGAATCAGGTTTTGAGGTGATCAGAGCGCTGGTCAGGAATGTTACGTCGTCGAGCTCAAAGAGGCAAAGCTATGGTAGAAAGGGAAAATGCAGAGAAGGCCTTTTGCATTAAGAATGTATATGCATAGCAATTGAAGCCTAAGCCTTGGCTCAGGAAGCATAGAAAATTCTATAAGTCCATAGATCCCAGGAAGAAGTCAAAGGAAGTGTGGGCAGCAATAATTGAGCTGGCAGGCAGGTGTTTTGATTGATATGGACAATCTTACTCAGGTCCTTAATGGCTGATCTCAACTCAACATAGGATTAACGAAGAAATAGGTTAGCTTTCTCTAAGAAAATATGGATGTATTTGATTAAGCATACTCAAATATGTGTGGGATATTGTCAGAGATAGCGTGCCACTCACTGAATGTGGACCCGAAATATCGATTGGTAAAACAGAAGAGACGCAGTTTGTGTCTGGAGCGATCCGCTGCGTTGAAGGAAGAAGTGGATAAGCTAAAGACAAACATTCATCCATGATGCTTTGTACCCTAAATGGGTATCGAACCTGTGTTTGTCAAGAAAACAAACGGAAAGTGGCGAACATATATCGATTATTCGAACTTGAATAAAGCATGCTCGAAAGATAACTTCCCGTTGTCTAGGATTGATCAATGGGTAGATGGGACTGCTAGACACTGGTTACTCACTTTTATGGATGCTTATTATGGTGATTATCAAATATCGATGCATGTTTCGGATCAAAGCACACAAGTTTAATAATGGATTTGGGATTATACTAATACTGAGTTATGCCGTTTGGTCTGAAAAATGCAGAAGTTACTTACTAGAGGTTGGTGAATTCCATGTTCAGGATTCAGATTGAATGGACGATGGAAGTGTATGTGGATGATATGCTCGTGAAGTCACGACTATCGAGGAACCATATGGATGAACTTTCAGAGAAGTTCGAAGTGTTATGGAAGTACAGAATGAAATTAAATCCATTGAAGTGTTCCTTTGGGTTGCATTAATGAAGTTTCTAGGATTCATCATGAACTCAAGGGGATTTAGGCTAATCCAGAGCAGATTAATGCCATAAGGAATGTAAATACCCCAACCATGAAAAGGAGATGCAAAACTTAAATGGAAAGGTTTCCACAATGAGCCAGCTCATCTCAAAGAAACTATAAATGTATACCACTCTTTGATGCTCTCTAAATGGGAAAAAGAAATTTCAAATGGACGAAGAAGTGTCAAGATGCCTTCGAGGAATAACTAAGGCGTATGGAAACTCCACCAGTTCTATTCAAACCTTTGGATCGAGAAGATTTGTCCATCTATATGGTAGTGTTTGCAAACCATTAAGCACAACATTGGTATGTGTAGAGGCAACGAATCAAAGGCTAGTTTACTATAACTATTATCCATCCTTTTAATCAGGCAATATTCGAAACAGACCTAAACAATCGAGTCAGATGAGCGAACGATGAAGAAATGACCTAAAGTCTTTGGGAATATCATAAAAAGGCAAAAAAGAGAAGTATCAAAAAATAAGTGAAAAAGCTGAAAATTTGGAAGTTTAAGTTTTTGGAAGGGTTGACTTGAAGCATACCCACAAAATCCTCAGGTCTGACTGAAAGTAGGATAACCATGGAAAAACTCCAAGCGCAACCAAGAACAAACCATGCAGAAACCCCAAGTCAGGGGTCTGTACCAAGTCCTATCTAGGGATTAGTACCGACTCCTGAAAACTTGAGTCATACACATACAAATCTCAGGTTTGACTCCAAGCAGGCATAGGGAACTCAGAATGCAAAAATCTTAGAAAATTTTAGGTCAAGTCCTAAGTAAATGCTTAAATTTATTAGGTCGGACTTCAAGCAAGTTCAACCAAAGCCAAAACAATCGAAGTCAAGGCAACACAACATTGGGATCCCCAAGTTGGGGATCAGTACCGACTCCCACCTAGGGATCGGTACCGACTTTTAAATATAGCTTGGGTAGACCCCATCTTCTGCCTTCCTACCTAACTCGGTGCTAAAAGCTTATTTCCAAGGTTGCTTTGTTGAATCAATGCAATTCTCTATCGATCATCATGAACTCCTGAATTGCAGCTTTGTTCTTCTACAACCCCATCATTTGAACTTGAAAACAAGCTATTATTGATGCAAACAAGTATGGAATCATGATGCTAAACATGGGACGATCCGAAGTAAAGAATCAAAGACGCTAAATATAAAAAACTTATGGATTGGTACCAACTCCCACCTAGGGATCGGTACGGACTCCCACCTAGGGATCGGTATAGATTTCCAGCTTCTGATGACATGGCGCTTACGTTTTGGGGAGAATTGGTCTAAACCATAGCTAACGGCTAGGAGATATTTGGTGCAAGATTTTAGGCTCCCTACCTCTACAAATAGGAAGATAGGGCTCATTTTTAGGGATCTTTTGGCTCTAGTTCCATTATTTCTTATATTCTCATAACTTTGAAATTCTAAGTGCCGGAGTTGTACCGAGTCCCAAGAACTTCCACCCCTAAGTTGTAAAATAGCAATAAAACCTTAAAGTGGATGTAGGCCTTGCTTTGCCAAACCACTATAAATGACCACTTCTCTTTTCTTTCCTCTTTTTTATTTATATTTATGTTATATTTCTTTGTTTTATTCTCTACATAATCTTTGGGTGTTTGGCCAAATTTTGGTTCAAACATTTAGGTGCTTTCATTGAGAGCCTAATTCTTAGGCTATTTGGATCCTTGTCCACTCTTGGATTGCTTGAAATCCAAGGAAGAGATCTAATTTCTTCTCAACTAGTTTCCCTACTACTCAGATTTGAACAAATTCTAGAGGAAGCTATATTCAATGGCCCCCAAGAAAGATAAGGCTGTTACCTTCTCAAGAGCTACTGATGAAGCAAAGAACGCTGACCATCAAATTCTAGACGAAACTCCAAAGCATGATCCCATGGACACCCAGAATCCCTCAGATCTCATCACCAGGATTGATTTTGAAAGGATGATGAAAGAACTACATGACACCTTTGAAGAGCTGACCTGGCAAATCCAAGAGAATAGGAGCTTGATGAACTAACTGAATACCTACCATAAGAGTAGGAGAGAGCCTGCTCCTCCATACTTAGAATCAGATAGTTCCTCCTCATTTTACCACCTTTAGAGGAACAAAAAGAAAAGGACAGATGTGCATGAAGCAGGGATGTCAAGGCAGGAGTTGAGAACCGAACCCAATCAAGTGTGTGAGTCGGTACCGATCCCACCTTGGGGTCAGTACCGATTCCACTTGGGGGTTCGGTGCGGAACCCCTTCATAGGGGTTTAAGTCTTTAGCTCGATGACGGCCTGTAGCATGGGCGTACCATGATTAATCAAGGCATCCAAAGTTGAGAGTTTGCTGTTGGATTGCCACTAAGGAACGAACACAGAATCGCTAGGCAAACGATTCCTCCAGAGCCAAAAGAGCATAGATAACAAGGCATGAACATTGACCGTTTATCGGGCCAAGCACAAGGAGTAGACTAGCAACCTAACATCCATTTAAGGACCAGATTTGATTGCAATGGTACGACGGCTTGTGAGAGAATGCCAGGACCAAACTTACGACGACTAGGGCACTTTCCCTAGTTGGAATCCTTTCACAAAAGCTATTTTACGTGAAGAATACCCATGGAGTTTCAATATGCCAACGACGCCCTTATACTCAGCACGACAGATCCTAGACAGCACATCATGAAATATGAATGGCATATGGAATCTGCTAGGGCCATGGATGCCTTCAAATGTATATCCTTTCCTATTTCCTGAGATAGAGTGGTGACCATGTGGTATACTCGACTACCACCAAGATCTTTTTCATCATTTGACCAACTGGCAAAGAAATTATTGAGTAATTCAGGATGCACACGGCTCACCTCAAGGATGTCATGTCTTTATCTAACTTATTCCCAGGACCGAAGAGTCACTCAAGGATTTTCTACTGAGATTCAATACGGCAGTGACTGAGGTTAGTAACCCTCAGGAGAATATCATATTGATGGCTTTGATCAAAAGGATCAACCTCAGTACAGAATTCATAGAATTGTTATCAAGGGAGCCTCCCTTCACTCTGGATCACTTTTACAACAAGGCAGCCCGGTACTTCCGCAAGGAGGAGGCTCTATGGACCAGACAAGGAGATATAATAGGCCATAAGGCTGAAGGAATCCAAAACAACATTGTCGTCAAACAGACCAGAGCGAGTTCCGGAAACATTGATGTGAATGTATAGAATAAGTCTACAAATCGAGCAAAGGCTGCAACATGGCCCCAAATGAAAATTTGGACTCTAAGAGACGATTGAGAGTCTAAAGATTTAACAATACCCTCATAAATGATTTGATTGAAAACGTCTACTTAGCCACTTGCTACTCGAAGCAGTATAGGAAACCAGCCCCGAGAGAGTCCATTGAAAGCCAGAGGAAGTTTGGAAAATTCTGCAGATTTAACAAGACCCATGGTCACGACACAAACGAATGCAGGCACCTTCGAGATATGATTGAAGAGCTGACCCAAAATAAAAGTCTTCAACAATTTGTGAAAGCCCCGCAGGATTACGGGCATGGGACATCCGAGCCCCAGCGAGGACAGACCGCTGCTAGTGTGATGGACCTAGGTGGCCTGAGTGAAGACTGGATATAAACTAAACCACAGAGGGTCATCATCCAGTTGAGAAGAGCTGGAGTGAAACATAATGGCAAGCTTGAAGACGTCATTTCATCCTAGAATAAACCCTTTTTCTTATTTGCTTTGAACTTTTTCATAAGACAAACTCTGCTGTTTTATTTTAAATGAATTTGTTTTTTCAATCGTGCAACCTTGTCTTTGTGTGCCATATGAGTTGTGAGATGTGACCGAATCGAATGAAACTTCATATGAATAGTACAGGTGTTCAGGTGCCTAGAGTAAGGTGCCTACCAAATCTCCACGGCCCATGGTCCGATCGTCGGAGCTCTACCTAGATGAGCATGATTCGACCATCCTTTTCCAACTCTTGCCCCTGACTCGGGGGCAAGTCCATAATCCAAGATGGATGTGACTGACCATCCATCTCCTAGCCCTTTCCCTTAACCCAATAAGGGGCATGAAACATAATACGAGATGGATGCCAAGATGGATGTGGCTGACCGTCCATCTCCTAGTCCTTTCCCTTGACTCGACAGGAGGGTACAAAACATAATCTGAGATGGATGTGACTGACCGTCCACCTCCTAGCCCTTTTCCTTGTCCCTACAGGAGGGTATGAAACATAATCCGAGATGGATGTGACTGACCTTCCATCTCCTAGCCCTTTCCCTTGACTCAACAGGGGGGCATGAAACATAATCTGAGATGGATATGACTGACCATCTTTCTACTGGTCCTTTCCCTTGACCCGACGGGGGAAGGTATGAAACATAATCCGAGATGGATGTGACAGGCCGTCCATCTCTTAGCCCTTTCCCTTGACTCGACAAGGTGGCATAAAACATAATTTGAGATGGATGTGACCGACCGTTTATTATCAAACTTGGAACGGATGTGACCGACCATCCGGCTCCTAGCTCTTTTTCTTGACTCAACAGAAAGAGCACAAATCATAAAGTGGGCGTAACTCGATCGTCCAATTCTAGATGGATGTGATCCGACCATCCATTAGCCTACTCTTTCCCTTGATCTAATGGAAGGAGTATGAAATTAGAATGGATGTGACATGACAATCCATTCACCAACTTTGACCATCCAAACAAAGGCGGACGTGATATGTCCGTCCAACCAGGACGAATGTGATCCGACCATTCATCCATCAACTCCATTTTTCATGAATTCACCCGGAAAAAAACATGCAATGAACATGACTTGACGATTCGTTAACCTACTCCTACCTTTGATCCGTCAAATGGAGCATAACTCAGGATGGGTGTGACCCGGTTGCCCATTCCCTAACTCAGACCTTAGACCCGAAAGGAGAGAATATCACTACATAAGGACGAGACTTAACCGTCCGTGTACTAATCCCGTTGACCACAAACTAGGGGCAGAGGAATATCATCATCTTATAGCTGAACATAATAGCTCAATGTTATCGCTCAAGCCTAATGTTCGAAACAACTTAAGGCTACGACCAAAAGGATGCCTCAAAATGCAATGATCAGAATTGTTTGATCACTAACTTGTGGCTTGAATTCACAATGTCATGACTAACCTCATCATCAACAGTTACCATTTCATCTTCCTCAACATCATCTTGAGCCTCTTCGACCTCTTGACTGAGGACCGGGGGCATGATTAGAACCAAGCATCCTGGAATAGGATGTCAAACTGATAACTCAAGCAGTAATTGCTTCAGTTGGCAATCGGAGTAAGTCACGCTGATGACTGCCCTTCATCAGACTAGTGAAAAAACAACTTGTGATTACAATCCAGCGGAGCTTGGCAACGATCCATAGGCATACGAACATGCTTGGGAGCCAACAGCATTCCATACATACAATTTCTAGAATCGACGGAAATCGAATTCTTGCTTGAGCTCTTAGAAAAGAAACTAGTTCAGATAACCGAGTCTACCATTTCAATCAACTAGCTCAATGAAATCAATCAAAGATAGTTACCAAGAGAATACATTCTGATTTTACAATTTCAGATACTGACCAAGCATCACAACGGATGGGTAGTGATATGACTCTTCATGAAATCCACTCGACGGAAGAATAATGACAATTCAAGGCACTGATTGAAATCCAGTCCAACAATCCTAACTTGTCTCGATTCAAAGCACATCATGTTTACAATAAAATGAGCTTTGGAGGGCAAATGTTATCCAACCTTTGACCAGGCAGTATTCGAACAGACTTAAACAATCAAATTAGATGAGCTAACGATAATGAAATGACCCAAGGACTTTGGAAATATCATAAAAAGGCAAAAAAAAAAGAAATATAAAATAAGTGAAAATTTTGAACATTTGAAAGTTTAAGTTTTTGTAAGGATTGACTCGAAGCAAACCCATAAAACCCTCAGGTCCGACTCGAAGCAATATAAACATGGAAAAAATTCAAGCGCAATCTAGAGCAAACCATGTAGAAACCCCAAGTCAGGGGTCGATACCGAGCCCTATCTAGGGATCGGTACCGACTCGTGAAAACTGGAGTCATTCACACAAAAATCTCAGGTTTAACTCCAAGTAGGCGAAGGGAAACTCAAAATGCGAAAATCTCAGGTCAAGCCCCAAGTAAACATTCCAATTTCTCATGTCGGACTCCAAGCAAGTTCAATCAAAGCCAAAACAACCCAAGTCAAGACAACACAACAATGGGATCCCCCATGTTGAGGATCGGTACCGACTCCCAAATATAGCTTTGGTTGGACCCCATATTCTGCCTACATGCCTAACTCGATGCTAAAAGCTTATTTCGAAGATCACTTTGTTAAATCAATGGAATTCTCTATCGACCTCCATGAACTCCTGAATCTACAGCTTTGTTCTTCTTCTACTCCATCATCTGGACTTGGAAACAAGTTATTATTGATGCAAACTACTATTGAATCACGAAGCTAACCACAGGACAATCTGAAGTAAAGATTCGAAGAGGCCAAATATAACCAACATGGGGATCGGTATCGAATCCCAGATTTTAATGATGAGGCACCTATTTTTTGGGAAGAACTGGTCTAAATTATGGCTAATGGCTAGGAGATATTTGGTGCAAGAGTTTAGGCTCCCTACCTTTATAAATACGAAAGTAGTGCTCATTTTTGGACATCTTTCGGCTCTAGTTCCATTATTTCTTATATTCTTGTAACTTTGAAATTCTAAGTACTAGAGTTGTATCGAGTCCTAAGAACTTCCGCCCCAAAGTTGTAAATCAGCAATGAAATCTTAAAGTGGATGTTGGCATTGCTTTACCAAACCACTGTAAAAGATTGTGTCTCTTTTCTTTCCTTTTTTTCATTTATATTTATGTTATATTTCTTCACTTTCGCTCTCTACATAATCTTTGGGTATTTGGCCAACTTTTGGTTCAAATAATAATACCCTTGTAATTTTTACAAAATTCAGAAAGAATTTAATAGAGATGAAAATGGAGATTTAATAATAAAAGTAAATTTAATTAAAACAAGAACTAAAAAGAAAATTTTCTACAGACGTCCGAATTTGGCTACAAAACCTGCACTATTGCATTTGTAGCGATTTTCTGGACGATTTTCATAAATAAGATCTCAAAATCGGATTTATTACAGAGAAGGTACAAACGTTTGAAAAACTGGAAAAGGCATAATTGAAAATTTTGAAATTTAACAAAGGTTGGTTGACCAAAGATTTTGATAGGTCAACCTATAGCCTTCATAGGTCAACCATGGACTTCTTAGGTCAACCATAGAGTGTCAAAAAGCAGAAACCTGGACCATTATTGAGAGAATAGTTCAACGGTTCTAATTTTCTCCTTCGTCTCTAAGTTTTGATGACCGGATCTGATGTTAAAAAAAGATTTTCTGGCCCAAATAAACGTCATTAATTCACTCCTAAACTCGATAAACTGAAACATAAGCTAATCCTAAAATCAATAGAAAAGTTTGTTGTAACAAAACTCTATCAAAATCCAACCTCTCTTCTAACCCCAACTCTTCTTTAAAATCAAAATAAAATCAACCTAAAGGAGTGCAAGTAATTGGATCTAGATGGGGCAAGCGGAGTTTGCATGCACAGGGCCAAATTCTCAAGTGCAAGAGCTTAGGCTTGAGGTGAGTGGGCACAAATTAATAATTTGATTAATGGAATTGATTATAAACTATTCTAAAGGATTAGATTTGTAGAAACCCTAAATTGACTTGTTAAATTTAAGTTTGAATATGTTCAACCCTAAACCTTAGAATTTAATTTGAAATTGAATTATGTAATTGGGTAATTTGACACTTGTTGATGCTAAATTGAAAACCCAAATTCAAAGACCCTAAATTAGATTGAAATCTGATAATTAAAATGGTTGTTAGGGTTAAATTAGTACTTTAATTGACATTGTTAAACACCATATAAATCAAAAGCAGAAAAGAAAGCAAAACCCGAAATTTTACATGTGGACGATCGACTTGAGGATGTCTGGGTCGACCAAGGGATTATCTTAATCGACCGTTCGAATGAAAAATGTGTGACTTGAACCTTGGCCTAAACCCCAAATTTAATAATAAAAAATATATAACTTGGTTAGAAATTATGTAATTAATGAACTGTTTCATTAAGCTAATTTGGGCTAAGTATACATGCACGAAAGGATATGGAAGTTGGTTCCTTATAAGAGTGGTTAAGGCAATGACTATCGCAACGGTTGATATTGGTATGGGCGAATTTTATTTTGCAATGGTTAACTATAGTCTAGGGTAATGTATATCGCATATACGGAGTTGATTATGGCGATTTATTTCGTATAAGCTCAGGGTTGTTCTGTACAGTTGGGCGCAGCACTGTCGGAGATGCTTTTTGAGAGAGTACAGTACTAACGTGAGCTCCAGGTATGCATGTTTTTTGGCACAACATGGTACATGTGAACGTCAGTCCAGTACTGTAATGACCCAAGATTTTAGGAATTTATTCTGAAAAATATAAATGAATTCAAAATAATTTTTGAATAAATTTTAAAAGGGGATTGATATAGCTTGATAGTGTATCAGTATGTGTGTACATGTGTGCACAGGAAATGCACATGAACTAAAGCTAAAAGTCCCTGAACTCTAAGAATAAATACATATTGATATGTATGGGAATATATATATATATATATATATATATATATTTAGATTAAATCCTTAAAAGTTGTATGCATGAGTAAATATACATATATGGATGCTACTGAATATTTTTGAGTATACATGTGCATGTGTGTGTCAATACAGAATGATGTGTAAATATATATATATGGGTGTGCTAATTATTTCAGTAAGACTTATATAAATATATATATGTGTTAATAAAATACTAGAGTTCAAATTAGTAAAATAAAATATACAGACATATTTTAGTATATAGGCAGAAAGAAAGAAAAACTGAGGATAGAAAAAGGAGTAGTCCTCTTGTAAATAAATAAAGGAAGTACATAACATTTACATGAAAGCTAAAAATAGGAAAAAAATAAGACAAAACAGGGAAATGCTTGGTATAGGCAGAATTAGGAAGAGTATTTGATACATAACAAATCAAGTCACATTTTTAGCATGATTGTAGACAAAGGAAAAAGTATTTTCTGAAAAGCAAATTTCTGAAAAGAATATAACCACTTTTCTCTTCACCTAAATTAAGCCGGGAAGGGTAGAACTTTGGGTTTAAATAAAATGCAGATAACACAATTTTTCTGGTGGGCAAAAATGGCTTTAGCCAATACCCAAAACCCTAAGGAAGACCCTGTATATATATATATATATATATGTATATGTAGCAGCCTCCTCTCCTTCTCAGAAAAGAACTTGGAAAAAAAAAGAAACAACACCATAGAAATCATAAGGCAAGGGAAGGAAAAGAGTTTGAGGCTAAAGGCAGAAGTTCATCAATTAATTAAGGAAGCAAAGAAGAGAGCTAGGTGAGAAAACTCACTCAACAACTTAAGGCACTAAGTCCTAATGAAGGCAGCCAGTTATAAATGAATTTTTCTTAAAAGTATATGTGATTGTTCTTTAGAAATTAAGGATGCTTTAATGCTTGCTAGTTGTTCTGATTGTTTCATTCTTAATATGATCAGTATGCATGAATAGGTAATTTAAAAACCCAGATCTCTTTCTGATATGATATTAGATAGAAATATAATAAATACCCAGAAAATAAGATGTTGAATATAAGCAAATAGTGTTGGTTTTGGCTCAACCCAAAAGAATTGATAAGTATATGGGCTGCAATATACATATGTATATGTGCTGAGGCTTATTATAAAAAGGAATTAGGAGTGTAATAGGCTTGCCTATGTGCTGATACTCCTGGTTCAAAGAAAATATACAATAACCACCTAGCAGATAGATTTTGTGATTTAGGAAGCTTGGTCAATCTGAGTTAACTAAAGCACAGATGTTTGCAACAAAATATTCCAAATAGATCCATAAACCAATGTTAGTTGTCTATACCTCTTCTAAATTGCAAGAACATGTTTTAATAAATTGCTTGATTGCCTCTGTCTGTTTATATGAATGATGAGGAATGTTATGAGATGAATGCTTATTTTAGTGGAATGACTCACTGGCTGGGTTACCCTGAAAATTTAAAGGATAAAACACCTGAGAAACTTGATTAGGAAAATGGGGTCAAGATTACTGCAGGAATGACTTGTGTTCTTGAGTAATGCAAGTTGACACATGGCTTGTTTAAGTCCTGAGATCTTTGTGTAATGGAGTGAATTAGTTCATTACAGTGTGTCCATTGATTCATAAATATTGCAGATGAGACCAGAATAGATAAATATACCAAGGGAAAAATATTTGAGATGATGAGAAAACTAGAGTTTTTCCCAGAATTGAAATATGAGGATGGAATAAATGATTTAACTCATATTGGTTATTTTCCTGTTTGGTGTGAATGATTGTTTGACTATGACTGAATTGTATGCTTGAATGTATGTGCCATATTTATATATGTAGTCTCTGGAAAGAAAAATTAAAGTGTGCACATGCACAATGACACAGAGCATGCACACAAGTATGACCTGATTCCAAAGGGCAGAACTTTATGTATATGTACTTAACTTGATTTTAACCTAATTAACTAATTGCTTTTGTGAATTTTCTCATACCAGACATGTGTCTGACCCTAGTGTGCTAATGGCATCTGGGGTGTCTCATTTAAAATGAGGCAGTTTCAAATGCTTTTTCAGGGATTGCAGCAACTAAGTAGGAGTAGGAGCAAGGCTTTGAGAAGAAGATTATAGCATGCTAAACTTAGTTAGATAAGAGCCTAAATGATAAAATCCGCATGTATTAATGATTTAAATTGTTACTTGTATTAAGTGTTGAATATGGGATGGATATTTTGTTAAGTATTTTATTAAGAGATTGACTTGTATCTGGAATTTATAAATCTAGTTAATATCTGATATAAAAGAAGTTAATCAAAATATTGTAAGTGGATTTAGTAAGAACACCATGTTAAAATTAAATGATTATATTTTAAAAATGTATTAGTCAATCTTGAGTCTTTAGAAATGATTTAAGTTTTGGAAAACCTGGATAGTTGATCCTCAGAAAAAAATTAAATGGTTTTATTTTCTACCATGGCATATGTATACAAAAGATAATAGGCATAGGTTGAATGTTTTTATATGACTGCAAGGGTTCCATAATTCAACTTGTTTTATGCAAATGTTTTATGCCTTATTTTAAAAACAAAGAAAAATAAATAAGGGAAGGGTCTGTAATATAGGAGTTGAAAGCAAGGTCCATAAAAGTTGCATATATGTAAATATTTAAACATGTTTTGAACAGATATTAGCACACCAGTACCTTAGTAGTTTTGACATAAAAAAAATCTGGATTCCTCTTTACTAAAGCTTTGGGCAAAAATGCATTTTAAGGCCTTTTGAAATAGGTCTGAGTAGAGAGACTGTTTAATCCATATTTTATTTGCTAAGTATCCATGTGTGAAGAAACTCACCCCGGACTGCATTTCATTTAGTTTAGTACTTTGGTACCAAGGAATCAAGCTTCTGGAAAATGAAATTTCACTTAGGAATGTCCCAGACATGAGCATGCATATGAGGTAGATCTTATAGGAAAGCAAACATAGAGAATGATAGATGCTTATATCATTTTCAGAGCATAGACACTACACTATTAATTTTTGTAGATAATCATAACATAATTATCTGACCTTATGGATCATATTTTAAAAAGGATCCAGCAAGAAACCAAGGATTAAAATCATACTGTTACTTATATAAATAAGATTTTATTACATAAATAGAAATTAAGCTATATGGGGATTGATTAAATTTAATTAATCAAATATCCTCTTGTTTTCCAGAACTCTGATTGAAACAAGAGAGGCATATACATCTTCACATGTATGTGCATGTCTTTGTGAATGTACTGATATAATTATATTGGTTAAAACTTTTGATCTTGGATAAAGTTTGTTTATTGGAAAAAGAAAATGACCCTGGGAAATATATTTGTTAATGAATGATATATCTATATATCATCTCTGTAAAAAAAATCCTTATGAAATTAAGGTAGAAATAGGAGGGTCATTTCATTTGGTATCAGAGCTATGTTATTCAACATAGTAGAAGTAAAGATCAAGTTCTTAGATAGAAATAAAATTTAAAGGAACTAAATATATATCAATGTTTTCAGTGTGAATAAAAACCACTGAAATAATAAAATTACCAATCAAACTAACCGGCTATGTAAATTATTATTAGCAAACTATGGTAGGGAGACCACCAAATCAGGGAGCAGGATCTTCCCATGCACCACCAATGGTCAATGTAACGACCCGTATTTTTACGGATCGACAAGTTCGTCAAAATCTGGAATTTTTGCATTTTTAAGTCATTTCAGATTTTTGGGGAAATTTGTCTAAGTCCTAGGTCGTGGACGACCTAAGAGCTAAGTCGTGACCGAGTTAAGGACTTCGGCGAGTTAGTGTTAGGTCGTGGGTTAGTTGGAGCGACCTATAGAATTGTGCAACCTAGGATTTAGTTAAGTAATTAGGTCGGCAGGGCGAGTTAACGACCTAAAGACTGACCGACTTAAGAGGTCTAGGCGACCTAAGGAAGAGTAGTGGGCGACCTAAGTATTCTGGGGTTAGGTCGTGGGGTAGAGTTAGGTCGGCAACGACCTAAGGAATGTGGTGAGCGACCTAAGTGAAGTATTGGATAGTTAAGTCGTCTAGACGACTTAGTAGATAGGTCGTATCCCAGTTTGTTCGCGACTTGTGTTAGGTCGCGAGATTGTTAAGTCGCGCATAGGCTAAGTCGTTAGGTCGAAGACTGTTAGGTCGCGTGGGTTGCTGAGTTGTTAGGTCGCAAGGTTTTATAAGTCGTAGGTCGTAGAGAGGCAGTCTGTGTTAGGTCGCTGGGTTTCGTCTAAGTGTTAAGTCGTGCATAGTTAAGTCGCGCAGTGTTAAGTCGAATGGTGCTAAGTTGTTAAGTCGTCCAGGCGACTTAGGAGTGAAGCGCGCATAAGTTAGGTCGGAGGCTCTGTTAAGTCGTAGGGGTTTTTAGGTCGTAGGTCGGCATAGTGTTAAGTCGGCAGCGACTTAAGGAGATAGCCGAGTTACGACTTAAGGGCAGTTTTCAGCTATAAATAGGAGAGCTTCTCTTCATTTTTTTGGGATCCGGATTTTGAAGCGACGAAGTGCTGCCATTTTGAGAGCTCGACTTCTACACTTCTTCACTTCTTTTCTCCACTCTAATCAAGTGCTTCCATCCATCCAAATCGAAGATCAAGATTGAAGATTCAAGAGCTTAGATTGAAGATCTTCATCTTTTCAAGAGAGATTTCTTCATTTGAAGCGGATTTGTGATAGATCAAGCTTGATCCTTCGCTGTCCAGATCTGAAGTGTGTTGATTTGAGGTTGTTTAGGTGATTTGGTGAGTGGTGATTATCTCTCACACGGATCCAAAGGAGTATATCGGATTGTTGGCTTGATTTGGTGTTAAAATAGTGATTTCCATGCATTTTCTTCATCCTATGTATAGATCCATGTAGATCCATTGTTCAAGATGATGTTGCATCCATTTTATCATATGTTAACCTATGCAAGTTCATTCATCAAGTTTGTAGAGACATAATCCATGTTTTCATGCTTATTGGACTTTCAACTCTTTAATTACGAAAATGCCATTATTGTTATAATTGTCTACTTAGATCATTTTTGAATGCTTGATTGTTTGGATTGATGTTTGATTTGATTGATTGTTATGAACTAGATGATTGATGATTAGATTTAGATCGAAGATGATTCAAAAGCTAAGGGAAAGGCTCTTGAATTGGGAAAGCTGCTCGTGGCATATGTAGCGGGATGATGAAGCTCTTATGCATAGATTTGATGATGTGATGATGAGATGAGGCTTTGCAAGGATGTAATGAAGCAAGGCAATCATGTGATGAAGACTTGGTCTAATCCAGACGGGATCATTCCAAGCATGTTGATAACTCGGTGATATGATTCGAGTTGAAGATAATGAATGGATATGAGAATAGTCGTCGAGGAGGATGACTAGGAGGCTTGGATAGCATCGTTGTTGAAGGTTCTAGCATGCTCTAAGCAAGGGTACGTTTGGGCAGATTCGATAGTCCCAACGGCCAACTGTTGATGGTCGAGTACTCTGGGCAGATTCGATAGTCCTAGGCACGGGCTGCGACGACGTGCGGGAGTTATGTCTAGAACCGGGGTTTTCATTAGCCCTTGACGGACGGCTGAAAGAATGTGCCGGTCATTCAATTAACGGTGATATCGAAGCAATGATAACAGTGATAGCCAGAGTCATGGATGTTTGGTTGTATCGTCATTCGGACTCAAGAGCGGTATTTTCTGGGTGCTTATCTGATTTAGGCCTTGGTACTTGGAAAACATCGCCCTTGACTCGAGTGATAGTAGTTTTACTTTAAATTGTATGCTCTGCTATGTTTGCTTCTGCTTAGTGTGTGTCTGAGGGCTATCACTGTTGAATGAGGTTGGAGTGGGAGGGTTGTATTCCTATTCCTTTTTCCTTTATGCTCTTTTGGTATGTTGTTAGTTAATTTACTGCTCACTAAGACTGTTGTCTGACTCAAGGCTTTATGTTTTTAATTCTTATTGCCTTGGGCTGTTCGTCCATTTTGGGACGGGCAGACTAGGTAGCAGGTGACAGGTGCTGTTCTCTTCTCACGATGCTGATATCGAAGACGAGCTGGAGGATTGCATATTATCTTCTTATTATATGTACTGGATATTCCGCTGTTTTGTATTCTCTGAGAGATATGTAGTGAGGCTGGATGTATTGACTATGTGGATGCTTGTATTCAACTATTATGGAGTTTTATATGATGTCATTTTGTTCTGTAAAGCTTCACTATACATATGTTCTATTGTATTTTGTCCATGCGCTGTGAGTAATACGATAGATTCTTTCATTTTAAATCTTACCTTGACAATCGTCCATGGTCGCCTGGCACACTTTACAGCGCACTTTCTCTAGATTCGGTGCAGGGGTCATGGGCGGTCGTCACATTTGGTATCAGAGCATTGGTTAATCGATTTTACCCAACGCTCGCTGTCGTAACTACGTATGAGAGACGTAATTGTAATTTGATGGATGATTACTATATATAATATAGTAGTTTAGCAGTAAGTTAGTCCTTTATGCAGTTGTTTCTCTAGATGTTCTAATCATTCCTTTTTATAGATATTGAGAATGAGTCGAAGAGGGAGACCAGCTGCTAGGGAAGGTCGTGCTACTGAAGAGACTGCTGATTATGCAGCCATGTTCGAAGCTATGATGACTTCGATCATGAGAAGGATACCAGTTCCGGGGGCGGCAGTTGATGTTGGAGTTCAAGTCCAAACTCCGAAACCAGTGGATTTTGCTAAGCTGTGCAAGGATTATACTGCTCTTGGAGGGAAGGTTTTCTTGGGAACAGAATCTACCATTGAAGTCCAGAGGTGGATAGATGCTTGTAGAAGGATCTTTGGTGATTTGGGAATTGATGATGCAACTAAGAGGAAGTTGGCATCGAGGCAGCTTCAAGGGAGAGCTTCTGATTGGTGGAACTCTATTACCATCACTACTGCGGAGGAAGAGATTACTTGGGAGCAATTCCAAGCTAGATTTGAAGCTAAGTTCATTTCTACAGCTCAGAAGTCTGTTCTGTTCAAGAAGTTTGTAGAGCTCAGGCAGGGTGGAAGATCTGTTCTTGAGTATGTTTCTGAGTTTGAAGCTTTGTCCAAGTATGCTCGGTCATATATTGAATCTGCTTATCAGAAGAATGAGAAGTTTGTGACCGGCTTGGATAGTTATCTTGGGAGACAGTTGGTGGATCATTTGGACGATTCATTTGAGAAGCTTGTGGAGAAAGCTCTTAGGCATGAGAGTCTGTTTCCTAAGGAAGGACCTGTTGTTGCTGTTACCAAGGGAGAATCTAAACCACAGCAGGGTGGAAACCAGAAGAGGAAGCAGCAGCAGCAGAAAGGTAAGGATGGCCAAAAGAAGCCGAAAGGCGAGGTGACTTGCTACAATTGTCAACAGAAGGGCCATTTCTCTAAGGATTGTAAGAATCCGAAGGCGCCGATGAAGTGTCACAACTGTGACAAGCCGGGGCATTTCAGGAAGAATTGTCCAGAACCGAGGAAGGACAGGCAGATTGTGCAAGCCTATGCTTTGGGAGCTGTTCCGTCGTCTTCGAAAGCTCCTACTGCCGAAGAGAAGGGAAAGAGTGTGGTTGTTCAAGGTACTCTTTTCCTATGTGGTATTCCAGTTAGAGTTTTGTTTGATACTGGAGCATCGCATTCGTTTGTTTGTAATGAACTAGTAGGCCGGTTAGGTTTGAAGCCGGATATTGTTGATAGGCCATTGGTAGTGACTAATCCAGTTGGGGGTTCGTCTTGTTTGTGTATGTTATGCCGTGGTCTAGTTGTGTCGAGTCATGGTTGCTCTTTTGTTTGTGATTGCTTTGTTCTGAACTTTGCGGGGTTCGGAATTATCTTGGGTATGGACTGGCTTAGGAGGTATGCGGCTAAGGTTGATTGCGAAAGGTTGGAAGTGACAGTCGAGAATGTGGAGGGGCGAAAGATTGTGATACGATGTAAGCATGAAGAAGGCGTCTTCATGAGCTTCATGTATTCGCTAGTTGTTCCACGGGATGGACTGTCATCAGTGCCGATCGCTAATGGATTCGAGGATGTCTTTGACGAAGTCAAAGGGTTGCCGCCGCATAGAGAGATCGAGTTTCGTATAGATCTAGTTGAAGGAGCCAGACCTGTTGTGATGCCTCTTAGGCGGATGGCGCCTAGGGAACAGCAGGAGTTGAGGGTGCAAGTTGACGACCTTTTACAGAAAGGATTCATTCGGCGTAGTGTGTCCGAGTGGGGTGCACCAGTTGTGTTCGCAACCAAGGCAGATGGATCATTGAGATTGTGTGTCGATTATCGTGAGCTGAACAAGGTGACTAAGAAGAACAAGTATCCATTGCCAAGGATAGACGACTTGTTTGATCAGCTTCACGAAGCTAAGGTGTTTTCTCAAATGGATTTGGCAACGGGATTTCACCAGTTGAGAGTGGCTAAGGATAGTGTGCCGAAGACTGCTTTTAGGACACCATCCGGTTTCTTTGAGTGGCTGGTAATGCCGTTTGGATTGACTAACGCGCCAGCATATTTTGTGGATCTTATGAATAGAGTGTTCAGAGATCAGTTGAACAAGTTCGTACTTGTGTTCGTGGATGATATTCTGATTTATTCCAGAACGGAAGAAGAGCACAAGACGCACTTGCGTATTGTTTTGGAAATCTTGCGGAAACATCAGCTGAAGGCTAAGTTTTCGAAGTGTCACTTCTGGAAGAGTGAAGTGAGGTTCTTAGGCCATGTGATTTCTGGAAATGGAATAGCGGTTGATCCCGCTAAGGTGGCAGCAATCCAGGATTGGGTTAGACCTAAGAATGCGTCAGATGTGAGGAGTTTTCTTGGATTAGCAGGATATTATCGACGGTTTATCAAAGACTTCTCCAAGGTAGCTGCACCATTAACAGGATTGACGAAGAAGAACAAAGTGTTCAGTTGGGATGCTAAGTGTGAGCAAGCTTTCGGAATCCTGAAAGAGAGACTGACGAGTGCTCCTGTTTTGACTATTCCAAGTGGGAATGATGAGATGGTGGTTTACACCGATGCATGTGGTACTGGACTTGGAGCAGTGCTGATGCAGAAGGATAAAGTTGTTGCGTATGCCAGTCGACAACTGAAGCCGCATGAAAGGAATTACCCAACTCATGATTTGGAATTGGCGGCGATTGTATTTGCTCTGAAGATGTGGAGACATTATCTGTTGGGAGTTCGATTCGAGTTGTTTACGGATCATAAGTCGTTGAAGTATCTTTTCTCCCAGAAGGATTTGAATCTTCGGCAGCAACGTTGGCTAGAGTTTTTGGCATCGTATGACTTTGGTATAGCTTATACTCCGGGAAAAGGTAACGCAGTGGCTGATGCGTTAAGTCGGAGACATGCAGGATTGGGAGCCATGTTTTCAGAATGGAAGAGTCTCGAGTATTTAGCTGGGTTTGACTTCAGGCCTAGATGCGAATTGGAACCTGAGATGTTGGCAAACTTATCAATAAGACCCACTCTTGTGGAAAGGATTGGTGAGAGCCAAAAGCGAGATTGTAAGCTTGTCAAGATTATCCGTGAATTGGAATCTGGATTGGATCCAGAAAAGGATAAAGGATTCGAGGTCGATCGAGAGGGTTGGCTTCGGAAGCAAGGACGACTAGTTGTTCCCGATATAGATGAATTGAGGAGTGTGGTTCTGAAGGAAGGTCATCACTCGAAGTTGACAATTCATCCAGGTGGAAATAAGATGTATCGGGATATGAAGAGAACCTACTACTGGGAAGGCATGAAGAAGGATGTTGGAGATTTCATTTCCAAGTGTATGAATTGCCAGTTGGTAAAAGCCGAACAGAAGAAGCCAAGCGGATTGCTTCAGCCATTAGAAGTTCCTACATGGAAGTGGGAACAAGTTTCGATGGATTTTATTGATGGATTGCCTAGAACCAGAACGGGAAATGAAGGGATTTGGGTCATTGTAGATCGTCTGACTAAGAGTGCACGATTCATTCCTGTTCGATCGACTAGGACTGCATCAAAGTTGGCTGAGTTGTATGTTAAGTGGATAGTTCGATTCCATGGTGTTCCGAAGAGTATAGTGAGCGATCGAGATCCATTGTTCACTAGTGGATTTTGGAAGAGCTTCCAGGAAGTGTTGGGAACCGAGTTGTGTTTGAGTACAGCTTATCACCCTCAAACAGATGGTCAGACTGAGAGAGTCAACCGAGTTTTGGAAGATCTCCTCAGAGCTTGTGTTTTGGATTTCGGAGGATCATGGGAAGATCACCTTCATTTGGTGGAGTTTGCCTACAACAATAGTTACCAGTCAAGCATTGGTATGGCACCGTATGAGGCATTGTATGGAAGACCGTGTAACTCTCCAACATGTTGGTTGGAAACTGGAGAAAAGCTGATGCTTGGGCCAGAGATGATTCGTCAGACTTCAGATTGCATAGAGATCATTCGGCAACGAATGAAGGCAGCCCAAGATCGTCAGAAGAGTTATGCTGATAAACGTCGTAAGGATTTGGAGTTCGACGTAGGTGAAATGGTTTTTGTGAAGATTTCTCCACTGAAGAATGTTATTAGATTCGGGAAGAAAGGAAAATTGACTCCGAGATTTGTTGGACCATTCCCGATCATCGAGCGAATTGGAAAGCTCGCTTATAGATTGGAGTTACCGGAGAAGATGTCGGGTGTGCACAATGTTTTTCACGTATCGTATCTACGGAAGTATGTGCATGACTCGAATGCAGTGGTTTCTGCTGATAGCTATGAAGATTTTGAAGTTGATCCAGTTGATAGAAGACCTCGTAAGCCACTTCGTGTTGTGGAAACCGACACGAAACAGCTTAGGAGGAAGGTAGTTAAGTTGCTCAAGATACAATGGAGTGATGATGATAACGACTGTACGTGGGAGGTGGAAGAGAGGATGAAAGCAGCTCATCCTGAACTCTTCAAGGTATGGCCCTAAGGTGTCGTGTCATCTCACGATATTGTAACTTGTTCTAATTTTAGAATTCTGTACGCTAAGTTAGAATTGGATGCATGGTTTGTTGATTGCTATGGATGGTAGGCGTACAGAATAGTTTTGATTGCTTGGAATTTCGGGGGCGAAATTCCTAAGGGGGAGAGAATGTAACGACCCGTATTTTTACGGATCGACAAGTTCGTCAAAATCTGGAATTTTTGCATTTTTAAGTCATTTCAGATTTTTGGGGAAATTTGTCTAAGTCCTAGGTCGTGGACGACCTAAGAGCTAAGTCGTGACCGAGTTAAGGACTTCGGCGAGTTAGTGTTAGGTCGTGGGTTAGTTGGAGCGACCTATAGAATTGTGCAACCTAGGATTTAGTTAAGTAATTAGGTCGGCAGGGCGAGTTAACGACCTAAAGACTGACCGACTTAAGAGGTCTAGGCGACCTAAGGAAGAGTAGTGGGCGACCTAAGTATTCTGGGGTTAGGTCGTGGGGTAGAGTTAGGTCGGCAACGACCTAAGGAATGTGGTGAGCGACCTAAGTGAAGTATTGGATAGTTAAGTCGTCTAGACGACTTAGTAGATAGGTCGTATCCCAGTTTGTTCGCGACTTGTGTTAGGTCGCGAGATTGTTAAGTCGCGCATAGGCTAAGTCGTTAGGTCGAAGACTGTTAGGTCGCGTGGGTTGCTGAGTTGTTAGGTCGCAAGGTTTTATAAGTCGTAGGTCGTAGAGAGGCAGTCTGTGTTAGGTCGCTGGGTTTCGTCTAAGTGTTAAGTCGTGCATAGTTAAGTCGCGCAGTGTTAAGTCGAATGGTGCTAAGTTGTTAAGTCGTCCAGGCGACTTAGGAGTGAAGCGCGCATAAGTTAGGTCGGAGGCTCTGTTAAGTCGTAGGGGTTTTTAGGTCGTAGGTCGGCATAGTGTTAAGTCGGCAGCGACTTAAGGAGATAGCCGAGTTACGACTTAAGGGCAGTTTTCAGCTATAAATAGGAGAGCTTCTCTTCATTTTTTTGGGATCCGGATTTTGAAGCGACGAAGTGCTGCCATTTTGAGAGCTCGACTTCTACACTTCTTCACTTCTTTTCTCCACTCTAATCAAGTGCTTCCATCCATCCAAATCGAAGATCAAGATTGAAGATTCAAGAGCTTAGATTGAAGATCTTCATCTTTTCAAGAGAGATTTCTTCATTTGAAGCGGATTTGTGATAGATCAAGCTTGATCCTTCGCTGTCCAGATCTGAAGTGTGTTGATTTGAGGTTGTTTAGGTGATTTGGTGAGTGGTGATTATCTCTCACACGGATCCAAAGGAGTATATCGGATTGTTGGCTTGATTTGGTGTTAAAATAGTGATTTCCATGCATTTTCTTCATCCTATGTATAGATCCATGTAGATCCATTGTTCAAGATGATGTTGCATCCATTTTATCATATGTTAACCTATGCAAGTTCATTCATCAAGTTTGTAGAGACATAATCCATGTTTTCATGCTTATTGGACTTTCAACTCTTTAATTACGAAAATGCCATTATTGTTATAATTGTCTACTTAGATCATTTTTGAATGCTTGATTGTTTGGATTGATGTTTGATTTGATTGATTGTTATGAACTAGATGATTGATGATTAGATTTAGATCGAAGATGATTCAAAAGCTAAGGGAAAGGCTCTTGAATTGGGAAAGCTGCTCGTGGCATATGTAGCGGGATGATGAAGCTCTTATGCATAGATTTGATGATGTGATGATGAGATGAGGCTTTGCAAGGATGTAATGAAGCAAGGCAATCATGTGATGAAGACTTGGTCTAATCCAGACGGGATCATTCCAAGCATGTTGATAACTCGGTGATATGATTCGAGTTGAAGATAATGAATGGATATGAGAATAGTCGTCGAGGAGGATGACTAGGAGGCTTGGATAGCATCGTTGTTGAAGGTTCTAGCATGCTCTAAGCAAGGGTACGTTTGGGCAGATTCGATAGTCCCAACGGCCAACTGTTGATGGTCGAGTACTCTGGGCAGATTCGATAGTCCTAGGCACGGGCTGCGACGACGTGCGGGAGTTATGTCTAGAACCGGGGTTTTCATTAGCCCTTGACGGACGGCTGAAAGAATGTGCCGGTCATTCAATTAACGGTGATATCGAAGCAATGATAACAGTGATAGCCAGAGTCATGGATGTTTGGTTGTATCGTCATTCGGACTCAAGAGCGGTATTTTCTGGGTGCTTATCTGATTTAGGCCTTGGTACTTGGAAAACATCGCCCTTGACTCGAGTGATAGTAGTTTTACTTTAAATTGTATGCTCTGCTATGTTTGCTTCTGCTTAGTGTGTGTCTGAGGGCTATCACTGTTG
Organism: Allium fistulosum; assembly: GCA_030737815.1. Classification (NCBI taxonomy): domain Eukaryota; kingdom Viridiplantae; phylum Streptophyta; class Magnoliopsida; order Asparagales; family Amaryllidaceae; genus Allium; species Allium fistulosum. Next base: position 934,467,824 of record CM060901.1, on the reverse strand, counting down.
AATGAGGTTGGAGTGGGAGGGTTGTATTCCTATTCCTTTTTCCTTTATGCTCTTTTGGTATGTTGTTAGTTAATTTACTGCTCACTAAGACTGTTGTCTGACTCAAGGCTTTATGTTTTTAATTCTTATTGCCTTGGGCTGTTCGTCCATTTTGGGACGGGCAGACTAGGTAGCAGGTGACAGGTGCTGTTCTCTTCTCACGATGCTGATATCGAAGACGAGCTGGAGGATTGCATATTATCTTCTTATTATATGTACTGGATATTCCGCTGTTTTGTATTCTCTGAGAGATATGTAGTGAGGCTGGATGTATTGACTATGTGGATGCTTGTATTCAACTATTATGGAGTTTTATATGATGTCATTTTGTTCTGTAAAGCTTCACTATACATATGTTCTATTGTATTTTGTCCATGCGCTGTGAGTAATACGATAGATTCTTTCATTTTAAATCTTACCTTGACAATCGTCCATGGTCGCCTGGCACACTTTACAGCGCACTTTCTCTAGATTCGGTGCAGGGGTCATGGGCGGTCGTCACAGTCAATCTGCAAGACTTGGTGAGAGCATTTAGGGATGGGGCAGGAAAAAGGCAAGAAAATCCCTATGAAGAACTCTCAAAATTACTTAAGACATATACTCATTTAGGAGGCAAAAGCTTTGAAGGGACAGAGAGTATCATGGAAATTCAAACATGGTTGAGAACATTGGAAAGAATTTTCAATGACATGCAACTTGATGATCAAAGAAAGAGGCAAGTGGCTTCAAGACAGCTAAAAGGAGTAGCTTTAAGCTGGTGGGAAGTAATCATTGCAGGAAGAAATGAGAATGAAATCACTTGGAATCAATTCAAAGAGATGTTGGAAGCAAGGTTTGTACCAGCATCAGCTAAGACTACCTTGCTAGAAGAATTTATTAGACTTAGACAAGGAACCATGACTGTCACAGAATACACTCAAAAGTTTGAGGGGCTTTCCACATATGGAGCAATGCTTGTGGCAGATAAGGCATCTAAAAATGATAGGTACATAAAAGGTTTGAACCCAGGACTCAGCAGAGCCATGTTACCCTATGCAGACAGGACTTTTGACCATGTGATAGACTTAGCTTTGAGGTTGGAGCAGCATGACAAGGAAAGGGAGAAGTTCAGAAATTTTAAGAACAATAACACCAAGAAGGGTAAGGGGAGGTATCACCCTTATGATAAGAAGAAGGAAGAGGCCAGTAACAAAGGCACTGGAGATGTCAAAGCTAAGGAAACCAAGAAGAAAATTGTGTGCCATCAGTGTGGAAAGGAGGGGCATATCAAGCCTAGGTGTCCAGAATTGAAGGGAGGAGCCTTCAAGTGTTATCTATGTGGGAAAGAGGGGCATATGAAGAGGAATTGTCCTGAGTACAAACAGCAAGGAAAATTGGCAAATTTGGAAGGAAAAGGCAAAGCCACAGTGGAGAGTAACACTGAAAACCATAGCCAAGTGGAAGGTACATTACTTATTTGTACCATACCCATAGCAGTAGTATATGATACTGGGGCAACTCACTCTTTAATTTCTTATGAACTAGTTAAAATGCTAAAACTGAATTGCATATTGGTTGAAACCCCATTGCATATACAAAGTCCACTGGGGAGTTCTAGTGTTTTAAATATGATTTATGTGGATGTGGAATTAAACATAGGAGGAAATATTTTTATTTCCAATTTATATGTTTTGAATTACCCAAATATAGGTGTTATTTTGGGAGTAGACTGGTTAAGGCAATTCAAGGCCATAATTAACTTAGACTCATCCACCATATCATTGCAAAATTCTAGAGGTCAGAGAATCACAGTTTTATGTGAAGTAGCTAAGGAAGGAAAACTATATCATTTAGTTGACTCAGAAAAAGATTTTAGTGAACTAACCATTGAAGAAATTCCCATAGTTAATGAATATTTGGATGTGTTTGGTGAGGTCAAGGGTGTTCCACACCATAGACCAGTAGAGTTCCAGATCAATCTAGTTCCAGGAGCAAGCCCAGTGATTAAAAAGCCAACAAGAATGGGTCCAAATGAACTAAAAGAATTAAAGAAACAATTAGAGGAATTAGAAAATAAGGGTTTTATAAGACCCAGTAATTCTTGCTGGGGAGCACCAGTGGTGTTTGTTAAGAAACAAGATGGAACTTTGAGACTCTGCATAGATTATAGGGAATTAAACAAGGTAACCATTAAAAATAAATACCCACTGCCAAGAATAGATGATCTTTTTGATCAATTAGAAGGAGCAAAAGTATTTTCTAGACTAGATTTAGCATTTGGTTTTCATCAAATGAAGGTGGAAGAATCAAGCATCAAGTACACTGCCTTTAACACTAGGTATGGGTTGTATGAATTTTTGGTTATGCCATTTGGCTTGACCAATGCACCATCATACTTTGTAGATTTAATGAACAGAACCTTTAGAGATTATTTAGACAAGTTTGTGCTTTTTTTTATAGATGACATTTTGATTTATTCCAAAACAGTGGAAGAACATAAGAATCATTTGCACCTGGTTTTGTCTAGATTAAGGGAAAAAGATTTAAAGGCAAAATTTTCAAAATGTGTATTTTGGAAAGAGGAAGTACATTTCCTTGGCCATGTTATATCTGCCCGAGGAATTTCTGTGAACCCCAATAAAGTAGTGGCTATTCAAGCATGGAAGAGGCCAAGCACTGTGAGTGAAGTGAGGTCATTTATGGGGATGGCAGGGTATTATAGGAGATTTATAAAAGATTTTTCAAAAATTTCTACACCACTCACTAACCTAACCAGGAAGAACCAAGCTTTTGTTTGGTCAGAAAAATGTGAAAAGTCTTTTGAATAGTTGAAGGAGGCATTGGTGAATGCTCCAATTTTAAAGGTACCTCATGGAAATGAAGAATTAGTTGTATACACTTATGCTAGTGGATTTGGCTTGGGTGCAGTGTTGATGCAACAAGGCCAAGTCATTGCATATGCATCCAGACAACTTAAACCCCATGAAGTAAGGTATGCCACACATGATCTCGAATTAGCAGTTGTGATCTATGCTTTAAAACTTTGGAGACATTATTTGTTAGGCACAAAGTTTGAACTTTACACTGACCACAAGTCTCTAAAATATTTATTTTCACAAAAAGATTTGAACATGAGGCAACATAGATGGGTGGAGTTCTTAGCTGCCTATGACTTTGACATACTCTATACACTAGGCAAAGCAAATAAAGTTGCAGATGCTCTAAGTAGACAGCATGCTAAATTGGCTATGATGATGATAGAAGAATTTGAAGACTTGTCTTTGCTAACTGAGTTAGAAATTGGGGAGAATGGTTGTGTGCACATTGATGAGCAGATGCATGGTGCACAAGAAGATAAAGGGAAGTTAAGCTTAATGACACTTCAACCAGATTTAATTCTGAAGGTAGGAAAAATGCAAGAACAGGATGCCAACTTATTAGATAAGAAAATGCTCCTCTCAAGAGGGGAGGAAGTGATGAATCACCATATTGATAAAAATGGTTATATGAGATACCAAAATAGGATGTGTGTACCAGAGGACACAGAATTGAAGAAAGAGATATTGAATGAATATCACAGAAGTAAATACTCCATACACCCAGGCAGCACAAAAATGTACCAAAATTTGAAAAGAGACTTCTGGTGGAAGGGGATGAAATCTGATGTAGCTAAATACATTGCCAAATGTATGACTTGCCAACAAGTCAAAGCTGAAACCCAAAGGCCATCAGGGTTGATGCAGCCTCTTAGTGTACCACAGTGGAAGTGGGAAGACATATCTATGGACTTCATAGATGGACTGCCTAGATCTAAGAGAGGTAATACAAGTATATGGGTGATAGTTGATAGGCTAACCAAGGTAGCACACTTCATCCCAGTCAAGTCAGAAAGGACAGCACCAAAATTAGCTTAAATTTTTATAAAGGAAGTGGTAAAGTTACATGGCATTCCCAAAACTATTGTGAGTGATAGGGATACCATCTTCACTTCAAAATTCTGGAGAAGCTTTCAAGAAGCAATGGGAAGTGAACTATGTTTAAGTACTGCCTACCATCCTCAATCAGATGGGCAGACTGAGGTAGTAAACAAAGTTTTGGAGGACATGTTGAGGGCATGTATACTGGATTTTGGGGGCAACTGGGAAGATTATCTTCATCTAGTTGAATTTACATACAACAACAGCTACCAAAGCACCATAGGAATGGCTCCATTTGAAGCCTTATATGGTAAACCCTGTTTGTCACCTGTTTGTTGGGTGGAAGCAGGAGAAAGGTCTATTTTAGGACCTGAGTACATACAAGAAACTAAGGAGAAAATTGAGTTGATAAGAAGAAGAATGGCAGCAGCCCAAGATAGGCAAAAGAAATTTGCAGACGTGAGAAGGAGGCAGGTGGAATATGAAGTGGGAAATTTTGTTTTCATCAAAATCTCACCTATGAAAAATGTGCTGAGGTTTGGAAAACAAGGCAAGTTAACCCCAAGATATATTGGACCATACAAAATTCTGGAAAGAATTGGTCCCTTGGCATATAAGTTGGAATTACCAGAAAACATGCAAGGTATACATGATGTTTTTCATGTATCACAATTGAGAAGGTGGGTCCATGATAAGGCAGAAATTCTTGAGACCCCAACCCAAGTGCAGATAAATTCTAATTTGATTTATGAAAAGGATCCAGTGGGAATTTTGGCAAAAGATGTGAAGAAGTTGAGGAATAAATCTCTGAAACTTGTGAAGGTACAGTGGAGTCTTGATCCTAGTGATTGCACATGGGAATTAGAAGACAAAGTTAGGATGAATTATCCTAAGCTATTTCAGATTAAAGGTAATTCTGATTGTTGATTGTTTTCTTTTTTTAGATGCATATGTTTTTAATTATTATAGAACTAAAAATCTATTTGGTTGAGAATGTACTTGTTCTCTGAATTAAGTTTAAAATTTATTTTAAGCTTAGGAAAATTGTGGGACACAATTTCAAAAAGGAGGGGTGTATGTAATGACCCAAGATTTTAGGAATTTATTCTGAAAAATATAAATGAATTCAAAATAATTTTTGAATAAATTTTGAAAGGGGATTGATATAGCTTGATAGTGTATCAGTATGTGTGTACATGTGTGCACAGGAAATGCACATGAACTAAAGCTAAAAGTCCCTGAACTCTAAGAATAAATACATATTGATATGTATGGGAATATATATATATATTTAGATTAAATCCTTAAAAGTTGTATGCATGAGTAAATATACATATATGGATGCTACTGAATATTTTTGAGTATACATGTGCATGTGTGTGTCAATACAGAATGATGTGTAAATATATATATATGGGTGTGCTAATTATTTCAGTAAGACTTATATAAATATATATATGTGTTAATAAAATACTAGAGTTCAAATTAGTAAAATAAAATATACAGACATATTTTAGTATATAGGCAGAAAGAAAGAAAAACTAAGGATAGAAAAAGGAGTAGTCCTCTTGTAAATAAATAAAGGAAGTACATACCATTTACATGAAAGCTAAAAATAGGAAAAAAATAAGACAAAACAGGGAAATGCTTGGTATAGGCAGAATTAGGAAGAGTATTTGATAAATAACAAATCAAGTCACATTTTTAGCATGATTGTAGACAAAGGAAAAAGTATTTTCTGAAAAGCAAATTTCTGAAAAGAATATAACCACTTTTCTCTTCACCTAAATTAAGCCGGGAAGGGTAGAATTTTGGGTTTAAATAAAATGCAGATAACACAATTTTTCTGGTGGGCAAAAATGGCTTTAGCCAATACCCAAAACCCTAAGGAAGACCCTGTATATATATATGTATATGCAGCAGCCTCCTCTCCTTCTCAGAAAAGAACTTGGAAAAAAAAAAGAAACAACATCATAGAAATCATAAGGCAAGGGAAGGAAAAGAGTTTGAGGCTAAAGGCAGAAGTTCATCAATTAATTAAGGAAGCAAAGAAGAGAGCTAGGTGAGAAAACTCACTCAACAACTTAAGGCACTAAGTCCTAATGAAGGCAGCCAGTTATAAATGAATTTTTCTTAAAAGTATATGTGATTGTTCTTTAGAAATTAAGGATGCTTTAATGCTTGCTAGTTGTTCTGATTGTTTCATTCTTAATATGATCAGTATGCATGAATAGGTAATTTAAAAACCCAGATCTCTTTCTGATATGATATTAGATAGAAATATAATAAATACCCAGAAAATAAGATGTTGAATATAAGCAAATAGTGTTGGTTTTGGCTCAACCCAGAAGAATTGATAAGTATATGGGCTGCAATATACATATGTATATGTGCTGAGGCTTATTATTAAAAGGAATTAGGAGTGTAATAGGCTTGCCTATGTGCTGATACTCCTGGTTCAAAGAAAATATACAATAACCACCTAGCAGATAGATTTTGTGATTTAGGAAGCTTGGTCAATCTGAGTTAACTAAAGCACAGATGTTTGCAACAAAATATTCCAAATAGAGCCATAAACCAATGTTAGTTGTCTATACCTCTTCTAAATTGCAAGAACATGTTTTAATAAATTGCTTGATTGCCTCTGTCTGTTTATATGAATGATGAGGAATGTTATGAGATGAATGCTTATTTTAGTGGAATGACTCACTGGCTGGGTTACCTTGAAAATTTAAAGGATAAAACACCTGAGAAACTTGATTAGGAAAATGGGGTCAAGATTACTGCAGGAATGACTTGTGTTCTTGAGTAATGCAAGTTGACACATGGCTTGTTTAAGTCCTGAGATCTTTGTGTAATGGAGTGAATTAGTTCATTACAGTGTGTCCATTGATTCATAAATATTGCAGATGAGACCAGGATAGATAAATATACCAAGGTAAAAATATTTGAGATGATGAGAAAACTAGAGTTTTTCCCAGAATTGAAATATGAGGATGGAATAAATGATTTAACTCATATTGGTTATTTTCCTGTTTGGTGTGAATGATTGTTTGACTATGACTGAATTGTATGCTTGAATGTATGTGCCATATTTATATATGTAGTCTCTGGAAAGAAAAATTAAAGTGTGCACATGCACAATGACACAGAGCATGCACACAAGTATGACCTGATTCCAAAGGGCAGAACTTTATGTATATGTACTTAACTTGATTTTAACCTAATTAACTAATTGCTTTTGTGAATTTTCTCATACCAGACATGTGTCTGACCCTAGTGTGCTAATGGCATCTGGGGTGTCTCATTTAAAATGAGGCAGTTTCAAATGCTTTTTCAGGGATTGCAGCAACTAAGTAGGAGTAGGAGCAAGGCTTTGAGAAGAAGATTATAGCATGCTAAACTTAGTTAGATAAGAGCCTAAATGATAAAATCCGCATGTATTAATGATTTAAATTGTTACTTGTATTAAGTGTTGAATATGGGATGGATATTTTGTTAAGTATTTTATTAAGAGATTGACTTGTATCTGGAATTTATAAATCTAGTTAATATCTGATATAAAAGAAGTTAATCAAAATATTGTAAGTGGATTTAGTAAGAACACCATGCTAAAATTAAATGATTATATTTTAAAAATGTATTAGTCAATCTTGAGTCTTTAGAAATGATTTAAGTTTTGGAAAACCTGGATAGTTGATCCTCAGAAAAAAATTAAATGGTTTTATTTTCTACCATGGCATATGTATACAAAAGATAATAGGCATAGGTTGAATGTTTTTATATGACTGCAAGGGTTCCATTTCAACTTGTTTTATGCAAATGTTTTATGCCTTATTTAAAAAAAAAGAAAAAAAAGGGAAGGGTCTGTAATATAGGAGTTGAAAGCAAGGTCCATAAAAGTTGCATATATGTAAATATTTAAACATGTTTTGAACAGATATTAGCACACCAGTACCTTAGTAGTTTTGACATAAAAAAAATCTGGATTCCTCTTTACTAAAGCTTTGGGCAAAAATGCATTTTAAGGCCTTTTGAAATAGGTCTGAGTAGAGAGACTGTTTTATCCATATTTTATTTGCTAAGTATCCATGTGTGAAGAAACTCACCCCGGACTGCATTTCATTTAGTTTAGTACTTTGGTACCAAGGAATCAAGCTTCTGGAAAATGAAATTTCACTTAGGAATGTCCCAGACATGAGCATGCATATGAGGTAGATCTTATAGGAAAGCAAACATAGAGAATGATAGATGCTTATATCATTTTCAGAGCATAGACACTACACTATTAATTTTTGTAGATAATCATAACATAATTATCTGACCTTATGGATCATATTTTAAAAAGGATCCAGCAAGAAACCAAGGATTAAAATCATATTGTTACTTATATAAATAAGATTTTATTACATAAATAGAAATTAAGCTATGTGGGGATTGATTAAATTTAATCAATCAAATATCCTCTTGTTTTCCAGAACTCTGATTGAAACAAGAGAGGCATATACATCTTCACATGTATGTGCATGTCTTTGTGAATGTACTGATATAATTATATTGGTTAAAACTTTTGATCCTGGATAAAGTTTGTTTATTGGAAAAAGAAAATGACCCTGGGAAATATATTTGTTAATGAATGATATATCTATATATCATCTCTGTAAAAAAAAATCCTTATGAAATTAAGGTAGAAATAGGAGGGTCATTTCAAGTACAATAAGTGGCTATATGTATCGATTAAATTAGAGCCTATTACTAATGGAGTTCCTACGAGATGGACTCCGGTGCAGTACAATAAGAGGCATTTTGCCTCTATGATTGAGAGGGCAAGCATGCGTGCATACGATGAGTCATTATGCAAGATGCATTTTCGGTGTTCTCCCTCTTTGGCAGAGTGTTGATGTACTTATGATGAGAGAGTTGTTCCCACTTTGGCCGATCATTAGTGTGAGGTTTGATCAGTAGGCTTGACCCATTGTGTTAGATAAGAATCCTTAGGTATTGGAGCTTAGGAGTTCACAGACACATGATTTACATTCTATACCACTTTGACTAGATTTAAGGTCAATTGAACTTAATCATCTTGTTAAACTTGTTCTCATTCACCGGACTTTTGTCTGACCCACCCCTTCTTTCCATTTTCCCCTACCACGGGATGATAGATTAGTAGATGATTGGACATAGTACGTGGAGAAAGGAGCTTCAAATTGGAGTTCTCATATTATTTTGTGTCCCGAGTAGGCATCTATTGTATTAAGTATTTGTAAAGCTTATATTGTACTTTGAGAACAATATATATATATATATATATATATATATATTTATAACAAGTATTTTGGAAACTGTTTTTATGATATGTCTATTTTGTATACTTATATTTTAATTCCTTCTGTTGTGAGATCTAAAACTATAGAATGTCTTAGAACTCCACCCTTATGCTTATGCTCTATAATATTTTAAAATCCTAACAGCTCGTATTTCTCGACATGACGTGTCCAAGGTCACATTTGGCTTTGGATCAGTTGTTGAGAGATGCGGGTTATTACATTTGGTACTAGAGCTTAGGTTTAGGATCCTCTAGGACTTAGGCATATACCGAGGGAACGTACTTGAAAAGTTAAAAAAATAGTTTTCAAAAATGTTTTTCGAAAACTTTTCAAAAATGGGTTTTTTTGTATATGTATATATATATAAAGTTTTCAATGAGATTTCCAATGATTTTATCTATAAGTAGAGATTTTTTTAATTCGTGCCTATACTATATGCGGGAAAGTTGAAAATAATTCCCAATCATAAATAGTGAGAATAAGTACAAGATTTAGGGGATAGGGTGAATCATGTCTAACTATGAGAGTTAATTATGATTTTCTAATATGTGTAATAATACACAACACCCTATACATTTGGACCCATTAAGGTAGTTGTTGGCTTATTTTTTACATAAGCAAATAGTTGTGGGTTAGAATAAATGTTAAGGCTATAACAGTTGAGGTGAAAAATAGAATTTTCACACTTATTATGATTTTGCCAATAAAGAAATGTTAGTAGAGGATTCCTATACCAACTAAGATTTATACCGAGAGACCAATAAAATAAGAAAAATTCCCCAATTAAAGTAGAAACCCTATTCCCATATTGGTAGTAGTTGCAAGGACTCATATTTACTTAAAAGAACTGCTAGAATTTTTCCATATTGAAGTTGGGTGTTGTATTGGAAAAGGAACTTGAGTTAACCATCTTTGGAAAGGAAATCAAAACCTTATGCACTTGAAGAATTGCTAAATATAAGTGGGCTTAGGTAATTAGGTTGTCGTTTCTACTCCAATTTAAGTGATAAACCCATAAAAATGTTTTCTAAAAATTAGAAATGGTAGATATATGATATTTTAAACAGAAAAGAAGTTGATGTACGATCTTATATAAAATAGTCAGATAAACTTTATGTGATTTGTGTAAAAAGCAAAATTAAGGAATTTGGTAAAAATCTATTTTCAATAACTGTTTAAAAGTTTTATTTGTTTTAGCACACTGTTGTATTTACCCTAATTATACATTTTGCTTTTAGTAAAAGAACTTTTGAAAATTTAGAGGTATGTAAGACCTTTTTTTGAACTCCTTTTGTAAATAAGAAATCGTTAGGTATTCGAAAAGTTTTATAAATGTTTTCGTTATACCTTAAAATAATAAACTAAAAATACTACATTATCTTTAAAATATGCTTTTGTGAAAATTACGTATTTATAAAAAAAAATTAGAAAGGCTTGTTTTGTGCACATTTTGTTAAGACAAGTTTAATCATTTTTGATAATTTAACTAAAGAAACCATCACAATCATAGTAAGAAGGAAACATTTGTTAAAAATAAAAGAAGGGTTTTGATGTTTTAAAAACTTACCAGTTCTGTGGAAATAAAGAAATATCAAAGTTTTTGATTTAAAAAGGTAAAGTGAGAATATTTTGGCTATCATCTAAATTAAAAGAAGAGAAATAGATAGGGGTTAGAAAAATAGGATTAAATAACCCACTAGGAAAGAATTTAGCTATGGAATTTAAAAGCATTGGAATGGTTGGAAGATAAAAAGGTGAAATGAGAATTTAGTTACCTTTCCAATCAATGGTTAAAACGGAAGGATAAAGTATTAAGTCGAACATTCCGTAATAGTGAAGAGTAAACACCACTATGTATATTTCCACCCAAGTATGGTTGGAATTATAGGATCCTTGCGCAAGGAAGAGTGAAAAGTATGATTTGGGTGAACGTATTTTTAAGTAAGGAAGTAGTAGGCTAAGATGCTTTATTAGATCAAGAATGTTGTAGATGCGAAAAGTTTTCTGGTTGGAAGTGTTAAAGGGACAAGTAAGGTCTACTTTAATCCGTATTAAGAGTGTAAAATAATGAATATGCATTTCTTTGACTACATTAGACAAACTTAAATGGAACAGTAAGTATAGATTTGGCGCTATAGCAACAAGATATCAGCTGATACCATATAGATGAGTAGGCTACGAGCAGCCCAAGTATTATATTGTCCCCATATAGGCTACGGGCAGACCAGGTGGGAAAGAATGTAAAGGTATCTATTTTATACATGTTATTGGAATTGTATCATTGTAGATGTATTCCACGTATGCCTATTATAGATTCCAGAATTATAGGGTTAAGTATAACATAAACTGGAATATGGGAAATAAGGGTTAAGTAGTCTCCAAATTAATGAAAACCTTCGTAAAGGAAATATTGTGATAAGTTCCATATCTGTAGAACTACAAGACCTAAGCAACTAAAAATGTAGAGTTAGTCATCACAGTGAATTTTTAAGTAATTGATATGAAGTATTAAGCACCGAATTTGGAGTTATTATAAAATGGAGTGGGATTTAGGTAGCATTTTGGTTAATTGGAATCACGTATGTAGCAATCCAAATTTCTATAAATAATCTAGTTTTTGTACAAAAGTGTATCGTTTGAAATAACAAGGAATATACCCCAAAAGAATGAAATGTACAAAATAGGGATAGTTATCGTATTTTGTACTGTCTATTTCAATTTTAACAAAAAGGATAATTCCTTATAATTTCAAGAATTAAATGTACAAGGCGCCATTCCACATTAAGTTGTCTTAACCATAAAATAAATGAAATATTTGGGATGGAGTAATAAGAAGTTATGGGTGGACATTAAGAAATGGTAAAGTTTTGGAAGTTCAAATGTCGAAGGTATCCTGAATAAAAGCAGTAGTCAAGATTCTTCAATGGAAGGTTAATTCAAGGATTTGAGTCTCCGTCATGAAAAGGATATTGTTATTTACAGGGATTGAATATGCTGAGGTGATTTTATATGAAATAAGTTCAGAAAATTTTGGTAAGACTTGAAGTAAGGGATAAAAAGTACTTTCCCCAATCATCCCTCATATTAGGAGAAGACTAATTTGGATACGTAGTTTTTGGTTTTATAACAATTGCATGTGAACAAAGTATCACTTAGGTGATTAGCGCCGGTGCTAAACAATCCTAGATTATAACTTTAATTAATTTTTGAAAGGCCGAGGAAATGATTCAAAAAGTAAAATGAAATGACCTAACCAGAATCGAATTAGAAGGGAGATCGTATTATTTGCAACAGTTAAGGAATCAATAAGTTTGGATAACCTTGGGTAAAATGGAGAAATAACATAAAGCTAAATAGGAAGTACCATGGGAGGAGACTCTATTTACCTTTTTGTTGTCCCACCTGGTATATAGAGGATGAAGTGATTAGATATACTACTGGATGATTTAAGACAGTTTGGTTGTGCATTGAGAATGGAATGAGGTTATAGTTTCACGACATCATACTTATGCTCAAGTTATTTAGAGTGGTGAAAGTTGACATCATTTGAGTTGTACCAAGCATTGCAAAGGGTTACTGATGCTCATACAATTGGATTAAAGATTCATGCCAATGGTAAAGGATGAGGAAGGAAGTTGGGAAATGAATTTGATTCATAAAGGGATAAGGATTGCACAAGATAAGAAGAAAGCATATACTAATAGGAGACACATAGAATGGAGATCCACGGTGGCGACAAAGTCCATGTGAACATCTTGCCTCATTGATAGATATTGGATTGATAATTTGAAAAAGTTAGCGCCGAGGGTTGTAGGGCCCTTTTTGATTTTGGATAGAGTTTGGGAGTTAGCTTATGGAGCGGAGCTTCCTAGAGAGTTGGCGGGAGTTCACAATGTTTATTTTATGTCACACTTGTGGAAGTGTTTATGGGATGCAATTACCATGGTCAAGTCATGTCAATTAGGAAAAATTAGGAAGGATAAGTGACCCTCTTGTTCGCCATGCACCTACTCACATTTTAAGCATGGGACAAACTAATTCCATAATAAAGTAATAAAACTAGTTAGAGTGCAGTGGGAAGACGGTCCAGTTCAGAGTACATGGGAACTTGACGAGAAAGTCCGAACTACCAATCCCGAACTCTTGTCTGGCGCGTTTCCATTTTAGTTAGGAATGTATAGATTACTTCTGTATTTAGGTTCTAGCCTAGGTAGAGACCATTAAATGGTAGGAATGGTTGTAAACATGTCAGTAAAACATGTTATGGGTGATGGATGCTAATGGATGTATTATATTTTTTTACACGTCTAGGATAGTATATCCTTTGGGTGGTACACACACTTACCTTATCTCTTATTTATTGTCTAGCTGTTAGATATGATACATATGGATGTTTAATTATTGTTTTGCTAGTGGATGATATACATGTGGATGTTGCATATGTTCTATATGGTTGTGCATACATATAGAATTGCAAGTACACTTATTTAGGATGTTGCATATATTTGGATGCATAGCATGAGCATTTTGCATAAACATGAGGTCGACTGAATCGGTAATCGACTACTCTTTTGCATTAGTATAGGTTCCTGTGCATTTCACGTTGCATATGTATATAGTGTAGTTGAAATTTTTTAAGGAATGTGATTGCTCATGGATGATGGATGAGTAGATGGTTGTAGTTATTGGTTGGTGTTTGTATGTATTACATTTTTCCATCCTTGAAGATTTTGAAAACGAAATCCTTTTTAGTAGAGAGAATGTAACACCCTGGAAATTTACGTAAACTTTAACAAGAATTTAATAGAAATTTAAACGGAGATTTAATAAAAAGAAGTAAATTTAATTAAAACAAGGACTAAAAAGAAATTATCTGTAGACGTTCGAATCTGTTTAGGAAACCTGCACCATTGCGTTGTAGTGGTATTCTGGATGATTTTCATATATAACACCTCAAAATCAGAGTTAGTACGGAGAAGTTACAGATGCTTGAAAAAAAATGAAAAAGAAATAATTGAACAAATAGAAATTTAACAAAGGTAGGTCGACGCAAGGTTCGACAGGTCAACCCATAGCCTTCATAGATCGACCCGTGGACTTCTTAGGTCGACCATGGTGCATCAAAAAGCAAAAACCTGGAGCTTTGTTGAGAGCGTAGTTCGACAGTTCTGATTAGTTCCTTCGTCTCTAAGTTTTGTTGATCAGATCCGATCTTAACAAAAGATTTTCTAGCCCAAATTAGCGCCCTAAATTCACTCCTAAAGTCTATAAATTGGAACTTAGGCTAACCCTGAAATCAATAGAAAAGTTTATCATAACTAAACTCCACCAAAATCCAACCTCTCCTCTAACCCCAAATCCTCTTAAAATCGAAATAAAATCAACCTAAATGAATGCAAGCAATTGAATTTAGATGGGGCAAGCGGAGTTAGCATGTGGAATGCCAAATTCTCAAGTGCATGAGCTTAGGCTTGAGGCGAGTGGGCACATATTAATAGTTTGATTAATGGAATTGAGTTTAGACTATTCTAAAGGATTAGGATTGCAGAAACCCTAAAATTTACTTGTTAAATTTAAGTTTGAATATGTTCAACCCTAAACCCTAGAATTTAATTTGAAATTGAATTATGGAATTGGTTAATTTGGCACTTGGTAATGATAAATCGAAAACCTAAATTCAAAAACCCTAAATTAGATTGGAATCTGAGAATTAAACTGGTTGTTATGATTAAATTAGTTTGTTAATCAACACTGTTAAAACACCACATATATCAAAAGCAGAAAAGAAAACGAAACCATGTAAAAGGTCAACCTGGGGATGTCTGGGTTGACCGGTAAAGGTCGACCAAGGGATTATCTTGGTTGATCGTTCGAATGAAAAATGTGTGACTTGAACATTGGCCTAAGGTGCAAATTTCATAATAAAAAATATAATTTGGTTAGAAATTATGTAATTAATGAACTGCTTAGTTGAGCTAATTTTATCTAAGTATATATGCATGAGTGGTTAGAAAGTTGGTTCCCTATTAGAGTGGTTAGGGTGATGAATGTCGCAGCGGTTGATATTGGTATGGGCGAATTTTATTTCGCAATGGTTGATTTTGGTCTTGGGCGATGTATATCACATATATGGAGTTGATTAGTGCGATTTTTTTTGCAGTGAGCGCAGCACTATCAAAGATGCTTTCTGAGAGAGTCTGGTACTAAGGGAAGATCCAGGTACGCACATTTTTTGATGCGATGTGATACATGTGGACGTCGATGTAGTATAATAAGTGGGTATAGGTATCGATTAAAATGGAGCCTGGTACTAATAGAGTTCCCATGAGATGGACCCCGGTGTTGTACAATAAGAGGCATTTTTCTACTACGATCAAGAGGTGAACATCCATGCATACGATGAGTCATTATGCGAGTTGCATTTTCGGTGTTACTCCCTCTTTGGCGAAGTGTTGATGTAGTTATAATGGGAGAGTAGTTCCTATTTTGGCCGATTGTTAGTGTGAAGTTCGATCAATAAGCTCGACCTATTAAGTTAGATAAGAATCCTTAGTTATTGGACCTTAGGAGTT
Source organism: Allium fistulosum (assembly GCA_030737815.1). Lineage (NCBI taxonomy): Eukaryota > Viridiplantae > Streptophyta > Magnoliopsida > Asparagales > Amaryllidaceae > Allium > Allium fistulosum. The sequence continues at coordinate 934,451,990 of CM060901.1, read as the reverse complement.
CATGAACATTGGATTTACATTCTATATCATTTAGAGTAGATTTAAGGTCAACTGCACTTAGTCATCTTGTTAAACTTGTTCTCATTCATCAAACTTTTATCTGACCTACTCCCTTCTTTCCATTTTCCACCACAGGATGACAGATTAGCAAATGATTGGACATGGTACATGGAGAAAGGAGCTTCACATTAGAGTTCTCATATTATTCATTGTTCCTAAGTAGGCATTTATTGTATTAAATATTTATAAAGCTTATATTGTACTTTGAGAACAATGTATATGTAAAACAAGTATTTTGGAAACGATTTTTTTGGGATGTCTATTTTGTGTACTTATATTTTAGTTCCTTCCATGTGAGAAATAAAAGTGTAGAATATCTTATAACTCCACCCTTATACTTATGCTCTGTGATGTTTTAAAATCCCAATAGCTCGTATTTCTTGGCATGATGTGTCTAAGGTCACATTACCCATTAGATTGATGTGTCGGAAGGTGCGGGTTCTTATATTTACTACATCAGTAAGCAATTTACTGAAATTGAAAAGAACTACCCGAAGTTGAAGATACTTGCCTATTGCTTGCTACTTGTGTTGAGGAACCTATGGCCATATTTTCAGGCTCATCCAATGTACCGATGGATTAATCTTTGAAGCAGGTAGTGTACCGACCTGAGACTTTGGGATGGTTACTGAACTGGAACGTTGAACTGAGCTAGTAGGACATCACTTACCATTTGAGGAGGGCGAAAAATGGATAGGCATTGATGGATTTCATTGCTAAATTTACCGTACGAGTTGGTAAAGAGGATGACGATATGGTTACGCTATCTCTGTGGAAAATATTTGTGGATGGAGCTTCTAATGAGTTCAGATCTAGGTCAGGGGTGGTACTTATGATTCTAAAAGGACTACTGGGTTTGCTATGCATTAAAACTAGAGTTGTCCATGATAAATAACGAGGCTGAGTATGAAGCATTGATAGTGGGACTCATGATAACAAAGGAAATGAGGGTAAGGACGTTGCATATATTTAATGACTCCTAGTTTGTGGTTTTCTAAGTGAAGAAGGAATTTCTGGCTATGGGTGCGAGAGTTGGCCCTTATCTGACAAAGACGATGGGGATTTTGAACGATATAGAACATTACATAATTACATACATCCCTAGAGAGGAGAATGTGAAGTCTGATTCACTAGCTAAGTTAGCAAGCTCCAGAGATGCGCGACTATTGGGGTTGGTTCCAATGGAGGTTTTATCATCTTCAAGCATCGATCAAATGGATGTCAACTAGATTTTGGAGACCGAAGAGGTCCATGACACCAATCAAGGACTATTTGTTTTTGGGAACTCTCTAGAAAGGAAGGAATGAGCGAAGAAACTCCTTCGTATAGCGCCACGGTTTGTAATGAAAAATGGAGTATTATATAGGGGAGGTTTATCAACCCCCTGCTTCGTTGTGTAACCACGGATGAGGGTAGGAAAATCCTTACGGAAATCCATGAGGATAGCTGTGTTGATCACATCGAGGGAGGGGGAAATTTAAGCAAAGGATATACTCTGCTACATATACTTCTCGCCAACAATAAACCATGATGTTGCTGATTACACCAAACTGTGTGACCATCGCTAGAAGTTTGCGAAAATTCCAAGAGCCTATTCCATAGAGCTTACGCAAATGATCAGCCCATAGCCATTTGTAGTTTGGGGAAATGATATAATTGGTATGCTACCAATTTCGAAAGGAGGAGCTAGATACACCATAGATTCGAAGTACTCGGAAATTATAATGGATTATGGAATTCTGTTTGGATGTACCAAGTTAAAGGATTTCTACAACTGGTACCAAATCGAGAAAAGCTTTTGGACAGTAGTACACCAATAGGCGAATGGACGGGTGAAGGTGGTGAATAAAATCACCAAGTCCATCTTAAAGAAATAGCTAACTAAACCCATGGGTCATTGGATTGATGAGCTTCCACTTGCATTGTGGGCTTATAGGACGACTCACAAGTCCGCAACTGAACATATACCATTCGCTTTGGCCTACTGATCAAAGGTCATGATTCCAATGGAACTAGAACTCCCTTTTTATCAAAAAATGTACTATAACCCCAAGGTCAACGAGGAACTCTTGTTTAAGTCCCTCGATTTGATAAGTGAAAAGTGAGAAGAGGTTGAATTAAGGGTAGCTGCTAACCAGAAAAGAGTAGCATGACATTTCAATACCAATATCTAGAATTGCACCTTTAAGACAAGGTATCTCATTTGGAAGCGGTTTCTCCAAGTAGGGGCACTAGGTACAAATTAGGAAGGTCCTTCTGTGATAGAAAAAAAGCTTGGAGATGCAACTTTCATGCTGACAACTGTTGATGGAATCTCAGTTCCTTGGGCATGGAATAAGGACCTATTGCGATGCTATTTCACTTAGTATTATTTAGTATATTTTCTACAAATAAGCCACCCTAAAACTTTCATGGTAGTGTAATAAGTCTGGACTTGCCACGTTTCTCATTTATAAGTAAAGTTAGCTTCTTGAACTAATGAAACCGCGTCCATGTAAGCAAAACCATGTGCTGCATGATTAGCAGTACATTCAGGTACCCAGAGATAGGTATCGACTCCTTTAATCTAAGATCAGGTGAAAGGATTATAATCATAAGGGTTGGTCAGATAATTCGACCCTATCCCTCGGGTATTAACTAATGCCCAAAAATAGGAAAAGTCGATGAGGGCTGCCCGAAATCAGGCTACTAAAGCGCCAGTTTCCAAAGATAGAAACTGGTGTATGGTTGAAATTTTTATGACCACGCTTGCGGCCTGGTCGGATGTGCTAGGTTGAGAGTTAGCGAGGAGGGTAAACGGATACTCTCGGTCGACACCTGAAGATATGTGAACTGGGAGTGGATGCCCAGAGATAGGCATTCAGAGCACTTGTTCCCAGAGATAGGAACTAGTGTATGGCCAAGACATCCATGACTACGCTTGGTGCCCAGTAGGACATGCTCGGTCAAGGATAAGTGGGGATGGTCTTTGAGTGATTTTGACCAATGCTTAGAGGTAGGTAAGGTCGAAAACTATACCTAAAGGTAGCTATCGTCGGACTCCTCCGATCCATAATCAGGACTAAGAGAGTATAATCGGTTGGGGGCAGTCAGATAATTTTTGCCACGTTTTTAATCTTTGACCAATGCCTGAGGATAAGAAGGTTCAAGTTATGATGCCCGAATTCTGGCATCTAGAGCGCCAAGTCTCGATGACAGGACTCAGTGTGTGGTAGAATTAAAAAAAGTATGATTCCACTCACGGCCCAGTGGGACATGCTTGGTCAAGGTTGAATGGCTAAAATCAATGGAAGACATCGATCATGCCCAGTTCTTGGTGTGATCGGAGTCGTCAGGATATGAACGTACAAACCACTATTTCCTGGAAATAAAAAACATGGAACTTGGACTATTTATAACTGGTTATCGATCGAGGAAAACCTGACCTATGATAAATAGGAATAACCATAGAGCTGGTTAACTATAAGTTTTTTTAGCCAAATAGAAACCTTTTGGCAATAGTAAACAGAACTAAACAATGGAATATAGTTAATGCAACTGTAGGAATTTTAATTATATGTACAAAGTTACAGTAAGTAAAAGCATTACACAGACACAGGCATGTATAATATGGATGAACTACAATACAAGCAGTTATATTATATATGCAGGCAGTTGTATATATGCAGAAGCAAAATATAAAGTGCATAAATGTAAATGGAATGGACATTGGAAGTGAAAAACAATCTTTAATTTCATTCAACCTTCATATACAACAGTTGCGAGGGCCGGTCGCGCACTATCATGGCCTATACACAATAGGAAAATAAAAAGGTATAACCAAAAAGAAAAGAAAGGAAACCGTCTCTACAGCAGCTAAGAGGAAAGCCTACATTTTGCACAACTTCTTCTTCTTGCCACCCTTGCTGCCCAAACCATTGGGAGGCTCTTTTAGCCCTTCTCACCCTTAGGTGAGCTGCCTTCATAAGGAGTGTGTCTCCTTTGGTGATAGTGATGGTAGAATCTTCAAGTTGGTTAGTATGGGGCTCCGGTGTCTCTATAATCGTCCTGCACTGCTGGCCCTTATAGCTTGATGGTAATAAAAAGTATTCTTCGAGAAGGCTTTGGCTCTTCGGTACCAGCAAAATTTTAAAGTCCAGGCTCGGTTTTGATCTTCACTTTGGAAATGTCGATCCTTGGCCTCTCCATCATGGAAATGGAAATAGTTGGGCCCAAGGCACTTACAATGGTAATGTTTTCCCCCACGGACTGCGTGGTATCGTCCAATCCCTCCAAAGCTGTAATTTTTTCGAATCAGGACTAGGAATGGAGCTACGGGGAATGCTTGGAATGATCGGTTCTATGGTTACAGATGTTGACTCAGTAGTAATTTCAACAGGGCCCAAGGCTCGTGTAATTGGCGGTAGAGGTGGATTAAGCATGGATTACCTATGAGTTCATAAATGGATAAGTAAAGATTAGTAACACTGTTAGGAAAGAATTGAAGGATCTCAAACACTACAGAGATAAGGGATGTACCTTAGATGGTTGGAGTTTCCATGGAAGAGGAGATAGTGATCTTAATTACCCTCTTCTATGGCCGGTATGATGGGATGAGAAATGGAAATGGAATATAAGGTTTGACAGAGGTAATTGCTGCAGAAGCTAGAATAGTCTGGGTTGCCTTGGAGCCGCCCCTCTCGAATGCTGGAATCTTCACCGTAAGCTCTTAGATCTTTGAAGATGATGATTCTATATGGCCTGATGCACTTAGACCAGCAGGAACTTTAGTGAAATCTTTAACAACTGTGCCGTCCTCTACAGCCAGGATTGCCCTTCCCTCCTTTAGCTTTAAGATGTCGTCGGCGTTAAGATATTTTGTTTTTAGTTCATCTTTGGTGAGGCTTTCACAAGACGCATTTGCATGATGTAGTATCTCTCAAGCATTGGTAAGAGTGACAAAATAAGTGCTTCCTAGCCACTTCAAATATTATATTGGATAAGGTTGGCATGAACAGTTATGGGTGGAATTTAGGTCTTCTTTTTCTTTGGTCATCTTCTCCTTTAGCTCGACTAGCTAGTTCATGGTTGCATCATGTGTTAGAACCTTGTATTTTGATTTTTTGATTGTGACAACTATATAAGTAAATATTATGTGAACTAACCATATTTGCAGGAGAAGATACTATTCTACTCGACAATAGATTGCAGACCAAGAATTCAGAGAGAAGTTTTCATTATTATTAATGGTTTGTCTATAGTCTAGTCTAGTAGTTGATTATTGTTGAAATCTCTCCTAGGTGGTATATGCACACACACAAGTACTCAAAATTATTTTCGAATCATACACACATAAAGTATTTCATTTATTTCAAGTTCCGCTTATAAAAAAATTTCACAAGAACCTTTAATATGACAGAAATATAGAATTCAGCCGATTGAATCACGGGGTTCTCTCGACTGAACACATGTGCACATGCATAGTGCACTTGAAGGTTCAGTCAACTTAACCACCCTATTCAGTCGATTGAATTATGTGGTTTTTAATATAACACTTTTAATTTGAATTTTTTTAAATATTCAGTAGACTGAAATCTTTTCCTCAGTCGACTGAAAATGCATAACGGCTATTTTCTGAACGGTCACTTCTATTCAAAGAACAGAAACAACCCTTGATTCAAGAGTTGTTTCTGTATCTTTTGACCGTAACTTTCCATGAAGAATTTCAACACATAAACTCTATATATAGCCTTCATTTCAGTTGTTGTAATCACCTAATTTCTAATTCTATTCTCATATACTTATTATCTAATCATTCTGCCATTTGCGCTCAAATTCTTGTTCTAATCACTTCTTCATTCAAGCACAAATTCATTTGTGATTAAATTAACTTCCAATCTTCATAAACTACACTATATACCACAAAGGAGAAAACTATAGGAAAGGTGTACTCTAAAGACTTATCTGTGCTATTAAAAGAGCACAATCAATCAAGAAAATTCTCTATACTGTTGAATTTCTGTTCGGTTGCTCAGGTGGTAGAAGTCCTATTTAGTTGTCTAGGTAGTAGAAGTCTTGTTTGATTCCTCAAGCGGTGTAATGAGAGGGTTGATAGTTAATTCCAAAAGGAGTTTGGGACGGGATGAAAAACGGGAGTTCGAACCAGTATAAAAATCCCTGGTGTCATTTACTTTACTATTCACTTTTTATATTCATATTCCTCACTAGTAGATAACTTAGATTATATTCCATATTACGATCCTTAGCAGCACTTTCATTTAGTATCAGAGCAAGGTCATCATATAACCATAACTCGGTTATTTGATATTCAGTTAATATGGAAAATAACACTAATAAAGGTTTTGTTGAAGGTCAATCCACTGCACGACCACCACTATTTAACGGTTTGAATTGCAATTATTGGTCAACTCGAATGAGAATCTTTATGCAAGCAAATGGTTATGATACTTGGAATACTACTCAAAGTGAATACACTATACCTACTACACCATTTGCAGAATGGTCAAATACACAAAAGTTAGAAGCTACATCGAATGCAAAAGCCAAGAATATGTTATTTTGTGCCTTAGATAAAAATGAATTTAATAGAGTTAACATGTGTACAACTGCTTATGAAAGTTGGATAACTCTTAAAGTCGCACATGAAGAAACTAACAAAGTTATGCAAAGCAAGATTTCTATGCTCAAAAATCAGTTCCAAAATTTCAGAATAAGACCAGATGAAACTATAAATGATATGTATTCTAGATTCCAAGACATACATCATTCGTTATCTCGTGTTGTTTGATGTTATTGTGTTACATTGCTCCTATTATCTATGATGTTGTTGTTTTAGTATTTTGAAACATGGTTATCTATGGTGCTAATTTTATTTTTCCTCCTGCTTATCTATGATGTTTCTATGCTTATATATATATATTTTTCGTGCTATCTATTTATTTCTTTTTGTCGATGATAAAGTAGGAGAAATTGTTTAATAGGGGGAGTAAATCATTCAGGGGGACTAAATCATTCTTATAAAAATCTTTATAAACACTTACATAGTTGTCATCATAAAAAAGGGGGAGAATATTAGAACCTTGTATTTTGATGTTTTGATCATGACAACTATATAAGTAAATATTATCTGAACTAACCATATTTGCAGGAGAAGATACTATTCTACTCGACAATAGATTGTAGACCAAGAATTCGGAGAGAAGTTTTCAATATTATTAATGGTTTGTCTATAGTCCAGTCTAGAAGTTGATTATTGTTGAAATCACTCCTAGGTGGTATACGCACACACACAAGTGCTCAAAGTTATTTTCAAATCATATACACATAAAGTACTTCTTTTATTTCAAGTTCCACTTACAAATTTTTTTCCCAAGAACCTTTAACATGGCAGAAATATAGAATTCATCCGATTGAATCAGGGGGTTCAGTCAACTGAATACCCGTACATGTGCACAGTGCACTTGAAGATTCAGTCGACTGAACCACCCTATTCAGTCGACTGAAATATCGGTCTTTTTATATAACACTTTCAATTAGATTTTTTTTTTTAAATATTCAGTAGACTGAAATCTTTTCCTCAGTCGATTGAAAATGCATAACGACTATTTTCTGAACGGTCACTTCCATTCAACAAGTAGAAACGACCCTTGATTCAAGAGTTATTTTCGTATATTTTGACCATAACTTTTCATGAAGAATTGCAACACTTAAACTCTATATATAGCTTTCTTTTCAGTTGTTGTAATCACCTTATTTCTGATTCTATTCTCATATACTTATTATCTAATCATTCTGCCATTTGCACTCAAATTCTCGTTCTAATCACTTGTTCATTCAAGCACAAATTCATTTGTGATTAAATTAACTTCCAATCTTCACGAACTACACTATATACCACAAAGGAGAAAATTATAGGAAGGGTGTACTATGAAGACTTATCCATGCTATTAAAAGAGCACAATAAGTCAGGAAAATTCTCTGTATTGTTGAAGTCATGTTCGGTTGCTCAGGCGATAGAATTCCTATTTAGTTATCTAGGTAGTAGAAGTCTTGTTCGGTTGCTCAGGCAGTGTAATACCTATTTCTTCGGGTTAAGAGAGGGTTGACGGTTAAATTTCAGAAGGAGTTTGGGACTGGACGTAGAACGGGAGTTCTAACTAGTATAAAAATCCCTGGTGTCATTTACTTTACTATTTACTTTATATTAATATTCCGCACTAGTAGATAACTTAGATTATATTCCATATTACGATCCTTAGCAGCACTTTCAGCATGGTCGACCTAGGCCTTCTGTTTCTTTGTTTTTGCCAAAAGCAAGGAGGATTCAAGCTTCTCCTTATCAGTACGGAGTTCCTAAATGCCGACTTCCTTGTTCTAGAGAGCCTTGTCTTTTTCTAGGAGGGCCAGGTCCTTGGTTACGAACTGCATTTTGAGAGCGGCATTTTCTTCATGAGCAATTTTTACTAGGTTTCTTATCATGGTCTCGGTCAGATTGTGAGCGTTTTCATCTTTCAGCTAAGTCTTTGGTCTTCTTCATTGATGTTCGAGCCACGTCTATTTCTTTTACAGTCTTGGCCAAATCCTTTATATATTACTCTATGATTCCGCCGTTGCTCTTCTTCTCAGACTCAAATGATTAGATATTGGTTTGATCAATTCTATTGGTGCCAAAGAGGGTGAAGATGAGCTTTTTCCACTCATACCCTTAGTCTATAACCTCCTAGTTAACTCCAACTCTACGATGGGCCTTTTCCCTTGGGCTTTCCTTCAAGTCATGATCAAATTTGACCCCAATCAGTAGAGGTAGGGGAAAGTGGCCTGCAATCTGCTCATAGTAGCCAAAGGTGAAGCTTAGCAAATAGAAACTCCTTTGGATTGGTAGTGTAGTGGAACTGTGGTGGTAAGAGAAAGCAAGGCCAGAGTTTGTTGTTGTAGAGGAAGTTGTGGTTGGATTGAGGTGGGGGAAGGCCAGAAGAGGAACCATGGCAATCTCATGAGTCCTTGTGCCCTTTCCCCTGATCGTAGCATTCTCTCTCATCTTCCTGCCTTTTCTTCCTTTCTCTTTCCACCAAGAAGTCAAGTTCTACTTGGCACTCTTTATCTTTCCTTCAAGCTCTTTCTTCATCTATTTCCCTTTCTCTATAAGATCTAGAACAAGAAGGATATGGCTTAGGAGTAACTTTCCTTTATTCCGAGATGTTGGGTAAAGATATCTTAAGTAATCTCTTCCCATCGTACCTAAAATAAATGAATGGATTGTATTATTTTTGGAACAATGGAATGTGAGAAAATGCAAGGTATAAGTGTTCATGTTCCTAGAAGTGTATGGAGTGCTGGTGTTGCCTTAAGTAATCTACAAACCATGTTCAGGAGGTAGTAAAGATGGAGTCTCACCTCCTTTAGTTAAGATGCCCTCGGATGGGAAGCTGAATCCAATAAAGCACTTATGGAGAAGATCGTTAATAGGAATGTCGAGATCACTCAATAAACCGAAGATGCTTTCCGAGTGATCGGCTAGAGGAGTTTCCTCGATTATCGGCGTTGTACTCGGTTCTGCAGACTATTAAGAGGTCTTAATAATAATTCACCACATATATGATGGGGATAGAACTTTCTATGCTTTCTAGATATTTCTCTCTGTACAACTCATCTCTTCCTTGATTAAAAAACTCATCGTCATCGTCTTCTTTATTACCTTCTTCTTCTTATTCTCTCCTCCTCCTTCTCTCCCTTCTCCTCCCTCATGAATTGTTTCCATTTCAACCCTTTCTTCCACTTCCACTTGCAATTCACTAGCAACATGTACTCTCACCGCTCTATCAATGGATTCGTTGATGTTCGCCATGCCAGATAGGCCACCAACAACCCCATGGATATCTCTGCTAGAGCTACGTATATGGGAAGAAGACTTGGTTAACAACTTAGAACCTCTTGATGGAACTTCAGTACGAATGATGAAGCATTCAGGATGTAGAAGGCTGCCTCGATGAATGTTTTCATTCATCAGCAAGTAAGCGGTAGTACAGGATTGAATATTGATTCTCTTAAGGGTTTGAAAAGCCTCAAAACACTCTTCACTCATGTCTCGAGTAGAGATATCTACGGAGAAAATGAATAACAAATTAAATACTCGAATAGTGAGAATCTAAGTACAGGGAAGAATGAAATGGAAGAAGTCTTATGTCTAGACAACGAGGGTCGATTGAAGCCATATGGACATCGAACAAAGTAATCATTCTTGAAGTATGAGCGCTTGTTGTGGAGTGCTTCGATGACCTTACACAGACACCAAGCTTCGATAATCATTTAAAAGGGAGACTCACTCAGCTGCTTGAAGCTTGGCACATGGGTTAGGTCCTTAAAGGTTGGAGTTCACTATAATTGAATCATGGACAAGATGTACAAGGAGCTCAACAAGGCATAACCGTTAGGGTGGACTTGACTAGGAGTGAGCCCGAGCTCTTAGAGGAACATTTAGAGTTATGGATTGAAGGGAGGTACAATGTTGCTTAGGAACATGTATTTATTGTAAGATGTATAGCCTATTGGAGGATTGTGTGCTTATTGATCGCCTATTGGGAGCAAGACGTCACTCTCTAGTATTCTGTATATGGTACAAAGCGACTGGTAGTAAGAAATGTCAGCATTTGTTATAGAGGATCATTTAGAACTCTTAGGCCAAATCATTCATTTAAAGGAGGAGGTTGGTCCTAGATTGGATCCGCTGGCACCATCATCCTTTGTAATTCAACAATGATCGAGCGCCTAGGTCCGGTTGGTGTAGAGTTCTAGGCCTAAGCTGTAGTAGACCTAGCTTCGAGAGGCGTTGATGGCCCAGTGACAACGTTGAAGCATGGTCTATGGAGAGTCATTATGAATAGGAAAACTCGATGTTGAACATGGTCAGTTATGCTTATTTTGAAAGTTTATTTTAATTGTGAACCCATGTGGCCGGTGCTCAGAATTTAGCGGAAGTCAACATGTGTTGACCAATCAAATTCTGAAGATCGACTGGGATAATTGAAAGTGTCAATCTATATAGTGCAAGTTATGTGTCAAATACATGACAATCAAACCATTCTGTGTAGATAGCATGCTCATGCTGAAAAATAAGTGACATCACACGATGAAACTATGCATCAGATCATACCCGTTATCGTTAGATAATCGATAATGGAATCACTATCTAAAGTGACATGAAGCTTTCTTTTACAGGAACACATGAAGTGTAGTGATTGAAAATGCTATGTAATAGAATTATTTAAGCACTAGAGTGTGTTTGGCATAACTGTTCTGTGGGAGAGAATGACGATTTATGATCGATCGATCTTGGGAAGGAAAAGTTAATGCATTTGAAGTGTGTATGGCATAAATTCACCATCACTAGGCAAAAACAGAAGCAAGGTTAGAGAAAACCCAAAGCCAACCCTAGAGAAGTAATGGGTCATCGAAACCCAGGTGCTTGTAGATTGGACTTCGGGTCAGGTTTAGGTTTTCCTTGGGAAGACTTCGGGTCATGCCCAGATCTGCCTTAGAAGAAAAGGAAACTTGTCATGGGCATTGCCCAAGAGATGGAACAAGGGTAGACCACAAAATCGTAGCCCCAACCAGTTAACAAACATGGATGACCTCTAGCCATTGCTAGAGATGGCTCAGCCAATGCCATTGTAGTGAACACTCAACAACCCACCTGAGATTTTAGTTTAGAATCTGGACTGAAGAGATTGGGCATGACTTCTTTAGAGAAGGCAGTGGTGATTAAAATATGTGACGCCCCACCTCTATGCTCACAATAACAAAGGTTATTATAAGGAATAACATCTGCTATTGCGAAGAATAAGGCTTGTTAGAAGCGACCATCCGTAAGTTATGCCTTAGACGAGTATTGATTTCATCGATAGGAGTTGTGTAAATTACTCCCAAAGATATATATTCAATCCAAATCTAAAACGAAACTACGGTGGCTAAAGAAAAATCCAAAACAACTCATAATAATAATAACACAGATAGTATAATCACATCAGAACAGAAATATCAGATATATAGCGGAAGATTAGTCTGGAATACATGCTACAACAATCGATGGTTCACATGAACTGATACATATACATATCCATCAATACATACATAAGATGAGAGTCAAATAACCAAAAGAACTCCTCGAAGGCTAGACAAAAGATGATGTGAAATCCCAAAAGCTGAAGCTGCTACTGAATCAGAGATAGAGATTGCCCTGAAATGACTCGGTCTGACCCGAGTATTATTTAAAAGAAAATAATAAACGGATCAGTCTAATTTATTCTCAAAAACAAGTGAATTATAAATGTCACTTAAACAATTAATTATAGTCTCGAATGAGACTATACAACATAAATAATCAGCATAGTTTAAATGAAGAAATCTCAATTTAAACTCCATCAAAATCAGTTTTCAAATTCACAATTGAATTTAAAACAGCAATACGCAAATTTATAACCTCAGATGAGATTATACTCAAACTCAACTTTCAAATTCATAATTGAATTCAAAGCCGCAATTCACAAAATCCAGAAATCAAAATAGATAACTAGAAAATCAACAGTCGCAAAATCTAAAAATCAAAACAAGATAACTAGAAAAACCAACATAAAAGGTGGATCGATCCCATCAGATGGCGAGTTTTTAATTCGCCGCACGTGCATCAACAAATGGCCGAAGCCTACCAAGTACTCAACATAATTTTTGGCGCCCAACAAATGACCCGAAGGTCCGCAGAGTGACCCGAAGGTCTAGTACTGGTATTTGACCCGAAGGTCCATCATATGACCCGAAGGTCCATCATAGTGGCTCGAAAGCACACGAAATCATCAAATATTTCAATTAACGAGTCCGGAATTAACCGAAATAGCAAACGCACATGTCCCATACCACGTGTTTTACTAAATCGTTTGATTCTCTTCATCGTTTCCTTGAAAGTGCAAATTCATCAAAATAATCAAACAGCAGATATTTCAATTAACGAGTCCGGAATTAACCGAAATAGTAAAAGTGTGGTTCCATACTCCGCACTTTTGCTAAATCGTTTAAATCTCTTCATCGTTTCCTTGAAAGTGCAAAATTGTGTATTTTATAAAATTACGTTTTACGTTCTCAAATGGACAAGTCCGGAATTTAACGAATCAGTAAAAGTAAGGGTTCATAGTCCTCAATTTTGCTGAATCGTTTAAATCGCTTTCTCATTCTTTTGAAAGCGCAAACTGTAAAATTTTTGAAAACAATTTCAATTTAAAACCATTTTTAAAACACGTGATTAAAATAGTAGCATCTGTAGCAATTTAGTCAAGGAAATTGCATTTCTCAAAACGCCGTAAAAACGAATACCAAATCAGTGTTGCGAGATAACCGCTTAAAAATTCACTTTAATTTGATGGTTACTGAAGTCAAAATAACAGAAATTTTTATTCGTCAAAAATGTCACCAAAACAACACGCTACAAAAGTATTTTACCGGCGTACAAATTCCGTTATAAAAATAACGGCAACAGAATACGTTTTAAAATGTAACACCGGTTCACAAAATCTAAAATAGTGGACTACTCCACTATATTCAACAATTATTTCACGGTCACAACAATCTTTAAAACATGTTTGCTAGAATGAAATAGGTAACTTTTACAAAAATCTGAATGCAATTAAATAAAACGCACCCTGACCATATTTACAAATGCAAATGATCAAGGCAACGAATAGGCTAAATATAAATTGCAAATACCAGAGACAAGGCACTGGGACATGTATCAGTGCATAGCATCAATGCAAACTTGGGTTTCACGGATGCAATATAGTGTAGACTCACGCATGAAACAAAACTCACGCATGCATATATTTTTTTTTCTTTTTTTTTTTTTAGACTCACGCATGCAACAAATCTCACGCATGCAACACAACTCAGTAAAACTCACACATGCACTAGTACACACGTACTGCTAATAATTTGAGATATTAGTGCAAAGTTGTTTTATAACAAGGGCTTCAACAGAGCATAGAAAAGAGACACATGTCCACAAAAATGAAATAACCCGAGCTTTCAACTTCTAACACTTTTTGTACACTAACACATTATTATCCTGACCATATTCACACAAGCAAGAAGGAACGTGACTAATTAAAATGAATGTAAAGTTTTAAACTCTTGTACACAAAAATGAAATGTCAGGACTTAGATTACTTTGCAAACTTACTTGCACAAACGAAAGTATTTGCCTAAACAAAACTACAGGCGTACACCAAACATGAAATAGATAAAACAATTCAACTCAGACTACACCTTTATACACGCACGCAAAGAAATAAAGGTCAAGGCAATATAATTTGCACCCAAATACAAAGTGGTTAATAAATTAGAAACGTGAGTTTTTGTTTTGCACTCACTCTATCATATGCAAGCATGTAAATCACAATTTCAAAGATCTGGCATCATAATATGCAGACACGCCATATTTGTTTCCAACGAATACTAAGCTTTGGGTAAAAGAGGCTGGCCACTACAAGTTCAATAAATCAAAGTACCAGAGTACTTAAATATGGTCACGCGTGCAACTGACTTCAACATGAAGTACTAACGATTGACAAAAATGCATGCAAATAAATTAGGCCTGGCATAGACACATCTTGTACGCAAAATTGTACAACCTGAGATGGAGAATAAATCAAAACTTGTGAGTTTAAAACTCACCCAGAATTTGCTTCAAATTTTGCTAGCAACCTAGATTGAAGAGGTAAAGATTGGAGCTGCCATTAAAAGTATTTTTTTTTTTTTGCTGAGCTATCAGAAGAGAATGAGCTAAAAGATGTTGCAAAGATTTTTTCTTCACTACCGAGCCCAAGTCAAAATGGAGGAGTGTTGAAAAGCATTTTTGTACAATTGCATTTAATGCAAACGTGCATTAATAATGTACTCGGCTGCAACACTTGATGGCAGCAGAGAAAAGCAATATTCACAATTGCTTTATGAAATGCAAACGTGTATATATATTTGATAAAATCAAACTAAGGTGACAGTACTCTCAATATACCTATACACTTGGTTAACTTTTGACTGTTAGCAATGCAAACGGAAAAATATAATGTAAGGTATACACTATATTCTTTTTCTTACAGTAATGCATTTTTGAACCCTCTGCATTTATAAAAAGAACGTGAACAAGTCATACTATTTGAATTAGATGACAGCTAGGTGGAGTGAATAAAATGTAACGCAATTCAACCGACTTTGCAATTTGAATTGCATCAATATTTTATTCTATTTTATTTTATTTTTAAATTTAGATTTAAAATTTTCTATTTAAAATATTCGCTCCGACAGTAATTTAAAAATTACGGTCGTTACCGATTTTAAAAACATTTATTACGATAGTAATAAATCACGGTCGTTACATACTCCCCTCCTTATAAAAATTGCGTCCCCGCAATTTTCATACTAGAAATAGTAAATAACACAACAATTTATCAAATCAAAGATTTAAAAGAAAAGATAGATACGAATACTCACCTCCATCCGAAGAGGAGAGAAAACTGGGATAAGAACGCTCGATGAATTCTCTGGTTTACCAAGTACAATCTTTGGGGTTTGCAGACCATTGAATCTTTACGAGCGGAACTTCTTTATTCCGAAGGCGTTTCACCTCCATAGCTAGCACACGAATAGGATTTTGCACAATAGACAAGTCGGATGAGATCTCAAGATCTTGCAACATAGGAGGATCAATAATAGAATCCGAATCTCGAAGGCATCGACGAAGCTGGGACACATGAAATACGTCATGAATTCCCAAAAACTGAGCCGATAGCGATACACGATAAGCAACTGGGTCAATGCGTTTCGTAATAGGAAACGGTCCAACATATCGAGAAACCAATTTCCCGGAGTGACTAAAACGCACCACACCCTTCATCGGGGAAACACGAATGAATACGAGATCGCCAACAGAAAATTCCAAAGGCTTCCTACGATGATCGGCATAAGATTTCTGTCTATTCTGAGCCTCCTTCATTCTCTGTCTAATAACATCAATCCTCTCCGAAGAATCACGAATATAATCGGGGCCGAGAACTAACTTTTCCCCCCGATTCCAACCAACAAGGTGGTGATCGACACGGCCTTCCATAAAAAGCTTCGAAAGGAGCCATACCGATACTTGATTGAAAACTGTTGGTATAAGAAAACTCAACAAGGGATAAGTGGTCTTCCCAACTACCACCAAAATCAAGAAGCAGTCTGATTGGACATGATAAGAATTGAATGGGCTGATTTGATCAAACGATCAACAATCACCCAAACACTAGTATGGTCCAAACTCGAACGAGGTAGACCATCAATGAAGTCCATGGAAATCTGATCTCATTGCCATAATGGAATCTCAAGAGGCTGCAAAAGACCACTGGGACGTTGATGTTCTGCTTTAACAAGTTGACAAGTCATGCAACGACTTACGTAACTTGCAACATCACGCTTCATACCCTCCCAATAGTATAAGCGTTTCATATCAGCATACATCTTGCTACTGCCCGGATGGATAGTATACTTAGAACGATGACAGTCCTCAAGAATGTCATTTCTAAGATTAGAAATATCAGGCACGATCAATCTACCCTTCTTCCGAATACAACCATGAATATCAATATCGAAATCCTTTAGATCATCACTTCGGGATTCCGATTTACAACTCCGGATAAGATAAGAAATATGTGGATCTTTCTTCTGGGCATCGGCGATGCGATCCAACAAAATAGGACGAGCTTCCATGCTAAATAAAAGCACCGAAAAATCAGAAACTGAAGGACGGTCTCTAATATCACAAAGAGATAAAGTTTCCAAAATATTCCACTCTGCTAGCATCATGGAAACAACAACTTGCTGCTTGCGACTAAGCGCATCAGCAACTCGATTACCCTCACCAGGGGTATACAGAATATCGAAATCATATGAAGCAAGAAATCCGAGCCAACGCTGTTGCCTCATATTAAGTTCTTTCTGAGTGAAAAGATACTTCAAAGATTTATGATCAGTGAAGGGAATAAAACGCTCGCCCAAGAATAATATCGCCGAATCTTTAGAGCAAAGACTATAACGGCTAACTCCAAATCATAGGTAGCATAACGAATCTCGTTAGGCTTTAGTTGTCAAGAAGCATAGGCAACTATTCTATCCTTTTCTCATGAGAACAACACCGAAACCAATACGGCTAGTATTGGTACAAATAATGAAGTCTTGGTTCCTTTCGGGAATCACAAGGATAAGAGTATCGAAAAAGAGCTCTCTCAAATAATCTTCTTTCCAGAAAAACTGAAACTTCAAAAATTACAATTATCTTTATGAAATCATTTTCTAGAAAATTTACTTTAAATAAGTCAATTTATTGTGTCAAATTGTCTCATCAAAGCGTTTAGGAGATTCCTATCGATAACGTTGATCAAGCGCATCGACCAAAATTCTTAAAGCACTCAATGGGCAATAAAATCACAAAATCATCTTTTATATGATAAACACACATCCAATTATACTTGTAAATAAATCTTATGAAAAGGATATGCAAAATTTTAAATTGCTGCTTTCATCCAAAATCAATAAATACACAAATGAAGTCATCGAGATATTCGTAGAATACTCGATTCATAAAATGGATGAAATAAGCCGAGCAAACTGAATGACATAATAAGTCATTCATAAGAATCATAACGAGTACGGAATGTAGTAAGGTAAATTCTAACTTCCGCAACTCGTAGCCAAATGAAAACTGATGGTAAGGTCAAATTGGGAGAACAGTTTAGCGCCACTTACTTGATCGAACATGTAATCGATCCTAGGTAATGGATACCTATTCTTGACAGTGAGCTCATTAAGCTTGCAATAATCGATGCAAAGCCTAAGAGTACCATCTGGCTTCTTAACGAAGACAACGACGGAGCCTCAAGGAGATGAGCTAGAACGAATATTGTTTGGCTCCCAATTCAGATAATTGTTGCTTGAGTTCCTCATTTTCCTTAACAGACATCCTCGTGGGCGGACGACTGACAGGATGAGCACCCGAGATAAAATCAATACGGAACTCAATCACCCTATTCGACGGCAAACTCGAAATAGGCTCGAAGACATCAGAAATTACAAACAACAGGAATATTAGCTATGATATCCTCCGATTCGAAGGAAGAAATGAAAGCATTCGAAGGATGGTTCGAAATATAATAGATAACTGCTCGATAGCATCGGGATGCTTGAGATATAAAATTCTTTCGGGACATAGGATTGAACTTCACAATGGACGAGCCAATCCATTCCCAAAATTATATCAAAACCAAGATGATCTGTAACATGCAGATTTGCATGAAAAGAAAAACCACAAAGAATAATCTCAACATCAACATACAACAAACCAAGAGTAGTGGATCCACCAATAGGATTCACGATCCTCAAAGGGTCGCAAAGACTAACAACATCCAAAGGAATAACATCAACAAGCTCCTTCGACACGAATGAATGTGGTGCACCCGTATCAAAAGAACTCTAATAGAACGACAATGAAATAAAATAAAACCTTCCAAATTAGAAGGAATAAAACCTTTGGGCTAAGAAGACTCACCATAAGCTTAAGCAACACCAAGCTTCCAAGATTTTTGAAACCTTTAAGAACAGTAAGACAATCAGAAACCCAATGCCCTACTTTCAAATTTAAGATTGAAAAGGAAATTAACAAATGGAATACTACGGAAATATGAAATATATTTCTAGACATATTCCAACTTGTTAGAGCAGATAAACAACGAAGGGATAGATTAGAAAGGCACGAACAAAACCCTCGAATAGTTGTAACACATGTTCCATCATACTTTTGTTCTGTGTTTATTATAATTTGTTCTGAACCTGGCTCTGATACCAAGCTGTGACGCCCCACCTCTATGCTCACAATAACAAAGGTTATTATAAGGAATAACATCTGCTATTGCGAAGAATAAGGCTTGTTAGAAGCGACCATCCGTAAGTTATGCCTTAGACGAGTATTGATTTCATCGATAGGAGTTGTGTAAATTACTCCCAAAGATATATATTCAATCCAAATCTAAAACGAAACTACGGTGGCTAAAGAAAAATCCAGAACAACTCATAATAATAATAACACAGATAGTATAATCACATTAGAACAGAAATATCAGATATATAGCGGAAGATTAGTCTGGAATACATGCTACAACAATCGATGGTTCACATGAACTGATACATATACATATCCATCAATACATACATAAGATGAGAGTCAAATAACCAAAAGAACTCCTCGAAGGCTAGACAAAAGATGATGTGAAATCCCAAAAGCTGAAGCTGCTACTGAATCAGAGATAGAGATTGCCCTGAAATGACTCGGTCTGACCCGAGTATTATTTAAAAGAAAATAATAAACGGATCAGTCTAATTTATTCTCAAAAACAAGTGAATTATAAATGTCACTTAAACAATTAATTATAGTCTCGAATGAGACTATACAACATAAATAATCAGCATAGTTTAAATGAAGAAATCTCAATTTAAACTCCATCAAAATCAGTTTTCAAATTCACAATTGAATTTAAAACAGCAATACGCAAATTTATAACCTCAGATGAGATTATACTCAAACTCAACTTTCAAATTCATAATTGAATTCAAAGCCGCAATTCACAAAATCCAGAAATCAAAATAGATAACTAGAAAATCAACAGTCGCAAAATCTAGAAATCAAAACAAGATAACTAGAAAAACCAACATAAAAGGTGGATCGATCCCATCAGATGGCGAGTTTTTAATTCGCCGCACGTGCATCAACAAATGGCCGAAGCCTACCAAGTACTCAACATAATTTTTGGCGCCCAACAAATGACCCGAAGGTCCGCAGAGTGACCCGAAGGTCTAGTACTGGTATTTGACCCGAAGGTCCATCATATGACCCGAAGGTCCATCATAGTGGCTCGAAAGCACACGAAATCATCAAATATTTCAATTAACGAGTCCGGAATTAACCGAAATAGCAAACGCACATGTCCCATACCACGTGTTTTACTAAATCGTTTGATTCTCTTCATCGTTTCCTTGAAAGTGCAAATTCATCAAAATAATCAAACAGCAGATATTTCAATTAACGAGTCCGGAATTAACCGAAATAGTAAAAGTGTGGTTCCATACTCCGCACTTTTGCTAAATCGTTTAAATCTCTTCATCGTTTCCTTGAAAGTGCAAAATTGTGTATTTTATAAAATTACGTTTTACGTTCTCAAATGGACAAGTCCGGAATTAAGCGAATCAGTAAAAGTAAGGGTTCATAGTCCTCAATTTTGCTGAATCGTTTAAATCGCTTTCTCATTCTTTTGAAAGCGCAAACTGTAAAATTTTTGAAAACAATTTCAATTTAAAACCATTTTTAAAACACGTGATTAAAATAGTAGCATCTGTAGCAATTTCGTCAAGGAAATTGCATTTCTCAAAACGCCGTAAAAACGAATACCAAATCAGCGTTGCGAGATAACCGCTTAAAAATTCACTTTAATTTGATGGTTACTGAAGTCAAAATAACAGAAATTTTTATTCGTCAAAAATGTCACCAAAACAACACGCTACAAAAGTATTTTACCGGCGTACAAATTCCGTTATAAAAATAACGGCAACAGAATACGTTTTAAAATGTAACACCGGTTCACAAAATCTAAAATAGTGGACTACTCCACTATATTCAACAATTATTTCACGGTCACAACAATCTTTAAAACATGTTTGCTAGAATGAAATAGGTAACTTTTACAAAAATCTGAATGCAATTAAATAAAACGCACCCTGACCATATTTACAAATGCAAATGATCAAGGCAACGAATAGGCTAAATATAAATTGCAAATACCAGAGACAAGGCACTGGGACATGTATCAGTGCATAGCATCAATGCAAACTTGGGTTTCACGGATGCAATATAGTGTAGACTCACGCATGAAACAAAACTCACGCATGCATATTTTTTTTTTTTTTTTTAGACTCACGCATGCAACAAATCTCACGCATGCAACACAACTCAGTAAAACTCACACATGCACTAGTACACACGTACTGCTAATAATTTGAGATATTAGTGCAAAGTTGTTTTATAACAAGGGCTTCAACAGAGCATAGAAAAGAGACACGTGTCCACAAAAATGAAATAACCCGAGCTTTCAACTTCTAACACTTTTTGTACACTAACACATTATTATCCTGACCATATTCACACAAGCAAGAAGGAACGTGACTAATTAAAATGAATGTAAAGTTTTAAACTCTTGTACACAAAAATGAAATGTCAGGACTTAGATTACTTTGCAAACTTACTTGCACAAACGAAAGTATTTGCCTAAACAAAACTACAGGCGTACACCAAACATGAAATAGATAAAACAATTCAACTCAGACTACACCTTTATACACGCACGCAAAGAAATAAAGGTCAAGGCAATATAATTTGCACCCAAATACAAAGTGGTTAATAAATTAGAAACGTGAGTTTTTGTTTTGCACTCACTCTATCATATGCAAGCATGTAAATCACAATTTCAAAGATCTGGCATCATAATATGCAGACACGCCATATTTGTTTCCAACGAATACTAAGCTTTGGGTAAAAGAGGCTGGCCACTACAAGTTCAATAAATCAAAGTACCAGAGTACTTAAATATGGTCACGCGTGCAACTGACTTCAACATGAAGTACTAACGATTGACAAAAATGCATGCAAATAAATTAGGCCTGGCATAGACACATCTTGTACGCAAAATTGTACAACCTGAGATGGAGAATAAATCAAAACTTGTGAGTTTAAAACTCACCCAGAATTTGCTTCAAATTTTGCTAGCAACCTAGATTGAAGAGGTAAAGATTGGAGCTGCCATTAAAAGTATTTTTTTTTTTTTTTTTGCTGAGCTATCAGAAGAGAATGAGCTAAAAGATGTTGCAAAGATTTTTTCTTCACTACCGAGCCCAAGTCAAAATGGAGGAGTGTTGAAAAGCATTTTTGTACAATTGCATTTAATGCAAACGTGCATTAATAATGTACTCGGCTGCAACACTTGATGGCAGCAGAGAAAAGCAATATTCACAATTGCTTTATGAAATGCAAACGTGTATATATATTTGATAAAATCAAACTAAGGTGACAGTACTCTCAATATACCTATACACTTGGTTAACTTTTGACTGTTAGCAATGCAAACGGAAAAATATAATGTAAGGTATACACTATATTCTTTTTCTTACAGTAATGCATTTTTGAACCCTCTGCATTTATAAAAAGAACGTGAACAAGTCATACTATTTGAATTAGATGACAGCTAGGTGGAGTGAATAAAATGTAACGCAATTCAACCGACTTTGCAATTTGAATTGCATCAATATTTTATTCTATTTTATTTTATTTTTAAATTTAGATTTAAAATTTTCTATTTAAAATATTCGCTCCGACAGTAATTTAAAAATTACGGTCGTTACCGATTTTAAAAACATTTATTACGACGGTAATAAATCACGGTCGTTACAAAATAGGAATCTAGTGGTAACAGTAGCTCCAAGTGGTTAGTAGCGGCTTGAATTGGCAGACGGCGAGTGGTTTGGGCAACAAAGTTTCGGTCGTAAGGAGAATTCGAGGTCACAAAGCTAAAGAGAGCAAAGAAAAAAATATGAAGGCACAAGTTAAAATTTTGCTAAATATTAGGTACTTATAAGATTTTCGACTTAGCAAAATTGGTTGGTACCGACTTGATCAGGCCAATACCGATATGAAATTCCTACCTAAAATGAAGAGGAAAAGGAGAGGAAAGGAAAGAGTGGAGTCGTACGTACCTGTATGAGGCATGGAACGATCTTTTGAGTATAGATCTTAACCTTAGCATGGAGAATGGAAATACTACTATTAAAAGCACTGGAACAGATGCCCTTGGAATAGAGATGACATTTTTTGAGCAGCCCTTGGGCTATCAATAGACTTGTATGGATAATGGTACATGCTTGTCTTGTTCCAAAGCAAACTTTGTTTCCAACAGAAGCTACCCTGAAGGCAAGTGTTATCCAACTTTTAGACCAAGTAGCTTTCAAACCGAAATGGACATCATGATGAAAATGGAAAGGTCCAAGACTTACAGGTGTGCTTGTGAGGACTTTAGGAGGGACTTCAAGAGATTGGAAGAGGAAAGCACAGAAAATTAGATCGGTACCGACCAGAAAAAAGGTCAGTACTAAGATGATTTTGAGCATCTGGAGGGACTTTTGGACATGGTCAATGGACAGCCGGCTAGAGTGGTCACCTTGAGGCCCATTTATGAAGGAGTAGGTGAACAACTCTAGGTAAGTTTTGAAGAAACATATACGAGATGAAGATGTTAGAACCTTTCGATAATGACTTGATTTCAAAGGAAAAGTGCTTGGAGCTTTATGGATCGAAGGTAGAAGACCAAGCAGAGGATGATGGCATGATCTACTGCCATAAAATCAAATCGATATCGATCACTTCTGATCGATACTGAGTTGATTTTATTGGTTAGGGAACTTTATCTCCTCTCCTTCATTCTTAGATCTGAAGTTAGACTTGGTATTGTGAGATCTAGTGATTTCATTGGGCAATTTCTCTATGAATAGAAAGCATATGATAATTGGAAGAGGACTTTTGGGACATTTCATCTTCTTCACTCTCTTTCTCCACATGACATTGTCATAAAGGAAGCTACTTTTTTCTGTTCTACGATGTTAGGTTAGTAAATCCCTTGTACTTGTGACAAAAATCTCTAAGTAATAATTTTAAAGTGGATGTAGGCTTAGATTTGCCGAACCCCTATAAAAATTTTGATGCTCTGTCTTTATTTTATTTTTTATAGTGAGATCTCTATCTTATAATTTTGTTTTATGGTGTTTTGCCATTTTCCGACTCAATAATAGCTATCAAAACAATTTGTATATTATAAATGGAAATTATTATGTATGTTTGTTTGAATATATGCGTGCATTTGTTTGAATATATATATATATATATGTATGTATATATATGTATATGTATATATATGTATATGTATGTATGTGTGTAAATACATTTGTGTGTAAGTGTGTTGCGGGCATCTCACATTGACATAGCGACTATCGTGTGTGCTAAGTTGTGTGACAGTGTTCCGAGTTGAGTAATCGCTGCGATGAAGTCAAAAACGTGATTTATAAGTGAAGTGTGCTTGTGTACATGTAAATGTGCATGAAATAAATGTGTTAACATGTGTAGGTAGGTACCGTATAAGGCAAAATGATCGATTGAGTATGTTTTGTCGTGATTAGAGGAAGCCAGTCGTTATAGTTGCCCATTGAACTCTATATGTGCAAAGAATGCATTTTGTGTCAAAATCGGTTTTCAAACACATAAGGGAACCACTTCAAAAACATCAACCAATGAACTCCGTATGAGGTCTGAAGTAGTGAAGGCAAGCTTAGGAAGCAAGGCGGCTCATCGAGCAAAACAACGGAGGAAATGGCACTCGAAATGGTGGGCAGTAGGGCTCGATAGCTCGCTGTACAGGCTTTACTACCGAGGAGCGCTCCCCACTAGTCCATGGGTGAGACCTAGCTGGTCCATTGATTGGGACCTATCATAGGCAATAAAGCTTGGGTAGGGAGTTTTTTCGGGGGACTTCTCCTCCAGTTCAGATGCAGCTCGACTTGGAATTTTAGCATGACTTCGGGAAAGCTTAGGGCTACTTGGGAAAGTGGGATGCAAAGCGAAGCACGGGATCTGGATGTGAATGCTAGATGATGCATAAGTGATCGATAAAGGTTAATAAGGCATTTGAGCAAGCGATTGAGCTAACGATCGAGGCAAGGAATGCAAGACACAGACTATTCCTACAAGAGAATAGTAGGAGATCGAGATAGCGATCGACGGCCAATCAGATACAAGGATAGGATGGTGATTGGTCTCACGGTCATGTATGATGAGCATATAAAACTGGATGGAGCATATAAAGGCAAGGAGTCGGTTCCAGACTCAGGATGATGTGCGAGCACATGGCCATAGCGAATAGTATGAGATCGAGCAAACATGGAGACAGACGATTAGCATGGATTTCATGTTCAAAGAGTTGTTGTGCTTGAGTAATCCGTTGGGGTCGGAGCAAGTACACAATAAGGAAACCATGGAGTAGGCAACTAGATTTGGGTCATTGTGCAGCTCTAGTCCTACATATCGATTTAGATGTTGTTCTATGGTTTTTCACCAAGTCGTTGGGAGGGTCTGGAGCAGCAACTAAGGGGTACTTGTACCCTATAGTAGTAGCGTAGATATAGATGCTAGAGATCATTGCAATGGTAGGAGTTTTCATTGTTGTCGGGAGAGCGTTCTGGGTCTATATGGGGGCACTTGTGCAGACAAGAGGTCATATGAGGATGCTTGGTTGCATTCATGGACTCTCAAGAGTAACAATGTATATATAAATCCAAGATTACGTAAGGTTCAGTTGCTCTATTTATATTTCATTCAGTTTGGGACGATGGTAGATGTTCTCTGTGTTGTCATATCGTTATGTTGTGTTGTGCTATACTAGTTTATTATTATTGTTACACCCATTTTTTGAGTCGTGCAGCACGATACATGGACCGGTTAAATAGCGAAGTGTGAAGTAAAATTAAAAGGGGATAAACCAAAAGCACATCGGCCACTTAAAGAAGACGGACTAGCAAAGCCATGAAATAAGCTATGTAGGATCAAAACGCACATCCTAATTAACACACTACAACTCTAAGACGAAGAGCAGATCAAGTATCCTTAAGATGCAACAGCGCCAATATACCACAATAAAGTTCCAAAATAATAGAGCAAATAAAGCTGACCTATCCCATTAGTAAATCTACCCAATTAGACAAAACTCAAGCTGTGGCCTAATAACATAAACTGTTCACTAATCACAAAGCTATCGTGCTATCAACCGTAAATCACTCTGACCATATAAATAAAATGCACTATTAATATATAAAGGAATTGCATCACTCTAAACAAGTTGAATAGCTTGATTATACCAACAAAATAACTATAAACACAAGTCAAGACCGTACAAGGTCAAAAACGCACAGTAGTATGCTAGTTTAAACGAATAGAGATGAACTGCAGTATGTTATCATATTTATAATCCACTTGATCACCCAAGTATAAAGTGTAGAAGTAGACCGTATGTGTAGAAATAAGTAATTAAACCAAATAAAGCCAAGCTGCACTATATTGTCATATCATGTTTCATGACCTACTTGATTACAAGATTCTTGGTGCAAAAGCAGGCAATCTTGGTCTGACAGCCTGTGAAGCACCAATGCCAGCCAAAGTGGACCGAGGAAAGCTAAACAAGGAGAACAACGATGGCATACTTTGAAAGCATAAACCTCATAATGCATCGATGAGAAATCATGTTACAACGTCCAAACCCATCTTGAACAGCATTACATAGGCACTTTGAAGTGCACTACCTTTACAACCTTAGACTGAGCTACAATCCCATGTTGGAACAAAATCCAGATGATAGGAATTGACCTACGACCTTAATATTCATCTCAAATTGGAACTACAGCACGACTATTCAAACAACTATACCCAAGCAAGGATGCGGCACAAACTGAAACTAATATCTAAATTGGCAGGTCTGTGTCGTAACCCTATATCGCATAACAAAGTACAAGGATGCCCCGCCATCCGGATATGACACTGAAGAGACAAAACTGCACTGTGACCCAATGTCAGTTCTAAAGTAATAAAGATGCATCCAAACTTGACGTAATAAGACGGCATCGCTGCTGTCCAGCTTTGTGACCAAGCCCTGGTTGGACGAGTCAGAACAATCAAACAGAAAAACTACCATGCAGGAATATAGAGCGATAACTGTCAAACTCAAATTTTGAGTAGGACTAAAAGTGGAGCTATAAACATGTTAAAAGCTCCCAAAATACTCAATAGACCAAATCACCAAGTACAAAGTTCCAAGGTCTAAGACCCATGCTAAGTTATGGATCGGTACCGATCCATAACCATGGATCGGTGCTAATCCCCACTTCTTGTCCAAATCACCGCAAAACTCCACGTCATGCCATGCTAGAGTAGTTGCTACTCAATACAAGTAAGGGATATGGTTCCTTTATGTTCTTGACCGAAGCAATTAGTGGATACATCAAATGCCTATGCCTATCCTTTGAACCATGAAATTCAGTTAAAGCCAACCCCATATCAATGTAATCAAATGCCAAAGTTGAGAACACAAGTCAACTAAGCATCCACAAGAAGGAAGTCGAGATTCAAAAAAGAAAGTTCAAGGAATGATACAAATCCCTGACATAGATCGGTATCGATCTGCGAACATTAATGACTTGGCTACGATCTTCTTTAGTTAGTACTTCCTTGACATGCTAGAACATGGAGGAGAAAATTCCGCTGATCTGCAGCTATAAAGAGAGGAGGGGTGGCATTATCTTGAGAATCTTTTGGCTCTTCTAACAAATTTTTGTACTTCTTCAATAATCTCAGGGATCATCACAGATCTATAAGAAAAACTTTGTAAAACTCGGCAGAAATCTAATAACAAAGTTAAAGTGGACATAGGTCGGAGTATTCACCAAACCACTATAAAAACTAGGTGTTCTTCTTTTTTATTTCTTTCCTTTTATTGAAATTTTCATATTTATTATTTCATTGGGTGTTTGTGTCAACTTTTTGGTGTAAACATTTTAGTGCTTTCATTGAGAACTCTAGGATTTGATAACTCAAAAATTGAAACTAAGAAGATGACGCGACCATCAACTAGGAGAACTGCTGTCGAAGGAAGCCAATAATGTCACGGGGGCAGCCAAGAGGTGTCAATGGGATCCAACCCCTTTCCATCTACATAATTAGTGACGAGATGGAAACAATAATGATAGAAATGTAGAACTGAATGATAGCCTGCCAGGATGAGATGATGAAAGGATTCTTCAGAAGCATGGGACAACTGGGAATAGCCAGAGTTGTTGCAGACCAGAACCAGAGGCCAGAAGGAAGAACAAACACACCCAGAAATATAATAAAGCAGAGCAACCCTCGAAGAGGCGCTATGACTCAGTACCGATCCTCGAGCATGGATCGGTACCGATCGCTGAAAACTAGGGGGCATAATGAACTTGCACTTTGGAAAAGATGGGACACACTCGGGAAATGGCGTTGAATACAAAAACGTGAATCGAAATGCAAATGTGCAACTAAAGGATTATGTGCTAGAATTTCCCCGTAGGAACGGCGGACAAAATGAAAATATGGAATAGAGACTTCCATTAACTGATAATGTTAGAATTGTTGAAACATTTAGATGAGCAATGAGAGGTGGACCACCAGACCAGTGTTTGGAGGATGTAAATAGAAATCCATTCACCACTAACATCCGGCACGCAAGGAATCCACTTGATTTCAAGCCACCAACGCTGGAAATGTACGATGTAAAAACCGATCCAACGGTTCATCTGATGAGATATATCTAGCATATGGAAGTGTTAGGTGCATTAGAAGTGGTGATGGGGTAGTGTTTCCCCTTGTATTCGACAGACTTAGCGGTGATGTGGTTCAGACAATTGAAAAATGGATCCATCGACACAAGGATCGAGTTAGTGAATAGATTCATGAGGTAGTTAAGAGTTCACATTTCATGACCAAAGAATGTAATGACATTAACAAGCATGAACCAAAGGGTCGGAGGGACCAAAAGGAGTTATTTAACCAGATTTAATGCGGCAACCGCTACAGTTCATAAGCCAGAGCTATCGGTGATTTGATGGAGGCAGTTTCAGGAGTTTCTAGTAAAACAGATTTTAAGATTGCTTTGGAAAGGGTTCTACCGGTGGAGCTCATAGAGTTTTACCATAAGCGGAGAGATACTTGCGTTAGGAGGACGCTAAAGCTGAAAATACATAGGTTAATGTTGTAGATGGCGAAGGACCATCCGGAGCAGGATTTGGTAAGGAGAAAGGAAAACGGAAAGTGGAAGTTGGATTTGGAGGACCAAAGCAGTAGAGAAGGGAACCAAAATTTGTGAGAAATGCGGATTACGGATCTTAAGGCTAGAATTAACACTAGAGGGGGGGTGAATAGTGTTTTAAGGAATTACTAATTCTTTTTGAGTTTATATTAATTTGAACACAAATGTATGCAATATTCAGAAACAGATATGATCACAGAATCAAACACAGATGCAGATATAAAGTAAAAGTAATAAAGGAAAGAACACACCGGATTTTATACTGGTTCGGAGTTACCCTACATCTAGTCCCGCAACACAAGTACGAATTTCCTTTCAAAATCAATTCTTACAATTACACCCTCGATTTCAAGGCCACGAGGTACACCGCTACAGATTCACAATCCTCTGGGTAGAGATACTTGATTTTACGGGCAACAAGTTCACCCGATTGATTTTCTAGGCTACAATCACACCTTTTCTCGCTCGATTGAATACAAATAAGTCTATAACTCTGAATAGCACTGGGATCTTGTTGAGATAGTGATAGAGAATCAAACCAGAGATGATCTAGTTAGATTCAATGGTGATTTCGGCAGAGTAATGGTAAAATTGTATATAAAGAAATGTGGAAGAAGAAGAGGAATGAAATCAGAGAAAATATGATTGTAAATTCGTTTAAAACAGCCCCTATTTATAGTAGAACAACAGCCATGTCCATTCGTGAAAGGATATGACAAATAGACACTTCCTTTGAAATTCAAACTTTTGAAATAAACTGTCACCTTGTCGACAAGGGGTCCTTGGGGTTGTCGACAAGCCTAAGTTATTTTTGGTAATTTGTTTTTCTTTGAAAATAACTTCTATCTTGTATTAAAACTATTTTAAACTTTATAAATATACTTATCTATAGTTAAAATACATAAATAAGTATAGAGAATAATATTTTGGTATATATAAAATTTTACTATAATTTTATATTTAAATCTAAGTATAAATATTAAAAGTTAAATATGTTATAATTAAAAGATAGTTTAAAACCAAGGATAATTTGATATTGAAAATAAAGATTATTTTGAGGCTAAAAGTATTTTAAAACCAGGATAGATGTTTTTGATTTAAAAAGGAAGATTTTGAAATCATTTTGAAAACAAGATATAATTTTGTAAAACATTTGAATAAAAGTTAGTGGATACAAAACAATGTTCCACTAGATTTTTCGTAGGTTCCATCCTACTTAGGGTTCCATCCCTTTAATGGGCTCGAAGTGGATTCCATTCCACGAATAAAATGGATTTTAAGATGTCAGTGCTTTTCTAGGAGTTTTAACAAAATTCCTAACTAAATTACTTATCTTGAAATCTTGAACTCTTGATAATCTTGATACTCATGAGTATTGAATCTTGATATCTTTGATCTTGAGTTCATCAGTTCTTGAATCTCTATACTGTACAGTCTTCATTCTTTGGTACCTGTATATATATCCTGCATATACATATATATCTAAACAATAATGTTAGTATTTATATTTTATAATCTTATTCTAAGGTTGTTGTCATCAAAACCAACTTCTCAAGGACTAACAATCTCCCTCCTTTTTGATGATGACAACCTTTGTTTATAAAATATTACTTCTATCCACATAACTCCCCCTAAAACTAATAACTCCCCCTTAATCTATGCCTAACTATCCTATTTTATATTTCTCCCCCTTTGTCATCAACAAAAAATAACTCCAAACTATATAACTCCCCCTTATTCTTGTACTAAAGTACCTGCATTAATAAAATATATAATGGAGTATATAATAGATAGATTAAGAGATAATTATACTGATAGACATGATAACTAATCAAAGATCATATAAATATCAATGTGTATTTATACATATTATGTTTTGCACACCAATTATCAATCCACACTAAACCAAATCAAATCAAATCAATCCAAGCAATCAATTCAAATCAAACAAAGCAATCAAATAAAATCAAACATTACGAGGAACTTCCACCTATCCTTCTTCTCCAAATAAAGGGTTTGCTTTAATGACATCCCAATTTTCATTTTCATTGGTGAGAGAGACTGGAGGATGTGCTTCGTTATCATCTTTGTGCAGGGAGGAAATCATCCATCGAATCGCATCGAAATGTTTTTCTTGCTCCTTGATCATCTGCATTTAACTCAACTCTAAGTGTCGCTAATTACGGAGAATGAAAGAAACAATATTCTTGAAAGAATTAAGGGGTTCTTCAAGATTCTCGGTCAAACTATGAATTGGATCGGCCATATTTGAATTTGTGAGAAGAAATATAGATAGAGTAGATAAGAAATGATTTTGAGTGATGAATTCTGGAAGAAATATGTATTTATAGGTGTAGAAATTCGTTTGAAATGAATAGACACAAGGTAGTTATTCAAATTTCAAATTTAAAATGAAAAGTCATTTCTGACCAGTACTTGTCGACAGGGTCTCTAGGGGGTTGTCGACAGGGGTCAGTTAATTTTGATGACTCATTTTGATTTTGTGAATAATTGTATATATATATTTATATAATATACTAACATTTATTCTGTAGATAAGATAAGCTGGATAACAGAAAAGTAATTCAATTTCATTTCATAATAGAACGATACAATGATTAAAAATTAAGAACTACACGAACATTCAAATCAAAACAAACTAAAACCAATCATGATATGAAAAGGTAGAACTAGTTAGAGGATGACGAAGATGAAGATAATCCAAGCTTCTTTTTGACTTTGGAGAAAAACTTGTTCATCTTGGATGACATTTTATCCAATTTCTTACTAACGGATCGTTTAAGAGTCCGTTGATTCTCAACAATGGTCTTTTGATTTTTGAGTAAGGTTTTGTTGGTTGGATTAGAGGGATAGTCAATGCTTTCCAAGGATGTTTCACCTTCTTCTTCTTCTATTTCCATTTCATCCCCTTCTTCTTCTTCTTCCTCCTCTTCCATCTCCTCATGAGCCAAACGCTCTTCCTTTTCGGCAAGAGTCTCATATGGTTGAAAAACATATGGAATTTTCATAAGAGAAATGTTTGAGTGATTAAAAACTTTTCTTGAAACAAATTCTTCTCCTTTGAAATCCACTCCAAAATAATTAAAAATCCGAGTGAGTTAGATTCCATGATACAAAGTGTTTTCACCCACTTCAAAATTTTTGGGACGAAGTTCATCCAAAATAACTTGCGCCCAATTAATATCATAATTTTCAAAAATAGCAAAAAGTGCTTTGCAAACTTTTGAAGTTGGATTGTTAAAACTCCCTGATCTTGGGGTCAATGTATGTTGTAAATGAAGATTAACAATTCTTGCTTTTGGTCGAAAGTTTCGATTTATGAATTCAAAGTTATCATCTCCTTCGAAAATGTGATGAAATGTCTCATGATCATTTTCATCGATATTAAAACTAGAAAGATCCATTCCCGTGCTCTTGCAATTGAGAATGGTACCCAAAACATCACAATTTAAAATGATTCTAGTGCCTTTGACACTACTCCAAATTTCATCATCAATTCCATTATAAAATCCACGGTTGAGATTTGCATAGAAAATTTTAACAAGATTTGGATAACAAACAAAGTCATTTTGTGAAGCATCAACAAGACTAAGAACTTGGTTGTTTGCAAAAAGAGAATCGATTTCATAAGTAGAGAAATCCTGAAATAAAGCAAACTTTTCGGGATGGACTTTTCCATAGTTAGCATAGTTGATATATGCTTTTATAGCCTCTGGATTATTGAAAAGTTGCTCTTTTATATTTCTGGAAAGTTTCATTGTGGAAGAGTTGCTTGAAGAAGCCATTAGAGTAGAGAGTAGAGAGCTTGATATTTTGAAATAAGAGTTTGAATTTGAAAATGAAAGTGAAAAGTTGTGATAAGAGATAGTAAATAAATAGATTCTCAAGTGACAGGTTCTCTGGTCAAAAGGTGACTTTTCAGAGACTTAAATGAAGTGAAAAGATGGAGAGAAATTCAAACATTTGAATTCAAATTTGAATTTCAAATTTCTGTACCCTTGTCGACAACGTGGGGGGGCCTTGTCGACATGTGTCTCTGAATTTTCATGATTTATTTCTCTTAAGTATTCTAATATATATATATATATATATATATATTATTTTTAATGTCTATATAATATCTGGAATATTACTAGAATTATAGTATATTCCATAAAATATTATGATACTATTTAAAAACAAAAATAATAATAAAAATTTTAAAATTCAAACGACATACCAATTCAAAATCAACCAATCAAACATCCAATCCTAAGCCTGCAATTTTAACCAATGTATTGTAAACGTGTACCTTTTTCTAAGTCTATTTCTCTGAATTCGTCGGAGTCGTGAACTGCCATGAAACACATATCTGAATTATCTATCTTTTGATCATCATCGCTTGAGGATGAGTCTGAGTCATCTAGAGTAGCGGTAAATGCACGTTTTCGTTTCTTTGTGGAATCATTGTTTATAGGAAGATTTTGCTTATCTAGATGCGGACAGTCTCTTTTGATATGGCCTGGTTCATCACAGTTGAAACATTTGATATAGTTTGGCACTTCGTTCTGATTACCAGAGTTCTATAGTTGTTTCTCTTGAGATTATTCATCTTTTTGCATTTCAGGAATTTCTGAAAGTTCTTGGTCATAAAGGCCATCTCTTCATCATTATCGCTGTTTGAGTCTGACCCATCGGTCAATGCATTGAATGCAATTGATTTCTTTTCAGATGCTTTACTTTCTCTTCTCCCAAGCATTTGGACTTCAAACGACATTAGATTTCCAATTAATTCTTCTATCTTTAAGGTACTGATGTCATTTGCCTCTTCGACCGCAAGTGTCTTTTGATCCCATTTTGGAGTAAGAGAATTTAAGATTTTTCTGACTTGATCTTCTTCCGAAAATACCTTTCCCAAGGATATTAGAGAATGCACAATATTCTGAAATCTACTATACATATCTGGAATAGACTCATTAGGATTCATTTTAAATAATTGAAACTGATTTGTGAGCATGGAAATTTTGGTCTGTTTAACTTTGCTTGCTCCTTCGTGAGTAACTTGCAAAGTTTTCCAGATTTCATATGCAGACTTACAAACTGACACTCTAATAAATTCATTCCTATCAAGTGAAAAAAACAGAATATTCATAGCTTTAGAGTTATTTTGTGCGATGGTCTTCTGCTCAGCAGTCCACTGTGCAAAACCAGTTGTGGGTTCAAAATATTCAGTCTGTGTGATATTCCAAGTGTCTAGTCCTACAGATTGTAAATATATTTTCATCCTACATGCCCAATATGCATAGTTACTGCCATTAAAAAGTGGTGGTCTGACAGTAGACTGACCTTCTACAAATGAACTAGTGACAGAGGTAATAGAACCAGTGTTGGTAGTAGTAACAGTACCAGTGTTGGTAGCCATTTTGAAATTTTTCAAAATTCAGATTATGAAACTTTGAAAACCTTGCTCCGATACCAAATGTGAGAAATGCGGATTACGGATCTTAAGGCTAGAATTAACGCTAGAGGGGGGTGAATAGTGTTTTAAGGAATTACTAATTCTTTTTGAGTTTATATTAATTTGAACACAAATGTATGCAATATTCAGACACAGATATGATCACAGAATCAAACACAGATGCAGATATAAAGTAAAAGCAATAAAGGAAAGAACACACCAGATTTTATACTGGTTCGGAGTAACCCTACATCCAGTCCCATAACACAAGTACGGATTTCCTTTCAAAATCAATTCTTACAATTACACCCTCGATTTCAAGGCCACGAGGTACACCGCTCCAGATTCACAATCCTCTAGTTAGAGATACTTGATTTTACGGGCAACAAGTTCACCCGATTGATTTTCCAGGATACAATCACACCTTTTCTCGCTCGATTGAATACAAAGCAGTCTATAACTCTGAATAGCACTGGGATCTTGTTGAGATAGTGATAGAGAATCAAACCAGAGATGATCTAGTTAGATTTAATGGTGATTTCGGCAGAGTAATGGAAAAAATGTATATAAAGAAATGTGGAAGAAGAAGAGGAGTGAAATCAGAGAAAATATGATTGTAAATTCGTTTAAAACAGCCCCTATTTATAGTAGAACAACAGCCATGTCCATTCGTGAAAGGATATGACGAATAGACACTTCCTTTGAAATTCAAACTTTTGAAATAAACTATCACCTTGTCGACAAGGGGTCCTTGGGGTTGTCGACAAGCCTAAGTTACTTTTGGTAATTTGTTTTTCTTTGAAAATAACTTCTATCTTGTATTAAAACTATTTTAAACTTTATAAATATACTTAACTATAGTTAAAATACATAAATAAGTATAGAGAATAATATTTTGATATATATAAAATTTTACTGTAATTTTATATTTAAATCTAAGTATAAATATTAAAAGTTAAATATGTTATAATTAAAAGACAGTTTAAAACCAAGGATAATTTGATATTGAAAATAAAGATTATTTTGAGGCTAAAAGTATTTTAAAACTAGGATAGATGTTTTTTATTTAAAAAGGAAGATTTTGAAATCATTTTGAAAACAAGATATAATTTTGTAAAACATTTGAATAAAAGTTAGTGGATACAAAACAATGTTCCACTAGATTTTTCGTAGGTTCCATCCTACTTAGGGTTCCATCCCTTTAACGAGCTCGAAGTGGATCCATTCCACGAATAAAATGGATTTTAAGATGGCAGTGCTTTTCTAGGAGTTTTAACAAAATTCTTAACTAAATTACTTATCTTGAAATCTTGAACTCTTGATAATCTTGATACTCATGAGTCTTGAATCTTGATATCTTCGATCTTGAGTTCATCAGTTCTTGAATCTCTATACTGTACAGTCTTCATTCTTTGGTACCTATATATATATCCTACATATACATATATATCTAAATAACAATGCTAGTATTTATATTTTATAATCTTATTCTAAGGTTATTGTCATCAAAACCAACTTCTCAGGGACTAACAAAATTCTCTTTTTACACTGAGTTGAACGAAACCCTGGAGAGGATTTACCTTGATATTGGGAGGCAGATTCTCTATCGAAAATCGATATAGGGAGAACCCACGGATCGAGAAAGAAGATCTAGAAAGTATTGCCTATTCCATGAGCTTGATGGGCACGAAACAAATGATTGTATTCATCTTCGTGATCTGATTGAAGAACAAGTTAGGAACAACCAACTACAGCAGTATGTGAGAAACCAAGCTGTAGTAATGAAGGAGAAGCAGCCATCGTCTGTAGCAAATGGAAATGGCCCTGGATCAAGGTCGAGGATAGTTATCTCATGATTGGGACTCTAGGGAGTCAGGTTCGATTCTCGCACATTGCCTTTATTCAAAAAAAGATGTAGTATTATGGCCAAACCACTTACTCATGTATGGGAGCTTAATCGGTCCCCAAGCACGCTCTAAGTTGGGTGCCTGGTTGTAGTGCTTGAAGGGATGGATGTTATAATGTATGTTGGATGTTTGAATTTGGGTTTGAATCCTTGATTTTGAAAATCACTCGAATGTGATAATTGGTATTGATTTCAAAACACCAATGGAGATTGGTTACCCCCTAATATTGATTTGTGAATTGATTGAACAAGATAGTCCTATCCGAAGAGGTTTGGTGATGACCATCAAGTACAAGTCCCTTTGTCGGAAAGCGAGTGGATTAAGCTTGTACGAGAATGAGTCCCTAAACCAAAGAGTGAGTAGATGGACTGGCTCGGACATTGAGTCCCCTTGCTGGAGAGTGAGTGGATTGGACTCAACAAGGATCCGGAGAGATCGAACACTAGAAAAGATGCTAATCGATTGGAGAGGTTGAGGATTCAACTAACGATATGAAGAGGTTGAGGATTCAACAAATGATCTAGAGAGGTCAAGGATTCAACTAACGATCCGGAGAGGTTGAGGATTCAATGAATAATCCAGAGAGGTTGAGGATTTAACAAATGATCCAGAGAGGTCGAGGATTCAACTAACGATCTGAAGAGGTCGAGGATTCAACTAACGTTCCAGAATGTGAGAACTGCGGATTACAGATCTTAAGGCTGGAATAACACTAGAGGGGGGTGAATAGTGTTTTATATATTTTTAAATCTTTTTTAAATTTGTTCAATTTAAACACTAACAAATGCAATTCACAAACACATATATAATCACAGAATCAGACACAGATACAAATACTAAATAAAAGCAGTAAAGGAAAGAACACACCAGGATTTTATACTGGTTCGGAGTTACCCTACATCCAGTCCCGTACAATCATATGGATTTCTTTTCAAAAACAATCTCCTAGATTACACCCTCGGTTTCAAGGCTACGAGGTACACCCTCCTGTATTCGAGTTCTAGGCAACTCTCTTGATTTAACCAGGCTACAAGATCACCTAATTGATTTCCGGGGCTATAATCACACCTAATTGATTTCAAGGCTCAACCGCACCTTTTACTCAATAGTTTGATTTACAAAAGATCCTATAACTCTGAATAGCACTTAGATCTTATGGAGAGAGTGGCAGAGAATCAAACAAGAGATAATTGAGTTTGATTCACTTGGTATTTCGGCAGAGTATAGTTTAGGATTCTTTAAAATAAATGTGGAAGATGAAGAGGAGAGAAAATAAACGAAAAACTGGTAAAAATTCGTTTATAACTTACTGGTATTTATAGTAGAGCAACAGCCATATCTATTCGTGAAATGATACGACGAATAGACACTTCTTTTGAAAATTTAAAATTTGAAAATAATGGACACCATGTCGACATGGGGGGTTGAGGTATGTTGACATGCTCAAGGAAAAAATTGATGTTTTGATTTTCTTATTACAACTGGTTTCTATAATT
Source organism: Allium fistulosum (assembly GCA_030737815.1). Taxonomy (NCBI): domain Eukaryota; kingdom Viridiplantae; phylum Streptophyta; class Magnoliopsida; order Asparagales; family Amaryllidaceae; genus Allium; species Allium fistulosum. The sequence continues at coordinate 934,414,036 of CM060901.1, read as the reverse complement.
TGTCAAAACAATTTCTATACTTTGTAAATATATTTGAATATAGTTTAAACATATAAAAGAGTTTAAAAAATAATTTTTAATATATATAATCTTAATATATATAGTGATTTAAAAACTGAGTATATAAATATTTTAAAGCTAAATATTTAAAACAAGAGATGGTTTAAAAACAAGGACAATTTTGAAATCAAAATATTAAAAATGATAAAAATAGTTTTGAGGCTAAAATATTTCAAACTGAGAGATGCCATTTGAAAAGAAAGTTTTGAAAACATTTTAAAAAACAAGAGATATATTTTTGAAAAACATTTTTATAAAATTAGTGGATATCAAAATAGGACCACTATATGTTCCACTAGATATTGTCGTGCGTTCCATCCCACTAGGGTTCCATCCCTTTAACAGGATTGAAGTGGATTCCATTCCACGAATAAATTACGAATAAAGATGCAAGTGCTTTCAAGAAGTTTTAAAATAATTCTAGACTGACTACATTATCTTGTACTGTTTGAAATCTTGAACTCTTGATAACTTGATTTCTTGATACTCATGAGTCTTCAATATTGATATCTTCAATCTTTAAATTCATCTATCTTGTATCTCTATACTGTACAGTCTTCATTCTTGGTACCTGCATTTTTATATTCTGCGTATACATATATATCTAAACCATAATGTTAGAAATTATATTTTATAATAAGTCCTAAGGTTGTTGTCATCAAAACCATCATCTTAAGAACTAACACAGAAGGCCGACGATCCAGAGAGATTATCTGGAGAAGACAATTTCGCCGATCTATAGCTATAAATAGAGGAGGATGGACATTGTTTCAAGGACCTTTTGGCTCTTCTAACAAATTTTTGTACTTCTTCTGTATCTCAGGGATCATCACCAATCCGTAAGAATAACTTTGTAAAAACTCGGCAGAAATTGAATACCAACGTTTAAGTAGACGTAGGCCGGAGTATTCGTCGAACTGCTATAGAAATTGTGTGTTCTTTTTTTCTATTTCTTGCCTTCCCTTGAAATTTTCATATTTATTATTTCATTGGCCGTTTGTGCAAAATTTTGGCATAAACATCCGCAATTCTAAAAGGCACTTACCATACACATAAAGATCCAAGGGATGATGCAAAGGTGTGAACTACTTCATGACCAATAACCGAACCTCATTCTTCAAAGTCAGGGGAGGTGGCACAGTCCTCTGCCCATAGGAATGACTCAATATAGATTCATATAAAGTAATCACCCTTCAGAATTATGGCGTAGTGTCCACTACTAAGCCATGCAACCCTCTAAAACCACGTCTGATTTATAAAAGATAGTTGATACAATTCGTGTCCAAATAAAGGGTGGTTTCCCCAATGCAGTGTCATCCACATATGTGCACAGCCCACCAATCTACTGCTTTGCTAGATCGAAGAAGACATAATTCATTCAAATTTGGGCATTTCCTGCATCAATTTCATGCCTTCTTGCTTCAAAAACAAATCTTCCCGCCAGTGGAAATCTTCCTGCCCAAACCCACATCACCAATCCACACATACTTAAGGTAAGCAGCAGATGGATGACACATGTAAAGATCTAACAAGGGAAGAGAAGCACGAGAGAATAACTCCTTCAATTCACCAAGGAGCCATACTATAAAAGAGGAGACATTATAGCAGTATAAAGGATCTTTTTTTCCATTTTAATTTTTTTTAAGAAGAATATATACTAAACGATTTAAACCATGTAAATTCAAACGAGAAATAAAAGAGAAAAGAAGCTAGCCGTGGACATTGGATTCCTTAGAATCCAAACCATATAAAACTCTGTGTGATTTTATTTATGAATTTTATTTTGAATTTTGCGTTTCACTTTGCTTGAGTCATATCAAAAATCAATGTAAAATTAGACTTGACATTTCAGCAAACAGTTCGAATGCAACTTGCTGATTATTTAGGCACACAGCAACATAATTACTACTCTAAGGTAAATTAGAGATTACCTGAATTTGCTAATTCAAAATCACAGAAGCGGTAGCACAATAATTATTCCACACTTGTCTCGGGTATTGTGGGACGAAAATTTTCACTAACATTTTGGCGATAAAAGGTGTGCTTGAACCTTCATCCAGTTTCCTTTTGGCAGTTGTAATAACCGCCATGATTAGCTTGGATATGGAAGAAGCTTTCATCTACAAACCAATGCAACAAAAGTGATCAGATCTGTGGTATTCAGTGCAACATGATATCGCACAAAGAGACGCTTGGTAGAGTATCTCTTTATTTTAATCATTAACATTCATGATCTTACCTTGCAATTATTACTGGGCAAAAATACTATATCCTAAGTTGAAGTTTCATAGTATTTACCATTTTACCTGCATTTACTACTATCTATGCATGTTAATCATGCTCCTGAAAATAAAATATCATAGATCAATTTTCGATCTTACTTGTAGGTTATAATCCATCTTGAAAACCTAATTTTAGATAAATGCTTCATGTAAAATGGGTTAGAAATTTTCTAATGAAGTGCAGGGAAAAATATTTATCAAACAAAGCCAACTTCCCACTTCTTGCATATGATAATATGCTTTGGCTTAGTTAGCATTAACTATAGTATATACTATTCTATTAGCTGTCGAAATAACATGAAAAACCAATGCCCATTAATGCAAACTGGCCCCTATCACTCCTTAAGTCATCGCCAACGCCCTCCAATCCCAGCTAATTAAGGTATTAGAGAGCAAAAATGGCACTCTTAATATTAAGAACAGTGATAGTGAGCTAAGATGCGCCGAGAAAGAATTCCAAAGTAAAGTTCGTATACGCCAAAAAATGGCATGGCCCAAAATAAATGTGGATTTCAAAAATACATCTTGGAGAACCTTCTCTTGACCCTTCAGTAATAGAGTTAGGGGTATGCCATACGGTGAATTCTGTAATTTATTATAAATTAATTAACTTTGTAATCAATTCTCGTTCACAATAAATGTGTTTTTCTTTTTGTTATATATTTGTTATAATATGTTATAAATAATTAAATGCTTAATTTAAATATATTTAATAGAATATCCATAAATGTTATATTTGTGATAGTAATTATAAATAGTTGTAATCAAGAGTATTATATCATAATATTATAAAATACATCATTTTAAATGTTCCTATCCAAGATGCATCGAGACTGGATATTAATATATTCGTTGAGACCAAAGTATATAATGCACTTCGGATGTTGAATAGTGTATTACTCATGACTGCTAGAGGCACCTAGAGTTTATGTACCGATAGTTATTGGAAAACTATGGAACGACTCACTCCATAGTTTTCTGTCGGTTAATGTAACTAAGGTCAAATAGAAAATATCGGTGTGACTGATTTACACAGTTCTCTCGACTTGAGAATACTGTGAATCTTCAATATGAAAGCTCTGCTTTGATTATAGTAAATCATGACACGACGTCCATCGAGTGACTATAGTTGGGTTGAGTGGAAATATTGGAAGTGAAGCACTATTCAAGAGAGCAATCATCTCCTCAGTTATATGGGATTAGTATCACGGACAACTCAAGTCAACCCAAAGTCAAAATCTCTGGCCAGAGTAGTTCGGTTAATAATTATTATTATAATTGAACCAAGGACTTTGTGTTTGGGCTATAAAGTTGAATATGGACGATGCTAGAATTTTGACCATTACCAAATTCAATAAGTACAAAGTGATATAGTTTTGACCAAGAGAATTAGTGTAAATAAATGTCACAACCGGGTAACGCTTAATAAAATAAAATTGGATTTTATCGAAACTAAGTAAGCGATAAATTTGACCAAAATGTCACTCCATCTGCTTAGTGACATGTGAACGTTAACATTCTAATAGTTTAGTGTTAATCGCTGATCGAATTTTCAACTAATGAGTCACACGGACGAAATGATGAATTCCCCTTAGACCAAATGATTTAATTAGTTTATAATTGTTATAATTAATGAAATTAATTAATATTTATGAAATACTAATTATAAAATTTGAATATGATTTGAGGAATAAATATTGTTGTATATATTTATAATAGTTATAAATATATCGACCAATATGAGATATCGATAAAGGAATTAAATTGGATTTAATTAAATATATTTATTTAGGCTTAAATGGGCTATTAGCCCATGATATTAGAGGATAAATTTGGCTACATGTATAGGGTACAAGGGGCGGAAAAAAAGAAGGAGAAAGGGTTTTAAATGGATGGTTAAGATTGGTTGAGAAAAGGCAAGTGATGAATTCCACTTTTCTCTCTAATTCAACCATTATATAAGTGACTCTAACCCTAACTTTAGAAGGACTTTTTGTTGACTCCTATCTCCTTCATCTTTGTCGAATTACACCTTCCTAAAGCTCCAATAAAACAAAAATCAAATCAATTCAAATTAATAGCTATCTGATTGTAAAGCGTCTATGGCTCAAGACTAGCAACCTTTAGAATCGAGAAGTTTCAAAAGAGGAGAACTCATCGTTGCAACTGGATTAAAGGGCAATAGTTTTTAGGTAAGTTTTAGTTATATATATATATATATATGACCCATAACCTCTGTATAACTGTATATTGTCTATACATACATACATATATATATTGTGATTATTGTATTATTAGTTAGGTGAGATACATATAGGTATTGTTGTTATAATATATTGATTGGTTATGTGTATATGTTTACAAAATAAAATAAAATAAAATTTTCATTAAGGATCTGATACACACATCTAAAATCAATATATTTTATAAATTAATATTTTATTAAATAATTTATACATATATTTAGTTAGTTTGTTCATATGATTTGTATTAAACTATATAACTATATCACACAAATGACTGAACTTATATTTTTCAATTGTACACTATTTAACGGCAAATGTTCTATCAATTAGAAAAATGCCGATAAATTTTGAAATAATATTTACCGCAAGCGCACGACGTACAAAAGTTAGTACGGGTCGATCCACAGGGAATTTTTAACATTTTAAAATTTTCAATTCAACCAAATTAGACCAAAGTGAGATGAAGTTGTTAACTACAAAAAAAGAAGCTAAAGCTAGAATTAAAATGTGATTTAAAAACTATTAGACTAGAGAACAATTTAGGGATAATTCCACTCTCATATTTTTGTAAATCAACAAACAATAATTTATGATCTCTAGCTTTGATATTAAGTGAAATAATTGTTGTATTTATCATAAGTATTGTTTGTTTATGTTATTAATTAACATAACTCAAATCATTAAACTATAATACAACAACTATACCACTTAGAAATTCTCATTGAAAATGAAGCCAAAGCAAAAGCTATTTTAAGTATGATCTATTTACTATTGTAACTAGTAAGATAGATCATCAAATTTTATTTTTACTTTCATTTCAAAATCAAAAATTAGTTAGCAAATGATGATGTTAATTGTCTTTATGTTGAATAAGAATAGCTCATTTGCATAAACAATATAAGCTATCAAACCCACTTGTATAAACTTACATCAAAATTCACTTTCATGAAGCATAAACAAAGAGATCATAAATCATAAAAATGTTGAAATTACATAAAGTTAGAGAGCTTCATTACCCCTAAATTGAAGGGGTTTAGCTACTCATTTGTGTTATCAAATCAACACTTGTAAATTTCAACATTAAAAAGCAAAGAAATTAAAACTAAGCAAGGAATAAAGAGAGATTTACTACTAACTATTTGCATAAAAATTAAAACTACACTACTTGCAAAAAATGTAAATCTAAGCTATGAACATTAAAAAGAAAGAGAGCATAGAAATAAACATTAACATAAAAGCAAAGAAAAGAATTTAGAAAAGAAAAGAAGAATAGGCTCGAAAGCCATTTTTATTTCATGAAACATTGCCATTACAACTTGCTCTTTTAATTTCCTAACTAATGTGAAAAAGTAGAAGATATGTTCATGTACATAAGAGGGTTATTTATACATGCATAAAACCCTAATTCCATTTTTAGGGTGCTTCCCAAAATACTCTTTAGGAAGTGTGGCCACCAAGTAACCATTAGCTACTAATTAATCCATCATTTGATGTGCATGAAGCTTTAACCTCCACTTAGTTGTCCATTAGCTCCTAATTGTACATTTAGGAAAGTGGGTGGGGTCCTGCATGATCTTGAACTTGAATTATTTCCTCTTCATTCCTTTGTATTTCATTGTGCATGCATATATCATCATGAATCCCTCTTCCATATGCATCAAAATATCCTATAAAAATCATAAAAATTGTCCAAGTAAAAATTCTCAAATTGACACATGCACAAAAATGACCATTTTGCTCCTGAATGAAGATGAAAATATGATGGTTTGAAAATAATTGAATTTTGGTTTTAACATGTAAAAATGCCCAAATATGAAGTTTATTTAAATAAAAAGAGATAAAAATATTGATGTAAATATATGCACATTTACGTGCACATCAAATACCCCCACACTTATCTTTTTATTCGTCCTCGAATAAAGGAAAACTAAGATAAATCCATTTTCGTAGGGAGCACGATTGTATTGAGCGTATACAACAAGCCGTTAAACCTTTGGGTGTCCCCAGTAGGACGAGTGTTGTCTCGTGAGGGTTTTCAGCGGATACTACCCACAAAATCCAAATGCAAAGTGAAAATATTTACAAAGTGCAAGATTTATTTACAATGGGATGAATGCAAGTTTTTGAAAATATTTACAAATGAAAGATTCACTTTCAATTCGACACTCATAAGTTAAATATAGGTTTTGGTCATAATCTTGAAAATTTAAGTCATTTACTTGTTAAAATTTCCAACAAAAATAAAGTTATCATCGCAAATAGACTATAGTTTGGCTAATTGTTTTGGTTGATAACACAATGTAATTATGAAATGGATCCTTAGTTGATTATCAAAGTTTGCCAAAGTGGTATTCTCATTTCTTTTCAATAAAAAGTTAAATCAAACAAGTTAAAATGGTGCTTGGATTTCAATTGCTTACTCTCTCTTACTCGAAAATTTCATTGATATTAACAGTATTTACATATGCCTAACTAAGGTAAACTGAGGCCATATATATTACCCGTGTTGTGCCTTGCGGACTGAGGTGAGGGGAATACAGAGCGTGGCGAGTGAACACACAAGTGTGAACACTTATCGACTGTAGGTGTTATCAAAAAGAGTTTTAATATACATACACCTAACTCAGATAAACTGAGGCCAGATATACCGATCATGCACTACCTTTCGGGCTTACGTGAGAAGGGTACAAAGCATGGCGAGTGAACACACGAGTGTGAACACATGACTCTAGGTGTTAAAAATATATACATATATACAAAAGTTTTTTTTAATATATATTTTTTTTAGAAAGAGAGAGTTTTACAAAATCATCTTAGCACCATTTAACTCGGAAGATAAAATTGTTATATCCTTTACTTTAAACTTACCACTTTTTTAAACAAAGATTTTCAATTAGAACATACTTCATAATTAACACATATGAAACTTCCTATATACTAGTTAAACCATTGTGATTTGTAATCAAACTTCATTTTTAATTTTGTTAAGACAAATAAATTTTCAATAATTTCAATTTATTAACCAAAACTTATACTTATCCTATAGTGTTTCTTCAAAAATAAATTAAAATGCTAAAAATAAAATGTTTTTGGGATTTAGAAATTTTTTTGATTTTTTTTTAGATAAAGAAAAATGAAAATTCAAAAATGTCATGAAACTTAAAAAATGAAAATGAGACTCCCCCCCACACTTAATTTCGATTGTGTCCCCATAGTCAATGCATGATATAATGAGTGTAACGGGGAAAAATATGTACATATTTACAAAAGAGGGTTAACATTCTTACTAGACATAGCTTGGCTCATGAAGGATCATGAGCTCCTCCTCTTGGTTACTTGGCAATTCCAAGAAAGGTTTCAAACGATGACCATTGACTTTGAAAATCGATCCATCCCTAGGATTTTCTATTTCTACGGCACCATGTGGAAAAATAGTTCGTACCACAAATGGTCTGGTCCATCTCGATTTAAGTTTTCCAAGGAATAAATGAAGTCTTGAGTCATATAAAAGAACTTTTTGGTTAGGTGAAAACGTTTTCCTTAGGATTGACTTGTCATGAAAAACTTTGGTTCTTTCTTTGTAAACTTTCTCGTTTTCATACGCGTCGTTCCTAAGTTCTTCTAGTTCGTTGAGTTGTAGTTTTCGGTTTTCGCCAGCTTTCTCAAGATCAAAGTTTAAGTTCTTAATTTCCCACAGCGCTTTGTGTTTGATTTCAACGGGTAAATGGCTACCGTAAACTAAACGAAATGGGGACATCCCAAGGTTAGTTTTAAAAGCAGTACGGTAAGCCCAAAGCGCGTCAGTCAATTTCTGAGACCAATCTTTTCGATTTTTGTTGATAGTTTTCTCCAAGATTTGTTTTATTTGACGATTTGAAACTTCAACTTGCCCACAAGTTTGAGGATGATATGGAGTGGATAGCTTGGGGATATCGAGTATTTTTTCCATTAAACTTTCAAAAGAATGGTTGCAATAATGGGTTCCGTTATCACTGATTATTGTGCGAGGTGTGCCGAACCTCGAAAAGATGTTTTCTTTGAGAAATTTCACAACAATTCTATGGTCGTTGGTTTTGCAAGGAATGGCTTAGACCCATTTTGAAACGTAATCGATAGCGAGAAGGATATACAAGTTTCCAAAAGAATTGGGAAAAGGTTCCATAAAGTCGATACCCCATACATCAAAGATTTCGATCGTAAGAATGGGGTTTAGAGGCATCATATCTCGTCGTGAAATTTGTCCAAGCATTTGATATCGATCGCAAGTTTTACAAAATTCAAACGAGCCTTTGAAAAGAGAAGGCCAATAGAAACCACACTGAAGCACCTTTTCTGCAGTTTTTCGAGGACCAAAATGTCCACCGCATGCTTGATCGTGGCAAAATGAAAGAACACTCCTTATTTCATTATCCGGAATGCAACGTCGGATGATTTGGTTGGGACAATATTTGAACAAGTATGGATCGCCCCAATAGAAATATTTCACTTGAAACATGAATTTGTATTTATCCTGTTTGGACCAAGATGAGGGAGTTTCTTTAGTGACTAAGTAGTTCACTATATCAGCGTACCATGGATCGATCGAAATTGAAAGAAGTTGTTCATCGGGGAAGTTTTCATTGATTGGCAAAGAAGATGGTGCGTTCGGAAGACGAGACAAGTGATCGGCTATGACGTTATCGGATCGTTTTCTGTCTTTAATTGTAAGGTCAAATTCTTGAAGTAAAAGGATCCAACGTATTAAACGGGATTTAGCATCCTTTTTAGCGAAGAGATATCGAAGTGCAGAGTGGTCCATGCACACAGTAATGTGTGAACCTATCAAGTAAGATTGAAACTTTTCGAGCGCAAAAACGACAGCTAGAAGCTCTTTTTCGGTTGTTGTGTAGTTGAGTTGAGCGTCGTTCAAAGTCATACTCGCGTAGTAATTGACGTGAAGGATCTTGTTGATGTGTTGTCTTAAGACAGCATCAACGGCAAAGTTCGAAGCATCACACATTATTGCGAATGGAAGATCCTAATTGGGTGCGCAAATGATTGGAGCAGAAGTTAGTTCATTCTTAAGAGGTTCAAAGGAAGAAATATAATCAGAGTTAAAATCGAAAGGAACGTATTTTCCGAGGAGAGTAGTCAAAGGACGAGCAATTTTGCTAAAGTCTTTCACAAAGCGTCGGTAAAAGCCAGCGTGTCCAAGAAACGGTCAAATGTCCTTAACAGTTTTGGGAATGGGTAGGTTTGCAATTACGTCGATTTTCGCTTTATCTACCTCAATGCCTTTATTATAGATGATATGTCCAAGGACTATGCCTTGTTTGACCATAAAGTGGCATTTTTCCCAATTCAAAGTCAAATGTTTTTTTACATCTATTTAAAACCAACTCGAGATGATGTAAACATTCGGGAAACGAATTGCCAAAGATAGAGAAATCGTCCATAAAAACTTCTAGAAAACGTTCAATCATATCAGAATAGATGCCAACCATGCATCGTTGGAAAGTCGCAGGAGCATTACAAAGTCCGAATGGCATACGTCGATAAGCAAAGGTACTGAATGGACACGTGAAATTCGTTTTCTCCTGATCTTCGGGAGCGATTAGAATTTGGTTATAGCCGGAATAACCATCGAGGAAGCAGTAGAATTCGTGTCTGGCTAAACGTTTGAGCATTTGGTCGATGAAGGGAAGAGGGAAGTGATCTTCTCGTGTTGTGGCATTTAGTTTTCGATAGTCAATGCAAACACGCCAACCCGTTTGAGTACGAGTTGGAATAAGTTCATTTGAATCGTTCTTGACAACGGTTAGCCCAGATTTTTTCGGTACAACGTGAATTGGTCTAACCCATGAACTATCGGAGATTGGGTAAATGATTCCGTTGTTGAGAAGTTTAAGAATTTCATCACGCACCTCATCTTTCATTTTTGGATTAAGCCTTCGTTGCGCGTCACGAATAGGCTTGGCATCGTCGATTAAATGGATGCAATGTTGAGCAATAGCAGGGCTAATTCCCTTAATATCGGAGATCGACCATCCAATCGCTTCCTTGTTTTTCGACAGGATTGAAAGTAAAGAGGTTTCTCGATCAAGAGATAGAGTCGCAGAAATTATGACGGGCGATATTTCGTTATCACCGAAGTATGCGTACTTAAGGTGATCGGGAAGTGGTTTGAGGTCCAACTTCGGGAGTTTTTCAATCAAAGATTTGGGTTGAGACCCCGACTCAACTAGAAGCCATTCAAAGGGAAGAGTGTATTCAATCTCTTTAGGAATTTCGTGAAACAAGTTTTCATACTCGGCCTCGCGTTCGTCGTCAAGGTCAAGTGTCTCGTTTTCGAAGTTTTCGTGAATGACACTAACTTCCAATGTTTAGTCACGAGGTTCATTCGATTGGCTTTCAAGATTGAAAATGTTGAGATCCAAAGTCATGTTTCCAAAAGATATTTTCATCGAACCGTTACGACAATTGATTAAGGCAATTGAGGTGGCTAAGAATGGTCGGCCTAAAATCAATGGAATTTGACTTGCGGGATTTGACACGGGTTGTGTTTCGAGAACGATAAAATCAACGGGGAATATGAATTGCCCTACTCGAATGAGCATGTCCTCGATTTCGTCCACGGGCTTTTTAATCGAGCGATCGGCAAATTGAAACGTGACTTTTGTGGGTTTGAGCTCACCTAAGCCTAATTGTTCGTACACGGAGTATGGAATCAAGTTGACACTCGCACCTAAGTCTATCAAGCATTTGTCAATTGTCTTGTCTCCAATTGTACATGAAATCGTAGGGTAGCCAGGATCTTTTTATTTGACGGGCATGGATTGGGACAAGACTTCACTCAAACTGGCGGCTAAGAAGACGTTTTTGGGCGCTTGAGTGTGTCGCTTTTGGGTGTACAAGTCCTTAAGAAATTTCGCGTAAGTGGAGATTTGTTGAACGATATCAAGAAGCAGGATGTTCACTTTCACTTGTTTAAAGATTTCCAACATCTTTTCCATTTGGTCCGAGTGTTTCTTTGGTCGGAGACGATGTGGAAATGGTACACGATACTCAGTAGGCGGGTCTACTTGAGTAGAAGAAGAATTTTGATTGGCATTCGATTCGACATTTTTCTCCACGTTCTGTTCAGATTTGTTCGTTGTTTTAGAAGTGTCGGGAGAGGTTTTCGGTAAATCGTTTGAATTAACGACTTGATTATCGATTTGTTTACCGGACTGGAGAGTTGTGATAGCATTCAATTGGGTGACATTACTACCTTGAACAACATGGGCTTGATTTGAATTTGCGTTTTGATTTCTGGGATTTGGAAGGGCTTGGCTTGGGAATGTTCCTCGTTCGCATTCACTTACAGATGTGGCTAATTGACTCATTTGCATTTTGAGTTTTGCAATTGATTGGTTTGTGTTTTGCATATATGAGGTCAATAAATTTTGCAAATTGCTATTTGATTGAAGGCTTTGAGTAGTTGCCTTAGCCAACGTTTCAAGAGTTTTCTCAAGCGAAGTTAAACATTTATCGTCTTGGGGAGGATTAGCAGAATTTGGTTAAAAATTTGATTGTTGCGGTTGATTATGAGACGGACCCGTAAAGTTTGGTTGAAAATTGTTGGGCTAAAGGGAAGATTCGAAGCATTATTCGGAAATGCTTCAAAATTGGGACGAATCGTATTCGTGTTGGGATTGTTTTGGTTCCAAGAAAAATTCGGATGATTTCTCCAACCAGGGTTGTACGTTGGAGAAAACGGGTCGTTTTTGGCTTTATTGAAAGCTTTGATTTATTCGACAGAATTGGGACACTGATCGGCTATATGATTAGGATCATTACATTTATAACACACGGTTGGGAAGCTTGGTTCATTTGATTCGATGAGAAAACGTTATCGAATTTTGTTATCATTGCGTCGATTTTGGCTTCCAAAGCAAAAGAAGATCCTATCGAGTGTGCACTCGATCGTGAGTAAATTGATTTTTCATTCGATCGTTCCCATTGGGATGATTTTTCAGCAAGATTTTCAAGAAATTGCCAGGCATCATCGTGATGTTGGGCAAGGAAGTTGCCTTGGCACATTGATTCAAGCATGGTTCGTGAGCTATTTTCGAGTCCATTGTATAAGAATTGGCAAATCGTCCATTTTTCGAAGTTATGGTGTGGACATTTTATCAAAAGCTCTTTGAATCTTTCAAAATATTTTCCGAATGGTTCCCCCTTGAATTGATGAAAATTTAAAATTTCGTTTCAGATTCTACTTGTGACGACCCGACCTTCTCTCACCAGAAAGTCGCATCGACAGAAAGAAAGAAAGGGGTGAGAAATAGAAAAGAGAAGAAGAGAAAAGAAAACAACAACAGATACTCACAGCGGAAATGAAACAAAATATAATATATCACATAAATATTACATAGTATCATATACATCATCTATCAGAGTTACACAGATTACACATCACATACTAGACAGTTATAAACATCTGTCTAGTTATTACATCTCAACACAATACAGATCAATACAAAGATCAACACAGCGGAAAACTACTATCTATATCTACAACGCCGAAGCCTCCTGCTCCATTGCTCCTCCAGATTACTCGTCAAAGCTAAACCTGAATCCCTTGGCTACTCGTAAAAATTTGAGTACCCAAGAGTTTATAAAACAGAAATAAACAACTTGGGTCAGACATGGGTCTGGTGTGAGTAACAGGTTAAACTTGTTTAACTTCAAAACCTTTTGAAATAAAAGGTATCACGTAAGACTCCCCACCAATAAATATGGGTAAGTTTTTACCTTACGCTAACTAAAACATTTGATAGGAAATTCGATTGTATTATAATAGGTCTAGGGTTTTCAAATAAATATGAAATAGCTGGAATGCTTACATCTCACGTTCCAACATAGTTGGGCACAACTAAAACGTACGGCACTTATTGGAGTTTGGATTCCATCAATGGCAGGGCTACCGGGGTACCGCCCGTCACAGTACGTGGCCTAGATCACCGTACCGAGGATCACTCCCAATCCCCTGCAACACAAGGCCGGAACATCCCTTACTGGATAATTCCCGCACAAGATACCTCACGGTTGTCATGACCAACCGCACACACTAAGTCGAAAATAGAAAGGGACATCTAGACAGAGGTCATCTTGTCCTACTTGGGTGCTACCCACTAACCTTGCTGCACCTCCCCTGTTTTAGCCATTCCCGATTTGTGAGGCTTGAGGTTACGATTACCTTTTAAAAGAACACATCTATCTTAGAATGCTCATCGTCCACCTGACGATGTGCTGAAAGCATTCAATCCATACAAGTTCGTTCCGGGTTCGAACGAAACCGAAGGCATTATCTCGTTACACTCGTATTGGAATCACCCTCAGAGTTAACGACAATAACCCTTGCACTCTAAATCTTTATCTCAAATCTGAAAGTACTATCTCCGTCAACTCATTACGGAATCACCCACAGAGTTATACTGACAAAGAATCGTTCTTACACCTCGAGTCTTCACTTGCTCCACTTGGATTAACGACCAACGTTAATTTGGATCGATGTGGTATTCTGGTCTCCAGACCTGGAAATCCGGTATACGGAAACCCGATCCCGGTCTCATCGAAATCCAAAACGTATCTTTTAAGGCCAAGTTGTTTTAAAGGTTAAAACAATTTAATTCAATTTTCTTTATACACTTAGAAAGAAAATTCACAATAGATAATCAACATTATCAATATCATCAGATAATCCATATTATCACAATTCAACTAAACATCCATATCACATAGCATATATCTCATCAGAGATATCAATCAAATGCAAAGCATTCAGTATTATCATCCATCCATAAGTAATGATCTATATCATCTCTAATTAATTTAAAGTTAATTAAATTAATTGCTTTTATTTTATAAATCCTTCTTACTTAAACATTAATTAATTACAAATTAATTAATTATCCTCTGATTACCTTTTTCAATTAATCATCTTTGATTAATTATCTTTTAATTACCTTTTTCAATTAATCATCTTTGATAAATTATCTTTTAATTACCTTCAAGTAATTTATCTTTAATTAATTACTCAAATTAATTAACCTTAACCACTTATAGTAATTAACCTTTAATTACTTCATTAATTAATTAACTATAATTAATTAAATTAATCACTATAATTAATTATATTAAACCTTAATTAATTACATTAATTAATCACTTCATTTATTAATTATACTTAATTTATCAATCTTAATTACATCATTAATTATATTAATTAATGATCCTTAATTACAACTTAATTATTAATTACTTTAATTAAATTAATTACATTAAGTAATTAACTTTAAATTAAACAACATTTATTAATCACCTTGATTAATCTTCAATCAGTAATTAACTACCCTTAATTACTTTCATTTACTAAATTAATTCTCCTTAATTAATTCCTTAATTAATCCCTTGATTAATTATTCAAAGTAATTAAACTTAAATTACTTTCCTTAATACATCACTATCCACTTAATTACTTCCAGTAATTATCTATTATTTACTTCCCTAAATAATTATACCTTACTAATTACATTAAGTAATTATTTATCAAATCATCCATTGATTATTCTAAATTAATTAAACTTAATTAATTTACTTAAACTAAATCAAATTAACTTAATTAATTACAATAAGTAATTAATTTCTTAATTACTTCCATTTAGTAATTATATTTAAACAATTTCATAAATGATTATCCTTAATTAATTAATCAAATTAATTATCAAAATTAATCACATTAATTAATTATTAAATAATCTCAAATTAATGACCTTCATTAACAATTATTTAATTACTTTTCTTAAGTAATTAACTTAGATTAACCATTATTAATTTCAAATTAATAAATCTTAATAACCAAATAATTAATCTCTAATTATTTAATTAATTAAGTGTTAACCATAACTTAATTAATATTTAATTACTTTATTAATTAATTCTTAATCATTAATTAATATTCTAATTATAAAATCCTTAATTACAAATTAATTAATCTTAATCACTAATTAATTAGTTTAAACCATTAATTACCTATTTAATTAATCCAAATGATTAATTAATCAATTAAATTAATTATCCATTAAATTTCCTAATAAATTTAATGAACACAAATCTCTAATTACTTTAAGATAAAACTTGTTCTTATTAATAATCAAGTTATCATTTACAAAGTATTTTAAATCAATTTACTTTAATTTTTCCTTCAAAATTTCTTTTAAATTTAAAGATTTAAAATGAAACAAATTATCTTTAACCACGTTTTAAACGACATTTCTAAAACTCTTTTAATTTATAAGTTAAAGATATACTCATTCATAAAGGAGTTTAAAAGGGTGCTAAACAAATTCATATTTAAATTTATAAAACTTATTTATTTCTCCATCTAAAATTCAAAACTAAACCTTACTCCAAAAATTAAAACTTTGATTTAACTTCCAGTTTTAATCTTTCTTACAAATTTAAGTTCAGTTAAATTTAAACAGACAGGGTTTTCAAAACCTGGCAACCACTAAAAATACTCGAGACCACTCAAAATTCCTTCGAGTCGCCTCTCTAAATACTTCGAACATCACTCGAAATAACTCGAGAAAATCACGAGCACTCCTCTGCTAACAACCAAACTTCACCAGATACATTCTCGATCGCGTGCACGTGCACGATCACCTGCGGCGTCTCCGACCATCACCGAACATCCCCACACATCGACGATCAACCCTACACCAGATTACGATCCTCCAACCTTCGAACAACGCTCGAAATCGTAATCGAGCATCAAAACCAAACCTGAACCCAAAACTGGAACCACCTCGAAAACCTGTCAACGGCCAAATCTCCGTCCTCCGACCACCGTTAGTGCTGCAACTCCTTCCATGTCCTCGTCAATGACCAAACTACCATCTCCCAGAGTTCTATTGAACTCGATCCATCCTAGACGTCGTGGTGATTCTATTTCCGACCAATACCCAAACTAGGGCTACAAACTAAAACGACCATTATCCAACGCCACAGTGCCTTGATCATCTTCCTACCATTTTTCCTTCGATCTCCGACCACTCTACTATCCTCAGAAAGAAACTCGACCTCCCAAACCATCTAGATCACCAGTACTCACCAAAATACCATTTTCTGGTCAACTGAGAAATACAAACTCAAAACCCAACTAAAAATTGCAATTTCATTCCTAAAAATCATATTTTGGTTTAATAATTCAGATTAGATTCCTGAATTGATGAATTAAGAAGTTGGAATTTCAACATGACTTAAGACTTGCACTGTTCTTTAGTTTCCAGAGAAATTCTACATTTATTTTACCCTAAAACAAATTTAAAACTTAAGTTTACGATGAAACAAACAAATCTTGTTTAAAGTCTAAGATCTAACAGAGATTAGATAAGAAGATAAGGAATTTTGTTTAAAATCTAAGCTCAAAAACAAGAACAGAGGGTGTCACACATATAAACAGGCATACACATACATCTATACATCCATATATATATATATATACTCACATATTTATACACACAAAAACATACTTTCTTTCAGAAGTCAACATGCAAACAGATTTATTATATTTAAGCTCTTTTAAAAAAAATGTTACTCACCATTTAAAATAGAGACAGAGCCTGAAACAGGATCTTGAAGACTGGAATTGATAATATGCTTGAGTTTGTATATTTTAATACTTTTGATCTGGAAGTCCTTTGAAGGCTGAAGTTTGAAGAATTTTGAAATCCAAAGCTTTGATTTAAAAATTTCATGCTTGCTTCCATTTTTGAGAAGAATGCAGACAGCTTCTTGAATTGATTCCAGATTGCAAATGAATGCAAACAGAAGACTTTTGATTGTTTAGCTTGAGTGGATTTGATTTGAAAAATGAATTACAGGGATCTTTGATTTTTGATAATTCTGGTTTGAGGCTTTTAGATTTCTAATTTCAGATTTTTACTAGAGAAAGGAGTTTGAGTTTCTTGTTTTGAAAAGAAAATAGAAGGAATGAAGTAAAGGGATGCAAATGTATATATAACTAAATTTATGATTTTATAAAAATAAAAGAAAATGAAAATAATTAAGACACTTGTCACATTGTTTAATCCATTGCCTAACACATGTTAAAACAAGTCATTAGATAAAGACACATGTCTTTTAAGTATTTATCTTATTTCTATTTATTTTAAAGTAATTAAAAAGCCTTTTTCTTATTTATAAAATACTTATCTATATATATTTTACTTTTTAAAGAAACAAAAACAAATTATATTTTAAAATAAAAGTTTATACAAATATTCTAAAATCCAAAACAATTTAAATATTTATCCTATTGAATTTCAAAGCTTAAATTCAAATTCAATTAAATTAAATCCTAAGATTCAATTTAAAAAGTCAAGTTATATATATATATATACACATATATAACTATTTATTCAATTAAATAACAATTTCATATTCTTTAAAATCCATTCATATTAATAAAAATAATACATTATACTTATTATATGAAATTAACATATTTGATATTTAAATAATTTATATAAGAGATTATATTATCAAGTGATATTTTAAAAAGAAACAAAACAAGCCTTTTTGTTAACTCTTATATAATTTTAAACTTAAGTAAAAATATCTTAAGCAATTAAAGTATTTTAAAACTATAAATTTACTAATTTAAATAACTTTGAAAAGTCATATTAAATTAAATCTAAATTCCCAATTTACCCAAAGCTTCTATTTACAATATATATAAATAAATATATATATTCAAATAGAAAATATCTTATTAACTTTTAAAAGATAAAATCACCAATTAATACTAATTTAATCAGATTATTAAATTAAATTCAAATCTTATTATCAAAGATCATCAATATCAATTTAATTATTTAACAGATTATTAAATTGATATTGTTAAAATTTCCGGGATATTACATTCCTTCCCCCTTAAAATAATTTCGTCCCCGAAATTTAAACAAAGGTAATTTAATAATCTTATTAAAGATTTTAAATTTTAAAACACAAGCATATACTATCATCCATATGCTAACAACCATAGCAACCAATTCATCCAATCAATCAAATCTAACTATCCAGACAAAATTCTAGATAAAATTCCTCGAGTTTCCCCAAGTATATATATATATATATATCGGAATACTCGCTCTACAACAATCTAAACTACTAAGCTATAGATCTCCTACTCATCTAGATCTATAGAACTAAACAGAATATCAGACTACAGACGAGTCTGACTCAACAACTAAACCTTCCAGAACTGCTGATTCTAAAACCAGAGATAGATCTTACACGTACCCCTCAGAGATACATAAAACTCAATGAATTCCAATTGTCCAAACTGACCATTCAATCCTGAAAACCCAATACTTATCCAAATCAGAACACAGAAGAGATCCAAACATAACTTTACTTCACAACATCAATAGATTCCAAACTTACTTCTCCTATCCAGAGATATACTCCAAACTGCTTTCGCTGCTCAATTCTGATATGAGGTAGAACACAAGCACAGACTGGAAAACTCATTCCAGAAATAAGGTTCACTGATCCATAAATAAAACTCAGATACTTCATCAAAACTTGAGTTGCTGCACCAACTCCATCTCTAGGAAACATCCTTCAACTAGACTGAACTACCGGTACTACTCCTGGAATCCAGTCGATAAGAAAACTCAACCTTCAGATGCGGACAACTCCTAACTTCTCTGAAGACACTCAGAAAAACTCTGATAACCCAAGAGAACCCTCAAACTATCGCAAGTCACTTTTGCGATCAACCCAGCCTATTTCCAAAGAAAATTGTTCCTCTTAACAAATCAGAACAGCCCATACTTAACTATCCAATCCATCTAAGAAATGGATGCACCCTGCTGCTTCTGAATTTCACCTCCAGAAAAACTACTCAGCCTGATAACTTCCTGCCATCACAGAATACTCCGAGCTGCACTGCTGATACTGATGCCAAGGACTTTCTATCCAAAGATCTTCGAGAAACTCGAACCCCAAACCAAACAGAAACACCATGCTGAACTCAGCCATAACACTGAAACAGACACACTTCCTTAAACTCGTTCCAAAGAAAACATCTTCGGAAACATCCATCGTCACTGCATCTCATCACACAGCTACTATTACCTGAGGTATCAAGATACCATCACTTGCTTCTGTTCAACTGATAGATCCAAACTCTACTCATCCAACTTTACAGATAAACTCCGAACCTTAACTGTAACGACCCTGAATTTCGAACGAATTAAATTGAGAATATTTAATTAATTTTAAATATTTGAGCGATGATTTAATTTGAATCCCGAATATAACTTGGAAAATTGGCGATTAAATTTTATAATTTAATCTATTGAAAACTGGATAAGAATTTAAATCTTCAATTTACGGCTGAAGAAAAATATTTCGAAAAGCTTTTTAAATTCGTATTTATATTACTGAAGATAATCGAAGCTTCGGAATCGAGTTTGAAAATGATTTGTTCGGTTTTGAAATTTTATAGTTCGAATTGATATTTAAAAATAGTCAATTTTCAAACAGTCTCGGAATTCGACGAAACCAGTTTCATTGGGTCCGTAATATCGAATTATTGCCGGATTTCAAATTTTGTAATTTTCAGAGCTATTGTGTGATCGTACGATAAGCAAACGTGTTGATATAATATAACAAGATATTTTTAAATATAAAAATATAAAGGTTAAATCAGTAGCCACCCTAGCATCTGATTTCCGTCGACCTAGTGTCTCCTCTTCTCGTTTAAAGCACGCTACCCTGTCTTCCTTTTTCAGAGCAATGTCGATTGAAAAGAAAAAAATAAACGAACGAAACATCGTTCTCACTCCCCATTATCTCGTTCAAGACAATCAATGGCCGCGTTTGAGAGTCGCGTTCCCTTTTCTTCTATTCTCGTATTCATTTCCTAATGCCCAGGAATTCACGAAACAAAGAGAATCGAAACAAAGGAGAGTGGCCGCATTCTCTTTCCTTTCAAAATTCAAAACGAAAATCGCAACCTCCTCTCCTTACAGTTTTTCACAAATCCCTCCAACGCATCATCGAAATCAATTCGAGTCTATCTGGGTTCCTTGCCGGCACGAGTTCAAATAGATGCTGGGTGATGTCGTAGAGGGCTCGCTGTCATCGCGATTAGGAGCGGCAGCGCGAGCGAGTCGCGGGGCAACTGGAGGCGCTCGCTGGAAGGGGAAGGCGCGAAGTCAAGCTCGACTAGGGCAGAGGCGTTTGGGCGCGTGGTGTTCGTGAGCAGGTGGAGGCGATCGAATCGGCGACTGGAAGCGATGTCGCGAGAGGGAGAACGATTTCGATCAGCAAGTAGGGTCACATCGCGAATTGCTCGCGTGAAGGCTGGAGGCGGAGGCGCTCGTGGGCGTGGGAGTGGTGGAGTTCGTCGAGGCAGGAGGCGATCTGGTTTCGCGATGACCTGTGGCAGTTGGGGGTTTTTCGCAAGCGATTGTCGATGTCGTGGCTTCGGCGACGTTCGAAGGCAGTAAGGTATAATTTTTATTTTGAGATAATTTTTATCTCTATCTCGAAATAAATATGTAATTAAAGAAAAAATGTTTTTTTTTTATATACTGATCTTAACAGTTGTTTAAAATTTTTAACAGTAGAAAGAAAGAAAAAAATATAGATAGTTTAAAGAAAGTATATATGTATATAATTACAGAAAAGGAAATGGTGATGTAAATTTATATAAAAAGGGATTTCTTTGCAAATTACAATAAAGTTTATATAGGTTAGAAATAGGATTTTAAAATGTTTGAAGATTTAAAGAGGTTTTAAAATGTGTTAAAAAGAATTGCTATTTTAAGAAATGGAAATTTATAAGGGAATTTAGTTTGAAAAAAAAATTATTAAATTCCTAGTTAAACAAATTTATTTAAAGATATTAATTTAAAGTAAAATGGTTAGTTAAATAAATTTGTTAAAAGAAGATATTTGTTAGTTACAACTATCATAACGAAGATTTGATTCGAGTATTAATCAACTGTGTATAAATATTTATACTAGGTCAAAATCTGTAAGAAATCAAGCCGAGAAAGGAAAATGGATTGCAAATAAATGCTAAGGTGAGATCTTCTCACTCAATTTGAAAAGTGGAAATTTTCTGTTATTGATTGTTTGACATGATTGTTATGAGGATGTGCTATTAGATATGATAGGATATATCTATATATATAGCAGTATATACATATTGGCATATGTATATATTGGATTGATGATTTCCCGCCTCGTATAGCGGATGAGACCCTATTGCGCCGTTAGTAAGCGGATTTATAAAAACCTATATACCGCGATAATTCCGTACTGGAGCGGAATTGGTATTGTGCTAACGTCTGTGGATGCAGGGAAACAGGTTGGAGGGATCCAACTGGATTCCTCAACTGTATTTATTTATTTACAGATGTTGATATATATTCTGTCATCATATGATGATATATGATGTTTGATGTTGTGATGGACAAATTGATGCGTTGCATCATCGGGTTCAATTTTAAAGTTTAAAAAAATAAACGATTTGTACTTTAAAAGGGATTTTGAAGTGATTTTTGGAAAGTATACGATTTATTAAATTTTGGAATTTATTTATCTTAAATAAATAAATAAATGTTATAAAGTTAAAGTTATGAAAATTTTAAATTGTGAAATATACCTGAAAGGTGATTTGGAAATAAATAGTCAAGTGATAAATAAAATAGTTTAAGTTGGATTTCTTTTGAATTATTTAAGAATGATATATATATAAGATGTACAGAATTGATATTTATCAATTAATAGTATCGGAATTTTAAAACGAGTGTTTATAAGTGTTAGAAATTTATAGAATTATAAATTGTGAAGACATGAGATTTATAGAATTATAGATTGTGAAAATTTGAAGTTTATAGATTTATAAAGATTGAATTTTATAGATTTATAAAGTATGAAGTTATAAAATGGATGAAACGGTAGCATAAAAGATTTATAAGAGATTAACTTATAAATTTGATTTTTGCCTTTAAATGGAATATTTATCGAATTTGTAAATAAAAGGAGATTTATAAAAAATCGAAGTTGTTATAAGATAGAAATAGAATTTATAAACGTTGTTTTATAAATTCGAAATCAATGGGATTTGAGAAATTAAATATAGAAGATTTTTAAAGAAGATATATTCACGATTTTGGACAGTGAATATATTTTTAAGTAAAATGGATAGGGTTTCGGGAAAGCGATATTAGGAAATAAAGTTAATTGTTTTAAAAGATGTTTTAAAACGAGGAAACTATCGAAATCATAGATTTCAACATTTATTGTTGAAATAGACGTTTTTCGAAAAATAAGGAAATGGTGGACTATAACACTGTTGTTATAGTAAATGATTTCCGAAAGGAAATATTTTATATAGTATTGGGATTTATATATCTATTTAAAATCCGAATCCCTATACTAGTGATTTTTTGAGTCGTCGTAACGATGTTTTACGTAACATTCGTTTTGACTCAAATAAAGGTGTTAAAAGAATATTTTCCTTAAAGAATGAATATATACTTAATATTGATTTAAGTATATCGAATATTTTCCAAGTGTTGAAAATAAAAGATTTGTGAAATGCTTATTATTAAATAAGTATGGAAATGCTTTTCCAAATGAAAATGAACGTTTTGAGAATTTATCTTTGTAAAAGATAAATTGAAATTGAATATTGAAAATCGATTTGAAAATCGTATATCAGAAGATATTTTGAAATATAAATTCACTATGGAATTTATAAATGGAATGGGAATTTGTTTTAAAAATAAACGTTGATTTATTTTTAAAATATGGAAATTTTATATCTAGTAAAGATATTTTTGAAGATGAAATAATTTGGGAAAATTATTTGGAATCTGATGATGTTGCGCATCTTTATTGATAGTTAAATAACCGACTATCAATAATTACCTTTAGATAGGTATTTGTTGTGAATTGATTGAATTTGAATGCCACACTTATTTTTGAAATAAACGCTCACTATTCGGGTTAACCGGGAAAGGACCATGGGGTCGTATAACCCATTCCGAATATGTGATACGTCGTTATGAATCGCATTTGAAGACCGGTGTTGAAGACCGGATATTTTTGAAAACGGAAGGATTACCGTCGAGTTACTCTACATCGGCTGATCTCCGATTTAGAGGTTTTATCACCCTTAGTGACGGGAAGTCCGGACGTGATTAGAAATTTATCCGGAAATGCAAGGGCTTCGTGAGAAGTGCCTTCGGTTCTGTTCGATCCCGGAACAGACTTGTATGGATTGTGTGTCTGACGTTACAATTTGAGATATAAAGCTGATTTCTTTCAAATACATATCTGTTGGTGGCGGAGAATTTATTCTTTTAGCTTAACACCCTTCTCTGAGACGTACGAGCTCAGAGGTTATGTAGTTGAAATTTATCAGCGATATATCCCAATTTGGTAACGTGGCATACTGAGTGTTGCTGTGAAATGATCGGTGTTTGATCATTTGTGATATGATCATTTGTTTGATCTTATATCTTTGTGATCATAGGTTGATCATTTTGTTTGACCCGAAGCAGGGCTTTTTGAGAAAGCGTAGCTTTGTGGACGAGACTTCGTCGAGCCTCACACCCCGGAAATGGTCGAAACAGGACGAATGCGGCAAGGTTCTAGGGAGTAGCGCCCCTTAGTGTATGTCATTCCTTCTGGATAAAGGTGGTATCATGGTATGGAGCCCAGATACTTAACCTCTGTGGTTACTGCATTATTATTTCTATGTGGTTTGTTGCGAATCGGGGATCCTCGGGAAGATCGGTGACGATCGGGGGATGGCATACGCGTGTCAGTAGTTACCTATTTTTGCAGAGGTAACCCGGCCTTGTGTTGGCAGAGATCCGGTTAGGTTCTCGGGTCGTCTATTCCAGGGACGTACCCATCGTGGATAGGAAGTTCCTTTGCCTGACCATTTGTCGGAAATCCAAAGAAACAATACGTGACTTGTACGGTTTTAGTTGTAGAACCTGCCATCTAATATGGCAGCTATAGCAAGCATACTATAATGGTACCTATGCTGGCTAAGATTTATATTCTACTTTCGAAATGTTTTCTACACTATGCACTAATAATAATATCAAAAAGAATTTGATTTTCGCGTAGTAAGCATCTTTGACTATCATAAGAAGAAATCTCCTCCAAGTCTGCGTTTGCATTGTGTGTGTGGCGGGAGGTCTTATGGTAGTTTCATTTTCCAAAAGCATTTCGAATTGACTTAAAAATTATCTTGTTGTTTTTAAAAGATATAACTGTTTTACGATCTCACACCAGTCACCATGACTGACTCGGAGTTTATTGTTTCCCTTCTAAACTCTGGGTGCCCACCAATTTCCACACGGGCAGTCTAGAGTTAGATTATCAGGATATTCAGGATATTCTGGAGCTTGGAGATAAGCTGGAGGACGAGACGTAGTATTTGTATCTGATAGTATTTATTCCGCTGTATACTCTGTATGAGGACAAGTTTATATAACTGTCCATTGTTGTATATTGACTCTGATGATTGATGTATGTATAAAATGATATAGTTCTTTGTTTTAAAGATTATTCATTTATCTATTGTATATTGTTCCGCTGCGATGTGTAAGATTCTGATATTGTTCTGTTTCTGTTCTCTGTTGTTGTTCTGTTATTCTTCTTTCTTTTCTTCTTCTTCTCTTTTTCTTCTATCTTTTCTTCTATTTCTTTTTCTAAAACCCTCACTATTGGAGTTTCCGGCACTCGATTGCTCGACAGTCGATAAAGTGAGTATCGATGTCGAATTTTCGAAAGTCGAAAATTTCAGGATGTGACAAGTGGTATCAGAGCATATGGTTAAGCGACAACCCTGCTCTGTTGGGTGTTACTCATTAGAGATAGAGTCAGCAGTACTCTAGAATGAGTTGAGTGTAATAATAGATATGAGCGCGTATTTGTTATTTGAATATGAAATTGTTTTGTATTGTGTTGACTTATCGGTTGATTGTTTATGGATTCTGGTCGGTGCAGTCTAGCTAACTGTAATCGATAGGGGTTTCTAAACTCTTAAACAAGATAAACCGACACAGTATTGTTTTAAATAGGGTGAATGAAATAATTTTACCCAAATCTATTTTTGTATAGAAAAGAAACGATTTTCCATGAATTACTATAGTATATGGTTGCATGGATGTTAGGAAAGTGATAATATTGAAAGTTATCATTTTTATATGAAATTGAATAAGAAATTCAAATCGTAACTCCAAAGTTAAAGAAATAAATTCACATGCAAATGAAATTTGAGAATGTACATTATAAATGTGATTTGTAATTTGAAACGGGATTCCAGAGAAGTTTTTGGAAATGTTTTGAAAAGAATTTGAAAATTTTGGAGATTTGAAAAGTTTAATTTCTTTTTGATTTGAAAATGGATTTCAAAGGATTTGAAAAGTATTTTGAAGAGATGAAAAGCTCTAAACTCTTTTCGGTCGCTGGAAAATAACTTCGATGATGACCGCGGCATCGTCGGTGTTCATTTTCGGGTTTCCAAAAGAGGAATTGCTGCCAAATTGGTTTAAAATGGAAGTTGTTTGAAAATTTGGGTTTTGTTTTGGAAATTCAAAGGATGATTTGACTTGTTTTCAAAATGGTTTTGAAAAGGTTGAAAAAGACTCTGGAATACTATAAAGAATATTTACGGAATATTATTGAATTGATAACTTATACGAATAGAAATTGTTAATGTGAAATATGAAATTGTGATTGGAATTAAAGTTCATTAACAAGTGAAATCTATAAATGTGAATTGAAAGTATAAGGAAACGAATTCATATATAAATAAAATGGTAAATATGAAGTGTAAATGTGATTTATAAATGAAAATGGAATTCCAGATAGATATTGGAAAAATTAAAATTCATTAATGAAATGAATTTGTAATATGAATATATAGGTGATTATAAATCAAAATGTAAATAAGTTGATAACTTATAGAATATTCGAAATTTGATTAGAATGAAATTCAAATTGAAAAACGAATGAATTAGTGAATGAATGAATAAATTGCGATTGCAAGTGCCAGAAAATGAAATTGAATGTTAAAATTCATTTTGAATTTGAAAGTAAATAGCACTGGAATTGAATTTGATAAATGAAGTATTGAACTGAAAGTTAGTAAGTGAAGCTAATTGATTAGTAAATTCAAATGAAGTTTGAAATGTAAAGATTGAACAAAATTGAATAGGTGTAACTTCAATAGTGAAGTAATGATGATATAAGCAGTTATATTGAAAATTTTGTAATTGAATGTACGAAATGGTTTGAATATATGTAACTAGATATAATGGCTAGTAGGATATACAGGTATAAAGGAAATTGAATTTGATTTCACAGATAATTCGAATTGCTCGAAAAAGGTACGTATTTTAATTTCTATATGAGTTTTTGATGATTTCTCTCTAGCCGCTTGGCTTTTTCTTTTTCTTTTTGAAATCTGAGAGTCCGTAGGGACGTTTTGTAGTCGTACCGTATTAGCCGCGCAAAGGAGACGCTGGCGAAATTTTTCGAAAATTTCGAGTGTTAGAAAATTTTTGAGAAATTTTGAAAGTTTAAAATTTGAATTTAAACTTAAATTTGAATTGTTAAGTAAACAATGTTGTTGGAACTTATAATTTGAGTTGGAAAATTTAGTTGAATTGATAACGAATCTCTAGTAGAGAGATTTGTTTTGAAAGTTTGATAAAACTATTAGATGTTGGAAAAATAGTAGACGAGCTAAGGACCTTTTTCCCTAACTTGTAATTTCGAGGACGAAATTCTTTTAAGGGGGGAAGTCTGTAACGACCCTGAATTTCGAACGAATTAAATTGAGAATATTTAATTAATTTTAAATATTTGAGCGATGATTTAATTTGAATCCCGAATATAACTTGGAAAATTGGCGATTAAATTTTATAATTTAATCTATTGAAAACTGGATAAGAATTTAAATCTTCAATTTACGGCTGAAGAAAAATATTTCGAAAAGCTTTTTAAATTCGTATTTATATTACTGAAGATAATCGAAGCTTCGGAATCGAGTTTGAAAATGATTTGTTCGGTTTTGAAATTTTATAGTTCGAATTGATATTTAAAAATAGTCAATTTTCAAACAGTCTCGGAATTCGACGAAACCAGTTTCATTGGGTCCGTAATATCGAATTATTGCCGGATTTCAAATTTTGTAATTTTCAGAGCTATTGTGTGATCGTACGATAAGCAAACGTGTTGATATAATATAACAAGATATTTTTAAATATAAAAATATAAAGGTTAAATCAGTAGCCACCCTAGCATCTGATTTCCGTCGACCTAGTGTCTCCTCTTCTCGTTTAAAGCACGCTACCCTGTCTTCCTTTTTCAGAGCAATGTCGATTGAAAAGAAAAAAATAAACGAACGAAACATCGTTCTCACTCCCCATTATCTCGTTCAAGACAATCAATGGCCGCGTTTGAGAGTCGCGTTCCCTTTTCTTCTATTCTCGTATTCATTTCCTAATGCCCAGGAATTCACGAAACAAAGAGAATCGAAACAAAGGAGAGTGGCCGCATTCTCTTTCCTTTCAAAATTCAAAACGAAAATCGCAACCTCCTCTCCTTACAGTTTTTCACAAATCCCTCCAACGCATCATCGAAATCAATTCGAGTCTATCTGGGTTCCTTGCCGGCACGAGTTCAAATAGATGCTGGGTGATGTCGTAGAGGGCTCGCTGTCATCGCGATTAGGAGCGGCAGCGCGAGCGAGTCGCGGGGCAACTGGAGGCGCTCGCTGGAAGGGGAAGGCGCGAAGTCAAGCTCGACTAGGGCAGAGGCGTTTGGGCGCGTGGTGTTCGTGAGCAGGTGGAGGCGATCGAATCGGCGACTGGAAGCGATGTCGCGAGAGGGAGAACGATTTCGATCAGCAAGTAGGGTCACATCGCGAATTGCTCGCGTGAAGGCTGGAGGCGGAGGCGCTCGTGGGCGTGGGAGTGGTGGAGTTCGTCGAGGCAGGAGGCGATCTGGTTTCGCGATGACCTGTGGCAGTTGGGGGTTTTTCGCAAGCGATTGTCGATGTCGTGGCTTCGGCGACGTTCGAAGGCAGTAAGGTATAATTTTTATTTTGAGATAATTTTTATCTCTATCTCGAAATAAATATGTAATTAAAGAAAAAATGTTTTTTTTTATATACTGATCTTAACAGTTGTTTAAAATTTTTAACAGTAGAAAGAAAGAAAAAAATATAGATAGTTTAAAGAAAGTATATATGTATATAATTACAGAAAAGGAAATGGTGATGTAAATTTATATAAAAAGGGATTTCTTTGCAAATTACAATAAAGTTTATATAGGTTAGAAATAGGATTTTAAAATGTTTGAAGATTTAAAGAGGTTTTAAAATGTGTTAAAAAGAATTGCTATTTTAAGAAATGGAAATTTATAAGGGAATTTAGTTTGAAAAAAAAATTATTAAATTCCTAGTTAAACAAATTTATTTAAAGATATTAATTTAAAGTAAAATGGTTAGTTAAATAAATTTGTTAAAAGAAGATATTTGTTAGTTACAACTATCATAACGAAGATTTGATTCGAGTATTAATCAACTGTGTATAAATATTTATACTAGGTCAAAATCTGTAAGAAATCAAGCCGAGAAAGGAAAATGGATTGCAAATAAATGCTAAGGTGAGATCTTCTCACTCAATTTGAAAAGTGGAAATTTTCTGTTATTGATTGTTTGACATGATTGTTATGAGGATGTGCTATTAGATATGATAGGATATATCTATATATATAGCAGTATATACATATTGGCATATGTATATATTGGATTGATGATTTCCCGCCTCGTATAGCGGATGAGACCCTATTGCGCCGTTAGTAAGCGGATTTATAAAAACCTATATACCGCGATAATTCCGTACTGGAGCGGAATTGGTATTGTGCTAACGTCTGTGGATGCAGGGAAACAGGTTGGAGGGATCCAACTGGATTCCTCAACTGTATTTATTTATTTACAGATGTTGATATATATTCTGTCATCATATGATGATATATGATGTTTGATGTTGTGATGGACAAATTGATGCGTTGCATCATCGGGTTCAATTTTAAAGTTTAAAAAAATAAACGATTTGTACTTTAAAAGGGATTTTGAAGTGATTTTTGGAAAGTATACGATTTATTAAATTTTGGAATTTATTTATCTTAAATAAATAAATAAATGTTATAAAGTTAAAGTTATGAAAATTTTAAATTGTGAAATATACCTGAAAGGTGATTTGGAAATAAATAGTCAAGTGATAAATAAAATAGTTTAAGTTGGATTTCTTTTGAATTATTTAAGAATGATATATATATAAGATGTACAGAATTGATATTTATCAATTAATAGTATCGGAATTTTAAAACGAGTGTTTATAAGTGTTAGAAATTTATAGAATTATAAATTGTGAAGACATGAGATTTATAGAATTATAGATTGTGAAAATTTGAAGTTTATAGATTTATAAAGATTGAATTTTATAGATTTATAAAGTATGAAGTTATAAAATGGATGAAACGGTAGCATAAAAGATTTATAAGAGATTAACTTATAAATTTGATTTTTGCCTTTAAATGGAATATTTATCGAATTTGTAAATAAAAGGAGATTTATAAAAAATCGAAGTTGTTATAAGATAGAAATAGAATTTATAAACGTTGTTTTATAAATTCGAAATCAATGGGATTTGAGAAATTAAATATAGAAGATTTTTAAAGAAGATATATTCACGATTTTGGACAGTGAATATATTTTTAAGTAAAATGGATAGGGTTTCGGGAAAGCGATATTAGGAAATAAAGTTAATTGTTTTAAAAGATGTTTTAAAACGAGGAAACTATCGAAATCATAGATTTCAACATTTATTGTTGAAATAGACGTTTTTCGAAAAATAAGGAAATGGTGGACTATAACACTGTTGTTATAGTAAATGATTTCCGAAAGGAAATATTTTATATAGTATTGGGATTTATATATCTATTTAAAATCCGAATCCCTATACTAGTGATTTTTTGAGTCGTCGTAACGATGTTTTACGTAACATTCGTTTTGACTCAAATAAAGGTGTTAAAAGAATATTTTCCTTAAAGAATGAATATATACTTAATATTGATTTAAGTATATCGAATATTTTCCAAGTGTTGAAAATAAAAGATTTGTGAAATGCTTATTATTAAATAAGTATGGAAATGCTTTTCCAAATGAAAATGAACGTTTTGAGAATTTATCTTTGTAAAAGATAAATTGAAATTGAATATTGAAAATCGATTTGAAAATCGTATATCAGAAGATATTTTGAAATATAAATTCACTATGGAATTTATAAATGGAATGGGAATTTGTTTTAAAAATAAACGTTGATTTATTTTTAAAATATGGAAATTTTATATCTAGTAAAGATATTTTTGAAGATGAAATAATTTGGGAAAATTATTTGGAATCTGATGATGTTGCGCATCTTTATTGATAGTTAAATAACCGACTATCAATAATTACCTTTAGATAGGTATTTGTTGTGAATTGATTGAATTTGAATGCCACACTTATTTTTGAAATAAACGCTCACTATTCGGGTTAACCGGGAAAGGACCATGGGGTCGTATAACCCATTCCGAATATGTGATACGTCGTTATGAATCGCATTTGAAGACCGGTGTTGAAGACCGGATATTTTTGAAAACGGAAGGATTACCGTCGAGTTACTCTACATCGGCTGATCTCCGATTTAGAGGTTTTATCACCCTTAGTGACGGGAAGTCCGGACGTGATTAGAAATTTATCCGGAAATGCAAGGGCTTCGTGAGAAGTGCCTTCGGTTCTGTTCGATCCCGGAACAGACTTGTATGGATTGTGTGTCTGACGTTACAATTTGAGATATAAAGCTGATTTCTTTCAAATACATATCTGTTGGTGGCGGAGAATTTATTCTTTTAGCTTAACACCCTTCTCTGAGACGTACGAGCTCAGAGGTTATGTAGTTGAAATTTATCAGCGATATATCCCAATTTGGTAACGTGGCATACTGAGTGTTGCTGTGAAATGATCGGTGTTTGATCATTTGTGATATGATCATTTGTTTGATCTTATATCTTTGTGATCATAGGTTGATCATTTTGTTTGACCCGAAGCAGGGCTTTTTGAGAAAGCGTAGCTTTGTGGACGAGACTTCGTCGAGCCTCACACCCCGGAAATGGTCGAAACAGGACGAATGCGGCAAGGTTCTAGGGAGTAGCGCCCCTTAGTGTATGTCATTCCTTCTGGATAAAGGTGGTATCATGGTATGGAGCCCAGATACTTAACCTCTGTGGTTACTGCATTATTATTTCTATGTGGTTTGTTGCGAATCGGGGATCCTCGGGAAGATCGGTGACGATCGGGGGATGGCATACGCGTGTCAGTAGTTACCTATTTTTGCAGAGGTAACCCGGCCTTGTGTTGGCAGAGATCCGGTTAGGTTCTCGGGTCGTCTATTCCAGGGACGTACCCATCGTGGATAGGAAGTTCCTTTGCCTGACCATTTGTCGGAAATCCAAAGAAACAATACGTGACTTGTACGGTTTTAGTTGTAGAACCTGCCATCTAATATGGCAGCTATAGCAAGCATACTATAATGGTACCTATGCTGGCTAAGATTTATATTCTACTTTCGAAATGTTTTCTACACTATGCACTAATAATAATATCAAAAAGAATTTGATTTTCGCGTAGTAAGCATCTTTGACTATCATAAGAAGAAATCTCCTCCAAGTCTGCGTTTGCATTGTGTGTGTGGCGGGAGGTCTTATGGTAGTTTCATTTTCCAAAAGCATTTCGAATTGACTTAAAAATTATCTTGTTGTTTTTAAAAGATATAACTGTTTTACGATCTCACACCAGTCACCATGACTGACTCGGAGTTTATTGTTTCCCTTCTAAACTCTGGGTGCCCACCAATTTCCACACGGGCAGTCTAGAGTTAGATTATCAGGATATTCAGGATATTCTGGAGCTTGGAGATAAGCTGGAGGACGAGACGTAGTATTTGTATCTGATAGTATTTATTCCGCTGTATACTCTGTATGAGGACAAGTTTATATAACTGTCCATTGTTGTATATTGACTCTGATGATTGATGTATGTATAAAATGATATAGTTCTTTGTTTTAAAGATTATTCATTTATCTATTGTATATTGTTCCGCTGCGATGTGTAAGATTCTGATATTGTTCTGTTTCTGTTCTCTGTTGTTGTTCTGTTATTCTTCTTTCTTTTCTTCTTCTTCTCTTTTTCTTCTATCTTTTCTTCTATTTCTTTTTCTAAAACCCTCACTATTGGAGTTTCCGGCACTCGATTGCTCGACAGTCGATAAAGTGAGTATCGATGTCGAATTTTCGAAAGTCGAAAATTTCAGGATGTGACATTAACAGGTTTCCTTCAGAGATTCGATGAAATCCTTCATCACAGCAAAACTTACTCGAGACAGTATTGGGTCTACAGTCTTGATAAATACACTTCCAACCTTAATTCCAACCATTGGTAGTCGTGTTTCATACACTACTACCCTATCTACCTTTATATCTTATATTGGAGAACCTGTACGGGTAACCCAACAATATAGGTAGAATATATATATATAGTTATATAAAAATTACAAATACGCTCTCTCACGATAGATACCACTCCAGAGCTAGGTATTCGCTCAACCTATTGCTCTGATACCACGTGTGACGACCCGACCTTCTCTCACCAGAAAGTCGCATCGACAGAAAGAAAGAAAGGGGTGAGAAATAGAAAAGAGAAGAAGAGAAAAGAAAACAACAACAGATACTCAAAGCGGAAATGAAACGAAATATAATATATCACATAAATATTACATAGTATCATATACATCATCTATCAGAGTTACACAGATTACACATCACATACTAGACAGTTATAAACATCTGTCTAGTTATTACATCTCAACACAATACAGATCAATACAAAGATCAACACAGCGGAAAACTACTATCTATATCTACAACGCCGAAGCCTCCTGCTCCATTGCTCCTCCAGATTACTCGTCAAAGCTAAACCTGGATCCCTTGGCTACTCGTAAAAATTTGAGTACCCAAGAGTTTATAAAACAGAAATAAACAACTTGGGTCAGACATGGGTCTGGTGTGAGTAACAGGTTAAACTTGTTTAACTTCAAAACCTTTTGAAAGAAAAGGTATCACGTAAGACTCCCCACCAATAAATATGGGTAAGTTTTTACCTTACGCTAACCAAAACATTTGATAGGAAATTCGATTGTATTATAATAGGTCTAGGGTTTTCAAATAAATATGAAATAGCTGGAATGCTTACATCTCACGTTCCAACATAGTTGGGCACAACTAAAACGTACGGCACTTATTGGAGTTTGGATTCCATCAATGGCAGGGCTACCAGGGTACCGCCCGTCACAGTATGTGGCCTAGATCACCGTACCGAGGATCACTCCCAATCCCCTGCAACACAAGGCCGGAACATCCCTTACTGGATAATTCCCGCACAAGATACCTCACGGTTGTCATGACCAACCGCACACACTAAGTCGAAAATAGAAAGGGACATCTAGACAGAGGTCATCTTGTCCTACTTGGGTGCTACCCACTAACCTTGCTGCACCTCCCCTGTTTTAGCCATTCCCGATTTGTGAGGCTTGAGGTCACGATTACCTTTTAAAAGAACACATCTATCTTAGAATGCTCATCGTCCACCTGACGATGTGCTGAAAGCATTCAATCCATACAAGTTCGTTCCGGGTTCGAACGAAACCGAAGGCATTATCTCGTTACACTCGTATTGGAATCACCCTCAGAGTTAACGACAATAACCCTTGCACTCTAAATCTTTATCTCGAATCTGAAAGTACTATCTCCGTCAACTCATTACGGAATCACCCACAGAGTTATACTGACAAAGAATCGTTCTTACACCTCGAGTCTTCACTTGCTCCACTTGGATTAACGACCAACGTTAATTTGGATCGATGTGGTATTCGGGTCTCCAGACCTGGAAATCCGGTATACGGAAACCCGATCCCGGTCTCATCGAAATCCAAAACATATCTTTTAAGGCCAAGTTGTTTTAAAGGTTAAAACAATTTAATTCAATTTTCTTTATACACTTAGAAAGAAAATTCACAATAGATAATCAACATTATCAATATCATCAGATAATCCATATTATCACAATTCAACTAAACATCCATATCACATAGCATATATCTCATCAGAGATATCAATCAAATGCAAAGCATTCAGTATTATCATCCATCCATAAGTAATGATCTATATCATCTCTAATTAATTTAAAGTTAATTAAATTAATTGCTTTTATTTTATAAATCCTTCTTACTTAAACATTAATTAATTACAAATTAATTAATTATCCTCTAATTACCTTTTTCAATTAATCATCTTTGATTAATTATCTTTTAATTACCTTTTTCAATTAATCATCTTTGATTAATTATCTTTTAATTACCTTCAAGTAATTTATCTTTAATTAATTACTCAAATTAATTAACCTTAACCACTTATAGTAATTAACCTTTAATTACTTCATTAATTAATTAACTATAATTAATTAAATTAATCACTATAATTAATTATATTAAACCTTAATTAATTACATTAATTAATCACTTCATTTATTAATTATACTTAATTTATCAATCTTAATTACATCATTAATTATATTAATTAATGATCCTTAATTACAACTTAATTATTAATTACTTTAATTAAATTAATTACATTAAGTAATTAACTTTAAATTAAACAACATTTATTAATCACCTTGATTAATCTTCAATCAGTAATTAACTACCCTTAATTACTTTCATTTACTAAATTAATTCTCCTTAATTAATTCCTTAATTAATCCCTTGATTAATTATTCAAAGTAATTAAACTTAAATTACTTTCCTTAATACATCACTATCCACTTAATTACTTCCAGTAATTATCTATTATTTACTTCCCTAAATAATTATACCTTACTAATTACATTAAGTAATTATTTATCAAATCATCCATTGATTATTCTAAATTAATTAAACTTAATTAATTTACTTAAACTAAATCAAATTAACTTAATTAATTACAATAAGTAATTAATTTCTTAATTACTTCCATTTAGTAATTATATTTAAACAATTTCATAAATGATTATCCTTAATTAATTAATCAAATTAATTATCAAAATTAATCACATTAATTAATTATTAAATAATCTCAAATTAATGACCTTCATTAACAATTATTTAATTACTTTTCTTAAGTAATTAACTTAGATTAACCATTATTAATTTCAAATTAATAAATCTTAATAACCAAATAATTAATCTCTAATTATTTAATTAATTAAGTGTTAACCATAACTTAATTAATATTTAATTACTTTATTAATTAATTCTTAATCATTAATTAATATTCTAATTATAAAATCCTTAATTACAAATTAATTAATCTTAATCACTAATTAATTAGTTTAAACCATTAATTACCTATTTAATTAATCCAAATGATTAATTAATCAATTAAATTAATTATCCATTAAATTTCCTAATAAATTTAATGAACACAAATCTCTAATTACTTTAAGATAAAACTTGTTCTTATTAATAATCAAGTTATCATTTACAAAGTATTTTAAATCAATTTACTTTAATTTTTCCTTCAAAATTTCTTTTAAATTTAAAGATTTAAAATGAAACAAATTATCTTTAACCACGTTTTAAACGACATTTCTAAAACTCTTTTAATTTATAAGTTAAAGATATACTCATTCATAAAGGAGTTTAAAAGGGTGCTAAACAAATTCATATTTAAATTTATAAAACTTATTTATTTCTCCATCTAAAATTCAAAACTAAACCTTACTCCAAAAATTAAAACTTTGATTTAACTTCCAGTTTTAATCTTTCTTACAAATTTAAGTTCAGTTAAATTTAAACAGACAGGGTTTTCAAAACCTGGCAACCACTAAAAATACTCGAGACCACTCAAAATTCCTTCGAGTCGCCTCTCTAAATACTTCGAACATCACTCGAAATAACTCGAGAAAATCACGAGCACTCCTCTGCTAACAACCAGACTTCACCAGATACATTCTCGATCGCGTGCACGTGCACGATCACCTACGGCGTCTCCGACCATCACCGAACATCCCCACACATCGACGATCAACCCTACACCAGATTACGATCCTCCAACCTTCGAACAACACTCGAAATCGTAATCGAGCATCAAAACCAAACCTGAACCCAAAACTGGAACCACCTCGAAAACCTGTCAACGGCCAAATCTCCGTCCTCCGACCACCGTTAGTGCTGCAACTCCTTCCATGTCCTCGTCAATGACCAAACTACCATCTCCCAGAGTTCTATTGAACTCGATCCATCCTAGACGTCGTGGTGATTCTATTTCCGACCAATACCCAAACTAGGGCTACAAACTAAAACGACCATTATCCAACGCCACAGTGCCTTGATCATCTTCCTACCATTTTTCCTTCGATCTCCGACCACTCTACTATCCTCAGAAAGAAACACGACCTCCCAAACCATCTAGATCACCAGTACTCACCAAAATACCATTTTCTGGTCAACTGAGAAATACAAACTCAAAACCCAACTAAAAATTGCAATTTCATTCCTAAAAATCATATTTTGGTTTAATAATTCAGATTAGATTCCTGAATTGATGAATTAAGAAGTTGGAATTTCAACATGACTTAAGACTTGCACTGTTCTTTAGTTTCCAGAGAAATTCTACATTTATTTTACCCTAAAACAAATTTAAAACTTAAGTTTACGATGAAACAAACAAATCTTGTTTAAAGTCTAAGATCTAACAGAGATTAGATAAGAAGATAAGGAATTTTGTTTAAAATCTAAGCTCAAAAACAAGAACAGAGGGTGTCACACATATAAACAGGCATACACATACATCTATACATCCATATATATATATATATACTCACATATTTATACACACAAAAACATACTTTCTTTCAGAAGTCAACATGCAAACAGATTTATTATATTTAAGCTCTTTTAAAAAAAATGTTACTCACCATTTAAAATAGAGACAGAGCCTGAAACAGGATCTTGAAGACTGGAATTGATAATATGCTTGAGTTTGTATATTTTAATACTTTTGATCTGGAAGTCCTTTGAAGGCTGAAGTTTGAAGAATTTCGAAATCCAAAGCTTTAATTTAAAAATTTCATGCTTGCTTCCAGTTTTGAGAAGAATGCAGACAGCTTCTTGAATTGATTCCAGATTGCAAATGAATGCAAACAGAAGACTTTTGATTGTTTAGCTTGAGTGGATTTGATTTGAAAAATGAATTACAGGGATCTTTGATTTTTGATAATTCTGGTTTGAGGCTTTTAGATTTCTAATTTCAGATTTTTACTAGAGAAAGGAGTTTGAGTTTCTTGTTTTGAAAAGAAAATAGAAGGAATGAAGTAAAGGGATGCAAATGTATATATAACTAAATTTATGATTTTATAAAAATAAAAGAAAATGAAAATAATTAAGACACTTGTCACATTGTTTAATCCATTGCCTAACACATGTTAAAACAAGTCATTAGATAAAGACACATGTCTTTTAAGTATTTATCTTATTTCTATTTATTTTAAAGTAATTAAAAAGCCTTTTTCTTATTTATAAAATACTTATCTATATATATATTACTTTTTAAAGAAACAAAAACAAATTATATTTTAAAATAAAAGTTTATACAAATATTCTAAAATCCAAAACAATTTAAATATTTATCCTATTGAATTTCAAAGCTTAAATTCAAATTCAATTAAATTAAATCCTAAGATTCAATTTAAAAAGTCAAGTTATATATATATATATACATATATAACTATTTATTCAATTAAATAACAATTTCATATTCTTTAAAATCCATTCATATTAATAAAAATAATACATTATACTTATTATATGAAATTAACATATTTGATATTTAAATAATTTATATAAGAGATTATATTATCAAGTGATATTTTAAAAAGAAACAAAACAAGCCTTTTTGTTAACTCTTATATAATTTTAAACTTAAGTAAAAATATCTTAAGCAATTAAAGTATTTTAAAACTATAAATTTACTAATTTAAATAACTTTGAAAAGTCATATTAAATTAAATCTAAATTCCCAATTTACCCAAAGCTTCTATTTACAATATATATAAATAAATATATATATTCAAATAGAAAATATCTTATTAACTTTTAAAAGATAAAATCACCAATTAATACTAATTTAATCAGATTATTAAATTAAATTCAAATCTTATTATCAAAGATCACCAATATCAATTTAATTATTTAACAGATTATTAAATTGATATTGTTAAAATTTCCGGGATATTACACTACTCGTTTTTTCCAAGGGGTAGAACTTTTTTAAGAAAGCTTTTAAAAATTCTTCCCACGTTTTAATCGAGTTTGATGGTTGTACAACCATTTTTCGGCGTAATCCGTAAGTGCGAATGGAGTTAATCGAAGTTTGATTCTGTCATCGGAAAGTTGTTGGAGTTTAATGCTTGCGTAAACTTGTTCGAATTTAGTCAAAAAGATGTATGAACCATCGTGCTCGAAATTGCCAAATTTTAGAAGCGTGGCAATATGGTTCGAGTGAATTTCGATATGGTTACCCGTAGGGGCAGGTAACGTGATGCAAGATGGAATAGAAACTCTATCGGGAAAGATTCTATCCATAAGAGTTCGAGGGGCGTTCTCGTTCGCCATTTCGGGAGGATCGTCTGTTCGAGTTAAACGATTAGTGGTTAAGTCACGAGTCCAACGATTTGTTGTTGTGTCACGAGTCCAAGTACTCATGCACAAGTGAAAGTCGAGAAGAGAAAGAAGTTAGAATTGAGTTTAGTGAATGAAAGAAGATTTGAAAATCGAAGTGAGAAATTGTTTTTTGTTTTTTTGTTTTTTACAAGGAAGAAAACTATTTACCAAGTGAAATTTATTTTCAAAAGAGAAGTTTAATTTTTGTTTTGTTTTTGGTTTTTCAATTTTTTTATATGTTTTTTTGTAATTTTTTGTTGTTGTTGAATTTTCAAATTTTCAAATATTTACCAAAAGGATTTTTTTTTTGTTTTTAGAAAATGGAAATTTGATTTTGTTTTTGTTTTTGAATTTTCAAATTTTTTGTTTTTGAATTTTAATTTTTTTCTTTTTGGAAAGTTTTATATATTTTTTTTGATTGAAAATTTTCAAAGGAAAGGAAAAAAAGGATTTTTTTTTGGAATTAAAATCTAAGTTAAGAAAAATTTACAATGTTTTGGATTTTGGATTTTTTTTGTTTTTTTTGTTTTTTTATATATGCATGAACTAATGCAACTAAATGAATGCAAATGACTTAATTAGCGTTTTCTGTCCTTAGTAGCTCCTAACCCAAAATTGTATAATCACACTTTGTCTTAAATCAACAAAAATATTTCTCAGCCAGGTAACAGACAGGGGTTATCGGTGCACCACGAACATCATAGCAATGCAGCCGAAGGTTTAAGTACCTTTAGAGGAACAACCACTATAATTTTTACGAATCAGCGTAATATTTATAAATGGTTATTACTCTGCCGTAGCCTAGACACCAAGAAATAAAATAGTTCAAATAAAACAATTATGAAGATACAATTAAGCCCTAGGTGAGCTCGTGACACCCTTAAGTCGAATGTCTAACTTTTATTTTTAGTCAAATTCTACGATGAAATGCGTTTGTGGGCTAAGGAAAGGGTGATGAAATCCCTCACCTTATGTAAATTGGGGTATTGCTCTTAGAAAAAGAAAATAAGATGAGATGAATGATAAGCAGAAATTAAATGTGAATTTACAATGCAACTAAAATGAAGTTTTTTTTTGAATTTTGAATTTTTTTATATAAATGCAAATGCAAGCAACCAACAATACAATTCAAATAAAAACAAGGAAAAGGGCACGATACAGAGCGTGTAGAATTATTAGCAATTTATTTTTAAGCGGCAATATTTTTTTAAGCAAGCAGGCTAGCAATTATTTTTGCAAGCGAGCCTTCTCTTTTTTTTCGATTTTCTGCTTTGGCAACCTGAAAAGAAATTAAACACAAAATATATACAGTTTTTTTTATCAAAGAAGAAATTAATTCAAAATCAAACAAAACAAAACAATTGAAAACAAATTGAAAATAAAACAAGAAGAAATTGAAACTTGTTTTTATTTTAATTTTATAAATGAAACCAAACTAACTTCTCTATTTGTTTTTGGAATATATATATATAAGGCTGGACTTACACAAATTAAAACAAATCAAACAACATAATTTTTTTTAAAGATAGGGAAGACTAAAACAAATAGGAAAATTCAAACAAAGAAAAGAAAGAAATTTGTTTTTTTTTGTAAAAGAAGAAAAGAAATTGAAATTCAAACTAATTATATAAATAAAAAGAAGAGAAGAAAAAAGGACCAATATATATATATATATATATTTTAAAGACAGCCCGGCCCAAAAGTTAAAAAAAAATAAGACCCGGCCCAAACACTTAAATCCTAAAGCAAAACAGAGATCAACATTCTCAAATACAAGTTATTGCTTCAGCACTCTTCGAAATCTCAAAAAAAAGAAATTATCATTCGCTCCAAAAGAAAAATAACTCGAAATTCCCAAAGGTATGAAACTTGATTTCTGTTGCGAATTTCGAGTTCAGATTTTAGTGAGTTTGTCGAGGCTTGATGAGTTGTCACGGTTGGTGGATCAGGCGATTGGGTGGTCTCGAGTTTGTTCGACCGATTGTCGAGGCAAGTTCGAAGGTCGATGAGGGGGCAGTAGATTCGCAATGTTGAAGCAACAGGTTTATGGCAAGTCGCGACTGGAGTTCGATGGATTGGCGATTGAAGCTGCGGTCGCGGGTTTGAACAGAGGAGAGCTCGAAGGAAGTTGCGATTGGCAGTGTGGCTGCTAGTAGTGGAGATGTGGACTGGGTGTATTAGTGTTCGGTGATTCAGGCGATGGGTGGCTACTGCGATGATTTTTGATGTTCGATTGGGCTTGTGAAGCTTGGAATTTTGTGGTTCGGTGATTGGTGTTGGAGAGAAGCTGTTGTTGGTTTGGTATG
Organism: Allium fistulosum; assembly: GCA_030737815.1. NCBI lineage: Eukaryota > Viridiplantae > Streptophyta > Magnoliopsida > Asparagales > Amaryllidaceae > Allium > Allium fistulosum. The sequence continues at coordinate 934,372,205 of CM060901.1, read as the reverse complement.
TGATAGTTTGTGATGTTAGTTGCTGTTGTAGGCAATTTGATGTAGCGTAAGGAGGATGATGTGCAGTAAGTCTTGGTTGTAGTATGCACTGAGGAGAGAGTTCGTTGAGGTCACTGAATTGCAGTGTTGATATGGGTGATAGCAGTTGATAAGGCAGTTGGAATTGGTGTGGCTGCTGGGATGTAGAAGTTATGTGGAGTTATGGTTGGTAGGTAGTAAGATGTAAGTGATTGCAGATGATAGCGTGTGGCCAGATGGTGATTGGCTGTTCAACAGCAGTGAAGTCGGATGCACAGAGAGGGATGCAGTAGTGGTTGGAATGGCTAAACTGTTGTAATTGAAAAAGTTGTAGCAGAGGAGGGTTCAATGGTTAATTGGTTGTGATGTTGTTGTTGTTATGAGGGAGTGAACTGCTTGATGACACAGTGGAAAGGTAGGCTGTGGGGTTGTGAAGTGAAGTATGCAGGCAGTGTAGTTGAGGAGGATGATGGTTGTTTGGGTGTGTTTGGCCGAGGATGGTTGCAGAGGATGGTTTGTGGGAGATGATTGTAAGCTGCAAAGTATGTGAATAGAATGGTATGGAGTTGCAGTGTGGTATCCTGTGTATGTTGGGAGAGGAATGACTTGCAGTGTTGATGAGGTGGAGGCAGTTGCAGTAATGTCGATGGTTGTAGGCAGTAAGAAGGAGATGATTAACAGAGGTTAGGGACAGCGAAGTGGTAAAGGGAGATGTTGTCTAGTTGTTTTGGAGAATGGATATGTGAATGTGAAAATGATATGAAATGTAAGTATGCCAAAAACTTGGTCGTCGACGGTGAGAGGTGAATATGCAGAGCAATGGTATCAGTGGGGGTAGTCTGTGATTATGGTGGAGGTGGAATTGTGGGTTATGCAGGTTGATGGAGTTGAGTTGATGATGGTATGAAGGCAGTTTTGAAATAGTCTGGGTGAAGTGGCAGTAATGTAGATGGTAGTGATATGTTATGTTTGTGAAAGATGATGGTATTTGTTTTGGTTATGTGGTGTAGGCCGGGGAGTGCAGAGGTGCAGAAGTGAGCAAACAGGGCAAAACTTAATGGAACAACAGTGAATAGAATAGCAGTGTTAGAGGAGGAGTAGAGATGATGTCTATTGTATTTGATGTGCAACAGTAGAAGGCAGTGTGTATACTTGAGGTAGGGAGTGGTGTGGTTCAAGGAGGTTGGTGTGTATGTGCACAGTGCACAGTAATTTTTTTTTCTTTTTGAAGACAATGTAAATTGAAAATCACAATGTAAAGATATATAATTGTAAATTGAAGTGTAAATGAAATGAAAATGAAAATTGTTTTGAAATGTATGCTCTTTTTTTTAATATGGAAATGCAAATGAAAAATAAAAAGAAAACAGATGTAAACAAACACAAACAAATGAAATCAAAACAAACACACAACAATAAATTTTCTTTTTTCTTCTTAAAATGCACTCAACACACAAACAATCACAAAATGAAATCAAACAAAAAGTAATTCGAAGAATAAAAAATAAAATCAAAGCAAAGTCCCCGGCAACGGCGCCAAAAACTTGTTTAATGGCAAATGTTCTATCGATTAGAAAAATGCCGATAAATTTCAAAATAAAATTTACCGCAAGCGCACGACGTACAAAAGTTAGTACGTGGCGAGTACGGGTCGATCCGTAGGGAATTTTTAAGATTTTAAAATTTTCAATTCAATCAAATTAGACCAAAGTGGGATGAAGTTGTTAACTATAAAATAAAAAGCTAAAGCTAGAATTAAAATGTGATTTAAAAACTATTAGACTAGACAACAATTTAGGGATAATTCCACTCTCATATTTTTGTAAATCAACAAACAATAATTTGTGATCTCTAGCTTTGATATTAAGTGAAATAATTGTTGTATTTATCATAAGTATTGTTTGTTTATGTTATTAATTAACATAACTCAAACCATCAAACTATAATACAACAACTATACCACTTAGAAATTCTCATTGAAAATGAAGCCAAAGCAAAAGCTATTTTAAATATGATCTATTTACTATTGTAACTAGTAAGATAGATCATCAAATTTCATTTTTACTTTCATTTCAAAATCAAAAATTAGTTAGCAAATGATGATGTAAATTGTCTTTATGTTGAATAATAATAGCTCATTTGCATAAACAATATAAGCTATCAAACCCACTTGTATAAACTTACATCAAAATTCACTTTCATGAAGCATAAACAAAGAGATCATAAATCATAAAAATGTTGAAATTACATAAAGTTAGATAGCTTCATTACCCCTAAATTGAAGGGGTTTAGCTACTCATTTGTGTTATCAAGTCAACACTTGTAAATTTTAACATTAAAAAGCAAAGGAATTAAAACTAAGCAAGGAAGAAAGAGAGATTAACTACTAACTATTTGCATAAAAATTAAAACTACATTACTTGCATAAATGTAAATCTAATAAGCTATGAACATTAAAAAGAAAGAGAGCATAGAAATAAACATTAACATAAAAGCAAAAAAAAGTATGTAGAAAAGAAAAGAAGATGTGGCTTGGAAGCCATTTTTATTTCATGAAACATTGTCATTACAACTTGCTCTTTTAATTTCCTAACTAATGTGAAAAAGTAGAAGATATGTTCATGTATATAAGAGGGTTATTCATACATGCATAAAACCCTAATTCCATTTTTAGGGTGCTTCCCAAAATACTCTTTAGGAAGTGTGGCCACCAAGTAACCATTAGCCACTAATTAATCCATCATTTGATGTGCATGGAGCTTTAACCTCCACTTAGTTGTCCATTAGCTCCTAATTGTACATTTAGGTAAGTGGATGGGGTCCTCCATGATCTTGAACTTGAATTATTTCCTCTTCATTCCTTTGTATTCCCTTGTGCATGCATATATCATCATGAATCCCTCTTCCATATGCATCAAAATATCCTATAAAAATCATAAAAATTGTCCAAGTAAAAATTCTCAAATTGACACATGCACAAAAATGACCATTTTGCTCCTGAATGAAGATGAAAATATGATGGTTTGAAAATAATTGAATTTTGGTTTTAACATGTAAAAATGCCCAAATATGATGTTTATTTAAATAAAAGGAGATAAAAATATGGATGTAAATATATGCACATTTACGTGCACGTCATACACTAAAATTAATTATGATTTTTAATGATCAAAAATAATTTATTTAGGTAATTATTTAATAATTTTTATTATTATTTAATCATTATATAAATTAATAAATTGATATAAAATAAATTAGTTTTCGAAGATTCAGTTTTAAATTTTCTAAAATTAATTTCCATATAGAAGCTCTCACTGAAAACCAGATTTTTAACCCTTTTTTATATTTAAAAAAACATTTTTAATTCGGTCGAAAGTAATTAATTAATAAAAAATAATATTTTAACTTAAGAAATTTTGAATTTTTTCATAAGTTATAAAATATTATTCCTGATTTTTTTGAAATTTTAAAATACAAAAAATTTATTACTTAAATATTTTCTATCATTTATCTATTGTTATTTGACTAATTAATTCATAATATACACACATGCATACATATATATACAATAAAATTATAGTTAAATTAGAGCTTTTGTGTATTCGATTTGGAATGTAAAAAAATATATAATTTTTAAGTTTTGTAATATATATATAAACTATTCTAACTCGTATTTATTAATTATTATATTTATATATACATATTGTTATATATATGAAGTTATGTTACTTTAATACCTATATACATATATATAAATATACATACATACATACATACATATTTATAATTAAAATTAAAAAGGTTAAAAAATAAAATTAAACTTATGTCTGACACACATATGTGTGTGTGTGTGTGTGTTTATCTAATATTTAACGTTATGATATTTTAATTATAAATATATTATAATAATTTCTCATAATATACATGAATATATACATATATTCACACTTGGGTTTTATATATAAGAAGTATAAATATATACACATATTTGAACAACATACAATACATATAGGATGAGTTAACATATCTGTTGCTATGTAAATCTCAGCATCTATATACAGATATGTTATACTTGCATGGAATATCATGTTACACATGCACACACATACACATATATATACAATACATATGTATACTTATATATAAATTGAAAGTAAATTAAAAAAAATCTATTAATAATTTATAAATTTAAATGAAATATATGATTTTGTTTAAATTAAATTTAGAAATGTTCTAAATAAATTAGACTTCATAGTCTCAATAAAGATCCAATAGGGTAAAAAAAAATTGAAATTCACCCATATCTTCTACTGTGAGATGGCATAGTTCCAATAACGGTATCAGAGCCCAATAGATTATGCAGTTTAATTAGTCATGCTAGGATAACTAATTAAGCTTACAATCCAAATAGTATGGTGTCAAGAAAGATAGCATCAAAAGACTGGTTTGGGTAATCATGTACTCTGCTTAACCTGGCTACCAGCCTGGCCCGAACAAATAAGTGAGCCCAACGGTTACCTGTAACAACCCAAATTCCAGTGGTCCGAATTTTTTGCAAAAATGCTAGAAACCAAGCCCACTGAAGCCCGAGTTGGGTATCTGGTATCCTGCAAGTAGGCAAAGACAAATATATTAGAGCTCAATAATTTATCTCACAGCAGGATTGACTAAATTATAATAGTAAGTAAATACTCACCCAAATGATAACACTTTGTAAGCAAGTGTCATAAAGCTGAGAAGTCTCTGCCAACAACCTAACCTGTAGGATGTTATAAGGAGGGGTCAGAATAAAAGTTCTGGTGAATGAATAAATTATATACTTCTAGGCTTAATTCTACATATATCGTTTTATTCCATTTACTCTTATATTAGGTTCATTAGATTACAATACTCTCGCCTCTGTTGGTGAACTGTGCCCATCTACTCTATAGTAGATTAAAACCTAATAACTAATATATACATATATGTAGCTATATGCCCAATGACCATATTAGTCCTAGGTACCATCTATGGTACCTTCCGTATCCTCCTCGAAAAGGGCTCCATCGTCTTGCTTCGAGAGCGTTCCGTAACTACATCTGTAAAGGACTGCTTCGTAAGGCCTACAATACAGATGCTCCATCGTCTTGCTCCGTAGCTATATCTGTAAAGGACTGCTTCATAAGGCCTACAATACAGATACTCCATCGTCTTGCTTCGCGAGCGTTCCGTAGCTACGTCTGTAAAGGACTGCTTCGTAAGGCCTACAATACTGATGCTCCACTACTTACTATGAAAACGTAAATCGCGTCCGCACTAGTCTATGCTAGTGCTCGGACATCCACAATGTACCACCCAGTACGTACATTGAGGGCTATGTAATCATTCTGTCTACTATTTGAATCCCGCCAACAAGGTCTACCTTGTACGGAATTCAGTCGGGGATTTTCTATACCTGTAAAGGACTGCTTCGTTAGGCCTATAATATAGATATTCTAGTTAGTCTATTTCTTTTTCATCGTGGCTATTGCCCCACGCAGCCTCCCCTCAACTAACCGAAAGACTTCTGAAGAGTTAAGTGGTCGTGCCCTACTACAAACAATCTAACATCCAAATGGCGGTGCCCCTCATCCAATGTCTCGATGGTGAAAGAATCATTGGCCTATTGGTTTAACTCTAACCTTTCCCTAAATCTCTCTTGGTCTTGATGTTGGCCGATATCCGCATGTGATTGTCCTTAAACTTACTTGCAAGTACTGGACATACGAATACCCTACTGCGAACACCAAGCGTTTCTGACTGCCTACAAAGGTCTGCTTTGTTAGGCCTACAATGCAAATGCAGTCAAGGCATACTCTCTTGATGGAACACCTACAAACCTGCCTTCGGGGGTGCAGCTTCGTTAGGCCTACCCAGAGGGCCATCCTAAATAAAGTATCCTCATGTCCCGTTGAAGTCTCATACTTCCTTGAAGCCCAAAAATACTAAGTTGGACGTGCTTCTCCATTTCTGAAATCCGTGATGAACTGCTTCGTTAGACGCTTCATCCTTTGGGTTGCTCCAAACGCATCTCCATTCTTTTATTAGACCCTAAGTCTAATCTTCTAATTTACGTTTAGTTTACTTTCTTATTCTGTTGGCTACTTATTTACCCTAATTAGCATATTCCTACCCTCGTCTCACCTCTATCTATTGTGAGATTTCCATTTGTTTAATAGGGAATGCTGTTGGTATGAGCCACATTCATTATCTTGCTTATTTAACTTAAATATAAATCTTATGTTCATTGAAATAAGCCTCTTTTATCATTCCTCCTTTATTTGCTTATTGACTTAATATAAATTATTTAAATAAGCTTCTACCATTATTATTACTCAATAATTTATTTAAAGTCTCAAAATAAGCTTTTACGTTCTTATTAATTAATTATAACCTATGTTATAATTCTACTTGTAATTGTCATTTTCTCTTCTTTTATAGTCCGTACATAATTCCATCATTTCTTTTCTGTTCTATTCTACCTTCTTTTATTATGATATAGAATATTCTTTTATTCTTTTATATTATATAATTCACTTATCATAATAACTATCTTCTTAAATAGTTTGCGTAGTGAATGCAGACCTAGGTTCATTATCGTTTATAGCTTCAAGTTCTTATCTAATAATTTACTTGATTCATGTCATACTTTGCTTTATTATCTTCTATTCTAGGAAGTAATTTTATTTTATTTGGTTGGTTATGAAAACTATATTTAAAACTTCTATTTCCATATCTTAATATTAAATAATACTATATACAATATTCCGTAACCGCTAGATATTTCTTTTACTATTTTGGAATAGTGTAAAATACAATGGTTTCCTTATTTTACACTAATTCTCTTTTTCTTTCTTTTATTCTAGCAATTACGTTCATTGTTGTCTTTTAAATATTAAATTATAGAAATGTATCATATTTTCTAAACCAACCAACCTTTTAGTTACTCCCTAATCCAGTTATTAGATTAATTAACTTTTCTCATTTTAACGTAATTTATTACAGTAATTTCATTCCTCAAACTTTTATTACTTTACATCTTATTTCCTTCATTTTAGTATTCTTAAATATTTAGTCCATATTCACGTTTAATCTATTCTAATCCATACGCGAAGAAAGAGGATAAAATAGAAGAAGAATGACACTTGCATAGAAATCCAAAACGTAGAAACAGATGTGAATAAATACTAATACTGTAGATAAATGTAAATTCCTTATAGCTCAACATAACTTAATTAATAGGATTAATTATTGAATAAGATTATCTAAACGGGAATTTAATGATAATATATCTTAAACTTAAAAGATATATAAATAAATCAACTCACCTGACGTCCTTAGCTTTGCATGTGCTCAGCTTGGCTCCATGGTCCTTTCGGATCCCCCTCCAAGATGCATAATATTTTAATTTAGAAGATCTTCTTCCTAGAAATATTTTCTTTTTAGGGTCCAACCTTTTGGCCAAGGACCTAAAGGAATATTTTCTATTTAGGGTTCATCCTTAGGCCAAGAACCCATTGGGAGAAAATCTAACTGTGAGAAAAGAGCTAAGCCTAGGGTTCTATTTATGGGGGAGCTTGGGGATCTCAGACCGTTGGATTCTTGGATTGAACCTGGAGCCACCACGTCACAAAGTCGTTCGGAGCCATAGGATCGAAGAACGTATGGCTCAGATCGCGTTTAAAACCAAAAATACGTCATTGTACATACCTAGACGAGGCTTCGTCCAGGCCTTATGTGGGTCGACCGGGCGGTCGACCGCCCATAGCCACCGGTCGACCGCGCGGTCAACCTTAGGGCTATTTTGGTCGATCTTTTGGTCGGTCAATAAACGTGTGTGTCTATATATATATATATATTCATTTTCTTTCCCGCTTTTGTTTTGATTGTAACTTCTTCATATTGGTTTGGATTTTGACAAGTTATATATGGAAATTGATCGGAAAATCACCCCGAACGCTATGGTACAAGTTCCGAAGCCATATTCTGAAAATTCCAAAATTATTTATTTTCATTGCTTATCGTCGTTCGTGAAATTCTAACTATATAAAAATACGGGGTGTTACATTCTCCCACCCTTAGGAAATTTTGTCCCCAAAATTTGACAAGGGTAAAATTTATGAAATCCCTCGCATTAATTACAACCATTTTGTGTACATCCAATTTTGCAACCATCCGTGCTTTTGTTTTCAAGATAAAATATATGCATGTACATAAATTTCTAAGCGGTACCTCCTATATGAATGCTTTTTACTTTTAAAAATTCACTTTTAAAACATGATGCACACATCCTAAATATACTTGCAATTTCTATATGAATGCAATCTTTTGAAAACTCAAAACATTTTTCATTCAATTTTTCCCACATTCCTACTGAATAGGAGCATAGTTCAATAAATATTTACATCCAAACCTACCACACAACTTTAATTTTCGAATTTTAGAAAATTCCAATTTTCCAAATTCGATTTCTTATGTTATAAAGAAGGTGGAAAACAGAAAAACTTCATATTTCTCTGATTTTCTTTTGCGCACATCTTCCTCCGTACTTGGGATTTAGGCTACTATTCTAAAAAAATTATTTACTTCCCAAGCACAGTTTACATAAGAAAATATATTTTTTAAAATTTTTCTGTTGACGTTTCTATCGCGCGGTCGACCTTGGGGCTATTTTGGTCGACCTTCTGGTCGGCCCATAAACGTGTATGTGTATATATATATATATATATATATATATATATATTCATTTTCTTTCCCACTTTTGTTTCGTTTGTAACTTCTTCATATTTGCTTGGATTTTGACAAGTTATATATGGAAACTGAACAGAAAATTATCCCAGACGCAATGGTACAAGTTTCGAAGCCATATTCTGAAAATTACAAAATTATTTATTTTCATTGCTTATCGTCATTCGTTAAATTCTAACTATAAAAATGCGGGGTGTTACATTGCTCCTAATAAAAGAGGCCCAATTTGAATTGGGCCTTAGACTAATTTTCAAAATTATTTGAATATGAAAATATATAAGATTTTTAAATTTAAAATTGAAATTTAAAATAAGATATAAAGTATTATAAAAGTTATAATATAATAAAGTTTTTCAAAATGTCTGAAAAATAATATAAAATAAATTTCAAAAATTATAAATTTATTAATAAGATTAACAAAATTAATAAAATAAGTTGAGTAACAAAAATGGAAAGCACGCTTAAATTGAGTTGAGTAATAAAAGTGGACAACACACTTAAAACACCAACTATCATTGCTAAAAAAAAGTTAATTAAAAAAATGTATATGCATGTATTATATATTATGATATATATTATGATATTTTAAAATGTTTAAGATATCATAAATATGCATATATGTATAAATAATGATTTTCAAAATTAAAATAATTTAATTAAAATTATTTAATTAAGTAAATTTATTAAAAGGTTAATTAATTAAATGATATACACATGTGTATGATATATGTGTTATAGTATAAAGGTTATAGAACATAATAAATATTAAATATAAATATAATATTGATATAAAATTAATTAAAATGTTAATTAATTAGATAAGAATTAATTAATATAATATTATACATAAGACTATTATATAAGTAATATAAAATATAAAAGTTATATATAATAATAAACTTATATAATATGAATGTATAAGCTAAAGGGGGAATATTAAAGAAACCCAAAATAGACTTAAGGAATAAATACATACGTAAACGTACGTATGCAGTGATTTCCAATGTGTTCGACAATTGAATCATGAGGGTAATTATGAATTACATTATTTCACTAGTCGATATCACTTAATATAATATATTAAAGATTATGAATCTTCAATATAATGTTGTCCTCTACCATTTACATATTAATAACTTGCATACTCTTTACTTGTTGAGATTTCCTTAAGCTAAGGATGTTATGTTAGTACGATTAATATATTGAATAAACGAGGTAAGATAACTACATATATTTTTTGAGCTTTCCTCAAGGTATGTGCATTGTACTTAGGCCGTCGCGAAATAGTAAGTCCAAGTGAACAATCCAACTTATTTGTTTAAATTTTCTCAAGGTAAAGGCGGATTAGGACAAGAAACCGTGGGTTAGGAGTTGTATATGATACAAATAATAAGGAGTTATCCATCTTATGTGGAAATATGATTTGTTGAGCTTTTCTCAAGGTCGGAATTTCAAGGCATATGAGTCTTAACACCTACTAGTGAAGTCAAAAGACTTCTATGTTTTGACTTAGGGTTTGGCAAACATAAAAGAATAGTAGGAGCTTATTAGTAAAATAAATCATAAGGTTTAACCTTACTAATATTATAAGAACATCTACTATGATTTGTCCTAATAATCTACCACTTAAACTTATAGAAAATGACAACTCCAAAACTGTTCAATGAAAGCAATCGATTGACTGGACCAAATAACTATACCGACTAGCTAAGAGCAATTAGAATAGCATTAACTTATGAGCGCCTTTGGAATGTTATTACATGTGAACCTAAAGAACAACATGCCGATGATGCGGATCCCAATCTGCGAATTACTTACGAAAATTGGGTATCAGACCTAGAGATCGCCTAAGTTTTCATGTTGTCTACGTTAGACAAACCGTTGTAGAGGCAACACGAAAAGATGTCTATCCATGAGTTATTTGATAGTCTTAAGGCCCTGTTCGGTGAACACACAAGGTACGAGCTTACGAAGAAGCTGTTTCGTACCAAAATGACCAAGGAACAGAAAGTGGACGATTGCATGCTAATGATGAAGGGCTATATTGATAGGCTTTCATAGTTGGACATACAAATAAGCAACAAGCTGCAAGTAGATTTGATCCTAGGTTCACTTATTCCTCAGTATGAACCGTTCATACTGAACTATAACATAAACCAATTGAATGTGAATCTCGTGAAGCTCCACAATATGTTGAAGTCGATAGAATCGCAATCATAGGATTAAGGGGATGTACTTGTTGTAAAGGGTAATGCATTACCTTTAAAGAGTTTGAAAAAGCGGAAAAAAGAAGGTAAGAAAAAGAAAAGTAAGAAGACCGATGACAAGGATGAATGTCACCATTGCCGCAAAAATGGTCACTGTAAAAGGAACCATCCTGACTACATAAAGATTGTTAGGGAAAGGAAGCAGAATGGTTCTATGCTCCATCAGGTACATTTATGATTCAAATTTTTTTGCAATCAATAAAATGTCTTAGGTTTTAGATACTGGATCTGGTACTCATATATGTAATTTGTTACAGGGACTTAGGAACTAGCATCGCGTGGCAAAAGTAGAAATGAGGCTTCAAGTTGTTGATGGATCTATAGTAGATGCAACGGTAGTAGGAGATTATCATTTAGTTTTTGCTTAGTGGATTGGTATTAGTATTAAATAATTGCTATTTTGTAAAAGACTTTATTTTTTGGATTATTTCGATTTCGAGATTCTCTGAGACTGCATATATATATATTTCATTGTGAAAATAATGTTATGAACGTTAGTTTGATTGGAAATAAAATCTGTGATAGTATTCTTCAAAATGGCATTTATGTAATTAATACTAATTATTTATGTTCCACGAATAATTATTCTAACAACATAAATGATAGTTATCTTTGGCACTATAGACAAGGTCATATTAGTGAGAAATGGATACAAATTGAAAACCGAAGGTTTTCAACTATCAACTAATTCTGAATCATTTGTCACTTGTGAGTCATGTCTCAAAGGCAAAATGGCCAAGCACCCCTTTTATAGGAGCATTGAAAGAGTTGATGAACTCTTAGGGTTAATACATAGTGATGTATATGGCCCTATGCCTATTATTACCAAAGATAATAGTTCTTACTTTGTTACCTTCATTGATGATTTCTCGAGACTAGGATATGTGTTTCTTATGAAGAAAAAACCCGATGTCTATGAGAAATTTGTCGAATATAAAAATGTAGTAGAAAACCAAACATGCTATAAGATTAAGATTCTTTGATCAGATCGACTAGGTGAGTATGTTGGACAAGATTTACAGCAATACTTAAAAGATAATGTGATTATCTCTTAGGTTACTCCATCATATACTCTGTAATATAATAGTATGTCGGAGTGAAGGAACTGAACCCTATTAGATATGGTTCGTTCCATGATGAATAAGCCTGGGTTGAACTTGTTGGGGATATGCACTAGAAACCACATGGCATATGTTGAACTTCTTGCCCATTAAATCTACGCCTAAGACGCCGTATGAGATATGGTATGGGAACAAACCCCATTTTAATTATTTGAAAGTGTGGGTTGCCCGGCCTATGTTATGAACATTGGCCCTAATAAGCTTGAGGTAGGATCAGCTTTGTGTAACTTTATAAGATATCCCAAAAATTCTATGAGATATATTTTCTACAGCATAGAGGAACAAAAGGTGATTGTTTCCACACACGTTATCTTTTTGGAAAATAAATTAACAGTGAAGTTGTAAACTTGGATGAGATCCAAGAAACTAACACTAAATCCAAACCAGTTGGAGTGTCAAGCTCACCCATATACGGAAACCTGCAACATATTAGAAGGCCTAACAGCGAATCTCATGCACCAGAGAGATACTACGGTTTTCTCATGGATGGCGATAAGGAAGACAGTGTTCTAGATGACGAAACTCCTCTATCATTTCAACAAGCACTACAGAGTAAAGGCTCTACACTACACTCTGGGTTGGAACTATGAAATCCAAGACAGATTCCATGTACAAAAACAAAGTTTGGATTTTATTGGACGTACCCTAAGGGATATGTAACACCCCGTAAAATCAACCACAAATGAATTGAGTGAATAAAATAAAATAAAATAGGGTCAAATTTTATTAAAATTGGAATTTGACCGCTAAAGTTATTCTGTTGTGTTCGCAGTGAACTTCTGTTCTGTTTCCATATATAATATGTTGAAAATGGAGCTCAAACGAAGAAGTTAAGAGCGTTTGAAGTTTTAAGGTTTAAACTAATTTAGTTTAAATTCTAATTCAAATGAGTATTTAAATTTAGGGTTTGAATTTCAAAAATTAATTGTAGGTTTACTTGGGAGTTAGGTAACCATTAAGTTAAATAGTTAATGTTAAATTTTAATTAGAGAATAAAATAAATGAGCAACAGAAACAAATCAATGCACCCTAAATAGGAGTAGAGGTCGACACCTCCGACCCCAAGCGGTCGACCCCTAGCAGTCGACCGGTCTATGGGTGGCGGTCGACCCCTATTCAGGGTGGCGGCTTGTTTTTCAACATTTAAACGCTCCAGATTTATCCAATTTTCACCTAACTCCATCCTATAGTTCTGGTGCTTTTCAACTCCTATAAATAGGACCATATCCTCTCCCTATTTTATTCATAAATATTTGGAAAATACCTCGAACCTCTGCCATTTTCTCTCTTTAGTTAAATTCAGAAATTCTATTAGGGATTCAGGTAAGGATTTTAATCCATTTCTAATTATTCTTTTAATCTATTTTCTTCTCCTCCAACCTCTTTGAATCTAACAAAATTATATATACCTATCCTTCTCCATGTAAATATATCAAAAGAAGGAGATCTGAAAAAAAGTTGCTTTGGTGTTGAAAATCCATACAAGAGAAGCTAAGGATAATCTGTAAGTGGAAACCTTAGTACTTTTATTTTGGTAATTGATTAGTATATATCTATGGATTTGACTATGCCTTAGGGATTTTGAGATTGCGAAAACAAAGTAGATAAAATCCCCTAAAATTCCTTTTTATTTTGAATGTCAATTCTAGATAGGATTCTCAATTATTTATGTTAATTTGGTGGATTTGTATTATTCTGTAATTTTTGATAATTTCATAGTCTATTTCACTTCTCCTCATTCTTTGATTCTAATTATGAGTTTTCAATAATAAAATAAGGGTTTAAAGTATGAATTCTATTCTTAGTTTACACCACTTATTCCATACAAAATTCCTTCGTTTATTTCTGTGTAAAAGAGAAGTTGAATAGAATATGACGTTAGGATTGCAATTCCTATTGTTTAGGATATTCCATTGGATTGACGTAATAAATTGGGTTTCTATTTTTACAAGTCTATGTATTGCAGTTTTGGATATGAATATTTAATCCCTTGTTATGGATATTGAAATCTTGTAAATCTAAAGGAAAGGACTTGTATTAGTATTATAGTTAAAGGAGTTGACATTTAACACTAGTTTAGGGCGTATAAACTGCACATTAGAATTTATTAGGCACGAATATATATTATTTCTATTAGCGTAATAAACATATAATTATGGCGTATAATTGCATAGTTAATTAGGTAGTAATTGTTATTAGTTTCCCCCTTTCGAAAGGTAATTGATATTTTAAGGCGTAATAAGGAAGATTACTTACAAGGCCTTAATTATGAAACAGTGAGATGAGCATTATATATATGGAGAGTATTTAAATCATGGTTAAATCAAAGGGATGCGAGGTCAGTAGAGTTGCATGATAGAAGTCTGCACTTCACTTTGAGGCTAGCAGCAGTTGTGTACACTTCCTATTGATGTGAGACATCTCCTATGATAAATATTTATGATGACGCTAGGTTAGTCCCAAATTCTAGTTAATTTGGCTACAAGCTCCTAAGGATAGACGGACTAATGTGAGACGTCATAATGAGTATGGGTCATAATATGAAGGGCCTGCTTCAGGGTCTTTAGGTATTAAGTGGTTGTGTGAGGGCCCACCTCTTTTCCCCAAATGAAGTATTAAATGGATAAAGGGCTAGTTATTAGGCACGATTGGTGGTATCTCGACAAGGGTCTGCTTCAGGATAAGGTATTAAGTGATTGATTGAGGGTCCGCATTTCCATAAAGAAGTATTAAGTGGATCAAGATATCCATGCGATGTCATCTAAATAGTCACCTTTAATGAGTCCACCTTGGGAATAGGTAAATGATGGGTTTACCTCAATTGAGGCTTAGATGACTAGAGTCTACCTATTTTCCAATAAAATGTATTAGGTGGCTTGGGTATTATCTCTCGCGTTGTTAGATAATTATGACCTGATATTTAGGCTATGGGATTTAGAACCTGCTTTGGGAATGGAAGGTATTATGTGGTTGATTGTGGACCCGCCTCCTTTCCTTATAAGAAGTATTAAATGGTTTTATATACGTTAGACATATTTTATTTTGAAGTATACTACCCAATTACTAAAATGGTAAGGCTCGAGGTTTGTATTCAACAGACATTTGTTGTTCTAACTCCCTCCTCATTACAGCACATATTAAGGACGGAGTGATGATGGTGATGATGCTTGAAGGTGGAGTAGCTTAAACTTGTGACAGTTATTATTATCTTTTATAATTTTTTATGTTGTACCCGTGTATTTGGACAAATGATGTAACGGATTTTATGTGACAGTTTTATGATGTTTTATATTATGACATTTCAACTGGTTTTGAAATAAACGAGTATAATTTGATATCGTATTTTATTTCACCTGCTGTGAATTCTGAAATAATAGTTATTGCTATGTGTTGTTACTTCGTTTTCCAATCAACGGCCAGCCTTAGAGTGGATCTAAGTTTTGATACGCCTTTTCTGGGTCGAAATTTAGGCCTGTTCCGAGATGGGTTGTTACATTTGGTATCAGAGCTTAGGTTAGCCGATCAACGAGGAACTATACGCATAAGTGGCGTACTTGTTATTTTTGAAAAGGTTTTACAAAAAGGATTTTCAAAAATTCTTACTATATGTATGTATATATGCTTGTATTTATGTATACATTACAAGAAAAGTTATTATTCGTAGCACTTAGTTGTTGCATTTATATCATATATGCTAGTATAAGTGAAGATAATAAGATAAAAAGAACTAGAAAGTGCTACAAAACAAAGAAGGTGGGGGTTGAAAATGTTATGGTGGTAGGCTAAATTTTTCTCATTCTTCCCGTTACTTTTATATGCCTTAATTTCATTTCATTCATCTCCTCAAATTGTCTCCATTTTTCATCTTCACCCAAAAATAATCCCTCTTCATCACTCTTCTTGTAATCTCCACTTCATCTCAATCAGAATCTTCACACCATCCCAGCATATGGATCTCAACGGCACATAAAAAATCCTAAGCATAGCTATGTTAGGCTTGCAGGCGAGATCACATGACCTGAAATGTCCTTCTCGACCGAATCTTGAATTTTGAAACCTGGGAACTAGCACCGATGCATTGCCTAGCCTATTCTCGCACTGCGCCTCAACTTCTCCTCCATCATCGTTGTTGGTCTGTTGCTACTGGCTGTCATGGGTGAGGAAAATCATAATTTTGATTTTGGATTTTCATAATATCTAAACTTATTCATTAACCCTTGAAGTGGATCCTATAGTGATCTATCAACACTTAATCTTGGGCATAGTGATTTTGGTGAATCAATGAAGTGAATTTCTGAATGAATTTAATGAAGTGAATTAACACTTGATATTGTTAGTATTTTTCAACAATTTTACTGAATTATACTAAATGAATATCCATTAAATGCTGAGTATTCTTTTTTTTGTAAGCCAACTGAAATAAAACCCTAAATAGATTTTAGATCCAAAGGAAGAAGCCAATCAACTTAGGTTTAATATGACATTGGGCAAGATATGGAATCAATAACTAGTTTTAGCTGATTTTGAAGTAGTTTTATCTTTATGTAGGCTATTGTAAGAATAAGCCAGTGAACCATCTTTTCTACTACGTTCAGTTAACTTGTAATTGGACACTTCTATTGTATGAAGTTGAAAATTTTTTGGGGTGAAATTGTAGTTTTAAGCCCAGATAATTGTAATACAAGCAACAATATAGGCTTTTATTGAACAACGAAACATGTTTTTCTGCTTTTGAGTTTGAAGGTTTTTTTGTATATTATTTTATTCCCTCTTCAATTATGGATGAAAACACATGCTTTATTTCATAGACTCTGATATATGCAGTTAGTGGTTTACTTGACATTTTTACTATGGCTGAAATGAGGTTTTATGTCTTACTGTCTTGAGTACTATTGCTACGTATAATCATACATTTTAGTCATTGTTGAGTTATGTATCACACTATACAAGTGTTCGTCGATATATGGACTTGCAAAATTTGGTTACTACTGAAAGTACCGCTATGGATCGTAATATGGAATACAATCTAAGTTATCTACTAGTGCGGAATATAAATATAAAAATTAAACAGTAAAGTAAATGACACCAGGGATTTCTATACTGGTTCGAACTACCGTTCTACGTCCAGTCCCAGACTCCTTCTGGAATTTAACTATCAACCCTCACTTAACCTGGAGGAACATGTATTACACCGCCTGAGCAACTGAACATGACTTCTACCACCTAGACAACCGAATAAGACTTCTACCGCCTGAGCAACCGAACAGGATTTCAACAATACAATAAGTTTTCTTGACTGATTATGCTATGTAGATAGCACGAATATGTCTTTAGAGTACACCCTTCCTATAATCTTCTCCTTTGTGGTATATAGTGTAATACGTGAAGATTGGAAGTTATTTTAATCACAAATAAATTTGTGCTTGAATGCGTTTATGAAAGCAGATGGAAGAATTTAGATAGCAAGAATATAGAATAGAATCAGAGAATTAAGTTATTTAAACAACTTAATTCAAGGCTATATATATAGTTTAAAAGATGTAATCATTCATGAAAAGTTTCGGCCAAAAGATACGGAAACAACCGTTGGATTAAAAGTTGTTTATGTTCGTTAAAAGAAGGTGACCGTTCAGAAAATAACCATTATGAATATTCAGTCGACTGAGGAAATAAATTCAGTCATTTGAAAATTCAAACAATTTCGAATTTAAATTTATTTTGAAAAGACACCTGATTCAGTCATCTGAATGGGGGTATTTAGTCGACTGAACCTTCAAAGTTATTTGTGCACCTGTGCATGTTTCAGTCGATTGCACACTCCTGTTTAGTCAACTGAAACAGGTGTTCTCTGCCATATAAACTTCTTGTTGAAAGGTTTTTGTTTAGTAACTTATTATAATTAATTTCTAAGGTTTGTATATTATTTTGAAAGTAATTTTAAACCATGTGTGTGTGCATATACCACTTAGGAGAGATTTTAACATTGATAACTACTAACTAGACTATAGACAAACCATTTATAAAATTTGAAACTTTCTCTTTGAAATCTTGGTCTTCGATCTATCGTTGAGTAGAATGGTATCTTCTCCTACAAATTTGGTTAGTTCATATAATATATACTTATATAGTTGTCATGATCAAAACATCAAAATACAAGGTTCTAACAACCACCATTTATGATTTTGAATATCATATCACTTTCCATTTGGAACACAATGCATTTTTATTTTATTTTTACTTCAACCATTTTATCCATACGTTTTTTAAACTACAAGGTGTGATCTTGTAACGACCCACTATTTTGGACCATTCAAAATAACAGATTGTAATAAATTTGGAGCAAATAAAATCAAATACAGAATCACAGACACAAAATATCAGAATAACTCGCAACGGAAGATAAAATACCATAGTAGTTCATGAAGCTACTATATAAGAACTCTCAAAATATATACAAAATCCCATAGTCAAAATAGATACAATAGAAGTCAGGATACATAAATCACTAATGCAGAAGCAATACCGAATAGTAAATAACTGGATTAGAAGATAAGAAATAACAGATGGACAGATAAGCTCCAGCAAATCTCTAGCTCCAAAAGATAAATTTCAAAGCTGTGATTCTCAGGCTGACCCGAGCGTAAAGTAAAACACAAAACACTCGAGTCAAGACATATATACTTATACAATGTAAACCAACTTAAGTGAACTATAATAGCAATGCATAATAACTTAAAGGATCCTTGGGATCGCCCATCCTTTAAGGATCCATAAAAACCATCAATTAAACAGTAATAACAATATCACATAAATGTCCATATCGAAATAAACCATGCAACTAACAGTGTTAATGTGCATCACAACCATCATCAGGAAATCAAATGACATACAGAGAAGTATACCCATGGTTATAGTATTTCAAAATAATATTTTATATTTCAAAATTTTAATATCATTTCAAATCCAAATCTTTATCAAAATAAAGATTAAATCATTTACAAACCATTTCAATATATTACAATATCATATCCTTTCAAAACTTCCTTTCAAATCATTATTTGAATTCAAATTCAATTATCAATTTTAATACCCTTTAAAATTCCAAAATATCATTCATTTATTATCTTATCAAATCACCTTTAAATAGTTTTCCACTTAAACCATTTAAAAGTGAAATTATTATTCTTTCAAGCCAAGTATTCAATTTCCAAAGTTTCAAATCATTTTGAGTTCATTTACTAGGTCAAAATTCATAAACATTGAAATTTCAGCCTTTCATAGTATTTAGAAAAAGCTGTTATAAGTTATATTTGAAAACATTTTATTTTAGCAAAGACAGCACTTTAAAACTGCTGTTATATCTCATTTTAGTTGAAATTTAGTTTAAAATAGCAAAGACAGCATTTCCAGAAATGCTATAATAGCTCAGGTTCAAAAACAAGGATTTTACTTAATTTCAGCAAAGACAGCAGGCAGCTACAGCAGTTTACAGAACTGCTATAATAGCCCTTTATTAAGTTCTTTAGCCTTCATTTACTACAGCAACTACAGCATTTCAGAAATGCTGTAACAGCCTCTTTTTACTAAGTTTTAGTTCAATTCTGTAATCATAGCATTTCTGAATGCTATTAAAAGTATTTTCCAGATTTTAGTGTACTTCCAGCCAATAATAAAATTCATTTTAAACCCTGTTAACATAATAAAAATCATGTTTTTAACATTCAAAAATGTTTATATAATATATCATTTAACACATGATTATTATTAAATAAATCTGTTATAGTTAAATCAAATTTCAATGAATTATTTAACAAATTCAAGTGTAAATTTCTTTTCTTCACATTTTTAGTAAATAAACTTAACACTTAAATTTTATTTCCATTTTCCAATAATTTCAAATTTCCATTTTTATTTTCATTTTTATTTATATAACTTATTTTCTCATTTTAACCAAAATTCCAAAATTTTCTAACTTAAGTTATATTTTCAAAAATTCCATTTCTATTCATTTCAACATTTTTAAATTATAGAAAATTCCTAATTTCACTATTTAAACTTATAAAAATTCAATTTAAATCAAATTTTCATATTTTTACACTTTTAAAAATTATTTAAACATTTTCCAAAACCTTAAAAATAACCACGAGCCTGTATATAGTTTTCTAACCTAGGTCAAGTCATACGGATATATATCATTTCAATCCGCAGTTTAAAAGGAAAAATCCGGATTCTATCATTTCAAACCCGCAATCCCAAGTTAAAATAAAATAAATAAAAACCGTTCAGGCCTATCATTTCAGCCCATCACGATTTTTCCCTATTCTAAAGTCCATTCGGGTATGTATCATTTCAACCCATAGTGAATCTAATCTACAGGGAATTTGCAGTGTGATAAACAGATATAAATGAACAGTTTAACAACATATAATAGTAACACATGAGGTGACAGGTAAATAAACAGGTTTAACATCATAAAATAAATAATCACAAATAGGGATAACATAACATAATAGTACTACACATTCAATTGTTGTCAATTCACATTTGCATAAGTATAAATGTCAAGTGAGATTTACTCACCTTTCTACGCTGGAGTTTGCAAATAAACACACAAATGAAAAATCCAGAAAGCACTAAAGCACGATTAGATTTGGATGGAGAGAGAGCCAAGATGTTAATCTTGTATTCACAAAATAAACAAAACAAAATATAAATATAAATACAATACAAAAGATTATATTGAAACAATTTGAAAATAGAAGCAACAAATGACATCACAAAGCTTTTAAATCGAATTTGCTTGACCATAACTCAACATTGCTTGACCCTAACATGCTTTAGGCTCGGCCACAACATGCTTTAAGGTGGAAATGGATCTGGTTTGGGTTAAATATGGCATGGTTAGGCAAGAATGTGAAGGGGTTTGGAGTTACAAAAGGTGGAAGATCAAGAGGCAAGGCTAGAAGGGGTATTGGATGCATCTAGGCTCGACCAAGGGGGTATATGGGCTTGGCTATGGCTCACTACAGGTCAGGTCAGATCTGAAACAAGGCTATTGGTGATGGCACTTGCTGGTGGTGGAGGCTAAGGGGTGGCCATGGCAAAGGAATGAAGGTGGAGGTGGAATAGTGGCTTGGTTAGGCAAATTTTGGAAGAGATCTTCAATGTTTTGTGGTATTTTGGTCATGGGATGGTCATGGTACTTGCTGGTCAGAGGAGATGGAGGGTGTGCCATGGATGGTGATGAGGAGGAAGTGGTGGAGGAGATGGTGAAGGTGGTGAAGGGGTTAGGCCAAGCAAAGCTAGGGAGGAATCAAGGAAAAAACATTGAAAAATGAAGAGAAAAAGTGAAGAAAAGTAGAAAAAAAAAAGAGAAGCCATTACCTAGAATTTCAGAAATGGCTATGGCCGAAATTAGTGATGGAAATGAGAAGTTTTCATGTGAAAAACAAAGAAAAAACACACGGCTACAAAAGAAAATGAAAAGGCCAAGGCAAATGAAGAGTTTAGGCAATGAAAAGTCACAATTTTAAAGCTTTTTGTCTCTTCGAATTTCCAATTTCTTTTATTCAAAAATAAAGTCAGTAAATAAAAATAAAAGACAAACAAAATAAAGTGAAAAAGAAATAAACAATTTTTTTAGGAAAAATAGGAAAATAAATAAAGAAAATAGCTTATTATATTGAAACTAGCTTTGAAAATTGCAAACAAAATATCACTAGTTTTAGAAAAATTATAACTTTACTTCTAAACCAATAAAAGTCAAGTAAAATAAAATAAATGCTGAAAAAAATGAAGTGTAAATGAAAATAAAATAAAATCTTAAGAAAATAGAAAATAAACAAAGAATTTCTTTAATTAAATGAAATTGGAAATTAGAAATTATAAACAGAATACAACTGACATTGGAAAATGTCAATTACAGTTTGAAAAATGTTTTAAAACCAAAATATATACATAACATGTTATTTTACCCATATAAATATAAATTATAACATTACATGACCAAATAAAATATTATTTATATAATTTAAAATAAACAATTTTGTTAAATACAGCAAATTACACTCAATAGTTAAAAAGGCATAACTTTCACAATATAAATCAAATTTTAACGAAACGAAAAGCATTATTCTTAAAATTTTATTTAATTTCATAATAAAAGATAAAATTCAAATTTTCAAACTTTCAAATTTCTAAATTAAAAGTCAAAGTTTGACCATATTGACCAAATTCACTTTTCTGGAAAATATTCTTTTTAGTCATGTTTGGAATTCTAATTCACATCAAAATCAAAATTTATATTTAAAATAACAAAATTTATTCATTTTAATAAATAAAATAAAGTTTTCAAATCAGGAAATTCAATTTAAAATAATTAAAATATACAATTAAAATAATCACAAAAATACAGGGTTGTTACGGATCTACAATTACATGCTTGTCATTATGCTATGCTTTACTTTTGTTTCTAGGGACCAAGATGATTACAAAGTTGTTCAAAAAAATTTAAGAGGCAAATATCGTGAAGTCTTTGAAAGAATAAATATAACAAATAAGGAGCAGTGCATAATTAAGATACTCAAACCTATAAAGAAATAAAAGATTGGAATCCTACTATTGATATCAAGATTTTTTTTTTTTTTTTTTTTTTTTTTTTTGAATGCTAAGCGGGGTTAAACTGGTCCCCTACCAGATTTATTAAAGAAGCAGAATTACAGGGAAAAGAGAAGAGAAAGGAGAAAACAAAAACACACCACAAAACTAACAAGGAAAATAACAAAAGAAGAAAAGGCAGAAATCGAAGCTAAGGAACCCACGGTTCGAAATGATTATCCAAAAATCTGTGTTTGCTCTCATGCATCCCCTTATAAATTTCAGTCCTCAAAACCATCCATATCCCTTCTTTGCTGCAGCACTTCCCTTCAAAAACCCTCAGATTCCGTTCATTCCATACTACCATAAATAGCTTTTTGAGGACGAAAAAAAAGTAATCTTTGTGTTCATTCTTCCATCTTAGCACTTGCTCAATAAGTAACCAATGGTCAGTGGAATTGTGAGAAAGCCTCAACCCTTGCATACAACCTAATAACTTGGTCCAGACATGATGAACATAAGGACAATTAAAGAAAATGTGGTCAACGCTCTCACTATGTTGATCACACAGCTCGCAGTTCGATTGAAGAGACATACCATAGCTTACTAGTTTATCTCTTGTCAACAGCGCTTTGTTAATCACCTTCCAGTAGCACAGATTATCTCTACCACTCGACACAGTATTCCAGGTAACCTTGTGCCACTTGCAATCAGGCATAGCGTCCAGTGCTAGCAAATCAGAGTAAACTCCACCAATAGTATGTGCACGATCATTCCACATAACAGTGTCATTGTCAGGGTGATCATAGCTACAACTTGCATACTCACCCCAAATAGCTCTGACATATTGGTTACTAGTGAAAGGCACCATCAGTTTTCCGTCAGCAATATAATCAACTGCAAGCGCAGTACCACTAATACCAGATTGATACCTCTGCTGCTGATTGAAAAGACAATCAAGAACAACCCCTTTTCCAATCCAAGGTACTGTCCAAAAATTACAGACACTCCCCTCTGCCAGGTTTATTTGAACAAAAGGAAGGAATGTTCTTCTGAGATTAAGCACACTCCTCCATATCCAACTACAGGATGGCGGCACATCCAGTACCCAGAAATTATTGGAGACAATGTTGTATTTGATAGTCCATTGAACCCATAAAGTGTCCCTGTTGTTTAATATCGCATTGATGTGATGGCTATAAGCAGCTTTGTTCCAGTCACTAATTCTATGCAACCCTAAACCGCCTTTGCACTTAGGCTTCTCAAAAGCAGAAAAAGAACAAGGTAGAACTTTCCTAGTGTGAATTGTTCCAAACCAAAAAAACCTTAACATAGCACGTCTCACCATTTTCAAAAGCCTAGAAGGTAGGATGAAAACCCTGGCCCAATATACCATGACAGAGAAGCTCACCGATTGCACAAGGACCAATCTTCCAGCCTGTGTCAAGAATTTGTTAGCCCAACAATCCATGACGCTCGTGATTTTTGCATACAAAGGAAGACAGTCAGCATGGGTTAAGCGAGAGGAGCAAAGAGGCAGGCCGAGATATGTCATGTCAGTGTCCATTGTCTGTAATCCAATATATGTGGAGAGGCTGTCTTGTTGTTGACTGGTTATCCCAGAATACATGATGCTAGATTTATTACAATTGAGTTGAAGTCCAGTAATCCTGTAAAATGTGTGCAGAACAGTTTTAATACAGTCAATAGATTGCTGATTTGGCTTAGTGAATATCATGATGTCGTCTGCGAAAAGAAGAGAAGTTATTTGGAGCTCCTTGCATTTAGGGTGGTATAGTATCTGATTATTTTGGAAGGTAGGCTTTAGCAAACAGGTGAAGACTTCCATGACTAAGATGAAAAGGTAGGAGGAGAGAGGGTCCCCCTGCCTTATACCCTGCTTAGATGCGAAGTTGCTTGTGCTTGCACCATTGATTATCAGAGAGAAAGTGGGCGTGGAAATGCACTCATACACCCAAGCAACAAAGACCTTAGGAAAACCCATCAGCGACATAATCCGCACAATAGACTTCCACTGGATTGAGTCATACGCTTTCATCAAATCCAGCTTTAACATGGCACGTGGTGAAGTATTCACACGATTATAGCCATTAAGGAGCTCATGAGCCAGCATTATATTATCAAGTATGCTTCTATCAGGCAGGAAAGCCACTTGATTGTTGGATATGATCCGCTGCAACACAGAGACAAGCCTGGCTGCAATAATTTTTGAAATACACTTATATATCACATTGCAGCAGGAGATAGGTCTAAATGAGGACACAGTAGCCGCATGTTTGCTCTTCGGGATAAGAACCAAATTTGTAGCATTCGCAGATTTCAACAGTTTGAACTTATTGAAGAAGTTGTGAACCGCCAAGGAAAACTGGGAACCCACAATATCCCAACTAGAAGTAAAAAAGATCACATTGTAACCATCAGGTCCACCAGAGGAAGACTTATTCATAGCAAACAAAGCATTTTTAATTTCAGCATCAGTAACTCTGGTGACAAGAAAGTTGGATTCATCAGCAGTTACTCTGGGCAGATTTATGGATGACAGGAGATCAAGGTCAGGTTCAAAGTTGGTTGTATTTCCAAAGAGGCTAGTATAGTACATGAGGAAGGCTTTTTCAACGGATTCAGGGGTTACATTCAAGTTACCAGCTTCATCAGTGATTGTAGAGATGTTGCTCATAGTCTGCTTGGCCTTAAGTGAAGCATGAAAAAACTTTGTATTCCTGTCACCTTCCGCAGCCCATTTGTTCCGAAGTTGTTGTCTTCTCATATCACATTCATTGGCAAGAGCTAGATTGAGATCATTGAAGAGGACAGCTTCTGACTGTGCCAAATCAGCGTCGCCAGGTTGCGCCATCATATTATCTTGTGCTTCCTTAAGCTGCTCCTTAAGCTTGGTGGATTGCAGATTGCCTCTCCCAAATTTCGCTTTGGACCAAGCTTTCAGGCACCCCTTCGTTGCTGTAAGCTTCCTGCAAAATACAAACATCGGATTTCCAAAATACTTATTTGACCAAGCATATTTAATTAAGGTATTATAGTCTGGTTCATTAACCCAAGCATTGAAGAATTTAAACCCCCTTTTAACTCCAATAGGCCTCGTCCCAGTGGTGAGAATTAGAGGAGAGTGATCAGAAAGTATAGGTTGTGGATAATGAGAGGAGAGAGAGGGCCAGGCAGATAGGGCATTGTAGTTGGAGAAGGAGTGATCAATGTTGGAGAAAATTCGAGTACCATTCCTCGACCTATTGTTCCAGGAGAAAGGAGCACCATTTCTGGTAATAGGTATAAGAGAAGAATCGTTAACCGATATGTTTAACGGAATTATGTCATTTGGCAGAAGGGGGTTACCCCCTTTCTTGTCATCCAAAGAGAGGCAACAATTGAAATCTCCAAGAACGACCCAAGGATGAGTTTCTTGCCTAAGCGCAGGAAGAAGCTGAAGAACAGTAAGCCTAGCTGAGGGGGAATTATGAGCATATATGAAAGTGATATAGAAAGCAGTGGCGGAGTTATGGTACTTGGCACGATAATGCATTAATTGTGGAGTGGATAGAATCAGCTCAAGAGATAGAAGATCAGGATCATGAACAACCATGATTCGACCGTAATTAGCTTCAGGAAGATTATGAGATAGCTGCCAAGCAGGATTGATGTACTTAGCAGCAGAAATAGTTAGAGGAAGATTCAATTTGGTTTCTAGGATTGCGAATATAGAAAGATGATGTTCATAAATGAGTTGCTTTACCTGATCAAGTTTAATGAAATTATGAGATCCTCGTATGTTCCAGGCTCCTATATTGTGTGACATATTTAAACTTTTGCTTGTAATTCCCCTTCTTTCATGCTCCTAGTAATAGGAGAATGCATTCTGCTTTGATTGGGATTAAGAGACCCATTTTTCTTGACCCTTTTGCCTTTACCAGTAGATGAGGCTGGGCATGGGATCGGAATTTGTTCAGTTGGAGGAGATTTCCAACCTGGTATAGATCCAAGGAAGACGTACGGTTGATTAGAAGAAGTTTGGAGAGGACAAGGAGGAGATGGGACAGAGGGGGAAGCTAAAGGATTAGAAGCAGATTGAACGAGTAATTCAAAAATTTGGATTTTCAGCGAGTTTACGAAGTCCTCTTCATGAGAGTCACGTGATGAATTGTCTTCAAAAAGTTTTGATGAAGGTGAAGGGTGTTTGGTTGGAATTATTTCAGGTAGCAGAGCTTTCATTTGGTCATTAGTGCGTAAGTGTGCTTCAGGGACATGCACGGACACATCCCTCATAATCTGGAAGGTTTGTGTTCCATGAGCAGTGCCATCAATCAAGTCTTGATTATAGTCTTTCTGCAATTGAGGTGAAGATATAATGGGATTGCTAGCGCACTTTTCATGTTGTTTAGAAACAGTCGATTCTGTTATGGTATGTGCACCATCCTGAGAATCAGTGACATGCACAAGTTCAAAGCCACTACCTTGTATTTGTTGTTGGGCATCTTGATTAAAATCAACAGAAGTAATAGTTTGCTCACAACCTACTGCCTTAGTCACATTACCACAAGAGGAATCATCATTCAGCCCAAGCAATCTGCTTGCAGGCATCAGGGGATGTTCACCGCTACTTACAGGGGCACCAACGTCTTCATCAATACTTATGTCATTCAACAAATCAAAACTATTGTATGTCACAGTCTTGCCCTTAACATTGTCAGGATCTCCATTATCCACAAACTTTTCATTTCCACACTCTCTACTAATACTTACTTTCTCCTTATTCTGCTGCAGAAACGGAGTGGTCGCTGCAGCGTTGACAAAATTGGCTTTATCAATTGCTACATGTTCTTTCATTTTTCCACCAAATCCTTCTTTATCTTTTTTATTAACAACTTTGCGCCATTGCCGATTATTCCTACTTGCTTGTTTTCCATCCCTCTGCTCATATATTATCTCTTCTTGATTACTCTTTTTTGTCACCTCCTCACCCTCCTTGTCAGCACCTGCTCTTAAGCATGTACTTACCGTGTGTCCAAATTCTTTGCAGTGGAGACATATTTCAGGCTTCCATAGATAGTTAACCTTCACCATTTGTATTGAACCATCAATTAAATGTACAGGAAACTCATCTACCAAAGCTTGTTTAGGTGAAACATCTACCAGACACTTCGCATAACCTATTCTCTCCATTCTATCAGTAGAAGAGTCCAAACATAGCAACCTACCAACTCTTGAAGCTAGCCAATTAATGCCAAGATGTGACCACGCGTATAGTGGTATGTTCGTCAATTTAATCCAAACTGGCACAGATTTTATGGTACTACAACTGTTACCAATAAAAGGATCCCATGCTTTAATGATGAAAATTTTGTTCCTAAGAAATATTGGGTCTGCCTCAACGATTTTCCTTCTATCCTCAGCACAGGATAGATTGAACAGGAACAAAACACCATCCGACTTAATTTTAATTTCTCCTTTTAGCTTCCATAGCTTCTTAAGATGGTTGATAACTGTCAAATAAGAGAGGGGCTTATCCAGGAAAAAACCTACCAACCAATTTTCCCACACTGCATTCCCAGCCTCAATGACTTCACGTGGAGGGACTAACGAAAGACCATCAAACGACAGCGGAATATCAACAGGGGTATACTGACCAGCATTCCTAGGTTTGCTCTTAAAGAGCGAGGACCATGGCTTTGCAGAGGGGACAGAAATAGGAAGGGTGGAAGACAGGACCGGGAGCGGGGGAGGGATCGGAGGTGGTAAGGATAGGGGAGAGGTGGGAAGGGAGGCCGAGCTAGGAGGTGATGCATGAACAGTTGAAAGAATGGGTACGATAGGCTGAATAGACAGGGTATGGTGAGAGGAATGGGAGGGAGAGGCCATGGAGGAATAGGGGAGTGGTTGATGAGAGGAATGAACCACTAGACATATATGAGAATATGGAACTGATGAGGCAAAAGTTGATAGAAATTGTACTACTCGATCCATATTGTAAATGGTTGTTATTTAAGTATGTACTTTTTGGTTCATTTGTCATTTCTTTCATCCTTGCCATGCACACCCCTTTGTTTTGCAATAGATCACATTTGTCTCCTTTGAAGCCATTTACTACTAGACATCCCCTTAAATGTAACTAGATCAAGTACATAAAACATTTCCAAACTCCAAAGTGGACGTACTTTGTCAACTAATCATCTGGTTTACATATTGAACCAATTTATTTTTATTTTTATTTTCAAATTTTGTGTGGCAAGGCTCTTTTTTCCTCTGGCTATTTTTCTTTAGGTGGCTGGAGAAGGCATTTGTTCTAGTACTATTACTACCATACACTAGTTAACGCTGTAGATATTTCCAAATAATTACCTTTGTCTTTAATCTTGCATAAAAAAAATTTTAAGCTAATTTACTTATCCCATTCATGCACAACTAATAATAAAAATGAATTTTATGTTACTAATGGATGGATTAATTCATAAGTTTGAGCACATGAGTTTATCTTAGGCTGATGTGTCGTGTATCTTCATTGTTTACTCTTATCAAGTATTTCTTACATGCAATGTTATCCTCTACTACTTACATAGATAAAGATGGAGATTAAAATACTGCAAAAACTTTGTAGAGGCACAAATATTGTGAAACTTCTCGATATTGTCTGGGATTAACATTCCAAAACTCCTAGCCCATATTTGAATATGTGAACAGCACAGATTTTAAAATGTTATACCCAACTTTAACATATTATGACATCTGCTACTACATTTATGAGCTTCTCAAGGTATTTTTCAAATTTCCATTTCATTGTTTATGCAGCTCAGTGCCTTTATGCTATACATGCATATATAACTTATTAGTTTTGTGTGTGAAATAAGTCAAGAATATAGATATACAAATTTTGCTTTAGTTCATCCAAATAGTTCAAAATAAACTATTTAATCGATTCCGTCAGGCATTGCTGATTTTGTTCCAAGTAGATATCTTTCTTGATGCATTAAACGGTTATGGTAATTAGGGCAAGTTTTAACCAAGCTATAACTACATGTTAGCTAAAGTTTTTCTATGTATGTGTTTCTTCAGCATTATATGATCCTTGGCTATGTTTTTATTTTTACTTTTACATAATGCCATGCTCGTAATTCAACTTTTTCTATGAGTGTCGACATTTATTTGATCTTATTTTCTTTAATTTGATGATCCATCACCCTTATGTGTATTATTTTGTAGGCATTACTTCCAGCCACTCACAAGGAATCATGCATAGAGATGTCAAACCTCATAATGTTATGACTAATCACAAGCTTCGTAAAATGGGTCTAATAGACTGAGTTCTTAGTGAGTTTTACCATCCTGGCAAGGAATACAATGTCCGTGTTGCTTCAAGGTGAATATGATTCTTTATTTTTAGCGTATTGCAATATCCAAATGAGTATGACAAATATTTTCTTTCAATTGAAAATATTTGATAACAATGAAATATCAAAATAACATGAATATATTTTTCCACTTATTTTACTTGTTCATTTTTGTAAACAACTTACCTTCAGTAAAAAAAAAATAACTTCCTGATGTGCTTATTTTGACATACAATTTTTTATTAAACGATCAAGATTTAAAGAAATATTTAACTAAACTACAATAATAGTTTTGCTACGCCAGGAATATATCCTAAAATAGATAATTACAATGATGCCTTCTCTATAAAAGAGAGGAAGTCTAAAGAAAGACACAACCACGGTAACTAAAAAAATCTAGATTTGAAATCAAATAAAAACCCACCTAATAATTTATTAATAAATAACTTAATAAATGCTCATAATTTTAATTTTTTAGTTGTAGATGAATCAATTTGGCAATCTCATTCACGATCAGCCATAAAAGTACATGAATATAAATGAAATAAAATCTAATTGATCATAAAAGCACAATGATAAAAATTGTACTTTTATCTCAAATCTGAAATATAAGGAATGTAAAACAATTCAAAATTTTAGCATTTTAGCTTTTTTCTAGCTGAAATTAAGGCCATGACTTGCGGTTTCTAATATTAAAGTTATTGATTATGTATATGGCTGTTGCAACGTAATTTATATCAATGTTAGTACTTTATCCAAACATGCCTAAAAAGTTTCAACATCCACAAACTATGTCAATAGTAATACGTACCATATCAATTTTATGTCTATATTACTATCATACTCAAACATGGCTAATAAATTTTAGCATACATAAAAATAATATGGCTTTATCATCGTATACATACATATAAAGAGGTGTGACGAAATATTTGAAAAATACTTAAGAATAACTTACCACTGTTGGAATAATTCAACATAATGGGGCTACATATTTTAATGTTTGAATGTGTGGGCTATCTTATAATTAAGTCTAACTACGAGATCTAATTTTGGAATAAACATATTAAGACTTAAGGGGTATATTCGTCATGTAAAATTATAACGTGTGAATACCAGAGTGACAATTTTAGTTTGTTGAAGGGCCGAACTGAAAAATGTCACACACTATATATATGGGGTTACGGTCCCCAAATTACATAAGCCTTATCATATTCTCTCTACCCTCTTCTAAAGAGAATTTATAGATCTAATCTTGTGTTAATTTGGAAGATCTAATCCAAATTAATCTTCACATCAATTAAGAATAGATGGATTCAGGTACGCCTTCCGCTGTTAATTTCATATACTTGTTTCTCAATTGAATCGATATGGTTTATATGTATTCAGATCTAATATAGATTAATCACCAACAAGTGGTATCAGAGCCATCCATCATTGAATTTATCGAGAAATTTCCTGATTTTAAGTATATATGAAATTAGGGTTCTGAGGTTTACATTTTTGGTTGATTCATCTGATGCCTTTATTTTGGATATGTGAGATTTGCTCTTTTCTTATTGATTCTCCTGATACCTTTGTTTCAGATTTATATAAATAATTCATGAATTAATTTCGCTTATTCGGATCTGATGCCTTTAATTGTTGCTGCTAGTATTATTCATATTTATTGTCAGTAGTATTGCGACTGTACAATTTTTTTTATTGCTATAGATGGTTACCATGTTAAGTTTTGTTTCATTCACACATATGGAAGCATCTTCATGCCTTTTAATGTTCCTATAATACGTGTTGGACCACATAACGGTCAATTGCATTTATTTTTATCATAATAGCATTAAATGAGGTTGTTATAGTAATAAATATATTAATTTATTATCATAAATGCAGTAAATGCGTCAATTGCAATAAATTTAACGATGCAGCAGTTTGTATTTGGAATAAGAAAAGACATATTGTTTATTATTTAAATCTTTATATTTTATAGATACATATATTTTATATGTATGGCCCGCTCATTAAAAATAGGTTTCGCTTTCTGTAATATTATAACACATGTATTCATATTTGCCTATTCAAATAAGCTTTGATCGAAAACTAATCACCTACCGCACTGATATAATAAGTTATTTTAACATGGACTATTTACTTTCGTTGCTTACCACTATGTTTGGGATCAACCGTTGCTATAGTTTTCAGCTATTCATTTTCTTGCAATAACACATTTATGGACCATGCTATGTTAAAATTTGTTTTATCTTCTATCTTGAATATTGACAGTTAAATGAAGTATGCAATATTTTATCATTAATTGTTATTGCAAATACCATTTGTTATGTATTGTTACAGTTTTAGTTGAGTCAATTTTTTTTATTACGGCTATGAAACCATATTTTCAATATGTATAAAATTAAGAGAGAAAAATTGAAATTTATGGAATACGCATAAATGAATGAGTTAAAATAAACCAATTCAAATATTATTTGGTGTCTCTTTGCAAACAAGCTGTAAATATCCTATATTACAAGTGAACTAATTGAAATAACATGTCACCAAAGTGACCTCTCTTATTTTAGTTATTTATGAAAAATGTTTGATGTTTGCGTGTATTTATTCATGTAGATATTAGCCAGCCCAAAGGAAGACTAATATTAGGCCGAATCATTTATACTTGTGTGATGATAAATATATGACGAGCTTATAGTTTTGCAAGTGAATATCGAATCGGCCCAAAGGAAGATTGATATTTGACTTGAACTTATTGTCAATGTTTGATCATTACAACAAGAGTACCACTTACAATTAATATTACTGTCCAAAGAGTTGATATTGAAGTTGTGCTAGGTATCTTGAGAATAGACTTACCAATAATTTGAATTTACTACGGTTTTGTTTTACAATGTGAGCATATTTGATTGATTCTTATGTTAAAATTACAGCTAATTTAACTACGGTATCTGCCAATCTTAACAATATTCCTATTCTGATTGGAACAAACTTTAAGGATTGGAAAGAGAACATATTGCTTGTTCTTGGCTGCATGGATCTTGACCTTGCACTTAGGATTGATGCACCCACCCCTCTTATGGATGAAAGTTCTTCTGATGTTATAAAGAACTTTGAGAGGTGGGATCGTTTAAATCGCATTAGTCTAATGATCATAAAGCGCGGCATTCCAAAGGCATTTAGGGGTGCGGTATATGATAAGATAACCAATGCTAAAGATTTCCTTACTGAGATTGAAAAACGTTTTGCTAAAATTGATAAGGCAGAAACAAGCACGCTTTTACAATGCTTGATTTCCATGAAGTATCAAAGCAAAGGGAACATAAGGGAGTATCTTATGAAATGTCTAATGTTGCTTCAAAACTTAAGGCACTTAAGCTTGAGTTTTCGGATGATTTGCTTATGCATTTGGTACTAATCTCTCTTCCTTCATAATACAACCAGTTTAAGATCAGTTATAATTGTCAAAAGGAGAAATGGACTCTTGATGAGCTCATTTCATATTGTGTACAAGAAGAAGAGAGATTGAAGCATGATAAGACTGAAAGTGGTCATTTGGCATACACCCCTAAGGGAAAAGACAAAAAGAGAAAGAAGGATAAGGAAACTGCTAAGGGTCCAACGGAAAAGAAACAACATAAAGAGGCTGATGGTTGTTACTTTTGTAAGAAGGCTAGACATTTAAAGAACGATTATACCAAATATCACGCATGGCGTGTTAAGAAAGGTACATCCTTTGCTTTGGTCTGTTCTGAAGTAAATTTAGCTACAGTACCTAGAAACACTTGGTGGTTAGATCCGGTGCTTCTACTCAAATAGGTGTTTTTATGCAGGGTTGCCTAAGCTACCAAAATCCAACTGATGCTGAAAGATACATCTATGTGGGTGATGGAAAATCGGTTAAAGTAGAGGCTATTGGGCATTTTAAGTTGTTATTGAGAACTCGGTTTTATTTGGATTTATTTGATACTTTTATTATACCGTCATTTAGATGGAATTTGGTTTCTATTTCTAAGTTGGACAAATCTGGTTATTCTTGTTCATTTGCGAATGGTATTTTTAGTTTATCAATAAATTCAAATCTTGTTGGAACTAGTTCTCTCAATGTTTATGATAAATTATATATGCTTGATATTAATAACTCTTATTATAAAGCCTTGCATGTGGAATCGCGTGGTACTAAAACAAAAGCTAATAAGGAAAATTCAGCCACATTGTGGCACAAGCGCTTAGGTCATATATATCTAAAATTAGAATTCAAAGGCTTGTGTCAGATGCTATTTTGGAATCTTTTGATTTTTCAAACTTCGATGTCTGTGTAGAGTGCATCAAGGGAAAACAGACCAAACATAAGAAAATTGGTGCCAATAGAGCAACCGGCGTCTTAGAATTGATACATGCGGACATTTGTGGACCATTCCCTATGGCATCATGGAATGGTCAACAATATTTTATCACATTCATAGATGACTACTCAAGATATGTCTACCTATATCTCATACACGATAAATCAGAATCCTTAGACATGTTCAAGAAATTTAAGGTAGAAGTTGAGAACCAACTCAACAAAAGAATTAAAGCTGTCGGGTCTGACCGTGGAGGTGAATATTATGGTAAGTCTGATGGATCGGGTGAACAATGTCTAGGACCATTTGCCCAATTCCTAGTGGAATGTGGAATAGTCCCACAGTACACCATGCTACGTTTACCTAGCACAAATGGTGTTGTTGACAGATGAAACAGAACTCTTAAAGACATGGTAAGGAGTATGATTAGTCATTCTACCTTACCAAAATCACTCTGAGGGAGGCATTAAAGACAGCAGTTTATATCCTTAATAGGGTACCCACTAAAGCAGCTGCCGAAAGACACCTTATTAGCATTGGACAGGCAAACAGCCCACTCTAAAGCATTTTCATATTTAGGGATGTCTAGTTGAGCCAAGGCCTTATAGGCCAAATGAAAGAAAATTGGACTCTAAAACAGTGAGCAGCTGTTTTATTGGTTATTCTGAGCGATCTAAGGGCTATAAATTTTATGATCCCACACTAAAGAAAATTTTGGAGATGGGAACTGTAACATTTTTGATGACGTTGAGTTAGGGGGGAGAAATGAAGGAACATTGTTTTTGAGGAGGAATCATCATCTATGATTCCTACTACAGTTACTTCTTTTGACAATGTACAGATTATCATTCCTATCATTAATGAAGAAGTTGATCCGGAACCACAACAAAACAATATTGAAGAAAACCCTCTTCAATATGAGGACAATGTTCCACAAGAACAAACTCAACAACCTCAAAATGAATTGCCACTATGGAGATCCACTAGAGAGAGGAAAGATGCCATTCCGGATGATTATGTGGTATTTCTTCAAGAAATAGAGGATAATAATGTTTTGGTGGAAAATGATCCTATCAACTTTCACCAAGCAATTCAAGATGCTAATTCTCAAAAGTGGATTGAAGCTATGAATGAAGAGTATAAATCCATGCAAGACAATAAAGTTTGGGATCTTGTCTCTTTACCTGAAGGTAAGAAACCCATTGGTTGTAAATGGATATTCAAAACCAAGAGGGATGTAAAAGGTAATGTGGAAAGATATAAGGCTCGTCGGTTTTACTCAAAAGGAAGGCATCGATTTTAAAGAGACTTTCTCTCCAGTTTCATCAAAAGACTCTTGTAGAATAATTTTGGCGCTTGTTTTACATTTGACCTTGAGTTATATCAAATGGATGTCAAACTGCGTTTCTCAATGAAGACATTGAGGAAACAATTTATATGCTGCAACCAGAAAACTTTGTGTTCGGAGATCCAAAGAACATGGTTTGCAAACTAAAGAAATTCATTTATGGGATCAAACAAGCTTCTCGTCAATGGTACCACAAGTTCATAAAGAATTTACCTCATTTGGTTTCGAGGCAAACATAATTGATAACTGTGTGTATCACAAGTTCAGTGGGAGCAAATTCATATTTATGATTTTATATGTTGATGATATATTGCTTGTCTATAATAATTTACATATTTTGCACGAAACCAAGAGATTTCTTTCAGATAATTTTGAAATGAAAGATCTTGAGGATGCTTCTTTTGTAGTAGGAATCCAAATATATCGTGATCACTCACGGGGTAATCTTGGATTGTCACAAAAGAACTATATAGAAATGGTGCTCAAAAGGTTTGGCATGCAAGATTGTAAAATGGGTGATACTCCTGTCGCTAAAGGAGATAAATTTTGTCTCAAACAATGCCCTAATAACATCCTTGAAGCTAAAGAAATGCAGAAGATCCCTTATGCATCTACTATAGGGAGTTTAATGTATGCTCAAGTGTATACACGTCCGGATATTGCGTACATTATAGGAGTGTTGGGCAGGTATCTTAGTAAACCTAGAATGGATCATTGGAAAGTAGCAAAAAGGGTTATGAGGTATCTTCAGAGAACAAAGGACTATATGCTTACATATAGAAGATCAGATCAGTTGGAGATCATTGGGTATTCTGATTCTGATTTTGCTGGATGCCTGGATAGCAGAAAATCCACTTCAGGATACATATTTCTATTAAGTGAAGGGGCTATATCATGGAAAAGTGTTAAACAAACGCTCATGGATTCTTCCACCATGGAAGTAGAGTTTGTGGCTTGTTATGTAGCATCTAAACATGCAAAATGGCTGCGGAATTTTGTCACTGGGCTGCGCATTATTGATAATATTGAAAGACCATTAAAGTTATATTGTGACAATAGATCTGCAGTATTATATTCTAATAACAATAGAAGCTCAAGCAAGTCAAATTACATTGACATCAAGTTTCTAGTTGTAAAGGAGAAAGTGCAGAATGGGTTATATCCATAGAGCATATTAGGACAAATTCCATGCTAGCGGATCCCTTACAAAAGGAGTACCACCCAAGGTCTTTCATGATAATGTTGCTAAAATGGGTGTATCTTTTGTATAAGGATATTTTGGTTTAGGGGGATGTTGTACTTAGTCACTTATTTCGCGACACTGCTCTATATTTTGATTATGGACATGCTTTGGTTTTTTTGATCAGAAATAAAGTTTTCTTTTGCACTTCAATTGTTTATATATATTATTTGGAATTTTGATCTCATTAAAGTAAAGTAGGACCAGTTGGGAATAGACATGTAAAGATCACATTTCATGTAATTTTCATGCTACACATACATGATTGATCTATGTCGTTTGATTGTATTGATATCTGTGACCATTGATGGGTTTAGTTACAAAAACAGTAATGAAAGCCACTTTGGTTCTATGTTAACACAATCAATGGACGAGATTGTTTTGAATATACCATATTATTAAGATAGCTATTTAAGAGCTCATAAAGTTGAATACATTCTATAAATTTACATATGTGGCCCATGGGGAGATTGTTGGAATAATTCAACACAATGGGGCCACATATTTTAATGTTTGAATGTGTGGGCTATCTTGTAATTAAGTCTAATTATGAGATCTAATTTTGGAATAAACATATTAAGACTTAAGGGGTATATTTGTCGTGTAAAATTATAACGTGTGGATACCAGAGTGACAATTTTAGTTTGTTGAAGGGCCGAATTGAAAAAGTCACACACTATATATATGGGGTTATGGTCCCCAAATTATATAAGCCTTATCATATTCTCTCTATCCTCTTCTAAAGAGAATTTACAAATCTAAGCTTGTGTTAATGTGGAAGATCTAATCCAAATTAATCTTCACATCAATTTAGAATCGATGGATTCAGATACGCCTTCCGCTGTTAATTTCGTATACTTGTTTCTCAATTGAATCAGTATGGGTTATATGTATTCAGATCTAATATAGATAATCACCAACAACCACTTCCTCCGACTTTCTACTACTGGGAGAATTCATCTTCTTGGAAAACACTTATTGATGACGGGTTCTCAATACATATTCCTAGAAATTAATTAATAATGCAAATGGTTATAAATAAAAATATTTATCATAAGATAAAAACCTTCTTCGTTGTATTCATTTTACAATCATAGATACTACTTTTATGTATGCCTTCTGCAACAATCTTATTTCTTTTGTTCCATATGGCTCTTTAGATATTATACATTTTAGCTTTGGATATAAGGGGAATTAATTTTTTTTGTTGAATAAAGATTTCAACTATGAAGATTAAAATGAATACTGAGGCGATTGAATGAGAGTAAAAGTATAAGATCATGTTACACATTCTCTTTCCCCACTAATAAAATATGAATGTATTTCAGTCAAAAATTGTGTGATTAAAGTCCGCTTCCTCTAGATCATGAACATAACCATTAAGTATTTAGATATAAAGATATTATAACCAATTACCTTTTTAAGTCTGTGTCTTCTTATTTAGGTAGCTTGTTATAATATACTAATCATAAAGTTGATTGCCATGAAATTTTCATTTATCATATTGTTTATTTATTTGGCAAATCACAACTATTTTGGGTTTTTAATGTGCACACAGGATTAACATTTTATGCTTGCTTCACATAAATGATAGCTAATTTCCAAATAAATGAACATAATTATATTAAAATACACATCTAATGGCAAATATTTAGCATGATCAACCACATTTAACTGCAAAAGAATGCCATTTGCGGATGCATTTAAGGCTTGCGTCCATGTAAAATGATTTTAAATGAATCAACAAATCCATTGAGATAAGTCAATTATGATTGACAACTATTGGATGAATAAATGTAATTGAGGAATTGAGTGTGAATATAATAATAGTTGCAAAACTATATGATCAAAGATAATAAAACCAGTTCGCATCTTATGCCTTGGCATGCCTTTAAAATGAAAATTAAATGATAATATATAGAAGTTATGTGAAATGTTTAGTCCTATGTTCCAAGATCGTGGGAGTGAATAAAATTTAACGGTATTAAAATGAGTGGTGGAAATTGTTGTTGGTTAATGTGGGCTTTACAATCTTAATTTGTTGGGTTAAGTAGGGCGATAAGCTATTTAGTTATGGCCTACTGCTCAATATGAATATATTTTCAGTAATACTTCACAAATCGAGCTAGGGTGCCATCTTGCCATAAGCTGGAGCCACCCCCTGCATCTGCTATCAAACTTTGGATCATAGGTTGTAGCTGTGAGATTTATGCATATATATATATAAAGTGAATAAGTGAGACAGGGTTTGGAATATGAAGCTGTATATTAGTTATTTGCATGCAGGTTGTATTTGTTTAGCTTTGGGCCTACCCGTAAGCCCATTTACTTATATTTGCTTCTATAAATATAGTATACCGTGTACTCTGTACAAAATCAAGTATTTGCAATAATACAAGCAATTATCTCTTTCTTTACATGGTATCAGAGCAAATAAGATAGAGTAACAGCAAATCGATCAATCTTTTGAGAAAATTCTTCAATCTCATCAGAAAAATTTCATCATTTGAGATATTAGTTACACAGTTTAACAACTGTGCAACAAATTTTGAAGATATCATCATCTGAAAGCAGTTGCCGTGCCAAGAAGGGATATATCAGAGTTAAACTCATCACATATCATCCCTCCAGCTGCTACTGTTCCATCGGTTCATCAAGATTTTGATCTACTCACCTAAAGTGCTGTGTCTAGAGCCCATTTGTCAGATCTTAATCATCATCCAATTGGATCTGGCTGCACCTTATCTTCTGGTCTATCTTTCTTACCCACTTTTTTATCATTTTGTTGACAAGTTTTCATCATCATGGCAGAAGAAGGCAGTGATAATGCCAATACAGCTCATCAAGGATCAAGAACCACTCGGCAACAGTCCAACACTACCAATACTACCCAAGGTCTCATCAAGTCCATAATCAAGCCACAAAGTCAGATCATCACCATACAACTGGATGAGTCTAACTATTTGCTCTAGATATTCCAGATGGAGACTGCTATCAGAGGATATGGGTTGCAAGAATATGTTCTTGGCACTCTTATCACTCCACCAAGATTCACTACAGATCATGAAGGAACATTAGCAAGTAATGCAGAATACATAATTCATGAAAGACAAGATAGCTTAATCAGTTTTTGGTTGTTATCATCTATTAGTGCCAGTCTGTTACCACAGTTGGTTGGGTGCAAAACCACCCATGAAATCTGGCACACCATTCAACAAATATTCAGTTCTCAATCTGCAGCTAGGATAATGCAATATAAAAGGCAATTGCAAAACTTAAGAAAGGATGATATCAGCATGAGAGAATATCTTTCTAAGGCCAAAACTATATGTGATCAGTTAGCCTCTGCTGGACATAAGGTGATAGACACAGAGCAAATATTGTGCATCTTAAGTGGACTGGATGAAGAATATGAGGCAGTAGTTGCCATAATATCATCTAATGAAAATCTACCATCACTACAAAGTGTACAATCTGTTCTCATTGCTCATGAAGGGAGACTTAAGCAAAAGAAACCAACAAACTGGGAATACAATGCTAACTGTGTATCAGTAAGTAAAAGTAAGAATCAAGAAAGAAATCAGGGTAACAGAAACCACTCAAACAATCCTAGAGGTGGTTAGTCAGGCAGATTCAGGGGAAGATGTGGTAGATGGAATTTCAACAACAACAGTAAACCAAGATGCCAA
The DNA here is from genome assembly GCA_030737815.1 of Allium fistulosum. NCBI lineage: Eukaryota > Viridiplantae > Streptophyta > Magnoliopsida > Asparagales > Amaryllidaceae > Allium > Allium fistulosum. The sequence continues at coordinate 934,331,453 of CM060901.1, read as the reverse complement.
ATATGTGAAAAGTATGGTCACACAGCCAACAAGTGTTATTTCGGGTTTGATGTCAATTTTACACCAGCACAGCAAGACAACAATAATTCAAGATCACAAAACCCCATTGCAAACATGGTCAGTGTGCAAAAAGAGACAACATCAGACAATACTAGCATAGACATAGCAAAAATTGAGGATATACATGATGATAGCTGGTATCCAGACTCTGGGGCAACCAATCATGTGACAAATAACTTGGGCAAATTGAATCTTGGCAATAGAGAATACAAAGGTAGACAGTTATTATATATGGGAAATGGTAAATTTACAAAAAATTCTCATACTGGAAATGCAAGAATTAATGGAACTAGATAGTTATATCTTAATAATCTGTTGATGGTTCCATTGATCAGAAAAAATCTAATGAGTGTGTCATAGTTTGCCAAAGACAATAAAGTCTATTTTGAATTTCACTCTACATATTGTTTAGTTAAAGATAATCTAACTAAAGAAATTATTTTGCAGGGTAAAGAACATAAAGGGCTATACAAATTTGATGTTCCAAATCCAAGAAATGTTGAAAATAATGAAAAATGGTGTCATACTTCAGAAATTAAAAATGTTGAAAATTTTGATGTATGGCATTGTAAGTTGGGGCATCCCAGTATGAATATCATTAGACATGTTTTGAGCAGTTGTGATAATACTCATAATAGTAACATTCCTAATTCTTACACTAGCACATTTTGTCAAATGGGCAAGAGTCGCAAGCTTGCATTTCCAGATTCAAAAACTGTATATAGTAAATCTCTTGAACTTGTTGCTACAGATTTATAGGGTCTAGCCCCAATACACACTGATTATGGCTCTAAATATTATATTTCATTTATTGATGCCTATTCTAGGTATGTTTGAATTTACTTTCTAAAATCCAAGTCTGAAACTAAAGAAGCAGTGTTACAGTTTATTTCTAAAGCAGAAAGGCAGACAAACTGTCAAGTAAAGGCCATACAAACTGATCGTGGGAAAGAATTCTTACCCTTAAGGGTTTACTTTCAAATGAAAGGAATTACACAGAGGGTTACATGCCCATACACTTCAGAACAAAATGGTCTTATAGAGAGAAAACATAGGCATATAGTAGAAACCGGTTTGACACTGCTAGCATAGGCATCTCTGCCATTGAAATTTTGGCCAGATGCCTTCTCTACTGCAATCCACCTAATTAATGGACTTCCTACAAAGGTTATGAAGTTTAAAAGTCTAATAGAAGTGCTATTCAATGTCAAACCAGATTATCAAAGTTTGAAATTTTTTAGATGCCTATGCTTTCCCTATGTAAGACCATACAACACACATAAACTTGAGTATATATCCAAACCATGCACTTTTCTAGGATATGCTACAAGTCAGAAAGGATATAAATGCCTTGATAGCAATGGAAGAATATATATATCCAGGCATTTAATATTTAATGAGCATGAGTTTCCTTTTAGTAGTGCAGATGTCAAAACAACTCAGAAAATATACAATTCAAAGCTTTCAATACCTCCAGTATTACCTTCACCAGAAATTGTTATACCAGTTAATAGCATTAGTCATCATGAAAGGGGTGACATCAGTCCTCAACAAATAGTGCCCACAAATGAACCAGGTCAAGAATATGCTGATGCACCAATAAGCCCTGACAATGTGAGGCCAGTCACAGATCATCATTCAGACTCCTGTCAAGTACTGCATGACACACAGTCATACAGTATTCAACCAGAAGTCAATACTGATGAAGACAGATAGCCATCTATACTTGCAAATACTGGACACCATATGATGACAAGAGCAAAGTGTAGGATATTCAAACCAAAAACATACAACATTGAGTCTGAAATCATTGAACCAAGTACATATTAGCAAGCAGTCATGGATGATAATTGGAAAAATGCTATGAAGGAGGAATACAATGCACTGATAGAAAACAAGACATGGGATTTTGTACCCTTACCAGTGAATAAAAACATAGTTAGATGCAAATGGATATTCAGACTAAATAAAAATATAGATGGCTCAATTCTTAAATACAAGGCAAGATTGGTGGCAAAGGGGTATTCACAACAAAATGGATTTGATTTTAATGAAACTTTTTCTCCTGTTGTGAAGTCCACAACCATCAGAGTCATCTTAACAATTGCCTTTCATAAGAATTGGCCCATCAAGCAATTAGATGTTAATAATGCTTTTCTTAATGGTGAATTGCATGTGGAGGTATATATGGAGCAGCCACATGGGTTCATAAAGAAGAACAATGATCAGCTAGTTTGCAAACTCAATAAAGCACTCTATGGGCTCAAGCAAGCACCAAGAGTTTGGTTTGACAAGCTAAAGACAACCTTATCAAAACATGGCTACCATTCTACTAAATCTGACAACTCCCTATTCACTAAGTTTCTTAATAACACAATAACTTATGTATTAATCTATGTTGACGATTTTGTTATTACTAGGAATAACAAATCAGAAATCATGAATATTACTCAATGTCTGAAAGAAGAATTTTCAATCAAAGACTCGGGGGAGCTAAATTACTTTCTTAGCATAAAGGTCAAAAGAATGCCAACTTCAGAAATTCACTTAAATTAGAGAAAGTACATCAATGAAATATTGGTGAAAGCCAAAATGGACAAATCAAATCCTTTACCTACTCCTATGATAAACAACAGCCATCTTTCAAAAAACAGAGGTGAACCAATTTTAAATGACAAGCAATACAGAAGCATTTTAGGAGCTCTACAATATGTCACTATAACCAGACCAGACATTTCATTCAGTGTAAACAAAGTGAGCCAATTTATGCAAAAACCTCTTGAACATTGGAAAGCAGTGGAAAGAATTTTAAGATATCTAAAGGGGACAATTAATCAAGGATTAATTCTGCAATCAAGTACTACTTTGTCTATTAATGGGTTTACAGACTCTGACTGGACTACAGATCAGGATGATAGGAGATCTACTATAGGGTATTGCATCTATTTAGGCAAAAATCTTATATCATGGTCTGCAAAAAAACAATCAACTGTATCTTGACCCAGCACAGAAGCTGAATATTGAAGCATTGCTAGTGCTACTGCAGAAATCATGTGGTTAATGTCACTACTCAATGAACTACAGATCAAGCTAAGTGGTAAACCGACTATCTGGTGTGACAATCAAAGCTCAATTTCCATCACTGCAAATCGAGTACTTCACTCTCGCATAAAAAACATCGAACTTGATGTGTATTTTGTGAGAGTGCAAGTAATAAACAAAAGTATGGAAGTTAGATAAATACCTTCAACTTACCAGAAGGCTGACATTCTAACCAAGCCACTCTCTTGACCAAACTTCATCAGATTTAGGTGAGAGCTCAATGTGGACGAAGCCGACATTAATCTCTGATCAAAAGCTTTGATCCACATTCTTGAAGCCTTTAAAGATGGAAAAGAAAATCATCGAAGCCTTATCTTACAACTTAAACCCCGAATCGTCATCTCTTCGCATAAATCACGAACCGCCTCTTGTATTGTTGGTCGCTTGAGTTCATTGACTCAATTAAAGCTCAGAGAAGAAAGAAAATTACATTGAAGAAACCAAATTTTACTGGCGGCGCTCAAATTTGTGAATTTTGTCTGCAAACCCTAACCCTAGGTATCGGGTTTGAGGGGGCGTATAAGTGAATAAGTGAGATAGGGTTTGGAATATGAAGCTGTATAATAGTTATTTGCATGTGGGTTGTATTTGTTTAGCTTTGGGCCTACCCACAAGCCCATTTACTTATATTTGCTTATATAAATACAGTATGCCGTGTACTCTGTACAAAATCAAGTATTTGCAATAATACAAGCAATTATCTCTTTCTTTTACAATATATATATATATATATATATATATAAAAGTTTGCAAACTACACATTTTCCTTTAAGATACGCAGTATGTTGTCCTTAATAGAATATAATCAGACAACCCTTTTAAAACTTGAATTTCAGCATGATATAAATATAAGAAAACAAAGAATATGAATTTATGAGAAACAAACCTAGAGCATTCATTGCAGAATAAATAATATTCAACATTCGTAATTTCAATAGAGCCGAAACCTTGGAAACTACTTATGATAAGCTATTCTGCTCAATATCAATGCTCTAGTTGAGAGAGGTTTCTTCCCATACAGTTAGTGTTTCATACAGGAAGCATCTAGTTTTGTTTTTTCTACATGATCCTTGGTGATGTGGACCACATACACTAAAGTTTTCATACTGAATCCGAATCATTATATATGGTAGGTACAGTTTTGCATATAGAAAAAGGATAGAACATGAAAATATAAATAACTTAGAAAAGGATCTATGATCCATATTTTTTTTTTGAAAGGAGGTAAGGGCCCAGCCCAACAGTATACAACAACCCAGCTAAATACAAAAGCGGGTATCTCTACCAAACCCGAAACAAAACCAACAAACCCTAAGTAGAATTAGGTTTGCCGACACAATAATATTTCCAACGAAACAATCAAAGCAAGAAAAAAATGGCGACAGAAAAATTCTCGAGAGCAACTCCTCAGATCTCTTGCATCTTCTCTTTCCCACTGCTTTCGCCTCTTTCCCAATACGAAAGGCTTTGGTTGAACTTGCTTCTCATACCACATTCTTTGTTGATGCTGTTGTGGTTCCTCGGGTTTGAGATGAAGCTCTGATTTACAGATCTGATGTCAAGGCGACTCAGATCTGTAGATCTGTAGTTTCTGTTGCCATCAGTAAGCTGATTGGTGTTTATGGGCTCTTTGTGACCATGATTAAGCTGCTGATGACTACTAACATCAGTATGATAGGCCTTCGGATTGAGGAGATAATGCTCGATGTATTTGCTGCCAGCTTCCTTGCTCCACAAATCCGCAGGGAAATCATAATTGGTTTGGTCTTTAACCTTATTCTTAGATTTTTGAAGAATAATTCTACTGTCATTCTCAATAATAAGCCATCTTTGTTCTTTGGAAAGCTTCAATTTGTTGTGAGTACGATTGTTTCTTTCTTTCCCTATGTGGTAAACAGCTATAGTCAGTAAATGTGAGCTAGATCTCTTTCGATAGACTTCTTTCTAAATTGGTTGTTTATGTCCATGATGATTTGATTAAGGTCCATGCTGCTATTGTTGAACATGTTCAGCTTAGTCTTAATTTGGCTCCAAATGAAATAACTGTAATTGCATTCAAAGAATAAATGAGTAACAGTTTCATTAGCTAAATTGCATAAGGAACAGAGTGAAAGAGAATTTGTCCCCCATTTATTAATTAAATCCAGAGTTGGCAATCTGTTTTTTATGGCAAAATATGTACAGATAGCCATCTTAAGATTATTCACCTTGTTCCATATGCACTTATGCCATTCAACATTGGATTGCTTGTTTCTAATATGCACTTATGCCATTCAACATTGGATTGCTTGTTTCTAATATGCATTTGAAATGACGCTCTGTTACTTACCCATCAAAATAGCAAATCAAGAAATAGCGGTGTCAATACTTCGACACCAATGTAAACAAATTTCTGAACATTGACTACTACACTGCCAGGTTCTGTATGTTGGGAAGATATCACTCCGGAACTTTCGCCCTCGCTTTTCTTCCTGCTTTTATACTTTCTCTTCGGTTCGTGGGCTGCTGGGAATTAAGTAGTGTCAAACGATGCGGGAGGGGCAACGTTCTCGATTAGTGGTGGCACGACAAGAGGAGGAGGCGGAGGTGGGATTGGCCTTGACATCTTCTTCTTCAACAAACAAGATAGTAGAATTTGTTTGATAGAGAAGCATTTCGCCTTGCTCTTTTCAGGAACCTCCTCCGCAAGCTCGTCGACTATGTCCAACACATGATACATACCATCCCCTGCATATAACATAAACCATTATGAGTTTCATATGTAATATACAAGTTGTCAATATTAATATGTACCACATTCCGTTCAAGCGGAGCTCGTGGAGTGTAAGGTGCCACCTCTTGCTTGGGTTCTTCCACTCGTCTTCGTACCACATAACGACGAGTGATATTCTAATACCAGCTAAGATACTCCTCATCGGTCAGCGTAACTTCATGCTCGTCTTCCCCAGCTAGGAAACGGTTGTTCCATAACTCAATCATCGTATCAAACTCTTCGTCGTCGTATGCAAGAGCGTAATATGGAGCAGGATACGGTAAGTGATGTCGAAGATAGAACTGTCTCATGACTCTGTCTGGCAGATGGTATGCTAAATCTCCAAAACAAAAAATCATAAGTCTTGCCTGCCATAACGGCCTATCCACTGTAAAAATAGCTGGAAGAGCCTGAAGGTCTGCCTTGGAATATGGATTCCATGTGACTGCATTGTAATCTAAGACATCAAACTCGTTCCGGTAGAAGGCTAGATTTCGTCTGGGGGTCATTTTGGTATTCTTTGGGCCAATCCACCTGTAATAGCAACAAGTTATAGTAAGTATTCAAATTTACTGTGTCGATACAACAACACTGTTTTACCTTGCTCCATATGGCTTTGAATTGTCTATTATTTATGTCTTCATAGATATACGACTAATCAGAAGGTAAGTCCACGACCATAACAGCAAGTGTGTATCTTATATTTAGTTATGGTTTTACGACAAACTCAAATATGAAACAATGAATAACTATGTCTGTACCTGAAGTAGAGTCATACAGCCTCCGCCGGACTGTTGTTGGACCAACGCAACTCTCGTAAGCTCCGTATAGATGAAAGCTAGCATTGCACTACCCCATGAATATTGCAGACAAGAATCAAAGTCTTCTAACAATGGAAGCTATTAAAGGGCCACTCTTGTCTTCGATCGATCGCAGAATAGATGTTACGTGATGATGTGCAACATAATAGCACGGGCGTGCTGGGCTATCTGCAAAGGAAAGGCACTACGGAGAATATCACCGGCCAACTGCTCCCTAAACCATGTGGCCACTATCGACTCATTTCCCCACCTCACGTCTTCTGGAGGAGACAATTCGAACAAGGGCTTATACAATTCCATATAATTTCTTAAGAAATCTGGTTTTAGGATAGGATCCCCGTTAATCGACAATCCGAGCAACACAGCTACGTCTTTCAAAGTGATGGTCATCACACCTACTCTAAGATGAAATGTAGACGTCTCCGGTCGCCATCTATCCATCAACGCCGTCAAAAGATTCTAGTCGAGCTATGTATATCCCAACTTATTGACAACACTGAATCCAACTATGTCTAACAGTTCGAACATGCCTGGATGCGCTGGTGTGACGAGCTTTAAAGTGGATGAATGGTCAATGAAGCCGTCCGGCTCAACCCCCTGTCGATAAATAATAACAAATGAAAGCTATTATGGTATTTACCAACACTTTGCAAAAGTAATGACAAATTATATGAATTTGTACCTCCATCATATCGATGTTATTTGTGCGGTGTTGAGATTGGAGGTAAAGCACACTAGGATCGATCGGTCCGGGCGCCATTTCGTCGTATTCTACCACAATAACATTACATAATCATAGTCATACAATAATATATCCTTATATCAAATCAACAAACGACTAAACATGTGCTCTAAGTGACTACTCTACTTCATTGTAGTATACAACAATAGATTTGCAATTATAAAACAAGTTTTGCCCTAAACCCTAAATTCAAAAAATCAAAATTAGAGACAAATGATAGATTTCAAACCTATAGGACGTGTTTGAGACAATGAGGAAGCCATACTTCAAATTCTAGCTAGATTTAAGTAGTTTTCTATTTAAAATTTTGGTTTTTGCTGAAATGGGGGGGTGGGTTCGGTTTTCTTTTGGAAAGAGTTTGAGAGAAGGGGAGAGTGAGAGTAAATGGCTGAAGGGGCTGCAAATTTACAATGAGCAAAAAATTTGGCGTCGTTTGGATGCCGCTAACTAGCGGCATCTCAAATGCCACCAGTGTTGTTTTGCAAATTACACTTGGACTTGCGGGATTTGAGATGCCACCAGTACACGTGGCGCCAACGTTGCCAAAACTGGCCTATTTCTGTAAATAGTTCGGAATGTGGCCTAAAATTGTAATTTGTTTTGCAATTTGGCCCAAATTAAAAAATAATCCAAAAAATTATGAATGTCTTTAATATGTATCAAGTTAAATGTCTTTAATATGTATTGTCCGAAATAAAAAATGATAGCCAAAACAAATGATGACTACAAATTGCTCCCGTTGAAAGAATTTCCAGTCTACTTGAATATCCATTTGCCTACTTCTATTGCTAAAATATAGGTAGTGTGGATTGTATTACTATTAGATTGTATAGTATGGATTGTATGAATTTATACTTGGTAATTCATGGTGGAATGCATATGTCTGAATCTTACATGATAATTTATGTATGTAATTCTTATTATTGATTGTTTACTTATTTATATGTAATTATCTTTTTTGAAGTAAAAAGCAGCTACAGTAAAGAATTGTGGGTAATCTAGCAATAAATATGGCTCTAATTGTTATATATTTTATAATATTTTGTTAGTATGAGTTGTATAAACTTGTTTATAAATGGTTATGGTATGTGAACTCACTTATTTTGTCGAAAAACTAATATCTAAATGATTATGGATATCATGTTTGATTATGTGATTAATATGTTTTTAAATTGTTTGAATATGATGACTATGTGATTAATTGATTTTTGGTTTGAATATGACGATTATGTGATTGATTGTTGGTTTTAATATGATTATTATATGGGTGATTACGGGAAATGATACAAGTCATTAACAAAAAAACATTTGCATTTATAGTATGCTGCAAAAAATTCAATAACTTGTAGTAGCGTTTTAGAAACGCTAATATAAATGTAAACAACTAAATAAATATATTGTAGCAGAGAACAAATGCTACAAAAAAGTATAGTAGCAGCGAAAAAATGCTACAAAAACTGAAAGAAGGAAGTACTGAAATGTTAACTTTCTAGCGGTTGATAAAGGCTATAAAAATAAACTTTTATAGCATTTATAAAATGCCACAATATGTTAAGTTTCTGTATCGTTTTCCACGATGCTACAAAAAGTTTTAGGCTTTTAGTAGCATGTCGTATAGCAGCGTTTAACGAAACGCTACTACAAGTTTTGGTAGCATTTTTTCAACGCTTCGAAAGGCCGTTTTTGGTGTAGTGAGAGATATATATTTACACACACCCATATTTCGTTGAACATATGCACGCACACTAAGCAACCCTTTTCTTTCAATATATAATACTATCTTAGGAAATCGTCATTAAAGATTCAGCCTATAGATAGTTATATGGCTGATAATCAGTCTTCTTCTAGAAATAGGATCCTTAGCCACGGAAGACCTCCCATTCGTGGAATGCTCACAATATCTTTGGACTATTGATCAATTTCCTATTCCTCCAACTGCACCGATGGCACCCACTGCCCCACCTGCTGATGCAACTCCCCATCTTGTTTACGTTCCTAAGTTGTTTAAGGACTTTCTTTATATGGGAGGAAAGACATACTCTAGAACCAAAGGATATCTAGAAGCTAAAGCATGGATTAATGACTGTGAGAAAATATTTAGAGAGCATGGTTGGAAAGATCGGCTAAAGAGGAGGATGGTAGCTTGGCACCTCAAAGGAAAAGCTTTAGATTGGTGGAACTTGGTGAATGAGGAAAAATGCTAAGGATTTTCTCATGGGAGAAATTCAAGAATAGATTTGAGATAAGGTTTATGCCTACGGCAGAATTGAGTCTACAACTGGAGAAATTCATTGTGCTTAGGCAAGGAGATTCCACTCTTAAGGAATACATAGTTAAGTTCACAGGGTTGGCTAAATTTTGGATGAGCTTGATAGATACACCTATGAAAAAGGCCATAAAGTTCGTGAAGGGCCTAAATTCCTTGCTAAGAGAATTGTTATTGACCCAAGTACCCATTGGTGCCACATATGAGACGTTGGTGAAGATGGTGATGCTACACATGGCAATGTGGACAATAAAGGGGCAGAAAAGGAGAAGGCTTCACTTACCCAAAAGCAAGGAGGATCCAAGAAAGGAAGCTTTTGGGCTAACAAGAAGTCGAAGGAGAAGTTTAAGAAGGATGGTAAGGTGTGCAAGTGATGCAAGAAGAAAGGTCATAAGGCTAAAGATTGTAGAGTGAGTCTGATGAAGGAAGCGTTTAAAGGGAAGTGCTTTAATTGCCATGAGGAAGGGCACCTCAAGAATCAATTCCCTAAGTTGGCAAAGGAAGGATCAAGCAGAGAAGCTTATGCTATTGACGTCGTCCCTATTGCTAGTAGACCGCTGAGAGACCAAGGGAAGGTAGCATTAGAAGGTATAACTCTTATTTCTAGAGTTAAAATTCATACTCTATTTGATTCAGGGGCATCGCATTCCTTTATAGATAGGAATGTAGTAAACCTTTTGAACCTTCAAACCCAGATTGTCACCAACCAATAGTGGTTTCTAATCATATTGGGAGTTCAACACATCTCTCTTTTATTTGCAAAGACCTAGTGTTGGACATATGCAATGTTGATTTCATATGTAATATGTACGTTCTAAATTTTAAGGGGTATGGACTTATCTTGGGTATGGATTGGTTAGCATATTATGGAGCAATTCTTGATTGTGATAGGAGGGTTGTAAGCTTAAGAAGTTGTGGAGGCCATGACCTAGAAATTCTTTATAAACCCTAAAATTTAGTTGAGTTAAGTCATCTATACTCACTAAATCTATCTGCTATTGGAGAACCATCATTCATACCCATAGGTTGTGAATTTTCTGATATCTTTGAGGAAGTCTTGGGTCTCCCACCCCATAGGGAGATTGAGTTCCGAATAGATTTAGAGATGGATGCAAGGCCAGTCACCCTACCTTTAAGACACATGGCCCCCAAAGAAAGAAGAGAATTGGATATGAAAATCCATGAGCTATTAAAAAAAGGATTCATCTATAGGAGTACCTCGAAGTGGGGAGCCTCTGTTGTTTTCGCCACTAAGGCAGATAGTTTTTTGAGACTTTCCGTTGACTATAGGGAATTGAACAAGTTGACAAGGAAGAATAGGTACCCTTTACCTAGGATAGATGACCTATTCAATCAGCTTGTAGGAGCTAAAGTCTTTTCTCAATTAGACTTAGCAACTGGATTTCTCAATTGAGAATTGTGAAGGAAACAAGCCAAAAACTGCATTTCTAGAGTGCTATGAGTGGGAAGTGATGCCTTTGGACTGACGAATGCCCCAGCATACTTTGGATTTAATGAGTAGTGTATTTAGGGGACAATTCAATAAATTCGTAGTTTTGTTCGTTGATGATTTTTTGGTTTTCTCCAAGAGCAAAGAGGAGCATGAGGATCACTTAGGAGAGGTATTAGGAAACTTAAGAAGGCACTAGCTTAAGGCCAAATTTGTTAAATGCCACTTTTGGAGAAAACAAGTTAGATTTCTTGGGCATATTATTTCTAAGCAAGGATTGGTAGTAGACCCCGGGGAAGTAGAAGTTGTTCAAGGATGGAAGACCCCTAGTAATGCATCGGAGGTTAGAATTTTTCTCGGGTTGGCAGACTAGTATAGAAAGTTCATCAAGAACTTTGCAAGATTAGCAGCCCCTTTAACCCAATTGACTAAGAAGAACCTAGTCTTTTCTTGGACGATAGATGCACTATGGCATTTGAATATCTTAAGGAGTTATTGACTAGCACACATGTGCTCACTATTCCCGATTGAACCAAACCATTTACGGTTTTCACAGATGCTTGTAGCACAAGGTAAGAATCAGTTCTAATGGAAGAAGGAAAAGTAGTTGCTTATATTAGTAGGAAACTGAAGGATCATGAGAAAAGATATCTAGTTCATGACTTGGAGTTGGCAGCTATCGTCTTTGCTTTGAAGATGTGGAGGCATTATCTTTTGGGAGAAAGTTTTGAGTTATTCACTGACCATAAATCACTCAAATATCTGTTTTCCCAAAAAGTTTTGAATCTTAGGCAGCAGAGATGGATGGAATATATAGCATCGTATGACTTTAGCATTTAGTATACCCCTGGTAAAGGAAAAGTAGTCGTCGATGCCTATAGTTGGAGGCATGTTACCCTAGGTGCTATATATGAATGGAGGCAGTTGGGCCCACCCCGAGACCCACCTTAGTAAAGAGAATTAATGTGTAATTCCGTCTACTAAAGCGGAGAATAGGGCTGGTTAAGGGCGACCACCTATAATTTTGTCTTAAACATCTACTGAATACGTCGATAATTGCAATATAAATTTTCTTTTCTATCTCAAGTGGATCGACATTCCCAGTAAATGCTTAATTCAAAATTATAGGTGGCTAACGGATCTATCAGAACAAAATACAATAACTAAATGTAAATCACGTCACAGAACAGTAATCATTCCTCTTAAATTTTAAATTCCACTACCAATAGAACCCATCCAAGGCTTTTTAACAGTTATGGAGATTAGACCAGCCTTAATGGACCGCATAGGGTTTAAGCAAGTGAAAGATGAAAAATTAGTGGACATTTTGGAGAAGACGGGGAGAGAACCCTTTCCCTATGCTAGTAGGTATTTAGTTGATGATAAGGGATGCTTAAGAAGGGATGGATGCCTTTGTGTCCCTATGGTTGATAGTTTGTTGGAAGAAGTGCTTATGGAGTGTCACCACTCAGAGATGACCATTCACCCCGAAGGATATAAGATGTATAAGGACATAAAGAGGATTTTCTTTTGGCATTGAATGAAGAAGAGTGTAGTTGAGTTTGTTGCTAAGTGCTTGACATGTTAGGGAGTAAAAACTGAGCGAGGAAAGCCAAGTGGATTGCTATTACCTTAGGAAATTCGGATTTGGAAGTGGGAACACATTTCGATGGATTTTGATGAAGGATTGCCTAGAAATAGAAGAGGTGATGAAGCTTTTAGGTTGTTATGGATAGACTCACTAGGAGTGCCCATTTTGCTCCAGTTAGGAATAATAGAACTGCCACTTCTCTCGTGGAGGCCTGCATAAAGGAGGTAGTCCGATTGCATGGAAATCATATAAGCATAGTTAGTGATAGGGATTCCTTATTCACCAGTGAGTTTTGGAGGAGCCTCTAAGTAGCTTTAGGAACTTCTTTGAATCTCAACACTGCATATCACCCACAGACTAATGGTCAAACGAAGAGGATGAATAGGATTTTGGAAGATTTGTTGAGGGCTTGTGTTTTGGATTTCGAAGGACATTAATAGCAACACCTACCATTGGTCTAGTTCGTGTATAATAGTAGTTATCAAGCGACGATTGGTATGGCCCCATTAGAAGTACTTTATGGGAGGCCATGCAAATCACCAAGTTGTTGATGGGAAACCACCGACAAAGTATTACTCATACCTGATTTGATCCGTGATACCACGGAAAAAAAGTAGAGTTGATCAGACAACCAATAAAGGCTTATCCCATGGAGATTCCTGATAGATTAGCAGGAGTCCATAATGTTTTTCATGTTTCTCACCTTAGAAAATGCCTTCATGACACTGCTATAAGAATTAAGCCTGATTAATTGGGGGAATTAGAGACAAAGCCTACAGTGCCTCATGCCACTGCACACATTGTGGAGCACAAAATTAGGAGACTCCACAACAAAATAATTAGGCTCGTCCGAGTACAATGGAAAGACAATCCAGTAGAAAGCACATGGGAAACCAAGGAGAAGATAAAGATCACTCATCCAGATCTTTTCACTGGTAAATTTTCTCTTCAAAATTAGGATTTTGGTTGCACCATAGTTGCTAGATTGGATGATAGGAGATGGTTTCCATACTTTTTCGTAATCACATTACACTTATGCAAAAAAAATTATAAGTGCCTAGGGTATTTGCATACATACTTGCATGACATGATTTACACACTCACGCTAGGATTGAGCTCATTTTAGTATGTCTCAATACATAATCTCATTGCACTTTTGTTGAGTAGATGGTTGTGTAACATGGATGTTATTGCGCGTTACGTTGTTTGCCCCTTAAAAGACTTCGGGACGAAATCCTTCTTAAGGGGGGAGAATGTATCATCCCGTAAAATCAACCATAAATGAATTGAGTGAATTAAATAAGATAGGGTTGAAAATATGAATTTTATAAAAGTTGAAATTTAACCATGAAAGTTATTTTTTTGCATTCATGGTGAAACTCTAATCTTTTTCAATATATAATATGCTGAAAACGGAGCTCAAATGAAGAAGTTATGAGCATTTGAAGTTTTCATATTTAAATTAATTTAGTTTGAATTCAAATTCAAATGAGTATTTAAATTTAGGGTTTGAATTTCAAGAATAAACTATAGGTTTAGGAAACCATTAAGTTAAACAGTCAACATTAAAAGTTAATTAGAGAATAAAATAAACGAGCAATAGAAACAAATCAGCGCACCCTAAATAGAAGTAGAGGTCAACATCTCCAACCCCAAGCGGTCGACCCCTAGCAGTCAACCAGTCTATGGGGGGCAGTCGACCCTTATTCAGGGTGGTGGCAAGGGTTTTTCAGCATTTAAATGGACTATATTTTTCCGTTTTTTCAACTAACACCATCCTTCGGTTCTGGTGCATTTCAACTCCTATAAATAGGACCCTATACTCTCCATGTTTTATTCATAAATGTTTGGGAAATACCTCAAACCTCTGCCATTTTCTCTCTTCGGTTAGATTCAGAAATTGTAATAGGGATTCAGGTAAGGACTCTAATCCTTTTCTAATTATTCTTCATATCTATTTTCTTCTCCTCCAACCTCTCTGAATCTAACAAAATTATATATGTACCTATTCTTCGCCGTGTACATATATCAAAAGAAGAAGATCTGGAAAAGAGTTGCTTTGACGTCGCAAATCCATACAAGAGAAGCTAAGGATAATCTAAGTGGAAATCTTAGTATTTTTATTTCAGTAATTTATTAGTATATATTTGTGGATTTGAATATGCCTTAGGGATTTTGGGATTGCGAAAACAAAATAGATAAAATCCCCTAAAATTCCTTTTTATTTGAAATGTCAATTCTAGGTAGAGATTCTTAATTACTTGTGTTAATTTGATGGAATTTATACTGTTCTGCAATTTTTGATAATTTCATAGTCTATTCCACTTCTCCGCCTTCTTTGATTCAAATTGTAAGTTTTTAGTAACAAAATAAGGGTTAAAAGTAAGAATTCTATTTGTAGTTTACACCACTTATTTCACACAAAATTCCTTCATTTATTCTTATGTAAAAGAGGAGTTGAATAGAGTATGAAGTTAGGATTGCTATTCCGAGGTGTGTCATTATAGGATAAAACCCATTGGCTGCAAATGGGTTTTTAAGAAAAAGCTAAATGCAGATGGGGAAGTGGAGACTTATAAGGCAAGACTAGTTGCGAAAAGATTTCATCAAATTCAAGGTGTTGATTATGATGAGACCTTTTTACCTGTAGCCATGCTTAAGTCCATTCGGATTATGCTAGCCATTGCTCCATTCTATGCAAAGATGGCTTTTCTAAATGGTGATCTAGAAGAAACCATTTATATGTCACGGCCAGAGGGTTTTGTGGTCATGAGAGTGAAGTCAAGGCTTGCAAGTTGTTAAAGTTGATTTATAGACTTAAACAAGCTTCAAAGAGTTGGAACAAGTGTTTTGATAAAGTAATCAAACAGCTTGGTTTTTATCAAAACACAGAGGAAGCGTGCGTATATAGTAAGGAATAGGGCAATGCTATGTATTCTTAGTATTTTACGTCGATGATCTATTATTGATTGGCAATGACACTTCATTGTTGCAATCAGTGAAAGCTTATCTTTCTAAAAAGTTCTCCATGAAGAATGTGGGAGAAGTGGCCTGTATACATGGTATAAAGATCTATAGAGATAGATCCAAGAGGCTGTTGGGATTGTCCCAATCCCTGTACATAGGTACCATACTTAAAAGGTTCAGTATTGAGAATTCCAAGCATGGAAATATTCCAGCACAATCTGGAATTGTCCTTTCTAAAAAGGACGCTCCTCATACCAATGAGGAGAAGGAGCGTATAAAAAGGATTCCCTATGCTTCAGCTATAGGATCCATAATGTATATCATGTTATGTACTAGACTGGATGTGGCATACACATTAGGATGCGTAAGCTGATACCAATCTAATCCCAAAGGAAAACATTGGACGACCATAAAATGTATACTTAATTTGAGAAACACTAAGAACTTATTACTTATATATGGGAATGGAAACCTCCTTATGAAGGGGTATACTGATTTTAGCTTTCAAAGTGATATAGATGACAGTAAGTCTATATCTGGTTATGTCTTTATGCTTAACAGTGGAGCTGTTAGTTTGAAAAGTTCCAAGCAAGAAACAGTTGTTGATTCCACGATGGAGGCTGAGTACATCACCTTCAATGAAGCAGCAAAAGAGGCAGTTTCTTCGAAAATTCCACCTGATACCGAGAATCCTATGGCATTGTTCTATGACAACAATTGGTGATACAAATCACAAAGGAACCAAGGGTGCATAAGAAGTCATGGCACATTCTTCGAAAGTTCCACCTGATTAGAGAATTCATTGAGAAGAAAGAAGTCGTGATTTGAAGGGCAGGTACCGAAGATAACATAGCAGATCCATTCACCAAAGACCTACCTCGGTCAGCTCTCAAGAAGATGGTTGAATGTATGAGATTGAGATTCCATAATTGGCCCCAGGTGCAAGTGGGAGATTGATAGAATTAGGGATATGCCCAAGAGGTAATTCTGTAATCTATTGTAAATTAATTAACTCTGTAATCAATTCTTTTTTGCAATAAAGGTGTTTCTTTCTATTATGAATTTGTTATAATATGTTATTAATAGTTAAATGCTTAATTAAAATATATTTAACAGAAGATCCATTAATGGTGTGTTTGTGAAAGTAATTACAAATTGTTGTAATCATGAGTATTATATCACAATATTATAAAACACATCATTCTAAAATGTTCCTAGTCAAGATGCATCGAGACTGGATACCGATGTATCCATTGAGACTAGAATACATAATGCTCTCCAAATGTTGGGTAGCACATTACTCATGACTGCTGGGGGCACCTAGAGGTTACGTACTGATAGTTGTTGGATAACTAGGGAACAACTCACTCGATAATGTTCTATTGGTTAATATAACTAAGGTCAAACAGAAAATATTGACGTGACTGATTTACACAGTTCTCTCGACTTGAGAATACTGTGAATCTTTAATATGAAAGCTCGGCTTTGATTATAGTCAAATCATGGAATGGCGTCCAATGAGTGACTATAGTTGGGTTGAGTGGAAATATTTGGGGTTAGTATCACGGTCAACTAAAGTCAACCCAAAGTAAAAATCTCTGGCCAGAGTAGTTTGGTTAATAATAATTGTTATTATTGAACTAAGGACTTTGTGTTTGGACTATAGAAGAATATGGAAAATGTTGGAATTTTTTCCATTACCAAATTCACTAAGTCCAAAGTGATATGGTTTTAATGAAGAAAATTGGTGTAAGTAAAGTAACAATCGGGTAACGCTTAACAAAGTGAAATTGGATTTTACTAAAACTAAGTAAGCAACAAATTTGGCCAAAATGTCACATCACCTGATAAGTGACGTGTGAACGTTAACATTCGAAGAGTTCAATGGTAATCGCTGAACAAATTTTCACCTAATGAGTCACACAACCGAAATGAGGAATTCTCTTTAGACCAAATGATTTAATTAGTTTATAATTATTGTAAATCAATTAAATTAATTAATATTTATGAAATATTAATTATAAAATTTGAATATGATTTGAGGAATAAATATTGTTGTATATATTTATAATAGTTATAGATATATCGATCGATATGAGATATTGATGAAGGAATTAAATTGGATTTAATTAAATATATTTATTTGGGGTTAAATGGGCTGTTAGCTCATGATATTAGAGGCAAAATTCGACTGCATGTTTAGGGTACAAGGGGTGGCCAACAAGAGGGGAAAAGGGTTTGAAATGGATGGTTAAGATTGGGTAAGAAAAGGTAAGTGATGTGATCCACTTTTCTCTCTGATTCAACCATTATATAAGAGACTCTAACCCTAACTTTAGAAGGACTTTTTGTTGCCTCCTATCTCCTTCATCTTGGCCGAATTACACCTTCCCAAAGCTCCAACAAAACTCAAATCAAATCAATTCAAATTAACAACTATCTCATAGCAAAAGGGTTGTGGTTTAAGACTAGCAATCTATAGAATCAAGAAGATTACAAAAGAGGAGAACTCATCATTACAACGTGGAATTAAGGGCATTAGTTTTTAGGTAATTTTTTAGTTATATATGTATAAGATCCATAACCTCTTATAACTGTATATTGTTCATACATATATACATTGTAATTATTATATTGTTAGTTAGGTGAGATTTCTATAGGTATTGTTGTTGTCACATATTAATTAATTATTCATATATGTTTATAAATAACAAATAATAATTTTTCATTAAGGATCTGATACACATAGCCTAAATCAATATATTTTATTAATTAATTTATACATATATTAATATGTTAATTAATTTGTTAAAATGATTTATATTAAATTATATAACCATACCACATAAATAACCGAATATATTTTTCAATTGTATATTTAAACTAATTATGATTTTTAATGATCAAAAATAATTTTTTGATAATTATTTAATAATCTTTATTATTATTTTATCATTATACAAATTAATAAATTGATATAATATAAATTATGTTTTGAAAATTTAGTTCTAAATTTTCAAAAATAATTTGTCATCGTAGAAGCTCTCGGTAAAAAAAATTCAAATTTTTTAAACCATTTATTTTATATTTAAAAAATAATTTTTAAATTCGACCAAAAGTAATTAAACAAAAAATAATATTTTAACCTACAAAATTTTGAATTTTTTTGTAAGCTATAAAATATCATTCTTGATTTTCTAAAATTTTAAAATTCGAAATATTTATTATTTAAATATTTTTTATTATTTATTTATTTTTATTTAACTAATTAATTCATAATATATATATATATTAATATAATAAAATAATAATGGAATTTAAAGCTGCTATGTATTCAATCTGAAATGTAATAAAAAAATAATTTTTAAGTTTTGTAATTTATATATATTTATCTATTTATATAAACTATTCCAATTTACATTAATTATTATATTGATATTTATATTTACATATTGCTATGTATGAAGTTAAGTTACTTTAATACATACATATAAACACACACACACACATACATATTTAAAATAAAATAAAAAATTAAATTCAATTATATCTTACATATATATATGTGGTTATTTAATATTTAACATTATAATATTTTAATAACAAAAATATTTATAATATTTTCTCATAATATACATATATAAATATACGTGTATATATATACACACAAACTTAGGTTTTATATATAATAAGTATAAATATATACATATATTTATACAACATACAATACATATAAGATGAACTAACATGTTCGTTGCGATATAAATCCCAACATGTATATACAAGCATGTTATACCTTGCACGGAATATCAAGTTACACATGCATACACATACACATATGTATATGACATATACTTATACTTATATAAATTGAAAATAAATTAAATAAATTTCTATCAACAATTTATAAAATTAAATGAAATATATGATTTTATTTAAATTAATTTAGAGTATTTTTAAACAAATTAGACTTAATAAGCCCAATAAAGATCCAATAGGGTAAATCTTTTAGAAATTCACTTATATCTTCTACTGCGGGTTGGCTCAGTTCCAACACATAGTTCACCGCCAATGGTTGCTAGCTATGCCAAGCACACGATTAGTAGACTCGAACAACAGTCTTAGCACTAAGAATGGTGAAACTAAATGCAAACATTTGGAATTGCATAAACGCAATCCATCTCTTCAACTAAATTACTACATTGGAAGTAGGGATATTAGATGGCTCGAACCATCTGTCAAAATAGGACCATATATACACGGTCCCACTTTTCAACCAAAACTAAGGGATATTTGATAGCTCAAATCAGTATAAAAATCTCTCTGTGTTAATCTTTACTAGCATTGTTAACACTTACACTGGACATAAGGACATTAGACATTCTAAACCAATACAAAAAACCATGTGCATGAATTAAAAAGGTCCTAAATACATAACCTAACTTCACAGTAAAATACGATCGACCCTCAAATAGTGGAGCGAACCATTCTAAGCGCACGAATATGAAACTACCCCCAAACAATAGGGCAGGTCATACCAAGCATGCAGTAAAACATGCATGCTAAAAATCAAGTTCAGGAAGCATGAATTGCGCAAGAAGTTAATCTAAAAAAGGGCAAGGAAAGACAACTCATGGAATGCACTATAATCTATAGGTCAGGTACAATTTCAAAAACTACTTAAAGCTTGATGGGTAAACATCAAGAACTAAGATATGCTCATATTTACTTAATTCTACTTATACTCATCTACTTATACTTCATAAGTATAAATAAACAATTTTTTTTAATAACACGGGATATATCAAAAGTCGAGTTCAAGAAACTATAACTCAAAGCAAGACAAAATAAAGTTAAGAGTCCAACTCAGACTCGGAAGAGGCATCGGCTATGATCCTTCTACGATGATCTGACCTTCGACCATCTAACATCATGCACTGAGTAGGGCTGCTCCTGAGTTGGGAAGTAGGAGACGGTTATCTAACTCGGTAATAACAACTAATGTACGACTAGGCGCAATGCTAACATAAATAACTCGAGGATCATAGTTATCACCAAACCAAGCATCACCATAGTCCTCCAGATCAAAGACATAGTCCGCACGATTATATAAAAAGGTTAAGTCAAGTTTGGGCCAAAGGTGAGCTAAAACATCGAAAGAATGCTTTACAACAATATGTGTCATGACCCTCCTGAATCTCTCTTTATAAATTAGCTCCACCAAGGAGGCCTTATCCAAACTACCTAAAGAAGTAACAGATGTTCCATACAGTGTAGTAATGAAAACTCGATCAAGGCTTTGTGTATTGGATTGGGACTCCAAGGAAGAAATTTCATTTTAGAGAGCATTCGCACACTCCATATCCACCCTCATGGTCCGTTCAATCTCATCCAAAAGTCGCTCTTTCGTCTTCTTAGTAGCATGAGATTAGGAGCCAAATAATTCCTATGCAGTAGATGAAACATATGAGCTACTACTCCAATGGACTTTGATTCCTTTTTATAATAATTTTTTAAATCAAAAGTCTTGGCCTCATAATAATTTTTTAAATCACTTTCACTCAAGAACAACATTAGGGTCTGCCCTCGGAGGAGGTGCATGAGTGGCTCCAGGCCTCGAAACTACACCTGGAGGCAAGGCCGCAATAGCATCGTCTTTAGCACTAATTTATTTTGAAATCTGCTCAAACAACTCCTCGACTTTGTGTTCTAGATCCTTGATCTCATCTGTATATATGATCCTGTATGCAGTTGTCGCATCCTTAAGCAAACCTTCCAGTTCAGTAATACGATTTATGTTGACTTGAGTTTCTTTTCCAACTCTTCTATCTCAAAACGTTGTTTAGTAATACAATTATATTGCCTTACAGTAGCCTTCTTAGACTCTTTTAGTTCTCGTTCATGTTCATCAAACCACACGTGCAACTCCTTACGAATTTCATCGGCATCAAATTCCTTCTACTCAATAAGACTTGCATTTGTAGCCTCAAGTTCTTTGATCCGAATTTCAAAATCCCGAACAATGGTGGAGGAAGAAGGCTCTCGCGAACAAGGAGTATGATGAGTAGCACCGAAGAAAGAGATAGGTGCAATCTTCGAACAAGAAATAACCAGGCAAGGGTCAATAAGAAGACAAGCAAAATAATAGTAATAAAAAGGATACATAAGAGCACATGTACAATATGCAAAAATGTTTCAATCAAGCAGTAAGTAAGAAAAAATACATAAGAAGAAAGAACCCTATTTTTATCTACACCTAAGTCTATTTTAACCATAGTAAGTAGGGATGTCCAAAGGGAAGAGAAGAACTTTCTAAGGAGGAGCCCTACTTGTGCAGTCCTAAATCATATAGCGCATCTCTTTCATGAATAACTTATGTAATTTTGGATAAAAGCCCTTGAGTATCTTTTCTTAATTGAGAAATAATCTACTCCAATTCATATTTCCTTCTGCATGCCAAAGTCATCCTCATCGATAGTCTTTCCGTGGCATGTCATTCTAAAACCTTAAATTATTGAATTAAACTACTTCCTTCATATGACTTTGACAAAAAGGGTTTAACCAATACTTAAATTTTTTAGCTAAAAGAATGAGGCAAAAATTAAAACATTGAGTAACAAATATACATAATGACGATTTCATTAACAAACTTCATTGTTTAACAAAATGAACGCAGTACTATCACATCAAAAGTAGTTTCTAAAAAAGAAGGTAAAGATCCTAGTGGAACAACCGTGGACCACACCTATGAAGTAGTAGGGTCCTTATCTCCATTAGAATCATCAGATATATATTCAACTTGCGTTTCATCAAAGGAGGAACCAGGAAGGTCATCATGCTCCTGAACCCATTTCTGTCTGCAGTATTCCTTGGCATTTTTAATTAGATCTAGTTTTTTGAAGAAATCAAATCGACTTCTGCATCCTCTGCATCCTTTGCATCGAGATTATCCACAAAGAACTATTTATTTACTTGAGTGTAAATAGTAAAATTATGCTATGGGTGATTTTGTCTAGATCTTCTTTTGCTTTGGTGAGCTTCCATTACAATCGGCTTACTTTCTTCCTTTAATGCATGGCATCTTTTTACATAACCTTGACCTTCTTGGACGACGCCTCCAGTTCTGCTTTGCAATCCTCCTCCCTTTTATTTCCTGCTTCAATGTCCAGGGAGGCGAAGTCCAAATCCTGTCCCAACTGCGAGTTGTCTTGCTTCAACTTTGAAATTTCTTCCTGGGTAGTAGTAAGAGGCGGCTCCAAATTACTGAGCCTGTTATGCAATTCCATTTCGAGGGCAATGACCTAAAAGCATGAAGTTTATAATAAATAATAGTGCACCTGAAACCATAACTAGACAAAAGGCAAGTTATAATATGTTAATCTGGAAGCCATAACTGTGCAAGTCCGAGGAGACTTCCCTGGAAGGCAAACTTGAAGCAAGTAATGGAAAAGGGGTCGGTATAGTATAGTCATCAATGAGTAAATGACCTAACCTCTCCACCAGTTCAGACGTTGCACCCCCTCTCAGATTGACCAAGAAACGTGAGGAAGGCGGAAGCATGCCAATGGGTGGCATGGGAGTCGCAGTACCCGTCAAAGAAGTCGGGGAGGATGAGGAGAATCATCCACCCTCAATTACTTGTGTGCACCCTTATGTGCAAAAAGATGTCCTCCTTCTCTTTTCCTTTCACTCTTCTTCGTCTTTGAAGTAAAAGAAATGGCAAGTGAAGACATTGAATCTACGCAGTGAAGTGGATGAAGTTAATACATACAAACCGTTAAATTTTAACAAATCTAAATGGATAACAAATAACTAAAACATATACATACATACATATATATATATATGCATATACCGCGTGGTGTAAAAACATCAAAGTCATATATAAAATGGATCTATAAAACTAATGGTGTATACGCATAAAATTATGTCTATGTAGTAAATCTTTAGTAAATTGTTGTAATCCCATGTGGTCGTCATCGATTAACTTCAACGCATCATCCCTACATTATGAAAACAAATTCTTTTCCTCTTTAGCGAAGTCAGGACGATTCACTCAATGAGAAGAAGATGCAAATTGGTGCAGGAATGGAAGTTAAAAGATAAACAAACATGAAGAAGAGTGGGTGCAGTACCAGACTCTTGGAAGGAAGAGACATAACCATCCAAGTTAAAAAGGAAAAAGAACCGATTCGCCCATTAATAAGTTTTAAGAGGAGAAGAGGAAAAAAAGGGATTTTGTGGCCTGAACGAATCAAAATCCTATACACCTCGAAGAGCGGTTCTTCTTATAGAATACAAGAAAGCTAATTCTCTACAACAGGGAGGGGTCAAATTCTCTACGTAAAAGACTTAAGTGCAGGTCAGAAGGTAATAAGAAACCGGGGCTAATTGAATGGAGATAAGCCAAACATCACGAACTGTTCCTTGAGAAGGGGGTGGAGAGGCAAATAAAGGCCATGTCATATATGCTTAGATGATACCAAAACATACCCCTCGAGGGAGAGGGGTAAATGAATGTGATCGGAGGGGGTGGGAACCCTAAATTTGTAACCACTAATCCAAAAACTAGCCAGGATCCCCACCACCCAACTTCTCTCACAAATGGTCAAAGGTAATTCAAAAAAAGTAGAAACATGATTGGAAGAGCCAAGACGACCATCGAAGGCCATCAATAACTAAACTAAGTAGAACAAATGAATTACTCGCAAAGTAACATAAATCAACCTTAAAATAACAGGAAACATGATTTGTATGGCATTATAAACAAACTAATAAAGGAATTCCAATCAAGGATTTCATCAATCAATTTAAAGACAAGATCGTGTAATTAACCGCACGAACTTGAAATGAAAAGCAAATTAACCCAAAAATCAACTTAACGAGAAAGAAGATGCCTAACAAAAAAATGATTAAGGAAATTCGACTTACTGATGAATTTGGGGTTAATTTGAAGAGAAATGTAAGATTGAAATTTCTCGTATGGGTTTTTTTCTTTCTCAAATTGGTAAAGGAGGAAGTGGGGAAGAAGAAATAATACTTGTAAATCAACCAATGAAATCCAAACCTCAAAACTCTGAAGTACAATGAAACTGCGACAGTTGGATATTTTTCAATCACAAGAAACAAAATATATTCTCTTGGGATACGAAATAACCATAATGAAACATGTGTACGGAGCATTAAATGTGAACGATTGATTAGACTACTCAAAAAACTGGATACTAGTTGATAAGTCCACACTAATAGGCATTAGCGCAGACTTAGGGGGCAAGTGTTACACCCGTTTTTTGAGTCGTGTAGTACAACATAGACTGGTTAAACTGTGAACCATGAATTAAAACTAAAAGGGGCTAAACCAAAACCATAACAGCCCACTTAAACAAGACTGGCTAGTTGAGCTATGAAATAAGTTGTGCAGGATCAAAATGCATAGCATAATCAACACATTACAATTCTAAGATAAAAGCAGATCAAGTACCCTTAAGATGAAACTACGTTAATATACCACAATAAAGCTCCAAGATAAAAGGGCCAAAAAACTGGCGTGTCCCATTAGTAAATCTACCCAATGGGCAAAACTCAACTTGTAGCCCAATAACATAAACTGCACACAAATTACAAATTTACCGTGCTATCAATCGTAAATTCACTGACATACAAATAAAACGTCCTATAAATATATAAAGGTATTGCGTCACTCCAAATGAGTTGAACAACTTGATTATACCAAAAAAATCACCATAAACACAAGTCAAAATCATACAAGGTCAAATATGCACACTAGTAAGCTAGTTTGGATGAATAGAGATGAACTACACTACATTATTATATTTATAATCCACTTGATCACCCAAGTACCAAGTTTAGAAGTAGCCCATACACGCAAAACTAAGTAGCTAAACCAAATAAAGACAAGCTGCGCCATATTTCCATATTCATGTTTCATGAACCACTTGATTACAAGATTCTTAGTGCAGAAGCAAGCAATCTTGGCATGATAGCATGTTCAGCACCAATGCTAGTCAAAGTGGACCAGGGAAAGCCAAACAAGGAGAACTATGCCAGCACACTTTGGAAGCAGAAACCTCATATTGCACAGATGGAAAATTAGGTTACAATGTCCAAACCCATCCCAAACCACGTTACATAGCCGCTTTGAACTACGCTATTTTTCGACCTTAGACTGAGCCACAATCCCACATTGGAACAAAATCCCGATGATATAAGCTAACATGTGGCCTTAATGTTCATCTCAAATTGGAATTGCATCACATATATTCAAATGAAAATACCCAATAGGGATGCAGCACAAATTGAAACTAACATTTAAATCAGAAGGTCTGGGTTGTAACCTTATATCACATAACAAAGCTACAAAGATGCCCCGCCATCTGGATGTGACATTAAAGAGATAAAACTGCACTGTAATCTAATGTCAATGCTAAAGTGATAAGATGCACTGCAAACTTGACGTAATAAGGCAACATTGCAATCTTAAACGACACTTACCGCATATATAAAGATCTATGGGATGATGCAAAGGTGTGAACTACTTCATGACCAAAAACAAAACCTCATTCTTCAAAGTCAGGGGAGGCACAGCGGTTCTCTACCCATAAGAATAACTCAGAATATTTTCATACAAAGTAACCACCCTTAAGAATTACGGCATAGTGTCCACTACTAAGCTACGCAAACCTCCAACAGTGTGCCTTATTTATAAAAGATAGTTAATACAATTCGTCTCCAAATAAAGGGCAGTTTTCCCAACGCGGTGTTACCTACACATGCATGTAGCCCACCAACCTGTTGCTTTGCCAAATCAAAGAAGACATGGTTCATTCAAATTTGGGGATTTCCCACCTCTATTTCATGCATTCCGGCTTCAAAAACAAATCTTCCCCTCAGTGGCAAACTTTTCGCCCAAAGCCACATCACCAATCCACATGTGCTTAGAGCATGCAGCAGATAGATGACACGTGTGAAGGTCTAACAAAGGAAGAGAATCATGAGAGTATAACTTCGTAAATTCACCAAGGAGCTTGACTATAAAGAGGGAGGCACTAAAGTGGTGTGAAGGAGTGTGAGAGATCTTTTTTTTCATTCTAAGAAATTATAAGAAGGATATATATATTCTGGATGATATAAACCATGTAAATTCAAAAGTGAAATAAAAGAGAGAAGAAGCTAGTCCATGGACGTAGGATTCATTAGATTTTGAACCATGTAAACCTCTGTGTGATTTTATTCATGCATTCTATTTCGAATTTTGCATTTCACTTTGCTTGAGTCATGTCAAAAATCAACGTCAAATTAGACTTGACATTTCAACAAATAATTGAAATGCAACTTCCTAATTATGTAAGCATGCAACAATATAATTATTACTATAAGGTAAATTTGACATTACTTGAATTTGCTAATTCAAAATCGCGTAAGCAGTAGCATAATAATTATTCTGCAATCATCTTGGGTATTGGGACATGAAAAATCTCACTAACAGATATAATCATTGTGTGTAGCCGGTGTAGATTTATATTATGGCACTTATTACCCCTTTAACTTATACATTGGGTTACCTTTATCATAATGTATTGTAATGTGACAGCCACACCATATTTGTCATGTTGACTCATTGATTATCGGAGAAGAGAAAGTTATGGTATGATTCTCTATTTTTGAGGTGGGTTACTGTACTTGTTTATAGGCGGTCCGGATTATTCTTGAGCTACGTTTGTAGAGAGAACTGATTATGCTTTAGTAGTTTTCTGTTTACTTGTATATAGTTTTGATATATAGTATTTTGATATAGTTCTTGTCATACCAGGCTTTAAGTCTAACCCACATTTTGTTTTTGTTTGTTTATGTCATGACAACACTTGGATACTCGATTGAGAAGCTTGGAAGTCGGATGCTTTTGGGGATACGCTATGAGAGTAGTGCAACTAGATCACTTTGGATGTGTGGAGTTGACAACATGGATATATACTTGATATTGTTATAGCACATGACAAATATGTTATTTATATATGAAAATTGTTGTATAAGATATTGTATTTTGGGCTCCATCCATATTGGGTTAAGTGGTTAACTTATCCTGACTTTCTATATTGATATTTATTTATTAGTTACTTCCATTAGTACAATCTCCTATATATTGTTTATACTATTCTATTTATATATATTCCGTATATTATATGTTATCATTCTGTTGTCTATCGATGCCTTGGTATAATGTTTTTGTTTTAATTTTTCCTAAACAATCTTTCTTTTGTGGTATTAGGAAGTCAGGCTTAAATGTTAGACGTTGATTTTTTGGTATTATAAAGGATGGGTTGTTACATTTCCAAGGGAAGAAAGCACGACAGTGCTGCTTATCATGTGACTACTTCTTTTACTATGCCTATCCTAGTGTAGATTATCTCATCTACCCCACCTTCTTGCTTTATACTCTTACCAAAAATAGTGATATTATTGAATAGGCTGAGCAAATGGGGCCTCTTCTTATAAATGACCTTTCCACCCTACCTCCATCTTCTCTCTCTCTTCCTCTATCCGTCTACCGAGGAGATCTTCGTGAATTTGCACCAGTTTGGTTATCAGGTTACTATTCTTTTTGTTCCATCATCATCATTTATATATATATATGAGTGGGTGTGTGTGTATGGTTCTTATGTTTTCTATATTCTTTTCTTTCTTAGGAGCTTGCTATGGCCTTGGAACTTAACAGGCATGATATGGTTTCTGAAATTGCAATAAAGGCAATGGAGAACGAGGTTTTTGATATAAAATTTAAGATTGGAAAAGCTTTACTTGATCTGGAAGCTTGCCAAAGAAGGGAGACTAAGTATAAGAAGGAGGGAGATGAGGTTACGTCTTACAAAAAGAAAGTTGAGGAGGTCACAGAGAAGCTTATCAATGTGGAGGAAGAGATTGGGCAAAAGATTTCTTAACTAGAGGAATAATTATCTGGCACTATGAAGTTAGCTAAAGAGACTACTTACAACGTCCTCTATTCAGTTTATATGTAGGTGAAGAAGCAATGTTTTCTTGGCCGTATGAATGACATGGATGTGGAAGTGAGTTTGGATTTCTTTGATGATGTTAACCTCATTAAGAACTGCAGAGACTATTGCTAGGATGAATAGGTTAAGATCAACAAGGACTTTTCACTCCTTCGCCTTCTGAGTTAGATGCTATAGATGCTACCGCCCAGGGAAAGGTCATTACTTCTACATTCCGTGCTAGTTCCAAACCTTCCCCAACATTGCTACAAATGACTTGGCTCTTAATGAAGTAAATACTAGACTTCTTTTTTTCTTTTTCCTTAAGGTTCTCTCAAAATTTTGTGTTAATTATCTTGGTATGCTTATTTATTATTCTTTTGGATCAAAATTTCTTTGAAGTTTGTAACTTCATCCAACTTGTGTATGAAATTTTTTTGGTCTTTTGTTATTACATTCTTCTTATTTCTATTTTTTGATCAACTTTGTTTTGTGATGTTTACACACATACTTTAGCACATATATTATTATTCTCTTCTCATTTTAGGTAAAAAAATGTAAACCTTAACAAGTGCTACCCTTCGCCATTGCGTAAGGATAATATTTTTATTGAACACTTGAAGAAAACCATTAATCGCCTGGAGGCCCACACTACAGAAAGACTTAGCATAAATACTGTTATTGTTTGCAAATAAGAAAATAGTTAGATGGAACATCTACACAGTTAAAGGAGGAGACTTAGGGGCTTATGGCTGAGATTGAGCTGGTGGTTAAAGAAAAAGAACTATTGAGTGATTTTATTTTATGCCGATGGATTACCTTTCTCAAACATGAACCGCTTCCATCCTTACCTATAGTGGTTCAAAGATGGACTTAATCATGGGTAATTGTAATAGAGTGCATGATATTTTTTGTACAATGCTGTAAAATTCAATAGAATTGTCTTTGTTTATCCACATATTCTTTTATCGAAGTTGTCATTTTTGTTATTTTCTATTTGTTTGATTATTTAATCTCTTATGTTATGTGCAATTGGACGTTCTGCTGATAAATGACTCATCCCTTGTTAATGTTTTTGAGGTGCATTTAAATGTAGGTGGTGAGTTGGAGCTTACAGACAATGAACTTATCAAGTATGATCTTGATAGAGAAAGGATGCAAGTTGATATCAGAAATTTAATGCAAAAAAGCTTTAAGAGACGATGGAAGCTTTATTTCGTCAACACAATTGCATAATCAAGCAGCAAACCGACTTTTCGATTGCAAACAAAAGGATATAGGGACTTGAGAATAAATTGAAATCCTCAGAGGAAAAGGTAGCTGAATTGGAGAAACTACTGAATGAAGCTCAGGAGTTTTATGCTGCTTCTTATGAAGTCAAGATCAAGAAACTTGAAAATACTAGTAATGAAATTGTCCTACCAAGTTTCCAAGCAACTAGATAAAGAAGACAATCCTCCCTCCATTTTGGCCCCTCCTACGGTATCTGCGTCTGATGAAGTTCCCGCTCCTCCTCTTAGTTTGGACAAACAAGCGGCTTCTGAATGGAAAATGGAGGTGATAGCCTATTAGTAAACCAAGGTTAATGAGTTGAAGGCCATCCATGAAAAGTGGTTGGAAATTGTTGGATGACGGATATTTAATTGATTAGAAAATGGCCGAAAAATATAATCGTTATAAAACCGCAAGCGCACGGCGTATAATCGTAGTATGTATGAGAGTACGGGTCAATCCACAGGGAAAGAATTAAATTCCAATATTACTCAATCAAATTAGCCCAAAGTTTTGAAATTCTTTTAAACTAAGAAAATTGTAGAAAATAAACTAGAGCAAAAGTGAATAAAACTATGAGATTAAGGAGCAATTTAGAGGCAAATCCACTTCCAATCATTCATGTAAATCTATACAAAATTTATCTATAATCTCTCCTTTTAATTTTAAGTAGAAATGATTGATGTGTTTATTATAAGTACGATTATTTGTGCTATTAATTAGCATAACTTAAACCACTAGACTCCAACACACCATTCAAACCCACTTATCAACTCTCATGAAAACGACATGAAATTAAAAATAAAATCTATTTTAAGCATGATCTATTTACTATGAGCATCAAATTTTAATTTTAGTTTGACTTTCATCATCAAAACCACTTAGGAAAATAATCAAATAGTTTATGTTTACAATGAAATAAGCATAGCCTATTTGAAATGTCAACATAGACTATCAAATTCACTAAAAAAAGAAACATAAACTACCAGCATTCATATTTTCCATTAAGCACAAAAGAGAGATCAAAAATGAAATCATTATGTTAATTTAATATGTTTCATGATAGCTTCATTACCCATAAATTGAAGGGGTTTAGCTTCTCATTTTCGAATACATGTTAACATAAATTGATTTCAACATATAAAACAAGGAAAATGAGAGCTAATTAAAAGAAAAGAGAGCTAACTACCTGCATGAAATAAAACTAAACTAATTGCAAGAATTAAATTTATGCTACTAACATGAAATAAAAGGAGCATAAACTAAATAAGAGGAGCATAAAATAAAATAGCAATAAAGAAAGCATGTAAATAAAAGAAACTAAGAAGAAGGCTAAGAAGCCAATAAAAAGACATGTTATTTATCATTGATTTTGTGGCTACAGTATTGCATAAAGAGAAGAAGATAATTACATAAAACATAGGTGGTATTTATACATGCTTAAAACACTAATTCATTTTTAGGGGACTACCAAAAATGCCCTTGAGATTATGTAACCTCTAAGTAATCATTAGGGAATTAATTAATCCCCACTAACATGCCTTTAGTCTTTATTAACATGTGCATGTGCTTTCAATTATGGATTATTAGTTGGTGGGCATATATGCTCCTCCATATTGCATGAATTCTTTTATTTCCTTTTTTCATTTCAACATGTGTACATGCATAAATCCATGAAGCCTCTTCATATTTGCAATTCATTTCCTACAAATAAAAATAAAAATGTGCAAATAAATTTTCTCAAAATTAATTCATACACAAAATTATCATTTTTCCCCCAAACGAAGATGAATGTATGATGATTTGAAAACAATTTAGATTTTGGTTTAAACATATAAAATACCCTAATATGCTCATTTATTTTAATAAAAGAAGATTTAAATATGAGAGTAAAAATATACACTTTTACATGCACATCAAATACCCCCACTCATATCTTTTTATTCGTCCTCGAATAAACTAAGATTAGGATAAATCCGTTTTTATAGGAAACACGATTGCATTGAGCGTATGCAACAAGCCGTTAAACCTCCAGGTGTCCTAGTAGGATGAGTGTTGTCTCATGAGGGTTTTCTACGGATACTACCTACAAAATCTAAATTCGATATGCAAATCTTAATCGACTACATGATGTAAGTTTTTGGAAATATTTACAAATGAAGAATTTACTTTTAAATTGACACGAGTAAGTTAAATATAAGATTTGGTTATTATCAAGAAATTTTAGTCTTTTTACTCATCAAAACTTCCAACAAAAATTAAGTTATCATCACAACTAGACTCTAGTTTGGCTAGTTGTTTCGGTTGATAACATAGTGCAACTATGAAATGAATCCTTTAGTTGATTATCAAAGTTTTGCAAAGTGGAATTTTTATTTCTTTTGAATAACAAGTCAAATCAAATAAGTGAAGATGGTGCTTGGGTTTCAGTTGCTTGCTCTCTCTATTTTGAAAAATATTAACATGGTTATTTACACACCTAACTCAGATAAACCGAGGCAAGATATACCGATCATGCACTACCTTACGGGCTTATATAAGAGTACAGAGCGTGGTGAGTGTACACACTTGCGTATGAACACATGACTCTTGGTATTTATTATTATTATTTTAATTTTATTTACATACACCCGACTCAAATAAACTAAGGCTAGATATACCGATCATGCATTGCCTTTCGGGCTTATGCGAAAAGAGACAGAGCGTGGCGAGTGTACACTTACGTGTGAACACATGACTCTAGGTGTTTCTTATTTTGAATACTTTTTTTAAGAAGAGAGAGTTATGTAAAATTATCTTACCACCACTTAACTTAGAAGATCAAAAATGTTATCGCCTTTACTTTAAATCAACCACTCTTTTAAACAAAGATTACAATTAGGATATACTTCATAATTATCACCTATGAACCTTCCTATATACTAGTTAAACCATAGTTACTTGTAATCAAACTTTTATTTTTATTTTTGTTGAGACAAGTAAATTTTCAAAAATTTCAATTTAATAACCAAAAATGTATACTTATCATATCGTGTTTCTTCAAAAGTAAATCAATATGCCAAAAAGAAAATTTTGTTTTGGGAATTTTTTCTCTTTATTATTATTATTTTTTTTGGAAAGAAAATGCAAAAAAACTAAACCATGAAAAATCAAGATAAACATGAGACCCCCCCCACACACGCACTTGATTTTGACTATCTCCCCACAGTTAATGCATGATATAATGAGTGTAACGGAGAAAAATATGTACATATTTACAAGAGAGGGTTAAAATTTCTTACTAGACGTAGTATGGATCATGAAGAATCATGAGTTCCTCCTCTTGATCACTCGCCAACTCCAAGTAAGGTTTTAAATGATGACCATTGACTTTAAGAATTGATCCAACCCTAAGGTTTTCTATTTCTATGGCAACGTGTGGAAAAATGGTATGTACCACGTATGGTCCTATCCACGTTGATTTTAATTTCCCAAGGAACAAATAAAGTCGAGATTCATACAAAAGAACTTTTTGATTTGGTGAAAATGTTTTCCTTAGGATTGACTTGTCATGAACAACTTTTGTTTTTTCTTTGTAATTTTTTTCATTTTCATGCACGTCGTTCCTAATCTCCTCTAACTCGTTGAGTTGTAATTTCCTATTTTCGCTAGCTTTTTCAAGACCAAAGTTTATATTCTTAATCGCTCACAATTCTTTATGTTCAAGTTCGACAGGTAAATGACATGCTTTACCATATACTAACCTCAAAGGAGACATCCCAAGATTGGTTTCATACGTAGTTCTATAAGCCCAAAGCGCATCTGTCAATTTTTGTGACCAATCTTTTCGATTTTATTTATAATTTTCTCCCAAATTTGCTTCATTTGGCGATTTGAAACTTCAACTTAACCACAAGTTTGAGGATGATAAGGAGTGGATAACTTGTGGGTTATCGAGTATTTCTTCATTAGAGTTTCAAATGATCGATTACAGAAATGGTTCAATTATCGCTTATTATTGTGTGAGGTGTTCCAAACCTTGAAAAATTGTTTTCTTTTATGAATTTCACAACAACTTTGTGGTCATTTGTTTTACAAGGAATGGCTTCAACCCATTTAGAGACGTAATGAACAGCAAGAAAAATGTATAGATTTTCGAAAGAGTTAGGAAATGGTCCTATAGAGTCAATACCCCAAACGTCAAAGATTTCGATCATAAGAATGAGGTTCAAAAGCATCATGTCTCGTTGAGAGATTTTTTCTAAATTTGGCAGCGATCACAAGTTTTACAAAACTCGAATGCATCTTTGAAAAGCGTAGGCTAGTAAAAACCACATTGAAGCAGCTTTTCCGTTGTTTTTCTTCGGACCGAAATGACCACCACAAGCTTAGTCATGACTAAATGAAATAACACTTTTAATTTCACAGTCTGGGATGCAACGTTGAATGATTTGGTCGGAACAATACTTAAAAAAGTATGGATCATCCCAATAGAAGTACTTGAACTGAGAAAGAAATTTATATTTATCTTGTTTTGACCAAAATGAGGGAGTTTCTTAGTGACTAAATAATTCACTATATCGGTATACCATGGATCGATGGAAACGGCAAGGAGTTGTTCATTAGGAAAGTTCTCATTGATCGGTAAAGAAGATAGTGCGTTTGGAAGACACGACAGATGATCAGCAATGACATTATCGAATCCTTTTTTGTATTTGATCGTAAGATCAAATTCTTGGAGTAAAAGGATCTAATGGATCAAACGAGACTTAGCATCCTTTTTAGCGAAAAGGTACCTAAGAGCGGAGTGGTCGATGTAAATAGTAATGTGTGAGCCAATAAAATAAGATTAGAAGTTTTCGAACGCAAAGACTACCACTAGAAGCTCTTATTCGGTGGTTGTGTAATTGAGTTGAGCATCGTTTAGAGTCAAACTAGCATAGTAAATGACATGAAGGATATTGTTGATGTGTTGTCCTAAGACAACATCAACTAAAAAGTTAGAAGCGTCACACATTATTTTGAAAGGAAGATCCCAATTGGGTGAACAAATGATAGGAGCGGAAATGAGTTCATTTTTGAGACGTTCGAAAGCAGAAATACAGTCATAATTAAAGTCAAATAGAACGTCTTTTCCAAGAAAAGTCATCACAGGTCGAGCAATTTTACTAAAGTCTTTCACAAAGTGTTGATAGAAACCAGCGTGTCCTAGAAATGAACGAATGTCCTTGACAGGTTTGGGAATGGGCAGATTTGCAATTGCATCACTTTCGCTTTATCTACCTCAATGCCTTTGTTTGAAATGACATGCCCAATAACAATGCCATGTTTGACCATAAAATGACAATTTCCCCAATTTAGTGTTAAGTGTTTGTCCATGCATCGATTCAAAACCATCTCGAGATGGTGTAAGCACTTGAAAAATGAATTTCCAAAGATGGAGAACTCATCCATAAACACTTTCAGAAAGCGTTCATTCATGTTTTCAAAGATGCTGATCATGCATCTTTGAAAAGTAGCAAGAGCGTTGCAAAGGCCAAATGGCATACGTCGATAAGCAAAGGTGCCAAAGGGACACATGAAAGTCATTTTCTCTTGACCTTCGAGAGTGATTGGAATTTGGTTATAACCTGAATAACAATCAAGAAGGCAATAGAATTTGTGGCTGGCTAATCGTTCAAGCATTTGGTCAATGAAAGGAAGAGGGAAGTGATCTTTACGTATTGCAGCATTTAATTTTTGATAATCAATGCAAACACGCCAACCCGTTTGAATACGAGTTGGAATGAGTTCGTTAATGACATTTGTGATAACGATAAGTCCGGACTTCTTAGGCACAACATGAATTGGGCTAACCCATGAACTTTTAGAAATGGGTATATGATTCCGTTATCAAAGAGTTTAAGAATTTCGTCTCGAACCGCATCCTTCATTTTTGGGTAAAGCCTTCATTGCGCGTCACGAACAGGCTTGGTTTTGTCAACTAAGTGGATAGGATGTTGAACAAGAGCGGGACTAATTCCCTTTATATCAGTAATCAACCATCCAATTGCCTCTTTGTTTTTTGATAGAATTGAAAGAAGGGAAGCTTCTTGATCAAGAGAAATATTTTAAGAGATTATGATAGGAAACGTTTCATTGTCAGCTAAGTATGCATACTTAAGGTGATCAGGAAGAGGTTTGAGTTACAACCTAAGGGGTTGCCCAATCAAAGAATTTGGTTGAAGTTCTAACTCAACCACGAGGGGTTCAAACTGAAGCGCGTTTTCAATCTTGTTAGGCTAATCTTGAAACAGTTATTTGTATTCGGTCTCACGTTCGTTGTTAAGGTCAACTGTTTCATTGTCAAAATTTTCTTGAATAGAGCTAACTTCCAACGTTTGGTCAAGTGGTTCGCTCGATTGATTTTCAAGCTTGAAGATGTTAAGATCCAAAGTCATATTTACAAAAGAAATTTTCATCGAATCATTTCGACAATTGATTAGGGCATTTGAAGTGGCTAAGAAAGGTCATCATAAAATCAATTGAATTTGACTCATCGGATTATTCACAGGTTGTGTCTCTAAGACGATGAAATCGACAGAGAATATGAATTGATCAATTTTGATGAGTACGTCCTCGATTCCTCCTATGGGTTTCTTTGAGTCAATCGGTAAATTGAAGAGTTACTTTCATCGGTTTTAGTTCACCCAAACCAAGTTGCTGGTAAACTGAATAAGGAATCAAATTGACACTCGCATCCAAGTCTAGTAAGAACTTATTAATCGTCTTGTCTCCTATCGTGCACAAGATCATCGGACATCCAGGAGCTTTGTATTTTATGGGGATCGATTGAGAAAAAACTTCACTAAGAGCGACAGCTAAGAAAACCTTCTTGGGTATATGAGTGTGTTGTTTTTGAGTACATAAGTTCTTTAGAAACTTAGCATAAGTTGGGACTTGTTGAATGATATCAAGAAGAGGGATGTTCACATTCACTTGTTTGAAAAGTTCCAACACCTTTTCCAATTGATCAGAATGTTTCTTAGGTCGAAGGCGATGTGGAAATGGAATTCGATACTTAGTAGGTCAATCTACTTGAGTAGAAGAAGAATTTGGATTTGAATTTGATTCGGTATTTGACTCGATGTTTTGTTTAGAATTGCTTGTTTATGAAGTGTCAAGAGGAGCTTTTGGTAAATCGTTTGGATTGACAACTTGGTTATCGATTTGTTTACCGAAATGCAAAATCATGATAGCATTCATTTGGTTCATCTTGCTATCTTGAACGACATGGGCTTGATTCGAGTTCGTGTTTTGATTTCTAGGATTCGAAATTGGCTAACTTGAGAACGTGCCTCATTCACGTTCACTCACAGAAGTGGCTAATTAACTCATTTGCATTTAAAGTTTAGCGATCGATTGACTTGTATTCTACATGTACGAGGTTAACAAATTTTGCAAATTGCTATTTGATTGGAGGTTTTGAGTGGTTTCTTTAGCCAAAGTTTCAGGATTTTTCTCAACTGAAGTCAATTGTTTATCATCTTGGGGAGCAAAAGGTTGTTGTGGTTTATTTTGAGATCGAGGCATAAAATTTTGTTGAAAGGGGTTGTGCTGAAAAGAAGGATTCGAAGCATTGTTCGGGAATGCTTGAAAATTGGGATGAACCAAATTCGTGTTAGAATTATTTGGTTCCATGCAAAGTTAGGGTGATTTCTTCAATCGGGATTGTACATTGGAGAAAATGGGTCATTCTTAACCTTGTTAAAAGCATTGAGTTGTTCTATCGAATGAGGGCACTAATCGGTGAGGTAATTTGAATCGTTACATTTATAACACAACAGTTGGGAAGCTTGGTTCATTTGGTTGGATGAGAAAACATTGTCGAATTTATTGATCATTGCATCGATTTTAGCTTCCAAAGCCCATGACGATCCTATCAAGTGTGCGCTCGATCATGAATAAATGGATTTTTCGTTAGAATGTTCCCATTGGGATAATTTTTTAGCTAATTTCTCAAGGAATTGCTAAGCATCATCGTGATGTTGGACGAGAAAGTTACGTTGGTACATCGATTCAAACATGGTTCGTGAACTATTTTCAAGTTCATCGTATAAGATTTGGCAAAGAGTCCATTTTTCAAAATTATGGTGTGGACAATTTAATAAAAGCTCTTTAAATCTTTCAAAGTATTTTCTGAAAGGTTCACCCCTAAATTGATGAAAATTCACAATTTCATTTCGGATTTTAGTTGTTTTTTTCAAGGGTTAGATTTTTTATGAAAACTTTAACGAATTTGTCCCAAATTTTGATCAAGTTTGATGGTAAGCTGTAAAACCATTTTTCAGCATAATCGGTAAGGGTGAATGGAATTAACCGAAGTTTGATTCCATCGTGACATAACTGTTGAAGTTTAATGGTTGCACATACTTGTTCGAATTTTGTTAAGAAAATGTATGGGTCATCGTGTTCAAAGTTGCCAAATTTTGGAAGCGTAGCAATATGATTTGAATGAATTTCGAAATGATTACCCGTTAGGGCGGGTAATGTGATACAAGAAGGAATAGGAACTCTATCAGGAAAGGTTCGATCCATGAGAGTTCGAGGGGCGTTTTCTTTAGCCATCGTTGGAGGATTGTTCGTTTGAGTTAAACGATTCGTTGTTTTATCACGAGTCTAGGAAATCATGCGCAAGTGAATAGATCAAGGAGGAAAGAAATGAAGATCAAAGTTAAGAGAATGAAACAATGTTTAGAGAATGAAATGAAGCAAAAAATTCTTTTTTTAAAGGAAAATATTTACGAACTAGAATTTATTTTGAAAAGATTTTTAAAAAAAATTGTTTTTGAAAAGATTTTTTTTCTTTTGAAAAAACTAACTTAAGTAAAATGCTTGTTTTTGAAATTTTTTTTATTTTTTTCTAATTTTGTTTGATTTTTTTTTTCATTTTCTATTTTTTTTCAAAAAAAAGATTTGAAAAGATTTTTTCTTTTGGATTTTTGTTATAAAAAAACTAAATGTAGGAGAATGTGATTTTTTTGTTTTTTATATATGCATGAACTAATGCAACTAAATGAATGCAAGGACATAATTACAAATTTTATGTCCTTAGTAACTCTTAACCCAAAATTGTGTAATCACACTTTGACTTAATCCAACAAAATGTTCTAAGCCAGATAAAGGACGGGAGTTATCGGT
Organism: Allium fistulosum; assembly: GCA_030737815.1. NCBI lineage: Eukaryota > Viridiplantae > Streptophyta > Magnoliopsida > Asparagales > Amaryllidaceae > Allium > Allium fistulosum. The sequence goes on along the minus strand of CM060901.1, from coordinate 934,292,264 downwards.
GCACCACGAACCACCGTAGCAATGCAACCAAAGGCTAAAGTACCTTTAGAGAAATAATCACTATAGTATTTACGAATTTCCGTAATATTTATGAACAATTATTGCTCTGCCATAGCCTAGACGCCAAGAAATTAGATTGTTGAAAGAAGACAAATTGTCAAGATACAATTAAACCCTAGATGAGCTCACAACTCCCTTAAGTCCAACGTCTAACCGTTATTATTAGTCAAATTCTAAGATGATATGCAATTTATGGGCCAAGGAAGGGATGATGAAATCCCCCACCATGTGTGGATTTGGGTATTGCTCTTAGAAAGAAAAATAAGATGATATGAATGCAAAACAGAAAATAAACGTGTATTAACAATGCAACTACGAATGAGATTTGATTTTGTTTTTGTTTTTGGATTTTTAAATGCAAGCAACCAACAATGCAAGGAAAATAAACAAGAGTCAAGAACACGATACCGGAACATGCAGAATTATTAGCAATTTTTTTTTAAGCAACGATTTTTAGCAAGCACTTTATTTTGGCAAGCAGTTCCTTTTGCAACCTGTAATTTACAACCTGAAAATTTGAACAAGGTGGATATATTTTTGTTTCTTTTTTTTAGTTTTTGTTTTTGAAAAGATTTTTTTGACTATGAGAACAAAATAATTTACACAACACAAAACTAACAACCTAGGTTTTCTTTTTCATTTTCTCTCTCTTTTTTTAACAAGAAAATCCCACAAGCCAACTTTAGAAAATGCAACTCAAAATTACTTTATAAACGAACGCAATCAAACTAAACAAAACAATTTCACAATAATTTTAGAAAGGTCAGCTGCGGTTTCAATTAATTCACAATCAAACTAAACGAAACTAAAAATTGAAAATCAAAATCACAATTCCTAATCAAATCAAAAATCGAACCGTGGGTTAATGGATTGGACTCGGATTTTAGGTCGACTAGGGGTTTGTAGTTCCCGTTGCTTTGCGGAGGTGGAGCATTGAAATTCGATGTAGTGTTCGCGGTAAGGAGATGGAAGTGGTAGGTTTTTGCGATTGAAGTGAGTTTGGGGGTTTTGGAATTTGGAATTGGTGGAGTTTAGGTTGAAGTTTAATATTCAGGTTGGCGTAGTTTGGATGATGGCGATTGGAAGTGGGTTTTGCAGTGTATAGGATGGCAGAAATTGTTGACAGTGATTGGTTTCTAGAAGTGGAGAGGAAGTTGTAAGAGGGTGGTAGTAGTAAAGGTTCTGTATGGAGGGACAAGGCAGAGGCAGGGAGAAGTTGAATTGCAGTGGGGTTGTTGAAGTTGCTGGAGGTCGTTGGAAATTGCGGAATTGGATTGGGTGATGTGAATGGAAGATGATGGATGGTGGTAACATATAAGAGAAGATGTACTTGGGTAGATGTGTTATGGCAGAGGAGTGTGGTGAAGTTGTATGAGGTAGTGGGTTGGATGTGATGATGGTGTAGATTGTTTGGGCAGAGGTGATTGAGGGTTGGTCGCGGTGGCAGTGGTGAAGTGTAAAGAAGTTCTAAAGTAGGTTATGGAAGTGTTCAGTTTGGCGAGGCAGTGGAGTCTGTATAGGAGAGTGAATGATGGATGATGTATTGGTTGATGGCGATGCTTGAAGCAGCAGTACCAGGGATGCTCGGGTTGTGCTGTGGTGTTGAAGACGTGTAAGTTGAACTTAGGTGGGATGGAACAATGCTGGAGTAGGATGAGGTGAGGATTTGTGATGGTGAAGGATGTTCAATGTATTTGAACTTGGAGAGGGTGATTCACGAGGTGGTGGAAGAAGGTGATTTGGCAGAAGTGGTTGTTAAAGGCTTGTATGGAATTGCAGGAGGATGGTGGTGTTCTTGATTGTTGTTGCTTTGATGAAATGGCAGAGGGTATGGAGTTTGCAGTTGTATAGAGAGTAAAGAAGTGTAGTTTGCTGTGTTGGTATTGATGAAGTGTGGGCAAGTATTTGATGCAGAGGGACAATTGATGAAAGACAGATTGGTTGAAGATTTTATGGTGATGTGAAGTGATGTTTCTAGAGGTTCATGATTATGGAGGTGTTTAGTCGGGTTTGGAGTATGGTAACTTATGGTTGATGCTGTTGTAGTTAGGTAGGAGGATGATGGTGGAGTGTTGATTTTGGTTTTGGACTGGGTTGCTGGAGGTTGCAGAGAAATGTAAAATGCAATGTAAATGAAAAAATGCAACTTGAAATGCAACACAAAATGCAATAGTAAAATGTAGCAAAGGAAATGCAGTGGATAAAATTATTTGGAAATAGTAAACACAAGACAGAATGCAAACAAATTAACTATGCACATAAACCAAAAAATGCAAATGCAAATGAACTGTTGTGGGTGGACTGTTTGGATGGTACCAGATTAAATGAAATGCAATGCAAACAAAAATTGCACAGTAGCCAGAATGAAAAAGTAAACATAAGAGAGAAATGTAAACAGTAACAGAAACTAAAATAAAAATGCAATGGATATGTTTTTTTTACTAAAGAAAGAAAATGTAAAACAAAGAAAAATTAATTCGAAAAGTAGAATTAAAATCAATTTTCTTTCCCCGGCAACGGCGCCAAAAACTTATTTAACGACGAATTTTCTATCGATTAGAGAACCGTCGAAAAAATATAATCGTTATAAAACCGTAAGCGCACAGTGTACAATCGTAGTACGTATGCGAGTACGGGCCGATCCACAGGGAAAGAATTAAATTCTAATATTACTCAATCAAATTATCTCAAAATTTTGAAATTGTTTTAAAGTAAGAAAACCGTAGAAAATAAACTAGAGCAAAAGTGAATAAAACTATGAGATTAAAGAGCAGTGTAGAGACAAATCCACTTTCAATCATTCATATAAATCAACACAAAATTTATCTATAATCCCTCCTTTTAATTTTAAGTACAAATGATTGATGTGTTTATTATAAGTATGCTTTATTTGTGCTATTAATTAGTACAACTTAAATCATCAATCTCTAACACATCATTAAAACCTACTTATCAACTCTCATGAAAATGACATGAAATTAAAAATAAAATCTATTTTAAGCATCTTCTGATTCTAGTTTGACTTATATCACCAAAATCACTTAGGCAAATGGTAAAATAATTTTGTTTACAATGGAATAAGCATATCCTATTTGAGATGTCAACATAGACTATCAAATTCACTAAAAAAAAGAAACATAAACTTCATAATTTTCGTTAAACACAAAAAAGTGATCATAAATGGAATCATTATGTTAATTTAATATGTTTCATGAGAGCTTCATTACTCTTAAATTGAAGTGTTTAGCTTCTCATTTTCGAATACGTGTTAACATAAATTGATTTCAACAAAAAAAACAAGGAAAATGAGAGCTAATTAAAAGAAAAGAGAGCTAACTACTTACATGAATTAAGACTAAATTAATTGCAAGAATTAAATTTATGCTACTAACATGAAATAAAAGGGGCATAAACTAAATAAGAGGAGCATAAAATAAAATAGCAATAAAAGAAATCAGGTAAACGAAAGCAAATAAGAAGAAAGCTAAGAAGCCATTAAAAACACATGTTATTTATCATTGATTTTGTGACTACAGTATTGCAAAAGAGAAGAAGATAATTATATGAAACATAAGGGGTATTTATACATGCTTAAAACTCTAATTCATTTTTAAGGGACTACCAAAAATGCCCTTCAAATTGTGTAACCTCCAAGTAATCATTAGGGACTTAATTAATCCCCATTAGCATGCCTTTAAGTCTTCATTAACATGTGCATGTGATTTTAATTGCATGAATTCTTTGATTTCCTTTCTTCAATTACTTTCAACATATGTGCATGCTTACATCCATGATGCATCTTCATATTTGCACTCCATTTCCTACAAATAAAAATAAAAATGTGCAAATAAATTTTCTCAAAATTAATCCTTACACACAATTACTGTTTTCCCTTCAAATGAAGATGAATGAATGATGATTTGAAAACAATTTAGATTTTGGTTTAAACATGTAAAATACCCTAATATGCTCATTTATTTTAATAAAAGAAGATTAAATATGGAACTAAAAATATACACTTTTACCTACACATCAGAAATTTCCAAGAAAGAAAACGAGATGGAATGGCCCTCAACTTCCTACAAATTATTTGGTGCATTTTGAAAGAGGACCAAAAAGACCAAAGCGGAAGTGTTGGATGTTCTAGATCGTGTGCGGTGCATTGCTATCGAATGCACAAATCAGCTTGAAGACTACGTGTTTGGATTAGCTCCCCCCACACAGTCCCTAGCTTTGTCTCCTTCGCATCCGCATTCCTTTTTGCCTATGTTTCCTGGTTTAGAGTAGTCCACTTTAGCTGAAGAGCTTCGTCAAGAGAAGGTTAAGTGCATTACGGCTAGCCCAGCAATTCCGAGCATGATTGACATCTTTAATCATTTCTAGCAAATACTTAAGTTTTCTATGCAACCATGCTGGATACGTTTTTAAAAGACAAGACATAGGGAATCCATGAGCTGGTTTCAACTATAAGCCAGGGCTTCAAGCTGTTAATGCACCTCAGCGTTCATCGGTTATCTTAAATGAGATAACCCAGCCCTCTACATCCTAAGCTCGCCACAGAGGAGGAAGGCTCCTATCAGTGGAGGACTTAGGGTCTGACTAGGATCTACTAGTAATTCATGGGTCTTAAGCATAAAACATGCATGTTTCCTGTTGTTTTATATATGTCTAATATTTCATGATGATTTGTGTGGAAATTCAGTAAAGATTGAAGAGTTGTGTGTTTGCCTTTGGAACCTTATGTAGATGCTCGACCTTTTCCTCTACTCGTATAATGTGAATCGCTTTTTCTTGATTTTCTCATAATTCTTAATTTTGAATATATTCTGACTTTATAATTTTTGAACTTTGTGTTACCATTTTGAGCTTTGTCGTGCACTTGTCATGATCTGCCCCAATTGGGGTGCAGTTTATTATGTTTTAACTATGAAGTCATGCCGTGTATTTATAAAAGAGGCTTTGCACTGAAGGTCCCTATTTTCGATGTTGTTGTAAGGAGAGTCCCTATGATAATGAGTATGTAAATTAAGTCCCTGTTTTTTTTCTAAATCAGAAAGTGCAAACTATCTTGCGCTTTTCTTATAGAAAATGTAAGTTAACTTGCACTTTTGAAAAATTTAAATTTTTTTGAAAATTTCAAAATTTTCAAAAAAAAATTCAAAATCAAAAAGCGCAAACTAGCTTGCACTTTCCTGATAAAAAGTGCAAGTTAACTTGCGCTTTTCAAACATTTTAAAATTTTCGAAAATTTTAAAATTAAAAAAAAAGTTAAAAATCAGAAAGCGTCAAGTTAACTTGAATTTTTTTAAAATTTAAAAATTTTCAAAAATTTCTAAAAAATTCAAAATAAAAGTGCAAACTAGCTTGTGCTTTCCTGATAAAAAATGATAGAAAACGCAAGTTAACTTGCGCTTTTTAAATTTTTCAAAAGTTTTAAAATTTTCAAAATTTTCAACAAAAAAAATTCATAGTCAAAAAGTTGCAAGCTAGCTTGCATTTTCTGTTAGAAAAATGCAAAACACCTTGCCTTTTCTATTTTTCAAAAAAACAGGGACTAAATTTACATATTATTATCTACAGGGACTTTTCTTATAACAACATTAAAAACAAGGACCTGTGACACTTTCCTTGTTTATAAATTTTATTCATGCGCGTGATTTATACTAGTTCGGATAGCCCAATATCGTACGTCCAATGTAGTATTGCCTGAAAATATGAGCAATGTAATTATAACTCAAATCTGGTTTGTAAGTAAATTAAATCGACAAACGGATTTTAATACTAGTTCGGATTGTCTAATATCCCTATGTCCAGTTTATCATTCACTACAAGAAAATCAGTCATTGGTTGTAGAAATTTGTGGTATTCGATATGTAACTGCAACTAATAATATTATCCCCTATATTATAAATGTAACAAAAAATTTACACTATCACGCCTTAACAAAAAAATTACCACCTTAACCTAATAAGGTAATAGAAAATTTTCCTATTTACTATTCATCTATTACTTAGAAAATTTTATCCTCTACCACTTGTAACCTAATAAATGTAACAAAAAATTTCCCCCTTTACTTCAACAAAATCCATCTTGCCTTTCATTTTCGATTCAACCATTCCTTCATTTTCATTGTCACTATAGCACTTCGTCGTTCTACTCCTCTTCACATCGTCGCAGTAGCCCTCCAACAAGAATTTCTCTTCACGGTACCCTAAATAGGTATATTTAGGTATGAATTTTCAATCGATTTTGTGATTCTAATTGGATTTTATATCAATTTGTATATTTTTGGGTCCTACATAAACCCTAACTATAATAGTTGATTTAACCCTAACTGGGATTCGATAGTCTTTGTATCGGTTAAAACTTGTGATCAAATGTGCATTGAGCTCATTTTGAGAATCCTTCAGAATTTTGTATTATCAACAATTTGTTGTGTTGGTGCTTTGTTCATGTTCATTGATGTCATTTGATATTGATTTGCAACTGAACAAAATTTAAGGATAATAAATTTCATACTTTGATGTTATACTGCATTTTCTTTGTCATTTTTTCAAGGAAGAATGAATGAAGAAATAAAATTTCTGTTTTATTTGACTACTAAAATTCCAATTTTATCTATTTGTTTACAATAGTAGAAAAGAATTATGTGTAAATCAAAAATTCATATGATACTATAGAGCATCATGTTAGACTGACTGTCTATGAATATTAATAGCTAAAATAAATTATAAAATTTTATTTTTAATTTTATATTTACTAATAACTTACATGGAGAATACATTACCAGTTTAAAATTTAATAAGTCATGAACACCAAGTACATGCTTATTACTTGTTTCAACTTTATAACTAGAACTTTTACTATTTAACTTACCTTCTGAAATATTTTTACTTTTTATTGCACACTTAGAACTACTTAGAAAACTATTTTAAGATAATTATAATGAATAGTTGTTTACAAGTAGAGGAAATTCCAGGAATTGTCGAATCTCTTCGTACTTTGTTATTGCTCGTAAAGTATATGTTCGTGACAAGTATTAAATAAACGACAGTTACTGAAGTTCTTGGCATATTGATTATTTGAACAATAAAGTTCATAATTTTTAATGGTGACTTGTGAAAGATGTTTTTAATGCAGAAATTTAATGTTTTTACTATATTTTTAGTCAGTAGTAAACCACATCCTGGAAATCAGTGTGCTCCTAGATCCTAATATCTAAACACTAGTTCACAGTCAAATAATTATTTAACTGAAAATTTCTTTTTATACGTGTGTGTAATAGTTAGAACTTAAACTATTCTTTTTAGAACACTTGTTTGGAGTAGGTACGGTTATACTCCTAATTTTAAAGTGAAAAAAATGGTTTTGAAATGGGTAACTTAACCTAGTTAGATATTTGCTTGTTTTAACAAATCTCCTCGAAGTTGCTCCAGTTATCTATCTGTTGTGATGATTAACTATTTTTATTTAACCCTTAAGCGAAAGGTTATTTTCTCTACTATCCTAAACCTTAGTTATTCTGAACCTATAAATCAAACTATCATTAGTTATTTGCATGCATACGTTTCTTCGTACTATGTTCACAAAATCAGTGCAGACTAAAAGATTGCTTATATTTTATTATTTGCTAGTCCACCTTTTCAATGTATTGAAACAAATAACTATTTGAAAGATTCTGTATCCTGTTAAAAAAACACACACTTGCTTAGATTTTTTGGTGCCACTTTTGAAGTACTAATGCTTTTAAACTGCACTTAGTTGTTGGAGATTAAAAAATACATAAATGTCATGGCTATTCGATGATTCAATTCAAAATAATTTCATAATAATTTATTGTTGTGTATAATGGTTAACCATTCAACGTATATATTAATTATTTAGCATATACATCAATCCTTTGGAATTTGCATTGTTAATGTTTTATATAATCATTAATATATACATTCCAATGATACTAAGGATATTTGTACATGTAATTATATTTTAGTTTAGCAATTTTGTACATAATTAACCCAAGTTAGCAATTTTTGAAATCTTAGTGAACACACAATGTACCAATTCTAGCAATTTTAAATAAGAAAAGTCATGCATAATATAACTTCAATGTTATATGACCTATTACATACCTAGATGTAATAAGTTTAAATATTACATACCTAGATGCAATATTACATACCAAAGAGTAATAACTTCAGTGCGTGTAGTTCTTTGTTTGATTATGATAGATGTTATCCAGCAAATTAGTCACCATCCTTAAGAAGAAATTAAAGATTTACTTCCTGATTTTCTAGCATTTATTACCTCAAATAATTAATAAAAACCAGCCATATCTCCACCATAAATACCAATTCATTACCCATCAAAACCGGATTTAATGCCCAATAAATACCATGATAACCTGCTTATTTATTACTAATTAATGCCAACCATTTCCATATCAAATATTCCTTAATTCCCTTCATCCTTACCTTAAATAAGAAGATTATGATGCAATTAATATCAGCCTAGTCAGCGTCACTACAATTCAACACGAACACTGGATCAAGGCTTACAGCTATAAATACACCTAACATTGCAAAAGAAAAGGGGGACCGAAACAGAAAATGTGACTTCTCCTCTCCTCCTCAAAAATCTCTTGTGATATGAAACTACAAGTGATAAATAAATTCAAAGTGGATGTAGGCTATAGATTTCGCCGAACCACTATAAAAATTTCGTGTCTCTTTTATATTTTCTTCTTTTTATCTGCTTATTTTGTGATTTGTGTTGCTGTTTTCTGGATTACCTTAAGGCTGGTGCTTTCACACTCAAATCAGGGTGTTGATCCATTTTTTGGGTTAACATTTTGGTGTTTTCATTGAGAGTTGAACTTAGGAATCTTAGATCTGAAACTTATTCTATGTTAGAAAGAAGATCCAACTCCAGATCTGAAAGAAAAAATTTTGATCCAGAAAACAGGTTCCTAGATCTAGCTTTTAGAAGATGAAGAAGCCTCATACAAGGAAAAGCGCTATGGAAGGAACTCAGCAAGGGGGTAGCCAAGAGGCATCCTCTCATTCAAACTTTCCTTCTACCATGAAGAAAATAACTGGGGGCAACCACCAAGGACCAGAAACAAGGGGCATGCAAAGCCTTTCACTCAGATAAGTACCGGACTCTAGGGTCTGCTAATCAAATAGAAATTATCATCAACTGAACTGAACTAAAAAAAATGAGATCTAGAATTTAGATTCCTTTTTGCATTTGAATTGTGCATCATCAAAAAATGTTTTAAAGGTTAGCATTTGGGAAGCGATTTACTCATGTAAGAGATCCCGAATGTAAGCGGTCCAATGCTCTGATTCCTTCCCCAAGTGCGACACCTCATAAAAAAAATGATTTCTTGCATAAAACTAGTTTTAAAGGTTAGTGCTTAGAGAACGACTTACACATGTGATGAGCGACCCAAAACGGTCCACAGCCATGCTCTGATTCGTTCCTAAGGGCGACACCTTTCAAAAATCTTTACAACATCGTTCTTGCTTTCAATCAAAGGTTATAGAAGCGACCTGAGAACTCCTCTCTAAAGTATCTCTTGAATATGAATGCTCTCGAATAGAAATGATTAACTCTATCTCCTTGTGCAGGAATGGTCCGACACTTAACATCTGTCAAACATCCAAAGAGATGAGAATTTGATGCCGACAAATTTACTTTCACCAACACAAGTTCTTGAGCGAAGCATACCTCGTTGCCAACAAGGCATACTTTGGGGGGGGGGGCAAATGTTATCCAGCAAATTAGTCACCATCCTTAAGAAGAAATTAAAGATTTACTTCCTTATTTCCTAGCATTTATTACCTCAAATAATTAATAAAAACCAACCATATCTCCACCATAAATACCAATTCATTACCCATCAAAACCGGATTTAATGCCCAATAAATGCCATAATAACCTGCTTATTTATTACTAATTAATGCCAACCATTTCCATATCAAATATTCCTTAATTCCCTTCATCCTTACCTTAAATAAGAAGATTATGGTGCAATTAATATCAGCCTAGTCAGCGTCACTACAATTCAACACCAACACTAGACCAAGGCTTACAGCTATAAATACACCTAACGTTGCAAAAGAAAAGGGGGACCGAAACAGAAAATGTGACTTCTCCTCTCCTCCTCAAAAATCTCTTATGATATGAAACTACAAGTGATAAATAAATTTCAAAGTGGATGTAGGCCATAGATTTCTCCGAACCACTATAAAAATTTCGTGTCTCTTTTATCTTTTCTTCTTTTTATCTGCTTATTTTGTGATCTGTGTTGCTGTTTTCTGGATTGCCGTTAAGGCTGGTGCTTTCACACTCAAATCAGGGTGTTGATCCATTTTTTGGGTTAACAACAGATAACCAATTTCTACGTCAAAGTTTGGAAACTTATTTGCCTTCATATATCGATGATGGAAAAAGGTTGGGTTTTTTTAAACAAGTGATAATACAATGCTTAACACGTAATCTAATATTAAAACACAGTTTTTGTAACGACTCCACTATGATACCCATATTATTAAAGAACATAATAAATAATGTCATCTAATAATATGGAGAATACGGCTTGTTAAAGGCGACCAAATGTGAATATGACTTTAAACTAACACTGACACGTCATACTTACCTTTTCACTGAATCTCTAGGATAAAATTTGACGTGTACACTCTCAGTTCAAAGAGATAAACACATTGGTTTCTTAGAATGGGAATAATATATCATATAGAATGGAAATCACGGATCACATCTGAATAATATATCTTATACATATACAAACTGTGAGTCTACAAAATAAAATACTAGACTCACATAATATATAAGTGCTACAATTCTCTAATCTCAAATATACATCTCAAAATATATATGTATATATACGAAATACTAGATGAAATAAAGTAAAAATCAAACAGCTTATCCCCCAGCTAGCCCAACCATCCAAAGGTCTACATATCCTGTAACTTGAAAAGTCTCGACCTGACTCGAACTTAAAATAATACTCGGGTCAGACTATTTCTAAATATCTAAAAGGGTGAGAACAAGATATAACACCAGAACAAATAACATATAAGTAAATCCAGATACCCAAGATATAACAAGTCATATAATTAATTTATCTCAGAATTTACTTCATGGCACGGATATAAATATATTTGGTCGCAAACAAATATCATCACCAAATACTGATCATTCAGAAAACAAAACACAATAACTCAAATACACAGAAACCAATTCCATACCGATCATCCATCTGATCGTACATTAATCTTACCGATTGTCCATATCGTGCAAACATTTTGGTATCACTCATACTGATCTAATACCAAGGATCATCCATACCATAACACAAAATCTCGACCGATCATAAGGATAAGGAAAATCCCAAATCTCGACCGATCAAAATGATCAGGGCAACCATGACTCGAAAACTCTAGTTTATTATATATATATATATATAAGTTTGGAAAGAAATCGAAGAGTATACCTCTTAAGAATTTATCGGTCCCACCGAACCCTAAAAAGAATATACTCTAAAGTGCCAAATACTATCACTTTTAGTAATCACTAGAACTTAACCAAATGTCCTATACCACATGGTGAAGTTTCAGTATTTACTAGAAGCTAGTAAATTTCACTCATTATGGATACCACTGGAAAACCTGAACTATATTCTCTTAAGGATCTGGAAGCCTCATGTCGCATACCAAAAGAGAATAAAACTCTAAAGTGTTAAGTACTTCCTAATAGAAATCATAAGAATTTAACCAAGACATCCCATATTACCTGTGAAATTCGAGTATTCACTAATGGGCTAGTAAGTTCCACTCAAATATTTTATTTAATAATTTATACCATATTCGATGAACTGTTAGTTGAGAGCATTTAAACCAATCAGTAACACTAAATCGATTATTAGCACTCCTCACATTATAGAACTAAGACTCTCAAAACAATTTCTCTTTTGAGTTTACCATTAAGAAAACATTATTATAATTTTCCATATATCCGAATTATTCCAAAAGTACTTATTTTATGAAACCAAGATTTCCCATGTTCCAAAACCATTTATAATTAAAATTCCATAAAGTTACATTGTTCACAAGTTTGTTCCAAAGGCCATATATATATATATATATTTATGTATGTATATGTTCCAATTTCTTTTTTTTTAAAGATCCATAGCTTGCAAATCATTTTCTAAAAACTATATATTCATATTCCAAACCCGAATTAATACACACTTGTTTTATAACAACTTAGTTTATATTTTCAATAATCCATATTTTTAGATCCATAACTCTTTATATTAGAAATAATTGATATGCATATATATTTATATAATCACTTTATTAAAATCATTTATGAAAAGAAATTAGATTGAGATAGAAAATATAATTTGAAATATATATATCATAATAGACTACTCTTTCACAAATATCTTTTCATTCCAAACCATATGAATATTAATCAATTTAGACATAGGTTTACACATTCCAAAATGCATTCACAAATCCGGATATCATATTGAAATTATCATGAACTAGAACATATATCAATGCACACAAAATATAAAGAAAACCCCAAAAAAGAAATATTCAAATGGGTGATCGGGCATCAACCAGGAGCTGTAATAGCTCCAGGAATATGTGCTACCAATGCACTAGCACACCCTACCGATCCATCGGTTAGGACAAAACCTGGAGCAACTACAGCTCCAGATTTCGCTTTGGCGACCCGTCGATGGTGAAATAATAGCCACTGATGGTTTTAACCTCAAGGAAACTGATTTTAGTAAAATGCAAACATAAATTAAACTACATCGTGATGGTTTGAAGGATCAAATAACAAGGATTTTCAATAAACAGAAAATTCCATAATAGAAAATGCAAACACCTTAAGCAATTTAGATAAATTCAACATCCAATTCATCAAAAACAGCAAATACATCCAATATGAATCTAGAGATAGATTGTGTGAGTTGTTAACTCACCTTTATCACTTGAATTTTATGAATAAAACCCGGATTCTCCTATGCTAACACCTTCCAACCGTAAGCCCTATGTTTATTTTAGAAATTTGGAAACAAAAGATTACAGCCCTAAACAAAAACTGAAATTAATCAACTAATTGAACACACTAAAGGATGGAAAAGATTACCTGAAGTTGATTTCTATATTATTGATCAAAACCCCTATGATTTGGTCTGGGATTTGGTTGATTTAGGTTCTATGGATAGAGGATAACTTATGTTTTCGTTTACGGCAGAAAGAAAATGAAAATGAGATAATTATGTACGTAGCTTTTTACTTCTCATTTCTTATTCTTATCTTCTTGGGCCAAAAGGGTATGTTATAAACCCAATAACAAGTGTTGCAAATTTATAAAGGAAGTATTACTAAATCTTACTTTGTTTTATCACTTATAAACCCTTATTTTGCACTAAACAAAGTTCTAAAATAATTATAAATTGATTTCTCAATTTTACCAAAGCCAACTAACAAGTAAAAATCCTTATTTCTAACATTATTGAGATAATATCTAAAATTAAATATTTTGAAAATAAAAGTAATTCACATATAAAAATAAACTATTAATTATAAAATATCATTTTGAAGAATAAACCTCAATTTTAATATTTTTGTCTAAAATGCCAAATTTAAATTATTGATTTAATGATATTTCAAATTTAAATTTAAATTCTCTTTAAGACATTAAACTCACTTCTTAATTAAATTAAATCAACTATTCTCAAAAACAAGATTTAATTTCACAATTTAATTTCACAAATCACAATTTAGAATTTATTATCCATAATTAAACTTAATTAATTAGGTAATTAACAATAGGGTTATTACATTTTTTTAATTTTTGTCGTAGAACTAGCATAGAGTACCAACAAGGAAATTTGAATTTCATGTGTGATGCAAAGAGGAATGTAAGAAATCTAGAAAAAAATTTATGCCCCTACATAGATTGTCAGAATCTTAGTCGTCATAATGACCACATCATCGTTGAACATTTAATTATGAAAGGAATGGATCCTAGATACAAGAGTAGTACATCGTATAACAATGGTGAAGAGATAAATATAGAGAAGAAAATAAAGTCATTTGACATATATGATTTATTCAATATGATTCACTATGAAGATTAAGATTTTGAATTTTTTGATGATGATGGAGATGATATTGATCCTTAGAGAAGAGTGGATGGGTTACTTAAGAATTTGGAAGGTGCAAAGACTCCATTGTATCCTGGTTGCATAGAACATATAAAATTATCTATCATCACCGTCCTATATAATCTTAAATGTGAGACTGGCATGTTTGATAGTGGGTTTGATAAGTTTTTAACTGTGAAACATTTAGTTTTGCCGAAGGATAGCGTGCTTACCAAAACTATATATGAAGTAAAGAAATTTCTTAAAGTATTCGACATGAATTTTGAAAAGGTACATGCTTGTGAGAATGTATGTTGCCTTTTCAGAAAAGAATACAAAGATTTAGGTACTTGTCCAAAATGTGGTTCTTTGAGATGGAAGAAAAATCAAGATACTAAAGAGATACAAAATATTCCAGTTAAAGTTTTGAGATACTTTCCCATAATTCGGAGATTTAGAAGAATGTATAGATCTCAAAAGATGGTAGGATTTAAGATGGCATTTTAATAATAGAAGCAATGATAGAAAAATGTGTCATCCTGTGGATTCTATTGCATGGAAAATAATGAATGAAAAGTGGAAATCTTTTTCATTCAATCCATGCAATCTTAGACTTGGTCATGTTACAGATGGATTCAATCCATTTTCCATGTTGAGTTCGAAATATAGTTGTTGGCCGATAATGCTCGTGACATACAATCTCTCGCCTACGTTGTGTGAAGAAGTAAAACATTATGTTAATTTTACTTATTCTAGGTCCAAAGCAACCCGGTAATGATATTTATGTATATTTAGAATCTTTGGTGGAAGACCTGCATTATTTGTGGTATAATGGAGTTGATGTTATGATGCATTTAGTAAAACATTGTTTAAACTAAATGAAATTTTTCTATGGACGATTAATAATTTTCCGGCTTATGGAAATCTTGATTGGATGTCGTGTGAAGGGGGAAAAAGCTTGTCCATTATGTGGTGTCAATACTCATTGTCGTTGGTTGAATCATAGTCGAAAGAACATCTACATGGGCCATAGAAATTTCTACCTATTTTAGATTCACGGAGGAAACAAAAGGCATTATTTGATAATACCATAGAGAAAGGTAGTGCTCCTAGAGTTATAACTAAGAGAAACATTTATGCATTGTTGAAGGATTTTCCAAATGATTATGGAAAAGAAAAGGATGGAGAAGAAAAGTAAGGAGAGGAAGTGTGTTCATGATACATAAGATGAATATGATAAGACTACCGATCCTACGAAAATGGAGCTATATAGGTGGGAAAAAATATTGAATTTCTTTGATTTGCCATACACTATAAGAAAAATAGTCTTTTATAGCGGCATATAGCCGCTATTAATCACAACCATAGCGGTTTGATAAGCGCTGTATATCGACATGTTATAAAAAACTGTTGAATATTTATAACACAAAATATGCCGCTATGGTTGAGCTTAGTTTTATAACGCAAATTCGCCGCTATGGTACGTTAATTCAATAGCTCATTATAGCCGCTATAATACAACTAAATCTCAACGGAACTGGAAATCTTTATAACACCATTTTGCCGCTATAAAATATTTATTCAATAGCTCATTATAGCCTCTATAATTATAAAGGCATTTTACCCAATATTTTTGGATGTGGCTGTATCAAGCTTTTTACCAGACATTGCAAATATGCTCAAAATTACACAAGCTCCTAACTGCAAAATAAAAACTGGACAAAAGAAAATTATATCTACAATAAACATGTGATTAAATGAACATCAAGCCAGAAGAAGACCTAGGAAAGAGACATGTAGAAAGCAATGAACTAAAAAATTAAAGTCTGCAAAGATAAAATACTGATCACAGCATTCTGTCAAAGTTTATAACAAAACACAACAAACTAAATCCCTTATTTACATAGTCTGCCACATGTAAGTTCGGATATATCACAATAAAACGCTAAGAGAAACACGAAAAAAAGACCCGACATTATACTGGCAAAACAACAAAGAACTTCAAGATCTCTTCTTCCTTTTCTTCTCTTCTTCAGATTTCTGACTTGCATTCTTCAACTGCAAACATATTTCATATCAATCAATAGTTAATATTAAAATGCCAAAAAGAGTGAAAAACAAAAAGGACCAAAGCATGCATAATATAAACTGCATAAAGTTATTTCTGTAAAATGGTTATTTTTCAAGTATGTAAAATGAAAAAATATTCATGGTTACATAACAGGTAACATAATCAATGTTTTATAGCTTGCTTCAATTATTATATTCAGTATTTATTTTGAATTTTTATCAATTTATCATTTTACTAATCATAATGATTCAATATATATTTTACTCAAATTTGTTTCATGTAAAAGATCTTTTAATTAGGGTAACTATTACACCAAGAAGAGATGAATATGGTTTTGCTTCATCATGCTGATTCATGCCCACATACTTTATCTTCATGCTTTTCTAAGTTAAATAATTAACTCTTAATTTCTAAACCACCTAGCTTTGGTTACTATTTCCATACCTTGCTTTAAAATATTACTTTAACTGATTTATCATATTTACATATTACCGATCAAAATTATTCAACATGAAAGAACACTGTATCTGGGTGTTCCTCTATTCACTAGTAAACTAAAGCAAGAGATTTCTGGCCACTATTGGACAAAATAAATAGAAAAATTAACAATTGCAATAATAAGTTGTTAAATATAAGTGGCATAATTGAACTTAATAAAACTGTTATTTATCCCATTATTGATTTCTAGATGCATTTTTGTCAGACCCCATGTCCGTTATTAAGAAGAAAAACTCGATATGCTCAAATTTTCTATGGCAAAGTATATCCCACAAATTAAATTGAGCTGATGTATGTAAACAAAAAGTAGGTGGATTTGGTATACTAAAATTGGAAGATTTGTCGTAAGCGAACATGTTAAAACTTAACATCTGATTGTTTGGGGGCATGGTGGACTAGAAATAGATAATGTCACAATAAAAAAAAATTGGGTTGTCCAATTTGATAATAATTCATATTACAGTTGGAAAACACTTATCGAAGCAAGGCAAATGAGTAGAGGATTGATTAACAAAGAAACAACAAATAGCAAAGGCACTAGTCTTTGGTTTGATCTATGGATTATCTTTAACTGACCTATTGGGATGGCAGGAAATTTCTACACTGGGTGGCCCAAACAGGAAGGTTTCTACTTCTCAAATCCAACTTCCTCACGCATACTCTTAGTGTTGTAAAAAAAAAGCAGCACTTGCGCTATTGGTCCAGTCTCTTTTAAAATAAGATAATTTTCAAATACACATTTCTGCTTTTTATATGGAAGTAAAGTTTTGGTTATAAAACAATGTAAAATTGCAATTACTTTTCTGTATCCAAAAAATAATGCTCACCAAAGATAAGAAGAAGAAAAAATAATTTCTCACCTGTAGTTAGTATGGGCTCCAGCACCATTCCAATCTCCCTATTAGTAAAAACAACGAGTATGATTTAGTTGTTGATGTTTGTTAATACAGTGCAAAATACACATAATCATAGCTCACAAAAGTTTATGCTTTTGAAAATTAAACTTGACTTAAAGGAACGGTTTTATTTTATTTTTTCAAAGAAAAGAAAAAGGAGGTACCATTGTATTCGGAAAGATCAAACTTACATTTTCTCCTATCACACAATGCAGTATTTTTAAACAAATTATAATGTAATCATGTTAAAAATAATATTTTACCGGAATAGGTTTGGGGTCAAATGATAAGACCACTCCGACAACCTCGGTAATCCTCTGTTCACATGATAAGAACGTTAGAAACGTAATATAAATAAAACTGCAATGACTATAAAATATATACAAGAGTGCTATCTGAGAAGGAACATATGCATTTACCTCGAGAATATAACGAGCAACCCACAATTCATCTCCAGCTGAGATGCCAACAGATGGACCAACTTGAAATTCCCACTACATTACACACACACAGTTGATTTTCAGCAAGATGACTTTGTATGATAAAGACCAAATTAAAGGTACATGAAGTAACTAGTTGCATACTTGACCAGGCATGACTTCTCCATTAATGCCGCTTATGTTGATTCCTGCATAAAGGCAAGCCTTATAGTGTGCATCCACAATATCACGCCTAAATGCTTTATCAGCACCAGCAGAGCAGTAATATGGCCCCTATAAAAAAACAAATTTCTAAATTTTCACTTGCTTACTTCCATTAACTCAAAGTCAAGCTTCCACTAAATGAACATTGTCATTTATTATCGGGTCCACCCCTTCCTGCAGCTCACACAGGTGACTTCGCCCATGACAAGCAAATGACAGGTCCAAATGTAGAAGGAATCTGTATGTTATTAGTTGTTACAAATGATTATTACCAATATACTAAAAAGGAGCAAACAATATTCATTAGTTGTATGTACTTCCTATTGTTATGGTAGTATGGAAGAAGCACTAAAAGAACTAATGGTCACTAAAGATCTAAAGCAATGGTTGAAGGAACATGACATCCGCATTACTTTGGAATACGCACTGAATCCATCTTGCTAAATACAAGTCCCCATAATTATCTAAACAAGCTATTGTTACATGCTTAATGGCAGCTTAAGTTTCTTGGTGATTATTTGCTAGCTGGATGAACTAAGACCGCTTGTAACAACATGAGCCAGATTTTATGCTTTCAAAGTTGCAACATAAACAATTACATTTGCTCCAAATAAATGCTCCAGGATAAACACCCAAATGACTACTATAAACCATTACTAGAAAATTAGTAAAACACTGAAAAAATAACCCAAAAATAAAACAAATTACACAACAATTTACATATGAAACCAATGACCAATAGTACAGTAGTGAGATCAGAATAAGTAATAAAAATTCACCAGCATTCCTTCAACATCGTCCGTACAGACATGCGCAAGTCACAAAGTAGTTGAAATCCACCTCCAAACAAGCGCAGAATACCCTCAAGAGCCGCCTGAGGCAGCCCCACCATCCCCAACTGACCTTGCTATCTCCACACGATTTGAACAAGCGAATCTTGTACTTCCGATGCGCAAATCGCCAATTGGGGAGCGCTACGGCACAGACTTTGATTTGCGATGAATGTTTTTATTTTATTTTTTGATTACTATTGGGTAATTGGTTTTGTTTACCCAGGGGGATAGACTTACCATGAATTGGGAACAAATATCGACGACGGCTGGGATTTGCTAATTTTCTGTTTGAGGAGTGGAAATAATTTGGGAAAGAATGAAGAGGGAAGAAGAAAAGAGTGAAATAATTTTAGGAGGAGGGAAGAGCAAAATAATTAGATGAGGACGCGGCCAAAGGAAATAATTGGCGGTAGAAACACAACCAAACACTGGCTCCAAATAAAAAAAATTGGAATAAACAATAACACAATGAAACAACGCGTTATAAATTAGCGTTACAAAAGACTATTTTTCTTATAGTGATATTGGGAGGTTAGTGGTTAATTTATTTGCTTTTCGTTGTTTTAACAGAAGAAAAATATTATAATGAGTTATAGTTTTGATTTCACAGGAACTTCCATTACGCCACAATTTAGATGCGATGCATCTGGAGAAAAACATTGGGGAAAGCATATTGGGCACGATGTTGCATGATAATAAATCAAAAGATGGAACCAACTGTAGAAATGATTTACAACATTGGAAAATTCTACATGAGCTTCATGCACAACCTCATGGGATTAAAACATATCTTCCACCTATTTCATATATGTTCTCAAAAATCTGAGAAAAAAATATTTTGCAAAAGATTGTACGATTCCAAAGGACTAGATGGCTACTGTTCAAATTTGAAGAGTCAGATTTCGTTGTAGGATTGCAAAAATTAATGGATTAAAGTCACATGATTACCATGTATTGATGCAACACTTATTGTCAGTAGCATCGAGAGGATTAATATCAAAGAAGCAAGAAAAGAAATAATCCGCTTATGTTATTTTTTCAACAAATTATATCAGCGTGTTCTTGATAGAGAAAAGTTGGAATAAATCAATGTTGAGATCATTGAAGTTTTATGCCAGCTTGAAAAAATATTTACACCATCTTTTTTGATACAATGGTACATTTGTCAATTCATTTTAGAAAAGAAGCATTAATGTGTGGATTGGTTCATTTTAATTAGATGTACCCATTCAAAAGATATATAAAGACACTCAAAGATTGTTTAAGTAACTATGCACAACCAGAGGGATGCATTGCATAATCCTATCTTTAGAAGAATGCATGATATTTTTCAATGAATTTTTGAAAAAATCAGGAGATATAGAGGAGAAAGAAGCTTGAAATGAAGATTTTGAAAGTAGTGTTATACTCGAGGGATGTCCAATTTCAATGTCCAAGGCAGTTACATTGTTAGATAATGAGAAAGAAAGTGCTCATTTAGCCGTGTTAATGAGTATAACTATGGTGGAACCATTTACAGAGTAAGTTTATGATACATTGTGTACATAATGCTAAATATAATTTATAATCACTTGTTCTATACTAGTTTGCATTTGGAAGAATTAGAAAATCCAGACCGGTGCATGAGAAAAAAATGTGACCTTACTTTGGGAAACACAAACAAAAAATTTTGCTGATTGGATTAAAAGGAAGGTTAGTTGGATTTTAAATATATTCTCATTTGACTAATAATATTGCTCTAAAATATTCATGCTAAATGAAATTTGTTGTAGATACCAATTAACTCCAAGTATAACAATGAAATGTTAAGATGGATTTCTTTGGTTGAAGAATGATGCCTTCTCTTACAAAAGAGATATCACCAATAGGCAACGTTTTCATATAAAAGATGTAGAGAGAGAAACTCAAAATAGTAGGGTGACTTTTGATGCGACTACTATGTGTAGAACAAGTGCAATAAATATGTCTCAAGTGGTTGATGTGGTCACTTATTATGGAATATTGATAGATATAATTTTATTAGATTATCATTTATTTTATATTCCTATTTTTAAGTGTCGTTGGACGTATAAAGGAAATTGAGTAAACGTTGATGATGATGGGTTTACTCTTGTTTATTTACATCAAGCATCGTTTTCAAGAGATCCATGCATACTTGCATCTCAAGCAAGACAAGTATTTATTCAAGAGAAAATGATTTTTCTAATTGGTATGTTGTGATGAAAACACCATCAAGAAGTTTTTGTGATTTAGAGACAAATGATTGCATCGAGGAAGATATCCAAGTCGTGGAAGATTGTGAAATAATCGAAAAGGATGATGAAGATGTTAGCTATGTTAGGGAGAATTTTGAAGCCATACTTGAGTAGATTATATATTCTACATGAACATGATTATTAATTTTTCAGTGGCATTGTAATATGAAGGTAGGCTATCAACTATTAGTTTTGGTTCACTAAAGTCACCTTTCATAAGAAAATTGTGTGACAACCTATTTATCCATTGTTTTATTCTTCTTGCCTTGTAAGTACAATTTAAATGAACTTGTGAAACCAACTCCCACTATTTCCATTTATACAACATAGTGATACTATTGATACAACATGGTGATGTGACCTACATATGCAAATGTTAACTATAACTGTGACAAGTAATCCACATTTAAATATATGATATACTGCAATTTCTGTAAATTTACATGTACTATCAATGAAACCACATACTTATAGATGAATGTGTCCTTGTTTTGCTTGGTAATTGTGTTGCAATTTGAGACCATCTTAAAAGTCAACTAGTTTTGGAGCAAAAGAAACATCATCGAGTGAAAATATAATATAGGAGTGTAACTTAAATTTCCTGTATTGTCCTTTTTTTGCTAAGGTTTTTGGTATGGACTGGACTTGGGAGGAAATCGACAAGCAATAATAAGCAAGCCTAATACCAATATTCTAATGATTTTATAAGTTGTGTTCTATTAATTTAATAAGCATAGTATCTCTTGATACTAAGCTTACAAATACCTTGTCTATTTACTAACTTAATTTAATCATTTAATAAAAATAGATTCCACTATATGTTTGATACTAAAATTCCACTATATGTTTGATACTAAAATTGGCTGTTCTAATCATATTTTCCTTGTTATTTCTACTTAGCTCGATTTCTGATAACTTGTATTGTTCAATGACAAAATATAACATGTTAACAGTATTTTTTTCTTTAAATGTTTTGTATAATTAATATCACATTTTAGTTTAAAGTGCTTCTACGTAGGCTATATGTTTCTTTATTTTCCCATCAGTGATTGTACAAAATTCGTACATTAATGAACTAGGAGTTTCTAGTATTGCTTTATGATGAGCTTGGATGCTTATGTATATTTTACGAAAATCCACCATTCCTTTGACTATTATTTTTGTATTGGCATTGACATTCTTTCAGGAATACAAAGTATCATATATCGTAATCAAGCTATTTAGTTGTATTTTACTTTTATATTGGCATCAGAACTTATTCAAGCTGTTATTATTTGGAAATTAGATAGTTATTAAATCTAGTAATTATTATTAGGGAATTTCCAGATCTCAGAGCACTGGAAATAAGGACACGACCAAAGCATTATAAGCAAGTTGTTGATGTTTAATTTTGCTAGTCTTTGCTAACTATTACTTTCAATTTTTGTGTTTGGTTGCGTCCTATCCATGTATGCTATATAGTTGTGAAAATAACCACAATGACTAGATTTGAACTTAAGTTTCAGGATTTAAACTGTGTTGAAACCAGATCTAAAATTTCTACTAAACTATTTCTTTGAAAATTATGTAGACAAAGTATTGTCTTGACTGCAGACTATAAATTGTTGTTGTACTTGCATTGACCATAAATGGGAACAATATACAGAAAGCTTAGACACAAAAATATATACGTGCATTAAAAAGTTCAATTTCATTTGTCACATATGAACATACATCAAATAATTAATAAGGAAGATACTTATATAGCAGACACTAATCATAAATCAAAATAATATCGTATTTTGTTTCATTTGCAGAAAATTGATGTTTTTAAGTTCTATAGATACTTTTAATAAAAGAAAGACTGAAGAGGAATCCTTGATGTATAATTTAAAGTGGAAGAATAATTCAAATGTCAAACGTAAGAAGCTAGCCAGTGCTTGCAATGAAGGCGAAGAACAAGCAATGCAAAGAAGCCAGCCAGTGCTTGCAATGAAGGCGAATTACAAGCAGTCGATAATTTCAATGTATGCCAAGAACAAACACTAAATGATATAGAGCAAATGCATTGTGAAGAAAGGGCTTTGTCAGGACAAGAAAGACTCCGCTAAGAAAATGAAATGCCTTATAAGATAAATGATGATGCTAAGATGGGCACTGGGAGAGCAAGTGAAGTTGAAACGACAAGTACATCTTGAAAAAGAAGTGGTAGAGGTCCAACAAAAGCAAAAAGACTATCGTTAAACCACCAAAATCTAATTGAAGTTGAGTTCAACGATGTAGCCATAGCAATAAGGCCACGGTTGGTATATTTATCTCCATTTCTTGAGTGGCTTGTGCGGGAGCACATTCCATAAACACTTGATGATTGGAGGTTTCTAAGTAAAGAGTTAAAAGTTGTTTTATGGGAATTGATTCAGGTATGGACAAGCAAATAATTATATTCAGCTATATTGGATATAAGGTCAATTTATTTATTTATGCATTTACTTATATTGATGCCCGTACAAAGTCATATAGTTTGAGAATGAGATTTGGTAATGATAAATATGAAGAAAAAAATCTAATTAAAAATGTTTACTAAAAACAGGTATATATAGCATGGATTTTTATATTAGAGAACGTGAATGGAATTGTATAGCCTATAATTGCAGATCTTTAAATACATATAGTAAATGAGATAGTGTGTTGGTAAATTAATTCTTTATACACATCGTTGTTTTAGATTCAAATATTTGACCTCGTGGATATGTACATATATAACTTTATGTGATAGGTTTCATGTACATACATAAGTTTATGTTCGTATTTAAATACAGCTCATACATAAAGTTCGAATAAATATTGATAGCATAATTAGATTCATGTAAAATTATAGTAAACACACTTTTTATTCTACTCCCTTACCATTCTATTTTACATAACTATACATCTTTTGTATATTAAGGGGTATTTTAATTTTTTGCATTTGTTGTCATTTTTGAAATTTAAATTCGAATTTAGTTATCCTATAAGTGAGGGATTCTTGACTTAGGGTTTATTGAGTCAAGCGGAGATATTAAACATTGGACACGGTGTTAGCTTCTTGATGCACGTTCTTCCTTCCTTTGGCTACTTTCATATTTATGTACATATTTTCATGTATTATTGTAGGTTAAATTTAAATTGGAAGAGGATAGACAAAAAAGAGCCATATTTCAGCAAATGGGAACAATTTGGAGACCCTAAAAAAGAAAATTGGTTCAAAAAATAAATAAAGTGGGGACCAAAGAGGAAAGACTTAACCTGACACCGTTGAACATTAAAAGCATGAAAGAATGGAGTGTGAAGGCAAAAACAAGTCCGGAGTTTAAGGTAACATTAAGATATTGTTCGAAAATGCCATATTTTTAGCATTGCATTCTTTCTTTTATATATTATTTTCAATTCTGACATTACATTTACATTTGAAAGAAAATGTTATGTACTTATTTCTTTATAATTACTATAAACTCAATGTTCACAAAATTCATCATTTTATTCATAAATTCACCATGAGTAAATAATATGCATATTGCATTCACTTATTTGAGTACACAATTCATCACTTATTCATAAATTCACCATAAGACCAAATGTTGTGAGCGTTTTATAGATTGCATGGCTAAACCAGATACCTATTTATGGTGGCCTACACTTGATATGTCGGTATTAGCAAACACTAAGAATAAGGTAGTAGCATGGCCAACTACGTGCATTAAGATGGCGCTGCGAGGATACTTGAATGAAGTCAATACGGTAAATTTTACAATTCACCTTCAGTTCAATATTCCCTTGCATTAAGATTTACTCCTCTCCTTCAGTTCATTATCTCCTTAAGTTTTATTAGGATACGATGGTATATATTTGATGTCTTTAGTTACCTCCCATAGTTTGCATTTTATTATGTAATGAACATTGGTATTATTTTTAGTATATTCCTTATTTTGTATATAGCTAGAATCCCCTTAAATATTATGAATCTGGGACTATAGGGATAAATCTGCCAAAAATCTAGAACACATTTACATGTTTCAGCTGTGAAGTGAGTCGTACATTTCCATTAGGACAAGTTATCTATATGTTTATATGTTTCCATTTTAGAGTAACAACAGCACCTAAGACAACAAATGCAAGTTTTACGGTTGGAATGAGGGTGTGGAGATAGTTGCTGAAGGAAAAATCTACTCCAATGATTCAGAACATATTGTGAATGGTATTTCGCTTGGTTCATCTACCGTTTTGGTTTGGGTCGACAATGTAATAAAAGGAGATGCTTACTTATGACGACCCACAACTGATATGTCGTGCATTAGAGATGTAGTTGGTAGGAAAGTAGCATGGCTAGAATCAAATGTTGAAGTTGAAAAACACTACACCAAAACAGGTGATTCCCAACGAGTATAACTGTCGCAAACAGTTTCAGCAACGCTTATTAGCGTCGCAGTAGGGGCGTCGCAATTTATTGCCAACGCTTATAAGCGTTGGCGAGTTTAGTTTCCCAACGCTTATAAGTGTTGGAAGGTTGTATTCGCCAACGCTTATAAACATTGGTGTATATTATTTAGCAACGCTTATAAACGTTGGCAAATTAACCATCCAACATTGTTTAATTTTCTATGTTGACGCTTATAAGCGTTGGTATATTTTAATTGCCAACGCTTATAACGGTTTAACAGCATTATTATACTACATTCAATAGGAACCCAAAATTTACAATATTCATGATCAAATAACAACATAAATTTCATAGTCAACTACTTCATAACAATGTCAACTACTTCATAACAAGTACAATACATAATTAAGTTGGTTAATTCAATACATAATCAACTACTTCATAACAATGTCAAATTGGAATACAAAAGACAACGTAAATTTCATAGTGAAATTCTATAAATACCGAATACGAAACTCCGGCCATATAACGAAACCTCCATCTGAAAAATCACATAACTTGTACATTCCATTTTGAGGACCATCATAAATTGGTGCATCCGGTTCAAGAACATCATCCATCCAAATTACTTTCTCTACATTCAGTATCACCTTCCTAAAAAGACGGTACAAACTATATCGAAACGACTTCTGTATGGCAAATAACATGTCTAATCATCATTCGACTCCAGCTGGAAGTAAGAAATGTACTCATGTCAGAAAGTTGAAGAAATCAGTTCATTTATGTGTACAATAAAGATAAAAAAAACTTTGTAAACTGAAATTTATATATAGGCCAAATGCAGTATGAATTTAAATGTTATAAATATTATATAACAGTAACCTAGTTTAACTGTAACTGGAATATTACAGGCATAGGGCAGAAGGAAGCAACAGTCCTTACCATGTTATATTAAATCAATGTTGGAATCAAACAGATGTCCAAATGCATCCATTGCAATTGATGAATTTAAAGGTTTACTTTGATCACGTAATATACTATTTGACTAATATACTATTTCCTTTTGTCATTTAAACAATCAAAAGGAAATACATGAAAGTGATCCAGAAAAAGAATAAGTGGTATAGATTTCAGCAAACAAATATTATGATTGAAACTTGTTGGCATCATTCGCTGTATAAATTCAAAGAAAATTATTTTCTCAACGATACCAAAAAAGCTGAAACTAAACCATCTTTTATCGATGTAGAAATAATATAAACTTAAAACAATATTCAGGAAGTTGTGCATGCAAAGCTTTGGCAAACAGTATAAGATCAGTTATGCAGGAATACAGTTATCACCCCAGGTAAAAGGCAAATGGTTTGACAACCATACTATAAAAAACAATTCGTTAGATAGGATTTGAAGGAAGCGCATTGTATTGAAATTAAAAATTGTTCCAGTTAAGGCAAGCTAGGCAGGCAGTGAGGATTACTGTACTTACCTCATACACAGATGGGAGATCCGAGCTGATTATTTCGGATATGCACTTATCAGTGATTATCCCAGTTGGTTTTTTGAACTGCATGTCTTGAGCTGAAAACGCAGGCAGTTTCCTTTTGCGGAAGCTGAAAAAATTGTAAAAAATAGGAGTGTTAGTAGGAGGCTGAAATAATTTTTCTTTTTTTAACCTGTTAAATAAAGACAGATAAAATAGAGCAAATGTTTTTTTGTTTCTGTTTTTTGTCCTCGTATTTTCTATTTACATAGCAAGTGATTTTGATATGCGGTTAGTGGGATTGACCTCTTCAATAGATCAGATCCCTCACTAATACTTGTCCTAATACTTGCATCATGCTTTTGCTAGAGCTTCCCCAATATGAAGGGTCCTCGATTGGCCTTGTTTCGTTATAGCAGTTGCCATTTGGTTCCCCTCCCTATTCCTCGCTTCTGATTTCATAACCACCATGAAATATTATTTTCCAGTGTAACAAAATATACATCATAATTGCAAAAGGGATTATTAGCATGCATATATTTTTCTACCTTGCATGAGAAGGGGACATGCTAGTAAAGAAAACCCTTGTGTTTAGAGGATCCATATTCTTCTCCACCCATTTAACCATTCTTCGCAATGCCATGCTATATGCATCTTCTGTCTCCATTTCTATAATATCTTTTGTTTCCCCTTTAAATGACCCATTTCTGCAAGCCTCAATTATGCAATTGAATAAGCTATGTATATATACACAAATATTGTTTTTTCTTTGGAGGAAAAAAATGCAGCTATTCGGTGATGAACTTACAGTGTCTTTATCTTAGATCTTATCATCCACCACAGATAAGAGTTAAATACCAATATATCAGCTCCTTTCCAGTATCGTGCATGCTTATTGATGGATTGAAGTCGAACAATTCTATCTGTAATCCTGTGTATAACTGCATTATCAGCGTTTGACTCCACAAGAAAAGGAGCCCAGTAGAACTCGATTGAAGCATTATAATCCTGTGTTACATAAAAACAATTTAATTTCCATTTCAACGTGTGAAAAAAAAAAGACAAGTAAAGTAATTTTCGAATAGGGCTAAATGAACCTGTCTCAAATGTACAGTGAGTTTTAGGACAAAAATACCATGATTTAATTGGGAATGGATGAAAATCAGGGGACAATTTAGTTACTTTGTGTAATATAGTACGATTAAGACAGGGCATAGATGTGCAGACTCCTTTCCCTCTTCTAAATATTAGTGTACTTGTTTTTTGATCATTTTGTGATAACATAAGTTTCTACTTATATACTTCACTCTTGCCTTATCTTCTTTCAACAAGGGCACAATGCATTCAATTAGTTTTCTACATCCTCAGATTTTGGAAAGTCACCCTTGGAAGTTTAGTTAAAATGTTATCATTTAGGATCTGATCCAAATTTAATTACCTAGACCACTATTAGGTTATTAGTTGATTCACGTCTGATATATAGTATATACAACATTCCCTTTAAAATAAGCTAGCATACATGCTATTCTACGTGTGTGTGTGTCAGTTAACATGATGTTAGCTTATATTGATTCATTCCGATTGGTATTTTTTTATATGTAAAACTACACAAAAATGAACTAGTTGTTCATTATATCTTGTTTTTTCAAAAAATATGAACTAGTTGTTCATTATATGGGCTTGTGTACCTTGGCTCTGAACACTGTAAGTGAATCAATTGTTTCCATTGATTTTGAGCTCTCAGGGATGATTTGGTGAATGAGGCACACAAATGATACATATTGACCTCGATTTAAAGAATCGCCAACAAACATTATTCGTTTACCACGAAGGCTTTCCATCATTTGTGTTGCATTGAAGCTGCATAAGTCAAAAAAATACTGGATACTGTCAGAACATAGTAAAAAGTTTATTAACTTAATTTTTTATTTTTTATAATTTCTTTTGGTTGATACAAATAAACATGTGCGGATGGTTCAACTATGAAGAAGAAATAAAATCACCATGGTTACAAAATGTTTTGATGAGTAAAATTCATATTATATTTTTACTTCAGCAGAAAGACATATTTACAATGCATGGATTGAGATTGCAACAAATGTATGATAATCACATGCCAGTCTATAATATTCAATAAAAGCTATATCGGTGCGCTATTTACTAATTCAACTAATTGCAGGTTTAGTATAAGTCTGGAAGGGTAAGTAGATTACTGATTCACCCACTCTGGTTCAAATACAAAGTAGGGATGTTATGGTTGCTTTGCACCATTAGATCGTAAATGTACTGGCTCTATAAATTCTGATGCATTTCAACTGTATTAGTGCATTTTAATAAATTTAACCCTGCTAAAATGCACTAATTTTTAGAGAACTATTAGACCTAGATCGAATAGCTCAAAAGCAATCCGAGCACCAATACTCTGGTTTGAACCAGAGTATAAGATTTGTTTCAGAAGGTCCCGCCCTGTGCACTAATTCCACTAATTGCAAGCTTGATATATCCCTGGTAACACTCAATGTATGCCTCAAATCGTTGTTCTTAGCATTGAGGTTGATTGGTTGACATGTATAATGCAACGCTCCTCCTAAAAGTAGTGCTATACAGCCTACACAACCCACAAATTATACTGTTTTTTCATAAAATTTTATGGTAGCTATTATGCAGAATCAGTTTGAAAACATCTATCAGCTTAAAAGCACACTGATTACAAACTCAAATACAGGATATTGTCCAAATCCGGTATCACACATTATATGCTTTTGGTTGCAAATTTGGATATGGCACGCATCTAGCTAATTACAATACTATATATTCCCAGTGATGCGAATAAGAAGGCTAATTTTTTTTCTTTTTTTTCTAAATGTGGCGAAGCCTTATTACCAAAATAGCGTTCAAGTGTATCATATTCAAATTGAAGTTCAAACCATAAGAATACCCATATTCACTAAGGATGTCATGGATAATTTTCTGATTATAAAATGAATTACAAAATGAAAATTTTAAATTGAGAGAAACAATTACCTGTAGTGTTCTGCCACCACTTTGACAATAAGAATATTGCCTATAAATAAAAAACAGTACAAAACGAAAAATATTAAAACAAATGACAACTATATAAATGGAAGTAGGAAGATATGCAAAGTGGAGGTAGTACAAAATTGGAGTGTGGGAACTTAGTCAGGTAAGTGCAACAAACCAAGCATTTTCTTGGATAAAGAGGTGAGATGTCTTTTTTTTCAAACAAATATGGTCAAATGAAAATAAATAACTCTGTTAGTTGGACATACCTTTTATTATTCAATTAACAATATTAAAATCGTAAGACATATTGATTGTAGCATATCTGCTGGTAGATTTAATTCGTTGGTTTTATTTGTTTTCATGGTATACTTTGCAAATTCTCCATCAAACTATTCACGGTAAGTACAATGGTAAATTAAATTGAATATTGATAGCTCAAGAAACATCATTTAACTAAGGCAAAAAATACAACTTTATCAGCATGAACTAAGTCGATCTAAACATTAATACCAATATATCAAGTCAAGCTATCCTTAAGAGTATTTTAGTTCAATTGATATGAACAAATAAGAGATGCCTAAACAACTAGTAGAGTAGAGCATATATTAGAAGATCCCATGTTATCTTGTATATGTTCATTATGCTTAACCAACATCTACTCATGAAAGCAATGGTAATAGAACACATACTTACATCAATTTGAAACAAGTCATCCTCTCTCTTGTCCTTCAAAAAATCTTTTGTGGACCTCTTTATGTCTGCGGGTTCATAATAAAAGAATTTGCCACTAATCGAAGGAGGAGATTATGAAAAAAAAATCAATAAGTATATCAAAAGCTTACATTGGACAGGGGAATTAAGGTGAGAGAGGGAAAAGAAATCGTAGAACTGTCCGAGCTTAGGCGGCGGGTAAATAGCCGGCTCCTCCTTGGAATTATTAGGGCTTTGCGGATCCGCTTCTTCACTTAGGGGAGAAGGAGGAGGTGGGAGGTCAACGGGTTGCTGCTCGAAGGTCAGATATCTAGCACCATTTTTTTAAGGCGGAGAACCGAGGGCAGGCGACCATGTCAAGGAGGCAGCGGACATGGGCGATTGCGAGGTCGGAGGTGTAAGGATCTGCAGTAATTTGGAGCGGAATCGCAAGTTGGTTTTGTTTTTTAGAGCGACAATGAAAGCATTGAGAAGGAATTAGTGAGAAGGAATTAGGGTACGGATGACTAAAGGTGCTCATTTACTTTATTGCCCTAACAACATTTAGTTAATTTCAGTTTAACCAGATTTTCCAACACAAATATGTGTTAGCAATAAAAAAAAGTGTAAATGTGTATTTCTGGTGACACATTTTTAGCTTAGCAACGGATATTGTTGTGATTAATCTACAACACAAATAAGTGTTGGCAATTGAAAAAAATAAGTGTTACGAAATGGCTGTTATGGTGTAGTGAAAGAAAATGGAAATGGAAATAGAAATGGTGCGACTTCTTCTCCTAGAACCATGCCTATAATCTCGAAGAAACCACAACAATTTGTAAGTAAATATTTGCAGTTTATATTCTGAAGTATTTATATACACTTGTAGTATCGTATATTTATTCTGTATTTATGTGTATGTATATATTCTGCATAATTATCTCCTTTTTTGCAGCCGATTGCAGAGTTGGTAACAGATAATAAATGCAAGTTGATTGATGTGGGTGAAACAGATGAAGTAGTGGTTGAAGGAACTATCGCTTCAACTGATCCAATATCGACGGTTCATTGTCGTCCATTGGGACATGATGCTGTAAAAGTTTGGGTTGACTCTACGAGAGTTCCAAAAGCAGTGCTATGGAGACTACATAGGAGTTGACGTGCATGGAAGATGCCTTTGGTACTACCGTAGCTTGGTTGATCTCAAAAGTCATTAGGGAAACAAAATGAAAGGTAAGATGTCTATTATAATAGACCAAACTGAATTTAAAGCATACAGAAGAGACACCTCTTTTCACACTTGAACTTGAACTTAGATGCATTGAGAATTAGAAGATAAAGTATGTTGGGATACAGTGGGCATTAATGATCATTCATGGTTTCTCAACTGTTATTTCACACTTAATATTTAAGAAGCTGTCGTTTGGGGCTACCCAAGATTTGCTAAGTATGTGGATTAAGCATTTGAAAAAAATTACTAAGTGGACTTTGAGGCATGGTACTAAATTATATAATATTGACGATGATACATTGACGAGGTTGAATTCCTCTAATGTATTTGTAACGACCCGATATTTTCAACCATTCGCATCCATTATAAGTGTATAGGTAGACACTCATGCCGGAGTTGAATTGCTCAAAATACCGCGTTGTAAATAAAATTTGGCAAATCTCAGAATATACAGTAAATAAATATAATCACAGATCACAGACACAGAGTAAAATAATGCAGCGGAAGTAAAAGAAATAGTAGTTCATGAAGCTACTATATAAATATATCAGAGTTACATAAGATACAACAGAAGAAATAGAGTACAACAAAAGTCTCAATAAAATAACCAAGTACAAGCTGAGTAGAACGACGGAACTGAAATAGATAGGACATGACAAGCAGATAATCTCCAGCGATTCAAATCTCCAAGAGAGTGGAAATCCAAATCTGTGAATAACTCAGGCTGACCCGAGCGTAAAGCAAAACACAAAACACTCGAGTCAGGACAATATATACTTATATAATGTAAACCAACTCAAGTGAACTGTAATAAAGGTACAAGTAACTTAGAAGATGCTTGGGACCGCCCATCCTCTAAGGATCCATTAAACTATCTACTATGTAGTAATATTCGATATTATAATAGTGTCTAAATAAGTAAAGTATAATCATATAGAAAATAGCGTTAAGGGGATGGAGAACCTTAACGCGGTCGGATCTTAAAATCATAATCGTAGTAAAGCTCGATATGGTAGGTGACACGGCACAACTAGGCAATGCCAGGGTAGATATACCAATTACGCACACGGACTGATGGATACGCATAGCAGCCACTACCGTTCCACCTCGAACAACACTCCCAAATCGGAGGATGGCCATCTAATCAATCACAAGTAAGAGTATAATATCGAAGAAATGTGTCCGAGAAGAGGTGCTACCTCACTGGTCCGAGATCGCTCCTGTTTTAGCCACCTTATGCCAACTCACGGGAGTTGGGTCTACGTAACATACCTTAAGAACGTCGCCACCATCCTACTTCATTCTGGAATCTCCACCGCGTACACAGTTGCCAAAGTGGTTTTCGGTAAGACAGAGAGTATGTCCATATCCGATTCCAGTCTCTTTAACAACCCAACGTTATTATAACCCGTGGTTATAACTTTTAAAAACAATACTTTACTTCAAAATAAAATATCATTTCAAACCATATCTTTATCAAAATAAAGATTAAATCAATTCCAAACCATTTCCATATATTTAAATTTTCATATAATTTCAAAACTTCATTTCAAATCATTTTAATATAATAAAATATCGTATCCTTACAAAACTTCATTTCAAATCATTTTAATAAAATAAAATATCCTATCAGTTCAAATCCAAATATTCAACTTTAAATACCTTTTAAATTCAAAGATATCGTTCATTTACTATCATTTCAAATCACCTTTAAATAGTTTATATTCCAATCAAAATAATTCATTTAAACCTTTTAAAAGTGTAATTATTATATTTTCAAATCAAGTATTCAATTTCCAAAGTTTCAAACCATTCTGAGTTCGTTTACTAAGTCAAAAACCCTAATTATTAAAATTTCAGCATTTCACAGCATTTAAAACAACTGCTATAAGTTATATTTGAAAACATTTTTAATTCAGCAAAGACAGCACTTAAAACTGCTGTTAAAACTCAGTTTTAGTTGAATTATAGTTCAAAACAGAAAAGACAGCATTTCAGAAGTGCTGCGGTAGTTCAGATTTCAAAACAAGGGTTAATTTTGGTTTCAGCAAAGACTGCAGACCACTATAGCATTTCCAGAGAATGCTATAATAGGCCTGAGTTCAATATTAGCCTATAAGTTCAATTACAGCAACTACAGCATTTCAGAAATGCTGTAATAGCTCTTTTTACACAATTTTAGTTCAAAACAGAATCTATAGCATTTCTGAATGCTATTAAAAGTAGATTTCAGGTGTTAGTGTATTTCCAGCAATTAAATAACTTCAATTTAAAACACATAAACATTTTAAAAATCATATTTTAACATTTAAAATGTTCATTTACATATCATTTAACATGTATCTTTTTCACAATAAATTTCTTATAATTAAATTCAATTTTCAACAATTTACTTAATAAATTTAAGTGTAAAAGTTTCCAATTCTTCACATTTCAACAAATAACTTAACACTTCAAATTTAAATTACCATTTCACAAATTTAACTAAATTTCCAATTTTATTTAATTAACTTAAACCTTTAATTAAAACCAAATTTCACATTTCCAAGTCAAGTTA
This sequence comes from Allium fistulosum, assembly GCA_030737815.1. Classification (NCBI taxonomy): domain Eukaryota; kingdom Viridiplantae; phylum Streptophyta; class Magnoliopsida; order Asparagales; family Amaryllidaceae; genus Allium; species Allium fistulosum. The sequence goes on along the minus strand of CM060901.1, from coordinate 934,257,438 downwards.
TATGTTAAAAGATCACTTTTAAACATTCATTTATTTAACCACTTAAATTCATAGAAAAATCAATAATACTTTAATAAATCACTTAAATTCAAATTTAATCAAATTATCATATTTACCATTTCCAAATAAAATTTAATATCCATTTTATTTATATAACCTAAATATCACTTTTAACCAAAATTCCAAATTTCCAACTTAAGTTATATTTCAAAAATCCAGTTAAACCATTCATTAATTACATTTTTAACACATAGAAAAATCATAATATCTTTATTTTAAAACATTTCAAAATCTATTTAAATCAAATTTCATAAATTTATAATTTTTAAAATACTTAAAAATATCCAAAACACTTTATAAAATAACCACGGGCCTGTATATAATTTTCTAACTTAGGTCAAGTGATACGGATATGTATCATTTCAATCCGCAGTTAAAAAAAAAGAAAAATCCGAGTTCTATCATTTCAAACCCGCAATCCCAAGTTAAAATAATTTTAAATAAAAAAATCGTTCAGGCCTATCATTTCAGCCCATAACGATTTTTCCCTATTCTAAAGTCCGTTCGGGTATGTATCATTTCAACCCATAGTGATTCTAATCTACAGGGAACTTGCAATGGTGATAACAGATATAAATAACAGAATAACATTAAATAACAGTAACATATGATATAACAGGTGTAATAACAGGTGTGAACATCATATGATAATAATATAAGCATATAAAACTTGATAATATATTTCTACAGATTCGTAGGGTGTCAATTTACTAGTTATATAGGTACATATTGTCTGGTGAGAATAACTCACCTTTTTATGCTGGAGATATCAATTAGAATGACACAACGGATCCAGAAGGCACGACCTTTGATTTGAGTGGAGAAAATAGCCAAGATATCATCTTGTAAACAATACCCAAACAAGACAAAACAATATAGCACATGAATATACTTAACATAAAACAATGTTGAACAAATTGAAATACAAAGCAATAAAGACAAGACTTTGCCTTTACCATTCAAATGCTTGACCATAGGGGATCAAGTGCTCAGCCATGATGTGTTTGGGCTCAGGTTAGCATCATATAGGTCAGGTTTAGCACACCTAAGCATGGCAACATGAAGTGATGTGAAGGGTAGGAGATGCAACATGAAGAATATCAATGGACAAGGCAAATAGGTGAAGTTTTGGTCACAACAAGGCTCGACTTGGTCATTGCTTGGCTCAGCCATGCATGGTACAGGTCTGGACAGTGGAGGGTGATGGTGCAGCAGCAGCCAAAGGTCATGTAGTTGCTGGTGGTGGTGGTTCTAGGGGTGGCCAAGGTGATAGATGAAGGTGGTGGTGAAGCATATGTGGTTTAGGCATTGTTTGGAAGGGTTTTTGTGCAATTTTATGGTGCTAACTTAAATGGATGGGCATGGCTTGTCATGGTCAGTGGAGGAGGAGGAGGTGCTACTGTAGATGGTGGTGGGGCTGAAGGTGGAGAGGATGGTGGAGATGAAGGTGGTAGAGGCCAAGCAAAGCTAGAAGAGTAGGAAGGCAAAATCAATGGAAATTGTGAAGTAAAGAAGAGATAAAGGAAGAAGATAAGAGGAGAATGAAAGCCATATTTTTTTTAGGGTTTAGGAGCTTTGGAATTTCGTGAATGAGAGAAAAAAAAAGTGGCGGCTGAAGAAATGAGGAGATGTTGCCAATTGAATGAAAAGTTAGGTTAAAAAGTAGAAGGGTTAGAAAATAAAAGGGTCTTAGGAAGATAGAAAGTTTAAGGCCTTTCAAATTTCTTTAATTCATTTTTATAAGTTTATATTTCTGATAATAACAGAAATTCCAGTTAAAAATTCGAAAATTTGATAAAATATATATAATATTTATTGATTATATAAAGTAGAATTAAGGAAAATAGTTAAAACAGTGAACTAGACTAGAAAATTTTGAAACTGAATAGAAAATTTTTAGAAAATTCATATGAGCTTGCAATATATTTTTAAACATAAATAATATATAAAATAAAAATATATTCACAAAATAAATATTTAAAATTTAATTTACATATAATTTTTAATGAAGAAAATAGCAGAAAATAGGAAAACAGCCTTTAAAAATGAAAAATAAATACAGTAAATTTTGGAAAAATACTATTATCAATTTAAAAACATAAAAAGACAAAATATACATAAAAAACATATTAACACATATTAAAACAAAATATAAGAAAGAAAATATGATTTAAAAAAATTTAAAATAGGCAAAATTGCACAAATAAACAAATTATACTAAAAATTGAAATGTACATAACTTTTACATTTTAACTCCGTTTTCAACGAAACGAAAAGTAGTGTTCAAGTTATTAAATCTATTTTCATAATAAAAGATAAAATTTATAATTTCAAACTATTAAAAATTTAAACTTAAAAGTCAAAGTTTGACTATTGACCAAAATTCACATTTTCAGGAAATATTAAATTTAGTCATATTTGGAATTCTAATCCACATCAAAGTCAAAGTTTATATTTAAAATAACAAAATTTATTCTTTTCATAAATAAAGCTTTTGAATCTGGAAAAATCAATAAAAAAAAATATTTGAAAAATACAGGGTTGTTACACTCTCCCCCACTCAAAACTTTTCGTCCCCGAAAAGGAACGAGGTACGGGAAAGCACAGAAAAAGATAGAATGAAATAGAATTAAGACAAGATGATAAGACGATTGGAATTACACCTGATAATTATTGTTATAGGTAAGTTTAACAAGATGGAGGTGATCAAATCAAGAATATAAGCACGAAAAAGATCCTCTAGAGTCTGAATCTCCCTTTCACTTGACCGACAGTCTATGAATGGAAAAACAGTGTTCAGATCCAGATGAGTAACAAAGATTATCATATATTACAGAAAGATTTCTAAATAGACTGGTATAAGCAATAGCCTTCCCATTCTGTAACAAGATAAGGGAAATAAGGACAACCAAAAGATAGTTTGGAAAAAACAAAACCAGATAATAAATTTAAAACCATAATGCTTTGAAATCATAACAATTTAGGGATGTTTATCATTTGGAAATCACACTGCTAAAATCATAACACTTTGGACAAGTTATTCTTTTTTTAAAAAAAAAACATAATACTTAGAAAATCATAACACCCTAAAAAAAGTAATCTTCATTTAAACCATTTTAATTCAAGGTCAAATAATATTCATTTTAAAGTTGTAACATTTCTAAGTTCATTTAATTATAAAAATTTCCAAAACATTGTATTTTCAAAATAGTAGTACTTATAAAATGCTACAGTAGATATATTAATATTTCAAATCAGTTCAATTCCAGAAATATTTATTGGGATATCATTTAACTTATGACTTATTAAACAAACTTTATGAATGGAATATTCAAATCAAACTATACTTCATTTATTAAGTTAAAAGTTCACTATTTTAGTTAGCTCTTAATTTAACACATAACCTAACACTTTATTTAAAATACCCATTTCATAAATAGATATTCCTTTAATAAGTTACACTTAAAATTTCATTTGAAAACCAAATTCTCAATTATCAAATTTTAGTGATGTTAAAATACATTTTAACTATTTAAATCATAATTATTCATTTTTCAAGACATATCTATTTCATAAATAAAAGATTTATCATAGCAAATATAACAATCAAATTCCTTTACACATTTATTCATTTAGACATCAATTAAACTATGAATTCAAGTTAAATAAACTTTATTACAAAATGTCCAATTCCAATGTATTTTATTTTATCTATTCAAAGATACATTATTTATTATACAACATATTCGTTTCAGGAAATAACCATTATTAAAATTCCTAGGTTAGACTTAAGGTTCCATATTAAATCAAATTTGATTATTAAGTTATTTAAATAAAATCTCTTTAAATTTCTTTTTCACTATTTACCTCTGTTAATCTTTTATAAATAAAATTTAAGTGTATAACATTTATTATAACCACTCAAATTTTATTTATAAAATCATTTCTGTACTGCATATTATCCAATTACATTGTTAACTTCAAAAAAAATTTAAGGTAAGTTATATTTGAATGCAATTGTATTATACAAATAAAACTTTCCAATTCAATTATCTCAAGTTTGAATCATTTATCCAAATTTTTATTTTTTCTTCTTATAATTGAAATTATTCTTCAAGATAAAATTTAAGAATTTGAATCTTCGAACATCTTCAAACCATTTGGAGATAAGTAATTATATATACATAATATGTTAAATCAAATTTAAATCATATATCTATATATATATATATTATAATCCAGTCATATTTTAGAAATTCAAATCAATAAGATTTTCCAAAACAAAGCTGTAGCAAGACTACAGAATGGTTTCTTCACTTCGAAACTCGAAAATGAACGTCGATGATGCTGCAGTCATCACCGAAATTATTTTCCAGCGACAAAGAGAAGAGCACTAAATTTTTAAACTTTAAAATCCTTTAGAGACAAATTTTTATTCAAAATACTTTAAATAATATCCTTTTAAAAATTTTAAATACAAGGTTTGAAACCATCGGAAATTAAATTCTTTAACTTTCTTGTTTTAAATTCATTTCAGTTCCCAAATAAATTTATAAACAACTATTTATAAATTCATTTGTAGAACAATAAATGATAAATCAAGTATTATCATTTCAAATTATCAATTTAAATCAATTTATTAAGTTCCATAAAATTATATATCCAAATTTATTTCATAAACCAAATTTTAAAATAATATTGTGTCAGTTTGTTCTGTCAAAGTGTTTTAGAAATCCTATCGATAGCGTTGATCAGACGAATCGATCGGAAACCCAAATCAACATCAACAACTCAAACAACACAACATAAAACAAAACATTAATTTGCAAGTACAGTTCAAAATGTTTGGAAGATAGATTGGAACAAAAGACAAGATGGTTAAACAGAGTAGAGAGATGGGTAAGCTTAGGTAAATCGCGGACAACCTTAACCGGGTCAACCGTGACTTAAAGAATAAGATCGATGTGGATTTTTGTAGGATAAATCTACGTTCGATCTCAAGAGATAGAGTTTGGAATAATAAAAGATATTAGCATCTAAACCAAGGATAGATAAAATCTCTGGTGAATCGATGCTGACTGTAAAGGATTTTCACCCTTTTACAAGAAAATTAGAATATTGGCGAGACCGCCAATTCACTATAAAGACCATTCAAAGTGGAGTTATGTGATACTCCAAAATCAAAAGAAGATGAATAGTGAGGGACAAGAATGAATTTTGGAACCGCAGGGAACGTTCCAAAAATTCAAAGGAATTTTGAATCAAGAGGAAAAGATTCAAACTCGAACGAAATTGATTCTGTAAATAAATCTACTCCATATGCTGAGTTTTGCCTCAAAGCCAAAGCTCTGATACCAACTGTAACGACCCGATATTTTCAACCATTCGCATCCATTATAAGTGTATAGGTAGACACTCATGCCGGAGTTGAATTGCTCAAAATACCGCGTTGTAAATAAAATTTGGCAAATCTCAGAATATACAGTAAATAAATATAATCACAGATCACAGACACAGAGTAAAATAATGCAGCGGAAGTAAAAGAAATAGTAGTTCATGAAGCTACTATATAAATATATCAGAGTTACATAAGATACAACAGAAGAAATAGAGTACAACAAAAGTCTCAACAAAATAACCAAGTACAAGCTGAGTAGAACAACGGAACTGAAATAGATAGGACATGACAAGCAGATAATCTCCAGCGATTCAAATCTCCAAGAGAGTGGAAATCCAAATCTGTGAATAACTCAGGCTGACCCGAGCGTAAAGCAAAACACAAAACACTCGAGTCAGGACAATATATACTTATATAATGCAAACCAACTCAAGTGAACTGTAATAAAGGTACAAGTAACTTAGAAGATGCTTGGGACCGCCCATCCTCTAAGGATCCATTAAACTATCTACTATGTAGTAATATTCGATATTATAATAGTGTCTAAATAAGTAAAGTATAATCATATAGAAAATAGCGTTAAGGGGATGGAGAACCTTAACGCGATCGGATCTTAAAATCATAATCGTAGTAAAGCTCGATATGGTAGGTGACACGGCACAACTAGGCAATGCCAGGGTAGATATACCAATTACGCACACGGACTGATGGATACGCATAGCAGCCACTACCGTTCCACCTCGAACAACACTCCCAAATCGGAGGATGGCCATCTAATCAATCACAAGTAAGAGTATAATATCGAAGAAATGTGTCCGAGAAGAGGTGCTACCTCACTGGTCCGAGATCGCTCCTGTTTTAGCCACCTTATGCCAACTCACGGGAGTTGGGTCTACGTAACATACCTTAAGAACGTCACCACCATCCTACTTCATTCTGGAATCTCCACCGCGTACACAGTTGCCAAAGTGGTTTTCGGTAAGACAGAGAGTATGTCCATATCCGATCCCGGTCTCTTTAACAACCCAACGTTATTATAACCCATGGTTATAACTTTTAAAAACAATACTTTACTTCAAAATAAAATATCATTTCAAACCATATCTTTATCAAAATAAAGATTAAATCAATTCCAAACCATTTCCATATATTTAAATTTTCATATAATTTCAAAACTTCATTTCAAATCATTTTAATATAATAAAATATCATATCCTTACAAAACTTCATTTCAAATCATTTTAATAAAATAAAATATCCTATCAGTTCAAATCCAAATATTCAACTTTAAATACCTTTTAAATTCAAAGATATCGTTCATTTACTATCATTTCAAATCACCTTTAAATAGTTTATATTCCAATCAAAATAATTCATTTAAACCTTTTAAAAGTGTAATTATTATATTTTCAAATCAAGTATTCAATTTCCAAAGTTTCAAACCATTCTGAGTTCGTTTACTAAGTCAAAAACTCTAATTATTAAAATTTCAGCATTTCACAGCATTTAAAACAACTGCTATAAGTTATATTTGAAAACATTTTTAATTCAGCAAAGACAGCACTTAAAACTGCTGTTAAAACTCAGTTTTAGTTGAATTATAGTTCAAAACAGAAAAGACAGCATTTCAAAAGTGCTGCGGTAGTTCAGATTTCAAAACAAGGGTTAATTTTGGTTTCAGCAAAGACTGCAGACCACTATAGCATTTCCAGAGAATGCTATAATAGGCCTGAGTTCAATATTAGCCTATAAGTTCAATTACAGCAACTACAGCATTTCAGAAATGCTGTAATAGCTCTTTTTACACAATTTTAGTTCAAAACAGAATCTATAGCATTTCTGAATGCTATTAAAAGTAGATTTCAGGTGTTAGTGTATTTCCAGCAATTAAATAACTTCAATTTAAAACACATAAACATTTTAAAAATCATATTTTAACATTTAAAATGTTCATTTACATATCATTTAACATGTATCTTTTTCACAATAAATTTCTTATAATTAAATCCAATTTTCAACAATTTACTTAATAAATTTAAGTGTAAAAGTTTCCAATTCTTCACATTTCAACAAATAACTTAACACTTCAAATTTAAATTACCATTTCACAAATTTAACTAAATTTCCAATTTTATTTAATTAACTTAAACCTTTAATTAAAACCAAATTTCACATTTCCAAGTCAAGTTATATGTTAAAAGATCACTTTTAAACATTCATTTATTTAACCACTTAAATTCATAGAAAAATCAATAATACTTTAATAAATCACTTAAATTCAAATTTAATCAAATTATCATATTTACCATTTCCAAATAAAATTTAATATCCATTTTATTTATATAACCTAAATATCACTTTTAACCAAAATTCCAAATTTCCAACTTAAGTTATATTTCAAAAATCCAGTTAAACCATTCATTAATTACATTTTTAACACATAGAAAAATCATAATTTCTTTATTTTAAAACATTTCAAAATCTATTTAAATCAAATTTCATAAATTTATAATTTTTAAAATACTTAAAAATATCCAAAACACTTTATAAAATAACCACGGGCCTGTATATAATTTTCTAACTTAGGTCAAGTGATACGGATATGTATCATTTCAATCCGCAGTTAAAAAAAAAGAAAAATCCGAGTTCTATCATTTCAAACCCGCAATCCCAAGTTAAAATAATTTTAAATAAAAAAATCGTTCAGGCCTATCATTTCAGCCCATAACGATTTTTCCCTATTCTAAAGTCCGTTCGGGTATGTATCATTTCAACCCATAGTGATTCTAATCTACAGGGAACTTGCAATGGTGATAACAGATATAAATAACAGAATAACATTAAATAACAGTAACATATGATATAACAGGTGTAATAACAGGTGTGAACATCATATGATAATAATATAAGCATATAAAACTTGATAATATATTTCTACAGATTCGCAGGGTGTCAATTTACTAGTTATATAGGTACATATTGTCTGGTGAGAATAACTCACCTTTTTATGCTGGAGATATCAATTAGAATGACACAACGGATCCAGAAGGCACGACCTTTGATTTGAGTGGAGAAAATAGCCAAGATATCATCTTGTAAACAATACCCAAACAAGACAAAACAATATAGCACATGAATATACTTAACATAAAACAATGTTGAACAAATTGAAATACAAAGCAATAAAGACAAGACTTTGCCTTTACCATTCAAATGCTTGACCATAGGGGATCAAGTGCTCAGCCATGATGTGTTTGGGCTCAGGTTAGCATCATATAGGTCAGGTTTAGCACACCTAAGCATGGCAACATGAAGTGATGTGAAGGGTAGGAGATGCAACATGAAGAATATCAATGGACAAGGCAAATAGGTGAAGTTTTGGTCACAACAAGGCTCGACTTGGTCATTGCTTGGCTCAGCCATGCATGGTACAGGTCTGGACAGTGGAGGGTGATGGTGCAGCAGCAGCCAAAGGTCATGTAGTTGCTGGTGGTGGTGCTTCTAGGGGTGGCCAAGGTGATAGATGAAGGTGGTGGTGAAGCATATGTGGTTTAGGCATTGTTTGGAAGGGTTTTTGTGCAATTTTATGGTGCTAACTTAAATGGATGGGCATGGCTTGTCATGGTCAGTGGAGGAGGAGGAGGTGCTACTGTAGATGGTGGTGGGGCTGAAGGTGGAGAGGATGGTGGAGATGAAGGTGGTAGAGGCCAAGCAAAGCTAGAAGAGTAGGAAGGCAAAATCAATGGAAATTGTGAAGTAAAGAAGAGATAAAGGAAGAAGATAAGAGGAGAATGGAAGCCATATTTTTTTTAGGGTTTAGGAGCTTTGGAATTTCGTGAATGAGAGAAAAAAAAAGTGGCGGCTGAAGAAATGAGGAGATGTTGCCAATTGAATGAAAAGTTAGGTTAAAAAGTAGAAGGGTTAGAAAATAAAAGGGTCTTAGGAAGATAGAAAGTTTAAGGCCTTTCAAATTTCTTTAATTCATTTTTATAAGTTTATATTTCTGATAATAACAGAAATTCCAGTTAAAAATTCGAAAATTTGATAAAATATATATAATATTTATTGATTATATAAAGTAGAATTAAGGAAAATAGTTAAAACAGTGAACTAGACTAGAAAATTTTGAAACTGAATAGAAAATTTTTAGAAAATTCATATGAGCTTGCAATATATTTTTAAACATAAATAATATATAAAATAAAAATATATTCACAAAATAAATATTTAAAATTTAATTTACATATAATTTTTAATGAAGAAAATAGCAGAAAATAGGAAAACAGCCTTTAAAAATGAAAAATAAATACAGTAAATTTTGGAAAAATACTATTATCAATTTAAAAACATAAAAAGACAAAATATACATAAAAAACATATTAACACATATTAAAACAAAATATAAGAAAGAAAATATGATTTAAAAAAATTTAAAATAGGCAAAATTGCACAAATAAACAAATTATACTAAAAATTGAAATGTACATAACTTTTACATTTTAACTCCGTTTTCAACGAAACGAAAAGTAGTGTTCAAGTTATTAAATCTATTTTCATAATAAAAGATAAAATTTATAATTTCAAACTATTAAAAATTTAAACTTAAAAGTCAAAGTTTGACTATTGACCAAAATTCACATTTTCAGGAAATATTAAATTTAGTCATATTTGGAATTCTAATCCACATCAAAGTCAAAGTTTATATTTAAAATAACAAAATTTATTCTTTTCATAAATAAAGCTTTTGAATCTGGAAAAATCAATAAAAAAAATATTTGAAAAATACAGGGTTGTTACACTCTCCCCCACTCAAAACTTTTCGTCCCCGAAAAGGAACGAGGTACGGGAAAGCACAGAAAAAGATAGAATGAAATAGAATTAAGACAAGATGATAAGACGATTGGAATTACACCTGATAATTATTGTTATAGGTAAGTTTAACAAGATGGAGGTGATCAAATCAAGAATATAAGCACGAAAAAGATCCTCTAGAGTCTGAATCTCCCTTTCACTTGACCGACAGTCTATGAATGGAAAAACAGTGTTCAGATCCAGATGAGTAACAAAGATTATCATATATTACAGAAAGATTTCTAAATAGACTGGTATAAGCAATAGCCTTCCTATTCTGTAACAAGATAAGGGAAATAAGGACAACCAAAAGATAGTTTGGAAAAAACAAAACCAGATAATAAATTTAAAACCATAATGCTTTGAAATCATAACAATTTAGGGATGTTTATCATTTGGAAATCACACTGCTAAAATCATAACACTTTGGACAAGTTATTCTTTTTAAAAAAAAACATAATACTTAGAAAATCATAACACCCTAAAAAAAGTAATCTTCATTTAAACCATTTTAATTCAAGGTCAAATAATATTCATTTTAAAGTTGTAACATTTCTAAGTTCATTTAATTATAAAAATTTCCAAAACATTGTATTTTCAAAATAGTAGTACTTATAAAATGCTACAGTAGATATATTAATATTTCAAATCAGTTCAATTCCAGAAATATTTATTGGGATATCATTTAACTTATGATTTATTAAACAAACTTTATGAATGGAATATTCAAATCAAACTATACTTCATTTATTAAGTTAAAAGTTCACTATTTTAGTTAGCTCTTAATTTAACACATAACCTAACACTTTATTTAAAATACCCATTTCATAAATAGATATTCCTTTAATAAGTTACACTTAAAATTTCATTTGAAAACCAAATTCTCAATTATCAAATTTTAGTGATGTTAAAATACATTTTAACTATTTAAATCATAATTATTCATTTTTCAAGACATATCTATTTCATAAATAAAATATTTATCATAGCAAATATAACAATCAAATTCCTTTACACATTTATTCATTTAGACATCAATTAAACTATGAATTCAAGTTAAATAAACTTTATTACAAAATGTCCAATTCCAATGTATTTTATTTTATCTATTCAAAGATACATTATTTATTATACAACATATTCGTTTCAGGAAATAACCATTATTAAAATTCCTAGGTTAGACTTAAGGTTCCATATTAAATCAAATTTGATTATTAAGTTATTTAAATAAAATCTCTTTAAATTCCTTTTTCACTATTTACCTCTGTTAATCTTTTATAACTAAAATTTAAGTGTATAACATTTATTATAACCACTCAAATTTTATTTATAAAATCATTTCTGTACTGCATATTATCCAATTACATTGTTAACTTCAAAAAAAATTTAAGGTAAGTTATATTTGAATGCAATTGTATTATACAAATAAAACTTTCCAATTCAATTATCTCAAGTTTGAATCATTTATCCAAATTTTTATTTTTTCTTCTTATAATTGAAATTATTCTTCAAGATAAAATTTAAGAATTTGAATCTTTGAACATCTTCAAACCATTTGGAGATAAGTAATTATATATACATAATATGTTAAATCAAATTTAAATCATATATCTATATATATATTATAATCCAGTCATATTTTAGAAATTCAAATCAATAAGATTTTCCAAAACAAAGGTGTAGCAAGACTATAGAATGGTTTCTTCACTTCGAAACTCGAAAATGAACGTCGATGATGCTGCAGTCATCACCGAAATTATTTTCCAGCGACAAAGAGAAGAGCACTAAATTTTTAAACTTTAAAATCCTTTAGAGACAAATTTTTATTCAAAATACTTTATATAATATCCTTTTAAAAATTTTAAATACAAGGTTTGAAACCATCGGAAATTAAATTCTTTAACTTTCTTGTTTTAAATTCATTTCAGTTCCCAAATAAATTTATAAACAACTATTTATAAATTCATTTGTAGAACAATAAATGATAAATCAAGTATTATCATTTCAAATTATCAATTTAAATCAATTTATTAAGTTCCATAAAATTATATATCCAAATTTATTTCATAAACCAAATTTTAAAATAATATTGTGTCAGTTTGTTCTGTCAAAGTGTTTTAGAAATCCTATCGATAGCGTTGATCAGACGAATCGATCGGAAACCCAAATCAACATCAACAACTCAAACAACACAACATAAAACAAAACATTAATTTACAAGTGCAGTTCAAAATGTTTGGAAGATAGATTGGAACAAAAGACAAGATGGTTAAACAGAGTAGAGAGATGGGTAAGCTTAGGTAAATCGCGGACAACCTTAACCGGGTCAACCGTGACTTAAAGAATAAGATCGATGTGGATTTTTGTAGGATAAATCTACGTTCGATCTCAAGAGATAGAGTTTGGAATAATAAAAGATATTAGCATCTAAACCAAGGATAGATAAAATCTCTGGTGAATCGATGCTGACTGTAAAGGATTTTCACCCCTTTTACAAGAAAATTAGAATATTGGCGAGACCGCCAATTCACTATAAAGACCATTCAAAGTGGAGTTATGTGATACTCCAAAATCAAAAGAAGATGAATAGTGAGGGACAAGAATGAATTTTGGAACCGCAGGGAACGTTCCAAAAATTCAAAGGAATTTTGAATCAAGAGGAAAAGATTCAAACTCGAACGAAAGTGATTCTGTAAATAAATCTACTCCATATGCTGAGTTTTGCCTCAAAGCCAAAGCTCTGATACCAACTGTAACGACCCGATATTTTCAACCATTCGCATCCATTATAAGTGTATAGGTAGACACTCATGCCGGAGTTGAATTGCTCAAAATACCGCGTTGTAAATAAAATTTGGCAAATCTCAGAATATACAGTAAATAAATATAATCACAGATCACAGACACAGAGTAAAATAATGCAGCGGAAGTAAAAGAAATAGTAGTTCATGAAGCTACTATATAAATATATCAGAGTTACATAAGATACAACAGAAGAAATAGAGTACAACAAAAGTCTCAATAAAATAACCAAGTACAAGCTGAGTAGAACAACGGAACTGAAATAGATAGGACATGACAAGCAGATAATCTCCAGCGATTCAAATCTCCAAGAGAGTGGAAATCCAAATCTGTGAATAACTCAGGCTGACCCGAGCGTAAAGCAAAACACAAAACACTCGAGTCAGGACAATATATACTTATATAATGCAAACCAACTCAAGTGAACTGTAATAAAGGTACAAGTAACTTAGAAGATGCTTGGGACCGCCCATCCTCTAAGGATCCATTAAACTATCTACTATGTAGTAATATTCGATATTATAATAGTGTCTAAATAAGTAAAGTATAATCATATAGAAAATAGCGTTAAGGGGATGGAGAACCTTAACGCGATCGGATCTTAAAATCATAATCGTAGTAAAGCTCGATATGGTAGGTGACACGGCACAACTAGGCAATGCCAGGGTAGATATACCAATTACGCACACGGACTGATGGATACGCATAGCAGCCACTACCGTTCCACCTCGAACAACACTCCCAAATCGGAGGATGGCCATCTAATCAATCACAAGTAAGAGTATAATATCGAAGAAATGTGTCCGAGAAGAGGTGCTACCTCACTGGTCCGAGATCGCTCCTGTTTTAGCCACCTTATGCCAACTCACGGGAGTTGGGTCTACGTAACATACCTTAAGAACGTCGCCACCATCCTACTTCATTCTGGAATCTCCACCGCGTACACAGTTGCCAAAGTGGTTTTCGGTAAGACAGAGAGTATGTCCATATCCGATCCCGGTCTCTTTAACAACCCAACGTTATTATAACCCATGGTTATAACTTTTAAAAACAATACTTTACTTCAAAATAAAATATCATTTCAAACCATATCTTTATCAAAATAAAGATTAAATCAATTCCAAACCATTTCCATATATTTAAATTTTCATATAATTTCAAAACTTCATTTCAAATCATTTTAATATAATAAAATATCATATCCTTACAAAACTTCATTTCAAATCATTTTAATAAAATAAAATATCCTATCAGTTCAAATCCAAATATTCAACTTTAAATACCTTTTAAATTCAAAGATATCGTTCATTTACTATCATTTCAAATCACCTTTAAATAGTTTATATTCCAATCAAAATAATTCATTTAAACCTTTTAAAAGTGTAATTATTATATTTTCAAATCAAGTATTCAATTTCCAAAGTTTCAAACCATTCTGAGTTCGTTTACTAAGTCAAAAACCCTAATTATTAAAATTTCAGCATTTCACAGCATTTAAAACAACTGCTATAAGTTATATTTGAAAACATTTTTAATTCAGCAAAGACAGCACTTAAAACTGCTGTTAAAACTCAGTTTTAGTTGAATTATAGTTCAAAACAGAAAAGACAGCATTTCAGAAGTGCTGCGGTAGTTCAGATTTCAAAACAAGGGTTAAATTTGGTTTCAGCAAAGACTGCAGACCACTATAGCATTTCCAGAGAATGCTATAATAGGCCTGAGTTCAATATTAGCCTATAAGTTCAATTACAGCAACTACAGCATTTCAGAAATGAGTAATAGCTCTTTTTACACAATTTTAGTTCAAAACAGAATCTATAGCATTTCTGAATGCTATTAAAAGTAGATTTCAGGTGTTAGTGTATTTCCAGCAATTAAATAACTTCAATTTAAAACACATAAACATTTTAAAAATCATATTTTAACATTTAAAATGTTCATTTACATATCATTTAACATGTATCTTTTTCACAATAAATTTCTTATAATTAAATCCAATTTTCAACAATTTACTTAATAAATTTAAGTGTAAAAGTTTCCAATTCTTCACATTTCAACAAATAACTTAACACTTAAAATTTAAATTACCATTTCACAAATTTAACTAAATTTCCAATTTTATTTAATTAACTTAAAACTTTAATTAAAACCAAATTTCACATTTCCAAGTCAAGTTATATGTTAAAAGATCACTTTTAAACATTCATTTATTTAACCACTTAAATTCATAGAAAAATCAATAATACTTTAATAAATCACTTAAATTCAAATTTAATCAAATTATCATATTTACCATTTCCAAATAAAATTTAATATCCATTTTATTTATATAACCTAAATATCACTTTTAACCAAAATTCCAAATTTCCAACTTAAGTTATATTTCAAAAATCCAGTTAAACCATTCATTAATTACATTTTTAACACATAGAAAAATCATAATTTCATTATTTTAAAACATTTCAAAATCTATTTAAATCAAATTTCATAAATTTATAATTTTTAAAATACTTAAAAATATCCAAAACACTTTATAAAATAACCACGGGCCTGTATATAATTTTCTAACTTAGGTCAAGTGATACGGATATGTATCATTTCAATCCGCAGTTAAAAAAAAAGAAAAATCCGGGTTCTATCATTTCAAACCCGCAATCCCAAGTTAAAATAATTTTAAATAAAAAAATCGTTCAGGCCTATCATTTCAGCCCATAACGATTTTTCCCTATTCTAAAGTCCGTTCGGGTATGTATCATTTCAACCCATAGTGATTCTAATCTACAGGGAACTTGCAATGGTGATAACAGATATAAATAACAGAATAACATTAAATAACAGTAACATATGATATAACAGGTGTAATAACAGGTGTGAACATCATATGATAATAATATAAGCATATAAAACTTGATAATATATTTCTACAGATTCGCAGGGTGTCAATTTACTAGTTATATAGGTACATATTGTCTGGTGAGAATAACTCACCTTTTTATGCTGGAGATATCAATTAGAATGACACAACGGATCCAGAAGGCACGACCTTTGATTTGAGTGGAGAAAATAGCCAAGATATCATCTTGTAAACAATACCCAAACAAGACAAAACAATATAGTACATGAATATACTTAACATAAAACAATGTTGAACAAATTGAAATACAAAGCAATAAAGACAAGACTTTGCCTTTACCATTCAAATGCTTGACCATAGGGGATCAAGTGCTCAGCCATGATGTGTTTGGGCTCAGGTTAGCATCATATAGGTCAGGTTTAGCACACCTAAGCATGGCAACATGAAGTGATGTGAAGGGTAGGAGATGCAACATGAAGAATATCAATGGACAAGGCAAATAGGTGAAGTTTTGGTCACAACAAGGCTCGACTTGGTCATTGCTTGGCTCAGCCATGCATGGTACAGGTCTGGACAGTGGAGGGTGATGGTGCAGCAGCAGCCAAAGGTCATGTAGTTGCTGGTGGTGGTGGTGGTTCTAGGGGTGGCCAAGGTGATAGATGAAGGTGGTGGTGAAGCATATGTGGTTTAGGCATTGTTTGGAAGGGTTTTTGTGCAATTTTGTGGTGCTAACTTAAATGGATGGGCATGGCTTGTCATGGTCAGTGGAGGAGGAGGAGGTGCTGCTGTAGATGGTGGTGGGGCTGAAGGTGGAGAGGATGGTGGAGATGAAGGTGGTAGAGGCCAAGCAAAGCTAGAAGAGGAGGAAGGCAAAATCAATGGAAATTGTGAAGTAAAGAAGAGATAAAGGAAGAAGATAAGAGGAGAATGGAAGCCATATTTTTTTTAGGGTTTAGGAGCTTTGGAATTTCGTGAATGAGAGAAAAAAAATGTGGCGGCTGAAGAAATGAGGAGATGTTGCCAATTGAATGAAAAGTTAGGTTAAAAAGTAGAAGGGTTAGAAAATAAAAGGGTCTTAGGAAGATAGAAAGTTTAAGGCCTTTCAAATTTCTTTAATTCATTTTTATAAGTTTATATTTCTGATAATAACAGAAATTCCAGTTAAAAATTCGAAAATTTGATAAAATATATATAATATTTATTGATTATATAAAGTAGAATTAAGGAAAATAGTTAAAACAGTGAACTAGACTAGAAAATTTTGAAATTGAATAGAAAATTTTTAGAAAATTCATATGAGCTTGCAATATATTTTTCAACATAAATAATATATAAAATAAAAATATATTCACAATATAAATATTTAAAATTTAATTTACATATAATTTTTAATGAAGAAAATAGCAGAAAATAGGAAAACAGCCTTTAAAAATGAAAAATAAATACAGTAAATTTTGGAAAAATACTATTATCAATTTAAAAACATAAAAAGACAAAATATACATAAAAAACATATTAACACATACTAAAACAAAATATAAGAAAGAAAATATGATTTAAAAAAATTTAAAATAGGCAAAATTGCACAAATAAACAAATTATACTAAAAATTGAAATGTACATAACTTTTACATTTTAACTCCGTTTTCAACGAAACGAAAAGTAGTGTTCAAGTTATTAAATCTATTTTCATAATAAAAGATAAAATTTATAATTTCAAACTATTAAAAATTTAAACTTAAAAGTCAAAGTTTGACTATTGACCAAAATTCACATTTTCAGGAAATATTAAATTTAGTCATATTTGGAATTCTAATCCACATCAAAGTCAAAGTTTATATTTAAAATAACAAAATTTATTCTTTTCATAAATAAAGCTTTTGAATCTGGAAAAATCAATAAAAAAAAATATTTGAAAAATACAGGGTTGTTACAGTATTTCTACACCTCAATCCACATTTTCATATATGTAATTTTGACATTTAAGAGGAACACATGGCAATTACCACATTGAAAGTATTTTACCCATGAGAGAGATATAAAGAGGAAGATTTGTTTTATTCTATCACTTCTAGCGCATCAAGGCAACGAAGTTGACAGTGGAAATCAATATAAGTAACATGCCATGGTATTGGATTTATGATTTGGAAACTTAAAAAAATATAAATAGGTGTCCATTTGTACCAGTAGCATTCACTTATTCAATATTTAGTTTACTATTTTTCCGAGCATTGTTCTATCACTTGATTGATTTCTAAGTACTCAATAATTAGTTGAATCACATATTATATTGTCGCTAAGTTATTAATTGTAAATAAAAGTTGCAACACACTTTTACATCTCTTCTAGACTCTAGTATGTATAGGCCTTAAGATCAGTAGACATGGTCTTGAGCCATCAATTCAGGCATATAACACTTCTTGCTTTTACATAAAACCTATATTTGTGTACATTTCTTTTTGAGTTCTAAAATGGAAGACTTGTATAATTTTACTATTAGAGTTCGTCTGAAGTTATACATGTAATTGGACCAGTTTCTTAACTTTAGTGAATAAGAATGAGATGCATTTTATTCCTTTATGTACATATGGGTATAGTCATGGAGATAAAATTATACGCAAATACCCCTACATGGTCTAGTTTCTTCTGTAAAAATAGGAGATAAATGGTTAAACAAATATAGTTTATTTTGGCAATAATTACAATTGTAATTTAGGTAACAATGAGGCAGACATAGAGATTAAGTACATGTTCATGATATGCTCTGCGTCTACCATTGATATTCGACAAATTAAACGTGGTCTCATTATTGTTTATAACTTGGGTCTCATTGTTGATTATTACTTGTCAACAAGTAGAAAAGATTTTCCGAAGAAATGATCAGTTGCAGCACTAGTTTTTATGGTACTACTTACTTCAGCTATTTATTGTAGTTCAGTCTATGTACTTGCTTGCTTAGTTCAGTTGTTTATGGTAGTTCAGCTATAGCGCTATTATAACATTTTGTTTATGGTAGTTCAGTTGTGTAAACTTCTCTATGTATGGATTGTATGTTAACTTCCTATCTTGAAACTACTGTATTTATGTACGGTTATGTACTAGTTGTGTATCTATGTATGGTTATGTACTAGTTGTGTATCTATGTATGGTTATATACTAGTTGTGTTTATGTTAGTGCAGTTGTTTATGTATTTTGTGATTGTTTGAATGTGATAATCATATAGCTGTTTGTTGGTTTCATATTGAACTGTCTATTATTACGGTATAATATAAGCTATAAACAAAGTGAATTGGAGAGTGAATGAGCCAACAGAGCGAGGGAAAGATGAATAGAATATCAGAAAAAAATTTAACGGCTTTCAGCCAATGCTTCAAAAATAATATCCAATTAAAAGATGTTACCAAAAAAATATGGTGGCAGAAAAAAAGGCTACAAAATATATATTGTGGCGATGAAACACTACAAAATATATGTGGTGGCATTTAATAAATGCAGCTGTAAAGTTTAGGTTGAAATTGAATACTCTATTACAGCGTTTAAAAATGCTATTAAATTATTTTGTAGTCGAAGAGTACCTTTTGGCGGCATTTTCCAAACTCTACAATAAAGATGTTTTAGTAGCATTTGGAAGACGCCGCAATAAAGGAATTTATAATGGCATTTACTGAAACACAACATAAAATCCTCGATTTTTAGTTGCATGTCGTATAGCGGCGTTTAGGATTTTATAGTGGCATATACCGAAACGCAACATAAAATCTTTGATTTTTAGTTGCATGTCGTATAGCGACGTTTTCTAAAACGCTAGCGTAGGTTACGATAGCGTTTTTTATGTGCCACTAAAAATACTTTTTGGTGTATTGATTTTATTAATCTTTTATAATTACAACTTTTCACATTACACTTTATTACAAAAAGAAGTATCAAACAAAGTACGATCGAGGTGTTTCGAATTCCATGTCCTTGGGATAAAATTCCTATTAAGCCTGGAAAGGCAGTATACGCCACTTGAAAGTGCTTCTGCAATTAGCAGGGGTCCCTCCGAATTTGGCCCAAACGCTCCTTTAGTTGGGTCCTTTGTGTTAGTGATCACTCTTCTTAGGACAAAACCTCCTTTGTGGAACTTCCTTTCTTTAAGTCTCAAATTATAAGTTTTTTCCATTCTTCATCTATAAACAGCTGACCTAACCGCTGCTTCAGTCTCCTCTCTTGTATGAGAACTAATGCAGTCTCTTTAAGGTGTAAATTCTTCTCGGTTACATATGATAAGCGTCGATTGGATGGAATACCTACTTTAACTAAGACATAGCTTCATAGCCATATGTTAGGGGAAATGGGTAATGTCATGCAGGTGACCTCGTTAATGTTCTATATGCCCATAGGACTAAGGGTAGCTCTTTTGTCCATTTTCCATTAGCCTTTGTGAGCCTCTTCTTTAGTAGCTTTTTTATTGTTTTATTTGCTGCTTCGACTTGTCTGTTTTCTTGAGGGTGAGTTGCTAAAGAGAAACTCTTGGTTATGCCATTTTTCTCGAAAAGGTCAGAAAATTTCTTACTTTCAAACTGCGTACCATTGTTGGAAATTGTTTTCTGTGAAATTCCAAATATGGTAATGATATTTCTATACAAAAGAAACTATTTTCTTTGAAGTTGTGGTTGCAAGCGGTTTAACTTCTCCCATTTGATAAAGAAATCTACTGCTACGATTGCGTACCTTGCTCTTTGGACATTGGAAGTAGGCCTATCGGATCAGTTCCCCGTATGTCAAATGGCCATGAGCTAGTCATGGGAGCAAGCTCATGTGATGGTAATCTTGGGATATTGGCAAATCTTTGAAACTCATTGCATCTACGAACGAACTCCTACGAGTCACTTAGTACAGTTGGTCAGAAGTAGCCCTATCTTAATATTTTCTTAGCTAACTTCATTCCTTCTAGGTGGCCCCATCAATACACCTCATGAGCTTCTCTCATCACTCTGATCCCTTCTTCTTTAGTAAGGCTTCATAAAGGATAGAGTATCCTATCTTATAAACTGCCCCATCGAAAAACGAGAAGTAGGGTGCTTGGCATCTGATCTTTCTAGATGCATTCTTGTTTGGTAATAAGGTTCCATCCAACAAAAAATGTTTGATGGGGGTCATCCAAGATTCCCATTTTCTTGTCCATTGCTGGTAAGGATCAGTTATCTTGAATCGCATCCGGCTTACCTTGACCCGCAACATTTTCACCCCTTGCTTACTAAGCTCATGTTAGCACTAAGACTTGATTTGTTTTTGAAATACTAGGTTCGGCTAAGTGTCCCACATGAACTTACTTCATTTCTTACATGACTTAGATACTCGTCGGCATGGCTAAAGAGTCTGGTGAAGAATTTTTCTGCCTAAGGATCTGCTCTATGTCATATTGTTCAAACTGAGCTAGTAGTTCTTTGGACAATTTTATATACTTAGCCACGGTTGGTTTTTTAGTTTGGATGCAGGTAATTAGGTTGGAGATTGATCAGTGTCGATCGATTCCACCCACTCCTTAATCGCTTTTCCTAAGTTGACTTTGAACTTTCTCAGCAAGTCATCTCGAGTTATCCTGGAGTCGTCCTACCCTTTCTGTAAGCCAACCCCCAAAAGTCCTGAAGCACCCCATACGCAAGCTCAGAAACAACCCTGAAGAAATACAGAAGTCGCCCTGAAGTTCCCAACACATCTCGCCTTGTCTGGATTTTTTCATCACAGGCTCGGAGTTTCTAGACTACCACACAAAACACCCAGCAAAAATCTAGGTCTGATACCTACCACAGAACCAAGCCATTGAGCCTAAGTTTCTACTCAGTTTTCACATGCCTGGCCCAGAGTTTTCCTCCCTCCGACTCGAAGTCATCACCGACACAATATGCTGACCAAATTTCACCAAACCAACCTTTGCACTCCCGGACCCTAGTATGTCCCATGTTTTTCCACATTTGGCCTGAAGTTTTCCTGAATTTTCCTTTAGTTCACTCCCGGGCAACCCATAAGCCGAGCCAATTTTCCAAACTGAACAATTAGCCAATTTCCATACTATTTTCTTCATTATTTTCTACACTTCACATTCCACCTTAATCCAATTCTTATGACCACCATCTCAACTTGCGCATAACACGAATATAATGATACGACTTCACAAGTCCTAGAACCAATTCATAAAAATTCAATTATATGTTTATGGATCCCCTATCATTTATGTATCGACTCTAAGAGTACATCACTATTACTACTACATGGAGACCCCCAATCATAGAACCGATTACCAACTCCAACTCTCTCCGATGAGCGTTCTCAAACACTCAAACATGAAAACACAACATACAACATTATACTATGGGAAAATTCTCATCAAATGCATTCATAACCTAGCCTAACATTCATATGAACAACCATACATCAAATGTCATGTTTTTAACACTTTTAAATCATTTTAAATTCGTTTCTATTACAGTTTCAAAATGCAAATAGCAGAAAATCATATTTTTGACTTTAAAAATGGATTCCAAACATATCAAAACCTATATATATATAATAGGTCTAGGGATGATAAAGCACTTACAAATCACCCAAAAATGAGTGAAAAACGCGCAAATCGAGGTAGATCCGAAATGAACAAAAAATACCCAATTAAAAATCATATTTTTAATCTTGAAAACCATTTAAAAACACGAATAAATATGAACAATTATAGTAAAGTGGGAGAATAGAATCACCCACCTATGATGTAAAATTGACAAAAATCAACACACAAGCGTAGTTTCACCAAAAGAAGAGTAGATCTGAATTTGGGCAGCAGCTACATGCTATCCGATGCACAAATTTTGAAATATAGAAAGTTGGTTGCTAACCTCTTGTCTAATCTCCTTTTTAATTAGTTGATTTAGGTTAATTTATTAAAAGAATGATGGAGTTTTAGTAGAAGAAGATCAGTGGAGACTAAGAAAGATCGGAAGATGTTTAGATATGTATTTATATTGACTAATGGTTGCTATGGAGGTTGCCCCTAACCTTACTCCCCAATGGGTTAACGGGCTTCACTAATCACTCTTTGATTACCCGCTAATCAGCCTAACGCAGTCCAAACATCAAACGGTCATATCTCTTAAATTGTAAGGTCAAAAATCTGTTATGATCACTCTATAGAAAGATAAACCATCATATCTATCATTTAGACGCGGTTTGAGACCCTAATTCGGAATTTATTAAAATTTATAGGCCTATAGGTTTTTTAGGGTTAAAAATGCCCAATAAAAATTCTAAGGGTGAAAAATATCACTACTCAACATTACCTAAATTATAACCTCATATGACCCAATTTGGATTTCAAAATAATATTTTACGATCCTCTGATACATAAAATATGGGTCATTACACTCTCCATGTTTTGGAACTTTACCCTTGAAGTCCCATCAAATAAGGTTAAGTAAAATTATATAGTTAGTCTATATGCCTAATAATCATAATAAAGTATAACACTCAAAAATCATGCATATATAAGGAAGAAAGCAAACATATGCATATCCTAGCATACAGGGCACTAAACTACTCTTCATGATATCACAAGTGAAAGTAAATGCGACAAATATAAAGTATTATCAAGTAAAGATCTCCATATAAGTGGTCCTCATGTCCTCATCGGTCTTTCCCATGCTATCGCCCCCACTTTCACTATAGTCTTTGGTAGTCCATCAATATCTATTCCCATTTCTATCGGAGAATCCCAAGCGGTTGCAACAACCCACTGGGCTTCCTCTTCTTAGCTTCCATTAATTGGAAATTCATACACTTCGATATCGGCGTTCTCCTTCATACTTTCTGAGTAGAATGTTCATCTTTACATTTTAGTACACTACAAGAAATTTTATTTTTTGTGGCGCTCAAAAAATGCTATAAAAACTTTTGGTGGCGTTTTGATAAACGCCGCTAGAAAACATGCGACTAAAAATCCATGATTTTTTGTTGCATTTATTTTAACGCCACTATAAATGCATTTTTGGCAGCGTTTTTCAAACGTCACCATAAATCTTTTTGTAGCGTTTAAAAAACGCCACCAAAAGATTTTTTTGCGCTACTAATAGAATTTCCATCTTTACCACTGTTTTACGGTTGCATTTACTCAACGCCACTATATATATTTCGGTAGCGTTTTTGAAATGCTACTAAAAGTTGTTTATTATTTTACACCATTTTTTCATGCTATTATTTCCTGTTAATGGTCTATTTTGATTCTATTATATCAATCAACAATCACTCACATAATCATCATATTCAAATAAGTTAAAAAACACATTAACCATATAATCAAATAAAATATTCATAACCATTCTAATACAATAGTTTTTCGACAAAATGACCTAACTCATATACAATAACCATTTGTATACAAATTTACACATCGGGTACTAATAAATGTTATATCTAACTAGTGCTAACAAAACGTTTGATTACTCATAATTCTTTGTTGCATACACAAGTGAAAGCTAGCATCATCAAGTCCAAATTTGCTCTCTTCAAAAGTCCGATGCCTACACAAGTGAAAGCACAACAGATAGTCAAACAATTACATTAACTCGTATACTGAAACTATGAAGTATTCCGTATACTGAAACTAAGATAACATTATAACTTACATCTATCATATCCGAAAGATCGGGGATAGCAGTCAGACTTCCACCTACAGCTTTCAGAGAGTAATCTATTCTTGGCATTGGCTAAATAAAAGATCAACAAACTTTGGCTAAATAAAAGATCTATTTACAAATATAAGATAACAGCCAGCATGCTGTTAGTAATTCAGTCACACCTATGGCAGCTAGGAAATTGGTTTGATTTCTATTTTCACTGCTATTAAGGCTTAAAGTGACAATGGGATAATAGGTGTGGCAGCATAACGAAGGAATGATATGCCTTTATCACTTTTTTAGGAAACAAACAAAATGATACAAAGTTACAAACACATATCTAGTCTAACATCATCAGTGTTGTATTATATCTTGCCATATGGTTCTCACCCTTTGTTTTACCCACTCCATGAACATAAAAGACATCATCTCAACTTTTTTCAAACTTCAACATAATCAGTATTTTGAAATTAATATCATACCTGTTTGTGTTGTGTGCACAATATTTTGTAGGTACATAGGTCAGTCACTTTGTGGCACCAATATACTATGTACTTAAACAAGTGGAGTAGCTGACAAAATGATTAATAAATGTTCAATATGAATAACTATTATATACACACATGCAATGATATAAATATGAATATATAAAAACAAACTCAGCAATATGTTCTAAATATGAACCTGGCCCTTTTCTATAAATAAAACCATATTCTTTGACTATGTTGCCCAATCTACAAATATATCTACAAATATATCATGAGAAAATCCCACCTCCAAACTGGCCATTGATGCTAAAGCAACCTACATAGGGTAGTCTAGGCTTTAACAAAGTTTTAAAGCTTACAAATGAACAGAAAAGATTGCAAACCTTTGAAGTTTCAGGAGAATTTCAAGTTCATCCTTGTTAATGATAAAATTACATGCCTGTATTTAAATGAAAATATAACAGATCTTCAAAATACCCGAGATCACTATACTTTATATTGACATTCAAAATTTACCTATTTATAGTGGCCATGTATATTCCGAGTGGACTACGGACATCAAGAAGCCACAACCAAATTTGGAAAAGACCAAAGATCATACGAGGTCTTAACAAAACGTTTCATTGGAGATGAAAATGGGGCAGTGAAGGGGCTTGAAGTTGTACGTGTTAAATGGGGAAAAGATAGCAGTGGGAGGTTCCAGTTTGAGGAAATCAAAGGTTCAAAAGAAATTATTGAAGCCAACCTTGTACTCCTTGCTATGGGCTTCCTCGGTCCTGAATCAGTTAGTTCTCTTGACTTTTATTCTTTTCTTAGAAAGACGTTGATATTTCTCCTAACCAAATATATAATGTTCTAGTTGTTTACATATAATGTCAAAAAATTTGCATTGAAATGATAATCAAGTTTATTAGCATGGTTTACTAACCTTATTTTCACCAAGTATAACATATGTTGATAACCGTATAAACTGTTTTGTTGCAGACAATTGTAGAGAAGTTGGGTTTGGAGCAGGATCCACGGTCAAATTTCAAAGCAGAATATGGAAAGTTTTCAACAAGCATTGACGGAATCTTTGCTGTTGGTGACTGTAGACGTGGTCAGTCGTTGGTTGTATGGGCCATATCTAACATTATTCTATGAGTTCTTTTTAACTACTCAAACTAGTCTTTTTTATCACTATTACCAGTAGTCATTGGCACTTTATGAGTTTTTTTTACCATTCCTAATAGATGTACATGTGGTTTAAGTAAATATGTTGAAGCTATCAAGATGATTGTTACTAGTATCTCTAATACCCACAAGTAGATAAAAAGAAAAATCAATAGAAATTACCTGAGCTATGATAGTGATATCAAGTATGGTAGTGCCAAAGGAAACAACACTAGTGTTCAAAACAGAAAGATTGCAGCTCTCAATCTCAGACAAACTCTTCACAAGTACCACTCTATGATTCTTGCAATGAATCTTCAAAAGCACGGTCTTCTCCGATATCTTCACCTCAATATCTGGTTGACCATCTGATATCAAATCATCGTAGGAAGAAATTTCATCATCCTCTAACACCTGCATTTTCTTGCCCATAACTGCAGTTTCTACTGGTTTCTGCATTGATCTTTCTTCAAGCATCTTCACTTTTTCTTGAAGTCTTTTCACATAATCTATCGCATCTCCAAGAACAGAACTCTTGTCCATCTAATTCAACAACATAAATTTAGTTACCACGGTCATCATAAAATTGTCATGAAAGAAGTAAGAGGGAGTTGTAAATCAGAGGTAAGTTGTTTATGTTGCTTTATATGTTTGTTAACAACTTAATAATCTTTGACATATAAGTTGCAGATAAATCAAGTCATAAGTAGTAAATATATGTTGTTTCAGTTTGCATCTCCAACAACTAAATTTATCCAACATTTGTACCATTTACTATTCATGAAAACCATTTGAAATTTCAAACTTAAAACTGCTTAAAAAAGTTGTTCTAATTCACAGTACCTTCTTTAAACTAGGCACAATAGCTGACAGGGCGATAAACTTCTAGCTATACCCTGTTTTAATACATTCCTAACGTTTAATATATCAAACAACAGTTAAATATATACTTACCAACGGAAGCGTTCATTTTCTTCTCCCTCTCCTAAACTCTCCTTCCTCTGGTACAAAACGCAGCAGTTCCCCAAATCCACACACACCCCATACTTCACACACTTCCAATACTAAAAAAATACTTCACTTCATAGTTATTATCAGTAATCTGGTATTATAAAGCTACCTAGCTAGATTTAACATAAGCTAATGATCTCATAACCAATCTAACATGCTATTCTCGCAAATATTTACTACACATGTTGAGAAACATAAATCAGTTTCACTATCACCTAAATAAAATAAAAAAACCAAAGTAATATAAGTAAAATCCAATCACAAACATTGTGAACCAAAGTTCACTGACCAAATCAATGAAAAGATATAAACTCACGGAACCAAAGTTCACATTTTTTTAATCCATTCTGATATTGCTAGAAGGGTAAATTAACAGAGTAGAGCAAGCTTTGAAATTGAAGTTTTACATATATGGTTTTGAACCACTTCTCATCTAAGGTATATACAAAGTGCTTAAGCAATGATAAGAAAGTAATTTTATCCTTGCTCGAGTAGATAGGATTTTCTTAAAAATGATTATAGGAAAGTTTGTCCCAATGCTAGCATAATTTAAAAGCTCTGTAAAATATCTAACAACATTATTTTTGTAAATCATCATAATCAGATATAGTATTGCAATTTTGATCAATGAGTTGTTTGATATGTTTCTGCTTTCGGTAGCTCGCATATCTGAACAGAAAAAAATTTCATATTGATCACCCTCTTCCAACCACCTTATCTTAGATTTTTGTTGCATCTCAGTAGCATGACAGTGCACAACACATGTATAGTTGATCTTCCTTTGTTCCATTATTTTAAGTGTCTTTTGGTATTTGCAAGTTTGCACAATAACTAAAATAAAGGATTACTTGTTGATTTAATCTTCCATGCATTCAACAATACAGAATTATATCGATTGTATTCTTTCTAAATATTATTATATATGAATGGAATTTTAACAACACTGTGTATTAAAATTAATTAAAAGCAAACAATGGTCGATGGTCGAGTGATTCAAAATTTCAATATTAGCCTATGGGAATACCTAGCTTGGGACAGCAAATAAAAGCACAAATCAATCACACAAAAATGCAGATGCAGCTACTAGTGGAAACAAGATGAACATTGACGATGGCATTCATAATCAAAATTCAACTAGACTGATAAGAAAAACTCAAGCAGGCAAAGGAGTCTTTAAGTTTAAAGCAACGTCTTCAAATGATGTAATCGATAACTCCATGTAGACTGATCTAGTTACTTAATGCAAGACAAAAGCTATAGGAAAAATAAGCGTAGCAAAGTGATTTCTACCCTTAGTAACTCAGAAACCAAGGGAAAATACAATGCAATCGAACATGTGTGTTAACAGACTACAGCCTTCCATTGTGGGTCTGCTAGAGCATAATCTTAACAGTGAAGTTGTACGTACTCCATTAACAGTGAAGTTGTACATAAACTTAACAGTGAAGTTGTACGTACTCCATTGGCAGTAATATCAGAAAAAGTAAGCAGAATTATCCATGACAAAGGGTTTTAGTACCGGAGCTAAACACAATATTATTTTGTTTTAATAAGTTATTCGATTTCTGCAAATTGCAAAACAATGTTATATCATGTTCTCCATTGCCAAACACACTTACACAATAAGTCAATTTTTGCAAATTGCAAGACCATAACAAAACAAATTAAACATGTCAATTCTCCATTGCCAAATCAAAATTGAGTACCTTTTCAAGAAGTCAACAACCAAGTCACCGAAGATGTCTGTGCATTGATGGATGGAGTCGCCACTGCCGCCAGATTGGAGTCGCTGTCAGATTGGAGTCACCAATTCGCCGTCGTAATCGAGTCGCCATCGTCGGTCAAAGTCTGGAGTCGCTAGCCGCATCGTATGCTATGCTGGCGGCCTGGCGCTGTGATAACCCTGATTTTTGTGAGTAGCTCCATGATTTAATTTAGTTTGTATTTGTTTGAAATTGCATTGAAAAGGTAGAGATAGGAAACTGATTTGCAGATACATAGTTTAAAACATGTACATGTGCACAAGATAGTGCACAAACATGCACACATTTTTCTGTGTGATAAAATAGGCAACAATTAATATATATGATGGGATAAATAAATTACAAATATATATGTAGGCAAAAATGATCAGGTCTTTAAAAAGTTTAGCATAAAGAAAACAAATGTGTATATAGGCAGAAATAGTAAGAAAGAAAAATAAAAAGACTTAGGCAAAAATAAGCATACAAATGTTATACATGTACACAGTCAAATATGGCAGATAGGAAACAAAGCTTGTATGGAAATGGAATGAACCTTTAAATATACACTTTATCCATTTCCAGCAATTCTTTTGCTTAAGGAAAATTAAAGTCATGCATATGACATGACCCGGGGTAAGGTTAAAAGAATAAGATTGATTTTCTGAAGAAAAAAATAAGGACCACATACCCTTTTCTTCTTTTAAATCAAGAGTGAGGCAGACCATATTATGGGGTAAAATTGACATTGGGTAATTCCATAAACCCTAGTAACACCCAGGAATTATATAAAGAGGCTTAGTGTAGTGATATCATACCCATTTTGCTCTTCATAACCTAAAGGAAAAAAAATAAGAATATAAGCCAGAGAAGATAAGGAGTACTGGCCATTAGAGTTAAAGGAAGGCGAGGATCAAAAGAAAAGAAAGGCTTAGGAAAAAGAATTAAGGTGAGTAACCTCAATGAAAACTTTGGCATTAAGTCCTGAACATTGAGGCAGCCTGTTTGAATTAACAATTTATTTTTGCAAGTTATGTTCATTTTATGATTTGATGACTTTGGTTTGTTAATGATCTGTTCAAGTGTAAAACCCTTCATGGTGATTTACCCAGAAAATGAGGCATAGATTTCATGTTTAAAATGATCATCTGTGTTGTGGATTAACCTTGAGATGAACTGTTTTCTTTTATGTGTTTTCTCCATACAGTTATTTATCTAAATCCCAGGGTTTATGTTGTAAATCTATAGTCCAAAGGAAAAATGAAAAAATATAGGACTGCCGCATAGTGTTGTTGCTTATGTCTCATATTAATTGAGCAAGTAAAAATGTAGGAGTGCAATGTTATACATGTGTTGAGCTTCTATATTTTACCAATAATCCAGATCAGAACATATACTTGTGGTTTAGCCAGATCTTATAAATTGATGAGTATCTGATTAAACCAGAGGTAAAAAGGAAGCAACCAAAGAAACTATCTATGACCATATATTTATAACATGATCCATTGAAGCCCATGAACAAAATAACATGTATACTGAGAACTCACATCTGCTTGTTTGATTAAATGCATGTTTATGAGAACAGGACTTACCAACCCTTGAATAAGTATATGTTGGTTGAATTATTTGTTTTTCTCTGATTAGACTGTGATATGCAGAGGGGATTAGCATAATTGTGAAAAAGGGAAAATTAACACTTAGTAATTTAACTAAGGATTTTGGATCTTAGGGCTACAAAATATAGCTTGGCAAGGGGAACATTGCAAGCTCACACATGGTATGTTTATACCCAGGGGCCTGAGTGTGCTGGGTTAACAGAGAGATGTCCCAGGCAGTGTGTGTTTAAAAAGAGAAAGTAGCTAAAGACCATATTATATTTGATAGTGAACTATAGAAATAGGTTCAGGAGAGGCTTGGGCAAAATCCCTAATGGCCAGTAAAATGTGTAAAGGGGGCTTGATGACTGAATTGATGGTTGCTTTGGATGGTTTAGGATGTTTTATTGGTGAATCTTATGGTTGTAATCACTGAACTAAACCATTGAATCACACATAATCTGTTGTGCACTGATGTGTATATACATGTATCATAGAAACATGCACAAAGATGATACTGAGTTCCTTAATTCATTCAAAGCATTTGAGTATAAATAAAAGTCATATAAAATCATGTTTTCAGGTAGATTACTCAAACCAGACATTAGTCTGACCCTTTTGTGTTTGTGCACCATTGGGTGTCTCATATTTGTATGAGGCAGTTCATGGTGATTATGCAGGTAAATAGGAATTTTGTTGATTAGGCTTTGGATGAGTTAACTGCTTAGAGATTGGATGCTATTTTTAAAGGCTTTGCTGAAGTTAAATTAAATATTCATGTTGAACTATGTTAAGATATTTTGTTTAAGTTTCTTAGAAAAATCAATGTATTGTCATTGACTGTTTTGTAAGTGTTGAACTTACATGTATCAGCTGGTACTTATGTATTTTGCTTTGTAAGAATACTTTGCTAAGAAAATGAATTTTAAGCTTCAAGAACAGTTAGGCTATAATGGTAGAAAAAAATCTGAGAATAAAGAATTTATGGATTGAATGTACATCTAGAGAACTGACCTAAGAAAATCCATATTTAAGTAAAGAAAAATCTGGCAATAAGGTTATGAGCTGCCTTAGAGAAGAAACCAAAATAAAATGTGTTTTGTGAGATATAGTGCAAACTGAATAGGGCTAACATAGCCATTTTCTTGAGCCTGGGTTAAGCCAGCACTAAAGAGTTTTGAGTCAAGTTTTTAGCTCTGTTTTATAACACAAGTATAGGGTAGACTCAAACATTTCGTTAGCAAGAAGGAAAAATATAAAGCACCTGAATTTCAAACAGACACACATGCATAGAAACATGCACACATACATGCACAAGCAAAGGCACAGTATATACAGTAATATAATTATGGAAATTTATGTAAAGTGATAAGTCTTGAGACATAAAATCAATAGTTATGCATTAACCCAAGTGTACTTTGAAAATCTAGTTTTTGAAACACCATTGCTATGTGGAGAGTATTTCCTTTAAGTAATACTCAAACAGATTTCTACTTTAAAATTTCTGTACTCTGATTTAGTAGAAAATGACTTATATATCTTCATATATATAAGTTCAAGATGAAATGAGTAAACCAATATTTTTATATTGACAAAAAGGTCCTGGATAGAAGAAAATTGGAATTGAATATTTTCTTGATTAAATGGCCACTGTTTAAAGAAAAAAAAGTTTTCAAGTGGGTCATTTCAGGCGCTATTTGTCTTCGCCTCTTCCTTAGTCGCAAATCCTAATCGATTGCAGGACGAATGGGGTGAATGGAGGGACGAGAGTAGTCATTTCCTGGTCGAAGAGGAAAGGAAATGATTTTGCTTTTAGGTTTGGGGATTTTTGGGGCTTAACAATTTAGGGATAGTTTGAGGGGAGAATGAAGTAAATTCAGATGCAAAGTGATCGATGAAAAAGGAAAGCGGGAAGATGAAAAAGTAAACAAAAAAATTTCGTGAAATATTTTTTACTTTACGCGGGTGTAAAGCGGGAACGTGAAATCTTTTTAGCCGCATTTATATTTTTTAGGAAAATACTTTTTGGTTGCATTTAGAAAGAAACGCCACCAATTTTTGCAACTATAGATGGTTTTTCTTGTAGTGGTACCATCAGAATGTATAATGAATCTTGAATAACAATGCTTTTGTAGTACCTCATCCCTAAATCCATCAATGTCAAGTATACACGATCTATCTTCAAGCTCGCCAACACTTTTGACTAACTCTCATCTTGAATAAGAATCAAAAATAGTAATATACTAAAATCGTATCTACACTACGAACACTACTCCTCTAGCTGGCATGTCTCCTCAATATTGTGGCACAATCCTCAAATGCATCTTTCATTTCCCTTCACTTTTAAGAAGACAAGAATATACCTATAAACACTAGTGTAAGCTCACTTAGCTCGTGGTATTCAACACACCATCTCAAAGAGCTATCTGCCCATTATGTGAATACTATAGGTGCTCCCAAGTTGGATATACCCTTACGTATGAGCCCTCCTCTCTAACGGGTCATCTGCTTGCACCTCCAACCCACGTTGTTTTTTGAGAATCATCATCCTCAAAGGTATGGCACTAGCCTAGCATCCTTCACTAGGTCAATACAGGACTCAATCTCTCTTTATGATTGTAGTCCAGTCGCCACCTTATGCTTCCTCACTTTCATAATGATGACGACTCCTCATGCGAGGCTCAAGCGAATACACCAAACTACTATAACTGCATCCACAAGTGTGCAGCCCAACTCTAGCTTCACCACCTCCTGTCCCTATCGTCATCAAATTCGTCTCACTATCTACAATGCTTCCGCATATCTTCAGGCACACCAAACCAAAAGTGATATCTAACCCAACAGAACCCAAAACAAAGCACTTACAAGCAAACAAGCATCCATGACTTGACAAACCAAACTTAAGTTAGTCGAACCATCACTATGTTTGAAACAGCTAAAGGTTTGCCTACCAGGTCAAGACTCAATCCTAACCTTCACTAAGTCACTTGATATAAGATATAACATAAATAGAAAGCGTACCTCGAATACTGATGCCCTTCCCTTTCTCCTTAGCCAATGGAGCAGTCGAAGAAGTAAGAATGGCCTTCAATGCATAAGCAGACACATCCTTCTTAACCTTTTGTAGCTCTGGACAGTCGTTCTTTATATGTGCAGCCTTATCACAAATGAAGCACTTCCTATCCCCACTCTTTGGGTCCTTGCAGTTCTTACTAAGATGACCTTTCCTATGACAATTAAAGGATATTGGCTCACACTTGCTTTTCTTCTGGCCATCCTCTTCCTTAGATTGCTTTTTTTTCTTATTGTTCAGTTTCCTTCTATGCCCCCGCCTGCTTGCGGCTTTGGCTCTCTTAGAAATAATAACTTCAATCTTTGGCTTTGGGCATAATATTTCTTGCCTCAAAGCCGTCTCCACTACCTTCTCATAAGTCTCATCAATATGGCCTATCTTCTCTCTCCCAAATACTCATTCAGGCCAATTTTAACTTTTCCTTCTTTTTCAACGAAGCGTCAATGAAAGAAAACCATACTTTAATAATGTATCAAATTTAGATACATACTCAAAAATATTCTTCTCTCCCTGTTTCAACTCAGCAAACCTCTTAAACAATATCGATTCTGTCAGTCGAGACAAACTTCTCTTTAAATCGAGCCGTAACTGCAATCAGGTAAACTGATCCTCGAGAGTAGCTATCTTCACAACATCCCACCAGTCCATTGATGTTCCATGAAGTTTCCTAGAGGCTAACTTTGTCTTTATTGCATCTTCTAACTCCAAATCTCTAAAGATGTGCTCACAGGGGTCAATGCAATTCTTTGCCTCAAAAACCGATTCTATTTCAAGGAATGGTTTGCCTCCTAAACTAGCATAGTCTTTACACAGCTTGGTAAATCACCTTTTGGCATTTGCACTTAGGCACCACCACCACCAACATTAGAGCAACTTTGGCATGCTGAATCATGTTCCTTACCGGCTCCGTTAATATGTTCTACAAGTCCGGGTTAGAAACTGCCCCGGAGCCCGCTTCTTCCTCTCTAGCTGAATTCCTTATGTGTTTACTCATTCTTCCTATCTATAATAAGAATGATTAGTTTCTTGCAATAAGGAATAAAGTGGTACTTCTATATGCAATATGACTTTACTATATATATAGTACTGTAATATATAGTTTTAAAAACCAAAATATATAAGAAGTAAACTCTTAAGTATATCGCTTAATCCATTCTAGAGTGATAAGTTCTACTCTATCTCTAATGGATCGTAGTATCAACTTAGGGTATTTCAACCTAAGCTGTAATGCCACATGTGACGACCATCCTACACTTCTAATACCCAATATACTTGAAAATTGCGTTGTGACGATACCCGACCGATGTGGAGTGGCAGTCAAGGGTAAAGTAACTAAAACTCTAATCATAACCTATCGTATATCTCACACATCGAATAAAATATAACAATCACACAGATATAAAATAGGCGAAATAGATAAGTATAACTAAACGAAAAAAGTATATACCAATGTGCATACGGCTCGCAGCAGTTATACGAAGCAAATGGAGTAGATATTATACATCATCAACATAAACTCGTAGGAATCTATCCCTAATAATAGTCATAAGCACTAATGAAAGCTCCATAGTGTCGCATAACATAATAGTCATAAACTTCAAAATATAATATAGATAAGCACCAGCTTTCTGCTCATCCATTGAATAGCTCTATGCACTAATCTCAAACCCGCTATCTAATCTACTCATTTATGAGTACCTGAGATAACAAGAAGCAAAGAAAAAACCTCAAGTCATACAATAGTCATGTATGAGCGATAAATAATCTCAAAGTACTATAAAATCGATATAATAAAACATAAACACCGAGTATGAGAAATCATACTAACATGTCTCTACATCCAACAAGTCAGCACATAACACTATATATATGCTACCCTATCATCACAAGGGTGTACTACACCAGGTATAACTTCAATTGTCAGGATACCTAGCCTAACGACGCCTATATTGCAAGACATCCATCCAAAACTCGCATCAATCGCACCAATCATAGCAACACAGCTAACACATAGTAAACACACAACACCATCACTATGGTTCCACGTTACCATAACCAACACTAAGGTCTTGCATCCTCATAGCCATCAATAAGGTACGACATCATCACAACTATAACAAAGGCACAACACCATCATGACCATCACAAAGGAATCATGCCATCGTAGCTATCGCTAAGGCTTCACATCGTCACAACCATCACTAAGGTACAACACTATCACTACCATCACAAAGGTACAATGGCATCATGACCATCACCCAAGTCTTGCATCACCATAACCATCACTAAGGATTTGCACCACCACTAAGACGATATTTGATACACGATAACTCATAGAACCATCACATAGGTCAGTGACAGACTATGTTGCAATTGGATTAGGTGTTCGATCACATACTATCACATAAGTACTGCCCTCACTAAGGTAGGCTAGACCATCACATAGGTCAAGGATACATAGGTGAGCATCCCCACATGCCCTTGTCCCCATGAAACACACATCACATCCAAAGTTACTAATGATTCCTTCAGCACATGACTCGATAGTGGAACAAACTACGTCTTAATCCATCGTTTCACCTCCTCGAACTTACCTCCTCGAACCATCACCAAGACCTATCACTACTTCTCTCTTGAAGTACTTGACCTAAATGACTCGCATTGTCAATTCATCAAAGTTCAGAAAAAATTTGGCTACTAAAAGAATTCTCAAAATATCTCTAGGTCGGTCCCGAAGAAAATCTCCAAACTCTCTAGGTCAAGCACAAAGAAACTCCTAGGTCTTCTTTACCACATACCGATCATCATCACTCGATATCTCAAGATCCTACCATTGGATTATCTCCAAACTTTCTATGAAGCTTCGTCATAATATGCTCTTGCATCCCTAGAATTTTTGGCATCAGTCCAAAGAAGTAAAATTGGACAACTATGATTGTGTTTGGAGATCGATTGTTGTCGATTGATCCACTCATTCCTTATCCGATTTTCCCTGTTTGAGCCTAAAGTTCCCACTAAGTTATCTCGAGTTATCCTATGGTCATCCCACACTTGTCCCAAGTTAACCCCTAAAACTCTTGAAGCGCCCCTTAGGCAAGCCCCAAAGCAACCTCAAAAAATCCTCAAGTCACCCTAAAGTTACTAACAAATCTCACCTTCCCTTGATTTTCTCATGATCGGCTTGAAGTTTTTAGAATATCGACCCGAAGTGCCTGGATAGAAACCTAGGTTTGGTACCTACCACCAAACCGAAGTTTCTGCTTGTTTTTCACATGCCTAGCCCAGAGTTTTCCTTCCCCCAACCCAAAGTCACCACCAAACACCCATATACTGACCAGATTTAACCGAACGAAACTTTTCATTCCTGACTATGTTTTTCCACCTCTGGCCTAATGTTTTCCTAAGTTTCCTCCAAGTCACCCTCATGCAATCCATATGCCAAACCGATTTTCTAAACCGAACAGTTAGTTAATTTTGCATTGTTTTCTTCATTATTTTATGTATTTCAACATTGCACCTTAATCCAATTATTGCAACCACCATCCCTACTTATGCCCAACACCAATACAACGACACGATTCCATACATCCTAACATTGATTCATCAAAGTTCATCTCTGTGTTTACATATCTTCCATCCTTTGTGTATTGACTCTAAGAGTACATCACTATTTCTACGTGGAGACCCCTGACTAGTTAACAACTCAATTTCGTTCCCATTAGCAATTTCAAGCATTCAAACATACAAACATAACATACAAACAAGCAGAAAATATCATATCATGGAAATTCAAATGAAAATACATTCATATCCTAGTCTAACATTCATATGAACAATAATACATCCAAATGACATGTTTTTATCACTCAAAATCATTTTAAATTCATTTTTATTTCAATTTCAAAACCTAAACATAAGCCAATCATATTTTTTGACTTTAAATATGGATTCAAAACATGTCAAAATCTGCAAATACATATATAATAGCTCTAGGGATGATAAATCACTTATAAATCATCCAAAAATCAATGAAAATGCACAAACTGAGGTAGATTCGAAAAGGACAACAAATATCCAATTGAAAATTATATATTTAATTTTAACGAACATTTTTAAAACATTTTAAAAACATATATCAACAATTATAGTAACATGGGAGAATAGAAACACTCACCTAGGGTGTAGAATCGACAAAATTTGCCGTATAAAGCGTAGATTCACTTGAAGAAGAGTAGAACTGAATTTAGGCCCCAGCTACATGCTTCCTAATGCATAAATTTTGAAATCTAAAAAATCCCTTTCAAATATCTTGTCTAACGCTCTTTTTAATTAGTTGATTTAAGTTAATTTTATTGATAGAATGATGGAATTTTAATATAAGAAGGTCAATAAAGGCTAAAAATGGTTAGGAGATGTTTAGATATGTATTTATAGTGATTGGTAGCAGCTATAAAGGCTGCTGCTAACCCTAATACTGAAATAGGTTAACGAGCTGCACTAGTCACTCCTTAATTATCCGCCTTAATTACCACCTAATCAGATTAAAAGTAGTCAAAACTTCAAATGATCATATCACCTAAACCGTAAGTCCAAAAATTTATTACAATCACTCTACATAAAGAGAAGCTATCATATCTTTAATTTGGTAGTGGTTTGAGACCTTAATATTGCTTCTATCAAAAGTTATAGGTCTTTCAAGTTTTTTAAGGTTAAAACCATCCAGTAAAAATTCTAAGGATGAAAATTTTCACTACTCAACATTACGTAAAGTTATAGCCTTATACTACCTAATTTGAATTTTAAAATAATATTTTACGATACTTCGATCGTAAAATATTGGTTGTTACATTGGTATTGATGTGGGGGTCTCTTCTTCTTTTGGTTCTAAAGAGTTATTAACGTACATTCTTCACTCATATGTTATTTCTTCTATGGAAACTATGAGATCTCCCTCTTCCTTTTCCAAAGACATACTTGTTCTTATTTTATAACAACTTATTTCAGTATGTTTCATTCTTTTTTTGATATATTAATCCAGTATATAGTTTGATTGTGTTATTTAGCAATTTAGGTTGGGAAATATATGTTCTTACTTCAGTAATATACTTCGACTTCTTCTCAACACATGTTATCGTTACAAGAATTAAATTCTTCCTTGTCTAGCAATATAAAAATTCTAGAGGTGGATATTAGTAATCTCCATGTTGTTAACAAATCCTTAAAGATAGAAAACTCTCAGATCTTGTCCCCATTGGACTTAGAAAAGAAGAAAACAAGCTCTTGAGAATGGACTCACGTTGTTTAGAGAAGAAACAAAACATGCTAGATTTGGGGTGACTAAACTTAAGGTAAGCGTGGCTAAGGCGACCCTTCTTTAGAAAAATTACCTAAGAGATATTCTTTACTCAAGAGGTCGAATGCCTCTTTTAAAGATGCCAAAGCCAAGTCCTCTCCCTTCTTGCAACGAGTCTTTTCTTCATGGAAATATCAATGTTCGAATATCGCTCTATTACAGATTATAAAGATAATATTGATCAATTCTCAAACTTGGGTTTTCCTTATCTCAGCTTCATAAAGATCGATTATAAGAAGAAATTTGACATAATCCTTGATTAAGTCCATGAAGATTTGTCCGAATTTAGAGATGACGGTCCAATTAATGTGGAAGAAAATTTAACATTTGATGATCCTCCCTTTGATGATGATGACATGAAAGATAAAAAAGGATGAGAAATTGATAATGATGATGAGGAAGATGATGACAACAAGGTTTATAGGGCCGATGACAATGTTAAGATAATCTTTCAAGAAAAGATAAAGACGATGATTCTAGTGACCATGGTTTGCGGAAGAAAAATGATAATCATGAAAAGGCCATAAAGGCGACCTTCCTTCTCCTAACATTGAGTCCAAAATTGGTGATACCTCACCACCTAGAGGCCTAACTAACATACCTCATTCATCTAACTTGGGTAACTTTGGCCTATTGTCTTCTCGAATTATGAAGCTCTGTAGAATCTTAAAATTTTATTCTTATTAGCAGGATAAATGAAAAAATAGAAATTACTTTGAGATTATGTTAGATAAATATAGGAGTGAAATAAGACTCAATAAATAAGTGAGAGACTTTGTAAAGATCTAAATGAGTCCAATGATAAATATATGAAACATTCAAAACCTCTTGAGTGCTTAGAGGATTTTAAGAATAAATAATTGGCAACCCTACTTCGAAAGTCTCGCTTTCATCAGTCGAGCTTCTGTAAAGAAAACGAAGAGCTCACCGCCCTCTTTTTGATACATATTGAAGATAGAAATAAACTTATGGATTGCCTCTTCTTCGCTTATACCAGATTCTCCATAATCGATCTTTCTTTCTTAGGCGATGAATGTGGAGGTTTGGTTGGACAACTTCACAAAAGATACCTTGATGAATGTGGATCAGATCCTCATTTCGGAGAATGCTGGAACTTACCCAAGGCAAAAATGATCCTCTAACTATTGATTCACTTCACCAGACAAAGTCAAATGTAATAAAGGCATGTCTATTTATAAATACCATAAAAGGATCCATTCTTTATGAAACCATGTAACATGTTTTGTATAATGAAAACTTACGCTTTAATTAATATGCATGGATTTTCATTTTTAAGTATTTTGGTTTGATTTTTAGTTTTAATTTGCCCATGGTATGCAGGTTTTTGAGCCTGTACCCATTTCTCCTCTGTATCCTATTCTAAAGATATTTAAAGTAGATTAATTAGGTTAATGAGAAATTTTAGAGAAATTTATTTCATGGTTGAAAAATCTCGCTTAGCAAAATTCCGCTTTCTTCGTGACACTCATCGTATATACGAACGATTTCCTAGTTTGGTTTTTGATTCCCTAGGAGACTAGAAGAATTACTTTCTTTTTGAAGTTCGAACTAATTATGCAAAACCACTGTGTGGTGAAATTAGCCATCCTTTCAAAGATTGGGTTTATCGAAGTTTTCCTCATGTTAATACTCCTTCCAGTATTGAAATTCCCTTTACATCAACTTTTCCTACTTCTTCCATGTCTCATCAAAAATTCAGGATGCTCTTTTAAAGCTTAAGAATTAATAGGGAAGCACTCTTTGGCTTTATTTTGAATGTAATAGCATCACTTGTAATTTTATATAAAAAATGAAGAATTTTATTTGTATTGCTTTATTTATCGAATGTCTATCTTGAATTTTATTTTATGTCTTGATTTAGGGTAAAGATCAATTGATGATCCTAACCACTCTCAATGTCTTAGTAATATTAAATCAAAGTTAGTTTTAGATATGAAAAATTGCCCTTCCCGGTCCGTTCTTGGATTATCTTCAGTTGATAATGCCAAGGAAAACAAATGCTATAACAAATATATACTCTAAGATTGTCTTAAGAAGTAAATTTTGGCCGTGAAAAGAAATTTTCTTTCAAAGACAAGGAAATTCTATAATTGACAGAGAAACTTAATTTAGGAGCCCATTCTTTATTATTAGCTCAAAATCCGAATATGACACGAAAATTGCTCAATTGGTTAACGTATTTTTCACTTAGAAGTTGGTTTACTAAAATCTTTGAACGAATGTCAACCTTATGAACTTATTTTAACTAAAGGGGACATGACTTTCTACTCCTACTCCGGTTGTTTCTTCAAAGAAAACTTTTTTGCAAAGATCCACTTCCTCACGTGGTTGTTCAACATGTGGTAATGATATTTCTATTTCGTCTTTAGCACCCCCTTTCTTCAGTGGATGATTCAGGAGAATTGTCCAAATTAAGCAGGTCCTTTAAATTTGAATACAATCAGAAGTTTAAGGAATATTGGATTAAGAAATAGATAGAAAATTTAGAACATGAAAAGAACGAGCTCACTTTAAAGGTACCAAAATCGGAAAATGATAGTAAAAAAAACTTATCTCATCAAATTTCTCAATTAAAAGGTGCCTACAAAATCTTCGAACGGGCGATTATCACTTAGATTGAGTTAATTGATCCCCTTAATTTCATTCGTTGAAAGGAGGAAAAATTAAAGAAACATGTACTAACAATAGTTCAACATATCAGCGACCGTTCTTCAGCCGTAGTGACGTTAGAGAAAAAAGTTAAGAATCTTAAAAAACGATTGAAATTGATGCAGTACTTTTCTTCTAGAGCTTCTCAACTGGATACCTCGGTTGATTATTTAATTGAAGTTATTGTTTCCATTGAGTTGAAGATTGATTTTCATTTTTAGGACTAGAAAAGGATCATCGTTTGAGGAAGGTCATGGCTTTCGGCTATCAAAGATACTAACATTTCTTTTTGTATGGATATTCAAATGAACTTAAAAATATAAGGGGTCCTCCTATTTTGTTCAATAATGCAACATCAAGGAGAGAATATCATTTTTTGCATTTTATACGTTCATGTGAAGGGCAAGGAATTAATGTATCAACATTTCTAATTCCACATGCCCTAGGGCCATAAGTCTTTAAAATTTATTACTTGTAAAGGTTGATTGATAATCTTAAGAGTATAATGTATGTATAGTCATTATCATAATTTGTCATAATGTAATAAGCTATCATAATTATATGGAGATAAAATGTTCATACCATTTTATATACTGATTCCACGGTAAATTGTTTACCACCAGTGTCTCTTGCCCTTTAATAATATGATTGTTTGAATTTTTTCTAATAGATATTTTGAATATCATCTACCATGTTCTTTGGCTGGCTTTTGTTGATAAGCTTTATTGACTATCATTCCTTGGATGGTTGCTTTTGCCAAGCTCGGAGGAAGGACCAAAGGCTTAGTTGACCATTACTCTTTGGATGAGTAATATGGCTAGGAGTGCAGGTGGGACCAAAGACTTAGTTGTGGATAGATGCTTTGGCCGAACATGGAGGCGGGACCAAAGGTTAAATTTGACAATCACTCTTTGGATGTGTTCTTTGGTCAAGCGTGAAAGCGGAACCAAAGGTTAATTTGACCATCGATCTTTGAATGAGTGCTTTGGTCAAGCATGAAGACAGGGCCAAAGGCTTTATTGTTCATCACTCACCGAAAGGTAGCCTTGGCCAGGCTCAAAAGCGAAACCAATGGCTTAATTGATTTATTATTTCTTATGAAGTTCTTTTTCAAAAAACTATTTTCGAATATCAATTCTTCTTGAAAGAATTTGCGATGAAATTCTATAGAATCATTACTAGAAAATCAGATATCTCTCCTCAGGTTCTTGGTAGGTCTTGCTCAATGAAATCTCGTAGTTCCCCTCGTCTTACATAATATCGATTATTCTTGCTATTGCCATACAACTATTAGTCTCATGTCCATTTGTCACATGAAAATTGCAATATTCTCCTTCTTTTATGTTCTTCCTTTCCTTTTGCGCTTCTTAAGGTACCAATAATTTAATCTTTCCTTGGTGAGGAGATAATTTTTTTCTTTTGAAACACAAAGAAGGGTGGTTATTTTAATCTTAGGTTCTTTGGAAGAACAACTTTCTTGTCCATTCTTATACTTTTTTGAGGATGTAGTAATTTTCCTTCATCTGCCCTTGATTTCTTTTTTAAGATTTGAGGATATATTCACTTTTCTCTAAGGAATTAGTTAACCATGCTTCTCCATTTTCGAGCAAACCAGTTAATGTCATAATTCTTTTTGTCTTCAAATGTAATCCCTTTGGCTTAATCAACTGAGTTTGATTCTGAAGATCCTTTCTATGAATAGGCATAATGGATGTTTCTTAGAGGAAATAGA
The DNA here is from genome assembly GCA_030737815.1 of Allium fistulosum. NCBI lineage: Eukaryota > Viridiplantae > Streptophyta > Magnoliopsida > Asparagales > Amaryllidaceae > Allium > Allium fistulosum. The sequence continues at coordinate 934,214,014 of CM060901.1, read as the reverse complement.
ATTGAAACCGAGTTCAATTCTTAGTTAAAGCACTAAAATGTTAGACAAAAAATTAGGTCTAATTTATATCCATGTTCAAGTAATCAAAGAAGTTCAAATATACATGGGCAAGCGACTCAAATCTTTGGAAATCATGTTCATGTCCAAAGAGTCAAGAAGGCAATATGCGATTAGTTAAATGTTCAAGTACTAAATCAACAAGTCACATTTTCAATCTGGTCTAAACGGCCATTAAAGTCTCAAATTAAGCTTTAATAATTTATTGATTACAAAATGAAAATGAGAAAGAAGAAGAATTAAGAATCCACCCCTCTAGAAGAGGGTTACATGTCTATTTATAAGGAAATTATATCTTTGGATTTTGACACATGGTATCCGTAGAAGATGGACGGTCGAGATAATGCTAACATGGCACATTGTCGATTTAACATGTGGCAATGCATACTTTGTTCTCCTCATTATGACATGGCTCAACTAGACCAATAAGGAGTTGCCACGTAGCTGCTGGAATGCTTTATATGTCTGATACTAACATTTCATAATATTCGATAGCACTATTCCATATCATGCAATAGCTTTTGCATTCTCAATACACGATAGCTTTCATATCTTCATCGTGTGATAGCTTTGGCATTCCCAACATGCAATTGCTCCTATATCTTCAATATGCGATAACTTCGGCACTCTCAACTTGTGGTAGCTTCCACATTTTCAACATGCGATAACCTCCATATCTCCAACATATGATAGCCTTGACATCTTCATCTTGAGACAACTTTACTTTTTTAATATGTGATAGCTTCATCCACTTCATCATGTGATAGCCCTAACTTGTGATTGCTATATATATCTCAACCTTCCTTCGATAGCCCTAGTTCAGTTCAGTCTTCGATGACTTTGGTTCATCCCAATTTTCGATTGCTTTATACCTATTCACATTTGAGAATTTGAATGTAACAAAGTCAGGCCCGGCCCTTTAGTAAAGTGAGAGAAGCTTCCGCTTAGGGCCCCTAAAAACCTAAGGCACCAATTCACTAGCAGCGATACAGGAGAAAAAAACTAAATCGCAATTTCATGAACCGACGATGACTGTTCACCTCCAGGCAGTAGGCTTCATCTCCTCCAAGTGCAGGCAAAAGGCTCAGGGCCCCATCACAGAACTCAGCAGGCTCCATCCCATTCTCCTTCAAGCAGCCGCTCCATCTCCATTCTCCTCTAAAGATTGTTTGTAATAATCTTAATAGTAATTTTATAATGGGTGGTATAAAAGATTGTTATTAATACTAATTTCGACTGATTTTTTTTGGAGCTTATATTGTTTGTTACTAAATGAATCTTTATAATAGTTGGTATAAAAGATTACTAGTAACACTGATTTATTTTGTGGAGCTAATATTGTTTGGAAAGCAAATGATTATTAGTAATACTAATTTTTTTAGCAAAAGATTGTTAGGCAGCAGGCTCCTTCTCGGCACTCGGCAGCTAGGGCACAACACAAACAACGCACAGATTCACTTGAATGTACTACTTCATTTGGAATTTTGTATGTTTTAAAGTTTTAATTTTTGAGTTAGTTTAGTTATTGTATTGTAATTTACTAATTCAGTAATTTGTAAAATGAACATCATCTATGTTCTACAATGCAAATTCAATTTTGATCCTATATTCTAATTTTAGGTTAGTTAGTTGTACATTAATTTGAGGGTTGATTTGTACATTTGTATAATAATTAATAAGGCTTAGATCAAAATTGGTATATTCAAATTGGTATTTGACATAAGTGATAATTCTATAACAATGATTTATTTGGCAATAGATAATGAATTTTTTAGTGGTTAGTCAACGTACAATTTATCGCTAAATAACCATTTTGATGATTTAATTAACGGTAACAGTATTAATTTCTGTATAAGGGTCTTGATTTTGCAATTGGGTTTAGGTACCAAAACATCTAGAATCGACTCTGAACAAAGTCTACTTGGATTCCACTTGCAATTGTTGTACACTATAAAATATGGTACACAAATATTAAACTGGTTTTTATTACACGATGATTTAGAAAAGACTATTCATATCGTAGGCGGAAAATGTTTTGAGGTCAGTGGGAGCGGTAATAAAACTTACAAGCTTATATGATCAATCCTAAATAAGCATCAGTAAAATAGTTTATTGTCAAGATACAAAAGAATGATGTCGGCAAGAAGTAAAGAAATTTAATGGCTTCAATCCCTCTCTCTTTTTAATGTTTGTCCCTCCGTTTCACAAAACAACTCAGTAATTATTTACTTTTAGGTATATGCTGCACATACTTCTCTGAACCATCTGCAAATAATTGGATTTGATTTATCATCAATTCAAACAATTCTTTTCACCAAAACCCACCCAGTGCCTAAATCCCAACTTGCATAAGACGCAAATACCAAATTTTCCAGAGTCGATACACTGAATTCCGAATCTCAGCATTCAATATCTATTGATGCATAATGATTTCGAAGGATCTGGCCATTTTCACGTATTGCAAAAAAAGAAATCAACACCGCCTACAGTTGTTCGATGAAATGCTTCAATATATCTTGTGAGTGTGCATATAATTTTTCATCAGCTTACCCTTAAACATCCATTCAGATAATCCAAAAAGTTAATCTCATTACTTAGATCGTGAATTGTTATTTGGTATAGTTTCACAACCTTCTAGTTTATTTTCCATCCTAAGAGTAATAAGACCTTTTATCAAGGATTTTTTATATGGAAATATGCCAATAACAACTACTTTGTGTTATTATTAAGTTATACTAGTGCGTAACTCGTGCTTTGCATACTTTAACATTGTAACATGTAATATTTTTCACTTTAAAATTAGAACTTTGTTATGTACGTATGAATAATTCAGAAAAATAAATAAACTGTTATCATTGTTTATGTATAATTTATGTTATGTAGCTTATACATCTTTATATTTGAGTAAAAAAAATAATTTTATCGTTTTTGTTAGTGTGAATATTGAAACCAAAATATTTTAATGGTTTATTAAATGAATTAACAATCATTTAACAACTATTATTTAGCAGACATTTTTAAAATATGTTAAATTTCAAATTACATGATTAGTTTAAATATATGAATTTAAAGTTAAATAATAAGGGAGAAATTGAGGAGGATTTTTTTTAAAGATATCGCAGAAATCTTAATCCGGGGTTATTTGAAATTAAAAACAAAATTTTGCAATTTAGTGTATAGTAAATTTTTGAGGTAGATGATTATAATTGATTTGCAAATTTAATGCATGTGATCTGTAAATATTTATAGTTGATTGAAATTCTTTTATACTATTTTTGTTAATATATATATATATATATATATATATATATATTAATTGACATATATTTTAGGATTTATTAGAATAATAGACTAAACTATCTACTGAGATTATTTCAATAGTTTGAATTTTGGATGTCGTAAGTAATTTAAACACATAGATTTGGATATAAAATGTTAGCAAAGAATCGAGAGTGGTTGTAAATAATTGTAGAAATGTTAAATTTTAGGTATTTGAAGCTAAAAACAAAATTTTACAATGAAATGTATGATAAATGTATTGTGATAAATAAATAATAAATTGAATTTGTTAAATATTGTTTATGCATATTAGTTATATTTTTATATTTGAATGAAAAAAAATAATTTTACCACTGTTGATATGAATATGGTATACATATTGAAACCGCCATATTTTAAGATTTATTAAATGAATTAATGAATATTTTTTTATTGAATTTATCCAAATAGTTTAAGCTCAAGATTACATAATTAATTAAAATATATTGACTTAAATGTATAATATTAGATGATATCGAGGAGGGTTTTGTAGACAACTATATAAATTCAAAATGTAAGTACATGACATTAAAAAAAAGAATTTTACAATGCAGTGCATGATAAATATTTTGATATAAATGAATTACAAATTAAATTCGTAATTATTATTTATGTGTATAATTGTGTTATGTGATTGAAGTATTTACATATTTAAATGAATGCTATACTATGATATAAATATAGAAATTTTCATATTTTTACGATTTATCAGATAAATCAACGAATAATAGTTTACTAAATTATTTAAATAATTTTAAGATCATGCGATTAATTCTAATATATGGAGTTAAGTATAAAATATTAGGAGATAATTGAGGGCGTCTTGTAAATGGGTATAGGAATTTAAAATGAAAGTATTTGAAGTAAAAAACATAATTTTGTAAAGATGAATTTACTTGGATAAATGGATTATAAATTGAATTTTGTAAAGTTTTTTGTAGTGTGCTTATGTATATTGTATATTATGTGGCTTTAAGTATATTACATTAATTAAAAGGTAATTTTACCATTTTTTTAAATATGTATAGTGTACATATTGGAATTTTCGTATTTTCATAATTTGGTAAACGAACTAACGGATATCATTTAATTGTATTTATCTAATTAGTTTAAATTTAAGATTGCATTATTAATTTATCCGTATGGACTGAACATAATATAAGGAGAAAAGTGATGTGAGTTTTGTAAACAATTGTGGTAATTTTAGATGTAGGTATTTGAAGTTAAAAGCAAAATTTTACAATGCAATTTATGATAAATTTGTTGAGATAAATATATCACAAATTAAATTTGTTATTATTGTTTTATGCGATTTATATATCGTAATCGAATGAAAAATTAGTTTTACCATTTTTGTTGGTAAAATAGCGGTATACACATTGAAATTGTCATCATTTTGTATTTATTCAAAATATTAATAAATATCAGTTAACTTAATTTACTTAAATAGTTTAAATGTTTTACTATGTAATTAACATAAACATATGGACTTAAATATAAAATGTTATGAGGTAGTTGATGAATTATTTGCAAATAATTTCATAAATTTTCAAATGTACGTACTAGAATGTAAAATGATGGGAGGACAATAAAATAAGAGTAAACTAAATTAAAAGATTTTAATTTAAAATATGAAGAGAGAATTAAGGGGAAGAGAGAAAACTCCTAAAATCAATAAGAGAGAGAGAGAGAGAATTTTCCGCTTTACTATTATTTAATAGATTGGTAAGTTCGTCTAATAGTTCCTGAAGGTAAAATGCATCTCTAATGTCACATTGTATCGGTTTTCCCTTGTTGCGCTACATAGGTTAAAATCAATGAAAGGGAAAAAGTTCAGTGTTCGATTGTGTAATCAATTATATCATTTCATCGATTTTAGTTCGGTAGCATCAAGTTTAGATGCTGAATACTAGTTAACAAACATAAATCAAATATCTTCTTTTTTATTGCATTTTCTTTCACATCTGATGTGAACAAACTCAGAATAGCACACCTTCACATATCATACAAGAATCAAAACACAACGAGGAGTTGAATTGCTATCAACATGACCAACTTACACAATACAAAATCTACAATACGTGAAATAGAAAACTTAAAGTTCTGCTTTAAACAACGTAACGTGTTTCAATCTTTCTCCAATATCCGCAACAGAACCAACTGCAGCAATTGCTGATACAATTAATGCAATCACATTGAGACACTGAAGCACTAACCAATTCCCTGATCCTCTCTTAATATTTGCTTGCTTTATATACATTGTCACAGGGAAATAAACTGTTAATGGCCAAAAGGCTATAGAGCCAAGAAATCCAACTATTGCGTTGAAGAAAGGAAGCAACATAGCGATGAATGTTGTGAAGACTACAAACAAAGAGCGGAGAATGAGCTTGCTCAGAGTGAAGTTGTATGAACGCGATTTGGAAAAGAGTGGAATTGTGTACACTTTGTGGAAGAAGACCGAGTGTGGATATGTTTTGGAAAGGTATTCTTCATATTTTGCATATATAGGTTGGGCATATACCTATGTAGATTGTACACATCTGATATTAGTTGTTTTCAAATATCAAGCAACTCTGAATTTTTACTAAATTTCAGTAAAGCCTATCCATCACGCAATATATGCCGAATAGTGTACAAAAGAGATATGATGTATAGTCCATTATAGAAAATATGACTACAATTAAAACAGTAGTTACCTGAAAAGCACCAACAAGATGAATAAGAACAGCAACATTGGCTATGTCGACAAGCCAAAATGGTTCATGAAATCCAGTAAGAACATTCCCAGGTGCATCATTTCCAAAAGCTGCATATCCTGCACAACCCAAGGATACATAAAACATAGCGGTGACCCCAATGCCATATAGTGATGCTTTCTTCATTGTTTTGTTCTCAGCTGGTGGAGATTTCAGAGTATTCTTCACGAACATTAGGCGTAGTAAGAAATTCTCTTGTAATTTCTAACTTATATAGCATATTTCACAACTTTGTTAAAGAATACCTGGATTTCAATTAGGAGCATAGCATAAGTATAGGCAAAAGCAATATTTCCAAGTGCTTGAAATGAATGCCATACTTTTGTTATGGTAGACACACCACCAACACCTCCGATCTTAACTCCTAAGAGAGTCCCGTGAAGTGAGTGATGTGATGCAAGTTTTGCAATGCTTAAAGCTAGAGCGATAAATGAGTAAGTGAATGACATTATGGCCGCTATGACTGATATTATGGTTATTTTTTCCAAATTTGGAAACTGAGAGAGAACAATTTCAACCAAGCCAAATATGATCATGTATATGGTTCCTGATGCCCTGCAGTGTGCATTTCGACCTTTTGAATGGAAGCAGTTCGAGCGATCCACTGACCTGTCTCAATTTGTAAACCACTTTAATACATAAAATTGTCAATCCACGAATCCCATCAGCAATAGAGGGAAGATTCAACTTCCGGTGGGTTATAATTTGATTAGATGATCTTCATTGCACACACATCTAGTCATTGAAGAACGATGATCTTTTTATTTCGTAGATTAAAATTACAATAAAACCATTTTCCTTTGGTGGAAACAAAAAATGATTATAGACATCCCCTTCCAGTGAACGTAGATTCAACTTCAAGTAGGTGATAATTTAATTAGATGACTGTTTATTGATCAGACATATAATCAGAGGAGAATCTGTATGGAGTCCAAAGGGAGCCAACAAACCCCCCCCCCCCCCCCCAAACCCCAAAACAAAACAAAAAAACCCACACACACTGAACTGTACAGATATGTGTTGTGTATACTTCATTTGATGTGCTGTTATGAAATTAGGTACTTAATTTTATGTGCTATTATAAAATTAAGTGTTACTTGTACTCTGGTTGGAACCTGGTATGATTGTTTATTATCATAAGTATGTGCCAATGAAAATATTAACCTTTTGTCCAGGACCACTTGTCTCAGCGGTTAAGCATTCCAACGTAGGTTTTGGAGGTTATAGATTGGAAACTCTATGTACTACATTCTATTGTATACAATCAAATAAATAAATAAACAAATAATAAAAAAAAGGACAGAAAAGAAAACAAAGATAAAAAAGGATTAGGTCTTTTGTGTCTTAGCTCATTTTGCATCCCATCCCTACTCAATTATTCTTTCAATCTTGGTTGCTACTTTGTGACACATCACCAAAATTCCAATATAGTAGTATATTTCAGTTTTGTAAATTTTCCGTTTTCGTCTTCTTCCTTTCCACTTAGTCTTTAAGGTATGATAACATTTCATAGAAGTCCAGCACCACTGTCCCAGTGGTTAGGCGCTCCGGCTTTGGTCCGTGAGATCATAGGTTTGGCTCTTGTGTAGCATGATTCGAACCACTGGACATATGTTTACTTGTAGTATGCTATGTACTACCTAAGACTTATAACACGACTATGTACTACCATCTATGTACCCAATTTAAAAAAAAAAACATTTCATATAAAAATCAACTTTAATATTCGGTTTCACGATTAAGTCACAAATTTCATAGGTTTTCTAATGATAAGCATTATGAACATATACAATTCAAATTCATGAAAGTCGTGTTTTTAGCTTTTTACATACACACACACACATATAAGGATCGACTACACCTTAAATCCTCTTAATTTCCACCACACGTTTTCATTTAATTAATTATTGTTTCTCTCTTGTCACCTGATGCTATGGTTTAAATAAGAACGTGTGGTTGAAATCGGGGGTAATAGAGGTGTGACCAAAATGAGGTATGGTCGATCCTTGTCCATACACACACAAATACATACATATATATCTATGTATGTATGTATGTATGTGTGTGTGTATGTATATATATGGGCAAGGATCGGCAACACCTCGCTTTTGCTACACCTTTATTCCCCCCTATTTCAAACACATGTTCCACATTAAATAATTTTAGTTTCTCTCTAAATGACCGTAGATAGAATATAATATTTTAAAATAGTTATATGATTATTTTTTAAGAAAAGAATATCATATTTCTATTTCTAAAAAGAATTGGAACATCAACTTGCTTTTTGTGAAAGAAAGATCAATTTCCTTCTTGTAAAAAAATGATCGTCCATTTTTGTCACAAGAAGGTTACATTACTTTGATCAAAGGACTTCATTTTCTCTTAAATTCATCTCTCTTTCAATTAGAAAAAAGTAGGTCATTCTTTTTATTCCGTGAACGAAAAATCATCTTCCTTTTCATAAGGAAAATAAAAATAAAAAATAGTTCATTTTTTTATTTTATAAATGGAAAATCATCTTCCTTTTCCTAATCTTTCTAAAGTAAGTTTACATTTTTCATAAAGCAATAAAAGAAATTTGAAATTCTTTCTTTCGTAAAAAATGGCTGGAAAAGATAGAAGTTCACATTTGTAAAAGAAAGTTGATCTTGTTTTTTTTTTCCATCTTCATTTTCCAGTCACAAAAAAACGATAGTATTTCTTTTTGAAAAAAAAGTTGATTATCAAAATCGAATTATATATCTTTACAAAAGGTGGAGACGGATCATTATTGCTACTTTTCTTAAAAGGTACTAAATTTTAAATATATGATTTTTACGAATTTGCTTTTTACATACGAGTAATGCTTATATTTGGGAAACCCGTAAAATTTGTGATTTGGTATGAATGGAATTGCATTCTGATTTATTTTTGAATTATTGCATTTTAAAGGTTAACTTTAGTTTCTAGGGCATATAATATGTTGTCATTGTTGTAAATCATAAAGAAATAAAGATTGAGCTTAATAAGTTTAAGGTGGAGGAATGTTTTGTTGATTTGGATTATTATTAGGAAGTTATGTAATTTTTCACTTTGTCAACTAACAATTTTGATTGAACATGTTCTATACTTACAATAGTCAGCAGACCATCTATATCAATCATAGATTAAAAAAAATGCAAATAAAGTTACGTAATGCTCTGCTTGGAATTTTTTTCCTATCGGTTTTAACTGGTTTTAGGTGGTTCTAAATTTCAGGCGTTGTCAAAACCTTTGCTTGTAATGTTTTTTTCTCATCCGTTGTTAGCGGTTATAACCAAGAAGAATAAGTTTAAGTTGGAGAAAAGTTTTGTTGATTTTGGTTAATTATTAGGTAGTAATGTGATTTTCCGATTTGTCAATTAACAATTTTGATTACACACTCTATACTTATAATAGTTAGCAAAACCATCTATATCAATGATAGATAAAATGCAAACGATGTTATGTAACGCTCCGCTTGAAATTTTTTTCCACCGGTTTTAGATGGTTCTATATTTTAGGTGTTGTCAGAACCCTTCCTTGTAAATAAAAATTTCATCGGTTCGCAACAGTTGCAAAATCAACGAAAATCGATGAAATATAATTTTGATGGTAATTCTTAACCCATCAAATTAGGGGTGTTTTGAGGGGTTTTATTTTTTTAACTGTAATACCAGTAGATGTATATTAAACTACAAGCATGTGCCCATGACCACTAACTCAAATGGTCAGTGGTATGAGACTTTTGATGGAGGTTTCAAAGGTCATAAGTTCAAACTACTACGTATAAACTAGAAAAATCTATCAAGCATGTGTTGGTCAGGTATAACCACTACGTAAAACTAAAAAATCTATCATGTATCGGTCAGATATAACCACACTTCGTATAAACTAATCAATATCGCTATCATTAATGAATAAAACCGGTACTCGCAAAATCCTTATAATCAGTATTACAAAACTCTCAAGCGATCTTAAAAGAACTTAGTTGTACAAACCAAATTGGGTATTCTGTATGTGATAGAAATTATGGATCCTTTGTGCAGTGCCCAATGATTTCTCCCATCTACGAAATAGTAAGTTTAGCTTTATTATATTCGAAAATGTAGCGTACAGTGGGTTTTCTCATCTGCGGAGTTCCCATATATAAGTTTAGCTTTATTATATTCAAAATTGCAGAAATGATAATGGGTTCTTTGAATAGCTTAATACAAATTACCTTTTTCTTTATAAAAGCAAAAATTAAAATTTTGTATGAATGGATAAAATTTTCAACTTTTAGAAGTTCCCTTTTAACTTAATTTGAATGCATTTTTTGCTTTTTAAGAAAAAGTTAAAAAAGTTTGAAAAAAAACTGAAATAAATAAAATATACTTTGCCCTTTCTAAAAATTCAATTTTTTAGAATTCAAAATTTCAAATTCAATTTCAAAATTCAAATTTTCTAAATTTAAATTGTCAAGTTTAAATTCAAACTTCAAAATTTAAATTTCGAAATTCAAAATTCAAATATCACGTTCTCAAGTTCTACAATTAGAACTCAAAATTCAAATTTTCAAAATTCAAATTGTCAAAAATAAAAAACTCAAAATCTCAATTTTCAAATTTCAGTTTTTTCAAATTCCATATTGATCTTTTTCTTTTTTTACTTGTATGTCAAAAGTTTACAATTGAACTTTTTGATATTTTTAAAGCTAAAGTACTTTTGAAATAAGCAAAACTCCTTGTACTTTTGTTTGCCAGGGGGCATAAAGCTACCGGCCATTCATGGTAAAACAGTAAAAGGATTGAAAACACCAATGTGATTCGCCCATGGAACTATTTGACTTAATAAAGAAGCTTGAATTAAAATTATTATGTTATAACATGTATTCTTGTCACAACTTTGACACATATTTATGGGCGCAAAAATCATGCCGTGCATATTAGATTATTCTACATGAATAGAAGCCATCATTTGATATTCTACATAAATATAGTTTTTGTATTACCAACTATACATTAAGTAATAAAATATAAAATAGAATAAAAAATCTAAAGAAATACTCACATCATGCTTGTGGAGGCAACAATAACATATCCAATCATAGCACCCCATAGCAATGCATACTGTGCTAACGCACAAATTAGAACATCTCTAGGCCCTAAAATAAACAAGATGATCAAGACAACCAATATAACTTTATCAATCAACATACTATATACAACAGCTAAAATACTATATGAAATATCTTTAATTAGAGGTCAATTTATATTATAAGTCAACTGATAATGTGAATAATGATATCTTTATATTCATATAGAATTTGTTATATTAATTGTCCGATTAGGATTATGTCTTAACACTCCACCTCACATGTGATGTTTTCTCAAGCCAACACATGCAAATTGGATGACCTGAAGCAGGTGTAAGGTTGAATACACATGAATTTGACCTAGCCCTTATGTTTTTGGATAATCATTTATCATCATATAACCAACTGACTAATGATAATTCAATATTTTCCTAAATCCTAAACTTTTAGATGTGATTATTTTCATCATTTACTTCAACTTGTGACAGCTTTTGCACTGTTTCATGATGTTTCGAGTTACATTTTGATATTTATATGGTCATCGATTGATTTCTTTTACACAAACAATGAAACAGTTTAGCTTTCGACAATAATTAAAAGTTATGTATACCTAGGCTAGATCTTACAACATCCATGTAAGTATAGTTTCTTTTTCCTTTAACAGGATCAGGAGTTCTGTAGCAATCACAAAGCAAGACAGCAGTGTAATAAGTAACATATGCACAAGCAATAAGCGCTGCAGGACCAATAATCCATCCCAACTGAGCAACGCTCCAAGGCAACGCTAACACTCCTGATCCAATGACTGCTGTTATTGCATGTGTCGTTGCTGTCCAGACGGTTCCTGCAAATGTAAGCATGTAAGTCATTATATAATTAACCATAAAATGGTACCTGGACCCACCCCTAATTTTATATACTAATTTCATAAAGCCCATGAACATCACTTCCTTAAAATATAAACACGTTTTTAATGATTGTATCCATTTCAGCTTCCACATTAAAATGCTTACTATGATTACAATTAGCTGGTTGCTGATGAAAGAATGCATTAACTTTAACAAAGGTATCAAGTATAGAATTTATAAAGATGAAAAGGCAATGCCTTTGTTAGGCTGCTGGAAAGTTAGTGATATATGGAGAAAGAGAAATCATGCTTCCTTTTATCGTGCAACATATGAAAATGGTGTCATGTTCTTTTTATATATATATATATATATATATATATATATATATAAGCGTTCAATTGCACTCCAAATGCCCCATGATTTCCACTACCATTATCATTTAAATCGGAACTTGTAGATGAAATTAGAGGGCATTTGAGGTGCTGTGCCCTAGGGGGCATGGTTTGAAAACCATAACCATAAGTAAAATTAACCACCATTCAAACTCGTATAATAGACAGAGCACATGAAGAAGTGTGATGAGAACTAATAGCATGTAGGCCACCACCATTATCATTTGCAAATTGTTCGATTTGACAATGGTCCTTTAACGAACATTTTTTGAATGCCATCTCCCAACTGTTGTGGAAAAAGTTCCTAAGAATAACTTCTATATTCTTCAGTTGGAGCATAAAGAAGCTGTCCAGCTCACAACGTATACTTCAATTTATGTTATTCATGTTTCCAATTTAATTAGTTTAATTTGTGATTTAATATTTTTCTTGGATTAGTTCACAAATTTAATGCAGGGAAAAGATTAGGTGGAATATTTGGAGTATGAACTATGTTGTCAGGATAAATTGGTTAATACTGTTCCTAACTGCTACTTAGGGGGTAAAGTTACATAAAACTGGTAACGATGTGCTGTAGACAGTTTGAGAATTTCGTAAAAACATAGTTATGAAACATAATATCATATGGACCAATTAGAAGTCAGAACACCAGTCAAGTGCTAAGACCCTCTCTCGTGGTGGTGAGTCAGAATTCAATTTGAGCGTGACGAACAATAGAAAGTTGCAATGGTTCCAATTTTATATGAAAAACATTTAGTCCTAAATAGATCATCGAAAACCGTTTAACAATAAATGGAATTTAAAAAAAATCATTTATACACTTATAACAAGTTTCTGAAACCCATCTAGCACTTAAAAGAGTTCTCGTAACCCATTTAGTACACCGAAACGGTTTTTGAAACTCATTTAGCACTAAATGGGTTTGTAATACCCTGTAATAGATAATTTTTTCATATAGAAAATCACTCAAAAGTGAGAAAATATTCATGTTGACCGCTGGATGAGTTGAAGTTTTCTAAGCTTTTTTTGAGCTCTTATTATGTGCTCAAATCTCTTGGGGGAAAATGCTCTAAGAGATCTTCAATGCTATTTACTTGTTAAGTTGCAAAATTGTTATGTATAATGTGACTTGACATTAGAACACAAACTTAGAGTACACATATTTCAAACAATTATTATTCAAAAGGTAGACAATGTCAATTAAAAATGCATGCTAATAGACTATGTCAATGAGTATGATCAAGGCACTAACCATGGATCATCCAAGGCCACAACAATTTTACAAATGTCTGTTCAGATTCAGAAATGGTTAAGTTAATGTTTCTACTTTCTACACAAAAACCTCACTGTATGTCATGTTAAATGGATCACTGACTTTAGTATCCAAACGGAACTGATTGGGCCACCCCAAACTGAGGCTGATCTTTTGCTTTATAAGTGATTTGAAAGCTCATAGAGTGCAATGATCTACCATGATAACAAGTGAACATTACACATCAAAATAAAAGATAAAAAATATCTTACTTCAAGTGGCAGATATTGATTCAAGTTATTATTACCATCTCCCAAATGACTGCACTCTCAGAAGCCCATACTTTTAACAAGCAACATACTTACAGATTAGTGCGTCTAATAAATTTTAACAATAATCAAACCCTTTCAAACAAGGTACATGATGCTTAGCTTAACTGTTTTCATTTTTCTTTTTAGCCATTTAATTTGAGAAAGTAAGAACTTGTTGCTTCTAAAACTCAACTGAAAATTGCTAGTTTATATGCCAGCAAAAAAATCTGTAATAGCTATAAACTTATAATTAGGCATGCATGAAATAATAAAGTTTACCTGTTCTAATGCGGCCATCATCTTCAACCATGTCCATATTCTCAGTCTTATCTTTTGTCTCGATGTAGTGACTACAGCTGTATAACGTAGCCTTTGTGTGTAAGCGTATTTATAAGATATCTGCCACAATCTTTTGTTACTGCTTTGAGTATAAAGCCAACACGATTTGAGTGCAGAAGGCAATTCATTTTCTTACATAGCACCACACTAATTGAAATATAAAATATATAATTGTTCAAATTTTATTGCATAATGGTAATGGTAATGATAAATATACCTTTATCTTACCAATATTAAACAATTAGTAATCAACATTGAGCTATATCAGTACATCAATGCTATCGGTATGGTAATGTTAAATTTATTATTGTTAACAAAAATAGCAAAGTCGGCTTTGACGGTAAGTTTACCAATCATACTAATCTTGTCTTTTTCACTATTTAAATTAATCAAAACCATACACTTTTGAATGTTTATCGGTTTGTGAGACGGTGTTTGTAGTATTGTTTATGATGATGGTTCGTTTTTAGTTTTATTAGGTTCAAATTTTAAGATTAGCAAGGTTATTATTTCATATCATTGTAAATAATTTGTGATTAATTAAAAAAAATTTAGATGTCAATTAAATAAGTCAATTGATATAAACATCAATGAAGTTAAAATCAGAAACAATTTTTTTTTATTATTAATATTATCAGAATTTTAATGAAATAAATTTGAATGTTTTATGAACTAGTAAATTTATCATTATCAATCAACGGTTTACCAGTTTATTGATATATGAATAATTATCTTACCGATGTGAACGGTAAAGTATCAGTAGTCATTTTTGATCCACCAATAATATCAGTACGGTAATGGTTTACTCCTATCGGTAACGGCTACCATTACCATAACAGTCCTAGATTTAGTCCGTTTTCCAAATTTTGTATTTAATGTTATCAAAATCATGCCAAAATTTTAAGATAATACATTGCAAGTATCAAGTTAAAAACAGGTGCAATATGACATGCGACTTCATTCATAATAAGACAAACTTTTATTTTAGGCCTCGAAAAAAAAACTTATTTCCACTTTAGGCCTCGGTCAAAACTATTTACAAAAATAAGACTGGTTTTGCGCAATCCAAATTTGTAAAAGTGTATTTTTTTTCTAAAAAAAAATTTGTACTTGCGCAAATATGAATTGCCCAAGTGTATTTTTTTCAGAAAAAAATTTGTGCCTGCGCATTTTTGAAATGCGCAAGTGTATTTTTTTTAAAAAAAAAATCCATGCTTGCGCAAATATGGTTACGCAACTGTATTTTTTTCAAAAAAAAAAAAAAAATTTGTGCTTGCACATTTTTGGAATGCGCAAGTGTATTTTTTTAAAAAAAATTTGTATTTGCATATTTTTGGAATGTCCAGATATAAAAGGCTGACATATATAAAAAAAGGTCTATTTTTATAAAAAGTTTCGATCGAAACCTAAAGTGTAAATAAGTTTTTTATTTTTGGGGCATAAAATAAAAAATTGTCCGTCAAAATAACATATGCATGCATATTTTAGTTTATAAATAATCAAATTTGTTAGGTGTGTCTTGCATTGTTTTAGAGTGGGTGCGTAAATTGGATTATGACTAGTCCCACATCGCAAGATATTCTAAAAGAAATGTGCATATATATATATATACACACACATATATATATATATATTACAAATAAGTGTTGTCAAGGGGTGTCGAAAAATTTCAACAAAACTTAATTCCTACAAAATAATAGAATCATTGTTATTTATCATCAATAACGTGCTAAATCTTAACCATATCAGTATGGTTGATATATTACTTCAGATGTTGCGTCTCAACAACAATTGCAGTTACATGTAACACGGTTGAAGACAACAACAGCAGTAACAACTCTACTTTAAAGTGTTGTTGCAAGGGAGAAAAATAATCTACATGGGTGGGATAACGACTCATCTCCATATCCATTTGTTGAACAGTAGAATGTAGAAGGCTTTTACCTATTCAAATAACAGAAATGACAAAGAGTAGTCATCTCCTATAGTGCAAAAGTAATAAACTCTAGCACTGCGGGTTAGAACAACTTCTGAGTCTGATTATCTATATCGATCTTAAATGATTTTCTTGGTTCTGTCATGTCTTTTGGCGTTTACTGCTTGATTCCTCCCCAACCTTAAATCGGAAAAACACGACTTTTTTCAGTTATACATTTTTGTGTTTTGGTTTGTACGTATAGTTTCTTATTCTTATTTTTTACACAAGTTTAAACATGCACAGGGTTTGAAGTGTTGGTGTGCATATTTAATAATTTTACCACAGGAAAAAAGCGAAAACTTACTGATGTTGGATTCAACTTTTCTAAATTCCTTCTATATGAAGTCACAAGCTGCTAAAACATGAAATATCAAATATACTGTTTCACAGTGTGACATATGATTTGTTAAAAAACGCAATGGACATTGAGAATCATGTAAATTGATTGTTTTTCAAAGAAAATTCAAAATAAAATACCAGAAGAAATTTCATTTGACCGTAAAATATTACTTGAATCCAAAGAACATAAGGATGTATATGAGCTTTAACAAAGTATAATTTGTCTGCCATTTGATTGCTTCTACCGCAGTTTTGAAGATCGGACGAGTGGACTGACCTGTGATGGTTCAAGGTTATAGGTTTTGATGATTCAATTTGTCGAATTATTTGAACCGTGAAAATTATACTTTCTAACTTTATTGGTGCAAGTGCAAAATCATATTAAAATCGGGATTGAAGTGGAAAACAAATGCAGAATAGTTAAAAATAAAAGTTGTATTACAAAGAAAAATGGATCAAGTACATAAAGTCCATTGGAAAGTGGTTTGCTCGGTTAAAAAATTGGGTCTTCTTGAGAAAGTTAAGTCACACATGGGTTGTGATGTGAAGGTTAGCCAGCTCCAAGTGTTCTTCTATACATACGTGGTAATGCAGGAAGATAGGACATGCAAGTTAGGACCTAAAAAGTGGTTCGGTGGATAGCATACCGGGCTATTAATATGACGAGCTTGGTTTCTTTAAATTCAAACATTTCTGTTATTACGATTACACCCAAGACCACTCGAATACAATCGCAACGCGCAACGCGGAAAAGCCAAATCGTGATAGATAGTGCAAAACAACCAAACATTAACCAATGACAAATAGCCCAACACAAGATCACAACACCAATACAAGCAATATATGAATGCAATAACAATAAGTAAATCACACACGATTTTATAGTGGTTCCACTAACGTTGTGTTAGTGTACATCCACTTGAGAGAGCTTTTATTATATCACCAATAGAAGAGTACAAGAGATTGTTAACAATGATCACAATATTCTAGAAAGAATATAATTTTGTGGAGATTAGAATTGAAGAAATATGATTTGCCTAAACCCTAGATTTGGAGGATAAAACCCTTGATTTTGAATTAGATTAGGTTCCACTCTTCTCTTCAGACCTGAAGAGAGATTATATACTAATGGAGAAAATCTAGGCGAAAGACCACTTTGCCCTTCAACATATCACAAAACAGCTCAAAAGCTCGGTCCAGAAAAACAGGAAAAGGCCGTTCCAGACGTCTGGTTTCAGATCTCAGACGTCTGAGATCTGGTTCTGGTTTGCAAACACAGGCTGAACCAGACGTCTGGCCTCAGACCTCAGACGTCTGAGGCCAGGTTCTGTTTGACATAGGCAGAACCAGACGTCTGTCCAGGGGGACCAGACGTCTGGGAGATGTTTCTGGCATCTGCCTGAACCTCGTCAGACGTCTGGCCCTCTCAGCCAGACGTCTGACCTACAGTAGAACCATTACATTATCCCTCCTAACTTCTTCCTCCGGACTTCGATTTGCGAACTGTCTTCTCCGACACGAAGCTACATTCCTCCTCTTCAATTCTCCATCATATAGTGTCACAAAATTTTAACAATTTCTTTGTTTTTTTCTTCTTGATTCTGGTTTTTCATTTAAGGGTCTGAACCAGGTTTTGTGCTGTTTGAACTGGTTTTTATGGTCTTTTTGCACATCTCGTCTTTTATTTTATTTTTTTGGTTTTTGGGCCAAGTTGGGTTGTGCTGTATGCAATTCAACCTTGGCCCGGTTCCATTATTAACAATTGAACAGTTGCCTTCTGACACATGTTCAATTTCGACCATTGCTTTGATATCCTTTTCATACTCAACTACAAATCTTGGTCAGGTTCTATTATTAAAAGTGATGGGAGGAATTATGGTTGACGAGTGATGTGTAGTGGACTCTATTTGTAGCAGTGGAGATTTATTTGTAGGCTGGAAAGATGATAGATGGAAACTTGTTCAGAAATCAAAATACACTAATGTGCTGCATGTTGTTCTAGAAGATACCATTGATGGTAGCAAAATCTTCATTACCAGTGTCTATGGCCCCTATGAAAGAGTTTACAGAGATGTTTTTTGGAACAATTGTACAAGTTTTATGGGCAGGAGTGAGGGAAAACCACCTACCTCTTATTGGGTTTTCTTTCCGTAATAGTTGTCGATCTAATATCGGTATGACTCCCTTCGTAGTGTTATACGGAAAGTCGTATCGATTATCATCTTGTTGGTTGGAATTCGGAATAAACTTGTGACTAAATCTCGACTCTGTTTATGAAGCTTCTTAGGAATCGATCTCACCCAATTTATCTATTGCGGAACATCCTATCTGTGTTTTGCTTCGAAGGTGAAACGCCTTCGAAATAAGGATGTATTGCTCGTAGAAATTCAATGGTCCGCAAATCCCGATAGTTCCACTTGGGAAATCATAGAATTAATCGAGCAATCTTATCTTGGTTTTCTCTCATCTTGAGGGTGAGAAATTTTAAAACTCGAGCTTGTTTATCTTCCTTTGATTAATGTAATAATTATGTGGAATACAAACTCTTCTCTACAAATTGCGAGGACGCAATTTTGTTAAGGGGGGAGTCTATAACAACCCTGGTTTTGAAGATTACCTGTTAATATTAAACTATAACGGTAGTTATAATTTAATATTGTAAACTAAAATAAAATTGGAAATTTTATTTGTTATTTGGAATAAACAAATGAATTTTGAAAAAAATAAAATGAGAAAAATAAATTTTGGAACTTTATTTTATTTATTTGGGTTAATAATGATGGAAAATGATCTTTATTTAGAGAAAATGAACTAATTTTATAAATTATTGCAATTACTTCTTTTAATAATTTTTAAATGAAGTATTTGATTTTTAAAGGGTGTTTAATTAAGTAAAAAGATGGAAGTTGGTTTAAAAATGAGTTTTGGCTATAAATAAGTTTGGATATGGTTGGAAATATTTTTCTAAGTAAGAAAATGATTTTTGTTGAATTTTTGAAGTTAAAAATAAGGTTTTATGTATTTATTTGTGTAAAATTGGTTATTTATGAAAAATAAGAGTTTTTAATAATAAAAATGTTTTATAACATTAATTATCTTTTTATTAAGTGTAAAATATTTTATTTAACTTGTAGATATGTTTACATTATTTATTGTGTTAAAACATGGTGGAAAATGTTGTTTTATTAAGTAACATATGTGTATATTTTGTTTAAGTGATGAATTAATTAATTTAGGCCATCATACTTTCTTTTGTTTAATGGGTCCATTAAGTCCATTAGCACTTAACCTGGTTTGAGAAGGTGAGAAAAAGATGACAGTACGTTCATTTTACACTTCCTTCTTTCCCTTTCTGCAAAAATAGAAACACAATAAAACACAACTCCATTTTCTCCAACCCTAGGCTTTAAACTCAATTTCCTCAATGCAAACTGAAATCTTTTGCAAATTAGAGTAAAATTAAAAGGTAATCAATCTCCAAATCCTACAATTTCATCAAATTCCTAATTTTAGAAGTAGGTTTTCTAATTTACTGTGTTTTTCCTTTTTGCATGTACTGTTTTTGAGTTCTACAGGTTATTGGTAGCTTTCTTCTCCTCAAAACTTGCTTCTTTCAGCAAAAATCTGAGGTTTGATCATCTTTAATTCAAGGTGAGTTGAAAACTCACATTTTCTAGCATAGATTGAGATTTCAAGGTTAGAAATCTCAATTTTATTTTTGTTGCATGTTCATTTATGAATCGCTGTTAGTAAATTAGGCATATCTCTTTCATTTTAAATCGGAATTTGAATTTTGTTTGAAGTTATGGAAAGCTTGAAAAGAGTGTGATAACTTTCATGTTAAATACTTTCGAAAATTTTGAGCATAAAGGGTCGAAAAACCCAATACAAATTCACTGCCTTGTCATTGTAAAACTGTGACTTTCTATGCTTAATATTGTTGGTAATTTGAGCATATCTTTCTCATTTGATGTCCAAATTTAACGATTCTTGATGTCCCAGAAGACTTAGATTGTCTGCTATAACTTTCATGTTTTGGGTTTTGTTAAATTTTGAGGTTTAAATGGTCGAAAATTCCGTTTAGTGACGCTGTCCCGAGACTAAAACGACAGCAGAGGTGAACTTCAAATCTGAAAATTGTTTTAGTCGTAACTTTTTCATTCTTTATTGGAATTCGATAATATTTAATGTTCTGGAAAGCTTACTTTATATATGACAACTTTCATGTTGAATATATTTACAAATTTTGAACACAAGTTGATTGAAATTCTATCATAAACTCTCAACTCTGTCACTTTGATAATTACACTATCTAAATTAAATACAATTGGTAAATTAGGCGTATCTTTCAAGTTTCTAGTCGGATTTAGATAATTCTTGATGTTTTGGAAAGCTTAGAATATTTTCTAAAACTTTCTTGTTTTGAGTTTTGCAAAATTTTGTGGATAAGATAGTCGAAACATTATTTCTTTGCTGCTGCCCTGAGAATAAACGACAGCGATAGTGAATTTAAAATCTGAGAATTATATTGACCATATCTTTCACGTTTCTTATCCAAATTCAATAATTTTAGATGTTCAGAAAAGTATAGACTTTGTGCTAAAAGTTTCATGTTTTGAGTTTTATGAAATTTCGAAGTTAGCGTGGTCAAAACTATGTTTGTTTGTTGCTGTCCCGAGAGCAAATCGACAACAATAATAATCATTGACCTGAGAATTGTATTAGCTTATTTTTGCTCTCATTCTTGTTCGATTTTGATGTTGTTTTTGAGATTTTTTGAGAGCTATGATGCCTATTAATAGGCTAGCTATATTTGGAGAATTTGAAATTCAAATTTAAATAGAATTTGAATTGATTTTGGATTAAATTTGAATTAAATTCGTATTGAATTCAAGTTATCGGTCTTGAGTTAGCTTTCTTGTTTTTCATTGTTTTCGAGCACGGTTTTCACTAAACCATTTTGAAGTGATTTTTGAAATAAATGGACATTTCAAATTATTATTATATAGTACTTTAAAATTATTTTTCTAATATAAAATCTATTTATTTCCTATAATAAAGGAATTTCAAATATTGGATTCATTAATCTTTTCGGGAAAAAGTTTTAAAAGCATGTTTTCTCTAGTAAACTATTTTAAATATAAAACACACACTTTTGCACTATTCGAACGTATGAGAAAGAGAATTAAACGATTTAGTAAAACACGTGGTATGAGACATGTGCGTTTACTATTTTGGTTAATTCCGGACTTGTACGATCGAAACTATCTGTGTTATTGATTTCTGAGTTATTTAGCCAATTTATGGCGGGTTTTTGAGATTATAATTCCTATCTTTAGGAATTATCTGGGAAGGCCAATATTTGGCGAGTTTTATGGTTTGAGATTTCTACTTTGAGATTTATGGTTTATGAGGAACCATCACGATGTTTTCACTTGTCGATGAGATGAGACGAGTTACGAATTTTCAATGAGACGAGGTGAGATATAATTTTCTGAATTTCATGATGTTCCTAGTGTGGCATCGACTAGCGGCTAGTAAACCGCTAAGTGCAAACGTGTGGTATGGGACACAGGTTAACACTTTTCGGATTCCTATCCGTGAGTTTGTGAAACATTCACAATGTTTACCTAACAGAACTGCTTTGAGGGGTGTTAGGGGCCTAGTCATGAGGATGAACTGCTTTGGAAGGTGTTAGCGACCTTGTTAGGGCCGACAAAATGGCTTGGAGAGGTGTTAGCGACCTTGTCATCAGGACGAATTGCTTTGGGAGGTGTTAGTGACCTTGTCAGAGGCTTCAGCCGTTTGAGAATGGCACGTGCATCATTGCTTCGACATGCAAATGGGATTTGGCCAATCCGGGGAATTTTTATGAGTTTTTGATTTCGATTTCACCAATTTTGAGATGATGAATTTACTTATAGTCTTGAGTTAGAGATAGGCTTATATATATATATATATATATGTTGTTTAATGGTGATTTCGATATTGGGATTATTAAACTCTATTGAGTTTCATGAGTTTTGATTTGGAGATTATCATCGGCGATTGTTTATATTATTTGAGTGTTATAGTTGAGTTTACCTCTTTTGAGGTCTTTGTATACTTAAGTGTCATTAGTTCACTTAAGTCATGGGTTATATTCTTTCTGTTGTCTCTTCTCATTCGAGAAGAATTATCACCTTGTATCTTATGCTTCATATTATCGTCTATCCTCATTAACTGATTGTTTTAGCTGGACTGACCCATGTATTTTGTACTCGGGTCAGACCGAGTTGTTTCGGTTAGCTATCAGTTTCGGGACTTAGCTTTGATGCATCTGCTTGGATATCAGCCTAGCACTTTTGTGTAGTTTATATCTCCTTCCGCTTGACTCTGATATGTATTTGATTAGATGTATATAGTATGGTCTCGATACCACTTTTGTGTATCGGTCTGTATCATACTGGGATGTATCAGTGTATATGTATTTATATATATATATATATGATGATTACTGTTCTGTGACATGATATGCATTCTGTTATTGTATTTTGTTCTGATAGATCCATTAGCCACCTATAGTTTTATATTAAGTATTTATTGGATATGTTGATCCATGAGAGATAGAAAAAACATAGAGCATTTATCGACATATTTAGTAGATGTTTAAGACAAGATTATAGATGGTCGCTCCTAACCAGTCATATTCTCCGCATTAGCAGACAGAATTACCCAGTAATTCTCTTTGTTAATGTGGGTCTCGGGGTGGGGCGCCATAGCTTGGTATCATGTAACAGCCCGCACCTCACTTAACGTAGATATTGTCCTCAACTTAGTCACCTCCGCCTCATGGGCCAAGCCAAGGTGTGAGGTTTTGTTCCTCAAAAGGCCTCGACGTTGTTATGAGGTGAAGGCTTTGGTATTGTAACACCCACTTCATAGTGTTTTTCCGCGATGTGAGACTATTATTCCCATTTTGAAGGGGTGTTACAATCTTCCCTCCTTTAGAGCCCAACATCCTTGTTGGCTCATGAACACAACACCACCCAGGCATTGTGGCTGTAACACGTACAGACCACAATTTCGGCTGGGTATGGCTCTGATACCAATGTAACATCTCGTACCTCACTTAACGCAGATATTGTCCCCAACTTAGTCACCTCCGCCTCATAGGCCAAGCCAATGTGTGGGGTTTTGTTCCTCAAAAGGCCTCGATGTTGTTATGAGGTGAAGGCTTTGGTATATAAGCACCTACTTCATAGTGTTTTTCCGCGATGTGAGACCATTATTTCCATTTTGAAGGGGTGTTACAATCTCCCCTCATTTAGAGCCCAACGTCCTTACTTCATAGGTTTTATGGGCAGAAGTGAGGGGTGGAAGGGAAGAAAATGTTAGTGAAGTGGAAAATTTTGATGAGTATGTTGGAGAATGCAACCTTATTGATCTAACTCTTAATAATGATTAATGGACAAATACAGTTAGATCAATGAGAGGGAAAGCCCAATGATGGCTAGATTATACACATTCTTTATCAACTCTTTTTGGGATGATAACTTTCCTCTTTCTTCACAAAGTGGCGAAGTTAGAATCTTATCCGATCATTGTCCTATTGTTCTTGATGTTAGTGATGATTTGAAAATTAAAAGAAGGTTCGGATTTGAGAAGATGTTGTGTATGGAAGAAAATTTTGATGGTATGATTAAGGGTTCATTAGAATAGACTTAAACGAGCTATTTTTTGAAAGTCAAAATGAATTGGTTTTAGTATTCACAAAGTTAAAAAGTAACATATCTCCAAACAGACCCTAAGAAGAAATGGACCTAATTTTAGAGGGTCTGAAAATGCAGCAAAGTAGAAGGTATTGTAAGTTGAAACTAAGAGAAATCAAGAAATTTTTAAAGAAATGGGAGGAGAATATTTTAGAAAATGTGAAAGATTAATTAATTAGGCCGTGAGGAATTATTATGTCTTAATTGTAATGAAGAAGAGGGAAATATGAAGCAAGAAGATGCAGATTTATGAGGGTAAAGGAGCAGAACTGATGAATCCAACTGCTCGGAGGAAGTGATGTGTAAGCAAAGATCTAGAGTTAGCTGTTATACGATGGAGATGCCAATACTACCAATTTTTATGAAATTGCTAATGGAAGAAGAAACAATCACATCAACCACATTAAGAGTAATGATGTGAAAATCTATGACCATAAGAAAATAAGTGGGAATTCACTAAATTTTATAAAGGTTTCTTCGGTACTAGTATAGAAATATGTAAGTGTTTGCTGGAGTTCTCTATATGTAGAGGAGGATATAGTAGACTTAACCAGTTTAGAGCAAATTTACTGAAGAAGAAATTCACCAAGCCATAATTGACCTACTATTAGATAAGTCACCAGGTTTTGATGGATTTCCATCATTTTTCTTTCAAAAAATATTGGTTGATATTATAACATGACACTATTGTACTTTTTGATGATATATTTGTAGGAAAATTGGACTTCAACTGTCTTAATCATGCCATTGTGATATTACTTGCTAAACATGAAGGGATAAGGATATTTAAAGACTCCAAACCTAAGTCTACTGAATTATATTTTCAAAATCTCAATAAAGCACTTGCAAATAGGTTCAGATGTAAAATGAATGCTCTGGTGATAAGTTCTTAATCAACCTTTATAAAAAATGCAAAATGGTTGTCTGATAATAAATTCTTAGTTAGCCTTTATAAAGAGTAGAGTATAATGGAAAATGTGGTAGTAGTCCAAGAAGTGATTAATCATTGTATAAAGGATAATGTATCGTCAGACATTTTGAAGTTAGATTTCTCAAAAGCTTTTGATTTACTAAGTTGAGACTTTCTGCTATAAGTTCTTAAAGCTAAAGGCTTTGGTAGCAAGTGGATATCTTGGATTAATGATATGCTAAATTGTGGTGTCTCTTCTATTTTTTTGAATGGACAAGAATGTAGTAAGATTTTATCTAAAAGAAGTTTGAGGCAAGGGGGAGGTAAGGGATCCTCTATCCCCCTTGCTTTTAAACATTGCAGTGGATGTTTTTGCTAGAATGATTAAAGTTGCTACAAAGGAAGGTATTTTTGAACCTGTTGGAAATTTAGTGAAAAATGGAAAAGTTTCTTCTTTGCAATATGCAAATGACACGATCATCTTTATTGGCCATTTGCCACACTTCATAGCTGCCTTGAAACTTATATTGTATGGGTTTGAAAGTTTATCTGGCCTTAAAATAAATTTCAAATAAAGTTCGGTAGTGGCAGTTGGGGAAGGCTATGATATGAATGATGTTGCATCGGCTTTAAATTGTAATGTAGGGGATTTTCTTTTATCCTATTTGGGTGTGGTTATTAGACCCAAAGCCTTAAAACATGAAGATTTGTTGCCTTTGATTGATAAAGTAAGTAGTAGACTAGCTAAATGGAAGGGTCATGCTATGTTAAGAGCCGGTAGACTGTGCTTCTTAATTTAGTTCTTAGTTATCTGTCATTGTATTGGATGTCATACTATAATTTCCTAAATGGTAATTAATAAAATTGACACAGTAAGAAAGAATTTTCTTTGGAATGGTAGGGGAAGTTCTATTAAAAATATGGTACTAAGGGATATAAACTGCAAATCAAAAGAATAAGGTGGTCTTGGAGTTTTTCTTTAGAGGATTTAAATTGTTCACTCTTATGTAAATGGCTACAGAGAATGGTTGACAACAATAATTCATTAGGGAAAGATTGTATTGACTAGAAATTTAGACAACGTCAAAATTGCAATTAGAAGTTGATATTAACAAAGGTTACCTACCAATATTGTGGTTAATAAGTTGAAAATGAGGAAAGAATAAGGCAATAAATGATAAAACAAGCAAAGAAGCACATGATTTACAGTGGTTCGATCAAGAACGATCTACGTCCACTATGGTAATAATTTCTATTTCTTCAAGTTTTTCGGTTACAATTACTGAGTTACAAGAGACAATGATAAGAGTAATAAATGAAAATTTGATCCTTTTACAAGTGCATTCAATGTTATATTTATAGCGGCTGGAATCAGGTTCGGACGATTCATATTGGTATGCCAATCCCTAAGTTTCGACTCAGCCATTGATAACATTGAATGGTTCAGATGAAAACTAACTAGGGGCTAGTTGGGCTGAATGGTTCAGATGATGGTGAGATGCAGGCTGTACCAAAGCATGTCGTTGTCAGATAGGGCAATAAGGGGAGAAGAAGTTGTTCAACAATAACGCAGATGCATAGTGGTTGCTGCATAGTGTCACTTTTGTCATGTGAAAATTGTTGTATATGCCAATCTTTTCAGTGGAATAGTGTAGAATCATTGCTTCTTTTTGCAAGGACAATCAGGTGCTTTTGGCAAAGGCTTGCTGAGTCGGGACAAAATAAGGGATACAGAGCGAGCATGCCCTTGGGTTGGTTATAGGGTGGTGAGGACTTAAAGCCAAGAGAAGAAAGCGAGTGAGTGGTTTCCATTATGCTGTTATATATTCCTGGATGGACTGCTTCCTCACTAAGAACAATGTTTGGACGGGCAGCCGCCCGTTGGGAATTTTGACTTATCGAGCAACTATTTGGAGCACTTCTTTGTCGCGGGGGCAACATTGTCTTTTGCGGCTTGCACATGCATCATTGAAGATAATGACAAGCAAGCTGATTCCGGGGTCATATGAAGCGATGCAAGTGCATTGGGAAGCTTGTGTACCGACCTGGTTATTGCTTTATGAGAAAAGCGAACAACATTCCACCCCTAAATTCACTTCTACGAGCAGAGACACACCTGTCATTTATGCATTTAATGCATTGTTAATGCTATCGACATGTTGTTGCATTGATTTTTGTAATTGTTTTTGCAGTTGATCATTGAATGTTGTTTCTTTACAAATGTCGATCTTTTGATTTCATTCTCCTTTCCCACACTGTCTCGTATTTGTTTTAAGAGTTGTCGTAGTTGAGAGGATCCTTTGTGAAAGATATTGATTGACCGATGTTAAGAATTCGACATTGATCGATCAACGCCGAGAGGTTCCCCAGTTACCTGAAACACTTAGAAAAGGTACCGTACTTCCCTTCCTTCCTTGGTTAAGAAGAAGGGGCTTCTTCAATAATATTGTGGGCCTTGACCTATGCATTGTATTGAGTTGAAAGTATAAGGGGCATTGGTCGTACGACCTACTTAGGATAATTATGAGTTTTATGTAGAGAGGGTGGCACCTCGGTTGACCTTTGCTCACAGGATGCCTTTATAGGTTACGCCGGAGTCCGGGTCGGTCGTGCCAGCACTAGGGGGATAATTGCCCTCGAGTCTAGCTCATCCTTGTGCCTTCATGTAACGACCTGGCTTTTTGGATGGTTTAAATCGACGATAAATCACACACGTCGGACTCAAACCATTCAAAAGGGAGGATTGTTCTGGGGTAAATAAGAAAAAAAATAGAGAAGGAAAGAAAACAAACATAGAATCTCACAGCGGAATGACAAAATATAATAATCAAATAAACAGTTCATGAAGTTGTTTTACAAATAACATTTAATTACACTTTTACAATACAGATCAGAGTTACATACAACAGAAATAAATAACAATGCAGCGGAACAACATGATGCAGCGGAATAAGTAAAATAAATAATATAGTACTAAATCTTCGTCTTCGTCCTCCAAAAACAGTCTTCGATACACTGAAAAGCTCAGACTGACTCGAGCGAATTGAATAGACAAAACACTCGAGTCAGAACTAAAAGATCTTATGTAAGTTAAATTAACAGTAAATAAATATGAGTGTAACGGTGTCAGAGATGTTTACGGGTTGACATCTCCTATCCAGTGTCTAACGTGAGTGCAGTAACTTAAGAGATGTTCGGGATTTCCATCTCCTAAGGATCCGTTAAACTATCTACATACATAGTACAATACGCTATTATAATGGTGTCTACAGTAAAGTAAAGTATTAAAACAGCGTTAAGGCATTACCCATATCCCCCTTAGCATGTTTTATATATTCCCATAGTCTATATAGTACCATAAGCTCCTCTGTAAACTGGAGGTTTACCTAGAGGGCACTTAGTAGGTATGGTACAAAACAAACTCATAGAAGGCGCGATAGGGCATGTGAACATGACACGCGACGCAATGCCAGGGTAGGATTCTACCGTTTGCAGAACCAGGCTGGTGGTAACGCATAGCAGCTACTACTACCCACCTTGGAACACACTCCTATAATCAAATAGAGCGGTGGCCACCAAATCAACCACAAAGTCATAATATGGTATCGAAGAAGCGTGTCCGATCGAAGATGCAACCTCACTTGGCCCAGGTATAGCTCCTGTTTTAATCACATTTAAGCTGACTCACGGGGGTCAGGGCTACGTAAATACCTCATACAGAATCGTTCATCAAACCATCCTACTTCATTCTGGAATCTCCACCACGTACATAGTTGTTAAAGTGGTTCTCGGTATTGGCAGAGAGTATGACAATATCTGATCCCAGTCTCTTTAACAACCAAACGCTTATTTTTCATCGGATGGTTCTTTTAAATTTCCAAAACCTTTTCATATATCAAAATATCATATTCTCAAAACCACATCATTTTCGAAATCATATTTACTTTCGAAATTATATCACATTTGAAATCATATACTTTCGAATTCATATTTCCAAAAACAGATTAAATCCTCATTTAAAATCATCATATTCCTCAAATATGTCATTTAAATCCCTACTTATGTTATAACATCATTTAACCGTATTCTACTTAAAAATCAAGGATTTAAATATAAAGCTTCCACTTTACAAAACCTGAAATTGAAAAATTAGTTTAGATAGTTTAAAATAGTTTAAGATAGTTTAAAATAGACTAAAACAGATTAATATAGTTTAAAATAGATTAAAATGGATGAATATAGTTTAAATAGATTAAAATAGATTAATATAATTTAAAATAGATTAATATAGTTTAAAATAGTTTAAAATAGATTAATATAGTTTAAAATAGTTTAAAATAGATTAATATAATTTAAAATAGATTAAAATAGTTTAATACAGTTTAAAATAGATTAAAATGGATTAATACAGTTTAAAATAGATTAAAATAGATTAAAATAGATTAATATAGTTTAAATAGATTAAAATAGTTTAACATAGATTAAACTAGATTAAATAGATTTAAAATAGATTAAAATGGGTTAAAATATTTAAATAGATTTAAAATAGATTAAAATACTTTAGAGTTTCGATTTAAACCAATTTCCAATTCCAACCATCAAACTTGGATTTTCAAAGTAATTCAATTTATATAAATCAATTCCCTTAAAAATATCATTTAATCCAATTCAAGATTTAAGGGTTTTAAAATCGTTTAATTTAACCAATCTGGTGTTCATATATAATTTTCTACGCTATGGTCAAGTGATACAGATATTTATCATTTCAATCTGCAAAAATTTAAATTTACAGATATATATTATTTCAACCCGCAATCCCAAATTCCAAATCAATGAAAATCGCTTGGGTTTATCATTTCAACCCATAACGATTTTCTCCTATTCTATATGATCGTTCGGGTATGTATTTTCAACCCATAGGCATTTTCTAACAATAACTAAGGGCACTTGCAGTGTTATAACAATATAAATATAACATCAAATCATCCAATATCAACAATTAAACATACATCACAATCATAATCTAAATCAACCAATAAACATCAATAGATAACCGATTATCATTAACAGGTATTAAATTGAAAATTAAATTTAATATTAAATTTAACAATGATTAAATGCAATAAAAGTTAAATTTAACTTGAATGACAATTTAAATATACCAAACATCAACCAATCAATTCCAAATCACATCATAAATTCAATTTAGCTAACATAAGATAATTTAGTAGTTGTGGGTGGGTCAAAACACTCACCTTTAATTTCAATTCAATTTAAAATCCAAAATAGGACCCAAAATTCAACAGTCTCAGAAATCATCCAAACTAGTTTCAAAATGATCGCAACGGAACAAAGCGCGCGTAAATCCGACCTTGTACGTAAAGGTTATGCATATTAGAACGTTTAAAATTAAATAAAAATCAAAATAAAACAATAAAATAAAGTGCACGTTACGTCCCTGACACGTAAGCATCTAACATCGAAACCCTGTAGTGCTTGCCTCGTTCAAACTCACGAACCCTACCTCAGCCGCCACCCTCTTGATCAACGCCGCCGTCGCTACGTACAGTTCCACCATGATCGGAGAACTCCAGTGCCTTGGCCTCGCCGAGGCGCCTCTCCCCTGCCCACATGGCCATACGCGGCCGACCAGAGAGCTTCCGCCGCCGTAATGAACTCCGGTCGTAAATCATTAATTCCAGGCGAGCTCTGGAAACCATACGACCAGCGAACAACCCCACGTGACCTGCTTGACGCCCTCCTCCCAACGCCGCTTCCCGATCGTCGATCGGGCGAAGATCCATCGTAGAATCAAAACCCTAACCAATGAACGGCTGAAATTAAATCACTGATTTCTGGGTAAATGGTGCTTCGATTGCAAAAATGAATTGCCAGTGAATTACGCTCGTCGAGAGTTTCGAAATGGTATATGATATGATAGGGTTTTGAGAAGTTTGGTTTTGAAATTGGTTTTGAAATTTGATTGAGGGTTTGCAATTTGATTTTTCTTCTGCCATTGAAGAAGGAACAGACAGAGTTAATGTACATATAGAATAAGAAAAATGACTGCTAGAGTTTGGGAAACAAGACTATTTATATTAACAAAGCCCGATAAGAAAATAAACACATATTGAATTTGTACGAACGACGAATAGCGACCCAAAAAGCCTAATTCCATATATCAAAATAGTTGTTTTTGATATTTTTAAACTCAATGGAACAGGTTTCAAGTCCTAATTCCATCGTATGAAGAAGTTAGCTTTAAAATTAGTTTATTTTAAATTGATTTCAATTAAATTGATTTCTGCGCGTTTCAAACCCGTACGATCAAACGACAAGTCCGATCGCTACAAAACTTGAAATCCTACTATAATTTACCATTACGGATCCGATGAAACTGGTTTCGTCGAAATCCGAGATAGTGGCCAAAATGGCTATTTTCACATTAATTAAATAAATTAATATTAAATTGATTAAATCACTTTTTAATTTCAAATTTAATAAATAACAATTTTTTTTCATTTTTGATTACTTAGTCATTTATAATAATTTAAAAAAAAATTACATATCAATTCAGTGTTAAATATTAAACTAATTACAGTGTTCAATTTCAACTGTAATTAAATCCAATTAACTATAATTTAATTCCAATAAATTGATTTAATTTGATTTCAAACTTTTTATCTCTATGGGCATAGTTAACATTGGTTTATATCTTATAACATTAATATTCTCCAATTATTATCTTAATTCATATTAACGCAATATTTAATTACATTTATTGTAGTTTATTTCCAATTTGATTTCAACAACTTAAATAAATAGGTAACATATCACAATGGTCACTTTTTACTTAATCACCTTTATGGTTTTATTAGTTACTAACAAATGTTATAAATACTTACACAACACTGATTTCATCCAATTACAATTAATTACATATCTTCTCACCAATTAATATAACATTTAAATTATTTTCTTATTTACAATCCATAACCAATTTTTATGTTTACAATTATTTCAATTTATTGAAATTTCATTGAGATAATTATCAATTGTCTTAAATTAATATTATTAAATTTCATTCTAGTTATTATTCTCATTAATTAAATCACAAATTTTTAATTTCTTCCAACATTAAATTACAAAATCTTAATAAATTAACTATTTTTATTTATCAAAAATTACGGGTCGTTACACTTCAACTAGGTTGCTCTTAACATTTGTAGATGACCAAAGCAAAGAAAACATATGGAACCTCTACTAGCGGTCACATCTTCACAGTCGGCCCGTCTAAAGTTAGAGAGGATAAAGATCATCTTTCATCAGCACTAGCTCGACATGGGGTGTAGGGGATCGAGCTGCTTTACCTATTAATTATGGATAGGTGAAATCGACCCTCCATTGGCTACTTTACCCGATCCTTATATTATATGTGGTGCGGGGTGTCACTTTCACTTCACCCCAACTTCATTCACTTCCTAAACGCCCACCAAATGACTCCCACGCAACACTCTCCCAACAGCTACAACATCTTGATAGGGCTTTGATAGAGTTAGGGATTACCTTAGGTGCAATTGTGTATTATATTGCTGTAACGACCCGAAAATTTTGATGGTTTTAATAAGATAATTAATTGAAATTTTGTGAAATTTTAAACAATAAAATTTGAAAATAAAAATTTATTATTTGGAATACCTCTATTTTAACATAGCAACTGGTAAATTTTCATCTGATAATATTAAAGTTTATTTTCTTGTGAAATTTTATTTCAATTTAAATCAGTTAATAACAGTTGAATTTAAAAGTTTTCCGAAACCTAAATATGTCAACATGAGAAAATTTATTTAGAATACTCTGGATCAGACTGCGAAATTCGTTTCGCGAAATTCAGACGTTTTTAGCTCCGTTTGGATTTTTCCGTACGGAATAACAACGTATATCGGTATCGATTATCGACTTTTTGATCAGATGATCCTGTCACTAATATATGTATACCGTTTTTATCGTCTCGTCGCGCTGATCACCACGGTATATTTATTCTTGTATTCCGAGGTCTGGTACGCGACGGAAACAATAAACTGTTCGCATAACGGTACCGTAAATTTTGACTTCACACCTTCCTTTGGTTTCAAAATTTTGAAACGTACACCCTGTACTACAATAACAATTTGCTTTAATAATTCATTTTGCGGAGTTCAAGGGACAGCTGTTTCCATTGCCATCATTTCTTTTTATTTTCAAACGGTTCATTTTGCCTTTAGAACTTGCGTGTCCTTCCATATTTATTCTTGTTGTTACTCTTCTATTCATCCTCGTTTCCACTTTCATTACTCCTTCAAATTCTTCCCTGTCGTTTTCAAAATGGGCTCTTCATTTTCCTGTAGCTCGCCCTTGCCCAAACTTTCGCCTGGAGCAACCAAACCTCCTCCACTTCGGCCGTATTTGTCTCCACGCACGGCCAATACCCTGTCCCTTGCCTTAACCCGATCCTGCGGGCAACAACACATCACAGCCACCGTTCAACCACCCAATCCCGACCTCCCTTCGCATAACCACTTCCAGCGAACCACTTCCCATCTCCGCCGGCCTTCCTCTTCACGCGCAACCCTACTCGGCAAGCCATCCACCCCGACCACCTTGCCCTCCTCCGAACCCGCCTGCATCTCCAGATCTCCGCACCTCCATGTGCAGCAGCCACTCGAGCGTCCCTCTCCCCTGACCTTAGCAGTAGACCCCCTCACCTACTGCTCGAATGAAGCCAATCACTACGCGACGAATTCGATCCCTATAGCCGCGCCTCCCCTCCTCCTTATCTTCCCTTCCTAGTTGTCGTTCCTCCCACTGATTTGCTGCCATCGATCTGAAGTATGTGAGTATATATATATATATATATATATATATGTCTATGTAAACATTTGTTTATACAAGATTTTAATTATCAGTTTGCATAAGCATGTCATACAGTATACATTATAAAAGATTTCGGTTGTTATATTTTATATATATATTGTTTATATTTACAGTATTTTTTTATGTTGGTTAGATCTTTAAAAATGGGTTGGTTTTGAAGTGTATGTATATAATAAGTTTTTATATTTATATATATTACATATGAATTTTTTTGCATATGGGTGAGTAGTTGTCTGGGAGTATGAGGTATGGGTATCATGTGTATGTATGGGAATTTAGTTTTGCAAGTAAATATACCATTTATATGTTATAAATGTAAGAATTCTTTGTCTGAAGCAATCTGCTTTTGTGTATATAAGTTACAGAAAAATAAATTTTTATATATACAGGCTTTATTTTAGTGTGCGTGAGTCTATTATATTTTAAGTATATAATATAAGTTGTTCTAGTTAATAAAATATGTTATTAAGTATAGTTTCGCATAATGCAGAAAAGAAAAAAAAACGAAAAATAGTATTGCAACAGGGTTTAGCCAATATAGGCCGGTATAGGCTGTTGGTTGCACATGTAGGAAAGGATAGAGTTATATATTACTTTATTTTGAAAGTATGAACATGTTACAACTGTTGTTGGTATTTTAACTGTTCATTATATATATATATTAATATATAGTTTTATTTATTCGAGTATACAGTTGTTAATAGTTTGGTATATGTTAAATTGCTATATATATACAGTATACATATGTTGTTGTGTAACTGCGTAAGTATAAAATTTAGTTTGCATGTGTATATATAAATCTTGGTCTACATACACGTCATTTGAATGGTCTGCATTTTTAATCTTATTATTGATTTTATATATACTTTGATTTAGAATATATGCGGCTTTAAAAGATAATATATTTTATTTTATTTTAGTGTTTTAAATTAAATTTTGATTTGAAATTTATAACATATATTTTGTTTCGATTATATCAAGACGATTCTGATTCGTTTCCATCAATCTCTATCTTTCAGCTTTGCCCGTCAAATCCACTTTCAGCATACTTCGCTTTGAGATTTTTGTTGGATTTGTTCGATTGTCTAGATCGTGACCCAATCCATAGCTCAATTCTGGTCAAATCTATCTAGCCTCGAAAGGTGAGCAATCACTCACGATTTAACGTTCTTATATTTATTAAATTTGATTTAAATTGAAACGACAATTGAAATATGTTGCTGTAGTTATTTAAATTGTTATATATATGTTATTATCTGTGACTGTTCACCTGTGGGATATGATACCATATCATGTTGTTTATATTATATTGTTATTGATCATATATGCCTGTTGTTGTATTTTATACTATTATCTGTTATCACTCTACAAGTTCCCTGTTAGTATAGAATTCACTATGGGTTGAAATGATACATACCCGAACGGACTTTAGAATAGGAGAAAATCGTTATGGGTTTAAATGATAAACCCAAGCGATTTTCATTTGAATTGAAATTGGGATTACATGTTGAAATGATATCTACCCGTATGTATTTAAATTTACGGATTGAAATGATAAATATCTGTATCACTTGACCATAGGATAGAAAATTATATACAGAAACCGTTGGTCCATATATAAATATTTTGAAAATAAATTCTATGGTTTTGGAAAGAAATATGTGGTTTTAATAAATGTTGATTAGTAAATTTTTATATGTAAATGGTAATGATATATATAGATTTAATAACAATATTTAATTTAATTAAGATTGATTTAATACATATAATATGGTTAAGTATATAAATATATTTTTCAAAATAGATTTTGGTAATAATTTGAATAAGTTAAGGTTGGGAAGATAATTTGAATTTAGTTGAAATTGTATTCAATAAAGAATTTTATTTAAATAAACCGATTTGAAACTTATTGAAATTGAGATGTAAGATATGATTTATAACTTGGGTTTGATTTATAAGTAATTTAATGAATATTTCTTGTTTAAATAAATTTAAGGAAATATTTAGTAAAAATGTAATTTAAGGCTAGTAAATGATATTGAATCTATTAAGTGAATACTCTCTGATTAAATAATAATGAAGTTAAATCAAGAGCTATATGAAACTGTTAAATTTAACTTTGAAAATGTTGAATATTAAAGCTTTAAAATATATTGAAAATTTAAATGGTATATTTAGAACTGAATTGAATTGATGAATTGAGCTTTGAATAAATTTGAATTACTCTGTGTTTGTGATTCTATGATTGATTTATTTACTGTATATGCTGAGTTTTGCCAAATTTAAATTAACAATCTGATATTTTGAGCAGTTCAAGTTCGACATGTGCGGATGCGAATGGTTGAAAATAGCGGGTCATTACAGTTAGTATCAGAGCTTTGGCTCTAGGCAAAACTTAGCATGTATGGTAAATTTAATTACGGAATCACTTTCGTTCGAGCTTGGATCCCTTACTCTTCAATTCGGTTTCCTTTGAATTTCGGAACGTCCCTCGGTTTCGAAATCTATTCTTGTCTCCCCTATTTGTATTCTTTGATCCTGGAGTATCCCATAACTCCACTGAATGATTTGTAAAGGGGTGGAACTCCTTTACAATTGGCATTGATTCACTGAAGATTTTGTATCATCGGTTTACGATGCTGCTATCTCTTGCTATAGACGAATTCTATCTCTGGCGATCGAATGTCGATTTGCCTAAGAATTCCGCCTTGATCATATTTCCGAAGTCACGGTTGACCCGGTTAAGGTCGCCCGCGATTTATATAAGTATACCCATCTTCTATTTTGTAAATTAATTATCTCATTTTCAGTCGAGTCGACCTTCGAATCAAAATTCTAATTGATTAGAATCTTTTTAATTTGAATCTCTATCTTTGTTTTGGAATCCATTCTTGAATCATCCTTTGGAAAATCGGGTTTGTTTGTATTTTAGGAATTGTTTTATATATCAAAATTATTATTTTGATAAGTATGATTATATTATATATATAAAAGTGAAATGTTTTCGATAAAGATTATATACCCTTTTTAAAATGAGAATTTGAGGTTTAGAAAGGATTTGTAATTTTGAAAAAAAAATTATATAAGAAATTTGATTTATCTAAAAATGATTTATAACTGAAGGATTTTAAATTTGAAATTCGAGAATTTAACTCTGGTATTTTGAAATTGATTTTAAGATTTTGAAATATATAATAATAATATGATTTAAAGTATCTTCCGAATAAGAAATGTTTCAAATGATTTTAATGAGTTTCGAATGATTTCGAAGAAATTTCAAAAGAAGTTTGAGAAAATAGAAGTCCAGAACTCACTTATGTCGCTGGAAAATAATTTCGGTGATGAGTGCACGCATCATCGACATTGATTTTCGAGTTTCAGAGTGGGGGAGAGGCAACTTTAGTAGCTTTGCTGCGCGATTGATTTTGTGAAACCAATTTTGATTTCAAATTTCGAAGTATGATTTGATATTCGAAAGATATATGTATATATATTTGAAACGGTTTAAAGTAAGCTGGTGTTCAGTCCTCAAGTTTTGGATTCGATTTGGTATAACCGTATCTTTTGAAATTGATTTACTGATTCGTTGCTGATTTCCAACTCTTGGATTTGAAATTTGATTTCACCGACCAGTTTGAAGGTTCGAACACTTCAAAATCGAGGTTTAATGTTCAAAGCTAAGTAATTTTGAAAAGTTTAAATTGTTTGATAAAGTATATAAGCTTAGTTTTATATGTTTAAGTATGAAGTAATATGATTTAAATAAGTTTGGAACTGTTTTGTTAAGTAAATGAATAAGGCTATTTAAAATTTTTCTAATATGAAATTTAGAAATGAAATGTTTTGAAAAGAATTTGGTCTTCGAAATATTTTGAATAAAATTTAGTTTAAATGTTTTAACTTAGTAACATCTTTATGAAACTATATATTTAACAAGTTGGAATAAATACATAAGTTGTACGTATGTTGTTTTATTCGCATAATTAATTTGATCCAGGTTTGAGTACACAAGTTCGAGGTGAATTACACCATTTCGTGTTAGGATTTTTCATTCGATTCTTGACGGCGAAAATTTGATATGGATTTTGGGCTTGATTCTAGAATTCTCTATCATGGTATATGGCTATGCAAGGAGACTGATGGCTTCTAGTCGAGAAACCATATCAAAATCCGCATTAGGGAAGTCGAATGGACAATACTAGTTCGAAAGCGAACTTGTGTGATCGAGCGAGCGATCACATGTGATTTTGCGAAATGATGACGTATGCACATCTTATATTCTAATATCATTGATATACTTGACGCTAAAATTGGAAGTTGTTGGGTTGGATATCTTTGTAATTTAATTGGAATTTTTCTTTTATGAAAAACTACTATCAATTTAAAACCATTTTTCAAAACTATATTTCTTTTATTCTTCTTAAACAAACTGTTTATTCTATTTTACATACAAACTATTCTACAAACTATTTTATATACAAACTATTCTAAATTAAAAATCTTTTATAAAGCAAAGGTATTCAATCCCATATGGCTCTTCATGTAGCAAAATTTATTTTTGAAAATTTTGATCCTTATATAAGATGGACTTTATGTAAATATAAGATGATTTTGAAAATGAATTGTTTGACTTAAATTATAATGATTTGGAAATTTGGATTTATTTTCTAAATTTATTATTTTGGAAACTTTGAAACTGAAGGTATTTAATTTGAGAAGAAATAATTTGGTGGGATTGTATTTGATTTTGAAACTGAACTGATATTGAAACAAATTGAAATTTGGGAACTTTGTGTTACTAAATACTTGATTTGGGAGTTATCGAACTTATATTAAAAAATTGGTTTGCATAAGTATGATGTTGATTCGAAAACTATGGATTTGAAAAGGTACTCAATTTGAAAAGTGAAATCTTATATAATTGAAGTCTATATAAGTGTGATTTGATATACTATTGATTTTGGAAAGTATTTGATTTGAAAATGAAATCTTATATATAATGGATTTTATATAAGTATGATATTTGAAAGTGATTTGAAAAGGTACTGTATGATACATATTTTCGAAGTAAAGATATGGAAAGTGCATTCTGCTTGATATCCGCTTTGTGGCCACATTGTGGATTCATTCTATCGATATTTCTCTGATTTTTGGTTTTCCGGATATGATACTTGAGTTTCCATCGAATTCCATGGCAATCTCCATGGTCTTACAAGTGCAACTTCATGGCGTAATCGCAGGGTTGGGGGGCGGCCTACGGGTACAGATGTTTCCTGGGAGATCTAGGCGTAACCATCGTGTATTTACGATCTATTGGGTTGCTTGGTAGCGTAATCAGCAGGGGCTGCGAGAGCCTAGGGTATAGATGTTTCCTAGGGGATCCAGGCGTAACCATTGTGTATCTGCAGTACTACCAGTCTTCATGGCGTAATCGCAAGGTTGGGGGGTGGCCTACGGGTACGAATGTTTCCTGGGGGATTCAGGCGTAACCATTGTGTATCCGCGATCCATGATCGACATGTTTTTTTTTGGATTGTACTTTCCATATCTGTTTTTAAAAGTTTTCCAGTATTTTCACTGGGTGTTGAAACAAGTCTACTAAGTACCTGGAGAATTCTAGCTTTGCGTCTGATCAACGCACTGCCAGAGTCTGTAGGAACGAGGATAAACTTGTTGAAACATCGAGCTATAAAAGTATTTTATTTTAAAGGTATTTTATTATAAAAGTATTTCCAATAAAGAAATTTTGTATTAATAAATTGAAATTGTAATTCTTATGGTTTGAATTAATTATTCATGCCCGATACTATCCTTTTGAATCTACCTTATCTGCTCAACTTTATTTATTCACTTATATTTTGTTTTTTCCAAGTCCTCCTTCTTTTCCTTGTTGATTATATCCTTTTAAATATTGTTTATTTATATACTATATGGTTTAATAGAATAATTTTAATGTTATAAATATTTTAGAAGTTATTAATTAAATAAAACATATTTAAAGTAAATGATTATTGATTTATTAATAATATTTGAAAAGTATCTTGAGATAAAAATTAATAAATTTATGAATTATGGATTTAATGTTTTCAAATAGCTTCTTTGTAAATATAAGTAATAATGTAAATAATTGTTTCCAAATAGTTTTCATATAAATGGTATTTATAAAGGAAGCAAGACACTTTACAAATGGGTTTGAAAAAAAAATATTAAAGTATTAAAGATAATTGAATTGCAAATGAAGTTTCGAATGAATTTTTCAAGTAAAATTTATATTGTTTTAAATTAATTGTTTATCCTTGTCTTTCAATCTATTTTGCTTTCCAGTTGTTCATATTCTCCTACCTCCTTCCTTTTCGGGGACGAAAAGTTTTGAGTGGGGGAGAGTGTAACGACCCGAAAATTTTGATGGTTTTAATAAGATAATTAATTGAAATTTTGTGAAATTTTAAACAATAAAATTTGAAAACAAAAATTTATTATTTGGAATACCTCTATTTTAACATAGCAACTGGTAAATTTTCATCTGATAATATTGAAGTTTATTTTCTTGTGAAATTTTATTTCAATTTAAATCAGTTAATAACGGTTGAATTTAAAAGTTTTCCGAAACCTAAATATGTCAACATGAGAAAATTTATTTAGAATACTCTGGATCAGACTGCGAAATTCGTTTCGCAAAATTCAGACGATTCTAGCTCCGTTTGGATTTTTCCGTACGGAATAGCAACGTATATCGGTATCGATTATCGACTTTTTGATCGAATGATCCTGTCACTGATATCTGTATACCATTTTGATCGTCTCGTAGCGCTGATCACCACGGTATATTTATTCCTGTATTCTGTGGTCCGGTACGCGACGGAAACAATAAACTGTTCGCATAACGGTACCGTAAATTTGACTTCACACCTTCCTTTAGTTTCAAAATTTTGAAACGTACACCCTGTACTACAATAACAATTTTCTTTAATAATTCATTTTGCGGAATTCAAGGGACAGCTGTTTCCATTGCCATCATTTCTTTTTATTTTCAAACGGTTCATTTTGCCTTTATAACTTGTACGTCCTTCCATATTTATTCTTGCTGTTACTCTTCTATTCATCCTCGTTTCCACTTTCATTACTCCTTCAAATTCTTCCCTGTCATTTTCAAAATGGGCTCTTCATTTTCCTGTAGCCTGCCCTTGCCGAAACTTTCGCCTGGAGCAACCAAACCTCCTCCACTT
Source organism: Allium fistulosum (assembly GCA_030737815.1). Lineage (NCBI taxonomy): Eukaryota > Viridiplantae > Streptophyta > Magnoliopsida > Asparagales > Amaryllidaceae > Allium > Allium fistulosum. The sequence continues at coordinate 934,172,547 of CM060901.1, read as the reverse complement.
CGGCCGTATTTGTCTCCACGTGCAGCCAATACCGTGTCCCTTGCCTTAACCCGATCCCGCAGGCAACAACACATCACAGCCACCGTTCAACCACCCAATCCCGACCTCCCCTCGCATAACCACTTACAGCGAACCACTTCCCATCTCCGCCGGCCTTCCTCTTCATGCGCCACCCTACTCGGCAAGCCATCCACCCCGACCACCTTGCCCTCCTCCGAACCCGCCTGCATCTCCAGATCTCCGCACCTCCATGTGCAGCAGCCACTCGAGCATCCCTCTCCCCTGACCTTAGCAGTAGACCCCCTCACCTACTGCTCGAATGAAGACAATCACCACGCGACCAATTCGATCCCTGTAGCCGCGCCTCCCCTCCTCCTTATCTTCCCTTCCTAGTTGTCGTTCCTCCCACTGATTTGCTGCCATCGATCTGAAGTATGTGAGTATATATATATATATATATATGTCTATGTAAACATTTGTTTATACAAGATTTTAATTATCAGTTTGCATAAGCATGTCATACAGTATACATTATAAAAGATTTCGGTTGTTATATTTTTTATATATATTGTTATATTTACAGTATTTTTTTATATTGGTTAGATCTTTAAAAATGGGTTGGTTTTGAAGTGTATGTACACTACGCCATAGATTGCATACTGCAACACCAAAGAAGTGATGCAGGATGTGCCAAAAAATGTTGCTGAAGGCTAAAAAAGGGCAAAGGCAACACTTTCTCGGTGTTGCATTTTGCCGCGTTGCCGCAGACCTCAAAGGCAACATTTTGACTATCTAAGGCAACATAAGAAATATTGTTGTAATAGAATCCTATTTGGGTCTATAGCAACATCCATAGGTGCATGTAGCAACATTCAAAAATGTTGCTATAGATATTAATTTTCTGAATTTGTGGGGCCCACAATGTAGAGCATATTTGATTTTTTAATAGAAATAAATATTTATTTAATAAAATGCTATTGCACAGAATTTGATATTCAAACAGTAATTTATTTAAATAAATATTTTATTTCAACATTTAAAATAGTACAAATTCCCGACTCCACTATTTTACAATTCAATGATAAATAACACTGATATTCACATATACAGATATTCCTCACTACATCACTCAGTTCACTCATTACATATGCAGTTTCAATTTATACAGACACCGACACTGACAAATATATGGCGAGCCGAGTGCCGAGCCGAAGGCGAGCCGAGAAGCGGGTCCGGGCGCAGCGCCGGCGGGGGTCCGGGGCACCGCAGTCCCGGCGGGGATCGACCTTCTTTGAAACCTGTCTTCAACTCCATTTCAGATTGAATCCAACATCTGAGCAATCTGCAAAAATACACACTGACGCAGTAAAATTGAAAAGGAAATATTTTTGCAGTATAAAATAAAATGTAATTTTGAAAATATTATTTGCCTCAGTTATTTGGGTGACAATTTGGTCCAAGCAGTTGACAATGCACAAGAACAAAAATGAAACAGAAGCATGCTACAGAAATAAACAGCATGCTCAATGAATTGGTCAGAGCAAACTATACCAGACTTGTATGCCAAACATAAAACAACAGTGGACAGAGCTCAACAAAAGAACTCAAACTCACAATTAAACCAAAACTCCAACCATATTCAAAAATACAGACCAACAGAAGTGTCAAGTGAATGAGCTGCAGCAATTTCAAAAATGGCCGAAGTCAGATAATATAAGAAATATGAACTCGAGCAAGTCCAGCTACCATATGAAAGCAACCATACATATATACATGTGTGAAACAGCATGTATATATATAGGCAGTGCAAACAGGCTCAAAGGACCAGTGCATATATACATGTTCAAGTGCAACAACAAACACATATATACATACATGAATGCATATATATATACATGATAATGGAAAACATAAGTGATACAACAGTTTCAGTGAACAAGTGAAGCACAAAGAGAAAGGTACACAAGTGTGTGTGTGGCACCAATGGAAACAGTATGGTGAAGCAACTTGACTACAAAAACTCAAGTGAAATATATTACAAGTTCAAGCTACAGGATGTCAACCAGAAGATATATTACAAGTTCAAGCTATAGGATGAACAGACATAGCCAAAGTCAACCACGAACAGTAGCAAGTTCAACCAATTCAAATCAAGTTGCCGAAGTCTAGTTAAATGTCAAAGGCAAAGTCACGATGAACAATCAATTAAATGACCGATGTCAACAGATATATACGAACGTAAATCTAGGGGTTCGAACCCTATATAAACACATTAACATCATCGGCAGATAGTATCGAGTTCAAGCAAGCAATACAGTAAAGTAAAAGCAACAAATTACATACCCGAATACACAGTTGAACTCAAGCAAAATCGAAGGAGCTGTATTCGAAGCAAGGAGACGATCGATTGCCAAAGCAAATCAGAAGAACAGCAATTGTAATCGATCGACAATCAATCGAGTCCTTCGATATTAGACGAAGCCCTAATCGCACAAGGCCGAAGCCCTAGCTAATCTCACAGGAGCGAAGACAAGGCCGAAGCCCTAGCTAATCTCACAGGAGCGAAGACAAGGCCGAAGCCCTAGCTAATCTCACAGGAGCGAAGACAAGGCCGAAGCCCTAGCTAATCTCACAGGAGCGAAGACAAGGCCGAAGCCCTAGCTAATCTCACAGGAGCGAAGACAAGGCCGAAGCCCTAGCTAATCTCATAGGAGCGAACACGAGGCCAAAGCCCTAATTTCAGAGCAAAAGAGGAACAAGATAGGAGCAGCCATTATCACATACGAGAAAAGGGGATCTACTCTAAACTAGTTCAGGTGGTAAAACGAAATTTTGGGGCAAATTGCAGTGGTGATCCATTTTAACAACCAGATTAAATGTAGACCGTTGGATCGTATTCACGCGGATTGCTAATTTTATTAATTTTTTAATTTGAATACATCTATAGCTACTGCAACATCTTGTTGATACCTATGCTAACACCTTGAAGCGAGTGTTGTAATAGACAAAAATCAGCATACCTATCGTTACATTATAGCTAGCAACACCTTGTAATTTCGTTGCAGTAGGCCATCTATGGCGTAGTGGTATATAATAAGTTTTTATATTTATATATATTACATATGACAAGTTTTGCATATGGGTGAGTAGTTGTTTGGGAGTATGAAGTATGGGTATCATGTGTATGTATGGGAATTTAGTTTTGCAAGTAAATATACCATTTATATGTTATAAATGTAAGAATTCTTTGTCTGAAGCAATCTGCTTTTGTGTATATAAGTTACAGCAAAATAAATTTTTATATACACAGGCTATATTTGTGCATGAGTCTATTATATTTTAAGCATATAATATAAGTTGTTCTAGTTAATAAAATATGTTAGTAAGTACAGTTTCGCATAATGCAGAAAAGAAAAAAAATGAAAAATAGTATTGCAACAGGGTTTAGCAAATATAGGCTGGTATAGGATGTTGGTTGCACATGTAGGAAAGGATAGAGTTATATATTACTTTATTTTGAAAGTATGAACATGTTACAACTGTTGTTGGTATTTTAACTGTTCGTTATATATATATATATTAATATATAGTTTTATTTATTCAAGTATACAGTTGTTAATAGTTTGGTATATGTTAAATTGCTATATATATATACAGTATACATATGTTGTTGTGTAACTGCGTAAGTATAAAATTTAGTTTGCATGTGTATATATAAATCTTGTTCTGCATACACGGCATTTGAATGGTCTGCATACACGGCATTTGAATGGTATGCATTTTTAATCTTATTATTGATTTTATATATACTTTGATTTAGAATATATGCGGCCTTATAAGATAATATATTTTATTTTATTTTAGTGTTTTAAATTAAATTTTGATTTGAAATTTATAACATATATTTTGTTTCGATTATATCAAGACGATTCTGATTCGTTTCCATCAATCTCTATCTTTCAGCTTTGCCCGTCAAATCCACTTTCAGCTTACTTTGCTTTGAGATTTTTGTTGGATTTGTTCGATTTTCTAGATCGTGACCCAATCCATAGCTCAATTCTGGTCAAATCTATCTAGCCTCGAAAGGTGAGCAATCACTCACGATTCAACGTTCTTATATTTATTAAATTTGATTTCAATTGAAACGACAATTGAAATATGCTGTTGTAGTTATTTAAATTGTTATATATATGTTATTATCTGTGACTGTTCACCTGTGGGATATGACACCATATCCTGGTGTTTATATTATATTGTTATTGATGATATATGCCTGTTGTTGTATTTTATACTATTATCTGTTATCACTCTGCAAGTTCCCTGTTAGTATAGAATTCACTATGGGTTGAAATGATACATACCCGAACAGACTTTAGAATAGGAGAAAATCGTTATGGGTTTAAGTGATAAACCCAAGCAATTTTCACTTGAATTGAAATTGGGATTACGGGTTGAAATGATATCTACCCGTATGTATTTAAATTTACGGATTGAAATGATAAATATCTGTATCACTTGACCATAGGATAGGAAATTATATACAGACACCGTTGGTCCATATATAAATATTTTGAAAATAAATTCTATGGTTTTGGAAAGAAATATGTGGTTTTAATAAATGTTGATTAGTAAATTTTTATATGTAAATGGTAATGATATATACAGATTTAATGACAATATTTAATTTAATTAAGATTGATTTAATACATATAATATGGTTAAGTATATAAATATATTTTTCAAAATAGATTTTGGTAATAATTTGAATAAGTTAAGATTGGGAAGATAATTTGAATTTAGTTGAAATTATATTCAATAAAGAATTTTATTTAATTAAACCGATTTGAAACTTATTGAAATTGAGATGTAAGATATGATTTATAACTTTGGTTTGATTTATAGGTAATTTAATGAATATTTATTGTTTAAATAAATTTAAGGAAATATTTAGGAAAAATGTAATTTAAGGCTAGTAAATGATATTGAATCTATTAAGTGAATACTCTCTGATTAAATAATAATGAAGTTAAATCAAGAGCTATATGAAACTGTTAAATTTAACTTTGAAAATGTTGAATATTAAAGCTTTGAAATATATTGAAAATTTAAATGGTATATTTAGAACTGAATTGAATTGATGAATTGAGCTTTGAATAAATTTGAATTTGGAATTTTGGTGGATGTGAATCGATTTGTGAGACTTGAGGAAATTATAAATACTTTACTTTTAAATTATTTAACCTATATATACTATTTTGGAAAATAGATATATTCGAAATGAAATGATATTTTGGTTTTGAAGTATAAATTAATTTGGAATGACCACGGTGTTATAGTGTATATTTCCACCTTGTAGATAGTTCCGCAGATCCTTAGAGGATGGTTATCCCAAACATCCTTTAAGTTACTTGTATTTCAGTTGATATTTCACTTGAGTTGGATTTATTGATATAAGAATGTTAATCCTGACTCGAGTGTTTTGTGTTTTGCTTTACGCTCGGGTCAGACCGAGTGATACAACATTTGAGACTCACCTTTGGAGTTTGGAGCTTCCTTTGGAGATCCAACTATCGCCTCAGCTTTCAGCTCTTCTAGTTGATTTGTTCAAAGAAGTCATCTGTTGTACTGGAGACTTCACTGCATTTGAGATATTCTGTTGTATTTTATTTCTAACTCTGATGTTTATATAGTAGCTTCATGAACTACTATTTTATCTATTCCGCCGCGTATTATTGTATTACTCTGTGTCTGTGATTCTGTGATTGATTTATTTACTGTATATGCTGAGTTTTGCCAAATTTAAATTAACAATCTGATATTTTGAGCAGTTCAAGTCCGATATGTGCGGATGCGAATGGTTGGAAATAGTGGGTCGTTACAATTGCATAAATCTAACTCAATAACCAATCTTGTTCAAAATAAAAGGTATTTTATTTCTGTTATATACTTGTTATAATGCGATATAAATAATTGATTATTCGATTTAAGTATATTTAACAGAAAATTCATAAATGACATGTTTTAGTGATAATAGTGCAATGTATTGTAACCATGAGTAATTTATCTCAATATAATAAACATGTTGTTTTAAATATTCCTAGTTAAGATGTATCAAGACTAAATATTAATACATTCGTTGAGACTATAGTACGTAACGCTCTTAAAATTTTGGACATTGTTTTACTCATGACTGCTGGGAGCACCAAGAGGTTACATACTAATAGTTATTGGATAACCAAGGAATGACTCACTCGATAGTTTTCCATTGGTTAATATAATTAAGGTCAAACAGAGAATACCGATGTGGAAATATTACATAATTCCCTCAGCTTAAGAATACTGTCAAGCTTCAATGTGGAAATTCCTCTTTGATTACAGTTAAAGCATGGCATGACATCTATCGAGCGACTATAGTTGAGTCGAGTAGAAGCATTAGAAGTGAAACACTATTCAAGAGAGAATTCGTATCCTCAGTTATATGGAGTTAGTATCTTGGGGTCAAATTAAATCAATTGAAAGTCAAAGTCTCTGGCCAGAGCATTTCAGTTAATATTAATTATTACTATTGAACCAATGACTTTTGTGTTTGGACTATAAAGTTGGATCTGGACGATGTTGGAATTTTTTGGCCATTACCAAATTTCATAAGTACTAATGATATAGTTTTGACAAAGATGATTGGTGTAAATAATTATCACTACTGTGTAACGCTTAAATATATAAAATTGGATTTTACCGGAGCCATATAAATAATACATTTGGCCAAAATATCACACAACTAGCTAAGGTGACGTGTGAACTCCAATATTTGAATTGCTCGAAATTAATCGCTTATCGAATTTGCTCCTAAAGAGTCAATACAACCGCAATATTGAATCTTTAGTCTACCACCCGATTTAATTAAATTATAAATGTTATAATTAATTAAATTGATCGATATTTATGAAATATTAATTATATTTTCTTGAATTATGTTGATCGGTATTAAAAATAGTGCATATATAAAAGTTATACACACTTATCGATATACGATAACTACATTTAAAATTTAAATGTAAAATATCTGATCCGGTGTAACGACCCGTATTTTTAACACTTTAAAAATACGAATTAAATTGAAAATTTTGGATAAAAATCCGAAGGAAATAAAATTTTGTGTTGTTAAATGCGAATTACAAGTTAAAATACAAAACTGAATTCTGGAATAACTTATTTGTAAATTAAATATGGATGTTAACTTGTAGTGAATGTAAATAATAAATTGAATTTGATTGTAAACAACGAAATAAATAAAATGTTACATTTAATATTGAAGTTATAATATGGAAATCAACGTAAATGAATGTAATTTAATATTACTGTGAATTTAAATAAGATGATAGCTGAAGAAAATGAAAGTAAATGAATTATAAACTATTAATAATAATGTATAAGTAAATGGTTGATTCAATAATGAAAGTGTAAATCGAAATAAAAGAATTCATTTGGAATTAAATAACTTGAATTTGAATTACAATATAATTGAACGTTGAATCTAATATAATCTTTTATATTGGATTTATAATGGAAAATTGCATTGTAAAAGATTGTTAATTACTATGAAATTAAAAATGGAATTTGTGAACAATTAAGATTTGATTTAAAAGTTAATAATTTAAAATTGGGAATTTTATATTGAAATTAAACAGTCGAATAATTTATTTTTCGAATATTGGATTTAATTAGACAATTAAATCGATAATTTAATAAGTTAAATTTCAGAAATAATTGAAATCAAGTTGAATATGATTGAAAATAATTTGTAAAATTTTATCTTATCATATTGGAGTTATAGTAATGTTATAGAACTTTTAAAATTGAATTTAAAGTTAATTTGTGAAAATTGAATATTTTAATATTTAATTATCGATTGAAAAATAGCCATTTTTCTAACAGTCTCAGAATTGAACGAAACTAGTTCCATTGGATCCGTAATAGTTTGTTATTGTCGGATTTCAATTTTCGTAGCAATCGGAGTTATCATTTGACCGTGGCAGCTCGAAACGCATCGAATTGTTTTTAATATTAATTCGGCGAGAGAAAATAGTCTTTTTTCAAAAAGTCTCGGATTTCGACGAAACTAGTTTCATCGGATCTGTAATGTGATATTATTGTATGGTTTCAAATTTCGTGTCAATTGGATGTACCGTTTGTCCGGGGCAAGCCAAAACGCATCGAAATCGGTTTAAATCGGTTTAATTTAAAACTGATCGTTTTTCTCCGTAACTCGCCCAGATGACCGAATTAGCCCCTGAAACATGTTCCATTGCGTTCGGAACGTGGGGTAAACCTTAGAAACGTCAGCCGGCACGCTTCGTTTGGAGTTCGGAAAATCCGGGATGAATAGTGTTGCGTATTTTTCTGTAAAAGCCCTCACTTTCTCTATTTTCCAAAAAACCCTAGGTCAAATAGCTTCAGCCGCCACTAATCTTTTTAATGGCTGAGAATTTCGAAACTTTCTCCTCTATTATCTCCAAATCTACAAACAATTAGCAAAAGTCGTCAACTACAAAGTTGTAGAGGGCATCAAGATCTAGCTATCCAACGGTGGAGATCGGAAACGGAGCCACGGATTGACGGCAAAAAGAGATGGAAGCTGCTGCGTTTTTCACGCAAATCGAGGTGGAGGAGGCGACCGAGCTCCACACCCTTGGGGCCGATGGTGGCTCTTGAGTAGTGCTTCGAAGTGGTGTATCCTGATCGAAGTGGAAGTGCTCGTGGTGGCCTCGAAAATTGAGGGAATAAGGGCGGCTATGGGTTGTTGGTCACGTTCTTTGACCTGGGGAAGATGAAGCAAAGGAGCGGCCAGATCTGAAGCAAGAGGGATGGACGGCCAGATTGCATTGTAGGTTTTAAAATTATAAAAGAAAATTGTAAATATTTATAATATAAATTCGTGTTAACTTCAAAAATGTATAACTTTTTCATACGAGGTCCGATTGAAACGAAACATTTTGCGTTGCGATCGTAATGACGAGAGCTTCGAAATGAAACTGGTTTGGATGGATTTGGAGACGGTGGAAATTTGGGCTAAAGTTGGGCGTCGTCCAGTTTTAGTTCCAAACCGGAACATCTCGACGACAACGGAAAATCAAAGTGAGTGTTTTATAATGCTCACAATGTACTAAATATCTTTATGGTAGTTAAATTTGACATTATGAAGTGTTATGATTTTATTTGTCGTTGTTTGATAAAATTTAATTGTCATATAGATTGTCATTTGAATTAACCGTTGAAAATTAAATTGACAGTTAAATTAAAATTAAAATTGAATTGCGATTGAATTACCTGACATTGATAACTATGAAATTGCCATGAATTGTATTGTCTATTGGATGATGTATTTCGATGGATGTTATTGGTCGATATTTTAAATGTTTGGATGTTTACTTGCTTATATATACACTGTTATGCATACATATGACACCGTGATTTTGTTAAGTGATATATATTCATCCCTGACATTTAATTGAAATAACTAACCACTTGGCCATAGGTTAGAGAATTATATACGGACACCGGGTTGGTTAAATTAAATGATTTTAAAAGTTGTTTTGAAATTATTTAAATGAATTGATTTAAGAATAAAAATCTAATTTATGGAAATTGAATTATTTTGAATTGAAGCTCGAGATGTTGGAATTTAAACTTGGTAAATGAAATGGATTAATTATTCGAAGTTTAGATTTTTAAGAAAAATTGAAATATGGCGTAAAGTTTCGAAAGTCGATTTGTTTTAAAAGATTGGACTTTTAATCGAACTCTGAATATTTCTAAGAAAATTTATATGAAATGATATTTCAAGTTTGAGTTTGGAAGTGAAAATTAATTTGAAATTGAGATTTAATTAATTTGGAATTAAATTGAAATTTAAATAAATTTGTGAATTGAACTAAATTGAAACTATTGAATTAAATTTGAAGATAAAATTGATTTGAATAGGATTTGAACTGAAATTGATTTGGAATGTAATACTTAAATGGATTCTTGAAATCCGAATATTAATCTAAGTTTATTAAATGGGAATTGTTCCAGAAATTAAGTAAACTACTTAATTGAAATGACCCTCCTATTTACACACTAATTTTATTGGTGATTTTTTTTTTTGCAATAGAGATGATATATAGATATATCATCTATTACAAATATATTTCCCAGGGTCATTTTCTCTCTCTAATAAACAAAAATATATCCAGGATCTTTCACAATATAGAAATATTGTTTTAATTCTAAATCATTTTTAACATACATATATGAAGATATCTATGTTATATTCTACTTGAATCAGAGCATGATAATAAGTAGAAATCCTTTTTAAATTTGCAAAAATGTGATAAATTCCCTTTTTAAATTAAAACTTATTGTATCCAGATTTTTGACTATAGTGTCCCCTAGAAATATGTACCTTAGACTGTTATTATAATTAAGAAATAACCAAGCAATGATCAGTGGAAAGCAAGCTTATAATATGGATGATTATCTTAAAGTCTGAATATTATCAAACTCAGGTTAAAAGAAAGTGGATCCTAAGTGAACACAAGCAACATCTAGGCGTAATGGAAACGCGCCTAACTTATTCATGCAAGGTCACTAGTTCGAGTACTATGCTGGTCGGTTCAAACACAATTTTTGTTTTTCTTTTTATTTTCTCCTGTATGGCTGAAATCTGATACCTACCTATAATTGTACATATATATTTAATTTTTTTTTGGCTATAACCTATCATACAAAACAATTTTTCTTGCATAACTATTTTTAAAATCCATTCTTTCAACTGTTTTAAGAATTTACATCTATATTTTTGCCCAATATCTACATGTACACAGATATACATGTACATGTCAGGGTCTTTGTTCATTTTCCAGAAAACTGAGCTCAAATGTTCCCTTGCTTCATTGATCTGAAGTGAAACATTTGGCCTGACCTATGGCCTAACCCTGTGGTTACTCTGGCCATTCTTTTGCTTGCATTATTACAACCCAGATTATACACAAAACATTGTTACCTTTTCTTTCCAAAAGCATGTATATATATTTGTATGAACCAGACATTTTGTGATCAGATATATATCATTCTTCCTAATCATACTTCTCTTTTTAAAAATACATCTTCAAGGTATAAACACTTTTTCTTGCATCTGGACTTATGTCAATATCATAAATTGAAGATATAGCAGTTTAATTCTTTTCTGGGTTTTCCCAATATTATTTTCTGTATATCTATATTCTTTTTGAAAGAACTCAGAATTAACTGAAATCATCATAAAATGATTTTACTTATAAAATCCAGGTTTTTCCTCTAAATCAAAACAACTTTAGCAAATAGGTTTTCAAATCAGTTTAACATCAATATCCTTAGTACATACCAAATCAGAAATAACCAGAAACAACATAGCACATGTCTCTTACAAGTTCTTCCTACTCAATACATTTAGATAGCCATATTAATCAGGGAATACATGCATGAATTAACACATTTTAGCTTTTATTTCTAATTATCTTAGCATCCTCTATTCCATATCTTTTTAATCTTGCTTACTTAGCTCCATCACAACCTGCAAAAGCATTAGTGGCTGCCCCATTATAAATGAGACACCCCCATGTGCCATGAGCAATAAGGGTCAGATCTATGATCTGGTGTGAGCATTTCTAACATATCCATGATATTAAGCTAAGGATACAGCATAAATATACTTTGCATACTTGACAGGTATTATCATGTACAATACATAAGAGCAATCATATGCAATAAAACAACTTTTATCTGGAACTACTAGGTTGCCTTTTCTTTTTCTTATAAATTCCTGGCCTCATCTGCTATAAGGAATCAAAGGGACACATTGCCATGAACTAATTAACATTATGGCACAAAGATCTCAGGACTTAAACAAGCCATGTGCCAACCTGTCTACTTCAAATAGGACAAGCATTCCAGCAGCCTTCTTGGCACAAAATCCTTAGTTATATCACTAAGTGTATTTATGTTCATTCTATCAATGATAGCTAGGTGTACATACCACCTGTACTCATGAAGCATACTAGTTACCTTGCAGACATAATATTGCAAGCAAGTTAAAGGTTACCTTCTAGAGGTATAACACCCCAGTCATTCCATCTCACATTATTTAACATAGAAACACCCTATTCAAGCATATACCAGAATGTTTGCAACTGAGAATAAATGCATGGCTCTATTGGGTTTATTTTGATTTTGCAAGCAACTATGTTTAGCCAGATTTTTAATCTTGTTTAAACATAGTTTTTAGGCTTGTAAATTTCTGTTTAGTTTAGGGCTCAGCACTTATAGAGAAAGACTCCATTGCACCCTTAACCAATTATTTCAAGCCTCAGCACCATACCAATGTATGTGCAGCTCATAGTTTTCTTTATCTTTTCATTCTTTGTCTTAAGCCATTATTCAAACTAGTTACAAATACTCTGATATATGTTCCTTAAGGTTTTGGTATAATATACAGAGATGAAAATAAAGCAACAAAGTTATACATCCAGCATAGCAGATCATATTTCATCAAACATTCATGAAACCATCAGTAGCCAACATAGTTTGTAAATCAAAACATGCAAAATATAACATATAAAAGCTTGGCTGCCTAACCCCAGGTCTTAATGCCATGTATATGAGTGAGGATACTCACCTAAATGCTTACTCAAGCTTAAACCAGAAAACCCTTCAAATCTTTAGCCTTGTCTTCCTTTTCTTCCTTAGGTTAATTAATTAGTGAGAGAGCAGTTTTCTGATTGGGCTCTTGGTTTAAATAAGGGTTCTGTCTAGGGTTTTGGGTGATGCAAAATCCCTATTTTAGCCCAGACCTGAATCATGCATTTGGCATTGCATATTCCCTCCCTCCTAACCCTTAATGTCCCGGCCAATATTTTAAAACAAGACTAAATTGTGCCTATTTTCCTTTCTTTTCAGAAAGTGATAACTTTAAGTATTTTTATTATACTTACCTCAAACATGATAATGGTGTGACTTTCTATTTTCTGCCTATGCACATTTGCTTTCTTGCACTTTGGTTCTTACTGTTTTAGTGCTTCCTTTATTTATTTTCTGCTCAAATAAAATCTGGATATATATATATATATATATACATTTATACAACTATGGGTGTTAATTTAACTTTAACCTTTTATTTCAGAAAACATGTGCATACTTATGTGCATTTCTACACCTATTATTCAAATAAAATTTTACTTATTCATTATAAATCAATGTTCTCTTCTGTCTTAATTTCCAGACAAGTCATACATAGGCATATATATATATAGATATATTTATATACACACATCCTCAGGAATTTTTAATACTCATGTCTAGGTCTATATTTTCTTTATTTAAAACATTTTATCTAAATGTTTTCCTTCCTTGTTTTATTATTCAGGAATTCTGGATTTTCTCTTAGTGCCATAACTAGTGTGCACGTGCACACATGCACACAACCTTGCACCACTGAAAATCCCACCTATATAATAATTCTGATTTTCCCCCAGAATTTTAATCATTTATTAAAAGAATTTTCCTCAAAATCTTGGGGTATTACAATCACCCCTCCTTTTAGGAATTGTGCCCTCACAATTTACAACATATTCTTTGAGTACTCCTACTTTCTTAGGAAAATTATTCAAATATGCATGAGCAATTTAAATAGTCACTGTCTATCATACATATCAAATTTTCTTAGTAATCTAAGAATTTACCTTTTAAATTTGCAAAGAGCCTAGGGTAATCCATCCTGATTTTATCCTCTAGCTCCCAAGTACAATCACTAGGATCTATACTCCATTGAATCTTTACAAGCTTCAATGTCTTGTTTCTTAATTTCTTTTCTTCCCTTGCCACAATTCCCACTGGCTCTTTCTCATAGATTAGATCTGGATTTATCTGAACTTCAGTAGGCTTTTCTAAGATTTCCTCCTTGTCATGTACCCATCTCCTTAGTTGTGACACATGAAACACATTGTGCATTGCACTCATCTTCTCTGGAAGCTCCAGCTTATAGGCTAGTGAGCCTATCCTTTCCAAAATCTTGTATGGTCCAATATATCTGGGTCTGAGTTTCCCCTGCTTGCCAAATCTCAAGACTCTCTTCATTGGTGAAACCTTAATGAAGACATAATCACCTACTTTGAATTCCACTGACTTCCTCTTTGCATCAACATACTTCTTTTGCCTATCTTGAGCTACTGCCATCCTCTTTCTCACCAGTCCTATTTTCTCTGTGATGTCCTTGACATATTCTGGCCCTAGGATAGCTTTCTCTCCTGCCTCAGCCCAACACATAGGTGATAGACATGGCTTTCCATATAGGGCTTCAAAGGGTGCCATTCCAATTGTGCTTTGGTGGCTATTATTGTATGTGAACTCAGCCAAATGGAGGTGGTCCTCCCAATTTCCTCCAAAGTCTAACACACATGCTCTAAGCAAATCCTCTAGAATCTTGTTTACCACTTCTGTTTGCCCATCTGATTGGGGGTGATAAGCAGTGCTTAGGCACAATTCACTCCCCATAGCTTCTTGGAAGCTCTTCCAGAATCTTGAAGTGAAGATTGTATCCCTATCACTCACTATAGTTTTAGGAACACCATGCAGTTTTACCACTTCTCTCATAAAAGTTTGGGCTAACCTAGGTGCATTTCTGTCTGCTTTCACTGGTATGAAGTGGGCTACTTTAGTCAGCCTATCTACAATCACCCAAATACTTGTATTTCCCCTCTTGGATCTAGGAAGACCATCTATGAAATCCATAGATATGTCTTCCCACTTCCACTGTGGTATGCTAAGTGGCTGCAACAACCCTGAAGGTCTTTGGGTCTCAGCTTTTATTTGTTGACAGACCATACACTTAGCAACATATCTAGCTACATTAGATTTCATTCCCTTCCACCAATAGTCCCTTTTTAAGTTTTGGTACATTTTGGTGCTGCTTGGATGTATGGAATATTTACTTCTATGGTACTCATTAAGGATTTCTTCTTTCAATTCTATGATGTTTGGGACACATATCCTTCCCTTGTACCTTAAGTATCCTTTTACATCCATGTGATAATCCTTCACTTCCTCCTTCTTTAATAGGAGAGACCTCTTTTCTGCTAAGTCTTGATCTTCTTCTTGCATTTTTGCCACCTTCAAGGCTAAGTTTGATTGTAAAGTAATTAAACTTAACCTTCCTTTACTCCTTTCTTCCTCAATTATTTCCATACTCATCCCACTGCTCTCATCTATTTCCAAATCAGTGAGCATGGTCAAATCTCTAAACTCCTCCATCATTAACATGGCCATTTTTGCATGCTGCCTACTCAATGCATCTGCCACTTTGTTAGCCTTGCCTGGTGTATAAAGTATATCTAAGTCATAAGCAGCAAGAAATTCAACCCATCTGTGTTGTCTCATATTTAAATCTTTTTGTGAAAAGAGATATTTTAAGGCCTTGTGATCAGTGTATAAAATGAACTTTGCACCTAATAAGTAATGCCTCCAAAGCTTCAAGGCATAAACTACTGCTGCCAACTCAAGATCATGAGTTGCATATCTAGTTTCATGGGGTTTTAGTTGTCTAGATGCATAGGCTATGACCTGATCTTGCTGCATCAACACAGCCCCTAGCCCTGACCCACATGCATCTGTATATACAACTAATCCCTCATTGCCTTCTGGTACTCTCAACACTGGTGATTTTACCAAAGCCTCCTTGATCTGGGTGAAAGCTTGTTCACACTTATCAGTCCATATAAACTTTTGGTTCTTCCTAGTCAGGTTAGTGAGTGGCATTGCTTTTTTAGAAAATCCTTGTATGAACCTCCTATAGTATCCTGCCATCCCCATGAATGACCTTACTTCACTAACATTGTTAGGCTTCTTCCATGCTTGGATTGCTACTATCTTATTGGGGTTTACAGAAATTCCCCTAGCAGAGACAACATGTCCAAGAAAGTGTACTTCCTCTTGCCAGAACACACACTTAGAAAATTTTGCTTTCAAATCTTTTTCTCTTAATCTAGATAAGACCAAATGTAAGTGGTTCTCATGTTCCTCTATTGTTCTAGAGTAGATTAGAATATCATCTATAAAAATCAGAACAAACTTGTCTAAGTAATCTCTGAATATCCTATTCATTAGGTCTACAAAGTAAGAAGGGGCATTTGTTAGCCCAAATGGCATAACCAGAAACTCATACAAACCATATCTTGTGTTGAATGCTGTATATTTAATACTTGATTCCTCAACCTTCATCTGATGAAACCCAGATGCCAAGTCTAGCCTAGAAAACACTTTAGCTCCACTGAGTTGATCAAAGAGATCATCTATCCTGGGTAATGGGTATTTGTTTTTGATGGTTACTTTGTTTAATTCTCTGTAATCTATACACATTCTTAAAGTACCATCATGCTTTTTAACAAATACTACAGGAGCACCCCAGCATGAATTACTTGGCCTTATAAACCCCTTGGCTTCTAATTCTTCCAGCTGGTTCTTTAGCTCTTTTAATTCACTTGGCCCCATCCTTGTAGGCTTTTTGATAACTGGGCTAGCCCCAGGCATAAGGTTAATCTGGAATTCAACAGGTCTATGGTGTGAGACACCTTTTACTTCCCCAAATACATCCAAGTATTCTTTAACTATGGGGATTTCATTAATAGCTATTTCCCTGGGATTATTTTCTAATTCAATTAAATGATTTAGACTGTTTTCTTTGATAGGTTCACATAGAATTGTAACCCTTTGGCCTTTAGAATTTTGTAGTGAAATGGTGGATGCATCTAGGTCAATTATGGCTTTGAATTGTCTTAGCCAATCTGCCCCTAATATAACTCCTATATTTGGGAAATTTAGAACATACAAATTGGAAACAAATGTGTTTCCTCCTATGTTCAAATTCACATCCACACAGATCATATCTAATACACTAGAACTTCCTAAAGGGCTTTGTATTAACAGAGGTATTTCAGCCAAATTGCAGTTCATTTTCAACCTTTTAACTATTTCATGGGAAATGAGTGAGTGGGTTGCCCCGGTATCATATATTACAGCTAAAGGTATGGTACAAATAAATAGTGTACCTTCCACTTGACCATGGTTTTCAGCATTAGCCTCAATTATGGCCTTGCCCCTACCTTCCAGGTTTGCCACTTTCCCTTGTTGCTTGTTTTCTGGGCAATTTCTTTTCATATGCCCTTCCTTCCCACATAGATAGCATTTGAAAGCTCCCCCCTTAAGCTCTGGGCATCTTGGCTTAATATGGCCTTCTTTCCCACAATGGTTGCAAACTATTTTTCTTTTGGCTTCATTGGGCTTTGCATCTACTACCTTCTTACCATCTGCCTCTCCTTTCTTCTTATCATAAGGATGGTACTTCCCTTTGTTCTTCTTGTTACTATTGTTTTTGAAATTCCTGAACTTATCCCTTTCCTTGTCATGCTGCTCAATCTTCAGAGCCAAATCTATCACTTGATCAAAAGTTCTGTCAGCATAAGGTAGTATAGCCCTGCTAAGTCCTGGGTTCAACCCCTTGATGTATCTATCATTTTTGGATGCTTCATCAGCCACTAACATTGCCCCATAGGTTGACAATCCCTTAAACTTCTGGGTGTACTCTGTGACATTCATAGTCCCCTGTCTAAGTTTGATGAACTCCTCAAGTACAGTGGTTTTTGCTGAGGCTGGAACAAACCTTGCCTCTAACATCTCCTTAAATTGATTCCAATTAATATCATTTTCATTCCGGCCAGCTATGATCACCTCCCACCAACTCAAAGCTGCACCTTTTAATTGCCTTGAGGCCACTTGCCTCTTCCTTTGGTCATCTAGTTGCATATCAGTGAAGATCCTCTCTAATGTCCTCAGCCATGCTTGAATCTCCATTACACTTTCAGTTCCTTCAAAGCTCTTGCCTCCCAAGTTGGTATAAGTCTTCACTAACTTGGAGAGCTCCTCATGTGGGTTCTCAGGTCTGTGCCCAATTCCATCTCTCAAAACTCTCACAAATTCCTGCATGTCAAGCATTTGTGGTGTGCTAGATCCTCCTTGATGATGAGACCCTCTTCCTACCATATTTCTAAAAGTATATGTATTTCATCTTATTAGTTTGTAACACTTAGCTTTAATTTTGAATTGATTGTATCTTTCCTATTTAATCATTGTGTATGTCACATGCACACACATACATATATTCAGGGAATACTTATAAACAGTCAAATATGCAAACAAACCTAGTATAAACACAAGCATACAAACATTTGCTATGTTAATTAAAACATAGCTCTGATACCAAATGAAATGACCCTCCTATTTACACACTAATTTTATTGGTGATTTTTTTTTTTGCAATAGAGATGATATATAGATATATCATCTATTACAAATATATTTCCCAGGGTCATTTTCTCTCTCTAATAAACAAAAATATATCCAGGATCTTTCACAATATAGAAATATTGTTTTAATTCTAAATCATTTTTAACATACATATATGAAGATATCTATGTTATATTCTACTTGAATCAGAGCATGATAATAAGTAGAAATCCTTTTTAAATTTGCAAAAATGTGATAAATTCCCTTTTTAAATTAAAACTTATTGTATCCAGATTTTTGACTATAGTGTCCCCTGGAAATATGTACCTTAGACTGTTATTATAATTAAGAAATAACCAAGCAATGATCAGTGGAAAGCAAGCTTATAATATGGATGATTATCTTAAAGTCTGAATATTATCAAACTCAGGTTAAAAGAAAGTGGATCCTAAGTGAACACAAGCAACATCTAGGCGTAATGGAAATGCGCCTAACTTATTCATGCAAGGTCACTAGTTCGAGTACTATGCTGGTCGGTTCAAACACAATTTTTGTTTTTCTTTTTATTTTCTCCTGTATGGCTGAAATCTGATACCTACCTATAATTGTACATATATATTTAATTTTTTTTTTGGCTATAACCTATCATACAAAACAATTTTTCTTGCATAACTATTTTTAAAATCCATTCTTTCAACTGTTTTAAGAATTTACATCTATATTTTTGCCCAATATCTACATGTACACAGATATACATGTACATGTCAGGGTCTTTGTTCATTTTCCAGAAAACTGAGCTCAAATGTTCCCTTGCTTCATTGATCTGAAGTGAAACATTTGGCCTGACCTATGGCCTAACCCTGTGGTTACTCTGGCCATTCTTTTGCTTGCATTATTACAACCCAGATTATACACAAAACATTGTTACCTTTTCTTTCCAAAAGCATGTATATATATTTGTATGAACCAGACATTTTGTGATCAGATATATATCATTCTTCCTAATCATACTTCTCTTTTTAAAAATACATCTTCAAGGTATAAACACTTTTTCTTGCATCTGGACTTATGTCAATATCATAAATTGAAGATATAGCAGTTTAATTCTTTTCTGGGTTTTCCCAATATTATTTTCTGTATATCTATATTCTTTTTGAAAGAACTCAGAATTAACTGAAATCATCATAAAATGATTTTACTTATAAAATCCAGGTTTTTCCTCTAAATCAAAACAACTTTAGCAAATAGGTTTTCAAATCAGTTTAACATCAATATCCTTAGTACATACCAAATCAGAAATAACCAGAAACAACATAGCACATGTCTCTTACAAGTTCTTCCTACTCAATACATTTAGATAGCCATATTAATCAGGGAATACATGCATGAATTAACACATTTTAGCTTTTATTTCTAATTATCTTAGCATCCTCTATTCCATATCTTTTTAATCTTGCTTACTTAGCTCCATCACAACCTGCAAAAGCATTAGTGGCTGCCCCATTATAAATGAGACACCCCCATGTGCCATGAGCAATAAGGGTCAGATCTATGATCTGGTGTGAGCATTTCTAACATATCCATGATATTAAGCTAAGGATACAGCATAAATATACTTTGCATACTTGACAGGTATTATCATGTACAATACATAAGAGCAATCATATGCAATAAAACAACTTTTATCTGGAACTACTAGGTTGCCTTTTCTTTTTCTTATAAATTCCTGGCCTCATCTGTTATAAGGAATCAAAGGGACACATTGCCATGAACTAATTAACATTATGGCACAAAGATCTCAGGACTTAAACAAGCCATGTGCCAACCTGTCTACTTCAAATAGGACAAGCATTCCAGCAGCCTTCTTGGCACAAAATCCTTAGTTATATCACTAAGTGTATTTATGTTCATTCTATCAATGATAGCTAGGTGTACATACCACCTGTACTCATGAAGCATACTAGTTACCTTGCAGACATAATATTGCAAGCAAGTTAAAGGTTACCTTCTAGAGGTATAACACCCCAGTTATTCCATCTCACATTATTTAACATAGAAACACCCTATTCAAGCATATACCAGAATGTTTGCAACTGAGAATAAATGCATGGCTCTATTGGGTTTATTTTGATTTTGCAAGCAACTATGTTTAGCCAGATTTTTAATCTTGTTTAAACATAGTTTTTAGGCTTGTAAATTTCTGTTTAGTTTAGGGCTCAGCACTTATAGAGAAAGACTCCATTGCACCCTTAACCAATTATTTCAAGCCTCAGCACCATACCAATGTATGTGCAGCTCATAGTTTTCTTTATCTTTTCATTCTTTGTCTTAAGCCATTATTCAAACTAGTTACAAATACTCTGATATATGTTCCTTAAGGTTTTGGTATAATATACAGAGATGAAAATAAAGCAACAAAGTTATACATCCAGCATAGCAGATCATATTTCATCAAACATTCATGAAACCATCAGTAGCCAACATAGTTTGTAAATCAAAACATGCAAAATATAACATATAAAAGCTTGGCTGCCTAACCCCAGGTCTTAATGCCATGTATATGAGTGAGGATACTCACCTAAATGCTTACTCAAGCTTAAACCAGAAAACCCTTCAAATCTTTAGCCTTGTCTTCCTTTTCTTCCTTAGGTTAATTAATTAGTGAGAGAGCAGTTTTCTGATTGGGCTCTTGGTTTAAATAAGGGTTCTGTCTAGGGTTTTGGGTGATGCAAAATCCCTATTTTAGCCCAGACCTGAATCATGCATTTGGCATTGCATATTCCCTCCCTCCTAACCCTTAATGTCCCGGCCAATATTTTAAAATAAGACTAAATTGTGCCTATTTTCCTTTCTTTTCAGAAAGTGATAACTTTAAGTATTTTTATTATACTTACCTCAAACATGATAATGGTGTGACTTTCTATTTTCTGCCTATGCACATTTGCTTTCTTGCACTTTGGTTCTTACTGTTTTAGTGCTTCCTTTATTTATTTTCTGCTCAAATAAAATCTGGATATATATATATATATACATTTATACAACTATGGGTGTTAATTTAACTTTAACCTTTTATTTGCAGAAAACATGTGCATACTTATGTGCATTTCTACACCTATTATTCAAATAAAATTTTACTTATTCATTATAAATCAATGTTCTCTTCTGTCTTAATTTCCAGACAAGTCATACATAGGCATATATATATAGATATATTTATATACACACATCCTCAGGAATTTTTAATACTCATGTCTAGGTCTATATTTTCTTTATTTAAAACATTTTATCTAAATGTTTTCCTTCCTTGTTTTATTATTCAGGAATTCTGGATTTTCTCTTAGTGCCATAACTAGTGTGCACGTGCACACATGCACACAACCTTGCACCACTGAAAATCCCACCTATATAATAATTCTGATTTTCCCCCAGAATTTTAATCATTTATTAAAAGAATTTTCCTCAAAATCTTGGGGTATTACATTAATACGGATGTTTAATTTGAAGTATATTCTAATTTGAATACGAAATGGTTTTAAAGCGAATCTTATATTTTTATATAAATATATGAACTGTTTTGAAATGTGAAATATTTAAAGTTTCGAAATATATTGGAAGTGAAATTGTTTATTTTGTGGTTCAAATATGTATTTGAAATTGATAATTTGAAATGGTTTATTGAGAAGCTGAATCGAGTTGAAATTGATGATTTGAAATTTGATTAAATTTTAATCTTGGAATTCGAGTTTATGTGAATCGAAACGAGATATTCAGGCGAAAATGATTTTGAAATCGAAATGAGATATTGAGGCGAAAAATGATTTTGAAATTGAAATGAGATATTGAGGCGAAAATGTTTTGAAATGGAATCTTACATCTTGAATAGATATGATGATATTTGAAATGGATTTGATTTTGAAGCGAATATGATATTTTGATATCAATTATGAATCGATTTGAAATGTAAAGGATCGAACCGGTGTGAAAAATATAACGTAGTTATTAAAGAGACCGGGATCAGATATGGACATACTCTCTGTCGATACCGAAAACCACTTTAATAACTAGTATACGCGGAGTGTTGATCCAGAACGAAGTGGATGGTTTGATGAACGCGTTGATTGAAGAAAGAGAACGATATTGGATGACCCCTGACATGACTAAAACAGGAGCCGCGCCGGGCCATTGAGGTTCGCCACCTCTAGCGGACACACTTCTTCGTTACCATGTCTATTACTTTTGTGATTCGATTTGGGTGCACCCCTCGATTTTGGGAGTGTTGTTTCGCGGTGTTGGGGTAGTAGCTGCTATGCCCAACATCAGTCCGGATCACGCAACTACTAGTATCCTAGTTGGTATTGCCTCATGTACCTTGTCATACTGATTATCCTATTCGCGACCACTACGATTTTGATTTGTACCTTTAGTATATGGATTGCCCTCTGGTGACTTCCGGTTTTGGGGAAACTACAGTCTTGTATATGCTCTTGGGAATATAAACTGTGTTAAGGGTGGAATGGCCCATGGCTTAACGCTATTTTAATACTTTTACTTTAATGTAGACATATTATAATAGCGTATTGTACTACATAGTAGATAGTTTAACGGATCCTTGAGAGATGGAAAAATCCCGTAACATCTCTTAAGTTATTGCACTCACGTTGACACTGGATAGGAGATGTCAAAACCCGTAAACATCTCTGACGCCGTCACACTCATATTTTCTTATTCGATTTGACTTACATGAGATATTTTAGTCCTGACTCGAGTGTTTTGTCTTTTCATTACGCTCGGGTCAGCCTGAGCATTTCAGATAAGGTTGAAGATCTATTCTGGAGGACGAAGACGGAGTTTGGTATTACATCATTTGTATTCTACTACCATATTATTTTTCCGCTGCATTATTGTATTATCTCTGATATGTATGTAACTCTGATTTATGATGTATAATAATAATCAAATTTATTTATTTAACAGCTTCATGAACTGTTATTTTATTATTATATCTTGTTCCTTCCGCTGCAAGATTCTGAGTTTGCTTCTGTTCATTCTTTCCTTTTCTTATTTAACCCCATTAACCATCCGCCCTTTTGAATGGTTTAGAATCGGCATGTGTGTCTGATTTGTCGATTTAAACTGTCCAAAAAGGCAGGTCGTTACAGTTGGTATCAGAGCTTTGGTTTAGATTACCTGAGCTCTAGTGGGGAATAACTCGTTGAAATAGGGTTGAAACCTATGAATGAGTTTGAGTGTATATGAGAGAGCGTACTTGTTATTTGCTATAAAATGATTTTATATTGTGTTGATTTGTTCCATTGAGTATTTATAAATTCTGGTCGGTACATGGGACGCCATGGCATCGATAGGGATTTCTAAACACTCGAATAGGACAAACTAACATAATATCGTTTTGAATTATATTTTATATAAATATTTTTATGAATATATAAAATTTTGATTGTATTGGTTTGTCCATATTAGATGATAATATTAGATTATCGTCATAAATTGTTATTAGATTATCGTCATAAATTTGAATATATAAAATTTTGATTGTATTGGTTTGTCCATATTTGTACATGGGATTCCATTGAGATGATAATATTAGAATATATAAAATTTTGATTGTATTGGTTTGTCCATATTTGTACATGGGATTCCATTGAGATGATAATATTAGATTATCGTCGTAAATTGGTTGACTTGTCAATATTTATAAATTATTGACAAATGAAAAAAAATGAATTTGGGAAATATAATTGAAAATGGAATTAAATGAATATGATTTTGGATTTGAGAATATAAATTCCAATGTTTGAAATTTGTTGCAAATGGTTTGAAAATAATATACATATTATATGAAAGAAACCCGAATAGGAAAGATTTTAAATGACTTTGAAATGAAATAAGTGATGTATGCCTCACTTGACGTTTGGAAAATAAGTTTCGGTAATGTGTGCACGCATTATCGACGTTTATTTTTTAAGAGTCCGAGTGGGGGAGACCACTAAATGTTTTCTATACTCTTCGAATAAACTAGAAATTGAAATTTTTCTAAAATATGTAATAGAATTTAAAGGTTAAAATGAAAATTTAAATTGTAATAGTAAACCTTAATGTGATAAATAATAAATTGAAGATTTGTTAAATAAGCTCAACACTAGAATTTAATGAAAATAAGTTGTATATTATCAACTGCACTAAATTTGCATAACCATAACTTACCTAATATTTAAAAGTTTAAAATGCATATTTTGATAAGTAAGTAAAAAAATATACAAGTATGATAGTGTAAATAAAATGGGAAGATCAAATTGATAGTTGCAAATATAAAAGAAATTCAAATTGAAAAATGAATAATATATACTTAGTTGATGGTATGAAATTTAATTTGAACAAGCAAATTGTGACGACCGCCCATGACCCCTGCACCGAATCTAGAGATAGAGCGCTGTAAAGTGTGCCAGGCGACCATGGACGATTGTCAAGGTAAGAATTTAAACAACAGAATCTATCGTATTACTCACAGCGCATGGACAAAATACAATAGAACATAAGTATAGTGAAGCTTTACAGAACAAAGTGACATCATATAAAACTCCATAATAGTTGAATACAAGCATCCACATAGTCAATACATCCAGCCTCACTACATATCTCTCAGAGAATACAAAACAGCGGAATATCCAGTACATATAAGAAGATAATATGCAACCCTCCAGCTCGTCTTCGATATCAGCATCGTGAGAAGAGAACAGCACCTGTCACCTGCTACCTAGTCTGCCCGTCCCAAAATGGACGAACAGCCCAAGGCAATAAGAATTAAAAACATAAAGCCTTGAGTCAGACAACAGTCTTAGTGAGCAGTAAATTAACTAACAACATACCAAAAGAGCATAAAGGAAAAGGAATAGGAATACAACCCTCCCACTCCAACCTCATTCTACAGTGATAGCCCCCAGACACACACTAAGTAGAAGCAAACATAGCAGAGCATACAATTTAAAGTAAAGCTACTATCACTCGAGTCAAGGGCGATGTTTTCCAAGTACCAAGGCCTAAATCAGATAAGCACCCAGAAAATACCGCTCTTGAGTCCGAATGACGATACAACCAAACATCCATGACTCTGGCTATCACTGTTATCATTGCTTCGATATCACCGTTAATTGAATGACCGGCACATTCTTTCAGCCGTCCGTCAAGGGCTAATGGAAACCCCGGTTCTAGACATAACTCCCGCACGTCGTCGCAGCCCGTGCCTAGGACTATCGAATCTGCCCAGAGTACTCGACCATCAACAGTTGGCCGTTGGGACTATCGAATCTGCCCAAACGTACTCTTGCTTAGAGCATGCTAGAACCTTCAACAACAATGCTATCCAAGCCTCCTAGTCATCCTCCTCGACGACTATTCTCATATCCATTCATTATCTTCAACTCGAATCATATCACCGAGTTATCAACATGCTTGGAATGATCCCGTCTGGATTAGACCAAGTCTTCATCACATGATTGCCTCGCTTCATTACATCCTCGCAAAGCCTCATCTCATCATCACATCATCAAATCTATGCATAAGAGCTTCATCATCCCGCTACATATGCCACGAGCAGCTTTCCCAATTCAAGAGCCTTTCCCTTAGCTTTTGAATCGTCTTCGATCTAATCTAATTATCAATCATCTAGTTCATAACAATCAATCAAATCAAACATCAATCCAAGCAATCAAGCATTCAAATATGATCTAAGTAGACAATTTTAACAATAATGGCATTTTCGTAATTAAAGAGTTGAAAGTCCAATAAGCATGAAAACATGGATTATATCTCTATAAACTTGATGAATGAACTTGCATAGGTTAACATATGATAAAATGGATGTAACATCATCATGAACAATGGATCTATATGGATCTATACATAGGATGAAGGAAATGCATAGAAATCATTATTTTAACACCAAATCGAGCCAACAATCCGATATACTCCTTTGGATCCGTGTGAGAGATAATCACCACTCACCAAATCACCTAAACAACCTCAAATCAACACACTTTAGATCTGGACAGCGAAGGATGAAGCTAGATCTATCACAAATCCGCTTCAAATGAAGAAATCTCTCTTGAAAAGATGAAGATCTTCAATCCAAGCTTTTGAATCTTCAATCTCGATCTTCGATTTGGATGGATGGAAGCACTAGATTAGAGTGGAGAAAAGAAGTGAAGAAGTGTAGAAGTCGAGCTCTCAAAATGGCAGCACTTCGTCGCTTCAAAAATCCGGATCCCAAAAAGTGAGAACAACCCCTCCTATTTATAGCTGAAATCTGTCCTTAAGTCGAAATCTGGCTATCTCCCTAAGTCGCTTCCGACCTAAGCCTCTCCGACCTAAGCCTCTCCGACCTAAGCCCCTCCGACCTAACAGATGTACGACTTAACTCCTTTGCGACCTAACACTTAGGAAACCCAGCGACCTAACAACCTAACGACTTAACTACCTAAGACTCAGTTGGGTTGCGACCTAACACAAGTCGACCTAAAACAACACGCGACCTAACACTTGAACTATCCTAGCGACCTAACAACTTAGCAACCTACGCGACCTAACAGTGCTACGACCTAACACTTATGCGACCTATCTCCTTAGGTCGCTAACACGGCAACTCCTTAGGTCGCTAACAAGCTAACTCCTTAGGTCGCTAACAAGCTAACTCCTTAGGTCGCTAACAAGCTAACTCCTTAGGTCGCTAACAAGCTAACTCGGAACCACTAGGTCGCTAACTCGGAACCACTAGGTCGCTAACTCGGAACCACTAGGTCGCTAACTCGGAACCACTAGGTCGCTAACTCGGAACCACTAGGTCGCTAACTCGGAACCACTAGGTCGCTAACTCGCCCTGCCGACCTAGCACTTAGCTCACCGAAACTCTTAGGTCGCTCCCAATAGTTTCCTTAGGTCGGTCAGTTCTTTAGGTCGTTAACTCGCCCTGCCGACCTAATACTTAATCAAATCCTAGGTTGCATAGCTCTATAGGTCGCTCCAACTAACCCACGACCTAACACTAACTCGCCGAATTCCTTAACTCGGTCACGACTTAGCTCTTAGGTCGTTCACGACCTAGGACTTAGACAAATTTCCCTAAAAATCTGAAATGACTTAAAAATGCAAAAATTCCAGATTTTGACGAACTTGTCGATCCGTAAAAATACGAGTCGTTACATTCTCTCCCCCTTAGGAATTTCGCCCCCGAAATTCCAAGCAATCAAAACTATTCTGTACGCCTACCATCCATAATAATCAACAAACCATGCATCCAACTCTAACTTAGCGTACAGAATTCTAAAACTTAGAACAAGTTACAATATCGCGAGATGAGACGACACCTTAGGGCCATACCTTGAAGAGTTCAGGATGAGCTGCCTTCATCCTCTCTTCCACTTCCCACGTACAGTCGTTATCATCATCACTCCATTGTATCTTGAGCAACTTAACTACCTTCCTCCTGAGCTGTTTCGTGTCGGTTTCAACGACACGAAGCGGCTTACGAGGTCTTCTATCGACTGGATCAACTTCGAAGTCCCCACAGCTATCAGCAGAAACCACTGTACTTGAGTCGTGCACATACTTCCGTAGATACGATACATGAAAAACATTGTGCACACTCGACATCTTCTCTGGTAACTCCAATCTGTAAGCGAGCTTTCCAATTCGCTCGATGATCGGGAATGGTCCAACAAATCTCGGAGTCAATTTTCCTTTCTTCCCGAATCGAATAACATTCTTCAGAGGAGAAATCTTCACAAAAACCATATCTCCTACGTCGAATTCCAAATCCTTTCGACGTTTATCGGCATAACTCTTCTGACGGTCTTGGGCTGCCTTCATTCGTTGCCGAATGATCTCTATGCAATCCAAAGTCTGTCGAATCATCTCTGGCCCAAGTATCAGCTTCTCTCCAGTTTCCAACCAACATGTCGGAGAGTTACACGGTCTTCCATACAATGCCTCATACGGTGCCATACCAATGCTTGACTGGTAACTGTTGTTGTACGCAAACTCCACCAAATGAAGGTGATCTTCCCATGATCCTCCGAAATCCAAAACACAAGCTCTAAGAAGATCTTCCAAAACTCGGTTGACTCTCTCAGTCTGACCATCTGTTTGAGGGTGATAAGCTGTACTCAAACACAACTCGGTTCCCAAGACTTCCTGGAAGCTCTTCCAAAATCCACTAGTGAACAATGGGTCTCGATCGCTCACTATACTCTTCGGAACACCATGGAATCGAACTATCCACTTAACATACAACTCAGCCAACTTTGACGCAGACCTAGTCGATCGAACAGGAATGAATCGTGCACTCTTAGTCAGACGATCCACAATGACCCAAATCCCTTCATTTCCCGTTCTGGTTCTAGGCAATCCATCAATAAAATCCATCGACACTTGTTCCCACTTCCATGTAGGAACTTCTAATGGCTGAAGCAATCCACTTGGCTTCTTCTGTTCGGCTTTAACCAACTGGCAGTTCATACACTTGGAAATGAAATCTCCAACATCCTTCTTCATGCCTTCCCAGTAGTAGGTTCTCTTCATATCCCGATACATCTTATTTCCACCTGGATGAATTGTCAGCTTCGAGTGATGACTTTCCTTCAAAACCTCACTCCTCAATTCATCTATATCGGGAACAACTAGTCGTCCTTGCTTCCGAAGCCAACCCTCTCGATCGACCTCGAATCCTTTATCCTTTTCTGGATCCAATCCAGATTCCAATTCACGGATAATCTTGACAAGCTTATCATCTCGCTTTTGGCCCTCGCCAATCCTTTCCACAAGAGTGGGTCTTATCGATAAGTTTGCCAACATCTCAGGTTCCAATTCGCATCTAGGCCTGAAGTCAAATCCAGCTAAATACTCGAGACTCTTCCATTCTGAAAACATGGCTCCCAATCCTGCATGTCTTCGACTTAACGCATCTGCTACTGCGTTACCTTTTCCCGGAGTATAAGCTATACCAAAATCATATGATGCCAAAAACTCTAGCCAACGTTGCTGCCGAAGATTCAAATCCTTTTGGGAGAAAAGATACCTCAACGACTTGTGATCCGTAAACAACTCGAATCGAACTCCCAACAGATAATGCCTCCACATCTTCAGAGCAAATACAATCGCCGCTAACTCCAAATCATGAGTTGGGTAATTCCTTTCATGCGGCTTCAGTTGTCGACTGGCATACGCAACAACTTTATCCTTCTGCATCAGCACTGCTCCAAGTCCAGTACCACATGCGTCGGTGTAAACCACCATCTCATCATTCCCACTTGGAATAGTCAAAACAGGAGCACTCGTCAATCGCT
Source organism: Allium fistulosum (assembly GCA_030737815.1). NCBI lineage: Eukaryota > Viridiplantae > Streptophyta > Magnoliopsida > Asparagales > Amaryllidaceae > Allium > Allium fistulosum. The sequence continues at coordinate 934,142,842 of CM060901.1, read as the reverse complement.
CTTTCAGGATTCCGAAAGCTTGCTCACACTTAGCATCCCAACTGAACACTTGGTTCTTCTTCGTCAATCCTGTTAATGGTGCAGCTACCTTGGAGAAGTCTTTGATAAATCGTCGATAATATCCTGCTAATCCAAGAAAACTTCTCACATCAGATGCATTCTTAGGTCTAACCCAATCCTGGATTGCTGCCACCTTAGCGGGATCAACCGCTATTCCATTTCCAGAAATCACATGGCCTAAGAACCTCACTTCACTCTTCCAGAAGTGACACTTCGAAAACTTAGCCTTCAGCTGATGTTTCCGCAAGATTTCCAAAACAATACGCAAGTGCGTCTTGTGCTCTTCTTCAGTTCTGGAATAAATCAGAATATCATCCACGAACACAAGTACAAACTTGTTCAACTGATCTCTGAACACTCTATTCATAAGATCTACAAAATATGCTGGCGCGTTAGTCAATCCAAACGGCATTACCAGCCACTCAAAGAAACCGGATGGTGTCCTAAAAGCAGTTTTTGACACACTATCCTTAGCTACTCTCAACTGGTGAAATCCCGTTGCCAAATCTATCTGAGAAAACACCTTAGCTTCGTGAAGCTGATCAAACAAGTCATCTATTCTCGGCAATGGATACTTGTTCTTCTTAGTCACCTTATTCAGCTCACGATAATCGACGCACAGTCTCAATGACCCATCTGCCTTGGTTGCAAACACAACTGGGGCACCCCACTCGGACACACTACGCCGAATGAATCCTTTCTGTAAAAGGTCATCAACTTGCACCCTCAACTCTTGCTGTTCTCTAGGCGCCATCCGCCTAAGAGGCATCACAACAGGTCTGGCTCCTTCAACTAGATCTATACGAAACTCGATCTCTCTATGCGGCGGCAACCCTTTGACTTCGTCAAAGACATCCTCGAATCCATTTGCGATTGGCACTAAAGACAGTCCATCCCGTGGAACAACTAGCGAATACATGAAGCTCATGAAGACGCCTTCCTCATGCTTACATCGTATCACAATCTTTCGCCCTTCCACATTCTCGACTGTCACCTCCAGCCTCTCACAATCAACCTTAGCCGCATACTTCCTAAGCCAGTCCATACCCAAGATAATTCCGAACCCCGCAAAGTTCAGAACAAAACAATCACAAACAAAAGAGCAACCATGACTCGACACAACTAGACCACGGCATAACATACACAAACAAGACGAACCCCCAACTGGATTAGTCACAACCAATGGCCTACCAACAATATCCGGCTTCAAATCTAACCGGCCCACTAGTTCATTACAAACAAATGAATGCGACGCTCCAGTATCAAACAGAACTCTAACTGGAACACCACATAGAAAAAGAGTACCTTGAACAACCACACTCTTTCCCTTCTCTTCAGCAGTAGGAGCTTTCGAAGACGACGGAACAGCTCCTAAAGCATAGGCTTGCACAATCTGCCTGTCCTTCCTTGGTTCTGGACAATTCTTCCTGAAATGCCCCGGCTTGTCACAGTTGTGACACTTCATCGGCTCCTTAGGATTCTTACAATCCTTAGAGAAATGGCCCTTCTGCTGACAATTGTAGCAAGTCACCTCGCCTTTCGGCTTCTTCTGGCCATCCTTACCCTTCTGCTGCTGCTTCCTCTTCTGGTTTCCACCCTGCTGTGGTTTAGATTCTCCCTTGGTAGCAGCAACAACAGGTCCTTCCTTAGGAAACAGACTCTCATGCCTAAGAGCTTTCTCCACAAGCTTCTCAAATGAATCGTCCAAATGATCCACCAACTGTCTCCCAAGATAACTATCCAAGCCGGTCACAAACTTCTCATTCTTCTGATAAGCAGATTCAATATATGACCGAGCATACTTGGACAAAGCTTCAAACTCAGAAACATACTCAAGAACAGATCTCCCTCCCTGCTTGAGCTCCACGAACTTCTTGAACAGAACAGACTTCTGAGCTGTAGAAATGAACTTAGCTTCAAATCTAGCTTGGAATTGCTCCCAAGTAATCTCTTCCTCCGCAGTATTGATGGTAATAGAGTTCCACCAATCAGAGGCTCTCCCTTGAAGCTGCCTTGATGCCAACTTCCTCTTAGTTACATCATCAATTCCCAAATCACCAAAGATCCTTCTACAAGCATCTATCCACCTCTGGACCTCAATGGTAGATTCTGTTCCCAAGAAAACCTTCCCTCCAAGAGCAGTATAATCTTTGCACAGCTTAGCAAAATCCACTGGTTTTGGAGTTTGGACTTGAACTCCAACATCTACTGCTGCCCCCGGAACTGGTATCCTTCTCATGATCGAAGTCATCATAGCTTCGAACATGGCTGCATAATCAGCAGTCTCTTCAGTAGCACGGCCTTCCCTAGCAGCTGGTCTCCCTCTTCGACTCTTTCTCAATATCTATAAAAAGGAATGATTAGAACATCTAGAGAAACAACTGCATAAAGGACTCAAACTCTACTAAGCTACTATATTATATATAGTAATCATCCATCAAAATACAATTACGTCTCTCATACGTAGTTACGACAGCGAGCGTTGGGTAAAATCGATTAACCAATGCTCTGATACCAAATGTGACGACCGCCCATGACCCCTGCACCGAATCTAGAGATAGAGCGCTGTAAAGTGTGCCAGGCGACCATGGACGATTGTCAAGGTAAGAATTTAAACAACAGAATCTATCGTATTACTCACAGCGCATGGACAAAATACAATAGAACATAAGTATAGTGAAGCTTTACAGAACAAAGTGACATCATATAAAACTCCATAATAGTTGAATACAAGCATCCACATAGTCAATACATCCAGCCTCACTACATATCTCTCAGAGAATACAAAACAGCGGAATATCCAGTACATATAAGAAGATAATATGCAACCCTCCAGCTCGTCTTCGATATCAGCATCGTGAGAAGAGAACAACACCTGTCACCTGCTACCTAGTCTGCCCGTCCCAAAATGGACGAACAGCCCAAGGCAATAAGAATTAAAAACATAAAGCCTTGAGTCAGACAACAGTCTTAGTGAGCAGTAAATTAACTAACAACATACCAAAAGAGCATAAAGGAAAAGGAATAGGAATACAACCCTCCCACTCCAACCTCATTCTACAGTGATAGCCCCCAGACACACACTAAGTAGAAGCAAACATAGCAGAGCATACAATTTAAAGTAAAGCTACTATCACTCGAGTCAAGGGCGATGTTTTCCAAGTACCAAGGCCTAAATCAGATAAGCACCCAGAAAATACCGCTCTTGAGTCCGAATGACGATACAACCAAACATCCATGACTCTGGCTATCACTGTTATCATTGCTTCGATATCACCGTTAATTGAATGACCGGCACATTCTTTCAGCCGTCCGTCAAGGGCTAATGGAAACCCCGGTTCTAGACATAACTCCCGCACGTCGTCGCAGCCCGTGCCTAGGACTATCGAATCTGCCCAGAGTACTCGACCATCAACAGTTGGCCGTTGGGACTATCGAATCTGCCCAAACGTACTCTTGCTTAGAGCATGCTAGAACCTTCAACAACAATGCTATCCAAGCCTCCTAGTCATCCTCCTCGACGACTATTCTCATATCCATTCATTATCTTCAACTCGAATCATATCACCGAGTTATCAACATGCTTGGAATGATCCCGTCTGGATTAGACCAAGTCTTCATCACATGATTGCCTCGCTTCATTACATCCTCGCAAAGCCTCATCTCATCATCACATCATCAAATCTATGCATAAGAGCTTCATCATCCCGCTACATATGCCACGAGCAGCTTTCCCAATTCAAGAGCCTTTCCCTTAGCTTTTGAATCGTCTTCGATCTAATCTAATTATCAATCATCTAGTTCATAACAATCAATCAAATCAAACATCAATCCAAGCAATCAAGCATTCAAATATGATCTAAGTAGACAATTTTAACAATAATGGCATTTTCGTAATTAAAGAGTTGAAAGTCCAATAAGCATGAAAACATGGATTATATCTCTATAAACTTGATGAATGAACTTGCATAGGTTAACATATGATAAAATGGATGTAACATCATCATGAACAATGGATCTATATGGATCTATACATAGGATGAAGGAAATGCATAGAAATCATTATTTTAACACCAAATCGAGCCAACAATCCGATATACTCCTTTGGATCCGTGTGAGAGATAATCACCACTCACCAAATCACCTAAACAACCTCAAATCAACACACTTCAGATCTGGACAGCGAAGGATGAAGCTAGATCTATCACAAATCCGCTTCAAATGAAGAAATCTCTCTTGAAAAGATGAAGATCTTCAATCCAAGCTTTTGAATCTTCAATCTCGATCTTCGATTTGGATGGATGGAAGCACTAGATTAGAGTGGAGAAAAGAAGTGAAGAAGTGTAGAAGTCGAGCTCTCAAAATGGCAGCACTTCGTCGCTTCAAAAATCCGGATCCCAAAAAGTGAGAACAACCCCTCCTATTTATAGCTGAAATCTGTCCTTAAGTCGAAATCTGGCTATCTCCCTAAGTCGCTTCCGACCTAAGCCTCTCCGACCTAAGCCCCTCCGACCTAACAGATGTACGACTTAACTCCTTTGCGACCTAACACTTAGGAAACCCAGCGACCTAACAACCTAACGACTTAACTACCTAAGACTCAGTTGGGTTGCGACCTAACACAAGTCGACCTAAAACAACACGCGACCTAACACTTGAACTATCCTAGCGACCTAACAACTTAGCAACCTACGCGACCTAACAGTGCTACGACCTAACACTTATGCGACCTATCTCCTTAGGTCGCTAACACGGCAACTCCTTAGGTCGCTAACAAGCTAACTCCTTAGGTCGCTAACAAGCTAACTCCTTAGGTCGCTAACAAGCTAACTCCTTAGGTCGCTAACAAGCTAACTCGGAACCACTAGGTCGCTAACTCGGAACCACTAGGTCGCTAACTCGGAACCACTAGGTCGCTAACTCGGAACCACTAGGTCGCTAACTCGGAACCACTAGGTCGCTAACTCGGAACCACTAGGTCGCTAACTCGCCCTGCCGACCTAGCACTTAGCTCACCGAAACTCTTAGGTCGCTCCCAATAGTTTCCTTAGGTCGGTCAGTTCTTTAGGTCGTTAACTCGCCCTGCCGACCTTATACTTAATCAAATCCTAGGTTGCATAGCTCTATAGGTCGCTCCAACTAACCCACGACCTAACACTAACTCGCCGAATTCCTTAACTCGGTCACGACTTAGCTCTTAGGTCGTTCACGACCTAGGACTTAGACAAATTTCCCTAAAAATCTGAAATGACTTAAAAATGCAAAAATTCCAGATTTTGACGAACTTGTCGATCCGTAAAAATACGGGTCGTTACACAAATTATTGAATTAAATCAATGAGGAAAACAAGTAAAGTGAATTATGGAATTTGATATAATCCAAACAAAGTAAATGAATTGAGTAAACTTGATTTGTTTGGAAATGAATAAACCAATTGAGACAAATAAAAGAAATTGATTGACTTGGTGGTAAATTTGGTATGGACGTTAATGTTGTTGTGCTTTGGTTGTAGATGGATGTTAGGTGAGTAAATGCGATTCATAATGTAATGGAATTGAATAAATGGAATAAAAATTTAAGTAATTAAATTCAATTTGTAGTAAGGTGATGTTGAATATAATTGAATTCAATTTAATGTGAAGCAAAATTGTCTTGAGTTAAAATGTGGAGGTAATAAAGTGAATAAACCTGAAAACGAATTTAATGTAAACTTATTTCATAAAAATATAAAAGAAATTAACAACTTTGGGTTAATGCTTGATTTTCTGGAAACTTTAAATTGGATAGTTTGTATTTGTAATAACAAACAAATGTAGAAATCTAAAATTGTCCGATATGTGCTGAAACTAAAAGTACCATAACTTTTAAATGAATAATCGGAATTTGATGATCTTGGACTTTTCGGAAAGCTTAGAATCTGTAGCACGACTTTTGTTTAGAGTATTTCAGAAAATTCATTCGTTTACTAGGTTAAAAATGTAAATGTCTATCGCTGTCCTGTGTAAGAATAAGCAAAACCAATAGCATTTGACCTTAGTATTTATGACATAACTTTTTACTGGTTTATCGGATTTTCATGATCTTGTACTTTCTGGAAACCTCAGAACCTGTGCTCCAACTTTTGTTTTAGAAGCCTTGCATTTTGCTGAAGTTTAGAAGGTCGAAAGTGTGCGTGAAGGTCGCTGATCTGCACGGACTTGAAACGTATTCCCGTAGTAAAACGGCCGTAACTTTTGAACGGATAGTCCGAATTAGACGATTTTGGACATTCCGGAAACCCTGAAACAAATGCTACAACTTTTGTTTGAATTCCATTGTCAAATTTTATCGTTTAGGTGATCAAAAACTGAGATTCGTTTGCTGTCCTGGAATTGGAATTTCAGTTTTGAAGCTAAACATGTTATATGTGTGTTTTTATGATAAGTATATCGATCTATCTTTATATGCATGGTTCTAACTTGGTTATTGAGCATTTTAGTAGGTAGCAAAGGGGTTGCGCTTCGCTTGTGGAGCTCGCTTCTGCGCTTAATGCAAAATGTAAGTTAAAATGCTAATAAACGCTAAATAAAAGGTATGTTCTCGGATTACAGTTTATGTTGTGGTATATTATTGTGTTCCTCATGTTTTGGGATGCCTCATTCTTGTAATGAGATGTATATCATGCAATTATTACTACTGTGAAATTTTTCGGTCCTAGCCGCGCGAGGTGCTGCCGAAATTTTTCAAAAATCCGGGAGTTAGAAAATTTTGTGAAAAAAAAAATCCTATAGCTAAATTTTGCAAATAAGTAGAATATTTGGAATGAATAATATCTAAATGATGGTTTCCCCTTCTTCGTTCCTTTTCGAGGACGAAAAGTTTTAAGTGGGGGAGAATGTAACGACCCGTATTTTTAACACTTTAAAAATACGAATTAAAATGAAAATTTTGGATAAAAATCCGAAGGAAATAAAATTTTGTGTTGTTAAATGCGAATTACAAGTTAAAATACAAAACTGAATTCTGGAATAACTTATTTGTAAATTAAATATGGATGTTAACTTGTAGTGAATGTAAATAATGAATTGAATTTGATTGTAAACAACGAAATAAATAAAATGTTACATTTAATATTGAAGTTATAATATGGAAATCAACGTAAATGAATGTAATTTAATATTACTGTGAATTTAAATAAGATGATAGCTGAAGAAAATGAAAGTAAATGAATTATAAACTATTGATAATAATGTATAAGTAAATGGTTGATTCAATAATGAAAGTGTAAATCGAAATAAAAGAATTCATTTGGAATTAAATAACTTGAATTTGAATTACAATATAATTGAACGTTGAATCTAATATAATCTTTTATATTGGATTTATAATGGAAAATTGCATTGTAAAAGATTGTTAATTACTATGAAATTAAAAATGGAATTTGTGAACAATTAAGATTTGATTTAAAAGTTAATAATTTAAAATTGGGAATTTTATATTGAAATTAAACAGTCGAATAATTTATTTTTCGAATATTGGATTTAATTAGACAATTAAATCGATAATTTAATAAGTTAAATTTCAGAAATAATTGAAATCAAGTTGAATATGATTGAAAATAATTTGTAAAATTTTATCTTATCATATTGGAGTTATAGTAATGTTATAGAACTTTTAAAATTGAATTTAAAGTTAATTTGTGAAAATTGAATATTTTAATATTTAATTATCGACTGAAAAATAGCCATTTTTCTAACAGTCTCAGAATTGAACGAAACTAGTTCCATTGGATCCGTAATAGTTTGTTATTGTCGGATTTCAATTTTCGTAGCAATCGGAGTTATCATTTGTCCGTGGCAGCTCGAAACGCATCGAATTGTTTTTAATATTAATTCGACGAGAGAAAATAGTCTTTTTTCAAAAAGTCTCGGATTTCGACGAAACTAGTTTCATCGGATCTGTAATGTGATATTATTGTATGGTTTCGAATTTCGTGTCAATTGGATGTACCGTTTGTCCGGGGCAAGCCAAAACGCATCGAAATCGGTTTAAATCGGTTTAATTTAAAACTGATCGTTTTTCTCCGTAACTCGCCCAGATGACCGAATTAGCCTCCGAAACATGTTCCATTGCATTCGGAACGTGGGGTAAACCTTAGAAACGTCAGCCGGCACGCTTCGTTTGGAGTTCGGAAAATCCGGGATGAATAGTGTTGCGTATTTTTCTATAAAAGCCCTCACTTTCTCTATTTTCCAAAAACCCTAGGTCAAATAGCTTCAGCCGCCACTAATCTTTTTAATGGCTGAGAATTTCGAAACTTTCTCCTCTATTATCTCCAAATCTACAAACAATTAGCAAAAGTCGTCAACTACAAAGTTGTAGAGGTCATCAAGATCTAGCTATCCAACGGTGGAGATCGGAAACGGAGCCACGGATTGACGGCAAAAAGAGATGGAAGCTGCTGCGTTTTTCACGCAAATCGAGGTGGAGGAGGCGACCGAGCTCCACACCCTTGGGGCCGATGGTGGCTCTTGAGTAGTGCTTCGAAGTGGTGTATCCTGATCGAAGTGGAAGTGCTCGTGGTGGCCTCGAAAATTGAGGGAATAAGGGCGGCTATGGGTTGTTGGTCACGTTCTTTGACCTGGGGAAGATGAAGCAAAGGAGCGGCCAGATCTGAAGCAAGAGGGATGGACGGCCAGATTGCATTGTAGGGTTTAAAATTATAAAAGAAAATTGTAAATATTTATAATATAAATTCGTGTTAACTTCAAAAATGTATAACTTTTTCATACGAGGTCCGATTGAAACGAAACTTTTTGCGTTGCGATCGTAATGACGAGAGCTTCGAAATGAAACTGGTTTGGATGGATTTGGAGACGGTGGAAATTTGGGCTAAAGTTGGGCGTCGTCCAGTTTTAGTTCCAAACCGGAACATCTCGACGACAACGGAAAATCAAAGTGAGTGTTTTATAATGCTCACAACGTACTAAATATCTTTATGGTAGTTAAATTTGACATTATGAAGTGTTATGATTTTATTTGTCGTTGTTTGATAAAATTTAATTGTCATATAGATTGTCATTTGAATTAACCGTTGAAAATTAAATTGACAGTTAAATTGAAATTAAAATTGAATTGCGATTGAATTACCTGACATTGATAACTATGAAATTGCCATGAATTGTATTGTCTATTGGATGATGTATTTCGATGGATGTTATTGGTCGATATTTTAAATGTTTGGATGTTTACTTGCTTATATATACACTGTTATGCATACATATGACACCGTGATTTTGTTAAGTGATATATATTCATCCCTGACATTTAATTGAAATAATTAACCACTTGGCCATAGGTTAGAGAATTATATACGGACACCGGGTTGGTTAAATTAAATGATTTTAAAAGTTGTTTTGAAATTATTTAAATGAATTGATTTAAGAATAAAAATCTAATTTATGGAAATTGAATTATTTTGAATTGAAGCTCGAGATGTTGGAATTTAAACTTGGTAAATGAAATGGATTAATTATTCGAAGTTTAGATTTTTAAGAAAAATTGAAATATGGCGTAAAGTTTCGAAAGTCGATTTGTTTTAAAAGATTGGACTTTTAATCGAACTCTGAATATTTCTAAGAAAATTTATATGAAATGATATTTCAAGTTTGAGTTTGGAAGTGAAAATTAATTTGAAATTGAGATTTAATTAATTTGGAATTAAATTGAAATTTAAATAAATTTGTGAATTGAACTAAATTGAAACTATTGAATTAAATTTGAAGATAAAATTGATTTGAATAGGATTTGAACTGAAATTGATTTGGAATGTAATACTTAAATGGATTCTTGAAATCCGAATATTAATCTAAGTTTATTAAATGGGAATTGTTCCAGAAATTAAGTAAACTACTTAATACGGATGTTTAATTTGAAGTATATTCTAATTTGAATACGAAATGGTTTTAAAGCGAATCTTATATTTTTATATAAATATATGAACTGTTTTGAAATGTGAAATATTTAAAGTTTCGAAATATATTGGAAGTGAAATTGTTTATTTTGTGGTTCAAATATGTATTTGAAATTGATAATTTGAAATGGTTTATTGAGAAGCTGAATCGAGTTGAAATTGATGATTTGAAATTTGATTAAATTTTAATCTTGGAATTCGAGTTTATGTGAATCGAAACGAGATATTCAGGCGAAAATGATTTTGAAATCGAAATGAGATATTGAGGCGAAAAATGATTTTGAAATTGAAATGAGATATTGAGGCGAAAATGTTTTGAAATGGAATCTTACATCTTGAATAGATATGATGATATTTGAAATGGATTTGATTTTGAAGCGAATATGATATTTTGATATCAATTATGAATCGATTTGAAATGTAAAGGATCGAACCGGTGTGAAAAATATAACGTAGTTATTAAAGAGACCGGGATCAGATGTGGACATACTCTCTGTCGATACCGAAAACCACTTTAATAACTAGTATACGCGGAGTGTTGATCCAGAAAGAAGTGGATGGTTTGATGAACGCGTTGATTGAAGAAAGAGAACGATATTGGATGACCCCTGACATGACTAAAACAGGAGCCGCGCCGGGCCATTGAGGTTCGCCACCTCTAGCGGACACACTTCTTCGTTACCATGTCTATTACTTTTGTGATTCGATTTGGGTGCACCCCTCGATTTTGGGAGTGTTGTTTCGCGGTGTTGGGGTAGTAGCTGCTATGCCCAACATCAGTCCGGATCACGCAACTACTAGTATCCTAGTTGGTATTGCCTCATGTACCTTGTCATACTGATTATCCTATTCGCGACCACTACGATTTTGATTTGTACCTTTAGTATATGGATTGCCCTTTGGTGACTTCCGGTTTTGGGGAAACTACGGTCTTGTATATGCTCTTGGGAATATAAACTGTGTTAAGGGTGGAATGGGCCATGGCTTAACGCTATTTTAATACTTTTACTTTAATGTAGACATATTATAATAGCATATTGTACTACATAGTAGATAGTTTAACGGATCCTTGAGAGATGGAAAAATCCCGTAACATCTCTTAAGTTATTGCACTCACGTTGACACTGGATAGGAGATGTCAAAACCCGTAAACATCTCTGACGCCGTCACACTCATATTTTCTTATTCGATTTGACTTACATGAGATATTTTAGTCCTGACTCGAGTGTTTTGTCTTTTCATTACGCTCGGGTCAGCCTGAGCATTTCAGATAAGGTTGAAGATCTATTCTGGAGGACGAAGACGGAGTTTGGTATTACATCATTTGTATTCTACTACCATATTATTTTTCCGCTGCATTATTGTATTATCTCTGATATGTATGTAACTCTGATTTATGATGTATAATAATAATCAAATTTATTTATTTAACAGCTTCATGAACTGTTATTTTATTATTATATCTTGTTCCTTCCGCTGCAAGATTCTGAGTTTGCTTCTGTTCATTCTTTCCTTTTCTTATTTAACCCCATTAACCATCCGCCCTTTTGAATGGTTTAGAATCGGCATGTGTGTCTGATTTATCGATTTAAACTGTCCAAAAAGGCGGGTCGTTACATCCGGCTTGATGTGATTTAAGGTCCAATAGGAGACATGTATGGACGGCCATTGTGGTGGAGAGGAATTGGCTTGCAATTTGATTCTAAAAGATGTGTGAATGGCTAGGAAAAAGAAAGATGTGTTTCTATCTTTGACTGTCTTCTTTCCTATGCTATTTAAACATCTCTTGTCACCCTTTGATCATAATTTCTTTTTAGGGTTTCTGCCTCTACCTCTCCCATCTAGCCATGGCTGAAAATCCCTCTCTCACCTTTTCAAATTCAAGCAACAAATGCAACACATATTCAACTAAAAATAAAATGGAACAGTGTGTACCTTTTTCAATTCGGTTACGCCTTTTGGGAGTGTTGAATAAGGTTTCAAACAGATCAATAAAGATTCAGTATTCAAGTTATTTTTTAAGGCAATAACAAGATAATATATACATTTGCAAATTCATATAATTATAATTGATTATGATACGCTGTTGTTTAATTGCAATATATTTCAGATCTACTTTTGTCACGTCTAAATTATTAAATGTTCATCATACTAATTTAATCGAGATCCATTTTCTACACCTCAATTGATTGTTTGATCTTTATGTTGACATAAATTTTAGTTTCTTCATCTCATTTTATTGTTTGTTGTTTATGTGTAGTTTAGATCTGAATAATTACAATGGATTTACATGTGTTTAAATTGTCTAATTTGATTTGATGTTATTTTGCAATTATTATTCCAGAAAAAAACAATTTTGATTAAGTGTATGTGTGTGTAGCTTACATGTTTTGTCAAACAATTTTGATTGAAAACCATTACGATTGTAAATAATTTCTTAATCAAAACTATTTTGATTGAAAATAATTTAGTTAAGCATATACATATATGTTTCATTTTTTCTTTTTAAATTTTGATTGATAACAAATTGACAAACTTGTTAATTTGAATATATTCTATTTGGTTGTTGTTTGCAATAATGTAAAAGTATTTCAATTTAAAAATCGATAAGTGGTTTTTATGTAAAATCATAAATCATTTTACTCCTTTCTAATTGAAATTTTGATTTGACTTTGTTAAACTTTATGTGTGTGTGTGTATGGAAATACTAGATTGTAATTCTTTCATACGTATGTTATTTTTTATATTTGACATAGTTCACAATTGTTTATGTGTGAACCTATATATGTTATGTTTTAACTCAAATTTTATAAAATGAACGTTTATGCAAAATCATACAACTTAATTCTAGACCTTTTCTTAATTATATATATGTGCATATATTTTAAATCAAAACTTTGGACAATAATAGAATGTGTAGAGGGACTAAGGGCTATACTTACAATATACGTCAAACGTAAATTTAGAAATAATTGTCATTTAATATGTCAATTAATCTAATTAAAGAGAGAAAGAGAAAAGTAAAAGGTTTATCTCTCTACTTTTATAGCCTCATCTTCCCTAAATTAATTATACATGTTAAGAGAGGAACAAAAGGTTTCCTTTGCTAAATTTTTACATGTTTAGGTACACATATATGCACTACTTATAAGCTACGGTTACACTTCAAACATATGAATGTTCTGATACATTTATTATAATCCATACAAATTAAAATATAAACTTTCTTTTTAACAAAATTAAATAAAATATGATTTTATTTAAACTTCATTAGATTTGATCTAATAATCTTTTAGATTTCATAGACCCAATAGATTCAACATAGGAATTTTTTAAGTCGACCTATCTCACTGCTTCCAACTGGCCCGGCCCCTTCAATGGTATTAGAGAGCAATAACCTATGCGATCTAAATTAGTCATGTTAGGATTAACCAAGTAAGCTTATCGATTTAGTAAAATGCCTAGAAAAGTAATGTTTAGGCTTGGGTTTGGGTAATCAAGTAATCCGCCCTCCTCATCTACTGGCCTGGCTCGAAAAGTGAAGTGAGCCTAAAGGTTGATCAAGTAGAAAAGGCGCAATTTGAATTGGGCGTTGGGCTAATTTTCAAAATTATTTTAAAAATTAATAATGATATTTTAAATTTAAAAAGTTAAATTTAAAATAAGCAATAAAATATAAATGTTATAATTTGACTTCAAAATTCTCTTTAAATTAAAATAAGATTTTAAATTTAAAAGTTAAATTTAAGATAATAATTACATTATAAATGTTATAATGTGATTTATAAAATTGGTTTTGAAAACTCTTTATATTATGATGTTATAATATAGTTTTCAAAAGTGTTTTGAAAATATAATAAACATATTTCAAAAATTTTAAAATATTGATAAGATTAGTAAATTAAATTAATCAATTAATAGTTAATCAATTAAATTATATACATGTATAGTATACATATTGATATATGTTACATTATCTTTAATTATTTAAAATGATGTAAATATATATGTATATACTTAAGAAATTTTCAAATTTAATATGTAATTAATTTATTTAATTAAATAAGTTAGTTAATAAATAATAATATAAATACATAAATACATATATATAAAGATATATGTGTCTAACCATAAATATTATGGTATACATATTCAATTAAAATGTTTAATTGAATAACATAAAATTAATTAAAGTGTTAATTAATTGAATTAATTAAATAATATTTGATTAATATAATATACATAAGATTATTATATATGTTAATTAAATTATAAAAGTCATATAACAATTAAACTTATATAGTATGAATGTATAATAAAAGGCGGAACAATAAGAAATCCAAATAAGACTTAAGGGATAAATACATATGTATATTATGTATACTGTGATTTGTGATTTGTCCGATAATTGAATCACTAGGGTATTTCATAAGAAATACATTTTCCCCATAAGTCGATATCTCTCAATTAAAAATATGACTGAATATGAAACTTTAATATAAAGTTGTCCTCATTTAAATATTAATAAATTACTTGCTCCTTTGTTGTTGAGCTTTCCTTAAGCTAGGGATGTTATGTGTAGTACTATAAATATATTGAATAGACGAGGTAAGATAGCTGCACATATTTGTTGAGCTTTCCTCAAGGTATGTGCACTACACTTGTGCGATCACGAAATGATGGTTATGAGTGAATAATTTCTCTTTATTTATTGAGCTTTACTCAAGGTAAAGATGAGATTAGGACAAAAACCATATGTTAGGAGTTGCATATAATACAACCGATAATGAGTTATCCATCGTATGCGGGCTTATGATTTGTTGAGTTTTCCTCAAGATTAGAATACCAAGGCACATGAGTCATAACACCCACTGAAGTTGAAATATTTCTATGTTTCGTCTTAGGGTTTTGAGAAACATAAAAATCTAGTGGAAGCCTTATTAGAAAAATACAATGACAACATTTAACCTTTCTAATACTGTAAGAACATTTGATGTATAATGTTATAATAATCTACATTGATAAATTTGTGCAACCGATATAATTGATAAAATGTTTATCATTTAAGACATAAAAATGAACTGATTTAAAGATTGACAAAAAGAAATATAACATATACTTACCGATAAATATTTTGCATGTTGTTATTTAAAGTCCCATGCAAACGCCTAATTTTACAACTACTAAATATATTCATAATTGGTCACTTTGTGTTTATTTGCCCAAGAATGTATATTGTCCTTTATGAGTTTCAAATTTGAAAAGTAATGCTTGAATATGGATGTTTGATCCATATTCAATCATATATAAATGTTATATAGTAAACGGTCATAATTTCTACTACACGAAACCTCGATGAAATCAGTTCATTCAAGATAAGCAAGTAAACCATAGTGTGAGATCGAGTATTCAATTTGATTGATTACAATAAAATCTTATTATGTTAAATGTAACATTAGACCAAAAAGGGCTACGAAATAGTCCTAAGAATTTGATCATTGAAAGGCCAGTTTAATCAGTTTACATAAAGTGCTAACATATTCGATATCCTTAAATGTTAAGAATGACCAAGTGCACTTTTTGTAAAGAGTGTGTTATGGTCTTATAGCAAGGTTTCTTTTTGAATGGTTTGACCATTTAGAAAGAAAAGCGAATGTACAACGGTAGATGTAACATAAGGCACAGTTGAGATGAAGAGTGTGAATGATCACTTTTGCTTTATAAAAAACATCGAAAATGAGAATTAAATAATTGATATTTAACATTGGAATGAGAAATATGATTTCTATTCCATATGTATTTCATATACAAAATTGTTTTCTATATTTGTTTTTATTCCTTTGAGTTTAAGATATTTGATCTAAAACTCTTGACTATAAACTGGTTACATTAGATATATAAATAGCCGATAGTAATTGGTTGAATGGAGTTTCGTATTTCATACGCTATTAAAGTAATGGTGGAAATAGTAGGAGCATGCCATATAACACTTATTGGTCGCATCAAGTTACGAAAATTGTTTTCGTAAAACATACCAAACATTATTTATGAAATAATAAATGTTTTTCAGTGCTGATTGAAAAATAGACATAGTGTCATTTCAATATGAATATTATGAGTATTTGTTATGAAATAAAACTATAATAGTGGTATTTGTTTTCATAACAAAGTGATGCATTGGAAAATACAGAAGTATCTGAAGTTGTTTACAATTATTTTGGAACTATAGACTAAACCACAATTTTGAGAAATGATTGTTTCATTTTATGACTATGAATCATATAGGACAGGTGAATTATATCTCAAACGATGAAGGGCAAAGAACTCATTCAGTGGGAGCGGCATAAGATTTGATGAACTCTTCCGATTGATACATCTAGATGTATGTAATCGTAAGTCTAATAATACCAAAACAGTTCCATATACTTCATTGAATTCATCGATGAATTATCACAAACACAAACATATGTATTTGATACACGTGTAGCATGTCTATGATAAGTTCATAGAATATAAAACAAAATTAAATTAATTACGTGCAATAGAAATGATTTTATTTAATTGAATAAGTGAGTATATTGGTAAGAGTTCCAAACATACCAAAAAATGAATATAGATCCAATCTCAAAAGTCACTCTTTCTTATGATACATAATGATGTATCAATAAAGAGTAATCGACCTTTGTTATATAAAGTACAATTAATGATGAGTGAAATTAATTTAACTTCTTTCTTTAAGATTGTGTACTTAAGAGTAGTATATAATGTTAAAATTAATTTCATGTAAAGAATAGTTTACAAAATAATACAAGATAAGAGTTTATATGAAACCCAAGCATATCCTAGGCCAAAGATTTGGCAGGTTGTGCAAGTCAAAAGACTAAACATAGTAATTGTATGTGAGGGTTCTTGTATGAATTGCCCCAAAAGAGTTTGGGAACGATCGTCATTGCATGACCAAGTTATGTTTTGAGCATAATTATCGTAAACCAAAAGCAAGACAGTTTTATGTAATGCAATTCATAAAATGTTTATAAATACCCATTCCATTACACTTAGAAACGATTGTTGTTTCAAGAAATAACAACTTTGTAACGAAGAAATTTCTTCTAGAAATTATTGGTAGTAAAATGGATTTGGATACGATCCAAAGATGAAACTGATTACGAGGAATGAAACGAAATTAACCAAACTTAAGCTAGCATAATGCAATAGAATGTCTAATGACTATTCTTACACATTAAAGTGAAACTAACTATTTTTTTAATTAATGTTGAGAATAGCTATTCTTCAGTTCTCAATTAAACAATTAAGAGTATTGGCTCTTTGATATGATATGATGCACATATCCGGAAGGATTCCAAGTACATCATCAAAATATGATTTTTCTATTTGTACCTAATGGGATATGATTCATCAGCTGCGCATATGTCTTAAAGAAAAAGGGTAATGCACTTTGAATATAGTGAGGAACGTTAATAACAATAACATCGTAAATTTCAATTGTTGAAATTAGCGTAACAGATTCATCATTCAATGTGCTTTGGTTAATTTGGATTTTGCTCATAAAATTATGTCTCAGTATGACTTTGTGGTTTGGTACACAGTAGTTGAAACAGAAAATTCCAAACAATGATTTAGAATAGGCTATTTGCACATAATAACCAATGTGTCTTGAAGTTGGTAGGAGCGATATTGAGTTTGTGGGTTCTGAACGGATGCGAAAAAATCATTCGATAAGCATCAAAGTAGAACAAGTGTTTTGATTGAAATATGAAATTGTTTAATTTTGAGTCAAAATGCAAAGGAAGCATGTGTCTATAAAAAAGAACATTAAAAAGGTACACATATTTCTAAAATATTAGTAAACAACATACTACTAATTGCTAACAATGTACTTATGTTAAAATCAATTCTAATTTGGTTATTTGATACTCAATATTGGATTTGTAAATTATATCTTTTATAATAAGTATAAACGATGTTGGGAATGTCCCAAAGGATGTGTGAAGACATATTATTAAAATGTTTAATATGAAACATTAAGATAGATTCCTTATGCATTGACAGTAGGAATTATCATACATGTTGTCTTGTCTACATTGTCGTAATTTGCTTATGTATTGTTGCATGAAAAAAATATCAAATCCAAATTAAGATTACCAAATGATAGTTTAGACAGTTTTCGAGTATTCATGAAATATTAAAGAATTGTCTATAGAAACAACGAACTCTTTATAAAGGATTGTTCGGACTCAAACTTCATAAGTGCTATCGAGTATAACATGTCAATATCAACTTCATGTTCAAACCTTAGTTAAGAAGTTTTAAGTTGGAGATGTTGCAAATGAAAGCTCGTGGCTAATTCAACGAAAAGGCCGAGTACATCACCTTAAATATCGTCGAAATAAAAGCAGTATATTAATATAAAGTGCACAAATTTATAACTGAGCTAAGAGTGATTTCAAGTATATAGAATATTATATCATCGCTATATGATAACAGTGTAAGAGCTCACTAGAAGTCGAGAAACACACTGTGAATAGTTCCACATGATAGATGTAGTTTATCAGCATTGAAGAAAGTTGATTGATAGAGTAGATAATTAAATAAAATAGCATGCCCGCTCACTAAGGGACTAACTTGATTAGTTTTGGGAAAACTGATCAAAGAAGTTGGAATAAGATTACATAATTGACCCCAAGTGCAAGTGGGAAATTGATATAATTATGGGTATGCACTAGTGACAGTTATGTAATTTGTTACATAAATCTAATTCAATAACCACTCTTGTTCAAAATTAAAGGTGTTTTCTTTCTGTTATATACTTGTTATCATGTTTATAAATAATTGATTATTCAATTTAAGTATATTCAATATAAAGTCCATAAATTGTATGTTTTTTGATAGTAGTTATAATGTTTTGTAACCATAGGTAATTTATCACAATATAATAAACATGCCGTGTAACAACCCTGTATTTTACAATTATTTTTAAATTGATTTCCAGATTTAAAAGCTTTATTTATGAAAAGAATAAATTTTGTTATTGTAAATATAAAAACTTTTATTTTGATGTGGATTAGAATTCCAAATATGACTAAATTAAATATTTCCAAAAATGTGAATTTTGGTCAATAGTCAAACTTTGACTTTTAAATTTTAATTTTAAATATTTGAAATTTGAAATTTTATCTTTTATTATGAAAATAGATTTAATAACATGAATACTGCTTTTCATTTCGTTGAAAACGGAGTTAAAATGTAAAAGTTATGTACATTTCAATTTTGAGTATAAACTGTTTATTTAACAATTTTGTCTATTTTAAATTGTATAAATTACTTTTTCTTTGTTATATTTTATTTTAATATGTGTTAATATGTTATTTTATGTAAATTTTTATCTTTTAATAATTTTAAAGTGATAGTATAATTTTTCTTAAGTTTATTGAATTTATTTTCTAATTTTAAAACCTAGTTTCCATTTCTTTGCTATTTTCTTAATTTAGTTATATAATTAAAATTTAATTATTTATTCACTTTGAAAATGTTTTAAAAGTCATTTTATTTCAAATTTTGTCTTATAATATTTTAAAATGGAGTAAATAATTTTCCAAAGCCATTGGTAATTTTCTTGTAATTTTTATGTCATGTTTGCTATTTTTAAACAATTTCTTTATTCCTTTTTCTATTTTTCTCCAATTTAATTATTTATTTTATTTTGGAAATTATAAATAATTTATTTTATTTCAAATTTTCACTTCATAATATTTTTAAAATGAAGTGGATATTTTTCCAAGACTAGTAGTGATTTATTTGTAATTTCCGGACACTGTTTTGTATTTTTAAGTAATTTCTTTCATTTTTTTTATATTTTTCTTAAAGTTAATTATTTATTTCCTTATATTTTTACTTAGTTTCGGTTTGTAAATAATATTTCTGAGTTTATTTTGTTTATTTAAAATCAAAGAGAAAAGGAAATACCAAAGGTCTTAAAAAGTGCAAAAACATAAGTCCTTTCACCTTCAAAACTCTTCGTTTCTTAAACTCCTCAATTATGTGCATTATTGGCCATTCAATTCTATGTCATAGCCGTGTATTACCTGTTCTTTTCACGTGAAAATACATCAGCACTTCTCATGCTCAAGGCTTCTCCAAAATCTCCTTGGTAATGGCCTCCTCTTTTACACTTTTTCTTCCATTTTTCTTACTTTTTGCCCTGTTTCTCTTCTAATTTGCATGGCCCCTTCACCATAGCCACGGCCACCATCCCCTACCACTCTTCCTTGGCATCATCTCCAGCCATCATTTCAGATCCACCCATGGCCGTGACCTCTCCTTGAAGCTAGCACCACAAAACAATGTCAAAAACCCCATAAACAACTACATAGCCAAGCCTACCTTTATCTACCCTTCATCCACCACCAAGGCCACCACCTTGAGCCACCACCACCACCTTGCTACCACCTCTACTCATCATTTAAACTACTGTCCAGACCTGAACCATGCAAGGGCCGAGCCCCACTTGCCTTTGGATGAGCCAAAAATGCACCAAAACTCCACTTATTTTGCCTTGACCCTTTGTCTTATTCATATGTAACTCCTACCATCATCATCCCTTTGTTGCCATGCTATTTTGATGCCATAACCTGAGATTATGTCCAGCTATGGCTGAGCAAAAGATCCTCTTGGTCAAGCTCTTGAATGGTTAAAGAAAGGTCGAATCACTTTGCCCTTTGTTGCTTTTTATTTCAAGTCATTTCGATATTGTTTTGTGTTACATATTTATGTATACATTGTCTTGTTTTGTTTATATGTATACAAGGCAATTATATTTGGCTCTCCACCCTCAAATCATATTCATGTTGTCGTGCCTTCAAGATTCTGTGTTATGTGTTTGGTCGTCATCTCCAGCTTTAACAAGTGAGTTATTCTCACCAGACAATATGTACCTATATAACTGATAAACCGACACCATTTGAATCTGTAATGTATATTATCATGTTATATATGCTTATATTATTATCATATGATGTTCACACCTGTTATTACACCTGTTATATCATATGTTACTGTTATTTAATGTTAGTCTGTTATTTATATATGTTATCACCATTGCAAGTTCCCTGTAGATTAGAATCACTATGGGTTGAAATGATACATACCCGAACGGACTTTAAAATAGGGAAAAATCGTTATGGGCTGAAATGATAGGCCTGAACGATTTTTATTTAATTTATTTTAACTTGGGATTGCGGGTTTGAAATGATAGAACCCGGATTTTTCTTTTTTTAACTGCGGATTGAAATGATACATATCCGTATCACTTGACCTAGGTTAGAAAATTATATACAGGCCCGTGGTTATTTTATAAAATGCTTTGGATATTTTTAAGTAATTTAAAAATTATAAATTTATGAAATTTGATTTAAATAGATTTTGAAATGTTTTAAAATAAAGAAATTATGATTTTTCTATATGTTAAAAATGTAATTAATGAATGGTTTAACTAGATTTTTGAAATATAACTTAAGTTGGAAATTTGGAATTTTGGTTAAAAATTATATTTAAGTTATATAAATAAAATGGATATTAAATTTTATTTGGAAATGGTAAATATGATAATTTTATTAAATTTGAATTTAAGTGATTTATTAAAGTATTAATTGATTTTTCTATGAATTTAAGTGGTTAAATAAATGAATGTTTAAAAGTGATCTTTTAAAATATAACTTGACTTGGAAATGTGAAATTTGGTTTTAATTAAAGGTTTAAGTTAATTAAATAAAATTGGAAATTTAGTTAAATTTGTGAAATGGTAATTTAAATTTGAAGTGTTAAGTTTATTTGTTGAAATATGAAGAATTGGAAACTTTTACACTTAAACTTATTAAGTAAATTGTTGAAAATTGGATTTAATTATAAGAAATTTATTGTGAAAAAGATATATGTTAAATGATATGTAAATGAACATTTTAAACATTAAAATATGATTTTTAAAATGTTTATGTGTTTTAAATTGAAGTTATTTAATTGCTGGAAATACACTAACACCTGAAATCTTCTTTTAATAGCATTCAGAAATGCTATAGATTCTGTTTTGAACTAAAATTGTGTAAAAAGAGCTATTACAGCATTTCTGAAATGCTGTAGTTGCTGTAGTTGAACTTATAGGCTAATATTGAACTCAGGCCTATTATAGCATTCTCTGGAAATGCTATAATGGTCTGCAGTCTTTGTTGAAACCAAATTTAACCCTTGTTTTGAAATCTGAACTACCGCAGCACTTCTGAAATGTTGTCTTTTCTGTTTTGAACTTTAATTCAACTAAAACTGAGTTTTAACAGCAGTTTTAAGTGTTGTCTTTGCTGAATTAAAAATGTTTTCAAGTATAACTTATAACAGCTTTTTCTAAATGCTGCGAAAGGCTGAAATTTTAATAATTATGGTTTTTGACTTAGTAAACGAACTCAGAATGGTTTGAAACTTTGAAAATTGAATACTTGATTTGAAAATATAATAATTACACTTTTAAAAGATTTAAATGAAGTATTTTGATTGGAATATAAACCATTTAAAGGTGATTTGAAATGATAGTAAATGAACGATATCTTTGAATTTAAAAGGTATTTAAAGTTGAATATTTGGATTTGAACTGATAGGATATTTTATTTTATTAAAATGATTTGAAATGAAGTTTTGTAAGGATATGATATTATTGTATTAAAATGATTTGAAATGAAGTTTTGTAAGGATATGATATTATTGTATTAAAATGATTTGAAATGAAGTTTTGTAAGGATATGATATTTTATTATATTAAAATGAAGTTTTGAAATGATATGAAAATTTAAATATATGGAAATGGTTTGGAATTGATTTAATCTTTATTTTGATAAAGATATGGTTTGAAATGATATTTTATATTTGAAGTAAAGTATTGTTTTTAAAAGTTATAACCACGGGTTATAATAACGATTGGTTGGCAAAGAGACCGGGATCGGATATGGACATACTCTCTGTCGATACCGAAAACCACTTTGACAACCGTGTACACGGTGGAGATTCCAGAATGAAGTAGGATGGTGGCGACGTTCTTATTGTATGTTACGTGGACCCAACTCCCGTGAGTTGGCATAAGGTGGCTAAAACAGGAGCGATCTCGGACCAGTGAGGTAGCACCTCTTCTCGGACACATTTCTTCGATATTTATACTCTTACTTGTGATTGATTAGATGGCCATCCTCCGATTTGGGAGTGTTGTTCGAGGTGGACAGTAGTGGCTGCTATGCGCTCCATCAGTCGGTGTGCGTAATTGGTATATCTACCCTGGCATTGCCTAGTTGTGCCGTGTCACCTACCATATCGAGCTTTACTACGATTTGTGATTTCTCCCGTAGCTTGTGGAGTATCGAGGGTAGCCCCCATTTTGGGAGTATGCTAATACTGGATAGACTACTGGGACTATTATGTGTTAAGGTGGAAAATGTAAAGCCTTAATGCTATTTAAAAGTATGTTTATTTTATATTAGACATTATTATAATAGGGAATATTACTACATAGTAGATATTTTAACGGATCCTTAAAGAATGGGCGATCCCAAGCATTCTTTAAGTTACTTGTACCTTGTTACAGTTCACTTGAGTTGGTTTACATTATATAAGTATATATTGTCCTGACTCGAGTGTTTTGTGTTTTGCTTTACGCTCGGGTCATCCTGAGTTATTCACAGATTTGGATTTCCACTCTCTTGGAGATTTGAATCGCTGGAGATCATCTGCTTGTCATGTCCTATCTATTTTAGTTCTGTTGTTCTACTCAGCTTGTACTTGGTTATTGTATTTAGACTTCTGTTGTACTCTATTTCTTCTGTTGTACTCTATTTCTTCTGTTGTACTCTATTTCTTCTGTTGTATCTTATGTAACTTTGTTATATTTATATAGTAACTTCATGAACTACTATTTCTTTTACTTCCGCTGCATTATTTTACTCTGTGTCTGTGATTATATTTATTTACTGCATATTCTGAGATTTGCCAAATTTTATTTACAACGCGGTATTTTGAGCAATTCAATTCCGGCATGAGTGTCTACCTATACACTTATAATGGATGCGAATGGTTGAAAATATCGGGTCGTTACATACCATGTTAAATATTCCCAGTCAAGATGTATCTAGATCGGATATTGATACATCTATTAAGACTAGAGTACGTAAGGCTCTCTAAATGTTAGGCAGTGTATTACACATGATTGCTAGGAGAACCAAGGGGTTACGTAGTAATAGTTATTAGATAACTATGGAATGACTCACACTGTAGTTTTGTATTAGTTAATATAACTAAGGTTTAACAGAGAATATCGATGTGACAATTTGTAAAAACTTGCACCTTAGTGGGTCGTATTTTCGACTGAATCGAAAACCCAAATCCACTAAGTTATGGATCGTTGGTGTTGGTACCTAAAATAAACGTAAGTATATCAGAGAACTATCTACATAAACTTACAGCGCAATAAAAAATATAATAGAACATATATACTAACTAAGGCTAGTACCTTGGAATAAACATCATTCCTTGGATATCTAATTGCCTTGTTAGTATCGAGTATAAACGAGGAGACCTGTCCACCTACTGTTCTCATCTTGCATTAGTATCTTGTCCCTCTAAGTTTGTCATGTGGATTGTAGTGAGTAGGGGTCAGAACATCATTCTAGTGACTGGTAAATTACATACTTTATCCGTAACACTAGTTTATGCCGATTGATTTCTATTTAAGTGTTATGTCTATTATTCATGGTTTATCCGTTTTATTCCATATGCGTTCCGCGTACGATATATTCAACCTCCTCGAGAGGTGACTATATATATGCGTATACATACATGTATAAACATCACTATAATGAAACCCTAGCCAATTAACACTTCTTAATTGGGGAGAAGGAAGATCCGCACCATTTAATACCTTAACCCCGAAAGGGCCCTCCGTAACGTGATCGATAGTCAACCGGCCCTAACTACAAAGGGCGATGGCTCCTGGATACGACTTTGTATTTTAGTTAGCTGTATTATTAACACAGCTCAAAGACTTATCTAAGGGTTAACTAGCCTACCTTCGATAAACAAACAATTTATTAAACTTTGAGGTCCATGCGTATTGCATACAGATTCTATACTAGTAGGAAGTGAAATCTGTCAGGGCATAAGCCAAGTCTTTGCTAACGGCCAATCGGGACTGCTGGTAGTCAAAATCTATATGCTAATCCTGCTTCAAAATACCGATTTATTAACAACACAGACATAGCCCATTGACCCCACGACCGAAATCCCATTTAGACTTACCTAATACAAGTTAAGGAAAATGTCCACTCCAGTTACATAATACATCTCGTTTGGAAATGACGCAGACCTCGTTTCCCAATTAGGCATTGTTGTAGGTTATATAAGACTTCTTAAATAGGGAGGAGACAGACCCAAAAACTATTTAATACCTCAATCACCGAAGTAAACCCCTTGACCTCCTTAAAGGTATCGAGCTATTTATTACTTCAAATCTAAGGCGAACCCCTTGGTATATTCTCCTACGCTTATACGGGAACTATATCCCCCTCCCATAGGTCTTATGGTTGGAGATGTTCCACATCAGTGGTACATATACACAACTGTTGGTATCCCCTCGTGGAGGGCATACTATCGTTGTGTGACTCTACCGACCTCGCATCTCCCATCAATCCAAAGTTATATAATTAATCGAAATATCTAATTCACAACCTTCACAAACATATTATTGAGGCCATATAATTGCAACTACGTAAATTACTCTCCTTTTTAATTCCATTTATAAATATTTATTCACTTATTTACTATGAACTTGTTCTTATTTTATATGTTTATTACCTTTATTTTTCATTTCCATTTATGTCATTTATTTCTTTACTTCCAATTAATTGTTCTTTATAAATGGTCATTATTACTCAAATTGGACAATCACTAATGACATTTATATATTCGTTTCAATTCTAACTTATTATGTCTATTTCGTTCACTTCATAAATGTCATATTTAATTCTATAATTAATCCCATTAAACACATTTATATCCCCATTTGATTTCTGTAACTTCTTATTAACTACGCATTTATTGTCCATTAATATTGTAATTACTGCCCCTTTTACATTATAACCCCATAGTCCTCTATTTCATTGCTTTATTTATATTTTAACATTTTATTGCAACTAATACGATAAAAAAACATATACTTATTTATTAAATTCATATTTTATTTTGTACCTATATATTTTGTTGGTAAACCGGACTATACATATTTCTATTTTTAACTCTTCAATTTCTATGTTTAGGACTTTTAGAATATACACATGTGTAGATTTTACAAAAAATATACGTTTTCACATTTTAACATATTGGAGCCATCCTTCCCTAAAAAGGAAATCATTACTGTGACGACTTTCCATAAATTACCTGAAAGTGGAAATTTTGCTCGACTTGAAATTACAAGGAATTATCTCTTTTCATTTTTATTGAAATAGACAGTGCAAACTACGGAGAAGGACATCCGTATTTTACACATCTCTTTCATTTAGGCATATTCCTTATTATTCCAAATGATACACTTTTTATACATAGTTGCGAAGTTAGATAGTTTATGAAATTTTTTACATGAAAATATATACAACTAAATTTTATATTTAACACTTCCAATAAATTAAAATACAGAAATTTATATTCCAAGTCAAATTAGGTCATTTCAAATGAATGCTAAATAATTCGCAACCCAATTAACAAATCTGGAATAAACTTCATGAACCTATCAACATCATACTTAAAAAATTTAGGGACTAATATCCTAAAATTTCCAGATTATGGTGTATATGTCATGCCATAACAATTACATAACTTACAAAATATATAGCCAAGATTTCAATTAAACACATTTATTTTAAGCGTACAATTCAACGGGCCTTGCTTAGGCATAATAATCAAATAAAATCGAATGGTATAAATTTCAATGTTTTATGATTTCTTACTCAAATTTCTAGCTTTCCAAATCTCCAAATTCAAATTCATTCCTTTTATTGACTTCCTTTTCCTTTCAAACCCAAAAATATGTATAAAATCTATACACATACCCATTAGAATTACAGATCTGATAGGAGATTTGAATTAAAGGGAGTTTATATTAAAATTTCATATTTGACCTCTTTCATACAATTGATTTACCCCTCCTTTGCTTCTCTTTTATTTTCTGCCTTCTCCAATATATATATATATATATATATGTATGTATGTATGTATAGGTATGTATGTATGTATCTATGTATGTATATATATATAAATGCACACACAAACAATATCTTATTTTTATAATTTCTAAAAATAGGCGAAGAAGAGAAATGGCGAAGCTTCGCTGCTCTGTTCAGAAAATATGAGAAGATAAGTGAGGGGTTATGTCTTTGTTTATTGGTGCTTGAATCAATTCTTTCTGTCCGACAATAGTTTATTTAATTTTATTAAATCCGGGCCATTTGGTCGAAGTTCAGGGCATGTCGTCCCTTAGGCAACGAGTCAACGCCCTATTAACAGCGGTCGATCGCTAGTGGTTGAACGGTTCTATTAAGCTATCGACATGCGGTCTTTGCATTGTTCAGCCATTAACTTTATACAACGTTGTTGAATTTATTATTAATTTAATCTTCAATTGTTTTTTATTCAAAAATTTTGAATGTTACCCGCCGTTCGTAGCTCGGTTGGTTTGGGAGCTGGGAGATGGGAACCAAAGGACTGTGTCCGGGCAGGTTCGAATCCCAGCGCCAAACCATCAGTGGGAGTTTCAACGTTAAGCATCCGTGTACGACGACTAAATAAAAGCGGGGTAGACACACGACATGGGGTTTACTTAAGTGAGTATCAATGAATACCATGATCTTAAGGTTCCCCATGATCTCAAAAAAAAAAATTGAATGCTAATAACTTCTTCGTTTGAACTCCGATCGCAAAGCTTTATATATGAAATTGCCCAGAAGAGTTCCACAAACGCAACGGTACAAGTTTCATGGCTAAATTCTGACCTCAAATTCTATTTTGACCCTTATTTAATTATCTATTAATTCCTTTTAATTCATTTACTGTTTATTTTACGGGTGTTGTATTCTCCTCCCTTAAAAGAATTTTGTCCCCGAAATTCCTCAAAAACAAAACAACGTAACATTGTGTGCAACCATTCTAAAATATCCAACCAATTTATGTACGGCCAATTTTGCAACCAATTGTGTACAAGTGCATGGTGTATCACAGCATATATGATATGTATGCTAAATAATACTAAATTGACACCTCCTATATGAATGCATTCTTTTAAAATATTTTTGAAAATATGGTACAAACAACTTATGTATACTGGATATTCTATATGTATGCAAGTTTTCAAAAATTAAAAATCCTTTTTCACACAACAATTTCCACACTCCTATGAATAGATGTATGGTTTAACCAATTTTGCATCCAATTCCTACCATCTAATTCCTGACACACAGTTTATAACATCCAAAAATTTTAAGAGTTCGGTTTTCCTAAATTTCTACCCTTATGTCGAGAAAGGAATTTAGATGGAAAAACTTATATTTCCATCTTTCTTTTGTACACCAATCCTGCTGTAATTTGAAACTCTCTCCTTTGCTCTACAGTTCCGTCCAATTTTTCCAAGTACAATTCGCATAAGGTGGTTTAGTTTTAATTTTTAAAACAGAAATAGTTTAAAAACTAGTTTTTCTTACTATTGACAAGGTATGAAATAGAAACTCCAAGGCTAAAGCAACATTTTCCCTAGCCACTATTTTTGTTTTGTATACTGTCACACTCGCTGAACAGTAAAATTGATATCCACTAACATATTTGCCTTTCCTGTGCTAAGCATATGACATTTGAAAATAAAAAATTTCTTTCTTTTCTGTCCAAAAACCTTTTTTTTCTTTTCTAATTTAAAATAGTTCAAAACCTTTAGAAACTTTATTATTGTTATATATGTTTTTTTTCCAACAATAAAATTTTTAAAAAGTATTTTCCTTTATATCTTCAAAACAAATTAAGCCACATCTTAATGGAGTCGGGATTTGGCCAATTAGTCAACGAAAATGATTGACCTTAGCATATTGTATAGTTATAACTAGATTTTGAAAACATTTTCTTTTATTTCAAAACAACAAACAACACACAAGTACATTCATAAATTTTAGTTTTTAAGGCCTAGGGATGGCGACCCGTGGTTTTGCAACAACCCTTCTCTATTCTTTGCTTTCTAAAATTTATTTTATAAACTTCCAGTTTTACTTTGCATTTGTCATTAGTTAAGTGTCTATACGAGATTTCCATATTCATTCTATTTTTTTTCCAATATATTTATAATGGTTAAACACATCTTGAAAATCAACATAGTAAATAAATATGAACACACTCACAATATATCGTATGTGACGAACCACCTTTTTGGATGGTTTAAATCGATAATAAACCACACATGTCTAACTCAAACCATTCAAAAGGGCAGATTATCAATGGGTTTTGATGAGAAAATGAAAAGAAGGAAAACAAAACACAAAATCTTGTAGCGGAATGACAAAATATAATAATCAAATAAATAGTTTATGAAGCTATTTTACAATATACATTTGATTACACAATTTCTACAACATAATTAGAGTATAATAAACAAACATACCAAAATAATGCAGTGGAATAATAATAGTAAATAAGGTCTAGCAAACTCCACCTTCATCTTCAAGGAATAATGTCTTCAACACTGAAATACTCAGGCTGACCCGAGCGTAATGAACAGACAAAACACTCGAGTCAGAAATAAAAGTTCTTATGTAAGTTAAATCAATAGCAAGTAAATATGAGTGTAATAGGTTCAGAGATGTTACGGGATTTTCCATCTCCTATCAAGTGTACAACATGAGTGTAATAACTTAAGAGATGTTTCGGGATTTTCCATTCCTAAGGATCCGTTAAACTATCTATACGTACTAAGATACGCTATATATGTAATGTCTATTAATAAAATACATATTTTTCTTAGCGTTAAGGCTTTACATTAATTCCCCTTAACACATTTTTAAGTAGGTAGTCTATTCGGGTCCTATAACACAACCAGTAACGTCGGTAGCCAGTGAGTCCCCTATAGGTACCATACTAAACCAAAATTGTAGTGTATCACAATCATATAGGTACCAGTAACGTTGTTAGCCAGTGAGTCCCCTATAGGTAACAGTAACGTCGGTAGCCAGTGTATCACAAGGCACGTGAGGTGATGCCCAAGGTAGGATACTATCTTTTTGCATTTCCTGACTAGTGGTAACCCCTAACGACCCACCATGAACATCCATCCCATAATCAAATCAAAGTGTGCCAATCGAGTGAAAATCAATATAGTAATACGAAGAACAGATGTCACTAGAGGTAGCTAGCCTCATTGGTCAGGTATGGCTCCTATTTTAGTCATTTAAAATTGACACAAGTGTCAGGGCTATCCATCATCGTTCTCTTTCTTCAAATCCAGCAAACGCCTCCAGTTCAACCTCTACATTCTGGATAACATCCACCGCATATACAGTTGTTAAAGTGATTCCGGTATTGACAGAGAGTACGTCAATATTCAGCCCCAGTCTCTTTAACAACCAAACGTCATTTTTTACACCGGTTGGTTCTTTTGAAATTTCAAGAACAATTCATATTTCATATCAAAATATCAGATTCACTTAAAAATCATTCTGAATTCAAAATAGGTTATACCTTCATATCAAAACATTCGTATTTTAAATCAATGATTTAAATCTAAATAGTTCCCCCTTTTAAATAGTTTGAATATTGGAAATAGTTTTGAATAATTAAAATAGTTTGAATATTGAAAGTAGTTTGGATAATTAAAATAGTTTTAATATTGAAAAATAGTTTGGACAATTAAATAGTTTAAAGATTGAAAATAGTTTTAAATATAAAATAGTTTAATATTGAAAAATAGTTTGGATAATTAAAATAGTTTATATATTAAAATAATTGATTGTTAAAATATTTTATATTAAAATTGTTTCTTTCTTTCACCACAAGGTTCAAATTCCAAATCACAAATAATTGAATTTTTCAACTTCCAATTTAAGTCAACTTCATATTCAAAATTCCATTTAAATCAACCTCAATTCAACGATTTTAAACTTACTTCAAATTCAATTTAATCAGTTCTATTCAAAGGCTGAAAGTTCCAATTCACATTCTCATTTTGAGACAATTTAGTTTAAATCCATTTCGTGTCCAACTTGGAAATCCCAATTTAAAACATTTTAATTAAAGTAAATTCAAAGTTCAAATTAAAATTTAAACCATTAAAATAATTCGCTTTCGATAGATATAAGTCATTTCTCAAATTCCGACTTAAGATTTCAAATTAAATCCTTTAAACAATTTCATTAAAACAGTTTCAGTTTCAACATTCCAAATCTCGAATTAGAAAGTAATTTAATTCATATAAATCAAAATTCAAGATTTTAAATGTAATGACCTGGTATTTCGAACCGTTCAAATCGACAATCATCCACTCATGTCAGACTTGAATTGCTCAAAACAACAGATTGTTAATTTATAATTGGAAAAACTCAACATATACAGTAAATAAATCAATCAAGGAATCACAAACACAGAGTATTACAACAATAAGCAGTGGAATAGATAAATAGTAGTTCATGAAGCTACTATAAAACTTCAGAGTCTGAAACAAAATACAACATAATCTCAAATACAAATGAATTGCTAATACATAAGCAACTGATAAGTCTGAACATAAATGAATGGAATAAACTGAAATAACTGAAAGCTAGATAGATAGATCTTCAAATAAAGCTCCAATCACCAAAGGTGAGTCTCAAATGCTGTGACACTCAATCTGACCCGAGCATAAAGCAAAACACAAAACACTCGAGTCAGGATTAACATTCTTATACCAGTAAATTCAACTCAAGTGAAATGTCAACTGAAATACAAAATAACTTAAAGGATGTGTTTGGGATTCCCATCCTTTAAGGATCTGTTAAACTATCTACATACATAGTACAATACGCTACATAGATAATGTCTATAGTAAAGTAAACTATTAAAATTGCTTTAAGACGTTACCCATATCCCCCTTAGCACATTTTATATATTCTCGTAGTCTATACAGTACCGTAAGCTCCACCAAACTGGTGGTTTACTCAAAGGGTACTCCATAGGTACGGTACAAAACAAACTCGTAGAAGGCACGATAAGGCATGTGACAAGGCACGCGAGGCAATGCCCAGGGTAGGATTCTACCGTCTTGCAGATACGGACTGGTGGGAACGCATAGCAGCTACTACCGCCCACCTCGAGACACTCCAAAAATCAATCAAAGGTGCACCCAATCAAATCACAAAGTAATAGAATGGTATCAAAGAAATGTGCCCGATCGGAGGTGCGACCTCACTTGGCTCGGCATGGCTCCTTTTTTAGCCACATCAAGCTGACTCACGGGAGTTAGGGCTGCGTTAATACCTCATATAGAATCGTCATCAAACCATCCTACTTCGTTCTGGAATCTCCACCACGTACACAGTTGTTAAAGTGGTTTTCGGTATTGGCAGAGAGTATGAAAATATCCGATCCCGGTCTCTTTAACAACCAAACGCTTATTTCACACAGTGGTCAATTTATATTTTAAACTATTCATACTTCATATCAAAATATCATATTTTTCCAAAAATCATATCGCTTTTGAAATCATATTCACTTTCGAAATTATATCACTTTTGAAATCATATTCACTTTCAAAATCATATCACTTTTGAAATTATATTTACTTTCGAGATCATAACCACAAAATAGTTAAACCATCATATCAAAATATTTGCATTTAAATCCATCAAATCTAAATTATAACAGTTCCAACTTAAACAGTTTGTATATTGAAAATTGTTTATATATTAAAATAGTTTTTATTTAAAATAGATTATAGGTTAAAATAGTTTGTATATTAAAATAGTTTATATACTGAAAATAATTTATGTATTAAAATAAATTTTCAAATTAGAATTGTTTCTTCCAATTTCACAAATCAATTGAAATCAAAATTTAGTTCCAAAATTCAATCTCACTTCAACAATTTCAATTCAAATTCTCATTAAACCATTTTTAATCTATATTAATTTCAAATCCAGGTTGAACTACAATTTAATCAAGTTCCAATTTCAATAGGTTTCAAAGTATAAACATTCGGATAATTCATAATAACTCAATTTGATAAATTTCATTTATATATCCAAATTCAACATTTAATTATTAAAACTTGAAATATTCACTTAATCATTTTAATAACCATTAAATAAAATCCCAGATTACAAATTTAAATCAAAATTAAATATACAATTTAAATTTTATTTAAATTTAAATATTCATTTAATCACCTTTGGTTAAATATTTAAATAAAATATCAAATTATAAATTTAAATCAAACTTCAATATTCAAATTCAATTTTATTTAAATTTAAATATTCATTTAATCCTCTTTAAACAAAATCAAGTTATCAAGTTATAAAACATATCTTTAAATCTCAAAATCAATTAGTTTCAAATCAATTGTATTTAAATTCAATTCTTAAATAAATCAAATTACAAATCGGCTTAAACTCATCTTTCCAACCTTTATTTATTAAAGTTAATACAAAAAATCTATTTAAAATATTAAAATAAATTTATATAAATATTCAAACATATTTTATATATATTAGTTAAATTAATTTTTTATTAAATAAAATTAAATCAAACCTTTTTATAAAACCTATTTAAATCTTATTTTAAATATTTTAAAAATAATAAAATATAAGTAAAATCTTAAAATTTACATTTCCATAACTTAACTTAAAATTCTAAAATTTCTAAAACATATAATTTAAAATCTAAATTTTTACACATATAAAAATCTTTATATTATATATTAAAAATCAAACTCATGTATTTCCTTTCAAACTTTGGAAATCATTTTCAAAAAATAGACCAACGGGTTCGTATATAATTTTCTATCCTATGGTCAAGTGATACAGATATTTATCATTTCAATCCGCAATTTAAATATTTACGGGTATATATCATTTCAACCCGCAATCCTAAAATTTCAATAAAATCGCTTAGGTTTATCATTTCAACCCATAACGATTTTCCCCTAATCTATAAAATCGTTCGGGTATGTATCATTTCAACCCATAGGGAATTTCTAAACTAACAGGGACTTGCAGAGTGAGACCAAATATGATAATAATATAACATATCAACAACAGACATATATGATCAGTACCAAATTCAAATATAATATATACAACAGGTTATGGTGTCATATGTCACAAATAAACAATTACAGATAATGACATATCATATTTAACAATTAAATAACTTAACAATTCAAATTTACCAGCATATTTCAATCGTCATTTCATGTGAATTAAATTTACTATATATAAGAATGTTAATCGTGAGTGATTGCCCACCTTTCATGGCTAGAGAAATAACAAGAATGAGATATACGGACAAGCTAGAGGTTGCTACGACCAATTCTGGACAGTGGCGAAACAAAGCAAAGCACGATGAACTGGATTCAATGGAAATCAAAGAGATATATGTTATTTTTGTTTCTTAAAATCAATATTCAATTTAAACACATGTTTAAAAAATAAAATCGTCATGTACTTTTTATAGAAATTACCAGAGCGATATAAAATACTATATATCATTTATAATAAAGTAATGAGCAAGGTCAGAAATAGCAAGAGGAGGTAATCAAGATCCTAGAGCTATACAAAATACTAGAATGAGTAAATTACATGAACACTTTATAATATATACTCTTTTTTTTATAGAAAAAAAACAAATGAATTGAAATTAAAATATATATATAATACCTCTTTATATAAATACAATTTTTTCCGAGAATCAAATAACTTAAGAAAAACAAGCTGTTGCAAGGCTGGGTCAGGGGAGTGATGTGGCAAGGGGAAGATGGATGCTGTTGGTGATTGGGTTACTCGAGTGAGGAGAGGGAGGGAGGCGTAGGAAAGCTTGAGGCTGTCGGCGGGTGTTGCAGTGAGGCGACCTTGGCAGGCGGTGGCTGGAACTATAAATGGGAGATTTGAAGGCTGTGAGGTGGCCGGTGTGTTGGGCAGTGGGGTCAGGGTCGACGAAGAAGTGGAGGCCAGGGTGGAGCTATCGCTTGGCTGCTCACTCGGTGGTGTTCGACACTGAGGAAAATGAGTGCGTGTGTTGCTTTGGAAGTTGGCGATGAATAAGGAGGGCTGTCATGTGGCTTAGGTAGGGTTTTGGGGAGCAAGGCCGTGGACTAGGAGGTGTGGGGATCTTGTGGTCGAAGAGGAAAGGCGGCCAGAGGTTGTAGTGTTGCGGCCATGGAAATAAAAGAAAGCAAGGAAGTGGACTGGCGATGGTGGGTGGACAGGGTCGGGTTGGCATTGGTGGTAGGCATGCATCTGGAGGGGGAGCAAGGACGAGGTTCTGCTTGGTGGTCGGAGGCATTGCTATGGGCGAGTTAAGATCTCGGTTTGGGAAGAAGCAGACGGAGCAACG
The DNA here is from genome assembly GCA_030737815.1 of Allium fistulosum. NCBI lineage: Eukaryota > Viridiplantae > Streptophyta > Magnoliopsida > Asparagales > Amaryllidaceae > Allium > Allium fistulosum. Next base: position 934,107,183 of record CM060901.1, on the reverse strand, counting down.
TGGTGAGACGAGCAAGCTTAGTTCATAATACAATATATATATAAATTATAAGCTATATAAATTTTTATAAGAATCGAAAAAAGTTGGAGGGAAGAGAATGAGCACAAGTTCCAGAAAACAAACGAATGCAAACTATACTTTATTTTATAATTTTTTTTTCTCAGAGATGAATCAGAATGGAAAGAAGAAATATATTGGAATGTGACAAATGGAAATGGAACAAACGAAACTACATTGAATGGATAGGAATAACAAAAGTCATGGGTTGGATTTTTCATAAATATAAATGCTAGTGACTGTTGGTATAATACGGTGTGCAAATGAATGGACATAAGAAAAAAAAGGCACAAAACGGGTACCGATACGGTTAACCGTTTTGCAAATTTTGTCTTACACCAGACTCCGTAACACACAATTGAATATACTACGGAGACCAGCATGATGAGACGAACATAATGGTACATAGATATGAGCGATACGATCATCCTATCAAAAGTCGATATTTCGCTACCAAACTACTGCAAATTCGCCGAAAATAAGATAAACAGGGCTAGAGAAGTCCAAATTTGATGAAACAAATTATGACATCTCACTCATAAAATAGTTTACATTTTTGTTATATAAAATATTCAAATTTCGAAAATATTTTATTTTCATCAAATTAACTGATTTAAAATTGAAATTGAAAATTACACAACTGAACTAACTTTCATATTTGCCAATGAAAATTAGCCATTTACTATGTTTAAATTGACGTATACCAAATATCAAATTTTCATTGCTAAATTTTAATTATTTATTTTCACGAATTTTTTTGTTAATTACGTTATAAAAATCGTTAAAATTTATGGGTCGTTACTGGAGCTTTGTTTGAAGATCTACCTATCCAGCTTTCAGTTATTTCAGTTTATACCAGTCATTTATGTTCAGACTTGTCAGTTGCTTATGTATTAGAGATTCATTTGTATTTGTGATTCTGTTGTATTTTGTTTCAGACTTTGATGTTTTATAGTAGCTTCATGAACTACTATTTATCTATTCGGCTGCTTATTGTTGTAATACTCTGTGTCTGTGATTGATTTATTTACTACATATGCTGAGTTTTGCCAAATATAAATTAACAGTCTATTGTTTTGAGAAATTCAAGTCTGACATGAGTGGATGATTGTCGATTTGAACGGTTCGAAATACCAGGTCGTTACAGTTGGTATTAGAGCTCTGGTTTAGGCAAAACTTAGCATATGGAGTAAAATTTATTATAGAATCATCTTCGTTCAAGCTTGAAATTCTTCTCTAGGATCATCCTGGATTAAGATTTCTTTTGAATTTTTGGAACGTTCCCTTCGTTCTGAAATCCATTCTTGTCTCATCTTGTTCGTGTCCTTTTGATATTGGAGCATCCCATAGCTCCAACCTCAATAGGCAATTTCATTCTGGTGTGTGTGATTCATTCCATCAGTAGTCCCGCCAATCTTATTCTGATTTGAAAGGGGTGAAACTCCTTCACAACAAGCATCGACTAACCAGAGATTTCCATGTCCTAGGTTTTGATGCTGTTATTTCTTGCAAAGCCCGAATTGTTCTCTAATAGACAACCAGGGTAATTCTCCTATGATCGAATGTCGGATGCCTCATGATTAGGCAGACAGTTTTATCTTTTCGTTTGATCCTCAGCCAGTGATCTCGACTTCACCCAGATAGTCAGGGATTATCCTGATGTTTAGTGAAGTCACTTCTCTCCCTCCCAAGCAGGAAATTGAATTCCACTACAATCTTATTCCTGGAACTCAATCTGTAGTCCTTCCCTCCCGGACAAATGGTTTCTATAAATGGTTAGTCATCCTTTATGGATTAACCAATACTCCTGCCTTCTTCGTCGATCTCATGAATCGCGTTTTTCCACAATGTTCTCAACCTGGTTTTCGTTGATGATATTTTCATCTTTTCTAAGTCTCGGTTGACCCGGTTAAGGTTGCCCGCGATTAGTATAACCTACCAATCTTTTCTCTTCTATAACTTAATTACCTTATCATCCTTTCGAGCTATTTTCGTTGTTAGGACTCTCTTTGATTAGGATCACTCTAAATTTGAATCTCTATCCTTGTTTTGAGAACCATTCTTGAATCATCCTGCGAGGGAGTGTATTTGTAATTAATATAAAAATGTTTTATATTGTGTTGTTTGAGTTGTTAAGTTTGAATTTTGGGTTTCGATCGGTTCGTCTGGCCAACTCCATCGATAGGAATTCCAAAACACTTGAACATAACAAACTGACACAATATTGTTTTCAAAATTGGTAAATGAAATAATTTTATGTATGATTATATTTTATATATAAAAAGTATAATTTTCTGAAATTGGATAGTTAAATGAATTGGTTGGTTAGAAATGATAATACTAGATTATCATTGATTATTTTGTCAACATTTCAAAACCATTAACTATTGTTATATGTTATAAGAAGTTGGAATTTTTAAACATGGTTTATAAATTTGTTTTTGAAATAAAATGGATTTAAAGTAAGAAATTGAGAATTTAAATTTTCGGTGTTTTCTAAATTGGTTTTCAAAGTTTGAAAATATATTTGAAAGTATTCTGAATGGAAATGTTTCCAAAGAATTTTAAAAGAAGTAAGTCAGCACTCTCCCCTTTTGTCGTTGGAAAATAATTTCGATGATGGCTGCAGCATCATCGACATTCATTTTCGAGTCTCAAAGTGGAGAGACCATTTAGTAGCTTTGCTACATTTTGGTTTTGGAAAATGAATTTGATTTGAATTTCTTGAGTATGATTTGATTTATAATATATATATATATATATTTCAAATAGTCTAAAGTTAAACCGGAAATTTAATTCTTAAATTTTGTGTTAAGTAATGGTTTTCAATTATTGATATGAAGCAAAAAATTTGAATAACTGAAGTGTCTAAAATGAGAAATGAAATTTAAACTACCTGAAACCGTTGAATTAGGATAAAATTAATTTGTATAATATTCAATTGCATTCTAAAAACATATATAATTTACCTGAAATATTCAAAAGGTTAAAATGTGTTGAGAATATGAAATTGAAGGTTATACAAGAGAAAACTTAAGTAATAAATTGTCAAACTAATTTTTGCTTAATAGGAATGTTGTAAATAAGGTAATTTGTATAGTGCTCAATTACACTCAGAACATTAATAAAACTTACCTGAAAAAGGAAAGTTTGAATGTAATGTGAATATTAATTGAATAGTATACAATATAAATGTAAGTAAAAAGATGTCCAAAAATGAAATATATTTGGTTTTGAATTAATGGTTGTATATGGTACTATATATTTCAAATCTATATTTCCTTTCTGTTACTTCTATTCTCCTATCTCGTTCCTTTTTGGGGACAAAAAGTTGAGTGGGGGAGAGTGTAATGACCCGTAAATTTTAACGATTTTTATAACGTAAATAACAAAAAATTTCGTGAAAATAAATATTTAAAATTTAGCAATGAACATTTGATATTTGGTATATGTCTATTTAAACATAACAAATGGAAAATTTTCATTGGTAAATATGAAAGTTAGTTCTGTTGTGTACTTTTCAATTTCAACTTTAAATCAGTTAATTTGATGAAAATAAAATATTTTCGAAATCTGAATATTTTATATAATAAAGATGTAAACTATTTTCTGAGTGAGATGTCATAGTTCGTTTCGTCAAATTTGGACTACTCTAGCCCCGTTTTTCTTATTTTCAGCTAATTTGCAGTAGTTTGGTAGCGAAATATCGACTTTTGATAGGATGATCGTATCGCTCATATTGGTGTACTATTCTGTTAATCTTGTCTTGCTGATCTCCGCAATATATTCATTTGTGTGTTTCGGAGTCTGGTGCAAGACGGAATCTGCAAAACGGTTAACCGTATCGGTACCCATTTTGTACCTTTTTGTTTCTTATGTCCATTCATTTGCAAAGCGTATTATACTAACAGTCAATAGCATTTTTATTTTTGAAAAATCCAACCTATGACTTTTGTTATTCCTATCCATTCAATGTAGTTTCGTTCGTTCCATTTCTATTTGTCCCATTCCAATATATTTCTTCTTTCCATTTTGATTCATCTTTGAGAAAAAAAATTATAAAATAAAGTAGGGTTTGCATTCGTTTGTTTTCTGGAACCTGTACTCATTTTCTTCCCTCCAACTTTGTTCGATTCTTATAAAAATTTATATAGCTTATAATTTATATATATATATATATTGTATTGTGAACTAAGCCTGCTCGTCTCACCATGTTGCTCCGCCTGCTTCTTCCCAAACCGAGATCTTAACTCGCCCATAGCAACGCCTCCAACCACCAAGAAGAACCTTGTCCTTGTTCCGCCTCCAGATGCATGCCTACCACCAGTGCCAACCCGACCCTATCCACCCACCATCGCCAGTCCACTTCCTTGCTTTCTTTTATTTCCATGGCCGCAACACTACAACCTCTGGCCGCCTTTCCTCTTCGACCACCAGATCCCCACACCTCCTAGCTCACGACCTTGCTTCCTAGAACCCGACCTAAGCCACATGACATCCCTCCTTATTCATCGCCAACTTCCAAAGCAACATACACTCATTATCCTCGGTGTCGTGCACCACCGAGTGAGCAGCCACGTGACAACTCCACCCTGCCCTCCACTTCTTTGTCGACCCTGACCCCACTGCCCAGCACACCAGCCACCTCACAGCCTTCAAATCTCCCATCTCCAGTTCCAGCCACCGCCTGCCAAGATCGCCACACAGCAACACCCGTCAGCATCCTCAAGCTTTCCTACGCCTCCCTCCCTCTCCTCACTCGAGTAACCCAATCACCAACAACATCCATCTTCCCTTTGCCACATCACTCCCCTGACCCAGCCTTGCAGCAGCTTGTTTTGCTTAAGTTTTTTGATTCTCAGAAGAAAAAAAGTGTTTATATAAAGAGGTATTATATACATTTTAATTTCTATTCATTTGTTTTTTTCTATAAAAAAAGAGTATATATTGTAAAGTGTTCATCTAATTTACTCATTCTAGTATTTTGTATAGCTCCAGGATCTTGATTACCTCCTCCTTCTATTTCTGACCTTGCTCATTGCTTTATAATAAATGATATATAGTATTTTGTATAGCTCCAGTAATTTCTATAAAAAGTATATGACGATTTTATTTTTTAAACATGTGTTTAAATTGAATATTGATTTTAAGAAAGAAAAATGACATATGTCTCTTTGATTTCCATTGAATCCAGTTCATCGTGCTTTGCTTTGTTTCGCCACTGTTCCGAATTGGTCGCAGCAACCTCTAGTTTGTCCGTATATCTCATTCTTATTATTTCTCTAGCCACGAAAGGTGAGCAATCACTGACGATTAACATTCTTATATATAGTAAATTTAATTTACATGAAATGACGATTGAAATATGCTGTTAAATTTGAATTGTTAAGTTATTTAATAGTTAAATATGATATGTCATTATCTGTAATTGTTTATCTGTGACATATGACACAATAACCTGTTGTATATATTATATTTAAATTTGTTACTGATCATATATGCCTGTTGTTGATATGTTATATTATTATCATATTTGTTCTCACTTTGCAAGTCCTTGTCAGTTTAGAAATTCCCTATGGGTTGAAATGATACATACCCGAACGATTTTATAGATTAGGGGAAAATTGTTATGGGTTGAAATGATAAACCTAAGCGATTTTATTAAAATTTTGGGATTGCGGGTTGAAATGATATATATCCATAAATATTAAAATTGCGATAGAAATGATAAATATCCGTATCACTTGACCATAAGATAGAAAATTATATATGAGTTTGATTTTTAAAATATAATATAAAGATTTTTGTATGTGTAAAAATTTAGATTTTAAATTATATGTTTTAGAAATTTTAGAATTTTAAGTTAAGTTGTGAAAATGTAAATTTTAAGATTTTACTTATATTTTATTATTTTTAAAATATTTAAAATAAGATTTAAATAGGTTTTATAAAAAGGTTTGATTTAATTTTATTTAATAAAAATTTAATTAACTAATATATATAAAATATATTTGAATATTTATATAAATTTATTTTAATATTTTAAATAGATTTTTTGTATTAACTTTAATAAATAAAGGATGGAAAGATGAGTTTAAGCTGATTTGTAATTTGATTTATTTAAGAGTTGAATTTAATAAAAATTGATTTGAAACTAATTGATTTTGAGATTTAAAGATATCTTTTATAACTTGATAAATTGATTTTGGTTAAAGAGGATTAAAAGAATATTTAAATTTAAATAAAATTTAATTTGAATATTGAAGTTTGATTTAAATTTGTAATTTGAGATTTTATTTAAATGTTTAACCAAAGGTGATTAAATGAATATTTAAATTTAAATAAAATTTAAATTTAAATAAAATTTAAATTGAATATTTAATTTTGATTTAAATTTGTAATCTGGGATTTTATTTAATGGTTATTAAAATGATTAAGTGAATATTTCAAGTTTAAAAATAATTAAATGTTGAATTTGGAAATATAAATGAAATTTATCAAATTGAGTTATTATGAATTGTCTGAATGTTTATACTTTGAATCCTTTTGAAATTGGAAGTGGATTAAATTGTTGTAATGACCTGCCTTTTTTGACAATTTAAATCTACGATAAACCACACACGTCAGACTCAAACCATTCAAAGGGACAGATTGTTATGGGGTAAATAAGAAAAAGGAGAGAAAGAAATAAAACAAATACAGAATCTCGCAGTGAAATGACAAAATATAATAATCAAATAACAGTTCAAGAAGCTGTTTTTCAAATACATTTGATTATTCTTTTACAACACAAAATTAAAGTTACATATAACAGGAATAAATAAATAAATACAGCGGAACAACATGATGCAGTGGAAAACATATAATAAGTAATAAGAGTACAAAATCTTCGTCTACATCCTTCAGAAAGCAGTCTTCGATAAACTAAAAAGCTCAGACTGACCCGAGCGAATTGAAAAGACAAAACACTCGAGTCAGAACTAAAAGATCTTATGTAAGTTGAATCAACAGTAAATAAATATAAGTGTAATGGCGTCAGAGATGTTTATGGGGTTTGACATCTCCTATCCAGTGTCAAATGAAAATGCAATAACTTAAGAGATGTTCGGGATTTCCATCTCCAAAGGGTCCGTTAAACTATCTACTATGTAGTACGATACGCAATTATAATATGTCTACAGTAAAGTAAAGTATTAAAATAGCGTTAAGGCGTTACCCATATCCCCCTTAACACATTTTTATATATATTCCCATAGTCTATACAGTACCGTAATTCCTCCATAAGCTGGAGGGCTATCAGAGGGCACTCCATAGGTATGGTACAAACCAAACTTGTAGAAGGCGTGATAAAGCATGCGACAAGGCACACGAGACAATGCCCAGGGTAGATATACCAATTGCACTCCCGGACTAGTGGTAATGCATAGCAGCTACTACCGCTCACCTCAGACACACTCTATTTGCACAAAAAATGGACAAACACCTCAAAGTCGTATGATTTAGTAGATCTTATGTTGTTCTTAGTGATTTGGGTGATTTATGCAAATATATGAAAAGCAGGGGCTAAACTGTAAAAAAGACACGCAGATTTATAGTGGTTCAGCCAGAATGTGCCTACGTCCACTTTATATGTTATTTCTCTTCTCTTGTTTAGATTACAAGTACAAAGCTTTGATACAAGTAAAAGAAAGTTGTTTGAAAGTTCTCTCCGTGCTTGAGCTCTCAAACTTGTTCCCATTGTTGTACCCCTACCTCTCTATTTATAGAGTGAGGCTGGGGGTAGGGGTCCTGGATGTATGTAGCTGCTAGTGGGCCTGGGCTGATGCGATCTGGCCTGGCAACATTGGCTCAGCAACGCCTTGGTTCGGTAGTGCTCCGGTCCGGTAGTAGATGGGAGATGGTCTGGTGGGACTTTGGTCCGGTGGTGGCTTTGGTCCGGTGGTGGCTTCCCCTGCCTCTGGTTCGGCAGTGGATGGAGGTAGCCGGTCCGGTGGTAGATGGTTGGATAGTAGTGGAGTAAGTTGGTTCGGTGGTATGGGAAGTAGGTTGGTTCGGCAAGCATGGGAGGTAGAGTTGATTCGGCAAGCATGGAAGAGGTTTTGATGTTCGATTCGGCGAAGGCTGCTTTGGAGTTGGTTCGGTGGTTCTGTGGTTGTGAGTCTGGTTCGGCAGTGGTAGGGATGCCGAATGAAGCTTAGGCAAGCCTGGGCGAACCTGGTGCTTCTTGGTCTTGAGATCGCCCGGGTGAGAATACACCCAACATTTGCCCCCCAAAGTAGGGCATATGCCGGTATATGCCGTGCTTTGTTTTGAAATTAATGACGTTAGCTTGGATGCTCCTATTCGGCCCAAACGCCGAACCAACCGGTCCGGTCGTCTGTGTTTGCCTATAAGTATGGGCTTCAAGCTCCTGTTATCCACACCTATTAGAAAGAGCCAGACCAAGCCTACGCCTGCCGAATGAGGTGAGCCCTCCTTCTGCCGAATGGGTTTTTAGGGAGTGGGATAGCCGAATGAACCTTGGGGCCCGGATTACCGAACGGTATATGGGGAGCTCGAATGTCGAATGAGCTTTTGCCTTGAACTGCCGGATGACTTTTTATGACTTGTGATACCGAACGAGACCCGAAGTTTGAATGCCCAATCGAACCTTGAACCTTTTATGTTTTGAACTAGAAAAATGAAATTCTAGATTGTACGCACTTGCTTGTTTATATCTCTACATCCTTTTTAACGATGTATTCTTTTGTGTTGCAGATAATGTCTCATAGAGTTGAAACCCGATCAGAAAAGAAGAAATCCTAGGACAGAGAAGATCCTTCCGCAGTGCCCCCAGCTCAGTCAGAACCGGGACGTCATGGGCCTACCCCGAGGTCACTAGTAGATGGGTACGGCCCTCAGGATGGATGTGGTTACTGCCCAGTTTACCAAGGAGGAGAAGGTGGCGGTGAAGGAGGGCATGCGGTTGCTTGCAGCTGAGGAGGCAGGCGTGTAAGTAGAGGATGATGATCAAGATGATCAAGGAGCAGATGCTGGTAAGTCTTCCTTTCTAGTCTTTTTGTTATCTTGGTTGCTTGTCATTAATGAATTCTTTCTTTGACCGGACAGGTGGGCAACAGGACAAGGATGAAACTTCGATGCAGCCAGCTCCTTGATTTGGCCTGGATATCTTTTTGTGGACTTGACATTGTTGTATATGTTAGTCTCAAAACAGTAACGTAACTCTTAGGTTGTAATTATGCTACTTGTAATAAACAACACTATTCTTGACGTGTAATTCTTTAACTTAAGCTGATTCTGTCATCTTTTGAATGCTTTTGCTAATTTGACATGTTGTATGAGAAATATAGCTATGCATATTCTTGTAATTAAATTGTGTTTGATGTCAGGTTCTTGTTTAAAACATAATTTCATGACTTGCAATGTTAGCGTGAGGTGTGAACAAATTATAGTCACGTGTTTACACATGAAAGAAGGAAATACCGCCCTTTATATTTTGCTTCTAGATGGCAGTTTGGAATGTCTTGTGTGACCGAGTATGGAATGCGGTCCAGTATCTTGCTGTGAGTATCCGCTTCCATTAGCGAATGTTTCTTATTCTGTGTCCTGTACTTCAGGGATTGTTACAGAGGATAGGAGAAAAGTTTTTTAAATAAAATTGAAATATGAGAAATAGTAAAACTTCCAATCACGGAAGGCCTTCGATGTGCTTAAGTTCGTGGCAAACGGGCTTTGTAGTCACTTTCCCTAGCTGTGGGTCTTGGAGACATTTGTCACCCATCTTACGCCTCCACGGGGAGTTAATTCTTTTTTACCACAGCCGCACTTAAGACACATCGGAGCCGAGATCGCACACAGTAACTACCCGGGCCATTATGGCCCGTAATCGTGGGTATTATCCGATTTACTATGGCCGGCTAGCGTGGGTGCCAATCGTCAACCGTGAAATGCCCCTGGCTGGCCACACCTTATGTTGGGGCTTATAGTCGGTTCACAGTTACCGGCGAGCCGAACGCCGTAATGAGCTGCCTCGGCTATAGTCGGCCTTCTCGGTGGCTTATAATCGGCTCATTACAGTTGTCTTTGAGGGCCGTCGCGAGCAATGAGTTAACCCGCAGCAGAGGGATGCCGGAGCAAAAGTGTCTCATTGGCGAGGGCATAGATTCGTATAGTACCTGTTAGGTCTTGTCCAGGAGAAGTCGCGCTGTGGAGCGCCTTGAATGGAAATGCTATTTGCACAGGATTTTGTTCAACAGAAAAGGATAAAGTTAATAAGCAGCCAAGATATAAAGGAACAAGTTAAAAAAGAGACAAGGTTTTTTTAAAGTGGTTCGGCACGAAAATGCCTACGTCCACTGATTCTCTTTGTTAATTCACTTCATATGGGCAGTGCAAGTTAAGTAAAGTATCAACGAAGGTGTTGGATGTTCCATGCCCTCTGGAACACCTCCCCGTCCACTATTGACAAAATATAAGCTCCATTGTGGAGATCTCTATGAATTACATATGGTCCATCCCAGATTGGATCTAGTGCTCCGGGGCGAGGGAAGATTCGCTTGAGGACAAGATCCCCTTCTTGTAAGGTACAATGCTTGACTTTGGAGTTGTATTGTGCTGCCACTTTTTGCTTGTGGGCTGCTGCTTTGAGGACTGCATCATTTCTTCTCTCCTCAATTAGATCCAAAGACACGTGAAGGAGTTCTTCGTTCTCTTCTGGGTTATAGTGGATCCTACGGTGGGAAGGCACGATGGTTTCAACTGGGAGCATAGCCTCCGATCCGTATGCCAAAGAGAAAGGAGTATGCCCTGTTGATGTTCTGAAAGATGTGCGATAAGCCCACAGTGTCGTAGGGAGTTCATCCACCCAAGCGCCCTTTGACTTTTCGAGTTTCTTTTTGATTAGAGTTTTCAAAATTTTGTTGACGGCTTCGACTTGTCCGTTTGCCTAGGGATACGCTACGGATGAGAAGCTTTTGTGAATTCCGTGCTCTTGGCACCAGTTGGCGAATTCCTCGCTGTCAAATTGAAGTCCATTGTCTGATATGATTTTGAATGGGACTCCGTACCTGCACAGAACATTTTTGATCAAGAAATTAATAACTTTTGCAGAATATACTTTATTCAGGGGTTCTGCTTCCACCCATTTGGTGAAATAGTCGACTGCCACTATAGCATATTTGGCCCCGCCTCGGCCCATTGGTAGTTTGCCAATTAAGTCAATTCCCCATACTGCAAAAGGCCATGGGCTGGTCATTTGAGTAACCTCAGTTGTTGGTAGCCGCGGAATTTTAGCAAACTTCTGGCATCTGTCACATTTTCTGACGAAATCTAAGGCGTCCTTGCTTAAGGTGGGCCAGAAATATCCATATCGGAGTATCTTTTTTGCTAAAGTTTGCCCTCCGGTGTGATCTCCGCAGCTTCCTTGATGAATGTTGGATAAGATTTCCTTGGCTTCCCTTCCAGCGACACACCTTAATAGGGGGTTAGAGAATCCGCGTCGATAGAGGGTGTCCTCTTGTATTGTGTAGCGGGAAGCTTTCCTCAAGATTTTCTTGACTTTGTTACGCCCGTTGGGTAGTGTGCCACTTTGTAAGTAGTCTCAGATGGGAGTCATCCAAGTTGCTTCTTCGGTTGCAGCTATCAAATTCACTTGCTCAAAACTTGGGGTCAGTTGCTTCGAGATGGCTACTGCTCCGGAAATATCACCGTCTCTCATGCTTGCTTGCTTCGCCAATTCATCGGCCTCTCGGTTCTCTTCCCGAGGGATGTGTTTGACTAAGTAGTGGTCCAATCAACTGAGAAGTAACTTGGTCTTCTTTAAATATGTTATGAGTCATTCTTCTCGAGCCTGGAATTCTCCTAGTATTTGATCAACAATAAGTTGAGAATCGCTATGAAGACACAAAGAATTGGCTCCGATTTCCAAGGCAAGTTCTAATCCAGCTATCACTGCTTCATACTCTGCATCGTTGTTGGTGGCAGCGAACTCCAACCTTATAGCATAGTGCAGCTTATTTCCCCTAGGAGTGATTATTACCACACTTGCCCCCGAGCCTTGTTCGTTTGACGCACCATCTACAAAGAGATTCCACTTGATGTCTTCTGCTATTTCCGATTGCTCCTTACTTTCGTTGGTAGTGAATTCTGCAATGAAATCGGCCATGGCGTGTCCCTTGATAGCGGTGCGAGGGTGATAGGTGATATCATACTGACTTAGTTCAATGCACCATTTAAGTAGTCGCCCAGAAGTGTCGGGATGATGGAGTACCTACCTCAGTGGTTGGTCGGTCAGAACTTTGATGGAATGGGACTGGAAGTAGTGACGCAGTTTCCGTGATGTGATTAGTAAACAGTATGCTAGCTTCTCAAGTTTAGTATGTGGCATGCTATGTCAGGGGAGATTCCGGTCATGTCAGCATGTGACCATGCAAATACATCCAAGTTGTGGCGGAGAAAGTCAATGAGTTGTTCCTTCAACTCTGTTTTTAGTTGGGACCTGATTTTCAATAGTCTACTCGAGTCATGTTTGCATATAGATACAAATTCCATAGCCTCTACAGGCTCGGCGGTGGCCTCCTCCTCCCTGTCCCTGGGGCCTAATTCATTGAAGGGATCGCTGGTATATCGAAGAGGAGGGGCTTTCTTTAGTTGCTATGCTTCCAAACTTTTTGTGCAGAGGGCAACCTCTACACTCTTCCCTTTATCCTTCCTGTGGTTGTTGCGAAGTTCAGTTACATAGCAGTCTCGAGCAACGTCCTGGTATTCCTCTACTTCCCCTACTCCATTGTCCGTTGGAAATTTCATCTTTAGGCACTATGGGGCCAGGACAATTTGGAAGTCAGACAGGGCTGGCCTTCCCAAGGAAGTGTTGTAGTTTCTTTCTTCTGATGTGTTCTTCAATCAAGTCCCGAAGATGATGGCATTCATTGGTATCATGCCCATGAGATTCGTGGAGGCGACAGAACTTTCCAGACTTCTATGCGTTATCTGATTCCTTCTTGTACGGTGGGCGTTCATATCTAACTTCTCCTTGGGTGGCAATGAAGATGTTTTTCGACGGTTTCATTCAAAGGAGTGTAAGTGTCGAATCTCGGTCCTGGCCGATATAGGCGCTTTTCTCCCTTCTTGCCCCCAGCATTGTCTCTAGAATCATTTCTTCGAACGTCCTTTGCTACAGCGGGCGCGTTGCTGTGAGTTGCCTTATTTTGTTGCCCTGACTGCCCCTCAGTGGCAGCGTCTTCAAGCCTCATATATTTCCCGGCTTCATGGAAGAAATTGGGTAAAGTAGCTGGTTTTTCTTTTGTTAGTCTTCTAGCGAATTTAGTATCCGGATGCACACCACTACAGAGGGCCATTAAGACAAGCTTCTCATCGGCATCTTGAACAGCGGCCGCTGCGGCATTAAATCGGGTTAAATATTGCTGCAGCTTCTCTCCAGGTTTCTGTTTGATATTGGATAAGGAATAAGCATCCTTGGGTTGTTCCACATGAATGTGGAACTGGCTGATAAACTTTTCTTTCAACATCTCCCATGAGCTGATGGATCCTTGGGGTAGATGGCAGAACCAGGAGGTAGCTAGATCTGCTAAGAATAGTGGAAAGCATTTGCATAGTACTCCCTCTGTTGCTCCACTCATGAGCATATGCTGTGTGTATCTCTGTAAGTGTACAACGGGGTCGGAGATTCCTTTGTAAGGTTCCATTGTTGGCATCTCCATTCTCGGGGGGTGATAGCAATTTCGATATTGCGGGCGAAAGGGCTGGTTACCCTAGTGCCTATCCCTCGATCTCTTTGATCCCGTTGGATGCACTCTCTGAACAAGCGTGCCATCCTTTCATCAGAATTTGGGGCAGATAGAAACGAGTTCGGTTCTGTTCTGTGGGATTGATTTCGTCCAGATGACCTGTAGGGATAGTACCGTCTATCATTCCTCTTATTTTCTAGTGGCTGCCTTTGGTCTTCTGGGAGCATGCTAGGGTCAGCTACAGTTGGCCCTTGCCTTGATCTTCCCATGCTGGGTTCTGATCTAAGCACTTCCTCGGGTCCAACTTCAGGCTGGATTCTAGCTCGGCCCCGTTCATTGGTGTTTCCGTGGTTAGGCAGTACGACCGGCTCAGCTACAGTTGACCTCCGCCCGGTACCTCCCCCGTTTGGTTCGGTTCCAAGCGTTTCCTCAAGCCTAACTTCGGGCTGTGCTCGATCTTGGCTCCTACCATGGCTGCTTCTGCCGTTAGCTCCTTCGAAGAAGGAAGATCTTTGTTGTCTCTGAGATCCTCCAGACTGGGATTCACCCCATGACTCAGTGTTGCAGTTGGACTCTTCAGCATCCCTTAAGCGTGACATGAGATGGTCCACCAAGGCTTCCTACTGGGACGTGAAGCGGTTAGTTACTTCAGCCACAACCCTGTCTAGATCTGCCCTAGTAATTGCTGCAGGCTGTTCTGCGGCAGGAGTGGTCGGATTTTCCCGACCTTCATTTGGTACTGCTGCTGGAGGGGGACGATTTACTTGATCTGTGTCCACTGGATCTGGAAGACTACTGGTTGCGATGTTTTTTCCTTTGTTAACATCTTTCTTCTGCTTGGGAGGCATGTTTTCCAAGCGATGAACGATGCTATTAGGAAAAAGGTTAAGTGGAAGAAGCTGAAGCTTCGAGCTTCTAGCTCTCAGTGAAAGCACCAAAAATGTTTGCACAAAAAATGGACAAACACCTCAAAGTCGTATGATTTAGTAGATCTTATGTTGTTCTTAGTGATTTGGGTGATTTATGCAAATATATGAAAAGCAGGGGCTAAACTGTAAAAATGACACACAGATTTATAGTGGTTCAGCCAGAATGTGCCTACGTCCACTTTATATGTTATTTCTCTTCTCTTGTTTAGATTACAAGTACAAAGCTTTGATACAAGTAAAAGAAAGTTGTTTGAAAGTTCTCTCCGTGCTTGAGCTCTCAAACTTGTTCCCATTGCTGTACCCCTACCCCTCTATTTATAGAGTGAGGCTGGGGGTAGGGGTCCTGGATGTATGTAGCTGCCGGTGGGCCTGGGCTGATGCGATCTGGCCTGGCAACGTTGGCTCAGCAACGCCTTGGTTCAGTAGTGCTCCGGTCCGGTAGTAGATGGGAGATGGTCCGGTGGGACTTTGGTCCGATGGTGGCTTTGGTCCGGTGGTGGCTTCCCCTGCCTCTGGTTCGGCAGTGGATGGAGGTAGCCGGTCCGGTGGTAGATGGTTGGATAGTAGTGGAGTAAGTTGGTTCGGTGGTATGGGAAGTAGGTTGGTTCGGCAAGCATGGGAGGTAGAGTTGATTCGGCAAGCATGGAAGAGGTTTTGATGTTCGATTCGGCGAAGGCTGCTTTGGAGTTGGTTCGGTGGTTCTGTGGTTGTGAGTCTGGTTCGACAGTGGTAGGGATGCCGAATGAAGCTTAGGCAAGCCTGGGCGAACCTGGTGCTTCTTGGTCTTGAGATTGCCTAGGTGAGAATACACCCAACACACTCCCATAATCAAAATCAAGGGGTGGCCACTAAAACAATCATAATGTCAAAATATAGTATCGAAGAAATGTGCCTGATAGGAGGAATGACCTCACTTGGCCCGGTATAGCTCCTGTTTTAGCCACATCAAGCTGACTCACGGGAGTCAGGGTCACGTAAATACCTCATACAGAATTATTCGCCAAACCATCCTACTTCATTTCTGGAATCTCCACCACGTACACAGTTGTTAAAGTGGTTTTCGGTATAGGCAAAGAGTATGACAATATCCGATCCCGGTCTCTTTAACAACCAAACACTTATTACACATCAAATGGTTCTTTTACATTTCGAAAGGTCAATTCACAATTGATATCAAAATATCATATTCTCAAACCATATCATTTTCAAATCATATTCGCTTCCAAAATTTCATTTACTTCCAAAATCATATCTACCTTAAAATCATATTTACTCAAATATGTCATTTCACAAAAAAGCGGTATCAATTCCAAATTCCAACTTATGTTGTATCATCATCAAGGATTAAAATATAAATACTTCAACTTACTGTCTGAAATCTTAGAAAATAGTTTAGGTAGTCATAAACAGTTTCAATAGTTTTAAAAGTAGTATAAAATAGGTTGAAATAGTTTAAATAGAAAAATAGTTTAAATGGTAAAAATAGTTCAAATAGTAAAAATAGTTTAAATGGTAAAATAGTTTAAATTTTTTTAACTTTGTTTAATTAGATTTAAAATGATTTATATAAATTTAAAATAGATTAAATGGATTTAAATTATCTTAAATAGATTTTTTAAATAGATTAAATAAATTTAATTAGTTTAAATTTGGTAAAATAGATTAAATTGGATTAAATAGGTTATAGTAGATTAAAATAAATTAAAATAAATTAAAAACAGTTTAAATTGATTAAAATAGTTAATTTAATTAAAATAATTTAAATTAGTTTAAATAGATTTCAAAGTTATACCCAAACATTTCAATAACTCAATTCCGACAAATTTATTTATATTTGACACTTCAACTTTGAAATTCCAATTTAAATCCTTTGAAAAATTCATTAAATCAATTCCAATTTCAACATTTACGTTTGGACTTTCAAAAATAATTCAGTTTATATAAATCAATTTCTATTTCAAAATACCAGTTAACCGAATTCAAATTTTAAAGAATTAAAAATCATTTGATTTAACCAATCCGGTGTCCTTATATAATTTTCTACCCTATGGTCAAGTGATACAGATATTTATCATTTCAACCCGCAATTTAAAATTTTACGGCTATATATCATTTGAAACCGCAATTGTAACAACCCGGGATTTTGTAAAAGTTAGTTATCGTCATTAGACGATTAAAATTGCTAACAAATTGCTGTTTGGAATTTCTAATCGGGTTTAAATTCTTTTAAATATTTGATTGAGAGTTGTGGGCTTTGAAATTACCTTGGCCCATGTTTGATTTTAGTTGTCGTGATATTTATCAATACCATTCCCCTTTTTGTTCACTGGAAAACCCGTTCCCCCTTATTCATTTTTCGTCGCAACCCTAAACGAAACAAAAGAAACAAAATGGCGGCCTCGTTTATTCTTCTTCGTCCCCAAATTCAAACTAGGGCTTCGTGAAATCAAGGGCGTCGATTTTGTTGTCTCGATCGATTGCAAAGGTGAGTGATCTCTTCACTCACATCTAATTCAATCGACTATTTTTATGTGATTCGAGATCTTGATTTCGTTTATATAGAGTTTGAACCCCTGGTTTTTCGTTCGTATATATTTGTTGAAATTGTCAATTTATTCATCTAGGCCGTATGATTTTGTATTGATGCTTGGGTTTCGAAATCTGACTTAGTTGATTCCTTGTTCACCAATGTTATGACTTTGATCAGTTTCTTTGAATTGTTGACATTGGTTACTTAAATTTGTTTATGTGATTCCATGACTATTGATTTCAAAAAAAACGGCATTGATTTTGAAACTATTTCACTGTTCGGCCCACTTTGATTTGAAACTGCAGTTCCATCATTTCTGTAGCATACTGTGGCATTGCTTCATATGTGTATATATATATAAGCATTCATGTTTGTATATACGTGATTGTTTGTCACACTGTTTCATATATATCTTATTGAGTTCACCCTGGCTCCTGTGTTCATTGTGATCTGCTATCACCGGCATCATCACGTCTGCACTTTGATATGCACTATATACATTCCAGTGTACCTTGTACATGACTTGTATACTTGTCTCTTCCTCTTACAGTCTGTTTCACTGGAGCACTATTGCTTGTTTTAGATTGTTGCACTTGCCTTGAGCATATGTATACTGCTGCAACTTTGTACATGCTTCGATTTGAGCTTCCATTGTTATTTTACTGATGCATGTTGTATGTATGGTCTTGAAGTCATAGCCTTTGATCGTGCCATACATGTATCATCACTTTGAAAAAAAACTGAATGCTTTGTACTGCACTTGTATTCATGTCTTTGTACATTTCATTAAGTCCAGTCTGGTGCTGTTTTGGTCGAGACTATGTTACATGACAGTTTTGACTTTGAACATTAGAAATTATTCTGTTCTTCCCTTTGTTGACATGTTTTGTCTGCAACATCTCTGTAGTGTTCACTGATTCGCACTACAGTTGATTTTGTACATTTCCCTATTAGCTTTATCCACTTAGAGTTATTTTGCACTGAGTCTTGATACATTTCATTTTCACTTGTATCAGTTTTTGTATAAGCTTGAGTCTGGTTCCATTCTGGTTCATGTTGGTCTTGTTGCAGTTTGGTCTGGCATTTGGATTTTTGCCTCTTTGAGTTTGGTTTATTTTGATTTTGGTCGAGGCTTTGCGTTTTGTTTGTGGTTTGACGCCTTCTTGAATTTTGCAGTCTTGTTGTACATGATTGCATCTTTGAATCTGGGTAGCTTGTCACTGTGTTGCACTTGCTTGACCCAGTTTGGTAGTTGCATACTTGCTGTGCACTTTTCATATCCTTCCCTTGGTACTATTCCAGTATATATATGAGTTTGATTCATACTTATGTTGTGCAATGAGCATTGCTTTGGATTTAAATTGCCTGACCACTTTGATTGTCTTTGTGGTCTGGTTCCTTCATGTTGTTGTACCTAACTCATTACTGTTTTGCTGCATTCATTGGTGACTGCAGTTTCGTTCTGTATGCAGTCTTGCCCTTGTTGGTTTGCGTTGCATTGATGCAATTGGATTTTTTTTTCTAAATACACTTGAGTTGAATCCAGCTTGTAGCTCGGAATTGACCTTGTTCTGAAAATGTGACATTATTTTATTGCACTTGAGTTGAATCCGGTATTTTGGGTTTGACCTTGTGTTTGATTGTGAACTTTCAATGTGCATTTGTGTGCACTTCGTTCATTTTGATTTGAGTTAGTGCCAGTTGTTTTTGGTTTATTTATATTGACTCTGCAGTTTCGATTTGCTGTTAGCATTTGGTGTTGTGATGATTTTATAAACTGCAGTGGCGAGGCAGTACATGCGTGCGTTAACTGCAGCCACACGGAAGTGACTTCTTATGTGATATTTCAATTGGTTGAATTGTTTTGTGTTCAATTCAATATTTGAAATGGTATTATGATTTGGTTTGATTTAATCATTTTGTGATTTTCTAATTATCTATTTGATAATTAGATTATGAGTTTCTAGTTATTTATTTAATAATTAGATTTTGTTGTTAATTGCTGTTTAGGCAATCCTGTGGTTTTCATATTATCTTCATTGATAATCTTTTTATTTATCTTTGTTGATGATTTGAATTTGCTGATTTGTTGTTTAACACTGTTTAGTGTTATATCTACCATTATCCGATTCTCTTATTGAAGGGTTGGATAGACAAGATTTCTGTGACTGTCGTCTATTTGTTATTTATTTATTATTGCTTCTGTGCATTAATAACTGAGTTTGAATTAGACTGACCCGTGTATTATTTTCTTTTGAATGTAATACTCGGGTCAGACCGAGTTATTTCAGGTTGTAGATATCCTGCTTTGGGTTGCTGCTTGAGCTATGAAGTCTCTTCATATCTTTTGAAGTAGTCGTGTCCTAGTATAGGATGATATGTATTCATGTATATTAATCGATAATGTACTTGTATATATAACTTCCAGAGTCGACGGTTGTAGTTGTATCATATGTATTGTGTCAAATGTATTGTAACTGACATCAGTTATATATATATATGAGACTTTTGTTATCTTTGTTTTGCATCTTTAGTATCTGTGTTATTATTATATATATTGTCCTAAACTATTATTAACCATCGTAGTTCGTTTTATACTGGAATTGGGTATGTCGATGGGAGTAAATAAATAAGAGATGAAAAATAAAAATATATACCACTCCTATCGAGGTAACCAATACTAGTGTAAGGCTTAACTACGGATGGCCGCTCCTATCCAGCCTTATTCTTCGTAATAATAGACAGTATTTCTTTTAATACTCGTTGTTATTGTGAGCATAGAGGTGGGGCGTTACAGTTGGTATCAAAGCTTAGGGTTTATGGACATAATATAAAACATAACTTAGATGGAACATGTGTTACAACTATTTGTCGATGTTTTTAGTTGTGCTTTGAGTCAAAACTAAAGTTTTGAAATTATGATGAAAATTTTAAATATCTTTATTTAAAAATAAAAGTGAGACTGTGTTTTGCAGATTGATTGATTTGTGTTCTGTTTATCAGAGTGCGCAGCGGAAACAGTGACACTGTCTTCGCTGAGTACAACCGATAATCTTTTTGATTTAAAAATCAAAATATGAAATTGAATTAAATTTCATTTGTTGTTTACATAGCTGTGTTTATTTTGTTTCTTCGAAAATTTCGAATCCGATTTGAGGATTCGAAGCGATTGCAGTTATGTGATTTTTGTTAAGATTTTTGCTGTTTTGAATTATCTTTATTGAAGATACATTCGAATGATTTCTTTGTTTATTTTGTAGTATACGTGCAAATTTGAGTTGCACATTACTACATAAATTTTACGTTGAGCCGGTGTTTGGTTTAAACGTATTTTGTTACCGTTATTTTTATAACGGGATTTTTACACCGATGCTAAATTTTTGAAGTGCAGTGTTTTGTGACATTTTTAATGAATGAAAATTCACTGGTATTACATTTTGATGTGAATTATTTTGATGAGATTTTGACGTATAAAAATTTCTGTCGCCTTGGCTTCAGTAACCCCAGATTTTAAAAGTGGATTTTCAAGCGGTTATTCCGCAATGCTGATTTTGAGATTCGTTTTACGATGTTTTGGGAAGTGCAATTTCCTTTTCGAAATTGCTACTGAGGTTGCTGTTTTAATCACGTGTTCTGAAAATTGTTTTAAATTTTTTACAGTTTACGCTTTCAAAAGAATGAGGAAGCAATTTAAACGCTTCAGCAAAATTGAGGACTATGAACCCTCACTTTTACTGTTTCGCTTAATTCCGAACTTGTCTGTTTGAGAACGTAAAATGTTAATTATATAAAATACAAAAATTTTACAGTTTGTGCTTTCAAAAGAATGAGGAAGCGACTTAAACGATTTAGCAAAATCGAGGACTACGAACCCTTTCTTTTACTGATTCGCTTAATTTCAGACTTGTCTGTTTGAGAATGTAAAATGTTATTTTTACAAAATCCACAATTTTGCACTTTCAAGGAAATGATGAAGAGAATCAAACGATTTAGTAAAACACGTGGTATGGGACATGTGCATTTGCTATTTCGGTTAATTCCGGACTCGTTAATTAAAACATCTGCTGTTTGATGATTTTGATGATTTTGTGTGCTTTCGAGCCACTATGTTGGACCTTCGGGTCATTTGTTGGACCTTCGAGTCATTTGTTGGACCTTTGGGTCATTTGTTGGGCTTTCGGGCCACTCTGATGGACCTTCGGGTCAAATACCAGTACTAGACCTTCGGATCACTCTACGGACCTTCGGGTCATTTGTTGGGCGCCAAAATTATGTTGAGTACTTGGTAGGCTTCGGCCATTTGTTGATGCACGTGCGGCGTAGCTAAAACTAGCCATCTGATGGGATTGATCCAACCTTTTATGTTGATTTTCTAGATTATCTTAATTGATTTCTAGATATTTGTTGTTTCTAATTATCTGCAGGTAATTAGATATTTGCTGTTATGAGATTTAATTATCGTTTTTGATAATTAGATATTTGTTGATTTCTGATTATCGTTTTTGATAATTATATATTTGTTGATTTCTGATAATTTTTTTTGATAATTAGATATTTGTTGATTTGAGATTTCTGATTATCGTTTTCGATAATTAGATATTTGATGTTTTCTGATTATCGTTTTTGATAATCGGATATTTGTTGTTTCGATTATTGTTTGAGATAATTAGATATTTGTTGTTTCTGATTATCGTTTGAGATAATTAGATATTTGTTGATTTCTGATTATCGTTTTTGATAATTAGATATTTGTTGATTTGAGATTTCTGATTATCGTTTTTGATAATTAGATATTTGATGTTTTCTGATTATCGTTTTTGAAAATCGGATATTTGTTGTTTCTGATTATCGTTTTTGATAATTAGATATTTGATGTTTTCTGATTATCGTTTTTGATAATTAGATATTTGTTGATTTGAGATTTCTGATTATCGTTTGAGATAATTAGATATTTGTTGATTTCTGATTATCGTTTTTGATAATTAGATATTTGTTGATTTGAGATTTCTGATTATCGTTTTTGATAATTAGATATTTGTTGATTTGAGATTTTTGATTATCGTTTGAGATAATTAGATATTTGTTGATTTCTGATTATCGTTTTTGATGATTAGATATTTGTTGATTTGAGATTTCTGATTATCGTTTGAGATAATTAGATATTTGTTGTTTCTGATTATCGTTTGAGATAATTAGATATTTGTTGATTTCTGATTATCGTTTTTGATAATTAGATATTTGTTGATTTGAGATTTCTGATTATCGTTTTTGATAATTAGATATTTGTTGATTTGAGATTTCTGATTATCGTTTTTTGATAATTAGATATTTGTTGATTTGAGATTTCTGATTATCGTTTTTATAATTAGATATTTGTTGATTTGAGATTTCTAATTATCGTTTTTGATAATTAGATATTTGTTGATTTGAGATTTCTGATTATCGTTTTTGATAATTAGATATTTGTTGATTTGAGATTTTTGATTATCTGATATTTTCTGATTATCTTTTTGTTAATTAGATAATTGTGTTTTCTGGTTGTCATTTTTGATAATTGGATATTTGCTATTTTTGCTGATTTTGAGATTTTCTAGTCTCCAATTGATACTAGATTATGTTGATTATGTTGAATTGCTATTTTCTATCTATCTCTGTTGATAGTTAGAGTTTGCTGACTATGAAGTTTGTGTTTTCTAGTTATTTGTTGGATAACTAGATATTTGCAGTTTTGCGAATGGTGATTTGTGTTTTCTAATTATCTTTGTTGATAATTAGATTTTGCTGTTTTCTAATTATCGTATCGATAATTAGATATTGCTATTTTGAAATTTCTATATTCTAATCATCTAATTGATAATTGAATATTGCTGATAATTGCATTTATTCAGTTTTGTCATTTTCTGATTATCTATTTGATAGTTAGATTTTGTTGAGAATGTGTGAATTTCTTTTATGGAATTGAAAGATTTCTTTGGCGTTTGTGTTTTGACCTGTATTTTTCTAGCTTAACCAGTTTATGTTAGAAAAATAATTGTTAGTGACACCTTTAATTATGAAAATTGCGGGGACGCAATTTTTATAAGGAGGGGAGTCTATAACAACCCGAGATTTTGTAAAAGTTAGTTATCGTCATTAGACGATTAAAATTGCTAACAAATTGCTGTTTGGAATTTCTAATCGGGTTTAAATTCTTTTAAATATTTGATTGAGAGTTGTGGGCTTTGAAATTACCTTGGCCCATGTTTGATTTTAGTTGCCGTGATATTTATCAATACCATTCCCCTTTTTGTTCACTCAAAAACCCGTTCCCCCTATTCATTTTTCGTCGCAACCCTAAACTAAACAAAAGAAAGAAAATGGCGGCCTCGTTTATTCTTCTTCGTCCCCAAATTCAAACTAGGGCTTCGTAAAATCAAGGGCGTCGATTTTGTTGTCTCGATCGATTGCAAAGGTGAGTGATCTCTTCACTCACATCTAATTCAATCGACTGTTTTTATGTGATTCGAGATCTTGATTTCGTTTATATAGAGTTTGAACCCCTGGTTTTTCGTTCGTATATATTTGTTGAAATTGTCAATTTATTCATCTAGGCCGTATGATTTTGTATTGATGCTTGGGTTTTGAAATCTGACTTAGTTGATTCCTTGTTCACCATGGTTCTGACTTTGATCAGTTTCTTTGAATTGTTGACATTGGTACTTAAATTTGTTTATGCGATTCCATGACTATTGATTTCAAAAAAAATGGCATTGATTTTGAAACTATTTCACTGTTCGGCCCACTTTGATTTGAAACTGCAGTTCCATCTTTTCTGTAGCATACTGTGGCATTGCTTCATATGTGTATATATATATAAGCATTCATGTTTGTATATACGTGATTGTTTGTCACACTGTTTCATATATATCTTATTGAGTTCACCCTGGCTCTTGTGTTCATTGTGATCTGCTATCACTGGCATCATAACGTCTGCACTTTGATATGCACTATATACATTCCAGTGTACCTTGTACATGACTTGTATAATTGTCTCTTCCTCTTACAGTCTGTTTCACTGGAGCACTATTGCTTGTTTTAGATTGTTGCACTTGCCTTGAGCATATGTATACTGCTGCAACTTTGTACATGCTTCGATTTGAGCTTGCATTGTTATTTTACTGATGCATGTTGTATGTGTGGTCTTGAAGTCATAGCCTTTGATCGTGTCATACATGTATCATCACTTTGAAAAAAACTAAATGCTTTGTACTGCACTTGTATTCATGTCTTTGTACATTTCATTAAGTCCAGTCTGGTGCTGTTTTGGTCGAGACTGTGTTACATGACAGTTTTGACTTTGGACATTAGAAATTATTTTGTTCTTCCCTTTGTTGACATGTTTTGTCTGCAACATCTCTGTAGTGTTCACTGATTCGCACTGTAGTTGATTTTGTACATTTCCCTATTGGCTTTATCCACTTAGAGTTAGTTTGCACTGAGTCTTGATACATTTCATTTTCACTTGTATCATTTTTTGTATGAGCTTGAGTCTGGTTCCATTCTGGTTCATGTTGGTCTTGTTGCAGTTTGGTCTGGCATTTGGATTTTTGCCTCTTTGAGTTTGGTTTATTTTGATTTTGGTCGAGGCTTTGCATTTTGTTTGTGGTTTGATGCCTTCTTGAATTTTGCAGTCTTGTTGTACATGATTGCATCTTTGAATCTGGGTAGCTTGTTACTGTGTTGCACTTGCTTGACCCAGTTTGGTAGTTGCATACTTGCTGTGCACTTTTCATATCCTTCCCTTGGTACTATTGCAGTATATATGTGATTTTGATTCATACTTATGCTGTGCACTAAGCATTGCTTTGGATTTAAATTGCCTGACAACTTTGATTGTCTTTGTGGTCAGGTTCCTTCATGTTGTTCTACCTGACTCATTACTGTTTTGTTGCATTCATTGGTGACTGCAGTTTCATTCTGTATGCAGTCTTGCCCTTGTTGGTTTGCGTTGCATTGATGCAATTGGATTTGTTTTTCTAAATACACTTGAGTTGAATCCAGCTTGTAGCTCGGAATTGACCTTGTTCTGAAAATGTGACATTATTTTATTGCACTTGAGTTGAATCCGGTATTTTGGGTTTGACCTTGTGTTTGATTGTGAACTTTCAATGTGCATTTGCGTGCACTTCGTTCATTTTGATTTGAGTTAGTGCCAGTTGTTTTTGGTTCATTTATATTGACTCTGCAGTTTCGATTTGTTGTTAGCATTTGGTGTTGTGATGATTTTATAAACTACAGTGGCGAGGCAGTGCACACATGCGTTAACTGCAGCCACACGGAAGTGACTTCTTATGTGATATTTCAGTTGGTTGAATTGTTTTGTGTTCAATTCAATATTTGAAGTGGTATTCTGATTTGGTTTGATTTAATCATTTTGTGATTTTTAATTATCTATTTGATAATTAGATTATGAGTTTCTAATTATTTATTTAATAATTAGATTTTGTTGCTAATTTCTGTTTAGGCAATTCTGTGGTTTTCATATTATCTTCATTGATAATCTTTTTATTTATCTTTGTTGATGATTTGAATTCGCTGATTTGTTGTTTAACACTGTTTAGTGTTATATCTACCGTTATCCGATTCTCTTATTGAAGGGTTGGATAGACGAGATTTCTGTGACTGTCGTCTATTTGTTATTTATTTATTATTGCTTCTGTGCATTAATAACTGAGTTTGAATTAGACCGACCCGTGTATTATTTTCTTTTGAATGTAATACTCGGGTCAGACCGAGTTATTTCAGGTTGTAGATATCCTGCTTTGGGTTGATTCTTGAGCTATGAAGTCTCTTCATATCTTTTGAAGTAGTCGTGTCCTAGTATAGGATGATATGTATTCATGTATATTAATCGATAATGTACTTGTATATATAACTTCCAGAGTCGACAGTTGTAGTTGTATCATATGTATTGTGTCAAATGTATTGTAACTGACATCAGTTATATATATATATATATATGAGACTTTTGTTATCTGTGTTTTGCATCTTTAGTATCTGTGTTATTATTATATATATTGTCCTAAACTATTATGAACCATCGTAGTTCGTTTTATACTGGAATTGGGTATGTCGATGGGAGTAAATAAATAAGAGATGAAAAATAAAAATATATACCACTCCTATCGAGGTAACCAATACTAGTGTAAGGCTTAACTACGGATGGCCGCTCCTATCCAGCCTTATTCTTCGTAATAACAGACAGTATTTCTTTTAATACTCTTTGTTATTGTGAGCATAGAGGTGGGGCGTTACAGCAATCCAGAATTAAATAAAATCCATAAAATCGCTCGAGTCTATCATTTCAACCCATAATGATTTCTCCCTAATCTATAGATCATTCGGGTATGTATCATTTCAACATATAAGGAACTTGTAGTGTTATAACATATAAAAATACAACATCCAGTCATCCAATATCAACAATCAAACATACATCACAATCATCATCCAAATCAACCAATAAACATCAATAAATTACTGATTATCATCAACAGGCATTAAATTGACAATTAAATTCAATATTAAATTAAGCGATGATTAAATGCAATAAAAGTCAGATTTAACTAGAATGACAATTTAAATATACCAAACATCGACCAATCAATTTCTAATCGCATCATAAATTTAATTTAACTAACATAAGATAGTTTAGTAATTGTGAGTGGGTTAAATACTCACCTTTGGATTCAAATCGATTTGAAATCCAAAATAAGCCCCAAATTTGAACAGTTCTAGAATTCACCCAAACCAGCATCAAAATGTTTGAAATTTCGATACGATTCCAACGGAAGAACCTGCATCCAAATCCGAGTTCGTATGAGAAAGTTATGTGAGTTAGAACATTCAGAAATTTAAATTTAAATTAAAGTAAATAATAATAAAATAAAACCACGTCACCCTTTCTCCTCACATGCTACAGG
Source organism: Allium fistulosum (assembly GCA_030737815.1). Taxonomy (NCBI): domain Eukaryota; kingdom Viridiplantae; phylum Streptophyta; class Magnoliopsida; order Asparagales; family Amaryllidaceae; genus Allium; species Allium fistulosum. The sequence continues at coordinate 934,079,960 of CM060901.1, read as the reverse complement.
AACCCTACCACCCTTGACACGCGACATCAGCTGCCACCCTACTGACCAAACGCTACCTCCATGAGTGCCTGCGCTTCGATCCAACCCCATAGCCGAGACCGCCGCGCCTTCCTCTACCATCTCCAGGCTCGCCGTCGCCTTCGGTGATTCCCAGTCACCTCCACCAGGGCACGACCGCCGCCGCTTGGAGCAAGATTCCCGGTGAATCTAGGCACGGTAGAGATGAATTAAAACCATGGATCGACTACTCTCGACTCCCTCTACACCATATCGCTTCTTGATCGTCGTGAAATCGACGATCCGCCGTCAACTCCGACAACCAACTATTAACGGCCGGGAGTGATTTGATCATTTTAGGACAAAGGAAATCCCGATTGCAAAAACGAACCATAGATTTGAGGTGCGCTCATCGAGAGCTTTGAATCGATATATAATTTGATATGGTTTGTAGGAGTTTGAATTTTCGATTTGGTTTTGATTTGCAATTGAAATTGGAATTGGGAATTAGGTTTTGGTTTGTCTGCCATTGGAATGAGAGAAGCAGATAGAATTGTACATACAAAAATGAGGAATAAAAGGCTGCTAGGGTTTGAACCGAACAATATATACCAACGAAGCCCGATAAGAATTGAATAAACATCCGAATTGATTTGGAACGACAAATATGACCCGAAAGGCCCGTTCTGCTTCCGGAACGAAAACAGGTCATCCCATATATAAAAAAAGATGTTTTCGATATTTTTAAACTCAATGGGACAGGTTTTAAGTCTTAATTCCATCGTATGAAGAAGTTAGATTAAAATCAGCTTATTTCAAATTGATTTCAATTAAATTGATTTCTACGCGTTTCGAGTCCTTACGATTAAACGACAAGTCCGATTGCTACGAAACTAGAAAACTTACAATAATTCACCGTTACAGATCCGATGAAAGTAGTTTCGTCGAAATCCGAGACAGTGGCCAAAATGGCTATTTTCACGTTAATTAAATAAATTAATATTAAATTAGTAAAATCACTTTTTAATTCAATATTTATAAACTAACAAATTTTCATCCTTTTTGATTACTTAGACATTTACAATACTTTAAAAAAAGTTTACATAAAATTTCAGTGTTAGTTATTACACTAATTACAATGTTCAACTTCAACTGTAATTAAATCCAATTAATTATAATTTAATTCCAATAAATTGATCTAATTTGGTTTCAATCTTTTTATTCAATCAATTATTACTCAATAGACATAGTCAACATTTGTTTATATCTTATTACTCAAATATTCTACAATTATCATCTTTTACCATATTAGTTGTAGTATTCCAATAATATTGAACCTTTGTTGATTTTGATATTAATTATAATTTAAAACCCTAATAACTTCATTTTTATTCGTTTCATTTTTATTGTTAAATCAATTTATTGCCTTATGAGTGTAATTGACATTTCTGTACATTTTATTACATTCCCAATTTGCAGTTATTTTATTAACTCATCTTAATGTAACATTTATTTACATTTATTTGTAATTAATTAATTAAATTGGTAACAAATAACAATTGTCACCATTTCTACATTTAATAACATTTGTAAGTTTATTATTTACAAACAAATGTTATAACAACTTACACTATACTAATTCTATCCAATTACAATTTATTGCACATTATTTCATTAATTAATCAACATTTAAATTATCAATTGCTCTTTTCATCCAATTATCCATTAATACCTACATTACTATAATTTATTTACCATTTATATCAATTATAACTCTTTAATTCTTTTAATTAATTGGAATTACATTTAAAGTAGTTATCAATTTCCTTAAATTAATACTATTTCATTTTATTCCAGTTATATTCTTATTATTAATCACAATTTTTTTTCATTCCTCTCATATTAAATCACAAAACCTTATTAAATTAACTATTTTTAATTATCGAAAATTATGGGTTGCTACATTCTTCCCCTCTCAAAACTTTTCATCCTCGAAAAGGGAAGGAAGGGAAAAGAAGGAATTAAGTAATCAACATATCTTATTCAAAATATTAAATTTATAAACAATTAATTTACATAATTAAATAATTTAAATAAAATATATCAATTTCTAACAATTAAATCTTTTATATTCAAGTTAATATAAGTTTGGAAAACCTTTCACAAAATTTTCTAAGTCCAAAATTTACTGAAAATTTCGGTAGAGTCTTCTTTATGCGGAGAGGTCTGGGAGAAATAATAATATCAATAATAACAATATATATCACATATTTTCAAAATACAATATCCCAACCATGGGAAAACAATATAATATCGCTAGAAAACCATAATCCGGGAACGTACCTATTTGTCGGGCAAAACAACGCTTAATTTATGAAACCAACAGCAGTAGCTATTGCTTCCCTAACCTGTATTTCACTTATATAATCCAAAGAAGTTAATAATTATATAATAAAAAAGGGAATATTTTAAGTTGTTTTCAACTAAATAACAAACAAAACCTCACAACATAACAATAATCATTTGTAAACAAATAGTACAAACATCGTTTTCAACAAAGTGAGCAACCATCCATCCATAGCAACCAAAACAAATGGTTTGTTCGGGTTCAGAACTTCTAATCATATAAAATGATAAATAAACTATGAAGTAAACCATACACTCAACAGTCATAGATAACTTTATAGATTATTTATATTTCTCTATACAAAATAGAAGTATCCGTTCCCAACCAATCCATAAGCAAAACAAACAAAGAATTCAACACCCTTTTTTTTAAGTTTATCTTTTTCACATCATTTATTGTTCATTGTTTTTCATACAATGACTTTCTTTAATTCACGTTCATTACTTACAAAATTTTAAATTTTCATTCACTCATGTAAGGCTTATTTCATTAATTTGCATTCTCTACTTACATAAGTTATATCCATTTCAATTATTTGGATCATAAATGAATTAATTATTGAAGTATTGTATACATTTTATTTCAATTTACTTCACATTCACAATTTAGTTTGATTTTCCTTTTTTTTCATTTACTTTCATTTTCTTATTCATATAATGTTTATTCTCATTAATTTACATTCATTATTACTTACAAAAGTTCATTTCTCCTTTATTCATACAATGCCAATTTCTTTCATTTTACTACTTTACATTCATTGCTTACATAAGTTACTTCCATTTCAATTATTAGATTATTTATTATTATGTAAGTCTCTTTACAGTTTAATTCATCATAAATAGATATTTCCTTTTCATATTCATTCTTCCATATATAGTATTATTGAATATTAATTCCATTTCTAAATCATTTCCAATGTTCACTGAAGTTATAATCATTCAATCTATATAGTATTCATTTTAATTATAAATGGTTTCAATATTAATTCAAGTTTATAATTATTTACTTACAATATTCACCTTTACCATTAAATCTAATTATAAACAGCTTAAATTGTTATCCTAAGTTTATAATCATTTTTCTTGCATTATTTACTTTTATTACATTTAATTAGTAGCATTTCAAACTATTAACTTCAGTTTATAACAATTTATAACATTAGAATTTCTTATTTATTGAAATAATTCTATTGAACACTTTCATTACCATAAGTTTACTTGTATGATATTCTATTACATATCCTTATTAACATTTCAACTTTGAATAATTTGGTAAGTTATATATTTGTTTTTAAGAATGCAATTGAATATTACCTAAGTTTCTCTTATATATTTAGTTAACATATGTTCAATGGTTACCATTTCTTATTTTCATTTCTTTTTTATTTACAATTTTCAAAATTTCAGTTTCTTATCTATTTCATTAATTATTTTAACATCAAATTTCTTATTTTCATTTTAGAAGTTTTCAATTATTAGTATAGTCAAGATTCCATTCATTACAATAATTTCAATTTCTAATTTATAGAAACTTAAGAACTAAACAACCGGGTTTCATTTCAATTATTATAAAATAATATATATAATCATATCTTACATATATATTGATATCAAACCCAACTCCCGAAATAAAAATTAAGTTTCGTTTATCAAAACAAATATGCAGTAAAACTATTACAACGGTCTTCCCACTTTTAAACTCGAAAATGAACATCGATGATGCGTGCACTCATCATCGAAATTATTTTCCAACGACAGAGAGGGGAGTACATAACTTATTTCCTTCAAAATTCTTTTAAACATTTCTTTCAAATCATATTGAAATATTTATATCTGAAAAAAAATACTTCCAAATAATACAAATATTATATTCCAAAATCTTTTAAAAGAAATTTCAAAAATCCCGAAACTTAAGTTCTCCAATTTCAACTTATATTCATTTTATTTGTAAATCTTATTTTTCGATCAATATTTATAAAATTTCTCTACCTAACAACAACATATTACATCCGACTATATCATATATAAAATCTTTTATTTTATATACAAAAATATATAATAGGAAAAACTATTTCATTTACCTATATTTCAAAACAAATATTGTGTCGGTCTGCCCTATTAAGTGTTTAGAAATCCTTATCGATGTCATAGCGTCCTATGCACCGACCAGAATTTATAAATACAAAACAGAACGAATTAACACAACACAAAACATTTTTATAACAATAACAAATACGCTCTCTCATATATATACACTCAATGATTCATTCTAGGGTATTACTAGCCTATTTTATATGACCCTACAAAGCTAAGGTTATCGCTAAACCAAAGCTCTGATACCAACTGTAACGACCTGCCTTTTTGGACAATTGAAATCGACGATAAACCACACATGTCAGACTCAAACCATTCAAAGGAATAGATTGTTATGGGGTAAATAAGAAAAAGAAGAGAAAGAAATAAATCAAATACAGAATCTTGCAACAGAATGACAAAATATAATAATCAAATAACAGTTCATGAAGCTGTTTTTCAAATACATTTGATTATTCTTTTACAACACAAAATCAGAGTTACATATAACAGGAATAAATAAATAAATGCAGTGGAATAACATGATGTAGTGGAAAACATATAATGAGTAATAATAGTACAAAATCTTCGTCTTCATCCTTCAAAAAGTAGTCTACGATAAACCGAAAAGCTCAGACCGGCCCGAGCGAATTGAAAAGACAAAACACTCGAGTCAGAACTAAAAGATCTTATGTAAGTTGAATCAACAGTAAATAAATATGAGTGTAACGGTGTCAGCGATGTTTACGGGGTTTGACATCTCCTATCCAGTGTCAAATGTGAGTGCAATAACTTAAGAGATGTTCGGGATTTCCATCTCCTAAGGATCCGTTAAACTATCTACTATGTAGTACGATACGCTATTATAATTTTTCTATAGTAAAGTAAATTATTAAAATAGCGTTAAGGCGTTACCCATATCCCCTTAACACATTTTTATATATTCCCATATTCTATACAGTACCGTAATTCCTCCGTAAACTGGAGGGCTATCAGAGGGCACTCCATAGGTATGGTACAAACCAAACTCGTAGAAGGTGGGATAAGGCATGCGATACGGCACACGAAGCAATGCCCAGGGTATATTTACCAATTGCACTCCCGGACTGGTGGTAACGCATAGCAGCTACTACCGCCCACCTCGGACACACTCCCATAATCAAAATCAAGGGGTGGCCACCAAAACAATCACAAAGTCAAAATATAGTATCGAAGAAATGTGCCCGATAGGAGGAATGACCTCACTTGGCCCGATATAGCTCCTGTTTTAGCCACATCAAGCTGACTCACGGGAGTCAGGGTCACGTAAATACCTCATACAGAATCTTTCGCCAAATCATCCTACTTCATTTCTGGAATCTCCACCACATACACAGTTGTTAAAGTGGTTTTGGTGTTGGCAGAGAATATGATAATATCCGATCCCGGTCTCTTTAACAACCAAACGCTTATTACACATCGGAAGGTTCTTTTTCATTTCAAAAGGTCAATTCACAATTGATATCAAAATATCATATTCTCAAACCATATCATTTTCAAATCATATTCACTTCCAAAATTTCATTTACTTCCAAAATCATATCCACCTTAAAATCATGTTTACTCAAGTATATCATTTCACAAAAAAAAGCGGTATCAATTCCAAATTTAAACTAAGGTTGTATCATCATCAAGGATTAAAATATAAATACTTCAACTTTACAGTCTGAAATTTTAGAAAATAGTTTAGGTAGTCATAAATAGTTTTAATAGTTTTAAAAGTAGTTTAAAATAGATTGAAGTAGTTTAAATAGTAAATTAGTTTAAATTGTAAAAATAGTTCAAATAGTAAAAATAGTTTAAATGGTAAAAATAGTTTAAATAGATTTAACTTTGATTTAATTAGATTTAAAATGATTTGTGTAAATTTAAAATAGATTAAATGGATTTAAATTATCTTAAATAGATTTTTAAATAGATTAAATAAATTTAATTAGTTTAAATTTGGTAAAATAGATTAAATTGGATAAATATGTTATAGTAGATTAAAATAAATTAAAATAAATGAAAAATAGTTTAAATTGATTAAAATAGTTAATTTAATTAAAATGATTTAAATTAGTTTAAACTGATTTCAAAGTTATACCCAAACATTTCAATAACTCAATTCCAACAAATTTATTTATATTTGACACTTCAACTTTGAAATTCTAATTTAAATCCTTTGAACAATTCATTAAATCAATTCCAATTTCAACATTTATGTTTGAACTTTCGAAAATAATTCAGTTTATATAAATCAATTTCTATTTCAAAATACCAGTTAACCGAATTCAAATTTTAAAGAATTAAAAATCATTTGATTTAACCAATCCGGTGTCCGTATATAATTTTCTACCCTATGGTCAAGTGATATAGATATTTATCATTTCATCCCGCAATTTAAAATTTTACGGTTATATATCATTTCGAACCGCAATCCCGAATTAAATAAAATCCATAAAATCACTCAAGTCTATCATTTCAACCCATAATGATTTTTCCCTAATCTATAGATCATTCAGGTATGTATCATTTCAACCCAAAAGGAACTTGCAGTGTTATAACATATAAAATTACAACATCCAGTCATCCAATACCAACAATCAAACATACATCACAATCATCATCCAAATCAACCAATAAACATCAATAAATTATTGATTATCATTAACAGGCATTAAATTGACAATTAAATTCAATATTAAATTAAACGATGATTAAATGCAATAAAAGTCAGATTTAACTAGAATGACAATTTAAATATACCAAACATTGACCAATCAATTTCTAATCGCATCATAAATATAATTTAACTAACATAAGATAGTTTAGTAATTGTAAGTGGGTTAAAACACTCACCTTTGGATTCAAATCGATTTGAAATCCAAAATAAGCCCCAAATTTGAACAGTTCTAGAATTCGTCCAAACCAGTGTAGATATGATCAAAATTTCGATATGATTCCAATGGAAGAACCCGCGTCCAAATCCGAGTTCGTATGAGAAAGTTACGTGAGTTAGAACATTCAGAAATTTAAATTTAAATTAAAGTAAATAATAATAAAATAAAACCACGTCACCCTTTCTCCTCACACGCTACAGGAACCCTACCACCCTCGACATGCGACATTAGCCGCCACCCTACTGATTAAACGCCACCTCCATGAGTGCCTCCGCTTCAATCCAACCCCATAGCCGAGACCGTCGCGCCTTCCTCTACCATCTCCAGACTTGCCGTCGCCTCCGGTGATTCCCAGTCACCTCTGCCAAGGCACGGCCGCCGCCGCTTGGAGCAAGATTCTAGGTGAATCAAGGCACGATAGAGATGAATTAAAACCATGGATCGACTACTCTCGACTCCCTCTATGCCGTAGCGCTTCCTGATCGTCGTGAAATTGACGATCCGCCGTCAACTCCGACAACCAACTACTAATGGTCGGGAGTGATTTGATCATTTCAGGACAAACGAAACCCCGATTGCAAAAATGAACCACAGAATTGAGTTGCGCTCGTCGAGTGCTTCGAATCGATATATAATTTGATATGGTTTGTAGGAGTTTGAATTTCGATTTGGTTTTGATTTGCAATTGAAATTGGAATTGGGAATTATGTTTTTGTTTGTCTGCCATTGGAAAGAGAGAAGCAGATAAAATTATACATACAGAAATGAGGAATAAAAGGTTGCTAGGGTTTGAACAGAACAATATATACTAACAAAGCCCGATAAGAATTGAATAACATCCGAATTGATTAGAAATGACAAATACGACCCGAAAGGCCCGTTCTGCTTTCGAAACGAAAACAGGTCATCCCATATATCAAAATAGATGTTTTTGATAATTTTAAACTCAATGGGACAGATTTCAAGTCCTAATTCCATCGTATGAAGAAGTTAGATTAAAATCAGCTTATTTCAAATTGATTTCAATTAAATTGATTTCTACGCGTTTCGAGTCCGTACGATCAAACGACAAGTTCGATAGTTACGAAACTTGAAAACTTACAATAATTCACCATTACAGATCCGATGAAACTGGTTTTGTCGAGATCCGAGACAATGGCCAAAATGGCTATTTTCACGTTAATTAAATAAATTAATATTAAATTAATTAAATCACTTTTTAATTCAATATTTATAAACTAACAAATTTTTATCCTTTTTGATTACTTAGACATTTACAATACTTTAAAACAAGTTTACATAAAATTTCAGTGTTAGTTATTACACTAATTATAGTGTTCAATTTCAACTGTAATTAAATCCAATTAATTATAATTTAATTCCAATAAATTGATCTAATTTGGTTTCAATCTTTTTATTCAATCAATTATTACTCAATAGACACAGTCAACATTTGTTTATATCTTATTATACAAATATTCTACAATTATCATCTTTTACCATAATAAATGCAGTATTCCAATAATATTGAACCTTTGTTGATTTTGATATTAATAATTTAAAATCCTAACAACTTCATTTTTCTTGGTTTCATTTTTATTATTAAATCAATTTATTGCCTTATGAGTGTAATTGACATTTCTGTTCATTTTATTACATTCCCAATTTGCAGTTATTGTATTAACTCACCTTAATGTAACATTTATTTACATTTATTTGTAATTGATTAATTACATTGGTAACAAATAACAATTGTCACCATTTCAACATTTAATAACATTTGTAAGTTTATTATTTACAAAGAAATGTTATAAAAACTTACACTGTACTAATTCTATCCAATTACAATTTATTACACATTATTTCATTAATTAATCAACATTTAAATTATCAATTGCTCTTTTAATCCAATTATCCATTAATACCTACATAACTATAATTTATTTAAAATCAATATCAATTATAACTCTTTAATCCTTTTAATTAATTGGAATTACATTTAAAGTAGTTATCAATTTCCTTAAATTAATACTATTTAATTTTATTCCAGTTATATTCTTATTATTAATCACAATTTTTTTTCATTCCTCCCAGTTATATAACAAAACCTTATTAAATTAACTATTTTTAACTATCGAAAATTACGGGTTATTACAATTGTAGTTCAAACCTGGATTTGAAATCAATATAGATTAAAAATGGTTTAATGAGAATTTGAATTTGAATTGAAATTGTTGAACTGAGATTGAATTTTGGAACTAAATTTTGATTTGAATTGATTTGTTAAAATGGAAGAAACAATTCTAATTTGAAAATTTATTTTAATACATAAATTATTTTCAATATATAAACTATGTTAATATACAAACTATTTTAACCTATAATCTATTTTAAATATAAACTATTTTAATATATAAACTATTTTACCTATAACCTATTTTAAATATAAACTATTTTCAATATACAAACTGTTTAAGTTAGAACTGTTATAATTTAGATTTGATGGATTTAAATGCGAATATTTTGATATGATGGTTTAACTATTTTGTGGTTGTGATTTCAAAATTAAATATAATTTCGAAAGCGATATGATTTCGAAAGTGAATATGATTTCAAAAGTGATATGAATTTTGGAAAAAATATGATATTTCGATTTGAAGTATGAACTGTTTAAAATATAAATGACCATAGTGTGAAATAAGCGTTTGGTTGTTAAAGGGACCGGGATCGGATATTGTCATACTCTCTACCAATACCGAAAACCACTTTAACAACTGTGTACGTGGTGGAGATTCCAAAACGAAGTAGGATGGTTTGGCGACGATTCTGTATGAGGTATTAACGCAGCCCTGACTCCCGCGAGTCAGCTTGATGTGGCTAAAATAGGATCCATGCCGGGCCAAGTGAGGTCGCACCTCCGATCGGGCACATTTCTTCGATACCATTATATTACTCTGTGATTTCATTTGGTGCACCTTTGATTGATTTTGGAAGTGTGTCTCGAGGTGGGCGGTAGTAGCTGCTATGCGTTCCCACCAGTCCGGATCCGCAAAACGGTAGAATCCTACCCTGGACATTGCCTCGCGTGCCTTGTCACATGCCTTATCGCGCCTTCTACGATTTTGTTTTGTACCGTACCTATGGAGTGCCCTATGAGTAAACCACCGGTTTGGTGGAGCTTACGGTACTGTATAGACTACGAGAATATATAAAATGTGTTAAGGGGGATATGGGTAACGTCTTAGAGCTATTTTAATAGTTTACTTTACTATAGAAATTATCTATGCAGCGTATTGTACTATGTATGTAGATAGTTTAACGGATCCTTAAAGGATGGGAATCCCAAACACATCCTTTAAGTTATTTTGTATTTCAGTTGACATTTCACTTGAGTTGAAATTACTGGTATAAGAATGTTATTCCTGACTCGAGTGTTTTGTGTTTTGCTTTACGCTCGGGTCAAACTGAGTGTCACGACATTTGAGACTTACCTTTGGATATTGGAGCTTTGTTTGAAGATCTATCTATCCAGCTTTCAGTTATTTCAGTTTATTCCAGTCATTTATGTTCAGACTTGTTAGTTGCTTATGTATTAGAGATTCATTTGTATTTGAGATTGTTGTATTTTGTTTCAGACTCTGATGTTTTATAGTAGCTTCATGAACTACTATTTATCTATTCCGCTACTTATTGTTGTAATACTCTGTGTCTGTGATTATGTGATTGATTTATTTACTATATATGCTGAGTTTTGCCAAATATAAATTAACAATATGTTGTTTTGAGCAATTCAAGTCTGACATGAGTGGATGATTGTCGATTTAAAGGGTTCGAAATACCAGGTCGTTACATTAAAACAATTAAATCTAACCAAATCCAGTGTCCGTATATAGTTTTCTAACCTATAGCCAAGTGATCATTTATTTCAATTTTAATTACATGTATGGATATATATCATTTCAATCCATATTTAAATGACATAGGTATATAGCATTTCGACCTATTTCTTAATTCATTTCAAATATTACAAGTGACAATTTATAAGATGTCAAATAATAAATAGGATAATAACAGGAATATATCAAAATAAATGACAACCATACATCCAACACATCAATCATTCAATAGGCATCCAATTACAATCAGCATCCAAATCAACCAATATATCATAACAGTTACTAATTATCAATTGTTAGTGTTTAACTAGAAATTAAATTCAATATTAATTTAAATGTCAGTTTAATTTAATATAAAATTCAAATTAATTTAAACGCCAATTTAAACTACTAAATAGCAATCAATAAAATTTTATCACTTCATAATTTTAATTCAACTAACATAAGAAATTTTAGTATCGCGTGAGTGGGTTAAATCACTCACTTTTGATTTAGAGCCCATTTAAAATCCAACAAAGGTCCAAAATTTCAACAGTCTCCAAATTCAACCAAACCAGTTTCATATTGTTTGGAATTTTGATACAAGTCAAATGGAAGGAACCACGCATCAATCAGAGTTCGTATGCAAAAGTTTTGAAGGTTAGAACATTTAAATTTTAAAATTGGATTAAAATAAAATCAAGGGCAAAATGGAAATTAGCTTTACCATCTCTAACCCTCATGGTCCAACAGTAAACACAAGACCCAACTTAGCCGCCAACTTCCCTCGTCGAACGCCGCCGCCACCTGCGCCTTCAACTAGCTTCGACCACGCCATCGAGACCGGCGCCTCTTCCTCCACCTCCAGCTTGAAAGCTGACCACTCCGGCCTCACCAGAAGAGCTCCGCCACCGCCGCCTTTATCGCCTATTTCTAGCAAACTCGTGGCGATCTGCGGTGATCGGCCAACACAAATCAACACCATTCGCAAGGCTCTACGCCCTGGTACCCTCCGATCGCCGTATAATCAACGATCCACCATTGAATCCAAACCCTAGAATGAACGGCCAAAACTTCTTCGCTGATTTCTAGACAAACGAGCCTCTAACCAAGAAACGAATTGCAGTTGTGGATTCCATTCGTCGAGAGCTTCACTACGATATATAATTTATAGGGTTTGAGCGGTTTGAATTTTTGAATTGAAATTGAAATTGAAATTTAGGGTTTGGGATATTGACCATTGAGAAGGAGCGGATTAGAACTGAAATGAATAGAATAGAAGGTTGCTAAGGTTTCATAATAGCATATATACAGACAAAGATGGACAAGAATAGATGGAACAGATCGATTGGGCCAAAGCGATAACAAAGGCCCGAAAAGCCCGTTTCATTCCCGAAACGATAATATGTCATCCTATATGTCAAAATATAGGTTTTTAATAATTTTAAACTCAATGAAACTAATTTCAAACCCTAATTCTATTGTATATAGAAGTTAGCTTTAAAAAAAAATCAAATTATATTTATTTTTGTATGTTAATTTAACAAATTATTATTAAACCGATTTAATCACTTTTAAATTCTAAATTAAGTGTTTCCTACCATCATCCTTAATTAAACAGGAATAAATAATCATTGAAATACAATTTTCTATGTTAAATCCAAGATTTAAATATTAAATTAATTTCAACATTTAATTACAACCGTAATAAAATCCATTCATTATATATTAAATTTCAAACAAATTCTGTTATTTTGATTTACATTCTTATTATTAAATCAACAAATACCGTGTGTGTCCATTAAACATAAGTTTCCTTTATTACACTCATATTCTACAGTAACGTCTTTGCTCATATTAATTGAAATTTTTAATTACATTAAATTTCATTTTGATTTCCAAATTAATTTCAAACTGATTTAAAAATGAGATGAGAAATAAAACAATTGTTATACGTTAATAATTAATATCTATCAACTTATTGTTTACAAACAAGGATTATATATTACTTACCACATAACTGATTTCACTGTTTTATACATCATTTATTTTATTCATTATTAACCTTTATTTTTACAATTGATTGAAATTACATTAAAATAGTTATCAATTTCATTCAATCAAGATTATTAAATTATATTCTAATATGCATTACCATCTTTTATCTTAAATAAATTTTTCGATTTAGAATTTATTTAAAATCAAGTTATATATTCCAACAATTTTCCATTAATAAATCATAAATTTTAATTTCTAACAATATTAAATTCCAAAGTCTTATTAAATTGAATATTTTTAATTATCAAAAATACGGGTCGTTACATTGTACGCATTTTTTATAAAAAAGAGACAACCAACGTTTACAACCCAAATTATCCTAAAATGAAAACAAATGTTGGAAGAAAAATAACAACAACTACTACTAATCCTAGCTACTACCTACGAACTGTAGGATGGTCTTGATTCCTTGTGGGAGCTTGAGCCATTACCGCGACCCCTGAATGGTAGCAGCTATGCACCTAAGCTCATGGCCCTGCTGCTCGGCTCGTATCTCCTGTAGCTCAGCCTCGATCGAGAGCTGAGAGTCTCGAGTCGCCATAAGTTCAGGGCTTTATAGCCCTGCAGCATCTTGCCCTATTTCCTGCTTCACCTACTCTACAGCCTCATGTGCTCTACCTCAACCCGCACCTCCTCAATCCCCATCCTCTTTAGGAAGGACCTATCAAATGGGGCAGGGGGCCTTCCTCTAGACCCACCCTCCATGGAGGTTCACTTCGCATCGTCTAAAGACGCAAGTGAAAAGATGACAATACAGAATGTAACTCCGTGGAGTTCCGACTCTTGGGTCTACATGGTTGCTTATGATGGCTCGAGCCCAGTTCACTGCTATACCACCCATGACGGCTAGGTGGCCTTTTCTACCAACAGATAAATCTAATCAAAACTCCCCGTCTTGGGGATGATGTTCTTATGAACGTTTGTGAGGGATGGGGGAGGATGTGGCTTACATGTTGTCTAATCTCCAGACACCAACCGCTCTATGAAAGATCCGCTGCACAATCTCTAGGTCGATGGTATCTATATTAGCCAAATCCACTTCAACTGCGGATATCTCCAAGATGTCTCCTAAATCACCATCCATCGGAGTAATCTTCGTCCCCTTCACCTCTGACGTAAAGCATCAATTAGCTGCATGTAGTGCGGGTTGCACTCTTGCTCGAATGTTTCATGACTCAGGATCGGTGTCAGTCCTAAGGCCATGAATAGCTCCTCTAGGCCATATGCATCGAAGTCTTCAAATTTCATCGGTCGTATTTGCTAAAGCACGAACTTTGCCAAGGCTTCATAGGTGGAAATTTGTCCGTGGTCTCCTTGGAGTCAGGCAATCTCTTAGGGAGTGAGATTCGAGTGGTGTGAAGATGCGCCGACGGTTCGTAGGGTGCCATAGATTTCTTGGGGAACGAGGAGGGGTTTGATTTTGGGGTTTTGGGGGCTGGATCTGGTGACGATAGTGGAGCTTACTTCAGGTGCTTTCAGGTGCGTGCTAGTGGGGTCGTATTTAACATCGGTGGTGGCGACTGAGTGGGATAAGAGAGGGAGAATGGAGGAAGAGGAAAGGAGAGGAAGACGGGAGGAATGGGGCTAGTGCGTTCTTAAAATCCAAAGAGTAGTCGACCGCCCTAGATATGCTGGTCGACCGCCTATTTTTGGGCTGATGACCGGTTGCTGTTTCCGGCCCTGGTCAAACCTTGACCCTGTTCAGGCCGTGTAAATATAAATTTATTTATAAATCTTATTACTATTTTCATATTGACCCTATTCAGGCTTTAGCCAATCCCTTGGTCATCGGGCTCTTTTCTCCCTTCATTTACTTGCCTCTTATAAATTTATTTTTATAGTTCTCCCTTTTCATTTGATTATTGCAGTGCATTCACCTACTGCCTTAGCCGTTAAACTTCCCTCTATATCATAAAAATGTTTCATCTTTTTTTCTTCATATTTTCCTTACATAGGAATTTTTTCTATCTTCATTGTCGAGTATTCTTACTCTTCCATTCTCTTTTTACCCCATTTAAATCAAGTACCATTTTCATTTATCAACCACTTAGAATTTTTTTTAAAACTTTCGTATTTACAGAAAATAGAAAAATCCTCGGGCCAACTATACGCCCTATTTCATGTTTGTTTTAAGAAAAGAGATTACTAGTTTTTTTTCAAAAACTATCTCTCTCAAAATTCTAGTCCGTTTCCAACTCCACCTAGAAATTCTTAAAATTTTCTAAATTTTCAAAAGTCAATATTTCCTCAAGAATATATTTAAAGAGTATTTTTGACTATCAAAAATTTAGTATTTACTTACTTTTCAAAACAATAGCATTTTAGTGGTAGGGTTCTTTTATTTTTTGTTAAATTCTTTAAAAACCATTTCAATCATTTTCAGAAAATTCTTTTATTAAAAATTTTCATATGGGGTTGGACTCGGAAGTGGATTTTATTTTTCCTTTCTTTTGGACTTTTCTTCTTTTCCCTTTATTCTTAACCTCTTCTTATTAAGAATATATATTAACATCCGGCTACCTTTTTTTAAGGTGTTCATTACACACCCTCTTACGAGAACTTACTCAATTCTTTTTATACATTACTCCCCATCCGTTTGGATAAAATGTAAGTCGTCAATCGTTAATCCAATGAAATCCACAATCATAGGGCAAGTTAGGCCTAGCGAAAGGAGTCAAGCACCATCCAGCTTTGAGGACCCTTTTATAGTTCTATACGTCGTAATCATGCTCTTTTTAAGCCAACAACTTATGTTATGGCCTATACCTCGTGGGGTAATCGGGGTAGGTTCATAAACTTTAACTCAATATATTCTCTTCCAACTCATAGTTGCGTTATCTAACTTTTCAGAATATGGTCGCGATACTTCTATGGTCGGAATTTGCAGAGTTTGATGCATAGTACATATATAATTATATGTAAAAATACAAATACATTCACTCAGCGTATCATAATTATTAAGTTTGATTAACCTAAGCTCTAATACCAAATGTAATGACCCATACTTAATGGGCCTGATTTTTGACTGAATCAGAAACCTAATTCCACTAGAGTATGGATCGTTGGCATTGGTAACCTGAAATAAACATAAGTATATCAAAGAGCTATCTACATGAACTCACAGTGGCATAGAAAAATATAATAGAACAGTTATACCGACTAAGGCTAGTACATTGGAATCAACATTATTCCTTGGATATATAATTGCCTTGTCAGTTCCGAGCATGAATGGGAAGACCTGTCTACATACTATTCCCATCATGCACCAGTATCTTGTCCATTTAAGTCTATCCTCTAGGTTATAATGAGGAGGAGTTAAGAACAACATTCCGGTGATTGATAAATTACATACTCTATCCATAACACTCGATTATATCGATTGATTTCTGTTTAAGTATTATGCCTATTATTCATGGTTTATCCGTTTAATTCCATATGCATGTCGCGTATGATATATTCAATCTCCCCGAGGTGTGACTATGTATATGCATTTATATACATATATAAACATGACTATAGTCCCTAAAAATATAACCCTGACCACTTAGCACTTCTTAAATTGGGAGAAGCCAGGTCCATAAATTTAATACCTTAATTAACCCTGAAGCGGGCCCTCCATAATCTAATCGATAGTCAACCGCCCTAACTATGAAGGCCGATGGCTCCTAGACACTATTTTATATTTTAGTTAGACATATTACTAATGCATCTCAAAAACTTATCTAAGGGTTGACTAGCCCACCTATGACTAAAAACCAATCAATTAAACTTTGAGTTCCTTGTGTATTCCATACGGATTCTATACTAGTAGGAAGCGAAATCCATCAAGCCGTAACCTAAGTCTTTGATAACGACCACTCGGGACAGTAGGTAGTCAAAGCTTATGTGCCAGCCCTACTTCAAAATATTGGCTTATCAACAATACTGACATGGCACGCCGACCCCCATAGCTGAAATCTCGTTTAGACTTATCTAATACAAGTTAAGGAAAATGCCCACTCTATTTTAATACCTCTTGTTTGGAAATGAAGCAGATCCCATATCCCAATTAGGCACCATCATAGGTTATTTGAGACTTCGTAAATGGGGATAAAGCAAACCCAATGACCATTTAATACCTTATTCCTTGAAGTAAACCCCTTGACCTCCCTAAAGGTACCGAGCTATTTAATACTTCAAATTTGAGGTGAACTCCTTGGTATATTTTCCTACACCTATATAGGAATGTATATCCCCCTTCCATGGGTCTTATAGTTAGAGATGTTCCACATCAGTGGTATATACACACAACTGTGGGTAGCCTCTCGTGGAGGGCAGACTACCATTGTGTAACTCTACCGACCTCGCATCTCTAGCCCATCCAAAGTTATATAAGTAATCTTAGTATCTAATTCACACCCTTCAAAAACATATTATTAAGGCCATATAATTTCAATTATGGAAAATAATCCGCCTCATAAGTCCATTTATTAATATTTATT
Organism: Allium fistulosum; assembly: GCA_030737815.1. NCBI lineage: Eukaryota > Viridiplantae > Streptophyta > Magnoliopsida > Asparagales > Amaryllidaceae > Allium > Allium fistulosum. Next base: position 934,062,149 of record CM060901.1, on the reverse strand, counting down.
CACTTACTTACTATGAACTTATACTTATTTTATACGTTTATTGCCTTTATTTTTCATTTCCATTTATGTCATTTTAATGTCATTTATTTCTTTACTTCCAATTAATTATCCCTTATAAATTGATCACTATTACTCAGATCAGACAATCACTAATGACATGTATTAATCATTTCAAATTTAACTTATTGTGCTATTATGTTTTCTCCATGAATGTCATATTTAATTCTATAATTAATCCCATTAAACACGTTTATGTCACCATATGATTTCTGTAACTTCCTATCAAATCCGCATTTATTGTCCATTAATATTGTAATTACTGCCCCTTTTACATTATAGCCCCCTAGTCCTCTAGTTTATTACTTTATTTATATTTTACATTTTATTGCAACTAATACAATAACAGACATATTTATTTATTAAATTCATCTTTTACTTTGTACGTATATATTTAATTGGTAAATTGGACCATACATATTTCTATTTTTAACTCTTTAATTTCCACCTTTAGGAATTTCAGAATTACTTATGTGTAAATTGTACAAAAAATATTTTTTTTCACATTTTTATATATTTGAGTTGTCCTTCCTCAAAAAAGAAATTATTACCGCTATAATTTTCCACAAAATACCTAAAAGTGGCACTTTAGCTTGGTTTGAAATTACAAGGAATTTTCTTTTTTCATTTTTATTAAAATAGACAGTGCACTTTAGAGAATAACATTCGTATTTTACACATCTCTTTCATTTAGGCATATTTCTTATTATTCCAAATGATGCACTTTTTATACATAGTTGTGAAGTTAGACAATCTATGGAAATTTACACGGAAATAGATAAAACTAAATTGTACGTTTAATACTTCCAATAAATTTATATATATATATATAACTTTACATTCTAAGTCAAAGTAGGTCATTCCAAATGAACGCTAAACAATTCACAACCCAATTAACATAAATTTGTAATAAACTTCATGATCTTATCAACATCATACTTTAAAATTTTCAGGGACTAATTTCCCAAAATTTCCAAGTTAGGGTGTATAAGTCATCCCATCACAATTACATAACTTACAAAATATGTAGGTGAGATTTCAATTAGATACATTCATTTTAGGCCTACAATTCAGTGAGCCTTGCATAAGCGTAATAATGGAAAAAAATTCAACAATATATATTTCAATGTTATATACAAATCATATAATTTCTCACTCACTTTTTTAGCTTTCCAAATCCCCATATCCAAATTCATTTCTGTCATTGACTTCCTTTTCCTTTCCAACCCAAAAATATGTAAAAAGATGCATACACATCCATTAGAATTACAGATTTGATAAGAGATTTGAATTGAGGGCAGTTTATAGTAAAATTTCAGATTTTACCTCTTTCGTAGAATTGGTTTACCTCCTCCTTACTTCTTTTTTATTTTCTGCCTTCTTCAATACACACACACACACATACACACACACACACATACACACACATAATTTTTATTTTTATAATTTCTAGAAATGGGTAAGACGAGAAATGGCAGAGCTTCATTGCTATATTCAAAAAATAGAATAAGACAAGTGAGGGGTTAGGCCTTTATTTATAGGCCTGAATCAATTCAGTCTGCTCGATTAGGTTTTATTTAATTTCAATAAATCTGGACCCTTTGGCCGAGGTTCAGGGCATGATGGCCCTAAGCCGACCAGTCAACCGCCCTATTAATAGCGGTTGATCGACTCTATTAAGCTATCGACCCGTGGTCTTTGTATTGTTTAACCATTAATGTTATATAACACTATTGAATTTATTATTACTTTAATCTTCGAATTATTTTTGATTAAAAAATTACAAACACTAATAACTTCTTCGTTTGAACTCCGATCGTGAAGCTTTATATATGAAAGTTGCTTAGAAGCGTACCATGAACGCGATGGTATAAGTTTCGTGGCCAATTCCGACATTTGCTCAAATTCCATTTTTGAGCCTTATTTAATTATTTATTAATTCCTTTTAGTTTATTCACTACAAGAAAATATGCCTTTAACTGCATTAATCGGTAGTGTTTCATGTTATATGCAACCATTGACCTATCTAAAATATAAAAATTAAGGTATAAACGCGGCCAAATCATTCCCGCCATTAATCCAGTGAAATTTGCTAAAATTTTAGGTTGCCGCTCATAATTTTTCTTATCTTCCCTGAAATGAATCAAAACCCTCAAAAAAATCTTCCTCCTTTTTTCTTTCTCATACACTTTTATAGTTTCACAGAACCTTCATCTCATATGGCCAAATCATCCCCGCCATCAAATCCCGTAACTTCATCTACCAAAATCACTTCGCCTCTGGATTCACCCCCAAATCGATTAATGAAGAGAAAAAATATTATAATTTCACGCACGAGAAAAGTTAGCGCTGCTGGCAATAGAGGAGGTCAACAACATAATGAGGAAAACACACAGAGGAGAAAGCATGCGCGTAGGCGACTGAGTGATGAGGATGGTTTTATGGTGAGGCTTGGCTGAGGATTTACTGCTGGCGACTTTGGCATGGCAACAAGGCGATTTCGTCCAAGTAATTTTGAGGTGATAAAATTTAAAGTGATGTTCTTATACCAATTCGTGAATTTATCATATGTTTCTGTGAATGTTTAACTATGCCGATGGGTGGCTATATAATTGTTACTGTCTGTGCAAATATATGTTTTGAGTTGTAAATTTATGATGTTTACTGAAGTTGTGGTAAATTTGCTTTCTTTTTCTCCTTTTAATAAAAGTTGACTGTTGTCGGATCATTGCATCTACTACGAACTCCTGTGATTTCAAGTTGTAACAAATTACCAATGATAGAACAAGCATTTATGTCCACCAATCTGTTACATGTTCCACTGTCGGTGGCAATGAAAATATAACTTTATTCATACAAATTGCATGGAAAGATATAAATGACCATAACTTTATGTTTTCTCAAAATGTTCTTCATAAGTAAAATGGCAGTTGGATCACAAAACCACAAGCTTCAAGTAGAACTAAAAAGTTTTATATAAACTGACAAGCTTCAAGTGTATTAAAGATATAAAAAGTTGCAAAATTGTCATGAATAAACTGGGTATGGGGATAAATAGGGTGAATTATTTGTGGGTCAGATATCTATTGGTGCTTGTTTTTAGAGATGCAGATAATCTATATGTATTAACATGGTGTCAAATTTGTGCTGGTAAAAATATGTTCTATAAAAGAGGGAATAATCATGTTTTCATGTAAAGGCAGATGCTTTAGCAAGGATGTTACTAAAATAGGATCACTTGGAGTTGATATACTAGTTATTTCTTCTTCTTTATTGTTTTCACCTATCAGAGGTGCAAGAATGATGAGATCTCAAGGTAAACATTTTTGGTGGAAATGTATTAATATCCTTTATAATATTTTAATTTTACTTGTACACACAACTATACATACACACAACTATTGCTTTATTCAACAAATAAGTTCAATTAGCCTCAGACTTCTGCAGTCTCATTTGGTTCAGCCTTAAGAACTCTAGAAGCTGCTAAACTCTTTGTAGATAAAAATAGTTACCTGGAGCTTTCAGAAATCGTAGAGTAGGCAAAGAAAAGGGCTGGATTGGCAAGATTTGTAAATCGATGGATAAAATTTGCAGTTTATTATATTTTTCATTTGATGCTTCTTCACTTTTGAATATGACCATTTCTTGATATATGTATTTGATTAGGCACCAGGAACTGCATACTTTGAAAGGGCACGTAGAATCAATAGGGAACTACATACTTTGGGGAAATGATTCAGAATGATATCTGATACTAACAATTCAAGAAAATTACCACTATCCATGTAAGTATCGCTTACAATTGGTTCATACATCTAACTATGTGATCCTCCACATTTTATGATAATCTATAATTTTGTATTCACGATTAAGGAGCCTGAAATTTTTTATGTTGTTTTAAGTGATACTATATATATATATATATATATATATAGCTCAGAGTAGTTGGCTTTGTGTCATACTTGTACTAACTTCTTAGTTTAGGTTAGTGGACATCAACGATTTCAAGAAAGTGGATGATGTTTATGTTCAATGTGAGTATTTTTCTAATAGAGTACACGTTTTTGCTGGATTATTTAATATTCACATAAAAGTTCATACATTTAAATAATGATGGTAATGAAGACATTAACGGTGGTGACAGAGAGAGTTTTTATGGTTGCTATAGGATGTTTAACCCTGGTTTAGAACCATCCTAATATAGAGAAACTACACTAGATAAAATTTCAAAATTTTAACTTCTCATAGTTTTAAACAACACTAGATATAATAAAATGGATTGATATTGAAATGAATGTTGAACTTACATGATTTTGTAATGTTAAAATACAAATTTTAGAATTTTACTTGCAAATTCAAATGAGGTAAAGTAATTTCATACCAACTTAAACCAAATCTATTTCATTAAAAAGTTTTCAAGGACCTGTTATTGCAATTATTTTTTTATGTTTCTATATGTTAAATTTGTTCTTATAAAAATGAGATAAAAGAACTAATACAGTATGATAACATCAAACTTATATGGAATGGAACAATTGAATCGGTTTATTGATCAGACTGATGTTTGACTCCATGCTTCAGTGTCGATTGAAAAAGATACTATTCTGTATGACATCTTATATTTGTAATCATTGGATATTCTCCAAATAATATTTTCATGTAATAATTCTTACTTAATCGACTTACACAACCGACACTAATATATTGTACATATGGTAACATACAAAACATTGAATTAGATTCTAAAAAGAAAAGAAAAGAATTATGTATTTTTATACAATCATGACAGGTGCGGTGGACAAAACCTAACATTTATGTAGAGAAAATTATAGTGTATATCAGCATTAAAATAGGGTTTACTCCAAGTGTATAATATGAAATCCAATTGAAGTACATAATGTGAAACGACTAGGAATTGTTTTGTTTGCCATGCTTTCACCGTTTAAAATAAATAGCATTAGGAAACTAGCTACAGAGATATGAAATCTAAATGGTCTGTCACATATGTAATTTCTTAGGATTAAGTGTTAAATAGGAAATGATAGGTGGGATAAGTAAATGTGACTTATTCATAGGGTTATATTCATGCGGTTGCTGATGTACAGATTAGTATTAGCAACTTATTGAGTACATTTGCAGTAATCAATTTCTTTAAACTTCAATGAAACACTAACTTTATTGAAAAGTGAAATTATCTTGTGCTCTTTTAAGAACAAACTTTTTAGAAGTCTACTTCGTTTAGGTATGGAACTCTTAAATACTTTAGTTCATTTCTCATTTTGGTAGTATCTTGAAACAACAGAACTAATAGAGTTGCACAAAGTTATAGCTATCTATGAGGTAGTTTTATTCGTTTGATTAGTAAAATTATCGATTAAGATGTTTACTTTTCATATCGTTGATCAATATAATCAATTGATAAGATGATAAAAGTTAATGGTGCTCCATATCATGTCTAACATTAGCTTTTATGATCTTATCATTTAGTATAGATCAATGTTATATGAGGCAACATCTTCGTTAACAACCTTAGTGATTAGAAAAATTAAAGTTTTGCATTTGATTTGCAGGTTTAAAGTATATCTGAGCATTGCCTGTAAAGGCATTGTAGCTCTACCTGTTTCAGGCAGTATTGAGCACTGCCTGTAAAGGCAATGCCTGGCTGCACTGTCTGTTACAGGAAGTTTATGTGTTGTCCTAGGCAGTGCTAAGCCACGTATGATAAATTTTAGCTTCTTTATTTGTTGCATCCTATTTGAATGCATATTTTAACTTGTACTTTTATTTAATGGACACAACGTTTGCTTGGGTGAAATGTGAGAAGAAAGAGATCCAAAAGCTTGATGTAAACCAACATTTTCTTGTTTCCTCACAGTATGCAAACAGTTGTAGGTAATCAAAATTTCTATATAAGAATTCACTAGAATGGCACTCTATACGTATTTATGTGTTTATGAACCATGAATAGCTTTAAAAATTCTTTATTTATTCATTTATATGCAGGGGCGTATATGGAGAACTAGGTAAGGCAATAATGAATTGAATGGGTTTGTTTTTGATTATGTTCCTAAAACTCTTAAGAAATGGCATGTTAATGAATGAAGGTATTAAATTGAACTCAAGTATTAGAACATGATGTCTATCTTTATGCTTCTCCCATCTCGGTTTGTTCTTTGCATGTTTGAAGGTTTATATGCATGCAAATTCTAATATACTAAACTATATCAGCTCTCATAGTTATCTGTTATAATAAGATATATGTTAGAAAAATCTTTTTTTTTGCAAGGTGCGAGAGTAGTATTTTTGAAGAATAGTGGTGGATACATAGAACTGGATTTCATAAACAGCATTGTATTGCTATGTTTTATCTTCCAAGTACACATAATTCATGGTAACTTTTAACTGATAATTTCTCATGTATAGTATTCAACTTTTAACACACATGTTTATCTTTTCCAGATTTACATATATTCTAGTGGTAGTAGAGACTAGAGAGGCATAGAGGCCCATTTTTGGAAATACAGAACATGAAGATTTGAGAAAGTATTTGTATGGTTCTTTCACCACTGTTGGGTAAGTTTACTGTATAGATTGATGTCATGAATGAAATTCACCCTAACTACGTATGGTATTTTAGGATCTAAATTTTATGGTTTGTAAAATTAAGCTTCGATGGGTACCTTTGCCCCTAAAATATTGGAATATTTTTAGCTATGGGATCCTTATCCAGTTGCTTCCCATTTTTATCACCTCATTTTAATTCGTATGCACATAGTATCGGATTGATATACATATGTCAATGGATTGATATTTTCAACAGCTTATATATGTTCTATTAGATTAAATCACACAGACCTTTAGAGCTTATTAAATTTATATTTAATGAAATGAGATCATAAATGCATTAATTTTTTTTCTTTGAATGGCATAAAAGCTTCCTAAAGATGGATTGCAAGTTTTCGTTATACTACTATTTACGATTTGCTATTTAGATTATTCTTGGTTAGAACTTCGCCCTGTAACCTGAAGAAAGCATTAGGAACTTTACGTCAATAATCTTCAGCCTTTCATCATAAGTTTTCAATTGATCTAAAGTTAAACATGACAATTTCATTTGTTTCTTTGTTTCAAAATCGATACGAAGATACGGGTACATTGAGCCCAAATATTAGGTACTTCTATTGTCGAAGATTACAAATATGGCTAAAAAGCACACAAAAGCTTCTAGCCAATTACATGTACAATTTAATGGATCGTATTGGTTCAGCTACTGATATTTTGATTTAGCTTGCTAGTTTGGCTTTGTAGGTGTAGTACCATGTCTTTTATGTTGTGTTTGGAAAATTGTGGAAATGGATGGTGTCTCTGGTATCATGTATACTGATGTAAATTTAATGTAATGATCATTATGTGATTGATGTTTTTTGGTTGTTTGAACGTTATAATTATATGAGTGATTGTTGGTTTCATAGCAAAATTTGTTAATTATTACAATATAATATATACTTTCTGAGCAAAATTTGTTAATTATTACAATATAATTTTATAAATAATAATATAATAACTAATTTAACAACATTTTATATATAACTTTAAGATGGACTTTATTTATTTCATTTCGTTTATAACTTTGATTATTTATATGACATTATTTATAATATGATATACTCGTACAATGTTGTAGATGTTTGATATTAGATTTGAAGTCCTACGAATTAACATAATTATTTGACTATATGTTGTGCTTTCACTTGTGCAGGCATTGGATTTCCGAAGAGAGCAAATTTGGACTTTTATGGTGCTAGCTTTCGATTGTGCATGCAACAAAGAATTATAGGTAATCAAGCGTTTTGTTTGCACCAGTTTGGTATAACATTTTATTAGTACTAGGTGTGTAAATTTGTATACGAATGGTTATTGTATGTGAGTTTGGTTTTTTTATGAAAAAACTATTGTATTAGAATGGTTATGGATATCTTATTTGATTATATGATTAATATTTTTCTTAATTGTTTGAATATGATGATTATGTGAGTGATTGTTGATTGATATAGTAGAAACAAAATAGACCATCAACAGGAAATAATAGCATGAAAAAATGGTGCAAAATGATCAACAAATTTTGGTGGCGTTTCAAAAACGCTACAGAAATACATATACCGGCGTTGAGTAAACGCAACCGTAAAGTAGGGGTAAGGTTGGAAACTCTATTGGTAGCGCCAAAAAACCTTTTGGTGGCGTTTTTAAAATGCTACAAAAAGATTTATGGTGGCGTTTGAGAAACGCTGCAATAAAAGAATTTATAGTGGCGTTGAAATAAATGCAACTAAAAATCATGGATTTTTAGTTGCGGGCTTTATAACGGCGTTTATCAAAACGCTACCATAAGTTTTGGTAGCATTTTTTGTACGCCACCAAAAATTAATTTTCTTGTAGTGATTTACTGTTTATTTTATGGGGTGTTACAATAATATTCCACAACTCCCTCGACTTGAGAACGTTGTCAAGCTTTAATGTGGAAACTCCACTTTGATTATAGTTAAATCATAGCACAACGTCCATCAAACAACTATAGTTGGGTCGATTGAATGCATTAGAACTAAAACACTATTCAAGAGAGAATTTTCCTCTCGATTATATAAGGTAAGTTTTATGGGGTCAACTTAAGTCAACTAAAAGTCAAAGTCTATGACTATAGCATTTCGCTTAATAATAATTGTTATTGTTGGACCAAGGACTTTTTTTGGACTATAAAGTTGAATATAAATGATATTGGATTTTTGAACATTACCAAATGATGTAAGTCCTAATGCGACATAGTTTTGACAAAGAGAATTGATGTAACAATTATCACCACTAGAAAGCGCATAAATATAAAAAATTGGATTTTACTAAAGCTATACAAACGATAAATTTGGCCAAAATATCACACCACAAGCTAAGGTAACGTGTGAATGTTAATATTCAAATTGTTCGATATTAATCGTTGACCGAACTTGCACCTAAGGAGTCAATAAAACAACAATGTTGAATCCTCCATCTACCACTCGGTTTAATTAAATTATAAATGGTATAATTAATAAAATTAATTAACATTTACGAAATATTAATCGTAGTTTTTAGAATTATGTTGATCGGTATTAAAAGTAGTGCGTGTACAAAGTTATACACACTTGTCGATATATGATATCGATGTACGTTTAAATTTGATTTGAATGTAAAATATCTTATTGACTTAAAGTGATTTGAGGTCCAATAGAGAGATGTATGGGCGGCCATGATAGAGTGGAGTTGGCTTGGAATTTGATTCCAAAAGATGTGTAAATGGCAGGAAAAGAAAGAAATGTTTCTATCTTTGACCCCCCCCCCCCTCTTTCCTATGCTATTTAAACATCTCTTGCCACTCTTTTCTCATAATTTCTTTCTAGGGTTTGTGCTCCACCTCTCCCATTTAGTCATGGCCAGAAATTTATCTTTCCCTTTTTCAAAATTCAAGCAACAAATACAAACCATATTTAATTAAAAATCAAAAGGAATAGGTGTGTCTTTCCCAATTGGATTATACCTTTTAGGAGTGTTGAATAAGGTTTCAAATGGAGCAATAAAGATTCAATATACAAGGTATTCTCTTAGGCGATAGCAAGGTACTATCTACAATTATAAATTCATATAATTGAATAATTGATTATGATATGTTTTTGTTTAATCGCAATGTATTTCAGATCTACTTTTGTCATGTCTAAATTATTAAATGTTCATCATGCTAATTTAATTTATATTCATTTTCAACACCACAATTGATTGTATAATCTTTGTGCTAGCATATATTTTAGTTTCTTCATCTCATTTGGTTGTTTGTTATTTATGTGTGGTTTAAATCCAAATCATTACAATGGATTTACATGTGCCTAATGTGTCTAATTTTGTTTGATGTTGTTTTGCAATTATTATTCAAAAAAAAATTAATTGTAAATTTTGGTTAAGTATGTACACACACACACATACATACACACACACACACACTCACATATACAGGTGTATACACACACAGACATACATACATATACATACATGTAGCTTACATGATTTTTCATATAATTTTGATTGGAAACCATTTTTTCAATTTTTTATTGCAAACAATTTCTCAATTAAAACTATTTTGATTGAAAACCTTTTAATTAAGTATACACATATATGTTTCATGTTTTTGTTTAAAAAAATTTATTTATAAAAAATTGACTAACTTGTTGATTTGAATATATTCTATTTGGTTGTTGTTTGCATTAATGTAAAACTATTTCAATTTAAAAATCGATAAGTAGTTTTTATGTAAAATCATGAATCATTTTACTCCTTCCTAATTGAAATTTGATTTGACTTTGCTAAATGTTATCCCACCTTTTGGTCAAGGCTGGAATATCAACAAATTAGCTGGAGAAGGATGGATATCAGGATTGGAAATCGATTGGAAACAAGGTTGTGATCGATGTCTTCAAAATTTGACCGAGCTCCAATCGAGACGGAATCGATAGGGAATGATGATCAAGGCTAGGAAAGGCTACATTTCAAATTTCAGGTCAAACGGAGTTCGTATGCTCGAGATATGGATGGATCAATGTTGGAAGGGACTGGTTTGGTATCGATACAATTCACATCCATACATTTCGTATCGAAGGAAATGGACTCGGCTGTGCACTTTGAATCGATACTATTCATATCGACCAACATGGATACGAATAGTGCGTTCGTATCGATCAGGTAGGAGGGCCAAATGGGTTTCGACATGATGGCAGTGGACCCGGATTGGATAGGTGAGCGTGCGATGGTTTATTCGACTCGATGTTGTTCGACCCGATGTTGTTCGATGCGGGGATGTTCAACTCGACATTGTTCAACTCGATGCAAATTCGTATCGATCAGGTCACATGTTCGATACGAAGTGATGGATACAGATTGATGGACACGAGCGAACCAATGCAGATAGATGGATACGAATGAGCACGAGGCATGGATACGAGCTGGAAATGCGCATGAATCAAGGGAAGATGCGTTCAAACGCGGCGTGGAAAATGGATTGAGCCTCGAAGGTAGGGCCACGTCATCACCAAACGCGTGCATGGTATCAATGCGATCAAGTATCGAGGCGAAATTGATCGATTCGAACGAAATGTCACACGAGCTCTACATTTCGTATCGATCATATCTAAAGATCTACAGGTCCAAATGCCACGAAATTTTCACAGGAGCTTACGTACAAGCTAAAGAATGTTCACACCAAGTTTCGACTCCATCGGACAAAATCTTGATCGATATGAATTGCGTTCGTATCGATCGCAGATCGAGTCGAAACTCCATGGGGTCGATCGCGTGGGCCCACTCACATGCCAGAAGAAGTCTCCCGAGATCTAAGCGAAATATCAGCATCCTACGCGTATAAATAGCACCCTAGAGCCTACAGAAAGGGGATCTTTTTGCTTTTCAAAGAACAGACTCTGCCCGATTCAACTTTGCACTCCATAGCTGCTGTTGTACTCGAATTCTATCATTATAATCTGCTGTAATCAGTTGTAACCAACAAGGAAAGTCAATAAAATATTAACTTTTGGAGTGGACGTAAGCCGAAGATAGCCGAACCACTATAAATCCTGTGTCTCTGTCTATTTCTTTCCGTTTTAAGTTCATTATTCTTCACTTTTTATCCTCTACATTATTTAGATCTGCGATCTGTGATTATATACTGCTGATTTGTGTTCATACACCGGTGCTTTCATGATATTTGGGGTTTGTGACCAATTTTGGCGCAAACACTTTGGTGCTTTCACTGAGAAGCAACTAGCATCCGCTATACTAGATTTGGAGTTCAGATTTGAAGGCTTAAGGGTTCAGATCTAAAGAGCTATGACAAGGCAATCGAGTAGAAGACAAAGAACAAAGAGAAGTCACCATGAAGGAAGCCAGGAGGCTTCATCAGGGGCTAATCAGACTTCAGCTTTCATCACCAGAGACGAGATGGAGGTGATGATGGGAGCTATGCATGAAGAATTTCTAAAAAGGCAAGAGGATATGATGCAGAACCTCCTCAGATAGTTTGGACAAGCAGGGGCGGCTGGAGTTTTAGGAGTTCAGATCCATGGAGCGAGCGGAAGGACCAAATAGGCAATCGAATGGAGCGGCTCAATAAGGCACAACCCTTGATCAGCACACAACTGCTAATCTGGATGGATCCAGGCTCGGGGGCACACCACCTGGCAATGATGTGAAAGGGACGCGGAAGATGATCTTAAGGCTATTTAACACTAGAGGGGGGTGAATAGTGTTTTAAGAATTTCTTTAAAACTTCTTTGATTTAAATTGAATTAACTAACTTAATGCAAATACACAATCACAGATCAAATCACAGAATCACAAACAAATGCAAATATAAATAAAAAGCAAGTAAAGGAAAGAACACACCAGGAATTTTATACTGGTTCGGTGTTACCCTACATCCAGTCCCGCACAACCCGTACGGCTTTCTATTCAACAATAATCTAGATTACAATCCCTCGATTCCAAGGCAACGAGGTACACCCTCCAGATTCTCAGGTCTCTGGGTAGAACCACTTGATTCACAGGACACAAGTTCACCCGATCGATTTCCAAGGACACGATCACACCTTTATAACCCCACACAAGTTTCTTTGAGTACAAATGTATCTATAACTCTGATAAGCACTGAGATTCTTTGAAGAGAGTGGCAGAGAATCAAACTAGAGATATTCTGGTTTGATTCACTTAAGATTTCGGCAGAATATGGATAGGATGATTAGAAAATAAGATAAGAGAGTAAAGAGGAGAGAAAAAAAAGAAGTAGTATTTTGAAAACGTCCATAACAGTCTCTATTTATAGAGAATGAATGGATGTGTCCATTCGAAGAGGTTTAAACGAATAGACACTTCTTTTGAAAACAACCTTTGCTGTAACGGGAAGCATGTCGACATGACAGGTAAATAGGATGTCGACATGGTCTAGTAAAAAGTGATGATTTGCTTTACTTTGAAAATGATGATTTAAAACATATGCAACTTTATTCAAATGGACTCTATGTATTTGTAGAAGGTATTTAGAAGTAGAAATACTTATGAATGTATATATGTATATATACTAAAATATATTTAAAATCAAAGTAAATAAACTAAAGTAAATATAATATTAAAATAGATTTTGAGGCTAAAATATCAAGGACAATTTTGAAATCAAAATATAACAAAATGATAAATATGATTTTGAGGCTAAAACATTTTTGGAAATGTGAATGAAGGTTTTTCTTTTGAAAAGGAATATTTGAAAATCATTTTATAAAACAAGAGATAATTTTGAAAATCATTTTGAATCAAAATTAGTGGATAACAAAATAGGGCTACTATCCGTTCCACTAGATATTTTGTGAGTTCCATCTCACTAGGGTTCCATCCCTTTAACAAGAACGAAGTGGATTCCATTCCACGAGTAAATTGGATAAGAAAGAATGATAGTGCTTTCAAGGAGTTTTAACAAATATCTAACCTAACTATATTATTTGTCTTGAACTCTTGAATATCTTGAATCTCATGAGTCTTCAATCTTGAACTCTTGATCTTTGTCTTCATCAATTTTGTTTTCTTTACTGTACAGTCTTCTTTTGTTGATACCTGCATATAGATTTCCTACACATATATATTTTATAACACTTCTCTAGTTGTTGTCATCAAAACCACTATCCTATGGACTAACATGATGGACCAGTTCATGGAGGAATTCCAGTTAACACCACACAACAAGATACTGGCAGGGATGTAGGAGCGCGGGATGAGGAGTACGTACCAGAATTCCCTCGAGGACTCGGGGGGTATCCATTGGCAGACAACGCTGGATTGGCTGAGATTATCAAGCGAACTATGTGCAGAGGATTGACAAACAGGGATCTGGAAGGAGTGAACATAAGTCCGTTTACTCGTGAAATCAGAATGGCTCGGAACCCAACAGAGTTCAAGCTACCCACGTTAGAGGTGTACAATGGAAAAGCTGATCCCACTGATCACTTGATGAGATATACAAGACATATGGAAGTGTTGGGGGCATCGGAGGAAGTGATGGCCAGATGTTTCCCTCTATACTTAACGGACATAGCTGCGATGTGGTTCAGACAGTTGGAAGAAGGATCTATTAGGACATGGACAGAATTGGTGGACAGGTTTCTGAAGCAATTTCGGGTTCATATTAAGAGACCGAAGAATGTGATGACGCTAACATCAGTAAAGCAAAGGAAGGACGAATCGCTCAGAGCTTTCTTAACTCGGTTCAATGCAGCGGTTGCTTCGGTGGATCGGCCAGATCCATCGGTGGTTTTAATGGCAGCAGTATCAAGAGTCAGAGAGGATTCGGATTTCAAAGTGTCACTAATACGGGACCTCCCAATGGATCTCGGGGAATTCTTTCACGAAGCTGAGAGATTCCTTCGGCAGGAAGATGCATGTTCAGATATGAAGTTAAAGGAGGTGAACGCAGCTGAGGATGGCGAGCCATCCATCAGAGGCTCGATTAAAGATAAAGATAAAGCGAAAAGGAAGCTGGATGACAGATCATGAAAAGCTAGGAAGCGGTGGAGGGAACCAAAGTTTTCCACTTACACAGGATTAAACGAAATGTTGGAACGGATATTCATGGAGACTCAGAATCGCCTTCCTTACCGAAGGCCAACTAGGAGAGAACCCTCAGAATGTGAAAGGGCATTAGGAAGACACCGTCTCTTCCACGATTTGGACGGGCATGATACCAATAGTTGCAGGTATCTGAAGGACATTATTGAGGAGCATATAAGGAATGGATAGTTACGACAATATGTCGGGGCTCGGAATGCGGCGGTGGAGCAGGAGCAACCACCGTCTACCTCAAACAATGATGGCGCGAGGCCCAGGAATGATGGTCGATTGGTTATCAATTGACAAGGATGATATGAAATAAGTAGCAAACTATTGGCAAACGGCCAAGTCATTTTACTCATGTACGGGGATGGAGATGGACCCTAGGCATGCTCTGACTGACGATAAACCGCGACGTTATGGTTTGTGAAATCTGCTTCTTCTTTTGGTTTGGACATTTTCTTTTTCTGGTTCGGTTTTGGAGTTTGGTTTGAACTCCTGGTTTTGTTTGTTTTCTGGTTTGGATTTTCATTTGGATGATTGTTTTCATGTTTGCATATTGGTTTTGATTTCGGATGCGGATTTTTTGGTTTTCTGATTTGATTTGGATTTTGGATTGGATTTTGATTGGATTTTCCTCTGGTTTTTGGTAAAAGGTCGTCGAGTATGGACTATGCTCGGCAAGGGTCTGGAGAGACCAAGATTCGGCCTAGGACTTAGGTCCCATAATACCTATCAGTTACAATTTCAAGTCGTCGAGTATGGACTATGCTCGACAAGGGTTCGGAGCGACCAGGATTCGGCTTAGGACTTAAGCCATGGCAATTATTTAACGCCCGGGGACACTAGGCCACGGTCGTCAAGTGTGGATTGCGCTTGGCAAGAACCCGGAGAGGTTACGGATTTGGATATCGACCCAGAGAGGTCATGGATTCGGCTATTGGATATGGATGGACTAGAACTCGGTTACCGGGTTCGGATGGGCACAGAATTGGCTAAGGCTTCGGTTAATGGACTTGGAATCAGACATCGACTCGGAGCAGTCAAGAATGATGCGCTTGGATGGGATGGCTTGGTAATGGATTGGATTATGAATCAGATGGTATGGCATGGTTATGGACGGAATATGGACTTCGGATGACGAATTCGGAACTATTCAAAACACACCTTCTTACCACAAGGCATGTTTTGGGGCGCAAATGTTATCCCACCTTTTGGTTATGGCTGGAATATCAACAAATTAGCTGGAGAAGGATGGATATCAGGACTGGAAATCGATTGGAAACAAGGTTGTGATCGATGTCGTCAAAATTTGACCGAGCTACAATTGGGACGGAATCGATAAGGAATGATGATCAAGGCTAGGAGAGGCTACGTTTCAAATTTCAGCTCAAACGGAGTTCGTATGCTCGAGATATGGATGGATCAATGTTGGAAGGGACTGGTTTGGTATCGATACAATTCGCATCCATACATTTCGTATCGATGGAAATGGACTCGGCTGTGCACTTCAAATCGATACTATTTATATCGACCAGCATGGATACGAACAGTGCATTCGTATCGATCAGGTAGGAGGGCCAAATGGATTTTGACAAGATGGCAGTGGACCCGGATTGGATAGGTGAGCGTGCAATGGTTTGTTCGACTCGATGTTGTTCGACTCGATGTTGTTCCACTCGATGCTGTTCGACTCGATGTTGTTCGACCCGATGTTGTACGATGCGGGGATGTTCGACTCGACGTTGTTCGACTCGATGCAAATTCGTGTCGATCAGGTCACATGATCGATACGAAGTGGTGGATACAGATTGATGGACATGAGCGAACCAATGCAGACAGATGGATACGAATGAGCACGAGGCATGGATGCGAGCTGGAAATGCGCACGAATCAAGGGAAGATGCGTTCAAACGTGGCCTGGAAAATGGATTGAGCCTCAAAGGTAGGGCCACGTCATCGCCAAGCGCATGCATGGTATCGATGCGATCAAGTATCGAGGCGAAATTGATCGATCGAACGAAATGTCACACGAGCTCTACATTTCGTATCGATCGAAGATCTACAGGTCCAAATGCCATGAAATTTTCACAGGAGCTTACGTACAAGCTAAAGAATGTTCACACCAAGTTTCGACTCCATCGGACAAAATCTTGATCGATACGAATTGCGTTCGTATCGATCACAGATCGAGTCGAAACTCTATGGGGTCGATCACGTGGGCCCACTCACGTGCCAGAAGAAGTCTCCCGAGATTTGAGCAAAATATCAGCCTCCTACGCCTATAAATAGCACCCTAGAGCCTACAGAAAGGGGATCTTTTTGCTTTTCAACGTCCAGACTCTGCCCGATTCAACGTTGCACTCCATAGCTGCTGTTGTACTCGAATTCTATCATTATAATCTGCTGTAATCATTTGTAACCAGCAAGGAAAGTCAATAAAATATTAACTTTTGGAGTGGACGCAGGCTGGAGATAGCCGAACCACTATAAATCCTGTGTCTCTGTCTATTTCTTTCCATTTTAAGTTCATTATTCTTCACTTTTTATCCTCTACATTATTTAGATCTGCTGTGATTATATACTGCTGACTTGTGTTCATACACTAGTGCTTTCACAATATTTGGGGTTTGTGACCAATTTTGGCGCAAACACTAAACTTTAAATTTATATATATATATATATATATATATATAATTGTAATCCTTTCACAGATATGTTTTTTTTATATTAAGACATAGTTTACTATTATTTATGTGTGAATCTATACATGTTTATGTTTCAACTCAAAATTTATAAAATGAACTTTTATGCAAAATCACGAAATTTAATTTTAGACCTTTCCTTAATTATATATACACACACATACATGTGTGTGTATGTGCGCATGCACATACATTTAAATCAAAACTTTGGACAATAATGGCATGTGTAAAGGGACTAATGGTAATACTCACAACATATGTCAAGTGAAAATTTAGATATAAATGCTATTTAATATGTAAATTAATCTAATTAAAGAGAGAGAAGTAAAATGTTTCTCTTTCTACTTTTATAGCCTCACATTCCCTTAATTAATTACACATGTTAAGAGAAGGAAACAAAAGGTTTCCTTCTCTAAAATTTTACATGTTTAGGTACACACACATACACATACACATACACATACATACATACATACATACATACATACATACATATATATATATATGTGTGTGTGTGTGTATGTGTGTTTGTGTGTGTATGTATGTATGTACGTATAATACTTATATGCTACATTTACACTATAAACATATGAATGTATTCGATACATTCATTATACTACATACAAATTAAAATTAAAATTTAAACTTCCTTTTTAACCAAATTAAATAAAATATGACTTTATTTAAAACTTCATTAGATTGGATCTAATAATATTTTAGACTTCATAGACCCAATAGATCCAAAATAGGATTTTTTTTGAAATCTACCTATTTTACCCGCTTCCGACTGGCACGGTCCCTTTAGGCTTTAAGCCCAACCCGCTCTTCATCAGGCACGTGTTCAAGTTATCAAGGAAGGCTCTCGCTTTCGAAGGTTGGTACTATTACCTATAGATCTGCAACCTTTCAGCTCTCTTTTATGGCCTTCCAAGCAAG
Organism: Allium fistulosum; assembly: GCA_030737815.1. Lineage (NCBI taxonomy): Eukaryota > Viridiplantae > Streptophyta > Magnoliopsida > Asparagales > Amaryllidaceae > Allium > Allium fistulosum. Next base: position 934,043,790 of record CM060901.1, on the reverse strand, counting down.
GTCTATAGATACCAACTCCGAAACTTCTTTGTGCCAAAAACAATTAACCCCATAAAAGGTCTTTAGATACCAACATCGAAACTTCTTTGTGCCAAAAACAATTAACCCCATACTTCAAGTGCAGGAATTCATGGCCCTAAATATTATACATGCCCCTATTTTAGACTTAATTTCCGTCTTTTTATGGCTTCTAATTCTGTCTTTGATGTAGTGTCTCAAACTGAGGGTAGATCGGGTTAATTTTGTAGAGTATCATGAGGGGATAACAAGAATGGCAGATGAGTCGATGTTAACCGGCATCTTAGCCCGGTTACAAAACGACGGTTGAAGAAATTATCATTAGCACTAGACAAGATTCTGATCAATGAGAGACTGGAGGTGGTAGCAAGTTGTCAGGCCCACAATAAAGCAAGAGCATTCGGCCTGCCTGGCCTGGTGTGCAGATTCACCCACTATGGGCAGAGGCACCTTGTTCCTAAGCCCATGAAGGAAGTCCAACCCATCTTCCTCTATAAATAGAAGGGCAGGGGCACAATGAAATGGACCTTTTTTGGGAGAACACTAGGGAGACTCTGCCATTTTTTATACTCTCCTCTTTTTAATTCAAACTTGTATTCAAGTCATCAATATATGGATTGTATCTGTATTCAACTACTTGTGAAAGAAATAAAGATCAAAACACAAAGTGGACGTAGGCAATTATGCTGAACCACTATAAATCCGGTGTTCTTACTTTCTGCATTTAAATTAGCATATTCTTCCTTGTTTAATTTAACTTCATCACTTACATCTCTACACAATCTTTCTCAACGAGGTTAGTGACCAATTTTGGCGCTAACAGTCGAGGAACTTGGCTTTGATTCTTACTAATGATAACCTATGATGGGTAGGCCTGTTGGGCCTGATCAGTCAACTAAGATGAGGGAGGGGGCTCCTCGTGTTACAAGAAGTAGGCCCACTACGCCTACTGGGGTGGCAACATAAGAACCTCCCCCAATGACAATGGTGGACATAGAGGAGGAGCAGACCACAAAGTCTGATCCAGGGAGGGACTCCGGCCTGGATCACCAAATTAGAGTGGGTGAGTTTGATATGTATGATCCTTGACTCTACGAGTACTTAGAGCGAAAGATGAAGGGGATTTCCATCGGCTAGAAAGGCTTGTAGTCGGGGGCAATGGCTTCCGAATTTAATGCCTCCTAGTCATCCAACAACACAAGTACCCCTGAGACACCTAAGGCAGAGAGGATAGATAGGTGGGCATGTGACCCAAACATGCCGGAAAGTGCGGACCTATTTGTTAAAGTTCCTCCTCTCCCGAGTCCTCCCACCTAAATGACATATACATCATGTTTTCCAGCACATAACTTCCGAAGGGACATAACTTAGTAGTAATGACATAAAGCCCCCTTGCACGCCTTTGATAAGGACGAGTGAAGACGTAACGACCGCCCTATACCACCAACACCAATAGTATATAAATAGTGCGATGTCCATGACTGGTTGATATAGGACGTTCATCAGGGTCAAAATAAACTAATATAGCATATGACCTGTCATATCTCACATCATATGAATAAAATATAATATCACAAATATGATAGAAGAGACAGTAATAAGTATGTGAACAAATCATCAGAGTATAGATCTACACAGTTATACATCAAATGTCATAGTGTTTATACAATGGAAACAAATTCAATAACAGTCTCAGATACATGTACAAGCAATTACTGCTAAGGCTCCCCAGTGCCGCACAGCGGAATAAGCATAGAATCCATATAAGTATATAATACAAGATAGCTCCATCCAGCTCGTCCTCCGAACAGCTACTGCATCACCTAGACCTGTTACCTAGTCTACTTATTTAATAGTACCCAAGATAATAAGAAGCAAAGCATAAAAGCTTGGGTCAGACAACAGTCTGGTGTGAGCGGTAAATGAGTCTCAAAATACTATATAGGTAAATATGGTAAGGAACAAGAGTACATGAACCATACCTGACCTGTCCCTGTAACCAAAGGGTTAGCATGTAACGCTATAATATGCTACTCTACAATATCATAAACCAAATAAAGGATATCAGTCTTTCAGGCATTCCTATCTCCAATACCTACATCCCATGATACCTATGAGTGATAGCCTACCAAAAAAAAACCAAAGCATCCATAACATCCATCAACAATCCTAACTATCACTCCTTATGCCCTGAATATATGATAATTCATATGGCCCTCATGCTAGGGACTAATGAAAATCCCGATTCTATTGTACTCTCATATCTCACAGCTCAAAGCTGGATACATGTCTCATAGCCCAAAGCTGGGCACTCGACCCAAAGCTATAGGTCCAAGGTATACAGGTCCCTCAATTGACCTATAGGCATCCCCACTTACAATACCCCAGCTTCAAGTACAACTGAAAACTCTCCAAGCATCAATGATTACTTAGCACATATATCCGAGCCCACCTTTGCTCCATCTAGATACCAAGCCCTTCTTGCTCAATCCAGTTTCCATTGTTGATGAGGAACCCTTCCACATTCCCCGATCATACGGCTCTCTCCTTTACGAGCCACCATCTTCGAAACTTACTCCTAACACGAGCAAACATCCAAAGACCATAGCTTTTCATCATGTTGTTATATCACCATCCAACCTGATACGAATGAGCCAACACATTCAGCACGATCTACAGAACCTCAACAACAGTCCCTAAAAGTTCCAACCTCATATCATGCACCATGATAACTCGGTACCGAGTTATACACTTATCCAACTAATATCTAATTCCTCTTACAAGTATCTAGTACTCCCCTTCCAGTGCCTTGGACCCCGACTCATCCCTCCTTGATAACTCAGCCCCAATGCAAAGATCCTTCTTCTAGTTTTAGAAATAACTCATCATCGCATCTAATACTTAGCCAAATTTGCTGCATCAAGCTATAGGAAACCTCCACTTGACAAACCCTTTCCATCCCCGAAGTCGAGAAGTGCATATGAGTAAGCACTATAAGTCTGTGCGGAGTTATAGCCATAACTTGGTACCGAGTTTTGACTTTTAACTCCTACCAACTTGCGAGTTATCATGTAGCCTCTGCCACTCTCTTGATCCGACCTACCAAGTTTTATCCAATTTCGACCAACTTTGCCTTCGATTTGCTCAATTCTCCAACCTAACTCTCTATGCAATCACAACACTAGAAAACAACATCAAATCATATCATCCAAACATAGAATAACAAGAAATTTCATTCAATCAAACTTGCAATTCAATAGAGATAGGGAAGGTGTTATCGCCTTAGACTTGACCGAGAGTGTGCATGTGTGTGTGTATACATACACACACACACGAGAGAGTGCGTACTTGTTATAAGTTCAACTCTCTCCTGTGTACACACACACAATCCAGTCTAAGGCTATAACACCTTCTCTATCTCTACTGGATCATGGTATCAACACTAGCTAATCATATAACCAAAGCTCTAATACCAAATGTGACGGCCACCCTATACGAACGACACCAATGATATATAAATAGTGCATTGTCCATGCCTGGTTGATATAGCATGATCGTAAGGGTTGAAATAAACCAATATAGCATATAACCTTTCATATCTCACATCGCATGGATAAAATATTATAACACAGATATAACAAAAGAGACAATAAAAACTATATGAACAAATCATTAGAGTATAGATCCATACAGTTATACATCAAATGTCATAGAGTTTATACAATGGAAACAAGCTAAATAACTATCTCAAGTACGAGTATAAGTAGTCACTACTAAGGCTCCCTAGTGATGCACAGTGGAATAAGCATAGAATCCATATAAGTATATAATAAGAGATAGCTCCATCCAGCTCGTCTTTCGAACAACTATTGTATCACCTAGACCCGTTATCTTGCCTACTCATTTAAGAGTATGCAAAATAATAAGAAGTAAAGCATAAAACCTTGGGTTAGACAACAATCTAGTTTGAGTGGTAAAAGAAACTCAAAATACTATTGTTTGCGCCAAAATTGGTCACAAACACCCAATTACCGACGAAAGCACCCATTCACAGTTACAGATCATAGATAACAAGTTTATAGAGAATAAAATGTGAAGAACGCTCAGAAAATTAAAAGGAAAGCAGTAGAAACACACGGTTTATAGTAGTTCGGCTATCTCCGGCCTACGTCCACTTTGAAGAGTTGCTATTTTATTGATTATCACTCGCTGGTTACAAGAGTATGGTTGATAATAATCGAGTTACAATGGAATTCGGGAGAGTAACGGCGTAGAAGAACCGAAAGATCCCTTTTCTATAGGCCTAGGGTCACTATTTATAGGCGTAGACAGCAAATATCTCGCCCAGATCTCGGAAGACTTCTTCTCTCACGTGGGTGGGCCCACACGATCGATCCCCGGTTGTTTGGACTTGATCCGTGATCGATACGAATGAAATTCATATCGATCAAGATTTAGCCCAATCGAGTCGAGATTGATCATGAACATTCCTAAGGTTGCACGCAAGCTTCAATGCAAATTTGGTAGCATTTGGACTTGTAGATTTTGAGTTATGATCGATGCAAGTTTGAATTTGTTGAAGGCTGCTGAGTTCGCATCTCTTCTGGGCACGTGATGACCGATGACGTGGCACTAACTTTTAGGATCGATCCACTTTTCATGCCGAGTGACCGAGTCTTCCTTTGTCTTGACTTTCCCTTATTCGTATCCATCGGTTGCCAAGCCCTTCGTATCGATACCCATCTTGTTCGGTATCGATGCCGAAACCTTCTACTCGTATCGATGCTTGGTTATGCTCTTCGTATTGATCCGTCATTTGTCTCTTCGCATCCATCCCATTGCACTCATCTACGTATCGATCCCGAGTGTGTACTTCATGTCGATCCAGTGTCATGTTCTTCGTATCGATCCATGTCTACTACCTTCTTCGTATCAATCAATGGGTGATCGATACGAAATGTCCATCCGAGTGATTGAAACCGCTGTCCCACTCTTCGTATCGATCCCAACCTTGATCGATGCGAAGCATGCTGCTTTCTTTGTGCCATACCCAACCAAATCGATGCACATTGCATCGATATTAAAGCCATCAATTCCACACGACCATCTGCTCCTCGTATTGATCCGAGTTCCATTTCTTGATATCGATCTCTACGGATACGAACGTCTTACATCTTGATCGATACGAAGGAACCGATGTGAACCGGTTTTCATGAACTTTGATCCATCCATAACTTGAGCATACAAACTCCGTTTGACTCGAAATTTGAAATGTAGCTTTTCCAAGCCTTGTTCATCACTCCCAATCGATCCCGCCTTGATTGGAGCTGGGTTAATTTTTTTTACGGTATCGATCATAGCCTCGTTTCCAATCGATCTCCAATCCTGGTATCCATCCTTTTTTAGCCAATTTGTTGATATCCTGGCTTTGTCCAAAAGGTGGGGTAACATTTTTCCTCCAAAACTTTTCTTGTAGTAAGAAGGCGTGTTTTGAATAGATCCGAATCCAACATCCAAATTCCATATTCTATCCATAGTCATAATCCAATTTATTACCAAGCCATCCTATCAAGTGTCGTAACTGTATCCTTATCCGAATCCACGACCGCTCCGAGCCGATATCAGATTCCAAAACCAGTAACCAAATCCTTGGCCAATGTCTTATCAATCTGAACCCGATAACCGAGTTCAAATCCATCCATATCCAATAACCAAACCCATGACCTCTTCAGATCGATATCCAAATCCGAGACCGCTCTGAGCCCTTATCTAAATCCAGGACCGCTCCGGGTCCACAGCCAATCCTTGGCCATTCAAAGCCGAAATCCAAATCCATGATATCTCCGGGTCTAAATTCAAATCTATAGACCTCGTCGGGTCGTTTTATCCAAGTCCGGGACCTCGCCGGGTCCAAATCCAAATCCATAACCTCTCGGGGTCATTTCTTCCTACTCCGGCCTCGACTCTCCAGTCAAGGACTTATATTCTCTGGCTTCGACTCTACGGTCGAGGACTTTCGTATTCTCCGGCCTCGACTCTTCGGTCGAGGACTTTCGTATTCTGCAGCCTCGACTCTCCGGTCGAGGACTTTCGTGTTCTCCGGCCTCGACTCTCCGATCGAGAACTTTCGTGTTCTCCGGCCTTGACTATTCGGTCGAGGACTTTTGTATTGCATTTGTGTCCATTCCATCGCTCTCTGGCAAACGGACTCGCATCTTGCGATTACTGCCCTGTCTCTCCGGTCGGGACCATAATTGCGTGACCTCTATTATTTATTACATTTATCCAAATTCAATCGACACAAAACGCAATTAAGAAAATAAAAGTCCGTACAACCAAGAAAAACAAATGTCCACCGTACCAAGAAATAAACTAGAGTCCACAGAAAAAAAACAAGATTTCATGAACCCAAACAACACGGTTTATCATCATCTCAGAGCATGCCTAGGGACCATCCTCGATCCCGTACATGTGTAAGCGACTTAGTCGCATTACTACGAGGTTCATTACTTATTCAAAGCCATGAATCCATTCAGTTGATAACAAACTGATGACGTTGCCTAGATCCAGTGCCATCTTCGCTTGAAGTGGGCAGTGGCCTCTTCTGTCCCACTGTCACAGCTCGATTCCTTATATACTGTTGCAAATGACCATTCCTCACATGCTCTTCAATAATATCCTTTAGATGCCTACAGTCGTTCATGTTGTGCCCATTCAGCTCATGGAATATACAATGTTTTTCCGATACCCACTCGTATTCAGAGGGTTCCCTTTTTGCCGGCTTTCAATAATGGAGGCACCCTCGAGTATCCAAGTAAATCCTTTCCAGAGTTTCAGTTAAATCCGTGTAAGAAGAAAATTTTGATTCCCTCCATTGCCTTTTCGAAGTGTTGCCATTGTCATTCATATTCCTTTTGCCTCTATCGTCCTTGTTTGAATCTTCCCTGGGTGGACCCCCACACTTTACCGCATAAGCTTCAGCCTCCCTCCCTTCTCTCTCAGCCTGTGCATCTTCTTGCCTTAGAAATCTTTCCACTTCATGGTAGAACTCCCCGAGATCCATCGGTGGGTGCCATTCCAACGATATCTTGAAATTCGAATTATCTGCAATTCCTAAAACTACTGCCATCAAAACCATCGATGGATCAGGTCGATCCACCGAAGCCACTGCCGCATTGAATCTGGTTAAGAAATCCCTGAGCGACTCTCCTTTCCATTGTTTTATCGATGTCAAAGTCATCACATTCTTGGGTCGGACTATTTGGACCCGAAACTGCCTCATAAACCTTTCAATCAGCACTGTCCATGCGTCAATAGAGCCACTCTCCAGCAGTTTGAACCATAATGCTGCTATATCCGTCAAATAGAAAGGGAAGCATTGCGCCATGACCTCTTTCGATGCCCCTAGTACTTCCATATGCCTCATGTACCTCGTCAAGTGAATAGCAGAGTCCATTCTCCCGTCATACATCTCTAGTGTTGGTAGTTTGAAATCTAGTGGGTTCTTAGCTTTCCTGATCATTGGAGCAAAGGGACTCCATTCACATCCTCCAAGTCCCTATTCACCAATCGGCTTCTCATGGCTTGCCTAACCATCTCTGCCAATCTATCGCTATTGCCAAGCTGCAGTCCTTGTCCGTTGCCTCTAATTTGCCCCTCGACTTCACGAGGAATTCCTGGAATCTGCTCTCCTGGACGAGCATCCATTCCTCTATCAACGCTGTGTTGCACAGCTCCACCTAGTACTCTGCCCGGGATTGGATCAACATGCTCCGGGTGAGTGCCCCATAGTTCTGGTGTTGCTCATGTTGGTCCTGCTCTATTCTGAATTTTGGTTGCTCCGTGCTCCCGATCCCTATCTCCAGCATCTCCTGTAGTTGCGTTCCCTTGATTCTGCACTCTAACTCGTCCAACTTTTCAAAGTAGGTTCTGCATCATATCCTCTTGTCTCTTCAGCATCGTTTCCATCTCGTCTCTGGTGATGAAGATCGAGGCCGGATTCGCTCCCGAGGAAGCCTCCTGACTCCCTTCATGCTGACTCCTTTCAGTCCTTTGTCTTCTTGTCGATTGCCTTGCCATAGATTTCCAAATCCGAGTCCTTAAGCTTTCAAATCCGAAATCCAAGCTTTAGAATCCCTAAGTGTTAGCTTCTCGGTGAAAGCACCAAAATGTTTGCGTCCAAATCGGTCACAAACACCCAATTATCGACGAAAGCACCCGTTCACAGTTACAGATCATAGATAACAAGTTTATAAAGAATAAAATGTGAAGAATGCTCAGAAAATTAAAAGGAAAGCAGTAGAAACATATGGTTTATAGCGGTTCGGCTATCTCCGGCCTACGTCCACTTTGAAGAGTTGCTATTTTATTTATTATCACTCGCTGGTTACAAGAGTATGGTTGATAATAATCGAGTTACAATGGAATTCGGCAGAGTAACGACGTAGAAGAACCGAAAGATCCCTTTTCTATAGGCCTAAGGTCACTATTTATAGGCGTAGACAGCAAATATCTCGCCCAGATCTTGGAAGACTTCTTCTCTCACGTGGGTGGGTCCACGCGATCAATCCTCGGTTGTTTGGACTTGATCCGTGATCGATATGAATGAAATTCGTATCGATCATGATTTAACCCAATCAAGTCGAGATCAACCATGAACATTCCTAAGGTTGCACGAAAGCTTCTGTGAAAATTTGGTAGCATTTGGACTTGTAGATTTTGAGTTCTGATCGATGCAAGTTTGAATTTGTTGAAGGCTTCTGAGTTCGCATCACTTCTGGGCACGTGATGACCGATGACATGGCGCTAACTTTTAGGATCGATCCACTTTTTATGCAGAGTGACCAAGTCTTCCTTTGTCTTGACTTTCCCTTATTCGTATTCATCGGTTGCCAAGCCCTTGTATCGATACCCATCTTGTTCGGTATCGATGCCGAAACCTTCTACTCGTATCGATGCCTAGCTATGCTCTTCGTATCGATCCGTCCTTTGTCTCTTCACATCCATCCCTTTGCACTCATCTACGTATCGATCCCGAGTGTGTCCTTCATGTCGATCCAGTGTCATGTTCTTCGTATCGATCCATGTCTACTACCTTCTTCATATCGATCAATGGGTGATCGATACGAAATGTCCATCCGAGTGATTGAAACCACTGCCCCACTCTTCGTATCGATCCCAGCCTTGATCGATGCGAAGCATGCTGCTTTCTTTGTGTTGTACCCAACCAAATCGATGCACATTGCATCGATACGAAAGCCATTGATTCCACACGCCCATCTGCTCCTTGTATTGATCCGAGTTCCATTTCCTCGTATCGATCTCTACAGATACGAATGTCTTCCATCTTGATCGATACGAAGGGATCGATGCGAACCGGTTTCCATGAACTTTGATCCATCCATAACTCGAGCATACAAACTCAGTTTGACTCGAAATTTGAAATGTAGCTTCTCCAAGCCTTGTTCATCATTCCCAATCGATCCCGCCTTGATTGGAGCTCGGTTAAATTTTTTTACAATATCGATCATAGCCTCGTTTCCAATCAATCCCAATCCTGGTATCCATCCTATTTTAGCCAATTTGTTAATATCCTGGCTTTGTCAAAAAGGCGGGGTAACAACTATAAAGGCAAACATGGTAAGGAATAATAGTACACGAACCATACTTGACTTGTCCCTGTAACCAATGAGTTAGCATATAACACTATAATATTTTACTCTACAATATCATAAAGACATACCATGAACCAAATAAAGGATATCAGTCTTCTAGCTATTCCTATCTCTAATACCTACTTCCCATGATAACTAGAGTGATAGCCTACTAAAGAAAACAACCAAAGCATCCATAACATCCATCAACACTCCGAACTATCACTCTTTGTGCCCTGAATATATGATAACTCGTATGGCCCCTAAGTCAGGAAGTAATGGAAATCTCGATTCTCTCTTGTACTCTCATATCTCGAAGCCCAAAGCTGGACACTAGACCCAAAGATATAGGTCCAAGGTATACAGGTCGTTCAATTGACCCACGGGCATTCCCACTTACAATACCCCTGCTTAGATTACAACCGAAAACTCTTCGAGCATAAATGATCCCTTAGCATATATACCCGAGCCCACCTTTGCTCCATTTGGATACCGAGCCCTTCTTCCTTAATCTAGTTTCGATTATTTATGAGGAACCCTTCCACATTCCCTGATCATACGGCTCCCTCCCTTACGAGCCGCCATCTTCGGAACCTACTCAACACGAGCCAACATTCGAAGACCATAGCTTTTCATCATGTTGTTATATCATCATCCAACTAGATACGAACGAGCCAACACCTCCAACACGACCTACAAAACCTCAACAACCGTCCCTAGAAGCTCCAACCCCATATCACACATCATGATAACTCAGGACAGAGTTATCGGTATAACTCGATGCCGAGTTATACCTATAATTCGGTGCCGAGTTATACAGTTAGCCAACTAATGGCTCATTTCTCTTTGATGTCTCTAGTACTCCCCAGTGCCATTACCCTGACTCATCCCTCATTGATAACTTGGCCCCAATCTAAAAGCTCCTTCTTCTAGTTCTAGAGATAATTCGTTATCACACCCAGTACTTAACCAAATTTCCTACATAAAGCTATAGGCAACCTCCACTTGACAAACCCTTTCCATCCCCGAAGTCGAGAAGTGCTTATGAATTAGTCCCATAACTCAGTGCTGATTTATAGCCATAACTAGGTGCCGACGTATAGCCACAAATCGGTGCTGAGTTATGACTTTAACTCCTACCAACTTGCGAGTTATCATGTAGCCTATTGCCATTCTTCTAAGCCCACCTGCCAAGTTTTATCCAATTTCGACCAACTTTGCCTCCGATTTGCTCAATTCTTTGACCTAACTCTTTATGCAATCACAACACTAGCAAACAACATTAAATCATATCATACAAACATAGAATAACAAACAATTTCATCCAATCAAACTTGCAGTCCATCAAAATAAGATAAACAAGGCAATTTCCAACATAGATCTACATATAACATGAATATATGAACACAAATCAAGGTGATTTCTAATCAATTTATACCATATGCATGAAGTAACATGTCATTAAAGTTAGAAAAGGTTTTTATGGCCAAAATCAATTTAAAACATGTTAAATTATATAATTCTACCATATAAACATGTATGGCATAGTGAGAAGGCATAACCCACTCATTAATTACCAAATTCAACCAATTTGTGTGTAGATCTAATCCAAACAACAAAGAAAAGCATCCCAAATCAAGAAATTTGATGATCTCTAGCTTCTAATTGAGGATCTAATTTGGAAAATGAAGAAAAGCACTCCAAATCAAGAAATTTGATGATCTCTAGCTTCTAATTGAGGATCTAACCTATTCTGCAATCTAGTTTAATTTAGAGGGAAATTTGGGTGATTTTGGATGAAATTAAGATGGATCTAGGACTAATTTGGGTTTAAACCAAATTTAGAATGAGAGGGAAAAGTTTTAATTTGACTCTCTAGCCCTCTATTTATAGTGTTCTCTAACTAGACTAATGGGCTAATTGGCTTAATTATTTACACACAAATCTTGGCGAGCAGCTTTAAAAACTTAAAACAGGCATAACTTTCTAACCGTAAGTCCGTTTTTCTATTATAACCACTCGATAGAATGAGAAACCATCATCCTAAAGCAATGGAACTAGGTTGAGAGTCTAATTCAACTTCTATAGCTCAAAAATGTTTTCAGGGTCAAAATGGTTATACATAAATTCTTTAATAATCATTGGTGTGTAAAATGTTCTTAAGAGTCATATTCCAAAATTATAGAATTATATGACCTCATATGAGTTAAATAAAAATATTTTATGATTCTCCGAAACATAAAATATGAGTTGTTACACAAGAGGCCAAACGAGGGTAGATCCATCTAGCTTGTTGTTATTCGACATTTTGACCCGGCTATATCCGAATCGACTGGACAAGTTAGACTCGACTATCATCAAGGCCAGTAGCTCAATGCGATGATTGTGGGGTCTAAAATTCAAGCATAGATGATAATATGAAGCAAAAGCATGAAAGCTCACTACTCCCTGAATATTTGATTTGTTACGATCCATATTCAACACTATGGACTGTATCGTATCGATTCCACAACTCAATTTTGCAGCGATGATCGATCAATAACTCAAAATCTACACATGCTATCAACATGAAACTTGGAGTACAAGCTTAATACAACATGTGGAACACCCCCTAGGGTTCTCATTCCAATTGGAGGAAGTTGGAGGGACCGACATAACTCCCTTTGGAGGGATTGGCAGAAGTCAGAATTCAAGCAACATTACTTCACGGAAAATGCGATATCTCACAAACTGTACGTCGGAATTGTACAAAATTTGGGGAGCAAGTAGCTAACATCATGGGAAACCCTCGTAGGGATCGTAGTCCATTTGGAAACACTAATAGGGATCGATATTGATTCCTATTATGGGCTCCGATGGGCCTGGAAATTTTTGGGTCGCCTCATCTTGGTCTCCCGAATTCTGCCGAAATTTCAGTCCGATCCATGAACGTCTTCCCCTATAAATATGATGAAAAGGATCCTCCATTTTTATTCTTCATTTTTGTAATAATGGATCCTGACTAATCGAAACATTCTTGTAATCATAATCGAGTGCAAGGTCAATAAAAATATGAAGTGGACGTAGGTCAAGATTGCCGAACCACTATAAAAATCAGTGTGTTCATTTATGATATTTGTTCTACTTTAATTTCATTCGTCATTTAATCTCTACTAGATTCTATTACGTGTTAATGCCCATTTTTGATGTCAACACTTGTCATGTAGTCTATCCACCTATATTTTCTGCTTTGTTTTTATCAAAATTGACTAATACTTGCTTCCTTTTTTATCAAAATTTACTAACACTTTACAGTAGTTCAATTGAGTTTCATCATGCTGGTCTATTCTGCCAATGTTGGGGCAACTAACATACTACAACAACATCAAACACCTCCGCTCCCTCCATAATCTCAACCAGAGGGCATCGCACCTCATCGAGGCATCATTAATCCCCTGGTGCTTCCCTCGTGGTACTAGACTAGTGCTCGCGACATGTATCCATTTGGGACCACCGTCAAGCCTGACTTTGTTCGCTTAAAGAGGTGGAGGACCGGCGTGGAAACGAAGAGCTCTAGTGGGGGCCAACTTTCAATTTTTCTTGGGAGGCGGAGTTGTTGAGAGGCCTGCTGGAGATGGTAGGGGCCACCAGTTTGTCCATGGTCTGGGAGATGGATGAGATGGCTTTACTCGATCTTCTCTAGACCATGACAAAGATGGCCTTGGAGGTCCTGGCCCAGTCCGGTTGGCCAAAGTCAGGGTGTGCTAACCACAGCCTAGAATCGATGCTAAAGGATAATGTCTAAGAAGCTTTGTTAGTAAGGTTCTTGTATTTGAGCTTCCTTCCCTATTTCTTTTTCTTAACATTATTTCTTTTTTAAGCTGGGTCCTACGCCCTCTAAATCCACCCGTAGGTGGTGGCATTGAAGAAGCACACATTGGAGAAAGCTAATGCATGACGCCTGGACTAGGAGAAGTTATCCGCGAGGCAAGTTACTGAGGCGGCAATGGATTCAGCCTTGACGGAATGAGCCGATGATGTGGCCTTTAGGGAGAGAGTTGAGGTGAAGCAAGGTCGGCTAAGGACCCAAATTGTGAAATCCCTCATTCTAAAATCCAAATATGAAACTCTAATATGCTGCCTTAGAATTATCTTTTAGTGATAGAGACAAGGTAGTTAATCATAAAATATTTTAGGTAAACAAAGCAACAATTTAATGACATTAAATGAATTCATCATTACAATCTCAAATTAATTCCCACAATCGTGCCCATGCAGGGGCCAAAAATATAATATAATCATAATTAATAGTATCATGCCCATCATATGAAGGTGCTAACATAAACACTTAATACATCAAAAATAAAACAACATTTATATCACTAAGCCTTCTGCTTTGTCTTTGGAACTCTTCATCTGTCTTCCGAAACCAACCTGCATAGATCCATAAAATCAACCTTGAACGTGTACTCATGAGTTTTGGGTAAATAATAAAAATACATGTCAGACATAAAGTCTTGTATGAGCAATAAATTATCCTAAACATGAAACAAGTGAGATCACACCATTAAAGCACGGAATGGGTCTTCCCCTCACTATAACACAACATTCATTTAACTTCATTAGACATATGCATAAACCATTATTTCATCTTAAAAAGTCTTATGCATGTAATGTATTTTAACTAGAATTAATAGTTATTTTATGCGATTTGTCATTCAGTAATAATTCTCTTTTCTATGTAAAACTAAAAATATTACCTTCAGGTGCCATTGAGGCCTTACGCCTTTTTTTATGATAAAGAGATATAGTTTTAGCATTTGGCTGCCACTAAGGCCTTATGCCTTTAGCGCTACCTTATTTCTAAAATTCCAATATCAGTTTCAATTGCCACACATGTCTTACACCTACACTTTCATATTTTTGATTGCCACAAAGGCTATATATCTATGCTTTTTGTTCTTCGTTGCTACACAGACCTTATACCATCTATCGAACTCTGCTTTTGATTGCCACTTATGTCTTACACCAACTTTTCATGTTTGAGATGCCATCTTAGGCGTTACTCCAACACTTTCGTCTGCGGTTATCACTTAGGCTTTACACTAACAATTTGTGTTTTGTTTTCCATACAGGCCTTATGCTAATGCTTTCATGTTTCAGTTGCCACACAAGTCTTACACTTATGCATTTGGTTCTTGACTATCACATAGGCCTTACGCCATCTACCAAACTTTGCCCAATCATACACTTATTAAGCTTTACCCTTAGTTATTCATTAAGCTATTTTAAGTCCATTAGACCAACTCCACCACTTATTACATCATCATTAATGTTTTAAGTACCCATTTTGACTATCTTAAATCTTAGCATAACTTTCCCCTCTAGAAATCAATTAATTCCTGTATGAACTTAATTGAGAGCTAATCATATTACCCTCGGTCTCATCTAGGGAAGTCTGATTTAGTTTTGTTTTGTTTCTTTAACAAACGACATCTCAATTCTAGGTTTTTGAAATCACCTCCTCCATCTATAATTCCCCGTAGCCCTCATTCCCCCCTTCGGTTCTTTGGTTAACACCTTTCAGTTTAATAAGTCTAGATTTATACTTAGAATTTCTTTGTTAAGCCTTTATACTTAGTGTTCTAGTTCATTTACTCTCCGTCTCGGTTCGTCTTCTCTGTCTTGGGTACTTCCTCTTGGTCCACCATGTCTATTGCACGTCTAGCACTAACTTTACATGTGTTGATTTCTCATTCATTCTAACTTCGTCCTTTTACAGTTATTTAGTTCTTTTTTGACTTGTCCAGCAGAGGTGGGCGTTTAACCGATTTAACCGACATCCATTGAACTGACTTAATCAATAAACATGGTTAACCGACGTCTCCGTTAATTGACTGACCATTTTTGGTTCGGTTAATGGTTAATAAATTTTGGTTAGTCGGTTAACCATTAACCGACCAGAAAATTACATTTTTTTATTATGTAGCCCAACCCAATTAACAGTTCATTTCAATATAATCTATACCCAAATCGATTTTGTGCCATACTTATTATCTTCTTTGTGCTTCCAAAACTTTATTATTTAAATAAAATCAAAAGAAAAAAACACGAGAAACCCAAGATCCCTTAAATCCTTTAGATACGTTTAGTGCTTTCGGTGCTCATCTTCATTTCCTAATCGAAAACTCTAGATCTACTCAAGTTTTCATCTTCGTATGCTAATCGAAAACCCAAAATTCGATTAGTCGCAATGCATTAAGCTAGTGTGAGCCTTCTGTTGTTGTGGAAAATAATGGCATCATGAAGGAAGAGAAAGCATGTGAATATAATTATGTTGAATTAATTCTTGTAATTGCATTTGTCTATGATTAAATATGTGTAACCAAATGCAACAATATATAAAATATTGCATCATATGAATTATAGTTTTTTGTTTATGTTCATTCAATTTTTGCACTATAACTAGAATTCATCATTGCAAATTGAAAATATTATGTTCACTACAATCTAACAGGTTCAAGGTAACACTGATACTTTATAAATAAGGTAATGTGAATGTTCAAGGTAATAAACTGAAAATATTACATCTAGTGTATAGTTTATGAAATTGTAAATTAGGAATGCACTCATTCATGTATTAGCGAAACAACTTCATCTAATTTGTACAGGATTACTAACAGTACCCATCTTGAAGAATGTTAATAAATTCCAAAATCCATTTCGTCATTTTGTAGCGACAATAGTCTTTTTGATCGGTACCACAGATAAATGCTCAATATCCAAGTAGGCTTAGAATTTTGATTATAGCAAGGGATTTTTGGACTGTTTCATGTCTTTTGATTTTATTCGGTTTTTTCCCTATAAATTGTAAATTGTAAACTGAAAATATTATGTTCACTTTAATTCAATTGGTTCAAGGTAACACTGATGCATAATAAATAAGGTAAGTGAATGTTCAAGGTAATAAACTGAAAATATTACATCTAGTGTATATTTTATGAAATTATAAATTAAGAAAGCACCCAATCATGTATTAGCAAGATGACTTCATTTAATTTGTAAATTTTGGTTATCATATCAGACTACTACATTCAAGAACTGTAATATATAAGCTTTTGGTTAATATATAAGCTTCATTTTCTAATCCACACTTTTGGTTAATGCAGTAAAACTTTTTTAATAAAATCTTTTAGTATTAAGCAAGAATTGGCATTAATATTAATTACTATGATAGTAGTAGCACTTGCTAGCATAATTTGGCTATAATATTCGTTTTAGTTTGCAAGACGATAGAAGTAATTTTCTTAGTTTGTTGAAATAATAGACTATAATAATGTTTGATTTGTTGCAAATAAAGAAATTTGAAGTGGTATTAATGGGAAGCAGAGTTCCACCTTAATAAGGAGGAGTAGTATATTTGAAGTTTGAAGTAAATTTGCAATTGCTTGAGATTTTGTCTTGTTGGGTTGCTTTATTTTTTGGTATGTAATATCTACTGAATTTATGGACTGTATATGTATGTATGATACCGAGTTAGTTGGTTGCTTATTTTTAATATATAAAGTATGTATGCTTGCTGAGTTAACTGGAATAATTTCTTGTGTGTTTATTCCAGTATGTATTTTACGTACTATATAGTGGTTATCTTGCTCTGTTAATGCTTTATGTTCTTGTCCTTATTTTTTCAGTTTCGGTCAATTTTTAACCGTTAAATGCAGTTAATATCGATATAACCAATTAATTGTGGTTAAATTTTAGGCTTGATCGATATGAACTACCTAAATTTATTTTCGGTTCGGTTAATCTAACCGTATACTTTGGTCGATTAGATTGGTTAATTAACCGATCGGTTCGGTTTATCAACCGGGTCCACCCCTACTGTTCAAAATATATTGTAGATTGGTCTATAGACAAATTATTAAATAATTTTCACATTTAAATTACCTTTCGGCCTCCAATATTTACCTTTCCGCACCTATGAAAACCCTTTTGCTTAATGTATTTTCATAAAATATTTACATGTATTTCTTTTCATAAAATTTCTCAAATACCATATTTCAAGCTAATTTCCGTAATAAACATTTCATAGAAAATTCATATCTAATTATATATTTATAGGAAAGTTCTACAAATCAAAACTCATCTCCTATAGTGTGTTCGTAACATTATATTATTTGGATTATTAGAATCACAAGAAGCATAAGAAATGATCATATTTAAATTCGGTCGATGGCAATTATGAAGGAAGACAAGATTACAACACATATTACTCATGTGATGACCGCCATACACCTCCGGTACCCAATATTCTTGAAGAATGCATAGTAGCCATACCCGACTAATGTAGGACGATTGTCAAGGGTGTAATAACTAATACTCTAATCATAATATGTCATGTGTCTCACAATGCATCGAGTAAAATATAATCTCAACATAGATATAAAACAAGTGAGATGGATATGTATAACTAAATTAACCAAAACAAATACCAAAGTGCAAGGTCCATAATACTTATACAAAACAAGGTGAATAGAGTTTATACATCATCAAAATAAAATAATAGGAAATCTATCGCTATATAAGGTAAAGCACTGCTAAAGCTCCATAGTACTGCACAGCGAAATAAGCAATAAACTCTAATAAATATAATAGCACCAGCCACCTACTCATCCTATAAACAACTCCATGCGCTATTCACAAACCTGTTATATAATCTACTCGTTTAAAAGTATCCAAGATAATAAAAAGCAAAGCATAAAACCTCGAGCTAGACAACAGTCTGTTATGAGCAATAAACAATCTTAAAACACTATGAAAACCGATATAGTAAAGGACATAGGGTATGCATAATCATACCTGACATGTCCTTGCATCCACAGAGTTAGCACATAACACAATACATGCTATACTATCATTCTCATATGAATATACTACACTAAGTATTATGGGTGTCAAGGTACCTATCTCAAGAATACCAACATCACACGATATCCAACAATCACACTAATTATAACAAGAACAAAGAAAATGCACAACAATAACCATCCTTGAGGTCTCCTACCATTGTGTTTATACCCAAGGTCTCACCTCGTCATGCATTGTAACTACCATCCCCAAGGTCTCGCGTCACCATGTTTGTCACTGAAGCCTCACTTCACCATGACTATTTTTGAAGTCTCACTTTATCACAGTTCTTTCCGGAGTCTCACTCCATTATAACTTTCTCAAAGTCTCCCTTTACCACGGGTCCACGACCTTTCCATGGTATTCCCAAAAATTTCACTTCGCTATGATATTTTTCAGAGTCTCATCGCATCATCATCATCTTTGAAGTCTCATTCCACTATGACTTTCTCAAAGTCCTCCTTCATCATAACCTTATCAAGGTCTCTTATATAAATGATAACTCACTCTACGACCTCTCAAGCCGGCAACATCTCATGCCACAATTGGATCCGACAATTTTTTGGATACCTATCTCATAGGTACTACTCTCTCAAGGTAAGCTAGATCGTCTCATGTCTAGGGTATACAACTGAGTGTCCTAATATACCCCTGCCCCTAGGAACAACCATCATATCCAAAGTTATCAATGATCCCTTTAGCATCCGAATCGATCCTGGACATCTCATGCCCCTCTATATAGCTTCATCCTATTCAACATGCTTCCCTAGACTACCCTAGTCCCATCTATTCACTTCCCACCTAAAGTACCCAATCATATGCCTTGTATCATTGAAGTTTGGAATATCTGCATTTGCCGATCTCATGTCATTGATTCATCTCATCATAGTTCTGAAGTCATCACATCGAAGAGTCAGCATTTACCCTAGTGTTTATCGTCGATCTTCACCACATTGTAACATCGAAAAAGAATGTTGGATAATCAAACGAGCACAAGTCATAAACATCAGAACAATATGTGCACGTCCCCCAAATTTCAACTCATTTGACTATGATTTAAAGTGGTCGGTACCGACATCAAAGGTAATCAGTTTTGATGCTGGTATCGAGCCCTTTGACTTTCCACTGCCAAGTTGAAGTCCTCCCGCTTCTTGCATCTCGCTACATACCTCGAAGCTAACCTGAAGTCATGCGATGAAATTCTCAGTACCAGCAATCTGAAAAATCAGAGTAAATCATCTCGGTAGCGGGTTCCTCCTTCCCATAGAAATTTGGTTATATCCAAAGTTTCAATCTCATTGCACTCCCAAGTCCATCCCGAAGTAATAGCTCCAAAACCTGAAGCAACCTCCTTATTAACTTAAAGCACACCAACTACAATTCCAAGTGGTCACCTCAACCTCTTTTTCACCAATATTGACCTATTTTATGACATGATTTCGGACTATCAAATCAACTCCTAATCACTTGAACCTTGCTATGTAGAATCCCTAAGGCTTTAAAAACATCGTATCCAAATTTCATCACATTCCAAACACTTTTTCCCACTATCAACCTCTTTTGACAACATGATTTTGGACCATCAAAACTTGTAACGACCCGAAAATTTGGACGATTTTTAATAACGTAATTAACTAGATTTTTCATGAAAATAAATAATAAATAAAATTTAGCAATGAAAATTTGATAATTGGAATACGTCTTAGCAAATGTCAAATTTTCATCATAAAATATGAAAGTTAGTTCTGTTGTGTAATTTTCAATTTCAATTTAAATCAGTTCATTTGATGAAAATAAAACATTTTTGAAAATTGAATATTTTTATATAATAAAAATGTAAATAATTTTCTGAGTGAGACGTCGTATTTCGTTTCACCAAATTCGGATTGCTATAGCCCCGTTTATCTTATTTTCGAAGAATTAGCAGTAATTTGGCAGCAAATATCAACTTTTGATAGGATGATCATATCGTTGATATTTGTGTACCATTCTGTTCGTCTCGTCGTGCTGATCTCTGAAGTATATTTGTTTGTGCATTTCGGCGTCCGGTATGCGGTGAAATCTACGAAACGGTTAGCCGTTTTGGTACCTGTTTTGAGGCTTTTCGGTACCTTGTGGCCATTCAATTGTCCACCGGTTGAAAACTAATGGCCACCAACTTTTAATATTTCTAGAAAATTTAATACCTGACTTTTTCAATCCCACTTTTTCGTTATAACTCCGGCCGTTCACTTTTCTCTCCTCTTCTACTTTGTTCATTTTGATTTAATAAATAAAGTTCATATATACATCTCTTTATGAAAAAAAAACTACCGCTCGTTCATTTTTACACGAAGCACGCTCGTCCCCCTGCTTTTCCCAGTTGCAAACTCCGACCCTCCTCCGTGCTTTCCCACAACTCGCAATAGCCTCTGCTCCACCGGGCAGTCACCACCACTGCCGCCTATACCCTTGACAGTGCTTCCTCCGCAACTTTCCTTCATCCGCCACTCCACCCGAACACCGCCTATCCCTCCACATTAAACCCTCCAGCACCGCCAGTCATCCACCCAGCAACATCCGCCCCTTCCTCTACATCACCATAAAACCTCTACGCGGCTGCAGAAGTCAGAGCCCGCCACCAACTCCCACAGCCCATATTCCACCACCTTTGCTCCGATCTTCTCACATGAACAGCCAGCACTACCACCTTTTCCAAACACCAAGCCTCACCTGTGCCTCTTAACACACAACCCATCCAGCCTAGCCTACCCGAGCACAGCCGCCTAACCTGCCACCTTTTCCTCCGAACAAAACCTGAAAACAGCTCCATGGCCTCGCCATCCATTCCAGCACGCAGACCCAAACACCCAGGTGTCACTTACCTTTCCCTCCGACCCCGTGCTCTCTCGCCTCCCACTGCTCCGTCAATGTGTGTCGGCCTCTCCATATCTAACAGCTTTTCACGTTAGCCATCCCTCCTCTATAAAATGTTTCAAGCATACGAGCTGCATTTTTTTCAACTAGAGGCTATGCATTTCCCATTCAAAACATACTAATTACATATTCAAAGTGCAAACAACAAAGATTAGTTGAGTGATCTGTTTCATACACGCGATCTGATTATATATATGTATATGTATGTATGTATGTATGTATGTATGTATGTATGTATGTATTGCATTTGTATATATTGGTTTTCTTCAATCAAATTATATATATATATATTTAATTATATATATATATATATATATCCAGTGAATCATTGCAGCTGTCCGGAATTTGCATTTTGTTCACTTTGCTTTGTTTCGCCGCTGTCCAGATTTACAGCAGCAGTTCTAGCTTTGTCGCTGTGTTGTGTACATATCCGTGTGCGTATCCGGGTCCGTTGCTTCTCATTCCCATTATTTTCTCTAGCCTTGAAAGGTGAGCAATCACTCACGATTAGCATTCTTATATTTAATAAATTGATTTCACATGAAATGACGATTGAAATGTGTGTTAAAATTTAAATTGTTAGCAATTAAATTGTTGAATATGATATGTTATTATTTAAATTGTTCGCCTATGATTGATATATGACACCACAACATGTTGTATATATATTATACTTGAATTTGTTAATTATGATATATGCTCATCATTGATATGTTATGCTGTTTTATATTATTATTATATTATTCTCATACGACAAGTTCCCTGTTGGTTTAGGAATTCCCTATGGGTTGAAATGATACACTCGAACGATATTATAGATTAGGGAAAATCGTTATGGGTTGAAATGATAAACCAAAGCGATTTTATTGTTTTTGAAATTTTAGGATTTGCTGGTTGAAATTATATATACCCGTAAATATTAAATTATTGTAGATTGAAATGATAAATATTCGTATCACTTGACCATAGGATAAAAAATTATATACGGACACCGTTGGTCGATTTTGAAATGATTTGCAAATTTTTGAGAAAAGAAAATATATGTCTTTTGATTTAAAATATATATAAAGGTTTTATTTTAATTAATATGTGTAGAAATTTAGATTTTTTTTAAATTATATGTTTTGGAAATTTTAAAATTATAAGTTAAAGTTTTAAAATGTAAATTATAAATTTTACTTATAACTTTATTATTTTTAAATTATAGAAAATAGGATTTAAAATAGATTTAAATAAAATGTTTAATTTAATTTAATTTAATAAAAAATTAATTTAACTAGTATATATAATATGTTAAGGTATTTATTTAAAATTTATATTAATATTTTAAAATAGATTTTGTAATAACTTTAATGAATAGAGGTTGGAAAGATAAATTAAAGTTGACTTGACATTTTAATTGGTTAATAATTGAATTTAAATAAGAATTGATTTGTAATTTATTTTAAATAAGAGTTAATTTGAAACTTATTGATTCTAAGATTATTAAAGATATGATTTTTATAACTTAATAACTTGATTTTATAAAGGTGATTTAATGAATATTTCAAATTTAAATAAAATTGTAATTGAATATTAAATTTTGATTTAAATTTATAATTTGAGATTTTATTTCAATATTTATAAAAGGGTGATTAAGTGAATAATTTCAAATTAAATATAATTGAAGTTAGATATTTAATTTTGATTTTAATTTATAGCCTGAGATTTTATTTAAATGGTTATTAAAAATGATTAAGTGGATATTTTCAAATTTTAAATAAAATTAAAGTTGAATTTTGTAATATAAATGGAATGTATCAAATTGAGTTATTATTAATTGTTCAAATATTTAAACTTTGAAACCTATTGAATTGGGAATGGTTTAAATTTGAAGTTCAAACCTTGATTCAAAATCGATATAATTTAAAAATGGTTTAATGAGAATTTGAATTGATTTGTGAAATTGGAAGAAACAATTCTAATTTAAAACTATTCTCGATATACACTCTTTTAATATATATACTATTTTTAATATATAAACTATTTTAATCTATAACCTATTTTAATTATAAACTATTTTTAACTTATAACTATTTCTATATATAAACTATTTCAATATTTAAACTGTTTAAGTTGGAACTGTTATGATTTAGATTTAATGGTATTAAATGCAAATATTTTGATATGATGGTTTAATTTATTTTGTGGTTATGATTTTAGAAGTGAATTTGATTTCGGAAATGATATGATTTCGAAAGTGAATATGATTTCGAAAGTGATATGATTTTGAATGAATATGATATTTTCATACGAATTATGAATTGTTTGAAATATAAATGACCACGGTATGAAATAAGCGTTTGATTGTTAAAGATACTGGGATCGGATATTGTCATACTCTCTGCCAATACCGAAAACCACTTTAACAATTGTGTACGTGGTGGAGATTCCAGAATGAAGTAGGATGGTTTGGCGACGATTCTGTATGAGGTATTAATGCAGCCTTGACTCCCGCGAGACAGCTTGATGTGACTAAAACAGGAGCCATGCCGGGCCAAGTGAGGTCACACCACCGATCGGGCACATTCCTTCGATACCATTCTATTACTTTGTGATTTGATTGAGTGCACCTTTGATTTTGGGAGTGTCTCTCAAGGTGGATGGTAGTAGCTGCTATGCGTTACCACCATTCCGGATCCGCAAAACGGTAGTATCCTACCCTAGGCATTGTCTCGCATGCCTTGTCACATGCCTTATCGTGCCCTCTACGAGTTTGGTTTGTGTCGTACCTATGGAGTGCTCCTTGATAGCCCACCGGTTTGGTGGAGTTTACAGTATTGTATAGACTACGACATTTATATAAAATTGTTAAGGGGGATATGGGTAATGCCTTAATGCTATTTTAATAGTTTACTTTACTATAGACATTATCTATGTAGCGTATTATACTATGTATGTAAATAGTTTAATGGATCCTTAAAGGGTGGAATCCCAAACATCCTTTAAGTTATTTGTATTTCACTTGGACATTCACTTGAGTTGATTTACTTGCATAAGAATTGTAACGACCCGGTAATTTTAACGGTTCTAATAACGTAATTAACTAAATTTTTCATGAAAAATAAACAATAAAATTTAGCAATGAAAAATTGATATTTGGAATACGTCTATTTAAACGTAGAAAATGGTAAGTTTTTATTGGAAAATATGTAAGTTAATTATGTTGTGTAAATTTCAATTTCAATTTAAAATTAGTTAAATTGATGAAAATAAAATATTTTCGAAATCTGAATATTTTTATATAATAAAAATGTTTATCATTTTCCAAGTGAGACATCATATTTTGTTTCGCCAAATTAGGGATGCTCTAGCTCCGTTTATATTATTTTTGACGGTTTACCAGCATTTTGACAACGAATATCGACTTTTGATATGATGATTGTATCGCTGATATCTGTGTACCATTCTATTCGTCTCATCGTGCTGATCTTTGTAGTATATTCATATGTACATTTCGGTGTCCGGTACGCGGCGAAATCTACAAAACCGTTAGCCGTATCGGTACCCGTTTGAACCTTTTGGGTTTTGTGTCTTTTCATTTGTTCCCGTTGAAACCGAAGGCCACCAACATTTAATATTTCTAGAAAATTTAATTCCTGGCTTTTGTTATTCCCTTTGTTTCAATATATTGTTCCGGTTCCTGTCCTCTTCCTTTTCATTTGTCTATTTTGAGAAAAATAATAATATATAAGTTTGTAATCTTTTGCTCTATATTCCAATCGCCTGCAACTCTCCGCATCTCTCTCCCTTGAAATCTTTCATCCTCGCCATGAAACCATCTGCGCCCCTTCAAACTCCTTACCTGTCGTGCCATGAAACTCTCAACACCAGCATTTGTCCCATTTCCACATTGTCGAGACCTACCTCACCGAGCAGCCTCCCCTTTTGCTTCCACCCTCCTTTCAACTATCAACCAAGTTTCATCTCAACATGGCCTCATCCTCCCACCTATCCCATGACCTCCTTGACACTTTACCCACGTCAACAGCCCTTCTAGAACCTCCGCCTTTCAAGCCTCTGCCACCCATCGTATCACAGCTGCCTTCGGTTGCAACCTGCTCCGCTACCCATACCTAATCGTGCCCGCCTGTGCTCTGAACCAAGCACCAACCTCCCACTGGCCGAGGCAACCCCGCAGCCGCCTAGCTCGCACATATCTCCAACTTGCCTGCCCAGATCCACGCATAACAGCAGCCTCACATGGGATAGCCCACGTCAACCACCCTGTCTCCGCCGACTTGCTCGACGAACCCCATACCACCGAAGCCCGCCTACACTCCTCCATCGACAGCCTTGCCCACAGCTACCTGAATCTCCGCCACCTGCATGCTTATTCCATTACCTAAATGTAATAATGGTAACACACTTCCAGTAAATAATTAAGTTTACCTCTGCTATCATGGTCGAGCTCCATCTATATTTTATTTTAATTGATATGCCAATTTGCTTCTCTGTATATATTTAATTTTATTTATGTAGAATTTCAAAATTAATTTTGAAATTGTATCCGCTGCTATTTCAAGAAGCTTTGGATTCTCTTCTCCTTCGTTCTAGTCTCTTCTCCTGCTCCTTTTATTTATATATATATATATATATCTACTATTAATAATAAGAATTCGATGAATAAAATTTCAACCGTGTCTTTTTGAAATTCCGAAAATGCCCTATGTCCACCAACGAAATCTTACCGTCCGTTTACAACCCCCACCACCATCCCCTTTCCAAGCACTCTTAAACATAATTTGACTATAAATTTGCATCTGACACTATCAACGTAACTTTTTGAGATAAAAATGTTGTGCCCACCAAAACTATTGGATGCACGTACGTGCGATTTATACTAGTATATATAAAGTAAATTTATATATGTTTTTTCCAACTTACCTTGCATAGTAGCATTTATTGATTGTTTATATATATATATATAATAATAAAGTAAGTTTATATATATAAAGTAAGTTCTCTTGTTTTCAAAGAAGGAAAAAAGGTTATATATATGTTAGGTTTAAAATATTTACTTAAATTTATGTTAATATTGAAATAGATTTTTGTAATTACTTTAATATATATATATATATCATGTTTAAATGTTCATTTGAAATTTTTTGAAAGAAATAGATTGGTTTTATAAATATTGATTTTATAAAAAAAAAGGTATATATATATTATATATACTTTTGTTTTCATCGACCTCGAATTCATGTTATCTAGCTTGTCCCAACCACCTTTTGCTTGCCGCGTGTCCGTGTGCACTAGTTTGTGTCAGTATCCGCAAAACATCGCATCTTGTTCTTGTCATTTCTCTAGCCTCGAAAGGTGAGCAATCACTCACGATTAACATTCTTATATTTAGTAAATATAATTCACATGAAATGACGATTGTAATATGTTGTTAAATTTAAATTGTTAGTTATTTAATTATTAAATATGATCTATTATTATTTGCATTAGTTCACCAATGATAATTGACAATATTGACACCAATAACCTGTTAGTATTTATATATTTTAATTTGTTAATTATGATCATATTTGTCACTGATATGCTATGTCATTTTATAATATTATTTTATTGTTCTCACTTTGCAAGTTCTGTGTTAGTTTAGAAATTCCCTGTGAGTTGAAATGATACATACCCGAACGATGTTATAGATTAGGTGAAAATCGTTATGGGTTGAAATGATAAACCCAAGCGATTTTATTTGAAATTTTGGATTGCGGGTTGAAATGATATAAACCCATAAATTTAAAATAATTACGGATTGAAAGTATAAATATCCGTATCACTTGACCATAGGATATAAAACTATACACGGACACCATTGGTCTATTTTTGAAAATGATTTCCAGGGTTTTGAAAGGAAATATAAGGATGTAATAAATACGGATTTTTAAAATATAATATGTTTTTTATATATGTGTAAAATTTAGATTTTTAAAATTATATATTTGAAAATTTTAAATTTATAAGTTAGTTTTGAAAATATAAATTTTAAGATTTACTTATATTTTATTATTTGTAAATATATAAAATAAGATTTAATATAAAATAAAATTTAATAATAAGATTTAATTTAATAAAATTTAATTTAATTAGTATATATATAATGTGTTTAGGGGCATTTCACCAGAAGGACAAACTTTGTAGTCCAATTAGTTTCTAGGACAAACATTCAAAGAAATTACTTTCGAGATCAAAATCAGCAGAATAATTACTTTCAAGGACAAAGTCAGCAGTCCAATTACTTTCAAGGACATAATTTCATAGGTTTTTAGGCCCTATAAACTAATTATTTTACGTTTTGTCCTTGAAAGTAATTTTTTCAGTTGTGTGTCCTAGAAACTAATTCCACTTGCTAAAGAGGCCCTTGTGGGTAATTTCCACATATGTTTAAGTATTTATATAAAATTATATTAATATTTTTAGAAATAGATTTGTAATAAATTTACTAAAGTATGGTTGGAAAGATAAATTGAAATTGATTTGAAATAATATTTGTTTAAGAATTGGATATAAATAAGAATTGATTTGAACTTATTGATTTTAAGATTTCAAGAATATGATTTTATAACTTTATAATTTTATTTTGATTAAGGTGATTAAATGAATACATTCAAATTTAAGTAAAAATTGAAATTGAATATTTAAATTTGATTTAAGTTTGAATTTAAGATTTTATTTAATTGTTCATAAAAGGAGGATTAAGTGAATATTTCAGAATTAAATAAATTAAAGTTAGATATTTAATTTTTAATTTTTGAATTAAATTTGTAATATGGGATTTTATTTAAATGCTTATGAAATTGATAAAATGAATATTTTCTAATTTAAATAAAATTAAAGTTGAATTGCCAAATATAAATGAAATTTACCATATTGAGTTATTGTGAATTGTTTGAATATTTAAACTTTGAAACCTATTGAATTGGAAGTGGTTTAGATTTGAAGTTCAAACCTGGATTTAAAATCGATATAAATTAAAATGGTTTAAAGTTAATTTGAATTGATTTGTGAAATTGGAAGAAACAATTCTAATTATGAACTATTTTTGATATATAAACTATTTTAATATATATACTATTTTAATATATAACTATTTTTAAATATAAACTATTTTTAATTTTTAACTATTTCAATATATAAACTATTTCAATATATAAACTATTTTCAATATTTAAACTGTTTAAGTTGGAACGGTTATGATTTAAAGTGAATATGATTTCGGAAATGATATGATTTTGAAAGTGATATGATTTCGAAAGTGAATGTAATTTCGAAAGTGATATGATTTGAAATGAATATGATATTTTGATATGAAGTATGAATTTTTTTGAAATAAAACGACCACGTTGTGAAACAAGTGTTTGGTTGTTAAAGAGACTGGGATCAGATATTGTCATACTCTCTGCCAATACCGAAAACCACTTTAACAACTATGCACGTGGTGGAGATTCTAGAACGAAGTAGGATCGTTTGGCAACGATTCTGTATGAGGTATTAACGCAACCCTGACTCCCGCAAGTCAGCTTGATGTGGCTAAAACAGGAGCCATGCTGGGCCAAGTGAGGTCGCTCCTCCGGTCGGGCACATTTCTTCGATACCATTCTATTACTTTGTGATTTTATTTGGGTGCACCATTGATTTTGGAGTGTGTCTCGAGGTGGGCGGTAGTAGCTGCTATGTGTTACCACCATTCTGAATCCGCAAAACGGTAGTATCCAACCCTAGGAATTGCCTCGCATGCCTTGTCACATGCCTTTTCGCGCCCTCTATGAGTTTGTTTTGTACCGTACCTATGGAGAGCTCCCTGAGTAAACCACCGGTTTGGTGGAGCTTACAGTATCTGTATAGACTACGGTAATATATAAAATGTGTTAAGGGGGACATAGGTAACGCTTTAACACTATTTTAATAGTTTACTTTACTATAGACATTATATATGTAGCGTATTGTACTATGTATGTAGATAGTTTAACAGATCCTTAGAGGATGGGTATCCCAAACATCCTTTGAGTTACTTTGTATTGCACTTGACATTTCACTTGAGTTGATTTACTGATATAAGAATGTTAATCCTGACTCGAGTGTTTTGTGTTTTGCTTTATGCTCGGGTCAGACTTAGTGTCATAGCATTTGAAACTCGCCTTTGGAGATCGGAGCTTTCTTGAAGATCTATCTTATATTTATTCAACTTGCAGATATTTCATTTTATTCCAGTTGTTTATATTCAGACTTGTCATCTGCTTATGTATTTGAGACTACATTGTATTTGAGATTTCTTTTGTATCTTGTTTTAGACTCTGATGTTGTAGTAGCTTCATGAACTACTATTTATCTATTCAGCTGCAGATTGTTATATTACTCTGTGTCTATGATTCTGTGATTGATTTATTTAGTGTATATGCTAAGTTTTGCCAAATACAAATTAACAATATGTTGTTTTGAGCAATTCAAGTCTGACATGTGTGGATGATTGTCGATTTGAACGGTTCGAAATAGCAGGTCGTTACATGTGGTATCAGAGTTCTAGTTTAGGCAAAACTTAGCATATGGAGTAAAACTCATTAGAGATAGGGTGGTGATACCCTAGAATGAGTAGAATCAATTATAGGATAATCTTCGTTCGAGCTTGAAATTTCTTCGTTAGGATCCTCCTGGATTAGGATTTCTTTTGAATTTTGGATCTTTCCCTTTTGTTCTGAAATCCATTCTTGCCTTTCCTGTTCGTGTTCTTCTTGATACTGGAGCATCCATTGCTCTATTACTATTGATCTCTGTGTTACTAATCACATCGGCGGTCCCGCCAACCTTAATATGATTTGTAAAGGGGTGAAACTCCTTTACAAGAGGCATCGATCTACCAGAGATTTCTATGTCCTCGGTTTTGATGCTGTTATTTCTTAGAAAAAAATCCCAAATTGTTTCCCTAGTAGACGACCAGGTTGATTCTCTTGTGATCGAATGTCGAATGCCTTGGGATTATGCAAGGCAATTCTATCTTTCGCTTGACTCGCAGCCTAGTGATCTCGACTCCGCCCCTGTTGTCCATCTCCTTCCGGATATCTTTGCTGAAGTCAATTCTCTTCCTCCCAAGTGGAAAATTGAATTCCACATCGATTTTATTCCTAGAGCTCGACCTGTTGTCCTTCCTCCCGGACGAATGGCATCTATGAATGGTTAGTCATCCTCTTTGGATTAACCAATGCTCATGCCTTCTTCATCAATCTCATAAAGCGCATTTTCCGCGATGTTCTCAACCAGTTTGTCATGGTTTTCTTTTATGATATTCTCATTTTTCTAAGTCACAGTTGACCCGATAAAGGTCACCGTAATTAATATAAGTCTATCCATCTTTCCTCTTTTGTAATTTAATTTTCTTATCTTCCTTTCAAGCCTATCTTCGTAGTAAGAATTCTTTTTGATTAGGGTCCCTCTAAATTTGAATCTCTATTCTTGTTCAAAATCCATTCTTGAATAATCCTATAAGAGAACATATTTGTAATTAATATAAATGTTTATATTGTGTTGTTTGAGTTGTTAAGTTTGAATTTTTGGGTTTCGACCGATTCGTTTGGCCAATGTTATCGATAGGAATTCCAAAACACTTGAACATAGTAAACTGACACAATATTATTTTTGAAATTTGTAAATGTAATAATTTTATGTATGATTAGATTTTATATATAAAAGTATAATTTTCTGAAATTAGATAATTAAATGAATTGGTTGTTAGAAATGATAGTACTAGATTATCATTTATTGTTTTATCAACGTTCCTAAACCGTTAACTATTGTTGTATGTTATAAGAGATGAATTTTGTAAACTAGGTTTATAAATTTGATTTGCAAATGAATTGAATTTAAATTAAGAATTTGAGAATTTAAATTTCCGGTGCTTTTCTAAATTTGGTTTTCAAGGTTTTGGGAAATATATATTTATTTGAAAGTATTTTCGAATAGAATTGTTTTTCCAAAGAATTATAAAAGAAGTAATTCTATACTCTCCTCTTATGTCGCTGGAAAATAATTTCGGTGATGACTGCAGCATTACCGACATTCATTTTCGAGTCTTAAAGTGGGGAGACCATTTAGTAGCTTTACTACACTTTTGTTTTGGAAAATGGATTTGATTTGTATTTCTTGAGTATGATTTGATCTATAATATATATATATATATATGTATATGTATATTTAATCCAAAATGGTTTGAAGCAAAACCAAAAATTTAACTCTTAATTTTATGTTAAGTGATGGTTTTCAACTATTGAAATGAAGCAATTTTTTTGAATAATTGGAGTATTTAAAATGAGAAATGGAATTTAAACAACTTGAAACAGTTGAACTAGGATAAAATTTATTTGTATAATACTCAATTGCATTATAGAATATATATAACTTACCTGAAATATTCAAAAAGTTAAAATGAAATGTTAATATGTAATTGAAGGTTATAGAAGAGAAAACTTAAGTAACAAAATGTTCAAACTAAAATCTTGCTTAATAAAAATGTTGTAAATAAAAGGTAAATTTGTATTGTACTATATTACACTCAGTACTTTAGTAAAACTTAATGGGGGAAAAGTTTGAATGTTAATGTGAATATGTAATTGAATATTATACAATATAAAATGTAAGAAATAAGATGTCCAAAATTTAAATTTGATAAGGGAATTTACAAATAAAAAATTGAGTGGTTATAATAAAAGTTTATACACTTAATATATGTTACAGGATTTGTTAAGTGAAATAAATTGAATAATAAAAATGAAAATGCTATTTAAGTAAATAAATATGAATTTAGGAAACTAAACGGGTAATAAAATTCATATCTTTGTAAATTGTTTGTAATACAAGGTAAATTACAAAGAATAGTTGAAATTGAATTTTAAGTGGAATCAATCTAACTGAAGATAAATGGATAAATTAAATGAGTTAAAATGATTTTTTTTTGAAAGAAAATTTTGTAATGAATGTTAATAAATTAAAGCAAACCATTTGAATGAAAATATCTTGAATTAAAATCAACCAAATATGAATACAATGAACATATATTGATTAAATAAAATGGATTGAAACCGAATTTGTTGAATATTAATCAATTTAAAAGCAATGAAATTTATATGGTTTTGAATTAATTGTTGTATCTGGTACTTTGTATTTCGAATATATCTTTCCTTTTTGTTGCTTATATTCTCCTATCTCGTTTCTTTTTGGGGACGAAAGGTTTAGAGTGGGAGAGAGTGTAACGACCGGGTAAGTTTAACGGTTTTAATTACATAATTAACTAAATTTTTCATGAAAAATAAACGATAAAATTTAGCAATGAAAATTTGATATTTGGAATACGTCTATTTAAACATAGCAAATGGTAAATTTTTATTGGAAAATATGTAAGTTAATTCTGTTGTGTAAATTTCGATTTAAATTTAAAATTAGTTAAATTGATGAAAATAAAATATTTTTATATAATAAAAATATTTATCATTTTCTGAGTGAGACGTCATATTTTGTTTCGCCAAATTTAGGCTGCTCTAGCTCCGTTTATATTATTTTCATCGGTTTAGCAGCATTTTGGTAGCGAATATCGACTTTTGATAGGATGATCGTATCGCTGATATCTGTGTACCATTCTGTTCCTCTCGTCGTGCTGATCTCCACAATATATTCATTTGTACATTTCGATGTCCAATACGTGGTGAAATCTGCAAAACGGTTAGCCGTATCAGTACCCGTTTGAACCTTTAGGGTTCTGTGTCTTTTCATTTGTTTCCGTTGAAACCGAAGGCCACCAACCTTTGATATTTGCAGAAAAATTAATTCTTCGCTTTTGTTATTTTGTTCGTTTCAATATATTGTTCCGGTTCCAGTCCTCTTCCTTTTCGATTGTCTATTTTGAGAAAAATAATAATATATAAGTTTGTAATCTTTTGCTCTATATTCCAATCGCCTACACCTCTCCACATCTCTCTCCCCTGAAAGCTTTCATCCTCGCCCTAAAACCATCCGCTACTATAACACCCCGCATTATTATATAGTTAAAATGTAACGTATAACAATAAGCAATGAAAATGAATAATTTTAGGATTGTCGGAATATGGCTCCGGGACTTGTACCATTGCGTCTAGGGCAATTTTCTAATCAGTTTCCATATATAACTTGTCTAAAACCGAACCGATATGAAGGAGTTAAGAATGAAACAAAAAAAGTAACTGAATTGGAAAAAAATATAATAAAACGGATATAGGCCGACTGGTAGGTCAACCCAATGGTCGCAACGGTCGACCGCTTGCTAAGGGCGATCGACCGCCCGGTCGACCCGCACGCAATCTGGACGAAAATTCGTCCAAATTTATACCGTGACGTGTTTTCTCCTTTTTGTGCAATCTAAGCCATACGTTCTTCAATCCTATGGCTCCGAACGACCTTGTGACATGGTGGCTCTAAATTCAATCCAAGAATTCGACGGTCTGAGATCCCCAAGCTCCAATATAAATAGGACCCTAGGCCTAGCTATCTTCTCACGATTAGATTTTCCCCTATGGGTTCATTGCCTAAGGCTGAACCCTAAATAGAAAATAATTTCTAAAGAGAAGATCTTCTGAAATAAAATATTATACGCATTGGAAGAAGGGGATCCAAAAGGACTGTGGAACCAAGCGGAGCACAAGCGAAGCTAAGGACGACAGGTAAGTGGATTTATTTATATATCTTTTAAGCTTAAGATATGTTAACGTTAGATTCCCATTTAGAAAATTTTATTCGGTAATTAATCATATTAATTAAATTAGGATAAACAATAAGAAAACTTGTAGTTTATTTATAGTATTTAAATACTAATTTTCTATGCCTTATTTACATCTTCTATTCTAGGTTTTAGATTTTTATGAAGGTGTCAGTTTTCTTCCATCCCTTCTTTTCTTTCTTCATGTATGGATTAGAATAGATAAAATGCGAATATGGATTATATAAATAAGAAAACTAAAATGAAAGAAAATAGATGTAAAATTATAAAAGTTGAGAGATAAAATTACTATAATAAATTGCATTGAAAGGGAAAAAATAATTTCGGGGTAATTATTAGATTAATTGGTTGGTTAGAAAATGGGATACATTTCCATAACTTAATATCTAAAAGATAATGATAAACGTAACTGCCAGAATAAAAGGAAATAAAAAGGAGAAATTAGTGTAAAATAGAGAAACCACTAGATTTTAAACTACTCCAAAATAGTAAATGAGACACCTTGCAGTTACGGATTATTGTTTATAGTATTATTCAATATTAAGATATGGAAATGGATTATAAAGTCTTCATAACCAACCAAATAAAATAGAATCACTCCCTAAAATATCGAACAATAAAGTAAAGTATGATTTGAAACAAGAAAATTATTAATTTGAAAATTTGAGGCTGTAAAGAAATTTAAGGAGCCTAAGTCTACATTACTGTGCAAGCTATTTAACTAGGCAATTATTATGATAAGTGAATCATGTAGTATTAAGGAATTAAAGAAAATTCTATATCGTAATAAAAGAAGGCAAACTGGACAAGAAACGCTTGTAATTGTATAACGGACTATAAAAGAAGAAAAGGTATCAATTCCAAGTAGGATTATAACATAGGTTATAATTATGAAATAAAAACGCAAAAGCTTATCGTGAAACTTAAAACAAATTGGCAAGCGATGATAGTAGAGAATAGCGTTAGAAGTTTATTTAAACAACTTGTATTAAGTTAATATGTAAATAAAACAGAAATAATAAAAGAGGCTTATTTTAAGGGACTTAAGAATTTATATGTTAAGTAAAATAAGCAAGATAGTAAATGTGGCTCATACTAACAGCATTCCCTATTAAACATACGGTTATCTCACAATAGTTAGAAGTGAGACGAGGGCAAGAATATGCTAATTAAATTAAAATAGGTAGCCAACAGAATAAGAAAGCAAACTAAATGCAAATTAAAATGATTAGACTTAGGGTCTAAATAAAGAATCGAAATGCTGTTGGAGCAGCCCAAAAGATGAAGCGCCTAACGAAGTAGTTCATCACGGATTTCAAGAAATGGAGGAGCACGTCCAACTTAGTGATTTTCAGCTAGATGGAAGTACAAGACCTCAACGGGACATGAGGATACTCTAGGATGGCCCTCTGGGTAGGCCTAACGAAGTTGCATCCCCGGAAGCAGGTCTGTAGGTGTTCCATCAAAAGAGTATGCCTTGACTGCATTTGCATTGTATGCCTAACGAAACGGATCCTTTGTAGGCAGTTAGAAGGGCTTGGTGTTCGGAGTAGGGTATTCGTATGTCCCGTACTTGCAAGTAAGGTTAAGGATAGTCGCATGCGGATATCGGCCAACATCAAGACCAAGAGTGAGTTCGGGAAAGACTAGAGTTAAACCGACAGTCCAATGATACTTTCACTATCGAGACATTGGATGGAGGGGCAACGCCAATTGGATGTTAGATTGTTTGCAGTAGGGCACGGTCACTTAATTCTTTAGAAGTCTTTCGATTAGTTGAGAGGGTGGCTGCGTGGGGCCATAACCACGAAGAGAAAGGGACATACCAACTAGGATATCTGTATTGTAAGCCTAATGAAGCAATCCTTACAGATATAGAAAATCCTCGACTGAGTTCCGTACAAGGTAGACCTTGTTGGTGGGACTCAGATATTAGACAAAACGATTACGTAATCCTCAACATACGCACTGGGTGGTACATTGTGGATGTCCGAGCACTAGTATAGACTAGTGCGGATGCATTTTATGTTTTCATAGTAAGTAGTGGAGCATCTGTTTTGTAGGTCTTACGAAGCGGTCCTTTACAGATGTAGTTATGGAACGCTCTTGAAGCTAGATGATGGAGCCCTTTTCGAGGAGGATACGGAAGGTACTGTGGGTAGTACCTCGGTCCAATATGGTCATTGGGCATATAGCTACATATATGTATATATATTAGTTATTAGGTTTTTATCTACTATGGAGTAGATAGGTACGGTTCACGAGTAGAGGCGAGAGTATTGTAACCTAATGAATCTAATATAAGAATATATGGAAATAAAACGATGTATGTAGCATTAAGCCTCGAAGTATTTAATTTATCCTTTCACCAAAACTTTTGTTCTGACACCCTCCTCATAACATCCTATAGGTTAGGTAGATGGCAGAGACTTCTCAGCTTTATGACACTTGATTAGAAAGTGTTATTATTTGGGTGAGTATTTACTTACTATTATATTTTAGCCAATTCCGCTGTGAGATAATTAACTGAGCTCTGATATATTTATCTTTGCCTATTTGTAGGATACCAAATACCCAACTCGGGCTTCAGTGGGCTTGGTTTTTAGCACTCTTGCGAAAAATCCAGACCGCTAGAATTCAGGTTGTTACATTTGGTATCAAAGCCTAGGTTTAGATTCCTAGTTAGATAGTGAGTGAACGTATTTGTATTTTAAGTATAAATATATATATACTCTTAAAACCCCAAAGAGAAGTCCATTCTTTAAGTAAATCTATAGTTGGAGAAAGTTTGGAAAACAATTCAGTATATCAAAACTTAGAACGAGGAAATTCCAAAAGCCAAAAGACCTCATAGGGCAAAGATTTTTGGATTCAGTAAGGGATATTTGGAAAGCTAAAAGCAAATTAAAAAGCCACTTTTTAGTCTAGCCCAGCAATTAAACTCTTAGGAATTTGAAAAGTTTTGAAAAATTTTCAGGTTCTAACTTTAGAAGTTTATAGCATTATGATTTTATTGGTTTAAATAAGGGGAAAACAATTTTAAAAACATTTTTGAATTTGAAAGTAGAGATGTACAGTTAGAAACAAAAATATAGGTACTATTGACTTTAATTGGAAACTAGTATTTTGGGCTATAGTGACGATGTTTTATGCAACATCTATCTTAGCCAAGTAGAAACGTATTTTGAAATCCTTATTTAAGTACGAAAACGTTTATAAGTACGTAAAAATAATTTTTCTGGTTGTAAAGAAAGTTAAGTTGTTTTGAAAAAGAATTTTATGGGTTAGACGATTTAAGTGGCTGGGGCAAGCTTATGGACATTAATTTAGGCTCAATTGAAGTATAGAAGACGTCAAGACTCCACTTGGAGGATGGAAAGCGGACAAGGATAGTTAGCCAAAGTCGTAACTACGACTCAGACAGCCCAGTAGTGGGTAGAATTTGCATAGGCTTCGATTAGTCAAAGGGAGGCAGACGAGACGAAAATATATATATATAAATAAATATAGCACAGACCGACCAGGTTGACCGAGCGGTCGACCTGCGGTCGACCGTTCGCTTGCAAATTACACGCGTATGTACGCATGCTTTGCCTCTCTCCTGCTCATTTTTACTCCCCTTCGTCATTTTCGCTTCCTCCCCGAAGACAGCAGCCACACCCAAAAATTTCCCCTTCCAACCACCCAAATTCCTCCAAAACTCCACCGTTTAACTCGCCTTTAGTGCCAAATCAAAGCGCGTCGCGAGATCTACTCGGATCCATACTCCATTACCACAGATTTGAGAGTTTTTCACCATGCCTCCATGACCCTCTTTAGTTCACCTCTTTTCCCACCTCACACCACAGGAGATAGCTTGGTGTCAGAGTGATAGGCGTATAGTACAGTCTTACTCTGATACAGCCGCGTACTAATTTCTGCAAGGAAGGGCGGTGAAGTTTACTGATTTTCCGGGCACACATTTAGAGCAGCTCTTCTTGGACACAGGGCTGCGACATATTCTTAGCCATGAGACGTTCGAGCAGCGAGCGTATCCTAGGTTAGTACGTCTTTTTGGTGCTAACTTACGTACTAGCGATGAGGATGAGGAGTTGGCCTTCCAGTCGGAGGTCAAGAGAGTTAGGATAGTTTTCACCGAGTCCCAGTTGGCTAGTATTTTAGATATTAGAGGGTATGGCTTAGAGGTAGGGCAGATTGAGATGACGGACATGGCCGTTTTGCTGCAGATTCTTTTAGACCCCCAGCACCCCAACTGGAGTGCTGGGAAGTTTACCCCGTTTACCCGCATTCTGCAGCATAACCTTTTCCCCAAGGCGTGGAGTTTTGATCAGATATACCTTATTGTGAGGCAGGCCACCTACGCCATATTTGGAGGATTGCAAGTGAACTGGGCTAGGACGATTATGGCCCAGTATATGACAACAACCGGACTTCACCGATCCACTATGATTTACTGTCACCTTTGGATACGGGTCTTCAGGTGGGCCTAGGTTGAGATGGAGAGAGAGACTTACAGCGAGCAGGCCCACCCCATGATAGATTCATCCACTCTGAGGGGGATGCACATAGGATTGGCCCAGATTCAGGCTCCGTAGGAGGAGCAGGAGCACGAGCAGCAGCCATCACCACAGCCCTTACCACATTGGTAGGCGCCCCAGTACTTTCATGAGCATCAGCACTTTCCCGCACCACCGTTTGGAGGTGACGTAGGACATACCGAGTCGTCATGGCCTGCTTGGCCATCAGATCCCACGACGCAGAGTACGTGGGATATAGACATGGATATGGATCTTGGGGAGAAGGAGCAGGACCCTCTCAGCCCCCTCCACCGATGAGCTACGAGGATCAATTTAGGACCCTTGCCGAGAGGCAAGAGCGGCTCGCTAGGGAGCACGCAGAGATTCTTCAAGGGCAGCAGGAGATGATTAGGAGGCAGGATTAGTTAGTTAGGTCTCAACATGAGGTTAAGGCGAGCACTAGGCGGTAGGAGGAGCGCCTTAGCTATTTGGGTTCCTTTATGAGAGTTTTCCTGTGTCTGGGCGGACAGGGGCATAGGCCCCATAGCCTGAGATGATGGCTATGTTAGCCTACGTATGTCATCTATCTAGTAGCGTATTGTAGTAGGGTTTATTTTCTCTTTTTAGTTATAAAAATTGTACTCTTAAGTAAGCATTTAAATTCTATGGTAGTATATCAGTATCGATGCTTTTTCTCTTTATTTTTGTGATATTCACAGGTGGAAAATAAGGACATAAGAACATTATAAGAATAACAAAAAGGAAAACAGCAAATTAAAGGGGCGAAGGAAACGTCAACTAAAGATTTAAAAAGCTATTTTCTTATGTAAACCATGCTTGGGTAAAATTAAAAAGGGGTTTCTATAGGATAGCAACCCAAAATTCCAAGTACGGGGAAAGATGTACGAAAAAGAAAATCGAGAAAAATGAAGTTTCTCCGTTTTCTGTCTTCTTTCTAACATAAGAACTCGAATTTAGAAAATTAGATTTTTCTGAAATTCAAAATTTAAAAGTTGTGCGTTAGGATTTGAACGAAAAATTGGTTGAACTACACCCATATTTAATTGGAGTGTGGGAAAAATTAGGTGAAAAATATTTTAATTTTTCAAAAAGTTGCATTCATATAGAAATTGCAAGTATATTTAGGTTGTATGCATCATGTTTTAAAAGTTAACTTTTAAAATAAAAAGCATTCATATAGGTGGCACCGCTTAGAGATTTATGTAAATGCATATACTTTGTCTTGGAAAACGCTTTTGCACGAAAGCACATATGGTTGAAAAATTGGATGAACACAAAATGGTTGTAATTAATGTGAGAGATTACATAAATTTTTACCCTTGTCAAATTTCAGGGACGAAATTTCCTAAGGGTGGGAGAATGTAACACCCTGCATTTTTATATAGTTAAAATGTAACGTATAACGATAAGTAATGAAAATAAATAATTTTGGAATTGTTGGAATATGTCTCCGAAACTTGTACCATTGCATCCAGGGCAATTTTCTGATCAGTTTAAATATATAACTTGTCTAAAACCGAACCGGCATGAAGGAGTTAAGAATGAAACAAAATAAGTAACCGAATCAGAAAAAAATATAATAAAATGGACATGGGCCAACCGGTAGGTCGACCCAATGCTAAGGGCGGTCAACCGCACGGTCGACCTGCGCGCAATCTGGACAAAAATTCATCCAGATTTATACCATGACGTGTTTTCTCCTTTTTGTGCGATCTGAGCCATATGTTCTTCAATCCTATGGCTCTAAACGACCCTGTGATGTGGTGGCTCCAGGTTCAATCTAAGAATCCGACGGTCTGAGATCCTTAAGCTCCAATATAAATAGGACCCTAGGCCTAGCTATCTTCTCACGATTAGATTATCCCCCATGGGTTCATTGCGTAAGGCTGAACCCTAAATAGAAAATAATTCTAGGGAGAAGATCTTTTGAAATAAAATATTATTCGCATTGGAAGAAGGGGATCCAGAAGGACTATGGAACCAAGCGGAGCACAAGCGAAGCTAAGGACGACAGGTGAGTGGATTTATTTATATATCTTTTGAGTTTAAGATATATAATCGTTAGATTCCCATTTAGAAAATTTTATTCGGTAATTAATCATATTAATTAAATTAGGATAAACTATAAGAAAACTTGCAATTTATTTATAGTATTTAAACACTAATTTTCTATGCCTTATTTATATCTTCTGTTCTACGTTTTGGATTCTTATGCAAGCGTTAGTATTCTTCCATCCCTTCTTTTCTTTCTTTGCATATGGATTAGAATAGATAAAACGCGAATATGGATTATATTAATAAGAAAACTAAAATGAAAGAAAATAGATGTAAAATAATAAAAGTTGAGAGATAAAATTACTGTAATAAATTGCATTGAAACGAGAAAAGTTAATTTGGGAGTAATTATTAGATTAATTGGTTAGTTAGAAAATGGGATACATTTCCATAACTTAATATCTAAAAGATAACGATAAATGTAACTGCCAAAATAAATAGAAATAAAAAGAGGAAATTAGTGTAAAATAGAGAAACACCTGTATTTTACACTACTCCAAAATAGTAAAAGAGACACCTTGCAGTTACGGAATATTGTTTATAGTGTTATTCAATATTAAGATACGGAAATGGATTATATAGTCTTCATAACCAACCAAATAAAATAGAATCACTCCCTAAAATATCGAACAATAAAGCAAAGTATGATTTGAAACAAGATTATTAATTTGAGAATTTGAAGCTTTAAAAAAATTTAAGGAGCCTAAGTCTGCATTTACTGCGCAGGCTATTTAACTTGGCAATTATTATGGTAAGTGAATCATGTAATATTAATGAATTAAAGAAAATTCTATATCATAATAAAAGAAGGCAGGCTGGGTAAGAAACACTTTTAATTGTATAACGGACTAAAAAAGAAGAAAAAGTAACAATTCCAAGTAGGATTATAACATAGGTTATAATTATGAAATAAAAACGCAAAAGCTTATTGTGAAACTTAAAACAAATTGGTAAGCGATGATAGTAGAGAATAGTGATAGAAGCTTATTTAAACAACTTGTATTAAGTTAATAAGTAAATAAAATAGAAATAATAAAAGAGGCTTATTTTAAGGGACTTAAGAATTTATATATTAAGTTAAATAAGCAAGATAGTAATGTGGCTCATACTAACAGCATTCCCTATTAGACATACGGTTATCTCACAATAGTTAGAAGTGAGACGAGGGCAAGAATATGCTAATTAAATTAAAATAGGTAGTCAACAGAATAAGAAAGAAAACTAAACGCAAAGTAAAAAGATTAGACTTAGGGTCTAAATAAAGAATCGAAATGCGGTTGGAGCAGCCCAAAAGATGAAGCGCCTAACGAAGCAGTTCATCACAGATTTCAAGAAATGGAGGAGCACGTCCAACTTGGTGATTTTGGGCTAGAGGGAAGTACAAGACTTCAACGGGACACGAGGATACTCTAGGATGCCCCTCTGGGTAGGCCTATCGAAGCTGTATCCTCGGAGGCAAGTCTGTAGGTGTGCCATTAAAAGAGTATGCCTTGACTGCATTTGCATTGTAGGCCTAATGAAGCGGAACCTTTGTAGGTAGTCAGAAGGGCTTGGTGTTCGGAGTAGGGTATTCGTATGTCCAGTACTTGCAAGTAAGGTTAAGGATAGTCGCATACGGATATCGGCCAACATCATGACCAAGAGCGAGTTCGGGAAAGACTAGATTTAAACCGACAGTCCAATGATACTTTCACTATCGAGACATTTGATGGAGGGGCACCGCCAATTGGATGTTAGATTGTTTATAGTAGGGCACAACCACTTAACTCTCTAGAAGTCTTGCGATTAGTTGAGGGGTAGCTACGTGGGGCCAAAGCCACGAAGAGAAAGGGAGAGACCAACTAGGATATCTGTATTGTAAGCCTAACGAAGCTTTACAGATATAGAAAATTCCCGACTGAGTTCCGTACAAGGTTGACCTTGTTGGCGGGACTCAGATAGTAGACAAAACGATTACGTATTCCTCAATGTACGCATTGAGTAGTACATTGTGGATGTCCGAGCACTGGTATAGACTAGTGTGGATGCAATTTACGTTTTCATAGTAAGTAGTGGAGCATCTGTATTGTAGGTCTTACGAAGCGGTCCTTTACAGATGTGGTTATGGAACGCTCTCGAAGGTAGACGGTGGAGCCCTTTTCGAGGAGGATACGGAAGGTACCATGGGTGGTACCTCGGACTAATATGGTCATTGGGCATATAGCTACATATATGTATATATTAGTTATTAGGTTTTTATCTACTACGGAGTAGATGGGTACAGTTCACGAGCAGAGGTGAGAGTATTGTAACCTAATGAATATAATATAATAATAAATGGAAATAAAATTGTATATGTAGAATTAAGCCTAGAAGTATATGATTTATCCATTCACCAGAACTTTTGTTCTGACCCCTTCCTCATAACATCATATTGATTAGGTAGATGGCAGAGACTTCTCAGCTTTATGACACTTGATTAGAAAGTGTTATTATTTGGGTGAGTATTTACTTACTATTATATTTTAGCCAATTCCGCTATGAGATAATTAAATGAGCACTGATATATTTATCTTTGCCTATTTGCGGGATACCAAATACCCAACTTGGGCTTCAGTGGGCTTGGTTTTTAGCACTCTTGCGAAAAATCCGAACCGCTGGAATTCGGGTTGTTACAGCACCCCTTTAGACTCCTTACCTGCCGTGCCATGAAACCCTCAACACCAGCATCTGTCACATTTCCGCATGGCCGAGACCTTTCTCACCGAGTAGCCTCCTTTTATGCATCCACCCTCCTTTCAACCATCGGCCAAGTTTCATCTCAACATGGCCTCATCCTCCCACCTATCCCGTGACCTCCTTGACAATTTACCCACGTCAACTGTAACGACCCGTAATTTTTGATAATTAAATTTAATGAATTAAATAAGTTATTGGATTTAATATTGGAGAAAATTAAAAGTTTAAGATTCATTAATGAGAAAATAACTAGAATGAAATGTAATAAAGTAATTTAAGGAATTGATAATTATTTTAACGCAATTTCAATTAATTGAAATGATGGTAAACATAAAATTTGGTTATAAATTGCAAATAAAGAAATAAACCAAATGTTGTATGAATTGGTGAAATAATATGTAATTAATTGTAATTGGATAAAATCAGTGTTGTGTAAGTAGTTATAACATTTGTTTGTAGATAATAAACTTATAAATGTGATTAAATTAAGTAAAAGGTGACAATTGTTATTTGTTACCCATTTATTTAATCTATTGAATTAAATTTGAAATCAATTGCAATTAAATGTAATTAAATATTACGTTAATATGAATTAAGATGATAATTGTACATTTTAATGTAATAAGATATAAACCAATGTTAACTATGTCCATAGAGTAATGATTGATTGAAAAAGAAGATTGAAATCAAATTAAATCAATTTATTGGAATTAAAATATAATTAATTGGATTTTATTTATAGTTGAAACTGAACACTGTAATTAGTGTAATATTGAACACTGAATTGATATGTAAATTTGTTTTAAATTATTATAAATGTCTAAGTAATCAAATGATAAAAATTG
Source organism: Allium fistulosum (assembly GCA_030737815.1). Lineage (NCBI taxonomy): Eukaryota > Viridiplantae > Streptophyta > Magnoliopsida > Asparagales > Amaryllidaceae > Allium > Allium fistulosum. Next base: position 933,999,377 of record CM060901.1, on the reverse strand, counting down.
TTATTTATTAAATTTGAAATTAATAAGTGATTTAATCGATTTAATAATAATTTATCTATTTAAAGCGAAAATAGCCATTTTGGCCACTATCTCAAATTTCGAAGAAACTAGTTTCATCGGATCCATAACTATGAATTATTGTAAGGTTTCAAGTTTCGTAGTGATCGGACTTGTTGTTTGATCGTACGGACTTGAAACGCGTAGAAATCAATTTAATTGGAATCAATTTGAAATAAGGTGATTTTAAAAGCTAACTTCTTCATACGATGGAATTAGGATTTGAAACCTGTTCCATTGAGTTTAAAAATATCGAAAACATCTATTTTGATATATATGGGATGACCTATTTTCGTTTCGGAAGCAGAACGGGTTTTTCGATCGTTATTGTCTTTCAAATCATTCGATGCGGTGTTTATTCTTATCGAGCCTTGTCCATATAGATAGATCTTTCTAAACCCTAGCAGTATTTTTATTTCTTATTATTGTAGATATCTGTCTATTCAACCTACAGCTTCTTCCTTCTTCTAATGGCTGCAAATTAAAACTCTAAATCCAATCTCCAAATCAATTTCAAAAATTCAAACTACTCAAAGCATAGCAAATTATATATCGTTGGAAAGCTCTCGACGAGCATAATCCACTGTAGCAATTCGTTTTTCAATTTGGTGCACGGTTTGACCAGAATTCGTCGATGAACCTCGACCGTTAAAATTAAGTTTTTGCAGTCCAACGGTGGATCTTCATCCGATTGATGATCGGGAGGTGGCGTTGGGAAGGTGGGGTCGAGCAGGTCATGATGGTGTTGTTCGTTCGAGTCGCAGGTCATCTGGGTTCACCAAAAAATTCGTTTTGAGCGACGGCGGCGCTAGCCACTTGGTGGCGGCGGAGGTGATCAGAAGGGGAACGTCTTGGGCGGCTCGACGTGTGGAGTGACTAGGTGTTGTCAGATCTTGGTCACATGGCACGTGGAGGCGGCGTTTGGGCAGTGTTCGTTGGCGGTCCTAGGTTTTTATAGTCGATCACGTCTCTGGCTTCTAGGGTTTCACAAGAGAGAGGCGTGGTCATCAAGGTGACATGGCAGGATGTGTGTGGTGATCTTTTTTTCTATTTTATTTTATTTAAATTCAAATTCAATTGTTTTAATTATCATATCTTTTACATACATGCTCGGATTTGCACGCGGTTTGTTTCTTGGGATTGTATTGAAATTCCGGACATTATGGAATTGGTTTGGACGAATTCCGAGATGTTGAATTTTGGACCTTATTTGGATTTCAAATCAATTTGAATCCAAAGGTGAATGTTCTAACCCACTCACAGCTACTAAATTATCTTATGATAGTTAAATTGAATTTACAATGTGATTAGAAATTGATTGGGTGATGTTTAGTATATTTAAATTGTCATTCCAGTTAAATCTGACCTTTATTGAATATTATCACCATTAAATTAATATTAAATTCCAAATTTCTAGTAAATACCCGTTATTGATAATCAGTCACTTGTTATTGTTTGTTGATTTGAATGGTGATTGTGATGGATGTTGATTGTTGATATTAGATGAGTAGATGTTATCTTTTATATTTTTATAATATTGCAAGTTCCCTATGGGTTGAAATGATACATACCCGAACGATTTGATAGATTAAGGAGAAATCATTATGGGTTGAAATGATAGACTCGAGCGATTTCATGGATTTGAAGTAAAATTTAGGATTGCGGGTTGAAATAATATATACCCGTAAAATTTAAAATATTTGCGGATTGAAATGATAAATATCTGTATCACTTGACCATAGGGCAGAAAATTATATACGGACACCGGATTGGTTAAATTAAATGATTTTTAAATTCTTAATTTTTGAGTTCGGTTAAATGATATTTTGAAATAAATTGGATTTATATAAACTGGACTATTTTCGAAAATCCAAGCTTTAAATGTTGAAATTGGAATTGGTCTTAATAAATTGTTTAAAGGGTTTAAATTGAAATTTCAAAGTTGAATTGTCAAATATAAATGAATTTTATCGAAATTGAGTTATTGAAAATGTTGAATATAACTTTTAAATCTATTTAATTTGAAGTAGTTTAAATTGATAATTCAGACATGGATTTGAAATCGATATTGATTAAATAGTTTTAAATGAGAATCTGAATTGAAAGACCAATTTTAGTTAATCGATTGGAAAGCTGGACATGGTCCAAACGTGTTGAAATAAGGGAAATGGCTTAATTTAATATTAATTTTGAATTAATTATTTTAATACAAACTATCTAAAAATATATTATTTTAAATCCTGATTATTAAGATTTTCAAACTATTAAACTAATTTAATCTATTTTCAACGACTTTAAACTATTTTAATCAATTTAAACTATTTTAATTTATCTTAATCTATTTTAACCTATTTTAAACTAGTTAACCCATTTTAATCTATTTTAAATCTACTTAATCTATTTTAAATCTATTTAATCTGTTTTAAATCTATGTAAACTATCTTAAATCCTTTTAAACTATTTTAATCTATTTTTAAACTATTTTAGGGTATTTTAACTATTTAAAAATTATTTTAAACTGTGCTAAACTATTTATAACTATCTAAACTATTTTCTAAATTTCAGACTGTGTAAAGTGGAAGTGTTTATATTGATTTTAAAGAAAATATGGTTAAATGATGTTATAACTTAAATTGGGATTTGAAATGATATTTGCTGGTGAAATGACATATTTGTGTAAATATGACGATTTTGAAATAAGGATTTAATTAATCTATCTTATCGATATGATTTCGGAATTGAATATGATTTCGAAAGCGATATGGTTTTGAGAATATGCTATTTTGATATCAGTTATGAATTGACTTTTGAAATGTAAAAGAACCATCCGGTGTGAAATAAGTGTTTGGTTGTTAAAGAGACGGGGATCAGATATTGTCATACTCTTTGCCAATACCGAAAACCACTTTAACAACTGTGTACGTGGTGGAGATTCCAGAATGAAGTAGGATGGTTTGACGAACGATTATGTATGAGGTATTATCTTAGCCCTGACTCCCATGAGTCAGCTTGATGTGACTAAAACAGGAGTCACGTCGGGCCAAGTGAGATCCCTCCTTCTATCGGGCACATTTCTTCGATACCAGTTATTACTTTGTGATTGATTTGGTGGCTACCCCTCGATTTTGATTATGGGTGTGTGTTCCGAGGTGGCCGGTATTAGCTGTTATACATTACCACCAGTCCGGATCCGCAAAACGGTAGTATCCTACCCTGGGCATTGCCTTGCGTGCCTTCGCACATGCCTTATCGTGCCTTCTACAAGTTTGATTTGTGTCGTACCTATGGAGTCCTCCCTAATAGCCCACCAGTTTACGGTGGGGTTTACAATACTGTATAGACTACGACATTATATAAAATGTGTTAAGGGGGATATGGGTAACGCCTTAACGCTATTTTAAAACTTTACTTTACTGTATACACTATTATAATAGTGTATTCTACTATGTATGTAGATAGTTTAACGGATCCTTAGGAGATGTAATCCTGAACATTTCTTAAGTTATTGCACGCACGTTAGACACTGGATAGGAGATGTCAAACCCCGTAAACATCTCTGACGCTGTTACACTCATATTTATTTACCGTTGATTTAACTTACATAAGATCTTTTAGTTCTGCCTCGAGTGTTTTGTCTTTTCAATTCGCTCGGGTCAGACTGAGCTTTTCAGTTTATCAAAGACTGCTTTCTGTAGGACGAAGACGAATATTTAATACTGTTATTATTTATTTTATTTATTCCACTACATCATGTTGTTCCACTGCATTATTTATTTATTATTGTTGTATGTACTCTGATTCTATACTGTAAAGTGTTATCAAATGTTATTTGTAAAATAGCTTCATGAACTATTTATTTGATTATTATTTTGTCATTCCGCTGTGAGATTCTGAGTTTGTTTTTCTTTCTTCCTCTATTTTTTTTCTTAATTACCCCATAACAATCCTCCTTTTTGAATGGTTGAGTCTGAAGTGTGTGGTTTATCGTCGATCTAAACCGTCCAAAAAGGTGGATCGTTACATCAACAGCCCTTCTAGCACCTCCGCCTTCCAAGCCTCCGCCACCCATCGTAACACAGTTGCCTTCGTTGCAGCCTGCTCCGCTACCCAGACCTAATCGTGCCCGCCTGTGCTCCGAACCAAGCACCAACCTCCCACTGGCCAAGGCAACCCCGTAGCCGCCTAGCTCGTACATATCTCAAACTTGCCTGCCCAGATCCACGCATAACAGCAGCCTCACACGGGATAGCCCACGTTAACCACCCTATCTCCGTCGACTTGCTCGACGAACCCCATACCACCGAAGCCCGCCTGCACTCCTCCATCAATAGGCTTGCCCACAGCTACCTGAATCTCCACCACATGCATGCTTATTCTATTACCTAAATGTAATAACGGTAACACACTTCCAGTAAATAATTAAGTTTACCTCTACTATCATGGTCGAGCTCCATCTCTATTTTATTTTAATTGATATGCCAATTTGCTTCTCCGTATATATTTAATTTTATTTATGTAGAATTTCAAAATTAATTTTGAAATTGTAACCGCTACTGTTTCAAGAAGCTTTGGATTCTCTTCTCCTTCGTGCTAGTCTCTTCTCCCGCTCCTTTTATTTTAAATATATATATATATATATATACATAAAGTAAGTTTATATATATTTTTTTCAAATTATCTTGCATAGTAGCATTTGTTGATTGTTTATATATATATTTATATATATATAATAAAGTAAGTTTTTATATATAAAGTAAGTTCTCTTGTTTTCAAAGAAGGAAAAAAAAGTTATATATATGATAGGTTTAAAGTATTTACTTAAATTTATGTTAATATTGAAATTGTTTTTTGTAATATCTTTAATATATATATATATCATGTTTAAATGTTCATTTGAATTTTTTTGAAACAAATAGATGGGTTTTATAAATATTGATTTTACAAAAAAAGGAAAAAAAGAAAAAGGGTATATATATATATATATATATATATTTGTTTTCATCGAACTCGAATTCATGTTATCTAGCTTGTCCCAGCCACCTTTTGCTTGCCGCGTGTCCGTATCCGCGGATCATCGCACCTTGTTCTTGTCATTTCTCTAGCCTCGAAAGGTGAGTAATCACTACGATTAACATTCTTATATTTAGTAAATATAATTCACATGAAATGGCGATTGAAATATGTTATTAAATTTAAATTGTTAGTTATTTAATTGTTAAATATGATCTGTTATTATTTGCATTAGTTCACCAATGATAATTGACAATATTGACACCAATAACCTGTTAGAATTTATATATTTTAATTGGTTAATTATGATCATATTTGTCATTGATATGCTATGTCATTTTATAATATTATTTTATTGTTCTCACTCTGCAAGTTCCTTGTTAGTTTAGAAATTCCCTATGGGTTGAAATGATACATACTCGAACGATCTTATAGATTAGGTGAAAATCGTTATGGATTGAAATGATAAACCCAAGCGATTTTATTTGAAATTTTAGGATTGCGGGTTAAAATGATATAAACTCGTAAATTTAAAATAATTACGGATTGAAATGATAAATATCTGTATCACTTGACCATAGGATAGAAAACTATATACGGACACCGTTGGTCTATTTTTGAAAATGATTTCCAGGGTTTTGAAAGGAAATATAAAGATTTAATAAATATTGATTTTTAAAATATAATTTTTTTTATATATGTAAAATTTAGAGTTTTAAAATTATATATTTGAAAATTTTAAATTTATAAGTTATTTTTGAAAATATAAATTTTAATATTTACTTATAATTTTATTATTTTTAAAAATATAAAATAAGATTTAATATAAAATAAAATTTAATAATAAAATTTAATTTAATAAAATTTAATTTAATTAGTGTATATATATATATAATATGTTTAAGTATTTATATAAAGTTATATTAATATTTTTAAAAATAGATTTTGAAATAAATTTAATAAATTATGGTTGGAAAGATAAATTGAAATTGATTTGAAATATTATTTGTTTAAGAATTGGATATAAATAAGAATTGATTTGAACTTATTGATTTTCAAATTTCAAAAATATGATTTTATAACTTATAACTTTATTTTGATTAAGATGATTAAATGAACATATTCAAATTTAAGTAAAAATTGAAATTGAATGTTTAAATTTGATTTAAGTTTGAATTTAAGATTTTATTTAATTGTTCATAAAAGGAGGATTAAGTGAATATTTCAAAATTAAATAAATTTAAGTTAGATATTTAATATTTAATTTTGATTTAAATTTGTAATCTATGATTTTATTTAAATGATTATGAAAGTGATAAAATGTATATTTTCAAATTTAAATAAAATTAAAGTTAAATTTTGAAATATAAATGAAATTTATCATATTAAGTAATTGTGAATTGTTTGAATATTTAAACTTTGAAACCTATTGAATTGGAAGTAGTTTAGATTTGAAGTTCAAACTTGGATTTGAAATCGATATAGATTAAAATGGTTTAAAGTTAATTTGAATTGATTTGTGAAATTGGAAGAAACAATTCTAATTATAAACTATTTTTGATATAAACTATTTTAGTATATATACTATTTTAATATATAACTATAATTAAATATAAACTATTTTTAATTTATAACTATTTCAATATATAAACTATTTTCAATATTTAAACTGTTTAAGTTGAAACTATTATGATTTAAAGTGAATATGATTTCGAAAATGATATGATTTCGAAAATGATATGATTTCGAAAATGATATGATTTCGAAAGTGATATGATTTCGAAAGTGAATATAATTTCGAAAGTGATATGATTTTGAAATGGATATGATATTTTTGATATGAAGTATGAACTATTTTGAAATAAAACGACCACAGTGTGAAATAAGTGTTTTGTTGTTAAAGAGATCGGGAACGGATATTGTCACGCGCTCTGCCAATACCGAAAACCACTTTAACAACTATGCACGTGGTGGAGATTCCAGAACGAAGTAGGATGGTATGGCGACAATTCTGTATGAGGTATTAACGCAGCCCTGACTCCCGCGAGTCAGCTTGATAAGGCTAAAAATGGAGACATGTCGGGCCAAGTGAGGTCGCTCCTCCGATCGGGCACATTTCTTCGATACCATCCTATTACTTTGTGATTTGATTTGGGTGCACCTTTGATTTGGGAATGTGTCTCGTGGTGGGAGCTACTGGTTGATATGCGTTACCACCGGTCCGGATCCGCAAAACGGTAGTATCCTACCCTAGGCATTGCCTCGCGTGCCTCGTCACATGCCTTAACACACCCTCTACGAGTTTGTTTTGTACCGTACTAATGGAGTGCTCCCTGAGTAAACCACCGGTTCGGTGGAGCTTATAGTATCTGTATAGACTACGGGAATATATAAAATGTGTTAAGGGGGATATGGGTAACGCCTTAATGCTATTTTAATAGTTTACTTTACTATAAACATTATATATGTAGTGTATTGTACTGTTATCCCGCCTTTTTGCAAGGCCGTGACACCAAAAAATTGACTAGAAATCAATTAAAGTCCACCTTGGAAATCTGTTACATCACAAGTTCACCATGGATATCGATGAAATTTGCCCGAGTCCGGATCGGGCTACAATTGATAAGACAGGTCGAGCAAAGCCGTGGGAACCAACGTTCCAAATTTTGGGACAATTCGAGTTTGTATGCTCAAGATATCGCCAATAGAAGATGTATGAAGTAGTATAGGTTCGTATCGATCATTCGTAAGCCATGCTCCGAATCCATCAGCCACATAGTGATTCGAATCCATCCACAGGCCATGGTTAGAATCCATCCCACTGGGCCTTGCTTCGAATCCATCAGATGGTCGAGCTTCGTATCCATTACCCGAATCCACATTCGTTTCCTTCGAGTTATCCTTAGTTCGAATCCATGAAGATATCCTGCTTCGAACCCAACAAAACGCTCTGTTTCGAATCCATGCATAGGTGCCTTCCCTCGAGTCCATCTAGCTACGATTGACTTCGAATCGATTGAAGCATGTCGCTATCGATACGAGCAAAGCGTCATTCGAATCAAAGGATTATTGATGTCTTCGAATCCATCAAGTCAAAGCGGCAAAGTCTTCAAGACGACTTGATCAACCTGGCGGTGAAAGCAGATCGATGCGAAGTTCACGCTCCACGTCATCACAGAAGCACGCTCCACCATCGATTCAGTACAATCGATTCGAAGGAACCGAGTCAAATGGGATCGATTCGAAGGGACATTTCAGCAGAGTATCTAACCTTGAATCGATCATAACTCGAGATCCACAAGTCCAAATGCAATGAAATTTTCACAGAAGCTTAAGCACATGATGAAGAATGTCCACACCAAATTTCAGCTCGATTGGACTCTTTCTTGATCGATTCGAACCAAGGGTCGAATCGATCCCAAAGTGGGCCCTGATCTCCAAATTTCGGCCATGTGGGCCCCCCCACTGCCAGAACTGGTCTCCCCTCAATTTAGGCGAAATATCAGCCTCCTACACCTATAAATAGAGCCCCTGGTCATTCAGAAAAGGGGTCAGACAATTTTGAGAGCTAAAGAGCGCCCAGACTCTGCCAGATTTACTCAGAATCACCATTGCTTCCTTAGATTCAGACTTAGCTCAGAAAATCAGTTGTACTACATTACAAGAAATTGTAATCTTCAAGTGAACATCAATAAAATCATCAACTTCAGAGTGGAGGTAGGCAAGATCGCCGAACCACTATAAATCTTGCATTTATATTCATTATTTCTGAATTGTGATACTCTGTTTGCTTAGATTTGAGATTTGTGTGTGAATATTGTTGATTTATATTCATACACTGGTGTTTTCATTGCATTCGGGGTTTGTGACCAATTTTGGCACAAACATGTACTATGTATGTAGATAGTTTAACGGATCCTTAGAGGATGGGTATGACAAACATCCTTTAAGTTACTTTGTATTTCAATTGACATTTTACTTGAGTTGATTTACTGGTATAAGAATGTTAATCCTGACTCGAGTGTTTTGTGTTTTGTTTTATGCTCGGGTCAGACTGAGTGTCACAGCATTTGAAACTCACCTTTGGAGATCGGAGCTTGCTTGAAGATCTGTCTTATATCTATTCAGCTTGCAGATATTTCAGTTTATTCCAGTTGTTTATATTCAGACTTGTCATCTACTTATATATTTGAGACTGCTTTGTATTTGAGATTTCTGTTGTACCTTGTTTTAGACTCTGATGTTGTAGTAGCTTCATGAACTACTATTTATCTATTCAGCTGCTTATTGTTATATTACTCCGTGTCTATGATTCCGTGATTGATTTATTTACCGTATATGCTAAGTTTTGCCAAATATAAATTAACAATCTGTTGTTTTGAGCAATTCAAGTCTGACATGTGTGGATAATTGTCGATTTGAACGGTTCGAAATAGCAGATCGTTACATGAATGTTAATCCTGACTTGAGTGTTTTGTGTTTTTCTTTATGCTCGGTTCAGACCGAGTGTCACAACATTTGAGACTCACCTTTGGAGGTTAGAGCTTCGCTTGGAGATCCATCTATATCTATTCATATTTTAGTTATTTCTGTTCAGACTTGTTAGTTACCTTTGTATTATTTAGTTTTATGTGTTAGCTTCATGAACTATTATTTATCTATTTTGCTGCTTATTGTTATATTACTCTGTGTCTGTGATTGATTTATTTACTGTATATGTTAAATTTTGCCAAATATAAATTAACAATCTGTTCTTTTGAGCAATTCAAGTCTAACATATGTGGATGATTGTCGATTTGAACAGTTTGAAATAGCCGGTCGTTACAGTTGGTATCAGAGCTCTGGTTTCGGAAAAACTTAGCATATGGAGTAAAAACTCATTTGAGATAGGCTAGTAATACCCTAGAATGAGTAAAATTAATTACAGAATCATCTTCGTTCGAGCTTGAAATCCTTCGTTAGGACCCTCCTGGATTAGGATTTCTTTTGAATTTTGGAACTTGCCCTTTGTTTTGAAATCTATTCTTGTCTTTTCCTATTCATGTTGTTCTTGATACTAGAGCATCCCATAGCTTCATTTCTGTTGATCGCAGTAATTAATTTAAGCACATCTTGCAACCTCAATCGGCAATTTCATCTTTTTGTGTGACTAATCCCATCGGCGGTCCCGCCAACCTTAGTGTGATTTTTAAAGGGGCGAGACTCCTTTACAACAGGCGTCGATCAACCGGAGATTTCTATGTCCTCGGTTATGATGCTGTTATCTCTTGCAAAGCCCAATCGTTCTCTTTTAGATCACCAAGGTAATTCTCTTGTGATCAAATGTCGAATGCCTCAGAATTATGTAGGCGTTTTATCTCTTCATTTGATTCTCAGTCCAGTGATCTTGACTACACTCCTATAGTCAGGTGTTATCCTAATGATTTGGTGAAGTCACTTCTCTTCTCCCCAAACAGGAAATTTAATTCTGCATCGATCTTATTCTTGGAGCTCGACCTGCTGTCCTTCCTTCTGGAGAATGGTTAGTCATGTCTTTGGATTAACCAATGCTCCTGCCTTCTTCGCCGATTTCATGAATCGCGTTTTCTGCGATGTTCTCAACAAGTTTGTTTCCATTTTTATCGATGATATTCTCATCTTTTCTATATCTCAGTTGACCCAGTTAAGGTCTCCGTGATTAATATAAGTCTATCCATCTTTTCCCTTTTGTAATTTAATTATCTTATCTTCCTTTTGAGCCTATCTTCTTGGAATTATCTTTGATTAGGGTTACTCTAAAATTGAATATCTATCCTTGTTCTGAATCCATTCTTGAATCATCCTATGAGAAAGCGTATTTGTAATTGATATTAAATTGTTTTATATTGTGTTGTTTGAGTTGTTAAGTTTGAATTTTGATTTCGATCGATTCGTCTGGCTAGCGTTATCGATAGGAATTCCAAAACACTTGAACAAAGCAAATTGTCATAATATTGTTTTCGAAATTGGTAAATGAAATAATTGTATGTATGATTTTATTTTATATAAAAGTATAATTTTCTGAAATTAAATAGTTAAATGAATCGGTTGTTAGAAATGATAGTACTAGATTATCATTTACTTGTTTATCAACATTCATAAACCATTAACTATTGTTGTTTGTTGTAAGGAGTTGAAATTTTAAAATATGGTTTATAAATCTGATTTGCAAATGAAATGAATTTAAATTAAGGATTTGAGAATTTAATTTCTGGTGCTTTTCTAAATTTGGTTTTCAAAGTTTTGAAAATATACTATTTGAAAGTATTTCGAATGGAAATTGTTTTCAAAGAATTTAAAAGAAATAAGTCAGTACTCTCCTCTTTTGTCGCTAGAAAATAATTTTGATAATGACTGCAGCATCATCGACATTCATTTTCGAATCTCAAAGTGGAGAGACCACTTAGTAGCTTTGCTACCTTTTTGTTTTGGAAAATGGATTTGATTTGAATTTCTTGAGTATGATTTGATGAATAAAATATATATGTATATATTTATTTCAAATGGTTTGAACTGAAATAGAAAATTTGACTCTTAAGTTTATATTGAGTAATGGTTTCCAATTATTGAAATGAAGCAATTTTTTTGAATAATTGGATTGCCTAAGATGAGAAATGAAAGTGAAACAACTTGAAACAGTTGAACTAGGATAAAATTTTAATTGTGTAATACTCAATTACATTCTAAAATATATATAACTTACTTGAAATATTCAAAAAAATTGAATGTAATGAGAACATGTAATTGAATTGTATACAATATAAATGTAAGTAATAAGATATCCAAAATTGAAATTGTGTTAAGGGAATTTATAAAAAAAATTGAGTGGTTATAATAAATGTTTATAAACTTAATCTATGTTGCATGATATGTTAAGTGAAATAAATTGAATAATAAAAAGAAGAAATGCTATTTAAGTAAATAAATATGAACTTAAGAAACTAAAATGGCAAAAAAATTATATTTTTGTAAACTGTTTGTGATACAAAAGTAAATTAAAAAGAATAGTTGAAATTGAATTATGAAGTGAAATTAACTTAATTGAAGTCAAATGAATTAAATGAATGAGGTAAATAAAATAAATTTGTTTTGAAGAAATTTTTTGTAACAAATGTAAATAAAATTGAAAGCAAATCAATTAAATGAAAATACATTGAATTGAAATTTCAACCAAATGTGAATACAATGAATATTTATTGATTGAATAAAACGGATCGAAACCAAATTAGTTAAATATAATCAATTTAAAAATAAATGAAATTTATATGGTTTGAATTAATGGTTGTATCTGGTACTATGTTGAATCCATCTTTCCTTTCCGTTGCTTCTATTCTCCTATCTCGTTCCTTTTCAAGGACAAAAAGTTTTGAGTGGGGGAGAGTGTAACGACCCGGAAATTTTAATGATTTTTAATAACGTAAATTACTAGATTTTTCATGAAAATAAATATATAAAAAATTAGCAATGAAAAATTGATATTTGGAATAGTCTATTTAAACGTAGCAAATGTCATATTTTCATCAGAAAATATGAAAGTTAGTTTTGTTGTGTAATTTTCAATTTCAATTTAAAACAGTTAATTTGATGAAAATAAAATATTTTTGAAAACTGAATATTTTTATATAATAAAAATGTAAATCATTTTCTGAGTGAGACGTCGTATTTCATTCTTCCAAATTCGAACTGCTATATCCCCGTTTATCTTATTTTCAACGAATTAGCAGCAAATATCAACTTTTGATAGGAAGATCGTATCGCTAATATCTATGTACCATTCTGTTCATCTTGTTGTGCTGATATCTGCAGTATATTCATTTATGCGTTTCAGTACCCGTTTTGAGGCTTTTTGGTTCCTTGTGGCCATTCAATTGTCCACCGATGGAAAACTAACGGCCACCGGCTTTTAATATTTCTAGAAAATTTTATTCCTGACTTTGCAATCCCGCTTTTTCATTATATCTCTGCCCGTTCACTTTGCTCTCCTTTTCTACTTTGTTCGTTTAGATTTTAAAAAATTAAATAAATAAACAAGTAAAGTTTGTATATACATCTCTCTATGAAAAAAAATGCTACTCGTTCAATTTTACACGAAGCACGCTCATCCTCCTGCTTTTCCCAGTTGCAAACTTCGACCCTCCTCCACACTTTCCCACAACTCGCAACAGACTCCGCTCCACCGGCCAGTCAACACCACTGTAGCCTATACCCTTGACAGTGCTTCCTCTACAACTTTCCTTCATCTGCCACACCCGAACACCACCCATCACTCCACGTTAAACCCTCCAGCACCGCCAGTCATCCACCCAACAACATCTGCCCCTTCCTCTACATCACCACAAAACCTCCACGCGGCTGCAGCAGTCAGACCTCGCCACCGACTCCCACAGCCCATATTCCATCACTTTTGCTCCGATCTTCTCACATGAACAGCCAGCATTGCCACTTTTTCCGAGCACCTAGCCTCACCTCTACCTCCTAGCATACAACCCATCCAGCCTAGCCTACCCGAGCACAGCTGCCTAACCCCCCACCTTTTCCTCCGAAAAAATCCCGCAAATAGCTCCATGGCCTCGCCATCCATTCCAGCACGCAGACCCAAACACCCAGGTGTCACCGACCTTTCCCTCTGACTCCGTGCTCTCTCACCTCCCACTGTTCTGTCAACGTGTGTCGGCCTCTCCAAGTCTAATAGCTTTTCACGTTAGCCATCCCTCCTCTATAAAATGTTTCAAGCATACGAGCTGCATTTTTTTCAACTGGAGGCTGTGCGTTTTCCATTCAAAACGTACTAATTACATATTCAAAGTGGAAACAACAAAGAGTAGTTGAGTGATATGTTTCATACATGCGATCTGATTATATATATATATATATGTATTGCATATGTGTATATTGGTTTTCTTCAATCAAAGTTTATATATATATTTACTTGTATATATATATATTGATCTAGTGAATCATTACACCTGTCTGGAATTTGCCATTTACTTGTATATATATATATATATTCATATTAAAGAAGTTTACACTTTGGTCACTTAACTACAAAAACGCGATTTTCCTAAAAACTTGATTTGAACATATTTTAAAATCTACAAGATGAAATCTTGGTTTTTCTTTTCCATTTGAAAACTATGGTTATAAGGATCTGGAAAATTCTTATTTTGAAGAATTCCGACTCCATTTCTATCCTGCACATTCATTTTTCTTTTCTGGCGTAAAGTCGCGAACTGCCGATACGTGACGCGCCTATTTTAACTCAAATTTTATTTTCTTTTCAAACTTTGTCGAAACACTTTTAAATGTTTATAAAACATTTCTAAATTATTTTAAAACATTTTAAAGAGGTTAACAATCTCATATACACCATTTCATTTTATAAAGGAAAGTGATTTCCTTTGTGATATTCGAAGTGTATTAAACGTGAGTTATTTCCATAACAAGCAAGCATATAATCAACATTCATTATCCATATTATCAATCCCAACATAGTTAACAGCCACGATAATATTATCACTAATAACAAGCAATATTTCAACAATTTTTGGTCTTAACTTGTTGATATGTTTATAGTTTAATCAAGGTGATAAATCAAGCAATATTCTTATTAAGTGATTTAGCAAGCAATTTATCAAGCAATTCGATGTGAGAATAACTTAATTCTTAAAATCATCATAAATTCCTTTTAATCATATTATAACTGTCTAAGAAAAATTTAGGTTAGACTCTGATTTATGTATTTTAAAACTTTCTGCTGTAAAGATTATTATTCAATAATATATGTTATTCCACCAAGTAAGATTATGTTCTTTCTTCTTTTTCTTTTTATCCCATAAAGATCCATCTTTTCATTCAATTTGGGTTGAACATGTGTGGTTTATTGTCGACTCAAAGGGTACAGAAATTTGGGCCTTTACACTCTCCTTAACTTGTTACAAGGAGATATATAGCAATGTTTGATGGCCTGCTGATTGCTGCGGACACACCCTATACCTCTCTTAATAAGAAACTTTATGCTGAGCCGCTGATGCCAACATCGGTCAACCTATTAAGATGTTATAAGCAAAGAGTCAACCTACTACTATAAATTTTTGAATCTATAAATGGGTAAGGAATAAGGTGTGAGACTTGATGTTGGGAGCTTCATTTAATCAAAAACATGGCTTGATGTTAAGAGCTTCATTTAATCAAAAACATTCTTCAATAGTACATTGATGGAGCTTCCCCACCGATGAAGACCCGATGCACTTTGGTACTTGCAACGTTGATCGATATAACCATGTGATCATGGTATGGGAATCACACTCCTCTCTTAATTTCTACAATGAAAGTGATATTTTCTTTGTCTTCTTCTACTCAAAGTTCCTTTAGGGACCGGAGCTATACTAAGAAAAAATGACTAGCCGGGATGAGCTTTCATCTATATTGGGCTTGGCCCCTCAACCGCTTTCGGTCACTTGTGAGCCACTACAAATTGACTTGATCGCGGTGTTGATTACAAAAATATTATTCTCGTTTACCCATTGAAGCGGGGAAGGAAGGATTGGTTGGGCATTCCTTTGTTCGATGCTGCCTTACATAACTGAACCGATACACTTTTGCGTATCATCCGCTCTATCTCATCTTTAAGGTAGCGATACTCGTTTGTGGAGTGACCATTGAATTGATGAAACTCACAGTATTTTCCACTACCTTGGGGTTCCTCCTTCCGCACTGATCGAGAATAAGGAGGCATTTTGTAGGGGCGCGATCTTGAATGGCGAGATAGGTGATTTCCATATCATGACATAGTGAGGCGTAACTGGTGTACCTAGGTTTAGATCGGGTACCATCCTTAATGCGCTTCATGCTGCTTTTTTGTTGGCCATTCTTTCTATGAAGGCTTTCCTCTCATGAATCAGTTCTATTGCCCTTCTGTCCTCCTCATCGCTATCTTATAAGTCGGCCTCTTCCACTCGCACGATGCTATAGCTCTTTGGAAGAAGTTGATCAAGGACGAAACGTTCTGCTTTTGTAATTCTTTCCATATTTTGGACTGGTGCCTTACTCCATAACAGAGGGTGACTACCAAGCTGATTTTATCTGCTCCATTTACATAAGTTGATTCTTTATTGAAGCGATTGACATAAGAGCGAAGTGAATCATTCGTCCCCTTCCTTATGTTGCCCAGCCCGCTTGCCATCATAATCCTGTATCACGAGGCGAAGAAGCGAGGCTTTAAATCCATACACACTTGGGCCCAAAAGTGAGTGCTTCCCGCTTGAAGATGTAAAAACCAACATGGGGCCAATCCAGTGAAGGCGAAATGAAATAGAAGGCACTTTGCATTGTCGGAGAGCAGGCTGGCTCGGGTGAAGAAATTGAAATTCATAATGTGGTCGGATGGATCTTCACTTCCATCATGTTTATTAATGAGAGACAAGGCATACTTTCGGTGGAGTATGCACTCAAGCTTTCGGAGAAAAGTTTCCTATTTTCCTCATCGGAAAAACCCTCGCCGTCATTGTTCCTAGTCTTTATCCTTAATGTATGCTGTCTAAGATTTCATCCCTTCTCAGAGGCCACCTTCTGCATAATCTGGGTGGCGTTGACCCCTTACCGGAGATGGGCTTCTTCGTTGTCATGTGAGTTAAGGAGGTGGACGGTGCCGATGTAGTGATAAGGAATGGTAATGACAAATAGGGGTGGCTAGACTTCTGTTTTTATAGACAGAGGGTAACTTGGACTACTAAGTCGGCCCTTCACAGGATCTGGGTCTGGGGACACCCCTCTAGAGCCGAAAGTGGACTAAGACTTCTCTTTGCTCGTGTTATTTTGACTCATCTGTCCCCACTTAGATGGTCGAAGTGAAAGTCATGCCCCTATCCATGCTCGAAGGTGGTCAAATGTAGAATGTCTTTCTACGGAAGGAGAGCAATAGGCTGCCAGAGCTTCTTGATGTAGTGCCGGTTCAAGTAGAGGGACGTCCCAAGCAAAGTCCTGTTCAATGAGGTAGGGATATCTCTGTTGCAGCCAGGAGCGAACCCAACATGGGTCTCTTCACGAACCTCTCACGGGCGTTGTGCATTATGTTGAATGTGCTGGGGGGTTGGATGGGATCCGATATGTCGCTATGAATATGGTAGGCCCATAGTTGATAGTGTCTTGAGCGTCCACTTGGGTCCTAAGTTGATTCAAATCATGAGTGATCTGCCCAATACTAGTCAGATCGTTCACCAAGGTTACCCATATGTTGTTGCTCAATCCCGAAATGAGACAGATGATGCTAGCTCTAGTAAAGCCATTGGTGTTATGGTCGTTTGAGTCATAAGCCTCATTGTCGTCGTTATTTTGCATAATGATTTTTTGAGTAGAGAGTAGTTTGTAGAGAAGAAAAATGATGATAGTTAAATGGTTTTATGAAAGGTCCTCATTCTAACATTAAAATGTTGATAAGAAATTTAGCCAACTATGGAATTGCAATTAGGAGTTGATATTAGCAAAGGTTACTAACTAATATCATGGTTAATAAATTGAAAATGAAGGAAAGTACAAGATTATATATGTTAAAACAAGTAAAGAAGCAAAAAGTTTAGGGTAGTTCGATCAAGAATGACCTACTCTGCTATGGTAATAATTTCTATTGCTTTGAGTTTTTCGATTACAATTGCTGATTTACAAAAGACAGCAATAAGAGCATTATATGAAAATTTGATCCTTGTACAAGTGCATCCAATGTTGTATTTACAACAGCTAGAATTAGGTTCGGATGGCATAAAATGATATGCTAATCCGTTAGTTTTCTCTCAATCGTCGATGGCGTTGAATGGTTCAGATGCAGGCCAGCTAGGATGCTAGCTGACTGAAAGGTTTGGATGATGGCTAACTGGTGAGCCACACCAAAGCATGTCATTGTCAGATAGGATGGCATAGGGACAAAGAGTTGTTGAATAATAATATCATTGTCATGTGGATAGTAAAGGATGTGGATGGTTGCTGCATAATGCCACTTTTGTCAGGTGAATAGTATCGTATATGTCAATATTTTAATAGAACAATGCAGAATTGTTGCTTTTTTTCAAGGCAGTCAGACGCTTTTGGCAAAGGCCTGCAGAGCCAGAAAAAAATAAGGAATACAAAGCTAACGGACCATTTAATAAGTTGCGAGGCCATGATGACCTAGGAGCCCTGTAACAACCCGAATTTCAGTGGGTCCGAATTTTTCACAAAAATGCTAAAATTCAAGCCCATTGAAGCCCGAGTTGGGTTTCTGGTATCCAGCAAATAGGCAAAGACAAATATATCAGAGCTCAGATAAATATCTCACAGGGGAACCGACTAAAATATAATAGTAAGTAAATACTTACCAATATAATAACACTTTCTAAACAAGTGTCTCAAAACTGGAAAGTCTCTGCCATCTACCAAACCTGTAGGATGTTATGAGGAGGGGGGTCAGAACTAAGTTCTAGTGAATGGAAAAATTATACACTTCTAGGCTTAATTCTACATATACCGTTTTATTTCCATTTACTGTTATATTAGGTTCATTGGATTTATAATACTCACGCCTCTATGCATGAATCGTGCCCATCTACTCCCTAGTAGATTAAAACCTAATAACTGATATATATATAGCTATATGCCCAATGACCGCATTCGTCCTAGGTACTACCCATAGTACCTTCTGTATCCTCCTCGCAAAGGACTCCATCGTCTTGCTTCTATGGTGTTCTGTGACTACATCTATAAAGGACTGCCTTGTAAGACCTAGAATACAGATGTTCCGTCGTCTATTATGAAAACGTAAAACTACGTTCGCACTAGTCTATACTAATGCTCGAACATCCACAATGTACCACCCAGTGTGTACCTTGAGAACTATACGTAATCGTTCTATCTACTCCCTGAATCCCGCTTAACAAGGTCTACCTTGTACGGAACTCAGTCGGGGATTTTCTATGTCTGTAAAGGACTGCCTTATTAGGCCTACAATACAGGTATTCGATTTGGTATGTCTCTTTTCTTATCATGGCTATGGTCCCACGCAGCCATCCCTCAACTAATCGAAAGACCTAAGTGGATGTGCCCTACTGCACAATCTAAACATCCAATTGGCTTGGGACTACGTCTGACTGTCATAAATTTACTTATAATAATAACTGCTTTGCCTTTATTCTATTATCTGCGCAGTAATGGAAGATCTAGGTATATTTCTTTTAATTTCTTCTAGTCTTGTCTAATAATTAACTTGATTTCTTCTTTACTTCCTGTAATTCTTCACTTTATTTTCTTATATTCTAGGAAGTAGTTCTATTCTATTTGGTTGGTTACAAAAACTGTGCTAAAATTCCATTTCCATCTTTTAATACCAAACAATACTATAAACAATAATCCGTGACAACAAGATATTTCTTTTATTATTTCTTTTACTTTTTGGATTGTGCAAAATACAGTAGTTTCTCTATTTTACACTAATTCCCTTTTTCTTTCTTTTATTCTTGCAATTACATTTATCGTTATCTTTTAAATATTAAACTATGGAAATGTATTCTCTTTACTAAACCAATCAATTAATCTATCACTTACTTCCAAAGCAGGTTATTAGATTTTCCCTTTTAATTTATTTTCCCCGTTTTTGCATAATTTACTACAAAATTCTATTTTTCTCATTTTATTTCAGCTTTTCTTATTTTATTTCTAATTTCTGTAAACCTTTTATTTTGGTCCGTATTTGTGAATTCTTCTCGTTAATATTTTATTCGCGTAAAAATGAATAAAAAGAAACTAACATTTACAGGCTAAATTTCAACTTTAAAATAGATGTAAATAACTGCAAATTTCTAACTTTTAGGCTTACGCCTTTCTCTAACTGTCAAGCCTAATATTATTCATGTTTAATTGGATTACTATCTTCTTTTCCATATAAATAATAATTAAATATAAGCTCTCTTATACAATTTACAGTTTTCAACAGAACTAATTACTTAAATAAATGCTGAATATAAAAAGGGAATCTAACGATAATATATCATAAGTGCAAAAAAAAATATAATTAAATCCACTCACCTGTGAAGAAAACAGTCCAAGTTCCAGATCTGATTTTTAACCCAGTTCTATTATCCACAGCCTTCCCTATTGCAACCCTATATGGATCCACAAATTGGGATTTATATGGATTTAGAAATCTGGATCTAATTGAAGAAAAATAAAATATATAAACTAGAGAACCAGATCTGAGAACTTTACCAAATTCGGAAGACTTTATTTGAACATCTCTATTTTAGACCTATAATTTCTATCTCCAACTTGTAGTTCAGAAGGCGTAAATCTAAAATAGCAAATTTCTGAGCAAGAAGAGTGACAGGGCTTCCGCACCCATTTAGAAAAATATGAGTTTGAAGGCTAGCCCTGCCTATTTATTTTTAGAGAGTAAAAACAGTGTCGTCCGTCCGCTTAAAACGATGCAAATCAGACCGTTCAAATGGGTGGAGAATGAGCGCGCCTGATTTGTTTTTAAACGATTTATTTATTATAAAAGGTTAACGTTTAAACGTTTCCTACTAATTCCAATTAACTCTCATTAATTCTCTGATTTAATGCTCTTTATAACGCACGTTTATTTTGGATTTTAAACGTGCTTTATTTGTTTTATTAAATGTTATTTATGAACGTTAACTTTTAAACGTTATAAATTATAAACGTTTAACTTTTTTTTATGTTGCTTATTTATTCTAATTAATCACCATCAATTGCTTGATTAATTTCCTAATATAAAACTTGTCTATTTTGAATTTCACATGTGACCAATTAATGTAAATTAATTTCCTCCAATAGCTGATTTGATTACATTGCCTGCTAATGTTAATTAATTGCCTTTAATTACTGATATCAATTAATTGTCTTTACGATGACAATGTTAATTAATTACCTTTATGACGTGCGTCTATTTTAAAATTCAAACGCGCGTTATTTCTGGAATTTCATACGCACATATATTTATTTATTACGAATATATTTACGTACATTTACATGTATAATTATTTCTCGATACAAAACTTTGAACGTCAATAACTTTTTCATACGAACTCTGTTCGAGACATATTATGTAACAACCCCGAATTTTGATTACATTTAAATTGATAATTAAATTAATTTTTGAATAAAATTTGTGAAATTTATCGATTAAAGTGATGCGAGTTTCCCTGAATTGAAATAAATTTTTGTATAAATCATTTAAAGTTAAATATTGTATATAAATGTACATATGTGAATGTGTATATATTTGAGTTTATATAAAATATATGTGTATATAGAGAAATACAAAACAATAATTTTTAAAGTAAAATTTATGATAAATATTTAAACTAAAGATAAAAGTAAAATAAATATTTGAGGTATAAATAGAGATGAATAAATAAAAGATAAGCTATAAAATACAAAGTAAACGTTGACTAAAATTTAACAAAAAAACTAAAATAGAAATTTATTTATATTATAAAGTAATATTACAAAGTAAAGAGAGAAATATACATACTTAAATATGGACAAAATGTGTATGTATGAAGACAAGTTAAAAAGGGAAACAAAAGAAAATAAAATACATGTATATAAAGGCTTGTAAAAGAAGCCAACAACTATCTTCATATTGTACAGCCGTATAAATAAAAAATGTATATGGTACACTTAATAAATGCAAATGTCTTTGGCCACCAAATTATTTTCAGCCGAAAAGAAGAGCAAAGATTGGTTGAGTATGAATAAAAGAAGATATATATTTAAGTTTGTACAAAGGCAATTAATGCATCTCATTTCAGCCACCAAGGAAAAATATCCCTGCCTATTTTTGTACAAACAACTCATATCAACTTGTACAAAATGAATTATCAACCAGTGAGCCTTCTTTTCTATATCCATCATCCTCATCAGTTCGTTCATTTCAAACTGAGGAAAGATGAAGCAAGCATCATCTTCAACTTAAAACAAAACTTCACTTTAAAAACAACAATATATATCAAGACAAACCAGAGGATTAAAGAATCAAGTGAAGGCTTCAGCAAGTAAATTTCAAGCCTGATTCAAATAAAGCATAGCAGCTCTGTTCTTCTTCTTCTTCTGGGAAAACAATGTGAGCAAACTATCCCAAATTCAGTTAGATTTGTGTTATACTTTGATATGTGTGTTAATTCTGGGGTGAAATTGTTTGCATGAATGATAGATGTTTGGATTATAGCATGAATTTATTCTGAAAATTCATGTGTATGCTTGTGTCCATCATGGTATATATACCTCTGATATATATATATATATATATATATATATATATACAGGCTCTAGATCATAAGAAAGAAAAAAATCAATAACTTTTCCTCTTTTGAACAATGTGAGCAAACTTCTAAACAAAATCTTTATCTTCCTGTGAGTAAACCTTATTGATCTAACCTTTAATCTTGATGCTGTGATGATTGTATGAAGTAAATCTGTAATCAATGATTTCTTGAGTGAAATTATGTTGAATATACATTTTTGAATATGTATACAGGCTTGTACATATCTGTATATTCAAAAGAAAAAAAATCTGCTCTGTTCCAGGTTTCAAAGCCTGTTAAACAAAAATCCAAATACTCCCTCTCCATTCTTCTGTAGGCCTTAGAATTCAAATGGAACATGGTTGTATAATCATGTTTTAGGTTTTAAAAATAACTTCTAAGTACAATTAATTCAAGTATTTCTAGAAAATTTATAATACAGGAAACAAAAAAATCAAAATGGGTTAGATTTCAAACACCATACATTCTAGCTTCAGGCGTACCATCTGAAATGGTTTTGAAAACAAAGATTTTTAAAGGTGGAATCATAAATTTTAATCAAGTAATCTCTGAGAAAACTGAGGATGATCAGAATCGTTTTTCTTGCCAAAGTCTGGCGATTGGGGTAATGATAAATCACGTGATCGAGAATGGAGCATGTTCGAAGGTCAGAGATCATTCGAAAATTACTCGATGATTTTAAAATTTGTTGTGGAAAGTTATCGAGATCGAATTAGGGATTTTAACCCAGTTTGGTTCAATGAGGAAGAAGCGACGATTTTGTCGTTGATGTTGCATCGGGTTGCATCGCACCGAGGGGAATTGGTTCGTGGTTGAGTGGTGAAGCTGTGGAAGTGGTGGCGTGAGCTAAGAGGGTCGAGATGGACGGCACGAGGCGATGTGGTCGATCGAACTTTGAGTTCCAGTATGTCGAAATGCTCGATTTGGATTGCCGATGAAATCGAGGATGCTGAGTGGTCAGTTGGTTAGAGGTGATCATCGGGGACTTGCTGGTGATCTCGTCGATGATCAGAAGGTCGGCGTCTAGTGGTGCACGTATACGCGTGCCACTGTGTGTATCAGAGATTTGAGAGGGAAGAAGAAGAAGGCAACTCAGATATTTGCTCGGGTTCGAGCACGTGAAATTAATGGATTGTCTCGAAGGAAATTTATAAAAACGTGAAAGCTCGGGGAAGATGGAGGGAAACTCGAAGCGTTAGTCGAGCGAAACCTGGGAAGATCTCAGATTGCTTCAGAAGGGGTTAAGATTTATAAATTTAAAGTTAAAAATATTAAACAAATTTATTTGTTAACAAAGAACTTAATGTTTAACTATTTTTGAGTTGAGAACTCAATACAAGTTTAATTATTTTAAAACGTTTTAAAATCTTAATTAATGTTTAATTAAGTAGATAAATTAAGTTAAGTATTTAATTAATTAACATTAAAGTTTTTGTAGTTAATAATAATTGGTTTCCAAAGTTTAAAGAAGATAAGGTAAATTATTATTATTGATTATTAAAAAAGGGCAATTAAGAATGGATAATTAATTTAAAATGGTAATTAACTAAGTGACTAGAGATTAGTCAAATTGAAAATTTGGTTAATTAACAATTAAGTATTTAAATCATTTTTAATTAAGAATCGTTAATTTAAGTTAATTAATTGAAGGTTAATTAATGAGGGTGATTAAGGAATGATAATTAATTGAGGAATAATTAATTGAAGTTATTAATTAAGGATAATTAATTAAAGATAATTAATTAATATAATTTATTAATTAAGGTGATAAATTTGAGGATAATTAATTGATTAAAGGTTAATTAATTAAAATGGTTTATAATTAGTTAATGTTAATTAACTACGATTAGTAATTCATAAGAAATTAATCTGATTTGAATTAATCAAATAATTAACTGACCTTACCTATGGATATTTGGATTCTATTGGATGCTTTGATTGTTTGATATCCCTGATATATGAGGCTCTGTGATATACCCTGATTTGTGTTGTGATCTGTAATTTATTTATCTGGGATGAATGTAATTGATTATATGCGATATATATATCTGTGAATGAACGATAAGCGTTATAGTTTATATCGCTTATCAACTATATTATGTATTCTGATCTGTGATGATTGTATGATGTTGCACTATTATGTTGAACCCCTGGACTACACCTTTACACACACAAATATGGATTTCACGTGGAAATCGGTTAAGTCACAGATAATTTAAATTTGATGTTTTCGAAATTGAAATTTTAATTTCAATTGATTTTGAAATTGGAAATTTGGGTTTAAAGTGAAAATCTTTTGAAATGGAATTTCAAAGATAAAAGTTATTTTGAATAACTTAATCAAGTTTTGAAAATTTAAATAATTTGATTTAAATTTGAATTCAAGTTTGAAATTGAATCCTATGATTTGAAACTAGGGATTAAAGATGATATAAATGTGTTTGTATGAATCTAAACCATTTAAAAGTATAATTTTGAGAATTTGGATTTAACCCAAAGACCTTAACTCGTATAAATGAATCAGATTTTCCAAAATGAGACTGTTTGTTTTCAAATGATAAAAGCTTTCAAATAAGAAAAAAAATTCCAGTTTAATTAAAGGAATTTCAAGTTTGAATTGAAAAAATGGTTTTCCAAGTTATGAATGAAATTCTTTTTGAAAGCTATGAATTGAATCTGTTTATTTTTAACAGATTTAAAATGATGTTTTGTTTAAACCATTCGAAATGAAATTGTTTTGAAAACTATGAGTTAAATCTTTGATTTAAAGATTTAACGAGTTAATCAAATTGAAATGGAAATTAATTTGGAAAATCTGTGAATGAATCTTTTGTTTAAAAGATTAAAGTGTGGAAATTGTTTAAACCATTGAAGGTTGTTAAAATGAATCTTTTTGTTTAAAGATTTGAAAATGGTAATCTGTTAAACCATTTGAAGAAAAGTTTTGGGTAATAAGTTGTGACTTAATTGAAATCCCAGTATCCATATGTTTTTAAATATTGCGTTCGTTATTCGGTTTAGCCGGGAGAGGACCTTTGTGTCATATCACCCATTTGAATAATGATACGTCGTATATGGATAGCATTTGAAGACCGGTGGTGAAGACCGGATATTTTCGAAAACGAAAGGGCAACTCATCGAATGTCTCTGCATCGACTGGTCGCCGATATAGAGATTTTAGCACCCTTTGTGATGGGAAGTCCGGACGTGATTAGAAAATTATCCGGATTTGCAAGGGCTTCTTCGGAAGTGCCTTCGGTTCTGTTCGAACCCGGAATAGACTTGTATGGTTACATGTCTGACATTACACTTTGAGATATAAAGCAGATTTCTTTCAAATACATTTCTGTTGGTGGCGGAGAATTTATTCTCTTAGCTTAACACCCTTCTCTGAGACGTACGAGCTTAGAGGTTATGTAGTTGAAGGTTATCAGCGATATACTCCCAATTTGGTAATGTGACATGCTGAGTGTTGTTGTGTGATGATCATTATTTGATCATTTGTGATATGATCATTTGTTTGATCATTTATCTTTGTGATCATTACTTTGATCATCTGTTGACCCAAAGCATGGCTTTGTGACAAAGCGTAGCTTTGTGGACGAGACCTCTTCGGACCTCACAACCCGGAAATGGTCGAAACAGGAATATGCGGCAAGGTTATGAGGGTCGTGCCCTTTAGGGTATGTCATTTCCTTCTGGAAAAGGGTGGCATCATGGTATGGAGCCCAGATACTTACTCATGTGGACACACTTTATTATTATGTGTGATGTTGGTTACCGAGGCCTCAGATAAAGGTCCCAAAGGACCGGGAGGTAGCATATTCGTGAGTTACCTGTTATAGGGGTAACCCGGCCTTGTGTTGGCAGAGAGCAGTTTGTCTCTCGGGACGTCCCGCCAGAGGCGATCCCATGCAGCGGAAGGAAGTTCCTTAGCCTGACCATTTGTTGGAAAATCCAAAGAAACAATACGAACCTTGTACGGTTTTAGTTGTATAACCTGCTATGGAATATGGCGGTAACCTGCTATTGAACATAGTAGCTATAGTAGGCATAGTTCGAAATGTCTATGCTGGCTAAGATTAATATTATACTTTCGAAGTATTTTCTGCACTATGCACTAATAATAATAATAATCCAATGATTTTGCGTAGTAAGCATCTTTGACTATCATAAGGAGAAATCTCCTCCGGTTCTGCGTTTGCATTGTGTGTGTGTGTGGGAGGCCTGATGGTAGTTTCATTTTCCAAAAGCATTGCGAATGTCTTTTACTTCTATTGTGTTTGTTTTAAAGATAAACTGTTTTTGTTGCTCGCACCAGTCCCACGACTGACTCGGAGTTTATTGTTCCCTTCCTAAACTCTGGGTGTGATGCCCCACCTCTATACCCACGCTAACCAAGAACACTACGATGTAGTGCTATCAATTAGCACGGAGAATAAGGCTGTGGAGGAGCGACCATCCATGTAACTTCTTTTTGCGAGCACCGATACGTCAGATAGAATAGAATGCATATCTTTTAAGGAGGAAATCCGACGTACCGATACAAACACAAAGCTATCACACGGTGGCTATATATAATCTTCGGAAACAAACATAGAAATAATCATAACATAAATCAGTCACAGACATCCATATCACAAAGGCGGAATAAGATATGAATAAATATATAACACATGAAAGTGTACATCAGAGTAGTGGTCAGAAAGATCCACGATAATACAAAAGAATAGCATCACGTGCTATACAAAAGAATAGATACACAATATAGAGTCTATATCTCAAATGTGTACAACCAAAAAATACTAATCTAAGTAGTTAGCCAAAAGTCAGAGTAATCCAGAAGAGAAGTCAAGCAGAAGCACCTGTAACATCTCGGTCTGACCCGAGTATTATTTATAAGAAAATAATAAACGGATCAGTCTAACTATAAATATCAGATGACATGATATAGGATAAGGGGTATGGCATAAACATATAATAACCATGATGGCATACTACTATAAGTATGTAAATGATAATCAACAAGGGATTAATCAATGTCACAAGAATCTTCTCAAAGATCCAAACACATAAAAAGGTAATGACACACAAATTCACCAATACACAAAAACTGATATCATATCAGTGAAAACCACAAAAGTTGGTGAAGCACTAAATCCAGAAATCAACACACGAAATCCAGAACAAATCCCAGAAATCAACACACGAAATCCGGAACAAATCCCAGAAATCAACACACGAAATCCAAAAATCACTAAAAGGGGGAAGTCCGAACACACGGACGAGAAGCTATCTCATGGAAGCTATCCATTTAATTTTTTCCGAACACAAGGATGGCCCGAGGGCAAGTCCGAACACACGGACGAAGAGACATCGCTCAATCGCTAGTCTAAATCACAAGAATGATCGTCATGATCATAAGGAAGTGTCAATCACACTAAGCTAGTAAATATATGAGTTTAGCTTCATGTCCCATAACCACTTGCTTAACTTAAATATTTACGAACAAACTGTAGATCTTCACTAGGAAATTGTCACAAAAGGGTTCAATCGAACAAGTCCAAGAGCTAACCGACGAAGTGAACGCAAGCGTTTCATACCACTCGTTTTACTAAGTCGTTTAAGTCGATTTCTCATTCGAGTGAAGTAAAGGCTTGTATATACTAGTAGATTTAAAATTGGTTTGAGAAAACGAACTTTTGATATTTAAAATAGTGTTGAAATCGCTTTGATGAAAGAGTTTTGATATTTACTATTAGTATTGAAACCTTCATATATCTTTAAAGTGACAAGTCATAAAACGATTGTAGAAACAAATCAATTCACGTTCGAAAACGTGAGTAAAGTCCAAAGAAGTCAATCCCAAAACCATCAAAGTAGAAATTCTGATAAATGTTTTTCAGAAGAGATTGCCTACGCAGAGTAATACGGGGTTCGACCTAGTGAAGGCAAGCGGTCCAGCGACCTAAGGAAAAATAGGTCATACGACCTAAGGAAATCGCGAACTAAAAAGACCAAGTGTAAGGTCGGCGACGACCTACGACTTACAGAGTCCTGCGACCTAAGTGGGATGCGACTTAGTGGGGCATAGGTCGGAGACGACCTACGACTTAAGGTCAAGCGACCTAAGGTAAATGGTCCAACGACCTAACTCGAACGACCAAGAGGGTCGAACGACTTAACTGGAGGATAAGTCGGAGACGACCTACGAGATATACTGGCCGACCTAACTCGAGCGACTTAAAGACTTAGCAGGGTCGAGCGACTTACGAGCTACGACCTAAGGTGACGAGGGCGTTAGGTCGGAGACGACCTAACATTTGACTCGCGAACGACTTATGGAAAAGAAGCTTAGGTCGGAGACGACCTACGAGATAAGCCAGTGCGAGCGACCTAAAGTTTGCCTGGGGGATTATAGGTCGGCAACGACCTAACGTTTTGCTTGGAGATTATAGGTCGGCAACGACCTAACGTTTTGCCTGGGGATTTTAGATCGGCAACGACCTAAGACTTAACAAAATTCGAGCGACTTAGTGGTTTGCCTTGGAATTTTAGGTCGGCAACGACCTAAGACTTAAAGCTGTTTCGACCTACGACTTATTTCCCTGCGACCTAAGCCAGAACGACCTAAGCACGCAAGCGACCTAAGTCCTAACTCGTGAACGACCTAAGAAAGTGAAGACTTTTCAACACGCGAGCTAGCAGCCTGGACGACCTAAGGAAGGCAGAACGACCTAGGACCAGAATTTTGCAAACAGCACTGAAACTTGAGTTTCTCACCAATTCAATCCAAACCAGTTGCAAACATTAATGCTAAAGTGATAGGAAGTCATTTCCAACAACCCAATGACAGTTATAGGCGAGATGTGAGATTAAATATCTCACCTTTTCCACGAAATTGATGTTGGAGAGCTTAAGAACAAAGCAAGAATCAACCCCTAGCTTGAATCTATGTTCTTCACCTTGAAGTCGGAGTTTGATGCTGAATTCACTAAAGATCTCGAGCTCGGAATTTTAATTTCTCTTTCCCTCCACCATTTTTGAAGAAGCTTGAAGTATTTGATGAAGTGATGAAGAGAAGAGGGAGTTGGGCTGAGTTAAGAAGGTGCAGTCCCAACCAAAGTCACAAGTGGGAAAAGTGACGAAAATTTCACTATCTCCAAACATATCGAAGTTTACACTCAAAAAGATCGCAAACGTCATTTTGAACTCAATGGGGGTGGTCTCGAGTCCTAATTTGACCGTATGCAAAAAAGTAGCTTTTCGGACTAACAGCCGACTAACGATAAAATATTTAAATATAAAATCGATAGATATGCGGGTTGTTACACTGGGTGGCCACTATTTTCCACACGGGCAGTCTAGAGTTGGGTTTCTCAAATATTCAGGTTGAGTAGATTATCTGGAGCTAGTCAGTCCTTGGACGACTGACCTTGCTTTTCGCTAGCTGTGGATTGGAGCATTCTATTGGAGATATTCTATCTGCTGCTGGTGTTAGCTATTTTCTTTCCGCTGCTATTTTTTGTATCATATCTCTTATGTATATTGATATCTGTTGTATCATTCTGTGTACCATATTGTATCAGATTTTGTATCTGTCATTGTATCAATGTTATGTATATTGATATATTCTTTATTCCGCTGTGTTGTTATACTTAATGGTGTTATAAGCTCCGGAGAACCAGATTCGGCGTTTGAATCTACAACATTTTGAGTACAAGTGAAGTACGGGTGCCGATTTTCGAAGGTCGACTTTTGGGTCTTTACATATTATATATGTAAATTGATCAGAAAATCGCCACGAACACAATGGAATAAGTTTCTAGGCCAAATTCTAACAATTCCAAAAATGCTTATTTTTACTATTCATAATTATTTGATTATTTAATTATATAAAAATACGGGGTGTTACATTCTCCCACCCTTTAGGAAATTTCGTCCCCGAAATTTGGCAAGGGTAAAACTATGTAAGTCATCGCATTAATTACATCTATTTGTGTACATCCAATTTTTCAACCATCAGTGTCATTGTGTAAAGTGCAATACATCATAAAATATATGCATGTACAATAATTTCTAAGTGATACCTCCTATATGAATACTTTTCTTTTAGAAATTCCTTTTAAAACATGATGCACACACCCTAAATATACTCGCAATTTCTATAAGAATGCAATCTTTTGAAAACTCAAAACATTTTTCGTCCAATTTTTCCCACACTCCTACTGAATAGGAGCATAGTTCAACAAATTTTACGTCCAAACCTACCTACAACTTTTAATTTTTAGAAAATTATAATTTTTCAAATTCAATTTCTTATGTTATAAAGAAGGTGGAAAACGGAAAAACTTCACATTTCTCTAATTTACTTTTGCGTACCTTCCGCATCCTCCTCGCAAAGGACTCCATCGTCTTGCTTCTATGGCGTTCTATGACTACATCTATAAAGGACTGCCTCATAAGGCCTACAATACAAATGTTCTGTCGTCTACTATGAAAACGTAAAACTACGTCTGCATTAGTTTATACTAATGCTCGAACATCCACAATGTATCACCCAGTGCGTACCTTGAGAACTATACGTAATCATTCTATCTACTCCCTGAATCCCACTTAACAAGGTCTATCTTGTACGGAACTCAGTCGGGGATTTTCTATGTCTGTAAAGGACTGCCTTATTTGGCCTACAATATAGATGTTCTATTTGGTCCGTTTCTTTTCTTATCGTTGCTATGGCCCCACGCAGCCACCCCTCAAATAATCAAAAGAGCTAAGTGGTTGTGCCATACTGCAAACAATCTAAACATCCAATTGGCTGCACCCCTCATCCAATGTCTCGATAGTGAAAGGTTCATTGGACTGTTGGTTTAACTCAAGTCTTTCCCAAACTCGCTTCTTGGTTTTGATGCTGGCCCGATATCTGCATGCGACTATCCTTTTGGGTCCTGCCCACTAAAACTTACTTGCAAGTACCGGGACATATGAAAATCCTACTCCAAACATCAACCCCTTTTGACTGCCTATAATGGTCCTACCATGAAAAAGCAGTCAAGGCATACTCTTTTGATGGAACACCTACAGACCTGCCTTCGGGGGACTGCTTCGTTACGCCTACCCTAAAGGGCCATCCTAGAGTACCCTCACGTCCTATTGAAGTTTCGTACTTCCTTCAGTCCAAAATATCTAAGTTGGACGTGCTCCTTCTGTGCTGAAATCTATGATGAACTGCTTCGTTAGGCTCTTCATCCTTTGGCCTGCTCTAAATGCATCTTACTGTTTTGTTAGACCCTACGTCTAATCTTTTATTATGCGTTTAGTTTAATTTTCTTATTCTATTGGCTATTTATTTACCCTAATCAGCATAAGCTTGTCCCCGCCTCACCTAACTATTGTGATACCATCAGTTCGTGACTGAAAGGGAATGCTGTTGGTATGAGCCACTTCTATTATATTGCTTATTAACTTAGTCCAAGATCTAAGTTTATTAAAATAACCCTCTTCTGCTATTTTTGCTCTATTTACTTATTAACTTAATTTAAGTCTTAAAATAAGTCATTTCTGTTCTTTCTACTTAATTATAACCTATGTTATAATTTTACTTGCAATTGTCACTACTATATTCTTTTATAATCTATATATTATAAATATAATTACAAGCATCTCTTTTTTATATTCTAGTCTTCTTTTATTATGATATTGAATTCTCTTTAATTCTCTTATTATATGACAATCTTGGCTTGGGACTATGTCCGACTGTCACAAATTTACTTATCCTAATAACTGCTTTGCCTTTATTCTATTATCTGGGAAGTGATTGCAGATCTAGGTATATTTCTTTTAATTGCTTCTAGTCTTGTCTAACAATTAACTTGATTTCTTCTTTACTTTTTGTAATTCTTCACTTTATTTTCTTATATTCTAGGAAGTAGTTCTATTCTATTTGGTTGGTTACAAAAACTGTGCTAAAATTTTATTTCCATGTTTTAATACAAAACAATGCTATAAACAAGAATCCGTAACAGTAAGATATTTCTTATACTTTTTGGATAGTGCAAAATACAGTAGTTTTTCTATTTTACACTAATTCCCTTTTTCTTTCTTTTATTCTTGCAATTACGTTTATCGTTATCTTTTAAATATTAAACTATGGAAATGTATTCTTTTTTCTAAACCAACCAATTAATCTATCACTTACTTCCAAATCAAGTTATTAGATTTTCTCTTTTAATTTATTTTCCCCATTTTAGCATAATTTACTACAAAATTCTATTTTTCTCCTTTTATTTCAGGTTTTCTTATTTTATATCTAATTTCTGTAAATCTTTTATTTTGGTCCGTATTTGTGAATTCTTCTCTTTAATATTTTATTCGCGTAAAAAGGAATAAAAAGAAACTAACATTTACAGGCTAAATTTCAACTTTAAAATAGATGTAAATAACTTCAAATTTCCAACTTTTAGGCTTACGCCTTTCTCTAACTGTCAAGCCTAATATTATTCATATTTAATTGGATTACTATCTTCTTTTCCATATAAATAATAATTAAGTATAAGCTCTCTTATACAATTTACAGTTTTCAACAGAACTAATTACTTAAATAAATGCTGAATATAGAAAGGTAATCTAACGATAATATATCATAAACGTAAAAGATATATAATTAAATCTTACGCACTTGGAAAGAAAACACTGCAAATTCCATATCTGATTTTTAACCTAGTTCTATTATCCATAGTCTTCCCTATTGCAATCCTATTTGGACCCACAAATTGGGATTTATATGGATTTAGAAATCCGGATCTAATTGAAGAAAATAAAATAAATAAACTAGAGAACCAGATCTGAGAACTTTACCTCATTCGGACGACTTTATTTGAACATCTCTATTTTAGACCTATAATTTCTATCTCCAACTTGTAGTTCAGAAAGCATAAATTTAAAATAGCTAATTTCTAAAGAATTGGAGGAGAAAGAAGAGTACTAGGGCTTCCGCACCCATTTAGAAAAATATGAGTTTGAAGGCTAGCCCTGCCTCTTTATTTATTGAGAGTCAAAACAGCGTCGCCAGTCCGCTTAAATGATGCAAATCAGGCCGTTCAAAAGTGTGCAGAATGAGCGCGCCTGATTTTTTTTAAACGATTTATTTATTATAAATGTTTAACGTTTAAACGTTTCTTATTAATTCCAATTAACTCTCATTAATTCTCTGATTTAATGCTCTTTATAACGCACGTCTATTTTGGATTTTAAATGTGCCTTATTTGTTTTATTAAATGTTATTTATAAACGTTTAACTTTTTTTCATGTTGCTTGTTTATTCTAATTAATCACCATCAATTGCTTGATTAATTTCTCAATATAAAACTTGTCTATTTTGAATTTCACATGTGACCAATTAATGTAAATTAATTTACTCCAATAGCTTATTTGATTACATTGTCTGCTAATGTTAATTAATTGCCTTTAATTACTAATATCAATTAATTTTTTTTATGATGTCAATGTTAATTAATTACCTTTATGACGTGCGTCTATTTTAAAATTCAAACGCGCGTTACTTCTGGAATTTCATACGCACATATATTTATTTATTACGAATATATTTACGTACATTTACATGTATAATTATTTTTCGATACAAAACTTCGAACGTCAATAACTTTTTCATACGAACTCCGTTCGAGACATATTATATATGTTAATTGATCAGAAAATCGCCACGAACACAATGGAATAAGTTTCTAGACCAAATTTTGACAATTCCAAAAATACTTATTTTCACTGTTCATAATTATTTGATTATTTAATTATATAAAAATACAGAACGTTACGAGACCGAAGACGAGAAGGGTGAGTGGTTTCCATTATTCAAGGAGGTACTCTTGGATGGACAGCTTCCTCACTAAGAACAATGTTTGGACGGGCCGCCATATGTTGGGAAATTTGACTTGTCGAGCAGCTGTCTGGAGCTCTTCTTTGGGGGTTATCAAAGGGACTTCAATTTCAAATAAGAGGGGGTTTTCAGCGGGGTAGATCATCAAATTTGGGTACTCTTTTCAGCGGATGGTTGTCCAATTCAGCATAAAAAAATTAGGGGTCGTTTGGTTTATTTTGTATTTTATGTTTTGAGTTTTCAACATTAATTACAAAATATGAGAAGAATGAAGGGAGGTCGGAAGATTGGAGGGGACCACGAAGTGGATGGAGGAACGATGGAATGATGAATTGTTGCTTGTGCTTCCGTTTTTCTCAAAACACGAAAAATGAAAAAAAGTTGTTTTCTATTTTGTGTGTTAAATTCGTTTTCTAAAATGGACATTTTTCATAATATACATGTGTCGTGCCTATTTTTGCATGGACGAAAACTCAAAACTAAAAACGGTAAACCAAACATACCCTAAAATTGTGAGGGTTGGCCGAACTTTTTGATCTCCTTTCCAAGAAAGGAGTCCCTTTTATCAATCCCTTTTTTCTGTCGTGAGAGCGGCGTTGTCTTTTGCAGCTCGCACATGCATATCTGAAGATGATGAGATGGACGAGGCGATTCCGAGGTCATACAATGCGAGGCATGGGCATTAGGAAGCTAACAGGCTGACCTGTATTTTGCTTTGCGAGAAAAGCAAACGACGGATTGGATTAAGGGAGAACATTACAATGAGAGTTTTGCAACTGGCAGCTCCATTCCTAACATATGTACTAAATTCTGGAAATCGGTCCTAAATCAACAACAGATTTTTTGTCATTGGTTTAAAGTGGAATACAGGCAATGGAGAACATATAATATTCCGGCATCATTCTTGGCTATTAAATATTTCTTTGAAAAGTTGCTTTCTTGAGTTATATTGTATTTCCCTTAATCAGAAAAACTGCATATATGGTTAGCTAAAGTTAAACTGCATATGTGGTTGACTGTCAATGGAAAGCTAAATACCATGGCTATGTTAAAACACACAAATATTGAGGTTGTTGACTCAATGTGTTTCTTTTGCCATTTGAAAGAGGAAGACAGTGATCACATTTATTTCAATGTCCTTTCATATCTGTTATTTGGTAAGAGTGCCTTTAGCTACTGAATGTCAATCCGCTCTCGCACTTCACAAATCAATTTTCATATTGAGAAGAAGATAGAAAACTGATTTATAACAAAGATTATAGGCTCTTAGTTTATTTCATTAATATAAGTGTTTGATGGGTTGGTGAAAGAAATAATAGGTGGTTTAGACCATTTGATGCACTTAAAAGAGCTGCTGTTTCTAACATTTCTTTTTGGATATATGCTTTCCCATATGACCAGGAATGGAGGGAGATTCTATCTGAGCTCAAGAGAGGGTGAAATAGAGCACGGACTCAATTAGCAAAAGAGTAGCTAAAAGGAGGGAGTGGCAACGATGAATGAAGCTTATGATGCTGCTGGCTTGCCGTGTGTTAGTATAATTTTTGGGGGGATATACGTACGTAGACAGTTTATAAACTGTCTGGTGGCTTTTGGGCTCAATTGTGCAGTTGCTTTCATATTGTTTTTTGTTTGAAATTTGTTGTATAAACTGTATGATTAATTTCTTTAGTTTTTCCTACCCTTTTTCCAATAAAATAAAATAAAATGAAGTACACACAATGTACTAGGAAGGCCATCCTCCAACTAAGTTAACCTGCATTGAAATATCAGAATGTAAATATTCATCGTAACAGCGTTTATAAAATACAAAATGTTTCCCTTCGTGAAACAAAATACTAAATTCTATTTGTAGTTGACATAGATGCAAAGTTCTTGATCAGATTCATGAGATAGATTAAACACGTAGTTCTTGAACTGTGCGAGATTCTTGGTTAGTATATATATTCAGAATGAGGACCATGCCATGGCTTAGCATGCTGGTCAGCGTCGTTGGTACCACTTTGTAATCCCCACTAACCTTGAACTTGCCTCTTGTTTGCATACTTAACGAATGTCATGTGAGTCTGGTATGTTGTAGAAAAATAATATTATAACTGTTTTTGAAGAATATAATTTATCATACAATGTCCGACAAATTTTGTTAGGATAAATGACTTGCAAATTTAAATTATTATATTTATAACTGTGCATTTTTATTATGAGATTCATATATTTTTTTATTTAAATAAAAATTAAATTTTCATTTTTGTTGATAAAAATGAGTTATATACCGATTTTTTTTTTTAGGCTTCATTATTTATCAATCAAATAAATGAAAACAAGTATTTTGAAAAAAAAATTGAAATTAATATTTTTATAAAATTTCGTAAATAAATATTCATCTGCATATATTCTGAAATTGACATTTATCTTTTAATACATTTGACCAAAAGATTAATGATGTGTACATTAAATTTCAAATATTACTTGAGAGAATGAGGTCAAATACCTAAAAATAGAAGTGTAATATCAAAGAATTAATGTATTTGTACGCATTTATAGTTCTTACAGCACATAATTATTAAAATAATTACATGATATTATCAAGGTGGTAAAATATATTTATTTGACTACTAAAAGAAATATTTAGTGAAAATAAGGCCTAAAACGTTACAAATCACATTATCATTTTAATTATGTAAAAAAATGATTTTTAATCCATTGTTTCATACCTTACTATTTTTACTTTATAATAAAACTTTTCAAAAAACATTTAACATTTATGTAAAAAGATGATAAAATATGAATAAGAAAATTTCTAATCAAAATATGGTATAATATTTGTCCATTGATTAACTCAGATCAAGAATATAAATAATTAAATGTAACTTTTTGTACAAAAACGTACTAATTGAAAATATTTATTATTTTTTCAATATTACAGAATACAAATATTCATCACTTATCAATAATTATAATGTTATTCTTCGAAAAATATAATTAATAATGATAAACAGTCCATTTAACGTACCAATTTTATGAAGGAAAAACGTTATATATATTTGTAATGACAATTTTGAAAACAATTTTCTGTGTATATTTGTTTGTAATGAAATACAAACTTTAGAAAGAAAAAATTATATATATATTTCTTTGTATTAAATAACTAATTTTAGAAAGAAAGAAACTTTATGAACTTAAATGTAGAAAAATGTAAAAGTATCGAAGATAATTTTGTATAAAATTGTGAAAATTAAATTATATGGGCTTGAATGAAAATAAAGCTTTACCATTTATGTCAGTATAAATGCGGTAAGCACATTGAATTATCATTTTTTATGATTTATTAGATTAATAAATAAATATTTGTTAATTGGATTTAGTCAAAAAAAATTAATTCAAGATCAATTAATAAATTCAAATATATGGACTTGAATGTAAAATAATATAAGAAAACTTAGGAGAAATCCATAAATAATCGTAAAAATTATTGAATGTTGGCATTTAAATGAAAAATGATAGAAGAGAATATTATTAGAACATTGTAATAGTTTGTATATAATTGCAGAAATTTAAAACTATATGGACTTGAATGAAAAATTAGTTTTACTATTTTGTTAATATATATATATGAATGCGGTAGACATACTGAACTGTTTTTTTTAATTTATTAGATTAATTAATGAATATTCGTTAAATGTATTTATTTAAAAAGCTTAAATTTAAGATCACATGATTAAATTTAATATATATACATTTAAATGTAAAATAATATTAAAAACTTGGAAGAAATCTGCACATAATTGTAAATATTAGTATTAAATTTTAACGAAAGAAGAGCGAACGGTAGGAACGTTGTAATAATTATAATAACAATAAATATCTAGAGAGAATCAAGAAGAGAAGAGGAATTTTCTATAATTAATAAGGGAGCTTTAAATTCTTCTGGTTTACTATTATCTAATAGATTAGATATAATAATATATCATGATACATTCAACTGATTCATGTTGCAAATAAACAGACACTAAAAGCACAACAAAAACCTTCAAGTTTAGCATCCAAAAACATCCAACTATACTTGAAATCAACCAAGTATATGCGGTCTTTATGTATAACAAGTATGCAGTTAAAGTTCTGCTTTAAATAATTTAGCATGCTTCAATTTTTGTCCAATATCAGCAATAGAACCAACAGCAGCAACTAACGAAATGATTAATGAAACCAAACTCAGAAGCTGAAGCATCAACCATTTCCCTGTTCCACGCCTAATATTTGCTTGCTTTATATACATTGTTACAGGGAAATATACAGTTAAAGGCCAAAAGGATATTGAGCCAAGAAATCCAACTATTGCATTGAAAAAAGGAAGCAGCAAAGCAATGAATGTGGTCAAAACTACGAAAAGAGAGCGGAGAATGAGCTTGCATAGAGTGAAGTTAAATGAACGGGATTTCGAGAAAAGGGGTACTTTGTAGTTTTTGTGGAAGAAGGTAGAATTTGGATATTTTTTGCATAGGTAATCTTCGTATTTTGCAAAGATAGGTTGTGCATATACCTGCATAGATTGTCCATATGTAGCACATTTAGTTTCAAGGACAGTACGGTTTTCCATTTAATCTTATATCTATTACTGATTTTGCACCAAAATGAACAGAAAATACCTGAAAAGCACCAACAATATGAATAAGAACAGCGGTATGAGCTATGTCAACTAGCCAAAATGGTTCATAGAATCCGGTAAGTATAAGTCCTGGTGTCTCATTTCCAAATGCTGCATATCCTAAACAGCCTAGCGCCACATAGAAAATACCAGTGACTCCTATACCATAAAAGCTTGCTTTCTTCATTGTTTTGTTCTCAGCCGGTGGTGATTTCAGAGTGTCCTTCATTTGAAGAAATCATGTTTATTGTTAAAAAGAAAATGAAAGATCAAAAGAATAAACCTGGAGGGATATATGTCTGTTTTTAATACACATTAGGCTATTTCAAGAGGTATGTTTTTATGTTGTTACTACCTTTGAACTTTGCATCATTCTCCCTACAATTTGATGCTCAACCATCTACTCATTCTTTTGAGGTAAAATTATGTTTATTATCATAATTCCTATAATAAAAAATATACAAGAAGCTGCATTATTATAAAAATACCTGAATCTCAATTAGGAGCATGGCATAAGTGTAAGCAAAAGCTATATTTCCAAGTGCTTGGAAACATTGCCATACTTTTGTTAAAGCGGAAACACCACCAAGACCTCCGATCTTGACTCCTAAAAGAGTTCCTTGAATATGACGACGAGATGCAAGCTTTGCAATGCTCAAAGCTAAAGCAACCAATAGGTAAGTGAATGACATTATGGCAGCTATCACCGATATTATCGTTATCTCTTCTAGGTTCGGAAATTGAGATAACACAATTTCTACCAAGCCAAATATAATCATGTATATGGTTCCCGATGCCTTACAGTCTGCATCACGTCCTTTTGTATGATAGCAGTTTAAGCGACCAACTGACCTGTGTCAGAATAAAAAGTCATACATAACTAAACTTAGCCAGTAAAATGTCTATAAACGTCGATCAGTTAAGAAGAACATACTCACATCATGCTTGTTGAAGAAACAATTACATATCCAATCATTGTGCCCCATAGCATCACATACTGTGCTATTGCACAAACAAGAACATCTCTGGGACCTATATTAGACGGCTGATATTACAGGGGGAATAGACTGATATTATTATCTCCTAACTAAATTACCAAGAGTGGCTAGCTTAAAATATCCGAATATACGGTGAAAGCAGATATACATTTATTTAGGTTTATTTCCAAAGTCTTTCATTTTTACCAAGGGTATTATTTATGTTATATTGATAGAATTATCTGTCATTTAACAAGGTTACATATGCCTGTTAAAATTATTACCTAGGCTTGATCTCACAACATCCATGTAGGTATAATTTCTTTTTCCCTTAACAGGATCAGGAGTTCTATAGCAATCACAAAGCAAAACAGCAGTGTAGTATGTGACATATGCACAAGCAATAAGCACTATAGGACCAATAACCCATCCCAATTGAGCAACACTCCAAGGCAATGCTAGTACTCCTGACCCAATTACAGCTGTTATTGCATGGGTTGTCGCAGTCCAGACAGTCCCTATTAAACAATCATATATGGTAAATCATTTAGAATGTTTCAGTATATTGGAATTTTTTTCCCTATTAGTGACTGTTTTCAAAATAGTATAATAATTGAACAGTAAACAATGAAGGAACAAAGAAAATTGAACTTTGTACTAAAGTGGATACATCATATGTCAACTAGTTCTGGTTAAGTCAATATTAACATGGACCACACTCTGATAATCTATATTTGTTTATAATTTTAATGGTAGTCCCACCGACATTGTTGATAATTAAATTTTCTTTTAACCAAACCCCACTAAAAAAATCATTCATAGCTTAAGGTAATGGTGTTTTTATGAGATTATGAAGTAGGTAATGGATCCAAATTAGACTACAAACAACTACAGTAGTGATTTTAAGCATTTTGATTATATATCATACATCAACTTTAGTAAAGTAACAGAAGAGGGTGTTGAAAAATGAAAGAAAAGGGACCATTTTAGGTGTAAAGTACTACTGACATCAGATGGCATGCAACATGATGAGTAGTGTCACATGCAATTATTATTGCTTGTTCCATTGGCAATGGTGGATACCAATTCCTCAGTGCTTGTATCAAATCCTTAATTAAACGTTTAAATTATCAGTATGAAGTTAATCAAAATAAAAATTAAAAATAAATGCTAAATAATGTTTGTAGTTTATGGTCCAGCAATTTTGATTTCTTAAATAATACTACTCCTAGAATAAATTTGTGTGAACTTCAGCATTGACTAAATTGGTTAACCAAAACAGATGACCAAACTATTCGTTCAATGTCATTTTTGACATCCAGACACTGCATGAAGAATGAAAGTATAATCCCATTAAAACAATTCAAAGACTTGCTTATATGAAGGGGATTATGCAGTTATCAAACCATGACTGATAGGGAGTTTTGTACTGCAAAAAAGCTAATAAAAATTTGCGGAACCATGGAAACATGAGATGCGGAAAATATTATCATTTGACATGTCCTAACTGTCTCTCAAATTTATTTTATCAGTCTTTCCACCATTCCCTCAGACCAATTGTTTTCATAGTTTTTTAACAATAAATGAAGATAAATTCAAATGTTAAATATTTCCCTAAAAGTCTTTCCACCATTCCCTCAGACCAATTTTTATGAAAGATCTAGCACTTTCAAAAATAATTCAAAGTTCCCCAAAAAGTTCAAATTAAAATAACAAGTTTCACTTTTCTTAGAAAATTAGTTCAATTTCTTTTGCAAAAAATTTGACTTTTTTAAATAAATAAATAAGAAAACCAACTTTCTCATATTAAAATTTTCCATAAATATTAATTTATTTCTAAAAAAAATATTGGAAAAAATCATTCATGTTAAACGAAGTTAAGTTTTTTCCAAAACAGATTAGATAAATTATTAATTATACTTTTTGAAATTCTGAAATGTCCTAGACTCCTAAATATCTCAAAAAATTCAAATGTTTTCAGCAGAATTTCAAAATTTACATGTTTATGTTTTCTACGCTGTTCTTATAAAGTAAAAACCAAAACATAGCTCGTACCTCAGTCTACCTTTAATAAACAAATGACTCAAATAAACAAAGAAATACATTGGGCATGAAGCAAGGCTAAAATAATATCAATGATAATTCATGCCAAAAATATTTTTACAATCACAGTCAATTCAATACACACTTAAAAATAACTTAAAAGTAGATAAAGATATAATCAAATCTGGTACCTGTCCTAATGCGGCCATCGTCATGATCTACCATCTCCATTGTTAAGGCCTCAATTCTTTTTCATATAAAACCGATAATGAAAGTGAGAAATATCAATACTTAAGTTAGAAGTTTAATATCATATTATAAACATGCTAGCTTGCTTACAGTAGTAGTGCATATCACAATTCCTCTCCCCAAATTGGTGTGCCTACGTACCCGTAATATTATAAATAATGAATGAATGATATTAATTGGGTACATGACACAGAAAAGAAAGGGAGGAATTATTTGTAGACCCCACATTTGTTGTAGAGTATACGCACCGAATCTAGTAATAACATACTGTAGTGAACAATAGGATTAGATTATGTATCTGGGTTTGGATAATTATTTGTGGGCAGATGGATATAGCATGAAAGACTTGAATTCTGGAAATCTTATTTGCTAATTAAAATATCTGGATATATCCATTTGCACATTTTATCATATGATTATACGGTGTATAACACGTGTATTCCACTCATACATTTGTGACATCAGTTATTTTAAGCGTTTGGGCAAAGCTGTGGGAGAAGAGAAGAGAAGAGAAGAATTAGCTTGTACTTGGGCAGCCCAAGTTATTTACTATTTTTGAAAACAGTACTATGGCCCAAGGCCCATAATAACATAACATAATTGGGAAAATAACCGGAGGTTATTACACCATATACAGAAGTAACCCTAGCCACATCTCTTCGTTCTTATTCTCAAAATTAGGGTTTCCTAATTCATGTCGATTTGAAGGCCATCTTCTTTTTCTCTTCTTCAGGTCTTCTTTCTACTTTCAAGAAGGCTTCCACTGCTTCCAAGCTATGAATATTTCCTCTTTAGGCACTGGCTCTGCCTCAGATGTAACAACCTCAACCTGATAAGGCTTGTTTCAGGGAAGACAAGTGTAGATGGCAATGGCTTCTGTGTCAAATCATTAGAGTCTGATCAGATTTCGCCAGTGGTGATGACTGGAGAGAGTAAGTGCAGTTCTGCAGTGGATGAAGTTGCTAGCTGTGGTGAACTTGGCTTAGGGAAGGAGATAGAGTGATGTGTCATTGGTGCATGTGTGCACGTGTACGAATGCAATGTTTGATTTTTGGGCTTGCTGATGCATCTATTTGAACTGCTAAGAATATGGGTCAGTATTGGGCTTGAAAATATGGTCGAGGTTGTATTGTACTGGTTATAAAAATTTGTATATAAGAGCATGTAATGTAGAATGAAAAGGTGTGCAGAAAAATAATTGAAGTAATCCAATTTCATTTCTTTTGAACTTCTGTATCAGTTTTTCTTTTCAATTCTTGCTCGATTAGTTCTTTTTATGTTAAATTTTCCTATTATTTTTATCTGTTCTTAGTTAGTTGCTTATGTTCAAACATAGTTACTTTTGTGTTTTGGTTAAATAAGATCTTCTTTCTGCTATTGTTATTTCTGCAGTTTTATATCTGTCATTACAAATATCTTTTGTTCTTGTTGATAATGAAATCAGTTCTTGGATTCTTGTTCACATTCTTGAATTAATTGTCGATAATTTCATGTTGTTAATCTAGTTGTTTCTTGCTGGAGTTGATCTTATAGTGAATTGCATCCCTTTGATTGTTTTCTTGTAAGTTGTATCAGATCTGGAAATCTGTTGATACAATTTTCTCTTGACATTCTCTACTGAAAACTTTCCAGATTGCTTCGAGTAAAACCCATAATTTCTTTGTTCCTCCTTCGAGTCATCATACCCTCAGATCTGTGCACGTGCACACCATTCATTTCATCATCATCTTCCAACTGAGTAACTTTCTTTCCAGATCCTCATTCTCTCGTGCCATGGCCAACCCTACAAATCAACCAGAGCCTTCCATCAGACTTCTTGGTAATATCAGTTTGCTCCTTCTGCATTTGTTCTAGATTGCAAATTCTTCAAAATTTAGCTAGTCTATTGATAAGCATCATAGCTTTCAAAACATCACAAAAACATCATCAGAATCAAGCAAAATAGAGAACAAACCAAGTTAGAACAAGCATCAAGATACACACAACGCAAGAGAAAATGTCCCAGGCGAAAATGCCTCAGAGGTCGACATTAAGGTCGACCTCAAGGTATTTTTGCTTGGGGCATTTTCTCTTGTGCTGTGTGTATCCTGATGCTTGTTCTAACTTGGTTTGTTCTCTATTTTGCTTGATTCTGATGATGTTTTTGTGATGTTTTGAGAACTATGATGCCTATCAATAGGCTAGCTAAATTTTGGATAATTTGCAATTCAAATTCATAAATACGATTGTTGATTTTGTTTTATTATTATTCACTTACTCTCTGAATCATTTCTTCGAGCTTCAAATTTCTATGTGTTCGCAGAAGATGATAATCCTTTGTTGGAGCTTGAGAAGCTTGGTAATTCACTTCCAAATTAGGTATTTTATCTTTCCCTTTACCCTCAATACCTAATTTGAGTTCAGATGTAACGTTATTGATTATTTTATCTTTATCGTAGAAGAGATTTTTGGTTTAGATTGTAGAATGACCATCTCCAAACTTCATGCTAGAGAAATCAATGTCTGTTTTAAAGTCCCTTCCTTGGAAAATTTCTAAAGAATATACTTCTCAATCTGCAAGTAAGGTTCCACTCTTTCCTCATAATTATCAAATTCACATATGCTTTGAGAGTGATTTTCTTTACAATTTTCTTTTTTTGTCAGCTTTT
This sequence comes from Allium fistulosum, assembly GCA_030737815.1. NCBI lineage: Eukaryota > Viridiplantae > Streptophyta > Magnoliopsida > Asparagales > Amaryllidaceae > Allium > Allium fistulosum. The sequence continues at coordinate 933,954,525 of CM060901.1, read as the reverse complement.
AGAAACAAAATTTGATATTCCGCTTCTATGATTTTCCATAATTGCAAGCTTTCAGCTTTGATTCCTTTATGTAATCTGTTGTTTCTCTCTTTCCAGATGAAGTAGTTTACTGTTGTTAAAACTATACAAGCTTTATCAAACTTTTTTTTTCTTATTTTTTGAGTACTGTCTGGATGTGTTGTATGCATTCCCTGATGTTTTCCAAAGCTTGTTGTTGATTGAGCTTTAACTTGCTTTTTGCAATATGCCATATATGTTTTGTGTATATGCAGTCAAAATATATATGCTTTATACTTTCTGACTCATTGTTGCATAAGAGATATTTTATTTCTCTTTTTTTATTCCATTTGATACATCTATCTCTAGTTGGTAGTTGGTTTAGTAAAACAGAATATGCACAATGAGCCCTTTTTGAACAATTTTCTTTATTCCAAATCGATTTATACCAATCTACTTCCACTTCCTCTCCTTTGATGTATTCCTAAGTGTTTTTAAATGATAATTTTTCTTTAATTGCTAATTTCCAACTCCAAATGTCTTAATAAAGGTTTGGATCGATTTCTATTATTTCTATTGCTGATTTAATGATAGATGTTACTGGTTGCATAAGTGTATTCCAAGATAGGTTTTGAATGATGCTTTCTGCTTTTGCATTAGTTCTTTCAAATTGATATAGATTGTACCAACCGAATAGATTAACCATGGATTTTCCATTAATCCAAGGATCAAACCAATGGCTGGTTTGTTTTCTTTCTTTGAATTTTTTTTCAATTAGCTTAATACCTATTTCTCTTCATTTTAAGATATTTTCCATGTGTGGGAGTAGTAATTTTCAATAGGCATTGTCCAAAAGTTTTTGTTTTTGACATATTTTCCTTCCATCCATTGAGCCCATAGTGATTTGCCTTCCAAAATAATTTTAAATTGCAAGCTTCATTTAGGTCTTTAAAACTTCTTAGCCACAAACCACCTGCCTTCTTTGGTTTTTTTACTATATTCCACGAAACTTTATGATATTTTCCCCTCCATATAAAATTTGCACACGTCCTTTCTACTTTTTCCATTACCTTTGTTGGAATGTTGTGGGTTTGCAACCAGTACATGATTATAGTTGTGATGATTGTGTATGTGAGTCCAATTCTTCCTGCTATAGAAAGTAGTTTACTTAACCAGCTATCTAGGCCGTTGTGTATAATATCGTACAATTTAGCACAATCACTATCATTTATTTAGTTCATACTGAGGGGAAGACCCAAATATTTGACAAGGAAGCTCACTTTCTTGAAATTTTAAGATACTGAGTATTTCCTCCTTTCTCCTGCATGCACTACAAGAAAAAGACTTATTTATAGCAAGGGTTAATTGCATACGAACGTGACATGCAATTGTTATCTGCGTATGTTCATTTGGTTAAATTATAACTCCATGTTCACGCTGTTATAATGAAAAGAAAATTTTGGCGGTCCATTTTTTTCCACTCCCTCTCTCTCAAAATTCATTTTCCGCCCTGCTTCCCTCTTTTCACTTTCAAATCCCTAAATTACGAGCTCATCTTCACTTAAAATTCGTAAACTTTGCTTAAGCTCTTATGACACTTTTCTTCTCTTACCAAACCCGGTGAAGGTCTAATCCCTCAGCTTCGATGAACGGCTCCTTCGATACCAAACTTCGGCCAAACCAAATCTCGCCCTGACCATCGATAGCTGTGACGACCGCCCATGACCCCTACACCGAACCTAGAGAAAGTGCGCTGTAAAGTGTGCCAGGCGACCATGGACGATTGTCAGGGTAAATTGAAACAGCAGAATCTATCGTATTACTCACAGCGCATGGACAAAATACAATAGAACATATATATAGTGAAGATACACAGAATAGAATCTCATCAATAAAACTTCATAATAGTTGAATACAACCCTCTGAATAGTCAATACATCAAGCCTCACTACATAACACTCAGAGAAAATACAAACAGCGGAACACCCAGTACATATAGTAAGAAGAAAATATGCAATCCTCCAGCCCGTCTTCGACATCAACATCGTGGAAAGCAAGAACAGCACTTGTCACCTGCTACCTAGTCTGTCCGTCCCAAAATGGACGAACAGCCCAAGACAATAAGAATTAAACATAAAGCCTTGAGTCAGACAACAGTCTTAGTGAGCGGTAAATTAACTAACAACATACCAAAAGAGCATAAAGGAAAAGGAATAGGAATACAACCCTCCCACTCCACCTCTTTCTACAGTGATAGCCCCCAGACACACACTAATCAGAAGCAAACATAGCAGAGCATACAATTTAAAGTAAAGTAATTATCACTCGAGTTAAGGGCGATGTTTTCCAAGTACAAACTCCCAAGGCCTAAACCAAGATCAGATAAGCACCTAGAAAACACTGCTCTTGAGACCGAATGACGATACAACCAAACATCCATGACTCTGGCTATCACTGTTATCATTGCTTTGATATCATCGTTAATTGAATGACCGGCTCAATCTTTCATCCGTCCGTCAAGGGCTAATGGAAACCCCGGTTCTAGACATAACTCCGCACGTCATCGTGACCCGTGCCTAGGACTATCGAATCTGCCCAGAGTACTTGACTACCAATCAGTAGCCTTCAGGGACTATCGAATCTGCCCAACGTACTCTTGCTTTGAGCATGCTAGAACCTTCAACAACGATGAGATCTCAGCCTTCTAATCATCCTCCTCGACGACTATTTCCATACTAGCTCAAGCGCCTCTCGAGCAAACCATTATCCTCAAACTCGAACATTTCACCGAGTTATCAACATGCTTGGATTGATCCCGTCTGGATTAATCCAAGACTATCTCATATCTTGCTTCGCTTCATCACATCCTCGCAAAGCCTCCTTTCAACATCATCATCCAATCTATCCATATGAGCTTCCACATCCACTACATATGCCACAAGCAGCTTTCCCAATCCAAGAGCCTTCCTCTTAGCTTTTGAATCATCTTCGGTCTAAATCAAATCATCAATCATCTAATTCATAGCAATCAATCAAGTCAAACATTAATCCAAGTAAACAAGCATTCAAGTATGATCTAAATAGACAATTATAACAACAATGGCAATTTCGTAATTAAAGAGTCTAAAGTCTAACAAGCATGAAAACATAAGCAATATCTCTATAATCTTGATGAATGAACTTGCATAGGTTAACACTTAGTAAAATGGTTGTCGAATCATCATGAACAATGGATCTATATGGATCTACACATATGATTAGGAAAATGCATGGAAATCTCTACTTTAACACCAAATTAAGCCAACGATCCGATATACTCCTTTGGATCCGTGTGAGAGATAATCACCACTCACCAAATCACCTAAACAACCCCAAATCAACACGCTTCAGATCTGGACAGCGAAGGATCTAGCTCGATCTATCACAAATCCACTTCAAACAATGAAATCTCTCTTCGATGGATGAAGATCTTCAATCTAAGCTCTTGGATCTTCGATTTGGATGGAAGGAATCACAAGATTAGAGTGGAGAAAAGAAGTGAAGAAGTGTAGAAGTCGAGCTCTAAAAATGGCAGCACTTCGTCGCTTCGAAAATCCCCATCTCAAAATGTGAGCAAAGGCGTGTATTTATAAGCTGATTTCCTCCTTAAGTCGTCTCCGACTTAACTCTCTCTCCGCCTCACGACCTAACTGCCTCAACGACCTACGACTTAACATACCCAGCGACCTATGACCTAATAATGCGCGCGCGACCTACGACTTAACAAGTGCGCGACTTAACTAGGTAACTGACCTACGACTTAACTGTGGACGACTTAACACTCACGCGTCCTAACGTACGTCTACGACCTAACACATGTGCACGTTCCCTCCTAAGTCGCCTGGACGACTTAGCGACTTAGCACCATTGCGACTTAACAAAGTCGCGACCGTCGACTTAACGAGATACGACTCAACCTCCCTTGCGACTTAGCGACTTAACAACCCTACGACTTACGACCTAGCAGGGCCTCCGACTTAACTGGTGTACAACTTACGACTTAACTCCAACAAAGAGATTTTTCAACCAAACTCCTAAGTCGTCTACTTCTTTAAGTCGCCAACTCTCCTAAGTCGGTCAGTTCCTTAGGTCGTCTATCTCTTAGGTCGTTAACTCGCCCAGTCGACTTATCACTTAACTCGTCCACGACTTATCACCTAACTCGCCGATTTCCTTAACTCGGTCAGTCTTCTTAGGTCGCTCTTATCCCTTAAGTCGGTCACGACTTAGGACTTGAACAAAATTCTGCCCAAAATCTGAAACGACTTAACAACGCTAAAAAAATTCCAGATTTTTTTTACGAACTTTTCGATCCGTAAAAATACGGGTCGTTACAATAGCGGTTGCTCCAACTCCACCGATCACCTTGACGAGCTCAGTTGCATGTCTCTGGTCCACGGCTTTGCGCGTCCATGTTGAATTAGAGCGAACGGTCCATATTGATGGTGCATCAGATTAAATTGAAGTTATGCTTATGCTTGTTCAAGACAGAACGATCATTGAAGTAATTCTGGCCAAGTAAGTCTAAATTGGTTTTAGTTTAATCTTCCATGGTTAAATGTCGTTAATCTCACTGATATGTGCAGACAATGAAATGCTGAATATTATTAATCTTAGTGATATATAGGTTCAGTTTCTTCCTTGATTGTCATTTCCAGTTTTAAATGTTCTTTATGTAGCACTTATAATAGAAGCTCGGGTTGAATCACCTAATTTGTTTAGCTTTACTATCATGTTTGTTAAGAAGTTCACCAGGAGAAAGTTTCATTTGTCCTACATTTTTTGCAGCTGTGGTGACTGAGTTCATCGAGGGCCTTAGTGAAACATATCCTGCCTCGCAGTATTCAGATGGCTTCCCATAAGTGATTTGTTTGAACAATTTTTATTTTATTTTATGATTTTGATCAATTTTATTCAAATTTAATCTTTACCTGAATTATAGATTAAGGTTGTTCTATGAGCTGATGTTTCTCCAAAGACTTATGACAAGGCTTTCGTTATCCCAGGTATATACTCAGAGTCATTTTTTCTTGCTCTTCTGCTTATGTTATTATCTTTTATTTGAGTTGGAGTACATGTTACTCAGTCAACTACGGATAGATAAGTGAGATGGCCTGCTAAAAATTAAGGACACAGAATATATTTTCTATTTTTGCATTTAAAATTAAAACTAATTGCTATTATCTATAAGTAGTGGAATCAGTAACTTCATGGTATTGGTTGACATGAAGTTTGACCAACAAAGAAACTGACATCTACTAGTTCTCCAAAAGCCATGGCATCAACTCTTTAGCACCAATTGTAAAAGGATAAAATGCCCATCTTTTATGGAATATTGGTTGGTAATGATATCATAAAGCTTGTTCGCTATGTACGATTATGTAATGATTAATAGCTTCAACCTTTCCTATTTGATATCTGTATAGTTGCTATAAAATGTAGAATTTACGCAGTATCCAAATTTATGTTCTATGAAAGCGTCTCTTGTATCAACACAATATCTATTGTTTTTTCAGGCTTGTCAGCCTGGCTTTGTATTTCAACTTTCCTTTTTTCACTTATTAGAGCATTGTCACCTCTCTATGTTAGTAGTAATAGGATCTTCTTTTTTGGTTTTCAACTAGAGCAGTACAATGCCAGCTATTAGATCAAAGCCATTAGATCAAAGATCTAACGACCTTAACTAATAATGTATGATATTATATTGAATCTATTACAATGCTTTGTTGGATAAAGGCCGTTAGTGTAATGGCCATGATCCATGGAAGATTTGAAAACTAAAATAAATTTATTGACCGTTCTGTCTTTAACGTTCTGCCTAAGACAGAACGGTCACTGATATTATATTACATTTAATGTAAATTTTGCTAAATCAAGTATTTTAATGTTGCAGGAAACTTTAATGTATGTATAAATTGGTGAACGAATAAATGAAGTGGCTTAACTTATTCTTTTGTACTAAATAGCAGTCAAAATTTGCTCATTATTTAAAGCCCACTTCAGGTTATAGACTAGATAAATGCAAGAAATTCAACTGCCTGAATTACATAAAAAATAATTATTATTATGTATGAAGTTGAAATCTCAAGATTCATATGAATATTATATTTCATATAGCTACTAATTTCTTATGTGTATATGATGACTGAAATAAACAAAGTTACACTGTGCTGCCTAGCAAATTATTTATTGGATGTTGCTTTCACTTCTTTCTTTCAAGCTGATCTACTGCAATTAGGAAATAGAATATTGCTCATTAATTTATAGCATAGCAATTAAAGCCACTATGTACAATAATATTAATATAGCTTGTGTGAAGATGAGAAGTGATCAAAGTTTGTGTCCTATGAAGCCATTAGGAGTATTATGGCAGCTTAAGATATGTTTTTTTATTAGGACAAAAATGTAGTGAACTTAGATAAGTAAATATTAAACTTGTTTTAAAAGTATATTTTGTTTATTTAAAAGCAATCATATTTTGCATTTTTATCTGTTGGAAGGCATATATTTTCTCCAGGAGGCAGCTCAGCTGACTCTTTCAATTTCACTGCTATGTCAGCATATTAGTCCAAAATTGGCTCATGTAATCAGGCTATACTCCAAGATAAATGGACAATGGTTGGCAGTACTATGGAAAATTTCTGAGATCTTTATGAAAAGATATAAATTTTTCTGATACCATGAATAAATTGATTTTATCCTCTGAAATTTCAAAATATATGAATTCTTTAAAGAATATCAGTTGTGAAAAGGTAATTTTAAATGGGATTTCAAATGATATAAATAAGTTGAAGACGGAAGAGCTTGTCTTGAAGGATAATTCAACTGGTTTAGCTAGTGGTGATAAGGGTTTTAATACTAATATTTATCATAAAACTAAGGGAACTAAGTTTACTGTTTTCGATATTGAATAGAATAATCAGTTCAAAGTTCTTGCATTGGATACTAATAATAAGTCTTGTGTTAGAGAAATGGATAATATAGGTATTTGTTCACAAATGGACAATATAGGTATTTTTTCACAAAGAAGAGTGCAATCTGCAGTTCAAAATAAGAACTGTATTGATGATATTATATACTTTAATGGATCAAATTCTCATGATACTCTAAAAGGTTAAAACCCCTTAATTAAACAAATATTTGTTGTTATTTGTTTTAATTGAAAAGGATGTGGATAGAAGTTGATAGGCTGTAGAACTTTGGCTAGAGTTCCACGATCAGGTAAGAAAAGCATAAGCCTGACATCCTAAGCTTGCTCTGTGGTTTTTCGTCATATCAACATTAATAAGTTATTTTGGCTGCAACACATACACCATATGCTTAATAAGATTCAGTTTTGATGGCTTTGGTCACAGCTTTTAAAGTATTATGTTATTTTGCATTTTGTTTGCTAACTCTAGTTTCTTGACATTGTTTAATTTTTATATACAGGCCATTCTAAGACGTTTTGATAAGCGAATCTACATTCCTCTACCTGATGCCAAAGCTAGAAAACATATGTTCAAAGTCAGTTGCTCTTGCTTGCTCTTGCTAGAAAACATATGTTCAAAGGCAATCAATATAGAAGTGACTGGGATTGGAGCTTGTAAGATGATGAACTTTGTACAGTAACAATCAAAACAACAGGCGCAGCAGCAAAGTATCAAGGTGCAATGTCATACACCCACTTAATAAGTATCAAGGCGTAAGATGATTTAGCCTTTTTCCCTAATCAGTGTTTAACTCACATTTTTCAAAAGTGAATAAACTAGAGCTTAAATATAAACTAACTGTCACTTAATAAGTTGATTTGTTTTGAAATTGCTTGGACCTGTACAAAAGTCAAATTGCTTAGTTTTGTTAAAAGTCAAATTGCTTAGTTTAACTCACCATTTGGTGCAAGTTTATCAAAGTCAATGTTCTAGTTTTTAAACCTTTTATACATATTATTTTACTGATTCTCATTTATCCCAAAGCATTTTGGGTGAACTTGTCCACTTACATCATACATATATATATGATTTGATATCTTCATTTCAACCTTCGTATAAATAAAAATCTCAGGCTAGACCAAATAAATTGGAAGTTCAAATACGAGAAGTTATGAATAACTACTAATAGTATCCGTCCATCATGTGTTAACAATATTTTGATAATTTCTTTTTAACTTCTATACTTATTGATTCATACTCAACTATAATTACTGGCTAAGTGTTAAAATTACCTTTTTAAATTATCGTGCATTTAGTAACATTAGATCATTACTCAGATGTATGCACATATTGTTTTCTTTTCAGTGCAAGTGGTGTGTCTCTGTCAATTTAAAAGTGATATTCCAACAAACAATAGCCTACTAGCACCAAGACTAAAGATAAACTAATTCAGTTACAAATGCCTAAATAAACAAGAATAAAAAAGAAAAGGTTAAAAAAAGACAGAACTTTCAAAAGCTGATTTACAAATTAAGATATTAGTAAGTATATGAATTAATATAAGTTATGCATATAACAAATATTATATAAACTGCATTATTATATATATTTGTGCTTTACCAATCTAACTACGAACTATATTCCTTTTCCAAAGGATGGCGATAAAGATCAAATTGCCTTTGCGGCCACTGGAATCAAGAATTGGGAGAACATGCATAGAAACGAAGCTGTGCAAACTGGCTTACCTCTTAGATCTATCCGACTCAGGTAAAAATCGCTATTCACTGTAACTGCAGAAATTGGCTAAGAAACTTCAACTTAAGTCTTATTTTTTTGAGTTGACATTGATAGTTTGATTAATATGTTTGGGCCATGAAACCACCATATGTAAGGGGATGCGATTATCTATGCCCAAGTAGTTTGTTTCCTGTATCCTCGTGTGATCTCCACCATCCATTTTAATTAATCAGTTAACTGATTCAGAGTAGTTGTGATCATTTAGATACATGCAACTCATGTATTTTGGATTGAAAATGTGAACCTATATGCAAGAGTTGGGGTCGGAAATTAACTATTGGCATAAGAGAATATGATATACTGAACGTGTCTTATTTGTTTACTTACTACTGTCCTTGTAACGACCCGATATTTTTGGACCATTCGCATCCATTATAAGTGTATAGGTAGACACTCATGCCGGAATTGAATTGCTCAAAATACCGCGTTGTTATTTTAAATTTGGCAAAACTGAACATATAAAATAAATAAACACAGATCACAGACACAGAGTAATAAGTGCAGCGGAAATAAAAGAGATAGTAGTTCATGAAGCTACTATATTATAAATTACATCAGAGTTTACAACAGAAGAGTAATACGATACATCAGATATAAATCAGAATACATCACTGGAATCATCGAATACTGAAGCAGAATAGATGGCTGGATCTTCAATCAAAGCTCCAACTTCAAAGGTGAGTCTCGAATACTGGTGCACTCAGTCTGACCCGAGCGTAAAGCAAAAACACAAGACACTCGAGTCAGGATTAACATTCTCATATTAATAAATCCAACTCAAGTGAAATAGCAATTGAAATACAAGTAACTCAAAGGATGTTTGGAATAACCATCCTTTAAGGATCCGTTAAACTATCTACTATGTAGTAATGTACGCTAAATAGATAATGTCTATCAGTAATATAAGAAGGTATCAAAATAGCGTTAAGTCATGGCCCATTCCACCCTTAACACATTTTTATTCCCAAAAGCATATACAAGACCGTAGTTTCCCCAAAACCGGAAGTCACCAGAGGGCAATCCATATACTAAAGGTACAAATCAAAATCGTAGTGGTCGCGAATAGGATAATCAGTATGACAAGGTACATGAGGCGATACCAACTAGGATACTAGTAGTTGCCTGATCCGGACTGATGTTGGGCATAGCAGCTACTACCCCAACACCGCGAAACAACACTCCCATAATCGAGGGGTGCACCCAAATCGAATCACAAAAGTAATAGATATGGTATCGAAGAAGTGTGTCCGCTAGAGATGGCGATCCTCAATGGCCCGGCGCGGCTCCTGTTTTAGTCATGTCAGGGGTCATCCAAAATCAATCTCTTTCTTCAGTCAACGCGTTCATCAAAACCATCCACTTCGTTCTGGATCAACACTCCGCGTATAATTATTAAAGTGGTTTCGGTTCAGATAGAGAGTATGTCCATTACCGATCCCGGTCTCTTTAATAACTTTCGTAATTATTACACCGATTGGTCGTTTATATATTTCAAAAACCAAATCAATTTCAATTTCAAATAGAATTCGTAAATCAACATTTCATTTGTCTTTCTAAAACAATTTCCAAATTTTCGTTTCAAAACTTCCAACTTACCATTTCAAAATCTTATAATTCAATTTCAAACTTTATTTAAAACAATTCAAATATTGATTCAAGTTCATATATAAATTTCATTCCGAAATCATTTAAATTAATTTAATTTAACATTCAAATCAATTCCAAATTCATTTATCGATTTCATTCAATATTCATTAAGTAAATTTGCCATTAAAAAAAATTTCTATTAAATTTCCAATTCATTTAATCCGTTATTTAAATTCAACTTCATTATATCAAAACTTACAAATTTAATTAAATTATATTCATCAAACCAAATTCTTTAAATTTCAAGTCTTACATTAATTCCAATAAATCACATTTTATTTCTTGTTAAAGAAATCCAATTTCACTTATTTACTTACTTAAATAATTTTCCAAAACTTAATTAATAAAGAAACTCAATTTCAATTATTTACGAAGTAAAATTCACTTATTCAAAAGTTCAATTTTTCTTATTAAAGAATTTCAATTCAATTTAACCATTAAATAATTTAATCTTATTTAAGTATTAAATAATTCAAAACTTAATTATTAAATAATTTCAAGGTTTAATAATTTCACACTTAATTATAATTTCAAACTTAATTATTAAATCACTTCAAAGTTTAATAATTTCAAACTTAATTCAATCATTTCTCAAAATTAAACATCGTTCTTTCATCAATTACATTGTTAATATTTTGTTTCAGATTATTATATATTAACATTTTTCTTTATTAAAATTCAAATTTCAGCTTCATTTCAAAACCATATTATTTGTTCAAATAAAATCTTCGTTTATTTTTACATCAATTTATTGACCAATCGGTTTTTTTTTATATTTATTTTCTATCCTAGGTCAAAGTTCAATTTGGGTATTTATCATTTCAACCCGATTCCAATTCAATTCAAAATCAAAACATAGCAAAGGGAACTTGCAGTGTGATAACTGGGATGGTGTCAAAGTAAATAAACAAGCAATAACAACAATCAATAACAATCCAATAATCAATTCAAATAATCCCGAAATAACCGTATTAACTCGCATTGTTATTTGTACGAATTAATATAATTATTTCTAGAATCTACACTATCATTTCATGTAGATTAAAGATTATTACATTACGGTTTTCACTTGTCATCTATTTACAATTTCATACATCATCAATTTAACAACATACATTCAGTGGTTCAAAGTATAATTAAACAAATCCTACGTGTCAATAAATTCAACAGTTAAAGGGGTCATATTATACATATGTCGGTTAATCAAATTTAACATTTAATTATCCTATATCAAGTTCAATTTCATACCATTTATCATTTTAACATTAACAATTTAACGTCCAATATAAACATCAACAATCAATCAGTTATCAGCCAAACTGTATTATCATCGCATAAACAATTAACAGATAATGGTGTCAGGTGTCACAGGTGAACTGATACAGGCAATAGCATATATAACAGTGTAATTAACTAACAGCAGCATATTTCAATTGTCGTTTCAATTGAAATCAGATTTAATAAATAAAAGAACGTTAATCGTGAGTGATTGCTCACCTTTCGAGGCTAGAGAGATGCACGAGAATGGAAGCGAATAGACAAAGATGAGCATACAAATCGAGCGAGCGGAACAGCGACAAGTTTGGATTTTACTGTGATAGATTTGATATTGAGGATGTCAGTCAAAAGAGCACTAGATCAATGAAAAAAGATATATTGCATAAATAATATTTTTCTTTTCTCTTTCATTTTAAAATCAGTTTAAACATATTAATATATATATATATATTTATTTATTTTCAAATCAACGTTAAATACCAACATATAAAATATCTACATGCATATTTGAAAACAATTACACGTATACTTATATGTGACAAATGTATATAATCTTATCTACAAACTCACATATTTATAATAATAAAATCAATATTATTATAAACCCATATACATCTACTAAGAACCGAACATACTTGCTCGCAAATCAAATCCCAAAACATTTCATATCTCATATTTACCAACCACTGTCCTTATTATTGTCAGCCCATTAAAGCAATGTGTGTTCAAACCTATATACATAATAGTAACGTATAACAACCTATGTAACAGCTTATACTGACAACTTTATAATATAATATGTGATACTTCTCTGCCACATACACTAGTAACAAAAGTGACTGATGCAACTTAAAAACTTTAATTTATAATAAACTTTTATAAGAACAAGTATTCAAACTGAACTTTTTATAAAAATGTACACTTCATACACTAAGTATAAAACTAAACCAAATAAACCCAAAATTATATTTTATAACTAAGATATATATAAACAAACACAAAACACCTATATATAAATATATATAACTAAGAGTAAAAGAAACCTGGGAACTGATCAGAGGAACAACTCGGACGGATGATGCTCGGAGAAGGAAATTCAGCCAGCGTGCACAAAGGAAAGGCAAGAGGCGGAAGCTTCTTGGGTTGGTTTGGCTATGGGTGCGGTAGCCAGAGGAAAGTGAGAGGCGGGTGACTGTTTTCGGCCAGGGGGGAAAGGCTGGGCTCGGTAGATGGTGGCGGGGTCGGGTGAAGGTGATGGGAGATGAGCAGGCAGAGGACAGTGGGAAGATGGGTGAGTTCGGGTTCGAAGGACAACGGGTTGTTGGTCGTTGCGGAGGGAGGAAGAGGCCGGAGCCGCTGCTGGGGATGATCGGTGGAAGATGTTGGCTGTCGGCGAAACTATGCAGTTGTGGGTAGCTTTGGGAGGTGATGTGTGGATTTGCAGGGGAAGTGGATGTGGACGCTGTGGATCCGTGCTATGGTGTAGGGGACGGTTGTAGCAGGTCTCGGCTACGGTGGCTTAGGCGAGGTGGAGGCAGTGCAGATGAGGTCAAAGGGGAAGGTTGTATGGTGACGTGGGTTTGCAGGGGAAAATGTTGCATGCGGTGTTTGATAGGGGTGGAGCATGGTGAAGGTGGAGGCGTTTGTCGAGGCAGTGGGTTCGGGCTATGGCGACGAGTTCGGCGGGGAAGGAGGAGCAGGGTTTTCAGGCGAAGGGGTAGGCGGAGCAATGGAGTTGGAGATGGAGGGCTTGCTGGAGGAAGATAAGCGAAAAGAAAAATATATAATAAGAAAAAGAAAGAGAATGGAGCACTAGCACGAACCAGTGAATTATGAACAAGCAACGAACCGATATACAATAATAGCTAGTAACTCAGGGGTCACAAATTTTGAATTCCTTGGTAACCGTGAAGGACTGTTGGAGTTTCCAGAGAGCTAAATGGTCATTGGTCAGTTTGAATTTTGAATGGTGGAGACAAATGGACACCGGTTTGGGCTGCTTAACGGACCGATTAACAGTCCGATTAAACAATTCAACTCGCAACGCCTAACTTCGATTGACACAAATAAATATACTGTTTTGATCAGCGCGATGAGACGAACACAACGGTATACAGATATCGGTCGTATGATTGAATTTTAAAAATTCGAAATTTTCTACTGTGGAAAATGCAAGAAAAATGCTGAAAAATAAGATCGACGGAGCCAAAGATGTCCGAATTTGGAAAAACGACAAACTGATATCTTGCTCAGAAGATGGTTTAGAATTTTTCTATGTAAAAATATTTTGGTTTTGAAAACGTTTTATTTTCAACGCTTTTTAACTGATTAAATTGAAGTGAAATTACGCGCGAAATAAATTTTCATATTTTCGGACGAAAATTTACCAGTTGCTATGTTTAACTAGACGTATTCCAAATATTAAATTTTTATTTCAAAATTTTATCATTTAAAATTTCACAAAATTTCAACTAATTACGTTATTAAAACAGTTGAAATTTACGGGTCGTTACACTCTCCCCCACTCAAAACTTTTCGTCCCTGAAAAGGAACGAGGTAGGAGAATAGAAACAACCAGAAAGAAAACAGATTTGAAATACAAAATAACAATTAATTTAAACCATATAGATTCAAATTTAAATTAATTGATAATCAATAATTGATTTAATCCATTTGATTTCACTAAAATCAATCTCAACTATTTCTAAATTCATTATCTTATTATCCCACTTTCTTAAATTTAAAATTTCTAAAACCATAAATTTGAATAGTCTTTTATTATAATCATATTTTCTTCAACAATTTTAAATTCTTCTTTATTCCAAATTACTGTTAAATTTTCTACTTAATATATCTACTCACATATATTTAACTCATATAAATTAATTTAAACCATAAAAGTTTCGATTTAAATTAATTTACATCTATTAATTTCTTTTAAATTCAAGGTATTTTCATATGTTGATCAAATTTCAATTTATTAATTTTTTTCAAAACAAATTTATTAATTATTAACTGAGTTTTACTTATTATCCTATCTAACTCTATTAACATCTTTATAATCAAAATTTAGTGTATAACATTTATTATAAACACTCAAATTTATTTATAAATTCAATTTATCTTATATATTATCCAATTACATATTCAACTTCTGAATGATTTAGGTAAGTTGTATTAGAATGCAATTGAACAATATACAAATAAAATTTTCCCAATTCAATTATTCAAGTTTAAATATTTATTCCAAATTTGGTTTTATTTATAATTAAAATCATCTTTTAACAAAATTTAAGAATTAGATTTCCGATTAACTTTAAACAATTTAGAGGTATATATAATATCTCTATATCAAATCAAATTAGTTTTAAATTTTTTTTTTTAAAATAAGATACCTATATATATGTAAATCAAAATATATTGAAGAAGTTCAAATCAAAATATTTTTTCAAAACAAACCCGTAGCAAAGCTACAGAATGGTATCTCCACTTCGAAACTCGAAAATGAATGTCGATGATGCGGCCGCCATCACCGAAATTATTTTCCAGCGACAAAGAGGAGAGCACTGATTTCAACATTTAAAATTCTTTGAAAACGATTTCTATTCGAAAATACTTTCAATAATATATACTTTAAAATTTTAAAAACCAAAGTTCGAAATCACCGGAAACTAATAAATTCTCAAATTTCTAAATTAAATTCATTTCAAATTCCAAATCAATTTATAAACTCTATTTATAAATTCCTTTAGAACAATAAATGATAATCAAATATTATCATTTCAAACAACCAATTTAATTAACTTATTAAATTCCAGAAAATTTACTTATATTTTTACAATATAATCAAACAAATTTGAAAACAATATTGTGTCAGTTTGCTTTGCTCAAGTGTTTTGGAAATCCTATCGATAGCGTTGATCAGACGAATCGATCGAAAACCCAAATCAACATCAGCAACTCAAACAACACAATATATAAACATTTTTAATATAAATTTACAAATACACTTCCTCGCTCGACGATACAAGAATGGATTTAAAGCAAGGATAGAGATTTAAATTTGATGGACTCAAATCAAAGAGAATTCTGATTCGAAGACAAATTCGAAAGAAAAGATAAGATGATTCAATAACAAAATCGAGAGATGGGTAAGTTTATTTAATTCACGGGCAACCTTAATCGGTCGTCCGTAACTTCAGGAATAGATCGATGCAGAATTTTGAGGCAAATCTACATTTGATCTCAAGAAATAGAATTCAAGTATAACAGGAGATAGATAGCACCGTAAACCGAGGATACAGAAATCTCCGGTAAATCAATGTCTATTGTAAATGAGTTTTGCTCCTTGACGAATCATTCGAAGATTGGCGAGACCGTCGATCTATTATAGATAACATTCAGAATGGAGTTATGGGGTGCTCCATGATTGAAAGAAGACGAATAGTGAAGGACACGAATGAATTTCGAAACCGAGGGGAACGTTTCAAAATTCGAAGAAATTGAGTCAAAGGAAGGGATTGAACTCGAATGAGAGTGATTCTGTAAATACATTTACCCTATATGTTAAGTTTGCCTAGAGCTACCAAAGCTCTGATACCAATTGTAACGACCCGATATTTTTGGACCATTCGCATCCATTATAAGTGTATAGGTAGACACTCATGCCGGAATTGAATTGCTCAAAATACCGCGTTGTTATTTTAAATTTGGCAAAACTGAACATATAAAATAAATAAACACAGATCACAGACACAGAGTAATAAGTGCAGCGGAAATAAAAGAGATAGTAGTTCATGAAGCTACTATATGAATATATAAATTACATCAGAGTTTACAACAGAAGAGTAATACGATACATCAGATACAAATCAGAATACATCACTGGAATCATCGAATACTGAAGCAGAATAGATGGCTGGATCTTCAATCAAAGCTCCAACTTCAAAGGTGAGTCTCGAATACTGGTGCACTCAGTCTGACCCGAGCGTAAAGCAAAAACACAAGACACTCGAGTCAGGATTAACATTCTCATATTAATAAATCCAACTCAAGTGAAATAGCAATTGAAATACAAGTAACTCAAAGGATGTTTGGAATAACCATCCTTTAAGGATCCGTTAAACTATCTACTATGTAGTAATGTACGCTAAATAGATAATGTCTATCAGTAATATAAGAAGGTATCAAAATAGCGTTAAGTCATGGCCCATTCCACCCTTAACACATTTTTATTCACAAAAGCATATACAAGACCGTAGTTTCCCCAAAACCGGAAGTCACCAGAGGGCAATCCATATACTAAAGGTACAAATCAAAATCGTAGTGGTCGCGAATAGGATAATCAGTATGACAAGGTACATGAGGTGATACCAACTAGGATACTAGTAGTTGCCTGATCCGGACTGATGTTGGGCATAGCAGCTACTACCCCAACACCGCGAAACAACACTCCCATAATCGAGGGGTGCACCCAAATCGAATCACAAAAGTAATAGATATGGTATCGAAGAAGTGTGTCCGCTAGAGATGGCGATCCTCAATGGCCCGGCGCGGCTCCTGTTTTAGTCATGTCAGGGGTCATCCAAAATCGATCTCTTTCTTCAGTCAACGCGTTCATCAAAACCATCCACTTCGTTCTGGATCAACACTCCGCGTATAATTATTAAAGTGGTTTCGGTTCAGATAGAGAGTATGTCCATTACCGATCCCGGTCTCTTTAATAACTTTCGTAATTATTACACCGATTGGTCGTTTATATATTTCAAAAACCAAATCAATTTCAATTTCAAATAGAATTCGTAAATCAACATTTCATTTGTCTTTCTAAAACAATTTCCAAATTTTCGTTTCAAAACTTCCAACTTACCATTTCAAAATCTTATAATTCAATTTCAAACTTTATTTAAAACAATTCAAATATTGATTCAAGTTCACATATAAATTTCATTCCGAAATCATTTAAATTAATTTAATTTAACATTCAAATCAATTCCAAATTCATTTATCGATTTCATTCAATATTCATTAAGTAAATTTGCCATTAAAAAAAATTTCTATTAAATTTCCAATTCATTTAATCCGTTATTTAAATTCAACTTCATTATATCAAAACTTACAAATTTAATTAAATTATATTCATCAAGCCAAATTCTTTAAATTTCAAGTCTTACATTAATTCCAATAAATCACATTTTATTTCTTGTTAAAGAAATCCAATTTCACTTATTTACTTACTTAAATAATTTTCCAAAACTTAATTAATAAAGAAACTCAATTTCAATTATTTACGAAGTAAAATTCACTTATTCAAAAGTTCAATTTTTCTTATTAAAGAATTTCAATTCAATTTAACCATTAAATAATTTAATCTTATTTAAGTATTAAATAATTCAAAACTTAATTATTAAATAATTTCAAGGTTTAATAATTTCACACTTAATTATAATTTCAAACTTAATTATTAAATCACTTCAAAGTTTAATAATTTCAAACTTAATTCAATCATTTCTCAAAATTAAACATCGTTCTTTCATCAATTACATTGTTAATATTTTGTTTCAGATTATTATATATTAACATTTTTCTTTATTAAAATTCAAATTTCAGCTTCATTTCAAAACCATATTATTTGTTCAAATAAAATCTTCGTTTATTTTTACATCAATTTATTGACCAATCGGTTTTTTATTTATTTATTTATTTTCTATTCTAGGTCAAAGTTCAATTTGGGTATTTATCATTTCAACCCGATTCCAATTCAATTCAAAATCAAAACATAGCAAAGGGAACTTGCAGTGTGATAACTGGGATGGTGTCAAAGTAAATAAACAAGCAATAACAACAATCAATAACAATCCAATAATCAATTCAAATAATCCCGAAATAACCGTATTAACTCGCATTGTTATTTGTACGAATTAATATAATTATTTCTAGAATCTACACTATCATTTCATGTAGATTAAAGATTATTACATTACGGTTTTCACTTGTCATCTATTTACAATTTCATACATCATCAATTTAACAACATACATTCAGTGGTTCAAAGTATAATTAAACAAATCCTACGTGTCAATAAATTCAACAGTTAAAGGGGTCATATTATACAAATGTCGGTTAATCAAATTTAACATTTAATTATCCTATATCAAGTTCAATTTCATACCATTTATCATTTTAACATTAACAATTTAACGTCCAATATAAACATCAACAATCAATCAGTTATCAGCCAAACTGTATTATCATCGCATAAACAATTAACAGATAATGGTGTCAGGTGTCACAGGTGAACTGATACAGGCAATAGCATATATAACAGTGTAATTAACTAACAGCAGCATATTTCAATTGTCGTTTCAATTGAAATCAGATTTAATAAATAAAAGAACGTTAATCGTGAGTGATTGCTCACCTTTCGAGGCTAGAGAGATGCACGAGAATGGAAGCGAATAGACAAAGATGAGCATACAAATCGAGCGAGCGGAACAGCGACAAGTTTGGATTTTACTGTGATAGATTTGATATTGAGGATGTCAGTCAAAAGAGCACTAGATCAATGAAAAAAGATATATTGCATAAATAATATTTTTCTTTTCTCTTTCATTTTAAAATCAGTTTAAACATATTAAAATATATATATATATATATATATATATTTATTTATTTTCAAATCAACGTTAAATACCAACATATAAAATATCTACATGCATATTTGAAAACAATTACACGTATACTTATATGTGACAAATGTATATAATCTTATCTACAAACTCACATATTTATAATAATAAAATCAATATTATTATAAACCTATATACATCTACTAAGAACCGAACATACTTGCTCGCAAATCAAATCCCAAAACATTTCATATCTCATATTTACCAACCACTGTCCTTATTATTGTCAGCCCATTAAAGCAATGTGTGTTCAAACCTATATACATAATAGTAACGTATAACAACCTATGTAACAGCTTATACTGACAACTTTATAATATAATATGTGATACTTCTCTGCCACATACACTAGTAACAAAAGTGACAGATGCAACTTAAAAACTTTAATTTATAATAAACTTTTATAAGAACAAGTATTCAAACTGAACTTTTTATAAAAATGTACACTTCATACACTAAGTATAAAACTAAACCAAATAAACCCAAAATTATATTTTATAACTAAGATATATATAAACAAACACAAAACACCTATATATAAATATATATAACTAAGAGTAAAAGAAACCTGGGAACTGATCGGAGGAACAACTCGGACGGATGATGCTCGGAGAAGGAAATTCAGCCAGCGTGCACAAAGGAAAGGCAAGAGGCGGAAGCTTCTTGGGTTGGTTTGGCTATGGGTGCGGTAGCCAGAGGAAAGTGAGAGGCGGGTGACTGTTTTCGGCCGGGGGGGAAAGGCTGGGCTCGGTAGATGGTGGCGGGGTCGAGTGAAGGTGATGGGAGATGAGCAGGCAGAGGACAGTGGGAAGATGGGTGAGTTCGGGTTCGAAGGACAACGGGTTGTTGGTCATTGCGGAGGGAGGAAGAGGCCGGAGCCGCTGCTGGGGATGATCGGTGGAAGATGTTGGCTGTCGGCGAAACTATGCAGCTGTGGGTAGCTTTGGGAGGTGATGTGTGGATTTGCAGGGGAAGTGGATGTGGACGCTGTGGATCCGTGCTATGGTGTAGGGGACGGTTGTAGCAAGTCTCGGCTACGGTGGCTTAGGCGAGGTGGAGGCGGTGCAGATGAGGTCAAAGGGGAAGGTTGTATGGTGACGTGGGTTTGCAGGGGAAAATGTTGCATGCAGTGTTTGATAGGGGTGGAGCATGGTGAAGGTGGAGGCGTTTGTCGAGGCAGTGGGTTCGGGCTATGGCGACGAGTTCGGCGGGGAAGGAGGAGCAGGGTTTTCAGGCGGAGGGGTAGGCGGAGCAATGGAGTTGGAGATGGAGGGCTTGCTGGAGGAAGATAAGCGAAAAGAAAAATATATAAAAAGAAAAAGAAAGAGAATGGAGCACTAGCACGAACCAGTGAATTATGAACAAGCAACGAACCGATATACAATAATAGCTAGTAACTCAGGGGTCACAAATTTTGAATTCCTTGGTAACCGTGAAGGACTGTTGGAGTTTCCAGAGAGCTAAATGGTCATTGGTCAGTTTGAATTTTGAATGGTGGAGACAAATGGACACCGGTTTGGGCTGCTTAACGGACCGATTAACAGTCCGATTAAACAATTCAACTCGCAACGCCTAACTTCGATTGACACAAATAAATATACTGTTTTGATCAACGCGATGAGACGAACACAACGGTATACAGATATCGGTCGTATGATTGAATTTTAAAAATTCGAAATTTTCTACTGCGGAAAATGCAAGAAATACGCTGAAAAATAAGATCGACGGAGCCAAAGATGTCCGAATTTGGAAAAACGACAAACTGATATCTTGCTCAGAAGATGGTTTAGAATTTTTCTATGTAAAAATATTTTGGTTTTGAAAACGTTTTATTTTCAACGCTTTTTAACTGATTAAATTGAAGTGAAATTACGCGCGAAATAAATTTTCATATTTTCGGACGAAAATTTACCAGTTGCTATGTTTAACTAGACGTATTCCAAATATTAAAATTTTATTTCAAAATTTTATCATTTAAAATTTCACAAAATTTCAACTAATTACGTTATTAAAACAGTTGAAATTTACGGGTCGTTACAGTCCTCTAGATTATGATCACTCATTACGAATGGTATATAAAGATCTCTAAAGCAAACCTCACCATGGGTCACCTATAACAACCGTCTTTATTTTTAGTAAAACATATTCACTAGTTAGAAGATATTTATCTTAGTCAGTTAACTATCAGTAGAGTATCTACACTTCAACTCATGCCACAACAAAGCACTATCTTTGTTTCAAGTAAAAGATAAAAACTCTCAGTCAACTGTAGGTAGTAAACAAAACCTGAGTAGGAGTAAGGACTTTCTGCAGTAATCTAATGCTTGCTCATCTTCTCAACATATTCTATAAAATTTAAAAATAAAATAAAATTAGAATTGATTAAAGGTCAAAAGATTCCTTTTTCTGGTTTGAATTCAAATTTGAATTCAAATGATTTAATTTGAACCGAATGCACAAACCAACTCATTAGCTTTTGGTTGATGTTTAAATTTCAAAGGCTTAAAGTTGATGTTTTTGAGGCTGTCTGAAAAATATATTGCCAGGTTGATTTAATTTGCTGTTCTTTGACTAAAACACTAAAAATCTGTTTGTATTCCTTTCACGGCATATGTTTTCTTCGGTCATTGGACTACCATGCCAATGTTAGTCTTCATTTCAGTCAGTTAAAAGTATAAGACACACGAAATGCAGAATGCCAAAAGGAACAAACTGTATGAACTGGTCATATTTGTGAATAGTGGTATTTGTGAAATATTATTGTACTCCTCTTACTTGAAATAGAAGAGATAATTGGTAGCTTAGTTTAGGACATGTTGATGAGTAGGCTCCGTCCAATCAATCTGCTGCCAGCCCGCATTTAAGCCTAATGAAGAAACCTTTTGTAAAGAAAAGTGTTACCCTTGTATGTTTTGAACCAAGCACACTTTAATGAAACCGTACACTTTACCATAACACCAGCAATAACAATGTTTACAGTTTGTAACTAGCGGTTTATATTCCAAAAGAATACAACTCAATATTTATTAAATTTTTCCATGACCAAGTGGGTTGACCCAACCCACGGGCTTGGCGGACAGCCATCTGGGCAGTCTCCCATTTCCTATTTATAAAATTAACTCTTGAAAACTACCAAGTGCCAGGCAGTCTCCCATCGCCTATCCACAATGCTCATTTATGATCCAAACATAATTTCCACCAGTAATCAACTATGTTTTACACTAGTGATGTCAAATTTGATTTTTTTTACTATGCTTGTTAAATTTCATATTTATTAATTATTGTCATTTATAATAAGAGAGGAGTTTGGCTAGCTTCTTGGAAATGAAATGCTCAGAGGAGTCGTTTGCACAACAACCAAAAAGTAAAGATCCACTTAAACCGGGGTATGTTCTTTTTGCATAGAACTTATTTCTTATATTGGTTAATTCTTTTGTGTCTCAACATTTTGTTCTTCACCAATTTCCTCTTTTTCCATTCCATTTTTATGTTCTTCATTTGCTAGCTTTGCCGCCATTGCTGCAAATTTCTTTTACACTTACTTCCACAATATAATATTTGTTTATAGCACTATATATTTATAGTGCATCATCTGTTTGCATATTGCTTCTTACCTGCATAAGTACCACCCATAAACAAAGTTTGACTAACCAAATTGACAACCACAAAAATGAATAGATTTTTGTAGAATGCAGAGCCGTGAAGAGAATGCAAGTTTTCTTTTTTTTAACCTTTTCGGCTTCTCAGCAAAAGTTAGTATGTTTTGTACTTATACATACTTGTATATATTGACTAACATATGTATGTTTGTGTTTCTTCTTCACAGGTGTTGTATGATGCTTTTGAGGTTGATACATGATGTCACACTCTTTCTCCTTTAAATCGGTCATGCTTATCGACGGTCATTAAAATATTTTTAGTATGTATCGTTTTGGTATGCTACACTCAATTTGTGTACTTATGTTTAATTTTTATCACAAATATTTATGTTTAATTCTTCATGTATGAAATATTATGGATATATATATATTTTGTGATTTGGCTTATGACTCAATTTGTGTACTTATGTTAATGTGATGAATGTGGTTTTTTAAGTTATAATATATAAGTAGAATTAAAAATTGTAAGCTTTGAATGTTATGGCAGCAAAAAATGTGCAATAGAATTTTTTTATAGTGTTCTAACTATGCAATAAAAAGAAAAATTGTTCAGCTTTGTTATACTATAGCATCATCTTAGTGCTATACAAAATATTTTGCAAAGAGTAAATAGTTTTCATAGCAATAAGACAGTGCTATAATAGATAGTAATGAATTTTCTATAGCATTTCAATGTGTCATAAAAGGTTGACACGATGATTCCATAGCGTGTTCAAATGCTATAATAATATAGCATGTCGACATATTTACAACAACTAAAATGCGTCATAAAAAGTTCTATAGCACGTTTCATAATGCTATAGAAAAGCAGTTGCACCAATATGGCCTATTTTAGATGGCAAGAAAAATACGTTTTCCATTGCAAGTATAACACGCTATAGTATCTACCAGACTTTTTACAACATGTTGATCTATGGCGATTATAGAATCGCTATAGAAAGTTTTTATAGCGGTTTTTACACGCTATAAAAAGTCCTTTTTGTTGTAGTGATGCTTTACTAAAGTAAACTTTTCTCTTTCATTTAATGATTTGTAAATCAACATACACTGTAATTGTTGGGTGCGTTTCCACCACCACCGAGCCAGAAAGAAGAAGGCATCGCCGAACCGTAGGGAGAAAAGCCAACCGGACCAACACATCTCCAAGGCCCTGCCGAACAAACCCTTGCTCCACTACCTGCCGAACCAACCCATCTCCCAGGTGCTACCGGACCAAAGTCCCACCGAACCTACCGGACCAAAGTGCTACCGGACCAAGGTCTCAACTCCAACCATCTACCACCGGACCGAACCTACTGGACCAAGGTGCTACCGGACCAAGGTCTTAACTCCACCCATCTACCACCGGACCAAAGTCCCACCGAACCTACCAGACCAAAGTGCTACCGGACCAAGGTCTCAACTCCAACCATCTACCACCGGACCGAAGCACTACCGAACCAAGGCATTGCCGAACCAACGTTGCCAGGCCGGATTGCATCAGCCCAAGCCCACCAGCAGCTATATACATCTAGAACCCCTGCTCCCAGCCTCACTCTATAAATAGAGGGGTAGGGGCACAACAGTGGGGGACAAGTCTGAGAGCTCAAACACGGACAGAACTTTCAAACAACTTTCATACACTTGTAATCAAAGCTTTGTACTTGTAATCTGAACAGAAAAGGAGAATAACATATAAAGTGGACGTAGGCATATTCTGGCCGAACCACTATAAATCTGTGTGTCTTTTACAGTTTAGTCCCTGCTTTTTATATATTTGCCTAAACCACTCAGATCACTAAAAACAACATAAAATCAACTAAATCATACGACTTGGAGGTGTTTGCCCATTTTTTGTGCAAACATTTTTTGTGCTTTCACTGAGAAGCGGCTGAACACAAGACTTCAGCTTCTCCTACTTAACCTTCTTCCTAACAGCATCGCTCATTGCTTGGAAGACATGCCTCCCAAGCAGAAGAAAGATGTTAACAAAGGAAAACATTGCAACTAGCAGTATTCCAGATCCAGTGGTCACAGATCAAGTATCATCCCATTCCAACAGTAGTACCAAATGGAGGTCAGGCAAATCCGACAACCCCTGCCACAGGACAGCCGGCAGCAATTACTAGGGCAGATCTAGACAGGGTTGTGGCTGAAGTGACTAACCGCTTCACATCCCAACAGGAAGCCTTGGTGGACCAACTCATGTCACGCTTAAGGGATGCTGAAGAGTCCAACCGCAACACTGAATCATGGGGTGAGTCCTAGTCTGGAGGATCTCGGAGGCAACAAAGATCTTCCTTCTTCGAAGAAGCTAACGACAGAAGCGGCCATGGTAGGAGCCGAGACCGAACTCAGTCCGAACGCCGACCCGAGGAAACGCTTGGAACCGAACCCAACGGGGGAGGTACCAGGCGAAGGTCAACCGTAGTTGAGCCTGTCATGCTGCCTAACCACGGAAACGCCAATGAACGGGGCCGAGCTATAGTCCAGCCCGAAGTTGGACCCGAGGAAGTGCTTAGATCAGAACCCAACAGGGGAAGATCAAGTCAAGGGCCAGCTGTGGCTGACCCTAGCATGCTCTCAGAAGACCAAAGACAACCACTGGAAAATATTAGGAATGATAGATGTACCATCCCTACAGGTCATCTGGACGGAATCAATCCCACAGAGAAGAACCGAACTCATTTTTATCTGCTCCAAATTCTGATGAAAGGATGACACGCTTGTTCAGAGAGTGCCTCCAACGGGATCAAAGAGACCGAGGGATAGGCGCTAGGGTAACTTGCCCTTTCGCCCGCAATATCGAAATTGCCATCACCCCCCGAGAATGGAAAATGCCAACAATGGAACCTTACAAGGGAACCTCTGACCCAGTTGTACACTTACAGAGATACACACAGCATATGCTCATGAGCGGGGCAATAGAGGGAGTACTGTGCAAATGCTTTCCACTATTCTTAGCAGATCTAGCTACCTCCTGGTTCTGCCATCTACCCCAAGGATCCATCAGCTCATGGGAGATGTTGAAAGAAAAGTTTATCAGCCAGTTTTGCATTCATGTGGAGCAACCCAAGGACGCTTATTCTTTATCCAGTATCAAATAGAAACCTGGAGAGAAGGTGCAGCAATATCTGACCCGATTCAATGCCGCAACGGCCGCAGTCCAAGATGCCGATGAGAAGCTTATCTTAATGGCCCTCTGTAGTGGTGTGCATCCGGATACTAAATTTGCTAGAATATTGACAAAAGAAAAACCAGCTACCTTACACGATTTCTTCCATGAAGCCAGGAAATATATGAGGCTTGATGACGCTGCCACTGAGGGGCAGTCAGTGCAACAAAATAAGGCAGCTCACGGCAACACGCCCGCTGTAGCAAAGGACGTTCGAAGAAATGATTCTAGAGACAATGCTGGGGGCAAGAAGGGAGAAAAGCGTCTATATCGGCCGGGACCGAGATTTGACGCTTACACCCCTTTGAATGAAACGATCGAAAACATCTTCCTCGCCACTCAAGACGAAGTTAAATACAAACGCCCCCCGCATAAGAAGGAATCAGATAACACAATTAAGTCTGAAAAATTCTGCCGCTACCACAAGTCCCATGGGCATGATACCAATGAATGCCATCATCTCCGGGACTTGATTGAAGAACACATCAGAAGAAGGAGACTAGAACGCTATGTAAAAGGTCAGAACAGGACTCTAGCTCCTGCCAATGAGAACCCAAGGTTACCCTCCCCAGAAATAGGCATGGGAAATCGCAACACCAGCGGTTCCAGTCAAGAGAAGATAGTGGTCCATACCATCTCGGGAGGGCCACACATCGCCGACGGGAGCTGGGCAGAGATGGAAAGGTACGGAAAGTCACTTAGGAACGATGAAGAATGCATTAACTCTATTATAGAAGAACGCCACCCGAAGCGGATAGAGAATGATGACATCACATTCAGTAGGCGTAACCTGGAGGGAAGGCAATACCCTCACGCGGATCCCATGGTTATCTCTGCCCGACTCGGTCCAACCGAAGTTTTCCGAATTCTAGTAGACACTGGAAGCTCAGTAAATATCCTATTCAAGCATGCATTCGACAAAATGAAGCTGTCATTAAAGGATGTTTTCCCCTGCAATAAATCACTACACGGTTTCACTGGAAATGCGAAGATGCCCCTCGGGCGATTGGACCTCTTTGTTGAAATTGGAAGTCATCCCCGCTCCGTTGTGCGGAAACAAACATTTGTGTTGATAGAAAACCACTCGACCTACAACGCCTTCTTAGGAAGACCCGCCTTGTCTGACTTCCAAATTGTCCTGACCCATGGTGCATGAAGATGAAATTTCCAACGAACAATGGAATAGGGGAAGTAGAGGGAGACCAGGACATCGCTGGAGATTGCTATGTAACTTAACTTCACAATAACCGCAGGAAGGATATAGGGAAGAGTGCAGAGACTGCCCTCTGCACGAAAAGTTTGGAAGCATAGCAGCTAAAGAAAGCCCCTCCTCTTCGATATACCAGTGACCCTTTCAATGAATTAGACCCCAGGGACAAAGAGGAGGAGGCCACCGCCGAACCTGCAGAGGTTATGGAATTTGTATCTGTGGACAAACACGACTCGAGTAGACTATTGAAAGTCGGGTCCCAACTAAAAGCAGAATTGAAGGAACAACTCATTGATTTTCTCCGCCACAACTTGGATGTATTTGCATGGTCACACGCTGACATGACTGGAATCTCCCCAGACATAGCATGCCACGTACTATACATCGATCCTACCAAGGCGCCAGTAAAACAGAAAAAGAGAAGTATGGGGGCAGAACGATCAGCAGCCCTCGATGAAGAAGTGAAAAACCTACTTGCCAATGACTTTATACGAGAAGCCATCTACCCAGAGTGGATCGCTAATCCGGTACTAGTAAAGAAGGCTAATGGGAAGTGGCGAACGTGCATTGACTTCTCCAACTTAAATGACGCCTGCCCGAAGGATTGCTTCCCACTTACCCACATCGATCAGCTCGTGGACAGCACGGCCGGGCACGAACTCTTATCTTTTATGGATGCATACTCAGGATATAACCAAATTCCTATGCATGCTCCCGATTAAGACCACACTAGTTTCATCACTGACCAGGGATTATACTGCTACAAAGTAATGCCTTTTGGACTTAAAAACGCAGGAGCCACCTATCAGCGCCTCGTCAACAAGATGTTTGCGGGGCTAATAGGACAAACTATGGAAGTTTATGTAGATGACATGCTGGTAAAGTCAAGAAAAGCTGACGATCACGTAAGCCACCTGGGCGAGATGTTTCAAGTACTTCGCCAATATGGAATGAAGCTGAATCCTCTAAAGTGCTCCTTCGGAGTATCATCAGGGAAGTTCCTGGGATTCATCGTCCATGCCAGAGGAATTGAAGCAAACCCTGAACAAGTCCAAGCTCTGAAAGATATCAGGATACCTTCTACCCGAAAATAAATGCAAAGCCTAAATGGGAAGGTGGCCGCCCTGGGCAGATTCATCTCTAAAGCAACTGACAAATGCATCCCCTTCTTCGAAGCTCTGAAGAAAGACAAAGGAAAGTTCGAATGGACTGACGAATGCTTAACAGCTTTCCTTAACTTAATCGAACACCTCCAGAGACCACCAGTACCCTCAACTCCGAACAAGGGCGAAGAGCTATACCTATACCTTGCTGTGTCATTTCATGCTCTAAGCGCCGCCTTGGTAAGAGAAGACAAACGCACGCAGCGGCCAGTATACTTTGTGAGCAAGAGGTTTACAGGGGCGAAAGCCAGATATCCTAAACTTGAGAAACTAGCGTACTGTTTACTAATCACGTCACGGAAACTGCGTCACTATTTCCAATCTCATTCCATCAGAGTTCTGACCGATCAACCACTAAGGCAGGTACTCCATCGTCCTGACACTTCTGGGCGACTACTTAAATGGTGCATTGAACTAAGTCAATATGATATCACCTACCATCCTCGCACCGCCATCAAGGGACAAGCCATGGCCGATTTCATTGCCGAATTCACTAGCAACGAAGGTAAGGAGCAATCGGAAATAGCAGATGACATCAAGTGGAATCTCTTTGTGGATGGTGCGTCAAACGAACAAGGCTCGGGGGCAGGTGTGGTAATAATCACTCCCAGGGGAAATAAGCTACACTATGCTCTAAGGTTGGAATTCGCTGCCACCAACAACGATGCAGAGTATGAAGCAGTGATAGCTGGATTAGAACTTGCCTTAGAAATCGGAGCCAATTCTTTGTGTCTTCATAGTGATTCTCAACTTATTGTAAATCAAATACTAGGGGAATTCCAGGCTCGAGAAGAACGACTCATAGCGTATCTAAAGAAGACCAAGTTGCTTCTCGATCAATTGGATCGCTATTTAATCAAACACATCCCTCGGGAAGAGAACTAAGAGGCCGACGAATTGGCGAAGCAAGCTAGCATGAGAGACGGCACTATTTCCGAAGCAGTGGCCATCTCAAAGAAACTGACCCCAAGTTTCGAGCAGGTGAATCTGATAGCTACAATCAAAGAGGAAACTTGGATAACTCCCATCCAAAAATACTTACAAGATGGTACACTGCCCGACAAGCGTAACGAAGTCAAGAAAATCTTGAGGAGAGCTTCCCGCTACACAATACAAGAAGGCACCCTTTATCGGCGCGGCTTCTCTAACCCCTTATTAAGGTGTGTCGCTGAAAGGGAAGCAAAGGAAATCTTATCCAGCATCCATCAAGGAAGTTGCGGAGATCACACTAGAGGGCAGGCTCTGGCAAAGAAAATACTCCGATATGGATACTTCTGGCCCACCTTAAACAAAGACGCCTTAGATTTCGTCAAAAAATGTGACAGATGTTAGAAATTTGCGAAGATTCCACGGCTACCCACAACTGAGATTACCCAAATGACCAGCCTTTGGCCCTTTGCAGTATGGAGAATTGACCTGATTGGCGAGCTGCCAATGGGCCGAGGCGGAGCCAAATATGCTATAGTGGCAGTCGACTATTTCACCAAATGGGTGGAAGCAGAACCCCTAAATAAAGTATCTTCAGCAAAAGTTATTAACTTCTTGATCAAAAATGTTCTATGCAGGTACGGGGTCCCACTTAAAATCATATCGGACAACGGACTTCAGTTTGACAGCGAGGAGTTCGCCAACTGGTGCCAAGAGCACGGAATTCACAAAAGCTTCTCATTTGTAGCTTATCCCCAGGCAAACGGACAGGTCGAAGCTGTCAACAAAATTCTCAAAACTCTAATAAAAAAGAAACTTGAAAAGTCAAAAGGCGCTTGGGTGGATGAATTTCCGACGGCACTTTGGGCCTATCGCACATCTTTCAGAAAATCAATGGGGCATACTCCTTTCTCTTTGGCATACGGATCGGAGGCTATGCTCCCAGTTGAAACTATAGTGCCTTCCCACCGTAGGATCCACTATAACCCAGAAGAGAACGAGGAACTCCTTCACATGTCTTTGGATCTAATTGAGGAAAGAAGAAATGATGCAGCCCTCAAAGCGGCAGCTCACAAGCAAAAAGTGGCAGCGCAATACAACTCCAAAGTCAAGCATCGTAGCTTACAAGAGGGGGATCTTGTCCTCAAGCGAATCTTCCCGCGCCCCGGAGCACTAGATCCAATCTGGGACGGACCATATGTAATTCATAAAGATCTCCACAACGGAGCTTATATTTTGTCAACAGTGGACAGAGAGGTGTTCCAGAGGGCATGGAACATCCAACACCTTCGTCGATACTTTTCTTAACTTGTACTGCCCATATGAATTGAATTAACAAAGAGAATCAGTGGACGTAGGCATTTTCGTGCCGAACCACTTTAAAAAACTTGTCTCTTTTTTAACTTGTTCCTTTGTATCTTGGCTACTTGTTAACTTTATCCTTTTCTGTTGAACGAAATCCTGTGCATATAGCATTTCCATTCAAGGCACTCCACAGCGCGACTTCACCTGGACAAGACCTAACAGGTACTATGCGAATCTATGCCCTCGCCAATGAGACACTTTTGCTCCGGCATCCCTCTGCTGCAGGTTAACTCATTGCTCGCGACGGCCCTTAAAGCCAACTGTAATGAGCCGATTATAAGCCACCGAGAAGGCCGACTATAGCCGAGGCAGCTCATTACGGCGTTCGTCCCGCCGGCAGCCGTGAACCAACTTTAAGCCCCAACATAAGGTGTGGCCAGCCAGGGGTAGTTCACGGTTGACGATCGGTACCCACGCTAGCCGGCCACGGTAAATCGAATAATACCCACGATTATGGGCCATAATGGCCCGGGTAGTTACTGTGCGCGATCTCAGCTCCAATGTGTCTTAAGTACGGTTGTGGTAAAAAAAGATAAACTCCCCACGGAGGTATAAGATGGGGGACAAATGTCTTCAAGACCCACAGCTAGGGAAAGTGACTACAAAACTCGTTTGCCTCAAACTTAAGCACATCGCAGGCCTTCCGTGATTGGAAGTTTTACTATTTCTTATATTTCTATCTTATTTAAAAACTTTCCTCCTATCTTCTATAACAATCCCTAAAGTACAGGACACAAGATAGGAGACGCTCACTAAGAACTCACAATTGGATAATGAGTCAATCAACTGCATTCCATACTCAGTCATATAAGACATTCAAAGCAACCGTCTACAACTAAAACATGAAGGGCGGTACTTTCTTCTTTTGTGTATAAATACGTAGCTATAATTTTTCGCACATCACATTAAACATTGCAAGGTATGAAATTACATTTTAAGCAAGAACTTGACATCAAACACGATCGAATCACATGCATATGCACAGCTATACTTCTTGTGCAATACATCAAAATAACGAAAGCAATCAAATACGATAGAATCAGCCTAAGTTAAAAATTACACGCCACGAATAAAGTCGTTTGTTACAAGTAACATAATTACAGCCTAAAAGTTACGTTGCTGATTTGAGACTAACATAGACAGCAATGTCAAGTAAACAAAAAATATCCAGGTCAAGTCATGGAGTCGGCTGTATCGGAGCTGTACCCTTGTCCTGCTGGCCCTCCGGGATCTCTTTAACCGTGGAGTGGGAACTCTCAGCATGTTGACCAAAGGTAGTTGGTGCTCCAGAGGTCCCGCCTATCCAATCCGGGAAAGAATCCATCGATAATAAGCAACCAAGTTACGGAAAGCTAAAAGGGAAGACTTACCAGCATCTGCTCCTTGATCATCATCCTCTAACTACACGCCTACTTCCTCAGCAATAAGCAGCCGCATACCCTCCTTCACCGCCGCTTTCTCCTCCTTGGAGAATTGAGCCGTAACCACGTCCATTCTAAAGGCCACGCCACCTTCCTTATGTGCATCGGCCTTAGCCTCCTCCAAGGCCCTGAGATAAATCCTGGCCATGACTCGGGGGTAATCATCGATCCAAGATAAGTTGCCCTGTTTCCAAGTGCGAAAGTATATATCCTGAAGCATCTCATCCATTATCCCCTCATTCTCCTCGAACTCCCTTATTAGGTCCTCAGAAGCCAACAGCTTTACAATGGCAGCATCCCTCTCCGATTGGTATCGCGAGTAGTCGGCCTGAATGGATTTCCTCATCGCCTCCATCTCCTCCTTCAGCTTGGTTTGAGCAAGCTCCGCAGCCTCAAGTTTTTCGGATAACTCATGAACCCGCTCGAGATCCGTTTGCCGAACCTCATCCACCGTTGCAATAGCCAAATCAATCCGTTCCTTACAGATGGCCTCCATTTTCCGTAACTCTGCCCTGCTGGCCTCTTCCATGGTCTTCTTTAATTGCCTAGAGGCGGCCTCATGTTGGGAGATCTGGATGGCCTGATCAGCGAGTTGTTTGGCCTGGTCGGAAACCATTAACCGCAGTCGAATGTTAGCACTGCCGATTTATTCTCCGGCCTTGACCAGTCGAGCATGATGCCCCATCAACTTCCTGGTTTCCTTAGCAACCCGGTCAATGTTTGCCTTAGCTTCATCCCCCAAAGTTACAACCCGAGTGCTAAGCAAATCAAGGTCCAGGGACTTAGCTTCATCTAGTACTCTTACCATAGGATTGCGAGGGAGAAGGTGCTCACCGGTAGCCTCATCAAAGGTAATATCATGAGAACTAGGATCCAGATCCGGATGACCCACAAACGGGTTACGAGCCAAGCCGGGATGATCTATCGGGGTAACGGTAGGATTTTCAGATGGGTACGGAGAAGGTATAAACTCAGTATTCCCCTCTGTGGTATCCTGAAGAGGCTGAGTTGGGGGCTGAGGACCAGGCGAAGATTCAAACAAGGAGCGACTCCTCTTCTTCTTTTGGATATCCTCTTAGATAACTCCAAGGAGAGGACGGTAGCCGACTACGTCTCCAGGGCGGTTAGTCGGAGGCTTTGGTTTAGTAGAAGCCTTGAGGAGTTTTTATTTTTCAAGACAGTGCCGAACATCCGACGTCTTGGCCACCTTACCCGCTTCTGTGATAAAAACCCAGTGTTACAAGCATACATTGAGCTATAATTCAAGAAATACATCAAGTTAAGAAGAGTAAAAAGACGCTTTTGTTATACAAACCCTGATGAGGAGTAGGATACTTCAATAAGTCCTGAATCTCATTCCAGGACGGGAGCAGGCCATAAAATATTCCTAAATCCTTATCATAAATGGAGTCGGCAGGAGTCAAAAATTCACCTTGAATCGCAGGAATTACCTTAGCCGAAGCGCTCTTAGAAGAATCAGCACCGATATCGACCTTGTCAGCTTTCTTAGGCTTCTCCACTAAAGTCGATCCTTCCTCCGACCCTTCAAAAGCTAGGCAGAAAGCATCATCTATCCACTCCTGGATCACACCTGCTTGCTTAGAAGACAAAGCCCTAGTACCACCACCGCTCTGTCCGTCGCCACCATCATCGCTATGACCATCACCTTCTCCACCACTTCCACTCTTCGCTTCACCTCCTTCATCCTCGCCTCTTTCCTCCTCTACATCTTCCTCCTCCGGGACATCTGGACATGTGCTGGGGGAGAGTCCATCGGACTTCTTAAGTTTCTTCCCCCCGGCAATTGGATGCTTCGAGAAGGGTTTCCTTTTACTGCTCTTCGCCGTAGCCCCTCCTTTAGCTTTGGCGGCCCTCTCCTCAGCTGTGTCTCTTTGCTGGACCACAGACTGACGTGACAGGATTAAGTTGAGCCCCAAAAGAGTAGCATTCCTGATCAAATAAGAAGCCGCCCTCTCGCCTTTCGGAATGGCTTCTATTTCCGCAGCCATCTGAACCAGACGATCATTCTCTACAACCGCAAAGCCACCTGTCGCTAGCAAGAAATAAAGCACATAAGGAGGAGCATTGCAGTCAGAACCAAAAAATTATAAATAAGATTCAACTTACAGCCAGAGGTGAAGCGGCGGAAAGAAACGGAGTCATCTCTGACAAAAAACCATTCCTTCTTGAACATGCTGAACTTCGAGTATAAATCCAGGACTGGCTTGAAGGACACGACCGACTCTAAGCTAATATACGGAGACCCCTTCTTGTAGCCTCTTAAGTTGTATAGATACCGGATTTCCCGGTTGGAAGGAGGACGCCCGTATCTCCTCTGGAATATAACGAATAGGCTCACCAAGATGGCATAGGAGTTGGGCTGAAGCTGGAAAGGAGCCACCTTCAAGTATGTGATGAAGCTGACTATCCAAGCATTGATAGGTGGGATGGCACCACACATGCAGTGATACCTACTATAAGCAAAATATCCTTCAGGGGGGTTATACGGCATCACTCCTTCCCCCGGCAACAACATATGCGCTCTGTCGATCCCAAAGGAGCAAGAAATAACATCAAGCTGCTCATCTTTGAGGGAGCTAGGGAAGCAATCAGGCGGTGAGTTCAGGAGCTCTTGAGGACCATACCCGTCTACTAGTGATCTCGGGGCTGGTCCATGTCGTTCTGGTGCTGCCTGAACTGGGGGCACTATGGAGGACTCTCCTTGGTCCTTAGACTTCTTTTTGTCAGAACGAGTTTCTTCTTTATGAGACATTATCTGCAACACGAGAAAACACATTGTTAGAACAAGGGATGTAGAGATATAAACAAGCAAGTGTATGCAGTCTGGAATTTCACTCGTAATTCAAAACATAGAAGTGCATTGGGTAGTTCAAGGCCGAAAGGTCATTCGGCACTCAAACTCCCGAATTCGTTCGGTAAAGCAAGGCAAAAGGTCATTCAGCACTATATTCCCCAGTGCGTTCGGTAGTCCAAGGCTCAAATACCATTCGACACCCATATTCTCCGATCTCATTCGGTGGTTCAGGCAAAAAGTTGGTTCGGTGAAAGAAGGCCTCACCTGGTCCGGCAATCAGCTCTGGTTCGGCACTAAGATCGATTCGGCAGCTTGGTTCAAACGGTAAGGAATAACGGAAGCGTGGAGCCCATACTTATAGGCAAATGGAAACGACCGGACCAACTGGTTCGGCGCTCGGGACCGAATGAGAGTGCCCAAGTCGAAAGGCCTAAAACAAAGCACGACATATGCTGGAATATGCCCCACTTTGGGGGGCAAATGTTGGGTGCGTTTCCACCACCACCGAGCCAGAAAGAAGAAGGCATCGCCGAACCGTAGGGAGAAAAGCCAACCGTAGCAACACATCTCCAAGGCCCTGCCGAACCAACCCTTGCTCCACTACCTGCCGAACCAACCCATCTCCCAGGTGCTACCGGACCAAAGTCCCACCGAACCTACCGGACCAAAGTGCTACCGGACCAAGGTCTCAACTCCAACCATCTACCACCGGACCGAACCTACCGGACCAAAGTGCTACCGAACCAAGGTCTCAACTCCAACCATCTACCACCGGACCAAAGTCCCACCGAACCTACCGGACCAAAGTGCTACCGGACCAAGGTCTCAACTCCAACCATCTACCACCGGACCGAAGCACTACCGAACCAAGGCGTTGCCGAACCAACGTTGCCAGGCCGGATTGCATCAGCCCAGGCCCACCAGCAGCTATATACATCTAGAACTCCTGCTCCCAGCCTCACTCTATAAATAGAGGGGTAGGGATACAACAATGGCGGACAAGTCTAAGAGCTCAAACACGGACAGAACTTTCAAACAGCTTTCATACACTTGTAATCAAAGTTTTGTACTTGTAATCTGAACAGAAAAGGAGAATAACATATAAAGTGGACGTAGGCATATTCTGGCCGAACCACTATAAATCTGTGTGTCTTTTACAGTTTTGTCCCTGCTTTTTATATATTTGCCTAAACCACCCAGATCACTAAAAACAACATAAAATCAACTAAATCATACGACTTGGAGGTGTTTGCCCATTTTTTGTGCAAACAGTAATATTTTCGAATATTCTTGAAATGGTTTTGGCATTTTGTATGTCTGCATTCAAAAAGATTAATAAATCATCAGCATGTAGTAGATGTGTAATACAAGGAACAGTTCTATTTGTGGGTTTTAAGTTTTTTCAATTGTTCCAATTCCATTTGCAAAGATAAATATTACATAGCAATAGTAAATAAGTATGGAGAAAGTAGATTTCTTTATCTAATTCCTCTATTGTTGTAAATAAATCCACAAGGGGATCTATCAACATGAACAGAGTAAGTGAAATTATCAGTGCATTTTTTGACTGAATTGCAAATAATTTTATAAAAACCCAACCACATGTTCATATGAATAATAAAATGCTATTTATTTATCAAATGCCTTGTGTAAATCAACTTTGATGCACATTTTATTCTACCATGATTGAAATTCCTAATCCGTTCATGGGCCAATAGGGTGTTTTCTATGATAAGCCTGTCTGGAATAAAAGCACTTTGATTTTCTAAAATTTAATTTTTTTAGAATTTTTTTAATTCTATTATTTAATATTGTAGCTATAATTTTATAAATAAAATTGCAATAGGCAATAGGTCTATTCCCTAGACAGTTTGGAATTTTTACCTTTAGCACAAGAGTAATAAAAGTATGACTAATTTTTTTTCAAAATTTTTCCAATACTAAAAATTCTTTTATTGCTTCAAATAAATTGAATTTAATTTCATCCCAATGAGTTTTATAAAATTTAGCCCCAAACCCATTTGGTCCAAGACATTTATCATTATTAGCAATATTTTTTATTTCCTCTAAATTGACTTAAGAAAGAAGAATTTTTTCACTATTAGCATGTAATAGAAATTTGGTAGTGATACTTAGAAAGTTTTTAGAGCAACGATCAGTATTATATAAAGCGGTAAAATAATTGATGGCTTCCACTTCTAATTTGGAAGCTTCATTAATTACTACCTCCATATCATTAAACAATTTTCCTCTGTCATTTTTGTATTTTTTTCTTGACATTTTGGCATAGAAAAATTTACTTGATGTATCTCCATTCATAAGCCAATCTATCTTGGCTTATTGTTTCAAATTAATAGCTTGAACATGCAATTCCTTGACTAGTTTTCTTTTCATATGAAGGAAATTGCTAATTTGCAAACTGTCTGAGCTACCAAATTTGATACTATCATGTAATCTCACACATGCCTCTCTGATTTGATTAATGTCATTCTTTCTTTTATTTTTATTTCAAATTTTTAATTTTTCCTTTGTATTTTGTAATAATTTGCTGAATTTAAATTAGGCATGACCTTGAATGTGAGTTAAAAAAATGTTTTTCACTATTTCTCTATATTCTTTATCATAAATCCATCCATTTATAAATCTGAATGAAATATTTTTCTTGTTTGAATTTGTTTGAGAAAAACTTATTTAAAGTGGAGTATGACCACTTATAGCTTGAGGTAAAGTATTGCATTTAAAATCTGAAAGGAGTTTAAAAAATTCTTGATCAACTAAAATTCTATAAAGTTTACAGTGAATATTTCTAAATTTACCATATTTCCCAGTAAATTTATTTTGCAATATTATGGGTTCGGTTAAACCTGTTTTTAGAATAAAATTGGTGGGAATTTCAATTTTTTTAAAGGAATTGGAATCCATTCTTTTTTTCAAATGCATGCTTTACCGTGTTAAAATCTCCTAAAATAATCTAGGGTTTAGTTATATTTTTATTAAATAACTCCAAATGATTCCAGAGAAATTTCCTTTTAGTTTCAAAACTAGAAGCATACACAACGGTAACTTCTAGCTAAAACCCTCCTTTATTTATAAATTTGCAATGTATGTATTGTAAATTTAAAAGATATATTTAAATCCCAAATATTAGGGTCCCATAAAACTATTATTCTACCATTTCCTTCCATTAGATTGTTATTAATGAAACCCCAATTATTGAAGGATCTTATTTGGTACTTTTCCAATTTCACATTGTCTATTTTATGCTCAACTATGCCTACAATAATTGGTTTGTGTGAGATTAACAAGTTAGCTAAATCTAATTTTTCTTCCTAGGGAATTTAATCCCCCAATATTCCAAGTTATTATTGACATGGATGAAAATAAACTATGTTATATAAGGATACATAAAGTATATCTCTTGCAGCTACAATGAAAAACTGGAACTGCTAACTTCCATATTTTCAGAAGCTTTTAAATCCCTCTTTTGCATGACTTTTTGTCTTGAACCTTCAGTTGCTCTTGCCATTTTGGGTTTATGATTTATTTTCCTCCAAAATCTTTGTGGGTTCTATTCTCCTCACTTTTACCATAAATTATATCTTGTATATTCTTTCTTTTTCTTTTTTCTTTTGCTTTTATTGATAGGTGAGGAGGAGGAAACCATCATTTTGGCAGCATTTTCTATCAGCTTTTCTAAAACTGAAGTATCTAGTGGATAGAGGGACTCAACAACTTCACTTATAGCAGAATTGATCAAAGTGCTATTTGTTGCATTGATTGTAATGGGGCAAATTTCCATTTTAAAATTTCAATTCTTTGTAACTAAACTTGGGCATCCCTTTAGGAAGGAGCTTAATGACATGTGCATTATAATCCCCTAAATTCATTTGCATACTTAATTTTTTATTATTATTTGAGATGCTCTGATCATTCTTTTCAGCGGGGTTATCATTATGAATTAACTGAATAGAATGATCATCCTCAAAGGTACGGTTGACCTGCTCGTTATTAGTTGTTTCTGCTTGAATTTGGGTAGTCCTAATTTTCTCATCATTGTTAGTGCTTTGAGGATTCACTGCCATTTTTTAAAAGACAAATTTTTCTCATGCTTTCCAAGAAATGAATTTTTCCTAAGAGTGTATTACTATCAAGATTTTTTGAAGTGTCTAATTGAACAATGCTTTCTAAAATAACTCTTTCTTGATTTATGCCATTCTGATCTAAACTTGAATTGGCAATTTAAGCCGAATTAGACTTTTCTTTTTCTTTCCAAACTTTCGTTATTGAGAAATTTCAGTAAGATTCCCAAAGCAAGCATAGGTCAAACATCTAGGTGGTATCCATTCTTATTTGACTATTTGGACCAAATTTTCTCCATCATGCATTGAAATGTAAACTTCATCGGCCAATACTATGTCTGATTTAATTTCCACTAAAATTCTTACATAGCCAAGTTTTGTTTCATTAGCCATTGGCTTATCTAATTTTAGTGGAACACCTATCACACTAGTTATAGCACTAAAAGCTTCTTTATCGCATAGTCTTAGGTTTAATTCTAGTAGCTTAATCCAAATTGAGATAGTAGATACTAAATCTCTGTTAAGAACCATTTTTTACTCCATTTTTTCAGTATTATCAACTTACCATTAATAAAATAAGGCCCACCGTTTACAAAGTTGTCACAGTCCGATGCATTTGAGAATCTGACTATGAAAAAGCAATTATTTCTTGTATAGATTTCAAATTTTTTCAAGGAGCTCCAAGTTCGAATAACAAAAGCTATGAAATGATGATAATACGAGTGACAACCAAAACATAAGCAAAAACTGAATTGCTCCACTCACTTTTAGTTCTTTTACTAAACGCTTGCTTAACTGTTACAACTCTTTTATCGCCTATAGTGATAGGCGCAACATACTCCATATCGAATTTGGAATTAAAGCCTCTATTTCTCAACATGTCAGCCCAGGAAGAAGAATTCTTGATTTCTGATTAACCATTCGTCTAACCTGATTGTTTAGATTCAGGCATAGTCAAAGGAAATCTTGATGTTCTTGAATCAATTTGGCTATGTATGAATCCTTTTGGTTGATATCTTGCTGAAGCTCGAGCGTTTGGCTGACTTCTTGCTAAAGGTTGAACGTTATTGGGGTGGAAGTCGGCTTTTCCTGTGGTTTCTTAGCAGTTGGAATCCATCATTTTCGAGACTTGGAGGATTTTCCTTTTGCCTTGAGAAAGAGGGAAATTTGGAAGTTGGTGGAGAATTAGAAGAAGGGGCTGAAGAGCCCATGAGATTTTGATCAGAAGCTGCCATTACTGCCATGAGTTTTTCTTTGCAAGATAGTGTACTTTTGCTAACAATGCAACCAAATTTATTGATTAGTGACCTAATGTTTTGGCAATTGTGATTCAGTTTATATAAAATATAAGCTAAATAATTGATTAACATATAAATAAGATTTGGATACATTTGCTAAACCTTTTATTATATGTGTTAGTAAATTGGATTGATTGTATCTCACTCGTATTCTTAGAAATTAAAGACAAGAAATATGGAAAATAGAAGTGAAAAATAATATTGAACAATGGCTTACTTATCCATTTTATTTGAATGATATTGTTTACATCCACTTAAATAACATCTTCATTCATTTATCCCTTCATCCAATCATCTAATCCACTCACCGGCTTAATAAAATTAATAACTTTTCCATCATGCGTTGAACAAGGCAATCCATTTGTGTTTCCTCTTCCACAAACAAATAAACATAAACCAAGGATGGTTGTTATCAATTCCAACACATTTCCCAAGATGGAAAAACAACTCAATACTGATCAAAATAGGTCGGTCTGAACTATTTTTATGTGTTGTTTCTTCCACTTTAATCGTGGTGGGCTGTAAAACCCCAAATTTTGTTCGACATTATTTGGGGAATTTAATTACATAAATTAATGTGAGGTGATAAAGAGAATGAGATTTGTTAACTAATTTGGGTCAGGCCTTAATTAATCAATTAATAAGATTGTTTTAAAAGATAGAATAGAAAAGGATTAATGAGAGGGGCATACTGGAATAACTCCTTACTTCATTCCCTTAACCCTCCCTCTCTCAATCATTCTCATTTCACTTTCTAAAATCTGAAACAAAGCATAAAACAAGGTCGGTCATAACGTAGAGAAAGAGAAGAGGAAAAGCTAAGGAATATAAAGGGAAAAGCTTCGGGGACTTTATCTGCATCAAATCTCAATCTCTCCTAACTCGAACCTCTTACCTAGCAAATGATGCCTCCACATCTTTTTAACGCAAATACCACTGCTAACAACTCCAAGTCATGAGTTGCATATCTCGCTTCATGCCGTTTGAGCTGCCAACTCGCATAAGCTATAGCCCTCCTATGCTGCAACAACACACCGCCTAAACCTATTCCATACGCATCAGTGTAAATAGTCAAACCGTCACCTCCATTTAGCACAGTTAGAACAAGAGCATTGGTCAACTTTTCCTTTAGCTCTAAGAATGCTAGCTTGCATTTATCCGTCAACACAAATTTGACAACTTTCTTCGTCAAATTCGTTAAACAAGAGACAATCTTTGAGAAATCCTATATGAATCTCCTATAATAACTTGCTAGACTTAGAAAGCTTCTAATATCAGTTGCATTTTCTGGTAATCTTGAACGACTACAACCTTAGCAGGATCAATAGAAATACCCTCCGCCGAAACAACATGACCTAAAAACCTAACTTCTAAATGCTAAAAATGACAATTCGAGAACTTAGCTTTCAACACATGCTCTCTTAATGTTCCTAGAACAACCCTTAGGTAGTGCGAATGTTCCTCCTCGGTCTTGAAATATACCAAAATATCATGATAACAACAAGGATAACTTATTCAGCACATCTCGGAAAACTCGATCATTAGCTCCATGAAATATGCTGGAGCATTAATTAGGCCGAACGACATAACTAACCACTCATAAAATTGGTCAAATCTAAAAGCGGACACGGGTACACTCTCCTCTGTCACCCTTAATTGATGAAACCATGTAGCAAGGTCAAGCTGAGAAAACACTTGAGCTTCATGAAGCTGATCGAACAAGTCATCTATCTTAGGCAAAAGATACTTGTTCTTAACAGTCTGCTTATTGAGCTTACGATAATCTACACACAATCTGAAGGAACCATCCACCTCTATAGCAAAGACGATATGAGCTTCCCAACTCGAACGACTTAGTCAGATCAAGCCCTTCTGCAACAAATCACTAACCTAATCGGTTAGCTCCAAGCTCTCCTTTGGTGCAAGTCTACAAACTGGTAATATAAATTTTTCGCATCCTTTACCAAATCAATGCGAAATTTTA
This sequence comes from Allium fistulosum, assembly GCA_030737815.1. Lineage (NCBI taxonomy): Eukaryota > Viridiplantae > Streptophyta > Magnoliopsida > Asparagales > Amaryllidaceae > Allium > Allium fistulosum. The sequence continues at coordinate 933,912,093 of CM060901.1, read as the reverse complement.
TCTCCCGATGAAGCGATAAATCTGACACCACTTTGAAGGCATCCGCAAATTCCTATACAATAGGGGTAGACACCAACTCCTCCTTCGCCACATCAAGGGAATAAAGAAAACTAATCATAAGCGAGCTAGGCTCTTTACAAGATAATGTATGAACTTCCATCCCCATCTTTAATAACATGGTTCGCTTATCACAATCCAAGACTGCGTTATTCCACGATAACCAATCCATCCCAAGTAGGACATCAAAACCTATAAAATCTAGGACATACATATCGCAAGGAAAGAATCGGTCAAAATAAGAGATTGGAATTCCTAAGCAAACCATACCAAGATTGGCCAAGCCCCCAACATGGTTCAACACACAAATAGAATCTGAATTATAGTCGGTTCAATTTTCTGTTTGTCAACAAGAGTACAAGAAATTAAACTTAAAGAAGCACCTGTTTCAAATAAGACTTGAGCAGGAATGCCAAAATAGATAGAATATCTTCCAAAACTTGTTTCCCCTTTTCTACGGCGAAAGTGGAAGGTGCTGAAGCTAGTGCAAAAGCTCGAGGTTGCTCTTCCTTATGAAGCATCAGACACTCCCTAGCAAAATGGCCTAGCAGATGGCAGTTGTAGCAGCTTTTGGGGTGCAAACCATGCCTTGGCTGTTTGTGACTCTTTCATCATTACCTTAGCAATAGTTGCCTTAACCAATGACGCTTTTTCCACTTGTTTCTCCTAAAAAGATGGACAGTTTCACACAAAAAGCCCTTTCTTCCCACACTTATAACAAGCGAGACAAAAAATATCCCTAGGCAGAGGAAACTTTCGCTTGTTGTTTCTAGCTAGTGCAACAATGAATGGCTTCGGAGCCAAGCTCTCAAACCTCAACCCCATGTTCACCAGATTCATATAAGACTCCAAGATATGATTAGTCATATTACCCTTAAACTCTAGATGCATCCCTTGATGAACATCGCATTCCTATTTAAAGGCATATCTACCAAATAAGGCCCGAACAGAGACAACGCAGTGAATCAGTTATCATACTCCACCACTGTCATGGCCCCTAAACAACAAAGTCTTCCTGGTTTCTGAAACAGAATTCATCTCGAATCCCTCCTTAAATTGGGCCCAAGAGAAGTCATTCTCTTAGACATCAGTAGTGATAGAACTCCACCAATCCACGACCGCATTCGTTAGATGTCGTGATGCCAACTGACGCTTCATCGCGTCATCTAACTCCATATCCCCAAATATACGATCACATAACTTGATCCAAGTCCGGACTTCTATGATTGTCTCCATACTACCAAACCTCTTACCTTCTACCCTCTTATAATCACGACAGAGCGAAGCAAAATTCATCAGAGACCTGACTTGCACGATGCCCTCTACAAATCCACCTTTGGTTCCTCAATTGAAGCAACATTCCTTAGTGCTCGATCTCCACCATTTATGACGATACTACCCCGAACACCTCTACCTCTTCGAGCATTGGCAGCTCTAGTACTCATGATGTACAACTTGAATATAGAAAAATATATTTAGGATATGAAAGGCTAGAGTCGTTTCAAAGAAAGACATTATTCCTAAGAAAAGCAGAAAAGAGGGTATAGGTTTATAGAAAATACAAATACCCTCTCATATACACTCGACTCATTCTAGGGTGTTGCTTACCCTATAGCTAATGATCTATATGTGACGAACCGTCTCCTCGACCCTCAGAAATCGACACTAATACATCCACGGTATTCATGTGCCGTAAATCCAAGTTCCGGGGAGGCCGATTATCAGGGGTGTAAAAGAAAATAAAGATAGAAGATGACACAATAATATAATCTCACATCGCATTTAACATTTTAATTATACTTAAATGATCAGAGTCAAATACAAATCCAGTGGGATAGTTATAACTGTCTATCCGAACATATGCTGGGAAATACATACTACATAACACAGCAGAAAAAGGGTAGATATCTACATAAGGTACTTCAGCTCCATAGCTCCAAAAGACTTCTCCAAAATGCTACCCAACATGCTCCAAAATGCTCCTAAGGTATCCTAACTACTTGGTTGCCCGAAAAATAGGGCACCCAGAGTTTAAAAGGAAAAACAAACTTCGGATCAATCATGGGACTGGTGTGAGAACTCAAAGTACGAGATTTTGAAAACAAAAAGGCATCTCATAAGACCACGCCGCATATAAACACGGAACGAGTTTTTACCTTATGATAACCAAAACACTTTATTACGTAAAATTTGGGGATATTATTTTTAATGACTTCAACTGAAATTTTTTGCAAATAAACTTATTAACCTTAGCCGAAATTGTTACCATTATTAAATTTCAGCATACTAGGTTCTAAAAACGAAACCGCAAGTTCTTAATAGAGAATGGATTTCCATATAAATGACCAGGTGAAGGGACTACCTTCCGATGGGTACACCTCTAGATGGATGTCCCGAGGCACATAACATTTGCCCTCTACCAACACAAGACCGACCTACCTCTGTAACTAGATAGTGTCGAATATGTCATCTGCCGGTCGTTACCGACCTTTATCCGAGAGCTCTCTTCGCATACATCCATATTAATTTGCACCCCGAACGTCATAGCGGAAAGAAATATATCTAGAAGGGGATGATCATACCATAATTGGGAATGACCCACTTAGCCTTGCTGCATCTAACCCTGTTTCATTCATTTTCGGTTGATGAGGCTCGAGGCAACAATTACTTTTTCACGTAGCACATCTTCTTTCACTTAGAATGCTACATTGCCATTCCACATTCACACGACCGATTTTTATAAACGTATAACTTCCTGAACTTGTAAGGCTTGGGAAAGGGTGTTAAGCTAAGAGAAGGTGTCTTCTCCGCCACCAAACTGATATACTTTTATAGAGATCACTCATTGTGATTTGGAATGCAAGGTCAGACATTCTTCAATACAAGTTCGTTCTACGACTGAACGAAAACGAAGGTACTTTCCTCGGCCGTTACTAGGCGAGAAGTCCTTATGGTTTTGAGATTTTTCATAACAAAGAGACCACTGCTACAATATAGTGAATCGGGAGTTTATCTCCAATTAATCAACAAGTAGTCCTTTGGTATTATTCGTCTTAATATCTCCATCTTCAAACATCTTCATTCTTCGAACACGTAAATTGGTTTGAAGTGGTTTTCGGATAGGAATCCTCCAAATCCGACCCCGGTTCCTTCGAAATCCATTCATCGATAGAAATGATGTAATTAGATGATTGATTCATTCATTTTTCTTTACCAAAATATCTTCGAGAGATATATATTTTCAAAATATTCTTTTAGTGAATACTGAATCATTTAAACCACTTTTTTGAATATTTGTCAAATCATTTTTAAAGAGCATCTTTTGAGAAAATAGGATTATAGAAATCACTCTACTTGTATTCAATATCAACTTCAGCATTCAACAAGTGCTATGGGCGGAACAACGGTGAGATCACCTTTTAAATTCCACGAATAGGACAAGTTCTCTCTTCGGATTTTGATAAAGAGTATAAGAAGATTATTTCTATAAAATCCAAGTTGAGCATCTGGGCTTTCCTTTCGATCTGTTCCACCCCTCGCCTAAAAGAGAAAACCGAGGCCATGTAAGTTCAGGGCACTGGTTGCTCCATCCCTAACCTTAGTTAGACACTTTATTTCACTTTTAGATCTCACAGGCGGGACAAATGTACTAGTCATTTCTGCATACTCATTTTCCCTTTTTAAATCACTTAATTATTTGTTTAACCATTTTTTGAAAAAATAAATAAATTGGTCAATCTCTTCTAAATACCTTATTATTTACTTAAGACATTTACAAATGATTTTAGGAAAGAATTGTTAAGTTTCAACCTTTATTTCAAAAGTTATTGAAAAGCGTTGCAAAAAAGTGTTGCAAATAGTGTTTTAAAAACTATATTCTTTAAAACAACTTTTATATTATTTAGAAATCCACCTTTTCAATTTAAATCACTTTTAAGACATTTTATAAGATTTTTAGAATTTATTTCATATTTTCAAAACATTTAAAATATCAATTTTAAACTTGGTCACGTTACTACATAAACGCGATTTTTCTAGGAAATTGTTTGGACATATTTTAAAATCTACTTAATGAAATCTTGATTTTCCATTTTTTATGAAAGATATGGATATAATAGTGCGGAAAATTATTATTTCGAACAATTCTGAACTATAATCCACTTCGTATGCTTATTTAAAGCTTTCGGCCAAAATCGCGAACTACCATTGCGCAACGCCCCTAATTTTGACTTATTTTGTGTTCTCCATTCAAACTTGGTGAAAACAAGTTTATATGTTTACAAAATATTTCTAATACATTTTTAATCATTAAAGGGCATTTAATGATTCCATATCACTTTCAATTTATTTTGGAAAGTGTTTTTCATGTGAATCAATGTCATGTATGTCGTGGCTTGTTTCAATGTTTACATGCAATAAACAACATATGGAAATCAATATCATAACCAAATATCTAAACAAACATTTCACAACATCACAACCAAATATATATAAATAAATTAGGATGTCTCACTTTGTTTGGTTTTGGTGAACGGAAAATACAACTTCGCTACTCGACGTTTTTAGCTCACGAATCCCTGAACGCTTGGACTTGGATGGCTCGACTTAGCTTGGGGAAGGCTTGGAGTGCTCGAACTTGGTTGATGGGGGAAGGCTGGTTTGGATTCGACGGTGGAGGCTTGGGCCGTGAGTGGAGGAAGAGAAATGGAGGAGTTTTGAGGTGGTTTGGATGGAGCTTTGTTGATATTTTTCTTTGTTTTATTTTTGGGAATATTTTGGCATTATTTAATTATGGAAAGAAACCATTAAAGAGTGGAAGAAAAGCTTAAGAAAGGAGGAAGAAGTTTTGTAAAAAGCGATGAAAGTGGATGACTATTTATCGAAAAAGTTTTGGATTAAAATAATATTTTGTAAAGAGACCAAAATACCCTTTTCTTATATTTTAAGCAAAATAACACTTAACATCACATTTCAAATCATTATTTTATGTAATTTCCACTTAAATATTAAGTAAAGAATATAATAATTATGTTTGTTTGATTTGATGTTAACTTTTTGACTTTTATAACACTTTTTGTCTTTTTATACTTACTTTTTGTTAATTACTTTCTAGAATTTTCTAAGTATGTTTAGTAAAAGTAAAATTGATTGGTAAATTAATTAATACTTGTACTATTTGAATATATGTTTATATATAAAAAAATAAAGGTGCAACAACGTTGCGACAACTTTAAATCGACAAAACGTTGATTTTTGACAAAATGTTTTACGGTCACATTTTGACGTTTTAGTTAAACTATTTATTTATGTAAATCAAATTTAAAAATAAATTTGTATATTGTTATTTCAAAATATAAACACTCATAAATAAATTAAAATAATTTATTAAACCATTTAAACTTACTTTTCCAAAATCAGGATTTTGTCACTTTTGTCGATACAAGCAAATGTTACTATTTTTATGTATATTTGTATTTCCAAATCCTATCTAATATTATTTAAATCATAAAACCTTTTATATTTTGTATTTAAAATCACTTTAAATGTTATATTTTGAAGTAGTTAAATTTTGGGTCGTTACATTCTCCCCTGCTTAAAAGAATTTCGTCCTCGAAATTAGATAAGAAGAAAATAGCTCAAAAAGAAATATATATTCAATAAGATGGAATATATACAACAGTGACTACACCACATGCGGTGAGTACACTTAAACGATAGATAAAGTCCATGCATCGATCCTAACTTGGGATATGCTTTTCTCATTCTATCTTCTGTTTTCCATGTGCAATCATCTGCATCCCTGCTCCATTGAACTTTGACCAATCGTGCTACCTTTCTTCTTAATCGTTTCTCATCTTGGTCAACTATTCGAATGGGCCTTTTAATGACCACTTAGTTTGTTTCTATCTCCAAGTCATCCTGAGCAGCCGTTTCTATGATTTGTTCGGGGTTATATACATGCTTTTGTAAATATGATACGTGAAAAACATTATATACACCAGACAATCTTTAAAGAAATTGTAATCGATAAGCTAATGGGCCAATTCGTTCGAGAATGAGAAAAGGTCCAATATATCGAGGTGCTAATTTTCCAGCTCTTCCAAATCTTACTACTCCTCTCATTGGAGAGGCTTTCAAAAGACTGAATCTCCAACTGAGAATTCTAGAATTCTACGCCTTCGGTCTGCATAACTCTTCTGTCTACTTTGGGCTTCTTTTAGCTTCTTTCTAATCATATCAACTTTCTCTGAAGCAGCTTCTTGTATCCTATCCGTGCCAAGTAGTAACCGATCTCCAGTTTCTATCTAACATGCTGGCGATTTACATGGACGACCATACAGAGCTTAATACGATGCCGTGCCGATATTAGCTTTATAGCTGTTATTGTAGGAGAAGTATACTAGATGTAAATGATTCTCCCATGAGCCTCCAAAGTCTAGAATACATGCTCTTAAAAGATCTTCCAAAACGCGGTTGACTCTTTCCGTCTATCCATCAATTTGGGGTGATATGCAGTGCTTATACTCAGCTTTATTCCCAAAGCTGTCTGTAGTGCTTCCCAAAACTGACTAGTGAAGATTGGATCACGGTCGCTTACTATACTGCTCGGAACTCCATGCAATCAGACAATCTCTTTCATATATATCTCCGCAAGGCTTGCAGCAGTTCTTGTTGGCTTAACTGGAATAAAGTGTGCACTTTTGGTTAATCGGTCTAGGACAACCCAAATGCCTTCATTTTCTTTCCTTGTTTGGGGGTAAGCCATCAATGAAATCCATGGATATTTGATCCCACTTCCAACCTGGAATATCCAAAGGTTGAAGTAATCCTGCCGTCTTCTGTTGGTCACTTTTGCTTCTTTGGCAATTTTCACAAAGGCTGACATAGATAGATATGTCCTCTTCATACTTTTCCACCAAAATGTATGCTTCATGTCCTTGTACATCTTACGAATTCCCAGATGAATGCTAAGTTTGGCTGTGTGGCATTCATCTAATACTTCTTGCTTAAGATTTCCAACATCTGGAACACAAATTCTTCCATTTAACTGCAATACTCCATGGTTATCTATTTTAAAGCTTGAATTTCTTCCTTCTTCAGTTGCTTTAATGTATTTCTCAAACCATTTATCTTCTCCCTGTTTACTGGCAATTCTTTCCAAAAGAGTTGGAGTTACTACCAAATAAGAAATAATAGCTAGCTTCCTACTTAATACGTCCGCTACTACGTTTGCTTTCCTGGGTGTATATAGAATATCTAGATCATAAGATGCGAGAAATTCTAACCAACGTTGCTATCTCATATTTAAATCCTTCTGGGTGTAAATATACTTCAAAGATTTGTGTTCTGTGAAGAGTTCGAATTTTTCACCCAGCAAATAATGCCTCCATATCTTTAGAGCGAACACAACAGCTAATAATTCTAAGTCATGTGTTGCATAATTCTTCTTATGCGTCTTCAGCTGTCTACTTGCATAAGCAATCACTTTTCCATCTTGCATTAAAACTGCACCAACTCCTTCTCCACAAGCATTTGTATAAACGATCGATCCACTATTTCCATTTATAATTGCTAAAACTAGAGTGGTTGTCAACCTCTTCTTTAGTTCTTGGAATGCTTCTTCACATTTAGGAGTCCAGATAAATTTAGCATCCTTTATTATCAACTTCGTTAGGTGATAGGAAATTTTAGAGAATTCTTGAACGAATCTTCTGTAATATCCTGCCAAACCTAAGAAGCTACGAATCTCTTTAGGAGTTTGTGGCTGCTTCCAATCTTGAATAGCTGCAAATTTCCCTAGATCCACTAAAATTCCATCCCTTGATATTATATGTCCAAGGAATCTTACCTCCTTCTCCCAAAAATAACACTTTGAGAATTTGGCTTTAAGCACATTATTCCTCAATATCTCCAACATAGCTTCTAGATGGATTGTGTGTTCTTCTTCTGACTTTAATTAGATAAAGATATCATCGATAAAGACTAACACGAACTTGTTTAGCACATCTCTAAACACTCTATTCATAAGGTCAACAAAATAAGAGGGTGCATTAGTCAGCCCAAAAGGCATAACCAACCACTCATAGAAATGTTTGGACCTTTGAATGCAGTTAGATGGATGCAATCTTCTGCGATCCTTAACTGATGGAATCCTGTAGTTAGGTCCATTTTAGAGAAAATTCGAGCTCCATGTAACTGGTCAAACAAGTCATCTATTCGGGGCAGAGGATACTTGTTCTTAATAGTTTGCTTATTTAGATCTCTATAGTCTACACAAAATCTCAAAGATCCATCTGACTTAGCCATAAAAACTACTGCCGATCCCCAACCTGAACGGCTAGGTCATATCAATCCTTTCTTTAATAGCTCTTGGGTTTTGTTATTCAACTCATCCCTTTCTTTCGAAGCCATCCTTCTATCTCGTTGTTTAATTGGCATCGTACCAGGAACTAAATCGATACGGAATTCGATTTCTCGATGTGTGGGCAAACTTTTTACTTCTTCAAAGACATCAGCAAATTATTTAACAACAGGTATTGTTTCTAATCCTGTCTGGGATGTATCTAAAGCATAAAGAAAACTATCCCTTCTTGGACTAGGATCTTCACAAGGTATTTCTATGAGTTTCCCTAACTTTGTTTTCACTGCAACCGTTCTTTTCAAACAATCTAGAATAGCTTCGTTTCTAGTTAACCAATCCATACCAAGTAAAATTTCGAATCCAATAAAATCTAAGACGAAAAGATCAAAAGGAAAGTGATGGGGAGGATAGGAAATCGAGGCTTTTTCACAGTGCATACAAAGATTAGTGGAACCTCTTATAGAATTTGTCACGCAGATAAGGTCGTCAACAATTTTAGGTTTAAGTTTCAATTCTTCTATAATTTTTTTAGAAATAAAACTATGAGAAGCTTCGATATCAAATAATACTCTAAATAAAAAATCTTTGATAAAAATATTACCTTCCAACATTCCTTTGCCCTTCACATCTTGGGAGGCTGAAGCCTCATCCTTGATAGCATAAACTTTGGCTTGTTCTCTTGTCTTCATTAGGAGACAATCCTTTATCATGTGCCCTGGTTTATGACAATTATAACAGAGATAATTCTGAACCATAGGAGAGGCAACACTCTGAGCTTTGGGACCCCAACAATTCTTTGCAATATGGCCTTTCTTCTTACAATTGTTACAAGTGATATCTTAAAAGAAGTTCTCTTGAGATCCTCCTTTGGGTTTTCCCTACCACAGCTTCTAGCCATTGAACTTCCTCTTTTTCCAGTTATTGTTGTTGCCTTCTTGTACTACGGGTGGATCTACCTTATCCAAAGCTTCATATCTGTATCCCATGTCTATTAAGTCTACAGATGGTTCTTTCACATGCCCAATCATTCTGACATGGTATTGCTTCTTCATTCCAGAAATAAACTTTTCATTCTTTTTGAAGGGCATATCTATCAATCCAGGCCCAAAACGAGATAATTCGTTAAACTTGTTCGCATACTCCTCAAACGACATCTCCTCCTCTTGTTTAAAATCCATAAAATTCGATAAAGATGAGATTTTCCTGCTTCCGGCATATACTGCTCCTCCGAAACTTTTTTGAATTGTTCCCATGAGAAATTATCTTCTGACTCATTCTGAGTAATAGATTCCCACCAAACTATAGCTCCATCTTATAGTTGCCAAGAAGCTAAGAATCTCTTCTGCTCATCTCGATATTTAGTCCTTTGAAAATTCTTTCACAAGAGCGGATCAAAGCTTGTACTTCAATGATGGTTTCCGTTCCTTTAAAAGGTTTACCGCAAAGGCTGGTATAGTTCTTGCACAAAGTTGCAAAGTTGATTTGGGGTTGTAGCGGAACTACTACTTCCTCGACTACTGTAGCTGCGGGAGTTTGACCATTTGTGGTATTACTTCCTCCCCTACCTCGTACTCTTCTTCCACTCATTTTCTACCATCTATATATAGTAAGAAAAAGATCTTTAGGATATATAGACGGGATATCTTAGGGAATGCTATACAATATGAATATACTTATTTAATTTAAAAGTTTTAATTATGCGCTCTTTCAAACTAAACTCATTCTAGGACGTTACTAACCCTATCTCTAATGAGTCATACCCCCAACAAAGCCAAGGTTCTCACTTAACCTTCAGCTCTGATATCAAATGTGACGAACCGTCTCCTCGACCCTCAGAAATGGACACTAATACATCCACGGTATTCACGTGCCGTAAATCCAAGTGCCGGGGAGGTAGATTATCAGGGGTGTAAAAGAAAATAAAGATAGAAGATAACATAATAACATAATCTCACATCCCATTTAACATTTTAATTATACATAAATGATCAGAGTCAAATACAAATCCAGTGGGATAGTTATAACTATTTATCCGAACATATGCTAGGAAATACATACTACATAACACAGTGGAAAATGGGTAGATATCTACATAAGGTACTTCAGCTCCATAGCTCCAAAATACTTCTCCAAAATGCTCCCCAACATGCTCCAAAATGCTCCTAGGGTATCTTAACTACTTGGCTGCCCGAAAAATAGGGCACCTAGAGTTTAAAGTGAAAAACAAACTTCGGATCAATCATGGGACTGGTGTGAGAACTCAAAGTACGAGATTTTGAAAACAAAAAGGTATCCCATAAGACCACGCCGCATATAAACACGGAACGGGTTTTTACCTTATGATAACCAAAACTCTTTATTTCGTAAATTTGGGGATATTATTTTAATTACTTCCTTTGAAATTTTTTGCAAATAAACTTATTAATCTTAGCCGAAATTGTTACCATAATTAAATTCCAGCATACTAGGTTCTACAAACAAAACTGCAAGTTCTTATTGGAGAATGGATTTATATACAAATGACCAAATGAAGGAACTACCTTCCAATGGGTACACCTCTAGATGGATGTCCCAAGGCACAGAACATCTACCCTCTACCAACAAAAGATCGGCCTACCTCTGTAACTAGATAGTGCCGAATATGTCATCCCCCGATCGTTATCGACCTTTATCTAAGAGCGCTCTTCGTGTACATCCACATTAATTTGCGTCCCGAACGTCATCGTGGGAAGAAATATATCTAGAAGGGGATGATCATACCCTAATTGGGAACGACCTACTTAGCCTTGCTGCATCTAACCTCTTTCGATTATTTCCGGTTTAAGAGGCTCGAGGCAACGATTACCTTTTCACATAGCACATCTTCTTTCACTTAGAATGCCGCATTGCCATTCCACATTCACACGACTGATTTTTATAAACGTATAACTTCCTGAACTTTTAAGGCTTGGGAAAGGGTGTTAAGCTAAGAGAAGGTGTCTTCTCCGCCACCAAACTGATATACTTTTATAGAGATCACTCTTTGTGATTTGGAATGCAAGGTCAGACATTCTTCCATACAAGTTCATTCTGCGACTGAACGAAACAGAAGGTACTTTCCTCGGCCATTACTTGGTGAGAAGTCCTTGTGGTTTTGAAATTTTTCATAACAAAGAGACCGCAGCTACAATATAGTGAATCGGGAGTTTATCTCCAATTAATCAACAAGTAGTCCTTCGTTATTATTCGTCTCAATATCTCCATCTTCAAACATCTTCATTCTTCAAACACGTAAATTGGTCTGAAGTGGTTTTCGGATAGGAATCACCCAAATCCGACCCCGGTTCCTTCGAAATCCAATCATCGATAAAAATGATGTAATTAGATGATTGTTTTTTGATTCATTCATTTTTCTTTACCAAAATATCTTCGAGAGATATATATTTTCAAAATATTATTTTAGTGAATACGGAATCATTTAAACCTCTTTTTTGAATATTTCTTAAATCATTTTTAAAGAGAATCTTTTGAGAAAATAGGATTATATAAATCACTCTACTTTTATTCAATATCAACTTCAGCATTCAACAAGTGCTATGGGCGGAATAACGGTGAGATCACCTTTTATATTCCACGAATATGACAAGTTCCCTCTTCAAATTTTGATAATGAGTATAAGAAGATTATTTCTATAAAATCCAAGTTGAGCATCCGGGCTTTTGTAACAACCCTGTATTTTTCAAATATTTTTAAATTGATTTTTCCAGATTCAAAAGCTTTATTTATGAAAAAGAATAAATTTTGTTATTTTAAGTATAAACTTTGATTTTGATGTGGATTAGAATTCCAAATATGACTAAATTTAATATTTCCAGAAAATGTGAATTTTGGTCAAATAGTCAAACTTTGACTTTTAAATTTAAATTTTAAATATTTGAAATTATAAATTTTATAATTTTTAATATGAAAATAGATTTAATAATATGAATACCGCTTTTCGTTTCATTGAAAACGGAGTCAAAATGTAAAAGTTATGTACATTTCAATTTTGAGTATAAACTGTTTATTTAACAATTTTGTCTATTTTAAATTGTATAAATTACTTTTTCTTTGTTATATTTTATTTTAATATGTGTCAATATGTTAATTTATGTATATTTTCATCTCTAAATATTTTCAAAAATAATAATAGAATTTTTCCAAAATTTACTATGATGATTTCCTATTTTAAAGGCTATTTCCCTATTTTCTGCTATTTTCTTCATTAAAAATTATATGTAAATTAAATTTTTAAATATTTATTTTGTGAATATATTTTTATTTTATGTTATTATTTATGTTTAGAAATATATTACAAGCTCATATGAATTTTTCTAAAATTTATTCTATTCAATTACAAATTTTCTAGACTAGTACTATTTTTAGCTATTTTCTTAATTTAACTTTATATGATTGATAAATATTTATATAAACTATTATATTTTGATAAAATTTCGAAATTTTATCTGGGATTATTTTTTTTTCCAGAAATATAAAGTTATAAAAATAAAATAAAGTAATATGAAAGGCCCTAAACCTTCTATCTTCCTATGGGCTTTTATAGTCCACCTTTTTTACGTTTTAACCTAACTTATCATCAATTAGACATTACTATTCCTCATTCTTTTTGTTTCAGCTGACTTCCTCATATCTTTGACGAATTTCAAAGCTTCTTAACCCTAAAAAAAAGTCATGGCCTCCATCTTGAAAAATTAGGTAAATCCCTCTCTTCTTTCTACTTTTTCTTACTTTTTCTATGCAATTTCGCCTTGCCTTCTCCCTTGATTAAGATCGGCCTCTCCCCCTATTCCACGGCCACCACCTCCTTCCATCTCTTCCCGACCATCACCACCATCTACCCCACCAGATCTGACCATGGCCGAACCCCTTTTGATGGTCAAACCCCTCAAACTACAACCTAGATGCCTAGATCCATGCTTATTTGACCTCTACATGTTCATCCACTTCAACCACCACTCAAACCACCACCATAGCTGCCACCACTCCTCTGACCTGACCATGACACACCCCTCCCCACCTCTGTCCAGTCATGACACATCACAGGCCGAGCCCAATCCCCATGGCCGAGCCCTTGTTTTGACCAAAAACCACCTAGTTGCCTTCAAAACCACATCACCTCCTCATGTACAAACTCCACCTTGTCTTGCCTTGAACCCGAGCTATGTTAGCCCAAACCTGACCCAAAACTTGACCACATCTGAACCACATCAGACCCCAAAGCCATACCAAACAATAGAGAAGGCAAAGCAAAAGACTGCTTAGTCGTATCTCCTTTTATTTCAATGTTATTGCATTTTAAAGTCGTATTGAATTTTGCTGTTTTGATTGTTTGTTTTGGGTTGTACACAAGAGTTGTAGATTGGATTCGCTCTCCACTCAAGTCCGTAGTCTTGTCATCGTGCTTTTGTTTCCATTGTGTCATTGGTTTTGATATCTCCAGCACAAACAGGTGAGTTATTCTCACCAGACAATATGTACCGATATAACTGATAAACCGACACCATTTGAATCTGTACGTATATCAACATATTATATATGCTCATATTATTATCATATGTGTTCACACCTATTATTACACCTGTTATATCATATGTTACTGTTATTTAATGTTATTCTGTTATTTATATCTGTTATCACCATTGCAAGTTCACTGTAGATTAGAATCACTATGGGTTGAAATGGTACATACCCGAACAGACTATAGAATAAGGAAAAATCGTTATGGGCTGAAATGATAGGTCTGAATGGTGTTTATTTATTATATTACTTGGGATTGCGGGTTTGAAATGATAAAACTCGGTTTTTCTTTGTAAACTGCGGATTGAAATGATAGACATCCGTATCACTTAACCTAGGCTAGAAAATTATATATAGACCCGTGGTTTATATATTTTTCTAAAGTTTATAAAATATTTTAAAATTATAAATATTATGATATTTTGATTTAAATTTAAGTAAAATGATTTTTGAAATATTAGTGATTTTTCTATAAATTAAATAATGGATTAAGTAAATGGTAAAGTAGAATTTGAACTATAAGAAAATTTTGGAATTTATGTTTTGTTTTAAAAAGGAAATTTTATGAAGTAAGAAAAATATAATATTTTGATTTAAAAATGTAATTTAAATGATTTTTGTAAAATTATAATGATTTTGAATGAGTTAAAATGTTAAATAAAATGAATGTTTAAGTAAATTTTGAAATATAGCTTAAAATTGAAAATTTTGAATTTTGTTAAAAGTGAAGTTTTATTTAAGTAAATTAAAGGGAAATAAGCTATATTTTGGGAATTTAAACTTATTGGTTAAGTTAAGAATTTAATTTAAGAAATGGAAATTTAATAATTGAATTTAAATAAGGAAATTGTTATTTAATTTGATTTTGTATGGAAATTTGACTTTATAAAATCATACGAATAAATGGTATTTAAATGATTGTTTTTAAGTGTGAAATTATATGATTTTATAAGTTAAAATGATTTATATTAAAAGTTAATTGTTTGTGAAATTGTAATTTAACTCTGAATTTGATTTGACTGCATTTTTGAAATGTAATGTAAATGATATTACAGCATTTTTGTAAATGCTGTAATTGTTTAAATGAACTAAAGGGGTTAATTTGAACTAAAAGCTATTATAGTACTTTGTAAGTGCTATAGTTGATAAAGATAACTAAAGTTTAGTCGAAAATAAAAGAAATCTATTACAGCACTTAAGCACTGTCTTTTGTTAAATAACTGTTTTAAACTATAACTTTACGTAGCATTTTATAAGTGCTACGGAAGCTATATTTTGTTGTTTTAATATATTTTAATGAAAATTAATCTTTGGAAAATGATACAACTTTGGAAATTAAATGTTAAATTTCTAAAGATAATGAAGAGACATTTAAATGGTTTTAAATGGAAGAATTTGATTTTTAATGTTAGTTTAAAATGGTATTTAAATTCAATAAAATGAATGGATTAAATGGTATTTTAAATGAATTAAAATGAATGATGTTTTGAATAATATTTTGATACTTTGAAGTGGATTTGAAATGATATTTGATTTCTGATTTATCTAATTTATTTGATAAATGAATATTTGAAGTATATATTATTTGAGTTTATTTAAATGATATTGGATTTATGAAATGTGGGATATTTAAGCTTTGAAATATACTAAAGATTGAATATTGTATTTTATGGATTAAATCTATATTTGAAATTGATAAGATTTGAAATGGTTGATGATAAACTGAAATTAAATTGAAACTTTGGAAATTGAATACTTGATTTGAAATTATAATAATTACACTTTTAAAAGGTTTAAATGAATTATTTTGATTGGAATATAAATTTTTTAAAGGTGATTTGAAATGATAGTAAATGAACGATATCCTTGAATTTAAAAGGTATTTAAAGTTGAATATTTGGATTTGAACTGATAGGATATTTTATTATACTAAAATGATTTGAAATGAAGTTTTGTAAGGATATGATATTTTATTATATTAAAATGATTTGAAATGAAGTTTTGAAATGATATGAAAATTTAAATATATGGAAATGGTTTGGAATTGATTTAATCTTTATTTTGATAAAGATTTGGAATGATATTCTATTTTGAAGTAAACTGTTTTAAAAGTTATAACCACGGGTTATAATAACGATTGGTTGTTAAAGAGACCGGGATCGGATATGGACATACTCTCTGTCGATACCGAAAAACACTTTGACAACTATGTACGTGGTGGAGTTTCCAGAATGAAGTAGGATGGTGACGACGATCCTAAGGTATATACATGGACCCAACTCCCGTGAGTTGGCATAAGGTGGCTAAAACAGGAGCGATTGACGGACCAAGGAGGTAGCACCTCTTATCGGACACACTTCTTCGATACCATTCTATTACTTGTGATTGATTTGGTGGACACCCTTGATTGGGAGTGTTGTTCGAGGTGGGCGGTAGTGGCTGCTATGCGTCACCACTAGTCCGGATGCGTAACTGGTATATCTACCCTGGCATTGCCTAGTTGTGCCGTGTCACCTACCATATCGAGCTTTACTACGATTATGATTTTAAGATCCGACCACGTTAAGGTTCTCCATCCCCTTAATGCTATTTTCTATATGATTATACTTTACTTATTAGACATTATTATAATAGCGAATATTACTACATAGTAGATATTTTAACGGATCCTTAGAGGATGGGAGGTCCCAAGCATCTTCTAAGTTACTTGTACCTTTATTATAGTTCACTTGAGTTGGTTTACATTATATAAGTTTATATTGTCCTGACTCGAGTGTTTTGTGTTTTGCTTTACGCTCGTGTCAGCCTGAGTTATTCACAGATTTGGATTTCCACTCTCTCGGAGATTTGAATCGCTGGAGATTGTCTGCTTGTCTGGTCCTATCTATTTCTGTTCCGTTGTTCTACTCAGCTTGTACTTGGTTATTGTATTGAGACTTCTGTTGTACTTTATTTCTTCTATTGTATCTTATTTAACTCTGATATATTTACATAGTAGCTTCATGAACTACTATTTCTTTTACTTCCGCTGCATTATTTTACTATGTGTCTGTGATCTGTGATTATTTATTTACTGTATATTCTGAGATTTGCCAAATTTTATTTACAACGCGGTATTTTGAGCAATTCAAGTCCGACATGTGCGGATGCGAATGGTTGAAAATATCGGGTCATTACAGTTGGTATCAGAGCTCTAGTTTTAGGCAAAACTCAGTATATAGAGTAAATTTAATTTTAGAATCACTTTCGTTCGAGCTTGAATTCCTTCTTCTTCAATTCGATTTCCTTTGAATTTTGGAACTTTCCCTGCGGTTCCAAAATCCATTCATGTACCTCAGAAAAATCCACATTGATCTTATTCTTTAAGTCACGGTTGACCCGGTTAAGGTTGCTCGTGATATATATAAGCTTATCCATCTTCCTATTCTGTTATTTAATCATGTCATCCTTGTTTCCAACTTATTTCCAAATCAGAATTTCCTTTGATTTGAGTTAATCATATTTGAATCTCTATCTTTCTTAGAAAATCTATTCATGTATAGTGTATTTGTAAACTAATATTTAAAAATTAAAATGTTTTATATATTGTGTTGTTTGAGTTGTTGATGTTGATTTGGGTTTCCGATCGATTCGTCTGATCAACGCTATCGATAAGATTTCCAAAACACTTTGACAGAACAAACTGACACAATATTATTTTAAAATTTGGTTAATGAAATAAAATTTAGATATATATATATTTATGGAACTTAATAAAATGATTTAAATTGATAGTTTGAAATGGTAATACTTGATTTATCATTTATTGTTCTACAAATGAATCTATAAATAGTTGTTTATAAATTGATTTGGGAACTCAAATGAATTTAAAACGAGAATTTGAGAATTTAAATTTCGATTATTTCGAACTTTGGTTTAAAGTTTTAAAAAAAAGGGATATATTATTTAAAGTATTTTTAAATAGAATTTGTTTCCAAAGAATTTTAAAGTGCTCTTCTCTTTGTCGCTGGAAAATAACTTCGGTGATGATCGCGACATCATCGACGTTCATTTTTGAGTTTCGAAGTTAAGAGACAGTTCTGTAGTCTTGCAATAGTTTTGTTTTGGGGAATTTAATTGATTTGAATTTCTAAAATATGACTTGATTTATAATATATATAGATATATGATTTAAATTTGATTTGATAAGTTATGTACATACATTTATTTATCTCTAAATGGTTTGAAGAAATCGGAAATTTAATTCTTAAATTCAATTATAAAAAGAAAATCAGAAATTTGGATAAATGATTCAAACTTGAGATAATTGAATTGGAAAGTTTTATTTGTATAACATACAATTTCATTCCAATATAACTTACCTAAATTACACAGAAGTTGAATATGAAATTGGATAATATACAATATAAAAAGGATTTTTATAAATAAAATTTGAGTGGTTATAATACATGTTATACACTTGAATTTTTAGTTATAAAAAGATTAACAGAGGTAAATAGAGGAAAAAGGAATTTAAAGAGATTTTATTTAAATAACTTAATAATCAAATTTGATTTAATATGGAACCTTAAGTCTAACCTAGGAATTTTAATAAAGGTTATTTCCTGAAATGAATATGTTGTATAATAAATAATGTATCTTTGAATAGATAAAATAAAATACATTTGAATTAGACATTTTGTAATAAAGTTTATTTAACTTGAATTCATAGTTTAATTGATGTCTAAATGAATAAATGTGTAAAGAAATTTGATTGTTATATTTGCTATGATAAATATTTTATTTATGAAATAGATATGTCTTAAAAAAATGAATAATTATGATTAAATAGTTAAAATGTATTTTAACAACACTAAATTTGATAATTGAGAATTTGGTTTTCAAATGGAATTTTAAGTGTAACTTATTAAAGGAATATCTATTTATGAAATGGGTATTTTAAATAAAGAGTTAGGCTATGTGTAAAATTAAGAGTTAAGTAAAATAGTGAACTTTTGACTTAATAAACGAAGTATAGTTTAATTTGGATATTCCATTCACAAAAGTTTGTTTTAATAAGTCATAAGTTAAATGATATCCAAATGAATATTTCTGAAATTGAACTGATTTGAAATACTAATATATCTACTGTAGCATTTTATAAGTTCTACTATTTTGAAAATACAATGTTTTGGAAATTTTTATAATTGAATGAACTTAGAAATGTTACAACTTTAAAATGAATATTATTTGACCTTGAATTAAAATGGTTTAAATAAAGATTATTTTAAAAAAAGGTGTTATGATTTTCTAAGTATTATGTTCTTTTTTTTTAAAAGAATAACATTTCCAAAGTGTTATGATTTTAGTAGTATGATTTCCAAATGATAAACATCCCTAAATTGTTATGATTTCAAAGCATTATGGTTTCAAATTTATTATCTTATTTTGTTTTTTTTCCAAACTATCTTTTGGTTGTCCTTATTTCTCTTATCTTGTTACAGAATGGGAAGGCTATTGCTTATACCAGTCTATTTAGAAATCTTTCAGTAATCTTTGATAATCTTTGTTACTCATCTGGATCTGAACACTGTTTTTCCATTCATAGACCGTCGGTCAAGTGAAAAGGGAGATTCAGACTCTAGAGGATCTTTTTCGTGCTTATATTCTTGATTTGATCACCTCCATCTTGTTAAACTTACCTATAACAATAGTTATCAGGTGTAATTCAAATCTTCTTATCATCTTGTCTTAATTCTATTTCATTCTATCTTTTTATGTGCTTTCCCGTACCTCATTCCTTTTCTAGAACGAAAAGCTTTGAGTGGGGGAGAGTGTAACAACCCTATATTTTTCAAATATTTTTAAATTGATTTTTTCAGATTCAAAAGCTTTATTTATGAAAAAGAATAAATTTTGTTATTTTAAGTATAAACTTTGATTTTGATGTGGATTAGAATTCCAAATATGACTAAATTTAATATTTCCAGAAAATGTGAATTTTGGTCAAATAGTCAAACTTTGACTTTTAAATTTAAATTTTAAATATTTGAAATTATAAATTTTATCTTTTATTATGAAAATAGATTTAATAACATGAATACTGCTATTTGTTTCATTGAAAACGGAGTCAAAATGTAAAAGTTATGTACATTTCAATTTTGAGTATAAACTGTTTATTTAACAATTTTGTCTATTTTAAATTGTATAAATTACTTTTTCTTTGTTATATTTTATTTTAATATGTGTCAATATGTTAATTTATGTATATTTTCATCTCTAAATATTTTCAAAAATAATAATAGAATTTTTCCAAAATTTACTGTGATGATTTCCTATTTTTAAAGGCTGTTTCCCTATTTTCTGCTATTTTCTTCATTAAAAATTATATGTAAATTAAATTTTTAAATATTTATTTTGTGAATATATTTTTATTTTATGTTATTATTTATATTTAGAAATATATTAAAAGCTCATATGAATTTTTCTAAAATTTATTCTATTCAATTTCAAATTTTCTAGACTAGTACTATTTTTAGCTATTTTCTTAATTTAACTTTATATGATTGATAAATATTTATATAAACTATTATATTTTGATAAAATTTCGAAATTTTATCTGGGATTTTTTTTTCCAGAAATATAAAGTTATAAAAATTTAATAAAGTAATATGAAAGGCCCTAAACCTTCTATCTTCCTATGGGCTTTTATAGTCCACCTTTTTTACCTTTTAACCTAACTTATCATCAATTAGACATTACTATTCCTCATTCTTTTTGTTTCAGCGGACTTCCTCATATCTTTCACGAATTTCAAAGCTTCTTAACCCTAAAAAAAAAGTCATGGCCTCCATCTTGAAAAATTAGGTAAATCCCTCTCTTCTTTCTACTTTTTCTTACTTTTTCTATGCAATTTTGCCTTGCCTTCTCCCTTGATTAAGATCGGCCTCTCCCCCTATTCCATGGCCACCACCTCCTTCCATCTCTTCACGACCATCACCACCATCTACCCCACCAGATCTGACCATGGCCTAACCCCTTTTGATGGTCAAACCCCTCAAACTACAACCTAGATGCCTAGATCCATGCTTATTTGACCTCTACATGTTCATCCACTTCAACCACCACCCAAACCACCACCATAGCCGCCACCACTCCTCTGACCTGATGTAACAACCCTGAGATTGCAATTACCGAATGATGGAGTAAAATTATGATTTTAAGTTAAAAAGGGGCTAAACAAATTTTTGAGAAGTTAAATTTACAATTTGTTTGCAAATTAAAATATTTTGGGTTGAAATGAGGAATTTTTAAATAAAAAGTGATTATAGGCTAATGGGCTAAATAAGACAATTATAAGGTTTTAATTAAAAATAGAATGCTTCTTAGGATTTTGGTTCACATGATAACATTAGAAAATAAACTAAGTCCTAATGGGTTTCTAAAACCCCTTACCATTACCCATTAGCCTAACCCACTCCTTTATAATATCTCAAACCCATTTCGTAACCCTAACCCTCCTCCTCTTCATAAATTCCTAAACCTAAATCTAAGCAAAACTAATGGCCTCCCTTTAGAAGACCCATCTCCATCTCTTCATAATTAGACTTGTTTAATCCTAGCAAGGTAATGCAATCCTAGGCCTAATCACCTTCTAATCTTTATTTTAATCTTTGAAATCTCTTTGTAATCCTTGGTTTTGTTCTCTTTTTAATTATGAAGCTCTCTAATCCACATCCTCTTTGCTTTGGAAAGTTGCACTTGAAGTGTTTGCTTATTTGCTTGATTGGTAGAGGTAATTACTATTGATTAGTAATTAATGCTAGTTGTAATATTGGTAATTACTATTGATTAGTGATTATTGCTAGTTAAAATTTTGGTGAAAATTTATTGTCAAAAACTGAAAAAAAAAACACCCCTAAATCACCTAAAACATCAAATTATGTTGGCTGGAATTGTGCAGGGCTGAAAACAATGCCCTGAGTGCACCAGGACAGACCTGGGCTGCACCCAGACACATTAGGCTAGCCCAGCTGGGCTAGCCAGAGGCAGGCCAGCCCTTGGTGGGCTGGCCGCGAATCATACCCCCCAGCCCGCCCGGGCTGGGGGTTTGCACCCCCTCCCTAGCCCGCCTGGGCTGGGGAATAGGAGACGCGGGTCGAAGCCCGCGTCCCGCCCCAGCCCAGGCGGGCTGGGGATTTCTCAACGTCCCCAGCCCGCCTGGGCTGGGGCATACGGGCGCGGGCCTTGGCCCGCGTCCCATATCCCCAGCCCAGGCGGGCTGGGGCAAGTTACATGTCCCCAGCCCGCCTGGGCTGGGGCATACGGGCGCGGGCCTTGGCCCGCGTCCCATATCCCCAGCCCAGGCGGGCTGGGGCATACGGGCGCGGGCCTTGGCCCGCGTCCCATATCCCCAGCCCAGGCGGGCTGGGGCAGGCTGACGCGGGCCGAAGCCCGCGTCGAAAAAAAAAAATAAAAAGAAAAAAAATAATAATAAATAAATTTTTTTTTTAAACCCTGTTCCAGATTTTTTTTCTCCACTTCGCGATGCCGCCACGATCGCATCCGAAGTCGGAATTCGACGTTTTTGGTCTCGTTGGAAAGGTTGAGTCTCGAACTCCATCTCTGTAAAATTTAGGCATCATCGGCATTCGTTTGGTACTTCGAATTTCGTGTCGAAGTTGAACTCTTGTCGCTGTTTGTAAACAGTGTGAATCTTGTTCTGGGTCCAACTTTGAGACGTCGCTGCTACTTCGTCTCAACTCGGATTCCAGAAATTCTTTATGCATCTTATAGTAGGGATGTTGGACTATATTCCTACCAGTTTTTATGTCATTTGGATTCAGTTTGCTGGTCCAAATAAATTGCCGAACTTGGGTTTGCAGCAGTTTTTGAATGGTCAAACACTTAGAATGAAAATCAAATATCCCTTCTGTTTCCAGCTTTTGAGCGCCACTCCGCGATGCCGCCACGTTCGCATCGGAAGTCGGAATTCGACGTTTTTGGTCTCGTTAGAAAGGTGGAGTTCCGAACTCCATCTCAGGAAAATTTGGACAACATTGGAGTTCGTTTGTTACTTCGAATTTCGTGTCGAAGTTGAACTCTAGTCGCTGTTTGTAAACAGTGTAAATCTTGTTCTGGGTCCAACTTTGAGACGTCGCTGCCACTTCGTCTCAACTCGGAATCCAGAAATTCTTTTTGCATCTTAAATTAGGGATGTTGGACTACATGACTGCAACTTTTCATGACGTTTGGACATAGTTTGCTGGTCCAAATAAATTATCGAACTTGAGTTCACAGCTGTTTTTGAATGGTTACAAACACTTAGAATAGTTTTGATGATTTTCTAGTTTTCGTCGATTTCTTTGAGATTTGTCTCTGGATTTCGTACACGGGCTTTATAAAAAGGTTTTAAAAGGATTTTTCACTCCAAAATGGCTTTTGAAAATTATTATATAATATTATTTTAATTATTAAATTAACTACTCCATAATAGGAGACCTTTCAAAAGACCGTTTTAAAAGTGATTTCGAAAATCAATTATAAATCCGTTTTACACCATTATTTTCTATAATAAAAATCTCACACTCACTTTTAGCACGTCGAGCGAAGTGGAAAGGTGCTTAAACGGTTAGGAAATCTCCGGCCTATGGAAACCGTGTGTATTTTCTTTCCGGTTAATCCTCGACCTATTCGATTGATCGTTTTGACCTTAGGGTCTAGTTTACCGATGATATGAGGTAGACTTTTTATTGTTTGGAGTGTGAGCTTGCTATTGGTTAGGAAACCGTTTAGTGCGAACGTGGGGTATGGGACTCATTGTTAACACTTTACGGGTTCCTCTCCAAGAAGTTAGTGACACATTAGCCTCTGGACGGCCAGTACTGGACCTCTGGGTCACCACGCCTCTGGGCAACCGTCTCTGGACACCTGCTCTATGGAGCAGTTTACTTTTTGGCGTGTGCCTCTGGGCCTTTATCCTTCTGGGAAGGATTTCGCCGTTTCGCGCGTTCCGCATCTGTGCGAGTGATCGATCACAACTTTACAGTACTTGGCAACAACGACTCTGGTCGGTGCACGTGCAAAACTTTTATTATCTGATGATTTTTATATCCATTCGAGTACCGCCATTCGGCGTTGTTTCTATGGAACCATACGATGTAAGTGCGATTACCTTGTGGATCCACAGTGTCTCTGGACACTGCTTTTCAGTGTTTGATTTCATTGACTTTTCAGTATATCCCCATGGCACTTTGGAGCATCGATCTTTGCTTGGGCATTGATCACAGACTCTGGTCACTATTGGGATTATTGCCTATGGGCATCTTTTTATGGCTTTGGCTACGCCGATGATATGAGGCGACTTTATTTATTCTACACTTTGGTGTTGATTTCTCTTTGGAGATTTTTATTGTTTATTGATGATTAGGGATCGTCATTATATTCATGTGGTTCATAATATACTTCTCTTTGGATAAGTACTATTTTATTTATGTACCGCATTATTATATATCTCAGTTATTACTGATTGTTTAGCTAGCCTGACCCGAGTGTTTTCGCTCGGGTCAGACCGAGTTGTTTCAGGTTAGGTCTCTGGACTTAGCTTCTGTGCTTCCGCTTGGACATTATCTGCTATGCTGATAGATAGCGCTTTATTTGTCCACTATTATGCTACTATATTATCATTCAGACTTTGATATGTACATATTTTTGACTCACATGTGTGAGCGGTGGCTTTGTACCCACTTATGATATTTGGATCTGTATTGACGATGTATTTTTCTGGGATTTTATATCTGTTATGTGATTCTGTTCTGTGATGCTATTTCATTATGTTATTATGCTTTGTCCTGATATATCTTTAGCCATTTGTAATTTCGTTATAAGTATTTACCGAATATGTCGAACCACCTGATTGAGAAAAATTTAAATAGATTCCACCTTTCGACGTATTCGGTAGATAGTTATAGCTTGATTACAAATGGTCGCTCCCACTATACTCTATTCTCCGCTTTAACAGACAGTATTACTCCCGTAATACTCTTTGTTACAATGGGTCTCAGAGTGGGGCGTTACACCTGACCACGACACACCCCTCCCCACCTCTGTCCAGTCATGACACATCACAGGCCGAGCCCAATCCCCATGGCCGAGCCCTTGTTTTGACCAAAAACCACCTAGTTGCCTTCAAAACCACATCACCTCCTCATGTACAAACTCCACCTTGTCTTGCCTTGAACCCGAGCTATGTTAGCCCAAACCTGACACAAAACTTGACCACATCTGAACCACATCAGACCCCAAAGCCATACCAAACAATAGAGAAGGCAAAGCAAAAGACTGCGTAGTCGTATCTCCTTTTATTTCAATGTTATTGCATTTTAAAGTTGTATTGAATTTTGCTGTTTTGATTTTTTGTTTTGGGTTGTACACAAGAGTTGTAGATTGGATTCGCTCTCCACTCAAGTCCGTAGTCTTGTCATCGTGCTTTTGTTTCCATTGTGTCATTGGTTTTGATATCTCCAGCACAAAACGGTGAGTTATTCTCACCAGACAATATGTACCGATATAACTGATAAACCGACACCATTTGAATTTGTAACGTATATCAACATGTTATATATGCTCATATTATTATCATATGTGTTCACAACTGTTATTACAGCTGTTATATCATATGTTACTGTTATTTAATGTTATTCTGTTATTTATATTTGTTATCACCATTGCAAGTTCCATGTAGATTAGAATCACTATGGGTTGAAATGATACATACCCGAACGGACTATAGAATAGGGAAAAATCGTTATGGGCTGAAATGATAGGCCTGAATGGTTTTTATTTATTATATTACTTGGGATTGCGGGTTTGAAATGATAAAACTCAGTTTTTCTTTGTAAACTGCGGATTGAAATGATAGACATCTGTATCACTTGACCTAGGCTAGAAAATTATATACAGACCCGTGGTTTATATATTTTTCTAAAATTTATAAAATATTTTAAAATTATAAATATTATGATATTTTGATTTAAATTTAAGTAAAATAATTTTTGAAATATTAGTGATTTTTCTATAAATTAAATAATGGATTAAGTAAATGGTAAAGTAGAATTTGAACTATAAGAAAATTTTGGAATTTATGTTTTGTTTTAAAAAGGAAATTTTATGAAGTAAGAAAAATATAATATTTTGAGTTAAAAATGTAATTTAAATGATTTTTTTAAAATTATAATGATTTTGAATGAGTTAAAATGTTAAATAAAATGAATGTTTAAGTAAATTTTGAAATATAGCTTAAAATTGGAAATTTTGAATTTTGTTAAAAGTGAAGTTTTATTTAAGTAAATTAAAGGGAAATAAGCTATATTTTGGGAATTTAAACTTATTGGTTCAGTTAAGAATTTAATTTAAGAAATGGAAATTTAATAATTGAATTTAAATAAGGAAATTGTTATTTAATTTGATTTTGTATGGAAATTTGACTTTATAAAATCATAACAATAAATGGTATTTAAATGATTGTTTTTAAGTGTGAAATTATATGATTTTATAAGTTAAAATGATTTATATTAAAAGTTAATTGTTTGTGAAATTGTAATTTAACTCTGAATTTGATTTGACTGCATTTTTGAAATGTAATGTAAATGATATTACAACATTTTTGTAAATGCTGTAATTGTTTAAATGAACTAAAGGGGTTAATTTGAACTAAAAGCTATTATAGTACTTTGTAAGTGCTATAGTTGATAAAGATAACTAAAGTTTAGTCGAAAATAAAAGAAATCTATTACAACACTTAAGCATTGTCTTTTGTTAAATAACTGTTTTAAACTATAACTTTACGTAGCATTTTATAAGTGCAACGGAAGCTATATTTTGTTGTTTTAATATATTTTAATGAAAATTAATCTTTGGAAAATGATACAAATTTGGAAATTAAATGTTAAATTTCTAAAGATAATGAAGAGACATTTAAATGGTTTTAAATGGAAGAATTTGATTTTTAATGTGAGTTTAAAATGGTATTTAAATTCAATAAAATGAATGGATTAAATGGTATTTTAAATGAATTAAAATGAATGATGTTTTTAATAATATTTTGATACTTTGAAATGGATTTGAAATGATATTTGATTTCTGGTTTATCTAATTTATTTGATAAATGAATATTTGAAGTATATATTATTTGAGTTTATTTAAATGATATTGGATTTATGAAATGTGGGATATTTAAGCTTTGAAATATACTAAAGATTGAATATTGTATTTTATGGATTAAATCTATATTTGAAATTGATAAGATTTGAAATGGTTGATGATAAACTGAAATTAAATTGAAACTTTGGAAATTGATTACTTGATTTGAAATTATAATAATTACACTTTTAAAATGTTTAAATGAATTATTTTGATTGGAATATAAATTTTTTAAAGGTGATTTGAAATGATAGTAAATGAACGATATCCTTGAATTTAAAAGGTATTTAAAGTTGAATATTTGGATTTGAACTGATAGGATATTTTATTATACTAAAATGATTTGAAATGAAGTTTTGTAAGGATATGATATTTTATTATATTAAAATGATTTGAAATGAAGTTTTGAAATGATATGAAAATTTAAATATATGGAAATGGTTTGGAATTGATTTAATCTTTATTTTGATAAAGATTTGGAATGATATTCTATTTTGAAGTAAACTGTTTTAAAAGTTATAACCACGGGTTATAATAACGATTGGTTGTTAAAGAGACCGGGATCGGATATGGACATACTCTCTGTCGATACCGAAAACCACTTTGACAACTATGTACGTGGTGGAGTTTCCAGAATGAAGTAGGATGGTGACGACGATCCTAAGGTATATACGTGGACCCAACTCCCGTGAGTTGGCATAAGGTGGCTAAAACAGGAGCGATTGACGGACCAAGGAGGTAGCACCTCTTATCAGACACACTTCTTCGATACCATTCTATTACTTGTGATTGATTTGGTGGCCACCCTTGATTGGGAGTGTTGTTCGAGGTGGGCGGTAGTGGCTGCTATGCGTCACCACTAGTCCAGATGCGTAATTGGTATATCTACCTTGGCATTGCCTAGTTGTGCCGTGTCACCTACCATATCGAGCTTTACTACGATTATGATTTTAAGATCCGACCGCGTTAAGGTTCTCCATCCCCTTAACGCTATTTTCTATATGATTATACTTTACTTATTAGACATTATTATAATAGCGAATATTACTACATAGTAGATATTTTAACGAATCCTTAGAGGATGGGCGGTCCCAAGCATCTTCTAAGTTACTTGTACCTTTATTATAGTTTACTTGAGTTGGTTTACATTATATAAGTATATATTGTCTTGACTCGAGTGTTTTGTGTTTTGCTTTACGCTCGGGTTAGCCTGAGTTATTCACAGATTTGGATTTCCACTCTCTCGGAGATTTGAATCGCTGGAGATTGTCTGCTTGACTGGTCCTATCTATTTCTATTCCGTTGTTCTACTTAGCTTGTACTTGGTTATTGTATTGAGACTTCTGTTGTACTTTATTTCTTCTATTGTATCTTATTTAACTCTGATATATTTACATAGTAGCTTCATGAACTACTATTTCTTTTACTTCCGCTGCATTATTTTACTCTGTTTCTGTGATTATTTATTTACTGTATATTCTGAGATTTGCCAAATTTTATTTACAACGCGGTATTTTGAGCAATTCAAGTCCGACATGTGCGGATGCGAATGGTTGAAAATATCGGGTCGTTACAGCTTTCCTTTCGATCTGTTCCACCCCTCGCCTAAAAGAGAAAACTGAGTCCAGCTAAGTTCAAGGCACTGGTTTCTCCATCCCTAACCTTAGTTACACATCTTGTTTTCACTTTTAGATCTCACAGGCGGGACAAATGTAATAGTCGTTTCCGCATACTCAATTTCCCTTTTTAAATCACTTAATTATTTGTTTAACCATTTTTTGAAAAAAAATCAAATTGGTCAATCTCTTCTAAATTCCTTATTATTTACTTAAGAAATTTACAAAGTATTTTGGAAAAGAATTGTTAAGTTTCAACCTTTATTTAAAAAGTTATTGAAAAGCGTTGCGAAAAAGTGTTGCAAATAGTGTTTTAAAAGCTACATTCTTTGAAATGACTTTTATATCATTTAGAAATCCATCTTTTCAACTTAAATCACTTTTAAGACATTTTAAAACATTTTCAGAATTTATTTCATATTTTCAAAACATTTAAAATATCAATTTTAAACTTTGGTCACGTTACTGCAAAAGCGCGAGTTTTCTAGGAAATTGTTTTGGACATATTTTAAAATCTACTTAATAAAATCTTGATTTCCATTTTTTATGAAAGATATGGATATAATAGTCCGGAAAATTCTTATTTCGAACAATTCTGAACTATAATCCACTTCGTATGCTTATTTAAAGCTTTCGACGTTTTTAGCTCATGATTCCCTAAACGCTTGGACTTGGATGGCTCGACTTGGCTTGGGGAAGGCTAGGAGTGCTCGGTCTTGGTTGATGGGGGAAGGTTTGCTTGGATTTGACGATGGAGGCTAGGGCCGTAAGTGGAGGAAGAGAAATGGAGGAGTTTTGAGGTGGTTCAGATGGAGTTCTGTTGATATTTTTTTTTTTTTTGGGAATATCTTGGCATTATTTAATTATGGAAAGAAGCCATTAAAGAGTAGAAGAAAAGCTTAAGAAAGGAAGAAGAAGTTGTGTAAAAAGTGAAGAAAGTGGATGGCTATTTATAGAAAAAGTTTTGGATTAAAATAATATTTTGTAAAGAGACCAAAATACACTTTTCTTAAACTTTAAGCAAGCTAACACTTAACATCATATTTCAAATCATTACTTTATGTCATTTCCACTTAAATATTAAGTAAAGAATATATAATTATGTTTGTTTGATTTGACGTTTACTTTTTGACTTTTATCACACTTTTTGACTTTTATCACACTTTTTGTCTCTTTATGCTTACTTTTTGTTAATTACTTTCTAGAATTTTCTATGTATGTTTACTAAAAGTAAATTTGATTAGTAAATTAATTAATATTTATACTATTTAAATATATGTTCATATATATGAAAATAAAGGTGCAACAACATTGCGACAACTTTAAATCGACAAAACGTTGATTTTTGACAAAATGTTTTACGGTCACATTTTGACGTTTTAGTTAAACTATTTACTTATGTAAACCAAATTTAAAAATAAATTTGTATAATATTATTTAAAAATATAAACACTCATTAATAAATTAAAATAATTTATTAAACCATTTAAACTTATTTTTCTGAAATCAGGATTTTGTCACTTTTGTCGATATAAGCAAATGTTACTATTTTTATGTATATTTCTATTTCCAAATCCTATCTAATATTATTTAAATCATAAAACATTTTATATTTTATATTTAAAATCACTTTAAATGTTATATTTTGAAGTGGTTAAATTTTGGGTCGTTACACTATACCCAACCAAAGCCAAGGTGTTCGCTCAACCTTGGGCTCTAATACCAACAACCCAAATTTTCGACGCTCGAATGTCGACACTAAATACATCCACGGTATTCGTGTGTCGAGCGCCCAAGTGCCGTAAAGACAGAAAGTTATGGTAAAATAAAATGAAAAAGAAATATAACAAGAAAGGAAGAACAAAACATCATATTCTCACAGTGGAACAATAATTTACAATATCAAAGAAACAGCACAAAAGTTGACTCTGAATATTGGATTTTCAAAGTTACAAAAACTAAGTACTATCATCAGCCTGGAGAGCGTTGAATATGCCAGTATATGATTTTTGTTTGATAACAATAAACATATATATATATTCATTTAAATGTATTTGTTATTATACTATTTTATTTTCATAGAATTAAATAAATATTTGCTGAATTAAATAAATAACACAGAATTTAAATTCAAACAGATATTTTATTCAAAATAATATTTTATTACAATTTTGAATAGTACAAATTTGAGCTCTCACTATATATACACAATTTCAATTATAATACAATTTTGATTACATCACAATTTCCATTTACAATGTTCACCTAACTACATTTCACTCATTCACACATATTACTCTTCAGCTCTATTCAACATCTGAGTTATCTGTAAAATACATACCGACGCAGTAAAATTGAAAAAGAAATATTTGTGCAGTGTAAAATAAAATGTGCTTTTGAAAATATTATTTTCCTCGGTTAATTGGGTTGTTCGTCATCATATTTATTTTGAATTCATCATACACGAACAACTTGTGACATGTACAGTGTATCACTATACATGTCACAAGGTCGTGCACACCGATATAAACTTGACAAAACTGCAGGGATATGTGAGCACAAGGTCAAACCCAACCAAATGCTAGGTTCAACCCAAGTGAAATAAAAATAAAGTCACGACATGAGCACAAGGTCAAAACCGAGCTATAAGCTAGATTCAACTCAGGTGTAATACAAAATTGTCAAGTACAAGTGAAATTGCTTGATCATAGCAATCAAGCAACACAACCTCAACAATACAATGGCCATATTCAAAACAACACCAGAACTGGAAACAAAGCAATGCAAAACTTTCAGATGTACTAAAACATGCCAGTGGAACAACAAACCAAAATGATCAGAGCATCATCAATGAACTAAAACTCAAGCCAGTGAAACAAAAGTGCATAGCAACTATACAGGTTGAAACATTCACCAGACCAGCACATGCCTAGGGACAAAAACATAAACAGTTAATTTCAAATGTTAAACAACAAAGACTGGAAGAAACTACAACAAGCCTGGCAACATGAAAGCAAATGCAAACTGCCTCGAATCAATATGACACAGTTACAATATGATCTTAATGCACAAGATCGCAATGAGACAGCAAGCATATGGAATCAAAGTGAAGACTAAAAAAATACAGCAGACTTGATTTCAAGTAAAACAAAAGTCCAGTTACATCACAATGTTATATATACAAATGTACTCGAGACAACCAGACCATATGCATGTGTATACATGATGAACACTGTAACGACCTAATATTTTCAACCATTCGCATCCATTATAAGTGTATAGGTAGACACTTATGCCGGAGTTGAATTGCTCAAAATACCGCGTTGTAAATAAAATTTGGCAAATCTCAGAATATACAGTAAAAAAATATAATCACAGATCACAGACACAGAGTAAAATAATGCAGTGGAAGTAAAAGAAATAGTAGTTCATGAAGCTACAATGTAAATATATCAGAGTTACATAAGATACAACATAAGGAATAAAGTACAACAGAAGTCTCAATACAATAACCAAGTACAGGCTGAATAGAACAACGGAACCGAAGTTGATAGAACAAGACTAGCAGATAATCTCCAGCGATTCAAATCTCCAGAAGGTGGAAATCCAAATCTGTGAATACTCAGGCTGACCCGAGCGTAAAGCAAAACACAAAACACTCGAGTCAGAACAATATATACTTATATAATGTAAACCAACTCAAGTGAACTGTAATAAAGGTTCAAGTAACTTAAAAGATGCTTGGGACCGCCCATCCTCTAAGGATCCGTTAAAATATCTACTATGTAGTAATATTCGCTATTATAATAATGTCTAATAAGTAAAGTATAATCATATAGAAAATAGCGTTAAAGGGATGGAGAACCTTAATGCGGTCGGATCTTAAAATCATAATCGTAGTAAAGCTCGATATGGTAGGTGACACGGCACAACTAGGCAATGCCAGGGTAGATATACCAATTACGCATCCGGACTAGTGGTGACGCATAGCAGCCACTACCGCCCACCTCGAACAACACTCCCAAATCAAGGGTGGCCACCAAATCAATCACAAGTAATAGAATGGTATCGAAGAAGTTTGTCCGATAAGAGGTGCTACCTCCTTGGTCCGTCAATCGCTCCTGTTTTAGCCACCTTATGCCAACTCACGGGAGTTGGGTCCACGTATATACCTTAGGATCGTCGTCATCATCCTACTTCATTCTGGAAACTCCACCGCGTACACAGTTGTCAAAGTGGTTTTCGGTATCGACAGAGAGTATGTCCATATCCGATCCCGGTCTATTTAACAACCAATCGTTATTATAACCTGTGGTTATAACTTTTAAAACAGTTTATACTTCAAAATAGAATATCATTTCAAAACCATATATTTATCAAAATAAAGATTAAATCAATTCCAAACCATTTCCATATATTTAAAATATCATATCATTTCAATATATCAAAATATCATATCTTTCCAAAACTTCATTTCAAATCATTTTAATATATCAAATATCAATCTTTCCAAATCTTCATTACAAATCATTTTAATATAATAAAATATCATATCCTTACAAAACTTCATTTCAAATCATTTTAATATAATAAAATATCATATCCTTACAAAACTTCATTTCAAATCATTTTAATATAATAAAATATCCTATCAGTTCAAATCCAAATAATCAACTTTAAATACCTTTTAAATTCAAAGATATCGTTCATTTACTATCATTTCAAATCACCTTTAAATAGTTTATATTCCAATCAAAATAATTCATTTAACCCTTTTAAAAATGTAATTATTATACTTTCAAATCAAGTATTCAATTTCCAAAGTTTCAAACCATTCTGAGTTCGTTTACTAAGTCAAAAACCCTAATTATTAAAATTTCAGCATTTCACAGCATTTAAAAACAACTGTATTTGAAAACATTTTTAATTCAGCAAAGACAACACTTAAAACTGCTGTTAAAACTCAGTTTTAGTTGAATTATAGTTCAAAATAGAAAAAACAGCATTTCAGAAGTGCTGCGGTAGTTCAGATTTCAAAACAAGGGTTAAATTTGGTTTCAGCAAAGACTGCAGACCATTATAGCATTTCCAGAGAATGTTATAATAGACCTGAGTTCAATATTAGCCTATAAGTTCAATTACAGCAACTACAGCATTTCAGAAATGCTGTAATAGCACTTTTACACAATTTTAGTTCAATTCAGAAACTATAGCATTTCTGAATGCTATTAAAAGTTAATTTCAGATTTTAATGTATTTCCAGCAACTAAATAACTTCAATTTAAAACACATAAACATTTTAAAAATCATATTTTAACATTTAAAATGTTCATTTGAATATCATTTAACATATAACTTTTTCACAATAAATTTCTTATAATTAAATCCAATTTTCAACAATTTACTTAATAAATTTAAGTGTAAAAGTTTCCAATTCTTCACATTTCAACAAATAACTTAACACTTCAAATTTGAATTACCATTTCACAAATTTAACTAAATTTCCAATTTTTATTTAATTAACTTAAACCTTTAATTAAAACCAAATTTCACATTTCCAAGTAAAGTTATATTTTAAAAGATCACTTTTAAACATTCATTTATTTAACCACTTAAACTCATAGAAAAATCAATAATACTTTAATAAATCGCTTAAATTCAAATTTAATCAAATTATCATATTTACCATTTTCCAAATATAATTAAATTTTAATTTTTATTCATATAACTTAAATATCATTTTTAACCAAAATTCCAAATTCCAGACTTAAGTTATATTTCAATAATCCAATTTAACCATTCATTAATTACATTTTTAACTCATAGAAAAATCATAACTTCTTTATTTTAAAACATTTCAAAATCTATTTAAATCAAATTTCATAAATTTATATTTTTAAAATACTTAAAAATATCCAAAAACACTTTATAAAATAACCACGGGCCTGTATATAGTTTTCTAACCTAGGTCAAGTGATACAGATATATATCATTTCAATCCGCAATTTACAAAGAAAAACCGGGTTCTATCCTTTCAAACCCGCAATCCCAAGTTAAAATAAGTTAAATAAAAACCATTCAGGCCTATCATTTCAGCCCATAATGATTTTTCCCTATTCTAAAGTCCGTTCGGGTATGTATCAATTCAACCCATAGTGATTCTAGTCTACAGGGAACTGGCAATGGTGATAACTGATATAAATAACAGAATAACATGAAATACAGTAACATATGATATATCAGGTGTAATAACAAGTGTGAACATCATATGAACATAACATAGTCAAGTATAACATGATAATATATTTCTACAGATTCACAGGATGTCAATTTACTAGTTATATAGGTACATATTGTCTGGTGAGAATAACTCACCTGTTTGTGCTGGAGATATCAAAACCAATGACACAATGGAAACAAAAGCACGATGACAAGACTTGAGTGGAGAGCGAATCCAATCTACAACTCTTGTGTACAACCCAAAACAAACAATCAAAACATCAAAATTCAATACGACTTTAAAATGCAATAACATTGAAATAAAAGGAGATACGACTACGCAGTCTTTTGCTTTGCCTTCTCTATTGTTTGGTATGGCTTTGGGGTCTGATGTGGTTCAGATGTGGTCAAGTTTTGGGTCAGGTTTGGGCTAACATAGCTCGGGTTCAAGGCAAGACAAGGTGGAGTTTGTAAATGAGGAGGTGATGTGGTTTGAAGGCAACTAGGTGGTTTTTAGTCAAAACAAGGGCTCGGCCATGGGGATTGGGCTCGGCCTGTGGTGCACCATGAATGGACAGAGGTGGGAGAGGGTGTGCCGTGGTCAGGTCAGAGGAGTGGTGGCGGCTATGGTGGTGGTTTGGGTGGTGGTTGAAGTGGATGAGCAAAAAGTGGTCAACAAAGCATGGATCTAGGCATCTAGGTTGTATTTGGCAGAGTTTGGCCATCTAGGGGGTTCGGCCTTGGTCATGGCTGGTGGGGTAGATGGTGGTGATGGTCGGGGAGAGATGGTAGGAGGTGGTGGCCGTGGAGCAAGGGGGAAAGCCGCTCCAATCAGGGGAGAAAGCAAAGCAAATTTGGATAGAAAATAGGAGAAAAAGTAGGAAGAAAAGAGGAATTTACCTAATTTTTTTGCAAGATGGAGGCTATGATTTTTTTTTAGGGTTTGAGAAGCTTTGAAACTCGTGAAAATAAGAGGAAGTCGGCTGGTGAAAAATATGAGGGATAGAACGGCAAAAATATAAAAGATGTATTGATTGGAAAAGAAACGGTGGAAGATAAAAGCCCATAGGAAGATATAAAGTTTAAGGCCTTTCAAATTTCTTTTTCTTTTTTTTTATAACTGTATATTTCTGGAAGAAGATAATAATCCCAGGTAAAATTTCGAAATTTGAACAAAATATAATAATTTATATAAATATTTATCAATAATATAAAGTTAAATTAAGAAAATAGCTAAAATAATAAACTAGTCTAGAAATTTGAAATTGAATAGAATAAATTTTAGAAAAATTCATATGAGCTTGTAATATATTTTTAAACATAAATAATAACATAAAATAAAAATATATTCACAAAATAAATATTTAAAATTTAATTTACTTATAATTTTTAATGAAGAAAATAGCAGAAAATAGGAAAACAACCTTTAAAAATGAAAAATAAATACAGTAAATTTTGGAAAAATTCTATTATCATTTTAAAAATATAAAAAGACAAAATATACATAAAAAACATATTAACACATATTAAAACAAAATATAAGAAAGAAAGAGTAATTTATACAATTTAAAATAGACAAAATTGTTAAATAAACAGTTTATACTCAAAATTGAAATGTACATAACTTTTACATTTTAACTCCGTTTTCAACGAAACGAAAAGCAATATTCATGTTATTAAATCTATTTTTATAATAAAAGATAAAATTTAAGATTTTACATAATTTGAATTTGAAGTTTAAAAGTCAAAGTTTGAACAGTTTGACAAGAAATTCACTTTACAGTAAAATATTCAAATTATACTAGTTTAAACTATAAATCACTTAATAATCAACATTTATATTTAAAAATGAAATATTTGAAATAAAATAAGTCTAAAATAATTTAAAATAAAATAAAGTCAAATTTAAATAATATATAAAAATCTAGGGTTGTTACACTCTCCCCCACTCAAAACTTTTCGTCCCCGAAAAGGAATGAGGTACGGGAAAGCACAGAAAAAGATAGAGTGAAATAGGTTTTAGACAAGATGACAAGAAGATTGGAATTACACCTGATAAATATTGTTATAGGTAAGTTTAACAAGATGGAGGTGATCAAATCAAGAATACAAGCACGAAAAAGATCCTCTAGAGGTTGAATCACCCCTTTCACTTGACCGACGGTCTATGAATGGAAAAACAGTGTTCAGATCCGGATGAGTAACAAAGGTTATCAAAGATTACAGAAAGATTTCTAAACAGACTGGTATAAGCAATAGCCTTCCCATTCTGTAACAAGATAAGAGAAATAAGGACAACCAAAAGATAGTTTGAAAAAAAAACAAAATAAGATAATAAATTTGAAACCATAATGCTTTGAAATCATAACAATTTAGGGATGTTTATCATTTGGAAATCATACTACTAAAATCATAACACTTTGGAAATGTTATTCTTTTTTTTTTAAAAAGAACATAATACTTAGAAAATCATAACACCCTTTTTTTTTTAAAATAATATTTATTTAAACCATTTTAATTCAAGGTCAAATAATATTCATTTTAAAGTTGTAACATTTCTAAGTTCATTCAATTATAAAAATTTCCAAAACATTGTATTTTCAAAATAGTAGCACTTATAAAATGCTACAGTAGATATATTAGTATTTCAAATCAGTTCAATTTCAAAAATATTCATTTGGATATCATTTAACTTATGACTTATTAAAACAAACTTTTATGAATGGAATATCCAAATTAAACTATACTTCGTTTATTAAGTCAAAAGTTCACTATTTTACTTAACTCTTAATTTTACACATAGCCTAACTCTTTATTTAAAACACCCATTTCATAAATAGATATTCCTTTAATAAGTTACACTTAAAATTCCATTTGAAAACCAAATTCTCAATTATCAAGTTTTAGTGATGTTAAAATACATTTTAACTATTTAAATCATAATTATTCATTTTTTTATAGACATATCTATTTCATAAATAAAATATTTATCATAGCAAATATAACTGTTGGGCGCATTCTCACCCAGAAGACCTTGCGACCAAGGAGCGTGACTCATCCATCCAGACTCGCCTAAGCCCATCCGGTATTCTCGTCCTCAAAGGCCCATTCGGCAGTAATTCGTTCGGCAGTAATTCGTTCGGCAGTCTTAAGCCAACTCTGAACCGGTCTCCTTCCATCCCACCGAACCAACCAACACCGAACCAGTCTCCTTCCATCCCACCGAACCAGCCAACACCGAACCAGTCTCCTTCCATCCCACCGAACCAGCCAACACCGAACCAGTCTCCTTCCATCCCACCGAACCAGCCAACACCGAACCAGTCTCCTTCCATCCCACCGAACCAACAACAACCGGTCCAACCTACTTCCAAACAGCTACCGGTCCAATCTACACTCCAACCACCTCCGAACCAAGCAACGCCGAACCAAGATATACCAGGCCAGATCGCATCAGCCCAGGCCCATCAGCGACTCTACATATCCTGGACCCCTACCCCTAGCCTCACTCTATAAATAGAGGGGCAGGGGTACAGCAATGGGGACAAGTTTGAGAGCTCAAGCACGGAAGGAACTTTCAAACAACTTTCTTTTACTTGTATCAAAGCTTTGTACTTGTAATCACAACAAAAGAAGAGAAATAACATATAAAGTGGACGTAGGCACATTCTGGCTGAACCACTATAAATCTGCGTGTCTTTTTACAGTTTAGCCCCTGTTTTTCATATATTTGCATAAACCTCCAAAATCACTAAGAACAACATAAGATCTACTAAATCATACAACTTTGAGGTGTTTGTCCATTTTTTGTGCAAACATTTTTGGTGCTTTCACTGAGAACTAGAAGCTCGAAGCTTCAGCTTCATCCGCTTAACAAGTTTTCCTAACAGCATCGTCCGCCACTTGGAAAACATGCCTCCCAAACAGAGAAAAGATGTTAACAAAGGAAAAAACATCGCATCCAGTAGCCTTCCTGATCCAGCTGCCGCGAATCAAATGAATCGTCCTCCTCCAGCAACGGCAACAAATGAAGGACAGGCTAACCCAGCCACTCCTGCCACAGAACAGCCTGCAGCAATTACTAGGGCAGATTTGGACAGAGTTGTTGTTGAAGTAACTAACCGCTTCACGTCCCAGCAGGAAGCCTTGGTGGACCATCTCATGTCACGCTTGAGGGACGCTGAAGAATCCAACCGCAACACTGAATCATGGGGCGAGTCCCAATCTGGAGGATCTCAGAGACAGCAAAGATCTTCCTTCTTCGAAGGAGCTAACGGCAGGAGTAGCCATGGTAGGAGCCGAGACCGAGCTCAGCCCGAAGTTAGGCCTGAGGAAACGTTTGGTGCCGAACCCAACGGGGAAGGTACCGGGCGGAGGTCAACTGCAGCTGAGCCGGTCATGCTGCCTAACCACAGAAACACCAATGAACGGGGCCGAGCTAGAGTTCAGCCCAAAGTTGGACCCGAGGAAGTGCTTAGATCAGAACCCAACAGGGGAAGATCAAGGCAAGGGCCAACTGTAGCTGACCCAAGCATGCTCCCAGAAGATCAAAGGCAGCCACTGGAAAATATGAGGAATGATAGACGATACCATCCCTACAGGTTGTCTGGTCGGAATCAACCCCACAGAACGGAACCAAACTCATTTCTGTCCGCTCCAAATTCTGATGAAAGGATGGCACGCTTATTCAGAGAGTGTGTCCAACGGGAGCAAAGAGATCGAGGGATAGGCGCTAGGGTAACCAGCCCTTTCGCCCGCAATATCGAAATTGCTATCACCCCCCGAGAATGGAAGATGCCAACAATGGAACCCTACAAAGGAACCTCCGATCCCGTTGTACACTTACAGAGGTACACGCAGCATATGCTCATGAGTGGAGCAACAGAGGGAGTGCTGTGCAAATGCTTCCCGCTCTTCTTAGCAGATCTTGCTACCTCCTGGTTCTGTCATCTACCCCAAGGATCCATCAGCTCATGGGAAATGTTGAAAGAAAAATTCATCAGTCAGTTCCGCATTCATGTGGAGCAACCTAAGGACGCTTATTCCTTATCCAGCGTCAAACAGAAACCTGGAGAAAAGCTGCAGCAATACCTAACCAGATTCAACGCCGCAGCAGCCGCAGTTCAAGATGCCGATGAGAAGCTTATCCTAATGGCCCTCTGCAGTGGGGTGCATCCGGACACTAAATTTGCTAGAAGATTGACAAAAGAAAAACCAGCTACTTTACCCGATTTCTTCCATGAAGCCGGGAAATACATGAGGCTTGAGGATGCTGCCATTGAGGGGCAGTCAGGACAGCAAAGTAAGACGACCCATGGCAACGCCCCTGCTGTGGCAAGGGACGTTCGAAGAAATGATTCCAGAGACAATGCTGGGGGCAAGAAAGTAGAGAAACGCCTATATCGGCCAGGACCAAGATTCGACTCTTACACCCCTTTGAACGAGACCGTCGAAAACATCTTCCTTGCCACCCAAGGCGAAGTTAGATACAAACGCCCACCATACAAGAAGGAATCAGATAGCGCACAGAAATCTGGAAAATTCTGCCGCTTCCACGAATCCCACGGACATGATACCAACGAATGCCATCATCTCCGAGATCTGATTGAGGAACACATCAGAAGAAAGAAACTGGAGCGCTATGTAAAAAGTCAAGACAGGACTCCAGCTCCTGCCAATGAAAACCCAAGGCTACCCTCA
Source organism: Allium fistulosum (assembly GCA_030737815.1). Taxonomy (NCBI): domain Eukaryota; kingdom Viridiplantae; phylum Streptophyta; class Magnoliopsida; order Asparagales; family Amaryllidaceae; genus Allium; species Allium fistulosum. Next base: position 933,871,404 of record CM060901.1, on the reverse strand, counting down.
CCAGGGACCGGTAGAGGCGACCGCAACGCTAGCAGCTCTAGTCAAGAGAAGATAGTGGTCCATACCATCTCAGGAGGTCCACACATCGCAGACAGAAGTTGGAAAGAGATGGAAAGATATGGGAAGTCGCTCAGAGACAATAGAGACTGTGTCAATACGGTTATAGAAGAGCGCCACCCAAAGCGGAAAGAAAGTGATGACATCACATTCAGTAAACGCGACCTAGAAGGAAGACAGTACCCTCACATGGATCCCATGGTTATCTCTGCCCGACTCGGTCCCGCCGAAGTTTACCGAATCCTGGTAGACACTGGAAGCTCTGTAAATATCCTGTTCAAACACGCATTCGACAAAATGAGGTTGTCAATGAAGGACGTATCTCCCTGCGATAAACCGCTACACGGTTTCACTGGAGATGCGAAAATGCCCATCGGGCAGCTGGACCTCTTCGTTGAAATTGGAAGCCATCCCCGCTCCGTTGTAAGGAAACAGACGTTTGTGCTGATAGAAAACCATTCGGCCTACAACGCCTTCCTAGGAAGACCAGCCCTATCTGACTTCCAGATTGTCCTAGCCCCGTGGTGCCTGAAAATGAAATTTCCAACAGACAATGGGGTAGGGGAAGTGGAAGGAGACCAAGATATTGCACGAGACTGCTATGTAACCGAACTTCGCAACAACCACAGGAGAGATAAAGGGAAAGGTGTAGAGATTGCCCTCTGCACAAAAAGCCTTGAAGCATAGCAACTAAAGAGAGCCCCTCCTCTTCGATACACCAGCGACCCTTTCAATGAATTAGACCCTAGGGACAAAGAGGAGGAGGCCACCGCCGAGCCTGCAGAGGCTATGGAGTTTATATCTGTAGACAAGCACGACTCAAGTAGGCTACTGAAAATTGGGTCGCAGCTGAAAGCTGAATTGAAGGAACAACTCATTGATTTTCTCCGCCACAACTTGGATGTATTCGCTTGGTCACACGCTGACATGACCGGAATCTCCCCCGACATAGCGTGCCACGCACTAAACATTGATCCTACCAAGGCGCCTGTAAAACAAAAAAAGAGAAGTATGGGGGCAGAGCGATCAGCAGCCCTCGATGAAGAAGTAAAGAATCTACTCGCCAATGACTTCATACGAGAAGCTATTTACCCAGAATGGATCGCCAACCCGGTACTAGTAAAGAAGGCTAATGGGAAGTGGCGGACCTGCATTGACTTCTCCAACCTAAATGACGCCTGCCCAAAGGATTGCTTCCCGCTTCCCAGAATCGACCAACTTGTAGACAGCACAGCCGGGCACGAACTCCTGTCTTTTATGGATGCATACTCAGGATATAACCAAATTCCTATGCATGCTCCCGACCAAGACCACACTAGTTTCATCACCGACCGGGGTTTGTACTGCTACAAAGTGATGCCCTTCGGACTTAAAAATGCAGGAGCCACCTACCAGCGCCTCGTCAACAAGATGTTCGCAGGGCTAATAGGACGAACAATGGAAGTATATGTAGACGACATGCTGGTAAAATCACGGAAAGCCAAAGATCACGTAAGCCACCTGGGCGAAATGTTCCAGGTACTTCGACAGTATGGAATGAAGTTGAATCCACTAAAGTGCTCCTTCGGAGTGTCATCAGGAAAATTCTTAGGATTCATCGTCCATGCCCGAGGGATAGAAGCAAACCCTGAACAAGTCCGAGCATTAAGGGACATCAAGATACCTTACACCCGAAAGGAAATGCAAAGCCTAAATGGAAAAGTGGCTGCCCTAAGCCGATTCATCTCCAAAGCAACGGACAAGTGCGTCCCCTTTTTCGAAGCTCTAAAGAAAGATAAAGGAAAGTTCGAATGGACGGACGAATGCTTGACCGCTTTCCTTAACCTAATCGAACACCTCCAGAAACCACCGGTACTCTCGACCCCAAGCGAAGGCGAAGAATTATACCTATACCTTGCTGTGTCATCTCACGCTCTAAGCGCTGCCTTGGTAAGGGAAGATAACCGCACGCAACGACCAGTTTACTTCGTCAGTAAAAGGTTTACTGGGGCAGAAGTCAGATATCCTAAGCTTGAAAAGTTAGCATACTGTTTACTAATCACTTCACGAAAGCTACGTCATTACTTCCAATCCCATTCCATCAAGGTTCTAACCGATCAACCACTAAGGCAGGTACTCCATCGTCCCGACACTTCCGGGCGACTACTTAAATGGTGTATTGAGCTGAGTCAATATGATATCACCTATCACCCTCGCACCGCCATCAAGGGACAAGCCATGGCTGATTTCATTGCAGAATTCACTACCAACGAGGATAAGGAGCAACTGGAAATAACAGAAGATATCAAGTGGAGTCTCTTTGTGGACGGTGCATCTAACGAACAAGGCTCGGGGGCAGGTGTGGTAATAATCACTCCCAGGGGAAATAAACTGCACTATGCTATAAGGTTGGAGTTCGCTGCCACCAACAACGATGCAGAATACGAAGCAGTAATAGCCGGATTAGAAATTGCTATCGAGATCGGAGCCAATTCTTTGTGTCTTCACAGCGATTCTCAGCTTATTGTTAATCAAATACTAGGGGAATTCCAAGCTCGAGAAGAACGACTCATAGCATATCTAAAGAAGACCAAGTTACTTCTCAGCCGATTGGACCACTACTTAGTCAAACACATCCCTCGGGAAGAGAACCAAGAGGCCGACGAATTGGCAAAGCAAGCAAGTATGAGAGACGTCGCCATCTTCGGGGCAGTAACTGTCTCAAAGCAAATGATCCCAAGTTTTGAGCAAGTGAATCTGATAGCTGCAACCGAAGAAGCAACTTGGATGACTCCCATCCGAGACTACCTACAAAATGGCACACTACCCGACGGGCGTAACGAAGTCAAGAAAATCTTGAGGAAAGCGTCCCGCTACACAATACAAGGAGACATCCTCTATCGGCGCGGGTTCTCTAACCCATTATTAAGGTGTGTCGCCGGAAGGGAAGCCAAGGAAATCTTATCCAACATTCATCAAGGAAGCTGCGGAGATCACACCGGAGGGCAAACGTTAGCAAAAAAGATACTCCGATACGGATATTTCTGGCCCACCTTAAGCAAGGACGCCTTAGATTTCGTCAAGAAGTGTGACAGATGCCAAAAATTTGCTAAGATCCCTCGGCTTCCAACAACCGAGATTACCCAGATGACCAGCCCTTGGCCCTTTGCAGTATGGGGAATTGACTTAATCGGTGAACTGCCAATGGGTCGAGGCGGCGCCAAATATGCTATAGTAGCAGTCGACTATTTCACCAAATGGGTGGAAGCAGAACCTCTAAATAAAGTATCTTCAGCGAAAGTTATCAACTTCTTAATCAAAAATGTTCTGTGCAGGTACGGAGTCCCACTAAAAATCATATCAGACAATGGACTTCAGTTTGACAGCGAGGAATTCGCCAACTGGTGCCAAGAACACGGAATTCACAAAAGCTTCTCATCCGTAGCATATCCCCAAGCAAACGGACAAGTCGAAGCAGTCAACAAAATTCTGAAAACTCTGATCAAAAAGAAGCTCGAAAAGTCAAAGGGCGCTTGGGTGGATGAACTCCCTACGGCACTATGGGCCTACCGCACATCTTTCAGAACATCAACAGGGCACACTCCTTTCTCTTTGGCATACGGATCGGAGGCTATGCTCCCAGTTGAAACCATTGTGCCTTCCCACCGTAGGATCCACTATAACCCAGAAGAAAACGAAGAGCTCCTCAACATGTCTTTGGATCTAGTCGAGGAGAGAAGGAATGATGCAGTCCTAAAAACAGCAGCCCACAAGCAAAAGGTGGCAGCACAATACAACTCCAAAGTCAAGCATCGTACCTTACGAGAAGGGGATCTTGTCCTCAAGCGAATCTTCCCTCGCCCCGGAGCACTAGACCCAATCTGGGATGGACCATATGTAATTCATAAAGATCTCCACAACGGAGCCTATATTTTGTCAACAGTGGACGGAGAGGTGTTCCAGAGGGCATGGAACATCCAACACCTCCGTCGATACTTTTCTTAACTTGTATTGCCCATATGAAGTGAATTAACAAAGAGAATCAGTGGACGTAGGCATTTTTTCGTGCCGAACCACTTTAAAAAAGCCTTGTCTCTTTTTTAACTTGTTCCTTTGTATCTTGGCTGCTTGTTAACTTTATCCTTTTCTGTTGAACAAAATCCTGAGCATATAGCATTTCTATTCAAAGCACTCCACAATGCAACTTCACGTGGACAAGCCCCAACAGGTACTATGCGAATCTATGCCCTCGCCAATGAGACACTTTTGCTCCAGCATCCCTCTGCTGCGGGTTAACTCATTGCTCACGACGGCCCTTAAAGCCAACTGTAATGAGCCAATTATAAGCCACCGAGAAGGCCGACTATAGCCGAGGCAGCTCATTACGGCGTTAGGCTCGCCGGCGACTGTGAACCGATTATAAGCCCCAACATAAGGTGTGGCCAGCCAGGGGCAGTTCACAGTTGACGATCGGCGCCCACGCTAGCCGGCCACAGTAAGTCGAATAATACCCATGAGTACGGGCCATAATGGCCCGGGTAGTTACTGTGCGCGATCTCGGCTCCGGTGTGTCTTAAGTGCGGCTGTGGTAAAAAAGAATTAACTCCCCGCGGAGGCGTAAGATGGGTGACAAATGTCTCCAAGACCCACAGCTAGGGAAAGTGACTACCAAACCCGTTTGCCACGAACTTAAGCACATCGAAGGCCTTCCGTGACTGGAAGTTTTACTATTTCACATATTTCAATTTTACTTAAAAAACTTTCCTCCTATCCTCTATAACAAACCATAAAGTACAGGATGCAGGGTAAGAGATACCCGCCAATGGATGCAGAGATTCACAATCAGATGGCAGGGCAGTCAATTGCTTTCCATGCTTGGTAATACAAGATATTCGAAACTGCCATTTACAAACAGAACATGAAAGGCGGTATTTTCTTCTTTTATGTACAAATGCATGACTATAATTTAATTTTTTCACACCACACGCTAACATTGCAAGTCATGAGATTATGATTTAAAACCAGAATCTGACATCAAACACAATTTAATTACAAGAATATACATAGCTACATTTCCCATACGATATGTCGAAATAGCAACAAATATTCAAGAAACGACAAAATCAACTTGAGCTAAAAAAATTACACGTCAAGAATAATGTTATTACAAGTAGCAAGAATTACAACTTAGAAGTTACTCTACTGTCTTAAGACTAACAAATACAACAATGCCAAGCCTACAAAAAGAATTTTTCAGGTTCAGTCATGGAGCTGGTTGCGTCGAAGTCTTGTCCTTGTTCTTTTGCCCGCCTGTCCGGTCATAAAAAGGATTCATTAGTGATGAGTAACCAAGTTAACAGAAAGACTAGAAAGGAAGACTTACCAGTACTAGCTTCTTGACCATCCTGGTCGTCATCCTCTACCTGCACACCCGCCTCTTCAGCAGCAAGCAGCATACCCTCCTTTACCGCCACTTTCTCCTCCTTGGTGAACTGGGCAGTGACCACATCCATACTGAAGACCGTTCCACCCTCTTTATCTGCATCAGCCTTAGCCTCCTCCAAAGCCCGAAGATATGTCTTGGCCATGACTCTGGGATAATCATCCATCCAAGAGAGGTTACCCTGCTTCCAAGTCCGGAAATACATGTCCTGGAGCATGTCATCCATCATTCCTTCGTTCTCCTCAAACTCCCTCATCCGAGCATCGGAGGCCGACAACCTTTCCACGGCAGCATCTCTCTCCAGTCTGTATCTCGAGCAATCAGCTTGAAGGGACCTCCGCATCACCTCCATCTCTTCCCTCAACTTAGCTTGAGCAAGCTCTGCAGCCTCAAGCTTCTCGGACAATTCCTCCACCTGCTCGAGATCCGCTCTCCGAACCTCATCCACCGTGGTAATAGCCATGTCAATCCGCTCTTTGCAAGCAGCTTCTATTTTCCGCAATTCGGCCCGACTGGCCTCTTCCATGGTTCTCCTTAATCGCCCAGTAGCAGCTTCATGCTGAGAAATCTGGATAGCCTGATCCGCAAGCTGCTTGGCCTGATCCGAGACCACCAATCGAAGTCGGATATTGGCGCTCCCTATCTCCTCTCCGGCCTTAACCAGCCGAGCGTGATGCCCCATCAGCTTCTTGGTCTCCTCTGCCACCCGATCAATATTAGCTTTGGCCTCGTCTCCCATAGTGACTATACGAGTGGTGAGTAGATCGAGGTCTAAGGACTTGGCTTCGTCAAGTACTCGTACCATGGGGTTACGGGGGAGAAGGTGTTCACCAGTAACTTCGTCAAAAGTAATATCCTGAGAACCTGGATCCAGATCAGGATGACCCGCGAATGGATTACGGGCCAAGTCGGGACGGTCGATATGAATAACAGAAGGGTTTCCGGACGGGTGTGGAGAGGGTACAAACTCGCTACCCTCCTCAGTAATATCATGAATAGGCTGAGCCGGAGGCTGAGGACCGAGCGAAGTTTCGGATAAAGGATGACTCCTCTTCCTCTGCTGAATACCCTCTTCGATGACCCCAAGAAGAGGACGGTACCCGACTACATCCCCGGAGCGTTGGGCTGAGGGCTTCGGCTTAGCAGAAATTTTGGAAAGTTTATATTGCTCGAGCCTGTGTCGAAGGTCTGAAGCTTTGGGCGTCTTGCCTGCTCCTGATATAAAGAGCAAGTGTCATAATCTTACATTACTATATGATTCAAGAAACGCGGTAGATTACAAGTTAGAAAAGGAAAAGAAACACAGCTGTGGTTGTACAAACCCTGGGGAGGAGTGGGATACTGCAATAAGTCCTGGATTTCATTCCAGGACGGGAGCGGGTCATAAAATATTCCTAAGTCCCTATCATTAGTGAAGCATGCAGGGGTCAAGAGTTCACCTTGAGTCGTCAGAGCCACCTTGGCCGGAATAGTCGGAGAAGACTCACTTGCACCAGTCCCGGTTTTGTCCGCCTCCCCGGTCTTCTCTACCAAAGCCGGATCATCACCCAACCCCTCAAAAGCTTGACGGAGAGCATCATCCGTCCACTCTTGCATCTCGCCTACTTGCCCAGAAGACAGAGCCCTGGAACCATCACCACCCTGTCCATCGCCACCCTCGTCACCAAGACGCTCAACGTCACTTCCGCCCTCCGCCTCACCTCTTTCCTCCTCCGCGTCTATCTCCCCCTGAGTAAGTGGACAATTGCTGGGAGAAGGACCGTCTGACCTCTTAAGTTTCTTACCTCTAACGGCTGGAGGTTTCGTGAATGGTTTTCTCTTTCCACCCTCTGCCGCAACGCCTCCCTTGGCCTGAGCAGCCGCCCTCTCTTCCGCCGTTTCCCTCAACTTAACTACAGACTGCTGCGGAAGGATCAAGTTATATTCTAGAAGGATCGCATTTCTAATCAAGTAAGCAGATGATCTGTATTTCCCAAGAATGCCTTCTATCTCCGCCGCCGTCTGAACCAGGCGGTCAGTCTCCACAACCGGAAAGCCACCTGTCGCTAGCAAAAATGAGAAAGTATGAGAAGAAGCATCGCAATCAGGATAGAAATTATAAGTAAGAGCATCAACTTACATCCAGAGGTAAAGCGCCGGATGGAGACGGAGTCGTCCCTAACAAAGAACCACTCTTTCTTGAACATGCTGAATTTGGAATAAAGGTCCAGGACCGGCTTGAAGGTCACAGCAGATTCCAAGTTAATATATGGGGACCCCTTCTTGTAGCCCCTTAAATTGTACAAGTACCGGATCTCCCGGTTGGAGGGAGCGCGACCATACTTCCTCCGAAAAATAACGAAAAGGCTCACCAGTATGGCGTAAGAGTTGGGCTGAAGCTGAAATGGGGCCACCTTCAGGTACGTGAGGAAGCTGACTATCCAAGCATTGAGAGGCGGGATAGCACCACACATGCAATGGTACCTGCTATAAGCAAAGTATCCTTCGGGAGGACTGTATGGCATGACTCCTGGACCCGGCAGCAGCATGAGGGCTCTATCAATCCCAAAGGAACGAGATATAACATCGAGTTGCTCCTCTTTGAGAAAGCTAGGAAAGCAGTCAGGCGGGGAATCCAGCAACTCCTGGGGACCATATCCATCCACTAATGACCTCGGGGCGGGCCCATGACGCTCCGATCCTGATTGAGCTGGGGGCACGGCCGAGGACTCTCCTTCACCCCCGGATCTCCTCTTATCTGATCGATTTTCAACTTTTCGAGACATTTATCTGCAATCATGGGAAAAGTATATCGTTAGAATATACAAGCAGCGTAATCTGGAATTTCGCTTGAAAATTCGAAGTATGAAACACATGTTCACTCGATACAAAAGTTCATTCGGCATTCAACGTGAGAGTTCATTCGGCATTCAACGTGAGAGTCCATTCGGCACTCAGCCTATTTGTTCATTCGGCATTCTCATTCGGCATTCTCATCTGAAAATTTTCATTCGGCACGTATAGCACATGCACTTCATTCGGTGTACGCAAAAAAAAAAAAAAAAAAAGAAAAGAAAAAAATATATATCATTCGACTAAGGGAATTGGGTACCTGATTCGGCAACTGAAATGGTTCGGCAAGCTGGGATGATTCGGCAAAGGATCAGGGTTTGATTCGGCTATGTGACTATCTTGGCTTGGCTGTTCGTTCGGTAGAAGGTAATAGAAACCCTGAGCCCTTACTTATAGGCAACTGTAGGCGACCGGACCGTCTGATTCGGCGAACGCATCCAAGACTGCGTCGTCATCTTCTAAACAAAGCGCGGCACATTCCGGCATATGCCCCACTTTGGGGGGCAAATGTTGGGCGCATTCTCACCCAGAAGACCTTGCGACCAAGGAGCGTGACTCATCCATCCAGACTCGCCTAAGCCCATCCGGTATTCTCGTCCTCAAAGGCCCATTCGGCAGTAATTCGTTCGGCAGTAATTCGTTCGGCAGTCTTAAGCCAACTCTGAACCGGTCTCCTTCCATCCCACCGAACCAACCAACACCGAACCAGTCTCCTTCCATCCCACCGAACCAGCCAACACCGAACCAGTCTCCTTCCATCCCACCGAACCAGCCAACACCGAACCAGTCTCCTTCCATCCCACCGAACCAGCCAACACCGAACCAGTCTCCTTCCATCCCACCGAACCAACAACAACCGGTCCAACCTACTTCCAAACAGCTACCGGTCCAATCTACACTCCAACCACCTCCGAACCAAGCAACGCCGAACCAAGATATACCAGGCCAGATCGCATCAGCCCAGGCCCATCAGCGACTCTACATATCCTGGACCCCTACCCCTAGCCTCACTCTATAAATAGAGGGGCAGGGGTACAGCAATGGGGACAAGTTTGAGAGCTCAAGCACGGAAGGAACTTTCAAACAACTTTCTTTTACTTGTATCAAAGCTTTGTACTTGTAATCACAACAAAAGAAGAGAAATAACATATAAAGTGGACGTAGGCACATTCTGGCTGAACCACTATAAATCTGCGTGTCTTTTTACAGTTTAGCCCCTGTTTTTCATATATTTGCATAAACCTCCAAAATCACTAAGAACAACATAAGATCTACTAAATCATACAACTTTGAGGTGTTTGTCCATTTTTTGTGCAAACAATAACAATCAAATTTCTTTACACATTTATTCATTTAGACATCAATTAAACTATGAATTCAAGTTAAATAAACTTTATTACAAAATGTCTAATTCAAATGTATTTTATTTTATCTATTCAAAGATACATTATTTATTATACAACATATTCATTTCAGGAAATAACCTTTATTAAAATTCCTAGGTTAGACTTAAGGTTCCATATTAAATCAAATTTGATTATTAAGTTATTTAAATAAAATCTCTTTAAATTCCCTTTTTCCTCTATTTACCTCTGTTAATCTTTTATAACTAAAATTTAAGTGTATAACATTTATTATAACCACTCAAATTTTATTTAAAAAAAATCCTTTCTATATTGTATATTATCCAATTTCATATTCAACTTCTGTGTAATTTAGGTAAGTTATATTGGAATGAAATTGAGCGTTATACAAATAAAACTTTCCAATTCAATTATCTCAATTTTGAATCATTTATCCAAATTTTTGATTTTTTTTCTTCTTATAATTGAAATTATTCTTCAAGATAAAATTTAAGAATTTGAATCTTCGAACATCTTCAAACCATTTGGAGATAAGTAATTATATATACATAATATGTTAAATCAAATTTAAATCATATATCTATATATATATATTATAAATCAAGTCATATTTTAGAAATTCAAATTAATTAAATTCCCCAAAATAAAGCTGTAGCAAGACTACAGAACAGTCTCTTCACTTCGAAACTCGAAAATGAACGTCGATGATGCTGCAGTCATCACCGAAATTATTTTCCAGCGACAAAGAGAAGAGCACTAAATTTTTAAACTTAAAAATCCTTTAGAAACAAATTTCTACTTGGAAATACTTTAAATAATATATCCTTTTAAAACTTTTAACACAAGGTTTGAATCCATCGGAAATTAAATTCTTAAATTTCTTGTTTTAAATTCATTTCATTTCCCAAATAAATTTATAAACAACTATTTATAAATTCATTTGTAGAACAATAAATGATAAATCAAGTATTATCACTTCAAATTATCAATTTAAATCAATTTATTAAGTTCCATAAATTATATATCAAAATTTATTTCATTAACCAATTTTTTTTTTATATAATATTGTGTCAGTTTGTTCTGTCAAAGTGTTTTAGAAATCCTATCGATAGCGTTGATCAGACGAATCGATCGGAAACCCAAATCAACATCAACAACTCAAACAACACAATATAAAACAAAATATTAATTACAGATTTACAAATACAATTCAAAATGTTTTGAAGGTAGGTTGGAAACAAAAGACAAGATGATTAAATAACAAAGTAGGGAGATGGGTAAGCTTAGATAAGCGGACAACCTTAACCGGGTTAACCATGAGTTAAAGAATAAGATCGATGTGGATTTTCCTGGGACAAATCTACGTTCGATCTCAAGAGATAGAGTTTGGAAAAATAAAAGATATTAGCATCTAAACTAAGGATAAATATAAATCTCTGGTGAATCGATGCTGATTGTAAAGGATTTTCACCCTTTTACAAGAAAATTAGAATATTGGCGAGACCGCCAATTCACTATAAAGATCATTCGAAGTGGAGTTATGGGATACTCCAGAATCAAAAGAAGATGAATAGTGAGGGACAAGAATGGATTTTGGAACCGTAGGGAGCGTTCCAAAATTCAAAGGAAACCGAGTCAAAAGAAAAATGATTCAAGCTCGAATGAAAGTGATTCTGTAACTAAATTTACCTTACATTCTAAGTTTTGCCTCAAAGCCCAAGCTCCGATACCAACTGTAACGACCCGATATTTTCAACCATTCGCATCCATTATAAGTGTATAGGTAGACACTTATGCCGGAGTTGAATTGCTCAAAATACCGCATTGTAAATAAAATTTGGCAAATCTCAGAATATACAGTAAATAAATATAATCACAGATCACAGACACAGAGTAAAATAATGCAGCGGAAGTAAAAGAAATAGTAGTTCATGAAGCTACTATGTAAATATATCAGAGTTACATAAGATACAACATAAGGAATAAAGTACAACAGAAGTATCAATACAATAACCAAGTACAGGCTGAATAGAACAACGGAACCGAAGTTGATAGAACAAGACTAGCAGATAATCTCCAGCGATTCAAATCTCCAGAAGGTGAAAATCCAAATCTGTGAATACTCAGGCTGACCCGAGCGTAAAGCAAAACACAAAACAATTGAGTAAGGACAATATATACTTATATAATGTAAACCAACTCAAGTGAACTGTAATAAAGGTACAAGTAACTTAGAAGATGCTTGGGACCGCCCATCCTCTAAGGATCCATTAAAATATCTACTATGTAGTAATATTCGCTATTATAATAATGTCTAATAAGTAAAGTATAATCATATAGAAAATAGCGTTAAGGGGATGGAGAACCTTAACGCGGTCGGATCTTAAAATCATAATCGTAGTAAAGCTCGATATGGTAGGTGACACGGCACAACTAGGCAATGCCAGGGTAGATATACCAATTACGCATCCGGACTAGTGGTGACGCATAGCAGCCACTACCGCCCACCTCGAACAACACTCCCAATCAAGGGTGGCCACCAAATCAATCACAAGTAATAGAATGGTATCGAAGAAGTGTGTCCGATAAGAGGTGCTACCTCCTTGGTCCGTCAATCGCTCCTGTTTTAGCCACCTTATGCCAAATCACGGGAGTTGGGTCCACGTATATACCTTAGGATCGTCATCACCATTCTACTTCATTCTGGAAACTCCACCGCGTACACCATTGTCAAAGTGGTTTTCGGTATCGATAGAGAGTATGTCCATATCCGATCCCGGTCTCTTTAACAACCAATCATTATTATAACCCGTGGTTATAACTTTTAAAACAGTTTATACTTCAAAATAGAATATCATTTCAAAACCATATATTATTCAAAATAAAGATTAAATCAATTCCAAACCATTTCCATATATTTAAAATATCATATCATTTCAATATATCAAAATATCATATCTTTCCAAAACTTCATTTCAAATCATTTTAATATATCAAATATCAATCTTTCCAAATCTTCATTTCAAATCATTTTAATATGATAAAATATCATATCCTTACAAAACTTCATTCAAATCATTTTAATATAATAAAATATCATATCCTTACAAAACTTCATTTCAAATCATTTTAATATAATAAAATATCCTATCAGTTCAAATCCAAATATTCAACTTTAAATACCTTTTAAATTCAAAGATATCGTTCATTTACTATCATTTCAAATCACCTTTAAATAGTTTATATTCCAATCAAAATAATTCATTTAACCCTTTTAACAGCGTAATTATTATACTTTCAAATCAAGTATTCAATTTCCAAAGTTTCAAACCATTCTGAGTTCGTTTACTAAGTCAAAAACCCTAATTATTAAAATTTTAGTATTTCACAGCATTTAAAAACAACTGCTGCAAGTTATATTTGAAAACATTTTTAATTCAGCAAAGACAGCACTAAAAACTGCTGTTAAAACTCAGTTTTAGTTGAATTATAGTTCAAAACAGAAAAGACAGCATTTCAGAAGTGCTGCGGTAGTTCAGATTTCAAAACAAGGGTTAAATTTGGTTTCAGCAAAGACTGCAGACCATTATAGCATTTCCAGAGAAAGCTATAATAGACCTGAGTTCAATATTAGCCTATAAGTTCAATTACAGCAACTATAGCATTTCAGAAATGCTGTAATAGCTCTTTTTACACAATTTTAGTTCAATTCAGAAACTATAGCATTTCTGAATGCTATTAAAAGTTAATTCCAGATTTTAATGTATTTCCAGCAACTAAATAACTTCAATTTAAAACACATAAACATTTTAAAAATCATATTTTAACATTTAAAATGTTCATTTACATATCATTTAACATATATCTTTTTCACAATAAATTTCTTATAATTAAATCCAATTTTCAACAATTTACTTAATTTAAGTGTAAAAGTTTCCAATTCTTTACATTTCAACAAATAACTTAACACTTCAGATTTAAATTACCATTTCACAAATTTAACTAAATTTCCAAATTTTATTTAATTAACTTAAACCTTTAATTAAAACCAAATTTCACATTTCCAAGTCAAGTTATATTTTAAAAGATCACTTTTAAACATTCATTTATTTAACCACTTAAACTCATAGAAAAATCAATAATACTTTAATAAATCGCTTAAATTCAAATTTAATCAAATTATCATATTTACCATTTTCCAAATATAATTAAATTTTCATTTTTATTCATATAACTTAAATATCATTTTTAACCAAAATTCCAAATTCCAGACTTAAGTTATATTTCAATAATCCAATTTAACCATTCATTAATTACATTTTTAACTCATAGAAAAATCATAACTTCTTTATTTTAAAACATTTCAAAATCTATTTAAATCAAATTTCATAAATTTATATTTTTAAAATACTTAAAAATATCCAAAAACACTTTATAAAATAACCACGGGCCTGTATATAGTTTTCTAACCTAGGTCAAGTGATACAGATATATATCATTTCAATCCGCAATTTACAAAGAAAAACCGGGTTCTATCCTTTCAAACCCGCAATCCCAAGTTAAAATAAGTTAAATAAAAACCATTCAGGCCTATCATTTCAGCCCATAATGATTTTTCCCTATTCTAAAGTCCGTTCGGGTATGTATCAATTCAACCCATAGTGATTCTAGTCTACAGGGAACTGGCAATGGTGATAACTGATATAAATAACAGAATAACATGAAATACAGTAACATATGATATATCAGGTGTAATAACAGGTGTGAACATCATATGAACATAACATAGTCAAGTATAACATGATAATATATTTCTACAGATTCACAGGATGTCAATTTACTAGTTATATAGGTACATATTGTCTGGTGAGAATAACTCACCTGTTTGTGCTGGAGATATCAAAACCAATGACACAATGGAAACAAAAGCACGATGACAAGACTACGGACTTGAGTGGAGAGCGAATCCAATCTACAACTCTTGTGTACAACCCAAAACGAACAATCAAAACATCAAAATTCAATACGACTTTAAAATGCAATAACATTGAAATAAAAGGAGATACGACTACGCAGTCTTTTGCTTTGCCTTCTCTATTGTTTGGTATGGATTTGGGGTCTGATGTGGTTCAGATGTGGTCAAGTTTTGGGTCAGGTTTGGGCTATCATAGCTTGGGTTCAAGGCAAGACAAGGTGGAGTTTGTACATGATGAGGTGATGTGGTTTGAAGGCAACTAGGTGGTTTTTAGTCAAAACAAGGGCTCGGCCATGGGGATTGGGATCGGCATGTGGTGCACCATGACTAGACAGAGGTGGGAGAGGGTGTGCCATGGTCAGGTCAGAGGAGTGGTGGCGGCTATGGTGGTGGTTTGGGTGGTGGTTGAAGTGGATGAGCAAAAAGTGGTCAACAAAGCATGGATCTAGGCATCTAGGTTGTATTTGGAAGAGTTTGGCCATCTAGAGGGTTCGGCCTTGGTCATGGCTGGTGGGGTAGATGGTGGTGATGGTCGGGGAGAGATGGAAGGAGGTGGTGGCCGTGGAGCAAGGGGGAAAGCCGCTCCAATCAGGGGAGAAAGCAAAGCAAATTTGCAAAGAAAATAGGAGAAAAAGTAGGAAGAAAAGAGGAATTTACCTAATTTTTTTGCAAGATGGAGGCCATGATTTTTTTTAGGGTTTGAGAAGCTTTGAAACTTGTGAAAATAAGAGGAAGTCGGCTGGTGAAAAATATGAGGGATAGAACGGCAAAAATATAAAAGATGTATTAATTGGAAAAGAAACGGTGGAAGATAAAAGCCCATAGGAAGATATAAAGTTTAAGGCCTTTCAAATTTCTTTATTTTATTTTATTTATAACTTTATATTTCTGGAAGAAGATAATAATCCCAGGTAAAATTTCGAAATTTGAACAAAATATAATAATTTATATAAATATTTATCAATAATATAAAGTTAAATTAAGAAAATAGCTAAAATAGTAAACTAGTCTAGAAATTTGAAATTGAATAGAATAAATTTTAGAAAAATTCATATGAGCTTATAATATATTTTTAAACATAAATAATAACATAAAATAAAAATATATTCACAAAATAAATATTTAAAATTTAATTTACATATAATTTTTAATGAAGAAAATAGCAGAAAATAGGAAAACAGCCTTTAAAAATGAAAAATAAATACAGTAAATTTTGGAAAAATTCTATTATCATTTTAAAAATATAAAAAGACAAAATATACATAAAAAAACATATTAACACATATTAAAACAAAATATAAGAAAGAAAGAGTAATTTATACAATTTAAAATAGACAAAATTGTTAAATAAACAGTTTATACTCAAAATTGAAATGTACATAACTTTTACATTTTAACTCCGTTTTCAACGAAACAAAAAGCAATATTCATGTTATTAAATCTATTTTTATAATAAAAGATAAAATTTAAGATTTTACATAATTTGAATTTGAAGTTTAAAAGTCAAAGTTTGAACAGTTTGACTAGAAATTCACTTTTTAGTAAAATATTCAAATTATACTAGTTTGAACTATAAATCACTTAATAATCAACATTTATATTTAAAAATGAAAGGTTTGAAATAAAATAAGTCTAAAATAATTTAAAATAAAATAAAGTCAAATTTAAATAATATACAAAAATCTAGGGTTGTTACAAACACGGTTATTCCTAGACCACCGACCACATTCTAACCATCAAACAATACAACCAGATCAGTTTCAATCAACATAGTGTGGACAGAGCACAACCTACATATATACATGCGTGAACACACATGCATACATATTCATATGCAACCAGAATACAGGCTTGTAACGACCCGTATTTTTACGGATCGAAACATCGTAAAACAGTTGACATTTAGTCGTATGGTTGATAAGTTGTCCAGAGTTAAGTCTTAGGTCATATGATGGTTAGGTCGTAGTAGGCGACCTAAGAAGTGGAGCGACTTAAGAGGTTGGAACGACCTAAGCAATTGGGTCGTATGATAGATAAGTCGTAGGTTGAGGCTTAGGTCGTAGACGACTTAAGGAAATAGGCGACTTATAGAAACTGGCGACCTAAGGTAGTGGACGACTTATGAGGTAGACGACCTAAGGAGTTTAGGATAGGTCGTATGGGAGATAGGTCGTGTGATAGCCTAGGTTGTGGGATAGGTTAGGTCGAGTGGACGACCTAAGTATTGGAGCGACCTATAGAATTAGACGACCTAAGGATTTCCGACCTAAGAGTTAGCGACTTATAGGAGGTAGCGAGTTAACGACCTAGGAGATAGGCAGGTTAGCAACCTAAGGAAGTTAGGTCGGCAACGACCTAAGGAGCTGGTGGTAGCAGTGAACGACCTATAGGAATTAGCGACCTAAGGGTTAGCTGGTTAGCGTAGTTAGGTCGTTAGACGACCTAAGGTGTTAGGTCGCGTGAGTGTTAGGTCGTGTATGTGTTAGGTCGCAGGAGCATTAGGTTGCGATAAGGCGGTCTGTTTAGGTCGCAGATTTGTTAGGTCGGAGCTGTTGCTAGGTCGCGTCTCAGTTAAGTCGTAGGTCGTAACTCTGTTGAGTTGTTAGGTCGCGAGGAAGTGTGTCTGTGTTAGGTCGCTGGGTTTTGGCTAAGTGTTAGGTCGTGAGCGACCTAGGAGTTGTTAAGTCGCGAGCGACTTAGGAGTTAAGCCGCTAAGTCGTAAGTCGTAGACAGGTGAGTTTCGATAAGTCGTAAGTCGCGTGGTGATAGGTCGCGCGCCTGCGTTGTGTTAGGACGCAAAGAGTTAGGTCGGAGGGTTTGTTAGGTCATGGAAGGCCTAAGAGTGTGCGACCTAAGGGGATTTCAGCTATAAATAGGAAGGTTTTTCTTCATTTTTGGGATCCGGATTTCGAAGCGACGAAGTGCTGCCATTTTGAGAGCTCGACTTCTACACTTCTTCACTTCTTTTCTCCACTCTAATCTAGTGATTCCTTCCATCCATATCGAAGATCAAATCGAAGATTGAAGAGCTTAGATTGAAGATCTTCATCCATCGAAGAGAGATTTCATCATTTGAAGCGGATTGGTGATAGATCAAGTTAGATCCTTCGCTGTCCAGATCTGAAGTGTGTTGCTTTTGGGTTGTTTAGGTGATTTGGTGAGTGGTGATTATCTCTCACACGGATCCAAAGGAGTATATCGGATCGTTGGCTTGATTTTTGTGTTAAAGTAGTGATTTCCATGCATTTTTGTAAACCTAAGTATAGATCCATATAGATCCATTGCTCATGATGATTTGACATCCATTTTACTACATGTTAACCTATGCAAGTTCATTCATCAAGATTATAGAGATATTGCTCATGTTTTCATGCTTGTTAGACTTTTGACTCTTTATTTACGAAATTGCCATTATTATTATAATTGTCTATTTAGATCATATTTGAATGCTTGTTTACTTGGATTAATGTTTGACTTGATTGATTGCTATGAATTAGATGATTGATGATTTTATTTAGACAAGTTGGTCGAAGATGATTCAAAAGCTAAGAGAAAGGCTCCTGAATTGGGAAAGCTGCTCGTGGCATATGTAGCGGATGATGAAGCTCTTATGCATAGATTCGATGATGATGATGTTGAGATGAAGCTTCGCGAGGATGTGATGAAGCGAGGCATGATATGAGATAGTCTTGGTCTAATCCAGACGGGATCATTCCAAGCATGTTGATGACTCGGTGATATGGTTCGAGTTGAGGATAATGGTTGGCTCGAGAGGCGCTTGAGCTAGTATGAAAATAGTCATCGAGGAGGATGACTAGAAGGCTGGGATCTCATCGTTGTTGAAGGTTCTAGCATGCTCAAAGCAAGAGTACGTTGGGCAGATTCGATAGTCCCTGAAGGCCACTGATTGGTAGTCAAGTACTCTGGGCAGATTCGATAGTCCTAGGCATGGGTCACGACGACGTGCGGGAGTAATGTCTAGAACCGGGGTTTCCATTAGCCCTTGACAGACGACTGAAAGAATGTGCCGGTCATTCAATTAACGGTGGTATCAAAGCAATGATAACAGTGATAGCCAGAGTCATGGATGTTTGGTTGTATCATCACTCGGTCTCAAGAGCGGTATTTTCTGGGTGCTTATCTGATCTTGGTTTAGGCCTTGGGGGTTTGTACTTGGAAAGCATTGCCCTTGACTCGAGTGATAATTGCTTTACTTTAAATTGTATGCTCTGCTATGTTTGCTTCTACTTAGTGTGTGTCTGGGGGCTATCACTGTAGTAAGAGGTGGAGTGGGAGGGTTGTATTCCTATTTCTTTTTCCTTTGTGCTCTTTTGGAATGTTGTTAGTTAATTTACTGCTCACTAAGACTGTTGTCTGACTCAAGGCTTTATGTTTTAACTCTTATTGCCTTGGGTTGTTCGTCCATTTTGGGACGGGTAGACTAGGTAGCAGGTGGCAGGTGCTGTTCTTGATTTCCACGATGCCGATGACGAAGACGAGCTGGAGGCTTGCATATTATTTCTTACTATATGTACTGGATGTTCCGCTGCTTGTATATTCTCTGAGTGTTATGTAGTGAGGCTTGATGTATTGACTGTTCAGATGATTGTATTCAACCATTATGAAGTTTTATTGATGAGATTCTATTCTGTGAAGCTTCACTATATATATATTCTATTCTATTGTATTTTGTCCATGCACTGTGAGTAATACGATAGATTCTGCTGTTTTTAATTTACCCTGACAATCGTCCATGGTCACCTGGCACACTTTACAGCGCATTTTTTCTCTAGGTTCAGTGCAGGGGTCATGGGCGGTCGTCACATTTGGTATCAAAGCATTGGTTAATCGATTTTACCCAACGCTCGCTGACGTAACTACGTATGAGAGACGTAATTGTATTTTGATGGATGATTACTATATATAATATAGTATCTCAGTAGAGTTTGAGTCCTTTAGGCAGTTGTTTCTCTAGATGTGCTAATCATTCCTTTTTATAGATATTGAGAATGAGTCGAAGAGGGAGACCAGCTGCTAGGGAAGGCCGTGCTACTGAAGGGGCTACTAATTATGCTGCTATGTTCAAAGCTATGATGACTTCGATCATGAGAAGGATGCCAGCTCCGGAGCCATCGGTGGATGTTGGAGTTCAAGTTCAAACTCCAAGATCGGTGGATTTTGCTAAGCTGTGTAAGGACTACACTGCTCTTGGAGGAAAGGTTTTCTTGGGGACAGAATCAACCATTGAAGTCCAGAGGTGGATAGATGCTTGTAGAAGTATTTTTGGTGATTTGGGAATTGAGGATGCAACTAAGAGGAGGTTGGCATCAAGACAGCTTCAAGGGAGAGCTTCTGATTGGTGGAACTCTATCACCATTGATACTCCGGAGGAAGAGATTACTTGGGAGCAATTCCAAGCCAGATTTGAAGCTAAGTTCATTTCTACAGCTCAAAAGTCTGTTCTGTTCAAGAAGTTTGTGGAGCTCAAGCAAAATGGAAGACCAGTTCTTGAGTATGTTTCTGAGTTTGAAGCTTTGTCCAAGTATGCCCGATCATATATTGAATCTTCGTATCAGAAGAATGAGAAGTTTGTGACAGGCTTGGACAGTTACCTTGGGAGGCAGTTGGTGGATCATTTGGACGATTCATTTGAGAAGCTTGTGGAGAAAGCTCTCAGGCATGAGAGTCTGTTTCCTAAGGAAGGATCTGTTGTTGCTGTGACCAGGGGAGAGTCTAAACCACAGCAGGGTGGAAACAAGAAGAGGAAGCAGAAGCAGTAGAAGGGTAAGGATGGCCAGAAGAAGCCGAAGGGCGAAGTGACTTGCTACAATTGTCAGCAGAAGGGCCATTTCTCTAAGGATTGTAAGAATCCAAAGGTACCGATGAAGTGTCACAACTGTGACAAGCCGGGGCATATCAGGAAGAATTGTCCAGAACCACGAAAGGACAAGAAGATTGTGCAAGCTTATGCTTTAGGAGTTGTTCCATCATCTTCGAAAGCTCCTACCGCTGAAGAGAAAGGAAAGAGTGTGGTGGTTCAAGGTACTCTTTTCCTATGTGGTGTTCCAGTTAGAGTTCTGTTTGATACTGGGGCGTCGCATTCGTTTGTTTGTAACGAACTTGTAGGCCGGTTGGGTTTAGAACCGGATATTGTTGATAGGCCATTGGCTGTGACTAATCTAGTTGGGGGTTCGTCTTGTTTGTGTATGTTATGCCGTGGTCTGATTGTATCGAGTCATGATTGCTCTTTTGTTTGTGATTGCTTTGTTCTGAACTTTGCGGGGTTCGGAATTATTTTGGGTATGGACTGGCTTAGGAAGTATGCGGCAAAGGTTGATTGTGAAAGGTTGGAAGTGACAGTCGAGAATGTGGAGGGGTGAAAGATTGTGATACGATGTGAGCATGAAGAAGGTGTCTTCATGAGCTTCATGTATTCGCTGGTTGTTCCACGGGATGGACTGTCATCTGTGCCAATCGCTAATGGATTTGAGGATGTCTTTGACGAGGTCAAAGGGTTACCGCCGCATAGAGAGATCGATTTTCGTATAGATCTAGTTGAAGGAGCCAGACCTGTTGTGATGCCTCTTAGGCGGATGGTGCCTAGGGAACAGCAGGAGTTGAGGGTGCAGGTTGATGATCTTTTGCTGAAAGGATTCATTCGGCATAGTGTGTCCGAATGGGGTGCACCAGTTGTGTTTGCAACCAAGACAGATGGGTCATTGAGATTGTGTGTGGATTATCGTGAGCTGAATAAAGTGACTAAGAAGAACAAGTATCCATTGCCGAGGATATATGACTTGTTTGATCAACTTTTCGAGGCTAAGGTGTTTTCTCGGATGGATTTGGCAACGGATTTCACCAGTTGAGAGTGGATAAGGATAGTGTGCCGAAGACTGCTTTTCGGACACCATCAGGTTTCTTTGAGTGGCTGGTAATGCCGTTTGGATTGACTAATGCGCCAGCATATTTTGTGGATCTTATGAATAGAGTGTTCAGAGATCAGTTGAACAAGTTCGTACTTGTGTTTGTGGATGATATTCTGATTTATTCCAGAACTGAAGAAGAGCACAAGACACACTTACGTATTGTTTTGGAAATCTTGCGGAAACATTAGCTGAAGGCTAAGTTTTTGAAGTGTCACTTCTGGAAGAGTGAAGTGAGGTTCTTAGGCCATGTTATCTCTGGAAATGGAATAGCGGTTGATCCCGCTAAGGTGGCAGCAATCCAGGATTGGGTTAGACCTAAGAATGCATCTGATGTGAGAAGTTTTCTTGGATTAGCAGGATATTATCGACGGTTTATCAAAGTCTTCTCCAAGATAGCTGCACCATTAACAGGATTGACGAAGAAGAACCAATTGTTCAGATGGGATGCTAAGTGTGAGCAAGCTTTCGGAATCCTGAAAGAGCGATTGATGAGTGCTCCTCCTGTTTTGACTGTTCCCAGTGGGAATGATGAGATGGTGGTTTACACCGACGCATGTGGTACTAGACTTGGAGCAGTGCTGAAGCAGAGGGATAAAGTTGTTGCATATGCAAGTCGACAACTGAAGCCGCATGAGAGGAATTACCCGACTCATGATTTGGAGTTAGCGGCGATTGTTTTTGCTCTGAAGATGTGGAGACATTATCTTTTGGGAGTTCGATTCGAGTTGTTTACGGATCATAAGTCGTTGAAGTATCTTTTCTCCCAAAAGGATTTGAATCTTCGGCAGCAACGTTGGCTAGAGTTTTTAGCATCATATGATTTTGGTATAGCTTATACTCCGGGAAAAGGTAATGCAGTGGAAGATGCGTTAAGTCGAAGACATGCAGGATTGGGAGCCATGTTTTCAGAATGGAAGAATCTGGAGTATATATTTAGCTGGTTTTGACTTCAGGCTCAGATGTGGATTGGAACCTGAGATGTTGGCAAACTTATCGATAAGACCGACTCTTGTGGAAAGGATTGGAGAAAGCCAAAAGAGAGACGATAAGCTTGTCAAGATTATCCATGATTTGGAATCTGGAATGGACCCAGAAAAGGATAAAGGGTTCGAGGTCGATCGAGAAGGTTGGCTTCGAAAACAAGGACGACTAGTTGTTCCCGATATAGATGAATTGAGGAGTGAAGTTCTGAAGGAAAGTCATCACTCAAAGTTGACAATTCATCCAGGTGGAAATAAGATGTATCGGGATATGAAGAGAACCTATTACTGGGAAGGTATGAAGAAGGATGTTGGAAATTTTATTTCCAAGTGCATGAACTGCCAGTTGGTAAAAGCCGAACAGAAGAAGCCAAGTGGATTGCTTCAGCCACTAGAAGTTCCTACATGGAAGTGGGAGCAAATATCAATGGATTTTATTGATGGACTACCTAGAACAAGAACGGGAAATGAAGGGATCTGGGTCATTGTAGATCGTCTGACTAAAAGTGCAAGATTCATTCCTGTTCGATCGACTAGGACTGCATCTAAGTTGGCAGAGTTGTATGTTAAGTGGATAGTTCGATTCCATGGTATTCCGAAGAGTATAGTGAGCGATCGAGACCCATTGTTCACTAGTGGATTTTGGAAGAGCTTCCAGGAAGTTTTGGGAACCGAGTTGTGTTTGAGTACAGCTTATCACCCCCAAACAGATGGTCAGACTGAGAGAGTCAACCGAGTTTTGGAAGATCTCCTTAGAGCTTGTGTTTTGGATTTCGGAGGATCATGGGAAGATTACCTTCATTTGGTGGAATTTTCATACAACAACAGTTACCAGTCAAGTATTGGTATGGCACCATATGAGGCATTGTATGGAAGACCGTGTAACTCTCCGACATGTTGGTTAGAGACCGGAGAAAAGTTGATGCTTGGGCCTGAGATGATTCGACAGACTTCGGATTGCATAGAGATCATTCGGCAACGAATGAAGGCAGCCCAAGATCGTCAGAAAAGTTATGCCGATAAGCGTCGTAAGGATCTGGAATTCGACGTAGGTGATATGGTCTTTATGAAGATTTCTCCACTGAAGAATGTTATTCGATTCTGGAAGAAAGGAAAATTGACTCCGAGATTTGTTGGACCATTCCCGATCATCGAGCGAATTGGAAAGCTCGCCTACAGATTGGAGTTACCAGAGAAGATGTCGAGTGAGCACAATGTTTTTCATGTATCCTATCTACGGAAGTATGTGCACGACTCGAATACAGTGGTTTATGCTGATAGCTATGAAGATTTTGAAGTTGATCCAGTCGATAAGAGACCTCGTAAGCCGCTTCGTGTTGTGGAAACTGACACGAAACAGCTTAGGAGGAAGGTAGTTAAGTTGCTCAAGATACAATGGAGTGATGATGATAACGACTGTACGTGGGAGGTGGAAGAGAGGATGAAGGCAGCTCATCCTGAACTCTTCAAGGTATGGCCCTAAGATGTCGTGTCATCTCACGATATTGTAACTTGTTCTAGTTTTAGAATTTTGCATGCTAAGCTAGAATTGGATGCATGGTTTGTTGATTGCTATGGATGGTAGGCGTGCAGAATAGTCTTTGATTGCTCTTGTTTATTTGGAATTTCGGGGGCGAAATTCCTAAGGGGGAGAGAATGTAACGACCTGTATTTTTACGGATCGAAACATCGTAAAACAGTTGACATTTGGTCGCATGGTTGATAAGTTGTCCGGAGTTAAGTCTTAGGTCGTATGGTGGTTAGGTCGTAGTAGGCGACCTAAGAAGTGGAGCGACTTAAGAGGTTGGAACGACCTAAGCAATTGGGTCGTATGATAGATAAGTCGTAGGTTGAGGCTTAGGTCGTAGACGACTTAAGGAAATAGGCGACTTATAGAAACTGGCGACCTAAGGTAGTGGACGACTTATGGGGTAGACGACCTAAGGAGTTCAGGATAGGTCGTATGGGAGATAGGTCGTGTGATAGCCTAGGTTGTGGGATAGGTTAGGTCGAGTGGACGACCTAAGTATTGGAGCGACCTATAGAATTAGATGACCGACCTAAGAGTTAGCGACTTATAGGAGGTAGCGAGTTAACGACCTAGGAGATAGGCAGGTTAGCAACCTAAGGAAGTTAGGTCGGCAACGACCTAAGGAGTTGGTGGTAGCAGTGAACGACCTATAGGAATTAGCGACCTAAGGGTTAGCTGGTTAGCGTAGTTAGGTCGTTAGACGACCTAAGGTGTTAGGTCGCGTGAGTGTTAAGTCATGTATGTGTTAGGTCGCAGGAGCGTTAGGTCGCGAAGAGGCGGTCTGTTTAGGTTGCAGATTTGTTAGGTCGGAGCTGTTGCTAGGTCGCGTCTCAGTTAAGTCATAGGTCGTAACTCTGTTGAGTTGTTAGGTCGCGAGGAAGTGTGTCTGCGTTAGGTCGCTGGGTTTTGGCTGAGTGTTAGGTCGTGAGCGACCTAGGAGTTGTTAAGTCACGAGCGACTTAGGAGTTAAGCCGCTAAGTCGTAAGTCGTAGACAAGTGAGTTTCGATAAGTCATAAGTCGCATGGTGATAGGTCGCGCGCCTGCGTTGTGTTAGGTCGCAAAGAGTTAGGTCGGAGGGTTTGTTAGGTCATGGACGACCTAAGAGTGTGCGACCTAAGGGGATTTCAGCTATAAATAGGAAGGTTTTTCTTCATTTTTGGGATCCGGATTTCGAAGCGACGAAGTGCTGCCATTTTGAGAGCTCGACTTCTACACTTCTTCACTTCTTTTCTCCACTCTAATCTAGTGATTCCTTCCATCCATATCGAAGATCAAATCGAAGATTGAAGAGCTTAGATTGAAGATCTTCATCCATCGAAGAGAGATTTCATCATTTGAAGCGGATTGGTGATAGATCAAGTTAGATCCTTCGCTGTCCAGATCTGAAGTGTGTTGCTTTTGGGTTGTTTAGGTGATTTGGTGAGTGGTGATTATCTCTCACACGGATCCAAAGGAGTATATCAGATCGTTGGCTTGATTTTTGTGTTAAAGTAGTGATTTCCATGCATTTTTGTAAACCTAAGTATAGATCCATATAGATCCATTGCTCATGATGATTTGACATCCATTTTACTACATGTTAACCTATGCAAGTTCATTCATCAAGATTATAGAGATATTGCTCATGTTTTCATGCTTGTTAGACTTTTGACTCTTTATTTACGAAATTGCCATTATTATTATAATTGTCTATTTAGATCATATTTGAATGCTTGTTTACTTGGATTAATGTTTGACTTGATTGATTGCTATGAATTAGATGATTGATGATTTTATTTAGACAAGTTGGTCGAAGATGATTCAAAAGCTAAGAGAAAGGCTCCTGAATTGGGAAAGCTGCTCGTGGCATATGTAGCGGATGATGAAGCTCTTATGCATAGATTCGATGATGATGATGTTGAGATGAAGCTTCGCGAGGATGTGATGAAGCGAGGCATGATATGAGATAGTCTTGGTCTAATCCAGACGGGATCATTCCAAGCATGTTGATGACTCGGTGATATGGTTCGAGTTGAGGATAATGGTTGGCTCGAGAGGCGCTTGAGCTAGTATGAAAATAGTCGTCGAGGAGGATGACTAGAAGGCTGGGATCTCATCGTTGTTGAAGGTTCTAGCATGCTCAAAGCAAGAGTACGTTGGGCAGATTCGATAGTCCCTGAAGGCCACTGATTGGTAGTCAAGTACTCTGGGCAGATTCGATAGTCCTAGGCACGGGTCACGACGACGTGCGGGAGTAATGTCTAGAACCGGGGTTTCCATTATCCCTTGACGGACGGCTGAAAGAATGTGCCGGTCATTCAATTAACGGTGGTATCGAAGCAATGATAACAGTGATAGCTAGAGTCATGGATGTTTGGTTGTATCATCACTCGGTCTCAAGAGCGGTATTTTCTGGGTGCTTATCTGATCTTCGTTTAGGCCTTGGGGGTTTGTACTTGGAAAGCATCGCCCTTGACTCGAGTGATAATTGCTTTACTTTAAATTGTATGCTCTGCTATGTTTGCTTCTACTTAGTGTGTGTCTGGGGGCTATCACTGTAGTAAGAGGTGGAGTGGGAGGGTTGTATTCCTATTCCTTTTTCCTTTATGCTCTTTTGGAATGTTGTTAGTTAATTTACTGCTCACTAAGACTGTTGTCTGACTTAAGGCTTTATGTTTTAACTCTTATTGCCTTGGGCTGTTCGTCCATTTTGGGACGGGCATACTAGGTAGCAAGTGGCAGGTGCTGTTCTTGCTTTCCACGATGCTGATGATGAAGACGAGCTGGAGGCTTGCATATTATTTCTTACTATATGTACTGGATGTTCCGCTGCTTGTATATTCTCTGAGTGTTATGTAGTGAGGCTTGATGTATTGACTGTTCAGATGATTGTATTCAACCATTATGAAGTTTTATTGATGAGATTCTATTCTGTGAAGCTTCACTATATATATATTCTATTCTATTGTATTTTGTCCATTCGCTGTGAGTAATACGATAGATTTTGCTGTTTTTAATTTACCCTGACAATCGTCCATGGTCGCCTGGCACACTTTATAGCGCATTTTTTCTCTAGGTTCAGTGCAGGGGTCATGGGCGGTCGTCACAAGGCTACCAATGACAGAAGTGACAATATGGTTGCAATAAAGCAGTGCAACAAAATGGTCAGTACATGAAGCTTCAAATATATAACAGACATCAACACCAAGGAAATGTGCAAACAGTTTTTGAACACACTCAGGCATGAGTATACAGTGAACAGTGAAGTGAAACAAGACCGGACAACATGAAGTACATGTAGCAGTAAACAACATCTATTGATATGCAGTGACAGGATGAACAGTGATCATGCATCAGGTCGAAAATGCTACATGCATGAACACAAGTCAAAGTCAAGTGATTTGAGCTTAAGCAATTATCAGAAGCTCAAAGACATACTGGTACAGAGCAGTACAGTTTCAAATGCAATAATACAGTGAGCAAATCAAGTAACAAAGCAACTATTGGTTACAGTTTTAACAAAGTCAAGGCCGAAATCAATCAGAGCAAAATGAAATTTAACAAGTCGAAGTGGCCGAAGTCAAACCAGAAATTCACGGACCAAATTAGAAATCAGAACCGTGATAATCAAGCAAACTCATGGAGCCATGGTGACCGAGCAACCATAGCAAAGAAATATTCGGAATTGAACTAGTCTAAAGAAATCTCAAGCATTGAAGCATAATCGAATGGCCGAGCTAAAATTGACTGACGAATTCAAAAGATAAATACGAACGTTAATAAAGGGAATCAATCCGTAACCAAAATCATCATCAACATGTATAACATCGAGTTTAAGTAAATTAACTAGTAAAGTAAAGAGCATAAAACGCATACAAAATTCAGTTCGAACTCGATCAAATTGGATCAACCGAAATCATATCACAACTAGAGGATCAATTGTCCATGCCAAACAGAGGAGATAATCACCGTGATTTATCAGATATAGGCAGCGATTCCAATTTCACAGATTCCTAATTACTCGAAGAGGAACGAAGATAGATCGAAGAATCAAGGTAGCCATTTTCACATACGGGCCGAAGAAATAAACAGTGAAATGGGAAATAGAAAAATAAATCATATTTGTTTCTTAGGGCCGGCCTTTTTTATTTGCTTTGGTTTTATTAAGGCTTATATTTAAATTAGGGTTTTGTGTTATTTAGTTGTTTTTTATTTTGTATTTTTGTTTAAAAAAACTTGTGTAAAGTCTAGTCGTGTGACTAGGGGACGAACTACGGTGGTGTAGTTCGAAAATTTGCAACTTAGTGGCTGAGTTGTGGTAGGGTTTTGAGCGTAGAGTTAGGTTAGTCGATAGCGGGTGTCGCGAGTTTACGTATGTAAGTGTGTGACTACTTAATTTCTTGTAGAGACTTTGTGTGCAGCACGTAGGCAGGGTTTTGCCGAAGCTGGGTAAATCTGTGTTGTTCTATTTCTGCTTTTAATATTGTGCTATTATCTGTGCTGCTATTATTCTGCTACTATCAGTGCTGCGATTATTTTATATACTTCAGCATTAAATTTTTATAATTATTAGTATCACCCTATTCACCCCCCTCTAGGGTGAAATCGATCCTACAAGTGGTATCCGAGCTAGGAACAGAAGTCAATTTTTGTTTTAAAATTTAGATTTTTCAAAAAGCCAATTTTTTCTTTAAAAATTTGTTTCTTCAAAAAAAAATTTAAAATTTTTAAATGGCTTCTTTTAATAATGCTTTTGCTGAGGGTCAGTCCATAGTTAGACCACCAATGTTCAATGGTGAATATGCTTACTGGAATAATAGAATGAAAAATTTTCTGAAAACCATTGATGCTTGGAATATTGTTGAGACGGGTTATAGGACACCAACTATAGTGATAGATAATCAGAAAATAAATAAACCGATGGATCAATGGATAGATCTAGAAAATAAACTACAGAATGCTAATGCTAAAGCTATGAATTCTATTATCTGTTCATTAGATCAAATTGAATTTAATCGTGTCTCACATTGTCTAACTGTGCAGGAAATTTGGCATACACTTGAAGTGACTCACGAAGGAACATCTCAAGTCAAAGAATCTCGCCTTGCTATGCTTAGTAGCGAATACGAGAACTTTACAATGGCCAAGGATGAGAATGTCAAAGAGATGTATGGACGACTTTCTAATCTCGTATACAAATCAAAAGCTCTTGGAAAATCATACATAGAGTTGGAAATAGTCCAAAATATCCTCAGAGTCCTTCCACAGAATTTTGAAGCAAAAGTTACTGCTATTCAAGAATCTAAGGAATTGAAACAAATCAAAGTTGAAGAACTCATCGGAAATCTCACCACTTATGAGCTATGAAATTCAAGGAAGAGCATGGAGGAGGTGATACTCGAAAGAAATCGATAGCTCTCAAAGGAACAACGGAGAGTGATGATGATGATGATGATGGAGCAGCTGAGCTGGCGCTATTAATAAAAAGATTCGAAAAGTGGAACCACAAATATGGAAATCCAGCTCTAAATCAACAACTGAAAAAGCAATATAGTCAAAGCACTAGACAAAAGGAGATCATTTGTCACAAGTGCAACAAACCCGGTCATATCAAGCCCAATTATCCACAGAATCGATTCAGCCAAGGAAAGAAACCAAAAAGGAGAAGTTTTGCAGCCACTTGGGATGAAACTGATGAAGATGATAAAAGCACTGGCAGTGAGAGCGAAAAAGCAGATTTGTGCCTTCGAGGTAATATAACTGACAGTGATGATGACGAGCCAAGCGAGGTATCAAAACTTACCCATTCAGAATTACTTATATATTTTCACGAAGTAAATGGTTGTTTCGAAAGACTTAGGGAGAAATACGCTAAAATTGAATCATTAGGAGATACTTTGATAGATTTAAATAAACAGCTTGATCAATTGGTTAAAAACTATCAAAACAAGTGCCCTAAGTGTGAAAAGTGTCCAACGTTCGAAGAAGAAATTAAAAAATCAGAAATTAAAATTAAATCACTTGAAAATGAAATTCTGATTTTGAAAGAAAGTGAAAATACAAGAAGAGAAAATTCTATTAAAAGGTGCACTCAATTATTGAATGAAAATGAATCCCTCAAAACACAAGTCCAACAATTGTCTACGACATTAAGAAAATTTTCAAAAGGAGAAAGATCGTTAAATATGCTGTTAGGGAAACAGACAGTTAATACTATTAGACAAGGACTTGGGTATAATCAATCTGAAAGTGTTACAAGCAAAATTAATCAAGTCAAATCCGAGTGCACAATTTATAGAAAAATTGGACACACTCAAAACATTTGCTGGTATAGACCCAAACACGTGAAAACAATTCCAATTTGGGTTCCCAAAGGCACAAATGTAAAATCCCTTAAAGTTAAACAAATCTGGGTGCCAAAAGGAACAAATATAAATTCTCTTGGGTCTACTCAAACGTATTTTTCAAAATCTTTTGCCACTAACAACCATGGACATATAAAAACAAATAGGTCATAAATTTTTTTCTCGTGTAGGTGTGGTGGCAGGGTAAGGAACAACAACAGTTTACTTAGATTCTGGCTGTTCCAGGCACACGATGGGCGACAAATCAAAGTTCCTTAGCCTAGTACAAAGGTGGTAGAATCACAATGGGCAACAACGAAAAATTATCATAAAGGTAAAATAGGTAATGGTACATCTATCTTGAATGATATATTAAATGTGATAATCTGCACCATAATCTGAATTAAATCAGCCAGTTATGTGAAATGAATGTTGATTTTGATTCCGACTTATTCAAAATTGTTGACCAATTATTATTTTTATGCCGAGAACACTATAAGTACCTCTAGAATCTCTGGACTAGTTCATATAGATTTGTTTGGATTAATGATGATGCTTTAGTGATTGCTGATTACTCATGATACGAGTGGATATATTTGCTTATTTTACTGCTTTTGGATCTGATACTATGTTCACTATTTTATTATTTGCACGGCTTCAATTCAATTTCATTTAAAAGCTGTTAAAAATGATTTTAAGATATTTTGTTGCACACTTCATGGTCTGGTCTATGACATCAATCTAATGATAATCTTGAGTCAAAGGGATATTTAGATGCAGATAACACTGGTAATCTAGTTGATAGAAAAATTACTAGTGGAACGTGATTTATGCTGAGACATTCATTAGATGCATCATATTTTCAAAGAAAATATCTCCATAATTTTCATATCAACTGATTTTAAGTTAGCAGACATTTTTCTTATAAAACCCCTTCTAGAAAATCATTTTTTGTTGACATTGTTTCAGATTAGTCATTTTAGAAAATTTGATAATTATTCTTAGATTTGATCTTAAATGACTATATTAACTAATCTGACTCCTTACTGATTATCAAAAAGATAAATAGTGATTGAAAAAGTGATGAGTGTTGATATTAATCATATATATTATAACTTGAGACAGTATATTAGTAAATTTCTTTAGAAATTTAAATATGAGTTATAAAAACTTTTTGTTGGTAAAAATTCCATGATCATCTCTATTTCTATCATATTTCTAACAACCATCACTCATCCAAATCCAATATAGTATGTCAATATGTGGTATTTTAAACGGGAAATCATTCATTTTTCAATTTATTATATTTTTAGCAATAAAAACATCCAAAGTATTCACTCTCATTTAAAAGTCCTCACAGTATGCATGTATGGAACACATATCAAAATTAATTATTAAATAAACAAGTTGATTCTAATCCCATTTAAAAGTCCTCACGGTTATGCGTGGTTAGAAGATACTTAAATTCATTTTTTTATAAAAATTTGGAATACTACTAATCTCATTTAAAAGTCCTAATGGGTATGCATGGTTAGTAGATATTCAAATTCCTGATATAAATATACCACAAATAGACACAACTACATGGTTTTATATGATGACATCATCCCTATCATTCTAAAGTGGAATATGCGTCAAACAGAGTATTTATGATTTTTGTTTGATTTTTTATTGAAATTTAATATTTATACTCAATTGGGTATTAATGTTGTATTAATGTCTATCACTTCAAATCTATTTTCCTAACACTATTACTCTTTTGCTGATAACAAAAGGGGGAGAGAAAAGTTAAGATTTTGGCAAATAAAGGTCAAATATTATATTTTCTATTTTCTATTTGCATCTAGGTTCATTTGCATATTTTTATTTATTCTCATGCATATATGAAGGGGGAGCTTTGTTGTAGAGTGGGAGCATTCAAATAGGGGGAGCAAATTGAATGATCAAATACATTTAATAAATTCAAAAGCTTAAATATATGTTTGTTATCATCAAAAGGAGGAGATTGTTGAATATGCCAGTATATGATTTTTGTTTGATGATAATAAGCATATATATATATATATTCATTTAAATGTATTTGTTATTGTACTGTTTTATCTTCACAGAATTAAATAAATATTTGCTGAATAAAATAAATAACACACAATTAAATTCAAAACGATATTTTATTCAAACAAATACTTTATTACAATTTTGAATAGTACAAATTTGAGCTCTCACTATATATACATAATTTCAATTACAATAAAATTTTGATTACATCACAATTTTCCATTTACAATGTTCACCTCACTAAATTTCACTCATTCACTTGTATTACTCTTCAACTCTATTCCAGATTGAATCCAGCATCTTAGTTATCTGCAAAGTACACACTGACGCAGCAAAATTGAATAAGAAATATTTGTGCAGTGTAAAATAAAATGTGCTTTTGAAAATATTATTTGCCTCAGTTATTTGGGTTGTTCGTCATCATATTTATTTTGAATTCATCATACACGAACAGCTTGTGACATGCACAGTGTATCATTGTACATGTCACAAGGCCGTGCAGACCGATATACACTTGACCAAACTATAGGGACAGGTGAGCGCAAGGTCAAACCCAACAAAAAGCTAGGTTCAACTCAAGTGCAATAAAAATAAAGTCACGACATGAGCACAAGGTCAAAACTGAGCTATAAGCTGGATTCAACTCAGGTGCAATACAAAATTGTCAAGTACAAGTGAAAATGCTCGATCATAGCAATCAAGCAACACAGTCTCAACAGTACAATGGCCATGTTCAAAACAACACTAGAACTGGAAACAAAGCAATGCAAAACTTTCAGATGTACTAACGCATGCCAGTGGAACAACAAACCAAATGGATCAAAGCATCATCAATGAACTGAAACTCAAGCCAGTGAAACAAAAGTGCACAGCAACTACACAGGTTGAAACATTCACCAGACCAGTACATGCCCAGGGACAAAGACATAAACAATCAAGTTCAAATGTCAAACAACAAAGACTGGAAGAAACTACAACAAGCTTGGCAACATGAAAGCAAATGCAAACTGCCTCGAAGCAATATGACACAGTTATAATATGAACTCAATGCACAAGATCGTAATGAGACAGCAAGCACATGGAATCAAAGTGCAAACTTACAAAACACACCAGACTTGATTTCAAGTAAAACAAAAGTCCAGTTACATCGCAAGATCATATATACAAATGTACTCGAGACAACCAGACTATATGCATGTGTATACATGATGAACACAGTTGTGCCTAGACCACTGACCACATTCTAACCATCAAACAATACAACCAGATCAGTTTCAATCAACATAGTGTGGACAGAGCACAACCTACATATATACATGCGTGAACACACATATATTTGAACACACATGTATACATATTCATATGCAACCAGAATACATGCTACCAAGGACAGAAGTGACAATATGGTTGCAGTAAAGCAGTGCAACAAAATGGTCAGTACATGAAGCTTCAAACATATAACAGACATCAACACCAAGGAAATGTGCAAACAGTTTTTGAACACACTCATGCATGAATATACAGTGAACAGTGAAGTGAAACAAGACAGGACAACATGAAGTACATGAAGCAGTAAACAACAAGTATTGATATACAGTGACAGGATGAACAGTGATCATGCATCAGGTCGAAAATGCTACAGGCATGAACACAAGTCAAAATCAAGTGATTCAAGCTTAAGCAATTATCAAAAGCTCAAAGACATAATGGTACAGAGTATTACAGTTTCAAATGCAAAAATACAGTGACCAAATCAAGCAACAAAGCTACTATTGATTACAGTTTTAACAAAGTCAAGGCCGAAATCAATCAGAGCAAAATGAAATTTAACAAGTCGAAGTGGCCGAAGTCAAACCAGAAATTCACGAACCAAATTAGAAATCAAAACCGTGATAATATGCAAACTCATGGAGCCGTTGTGACCAAGAAACCATAGAATGGAATATTCGGAATTGAACTAGTCTAAAGAAATCTCAAGCATTCAAGCATAATCGAATGGCGGAGCTAAAATTGACTGACGAATTCAAAAGATAAATATGAACGTTAATAAAGGGAATCAATCCCTATTTAACCAAAATCATCATCGGCATGTATAGCATCGAGTTCAAGTAAATTAACTAGTAAAGCAAAGAGCATAAAACACACACCAATTCAGTTCAAACTCGATCAAATTGGATCGACCGAAATCATTTCACAGCTAGAGGATCAATTGTCCAAGCCAAACAGAGGAGATAATCACCGTGATTGATCAGATACAAGCAGCGATTCCAATTTCACAAAACCCTAATTACTCGAAGAGGAATGAAGATAGATCGAAGAATCAAGGCATCCATTTTCACATACGGGCTGAAGCAATAAACAGTGAAAAGGGAAATAGGAAAATAAATCATATTTGTTTCTTAGGGCCGGCCTTTTTTATTTTCTTTGGTTTTATTAAGGCTTATATTTAAATTAGGGTTTTGTATTTTCTAGTTGCTTTTATTTTGTATTTTTTTTAAAAAAAACTTGTGTAAAGTCTAGTCATGTGACTAGGGGATGAACTACGGTGGTGTAGTTCGAGAATTCGCAACTCGGTGGCTGAGTTGTGGCAGGGTTTTGAGCGTAGAGTTAGGTTAGTCGATAGCGGGTGTCATGAGTTTACGTGTGTAAGCGTCTGACTACTTAATTTCTAGTATAAACCTTGGGGGAAGCACGTAGGCAAGGTTTTCCGAAGCTGGGTAAATCTGTGTTGTTCTATTTTTGCATTTAATATTCTATTGTTATCTATGCTGCTATTATTCTGCTACTATTGGTGCTGCGATTATTTTATATACTTCAGCATTAAATTTTTATAGTTATTAGTATCACCCTATTCACCCCCCCCTCTAGGGTGAAATCGATCCTACAGACAGTTATAACTGCATGTCCTTAATACGTTGATATATGCACATAGCTAAAACGGAACAACTAAAATAGAAATAGATAGATAATGAAGGCCTTCAGCTCATTTTCTAAGCTTTGAAGTGTCCAAGGTAAAACCTGATACTCAGCTTACTCGAGAGAGTACATGAGGAATTTAGGGAAAAAACCAAGCGTCAAACATAGTCTGGTATGAGAAAACTCGATATACATGCAACATGTAACAATAACTATTGAGACCGTACGGATTCCTGTAATAGTTTTCCCCTCAAAAGAAACCAACCATTTATTATGTTTAATATAGTGGTATGATAGATACTGTCTAGGGAGTAGAATATAAATCATATCAAATAGCTGTAATGCTTACATTGGTCACACCATAACATATTAAGGTTACACTCAAAACAGCTAAGGTATCTGTAGCAACATTCCAAAATGTTACTATAGATATTAACTTTCTGAATTTATGGGGCCCACAATGTAGAGCATATTTGATTTTTTAATAAAAATACATTTTTATTTAATAAAATGCTATTGCATAGAATTTGATAATTAAACAGTAATTTATTTAAATAAATATTTTATTTCAACATTTGAAATAGTACAAATTTCTGACTCCACTATTTTACAATTCAATGATATATAACACTGATATTCACATATACAAATATTCCTCACTACATCACTCAGTTCACTCATTACATATGCAGTTTCAATTTATACAGACACCGACACTAACAAATATATGACGAGCCGAAGGCGAGCTGAGAAGCGGGTCCGGGCGCAGCGCCGGCGGAGGTCCGGGGCACCGCCCGATTCATCCGATTTCGGAAGATCGAGCCTTCTTTGAAACGACGTAAAATGATGCACAAATGAACACCTCCTGCGAATTTGAACACCTCCTCGATTGACTTTTGCAACTCTTTCATGGCTTCTTCTAAATCATCCGACCTTTTCCCAG
Source organism: Allium fistulosum (assembly GCA_030737815.1). Classification (NCBI taxonomy): domain Eukaryota; kingdom Viridiplantae; phylum Streptophyta; class Magnoliopsida; order Asparagales; family Amaryllidaceae; genus Allium; species Allium fistulosum. The sequence goes on along the minus strand of CM060901.1, from coordinate 933,835,079 downwards.
CCATCATTCTTAGCAAATTGTTGAGTGAAAACTGAAATAACCTTGCTTTTAGCTCTGCCTTGGTAAAAGACCTGAAACCATGATAAATAAAAATTGACATTTCATCAAACATGTTGCGTGTTAATAAGTAATACATTACCCTTCTGAATTGGAATCACAAGAAAGCTTCTGAATGAGCTCACGGAATTCGGCAGCACGAACCTCTACACTGCCACCATCCACTCCCCAAACTGCTGCAACTTGCATCCCCTACAGCCCTTAACCTATGCCAAAACACTCACCAAACCTCATTACCAACCCGCTACCACTGCATACTTCATTATCGAAACCCCTACCAGCAAACTGCATTTTCTTCCAAACTACCATCTCACAACCAAAACATCCCAAACGCGCAACAACAAACAAAGCTCTAACCTATCACTTCATATACTTCAACCTCCATCACACCTTCATATCCAACTTCCACAAACTGCGACAACCGGATTCACCATCCAGCTACAATCAGCCACAAACTCCTGCCCCTATCACCTAACGAACTCGAACCATTTCTGCACATAGCACAACAAATCCCTTCCTCTACAATCTGTCACAACCAATTCACATCTCCTCACTAACCCTATGCCTTCACCATCACAACAACCACCTACCTGCCTTCTCCGACAACCCGAACTACCCCTACACCCTAACTTCCTCACCAATCAAACTGAAAACCAACCTGTTAAAAACTCCTCCAAATCGCGAACCCACCAGCGCCTCCCATATCAAATTCACCAACCGCAATTTCAGCAACCCATCGACCAGAACTACCTTAAATCACCATTGGCCTCACCTCCATCGCTTGAAATTTCAATCGCAATCACCCACTGCCGTAACCCAGTCCAATCATGACCTAACTCCAACAACAATCGCCGATTCACAAGCCGAACAGACATTTCCAGATCTCGACAACAAAGCAAACGGCGCTCGACATGTAGGCAAACAACAGCGAAATTGGAGGTGAGAACGAAATGGGAACGAAGCTTGTTTGAGATCAGTACCAAACTTTGAAAAAAGGACGAGATTTTGTTTTTGGAAGAAAAAAAAAGAAACGAAAATATGATTTGGAAATTAGGGATTTGGAAATTGGGGGTGAGAACGAAAATGATATGAAAAGTAAAGCGGGAAAACAAAAATTTGGAGCAAATGGTAGCGGTGATCCAGTTTAACAATCGGATTAAATGTAGACCGTTGGATCGTATTCACGCGGATTGCTAATTTTATTAATTTTTTAATCTGAATACATCTATAGCAACACTATATAAAAATGTTGCATCGTGTTACACTTTTTTAGCTAGAGCAACACATTTTTACGGCTAAGGTAACACCATAAATACAACGTTGCAGTAGGACCAAAATTTTATATCTATCGCAACATTTTAGATGGCAACACCTTGCAAAAATGTTGCAGAAGGTCATTTATGGCGTAGTGCATAAACAACGTGAACCAAGTACCAACATATCGATAAGCATACTCTAGATCTAGAGTTGATAATACCCTATCGTGGGTCAGCCAAACCCCAGATTGTGCATCCTACTCTGTATTTAGTCATTTCCAATGTCGAGGTTACGTTCGGCATCTTTCACTCGAGCCTTCATTACTTGAATAGAACATGAATCCCAAATTGTTTCCTCATGTCTCGAATAGATGTCGAAACCACACATGGATTTCCTTATCTCAACAGATCTTGAAATCACACATGGATTCTAACATCCTGAGTAGATCACGAATACTTGTTCGAGCATCTTAAAAAAATCTTGAATCTCTACATAGATTCCCTTTTTCAACCGCTTCCAAAACATAAAACACATATACTAGTTTTGAAGTGGTGTTCGACAAGTAAAACACTTACCGATCTCGAATTCTTTAGAACTAATCAATGAATTTTCGGTTAACTCAATTCTGATTCTCTTAGAAGTAAGTGAAAGCAAGAGACGTTTCGTATCAATACTCCTCCCTGAGGGTTCTTATTGGTATGAAATTGTGAAGTCTTTCGATTACTTCCGAAGTTAATATTAAGTTAGGTTCGATATTCAACTAATCGATTATCCAGTCAAAACACTTGTTTATACAAATCAATATTCGTATGCTGAACTCGTTTTCGACATTCCAACTTAACTATTCCTCGCCCAAGAGTGAAGCCAGGTAAGTTTGGGCACTGGTTGCTCCAAGTCTTGCCTAGACACTTCATTCTTGACTCTTACAAATAGATAAGTCTACCTCGTCGGCTTTTAGTATTAAGTATAGTGGTAATGATTTTCATATACAAGTAGGAAATCAACATGATTAACACATTACTGACATTTTCCACTTGCTTATTCCTCGGTTAAGAGGGAAGCCCAGTAGGTTAGAGCTATATTGCTCCATCCTTACTCGATATCAATCTTAACTCTCATAAATAGATATGTCTACTTCATCGGCTTGTTAGTGTTAAGCATAATCCATTACTTTTCAAATAAGCAATTAAACAATTTGGCCATTAAGCAATTACTAACCCCTTCCTTAACCTTTTGTTTGATAATCTAAAACAATATATTTATATAAGATATTTTCTAAGGTATTTTCTACTAAAAATACTTATAATAGGTTTTAAAACATTTACACAAGATATTACTTAAAAATAATCATTTTGAAAATTTACTTGAAAACATATAAAACCGTGTTTTTCACAAAGCACTCTTCTTATATAAATTCATAACTAATTCTTAAAAATTCATTTTAATCTCAACTACTTTTAAAATACTCTAATTAAGTTAGGCAATACTTTTAAAAAGAATGAAACAAAGCACTCAAACTTAAAGTCCTTTTTGAAACAATTGAAGTTCAAAATCAAGGTTAAACGGGAAGTTTTGCATTTGTGATGTTTTGGTCGTTTTGAGATGTTACTTAACTTTTTACTATTTAAGCTTTTAATATCAACAAACATACATATAAAAAATTGTACATAAGGTGAGACGTCCCTTTGGATATCTACAAAATTCCATAACAATTGCCCAAAACAAGGCAATTCCAAGCCGCTCTTATAACGACCATCGCTATAAGTGCACTTCTAAATCCATGTCATATCTCAACCTGTTCAACAACAACCTATTTTCTTTGTTTAAGGTCTAGCACAAATCATATGTCCATTCAAGTTCGTTTCAAGTTCATTTAAGTCCATGTACATGGATCACATATGTCACTTGCTTTTAAAGTAAGAAGTTACAACCATTATTTCAACGTATGACATTAGCAATTCAAACAATATTAACACAATCAAATAGAGGTATATTATCTATCCAAGTCATGAGTTATCTCATCAAAACTGAACAAACAACCAAGCTTAAGCACTTAAGTACAAAACCAAGCTAGCCACCACCTTTCCTTCCTTCCTCCTTGCTTTTGCCTTGCACCAAGCCCTTCCAAACCCAATAATTGCTCACGGCCTAGGGAGATATGGTGAGAATGGCTTTACTCTTTCACAATCTAACTAGGTAGAAGATGTTTTTATATCATGTTAAGGCTTTCATCAAAGTTTGACGTGATTTGGAGATGGTTTGCAAACTATTTACTTTTAGAAAGTTAAGAAGAAGAAGACGAAGGTGGCATTGATTTTGAACTCTAAGCTTTGAAATATTTGTGATATAATTCCGAAGGGTGTACCCTGTTATCCCAACTTTTGGCAAAGTCGAGATACCCAAAGATTAACTGAAAATCAATGATTGTTAGTCATGAACATCGATTGTGCATCGCAGGTTCACCACGGATATCGATGAATTTTGTCCGAGTCCAGATCGGGCTACAATTGACAAGACACGTCAAGCAGAGCCGTGAAAGTCAACGTTCCAAATATCAAGTCAATCCGAGGTCGCACGCTCAAGATATCATCGGAGCAAGTGGAGAACATAACCTCGAGTTCGCACCCATATGAGTCGAATCCATCAGTTTCGACTCCACCTGGTTCGACTCGATTTACTTTATATATTCATCAGCAGGGCTTATGTTCGAATCGACTTGAGACATCGTTGGTTCGAATCCATCCATGAGAACATAGTTCGAATCCATGAAAAAGGACCGTAGCTTTGACTCCATCGATCAAGCCTTTGCCTCGAATCGATCACGACATGCCTTGATTCGAACCCGTCAGAATACGCCTTGCTTCGACTCCATTGATCAAGCCTTTGTTCGAATCCAATAGCTCGAATCCAATGGAACGTTCCCACCTTCGAATCGCTTCAAACAGTGAAGTCTTCGTATCAATCGACTAAGGTTACCCAGATCGATTCGAAGGAAGCATGTCTTCGAATCGATCACCTCGAATCCACCACGTCTACATAGCTAAAACCCCGGCCACGACTCAGTAAAACTAGGAGAAAAAGGAGGATCGACTCGAAGATTACGCGCCACATCACCACGAGCACGCGTACCATGATCGATTCGAAGCAATCGATTCGAACAGAACGCTGCATCCAGAAATACAACCTTGAATCGATCATAACTTGAGATCTACACATCCAAATGCTATGAAATTTTCACAGAAGCTTGAGCACATGTTGAAGAATGTTCACGCCAAATTTCAGCTCAATTGGATGATTTCTTGATCGATTCGAACCAAGGGTCGAATCGATCCCAAAGTGGGCCCGGATCTCCAGATTTCGGCCATGTGGGCCCCCTGACGTACCAGAACTGGTCTCCCCTCAATTTAGGCGAAATATCAGCCTCCTACACCTATAAATAGAGCCCCTGGTCATTCAGAAAAGGGGTCGGACAATTTTGAGAGCTAAAGAGCGCCCAGATTCTGCCAGATTTACTCCAGATCACCATTGCTGCCTTAGATTCAGACTTAGCTCAGCAAATCAGTTGTAATACAACACACGAAATTGTAATCTTCAAGCATCGAGCAATAAAAAGATAAAAGCTTTGAAGTGGACGTAGGCCGGAGACAGCTGAACCACTATAAATTGTGTGTCACTGTTCATTATTTCTTGATTGTTGCTTGCTATTTGTTTAGATCTGTGTTTTGTGTGTGAATACTATTGATTTGTATTCATACGCTGGTGCTTTCACTACACTTGGGGTTTGTGACCATTTTTGGTGCAAACACTTTGGTGCTTTCACTGAGAGGGAATAGCACCCGCTACACCAAATTCAGAATTTAGATTTGGAATTTTAAGGATTCAGATCTGACTCTACAATGACTCGACAAACTAGACAAAGAACTGAGAGGAGCCAACAGGCAGGAAGTCAAGAGGCATCCTCTGGCACTGGGGAAGGACAAGCTTCGATCTACATTACTAGAGATGAGATGGAAGCGATGAATAACTTAATGCAGGAAAGAATGATGAAAAGCCAACAAGAGATGCTGCAGAATTTCTTCGAGCAGATGAGAGCTGCAGGGACGCAGAACCCTGGACCAGCTACAGCGGCTGTGAATGAGGAACAAGGAGCTAGGGCTATGGAACCCAACGGAGGACAGAATGCAGAACCAGAAGGCAATCAACAAGGGCTTGGGGGCAGGCCCGCAGGATCCAACGCAGAAATACCTTTGGAAGGAGCTCAACCGGCTAGGGCCAACACAAATGCTAACGAGCCACCCGAAGAGTACGTACCAGAATTCCCTACAAGGCTCGGAGGGCAAGACAGGGACATGACAAGGGGGCAACCCCTGGATGGAGATGAAAGGATGATCGGCCTAGTGAGACGACTCATGAGAGGAGGGTTTTCAGGAGGAGGATTGGAAGAAGTTAGCCGGAGTCCGTTCGCTCCGAATATCAGGAATGCAAGGAACCCTCCGAAGTTCAAACTACCAACGCTGAATCCTTATGACGGAAAGTCAGACCCGACCATGCATATCACCAGATATATCAGACACATGGAAGTGCTGGGAGCATCCGAGGAAGTGATGGCACGATGTTTCCCCTTATTCTTATCAGATTTGGCTGCGCTTTGGTTTAGGCAGCTAGAAACCGGATCAATCAGGACATGGGGCGAGCTTGTGGATTGCTTCATGAAGCAGTTTAGGGTTCACGTGACGCGACCTAAGAGCGTGATGACTTTGGCATCAATAAAACAAAGGGCCGGAGAGTCCATAAAAGATTTTTTGTTACGATTTAATGCGACGGTGACTTCTGTAGATCGCCCGGACCCATCGATGATTTTGATGGCGGCAGTGGCAGGAGTTGGAGAAGGCACCGAATTCAAAGACTCTTTGACTAAAGATCCACCGCAAGAACTTGGAGAGTTTTTCCATGAAGCTGAAAAATTCATTCGATTAGAGGAATCACGAGCCGAGAGGCAGGAAATAAATGTTGCACAAGGCGAAGGAACCGCCAGGAAGCAGTCCAGGGCAGACAAAGGAAAGAGAAAGTAGGATGACGCACATGATGGTCCTGATAAACGGAAGAAATTCCGAGAGCCCAGATTCAGGCAATACACAGACTTGGTGGCAGGACTGGAACGAATTTACACTGAAACTCGGGGGCAACTCCCCTATCGAAAACCACCAAGGAGAGATCCCACAGAGCGAGAACGTAGAACCGGAAAATACTGCCTATTCCATGAGCTGGATGGGCACACTACCGATGAATGCCGCCACCTGAAGGATGAGGTGGAAGAACATGCCAGGAGTGGTAGATTGCCGCAGTATGTCAGAGAACGTACGATGGCGGTTAGGTCCGAACACCTACCACCTCAACCAAACAGGAACGATCCTGGATCGGGATCACGACTCGTCATCAACTGATTGTGATGGCAAGGGCCAAGTTCAAGATTTGGACTCTGGTCGATTAGTTTTCTTAGATTTGATTTCCAAAATAAAACGGCTATCCCACTTACTCATGTACGGGAACCAGAGAGATCCCTAGGCATGCTCTGAGATGGAAATAGACCGCTCCGCCCGGAGAGGCATTATCTTGTTTTTCCTGGTGTTTGAGATTGAACATCTAGGATTTGAATTTAATAAAGAAACACTTATTAAAATAAACCTTTGACCGGAGAGTTAAAGGATAAACATTAAATATCAATATAAACATGATCGCTTTATGATCCTACCCGGAGAGGCAGGGTCCGGAGTGCAAGAAGTGAGTTGCTTCGCCGGAGAGCGACAGGATCAACTCACTTAAGCATCGTTTCCTATTCACCGGAGAGTGATTGGATCAGGATTCGATAAGAGCCCGGAGAGGCTATGATCGGCCCACGATTTAGGCCATGACATCGCTTAATGTTCAGATACACTGAACCGGAATGCAGGAGGTGAGTCGCTTCGCCGGAGAGCGACAGGATTGACTCACTTAACGTTGTTTCCCCTTCACCGGAGAGTGACAGGATGGGATCTAGCATGAGCCCGGAGAGGCTGTGATCGACCGACGATTCAGGTCATGATATCGCTTAATGTTCAGATATACTGAACCAGAGTGCAGGAGGTGAGTCGCTTCGCCGGAGAGCGACAAGATTGACTCACTTAACGTTGTTTCCCCTTCACCGGAGAGTGACAGGATGGGATCCAGCATGAGCCCGGGGAGGCCATAATCGGTCGAGAACGACCAAGACATCGCTATACGCCCTAGCTGGGGCCAGAGTGCAAGGGATAGAAAGCAACGCCGGAGTGCAATAGGATCTTTCTATTCAATCGCTAAATCTAGAATGGGTTTGACAAGGGTCCGGAGTGACTATCAATAGTACGGAGAGACCGTAGAATTTCATTCTTAACTTCCACTGGAAAAAATTGATAACAATTCGGCTTCGAACAGCCATGGACTTGATTGAAAATGCTATAAGCTACGAGTAAAACATGAACTCACTGCATCCGACTTAAGATTGATCAAAACACGCCTTTTACCAAAAAGGCATGTTTTGGGGGGCAAAATGTTATCCCAACTTTTGGCAAAGTCGAGATACCCAAAGATTAACTGAAAATCAATGATTGTTAGTCATGAACATCGATTGTGCATCGCAGGTTCACCATGGATATCGATGAATTTTGTCCGAGTCCGGATCGGGCTACAATTGACAAGACACGTCAAGCAGAGCCGTGAAAGTCAACGTTCCAAATATCAAGTCAATCCGAGGTCGCACGCTCAAGATATCATCGGAGCAAGTGGAGAACATAACCTCGAGTTCGCACCCATATGAGTCGAATCCATCAGTTTCGACTCCACCTGGTTCGACTCGATTTACTTTATATATTCATCAGCATGGCTTATGTTCGAATCGACTTGAGACATCGTTGGTTCGAATCCATCCATGAGAACATAGTTCGAATCCATGAAAAAGGACCGTAGCTTTGACTCCATCGATCAAGTCTTTGCCTCGAATCGATCAAGCCTTTGCCTCGAATCGATCACGACATGCCTTGATTCGAACCCGTCAGAATACGCCTTGCTTCGACTCCATTGATCAAGCCTTTGTTCGAATCCAATAGCTCGAATCCAATGGAATGTTCCCACCTTCGAATCGCTTCAAACAGTGAAGTCTTCGTATCAATCGACTAAGGTTACCCAGATCGATTCGAAGGAAGCATGTCTTCGAATCGATCACCTCGAATCCACCACGTCTACATAGCTAAAACCCCGGCCACGACTCAGTAAAACTAGGAGAAAAAGGAGGATCGACTCGAAGATTACGCGCCACATCACCACGAGCACGCGTACCATGATCGATTCGAAGCAATCGATTCGAATGAAATCGATTCGAACAGAACGCTGCATCCAGAAATACAACCTTGAATCGATCATAACTTGAGATCTACACATCCAAATGCTATGAAATTTTCACAGAAGCTTGAGCACATGTTGAAGAATGTTCACACCAAATTTCAGCTCAATTGGATGATTTCTTGATCGATTCGAACCAAGGGTCGAATCGATCCCAAAGTGGGCCCGGATCTCCAGATTTCGGCCATGTGGGCCCCCTGACGTACCAGAACTGGTCTCCCCTCAATTTAGGCGAAATATCAGCCTCCTACACCTATAAATAGAGCCCCTGGTCATTCAGAAAAGGGGTCGGACAATTTTGAGAGCTAAAGAGCGCCCAGATTCTGCCAGATTTACTCCAGATCACCATTGCTGCCTTAGATTCAGACTTAGCTCAGCAAATCAGTTGTAATACAACACACGAAATTGTAATCTTCAAGCATCGAGCAATAAAAAGATAAAAACTTTGAAGTGGACGTAGGCCGGAGACAGCTGAACCACTATAAATTGCGTGTCACTGTTCATTATTTCTTGATTGTTGCTTGCTATTTGTTTAGATCTGTGTTTTGTGTGTGAATACTATTGATTTGTATTCATACGCTGGTGCTTTCACTACACTTGGGGTTTGTGACCATTTTTGGTGCAAACATACCCCTCCTTTTATAGGCTTAGGAATGATGATGGGAAAAGACCAAAAAGCCGTCAAAACCCTAGTGGATAATATCTTCCATCATATCAAATTTTACACCAAATAGCTTAACTTTGAAGTTATTTCCATTTATGCTTACTTTTACTTTATGTCACTTCTCCTTTTAGGCTACTTACCATTATACTATCACCATAATAACATCTCTTATCCATAAGAAGATTCTAAAACCTTCCAAAGAGGAGAGTGTTTAATTAGTTGCTAATGTGTTCATTAGATCATTAATTTAAGAGTTAATTATTTCCATTTTTGCTCATTTCCTTACTCATGAATGACATCGTCCTATTTAGTTAGCCATAAATATGAAAATATTTTTAGTTTCTAATCATCTCCTTAATGATTAATTAGACATGCAAAAAAAGTTCGAACAACTTCTGTTGAGGAAATAACCATTTATCGATAAAACGATTTTCGGTCATATTATCTATATTTTTCCAAAGGATATATTTTTGTAAAATTTCTCCAAAACAAGTCTCTTATCTATTTCTATTAATTAAATGATGCTTAACAAGGTTATAAAATCATATTTATAACACTTAACTAAAATTCATAATGTTTTCAAAATTTGAAGACGAAGTGTTCGAATTTTAGGGTCGCTACACTAACTCTATTAATCTCCCACTTGCACTAAGGGCTAATTATGTAATTTCCGTCACGTCCCATCGATTAGTTTGATTAAACAAATCAAGCCAGTCCCTTCATGAATGGATCTGTTATGTTGTTTAATAATTTATCATGTTAACCATTCTCTCCCATGCTGATAAACTATTTTTATCATGTGGAACTATACGAAGTATGTTTCTCGGCATCTAGTGTGCTCTTATCATTACATTGTTATCATATAACAATGATATAATATTCTCACTACTTTGAATCATGCCCAGCGCAACTATAAATTTGTGCATTTATATCTATTCGTTGCTTTTATTATGGAGCTACTCAAGGCGATGTACTTAGCATTTTCGTTGAACCAGCCACAACCTTTTGTTTGGAACGTTTCAAAATTAAAGCTCCTTAATTAAGGTTCAGACATGATGTAATATTGACATATTATACTCAAGATCACTTATGAAGTTTGAGTCTGAATACTCCATCATAAGGATTTCATTGTTTCTACAAATAGTTCTCTAGTATCTCATAATTATTCGAGAGCACTAAAAACTACCATTTGGTGATCTTAGTTTGGATTTGATATTTGATAATCCCTATTGCCAATGCATAAAGAATCCATTATACAAGCTTCATATTAAACATTTTAATACAGTGTTTGTTTATATCATTTTAGACATTCCTAGGATATTATTTACAAATCCAATACCAAGTATTAAACAACCAAACTAGAATTACATATTTCAACATAAGTACATCGTTAATAATCAACAATATGTTGTTACTTATAATTTTGAATTATATATGTACCTTTTAATGTTCTTGCATATAGTCACACACTTCCTCTATATACGGAAAACCAAAATTTTGATATTTATACCAAAATGCTTGTTTAAATTTTTATGCTTATTGAACGATACTTTCGTCTCCATTCTTGGATCATATCCAAAAACCCACAAACTCAATATCCCTCCCACTGATTTTAAGACACTTTGGTTGTTATGTACAAATTTTATATTCTAAATCATTATTTAGAACTTTCTATTTCAACACATATGTACCAAAACACAAAGTCATACCAAGTGAAAATTTTGAGAGCAAGATTTGAATTAACTTAAGTACATTGAATGATGAATCTAGTACGCTAATTTCAATAATTGAAATTGATGACATTATTCTTATCAATGTTGCTCACTGTATTATAGATTAGTCTTTCTCCTGAAGACACATATGCAGTCGATGGATTCCCTTCGGGTACAACTATCAAAATCATATTCTAATGATGTGCTTGGAACCCATTTCGGATTTGCGCATCATAACATAAGGTAGGTTCAATACTCATAATGGTTTTATTGAAAACTGAGGAATATCTATTCTTGACATTGATGAGAAACTAATAGTTTCTCTTCAGTATGGGAGAATACTTATTAGCTAGACACTGCAATGCATTATGTTCGTTTAAGTTAGGTTAATTTCATTACATCCTACGTGATCAGCTTCATCTTTGGATCGAATCTAAATCCATTTCACTACCAACTATTTCTAAAAGAAATTCCTTCGCTACGAAGTTGGTATATCTTAAAATAACAATTGTTTCTTAGTGTAACAACATAGGTATTCATAAATACTTTATGAATTGCCTTTTATATAAAACTAATGTGGTTTTGGTTTACGATACTTATGTTCAAAACATAAGTTAGTTATCAACTGATGATCATTTCCATATTCCTTTTGGGGTGACCCATACAAGGTCACTTACGTACAATCATTACATTTTGTCTTTCAACTCACACAATCTGCTAACTTGATCTAGGATATATTGAGGTTTCTTATAAACCCTTATTTTGTATGATTTTATAAACTATTCTTTAGATGAAATTAATTTGAACCTTGTGTACTACTCTTAAGCACACCACCTTATAGAAAGAAGTTAACTGAACTTCCTTATCTGTTTATCGCGTAGAGTTGAGCAATATTACTTGTAAGCTCTATGTACATGATCGATGATGGCCAAATATATAAATATAGAATTGAAGCGCAGTAATCGTAGCACCAGAATATAAACTAATAGTGGTGAAAATAAAATTACAGTCGATTTTATACTTGTTTGAATCTCCAATCTTACATTCAGTCCCAGAAACTCTATTTTGGCTTTACCTTCACTTCACCAAGAGGAATAGGCACTTGAGCAACAGAGCATGATTTCAATACACTTGCCCGAGTAGCCGAACGGGACTTCAACATCTTTGCCTGAGCAGCAGAACATGACTTTAACCTTATAACAAAAGTTACTTTCTGACAGTATATCTTTATATACAAATTTGTCTCTTTTAGTACATAAAATCCTATAACCACCACAAATAATCTAGAGATGAATAAACTAGGTGTATGGGAAGTGATATAGCCTTTGTTTGGTAAAGTGGAGTAATAACGTGAGGCAAAGTGTGTCTTAATTTGTTGTTTTGAGTGATTCAGAAATGAATGCACAATAAGTAATAAACAACAATTGGGATTTTTGATTTTAGAATAAAAATCGATTTCAATCAAGAGAAAGAGAGTTTGAGTGCATACGATTAAATGATTGTTTTTGGGTGATGGAAGGCTTATATAAGAGTAAAAAGAAGCCATTAAATAGGTGCAACCCTTTAGAAAAAATTTTGACAAAGAGAAATATTGAATAGACGTGAAACACCTTTTCAAAAATATAGTTGTTAGAGGAATTCTAAACACAGGATTTAAGACAGCACTATACATCAGCATTTTTCCTTAGAAAAGGCTAGCAAAAGCCCACCCAGAATAAAGCCGTTGGAGCATTTGAAAGTATTTTCCTATAAAATGCTATGTTTTTCCACTGTAAAAAAACTGCTTATATTTTGTTGTTTTTTTATACATTTTTTATCATTTTTCTTGCATTTAAAAATTCCAGAAAAATCTAGAAAAAATCTTAAATAAATTTTATGATATACTAGAGGTTTGAGAGAAATTTTAAATGGTTTGGAGTGATTTTTTAGGGTTTAACAGTTCTAGACAATAATGACTCGATATAGACTTAACTTATGACATACATTCTTTTGAAGCTCTTGAATCCATTTCTTATTGTCATCTTGACGCATCTAAGTCCAAATAGGTTTTTAAACACCATAATTGATCTTTGAATGCTCAAACACTCCACAACTAATTAGTATCCTTTATATCTTATACATGTGCATATGTATGCTATTGTGTTGAATTGTGCACATGAATTTTCTTTTTTAATAACTTGTATACTTGTCAAAATCATTAATAGCATTATTCTAATGTTGTTATGATCAAAACACTGAAATCATTTTCCTAACAACTACCGCGTAATTCTCAATAACGTAAAATTTGATTTTACCGATGCTAAATAAACAATAAATTTGGCCATAATGTCACACCATCTACTAAGTGATGTGTGAAGCCAAATTTACACCTAAGAGTTACATAATCGAAACGTTGAATAATCTTGCTACCACCCGATTTAATTAAATTATAAATTTTATAAATTAATTAATATTTATGAAATATTAATTATAAAATTTTTGTTTGATATATGTTGATCAATATAAAATAGTTTGTATATAATGGTTGTAAACACACTTACTGATATACGATATTGATACACATTTAAATTGGATTTAGCGTGTTAAATATTGACTGAGGTTGAAGTATTTTTGGAGACCATTTGTGGCTTGTAATAGATGACCATACATAGGCTAAAGAGGCTTGGCCATTATATGGGTAGAGGAGTTAGGTTTAGAACTAAAAAAAGGGAGAATTAGTAAGAGAAGAATAATGATCCAAATCCTTGGATTTCTCCTTGGGATCTCCTTTATTAATGGCCTTTATCCCTACATTTCTTTCTACATTATTTCCTCACCTCTAGACCTGATCAGGCCTGCAATATTCCCTCTCCATACCTCAAATTATCAAGCTTTAAAACATCAAATCAAACACAATTCGGTTATCGGTTGTAGCTGCGTTCGGCAACCTAGCAAATTTTGGATATGAGATTCGATTCAGGGAGTTTTATTCTATATTTCAAGGTGTAACAACTAGGCTTTGGTAAATGGTAAATTTTCTTATTCATAATCACACGTAAATATTTATTATATTTATCATATTGCATAGCTAATTAGTTAGTCAATTATTATAACGAATCTGTATATGTTGGTGCTGTCACATTGGATGAATTGTATAAATAAGTATACAAAATAATAAAAGAATATTTTTCCTATACATGCTTAGATACTCACATCTATGATTAAAAAAACATTTTTTTGAAAATATTTGAGTAGTAAATGATTTAATAATTGAGTACCGATTTCAACTTATAATAAATAATGTAAGATTTAAATTTATAAAATGTTTTATGTTTTTTGATTTAATAAAGAAATTTATTTTTTGTGTATGTATATGTATGTATGAACGTAATCTATATAAGTATATATTTTATGTATTTTATCAATTTAAATTTTGTTATGTCATTATATATATATATATATATATATATTTTTTTTTGTGTGTGTGTGTAACGCATAATATTTGACAAGAAATTTTGATACAAAAGTGTACTGATAATTTTATTTTCAAAAAATAAAAATATATTTAAAAGGATTTTCGTATGGAATTTAAAAATAAAATAAAATGTTAAAAAAACATTAAGTCCAAAAAATTAATTTTTTGGCCATGAGCATGAAAGGAGGGTATGTGTAAATATACTTATTTTTATTTACATAATTGTATTATATGAGTTTTATTTATAAACTATATTTCATATTATACAAAATTATATTCAAACATATATGTGTATGTGTGTGTGTATTATTTGTATGCACACATATATATTGCCGATAAACTTGTATATAGAGGGGCTAACATGTCCATTGCGATGTAAATCTCAGCATCCATATACGGACATGTCAAACCTTGTACACTTTATTATGTTGCACGTGCACGTACACACGTATGTGTATATAATACACATACGCATTATACAATACAAATAATATAATAAATAAAACTTATTTACTTATAGAATAGATAAAATATTGATCTTATTTAAAACAAAATTTAGATAAGGTCTAAAAAACTTAGACTTCATAGGCCCAATAAGATCCAAAATAAAATTAAAATTTTGAAATTTACCCATTTACCCTTCTACGTGCTGTCCCAATTCCAACTATGGTATTAGAACTACATAACCTATGTAGTCTAAATTAGCAGTGTTAAGGCTAACTTATTAAAGCTTACTATATAGTAAGGTGTCTAGAAAAGTAGTGTTCAAGGTTGGATTTGGGTAATCAATTACTCTGTCCTACCTGCTACTGACTTAGCCCAAAATGATGAGGTAAGCTCGAAGGTTATCTCTAATAGAAAAAGTCCAATTTGAATTATGCCTTGGGCTAATTTCAAAATTGTTTCAAAATTAAAATAAAGTTTTAAATTTAAAAATTAAATTAAAAATAAAAAAATAAATGTAATAATATAGATTTTCAAATTGTTTTGAAAATTAAAATAAAAGTTTTAAATTTAAAATAAACACATATTATAAAAGTTATAATACAATTTTTTAAAATGTTCGAAAAATATTATAAAATTAATTTTAAAAATATTATTTATTAATAATAAATAAAATGAATTAATTAAATAAGTTGATTAATTTTATATATATATATATATTGGTATATGTTATATTGTCTTGAATTATTTAAGCCAATACAAGTGTACATGTGTGTATAAAGGCATCTTTGAAATTAATAAAATTTAATTAAAACTATTTAATTAAATAAATTAATTAAAGTTAGCTAATAAATTATAATACACATATATAAAATATATGTATATCATTACAACGGTTATAATATGTATATTCAATATAATATGTTATAATTGAACAATAATAATTAATTAAAGTGTTAATTAATAGTGTTAATTAATTAAATAAGATTTAATTAATATTATATTGTATACAAAATATTGTATAAGTTAAATAAAGTATAAAAGTCATATAATAGTAAAACTTATGTAATATAAATATATGAACTAAAGCTGGAATATTAAGGAAACCTAAAATAGACTTAAGGAATAAATACATGCGTAAAAGTACATATACCATGATTTTTGATGTGTCTGACACTTAAATCATGAAGGTATTTCGTTAGAAATAATTATCCCATAAGTCGATATCATTTAATTAAATATACTGAAGATTATGAATCATTAATATAAGTATTGTCCTCAACCATTTATATATTAATAAATTACGTGCATACTCTTTGGTTGTGAGCAAATTCAAACTAGAGATGTTACGGGTAGTATTATTAATATATTGATTAGACAAGGTAAGATAACTATATGTATTTATTGAGCAAACTCAAGGTACATATGTTATACTTAGTCCATCGCAAAGTGGTAAGTACGAGTGAATAATTTCTTTTGATTTGTTGAAAAACTCAAGGTCAAAATGAGATTAGGACAAGGAACCATGGGTTAGAAGTTGTATATCATACAATTGATAAGGAGTTATCCATTGTTTGTGGGGCTATGACATGTTGAGCAAAATCAAGGTCAGATTCCCAAGACAGGCGAGTCATAACACCCATTAGTGAAGTCAAAAGACTTATATGTTTCGGCTTAGGGTTTGGAGAAATATAAAAGACTAGTCGAAACCTTATTAGAAAAATGAAATGGTAACAGTTAACCATTCTAATATTATAAGAACATCTACAATATAAAGTTATAATGATCTATACTGATAAATTTGTGCAATTAATATAATTGATAAAATGTTTATCCATTTAAATATATAAATGAACTGAACTAATATTGACAAATAGAAATAAAAAAATATACTTACCAATAAATTTTTGCACGTTAATCCATGCAAGCGCCTAATTATACAACTACTAAATACATTCATAACTTGGCCACTTACGAGTTTACTTGCTTAAGACTGTGTATTGTCTTCAATGAGTTTTGAACTCTAAAAATAATACAAGAATATGGATATTTTATCCATATATATGATAGAGTTAGGGGTATAACTTAGGGGTAATCATGTAATTTGTTACATATATCTCACTCGATAACCAATCTTGTTTGAAATAAAAGGTGTATTCTTCCTATTATACACTTTATATAATTTATATATTAATTAGTTAATTTAATTAAAAGTATATTTAATATATAATACATAAATGGTATGTTTTGTGATAGTAGTAGTTGTAAAGTATTACATCTGTGAGTAATTTATCACAATAAAAATAAATATACCATTTTAAATATTCCTAGTCAAGATGTATCAAAACTGGATATCGATGCATCCGTTAAGGCTAGAGTACGTAACGCTCTTCAAATGTTAGGCATTGTATTACTTATAACTGCTGGAGGCACCCAGGGGTTACGTATTGATGGTTATTAAATGACCATATAATGATTCATTGAAGAATTTTATGTTGCTTAATATAACTAGCATCAAACAAAAAATATCGATGTGATTGATTTACAAAATTCTCTTGAATTGAGAATACCGTCCATCTTTAATATGAAAAGCTCTATTTTAATTATAGTCAACTCATGGCACGACATCCATCGAGTGACTATAGTTGGATTGGGTAGGATTATTGAAATTGAAACACTATTTAAGAGATGATTTATCCAATTCAGTTATGTGATGTTAATATCACGGTCAACTATAAGTATTTATCCAAGGACTTTGTATTTGGACTAAAGAGTTTAATATGGACGATGGAATTTTTACCATTACCAAATTCTATAAGTCCAAAACGATATATTTGACGAAGAGAATTAGTGTAAATATTGATCACGATCGGGTAACGCTTAATAAAGTAAAATTAGATTTTTTGGAAACCAAATAAGCGATAAATTTGGCCAAAATATTGCACTGTGTGCTAAGTGATATGTGAATGTTAATATTCGAATAGTCGATATTAATTACTGACCAAATATAAACCTGACGAGTGACACAACCAAAAACAATGAATTCTCCTTTGACCAAATAATTTAATTAATTTATAATTATTATAATTAAATAATATTTATGTAATATATTTTAAAAAAATTGATTTTGATTTGATAAATGAATATTAAACGTATTTATAGATATTATAAATACATTAATCGATATTTGATATCGGTAAGTGTTTTAAAATTAGATTTAAAATGCAAAATATTCATTTGGGCTCTAAATTGGTTTATGACCCATCATGAAGCTGATAGGATTAGCTAAAACATGAGGCTAGGGATGGCTAGTAGAAGTGAAAAAGAGGGATAAAGATGGATCACTGAGATGGAAGGAGATTGAGTAAAAGATATGATCATAAAATCTCTACTTTCCTTCTCCTATTTAAACATCTCTTCCTCTGTTTTGTAAGGATTTTTTTAGAGCCTACATCTCTATTCCTTTGCTGGCTGATGTACCCCTCCCATCTCTCTAGTCTCTCAAGATCAAATCAAATCAATTTAGCTATCACCCGATAGCTGGTGGTCAACGATTCAAGGACTGACACTATGCTGGATCGAAAATTGATTCTAGGTGCTTACATCATCTTTTCAAGGTGTTCTTAAGGGCTTTAGCTATAAGATATGTTTCTTAATAATTCAAACATTAATTTATATTTATAATATATATATATATATATATATTACTATTAGTTATGTGACGATTCCAATATATAGATTTATTATTACAATTTAGATTGGTTGTGTGTGTGTGTGTGTGTATATATATATATATATCTCTGTGTGTGTGTTTATATAAATTTTTTTTATGATAATTCATCGCTATATAGTATGGCTTAGAATTAAAAAATTGTTTTTTTGATTATTTAAATCACTTAATATATAATATACATATATATTTATATAGTTTATAATTTAAATACTATACTATAATTATGTAAAATAAGAAAATAATTTTTTATATGATATTTAATATGTATATTATTTTCAACTGAAATTTATTTATTTATTATTTTTAAATCAATTTATTATATAAATAATTATATAAATTGATATATGTATTTTAAATATATTTTAAATTTTATAAAATCGTATTAATACATATTAACTTATGGTTAAAAACAACTAAATTTTTTTATAAATACTTTAAATATTTAATAAAAATCAAAATCAAAAAATTGGATTTCTTTTAATTATATTAAATTATAAAATTATACAAATTTCACACCACAGATCTTTTGTCTAAAAATTTGTTGGAAGTTTAAACTACATTTAGATTCAAATAAAATATTTTTCCTTATTTTTAAATAATTATTTTCTGTTTTATTAATAAATATATAATTAAAAAATCTAAAAAATTCCTACTCTACTACAAAACCAGATAAATAAATATATTTAGATAAAAAAAATTAATATATTTATATATATATATATTATTATTATGCATATATATATATAAATATTTATTATTTTCATATATATAAAAATATATATTATTATATATTTATATACTACCATTTTTGACATTGGAAAAAAATTTGTTTATTATATTCTAAATGATATAAACATATTTATATAGTAATTAATTTATATTCATTTTGTTAATATTATATATTTATATTCATATATAAATATTTATATGTTATATATATATAAATATTTTAAGCTATTTTATTATAAAAGCAAAAGTATATATTTACATACATTTAGATAATACATTTATATATTAGATGAGCTAACTTATCTTTTGAGATGTAAATCATATCATCTATATATGGACATGTTATACCTTACATGAATTGATATGTTACACATGCACACACATATATATGTTTATGTGATACACATATATGTTTAATATAACATAAAATTAAATAATACACTATCGTTTTATAAATTTAAATTAAATAAAATATTTTATTTAAATAAAATTTAGAAATGTTCTAAATAAATTAGACTTCATGAGCCAAATAAAGTTCCAGTAAGGGAATTTTTTTGGAAATTCACCCATACTTCAGCCTTAGGCTGGCCCAGTTCCAATAATACGATCACATGTAAATGTTAAATGGTGAACAGTCTTATTTCATAATGTACGAAACCTTGATGAAATTAATTCATTGAAAAAAGGAGGTAAATTATAGTATGAGATCGTGTATTCAATATGATAGATTACAAAATGGTCTTTTTATGATAAATATAACACTAAACCAAGAGAGACAAGATGGATATAAGAATTTGATCACTAAAACATTAGTTTGATCAGTTTATATAAAATGCAACATATTTGATATCCCTAAATATTAAGGATGACCAAATGCACTTTTTAGGAGTTCTTTAAGATATTCTAGTAAGAGGTTCCCTTGAACGATTTGACCATTTAGAAAGGAAATCAAATGTATAAGAGTGGATGTAACTTAAGGCATGGTTGGGATGAAGAGAGTGAATGGTTACTTCTACTTCATAAAAAACATTAGAAATGAGAATTGTAAAATAATGATTGATACTTAAAACTCGAATGAGAAATATGGTTTTTATTTTAAAATGTATTTTCACATAGAAAATTGTTTCCTATGAGATTTTTTTTAATTTAAGATATTCGATCAGAAAATTCTCGACTGTAAACCAGTTACAATAAATCAAATAGATAGCTTATATTAAGTGACTGAATAGAGCTTTGTATTTCATACACTAATATAGTAAAGGCAAAAATAGTTGGAGCATGCCATATAACAATTATTGGTTGAATTAAGTTATGAAAATTGTTTTCACAGAATATACCAAATGTTAGATATGAAATAATAATAGTTTTTCAATATTGACTAATAAGTAAACAGTTTTATTTCAATATGAATATTATGAATATTTGTTATAGAATAAAATTATAGTACTAGCATTGATGATGCACTGGAAAATACATAAGTATTTATATTTATTTACAATTATTTCAGAATTTAGGCTAAGCCACAGTTTGAAGAAATAATTCTTTAATTAAATGAATACGAATCACATGGTACTAGTGAATTATATTTCAAACAATAAAGGGCAAAGCACCCATTGAGTGGGAGTGACATGAGAGTTGATGAACTCTACAGATTGATGTGTGTGTCTATGAGTATTTGTATATGTGTAATCAAAAGTCTATTCATTCCAAAACCGTTCCACGTGTCTCATTCTATTCGCTAATGGTTTTTCACAAACATGAAAATGTTTATTTGATACACATGTAGTATGTCTATGATAAGCTTATAGAATATAAGACGTAAGTAAATAAAATAATGTGAAACAAAAAATAAAAACGGATCGATTTGATCGAATAGTTAAGTATATTGGAAGGAGTTCCGAAAGTCCCTATAATGAATAAAGATTTAATTTCAAGGGTTACTCCTCCCTATAATACATAATGATATATTGATAAGGAGTAATCGAACCTTATTGAATGAAGTACGATTAATTGTGAGTGAAGTTGATATAACTTTTCTCTATAAGGTTGTATACTTAAGAGTGATACACAAGTTAAAATTAATTTCATTTAAAGAATGGTTTGCAAACTCATACAAGATAAGGGTTTAAAAGAAACCCCAACATTGTTCACGAGGGATCTTATATGAATTGCCCCAAAAGGAGTTTGGAACTGACTGTCATTGGATGATGAATTTATGTTCTGAACATAAGTATTGTGAACTAAAACCAAATTAGTTTTATATATAGCACAATTCATAAAATGTTTATGAATTCCCATTTTGTTGAACTGAGAAATAATCGTTATTTCAAGAAATATCAAATTCATTGCGAAGGAATTTCTTTTAGAAATTATTGGTAGTAAAATGTTTTTGGTTATGATCCAAGGATAAAACTAAGTGCGATGGATGAATTGAAATTAACCAAACCTAAAATGAACACAACGCATTTGAATGTCTAATAAATATTCTTGCACATTAAAAAGAAACTGTGAGTTTCTTATCAATGCTGAGAATAAACAATTCTTAGTTATCAATTAAACCATTAAGAGTATTGAATCTATGATATGGTATGATGCACAAATCCAAAATGGGTTCTATGTGCATTGTCAAAATTTTATTTTGATATATACACTTGTAGGGATATAATCCATCGGCCGCAAATGTGTCTTTATGAGAAAGACAAATGCAGTTGGAATATTGTGATCCGCATTAATAAGAATAACATCGTAAATGTAACGACCCGAAATTTTCGATCCCGAAAATTCCAGATAGTTAGGAAAAAGAAAGAGATAGAAGAAGATCAGAAAATACACAGAATCTCACATTCGCAGCGGATCAAAATATAATATCAAATAATAACAGTTTACAAAGAATACTGCATATGTCAAATTACAGTTATAATACATCAGAGTTATAATCATATACACTAGCAATGGACATATACAAATCAAATATGTCTTAGACAAACAGAAATAATAGTCACAGCGGAACACTCCATACGTCCTGCCATCCAGCTCGCCTTCTGAGCTCCAGAACGTCCTTACCTGGAAATCTGTAATACTCGGTCTGACCCGAGCATTACATCAAAGTAACACCCGGGTCAGGCTGGAAACCAGCATGAGTAAACTCATCCAATAAGAAATACAATAGCATAAAACTTTCATAAGACCCGGGGTGACTCGTATCATCTTACAAATCCACAATTTGTTATAGACATTCATTTATTTCATTCTAGCCTGTATAATTTCACATTATCAAATTTATACAGAATTTAGTTACTAATCGAAGTGGTTTCGGGTATTATTGATACCCGACCCGACCCCGGTCTCTTTGATTTCAAATGTCATTTCTAATCTAGTTTAAGTAGATACAAATCAACTATAATACAAGGTATCATAGTCACACAGCAAATTAATTATCATTTTATACTCCTCATTATTCTGATCAATCCATCATATCGGATTACCGTACATCACAACTCAATATTAGAAATATTCTCTATCCAAGTCATTCAACATCATTAAATCATCCATAAGCAAGATTTATTATATAATTCCTAATTAATTTAATTAACCTCCAATTAAATTAATTCAGCCTTTTAAATTACTCGGACTACCTAAATCCCGCTTACTTAATATTAATTAATTGCAATCAAATTAATCAATCATTCTTTAATCATCCATCTTAATTAATTCCCCTTGATTAATTATTCTTTAAGTAATTAACCTTTTATCATCACATAGATCAATTTCTCTTTAATTATTAATTAATAAAACTTAACTAATTACCTTTTTTTTATTAATAACCAATAATTAATCTTTAATTACTAATTTTATTAATCTCTAAGTATTAATCTTGAAATCAAATAAATCATGAACTATTGATTAACTTAAAACTTTAAGTTAAATTAATAATTGAAACACTTATCTTACTTAATTTACTATTTAATTTCATGATTTAATTAAGATCAAAAAATAACATAAGGATTAACTTAATGAATAAAACTTAAAATACTTTTCTCAACTTAGTCAAACATTAAATTATCACTTATTACTTAAAATAGTTTAAAGAGAATTAGTTTAAACTTAACTTTTGTTAAAAATTTGAACTTGTTAACCTTCTAATATTTACCCAAGGCAAACTCTTGTTCCCCATTCAAAATCCCGAGCTTTCTCCACTATTTCCTCGAGCTTCAGTTTCCATTTTTTTTCTTGGTTTAGATTTTAAACTGTTATGATAACAAGCACCCACGCTAACTCGAGACGAACCCGAGGTAAACCCATCTTCTACCCGAGCATAAACTCGACAAAACCCCTCAAACAAAACCTGACACAGCTGATATGCTGTGCACCTGCACTCATCGTCAACGATGATCGGACCTCCCTGTCCATCTCCGACGAGTCGCCTATGGCCCCTTCTTTGATTCCAAACACCCAAACATCACAACGATCTCGAAATCGAAATTCGACCAACGTGAACAAAATGGACAGAAACTTCTGTCCCAAATTCACCTCGACACTCTGATTCCGGCAACTAGAAATTCCGATCCTTCCTCCACAACTTCGCCTTAATCACGGGCTTCATCCCTTCTCGTCCCGACCAACTCGATGCCCTGCCGTAGGCGCGGCAGCACGATTATCTATCTCGACCCAAAAACTCACCTAAACCCTAGTTCGACTACTCCCTGACGCCATGGGGAACTAGAATCACTTCGACTATTTTTCCTAAGCTCACCGTAACCCCACCCATCCCCAGTTGAAACACCGAGACCTCACTACCCCTTGATCGCCAAAAATAGCCCAAAAACCAATTTCCAGTTAACCAAGAATTTCTCACAGGTTTACCAACTAAAAATCATAATTTTCAATTTAAAAATCCCATTTTACAAAGAACATTTAAGTTATATAATTAGATCAACAAATTATAATACTTGATTTTTACATGTATTTAGAATTGCTACTGAAATGTCTTGATTTCAAAAAAATTTCAAACCTATCTTACTTGGATAAAAATTTAAACTAAATTTATGTTCAAAAATATATTCTGTTTGAAACTCAATTCCTAACGATGATCAGATAAGAAGATTTGATTTTTTTTTTCTTTTTTCATTCATTTCCAAACTCTGTAGTTTTAAACAGAGAAGAACAAACATGTTATATGTGCACAGTCCATACTCATTCATATATACAGATTTGTACTTATACAGGCACAAGCAGGGAAACATCATCACAGGAACTTCACGAGAAACGTTCATCTACTTGCTTAAACTTTAAAATTTAATGTTTACTCACAGTTCTATAAAAGCAGAGAAAGCCTAAAACTTGTTTTTGTTTCCAGACATGCATACCTCATTCTTAAGTATATATATTCATGCAGCACATTTTTCATCCATACAACTTCCATTATCACAAAATCAAACCTTTATCACAGGCAACCCAAGATATGTATACAAATTCAAGAGTTTACTCACCTGAAAACTTTGAATAGAGAACAATCCTGGAAGTTGCAACTGCCTTGGGTCTTGACTTGTCATGATCTTCTTGTTTGTTTTGATTAGTTGCTGAGTTTAGTTTCTAGATTTGCTACCCTTCTTTTTTTTTCTCTTTATTCAGGTTGATGAATCGAAAAGGAGTAAGGATGATATATATAAAAGCAAGGTATGAACATGTTGGTTTCCTGGTACACGATATTTGTTTGTACTAACAATATTTTGTTTATAATTTGGCAGAGATTTTATTTTCGAATTGGGGGCTGATATGATACAATGGGGACTAGCATTTATTAGGCTTGCTTGGTTTATAAGCTTATCCATTTTTATTTTTTTATTTTTGTACAACCTGACTTTTGACTTTTGACTGATATTTAAGTTTGCAAAACTAATGATGTTGTTAATTTTCTTTTCTCAAGTTTGCTAAGTTATGAAACGAATTAAATAAGATGATTTAAATATATAAGAACAGCTTTGAATAGTGAAGGCAACAACTGGTACAAATTTTACCCTGTTTTGATCATATTTGTATATTTCGGCTGATCAAATTGTTGTGCTAAAGATATGGCATTAAATGCACTTGTTCCCCTACTTTTTTACATACATATCCATCCTGATATGTACATATATACATATATTTTCCCTTAGTCTTATTTTAGAAGCTTCTCCATATATTTTTTTCTTTTGTTAAGTTCAGCCTAATTTTGTCTTGTAAATATTTTATATATAGTTTGTCTTTCATGTATTTTAACAGTATATAGATATATTGTTCTAGAATGAGCTTATGCTCATTTATAAATTTACTTAACCATAAAGTTCTTTGAGATATCATTAATTGCTAATATAAATATTTATTCTTATATCTTTCCAAAGTTAAACACTTCATTGCTTATTTATTATTTTGATACTTATGTTATTTCTAATACAAATCCTTGTGTTTATTTTTTTTCAAAGTTTAACTATCACATTTAAATTTACTTATTTATTATTATTTATTTTCATACTTATTTATTCGTTTTAAATAGTTGTAAGATATATATATCATATTAACTATACAATTCTTATATACTTATGTTTATATATACGTGAATACATCAGAATACTTTATCTTTAGTTAATATGGTGGGGTTTTATATATATATGTTTTATTTTCTATAGGATTCCAAAAATTATATAAAAAAATTATTCAATTTTAGTTTAAAAATTAATTTAAATATTCAGATATTTTAAACGTCCGACATTTATTCGGCTGCTTAATATCAATATTTTAATAATTTAATTCCATTAATTATCAATTAACACCCGTTGAAAATCTGGGTCGTCACATTCCTTCCCCCTTTAGAACTTTTCGTCCCCGAAAAGGAACGAAGCCAGAATTTATTAAAATGCTTAAAATCAGATAAATATTCTTCGATCATTTTTAAACTACTTTAAAAATCTATGTAATATTTCTAAAATAGTTTTTATAAAATACTTTTATAACTCGATGTTTCGACAAGTCCATCCTTGTTCTCACAGAAATTCGGTCATACGTTGATCGGACGTAGGACTGAAAATCTATAAGTACTTAGTAAACTCGCTTTCAACATCCAGTGAAAGTACTTTGGAAAATAACTTTATTGAAAATATAGAAAACAGTTTCGAAAATAGAGGAAATATTTTTAGTGAAAATGCTCTGGAAATCATCACCCCCATCCATGGTCGCAGTTAACCCGATGGTTACGTTGCCGTCCCGGCAAAATCCACAGATAACTGTAAGTCTCCGCGCTCCTCGATTACGCCATGGAACCCGCTACAGATCGCAGTTATAACTGGGGTTACATAGCTATCACAGCAAAAACCCATATAACTGTAGGCATCAGCGCCACCGAATTTCGCTGCCAAAAGAATGAAACTCCTCCACTCGACCATAGATCGCAGTCTACCGATGTTGCGCTGCCATCCCGACAGAATCAAGTGTAGACTATTGGCACTCATCCTCCACACGATTTTCGCTATGGTCCCCACACAGTAGATCGCAGCGACATCGAGCTACACTGTCGTCACAGCATAACCCAAATGCCCCTGTAGGCATCAACGCCATCGACTTTCGCTACCCAAAAATCCTCAGGAACTAGTTTTGTCCGGACTCCTCACAGGATCAACTTTAGAACCTCCCCTTTAGAGGCTCAAGGCAGTACCACTCAGTGGCACTCCTGAGAAGTTCATTCAAGGGAGCGCCGTTTTCCCCAGAGCCACTTTCAAAACACTTTATACTATACACATATAGTATTTTCCAAATCATACACCAAGTATGAATCTCATATAAAGCCCCTTTTAAAATCGATTCCCAAAATCGATGATTCTCAAATTAGGCTTTTCCAAATTCCAAATTTGATTTTCCTCAAAAATCAAAAGCCTTTTCATAAATCCATAGGTTTCCAAAACCTTTCCTCAAAATTACTTTCACAAAATTCTTTTTATATATGCATATATATAAAAGTTTTGAAAAATCTTTGAATCGATTTGTACTTGTATAAATTCACTTTCATACTTCAAATACTTTCAAAAATCATTTTCTCCTGGCAATAGATCCATCAAGGGAAGTTTACCATATATACGAAGATAAATAACTTTGTTTATTCCAAATCAAATATTCAAATTAGATTACTTATAAAGTGATTTACCAACTTATTTACTTTGATAAAGTAAATTTCAACCATAAAATATTCCATTTTCACTTTTATTTATTGTTTATTTCTCAAAATTTACTTCTATTTCAAAAATCATATTACGGTCCTTATATCCAATTCAATAACAATTCCAATCAAACTCGTACGATGTCCACATATCATCCGTACGCAATATCAATCGGATCGCTCACTCGATCACACAATTTCACTTCCGAACTAGTATTGTCCACCCGACTTCCTAGTGCGGACTCAGATTTGGTTTCTTGATCAGAAACCGTCATTCTCCTTGCATAGTCACAACTATGATAGAGAATATCCAGAACCAATCAAAAATCCATATCCAGGTTCGCCGTCGAAAATCGAGCGAAAAATCCCAACTCGGATTGATAATATTATCTTGAAATTCTGTGCTCGAATCTGGATCAAATCATTATGCGAATAGAATAATATACGTACATCATGCGTATTTATTTTCATTGATTATTAGCCAAATCAATTTCCTTTCTATTCACATTCACTTTAATTTTCATTCACTTATCCACATTTGCCTAAATCCCCATTGGATTTTCACTTCAATTCTTATCTCAGTTGGGTATTTAAACAATAACAGTTTGAACTCCGACCAGTTTATATTTAGGAAATAGCTTGGAAAAATTAAAAATAGATAAGTAGTTGAAAAATAATTATTAGTTTGTAAAATAGCCGTAAAACAGTTAAGTAATTGTAAATAATTGAAAAATAGTAAATAATTGCAAAATAGTTGTAAAACAGTAATCAGCTATAAAGTAGTAGAAAAATAGTAATTAGTTCATAAAACAGTTGTAAAATAGTTAAATAGTTCCAAAAGTAGTTATAAAATAAGCTTAAGATAGTTTTAGGTTTAAAAAGAAAAGTTGTATGGTAATTAGTTTGGAAAAATAGATTTATATTAAAATAATTTATTTTGAAAATAGTCCAGAGTCAAACTGTTTAATACCCCACCTCCATTTCCATCAATTCAATTTAAATTTCCACCTTCATTTAAATTGACTCAATCCCAATCTGAATAACTTCAATTTTATTTCAAATTAATCCAATTCAAATTTCTCATTTGAATTTTATACTTATCCATCATAAATCACAATTCCCATTAATTCAAATCAAATTCAGTTTGAACTAATTCAATTTAAATCTCAATTTTAAATCATCTCGAATTATATAAATTCGAGTTAAATTTTCAAAAGTTGATTTAACCCCTTAAATCAAATTAATCTTTATTTTTAAATTAATAATCCAAATCTTTAAACAATTTAATTCTGAGTCCAATTCTCAGAATTCCATTTTAAGTTATCTTTACTTAACCTATTTCAAAGTTCAAATAAGAGTCCAAAACAATTTTAATTTACAAATTCAAATTTTTAGTTTAAAGTAATTTATATCCTAAATTCCAAATTAAAGTTAAATTTCCCTTTTAACAGAGTAATGAATATATTACCACACTTCATTCCTCATTTATTCAAACAAATCCAATTCACACTTTTAAAGATTATTAATAACAATAGGATGACATCATCCAATTTATTTTAAAACATCCATCAGATCTCAAACCCCATCTTGAGATCACACGATCTCTCCCAATTCAAATTAACCATTTAACTTCCCAAGTTAAATCTAAATTCACTTGATCCAGTCAATCTCACAAAATTTGAATTTCTCCATTTCAAATTCTTAAACTTACTATCAATATCCCTTCTCCCTTATAAGCTCAAAAACTTATCATATTTAAGGAAAATTCAAAACTGGACACCTAGTGTTTACTTCTAATCAACTTTGATCTTATGTATATCCCTTATACATATTTTTTCCTTTACACACCAAGTTATCTTTAAATTTTAAACCACCTTTGGTTCAAAACAAATTTCCAACAACCTTTGCTGAAATAGGACCCTTCCATTTAAATATATTAAATAACATTATTTATTATTTCTTTATCAATTTGAAACAATTTTCAAATTATGGACCCAGATTTAAAACTCCACAATTTGAATCGTCTTCAATTCCCATTTATAAGTCATACTTCCCTGAATGTTTTATTTCCCTAAAACATTCCATTATTTTAGGATAATAACCAAGGTTATTACAACTGGAAATCAATTCACTATTATCTTTATTTTGAAAACATTTCTACAAATTCAGGATTTTAATTTCAGTTTGGATCTATTTCAAACTTATCTTTATTTAATTTCAATTTGGTTGTATTTCTATTACTTCTTATATTTAATTCAATAATTTAACAACCAATTACCTTAACATTTATCGGTTAAGGAATATTGCTTTATATATATATCAAAATATATATTCTTACATAAAATCATTTAAAGTCTTTATATATGAAAATAACAAGTACGCTCTCATATATATATATATATATAAACACTCAACTCATTCTAGGGTACTATTGACCCTATCCTTATGAGTATACCCTCCAGAGCCAAGGTTTTCGCTTAACCTTCGCTCTGATACCAACTGTAACGACCCGAAATTTTCGATCCCGAAAATTCCAGATAGTTAGGAAAAAGAAAGAGATAGAAGAAGATCAGAAAATACACAGAATCTCACATTCGCAGCGGATCAAAATATAATATCAAATAATAACAGTTTACAAAGAATACTGCATATGTCAAATTACAGTTATAATACATCAGAGTTATAATCATATACACTAGCAATGGACATATACAAATCAAATATGTCTTAGACAAACAGAAATAATAGTCACAGCGGAACACTCCATACGTCCTGCCATCCAGCTCGCCTTCTGAGCTCCAGAACGTCCTTACCTGGAAATCTGTAATACTCGGTCTGACCCGAGCATTACATCAAAGTAACACCCGGGTCAGGCTGGAAACCAGCATGAGTAAACTCATCCAATAAGAAATACAATAGCATAAAACTTTCATAAGACCCGGGGTGACTCGTATCATCTTACAAATCCACAATTTGTTATAGACATTCATTTATTTCATTCTAGCCTGTATAATTTCACATTATCAAATTTATACAGAATTTAGTTACTAATCGAAGTGGTTTCGGGTATTATTGATACCCGACCCGACCCCGGTCTCTTTGATTTCAAATGTCATTTCTAATCTAGTTTAAGTAGATACAAATCAACTATAATACAAGGTATCATAGTCACACAGCAAATTAATTATCATTTTATACTCCTCATTATTCTGATCAATCCATCATATCGGATTACCGTACATCACAACTCAATATTAGAGATATTCTCTATCCAAGTCATTCAACATCATTAAATCATCCATAAGCAAGATTTATTATATAATTCCTAATTAATTTAATTAACCTCCAATTAAATTAATTCAGCCTTTTAAATTACTCGGACTACCTAAATCCCGCTTACTTAATATTAATTAATTGCAATCAAATTAATCAATCATTCTTTAATCATCCATCTTAATTAATTCCCCTTGATTAATTATTCTTTAAGTAATTAACCTTTTATCATCACATAGATCAATTTCTCTTTAATTATTAATTAATAAAACTTAACTAATTACCTTTTTTTATTAATAACCAATAATTAATCTTTAATTACTAATTTTATTAATCTCTAAGTATTAACCTTGAAATCAAATAAATCATGAACTATTGATTAACTTAAAACTTTAAGTTAAATTAATAATTGAAACACTTATCTTACTTAATTTACTATTTAATTTCATGATTTAATTAAGATCAAAAAATAACATAAGGATTAACTTAATGAATAAAACTTAAAATACTTTTCTCAACTTAGTCAAACATTAAATTATCACTTATTACTTAAAATAGTTTAAAGAGAATTAGTTTAAACTTAACTTTTGTTAAAAATTTGAACTTGTTAACCTTCTAATATTTACCCAAGGCAAACTCTTGTTCCCCATTCAAAATCCCGAGCTTTCTCCACTATTTCCTCGAGCTTCAGTTTCCATTTTTTTTCTTGGTTTAGATTTTAAACTGTTATGATAACAAGCACCCACGCTAACTCAAGACGAACCCGAGGTAAACCCATCTTCTACCCGAGCATAAACTCGACAAAACCCCTCAAACAAAACCTGACACAGCTGATATGCTGTGCACCTGCACTCATCGTCAACGATGATCGGACCTCCCTGTCCATCTCCGACGAGTCGCCTATGGCCCCTTCTTTGATTCCAAACACCCAAACATCACAACGATCTCGAAATCGAAATTCGACCAACGTGAACAAAATGGACAGAAACTTCTGTCCCAAATTCACCTCGACACTCTGATTCCGGCAACTAGAAATTCCGATCCTTCCTCCACAACTTCGCCTTAATCACGGGCTTCATCCCTTCTCGTCCCGACCAACTCGATGCCCTGCCGTAGGCGCGGCAGCACGATTATCTATCTCGACCCAAAAACTCACCTAAACCCTAGTTCGACTACTCCCTGACGCCATGGGGAACTAGAATCACTTCGACTATTTTTCCTAAGCTCACCGTAACCCCACCCATCCCCAGTTGAAATACCGAGACCTCACTACCCCTTGATCGCCAGAAATAGCCCAAAAACCAATTTCCAGTTAACCAAGAATTTCTCACAGGTTTACCAACTAAAAATCATAATTTTCAATTTAAAAATCCCATTTTACAAAGAACATTTAAGTTATATAATTAGATCAACAAATTATAATACTTGATTTTTACATGTATTTAGAATTGCTACTGAAATGTCTTGATTTCAGAAAAATTTCAAACCTATCTTACTTGGATAAAAATTAAAACTAAATTTATGTTCAAAAATATATTCTGTTTGAAACTCAATTCCTAACGATGATCAGATAAGAAGATTTGATTTTTTTTTTCTTTTTTCATTCATTTACAAACTCTGTAGTTTTAAACAGAGAAGAACAAACATGTTATATGTGCACAGTCCATACTCATTCATATATACAGATTTGTACTTATACAGGCACAAGCAGGGAAACATCATCACAGGAACTTCACGAGAAACGTTCATCTACTTGCTTAAACTTTAAAATTTAATGTTTACTCACAGTTCTATAAAAGCAGAGAAAGCCTAAAACTTGTTTTTGTTTCCAGACATGCATACCTCATTCTTAAGTATATATATTCATGCAGCACATTTTTCATCCATACAACTTCCATTATCACAAAATCAAACCTTTATCACAGGCAACCCAAGATATGTATACAAATTCAAGAGTTTACTCACCTGAAAACTTTGAATAGAGAACAATCCTGGAAGTTGCAACTGCCTTGGGTCTTGACTTGTCATGATCTTCTTGTTTGTTTTGATTAGTTGCTGAGTTTAGTTTCTAGATTTGCTACCCTTCTTTTTTTTTCTCTTTATTCAGGTTGATGAATCGAAAAGGAGTAAGGATGATATATATAAAAGCAAGGTATGAACATGTTGGTTTTCTGGTACACGATATTTGTTTGTACTAACAATATTTTGTTTATAATTTGGCAGAGATTTTATTTTCGAATTGGGGGCTGATATGATACAATGGGGACTAGCATTTATTAGGCTTGCTTGGTTTATAAGCTTATCCATTTTTATTTTTTTATTTTTGTACAACCTGACTTTTGACTTTTGACTGATATTTAAGTTTGCAAAACTAATGATGTTGTTAATTTTCTTTTCTCAAGTTTGCTAAGTTATGAAACGAATTAAATAAGATGATTTAAATATATAAGAACAGCTTTGAATAGTGAAGGCAACAACTGGTACAAATTTTACCCTGTTTTGATCATATTTGTATATTTCGGCTGATCAAATTGTTGTGCTAAAGATATGGCATTAAATGCACTTGTTCCCCTACTTTTTTACATACATATCCATCCTGATATGTACATATATACATATATTTTCCCTTAGTCTTATTTTAGAAGCTTCTCCATATATTTTTTTCTTTTGTTAAGTTCAGCCTAATTTTGTCTTGTAAATATTTTATATATAGTTTGTCTTTCATGTATTTTAACAGTATATAGATATATTGTTCTAGAATGAGCTTATGCTCATTTATAAATTTACTTAACCATAAAGTTCTTTGAGATATCATTAATTGCTAATATAAATATTTATTCTTATATCTTTCCAAAGTTAAACACTTCATTGCTTATTTATTATTTTGATACTTATGTTATTTCTAATACAAATCCTTGTGTTTATTTTTTTTTCAAAGTTTAACTATCACATTTAAATTTACTTATTTATTATTATTTATTTTCATACTTATTTATTCGTTTTAAATAGTTGTAAGATATATATATCATATTAACTATACAATTCTTATATACTTATGTTTATATATACGTGAATACATCAAAATACTTTATCTTTAGTTAATATGGTGGGGTTTTATATATATATGTTTTATTTTCTATAGGATTCCAAAAATTATATAAAAAAATTATTCAATTTTAGTTTAAAAATTAATTTAAATATTCAGATATTTTAAACGTCCGACATTTATTCGGCTGCTTAATATCAATATTTTAATAATTTAATTCCATTAATTATCAATTAACACCCGTTGAAAATCTGGGTCGTCACAGTAAATTTCAATTATTAAAATTAATGTATAGATTAACCTTTTGATGTGCTCAAGTTAATTTGAATTTTACTCACAAAATTATTACTTGGTATGACTTCGTGTTTTGGTACATATGTGTTGTAATGAAAATTAAAAATAATGATTTAGAATAGACTATTTGCACATAACAACCAAAGTATCTCAAAATTAGTGGGAGCGATATTGAGCTTGTGAGTTTTTGGATATGATTCATGAATGGTTATGAAAATATTGTTCGACAAACATCAGAATTGAATAAGTATCTTAGTAGAAATATCGAATAGTCTGATTTTTAATCAAAATGCAGAGAAGATGTGTCCATGAGAAAGAACAACTAAAAGATACACAGATATATCTAGACTACAAGTAAACAACATACCACTGGTTGTTAATGATGTACTTATGTTAAAGTCATCTAATTTTTAATCAAAATGCAGAGATGATGTGTCCATGAGAAAGAACAACTAAAAGATACAAAGATATATCTTGACTACAAGTAAACAACATACCACTGGTTGTTAACGATGTACTTATGTTAAAGTCAGTAATATTTTAGTTGTTTTATACTCGATATTGCATTAATAAATTATATCTTTTATAATAACTCAATATAGAAGCTTGTTATGATAATTATATATTTTAAAATTAGACTTGAGAATATTGTCGAGCTTTAATGTAGAAATGCCGCTTCGATTATAGTTAAATTGTGGCATGGTATCCATCAAATGGCTATAGTTAGTTCTTGTGGAAGCATTGGAAGTGAGACACTATTCAAGAGAGAATTGTCTCCTCAGTTAAATGAGATTAGTGTTACGGTAATCTGAAGACAACTCAAAGTCAAAGTCTTTGGCTAAAGTAGTTTGGTTAATAATAATTGTTATTATTGAACCAAAGACTTTGTGTTTGGACTTCAAAGTTGAATATGGACGATATTGGAATTTTTACCATTACCAAATTCCATTAGTCCAAATGTGATATAGTTTTGATGGAGAGAATTAGTGTAAATAATTGCCATTATCGGGTAATGCTTAATAAAGTAAAATTGGATTTTACTAATGCCGAGTAAGCGTTAAATTTGGCCATAATGTCACATTATATGCTAAGTGATATGTAAACGTTAATATTTTAATTGTTCGATATTAATCGCTGGCCAAATTTACACGTAAGAATCACACAACTAAAACGTTGAATACTCCTATTACCACCCGATTTAAATAAATTATAATTGTTATAAATTAATTAGTATTTATTAGATATTAATTATAATTTTTTTTGATATATGTTGATCATATTAAATAATGTGTATATAATAGTTATAAATACACTTATCGATATACGATATCGATACGCATTTAAATTGGATTAAGGTGTGCTAAATATTGACCAGGCTTGAGGTGATTTTAAGTCAATTTGGGGCTTGTAATAGCCATCCATAAATAGGCTAAAGAGGGCTAGCTGTTAGATGGCTAAAGGGTTTAGGTTTTGAATTAAAAAGGGGAGAATTAATAAGAGAAAAATAAGGATCTAGATCCTCGTTTTCTCCTTGAGATGTCCTTTATTTATTAACCACTAACCCCATATTTCTTTCTAGACCTTTGCCTCTCTTATAAACCTAATTAGGCCGACCATGTCCCCTCTCCATACCTCAAATTATCGAGCATTAAAACATCAAATAAAACACAATTTGGTTGTCGGTGGTAGCTGCATTTGGAAAGTTAGCAACTTCTGGGTATGGGCTTCAATTCAGCGAGTTTTGTTATTTGTTTCAACGTGTAACAACTAGTGTAGCGACCTGTAAATTTGAACACTTCATCTTTGAATATCAGAACATTTGAAATATTGTCAAGTATTATAATAGTGATTTTATAACTTTATTAAACTCCTTTTGATTAATAATTAATGATAAGAAACTTGTTTTTGAAATTTGTTTGCAAATATGAATACTTTGAAGAAATATCGATAATGTGATCGAAAATCGTTTCATCGATAAACAATATTTTATTCAATATTAGTTTTTCAAATTTTGGGTACATGTCAAAATAACATATGACGTCATCGGTAGATAATAAAAATATTTTTGCTAACTATGGATAACTAAATCAAGTTTGGAAAGCTTCTAGAAGATCGAAGGTAGAAGATATTTGAGTGGAGATATTCGTATCAGCTCATGAGATGGAAAGTTGATCACACTAGAGGAAGATGGGCTTCGGCCGACTATAGGTGAGGGGGAAGGGGATATGGTGACCTCTTGAATGCCAATAAAAGTGACCCTAAGGCTAATGAATCCTTTTCACAAAATTTAGCAACATAAAACAAAGCTCTTCATTCTCTCTTCTCTACTAAATAACTTTCTTAAACTCAAAACAAATCAACTCAAACTTGCCCTAAACTATATTATAAGCCTTATAACAATATAGCAATACCTTTCATCAACTTGAAGCTTGAAGATTTGGAGCACAATTGTGATGATCCGGGTTTTCGGACCAGTCAAAACCGTCGAAAGACCCGTCCGTTCTAAAACTAAGAATGAAAACTACCAACTTAATACACAATATTTGATAAATATCCAACACCACTAAATGTATAGGATACAACTGTAACGTATTGGATTTTGCCCGCTCGAAAATCGACATCCGTACTTCACATTGTACTAGAATGCCGCAGATTCGACCGTTCAAATCCGATTCGCCGGAGCTATAACACAATTAAGTAAATAACACAGCGGAAGAAAAGAATAATACATTGATATACAATATCTGTTACAACAGAATGATACAATGAATATCAATATACATCAGAGATATGATACAACAAATAGCAGCGGAAAAGAAAAGATAACATCAGCAGCGGAACAATATCAATAGAAGTGATAACTCCAAAATGATCTTCAGACAAGAATGAATCCACAACTCCAAGATAAGCAACTCCGATGAATGAACTAGCTCCAGATAATATACTAAACCTGGATGTCTGAGAAACCCAACTCTAGACTGCCCGTGTGGAAAATGGTGGGCACCCAGAGTTTAGGAAAGGAACAATAAACTCCGAGTCAGTCATGGGACTGGTGTGAGCAACAAAAACAGTTTATCTTTAAACAAACACAACAGAACTTTAAACATTGAAATCCGCAATGCTTTTGGAAAATGAAACTACCATAAGACCTCCCGCCACACACACAATGCAAACGCAGAATTGGAGGAGATTTCTTCTTATGATAGTCAAAGATGCTTACTACGTAAAATCATCTTGATATTATTATTAGTGCATAGTGCAGAAAAAATTTCGAAAGTATAATATTAATCTTAGCCAACATACGACCAGTATCGTATGCCTACTATAGCTACCATCTAAACAGTGGTGACCACCGTACGTAAATGGCAGGTTCTACAACTAAAACCGTACAAGTTCCGTATTGGAGAAATGGATTTCCAACAAATGGTCAGGCTAAGGAACTTCCTTCCGCCGCATGGGAACGCCTCTGGTGGGACGCCCCGAGAGACAAACTGCTCTCTGCAAATACAAGGCCGGGTTACCCCTGTAACAGGTAACTCACGAATATGCCACCCCCCGGTCCTTTGGGACCTTTATCCGAGGCCTCGATAACCAACATCACACATAATAAAGTGTATCCACATGAGTAAGTATATGGGCTCCATAGCATGACACCACCCTTTTCCAGAAGGAAATGACATACCCTAAAGGGCGCGACCCTCATAACCTTGCTGCAACATTCCTGTTTCGACCATTTCCGGGTTGTGAGGCTCGACGAAGTCTCGTCCACAAAGCTACGCTTTTTCAAAAAGCCACGCTTTGGGTCAACAGATGATCAACCTATGATCACAAAGATAAATGATCAAACAAATGATCATATCACAAATGATCAAACACTGATCATCACACAGCAACACTCAGCATGCCACATTACCAAATTGGGATATATCGCTGATAACCTTCAACTACATAACCTCTGAGCTCGTACGTCTCAGAGAAGGGTGTTAAGCTAAGAGAATAAATTCTCCGCCACCAACAGAAATGTATTTGAAAGAAATCTGCTCTATATCTCAAAGTGTAATGTCAGACATGTAACCATACAAGTCTGTTCCGGGTTCGAACAGAACCGAAGGCACTTCTCACGAAGCCCTTGCAATTCCGGATAATTTCCAATCACGTCCGGACTTCCCATCACAAAGGGTGCTAAAATCTCTATACCGGGGACCAGTCGATGCAGAGACATTCGACAAGTTGTCCTTTCGTTTTCGAAAATATCCGGTCTTCACCACCGGTCTTCAAATGCTATCCATATACGACGTATCAGTATTCGGAACGGGTTATATGACACAAAGGTCCTCTCCCGGCTAAACCGAATAGTGAGCGCGATATTTAAAAACATATGGATATTGGGATTTCAATTAAGTCGCAACTTATTACCCAAAACTTTTCTTTCAAATGGTTTAAACAAATTACCATTTCCAAATCTTTAAGCAAAAACATTCATTTTAACCACCTTCAACGGTTTAACAATTTCCACACTTTAATCTTTTAAACAAAAGATTCATTCATAGATTTTCCAAATCAATTTCCATTTCAATTTAACTCGTTAAATCTTTAAAACAAAGATTTAACTCATAGCTTTCAAAACAATTCCATTTCAAATGGTTTACACAAATCATCATTTTAAATCTGTTAAAATTAACAGATTCAATTCATAGCTTTCAAAAACAATTTCATTCATAACTTGAAAAACCATTTTTCAATTCAAACTTGAAATTCCTTTAATTAAACTGGAATTTCATTTCTTATATGAAAGCTTTTATCATTTTAAAACAAACAGTTTCATTTTGGAAATCTGATTCATTTATACGAGTTAAAGTCTTTGGGTTAAATCCAAATTCTCAAAATTTTACTTTTAAAATGTTTAGATTCGTCCAAACACATTTATATCATCTTTAATCCCTAGTTTCAAATCATAGGATTCAATTTCAAATATTGCATTCAAATTTAAATCAACTTATTAAATTTTCAAACTCGATTAAGTTATTCAAAATAACTTTAATCTTTGAAATCCCATTTCAAAAGCTTTCCATTTTAAACCCAAATTTCCAATTTCAAAATCAATTGAAATTAAAATTTCAATTTCAAAAACATCAGATTTAAATTATCTGTGACTTAACCGGTTTTCCACGTGAAATCCATATTTGTGTGTGTAAAGGTGTAGTCCAGGGGTTTCACACACAATAGTGCAACATCAATCATCACAGATATATCGATAAGCGGTACAATCGATAACGCTTATCTTCATTCACAGATTCATAGATAAAATAAATTTATCAGTCACAAAGATTCACTATTACAATTCGATGTGGGTTTCGGATAACCAACTGGAATCCGACTCCCTGTCGCATCGAAATTCAAGTGCCGTTTTACGGGCCAAAAGGTTTTCACATTCACATAGTAACATATCACAGAAAACAGAAATCATAGCTAAGCACAAAACATAACCTAGCATCGCATCACATAACTGATATATCAATCCATCACATAGCATGTAATAAAATATCAAACATCTATACGTAAGATCAGTTAATTGGTTGAGTAATCCAAATCAGTTTCGATTACTTATGAAAATTACTAATCCCGGTTAATTAATTACGACCTATTTTAATTAATTCTTCTTTATCATCTATTAATTAACCTTTAATCCTTAATAAATAAATCAATCTTAATTGATAAATCAATCTTCTAATCATTAAATAATTATCCTTTAATTATTTAATTATCTTTTAATTTATTTATTTGATTAACCCTTAATTTATTACCATTTTATTTATTTTCCTTACTTATAAATTAATTAGCTTTAAATTTATAATTATTAATCTTTAGTTAGTTATAAATCATTAATCAATATAAAATTAACTTAACTTTTAAGTTAACATATTAAAACATTTAATCAACTTCTTAACTACTTAATTAAGTTTTATTTAAAATAACCCTTTTTATTTTCAAATATAAATTTAAAACAATTTAATTTAACTTAATTAACTTTTAAAAATAATTTATTCTTAAAACTTCAAACTAATCCCATGTTTAAAACAACTTAAATGCAAACTTTGTTTATTCTCAAATTAAGTTTGTACTGACTTTAAGTTACATTTTAAACTTTGATTTATTTTAAGGTTTTAAAACTGCAACTTCTCATACCCGAGTTAGTCAGAGAAAAACCCGAGCCAAACATTAGTTTCCCCGAGCAAAACTTCGGCTACCCCAAACCATCAACTGCTCCGAGTTATTCGTTCGTTTTCTCGAGTTCTCCCCAAATGCCAACTCTTCTTCCCCAAAGCCTCAACTCCCACTGACATTAACGTGCACGCGTGCACTTGCACGAGGCGCCGGACCCTCGGCGAACGATACTGCCTTCCTCCCCATGTCGTCGATGATCGACTCTTTCCCATCCACCACCCAGTTCGACGAATTCGAACAAAACTCGAGATCGAGCATTTCACCTAGAACTGGAACACAACTGAGCCACCAGAAAACCCCTCGTCTCACCATCTCAGGGCACCAGCGACCACGTCCCCCTACCAGAACCTTCGCCGTAGTCCCCTCTACCTTCCCC
Organism: Allium fistulosum; assembly: GCA_030737815.1. NCBI lineage: Eukaryota > Viridiplantae > Streptophyta > Magnoliopsida > Asparagales > Amaryllidaceae > Allium > Allium fistulosum. The sequence goes on along the minus strand of CM060901.1, from coordinate 933,794,217 downwards.
TTGAACCACGTGCAACTCGGTGTGACCACGACGTCGGAAGTTCCTCGACAATCTCCTCGTTCACATCGATACCCTAAACCCTAAACCAACTACGCCATGCCACCATCGCCGCCTATAATTCAAACGAGTATTTTTCCCCTGTGACCCAACCTCTCTTCCTCCTTCAGGCTCAAGCACGACGTACAATTCGTCGCCGTTCGACAGCAGGCGACCAAAATGTTAAAGACGTTTATCTCAGAAATTCGAATTGAATACGAAACTAGAAATCATGAAACGTATGTTAAAAATCATGATTTTTGTTCACGAATCCATTTATGCAATCCAAAACGGGAATTAAATTGGTTGATTTATTAACATATATATGTATCTTCACTGTTATTTCCCAAGAAAATTTTTCTGTTGAATTTGAATCCCTGAAACTATTTTTAGAATCATCTTTATACTTAAACAAACAATTTTTATTTAAATATCAGAGGATAATACTGACTTGATTAAGAGATTTTTTTTTTCTTTTCCTTTTATTACTTGAAGTTTACTCTTGCTGTAACAAAGAACAGGAACTGTTTTCTTCTAGTTTCCAGGTATGTGCAGACAATAAAATCAAATATCCACACTGTCATGCATGCACAATCACAAACATACAACAACTTCAAAAGTATATGAGAGTTTAAAGGTTTGCTCACAAACGACAAGAAATCAAAACAGTTAAGCCTCGAAGAATAGGAGTTGCTCACCTTGTAAAAGCAAAAACAGAGAACTCAACTTGTACAAGCTTAAAAAACTTGAATTTTTGAAACAGAGGAGCTTTGAACCAAAATCTGGAAATGCTGTTGGCCTACAATGATTTGTTTTACTTCATGAATCTAATTGATGTTGTTTTTAGTAGAAGCTTGTTTGAGTTTAAATGACATTTACTTTAGTTTTTCTCAGTTTCGAATGAACAAACTGATATGAGGAAGGCTTGATAAAGAAAATGAGTTCACTGGGTATTCATTGGTACAGGGTGTTATAATGTAGTTTGTACAAAACAGGACAGGGATATTTTTCCTTGTTTCATAATTTATGCAAATTTTCTTAGCTCTTTGGCGGCTGAAAACATTTTATACAAATTCGAATTGACTAAAATTTTGCTAACATTTAATGCATGAGTCCTTTATGTCTCTATACTTGTCCCCTTTTATTTTTATATTCATAGATATTTTACTATTTAACTTTGTTTATACTTACCATTGCATTCTAAACTTTTACAGGTTACACATAATACTTATTTTACTTGTTCAACTTCGGCTGAGAGATTTTTGGCTTTGTACATTTTACCTTTGTTTATTTCTTCTTTTCCTTTCTTGCCTTATGTCCTACGGCCTTGCATATGTGAATGTATTTTATTTGCTTGATTTATTTTTATTTCTTATTTTGTTTACAGTTTATACTTGTTGGCTTTGTAATAAAATTGATATTCTATTTTAATATGTTGTTAAAATTGTTCTAGTTCTATTTACTTTACAATATTATTAAATTTAAATGATTTATTCCAATTCAAATTTTAGTTCGGGGAAACTCGCTTCAATTTATCAATTTAATTTTACAATTTTTATTCAAAAACTCAATAAATTATCGATTTAAATAAATTTAAATCTGGGGTCGTTACAACAACTTTCAATTTTACAAGTTATCAAAGTAATCAATTTAATCTACTAGTGTGCTTTAATACAAACCCAAAATCAAATACTACAAACAAAATTGTAAATCTACCGCTATGCAACTCTGATGAGAAACAACAATATCATTACCTGCAAACTCAATAAACAATGTAAATGCAGAATAAAATAGTAAGCATGAAAGATACAACAATACATGATATATGACAAACAACAAATAGAAAATGTTATGTTATTATTGGGGCAGCATCACTACCACTTGTGACTGCCTACGTACCCCTATCTAATTGGGTACCCAATTAGATACAGGATCAAGCCAACGTAGTTCTCCTACCACAAATAGGACTCATGGAGCCTACGATGCAACAAACAATATGCAATCCCAAAACTACCCATTTAGGCTTAATCTTCAATTTTAGATTTTTACAATCTAATTAACTTTACGGAAATTATACCTTTGGACTTTATTCCCAAATTCTTATTTCAAAACCTTTGAAATATATATATATACATCTTTTATATTCAAATTATACTTTACTTTGGGATCTTAAATCAAATCACTTTTGAAAAGTTTATTTGGAAATCCCAAATACTGTAATAAAAACATATTAAACCATATGCAACCAGATCGGGAGGTTTTCCCAATAACAAGGCAACTTGGTCCCAGCCTTAATACAATCGATAAATAAGTATATCCCATTATTCCAAGAGCAGACTATACCAAAAACACATGCCCACTTTTTAGTTACGGGTTACCCAAATCATTGGTAACATAACAAATCATTTTATATCCCGAAGCGATAAATCATTTCACACTAATATTCACAAGTACTTTCAAATTTAATATAATTTTCATTTCCCAAATCTGTTCAAAAATCATCTTAAAACCATCGGGTTTAGTCCTCGAAATTCTTTTCGTTTTATAAAACATTTTTATAAAACCTATTCTTATATAAATCACATTTATATAATATCACTTCAAAATATTCATTACCAAACATTTCTATTCCTTTTAAAGTGAAAACATTTCATAACATTTCAACTTTAAAATCAATCTTCAAAACAATTCATTAAATTGAAGTGAACCTAATATTACCGCTAAACACCTTTTAGTCAAATCGTGAAACAAATCACAAGGTGTTAGCCTACGATTGTTTTCTACTCAACCCATGCATATGTATGAATAAATTGCTCATAAACTGGCCGAGCAATGTCAATAATCAATAAATAGTCAGTGCTCATAAACTGGCCGAGCACAAATCAAACAACCAAACAAGAATAAGAACAGACTCATTATTATTAACAATTACAATCAATAGTTAACACGACATTTATCAAAATGTGAATGAGTCAAAGGAAAGAGATTAAGATTACACTCACTGTAAAATAATTGAATTATACTCACAGAATAAGTTATACCCAATAAACTATGAAAACAAGGAATATACTTACATCCTATTTGACTTGGAATACTTCACCTTTGATAATGAATTTTAGTTCTTTTCTTTAGTTTGTGAATCCATTAAAATGAGATATGGACTTGGCTATTTATAGGTGAAGAGAATGGTACTTTAGTCATTTCCTATAGCCTAACCAAATTCGACCAGATTTTGGTCCAACAGAAACCAGCCTTATGGCCTAATTTGATTCGACCATATTTTGGTCTAATAGAAAACATCTTGATGGTCTAATTTGATTCGACCATATTTTGGTCCAATAGAAAACATCTTGATGGCTTAATTTGATTCGACCACATTTTGGTCCAATAGAAATCCTCCTTATCAACTATGGCATAACATGATTCGACCAGATTTTGGTCCAATGGCAACCATCTGCATGGCAGAACCTGATTCGACCAGATTTTGGTCCAATAACAACCATCCGCATGGCAGAACCTGATTCGACCAGATTTTGGTCCAATGGCAACCATCCACATGGAATATAATAATCATTATGCTATTTTGTTTTATTAGGCAAGTAATTATACTATTCTGTTTTATTAGGCAAGGTTAATAATTCTAGATATAAAATCCATTATTTAATCATTTAAAAACATATTAACTATTCATATTCAAAGTGATTAAATTATGGGTCGTTACATTTTAAATATTCGAATTTGATGACCCAAAAATACGGGTCGTTACATTCTTCCCCTCTTAAAAGAATTTCGTCCCCGAAATTTGAAGGACAAAATGATATGACGAAAACCAAATAATTAACAAAAGCTAAGCACACTAAAAATATTATCGCCCATAACCCCGATCGGAGGTACGGTGCCTTATCCTATCCATTTTTATTTATCAATTTAAGTTAGTTTCATTTTAAAATTTCTAGGATAATTTACTAACCTAGACAAATTTTACTTAGGCACCTAACCTAAGCTCTGATACCAACTGTGACGACCCGGGTTTTCGGACCAGTCAAAACCGCCGAAAGACCCGTCCGTTCTAAAACTACGAATGAAAACTACCAACTTAATACACAATATTTGATAAATACCCAACACTACTAAATGTATAGGATACAACTTTCAATTTTACAAGTTATCAAAGTAATCAATTTAATCTACTAGTGAGCTTTAATACAAACTTAAAATCAAATACTACAAACAAATTGTAAATCTACCGCTATGCAACTCTGATGAGAAACAACAATATCATTACCTGCAAACTCAATAAACAATGTAAATGCAGAATAAAATAGTAAGCATGAAAGATACAACAATACATGATATATGACAAACAACAAACAGAAAATGTTATGTTATTATTGGGGCTGCATCACTACCACTTGTGACTGCCTACGTACCCCTATCTAATTGGGTACCCAATTAGATACAGGATCAAGCCAACGTAGTTCTCCTACCACAAGTAGGACTCATGGAGCCCACGATGCAACAAACAATATGCAATCCCAAAACTACCCATTTAGGTTTAATCTTCAATTTTAGATTTTTACAATCTAATTACCTTTACGGAAATTATACCTTTGTACTTTATTCCCAAATTCTTATTTCAAAACCTTTGAAATATATATATATATATATATATACATCTTTTATATTCAAATTATACTTTACTTCGGGATCTTAAATCAAATCACTTTTGAAAAGTTTATTTGGAAATCCCAAATACTGTAATAAAAACATATTAAACCATATGCAACCAGATCGGGAGGTTTCTCCCAATAACAAGGCAACTGGGTCCCTGCCTTAATACAATCGATAAATAAGTATATCCCTCTATTCCAAGAGCAGACTATACCAAAAACACATGCCCACTTTTTAGTTACGGGTTACCCAAATCATTGGTAACATAACAAATCATTTTATATCCCGAAGAGATAAATCATTTCACACTAATATTCACAAGTACTTTCAAATCTATTATAATTTTCATTTCCCAAATCTGTTCAAAAATCATCTTAAAACCATCGGGTTTAGTCCTCGAAATTCTTTTCGTTTTATAAAACATTTTTATAAAACCCATTCTTATATAAATCACTTTTATATAATATCACATCAAAATATTCATTACCAAACATTTCTATTCCTTTTAAAGTGAAAACATTTCATAACATTTCAACTTTAAAATCAATCTTCAAAACAATTCATTATATTGAAGTGAACCTAATATTACCGCTAAACACCTTTTAGTCAAATCGTGAAACAAATCACAAGGTGTTAGCCTACGATTGTTTTCTACTCAACCCATGCATATGGATGAATAAATTGCTCATAAACTGGCCGAGCAATGTCAATAATCAATAAATAGTCAGTGCTCATAAACTGGCCGAGCACAAATCAAACAATCAAACAAGAATAAGAACACACTCATTATTATTAACAATTACAATCAATAGTTAACACGACATTTATCAAAATGTGAATGAGTCAAAGGAAAGAGATTAAGATTACACTCACTGTAAAATAATTGAATTATACTCACAGAATAAGTTATACCCACTAAACTATAAAAACAAGGAATATACTTACATCCTATTTGACTTGGAATACTTCACCTTTGATAATGAATTTTAGTTCTTTTCTTTAGTTTGTGAATCCATTAAAATGAGATATGGACTTGGCTATTTATAGGTGAAGAGAATGGTACTTTAGTCATTTCCTATAGCCTAACCAGATTCGACCAGATTTTGGTCCAACAGAAACCAGCCTTATGGCCTAATTTGATTCGACCATATTTTGGTCTAATAGAAAACATCTTGATGGTCTAATTTGATTCGACCACATTTTGGTCCAATAGAAAACATCTTGATGGCTTAATTTGATTCGACCACATTTTGGTCCAATAGAAATCCTCCTTATCAACTATGGCATAACATGATTCGACCAGATTTTGGTCCAATGGCAACCATCTGCATGGCAGAACCTGATTCGACCAGATTTTGGTCCAATAACAACCATCCGTATGGCAGAACCTGATTCGACCAGATTTTGGTCCAATGGCAACCATCCGCATGGAATATAATAATCAATATGCTATTTTGTTTTATTAGGCAAGTAATTATACTATTCTATTTTATTAGGCAAAGTTAATAATTCTCTCTTGTTTTATTAGACAAGTAATTATACTATTCTGTTTTATTAGGCAGGGTTAATAATTCTAGATATAAAATCCATTATTTAATCATTTAAAAACATATTAACTATTCATATTCAAAGTGATTAAATTATGGGTCGTTACATTTTAAATATTCGAATTTGATGACCCAAAAATACGGGTCGTTACAACAATAACCCCTACACCCCTAGGCCATGAGCAATTTTAAGGCATTTCTTGCCTTGGCCATGAGAAAAATGGTGTGGGTAGGAAGTTTAGGAGCTTGAAAGGCTGAAGTAGGAAGAAGGAAGCTAAGTCGAGACTTATGCTTGGTTGTCTACTTGTTGAAGGTTGAGAAAACTCACTATTCGAATGTATATGAAGTGTATATATGCTTGTGTTTAACTATAGTATTGTGCTGGACTTTATATTATTATATTTGTTGTTGTAACGACCCAAAATTTCTGATATTTGAAATTCTAATATTTATTTAATTTTGAATATTAATTTGTGAAATTAATAAGCTGAATAAATTATTTTTCGAATATCTGGATTTAATTGGATAATTAAATCGATAAATTAATTGATGAAATTCCAGAAATAATTGGAAATTGGATTTAATGTGATTGAAAATGATTTATAAAGTTATATTAAATCATGTTGTAGTTATAGAGATGTTATAGAACTTTTAAGATTGAATTTAGAGTTAAATTGTGAAAATTGAATATTTTAATATTTAATCGACTAGTGAAATTAGCCATTTTTGGGACAGTCTCAGAATTGGACGAAACTAGTTCCATTGGATCTGTAATAGTTTGTTATTATCGGATTTCAATTTTCGTAGCAATCGGAATTGTCGTTTAACTGTGGCAGCTCGAAACGCATCGAAATTGTTTTAATATTAATTTGGCGAGTTAAAATAGTCATTTTTCAAACAGTGTCGGATTTCGACGAAACCAGTTTCATCGGATCCGTAATGTGATATTATTGTATGGTTTCAAATTTCGTGTTAATTGGATGTACCGTTTGTCCGGGGCAAGCCAAAACGTATCGAAATCGGTTTAAATCGATTTGATTTAAATTTGACTGTTTAATTCCGTAACTCGCACAGATGACCGAATTAGCTTCCGAAACACATTCCATTGTGTTCGGAACGTGGGATAAACCTTACGAACGCCAGGCGGCACGTGTGATTTGGAGAACGTTTGGAAAGGTCATTTTAATATTAATTTAATAAGTATATACGTATATATATACGTTTAACTAACGAAACCCTAGTCTATTCTCGTGGCCGCCACTTTCGTTTTATATGGTCGAGAATTCTCGATCTTCTTCCACTAATTTCTTCAAATCCACACTTCGAATCGAAAAACTCTCAACTACAACTTCGTGGAGTACGTCACGAACTTTAAATCCATACGGTGGTGATGTGGTTTCGTGGAGTGGATGGGGAGCTACCATGGTTCGAACGTCAGCTGTTTGTTCACGAAAATCGAGGCATCGGGGAGGCCAAGTGCAGCATGGTGGCAGGCGTGGGTCGAGCTCGAGACGAGCTTTGATATGGTATGGTCTTGATCGGGTTTCGTCAACAAATGAGGGGTGCGGAAGTTTGAAATCGCGAACGAAGATGGGTATCTTGCGTGCGTTACTGGAATTTGAGTGAGGGAGGGAAGAAGAACGTAGGCGGCCCAGATCTGTGATGGTTGAAACGAACGGCAGATGTTGATTTGGGTATAAAATAAAATAAAAGTTGTGAATCTATTTATATTTTAAATTCGTATAAACTTCTAAAAGCTGTAGTTTGTTCATACGAGGTCGAAAAATCTCGAAACAAATTACGTTTTCTTCGTTTCGTCGAGCACTTCGCTGTGGAACTGAATTGGAGCCATTTGGAGCTAGTGTAAATTTCAGGTGAAATTAAACGGCTGTTTAATTTATTCGAAATAAAAAGCTGGAACGGAATTGAAATCAAGGTGAGAACTCCTCACTCAATCGAATGTTTTGTTTTGCTTTAAATTTTAAATAGTTAGATTTAAAAGTGTTGAGAATGCTGATTGTGTGAATTGGATGATGATTGCTATTTATTGTGATAAACAGACATTATACGCCGTTATTAAGCGGAGGTTAATTATTAAAAACATATACCGCGATAATTTCACATTGAAGTGGAATTGGTATTATTTATATATATAGCGATATATACATATTGGCATATGTATATAGTGTAGTTGTTGATTTCCCGCATTGTATAGCGGATGAGACCCTATTGCGCCGTTAGTAAGAGGATAATATTTATTAAACCCATATACCGCGATAATTCCGTACTGGAGCGGAATTGGTATTGTGCTAAGATCTTTGGATGCAGGGAAACAGGTTGGAGGGATCCAACTGGATTCCTCACCGTAGTGATTTATTTACAGATATTGTTGTATATTCTGTTATCATATGATGATATATGATGTTTGGATGCTGTAATTGACTATTTGGTGCTGTTGCATCATCAGATTCATTTTTGAAGTTTAAAAATAACGAGTTGATTTTAAATTGCGATTTTTGAATTATTCAAAACGGTTTATATAAAAGATTGCAAAATGGATATTTATAAAGTAAAATGTTGGAATTATAAGACGAGTTTTTATAAGTGTTAAAAATGGAGTATAATTGGATTTCATAAGTTAATGAAATTTAGAAATTTTATAATGTGAAGTTATAAAATAAATAGATTTTGTAAAATAAAAGTTTATAAGTAATTGACATATAAATTTGATTTTTGATATGAAATCGAGTTATGAATTAAATTTGTTAATTCGGGGATTTTTTCTAAATTGAAGTTTATAAATAGGGAAAGAATTTATAGACATTGTTTATAAATTCGAAATCAATGGAATTTGATAAATTGAATATAGAGAATTATTAAAGGAAGTATATTCGCGATTTTGGATAGCGAATTATTATTGAAATAAATTGTGTAGAAATTGTTAAAATTGGGATAATGATTATATTCACGATTTTGGACAGTGAATATATATTATTGAATAAAATCAATATATTTTGGGAAAAGGAATATTGTTAAATGAAGCAGTTGTTTTGAAAGATGTTTTAAAACGTGTTAAGTATCGAAACATAGATTTCAACATTTATTGTTGAAATAGACGTTTCGAGAAAATAAGGAAATGGTGGACTATAACACTGTTGTTATAGTAAATGGTTTTCGAAAGAAATTGGTTTATATAGTATTGGGATTTATTTATCTATCTAAATTTCGAATCCCTATACTAGTGATTTTGGGTTGTTGTAACGATGTTTTACGCAACATTCGTTTTGACTCAAATAAAATTTGTGAAAGAGAATGATTTCCTTAAAGAATGAAATATATACTTAATTTTGATTTAAGTATATTGAGTATTTTCAAATGTTGAAAATAAATGGATTTGTGAATTACTTATTATTAAATAAGTATGGAAATGCTTTTCCAATATGAAGTGAAATGTTTTAGATTTATCTTCAAAGATAAATTGAAATGTGGAAATTGATTTGAAATTGTTTTCAAATAGTTGAAGTGTGGAAATTATATATCTTGTAAAGATATTTTTGAAAGATAAATAATTGGGAAAATTATTTGGAATCTGATGATGTTGCGCATCTTTATTGATAGTTAAATAACCGACTATCAATAATTACCTTGAATGGGTATTTATTGTGATGTACTTGAATTTGAATGCCACACTTATTTTTGAATAAGCGCTCACTATTCGGGTTAGCCGGGAAAGGACCATGGGGTCGTATAACCCATTCCGAATATGTGATACGTCGTTATGAATCGCATTTGATGACCGGTGTTGAAGACCGGATATTTTTGAAAACGGAAGGATTACCGTCGAGTTACTCTACATCGACTGATCTTCGATTTAGAGGTTTTATCACCTTAGTGACGGGAAGTCCGGACGTGATTGAAAATTATCCGGATTTGCAAGGGCTTCGTGAGAAGTGCCTTCGGTTCTGTTCGATCCCGGAACAGACTTGTATGGATTGTATGTCTGACATTACAAATTGAGATATAAAGCTGATTTCTTTCAAATACATTTCTGTTGGTGGCGGAGAATTTATTCTCTTAGCTTAACACCCTTCTCTGAGACGTACGAGCTCAGAGGTTATGTAGTTGAAGGTTATCAGTGATATATTCCCAATTTGGTAATGTGGCATGCTGAGTGTTGCTGTGAAATGATCAGTGTTTGATCATTTGTGATATGATCATTTGTTTGATCATTTATCTTTGTGATCATAGGTTGATCATTTGTTTGACCCAAAGCATGGCTTTGTGACAAAGCGTAGCTTTGTGGACGAGACTTCGTCAGTGCCTCAACAACCCGGAAATGGTCGAAACAGGAATGTTGCGGCAAGGTTATGAGGGTCGCGCCCTTTAGGGTATGTCATTTCCTTCTGGAAAGGGGTGGTATCATGGTATGGAGCCCAGATACTTACTCATGTGGATACACTTATTTATTATGTGTGATGATGCTACCGAGCGCTCGGATAAAGGTCCCAAAGGACCGGGTGATGACATATTCGTGAGTTACCTGTTACAGGGGTAACCCGACCTTGTTTGGCAGAGAGCAGTTTGTCTCTCGGGACGTCCAGCCAGAGGCGATCCTATTCGGCAGGAGGAAAGGAAGTTCCTTAGCCTGACCATTTGTTGGAAAATCCAAAGAAACAATACGAACCTTGTACGGTTTTAGTTGTAGAACCTGCCATTTACTTATGGTGGCGCCCCACTGTTTAGATGGTAGCTATAGTAGGCATAGTTCGGAATGTCTATGTTGGCTAAGATTAATATTATACTTTCGAAATGTTTTTCTGTACTATGCACTAATAATAATAATCCAATGATTTTGCGTAGTAAGCATCTTTGACTATCATAAGGAGAAATCTCCTCCGATTCTGCGTTTGCATTGTGTGTGTGTGCTGGAGGCCTTATGGTAGTCTCATTTTCCAAAAGCATTGCGAAATTGACTTTAAAATTATCCTGTTGTTTGTTTTAAAGATAAACTGTTTTAGTTCTCACACCAGTCACCATGACTGACCTGGAGTTTATTGTTTCCTTCCTAAACTCTGGGTGCCCATCATTTTCCACACGGGCAGTTTAGAGTTAGGTTATCAGGTTATTCTGGATTCAGAAGATGCTGTGGAGCTTAGTGGCGAGCTGGATGGCGAGACGTATCACTTGTATATGATAGTATTATTCCGCTGTGTATTCTGTATATGGACAAGTTCATAACTGTCCAGTTGTGTTGTATATTGTTGTTGTAAACTCTGATGATGATGTGATGTATAAAATGATATAGTTCTTTGATTTAAAGATTATTCATTTATCTATTATATGTTGTTCCGCTGCGAATGTGAGATTCTGATATTGGTTCTGTTTCTATGTTTTTCTTTTTTTCTTTTCTTCTGTTTTCTTCTACCTCTTCTTTTTCCCCATAACAATTCGGTTTTCCGGCATTCGATTGCTCGGCAGTTGATACAGTGAATGTATTAATGTCGATTTTCGAGCGACGAAAAATCGCAATCATTACAGTTGTGATTCTAGCTTTGTAAAGAAAATGGCATATGTAATTGATGTATTTGGACTCATATGACTTTCCATGACTTGTTGCATAGCTTTGACATGAAGCACAAAGGGTTTGGTTGTAATTTGATTGAATCAGAGTTGAATATTGAAATGGTTCTATAGCAAATAGTCGCTATAGAAGCAATTAGAAAAGCCTTGTATACGACATTTTCTATAATATTCTGTAGAGAGATCCCTAGGGATTTCTCACCATGGTTGTGATGTATGTTGAGTATGTTGATTGCTGCAAACAAATTAGACCTTAAAATGATTGTTAGCATATCATAAAATGAAAACAATTTCAAGTACATAAAACTGCCTTAGTTCAATGTCTTTTACAGCACTCAACGAAAACATGGCCATGCCGTTGTAGTATCTCTTAACCCTTTTGACAGAATTTTGGAAATGCTAAAGTTTTTATTTTGAACTTTAATTGTTTAAAAATAATTTTTAATTTTAGTATTTTTATTTAATCTTCTTATAAGCCTTTTGTAATTTATATTAGAGAAATTTTAGAAGTTGTTTCGAATTTAAATATATTTTTAATAATTAATTATAAATTATGAAAGTAGGAGGTTTATTTTTAAATAAATGAAAACATGTTTTTTTTAAGTTTTTAAATTATATAATAGATATTTTAAGTAATATTTTATATATTTAAACTATATTGTAAGTATTTTAAAGTATATTTTAAGTATATATTGTTTTTAGAGAATTAGTTAATTATTCTATTAAAGCATTAAAAAACTTATGTAATATAATATCATTTAAATTGTTTTTAGAATTTTATTAACTATCTTCGCTTACATACACACACACACATATATATATGTATATATATATATATATATATATATAATTTTAAAAGGTTTTAAGTCGTACATTTTGCAAAGGGATTTTAGAGTAGCTTAAGTAGCTTAATCGTATTTTGTTTTGTTTACTTTTTATGGAAAGTAATTAATACTTAGCACAAAAGGGATGAAGTAGATTTGGCTATCTGTGAGAGTTGAAAATGTTGTTTGAGTAGGGTTTAGAAGCAATAGCGCTCTAACCTACCAACTTCACTCTTGATCGAGGGATAGTAAGTTGAGAAGATTGGAAATATGATAAGTATATAAGACTTTATTTGCATAGTTTTTTATTTCTAAACTAGGTAGTCGATTAGTCGACTATCGAACTTGATTAACTAACTTATGAAGTATATGGAAGCTTCATGGCTTCATATGGTTTGAGATCCCCTAGGGAGGACTCATTGGTATAAAACGACTCTATCTTTAAGAATTTTATATGTATGAGATCCCCCAGGGATTACTCCTTTATATATAGTTCGTTTGCTTCTGAAAGAACTGTAATTGAGTTAACCCAAATTTTATCAATTTAGTTTTGAAAAGTCCAAGATCAGATAAGTATACTTATGTATTAATTACCGAAAACCACTTCGAAACTTGTATATGAGTCCACATGTTGTAAGCGGTTGTGAAGTTGAATGTTATAGAGTTGAACATTCTATTTTAAGGTTAAGTTCATGGGAGAGGTTAGCATTAGTATTTCAGATCTGGATATCGAGTTGAACCGTCTATCCTAAGGTCCAAGGAGGAGGTCAATGTTAGCATTTGTTGAACAACTTGTGTTAGAATCCATAAAAGGATTTATGATCTGTTTGAGTTATGAAGCATCATGTGAAAGATGTTGAATGTGACTTCACCATCGAAAATGATATAAAATAGAGTAGGATACATTGCTTGTGGATTCAGCTAACCCAAAAGGGTATATCAACTCCATATTTAGAGATGCTTATCGATGTTGCTAGTGGGAGTTAATGATATTCAATATCATGTGTTAAGGCGTGGACCAAGTATGTTTACCTTGAGGTATATTTTATCTAGAGAAATACGACGCTCGAAAGTTAGTTTCTAACCCTTGTCAAGAGGTCCACCTCAACATACTGAGTGTGCCTCCAACGGAAAATCCATATGCGAATGAGCCTTAGCGGTTTTAGATGTACTTCTTTGTTTTGTTTTAAAATGAAAGCAACGCAGCTATTTTCGAATTTATATTCTACACCCTAGACATTATCTATTATATCGCTATATTTACTTATCAAATGATTTGCATCCTTTTGATGAGAAAACTATTACAGTAATTCGTACGGTCTTAAAAGTGACTGTATATGGATGCATGTATCTTGAATTCCTTACATCAGACTTATGTCTGACATATGGTTTTTATTTTCCTTAAATTACTCGTCTACTCCTTCGAGTAGGTTGAGTAAAGCAAGTTTGAACTTGGATGCTTCAGAGCTTTAGGAGACGAGCTGGAGCCTTCCATTTATCTATATATTTCTATGGCAGTACTTAGGTTTTTAACTATGAAATTACTCTGTATTTTGGAGTAACCCTTTTTATTACCTTTTTGGATATTGTATTTTATCGTTCTACTTGTGATATTTTTATATCGTGTTCTTTCTTTCTTATTCTATTTCTTTTTCTTTTTTACTTAACACTAACAATCTATCATTCTAGCACTTGGGTGCTCGGTATACAAATATCGTTGATATATTAGTGTCGACATTCGAGAGTCTAAAAGATAGGTCTTTACATTTGATATCAGAGCTAAGGTTTAGCAAATACCTTGGCTTTTGGGTATGACTCATTCGAGATAGGGTACGTGACACCCTTGAATGATTTTCGCGCGCGCGCGTGTGTGTGTATACATACAAGAAAGGGTTTTTGTATTTTTCTATAAACCTATCCCTTTATGGTATTTCCTTAGAAATAACTCTTTCTTTAAAATAACTTTATCCTTAAACATCCTAAAGACTGCTATGTTTAGGAAATAAGAACTATGAGTACTAGAGTTGCTAATGCTAGAAAGGAGGTAGAGGTGGAAGGAGTAGTACTGTTACTAATGGTGGGAATCGGGCGTCAAGGAATGTCGCTCCTATCAAGGAATCGATGGTGAATGCAGTGGAAGAGATCATGCAGGTTTGGCTATAGATAAACTTTTCTTCGCTATGCCATGACTTTAAGAGATTGGGTCACAAGAGGTTCGGTGGTACTAAGACTATCGTCGAGGTTCAAACTTGGCTTAGTTTGTGTGCAAGGATATTTGGAGACATGGAGTTGGATAATATGAGAAAGCATCATTTGGCATCATGAAATTCGACTAGTTGCTAGGGTACCAAAGCTTGAGCCTTAGGCAGCCAAGGCTCAGTTTGCATCGAGGGATTGTTATAATTGCCACCAGCCAAGCCAAATAGTCAGATATTGCATGATGCTTCAGAATGCACATCAGCCATGGGTTTTCACACTTACTACAACACCTTCCACTTCTGCAGCTACAAAGGGGAAGCAGGTTCTTGAAGGTATATTATTTATTTATGGCATTTATGTACATGTTTTGTTTGATGCTGGTGCTTCACTTAGTTTCATATCATGTAATCTTGTTAATAGACCGAAACTGGAGCCAATTATGGCTTTTGACTCTATTCATGTGTTGAATCCTGTGGGGGGGCTCGGCCAATCTTAGTATAAAATGTTTAGGAGTTTCAGTTTCTTATTTTGACCAACTCCTTCCATGTGATATGTATGTTCTCAGTTTTATGTGGCTTAATGTGTTCCTTGGGATAGATTGGTTGTCTTGGAATCATGCGGCCTTAGATTGTGTTGAACAGACTATATTATTTAAGAGAGAAGATGGGAAGGTGCTAGTAGTGTCTTATAAAGGGCCTAGCTCCCATATAATTAGTTTTCTTTATTCCTTGATGTGATGAAAGAGGAGTTGGGTTCGATCTTTGTACTTTATGAATTTGGAAATGTATTTGAGGGGGTATCGGGTTTACCACTCATCGTGAGGTTGAATTTTGTATTTGATTCAATTTCAGATGCTAATCTATTTTGTTGCCTATTTATAGGCTATCACCAAAGGAGAAGTTAGAGTTTGCTAACTAGATCAACGGTTATTGTGTAAAGGCATGAACTGACCTAGTCGATCGAATTAAGTAATGTCGGTTATCTTCGCCACAAAGGTGGACAGTTCCTTAAGACTTTGTGTGGAATACTATGAGCTTAATAAGCAGACTATTAGGAAAAAGTATCCTTTTCCTAGGATAAATGAATTGGTCGATTGGCCTAATGGTGCTTGGGTATTTTCTCAAAAAATCTTGCTAGGATTTCAATAGGTTAGGTAGCAAAGGAGAATGTACCTTTGAAAGCTTTGAGGTCTGATAAGTTTTATGAGTGGCTAGTTATGTCGTTGTAGACTTGATTAAATGGTTTTTCGGGATGTGTTGAATAATTTTTTCTTGTGCTTATTGATGATATTCCATTTTACTCTAAGACCGAGGAAGAGCATATTCACCATCTGAGGATTGTACTTGAAACATTGAGAGAGCATGTATTGAAAGCTTAATTCTTCGAAGTGTCACTTTTAGCGGTCCAAAGTTAGGTTCTTAGGACATGTTGTCTCGGCGGAGGGTATTTCTGTTGATCCAGTAAAGGTTGTGGCTATTCAGGATTGGAAGAGGTCGGAAAGCCCAACTGAGATTAAGAGCTTTAGGGGTTAGCAGGTTATTATAGGGTGTTTATTAAGGATTTCTCAAAGATTGCTTCATGACTGACGAATTTGACAAAGAAAGACGTCAAAATTATTTGGACTGATAAATGTAAGCAAGCATTCAAAGAGTTGAAGGCATAGTTGTCTAGTGCTCCCGTTCTGACTATTCTGGACGGAGGTGGGGGTTTAACTGTTTATATAGATGCTTGTAGGATAGGTTTTGGTGAAGTATTGATGTAGTATGGAAGGATTATTGCTTATGCCAATCGGCAACTCAAGCCGCATGAATCGAGGTATCTATCCCATAACTTGGAGTTTTTAGCGGTTGTTTATGCTTTGAGGATGCGGAGGCACCACTTAATTGGTGAAAAGTTTGAGTCGGACATGAATCACAAATCCTTGAAGAATCTTTTCACCCAAAAGGACCTAAATATGAGGCAACAATGATGGTTTGAGTTTCTTATGGCTTATGATCTTGATATTTTGTATATGCTTGGGAAAGAAAATGTTGTAGCTAATGCACTTAGTACGAGATACGTGATTCTGGAAAAATAGAATTGCATCCAACCCTTATTAGTCATATAGAAGGCAATCAACTGAGAGATCTTTGTATTGCTAGGGCAACTAAAGTGGTAAGTGAGAAAGAAACCCACGAGAGATGGCCGTGATTCAAGGTTGATAGCCATGATATAGTGAGGATGAACAGAAGGCTGTTTGTTTTAGATATTGATAGGATTAGGTAAGAAGTATTTACAGAGTCATCATCTGTGACTTACAATAAATCCCAGAATTGCAAAGATGTATTAGGATGTGAAACTGACTTTCTGATGGGAAGGTATGAAGAGTGATGTTTCCATATTTGTGAGTATATGTTCTAACTGTGAACAAGTCAAAGACAGCTAGACTGCTTCAACAACTTGAGATTCCTAAGTGAAAGTGAGAGCAGATATCTATGGACTTTATAAACAGGCTACCTCGGTTGAGGATGGATAATGAAGGCGTTTGGGTTATAGTGGACCGACTAACTAAGAGTGCACATTTCTTATCGGTGAAGACTAGGAGGACGGTTTCTAGTTTGGCTAAGTTGTATGTTAACGAGATCATCAGACTGCATAGAGTTCCTTATGATGTCGTAAGCGGTAGAGATTCAATATTCACAAGTCAATTCTAGAAAGGATTACATGATTCCTTAGGGACAAAGCTGAGTTTGGGTACGGCTTTCCATCCTCAGACTAATGTGTAGATGAAGAGGGCTAACCGTGCCTTGGAGTACTTTTTTCAGGCTTGTATATTATATTTTGGGGGTTCTGGAAAGAGCATTTAACTCTTGTCGAGCTTTCATATAACAACAGTTACTATGCGAGCATCAGGATGATACCTTTTAAAGCATTATAGGGCAGGCCTTGCAAATCTCCATTGTATCGGGATGAACCTGGAGATCATTTAGTCCTTGGGCCAGATATGATTCGAGAGGCGTCTGATAATGTAACAGAGATTCAGAAATGTACGAAGGAAGTGAAGAATCAGCAAAATATTTATGCAAATCAGAGGCGCAAGGATTTGGAGTTCTTAGTAGGAGACTTTGTGTTTCACAAAGGTTTCTCTAATAAGAAGTGTTGCTCGGATTTGGAAAAATGCGGAAGTTGGCTCCTCATTTTATAGGACCATTTCCTGTATGGAGAGGATTGGTACACTTGCTTATAGAGTTGAGTTATCGACTAGGCTATCAAGTGTACATAATGTGTTCCATGTATTTGCATTTGCGTAAGTATGTACACGATCCTTCTAATAGTGGAAGTCTCACAGCAAGAAGACTTGAAGGTTGAGCCTAATTTGACTATACTAAGGCAACCTATTAACAGCAAGGAGATGCAAAGTAATTGAGGACTAAGGTCGTGATGTTAGTTAAAGTACAATGGAGCGAGGATGCTATTGTACTTGGGAGACTAAGGATAGTGTGAGGGAGTCCTATCCAGAGGTTCTTCTAAAGTAGCAGTTTATTATCTTATTAAAGCTTTTGTAGTGTACTCACCACGTGAGGTGGTGTCACTTAGTATGAATTTGGTTTGCATTTTGGTTTGTATATGGTTTTAGCAATACTCTATACATGTACTGTTTTTTTATTATTGTTCTTTTTTGAAATTTCGAGGACAAAATGTCTTAAGTAGGGGAGAATGTAGCAATCCGTAGATTTGAACACTTCATCTTTGAAAATTCGAATATTTGAAATATGGTTAAGTGTTATAAAAGTGTTTTTAAAACCTTATTAAACTCCTTTTAATTAGTAACTAATGATAAGAAACTTGTTTTTGAATTTTTTTACAAAAATAAATGCTTTAATGGTATATCGATAATGTGACCGAAAATAAATTTACCAATAAATGGCTTTATATTCAGTATAAATTGTTTAAACATTATGTATATGTCCAAATAACCTAAGAGGTTAATAATAGCTAATAAAAATATTTGGCTAAATATGGTTAGCTAAATCCACTTTAGAAAGCTACTAGAAGATCAAAAGTAGAAGATATTTGAGTGGAGATATTTGTACTGGCTCATGATGTGGAAATTTGAACATGGGGGGAGGGGGGATAAGCATTAGTTGGCTATAGGAGGTGAAGGGTGGTTATGGTGACCACTTGAATGCCTATATAAGTGACCCTAAGGCTAGTGAATCCCTTTCACAAATTTTAGTAACATAAAACAAACCTCTTCAATCTTTCTTCTCTTATAAATAACTTTCTCAAACTCAAAGCAAATCAACTCAAACTTGCACTAAACCTTAGTATAAACCTTATAACAACATGCAACACCTTTCATCAACTTGGAGCTTGAATATTTGGTACACACTAACCCCTATATCCCTAGGTCATGAGCAATTCTAAGGCATTTCCTTCCTTGGCTGTGAGAAAAGTGGTGAAGGTAGGAAGTAGGAGCTTGCATGGTTAAGGTAGGAAGAAGGAAGCTAAGTCAAGACTTGTGCTAGGTTGTTTACTTGTTGAAGGGTGAGCAAACTCACTGTTTAAATGTATATGAAGTAAGCAAACTAACTGTTTGAATGTATATGAAGTACATATATATGCTTATGTTTAAATATAGTATTGTGCTTGATTTTATATTGTTATATTTGTTGTGATTCTTGCTTTGGAAAGCTAATGATATATGTAATTGATGTGTTTTGACTCATATGACTTTTAATGACCTGTTTCATAGCTTGACATGGAGAACATAAGGTTTGGTTGGACTTTGATTGAATCAGATTTGAATTTTGAAATGGTTCTATAGCGAATAATTTCTATAGAAGAAATTAGAAATGCCTTGTGTTCGACATTTTCTATAATATTTTATAGAGAGATCCCTAGGAGTTTCTCACCATGATTGTTATGTATATTGAGTATGTTGATTGCTGCAAAAAAATTGTTAGCATATCGAACAATAGCAAAACTTTTAAATATATAAACTGGTCCAGTTCGCTGTCTTTTACAGCACTCAACGATAGCATTTTCTGGCTACTGTAGTTTCTCTGAACCCTTTTGACATAATTCTAGAAATGCTACCATTTCTGTTTTGAACTTTAATTGTTTAAAAATGATTTTTAATTTAAGTATTTTTCTTCAATCTTTTCACAAGTCTTTTCTAACTTATATTAGAGTATTCTAAAAGTGGTTTTGGAATTGAAATATATTTTTAATAATTAATTATGAATTATTAATATAGAAGGTTTATTCTTAAATAAATGAAAACATTTTTTTTGAAATTTTTAAATAAATTATAAAATAGATATTTTTAAGTAATATTTTAAATAAATGTTTAAACCATAATTGTAAGTATTTTAAAGTATATTTTAAGTGTATAAAGTTTTTAGAGAATTAGTTAATAATTTTATTAAAGTTCTAAAAAGCTTATGTAGTATAATATCTTTTAAATTGTTTTTTCGAATTTTATTAAATATCTTCGCTTATAAATAAATTATTATACATATACATATACATATACATATATATCAGTTTTAAAAGGGTTTCAAATTGTAAACAAATGTTTTACAAAAGGGTTTAGGAGTTGCTTAAGTAGCTTAATCTTGCTTTGTATTATTTACTTGTTTATGGAAAGTAATTAATACTATACTTAGAACTAAAAGCTGACGAAGTAGGCTTGTCTATCTGTGAGAGTTAAGAATGATGTTCGAGTAGGGTTTAGTAGCAAAGTGCTCTAACCTACCTGCTTCATCCCTGATCGAGGGATAGTAAGTCAAGAAGGTTGGAAATGTGATAAGTATATAAGACTTGATTTCCATAGATGTTCGTTTTTAAAACTAGGTAGTCGATTAGTCGACTATCAAACTTGACCATTAACTTAGGAAGTATACGGAAGCTTCATGGCTTCACATGGTTTGAGATCCCCCGAGGAGGACTCATTGGTATGAAATGTCTCTAGTTCTAAGAATTGTTATATATGAGATCTCCGAGGAGGACCCCTTTATATATAGTTTGCTTACTTCCAAAAAATCAGAATTGAGTTAACTGGAAATTTATCGATTTAATTTTGAAGAATCCGAGATTAGATACTTATATTTGTGTATTATTTACTAAAAACTAATTCAAAACTAGTATACAAGTGTACGTGTCGGAAGCGGTTGTGAAGTATAATGTTATAGATTTCAACCATCCATCCTAAGGTTAAGTCCAAGGGAGTGGTTTTGGTTGCAGAATTATGGATCTTAAAGCTAATTAAACACTAGAATGAGGTGAATAGTATTTTCTAACTTGTGTAATTCTTTTCAATTCAAAATAAATATTAAATCACATATCAACAACATAGAAATATACCATTAAACAGCCATAGATGCAATCACAGATAAAATAAAAGCAGTAAAGTAAATAGTTCGAAAGATGACACTGGGTATTTTGTACTGGTTTGGATTTCTCCTACAACCAGTCCCATACAATTTCTTATATAGATTTCTTTTCAAATTGTCAATCTTTAAACGGGCAGAAGGCAAACCCAAATACAATCACGATTCTAAGGCTACGAGAGACACACTCCTAAATTTCCAGGCTCAGGGTACACCCACTTGATTTGAATGGGCTACAAGCACACCTACTAGATTTCTAAGTTACTAAGAACACCCACTTGATTTGAAGGGGCTATAAGCATGTCCAAATAAAATACAAATAAAGTTGATAGTTTTGCAAAGGCAATTTCTTGAACTTTGGATACAACGGATCCTATAGCCACTTGGACAAAACTTTGATCTTTGAATTGAGTGAGAGATGTTTCCAAAATAGTAAAAAAGTGGTATTGAATCAATACAAAGAAGTATGAATTGATTCTACTTGATTTTGAAGAGAATATAGTATATTGTCGATGGTGATTTCAAGAGAGTAAGAAGAAGGAAGAAAATGAGTAAATAGTTATCAAAAAATTCGTTTGAACTCCTTTTATATAGTGAATAAATAGATGTATCCGTTCTTGAAAAGTTGTGACAAATAGACACTACCTTTCAAAATTTAAAAAAACCACTTGGCGGCATATACATTGAAACAAACCACAACAACTTACATCCTGACTAACAATCAAAACCAAATTAAATCACAACGTAGAACTAATTCAAACTTAGACAAGCCAAATTTTTAAATGTATGAATTAATGCTTCTTTTTTATTATGGGAGACTTATGGATAGTGCAAAAAGGATAGTGGAGACAAAATTTTCCTTTTTGTTCCACGAGATTTCCATCTTGATCGAAGTAAAATTCTCTTACACATTTGACTTCATCATCATCCTCAGCGACATCTTCCTTTTTTCCTCTTCTTTCACTTCTTCCTCTTCATCATTCATGGGGTTGTGAATGACAAGGTTAGGAGTTTCTTCTTCGATCACTGTTAGATTGGATGCATTATCCAATATATGCTTCTGGAGATTGCGAAGGATGCACCCTTGCTTCTCTTGGTCTTTCAAGCGACATTGAACGATCTCTATTTCTGAAAGCATATTGAGGGCATGCTTTAGATCATCTTTAACCTTGATGAATTTAGCCATGGTGATGGTTTGAAAGGGACCTTGGGTGGAGGTTTCGAAGGATAAGAGGCGGTCTCTTCTCTTGGACATTTGGAACTTGAGGAATTAATTGTTTTAATTTTATTTGAATTTTATAGAAAAAAGAAGACAGCGAAATGAGAAAAAAGTCTAAATTTGGTGGTTATATAATTACAGTTCGGGTTTTGAATTTTAGAGAGAAAATAATTTTTAAACTTCTTCGGTGTATGTCGACATATGAGCAGATTGTATGTCGACATATGTATGTTCAATTTGATATTTTATTTTCTTTTTAAATTTATAAATTATATGTTGTTATATTTATAGTTCAGATTAAGAACATATTCCTAACTTTCTTCTAAGCTTTATAAAAGATGTTTGAGTTGACTATTTTGTTAAAATATCAGCTACTTGATTTTTAGTATAAATTCGAGTGAAATTACTTCTTTATTTACGTTATCTCTCAAAAAATAATGTCTAACGTCTATATGTTTGGTCCTAACAAGCTGTGTTGGGTTTTTAGACAGATTTATTGCACTACTGTTGTCGCACTATATTGATGACTTAGTAAAATTTAAACAAAAATCTTTTAAAGTTTGTTGCATATAAATAACTTGAGAATAGGCTAATGTAGCAGAGATGTATTCTGCTTCCATTGTAAATAGAGATGTAGAATTTTGCTTTTTACTAAACCAAAAAACAAGAGAGTGCCTTAAAAAGTGACAAGTCCATTTGTACCTTTTCAGTCTAATTTGCATCCAACATAGTCAACATCACTATTAGAAATTATATCGAAGGAATTTTCTTTTGGATAAAAGAGTACATAATCTTGTGTGTTTTTCATATATCTTAATATTCATTTTACAGATTTTAGTTGAGTTTCCTTAGGTTGGGATGATATCTTGCACAGAGACAGTCACTATGCATTATATCTGGTCTACTAGCAGTTATATTTTGTAAGGATTCTATCATATCTCTATATATATCTGATCTACATATGTTGAATTTGTTTTCCTTATTTAATTTCTCATTAGTTGCCATGGGAGTTGGCATACCATTAGTGTTTGCCATCCCGAATTTCTTAACTATATCCTTAGCATACTTTTCTTAACTTGTAAAACTACCATTATTTAATACCATTATTTAATCGTCTTATTTCTAATCCTAAAAAGAATGTTAGTTCTCTCATATGATTCATTTCAAATTCTTTAGTCGTTATATGCGAAAATTCTTTATTTAACTATTCATTTGTTGATTCAAAAATAATATCACCTATGTATATTTGTATACGTTGAATATCATTATTATTTATTTTAATAAATAGAGTGCTGTCTACTTTTCCTGTTTCAAAATTAGACTATAATAAATAGGATTTAAGTCTATCATACCATTCGCTAGGAGTTTGTTTTAGATCATATAAAGAATTCTTTCATGTATAAACGTGGTTAGAAAGTTTTTCATCTTCAAAAAGTGGGGGTTTTTCTACATAAATATCTTCTTCAATAAAACCATTTAAAAAGACACTTTTGACATTCATTTGAAATAATTTAAAATTTATGATTTTCATAAGCGAGTTAAGTTCTAATGGTTCTTAATCTGGCTACAGGGGCAAAGGTTTTATCAAAATATATTCCTTTCTCCTAACTATAACCTTGAGCAATTAAACGATCTTTATTTCTAATGACTTCTCCTTGTTCATTCATTTTATTTCTGTAAACCCATTTAGTTTCTATTACGAACTTATTTTCAAGTCTTTGGACTAATCGCAAACATCATTTATGGTAAACTAATCCATTTCATCTTGTATAACAGGAATCCATGAATCATCTAATAATTCTTTCTTCGGATATTTGGGTAATATAGTTGAGATAAAATCTACAATACTCATTTTGTTTAATTCATTTCTTGTTTTTATAATAGACATTATGTTTCCTAGAATATTTTCTACAGGATGATCTTCCAAATATTCAGTTCTTTTATTTTGATATAAATTATCAAAGTTATTATTACTTACATCATTAGTGATTTCATTATTTGTAATTTCATTATTAATATTTTCTTCTTTAGCAACATTAGTATTATTGTTTTTAATATTTTCATCAAATGAAACATGTAATGTCTCTTCAATGGTGTTAGTTCTGGTGTTAAAACTGTATAAGCTTTACTTCTATTTGAATATCTAACAAAAATTCTTTTATCTGATTTAGCATCAAATTTATCTAAATTATATTTTATATTTAATATAAAACATTTACTACCAAAATCTCTAAAATAAGATACTTTAGGCTTTTTATTATAAAATAATTCATAAGGAGTTTTCTTAGTCAAAGGTCTTAGTAAAATTCTATTTAGAGTATAACATGCTGTAGCAATTGCTTCAGCCCAAAAACATGTAGGTAAATCACTATTATTTAACATCGTTCTAGCACATTCCTGTATAGTACTATTTTTACGTTTTACTACTCCATTTCTTTTGGGTGTTCTTAGAAATGAATTTTTTTGTGTAATTCCTTACTGATTATAACAGTTTTCAAAATTTTCATTTTCAAACTCTCCTCCATGATCACTCTTAATCATTTTAATTTTGATTGACATTTGATTCTGAATTCTTATAGATAAATTTTAAACATCTCAAAAGCTTCACTTTTAAGTTTTAAGAAAATTGTCCATGTAAATCTAGAAAAATCATCTACAATTAAAAACACATATATATATATATATTATGATTTATTGATTGCATTTGCGATGGTTCGAAAAGGTCTAGATGAAGAAGTTCAAGAGGTTGAGAAGTAAAAATCGTATCTTTTGATTTAAAAGAATTTTTATAAAGTTTTCCTAGTTGATAGGCATCTTATAAGTTGTCGACATTAAAACTCATTTTAGGGATACCCCTAACAAGTTCATATCCAGCAACATTAGATAGATGTTTAAAATTCAAATGACTAAATCAATTATAACAAATCCAAGGGTCATTAGATTAAGCCAGAAGATACAAATTGTCATTAGATACTTTCATACTTCAAATATAAATGTTATGTTTTCTAATATCTTCAAAGATAATGTTTGACTCATTATCTTTGATATGGAAATTATCTTTTTCAAACTTACATTTAAAACCCTTATCGTATAATTGACTAATACTAAGCAGGTTATGTTTTAGATTCCTAACTAGTAAAACATTAAAAATAGTAGGAGTTTTAGAGTTACCGACATTGCCGATGCCAATCACATATCCTTTTGAGGTGTCTCCGTAATTAACCGATCCACCATATTTATAGACAACATCCTTCAAGACCTCGGATTTTCAGTCATGTGTCTTGAGCATCCATTGTCCAATATACACTTGTCCTTCTAGATTTGTGGTAATTTAATATTAAGTGTCTGTTTATCATTAGCCATATCACATTCTTATTCCTACAATACAACATTGTACCTTTCCAAAACAACATGTGACTTTCCAAAATAATTAGTTTCTAATTTACTTGAAAATAATATATTGCTTTCACAAAGTTTTTTTTCAATAAATATGTTAAAAAGAGTATTAATAGCCATTTATATTTTTCAAAAATCAAATTATGATTTTTTGAAATCCTAGTGCTTTGATATCAAATACGGGTTATGGAATTATGGATCTTAAGGTTAATTAGATATTAGAGGGAGGTGAATAGTGTTTTCTAACTTATGTAATTTTTTCAAATTTATTTCAAATTAGGTATTAAATTATAGATTAGCAACACAGAATTATACTATTAAATAGTCAAATATGCAAATACAGATAAAAATAAAAGCATTAAAGTAATGTAAAGAGCTAGAGAGATGACACCAGAGGTTTTAAACTGGTTTAAATTTCCCCTTCATACAGACCCGTATAATTGCCTGAATATATTTCTTTTCAGGTGCTAATCTTTAAATGGGCCAAAGGAAAATCCAAATACAATGTCAATTCCGAGGCTATGAGACATACCCTCCTGGATTTCTGGGCTCAAGATACACCTACATGATTTGAACGAGCTATAAGCACAGCCGCTAGATTTTTAGGCAAATAAGCACACCCAAAGCAAATATAAATCGAGTTGATATTTTTTCCAAATACAATTTTTTGAACTTTGGATACAATGGATTCTATTGCCCATTGGACAATAGTTTGATCTTTGAATTGAGGGAGAAAGATGTTTCCAAAACAGTGACAAAATAGTGTTGAATCAATACAAAGATGTATGAATTGACTCTATTTGATTTTGAAGAGAATAGAGTATATTCAATGAAGTTTTCAAGAGAGTAAGTGGAAAGAAGAAAATGAGTAAGTAGTTATTAAAAAATTCGTTTAAACTCCTCTTCATATAGTGAATAAACAATGTGTCCGTTCGCGAAGAGTTGCGATGAATTGACACTTCCTTTCAAAATTCAAAAAACCACTTAGCGGCACATATGTCGATATATGATATATAGGTATGTCGACATAACTTAGTTAAAATTGAAAAATTGTTTTGTTTTAAAATGTTTTAAAATTCTATACTTTGTAAAATATTTTAATATTTTGTAAAATAGTTTGAATATAGTTTATAAACATTTTGAACTTTGAATTTTTTTTATAAAATATTCTGAAATAATTTTTGAAAATTTATTTTGTTTAGAAATATAAAAGATAGAAAATAGGAGATAGAGATCAAATATTGCTACAAGGGACTTTAATAATATAAGCTATGATCTATACACTAAATTATAATCTTATGATCTTCATATCTTGCTATTTGTACTCATGAGTTTTCATGTTTATCTTCTTGAGTCTTTACACTATACAGTCTTCAATTCAACACATGTATAATATTCAACACTATATACTATATAACTTAGCAAAACATTAGTATCTATATTTTATATAGTTGTATATGGTTGTTGTCATCAAAATCAATAACCGAGGTATTAATAGAGGTCAGTGTTAACATTTCAGACTAATGCTATAGAGTTAAACTATCTATTCTAAGGTTAAGTCCAAGGAAGAGGTTAGCATTAGCAGTTGTCGGACAACTTGTGCTTGAATCCATGAATGGATTCGTGATCTGTTCGAGTGATGAAGAATCATGTGGGAGATGCTAAACATAACTTCACCATTGGAAATGACATAAAATAGAGTGGGATGTAAAGCCAGTGGATTTAGCTTACCCGAAAGGGTATATCAAATCCATATCTAGAGATGCTTATCAATGTTGCTAGCGGGAGTTAATGATTATCAGTACACATGCTAGGGCATGAAGTACCTACGTTTACTTTGAGGTATATTTCATCTAGAGATATAAGACAATCAGATGGTAGTTTCTAACCCTTGTCAGGAGGTCCACCTTGATGTACTGAAGGTTCCTCCAATGAAAAATCCATATGCGAATGAACCTTAGCGGTTTTAGATGTACTTCTAATATTATTGTGTTGTGAGATGCAAGCAACACAACTATTTTTGGATTTATATTCTACAGTCTAAACATTATCTATATCGTCATATTTACTCATCAGATGATTTGATTTAGGAGAAAACTGTTACAGTGATTCATACAGTCTCAAAAGTTACTATTATATAGATGCACGTATCTTGTGCTTTCGTACCAGACTTTGTCTAACATGCGGTTTTATTTTCTCTAAATTCCTTATGTACTCCTTTGAGGAGGCTGAGTAAAGCAGGTTTGACTTCGGAAGCTTTAGAGCTTCAAGGCACAAGCTGGAGGCTTCCGTTTATCTATCTATTTCTATTTCTATTTCTGTTGCACTATTATTATGTATGTATCATCATTACGACGACATGCAGTTATAACTGTTCAGGCTGACGACAGTACTTATATTTGGGAACTTTGAAATTACTCTGTATTTTTGGAGTAACCTTTGTACTATCTTTTTGGATATTTTATTTTATCATTCTGCTTGTGAGATACTGATATTGTGTTATTTCTTTCTTGTTCTATTTCTTTTTTATTCTACTTAACCATAACAATCTGTCTTTCCGGCACTTAGGTGCTCGGTGGACGAATACCGTGAATGTATTAGTATCAACATTCGAGGTTCAGAAAGGCGGGTCGTTACAATTAGGCTTTGATGAAAGGTATAATTCCTTATTCGTAATCACTCATAAATATTATTATATTTATCATGTTGTAAGTTAATTAGTTAGTCAATTATTATATCGAATCTGTATATGTTGGTGTCATCATCTTGGATGAACTGTATAAACGTGTATATAAATTAAAAAAAAGAATTTTTTTTCCTATGCATCCTTAGATGAGTAGGGAAATAATTAAAAAATAATTTTTTGTTGTCATAAAAAATGATTTAATAATTAAGTATTGTTCAAATAACAATCAACAGTGTAAGATTTATATTTGCAAAATGTTTGTTTACACTTATAATGTTTTTGGATTTAATAAAAAAATATTTAATTGGTGTATATTTATATATATATGTAATATATATAAGTATATAATTTATGTATTTTATTGCTTTCAATTTTAGTATGTAGTTATTAAATATATCTGTGTGCATATAATTAGAACAAAATATTTGATAAGAAATTTCGATATGAAAGCACATTAATAATTTTGTTTTTGAAATCAATAAAATATCTAAGAGGATTTCTGTATAGAATTTTAAAAAATTAAAATGTTAAATAAACATAACGTCAAAAAAATTAATTTTTTGGTCGTGAGGATGAAAGGGTGTAATTTTGTTTTAATTATTATTTATGTTAAAAGAAATATTTATATCTACATGTATACTTATATATTTTATGTATAATAACTTTAAAGTATTTGTGTGTGTGTGTGTGTTAAAAAAATTATTTTGAAATATATATATATATATATATATATATATATATACGTACGTATGTATGTATGTATAATATTAAAATTTGTTACAAATTATTTTGTAAATTAAATTTCAAAATAATTTGTTAAATGTAATTATACTTATTTTTGTTTACATAAATGTATTATTTGAGTTTTATTTATAAACTATATATAATATTATACAAAACTATATTCAGACATATATGTATATATATTTATATTATTAGTATGTAACATATATACATTGATGACACTCTTGTATATAGAAGGCCTAACTTGTCCATTGCGGTGTCAATCCCAATACCCATATACGAACATTTCACCATGTACACTTTGTTGTGTTGCACATGCATGTGGACATGTATGCGTATATGATACAAACATATTATACAATAAATAAAACCTTATTTATTAAATAAATAAAATATTGATTTTATTTAAAATAAATTTAAACAAGATCTAAATAAATTTAGACTTCATAGGCCCAACAAGATCTAAAATGGAATAAAACTTTTGAAATTTACCTATTTAAAAAGTTGAGCGCTGACCTAGTTCCAACGCAAGTTACGAACATTTTAAGCAATTGTAGAACTAAGCGATTGCATGGGTCTTGTAACAACAACATGCAAAAAATATTTATTTGTAAGTATACTTTGTATTTATATTTGTCAATCTTAATTTAAGTTCATCGTTATATTTAATTGATAAACATTTTATCAATTATATTAATTGCATAAATTTAATAATGTAGACTAGTTAGTTTATACATAGCAGACATTCTTACAATATTAGAAAGGTTAATTATTACCATTTCAGTTTTTTAATAACGCTCCCATTAGACTTTTATGATTCTCAAAACCCTAAGATGAAAAATAGAAGTCTTTCAACTTCTATAGTGGGTGTTAGGACTTGTTAGTCGGATTCTGACCTTGAGTTTGCTCGACAAATCATAGGACCCCAAATGATGGATAACACTTTATCAGTTGTGTCATATACAACTCCTAACCTTGTGGTCTTTGTCATAATCTTATTTCAACCTTGAGTTTGCTCAACAAATCGAAAGAGATTATTCACTCATACCTACCATTTTGCACTGGCCTAAGTATAGTATACTTGCCTTGAGTTCGCTCGATATATACATATAGTTATCATACCTTGTCTAATTTATATATTAATAATACTACACATAACATCCCCGCTAGAGTTTGCTCAACAAGTAATTTATTAATATATAACTATGGTAGATGACAACACTTTTATTAACGATTCATAATCTTCAGTATACTTAAGTGATATCGACTTGTGGAATAATGTATTATTTATAAAGTGTACTCATTATCTGAATGGTTGATACATCATAAATCACAGTATACGTAGTAAACGTATCTATTTATCCCTTAAGTCTATTTAGGGTTTTTCATCGTTCCACCTTTAATTATACATTCGTATTATATAATTTATTATTATTATACAAATTTTTTTTAATTTAGTTAACTTATATAATAGTCATATATATATATAACATTATATAAATATTATTAATTAAATTTATTTAATCAATTTAATTAACTAATAATTTATTTTATTTTATATTATTTAATTAAACATTTTATATTGAATATGTATGCTATAACATTTATAGATATTCACATATATCTTTATATATCTATATTTTATTAGATTAATGTAACGACCCATTATTTTGGACCATTCGCATCCACACATGTCGGACTTGAATAATTCAAAACAATAGATTGTAAATATAAATTTGGCAAAACTCAAAATATACAGTAAATAAATCACAGATCACAGACACAGAGTAATATAACAATGCAGCAGAAGAAAAGAAATAGTAGTTCATGAAGCTACTATATATATAACAAAGTTAAACAAGATTACAACAGAATTTATGAATACAAAGATGTCTCAATACAATAGTCAAATACAAGATCTGAATACATCATTGGAATCAACTGAATGACTGAAAGCAGAATTAATGGATGGATCCAAGCGTAGCTCCAACTCCAAAGGTGAGTCTCGAATGCTGTATCACTCAGTCTGACCCGAGCGTAAAGCAAAGCACAAAACACTCGAGTCAGGACATACATACTTATACAATGTAAACCAACTCAAGTGAACTATAATATAAAGGTACAAGTAACTTAAAGGATGCTTAGGACCGCCCATCCTCTAAGGATTCGTTAAACTATTTACTATGTAGTAATATTCGCTATTATAATAATGTTTAATAGTAAAATAAACTTACTTTAAAATAGCATTAAGGAGTGACCCAATATTCCCCATAACACATAATAGTGCCAGTAGTCTATACAGTACCTGCGTACCTCCAGATCGGGAGGCTACGAGAAGATACTCCATAGGTACGACACAAATCAAACTCGTACAAGGCGCGCTAGGGTAGGTGACACGGCACAACGAGGCAATGCCAGGGTAGATATACCAATTACGCACACGGGCTGGTGGAAACGCATAGCAGCCACTACCGCCCACCTCGGAACACACTCCCAAATCAAAAATCGAAGGGTGGCCACCAAATAAATCGTAAAGTAATAGAATGGTATCAAAGAAATGTGTCCGATCAGAGGGGCTACCTCATTGGCCCGAGATCGCTCCTGTTTTAGCCACCTTATGCTACCTCACGGGAGTCGGGTCCACGTATATACCTCAATAGGATCGTCGCCACCATCCTACTTCATTCTGGAATATCCACCGCGTACACAGTTGTTAAAGTGGTTTTCGATATCGACAGAGAGTATGCCCATATCTGATCTTGTTCTCTTTAACAACCAACCGTTATTATAACCCATGGATATTTATTCCAAAATCATTTATACTTTAAAGTCCAAATATCATATCCATTTCAAAACTAAATACTATATTATTTCATTTCATAGCCAAACAATATATCATTTCCATTTCAAAAACCAAAGCCATAATATATCATTTAAATTCCAAAACCAAATCAATATATCATTTAAATAAAACCCCCATTTCCAAATCACTGAATATTTCCTTCAGTTTATTAAACTTGAAATATTCCTTTAAATCATCTTAAACCACCACTTTATAAAGTCACATTCTTAAATCTTCAATTTCAATAAGTTCCAAGTTAATATATTTAAAGACGATTCTTAATTAAATACAATTTCAAAAAAATCTCATTTTCAAACCATAGTACTTTTCAAAGTTATAACAACTCTGAAACCCAACACTTTGAAACCATAATATTTTGAAATCATAACAATTTAGAAATGTTATTCTTTGAAAATCTTAATACTTAGAAAATCATAACACCTTTAAAATAATATTCATTTAAACCATTTAAATTCAACGTCAAATAATATTCACTTCAAAGTTGTAGCATTTCTAAGTTCGTTCATTCAATTATACAATTTCCAAAACATTATATTTTCAGCTAACAACAGCACTTATAAAGTGTTACAGTAGATATATTAGTAATATTTCAAAACATTGTCAAATTCAAAAATAGCGCCACTTATAAAGTGCTGTAATAGATATTTAGTTATTTTCAAACAACTTAGTTTCAGAAACAGCAGCACTTATAAAGTGTCGTAATAGATATTTAGTTATTTCAAAACATAGTTAAATTTCAGAACAGCAGCACTTATAAAATGTTGTAATAGTATTTGGTTATTTTAGAACTTAGTTAAATTTCAGAAATGATAGCACGTAAGAAAGGCCATCTTAAAACCACATCATTTTATAAATGCGACCAATAAAATTCCAGATTTTATTATAACTTTTCAGAAACATTAAAACTTCAATTTTAGCCATTTTTAACTTATAAAAATCATATTTTATGCTTCAAAATATTCATTTGGATATCATCTAACTTATGATTTAATAAAATAAAATTTTATAAATAAATATCCAATTTAAACCATAATTCATTTATTAAGTCAAAATATACTATTTTACTTAACTTTTATTTTTAACCACTAACCTAACACTTTATTTTAACATACCTATTTCATAAATAAAACTAAATTTCTATTTATTTACTTAACTTAAAATTTCCATTTGAAAAACCAAATTTCCAACTATCAAGTTAGGTCATAATTAAAGTTACATTTTTCCATTTAAAAATCGTAACTATTTATTTTACAAAACATAACATTTCACAAAAGAATATTTTATCATAATTAATATAACAATCAATTTTTTCTTTTAGATCTATTCATTTAGACATCAATTAACTATGATTTTCTAGTTAAATAAATTTTATTACAAAATGTCCAATTAAAACTGTATTCCATTTTATCAGTTCAAAATATATTATTTATTACACAAAACATGTCTGTTTAAATTAAAACCAATTATTAGGTTAGATTTAAAACTTCCATATTAAGTCAAATTCAATTATTAAGTTATTTATCATCAATAAAGATCCTTAATTTAAATTAAAACCAATTATTAACTTATAAAAATACTTAATAAATTTTAGGAAAATATTATTTAAAATATGACCATGGGCCTGTATAATATTTTCTAACCTAGATCAAGTGATACGGATATGTATCATTTCAATCTGTAATTTAAAAAGAAAAATCTGGGTTCTATCATTTCAAACCCGCAATCCCAAGTAAAACAAATACAATAAAAATCACTCAAGCCTATCATTTCAGCCCATAATGATTTTTCCTTATTCTAATGTCTGTTCGGGTATGTATCATTTCAACCCATAGTGATAGGGAACTTGCAGTGTGAGATAGGGAACTTGCAGTGTGAGAAACATCAAATAAAATAACAGTATATCATACACTACAAGAAAATATTATATCAATAGCAAGCGTGGATTGCACGAAAACTTGATTTGCTATAGTTAAGTGGCTATTCTTTATTCAACTCAAAAAGACAACAACTTCAAGTGCAATTATATTAAAATGTATGCAATTATATTAATGCTGTTCACGGTGAATTTGCGTTCCACTCTCTCGTTTCCCTCTATTTTTTTTTTGGCCGCCAAAATTTCATTTTCATTTTCGTTTTCTCCCCCTTAGGCTTCTCATCTTCACCCTCTTCACACTCTTTTTAACATCGGTCAAGCTATTGTTCAAGCTCAATTCCTCTTCTGCAATTATATTTAACATCGGTCCTCTTCTGCCGCTCAATTCTTCATCGTTGAATCCTCAAACTCAGTCGATCCGAAGTTGGTCCGAAGTTAAAGCGATTTGGTCCAGACGCAATTCCCAATTCCTCAAACTCAATTCTTCATCGCTGAAGCGCGATTTGGTCCGAAGTTCAATTCGTCAAGCGCGAGGATTATGTATATTTTTATGTCATTGTTTATATACAGGTTGCGGTATAATTATTTCTTGTTACTTTTGCCTCTCTCTGTCAATGCTGTTACTTTTTTTAACAAGAATTCAATAGAGCTGATGGATTTTCTTATTTGGGAATTCTCTTTGTTTACAATATTTGTTAATTCTTTTAACAATATTTGTTTTTGCAGGTCAGAGTCATTTAGTCAATTAAATCTAAGTGTTATGAGTTTTCTTTTCATTAGTCAATTAATGCTAAGTGTTATGAAATTTTTAAGAATGTAAATATTTCTACAATATGAATTCCTCTGCTGCAAATGTTAAGTGTTAGTGCCAATTGGAAAATTAAGTAAATATTTCTACAATATGAATTCCTCTGCTGCAAATATTTCCTAATGCTAAGTGTTAGTAACAATTGGAAAATTAGGATGCCACTAACTATCATTGCTATTTAATTACTGTTTGTTTAGTATTAAAACAACTCTTGCCATTATATGTTTGTTCACTTATTGTTTGTTCACTTCAAACCTCAGACTCCTACTGTTTGTTCACTTCAAACCTCTACTGTCTCTATCTTATTATTATTTTCAAGACCGATTTGTTTATTGAAGGAGATGGGCATGATGTTGCTAATAAAAAACCATAAAAGAAAAAAATGGTGGAGAAAACAAACAAACTGAGAAAAAACAAATGGGGAAGTGCATAGGTCAGTAGTGCATATAAACTGCAATGAAGTATATCCATATTCTTGCTACAAGAAGTTTTAACCTGTCAATCTGTTTGACCATTGTATATCAATGCATGGTACTTTGCCTCACAATTTGATTAATTCACTGTCCATGAAATTTCAGTTCATTTTATTTCAAAACATCAAATGTAAATGTGTATCTGAACTTTGAACTGTTTTTTTTCAACAGCTACACTATTCAAGTTTGTGGAAACAATACATATATTCTATATTCTACTAACATGTAGAATTTGATTTTGATTTTGAGCTTTGGTTTTTGATATTTTATTTTTCTCCCAATTATGTAGCTGGGGTAGGAATCAAAATGGTCAACTTGGACTTGGCAGTACTGAAGATTCCCTTATACCAGTGAAAATTGAAGCTTTCAAGGTATAATATGAATTATACCTTATTCCTTCTAATTGCGGTGATAAAAACATTGCTGCTTGCATTGTTGCAGCATACTGTGTTTTTAATTCCTATTTTGGAACTGCGTTCACACTTTTTATTTGCCTTTCATTCATGTTTCAGTCACATCCTTCCAGGAATGATAAGGATTATGAATTTGATGTTCAGTCCAAACTGCAATTTATAGTGAGTATTAGTATTTCTGATAATTAATGCATATTTTCTTTTCTGATTCATAGGGAATTCCCATCAAAATGATCGCTGCTGGTGCAGAGCATACGGGTGCTGTAACTGAAAATGGTGATCTCTATGGATGGGGTTGGGGTCGATATGGTAATTTGGGTTTAGGTGATCGAAACGACCGTTTGATTCCAGAGAGAGTTTCGTCTAGTCAAGTACGCCAACTCTCTTTTTCTTCTTTTAAACATTTCTTCTTTGAAGTTCCTTCTGTAAATGAATGCATAATTATGTGTGCATTGAAGATTAACCTATTCTATATTTAGTTTCCACAAGCTGTTCCAGAATTTTATTTTGGTATATGTTGTTTATTTTATTATTTCTTTCCAGCACAAATATGTAGCAATTATTCTTCATATCGGTACCTTTAATTGTTAGGTTGTCTCACTCGCTTTTGTTAATTTTAAACCGCACAAGGCCACTTATTTATTAGGCAACAAAATAAAATAAAAATGATATCTAGATAACACTCTGAAGAATAATGTTATTTATTTCTTCTGAATAATGGTTGAATCACTAGATTAAATATTATGTAATTATTCTTAATGAAAATTGTTTTTCAAAAAAACCTCAAATCAGGATCAGCTTATGGTTTATGTTGCCTGCGGATGGCGCCATACAATTACCGTTTCATCCTTTGGGAATCTATACACATATGGTTGGAATAAATACGGTCAACTTGGTCAAAGTGACTTTGAAGATTATCTGGTACCTTGTAGATTAGAGGGTCTAAAAGATTGCTATATATCTCAGGTGTCATGTTACTTTATTCTCTTCAAGTAATCCTATTTTGTTCTCCCTAGTGAAATAATAGGTAACAGTATCATCTTACAGAAGCACCTATACCAGAGTTATATTCTCCACCATGATTTACTCTCTTTAATTTCTTTTGAAGCTATAAGCATACAAGCATAAATATATATATCACACACAGTACAGTATTCTGCTTCCAGGATCAGTTTCCGTTACCTTCCTTGGTTGCATTTTCTGCAGAAAAATTATTCGAAAATAAATAAAAATAAAACGATAACTAAACGATAATAAACTGAATATATGTTTTGATATTCAGTAGGAATAGTCTTGTACATCAGAGGCAATAAAATTTCCTACATTCAGTAAACGAGTTTATTTTGTATGTGATGAGTTCTAATTAGAATTCTTTTTTGTAACTTGAATGTGTTCGTTGCTTAGATATCAGGAGGTTGGAGGCATACTATGGCACTAACTTCAGATGGTGAACTTTATGGCTGGGGATGGAATAAGGTCATATATTCATTTTGGTGAACTGTTAACTATTGCATAAACTATCAGATGGAGTGAGGTTTACTTGGCCATCTCCTTTTGCTCTTACTTTACATAGATTGTATTAGTTACAGAATAATCTATGCATCAATATACCATTATTGATATAATTAAGCTTCACACAACACTATACGAGTACAATTTTGGTCCTGCCTAATCTATGGACTTCTCAAGATTAAATCACATAAAAAAATGCATATGAAGGACGCTTTGTGGTTGTAGAGCCTCAAGTGTCAACATGCAAATCTTCTATGCATAAACTCATATGTTTCTTATTTACGTGTTAACTACCAGCATATTTGGAAATGCAAGGCATCAGCATGAAGTTGCCTTATTGTGTCTGTTACATTTCAGTCTTGGCTTCTTTATTAATTAAATAGTAAACGTATCACTTCCCTTGAGCAAATTTATCACCAAAAGTTAAAAGCATTCATTCCTTTTTCATATCTCTATTTCAACCCAGAATTTAAATCTGACATTTAGTTCACTAGCTGATTGTGATGCCTCAACAGATGTTTCATGAGCAGTCCATAATTACCTTACCCATTCTCAATGCAATCTTCTTCTGTTTTGTACTTGGTAATATTCTACTCTAACCTTGCATATCCTTCTATGTTAATATTTTCTCTATTTATTACTACCTGCAGTTTGGACAACTTGGCATTGATGATAACACAGATCATTGCAGTCCTTTAAAAGTTACATTTCCTGATGAAGAGGTACGTTTTTTTTTCTTCTGCTATAATACCATTTGCTTAAGCTTACCTTGTTCTCTCTTGACATCCAACTAAATTATTTTAATTATTGAGGGTTTTCATAGAAAGTTGTTCAAGTCTATTGTGGCTGGAGACACACATTAGCATTTACAGAGAGAGGAAATTTATTTTCATGGGGAAGAGGAACCAGTGGCCAGCTCGGCCATGGCGATATGCTAGACAGGTACTACGAAGATTTTAGGCTAATCTTTGAAGCAAGATGATGATCATAAATTATTTACTATTTAACTACTCTTTTCCAGAGAAGCGTGTTTGGCTTTATAAGTTGTCTTTAAACAAGTTCTTATTTAGAATCTGCATTACCCCAGTAAGCTTGGTTTCAAAATTTGAGTTCTGTGTTTTGCTTTTCCAATATGTACATCAAAAGGCACAAAAGAGGAGTACATGATAGAAAATCCTAACCAATATAACAAAAGGGAGAAGAGTAAAGAAGAAGATAGTTTTTTATATTTCACAAAAGATGAATGACAACAAAAATTCGTTTTTAATTTTATACGTTTAAATTATTTCTCAAACTGAACGTATTCCACCATCTCCTCATCTTCTATATCTCTTGAAATACGTATTGAAAACGCACCCTTAGCTTTTTTAGCATTGGTTTTTCTATATTATTGTTCATTATTGATATTGTTTCATTATTCTGGCTTTCTAGAAATATTCCTACACTTGTCAAGGACTTGAGCAAAGATGGATTCAGCTGCAAGTACTTGAAATCTTCAGGTGTGCTACCTTCATCAGGTTTGTGTACATACCTATTATCTATATTTTCCTGTTCAATTATTTTGTATAACTAAACATTTTTAACCGTTAAAAAAAACTAACTTTTATTGTTGTTTTATCCATGGTCTTACGAAGAACTTGGGTCTCGCCATCTGATAGATACGCTATCGTTCCTGATGAAACTGTAAGTACACATATCACATCAACCATTTTCCAAAAGCTTGCACATCTTAGCATTTTTTAAATATAAATCCAACCTCTTTTGTATAAGATGTTTGAGAGGTTCATATCATACTTGAACTTTAATTGGCTATGCATGTTACAATACAAGAATACTGCTTTCTTAGCAACCAGTTTTCCTGTTGTTTGATCTCTATAATAATACAAGTATGAAGAATTTTTTGTAAACCAAAGTTACCTGAAATTGCTTTTAGAATGTTCTTTTATCGTGTATGAGACAATGAGCATTGTGGTAAAGAATATGTCCGGCATCTCAAATTAAAAGATGATAAACAGGATTATATTTCCTATGTAGGAACTTTATAAGTGAAAAACCTGGAACCTGAAGTTATAACTGTAACTAATAATAGACGATACATAGTAACTTACAAATTGCATTATATATTGTGCAATGAGACAATATCCAAAATTGGTCATTAACTCTCTGAAGAAAGCCAATTATATTTTACTTCATATTTCAGGCTAATACCATTGAAGCAAAGTCTAGCTCCAGCAATTGGATTGATGCAAATGTACCTCAGACCAACTTCAACTGACTTCTCTTGTAAATTCCTACTCCTGTAAATTTTTACTCCTGCAAAATAGTTTCTTTTTTGTTTAATGTCTCTTCTCTTTTTCAACCGGGTCATGTGTTATTATCAGGGACTTATCATATTATCGTTTCTACTGTCTTTGTAGTAGTCCTACTTTTTAGATCCATCTCAATATTTCTTTATATTCAACACTTGTGTACTCTTTGTTCCCTTTGTTGTTCGGACTATTTGTGCACTTTGGTAAATAAAAACAGCTGAGCCTGTGTTTATGTTTGGGTCGAGTTATATCTCAAAATCAAAATCAAATTCTACATGTTAGTAGAATATAGAATATATGTATTGTTTCCACAAACTTGAATAGTGTAGCTGTTGAAAAAAAACAGTTCAAAGTTCAGATACACATTTACATTTGATGTTTTGAAATAAAATGAACTGAAATTTCATGGACAGTGAATTAATCAAATTGTGAGGGAAAGTACCATGCATTGATATACAATGGTCAAACAGATTGACAGGTTAAAACTTCTTGTAGCAAGAATATGGATATACTTCATTGCAGTTTATAGGCACTACTGACCTATGCACTTCCCCATTTGTGGTTACTGCCAAACAATGGCTATCTAATCCAGCAACATTGTAGCCTTATGCATATAACTAGAATTTTCATTACCCAGCAACATTATTATCCTGCAGCGACGAATTCTGAAACCAAAGCCTGCAACAACGAATTCGCTGCCTCCTTCATCATCCGAGGCAGGGGTAGTTGTCAAACGCGTATTTAGTAATATAATAAACTATTAAACAACTCTAGTTTGTACTTTACTGTTTACATTAACCAGATTTTCATTCAATAATAAACTAAATAATTACCAGTACATAGAATCAGTGCATAGAATGATTTAGCTGTTAATTTTGAGTATTTTCTTTGTTTGCCGCACATATTTTTTTCCATATTTCGGTATTCATGATAATTTATGTTTACTTTTTATGACTAATAGACGTATGTGCTTTTTGACAGGTGGTGTATGATGCTCTGGGTTTACGCTATGGTGGAAGGCATGAAAAAATATGTTGCCGCACTCATTCTCCTTCAAATGTATTTTGTGTCGATGTTCTTACATCTTTACTTTTACTATGTATTGTATTAGTTAGCTATGGTTGTATGGATTGTTACTTTTATTATGTATTGTTTTGGTTAGCTACGATTGTATGAATTGTTACTAATATTTATATGATTAACATTATGCACGAAATGCTTTTATTCATATATTTTTTTATGCTTAATTGTTAATACTGTGTGAGATACCGTATATTACATCCTTTTTATATTAATGCTAGGAATAAAAATTGTCATGGCTATACATATTATAGCATTATGCTAGTGCAATAAAAATATTCTGCAACGATTAAACAGTTTTCATAGCAAGTAAATAATGCTATGAAAGACTAAAGTAAACATTCTATAGCGTTTTTTAAGCATTTATAGTTGCTATAATAATCAGGCAATGATATTTCTATAGCACTTATAATTGCTATAATAATCAGGTAATGATATATCTACAGCGTTTACAATTGCTATAGAAAGGTACTTGTATGTCATGAACCATCCATTTAATAGCAATTCAGAAACGCTATAAGTAATGTCAATTATAGCATGTTTTTTATAGCGATTCCGAGGTTGCTATTATAGATTCCTGACATATTACAACTTGTTGATATACATCGTTTATAAAAACGCCATCGTATCCTTTTACAGCGTTTTTTAAACGCTATAAAAAGGTATTTTTCTTGTAGTGATATCAGGTGATGTAACAAATATATAAGCATAATTTAACATCATATCATAGGCATATATGAACATATTAACATAACATAACAATTTCTACAATTCACATGTCATTGTTTCACAATTATATAAGTACGAATGTCTAGAGTGAATAACTCACCTTTTAAAGCTAGAATTGACAAACTAGAGATACACAACAAACTCCGAAAAGCATGACAAGGCACGATTATATTTTTGAGTGGATGAAGAGTCAAGATCCAATCTTGTACATAGACAAATACACAAATAAATATAAGTATAGATTCAATATAAAAGAATAGATATTAAAACCATGTAAAGGTGTGAAACCAAAATTGACGCAGCGGCGGAATACAAAAATGATGATACGGTGAGAATAGCAATCGGTGGATTGAGAAATACTGAAATGCCCAAATCCGTTGATCCGAAGATACCGAATTCTAGCTATCTCTGACTCGTTGATCCGAAGATACCGGGAAAGAGATCTACGATTCTTCAACGTTGATCTTGCGCACAAGATACCGTGAATCGGCTTCAACAAACGAAGATTCGAGCGCACTCGAATAACGTAAGTGGAGATAGGAGACTTCACTCGACTACCAATTAGAAGAAAGCACAAAGCAATCAAAATGGAAATTTTATTCAAAAGTAAACAACCATTTACAAATGACATCACTCCCTATTTATAGGGTTACAACAAAACAACTCGCATAAGTCGTATACGACTTAACGACTTATCAACGACATTACAACACTTAGGTCGTTACATGACCTTACAACATACTACGACTTAAGAAAACTACAATACAACACAACACAAGTCACATTAAAGAACGAACTACAACGACTTAAAATATTATCTCACGACTTATCATAACTCGTTCACGCGAGTTAACAGTTCTCACGACTTATCATAACTCGTTCGCGCGAGTTAACAGTTCTCACGACTTAAGAAATGAAGGTTCGCGAGTTAAGGCAAATTGCACGCGACTTAAAGTAATTCGCGATTTGGGAATAAGTAGCTTCATTCGCGATTTAGGTCGATCGGGATGGAATTC
The DNA here is from genome assembly GCA_030737815.1 of Allium fistulosum. Classification (NCBI taxonomy): domain Eukaryota; kingdom Viridiplantae; phylum Streptophyta; class Magnoliopsida; order Asparagales; family Amaryllidaceae; genus Allium; species Allium fistulosum. Next base: position 933,751,865 of record CM060901.1, on the reverse strand, counting down.
TTCACCTTGGGTTAAGTCGCGGCAGGAGATAGGTCGGAGGAGTTATGTCAAAGCTTCGACTTAGGCTGGGAATAGTTCGGGGCAGGAATTTAGGATGGGCGATTGGAGTTAAGTCGCTTTGGAGGTTGAATCGTGAGTCGTGGTAGTGATGAGTCGTAAGTCGCGAAGGGGATGAGTTGTCAGTCGTGGGATGTGGTAAGTCGTAAGTCGTGGCTTCCGATGAGTCGTGCGCGAGTTAGGGTTTGATTGATAAGTCATGTGCGAGCTAGGAGATAGCAGTGGTGATGACAAAGGCGATTTGAGGCATGTTTCGTTTCTTCTATGTCTCGTTTCCTCTTTATGTTGCTGCGCTGCATCATCCTAGCTCGCACATGACTTATCAATCAAACCCTAACTCGCGCACGACTCATCGGAAGCCACGACTTATGACTTACCACATCCCACGACTGACGACTCATCCCCTTCGCGACTTACGACTCATCACTACCACGACTCACGATTCAACCTCCAAAGCGACTTAACTCCAATCGCCCATCCTAAATTCCTGCCCCGAACTATTCCCAGCCTAAGTCGAAGCTTCGACATAACTCCTCCGACCTATCTCCTGCCGCGACTTAACCCAAGGCGAAGAATTCCATCCCAATCGACCTAAATCGCGAATGAAGCTACTTATTCCCAAATCGCGAATTACTTTAAGTCACGTGCAATTTGCCTTAACTCGCGAACCTTCATTTCTTAAGTCGTGAGAACTGTTAACTCGCGCGAACGAGTTATGATAAGTCGTGAGAACTGTTAACTCGCGTGAACGAGTTATGATAAGTCGTGAGATAATATTTTAAGTCATTGTAGTTCGTTCTTTAATGTGACTTGTGTTGTGTTGTATTGTAGTTTTCTTAAGTCGTAGTATGTTGTAAGGTCATGTAACGACCTAAGTGTTGTCTTTGATAAGTCGTTAAGTCGTATACGACTTATGCGAGTTATTTTGTTGTAACCCTATAAATAGGGAGTGATGTCATTTGTAAATGGTTGTTGACTTTTGAATAAAATTTCCATTTTGATTGCTTTGTGCTTTCTTCTAATTGGTAGTCGAGTGAAGTCTCCTATCTCCACTTACGTTATTCGAGTGCGCTCGAATCTTCGTTTGTTGAAGCCGATTCATGGTATCTTGTGCGCAAGATCAACGTTGAAGAATCGTAGATCTCTTTCCCGGTATCTTCGGATCAACGAGTCAGAGATAGCTAGAATTCGGTATCTTCGGATCAACGGATTTGGGCATTTCAGTATTTCTCAATCCACCGATTGCTATTCTCACCGTATCATCATTTTTGTATTCCGCCGTTGCGTCATTTGGTATAAGAGCGAGACTTAGCCAATCATAGCTAAGCCGAGTCTTGGAGCCAATATTCTATCGAAGAATTCAAGTCATACATCATTTGTTGTTTAAAGCCGAGAGCTTGAAGTGAAGCCGTGCATCTTTTGGTGTGCGTCGTGTTCATCATAAAGTTGCAACAGCTTGGAAGATTTCGATCCATTTCATTTTGGATCTAAGAAGGGAAAGTGTTTGAGTTGACCGTGGAAGTTTGCACGCCAAACGTGGATTTGAATTGTGTTAGAATTTTCTTTGAAGTGTAGAAGAGTTAGAGGCGAACTTGTTCAAGTGTGTGGGAGATTTGTTCAAAGTTCATTGGGCATCAATTTTGAGAGAATGAAGTTTGACATGAATCGAAATCAACGGAGAGTGTCGCCACGTTATGATAGAGAAAGAAGAGAATCATCTTTGTCAATAAATCGAGATCGTGGAGCTCGAGACAATCGTGATTATCATAAGGAAGAAAGAAGAGCGTATCGTGGTTACGAGCATGAGCCATCTTATGATTATGAGAAAAGAAGTAGAGAGGACGTGCATGGGCATAGAAGAGTCGATGTTCAGAATCGACGACGAAGTTCAACTAATTTTAAAGAGGAAAGTTATGGTGATCGTGTTCATTTTCGATATTCCGATCAAGGGCAAAATCGATACAAGAATATCGAAGAGGATGGTTATACATGGAAATCAAGAAAGGATACGGAGATTCCAGATTTCCGAGGTGGGCTACAAGCAGAGGAATTTTTGGACTGGTTATCCACGATTGAAAATGTTTTTGAGCTCAACTACGTTCCTGAGGATCGTCAAGTGAAGTTAGTTGCTGCAAGTTTGAAAGGAAAAGCCATGGACTAGTGGCAACAAACTAAATCAACCAGAGAGAGGATGAAGAAGTCTAAAGTTGTCAAGTGGGATAAGATGAAAATGATGATGAAAGCAAATTTCTTACCCTACAATTATCAAGCTCGTATTGATCAACAATTGCAGAAGTCTAGTCAAGGGAATCGAGGAAGGGGTGTGGTTACAAACTACAGCAATCAGAATCATGATGTTCATTACAGTAAAAATGTTTTTAAGAGAGTCAACGAACCAGTTGTATATGGAATCACGAGGGCAAGTGTTGATGAACGAGTTAAGCGATATCATTATCAGGAGTTTGACCATCGAAGTTTTGAATGCACAAAGTCCCAAAAGAAACCCTTTGTTGTAGAAGAATGTGAAAGCGAGGATGTGGATGATTCTACTGAAAATGAGACAGAAGAGGAAGAGGAACCAACTAATCCATTACCTTTCGGCGAAGGTGCTAAAGAATCGGAAGGTAGTGCTGAAACCTTGGTTAGGTATGAGGCAAGTGAAGAGCTTAAAACTCTCGAGGAGGTTAAGCCAATGTTAGAAGAATTTGAAGAGGTCGGTCCTACAGAATCATTCACAGCATTACCACTAAAGTTTGACAACGAAGATGAAGAGGTCGAGTTGGAGAACGAAGAATGTAATTTGTTGAGGAGGATTGATGAAGTTAACTTTTATCAACCACCACAATTTGACGACGATGAAGAATTTCTGCCAGGATTTGAGGAATCTTTGTCAGGGAAAGTAGAAGTTTTGTCAATAGAGAAAGGAGGTAACTTGTTGAGGAGGACTGTTGAAATTGACTTTTATCAACCATCGAAATTTGATGATGATGAAGAAATTGAGTCAAATTATGTGGATGTAGAAGTTGATTATTCATCACCACCAAAGATTGATGTTGATAGTGTGGAAGAAGAAATTGTGTTCGGAGTTGAAGGAAATGATTTGACAATGAAGGATTCTTGCTTAACATATGAGTTTATGGAGGAAGACCAGCCAAGTGAAACTTTTTTAGTTTTCGATGAGTCCGAACAAAGTAAACATGAAACAGAAGAGAAGGCAGAATCAGATGATTTATTATCTTTGAAGGAGTTCGACAGTGAAATAAAAGATGGTGATGAATTATCAATGTTGATTGAACATGGAGAAAGTTTTGATTTTGAGAATTCTGAAGAGATTGAAGTATTTGAAGATTGTGAAGATGAGATTTCTGGGAAACTGCCTGAAGAAATTAATTTTTTATTGTTGGAAGAGTATGTGGAAATGAGGAATGAATTGTTTGTGTTGACCGGGCAAGGAACGAGTGAAGATCTTGATGTTTTTGAGGAAGTTAGATCAGAATTCGATGAATCTGAAGGCGAATATCCTGAAGAACTACCCGAAGAGTTACCACCACTACAGGACATTCAACCTCACACTGAACTAGTACCAGTTGCCATTCTACTACAGGGATCGTATGATCTTCAGAATCTGAAAGAACAGGAAAGACGAGAATCTGAGCATGAGTCCTCACACTTTTTCGATCGTGATTTCCCAAGTCGTTCCATGATTTTAAACTTCCTTATATCGTCTCACATTTTCGACACGTTTTGGTTCTGTATCACGTCTTCCTATTGGCACAAGCAATATGGTATACGACACTATTCTTATGAAGTTCTATGCTACATGGATTGGATATGGCACCTAGTACTTAGTTCAGGCCACACTTTTTCTTATGTCATCTCCCTCAGATCACTTCCTTATGCCGCCTGCCTAATGCCACATCTGTTTTACGCAATGCGTTCCTTATTTCAAGCCACATCTTCAAAGGGTCAAGTCAAGATCAATCTCGAGAGTGGTTATCACCAGAACCGCACCAAACCAGATAATGAATGGAAGACATCGTCTCGAAGGAGGAAAGTGTGTAAATTCAGTACGAATTCTTTTCAACTGGAGGATGTGTTCATTTCTGACGTATTTCATGTTAAACATCTTACACCTTATTATGAAGATGAACAACCAACTGGAAAAGAAATCTTAAATTCGAGGACGAATTCTTTTCAACAAGGGGAGGATGATGCAGCGCAGCAACATAAAGAGGAAACGAGACATAGAAGAAACGAAACATGCATCAAATCGCCTTTGTCATCACCACTGCTATCTCCTAGCTCGCACATGACTTATCAATCAAACCCTAACTCGCGCACGACTCATCGGAAGCCACGACTTACGACTTACCACATCCCACGACTGACGACTCATCCCCTTCGCGACTTACGACTCATCATTACCATGACTCACGATTCAACCTCCAAAGCGACTTAACTCCAATCGCCCATCCTAAATTCCTGCCCCGAACTATTCCCAGCCTAAGTCGAAGCTTCGACATAACTCCTCCGACCTATCTCCTGCAGCGACTTAAACCAAGGCGAAGAATTCCATCCCGATCGACCTAAATCGCGAATGAAGCTACTTATTCCCAAATCGCGAATTACTTTAAGTCGCGTGCAATTTGCCTTAACTCGCGAACCTTCATTTCTTAATTCGTGAGAACTGTTAACTCGCGCGAACGAGTTATGATAAGTCATGAGAACTGTTAACTCGCGTGAACGAGTATGATAAGTCGTGAGATAATATTTTAAGTCGTTGTAGTTCGTTCTTTAATGTGACTTGTGTTGTGTTGTATTGTAGTTTTCTTAAGTCGTAGTATGTTGTAAGGTCATGTAACGACCTAAGTGTTGTAATGTCGTTGATAAGTCGTTAAGTCGTATACGACTTATGCGAGTTGTTTTGTTGTAACCCAATAAATAGGGAGTGATGTCATTTGTAAATGGTTGTTGACTTTTGAATAAAATTTCCATTTTGATTGCTTTGTGCTTTCTTCTAATTGGTAGTCGAGTGAAGTCTCCTATCTCCACTTACGTTATTCGAGTGCGCTCGAATCTTCGTTTGTTGAAGCCGATTCACGGTATCTTGTGCGCAAGATCAACGTTGAAGAATCGTAGATCTCTTTCCCGGTATCTTCGGATCAACGAGTCAGAGATAGTTAGATTCGGTATCCTCGGATCAACGGATTTGGGCATTTCAGTATTTCTCAATCCACCGATTGCTATTCTCACCGTATCATCATTTTTGTATTCCGCCGCTGCGTCAAAAATGACCTAACTTTGCTTTCATCAACAAGTGGGCTCGGCCATGGTCACAATAGGCTAGACCATCATCAATACATGGCTCGGCTAGGAGGAGATGGTGGAGGAGGTGATGGCCGGTCATATGTGGAGGTGGAGAGGAGATGGTGGTCGGCACAAAGGTGAAGGCCGAGCATACTTGATGAAGAAACAAAGGAAAAATAAAAATAGAAAAAAAGAAAGAAGGTGGAGGCCATGAAAACTTACTGTAATTTTTCTCTCTTCAGGAAGCAAATGAGAATTGAGATGGGATGAGATGTTTTTGTACGTGATTTGCAAAAGTAAGAGGCGGCTATGGTAAGAAATAAAGAGGTTAGGCAATTAAAGGCAAGAGTTTGAATGGTTTGGAAAATAAAAAGGCAATAAATAACTTGATGTATTTAATTCTTTTTATTTGTTAGGCAATGAGAAATGTTTGTATGTGAATAATGAAGGTTTCTCACGGCTAGAAGGAAATAAAAAGAAACGGCTAAGGAAGAGTAAATGCTAGGAACGGAAAAAGCAAGAATTAAGGAGAAAGAAACTTACATATATTTTATTCTTAAATGCAAATGAAAATGAGAGATGGGAAATAATTTTTTTTATTTTTTTTGTGCGTTAATTATGAAGTGGAGTGGATGGCAAGAAAAGTTTTGAATGGCTAAGAGAGGGGTGAATGCTAGGAAAATAATAAAGAGGCTAGGTAAATAAAAGGCAAGAATTTAAACAATGTAACGGTTGTCCCCTTGATTTTCTCCAGCCATTTATAAAAAGATATAAACAAATAAATTCCAATAAATACACTAAAAGTCTAGAAAAATAAATAGAGAAATAAACAAAGAGATGTATATAGGAAAATATATAAAATAAGAATACAGAAATTTATTGCGTGTAAAACGCTATAATTTATCCAATTTTAAAGGTATAAATCAGAATTTAACGAAACAAAAAGCAGAACGGATATCAGCATTATATTTTGCTCCAAAGAAAAAGATTAAAAATTCAAATTAAAAAATTTAAACTGAAATTCAAAATTTGACCAAAGTTGACCAAAATATAAAATTTTCAGAAAATGTTCATTTCATTGTATTTGGAAAATAAATTACAAACAAATTCCAAACTTACATGGGAAAATTCTAAGAATTCATTTTTAATGATTTAAAAAAAATCAAAGTTTTAAATTAAAAATATTTACAAAATTATGGGTTGTTACAATTAATTAACATTTAATTAAACAATTTTACTTAATTTATTAGTTTCGAAAATTCATATATATATATATAAATATGTTACCATAACATTTTAATATAATGTTACATATACCGATATATATGTTATTTAATTAAACTAATTAACCTTTAATTAATTATTCATTTAATTAATTATTAATAATTATAAAAAATAATTATTTTATTTTCAAAATAATTTTGAAAATAATTTTATAAAATTTATAAATCATTATTTAATTTAAATTTAACCATTTAAAATTAAAATATTATTTTATTTATTTTAAATTTAACCTATAACTTTAAAATTTATTTTAATTTCAAAACAGATTTTGAAAATTAGCCAAAGGCCGGTAGCTAGTAGGGAAGAGTAGTTGATTACCCAAACTCAACAATTGACACTACTTTTCTAGATGCCCTACTACATGGTTAGGCTTTAATAAGTTAGCTCTAATACTGCTAATTTAGACTGCATAGGCTATTAGGTTTCGATAACATTGTTGGATCTAGACTAGCATGCAACGGATTAAAAAAAATTCACCATTGCAGATCTTATTAGGTCTATAAAGTCAAAATTTGATTTAGATCTGTTTTAAATTAATTTTAAAATAAATCCTAATTTTATTTAATTTGTTAATGAAAGTTTGATATTGATATTGATATTATATTTATAATATATATTACGTACATGTGTATCATATACACATGTATGTGTATATGCACGTGTAACGACCTGGAAATTTTAACGGTTTTTATAACGTAATTAACTAAATTTTTCTTGAAATTAAAACAATTATATTTGTCAATGAAAAATTGATATTTGGTATGCGTCTATTTAAACATAGAAACGACAAATTTTCATTGGTAAATATGAAAGTTAGTTCTATTGTGAAATTTCAATTTTAAATTTAAATCATTAGTTTGATAAAAATAAAATATTTTTGAAATATGAATATTTTTATATAATAAAATTTTAAATCATCTTCTAGGGGAGACGTCATAATTCGTTTTGCCAAATTTGGACTGCTATAGCCCCGTGTATCTTGTTTTCGCCGAATTAGCAGCAGTTTGGCAGCGAATATCGACTTTTGATAGGATGATCATATCGTCGATATCTGTGTACCATTATGTTCGTCTCATCGTGCTAATCTCTGCAGTATATTTATTTTTGCATTTTGGCGTCCCGTACACGATAAAATCTGTGAAACGGTTAGCTGTACCAATATCCGTTTTGAGCCTTTTGTTTCATGTGTCTATTCATTTGTTCCCTGTGTATAATGAACAGCCATAACTTTTATTATTCCCGGATATTCACTCCCTGACTTTTTATTTTTCCGCTATTTCAGCTTATTTATTTGGCTTGTCCCTTCACGTTCATTCTCTTCCCTCTTTGTTTCCACTATCTGTTTTCGTTCTGAGAATATAAAACAATAATAATTTATGAAGGCTTAAATTTGTTGTAGCCTATTCAACTTATTTCCTTCCACCCGCATCTCCTCAACCAACAGCTGATTGCATCTCAACCTCCTTATTCCCCCCGCCCTATCTACCCGCCGCCATGCTATGCTTTTCCTCCACCTGCATCACATGTCCGTGCCTGCTCCACTTTATAAAAAAAGGAGTGAAATCGTATAGATTGCAGCCTACCACCACCTGCACCTAGTAGCCTGCCTTTCATCTACAACCATTCCCTGTAATAGTTCAAATAATATAATATATATCCAAAGTTATATTTATAACAGCTTGAAGGCCTGCTCCTCTTATATTTCGCCTGTAGATGTGCTCCTTCCCCATGCAACCTCTCCTCCACTCCTTGACCCATGCCCACTCCCATTCCATCACCCAACCGAAGCCACAGGTCAGTCCATAGCCTTCCTCCGACCTTGCACCCTTGCTCTTACCTCCGCCTCCTCTCTTATAAAATAAATACATATATATATATATGAATTAAAGCTTTCACATATATTTGCTATAGCCAAACCCTGCCTGCCCATCCATTCACCCACCTTCACGTGACCAAAACTTCACTACCCTCAAACCCAAGAAGCAAGCAACGCGTCAGCCCTCTCCATGCTTTCGCCAACCCCAGCCTACCGCCTCCTTGAAAGACCCAAGATTCACACCCCATAGCTGAAGCTTGAGGCAGCCACCACGCAGCAGTGTTCCAACCCAAGCAACCTTCTTCCTCTTCTTTTATATAAAGGTATATAATACGTTTACAATATATATTATTTTGAATATGTGTATATCTTTCTTGTAGTATTGGTATACATATAGTATATATTAGTATACATATAATATACTGGTTTTAAATATTGATTTCATTAGTATACATATAATATATATTTCGTGTAGTATACATACTGATTTTAGTATTAATTTAAATGTGATATATAATGTTTTTTGATTTGAGGTGTTTCAAATTTAATATTGATTTTAATTATTGATTTTAAAATATATATATATATTGATTTTGAGAAAAATATGTGTTTTTAAGAAATATTAATTTTGAAGTAGAATATATATATATTTTATTTTTATATGTGTTTAAAATTAGATATTGATTTTTAAAGTGTAAATATATATATATATATATATATATATTATTTTTAAATATGTGTTTTCAAATTGAATATTGATTTTAAAATATAATATATATATTGTATTTTCATCAAATCCAAGTTTGTCCACTTTGCTTTGCTTATTTCCATTGTTGTCCGGAGCTTATTTCCGCAACTCTAGCTTGTTCATGCGTATCCATGTCTGTGCTTCCCATTCTTGTTGTTTTCTCTAGCCTCGAAAGGTGAGCAATCACTTACGATTAACATTCTTATATTTAGTAAATTTAATTCACTTGTAATGACAATCAAAATATGCTGTTAAATTTGAATTATTAAGTTTTTAATTGTTAAATATGATATGCCATTATCTGCAATTTTCACCTATGATATATGACACCATAACCCGTTATATATATTATATTTAAATTTCTTACTGATGATATATGCTTGTTGTTGATATGTTATATTATTATCATATTTGTTCTCACTCTGGAAGTTTCCTATTAGTTTGGAATTCCCTATGGGTTGAAATGATACATACCCGAACGATTTTATAGATTAAGGGAAAATCGTTATGGGTTGAAATGATAAACCCAAGCGGTTTTCATTGATTTTTGGAATTTTGGGATTGCGGGTTGAAATGATATATACCCGTAAATATTAAACTTAAATTGCGGATTGAAATGATAAATATCTGTATTATTTGTCCATAGGATGGAAAATTATATACAGACACTGTTGGTCTGTTTTGAAATGATTTCCAAAGTTTGAAAGGAAATATATGGGTTTTATTAAATATTGATTTTTAAATATAATAGAAAGATTTTATTTTAATATATGTGTAAAAGTTAGATTTGTAAAATTAAATGTTTTGGATATTTTAAAATTATAAGTTAAGTTTTAAAATGAAAATTTTAAAATTTTACTTGTAACCTTATTATTTTTAAATATATAAAATAAGATTTAAAATAGATGTAATAATAATAAGATTTTTTTTTAAAGTAATTAATATAAGAAAATTTAATAAGGAATTAATTTAAATAATATATATAATATTTTAAATATTTATTTACAATTCATATTAAATTTTTTAAAATAGATTTTTAAATAACTTTAAGTAAATGGAGATTGGAAAGATAAATTAAATAAGAGTTTATTTGTAATTTAATTTGTTAAGAATTGAATTGTAATAAGAATTGATTTATAATTTAATTTGTTTAAAATTGAATTTAAATAAGGTTTGATTTGAACTTATTGATTTTGAGATTTTAAGAATATGATTTTATAACTTTATAACTTTATTTTGACTAAGATGATTACGTGAATATTTCAAAATTAAATAAATTAAAGTTAGATATTTAATATTTAATTTTGATTTAAATTTGTAATCTGGGATTTTATTTAAATGTGCATGAAAAAGATAAATATGAATATTTCCAAATTTAAATAAAATTGAAGTTGAATTTTTGAAATATAAATGAAATTTATCATATTTAGTTATGGTGAATTGTTTGAATATTTAAACTTTGAAACCTATTGAATTGGAAGTGGTTTAAAATTTGCTGTTCAAACCTGGATTTGAAATCGATATAGATTAAAATGGTTTAATGAGAATTTGAATTGATGGGTGAAATTAGAAGAAACAATTCTAATTATAAACTATTTTGATATATAAACTTTTTTAATATATATAAACAATTTTTAATATATAATACTATTTTTAAATATAAACTATTTTTAATTTAAAACTATTTCGATATATAAACTATTTTCAATATTTAAACTATTTAAGTTGGGACGTTTATGATTTAAAGTGAATATGATTTTGAAAAGGATATGATTTTCGAAAATGATACGATTTCGAAAGTAATATGATTTCAAAATGATATGATTTTGAAAACGATATGATTTTGAAATGAATATGATATTTTGATATGAAGAATGAACTGTTTTGAAGTAAAATGACCATGGTGTGAAATAAGCGTTTGGTTGTTAAAGAGACCGGTATAAGATTTGTCATACTCTCTGCTACTACCGAAAACCACTTTAACAACTGTGCACGTGGTGGAGATTCCAAAACGAAATAGGATGGTTTGGTGACGATTCTATATGAGGTATTAACGTAGCCCTGACTCCCGCGAATCAGCTTGATGTGGCTAAAATAGGAGCCATGCCGGGCCAAGTGAGGTCGCACCTCCGATCGGGCACATTTCTTCGATACCATTCTATTACTTTGTGATTTGATTGGGTGCACCTTTGATTTTGGGAGTGTGTCTCGAGCTGGGCGGTAGTAGCTGCTATGCATTACCACCAGTCCGGATCTGCAAAACGGTAGAATCCTACCCTGGGCATTGCCTCGCATGCCTTGTCACATGCCTTATCGCGCCCACTATGAGTTTGGTTTGTACCATACCTATGGAGTGCCCTCTGATAGCCCTCCAGTTTACGGAGGAATTACGGTACTGTATAGACTATGGAAATATATAAAAATGTGTTAAGAGGGATATGAGTAACGCCTTAACGCTATTTTAATAGTTTACTTTACTAGAGACATTATATATGTAGCGTATCGTACTACGTATGTAGATAGTTTAACGGATCCTTAAAGGATAGGAATCCCAAAAATCCTTTAAGTTATTTGTATTTCGCTTGACATTTCACTTGAGTTGATTTACTAGTATAAGATTGTTAACCCTGACTCGAGTGTTTTGTGTTTTACTTTATGTTCGGGTTAGATCGACACAGAATTTGAGACTCACCTTTGGAGTTTGGAGCTTTACTTAAAGATCTGTCTTTATCTATTCAGCTTTCCAGTTACTTCAGTTTATTCCAGTTGTTTTGTTCAGACTTGTCATTGGCATTTTATTGTAACTTCTGTGTATTAGAGATATCGGTTGTATTTACTTTAAACTCTGATTTTTATATAGTAGATTCATGAACTACTATTTATCTATTCCGCTGCTTATTGTTATATTACTCTGTGTTTGTGATTCTATGATTGATTTATTTACTGTATATGCTGAGTTTTGCCAAATATAAATTAACAATCTGTTGTTTTGAGCGATCCAAGTCAGACATGAATGGATGATTGTCGATTTGAATGGTTTGAAATGCCAGGTCGTTATAGCACGTGCAACATATATACAGTATGCATGGTTTAACATACTCATATCTAAATGCTGGGATTTACATCGCAATGGACATGTTAGCCCCTCTAAATACATATGTGATGTCTAGTTTATTTATACATATACATATATATATATTAATGTGACAGAAATTATATTTATATTTGAATAAATATGTACATATATATTTTAGTATATAACAATATTAAATATATATATATGATATAATATTTATAAACAAAATAGAAAGATAAAGTTTAAATTTCAAATTTCAAAATTTTAATATATATCTAGATTTGAAAAGTCTTTTCATTTCCAGTTTGAATTAGTTTTTTAGTAAATTATATTTTAATGAAATAAATTTTATCTATTTATTCATAAAACTTATATATATATATATATATCAAATACAAAATGATATAATAAATAGGTAAATAAATAAATATATATATATATATATATACATACAATCATATATTAATTTGTCTAAAATTATTTTGAAAAAATCAATTTTTTGTTAAAACCATATAGTTTGAATTTTTTTTTTAATTTAAAATTTTCATATGGAAATTACTAAAAAATTATTATTTTTGAAAATTAATTTTACAAGTATATTATAATATTTATAATATATATTAAAATTAATTTAATGTGATATATTTGTAAAATAAACATATATACATATTTAGATTTTATAAATAAATATATTAACATAATTTTTTTATGAAATATTAACATGTATGTGATTTAACAGGAAATTTACATATATTATATACAAATGTTTACATATTTAAAAATCACCTTTTATTTAAACATTTTAAATCATTTTTAAATTCTAAAATAATAGGTTTTTTATTGTCGGGCGAAAGTATAAGTTTACATATATATATATATTTTTTACTTTATAATAACAGTATATTTGTGTACATATATTGTAGGGTGACAATGCTTACATATAAAGACTTATGATATCTTCATTAGATCTAACTACATATGAATCAAGATAAATATCAAATATATATATAAATTGAAAAGTTACCTTGACTATGGCCTAACAAGTACATTTTGGGTGCTAAATCCGTAGAACTCTTTTGGATTTGAATTCAATCTCTTCTGGAAAGCACTACCCGATTGAAAAATCTATGCACCTTTGCACTATTTTACTTAAATTCGTGTTTTAAACTTAAAATTGAATGGAGAAGGAGCTAAAGTATTTTTGGCCAAAGGTAGTGTAAGGAAAATCTGAAAGGGAGGGAGAAAAATTGAGGGGTTAAAGGAGTATAAATAGGAAAGAAAGGAATGACCTAATTGTGGATCCGGATCCATAATTTTATCTACCAATTCTAACCTCGCTAAATTCAAATTTGACCCATCATCCCCATAAGTATGGCCGGCTATACCATGCCCCCTTATGGGCCTCCATTCCACTTCAAGCCGATCGGATAATTCACATTTAAATTTACTTTAAAGTACATCGATATCGGATATCGATATGTGCGTACACAACTTTTATATGCACACTATTTTCAACATCGATCAACATAATTAAATAAAATTTTATATTTATTATTTGATAATTATTAATTAATTAATAATAATTATAATTTAATTAAATCAGGTACTAGTCGAAGCATTCAACATTTCAGTTGTGAAACTCTTAGGTGTAAATTCACATAGTGATTAATATTAAACAATTCGAATACTAACTTTCACACATTATCTTAGCTAGTATTTCAACACAATGGCCAAATTTATTGCTTACATGGTTTTAGTAAAATCAAATTTTACTTATTTTAAGTGGTTCCCAGTAGTGACAATTATTTATACAAATTTCCTTCGTCAAAACTATATCAATTAGGACTTATGAAATTTTTAATGGTCAAAATTCCAATATCATCCATGTTCAACTTATATAGTAAAAACACATCCTTGGTTCAATATTATTAATTGAACTACTTTAGCCAGGGCTTTGACTTTGAGTCGACTTCAGTTAACCATGATACTAACCTCGTATAACCGAGGAGACGCATTCTCTATTAAATAATGCTTCACTTCCAATGCTTCAATTCGACCTAACTATAGTCGTTTGATGGACGTCGTGCTATGATTTAACTGTAAACAAAGTGGAGTTTCCACGTTGTAGTTCGATAGTATTCTAAAGTCGAGATAATTGTGTAATATTATCACGTCAATATTTTCTGTTTGACCTTAGTTATAATAACTAACAGAAACCTATCGAGCGAGTCTTCCATAATTATCCAATAACCACCAGTATGTAACCATGAGTAATACAATGTCCAATATTTGGAGCGTGACTACTCTAGTCTTTAAGGATGTATCAATATCCAACCTTGATACATCTTGACTAGAAATATTTAAAATGATGTGTCTATTTTATTATAATGAATTGCTCATGATCACAAAACATTGTAATTACTATCACAAAACACAGCATTTAAGGATATTCTGTTAAATATGCTTAAGTTAAATAATTAATTAATATAACACATTATAACAAGCATATAATCAAAATAAAAACACCATTTTTTTTGAACGAAATTTTATTACAGAGTAAATAATTTATAATAAATTACAGAATTACCCCTATAGCATTCCTCAATTCTTCCAATTTCATAATGCAAAACTTCCCAAATCCCTTCAAGTAATTATTTCTCATTTAAACCCCATTTAAAATTTTATCGATATCGTATATCGAACGCGCAAATATAACTTTAGTGTGTTCATTTAAATAATTGCAATAACCCCAAAGCATCCGATAAATGAATAATAATTAATATTTTTCAAATATTAATTAATTTAACTAATTTATAACATTTTATAAACTAATTAAATCATGTTATTTGGGACAGGGCAAATACACCGAAAATGGCATTCTCAACTTACAAAGCAATTCTTAACAGGTTACCTACTAAGGATAGACTTTTTAAATGGGGGATTTTGACAGAAAATAAATGCGTCTTATGTAATGTAGAAGATGAATCGCATGAGCACCTTTTCTTTGCATGCAATTTTTCGAAAGAAGTTTGGAAATTATGCAAAAGACAACCAAATCTACAGAAGGATATTAGTACTCTGGAGGAAGAAGTAGCTCACCTGATTCAACGAAGAAACTGTGTAGACGTGGAATCCAAATTGGCCAGTATTTCTATAACCACGACTGTTTGGAGTATTTGGAAGGAACGAAATCGACGAGTATTTCAGAAAACACAGAGGAATCACATAGAGGTCAGCAATCTTGTTAAAAATGACATGCAATTGATACGAAGGAGAATTAAGGATTGGAGCAATACCTCGAAGGAACTAGAAGAAGTTCGAACTGCAGGAGAGGGTCAGAACCGAGCATCGGAAGAAAGCCTAAATATGAGAAATTTTCGGCCGCCATGAGTTGTAAAAGATCCTGTCGGATATGTTTTGTATGGCTTTGTAACCCTACTCAGTTCGTTATTAGGCTTTGTATTGGTATGAATATTGGGCTGTAATGCCTTTAATAAATCTTACCCATTTACAAAAAAAATGTTATTTTTTAAAGAATTCACAAATGTGGTTGCGAGATTCGAAGGTATGAATTCAATCAGCGATTTATTATGAACAATTCAAATATTAATGTTCATTTATCACCTTAGCTAGTATTGTGATAGTTTGGAAATATTCATCGCTTACAAAACTTTTCAGTAAAATCCAATTTTACATTTTCTTAGGTGTTACCTTTTAGCAATGATTATTTGCACATATTCTCTTCGTCAATACTATATCACTTTAGGATATATGGAATTTTGTTTTAATAAAAATTCCAGTACTATCCTCTTTCAACTTGTGTAACAACCCGCCTTTTTGGCAATCAAAAGTTGACACCGAACACTACCACTGTGCTCAAATGTCGCACATTCAATCAACAAAAGGGTAGATTGTTAGGGTAAATAAAAAGAAAAGAACAAAGAATAGAGAAAATCGGAATCTTACAGTGGAATCGACAACATATAATATAACAAGGACACTAGAACTGTCATTCCAAAAATACACAGTATATCAGAGTTAAAAAACGAACTTTATCAATTGGACGGTTAAAAAAACCTGACTTACAAATGCTGATAGGGATACTATATAATATAGCGGAAAATAAAACACTACGATATGTGAACCTCCAACTCTTCTCCAAGACCCCCATAACACCAAGATCAACCTAGGAAAATACTTGGTCTGACTCGAGCATTATAATAAAATAACACTCGAATTAGTCTAGAAATACCAGAGTAACTCAAATAATGGAGAACAAATAAAAGTTCTGTGAGACAACACCGCTAACACGGAATGAGTTTTAACCTTACAAGAATAACATCCATACATACAAGAGTAGAAATAAACATCAGGAAACAAATCCAAATAAGAATGGGCATAAATAATATTAAAACCAGACTTGAAAGAAAGAAAATAACCCGAGTAAAATCCAAACTAGACAGAATGGATAAAACAAGGTAATAGTCCAAACTTGATAGAATAGATAAAATAAGCTAACAGTCCAAACTTGATTGAATGGAAAAAATCAATACTTAAACGCCGTGAAGAGTGGTTGACTCTTATCGTGGCAATTTAAGGATAAAAAAATTCAAGGGTTCGAATCAAATAAGGAAAGAAATTTTTTCAAAAAATGACTAGTAAGGTGCACCACCCTTGAAGTATACCTCTAGTAATATACTTCGGAGAAGCTCATTTACTCTGTGACACTTCTCGAAAACATCTAAGCCGAACCCCACCAAACCTTACCGAGAATCTGAATATTTCACATCTAAATCTTAACCATTTTGAGGTGACGGTACACCATAAGCTAGATGATATGTAAAAATACCTTAATAGGAGCAACCCTACATAACATAGTCCCCTCTCGCGCTTTGGTTTTAGTCATTTCCGACAAAGGATAATGACGCAGCGGATTAATCAAAACAATGTAGTTCGATGAATGTAGTAGTCGATGGATTGAAAGATACTGAAATGCCCAAATTCGTTGATCCGAAGATACCGAATTCTAGCTATCCCGAACTCGTTGATCGTGCATGATACCGGGTTCAAAGATCTTCAATTCTTCAAGCGTTGATCAAGCGCACTTGATTCCGCGAATCGGCTTCTGCAATCGTTGAATCGAGTGCACTCGATTAACCGAAAGAGGAGATAGGAGATTACACTCAACTACCAATTGGAATGAAAGCACAAAGCTAACAAAAGAGAATTTTATTCAAAAATCAACAACCTTTACAAGTGTGACACTCGGCCTATTTATAGGCGTTCAACTTTACAACAGAAATTTTATCATCTCCTAAGTCGGCACCGACTTAACTCACCCGACTTATGACTTAAGAAAAGACGACTTAATAACAGTTACAACTCTTTACAAGCCTTCAGCGACTTACGACATGCGGCATCCCAGATCTACGACTTAAGAAATCAACGGTAGAGATTAACTCGGCAGAGAATCAACGACAACAGCTCCAGCGACTTAAAAGCATGCGGCGACCTAAAGAAATCAATGGTATAGATTAACTCGGCAGAGAATCAACGGCTTCCATCCTCAGCGACTTAACTCCGGACTCGTTAGGTCGTTCACGAGACTTAACTAAGTCGTAACTCGGTAGCGATTTATCATCTGTTCCGTTAAGTCGTACATCAACCAAAACACTACCCTTGAGACATTGCCGACTTAAGCCTCCGCATTTTTCAACTTGTGTTGCTCCTATAGCTTTAGGTCGTAACCCGGCACTTCCCTTAAGTCGTAACCCAGCACTTCCCTTAGGTCGTAACCCGGTAGGTCTTCCTGGCGACTTAATATCTTTGATAATCTGCACCTCTCCACTAGTTAGGTCTTCCACTCTCTTAAGTCGGTCACGACTTAAGTCTCCCATCATGTTAAGTCGGTCGCTTATGTCTTCTGCTTCCTTGAGTCGGTCACGACTCATAACTCCTTCCATAAGTCGCGTACAACTTATGCCTTCATTCCTGGCCTGGGCTACATCATCCTCCCCAGGTTGAGAGAAATTCGACCTCGAATTTGTAAATTCTTCCACATCTGCTCGTTCATCCCCATGATATGGTACGAGATGTTTAACATTGAACACGTCAGACGTATACACGTCATCTGGTAGCTTCAATTTATAAGCATTTTCATTGATTCGTTTCACAACTTTCACCGGACCAATTTTCCTGGCTTTCAACTTGTTATAAGCGCCTATTGGAAAACGATCTTTTGTTAACACTGCATAAACCATATCTCCTTCATTAAACTCAACATTTCTTCGTTTCAAATCTGCAGATTGTTTGTACTTCTCATTTGTTTTCTTCAATCGTTCCTGAACGATTTTATGACATTCCGTCAACCCGTCAACAAAATCAGCAGCTTTCTTAACTGTTCCCCTTGAATGTGGCATTACCGTTAAATCCAACGGTCCTTTTGGCATACTAGAATATACAATCTGGAATGGACAGAACCCAGTACTTCGATTTACAGCATGATTATGGGCAAACTCCGCCTGGCTTAACTTCACATCCCAACTCTTCAGATTATCTTGTACAAGACACCTCAACAAATTTCCCAACGATCTGTTCACAACCTCGGTCTGTCCATCTGTTTGCGGATGATAAGCACTACTAAACTTCAGCCTCGTTCCCACCATTTTCCATAAACTCAACCAAAAGTGACTCAGAAATCGAGTATCTCTATCCGACACAATAGATTCTGGCAATCCATGAAGTCGATAGATCTCCTTGAAAAACAACTGAGCAACATGAACAGCATCCGCCGTCTTCTTACAAGCAATAAAATGTGCCATCTTCGAAAATCTATCCACCACAACGAATATAGAATCATTTCCCCTCTGAGTTCTAGGCAATCCCAAAACAAAATCCATACTGATATCCACCTATGGTTTTATAGGCACGGGTAACGGTATATATAAACCAGCATTAGTCGCAGTTCCTTTCGAAACCTGACAAATATGACAATGCTCCACAAACCTCTCCACCTCTTTCCTCATCGATGGCCAAAAGTAAGATTGTGAAATCAACTGTAATGTACGGTCTCTACCCACGTGTCCTTCTTCATGTAGCTCTTTTACGATCTTCATTCTCAAACTACCCTCCGGTATGCACAAGCGATTTCCTTTGAACAGAAAACCATCTATCATTATAAACTCATCCGTCTCCCCATCCTTGACTTTATCAACAAACTTTGCAAAGTAAGGATCATTGTCAAATAATTCTGGTAACATTTCAAACCCCGTCACTTCAACCTTTAGTGTAGTCAACAAATGACTCCTCCTACTCAAAGCATCAGCTACACGATTCGTCACCCCTGACTTGTGTTTAACAACAAAAGTAAATTGTTGCAGATATGCAATCCACGATGCATGTCTCGCTGAAATCTTGTCTTGCCCTTGTAAATGCTTCAAGGCCTCATGATCAGTGTAAAGAACAAACTCCTTCTGAAATAGATAGTGTCTCCAGTGTTTAATAGATTGCACAACAGCATAAAATTCCACATCATATGTACTGTATCTCATCTTTGCTCCTGATAACTTCTCGCTAAAGTATGCAATCGGACGTCCCCTCTGACTCAATACTCCTCCAATTCCAACCTTGGATGCATCAGTATGTAGTTCAAACACTAGCTGAAAATCTGGTAATATTAGAATTGGTACAGACGTCAAGAGTTCTTTGATTCGATCAAAAGCAATCCCGGCTTCCTCCGTCCATGCAAACTGTTTACCCTTCATGCAATCCGTAACAGGTGCCATCACACTACTAAAGTGTGGAATAAACCTCCGATAAAATGAAGCCAACCCATGAAAACTACGAACTTCCGTTATCGTCTTGGGCTGTGGCCAATCTCTAATCGCTTCAACTTTACTTTGGTCAACCTGTATTCCTTCTTCCGATACAACATATCCCAGAAATAAAACACTCCTCGCCATAAAGACACACTTCTTTGTAGCAGCATAGAATTGTTCTTCACGAAGAATAATTAACACTTTCTTCAAATGTTGAACATGCTCTTTTGTACTCGCACTGTAGATCAGAATATCATCAAAGTAAACCACCACAAATTTTCCAATGTACGGTCTGAAAATTTGATTCATCACCCTCATGAATGTACTCGGTGCATTCGATAGACCAAACGGCATTACCAGCCATTCATACAATCCTTCCCTCGTCTTGAATGCTGTCTTCCATTCATCCCCTGGTCTAATGCGAATCTGATGATAACCGCTCTTCAAATCAATCTTAGAAAAGATTACGGACCCACTGATCTGATCCAATAAATCATCAAGCCTCGGTATCGGAAATCTATATCTCACAGTAATCTTATTCAATGCTCGACTGTCAGTGCACATCCTCCACGTTCCATCCTTTTTGGGTACCAATAAAGCTGGTACAGCACAAGGACTTAAACTCTCCTGCACTCGCCCTTGTTCAAGCAATTCTTCCACTTGCCTCCGCAACTCTTCATGTTCCTTCGGACTCATTCGATAATGTGGTCTGTGTGGCAACATAGCACCTGGAACAAGATCTATCTGATGTTGTATATCCCTCAACGGTGGCAACTCCGTTGGTAACTCCTCTGGAAATACATCGTCAAATTCTTTCAAAACTGGCTTTGCTTCTTCTGGTATTTCAACCTCTTTACTGCTCTCTCGCCCAATCAACAAAAACACTTCAGGCTCCTCCTCTACTTCCTTCACAAACTCCTTCAAAGATAACAAGGTTTTAAGCTCTTCAATCTCCTCCATCTTGTTTTCCTCCTGTTGTCGCTTCTTTGGAACTAGAGTAATCTTTGTGCCCTCAAACATGAAACTGTAACTGTTGGTACGCCCATCATGTTGCACCGCCCTATCATAATGCCACGGTCTCCCCAGCAACAAATGACATACATCCATATCTACCACATCGCACCAGATTTCATCTTTATATTTCATTCCAATTGAAAAATTCACACGAGCCCTTCGTCCAACCTTCACCTCCCCGCCTTTCCTCAACCAAGCTAGCTTGTACGGTTTCGGATGTTTCTCAGTCTTCAACGTCAACTTCCTCACAGCTTCGGAAGAAATTATATTATCACAGCTTCCAGCATCAATAACAAATTTGCAAACTTTCCCCAGAATAGTACATGTTGACTGAAAAATATTGCTCCTCAACCAACTACAATCTTCTTCTTGCTTTGGTGTTAAACAGGATCTCTTCATCATTAGATTGTAACCTTCGTCTCCTGTCACTTCTTCTTCCTCCTCATCAGGTGGTGAATTGGAACATTCAGCTTCTTCATCCTCATCCTCAACCTCCGCTATCATAGTTCTCTTTTTCGGCTTTGGACATTCGCTACTTTTGTGACCAAATTCCTGACAATTGTAACATTTGAAACCGTTGTTAACCTTTGTCTTCTCAGCCTCCTTCACTACTGGTCTACTGATAGGTTTAGAAACATTAGAACTCCCACCAACACCCTTCGCTTGATTGTTAGAATTAGTAAACACACCACTTCCTCGTCGTCCCTGTTTCTCCCAAGCCAACGCTTTCTGATGTGCTTCCGCTACAGATCTGGGATCAAACATGTTAACCATATCCTGAATCTGCATTCGCAATCCCCCAATGAATCTAGATGTCAATTGTTCTTCTGTCTCCATAATATCATTCCTTCCTATCAGTTGATTAAATTCGTCAGCATAGTCATTCACAGATTTCGTCCCTTGTCTCAAGTTCTGCAAACGTTGATACATCAAAGATTGATAATTGTAAGGTAAGAACGTTGCTTTCATCAATTTCTTCATCTTCTCCCAAGATTCAACTTTTGACTTTCCCATTCGTTCACGTGTAAGTTTGGTTTGCTGCCACCATGCCAAAGCTCTACCCCTTAACCTTGTAGCAACCAACTTCACTCTACGATGTTCTGGAACTTCCTTGAAGTCAAAAATCTCTTCAACATTAGCCATCCAATCTAGAAACTCCTCCGCTTGCATACCACCTTTGAATTCAGGAATTTCAGTCTTCATCCCCGACTCCCATTTGTGATCATACTCAGAGTGATTTCTTCCTTGTCCTCGTCCTTGTCCTCGAACACTACCACCATCATACTCCTCTTCAAAATCAGATGTATATCGTTGTCTATCTCGTCCACCCACATCTCTACTACCTTCACGTCTACCACCATCATCCCTTCTATCTACATTCCTCCGTTCACGATCATTCACATTCCTCCCACGCCTTTGATCATCATCAACACTTCTGTCTCGATTGGATTGTGGTGAGACTCTACTTCCCCCATGGTTAGATTCAGGTGAAACCCTTCTCCGATTTTGATTCATTTCTAACATCATCTTCTCTAATCGTCCAATCCCTTCATTAAGCTTCTCACTAAAGTTATCATTAATTCTCTGCTCCATCTCATCAGCCTCTTCTCTTCGATACAAAGCTTCAACGTTTTGATGTCGATTGGCTCTCCTTGGCGGCATGATTGAAATCTTCACAAATTCTTCAACACTTCAAAATTCAAACACTTTTCGAACTTTGATCCAAAATGAAATGGATCGAAAACTTCCACTTTGTTGCAAATCGCGATGAACACGATGGACAAAGTTTCGGCCTCCCACTCAAATCCGATCAAACAACTTCAATACAAAGTCGAACACTTCAACTTGATCACGGCTCAATACTTCAAGCTCGGCAAATCACTTCAAACTTCAAACTCTCGGCTCCAAGACTCGATCTAACTATGATTGGTTAGAACAAGCTCTGATACCAAAAATGACGCAGCGGATTAATCAAAACAATGTAGTTCGATGAATGTAGTAGTCGATGGATTGAAAGATACTGAAATGCCCAAATTCGTTGATCCGAAGATACCGAATTCTAGCTATCCCGAACTCGTTGATCGCGCACGATACCGGGTTCAAAGATCTTCAATTCTTCAAGCGTTGATCAAGCGCACTTGATTCCGCGAATCGGCTTCTGCAATCGTTGAATCGAGCGCACTCGATTAACCGAAAGAGGAGATAGGAGATAACACTCAACTACCAATTGGAATGAAAGCACAAAGCTAACAAAAGAGAATTTTATTCAAAAATCAACAACCTTTACAAGTGTGACACTCGGCCTATTTATAGGCGTTCAACTTTACAACAGAAATTTTATCATCTCCTAAGTCGGCACCGACTTAACTCACCCGACTTATGACTTAAGAAAAGACGACTTAAGACAAAACAGTTACAACTCTTTACAAGCTTTCAGCGACTTACGACATGCGGCATCCCAGATCTACGACTTAAGAAATCAACGGTAGAGATTAACTCGACAGAGAATCAATGGCAACAGCTCCAGCGACTTAAAAGCATGCGGCGACCTAAAGAAATCAATGGTATAGATTAACTCGGCAGAGAATCAACGGTTTCCATCCTCAGCGACTTAACTCCGGACTCGTTAGGTCGTTCACGAGACTTAACTTAGTCGTAACTCGGTAGCGATTTATCATCTGTTCCGTTAAGTCGTACATCAACCAAAACACTACCCTTGAGACGTTGCCGACTTAAGCCTTCGCATTTTTCAACTTGTGTTGCTCCTATAGCTTTAGGTCGTAACCCCGCACTTCCCTTAAGTCGTAACCCAGCACTTCCCTTAGGTCGTAACCCGGTAGGTCTTCCTGGCGACTTAATATCTTTGATAATCTGCACCTCTCCACTAGTTAGGTCTTCCACTCTCTTAAGTCGGTCACGACTTAAGTCTCCCATCATGTTAAGTCGGTCGCTTATGTCTTCTGCTTCCTTGAGTCGGTCATGACTCATAACTCCTTCCATAAGTCGCGTACGACTTATGCCTTCATTCCTGGCCTGAGCTACATCAGATAACAAAGCTCAAAGAGTAGCAAATCATTTTTAAGGCGACGATACACCATGAAGAAAGGTGAATACGATAATTAATAAATCAACTATCGGGGATAAGTAAAAATGATTGTATATGGAAATTAATTATCATAAATTTAACACAACTCACCAATTCCAAACAAGTGCTATCCCTCGATTGAAAATGAAGCCAGGCAAGTTGAGGTATTGTTACCTCTAGGCATTGCCTTGACGACATTTTTAACCTTCAAGATAGAAACGAGTCCAAGCCTCAACGTTTAGCGTTAAAAATATGATTAAATCCTTTCCAAATAAGCGATATCGTTTATAGAATTATTTTTCCATAATCGAATCGAACTTTAACTTTAAAAAATGAATTTGTGCTTGATTTCGATATTTTAATATTGGTAAAAACAATTTGGAATACTCTTTTAAAATGTTCTTTTATAAGACAAAATTTATAATACTAAGTTTATTAAAAGAAGGGTTAAAAACAAATGTTGTTAAAACATTGTTTACTATAAACCCAAAAACAATTTACACATAGCTTTATTTATAATTAGTCTCTTTTAAAGGATTTTCTCATTTATAAACCATTATTTATAATTTTAAAACAATGTTTATTATCCCAAAAGATAATAAAACAATTTTAAATATCTTTATAAATTTAAATCAATATTAATTATCTTGAAAAATGGTTAATCACATTTATAATCTCTTTTGAATAAACAAATCCGTTTTGTTTACTAAAATACTTAATTATTTTCATACACTTTTATATCATCAGTAAATTAACTTTAAAAACTTTATTTAATCAGTTATTAATTTTAAAAACACTAAACCAGTTAATTATCTTAAAACACTTTTATTATATTAGTTAATTTACTTTAATCTTTATTATTAAATATTTTTTTTAAGTATCATTAATTAAAAAGATTTATTAAGTTCCAATAATCATTAGTTTAAAATGAATAATTACTCTCAAACACCATTAATTAAAACAATTAATAAATTTTAAACGGCATTAATTAAAACATTTAATTAAGTTCACATAAATTAATTGGATTAATTAAATTCAAACCTCGGTAGTTAAAATGATGTATTATATTAGTTAAAACAATTAATTACTTTTAAAACAATTATTAATTAAAATGATTAATTAAAATTCAAAATCATTAATTAAAATGACGTAATTAAATTCAAATCTCATTAATTAAATAGATTAATAATTTTCAAACATTATACATCTAAAATGATTAATTACATTCAAATATTAGAAATTTAGGACGATTAATTAGAATCAAATATCATTAGTTAAAATGATTAATTACTTTTAAATATCATTAATTAAAATGATTATTAATTTCAAATATCACTAACTAAAATAATTGATTAAAGTTAAATATTCATTAGTTAAATGATTAATTATATCCAATCTCATTTATATCAAAGGTTAAACCAATTTTAAACATCATTAATTAATTTGGTTGATTAATTTCAAAATCATTAGTAAAATGATTAATTAATCTAAATTATCATTAATTCAAATGATTAATTAATTTTAAAATTCCGTTTAGTAAAAACACAAGATCAAGTTCAAAAAAACATACAATAGGGTTTTGGGGATGAAAGTCAACAAACAATGGTATAGTGAAAATTGCTATAACGACATTTAAAAAAATTAAATAAAATATCAAGATTTATCTCAATTATACATCAATATAACAACAAAATGATGTCAATAAATAATTATTGGCGAGAAACTCCTTAGGGTCTCTCTACAAATTTTCCCTGCAAAACAATGGTTACGGGTTTATATATATAATCATATGGGTTCATAATAATAAGGTTAATGTGTCATCCATTTTTCAATCAAAAATTCAAATAAACAATTAATCAAACAATTTAACTAACATCCAAGCAATCAATAATAGTTTATAGCATCATAAATATGATATAGTAAAATTGAATGTGAGTTAAACTCACATTGATTTTCTTTTTCACCGAAATGTTCCAATTTGCACTAAAATCGAACAACTGTTCGATTTTCGCATAAATTACAACAAATTCCAAATCCAACCAAACCAACTCCATGGCATAGCCATCATCGCTACGAGTCCAATGCAAAATATGGTGTTCGAATCCGACCTCATACGTAAAAGTTATTCAATTTTTAAAGTCATCGATTATTAAATTAGATTAATTAACTAATTATAGTCATTTACATTAATTAATTACCAACAAAACAAAATCCTTATTCTCCTATTCATCATCGCTCCACGCAATGATACCTCTAACCCAATCTCATGTGCAAATCTCTAGTGATACGGAGCTCGAATTCACCATTCGACGAACGGTCAGCAGCACCGCACTCCCCTTCTCGAACTCGACCTGCCGACATCCTCCAATCGCTCTCCAATCACCCACACACGAAAGCGACCCAGACCCTAATTTTGCCATCGTCAATGTCGCACCATGGCACACTACCGTGCCTCTCCCTGTAACGACCCGATATTTTCAACCATTCGCATCCGCACATGTCGGACTTGAATTGCTCAAAATACCGCGTTGTAAATAAAATTTGGCAAAATCTCAGAATATACAGTAAATAAATATAATCACAGATCACAGACACAGAGTAAAATAATGCAGCGGTAGTGAAAGAAATAGTAGTTCATGAAGCTACTATATAAATATATCAGAGTTACATAAGATATAACAAAAGAAATAGAGGACAACAGAAGTCTCAATAAAATAACCAAGTACAAGCCGAGTAGGACAACAGAACTGAAGTAGATAGGACAAAACAAGCAGATAATCCCCAGCGATTCAAATCTCCAAGAGAGTGGAAACCCAAATCTGTGAATAACTCAGGCTGACCCGAGCGTAAAATAAAACATAAACACTCGAGTCAAGACATACATACTTATACAATGTAAACCAATTCAAGTGAACTGTAATAAGGGTACAAGTAACTTAAAGAATGCTTGGGATCGCCCATTCTTTAAGGGTCCGTTAAACTATCTACTATGTAGTAATATTCGCTATTATAATAATGTCTAATCAGTAAAGTATAATCATATATAAAATAGCGTTAAGGGGATGGAGAACCTTAATGTAGTCGGATCTTTAAAACCAAAATCGTAGTGGGCTCGATATGGTAGGTGACACGGCACAAAAGGCAATGCCAGGGTAGATATACCAATTACGCACACGGACTGATGGATACGCATAGCAGCCACTACCGTTCCACCTCGAACAACACTCCCAAATCAAAGGTGGCCACCAAAAATCACAAAGTAATAGAATGGTATCGAAGAAATGTGTCCGAGAAGAGGTGCTACCTCACTGGTCCGAGATCGCTCCTGTTTTAGCCACCTTATGCCAACACACGGGAGTTGGGTCCACGTATATACCTTTGGATCGTCGCCACCATCCTACTTCATTCTGGAAACTCCACCGCGTACACAGTTGTCAAAGTGGTTTCGGTATCGACAGAGAGTATGTCCATATCCGATCCCGGTCTCTTTAACAACCAATCGTTATTATAACCCGTGGTTATGAATTTAAAACAATTTATATCAAAATACTTCAAATTAAACCATTTTAAAAACAAAGTCATTATTCTTTTAAATCCAATATTAAATTCCCAAAAATTTAGCCTTTTCTGAGTTCATTTATTCACTTAAAAACAATAAAACGTTAAAATTTCCGCTTTCACAGCATTTAAAAAGTGATGCGGTAAGTTATATTTGAAAACAAATTAATTCAGCAAAGACAGCTTTTATAACTGCTGTAACAGTTCAGTTTTAAACAAAAATCATATTTCAGCCTACTGCAGCTCTCAACAAGTGCTACAGTAGCCCCTTTATTAGTTTCAGGTTCAATTTTAGTTCCTGCTACAACAGCACTTACCAAGTGCTATCATAGCCTTAGTTTATTTTAGTCTTTTGGTTCATTTATATAACCACAGCACTTAACAAGTGGTGCAGATTCTACTTGGTTCAGAATTAGTTCATTTCAGAGATGGTAGCATTTCTGAAGTGCTATAAATTAAATTTCCAGATTTTAAGTGCAATTCCAGCCATAAATAAACTTCCATTTAAATCATTTAAACTTATAAAAATCATAAATTTTCACATTAAAAATGTTCATTTAAATCCTTTAACTTATGATTTTTCTAAAGAGAAATTTTACAAATAAAAACCAAAAATTTACAAAGTTCACTTATTAAATTCAAGTGTGTCAATTCCCATTTTCATTTAAACAATTCATTTCAACACTTAAACTTAAATCTCCATTTTACACCATTTTAAAACTTAATTTTCATTTTAATTTAATTAACTTAAGTTTCCATCTTTTCTTTCCAGTCAAATTTTAAAATTTAAGTTACATTTTAAAGTCAATATTTTTATCCATTTATTTACATTTACCACATAGAAAAATCATTTCTACTCTAAATAAATCATTTTTTTTTTAAAAATTCAATTCAAATCAATTTAATATTATTACAAATATTTAAAATATTTAAAATTATCCAGAAAAATATACAGAAAATAACCACGGGTCTGTATAATATTTTCTAGCCTAAGTCAAGTGATACGGATAATATATCATTTCAATCCGTAGTTTACAAAGAAAAATCTGGGTTTTATCATTTCAAACCCGCAATCCCAAGTAAATAAAATTAAATTGAAAATCGTTCAGGCCTATCATTTCAGCCCATAACGATCTTCCCTTATTCTAAAGTCCGTTCGGGTATGTATCATTTCAACCCATAGTGATTCTATTATACAGGGAACTTGAAGTGTGATTTAACAGAATAGAATAAAAGTAAAATAAAACAAAATATAACAGATGATATGTTATGCAATTTTAACAAGTTTAATATCATATATAAATAAATCACAGGTAATTATAACATCATTTTTATTTATTTATTTATTTTCTACACATTCAGTTGCGGTCGTTTCACAATCATATAGGTATGGATATTCGTGTGAGATTTACTCACCTCTACGGAGCTGGAGATTCGATTCAAAAGGAAATACGCTATCTATCGAAAAGCATACGGAAAGCACGATCAGTTGTTAGAGGATGCGCCAACTAGATTCAAATCTAAAGTCCAAAAGAATAAATAAAACAAATCTAAGAATGCAAACGAATAACTATTTTTTTCAAATGAAGCAAACAAAACGAAAAGAACAAGTTGAATACTAAAAAGAAATAGCTCGACCACTTCACCATACTCAAGATTTTAAAGGCTTGGAGGGGTTGTAGTCTGACTTCAAAATACAAAGGTGAAAAAAAAGGCAATTTTTTTTGTTCATTTCTTTTTTTTTCAAAACAAGGGCTCGGTGGACATATAACTTCAAAATTTACAAAAGCTCGACCACTTTTAAAAATAGACTATAACTTCAAAACAAAGGTGACAAAACAAATTTTGTTCATTTCTATTTTTCTAAAACAAAGGTCAGAGGGAATAGATTATAACTTCAAAACAAAGGCTCTGTGGAAAAACTATAACTTCAAAATACAAGGGGACAAAAGCACTTTTATTTTTTCTCAAAACAAGGCTCGGTAGAAATAATACAAGGTGACAAAAGTCGTTTCTTTTTTTTTTCAAAACAGAGGCTTAGCATGGTTATGGTCAGTCGTGGGGTTCATGGTGGCGTGGGGTTCATGGTGGCGTGCGGTTTGCTTGATGGTGGAGGAAAGTGGAACGGCAAGGGGACGTGGTTGCAGGGGTTCGGTCTGGAGGAGTTGGAGCCGTGGGTTTTGTGGTGGTGACTGGGCTGGTCATGGTGAATGGTGTTGGAGCATGGGTTGGAGCAACAACATGATAAAGCAAAAAATGAGGCAGGGGAAACAACAAAACAAAACAACAAAATGAAAAAGAAAGCATGCTGTCTTTACCTTTGAGATGCTCACGAAAATTTTGATAGAAGCTAAAGTGAAATATTATGGTCTGGGAATTTGGACGTGGTATATATTAACAGCTATTCACTGATTTATGGAGAGAAGGCAATTTAATGTTTTGAACGGTATAGGCCATCAAAGGAAATTAAGGCATTAAATTATATTAATAGATGGAAACGTATGGAAGGCAAAAAGGATGGAATAATCTTTCACGTGCAAGATTTAAGGCAAGATTTTGGGCAAGATTTTGAATTCTCAAAAGAGAATATACGGCTGAAACTTTGCCTTGTTAACACAAAAAAAATCAAATAGGCAAAGAAAAGGCAAGAGCAACAAATGAACATATGCCCAAAGTAACGTACAAATTTATTTGTTTCTCTTATTAAATAAATTTAAAAATGATAACGTTTCAATTAGGAAAATAACCCATCACTTTAAACAAAAATTTAATAGCTATTATACCATAATTAATAAAATTTAATTTAGCTTCATCCAATTGATTGTTTAATATAAAGTTAAGAAACGGATGAAAATATACGTAAAGAAATGTAAAGTTAAATTTTCCGTTTCACACTAATTATTACTAACTTTTAAAGGTATACAACAAATCTGACCAAAACAAAAGTGAAATAATTGTTACACAATTGTATACAGTTCAAGATGAAAATTTGGCAGTTTAGAATTATAAAATTAGAAATTTTAAATTTTCTATTAAAGTTACACTTTTAATTCAAATCAACATTACAGAACGTTTAATTTAAATAAATAAAATTTTGGGTAATTGATTAACAATATTACAAGAAAATTTACAAAATTATATTTTTAAGAATTCAAACGCCACAGTTTTTAAATAAATGAATAAAATGCCTGTTAAAATTTTTGGGCTTTACAATGAATCTTGAAATTTATTACTTATTAAGATATGTTTTGTTTACACTGGGTTTTTATTCATTCATTTATCATTTACCCAAAATCTATTACAAAAGTGTATATAAGTAACGGTATAAATTATTTTATTTTGAAAAGGTATAAAATCTATTTTAAAGAACAAAAGTGAAATAAAGGTTGTTGTGAATTTATTCAATTAAACTAACTGATTTGAAAACTAGAAAAAGATTTAGATTCCGATGAACATAAATTTATAACCAAAATATGCATTTTAGAGTTTAATTATGTATATGGAGAGAGAAACCTTCCATTCTTTCTCTAATCAAATTGATTGATTAATTAAATGTCATTAACAAGCTATTTATTCATGGCATGGAATGTAACTATGTCCAAATGTATTCTACAGTAAATTATGTAAGTGCAATATACTAGATTGTGTACAAAGATGATGTTTCCTTCATATATATCTTTATTGGTCATAGTATTATTATTAAAAACATATACGTATACGTATATATATACACACTAGATTTATACATATAAATGTGTTAAAATTAAGTTTCACAAATTTATGAGCCTAAAATTAAAGACAACAATTTTGAACCTAATCTCCAGATTAAAAGGGTTTAAGATTAAAAAGTTATAACTTTGCATACAAGTCCATCTTATAAATCTTAAGTCAAATTAACGCACACAAATATGTATATACAAATCACTGTAAATAATGTCTTAAACTTAATACAACATTTTTATGTTAAAATTTATAACTTAGTAAATTCTTTAATATTAAGCAACAAATAAATGGCCTAACGTTAATTTAAAAGGAAATAAAAGGAATCGTGATATTTTGCAATAAATTCAAGTTATTTTTATAAAGAAGCCCCAATTTTTTTTTACAAAACTTATTAACTTAAAATTTTAATTATTGAAAATTTTACGGGTCGTTACACTCTCCCCCACTCAAAAAATTTTGTCCTCGAAAAGGAAGAAGCTAGGAGAATAGAAACACCGTGAAAGAAAACTAAATTGAAACTCAAAATAGAATCATTGATTTAAACCATTATAAATTCAATTTAAATTAATTAATATTCAATAATCGATTTAATCCATTTGATTTTTACTGAAGTTAAATCAATCTTAACTATTTCCAAATTGATTATCTTATTATCCAATTATTTTGAAATTAACAGTTTCTAAAATCATAAATTTGTATAATCATTTATAAAATCATCTTTTATTCAACAAATTTAATTCTTCTTTATTCCAGATTATTATTAAATATATTCTACTTAATATATCTTATCACACATATTAAGTAGATTACATTTATTATAACTGTTTTAATTTATTTTTAATTCCCTTAACATCATTTATATTGTAACTTATTCAATTAACCTTTTAGTCTATTTATCTCTGTTAATCCTTTTATAACTAAAATTTAAGTGTATAATATTTATTATAACCACTCAAATTTTATTTATAAAAATCTTTTTATATTGTATATGATCCAATTACATTGTTAACTTCTAAAATTAAGGTAAGTTATATTGGAATGCAATTGAGAATTATACAAATAAAACTTTCTAAAATTAATATACAATATACACATTCTAATTCAATCATTTCAAGCTTGAATATTTATTCAAAATTTTGATTTTCTTTTTATACTTGAAGTTATTATTTAAGATAGAATTTAAGAATAAAATTTCCGATTCTTTTCAAACCATTTAGAGATAAATAAATGTATGCAAAAAATTTGTCAAATCAAATTTTAAATCATATATCTATATATATTATAAATCAAATCATCTTTTAGAAATTCAAATCAATTAGATTTCCCAAAACAAAGCTGTAGCAAGACTACAGAATGGTTTCTTCACTTCGAAACTCGAAAATGAAAGTCGATGATGTCGCAGTCATCATCGAAATTATTTTCCAGCGACAAAGAGAAGAGCACTAAAATTTTAAAACTTTAAAAATTCTTTGGAAACAAATTTCTATTCAAAAATACTTTAAATAATATATCCCTTTTTAAAACTTTAAACCAAAGTTCGAAATAATCGGAATTTAAATTCTCAAATTCTTGTTTTAAATTCATTTGAGTTCCCAAATCCAATTTATAAACAACTATTTATAAATTCATTTATAGAATGATAAATCAAATATTATCATTTCAAATAATCAATTTAAATCAATTTATTAAGTTCCATAATATTTACTTATATCAATATTTATTTCATTAACCCAGTTTTAAAATAATATTGTGTCAGTTTGTTTTGTCAAAGTGTTTTAGAAATCTTATCGATAGCGTTGATTAGACGAATCGATCGGAAGCCCAAATCCACATCAACAACTCAAACAACACAATATATAAAACAAAACATTGATTTACAAGTATAATTCAAAATGTTTGGAGATATTTTGGAAACAAAACAAGATGATTAATTATCAAAATATGAATATGGATAAGCTTAGATAAATCACGGGCAACCTTAACCGGGTCAACCGTGACTTAATGGATAAGATCAAATGTGGATGTTTCTGGGGTAAATCTACATCCGATCTTTAGAGATAGAGTTTGGAATAACAAAAGATATTAGCATCTAAACCAAGGATAGATATAAATCTCTGGTGAATCGATGCAAATTTGTAAAGGAGTTTCCCCCTTTACCAGAAAATTAGAATATTGGCGAGACAGCCAATTCACTATAAAGATCATTCGAAGTGGAGTTATGTGATACTCCAAAATCAAAAGAAGATGAATAGTGAGGGACAAGAATGAATTTTCGAACCGTAGGGAACGTTCCAAAAATTCAAAGGAAATTCGAATCAAGAGGAAAAGATTCAAACTCGAACGAAAGTGATTCTGTAAATAAATCTACTCCATATGCTGAGTTTTGCCTCAAAGCCAAAGCTCTGATACCAACTGTAACAACCCGATATTTTCAACCATTCGCATCCACACATGTCGGACTTGAATTGCTCAAAATACCACGTTGTAAATAAAATTTGGCAAAATCTCAGAATATACAGTAAATAAATATAATCACAGATCACAGACACAGAGTAAAATAATGCAGCGGAAGTGAAAGAAATAGTAGTTCATGAAGCTACTATATAAATATATCAGAGTTACATAAGATATAACAAAAGAAATAGAGGACAACAGAAGTCTCAATAAAATAACCAAGTACAAGCTGAGTAGGACAACGGAACTGAAGTAGATAGGACAAGACAAGCAGATAATCTCCAGCGATTCAAATCATCAAGAGAGTGGAAACCCAAATCTGTGAATAACTCAGACTGACCCGAGCGTAAAATAAAACATAAACACTCGAGTCAGGACATACATACTTATACAATGTAAACCAACTCAAGTGAACTGTAATAAGGGTACAAGTAACTTAAAGAATGCTTGGGATCGCCCATTCTTTAAGGATCCGTTAAACTATCTACTATGTAGTAATATTCGCTATTATAATAATGTCTAATCAGTAAAGTATAAATCATATATAAAATATCGTTAAGGGGATGGAGAACCTTAACGCGGTCGGATCTTTAAAACCAAAATCGTAGTGGGCTCGATATGGTAGGTGACACGGCACACAAGGCAATGCCAGGGTAGATATACCAATTACGCACACGGACTGATGGATACACATAGCAGCCACTACCGTTCCACCTCGAACAACACTCCCAAATCAAGGGTGACCACCAAAAATCACAAAGTAATAGAATGGTATCGAAGAAATGTGTCCGAGAAGAGGTGCTACCTCACTGGTCCGAGATCGCTCCTGTTTTAGCCACCTTATGCCAACTCACGGGAGTTGGGTCCACGTATATACCTCGTCGCCACCATCCTACTTCATTCTGGAAACTCCACCGCGTACACAGTTGTCAAAGTGGTTTTCGGTATCGACAGAGAGTATGTCCATATCCGATCCCGGTCTCTTTAACAACCAATCGTTATTATAACCCGTGGTTATGAATTTAAAACAATTTATATCAAAATACTTCAAATTAAACAATTTTAAAAACAAAGTCATTATTCTTTTAAATCCAATATTAAATTCCCAAAAATTTAGCCTTTTCTGAGTTCATTTATTCAGTTAAAAATAATAAAACGTTAAAATTTCCGCTTCCACAGCATTTAAAAAGTGCTGCGGTAAGTTATATTTGAAAACAATTTAATTCAGCAAAGACACCTTTTATAAACTGCTGTAACAGTTCAGTTTTAAACAAAAATCATATTTCAGCCTACTGCAGCTCTCAACAAGTGCTACAGTAACCCCTTTATTAGTTTCAGGTTCAATTTTAGTTCCTGCTACAACAGCACTTACCAAGTGCTATCATAGCCTTAGTTTATTTTAGTCTTTTGGTTCATTTATATAACCACAACACTTAACAAGTGGTGCAGATTCTACTTGGTTCAGAATTAGTTCATTTCAGAGATGGAGCATTTCTGAAGTGCTATAAATTAAATTTCCAGATTTTAAGTGCAATTCCAGCCATAAATAAACTTCCATTTAAATCATTTAAACTTATAAAAATCATAAATTTTCACATTAAAAATGTTCATTTAAATCCTTTAACTTATGATTTTTCTAAAGAGAAATTTTACAAATAAAAACCAAAAATTTACAAAGTTCACTTATTAAATTCAAGTGTGTCAATTCCCATTTTCATTTAAACAATTCATTTCAACACTTAAACTTAAATCTCCATTTTACACCATTTTAAAACTTAATTTTCATTTTAATTTAATTAACTTAAGTTTCCATCTTTTCTTTCCAGTCAAATTTTAAAATTTAAGTTACATTTTAAAGTCAATATTTTTATCCATTTATTTACATTTACCACATAGAAAAATCATTTCTACTCTAAATAAATCATTTTAAAAAAAAATTCAATTCAAATCAATTTAATATTATTACAAATATTTAAAATATTTAAAAATATTCAGAAAAATATACAGAAAATAACCACGGGTCTGTATAATATTTTCTAGCCTAAGTCAAGTGATACAGATAATATATCATTTCAATTCGTAGTTTACAAAGAAAAATCCGGGTTTTATCATTTCAAACCCGCAATCCCAAGTAAATAAAATTAAATTGAAAATCGTTCAGGCCTATCATTTCAGCCCATAACGATCTTCCCTTATTCTAAAGTCCGTTCGGGTATGTATCATTTCAACCCATAGTGATTCTATTATACAGGGAACTTGAAGTGTGATTTAACAGAATAGAATAAAAGTAAAATAAAACAAAATATAACAGATGATATGTTATGCAATTTTAACAAGTTTAATATCATATATAAATAAATCACAGGTAATTATAACATCATTTTTATTTATTTATTTATTTTCTACACATTCAGTTGCGGTCGTTTCACAATCATATAGGTATGGATATTCGTGTGAGATTTACTCACCTCTACGGAGCTGGAGATTCGATTCAAAAGGAAATACGCTATCTATCGAAAAGCATACGGAAAGCACGATCAGTTGTTAGAGGATGCGCCAACTAGATTCAAATCTAAAGTCCAAAAGAATAAATAAAACAAATCTAAGAATGCAAACGAATAACTATTTTTTTCAAATGAAGCAAACAAAACGAAAAGAACAAGTTGAATACTAAAAAGAAATAGCTCGACCACTTCACCATACTCAAGATTTTAAAGGCTCGGAGGGGTTGTAGTCTGACTTCAAAATACAAAGGTGAAAAAAGGCAATTTTTTTTGTTCATTTCTTTTTTTTTCAAAACAAGGGCTCGGTGGACATATAACTTCAAAATTTACAAAAGCTCGACCACTTTTAAAAATAGACTATAACTTCAAAACAAAGGTGACAAAACAAATTTTGTTCATTTCTTTTTTTCTAAAACAAAGGTCAGAGGGAATAGATTATAACTTCAAAACAAAGGCTCTATGGAAAAACTATAACTTCAAAATACAAGGTGACAAAATGTAACGACCCGTAAATTTTAACTGTTTTAATAAAGTAATTAGTCGAAATTT
Organism: Allium fistulosum; assembly: GCA_030737815.1. Taxonomy (NCBI): domain Eukaryota; kingdom Viridiplantae; phylum Streptophyta; class Magnoliopsida; order Asparagales; family Amaryllidaceae; genus Allium; species Allium fistulosum. The sequence continues at coordinate 933,714,873 of CM060901.1, read as the reverse complement.
TGTGAAATTTTAAACGATAAAATTTTGAAATAAAATTTATTATTTGGAATGCGTCTAATTAAACATAGCAACTGGTAAATTTTCGTCCGAAAATATGAAAGTTTATTTCGTGCGTAAATTTACTTCAATTTAATCAGTTAAAAAGCGATGAAAATAAAATGTTTTCAGAACTTAAATATTTTTACATAGAAAAATTCTAAACCATCTTCTGAGCAAGATGTCAGTTTGTCGTTTTTCCAAATTCGGACATCTTTGGCTCCGTCGATCTTATTTTTCAGTGTTTTTCTCGCATTTTCCGCTATTAGAAAATTCAAATTTTTATAATTCAATCATACCACTGACATCTGTATACCGTTTTGATCGTTTCATCGTGTTGATCTCCGCAGTATATTCGTATCTGTGTTTCAGTGCTCGATACGCGGCGAATTCGTGAAACGAATGACCGTATCAATATTCAAATCTTTATCTTTTGGCTTCTTGGGACCATCTATATTCACGGGATGATTCCAATGACCATTGCATTCAATATTTTGATAAAGTACTAATTGCGACCTTTCGATTCCTACGTCCAAAAATATGATAATGCTTGTTTCAAAGTGACAGCAATTATTTTAACACTCTTCTCCTTCTTCTAGTTGGCTTCTGGGACTTCCATTTTTAAAATAATTGTATTAAAGCCTTCTCTCCTCCTGTAGTTTAAAACCTTCAAGTCCCCTGCACGTGAGCATCCTTCATTTGCCTATAAAAATTTTGAAAATAAAAAAAAACTGTTGCTCACTCTCCTCTTCCTCTCACAACCACACCACCAAAGCTCTCCCTTCCTTATCCTTCACCACCGCCCACATGAAGCCGACCAGACCTCCTCCGCCTTACCACCCTCCGCCTCTCTCTGCCGTTAACTCAGGCCTTCCACCACCTACCTTAGCCGAGCATACACCAGAGCCAAGCACACACACCGCCTTCTCCTTCCAGGCATGCATATATGCAGTCTTCCTCCACCACCAAGACGACCCGCAAACACCTAGCGTCGCACCCATAGCCTCGTCGAACCCATTTGCATCAGTCAAGCCCGCCAAGGCCACACCACAGCCACGTGCTGCCCCTTGCTTATATCACGTCACCTTTTTCTGCCTTGCTCCCCTCCTCCGCTGACCGTAGCCAGCTTTGCTCACCCCTAGCAGCCATCGACCTAGCCGAGCACGCTGCCGCGTGGCCACCAAGCACCGCCACACTGCCCTGCTCCTCACTACCGCCTTGGCTTCAACCCGCACAGCACCCTCCGATCCGAGCCACCACGTTTCTCTTCCAACCTCATGTCTCGTCCGCCTATCACTTGTTTGCACCGAAACTCCTCCCCTCCATCACTAGTTCCCTCTTCATCTTTTCGTGAGCCATATCCTCCGTTTATATGTGGAAAAAAAAGGTGTGTTTATGATTTTTTTTTATATTTATTTTATATATATTTGTTATATTTGAAATGTTATACACGTGTATATATACCTAAACTTATGTGTATACGAATATGGTTCCAGTACTATTTTTATTTGTAAATATGGTTATATAGAAAGTATAAGATTATAATCTTTGGTGTATATCTAAGTTATATAAGTTAGAATCTAGTTTCAATAAGCTATGGTCTGTACGTTATACATAAATTTGCAATATACATATTATATGTTTATAGTCGGGTTTGATTGCAGCCTATAATAAAGTGATGTTATATAGATTTATAAATATAGATGGTTATCTGTTTAAAAAAAAACTAAACTAAGATTTATATATATGCTATTTTGTTGGAATACATACGGGTTTGAAAAGAGAAATGTACAGTTCTATATACATGCGTGTGGGTCTGCTTTTAAAGTAGTTAAGTTACGGCTATATTATAGTAAAAGCATGTTTATATTGAGTTATATTTTGTTTAGTATATATTTGTCTATATAGATGATTCGTTTATATAAGTACTTATTTTAAACATATTATGTAGGCACGTTGATTTCAAGGTATGAGTTTATATTTATTATATTATAAGGTATGTATATAGGTACGTGTGTCATTTTATATAGTTACAACAGTCTACATTAGTTAATATATATAATGATATATATTTGTGATTTGACATTGTTTAAAATGGTAACTGTTAGGGGATAGATGTGCTTCATGTTTGCCCCTTTTGTTTTGAAGCACGCTATGCAAATGTATTTGCTGCCATTGTAGTTGGATAGTGTAAACATCTCGGATTCAGTGAGTGCATGATGAATTTTAATTTCCTTAAAAAAAACCTAGCATTTTAAACAAGTATATATATATATACATTGATTTAGAAATATAATACGTATAATGTTTGATCTCAATACATATGTGTTTAAATTTAAGATTAATTTGAAAAAAATGTACATGTATTTTTAAATTGACTGTTGGGTTTAAAGAAAATAATAATAATATATATAAAATTGCAGCTTCTATCAAACTGATCCACTTTGTTTTTATCGATTCCTGTTATCAGCTTTGTCGGTCAAAATTCGTGCCAATCTTACCTCGCTTTGAGATTTGTTGTTAGATCGGTCGATGGTCTAGATCGTGATTCAATCGTAGCTTGTTGTGTATCAAACTTCTCTAGCCTCGAAAGGTGAGCAATCACTCATGATTAATGTTTTTTTATTTATTAAATTTGATTTCAATTGAAACGACAATTGAAATATGCTGCTGTTAGATATTTACACTGTTATTACCTGTATCAGTTCACCTATGACATCTGACACCATTATCTGTTATATATGCAATGATCATCCAGTTTGGTTGTTAAATGATTAATTGTTTGATGTTTACAATTGGACGTTAAATTGTTAATGTTGAAAGTGATAAATAATTTGAAATTGAAATTGACGTAGGATAGTTAGATTTGATATATGTGTTAAATTTGATTTGATGACATTTGCTTAATATGACCCCTTTAAATGTTTAATTACTTGACACGTAGCAATATGGTTAATTATACTTTGAACCTTTGAATGTATGTTGTAAAATTTATGTAGTATGAAATTTAATAATTGATATCAAATGAAGAACCGGATTAATATTATTGTAATAATCTTTAATCTACATGAAATGATAGTGTAGATTCTAGAAATAATTTTATTAATTCACACAAACAACAATGTGAATTAATACGATTATTTCGGGATTATTTGAATTGATTATTGGATTGATATTGATTGTTGTTATTGCTTGTTTATTTACTTTGACACCATCCTAGTTATCACACTGCAAGTTCCTTTGCTATGTTTTGATTTTGAATTGAATTGGAATCGGGTTGAAATGATAAATACCCAAATTGAACTTTGACCTAGGATAGAGAATTAAATAAAAACCCGATTGGTCAATAATTTGATTTAAAGATAAAATGAAGATTTTATTTGAATAAATACTATGGTTTTGAAACGAGTTTGGAAATTGAATTTTAATGAAATTTAAATGTGAATATTTAATAATCTGAAATAAAATATTTATAAAGAAATTGTTGAAAGAATGTTGTTTAATTTGAGAAATGATCGAATTAAGTTTTGAAATTATTTAATAGTTAAGTTTTGAAATTATTTGATGATTAAATAAAATTGAATTCTTTGATAAGTAAAATTGAACTTCTTGAATAAGTGAAATTAAGTTTCTTTATTAATTGAATTTTGAAATTTGTAATTAAGTAAATAAATAAGTGAAATTAAATTTCTTTAACAAGAAATGAAAATGTGATATTTTGTAATTAATGTAAGACTTGAAATGTAAAGAATTTGATTTGATGAATTTAATTTAATTCAAAATTGTAAGTTTTGATTTAATGAAGTTGAACTTAAGTAATTGATTTAATGAATTGGAAATTTAATTGAAATTGTTTTGAATGACAAATTTAGTTAAATGAATATTGAATGAAATCGATAAATGAATTTAAATTGATTTAAATGTTAAATTAAATTAATTTAAATGATTTCGGAATGAATCGTATATACGAATTTAAATTGATATTTGAATTGTTTTAAATAAAGATTGAAATTGAATTATAAGATTTTGAAATTATGAATTTGGAAGTTTTGAAACGTAAATTTTGGAAATTGATTTCGGAAGAGGAATGAAATGTTGGTTTACAAATTCTAATTGAAATTGTAATTGATTTGGTTTTGAAATATATAAACGACCAATCGGTGTAATAATTACGAAAGTTATTAAAGAGACCGGAATCGGTTATGGACATACTCTCTATCTAAACCGAAACCCACTTTAATAACTATACACGGAGTGTGATCCAGAATGAAGTTGTTGGAATGATGTACGTGATGACTGAAGAAAGAGAACGATAATGGATAGCCTTGACCCTTGTGTCAAATTGGAAATGACTAAAATAGGAGCCGTGCCGGGCCAATGGAGGTCAGCTACCTCAAGCGAACACACTTCTTCGAACTACTCATTACTTGTTGTCGATTGGTGCACCCTTGATTTTGGGAGTGTTGTTTCGCGGTGTTGCGGTCGCTGCGGCGATGCGTTCTCACCAGTCCGGATCAGGCAAACGGTAGTTTCACTACCTTGGGTATTGCCTCATGTTCCTTGTCATACTTGTATCCCTATACACGACCACTACGATTTGTTTTGTACCTTTAGTATATGGATTGCCCTCTAGTGACTTCCGGTTTTGGTGAAACTACAGTCTTGTATATGCTCTTGGGAATAAAAATGTGTTAAGGGTGGAATGGGCCATGACTTAACACTATTTTGATATTTTATATTACTGATAGGCATTATCTACTTATCGTACACTACTACATAGTAGATAGTTTAACGGATCCTTAAAGGATGGTGATTCCAACATCCTTTGAGTTACTTGTATTTCAATTGCTATTTCACTTGAGTTGGATTTATTAATATAAGAATGTTAATCCTGACTCGAGTGTCTTGTGTTTTTGCTTTACGCTCGGGTCAGACTGAGTGTACCAGTATTCGAGACTCACCTTTGAAGTTGGAGCTTGCTTGAAGATCTAGCCATCTATTCTGCTTTCAGTATTCGATGATTCCAGTGATGTATTACGCTTTGTATTTGATGTATCGCATTACTCTTCCGTTGTATCTGGTTTAACTCTGATGTAACTTATACATTTATATAGTAGCTTCATGAACTACTATCTCTTTTATTTCCGCTGCATTTATTACTCTGTGTCTATGATCTGTGATTATTTATTTACTGTATATGTTCAGTTTTGCCAAATTTAAATTAACAACGCGGTATTTTGAGCAATTCAATTCCGACATGTGTGTCTGCCTATGCACTTGGCGGGTGCAGCATGATAGGGGGTTCTCGCATTTGGTTTGGTAGCGAACGGATGACTCTTACTCCTACATGTCCCTACGGGGTTGGTGCAGTCGAGAGGCTGGCTGTAAAGGCAGAACAATGGTACTGCTGTATGCTACGGTGGGCGTTACCCCACTGACGCGGTCCGTTACAGTTGGTATCAGAGCTTTGGTAGCTCTAGGCAAAACTTAACATATAGGGTAAATGTATTTACAGAATCACTCTCATTCGAGTTTCAATCTCTTCCTTTTGACTCGATTCCTTTGAATTTTGGAACGTTCCCTGCGGTTCCAAAAATTCATTCGTGTCCCTCACTATTCGTCTTCTTTCAATTCTGGAGCACCCCATAACTCCATTTTGAATGATATCTATAATAGATCGGCGGTCTCGCCAATCTTCGAATTTTTTGTAAAGGGGTGAAACTCCTTTACAATAGGCATTGATTTACCGGAGATTTCTGTATCCTCGGTTTACAATGCTATCTATTTCCTACTATACCTGAATTCTATTTCTTGAAATCAAATGTCGATTTACCTCGGAATTCTACATCGATCTTATTCTTGAAGTCACGGTCGACCCGGTTAAGGTTGCCCGCGATTTATATAAACTTATCCATCTCCTTATTTTGTTATTTAATTATCTCATATTTGTTTCGAACTTATTTTCGAATCAAAATTCTCTTTGATTTGAGCCCATCAAATTTGAAACCCTATCCTTATTTTGAAAATTCATTCCTGTATCGTCGAGAAAAGAAATGTATTTGTAAACTAATATATATAAATGTTTTAATATATGCAGTGTTGTTTGAGTTGTTGATGTTGATTTGGGTTTCCGATCGATTCGTCTGATCAACGCTATCGATAGAATTTCCAAAACACTTGAACAGAGCAAACTGACACAATATTATTTTCAAATTTGGAAAATGGAATAAATTTGTTCGAATATATTATAGATATATATAAGTAAAATTTTCTGAAATTTAATAAGTTAATTAAATTGGTTGTTGAAATGATAATAATTGATTATCACTTATTGTTCTATAAATGAATTTTAAACATGGGTTATAAACTGATTTGGAATTTGAAATGAATTTAATTCAGAAATTGAGAATTTATTAGTTTCCGGTGATTTCGAACTTTGGTTTTTAAAATTTTAAAGTATATATTATTGAAAGTATTTTCGAATAGAAATCGTTTTCAAAGAATTTTTAAAATATTGAAATCAGTGCTCTTCTCTTTGTCGTTGGAAAATAATTTTGGTGATGGCGGCCGCATCATCGACATTCATTTTCGAGTTTCAAAGTGGAGATACTATTCTGTAGCTTTTCTATGGTTTTGTTTTGAAAAATATTTCGATTTGAATTTCTTTAGTATAATTTGATTTATATATATATATAGGTATCTTATTTTAAAATTTAATTTGATTTGATATAAATATATTATATATATCTCTAAATTGTTTAAAGTTAATCGGAAATCTAATTCTTAAATTTTGTTAAAGGATGATTTTAATTATAAATAAAACCAAAATTTGGAATAAATATTTAAACTTGAATAATTGAATTGGGAAAATTTTTATTTGTATATTGTTCAACTGCATTCTAATACAACTTACCTAAATCATTCAAGAGTTGAATATGTAATTGGATAATATATATAATATAAATTGAATTTATAAATAAAATGTGAGTGGTTATAACAAATGTTATACACTTAAATTTTAATTATAAAATGTTAATAGAGATAAATAGAATAATAAGATAATTGAAAAATAAATTTTGTTTTGAAGGTTAATTAATAAATTGAAATTAGATCAACTTATGGAAATACCTTGAATTTAAATTCAATTAATGAATATAAATTAATTAAAATTAAAATTTATATGGTTTAAATAAATTTATATGGTTTAAATATATGTAATAAGATATATTAAGTGGAATAAACTTAATAAGAATTTGGAATAAAGAAGAATTTAAATTGCTGAAAAATATGATTATAATAAAAGACTATTCAAATTTATGGTTTTAGAAATTGTGAATTTAAGATAATTGGATAATAAGATAATGAATTTAGAAATAGTTGAGATTGATTTTAGTGAAATCAAATGGATTAAATCAATTATTGAATATCAATTAATTTAAATTTGAATTTATATGGTTTAAATTAATTGTTATTTTGTATTTCAAATATGTTTTTCTTTCTGGTTGGTTCTATTCTCCTACCTCCTTTCTTTTCGGGGACGAAAAGTTTTGAGTGGGGGAGAGTGTAACGACCCGTAAATTTTAACTGTTTTAATAAAGTTATTAGTCGAAATTTTGTGAAATTTTAAACGATAAAATTTTGAAATAAAATTTATTATTTGGAATGCGTCTAATTAAACATAGCAACTGGTAAATTTTCGTCCGAAAATATGAAAGTTTATTTCATGCGTAAATTTACTTCAATTTAATCAGTTAAAAAGCGATGAAAATAAAATGTTTTCAGAACTTAAATATTTTTACATAGAAAAATTATAACCATCTTCTGAGCAAGATGTCAGTTTGTCGTTTTTCCAAATTCGGACATCTTTGGCTCCGTCGATCTTATTTTTCAGTGTTGTTCTCGCATTTTTCGCTATTAGAAAATTCAAAATTTTATAATTCAATCATACCACTGACATCTGTATACCATTTTGATCGTTTCATCGTCCTGATCTCCGTAGTATATTCGTATCTGTGTTTCAGTGCCCGGTACGCGGCGAATTCGTGAAACGAATGACCGTATCAATATTCAAATCTTTATCTTTTGGCTTCTTGGGACCATCTATATTCACGGGATGATTCCAGTGACCATTGCATTCAATATTTTGAGAAAGTACTAATTGCGACCTTTCGATTCCTACGTCCAAAAATGTGATAATGCTTGTTTCAAAGTGACAGCAATTATTTTAACACTCTTCTCCTTCTTCTAGTTGGCTTCTGTGACTTCCATTTTTAAAATAATTGTATTAAAGCCTTCTCTCCTCCTGTAGCTTAAAACCTTCTAGTCCCCTGCACGTGAGCATCCTTCATTTGCCTATAAAAATTTTGAAAATAAAAAAAACTGTTGCTCTCTCTCCTCTCCCTCTCACAACCACACCACCAAAGCTCTCCCTTCCTTATCCTTCACCACCGCCCACATGAAGCCGACCAAACCTCCTCCGCCATACCACCCTCCGCCTCTCTCTGCCGTTAACTCAGGCCTTCCACCGACTACCTTGGCCGAGCATACACCGGAGCCAAGCACACACACCGCCTTCTCCTTCCGAGCATGCATATATGCAGTCTTCCTCCACCACCAAGTCGACCAGCAAACACCTAGCGCCGCACCCATAGCCTCGTCGAACCCATTTGCAGCAGTCAAGCCCGCCAAGGCCACACCACAGCCATGTGCTGCCCCTTGCTTATATCACGTCACCTTTTTCTGCCTTGCTCCCCTCCTCCGCTGACCGTAGCCTGCTTTGCTCACCCCTAGCAGCCATCGACCCAGCCGAGCACGCTGCCGCGTGGCCACCAAGCAACGCCACACTGCCCTGCTCCTCACTGCCGCCTTGGCTTCAACCCGCACAGCACCCTCCGATCCGAGCCACCACATTCCTCTTCCAACCTCATGCCTCGTCCGCCTATCACTTGTTTGCACCGAAACTCCTCCCCTCCATCACTAGTTCCCTCTTCATCTTTTCGTGAGCCATCTCCTCCATTTATATGTGGAAAAAAAAAGGTGTGTTTATGATTTTATTTATTTATTTATTTTATATATATTTGTTATATTTGAAATGTTATACACGTGTATATATACCTAAACTTATGTGTATACGAATATGGTTCTAGTACTGTTTTTATTTGTAAATATGGTTATATAGAAAGTATAAGATTATAATCTTTGGTGTATATCTAAGTTATATAAGTTAGAATCTAGTTTCAATAAGCTATGGTCTGTACGTTATACATACATTTGCAATATACATATTATATGTTTACAGTCGGGTTTGATTGCAGCCTATAATAAAGTGATGTTATATAGATTTATAAATATAGATGGTTATCTGTTTTAAAAAAAACTAAACTAAGATTTATATATATGTTATTTTGTTGGAATACATACGGGTTTGAAAAGAGAAATGTACAGTTCTATATACATGCGTGTGGGTCTGCTTTTAAAGCAGTTAAGTTACGGCTATATTATAGTAAAAGCATGTTTATATTGAGTTATATTTTGTTTAGTATATATTTGTCTATATAGATGATTCGTTTATATAAGTACTTATTTTAAACATATTATGTAGGCACGTTGATTTCAAGGTATGAGTTTATATTTATTATATTATAAGGTATGTATATAGGTACGTGTGTCATTTTATATAGTTACAACAGTCTACATTAGTTAATATATATAATGATATATATTTGTGATTTGACATTGTTTAAAATGGTAACTGTTAGGGGATAGATGTGCTTCATGTTTGCCCCTTTTGTTTTGAAGCACGCTATGCAAACGTATTTGCTGCCATTGTAGTTGGATAGTGTAAACATCTCGGATTCAGTGAGTGCATGATGAATTTTAATTTCCTTAAAAAAAACCTAGCATTTTAAACAAGTATATATATATATACATACATTGATTTAGAAATATAATACGTATAATGTTTGATCTCAATACATATGTGTTTAAATTTAAGATTAATTTGAAAAAAATGTACATGTATTTTTAAATTGACTGTTGGGTTTAAAGAAAATAATAATAATATATATAAAATTGCAGCTTCTATCAAACTGATCCACTTTGTATTTATCGATTCCTGTTATCAGCTTTGTCCGTCAAAATTCATGCCAATCATACCTCGCTTTGAGATTTGTTGTTGGATCGGTCGATGGTCTAGATCGTGATTCAATCGTAGCTTGTTGTGTATCAAACTTCTCTAGCCTCGAACGGTGAGCAATCACTCACGATTAATGTTTTTATTTATTTATTAAATTTCATTTAAATTGAAACGACAATTGAAATATGCTGCTATTAGATATTTACACTGTTATTACCTGTATCAGTTCACCTGTGACATCTGACACCATTATCTGTTATATATGCAATGATCATCCAGTTTGGTTGTTAAATGATTGATTGTTTGATGTTTACAATTGGACGTTAAATTGTTAATGTTGAAAGTGATAAATAATTTGAAATTGGAATTGACGTAGGATAGTTAGATTTGATATATGTGTTAAATTTGATTTGATGACATGCTTAATATGACCCCTTTAAATGTTTAATTACTTGACACGTAGCAATATGGTTAATTATACTTTGAACCTTTGAATGTATGTTGTAAAATTTATGTAGTATGAAATTTAATAATTGATATCAAATGAAGAACCGGATTAATATTATTGTAATAATCTTTAATCTACATGAAATGATAGTGTAGATTCTAGAAATAATTTTATTAATTCACACAAACAACAATGTGAATTAATACGTTTATTTCGGGATTATTTGAATTGATTATTGGATTGATATTGATTGTTGTTATTGCTTGTTTATTTACTTTGACACCATCCCAGTTATCACACTGCAAGTTCCCTTTGCTATGTTTTGATTTTGAATTGAATTGGAATCGGGTTGAAATGATAAATACCCAAATTGAACTTTGACCTAGGATAGAGAATTAAATAAAAACCCGATTGGTCAATAATTTGATTTAAAGATAAAATGAAGATTTTATTTGAATAAATAATATGGTTTTGAAACGAGGTTGGAAATTGAATTTTAATGAAATTTAAATGTGAATATTTAATAATCTGAAATAAAATATTTATAAAGAAATTGTTGAAACAATGTTGTTTAATTTGAGAAATGATCGAATTAAGTTTTGAAATTATTTGATAATTAAATAAAATTGAATTCTTTGATAAGTAAAATTGAACTTCTTGAATAAGTGAAATTAAGTTTCTTTATTAATTGAATTTTGAAATTTGTAATTAAGTAAATAAATAAGTGAAATTAAATTTCTTTAACAAGAAATGAAAATGTGATATTTTGTAATTAATGTAAGATTTGAAATGTAAAGAATTTGATTTGATGAATTTAATTTAATTCAAAATTGTAAGTTTTGATTTAATGAAGTTGAATTTAAGTAATTGATTTAATGAATTGGAAATTTAATAGAAATTGTTTTGAATGACAAATTTAGTTAAATGAATATTGAATGAAATCGATAAATCAATTTAAATTGATTTAAATGTTAAATTAAATTAATTTAATTGATTTCGAAATGAATCTTATATACGAATTTAAATTGATATTTGAATTGTTTTAAATAAAGATTGAAATTGAATTATAAGATTTTGAAATTATGAATTTGGAAGTTTTGAAACGTAAATTTTGGAAATTGATTTCGGAAGAGGAATGAAATGTTGGTTTACAAATTCTAATTGAAATTGTAATTGATTTGGTTTTGAAATATATAAACGACCAATCGGTTTAATAATTACGAAAGTTATTAAAGAGACCAGAATCGGTTATGGACATACTCTCTGTCTAAACCGAAACCCACTTTAATAACTATACGCGGAGTGTGATCCAGAATGAAGTGGTTGGAATGATGTATGCGATGACTGAAGAAAGAGAACGATAATGGATAGCCTTGACCCTTGTGTCAAATTGGAAATGACTAAAACAGGAGCCGTGCCGGGCCAATGGAGGTCAGTTACCTCAAGCGAACACACTTCTTCGAATTACTCATTACTTGTTGTCGATTGGTGCACCCTTGATTTTGGGAGTGTTGTTTCGCGGTGTTGCGGTCGCTGCGGCGATGCGTTCTCAGCAGTCCGGATCAGGCAAACAGTAGTTTCACTACCTTGGGTATTGCCTCATGTGCCTTGTCATACTTGTATCCCTATACGCGACCACTACGATTTGTTTTGTACCTTTAGTATATGGATTGCCCTCTGGTGACTTCCGGTTTTGGGGAAACTACGGTCTTGTATATGCTCTTGGGAATAAAAATGTGTTAAGGGTGGAATGGACCATGACTTAACACTATTTTGATATTTTATATTACTGATAGGCATTATCTACTTATCGTACACTACTACATAGTAGATAGTTTAACGGATCCTTAAAGGATGGTGAATTTAACATCCTTTGAGTTACTTGTATTTCAATTGCTATTTCACTTGAGTTGGATTTATTAATATAAGAATGTTAATCCTGACTCGAGTGTCTTGTGTTTTTGCTTTACGCTCGGGTCAGACTGAGTGTACCAGTATTCGAGACTCACCTTTGAAGTTGGAGCTTGCTTGAAGATCCAGCCATCTATTCTGCTTTCAGTATTCGATGATTCCAGTGATGTATTATGCTTTGTATTTGATGTATCGCATTACTCTTCCATTGTATCTGGTTTAACTCTGATGTAACTTATACATTTATATAGTAGCTTCATGAACTACTATCTCTTTTATTTCCGCTGCATTTATTACTCTGTGTCTATGATATGTGATTATTTATTTACTATATATGTTCAGTTTTGCCAAATTTAAATTAACAATGCGGTATTTTGAGCAATTCAATTCCGACATGTGTGTCTGCCTATACACTTATAATGGATGCAATGGTCCAAAATAGCGGGTCGTTACACAAAAGCACTTTTATTTTTTCTCAAAACAAGGCTCGGTAGAAATAATACAAGGTGACAAAAGTCGTTTCTTTTTTTTTCAAAATAGAGGCTCAGCATGGTTATGGTCAGGCGTGGGGTTCATGGTGGCATGGGGTTTGCTTGATGGTGGAGGAAAGTGGAATGGCAAGGGGACGTGGTTGCAGGGGTTCGGTCTGGAGGAGTTGGAGCCGTGGGTTTTGTGGTGGTGACTAGGCTGGTCATGGTGAATGGGGTTGGAGCAACAACATGATAAAGCAAAAAATGAGGCAGGGGAAACAACAAAACAAAACAACAAAATGAAAAAGAAAGCATGTTGTCTTTACCTTTGAGATGCTCACGAAAATTTTGATAGAAGCTAAAGTGAAATATTGTGGTCCGGGAATTTGGATGTGGTATATATTAACAGTTATTCACTGATTTATGGAGAGAAGGCAATTTAATGTTTTGAACGGTAGAGGCCATCAAAGGAAATTAAGGCATTAAATTATATTAATAGATGGAAACGTATGGAAGGCAAAAAGGATGGAATAATCTTTCACGTGCAAGATTTAAGGCAAGATTTTGGGCAAGATTTTGAATTCTCAAAAGAGAATATATGGCTGAAACTTTGCCTTGTTAACGCAAAAAAAATCAAATAGGCAAAGAAAAGGCAAGAGCAACAAATGAACATATGCCCAAAGTAACGTACAAATTTATTTGTTTCTCTTATTAAATAAATTTAAAAATGATAACGTTTCAATTAGGAAAATAACCCATCACTTTAAACCAAAATTTAATAGCTATTATACCATAATTAATAAAATTTAATTTAGCTTCATCTAATTGATTGTTTAATATAAATTTAAGAAACGGATGTAAATATACGTAAAGAAATGTAAAGTTAAATTTTCCGTTTCACACTAATTATTACTAACTTTTAAAGGTATACAACAAATCTGACCAAAACAAAAGTGAAACAATTGTTACACAATTGTATACGGTTCAAGATGAAAATTTGGCAGTTTAGAATTATAAAATTAAAAATTTTAAAATTTCTATTAAAGTTACACTTTTAATTCAAATCAACATTACAGAACGTTTAATTTAAATAAATAAAATTTTGGGTAATTGATTAACAATCATTACAAGAAAATTCTCAAAATTATATTTTTAAGAATTCAAACGCCACAGTTTTTAAATAAATGAATAAAATGCCTATTAAAATTTTTGGGCTGTTACAATGAATCTTGAAATTTATTACTTATTAAGATATGTTTTGTTTACACTGGGTTTTTATTCATTCATTTATCATTTACCCAAAATCTATTACAAAAGTGTATATAAGTAACGGTATAAATTATTTTATTTTGAAAAGGTATAAAATCTATTTTAAAGAACAAAAGTGAAATAAAGGTTGTTGTGAATTTATTCAATTAAACTAACTGATTTGAAAACTAGAAAAAGATTTAGATTCTGATGAACGTAAATTTATAACCAAAATATGCATTTTAGAGTTTAATTATGTATATGGAGAGAGAAACCTTCCATTCTTTCTCTAATCAAATTGATTGATTAATTAAATGTCATTAACAAGCTATTTATTCATGGCATGGAATGTAACTATGTCCTAATGTATTCTACAGTAAATTATGTAAGTGCAATATACTAGATTGTGTACAAAGATGATGTTTCCTTCATATATATCTTTATTGGTCATAGTATTATTATTAAAAACATATACCTATACGTGTATATATATATATACTAGACATATAAATGTGTTAAAATTAAGTTTCACAAATTTATGAGCCTAAAATTAAAGACAACAATTTTGAACCTAATCTCCAAATTAAAAGGGTTTAAGATTAAAAAGTTATAACTTTGCATACAAGTCCATCTTATAAATCTTAAGTCAAATTAACGCACACAAATATGTATATACAAATCACTGTAAATAATGTCTTAAACTTAATACAACATTTTTATGTTAAAATTTATAACTTAGTAAATTCTTTAATATTAAGCAACAAATTAAGGTCTAACGTTAATTTAAAAGGAAATTAAAGGAATCGTGATATTTTGCAATAAATTCAAGTTATTTTTATAAAGAAGCCCCAATTTTTTTTTTACAAAACTTATTAACTTAAAAATTTAATTATTGAAAATTTTACGGGTCGTTACACTCCCTTTACATGAACCACCTCACGTAGAACGCAATTCCAGTGGCCTCGTGCCCCAATTCCACCTCAACCACCCAAAAACGAAGCCTTAGCCTACTCAAGCTTCGACCATGGCTAGACGAGCTTTCCAATACAAAATCAAACACCTAAAACACTCACAAAATTGAGGCATCAGTCATACGATTCCAACGTGTCAAGTTTCATGATTTTTAGTTTTGAAATAAATTTGATTTTTAAATTTTGAAAATAGAGGCCTTCTGATTTTTCTCTCACTAGAAATGTTGTTTAAAGAGAGAAGGTATTGTTTAACATGGAGAGGTAAGGGAAAAATTCAGTCAGAACATGTAGGGTATGGAATATAAAATAATGTACATATTATTTTAATTAAAACTTTCAAACTTCAAATGTAACGACCTAGAATTTTAGTAAGTTGATATTTGGAATATTTAATTGATTTTAAATATTGAAAAGTTAATTTTATAAGTTAAATAACTTGAATCTCAAATATAACGATTTATTTGATAATTAAATTATTGAATTTAATAATTGAATTTTTTTAAATAATTGATCTTTGGTTTTAATTTGAATATAAATGATTTCAAAGCTTATTTAAATTTTGTTGAATAAGAATGGTAATAATAAACTTTTAATTTGGATTTAAAGGTGATCAATTTAGTTTTTAAAAATAATGCTTTTTAATTAACATATAAAAATAGCCTTACGAGGCAGTCTCGGATTCTGACAATACCAGTTTCATTAGATCCGTAATAATGTATTATTATATGACAATGAATTTCATGGCGATCGGATGTATCGTTTGGTCATGCGAGATCTAAATGCGTGGGAATTAATTTTAGAAATTTATATAATAATTAGATTTGAAAAGCTATCTTCTGTATATGATTGAATTATGTCTCAAGACTAGTTTCATTGTGTTTGAAGGGGTATTACATATAGGATGCCAAGCGGCACATCTCGATAGGGGTTCGATAATTTCGGACGTTTAAAGTTGGATGTTTTCGAATTAAAAAATATATATATTTAAAATTGCCATTCCCTACCCATACCACAACTATTCCCACCATATCAACTCCATACTATGCTCATAGCTCCAAGTTCCAATCCATACCATTCACTCCTTTATAACTTTTTTTCCCTATCAGTAGCTTAAGAAGAAGAAGAAGAAAAAATTAAGTATGCTTTTAGAAATTGAAATTAATTCGAAGAAATTATACAAAATTATGAAAATTGTTTCCTTAGATTTGTATCGCCAAGATCTTCACCCTAGCATATGTTTGGGAGGTGCGGCAGCACTTTGGGGAGGAGCGACGGTTCTTTTTTAAGCTATGGTTGGCAATTTGTCGAGGTACGATCGATGGGAGGTTAAACAAAGCATTGTTTTGGATTTGTGATGGAAAGGAGCACCTTGGGTTGAAACTGTGGGTGGTCCGGCGTCATGTCGTGGTGTCCGACGTATGTACGGACGTGACATGGTGGCTCGATCGCTTTTTGTTGGGGTGGTTTCGAGCACGGATTCTTGGGGTCCAGGGAGGTCATGGAGTGAAGTTCATCGGAGAAAATGGTTATCGATTTCGTCGACAAACGAAGGGGAAATCAATAGAGGAAGGTGCAACGTTCATGGGTTGTTCGGGTATCTCTGTGCATTTGTATATGATGGAGGAAGAAAGGGTAAAAATGTAATTAGTTTTTAATTAAAGTAATTAGTGGATTAAAATTTTATTAAAAAATCGATAACTTTAAAACTGAATAACTTTTCCATACGAGGTCCAAATGAGGCGTAGATTTTTGCATTGCACTTATGATGGTGTAATCTTTATGATGGAGCTAGTTTGGATGAATTTGGAGACAATTGAAATTTAGGCTAAAATTGGACGTTGTTCGAATTTAGTTCCAAACCGGAACGCTTCGGTGAAAATAGAGATTTAACAGCATTAATATGAAATGTTGATTTAAACAATATTTAGCACCTGCTTTAACAACATTAACATGAAATGTTGATTTAGCTTGCTCTCTTTTAAACCAAATCAACAAAGTAAGAGTAAAGTTCTAATTTTTTTAAGGCATAATTGCTCAATATAAGTTAGAAATATATTGTAGTCACCAAATCTAAACTGCATAAACCATGATATTCTTCATTTTGTTATATAAGATTAAACAATATTTCTTTTTCTTACACAAATGATGGGAGAATGAGAATAAATTAACTATAAATATTTGGTTTTATATCTAATAAAGCTTTTCCCACCTCTGTTATTTTTCCGCTATATCCCCGCTTTATCCTCAGTAAAAAAATTGCACCTCTACCAAACACCAAGTGCTTTGACTGCACAAGGAGAAGACGTTATATTTAATGTTTTATTTGCTTAATTTAATTAATTCAAAATTTATCTATTATGTTTCAAGCACATACATTGTAGGAGTATCATATCACAATGGTTCCTCGATGTCACACCTCATCTCGTATTTCTCTTCATAGTCGACATATGTGTAAATGAAGTATATAATGTTAACATGTATGGTATGCGATATTCTTATTTGGTGTATTATCTCCATAACACTTGGTACATATGTGTGTGCGTGTATTATCTGTACGGTTTCTGTAGAAAAAATATTATCGGTATGGGGTAGTATGAAATGTTCTTATGATATAAAACTATAGGTTATACATTATGTATTCAGTGAATGATCATAAGTAATGAGTGTGGACATTCATCAAGTAGGACAAAAACCATAAACCACATGAAGGATCAAGTGGGATAAAACTCTTAAACCTCTCGAGTAAGAATGTAATTCTATATAATAAGAAGTCATGCGAAGTTGTACAAAGGACCAAATAGGTTGTCCAAGAGTAATATGGATAATTTATCATAATTTTGAACTAGTTGTAAAATCTCTATTTTTCTAAAGAAATGTATTCTTAATATACTATAAAGTATGGAATATTTGAACCTTTACATTATACCTCAAAATTATTAGGGTAAAATTGGCAAGCTGGCTTAGTTACGAATTATAATAATGTTAGAAGGACTCTAATGTGACAATGTTTGCATCCAAAAGTTTCACTAATGTGACTATTAGGGTGTTAGCTAATGTAACAACCCTGTATTTTTGCATATATTTTAAATTTGAATTTTATTTTATTTTGAAATTATTTTTAAACTTGTTTTATTTTCAATATTTCATTTTAAATATAAATTTTGATTATTATACGAATTATAATTTCAAACTGGTATAAATTGAATATTTTCCTGAAAAGTGGATTTCTGGTCAAACTTTGACTTTTAAATTTTAAATTTAAATATTTATATTCTAAATTTTATCTTTTATTATGAAAATATATTTAATAACATGAATACTTCTTTTCGTTTCGTTGAAAACGGATTTAAATTGTGAAAGTTATACTGTTTTCAATATTGTGTGTATATTGAGTTATTTAACAATTTTCTTTATTTTTAATTTATATAAATGACATTTTTTTTTGATATATCTTACTCTAATTTGTATATTTAGGTTATGTCATATATATTTTGACTTTTAAATATTTTTAAAGTGATTATAAAAATTTTCTAAAGCTTATTGAATTTATTTCTAATTTTTAAAGCCTAGTTTGCATTTTAAGCCATTTTCTTAATTTAAATTCTATTTAATTAAAATTTAATTATTTATTTTATATATTTACTTTCATTTCTGAGTTGTTATCTTTATTTATCAGTTTTTATATATATTTATAAATTACAAAATAAATAATGGAAATTTGAAGAGTTTTGTGACTCTTTAGTTGCTTAAGGCTTTTGGTTTTCCCACCTCTTCGTTTTCCAACCTCTTGCATTCAATTTTTTTTGGCCGACCTTAACTTTTCTTCAGGTGATTACTTTCTCATTTCTCACGCACAAAATAAACTTCTCATCCCTCAAAAATTTTTGGCCATCTTCATTGTGGAAAAGTTTGGTATATTCTCTTTTCTTTTCATTGTTTTCTACTTGAATTATATGTAATTTGCACTTGCTCTCTTCACCTTTAGGATCGGCCTGCCATCTCCATCAGCTATGCCGCCTCCACCACCACCTGAACTAGCCTCCACCACCTCCTCTCCAACCCCATAGCCAGGTCGAGCACCCCATGGAAAGAGATCCACCACCAAATGTCCCAAACCATCACCTTAGGCTCAAATCTAGCCTAGTTTTGTTCCAACACCTCCACCTTCCTTTTGCCACCACTTCCACCACCACCACCAGCTCAGATCTGACCACTACCCTCTGCCACATCATCCACCACCATCTGTACATCAGGCCAGGCCCACATAGCCTCTGGCTGAACCATATATAACATTGAAATGTTGATTTTTGCCTTGATATTGCCTTATAGTGATACTATGTTGCATCTATACCTATCCACACCAAAAACACATGCTAGGCCGACCACTTCTAGACCCAAATCAGACCTTAATCCATGCCTTGGCTCTGCTATTTCAGTGCATAACTAAAGAATGTGAAGTTGAGAACAAGTGCAAAGCATTTGTCTTTGTTTTGGGCTTTGATTTCTAACATTGTCTAGTGTGAAATTGTTTTGAAACTTATGTGTTGTTATACTTGTTTTGTTGAATGTATCCAAGGAGATTCATCTTTGGCTCTCTCACTCAAATCATATTCGTGTTGTCGTGCCTTCGAAGATTCTATGTTGTGTGTTTTGGTCATCATCTCCAGCTTAAACAAGTGAGTAATTCTCACCAGACGATGTGTACTTATATAACTAGTAAACTGACACCATTTGCATCTGTAAAATTATATCATCCTGTTATAACTGTTATATTATGATCATATAATGCTAACCCTTGTTATTACACCTGTTATATCATCAGTTACTTTTATATGATGCTATTATGTTCATTTATATCTGTTTATCACACTGCAAGTTCCTTGTTAGTATAGAAATCACTATGGGTTGAAATGATACATACCCGAACGGACCATAGAATAGGGAAAAATCGTTATGGGCTGAAATGATTGGCTTGAACGGTTTTTTATTTATTTCATTTAACTTTGGATTGCGGGTTTAAAATGATAAAACCCGGTTTTCCTTTGTAAACTGCGGATTGAAATGATACATATCTGTATCACTTGACCTAAGCTAGAAAATTATATACAGACCCGTGGTTTATATATTTTTCTGAATTTTTTAAATATTTTAAAAATGTAAATATTATGATATTTTGATTTAAATTTTATTAAAATGATTTCTATAAAATATTAGTGATTTCTACAAATTAAATAAGTGAATTAAGTAAATGGTGAAGTAGAATTTGAAATATAAGTTAATTTTGGAATTTATGATTTTGTTTATAAATGGAATTTATGTAAAGTATGAATATATGACAAATTTTGATTTGAAATGAATTTAATGATTTTTATTAAGTAATAGTAATTTTTAGAAGTGTTAATGATTTTGTATAAATTAAAATGAAATAAATGAATATTTAAGCTGAATTTGGAAATATAACTTAAATTGAATTTTGTGAAATTTGTTTAAAAGTGAATTTTTAATTAAGTAAAATAAAGTTAAATAAGTTATATTTTGGAAATTTAAACTTAAGTGTTAAGTTAAATTTTGAAATAAAGAAATGAAAGTTTATTTGTTATTTAATTTGATTTTGTATGGAAATTTGACTTTATAAAATCATAGAAATAAAAGTATGTAAATGATTGTTTTAAAGGGTGAATATATATGATTTTATAAGTTAAAATGATTTATATTAAAAGTTAATTGTTTGTGAAATTTAAATTAAAACTCTAAATTTGATTTGACAGCATTTTTGAAATGTAATGTAAAGATATTACAACATTGGAAAATGTTGTAGTTGTTTTAAATGAACCTAATAGCAAATTTGAACTAAGGGTTATTAATGCACTTTGTTAATGCTATAGTTGTTAAATTTAACTAAAATTTTAATTGAAACTAAATTAAGATATTACAGCATTTAAATGCCGTCTTTTGTTAATGAACTGTTTTTAAACATAACATTTCGTAGCAATTTCTAAGTGCTGCGAAAGTTGAATTTTCTTTGTTTAATAAATTCAAATGAATAAATGATCTTTGAAAAAGATTAAATTTTTGGAAATTAATTATTTAACTATTAAATATAATGAATTGACTTTAAATGATTTAAATGGAATAGTTGATTTGGGAAATACAACTATTTTGAAATGTGATTAAATGGTATTTAAATTTAAATTAAATAAATGATATTAAATCTTGGAATGAATAATTGAATTTTATATTAGTATGAAAAATATTTGGTTTACTTGTAATTTGAATCTATTTAAAAGATATTGGACTTATGAAATATAGGATAATAAAGCTTTGGAATTTATTTTACAATTTGAATAGTTATTTTGTGGATTAAATCTATATTTGAAATTTATATGATTTGAAATGGTCTATGGAAATTTAATTGAAATAAATGATTGAATTGAATTGAAACTTTGGAAATTTAATACTTGATTTGGAAGTATAATAATTACACTTTTAAATGGTTTAAATGAATTTATTTGTTGGAATATAAATTATTTAAAAGTGACTTGAAATGATAATAAATGAATGATATCTTTGAATTTAAAAGGTATTTAAAGTTGAATATTTGGATTTGAACTCAAATGATGATTTGATAATGAAGTTTTGAAAGGATATGATATTTTGATATATTAAATGACTGGAAATGAAGTTTGAAAGGATATGATATTTTGATATATTAAATGATTTGAAATGAAGTTTTGAAATGATATGATATTTTAAATATATTGAAATGGTTTGGAGTTGATTTAATCTTTATTTTGATAAAAATTTGGATTTGAAATGATATTCTATTTTGAAGTATAAAATATTATTATTTTTAAATTTATAACCACGGGTTATAATAACGATTGGTTGTTAAAGAGACCGGGATCAGATATGGACATACTCTATGTCGATACCGAAAACCACTTTAACAACTGTGTATGCGGTGGAGTTTCCAGAATGAAGTAGGATGGTGGCGACGATCCTAAGGTATATACGTGGACCCAACTCCCGTGAGTTGGCATAAGGTGGCTAAAACAGGAGCGATCGACGGGCCAAGGAGGTAGCACCTCTGATCGGACACACTTCTTCGATACCATTCTATTACTTGTGATTGATTTGGTGCGCACCCTTGATTTGGGAGTGTTGTTCAAGGTGGGCGGTAGTGGCTGCTATGCGTCACCACCAGTCCGGATGCGTAATTGGTATATCTACCCTGGCATTGCCTTGTGTGCCGTGTCACCTACCATATCGAGCTTTACTACGAGTTTCTATTTGTGTCATACCTATGGAGTATCTTCTCATAGCCTTGCGAGGTATGTAGGTACTGTGTAGACTATTGGCATTTTACGTGTTAAGGTGGAAAATGTAAAGCCTTAATGCTATTTAAAAGTATGTTTATTTTATGATTAGACATTATTATAATAGTGAATATTACTACATAGTAGATAGTTTAACGGATCCTTAAAGAATGGGCGATCCCAAGCATTCTTTAAGTTACTTGTACCTTATTACAGTTCACTTGAGTTGGTTTACATTATATAAGTATATATTGTCCTGACTCGAGTGTTTTGTGTTTTACTTTACGCTCGAGTCAGCCTGAGTTATTCACAGATTTGGATTTCCACTCTCTTAGTGATTTGAATCGCTGGAGATTATCTGCTTGTCATGTCCTATCTATTTCAATTCCGTTGTTCTACTCAGCTTGTACTTGGTTATTTTATTGAGACTTCTATTGTACTCTATTTCTTCTGTTATATCTTATGTAACTCTGATATATTTATATAGTAGCTTCATGAACTACTATTTCTTTTACTTCCGCTACATTATTTTACTCTGTGTCTGTGATCTGTGATTATATTTATTTACTGTATATTATGAGATTTGGCAAATTTTATTTACAACGTGGTATTTTGAGCAATTCAAGTCCGACATGTGCGGATGCGAATGGTTTAAATATCGGGTTGTTACAGTTGGTATCAGAGCTTTGGTAGCTCTAGGCAAACCTTAGAATGTATGGTAAATTTATTCACAGAATCACTTTCATTCGAGCTTGAATCTTTCCTCCTTGATTCGAATTTCCTTTGAATTTTGGAACGTTCCCCGCGGTTCCAAAATCCATTCGTGTCCCTCACTATTAATCTTCTTTTGATTCTGGAGTATCCCATAACTCCACTTCGAATGAGCTTTATAGTGAATTGGCGGTTTCGCCAATACTCTAATGACTCGTAAAGGGGGAATCTCCTTTACAATTAGCATCGATTCACCAGAGATTTATATCTATCCTTGGTTTAGATGCTAATATCTTTTGTTATTCCAAACTCTATCTCTTGAGATCAGATGTAGATTTACCATAGAAAAAAAATACACATTTGAAATATAGGTAAATGAAATAATTTTGCCTATTATATATTTTTGTATATATAAAATAATAGATTTTATAAATGATATAATTGAATGTAATAGGTTGGTTGTTAAGTAGTGAAATTTATAGATATTGGTTGAAAATAAAAATTTGTAAATAAAAAATATAAATTGAAATTTTAGACCTTAAGTTCCGGGGTTTTTGAAAATTTCTTTCGAATGTTTTTGGAATATAATATTAATATTATTTGGAAGTACTTCCGATATAAATACTTTAATTTTTTTTAAAGAAGTGTTTAAAGGAAATTTGGAAGAAAATAAGTTTTGTACTCCCCTCTCTGTCGCTGGAAAATAATTTCGGTGATGAGTGCACGCATCATCGACGTTTATTTTCGGGTTTCAAAGTGGGAAGGCCACTGTAGTATTTTTACTACACATTTGTTTGATAAACCAATCTAATTTTTTTTTCTTTCTAAATATGATTGAATATACAAGCTATGAGTATATCTATATATTGCTTAAATGATTTGAAAATGAAATCCGGCATTTAGTTGTTAAATTTCTGTAAATTAGAGATTTCAATTATTGTAATAAAATGAAATTTTACTATTTAATAATTGGAACTTTTAAAATGAACATAAGAGAGTAAATGCTAGTTATAAATGAAATATACAAGGAATTTGAAATTTGTAACCTGAAAATCAAAGGATAAAAAAATCCAGAAGATATGATTATTGAACATTTTTTTGTTAATTAAAACAAATAAGAAAAACTTGGGAATATTCAATTGCATTCTTAAACACACACACACACACACACATATATATATATAACTTACCAAAAGGTTAAAAGTTGAGATGTTTAATAAGAAAATGTAATAGATTATTATACAAGTAAAACTTAAGTGATCAATGTGTTCAATAAAATTACTTTTACAAATAAGAACTATGATATTATTATTGTTATAACTTAAGTTAATGAATTGATATGCTAAGTAATTGAATTGAACATGAATATATTAAATTTAATAACTATAAACTTAAGTAAATGTTTGAAGTTACTTATAATTAAAATAAGTAGAAAGATGAATACTATAAGTAAAAGATTTTGGACTTAAGTTTATGTTTGAAACTATGGATAATTAAAGAAAATGATAAAATGAATACTATACTAAATTAAATGCTTATTACTTCAGGAAAGCTGAAATGATTTAGAAAATGGATTTGATATTCGATGACATTAAATAAGAGAATGAAGGTAAATTAAAAAGGGAAGAAACTTAAGTATGAACTTATGCACTAATGAATATTAATGTCTAATTGAAATCAAGTATATAAATTAATTTATGTGAACTAAACTATAATAAAATGTATGTAATACTTGAATAATAAAATCATTGATTATTATAAACAATTGAATGGAAATAACTTATATAGGAAATGAATATAAAGTAATGAAAAGAAATTTTCATTTAATGAATAAATGAAACAAATTTTGTAAGTAATGAGTGAAAATAAGTGTAAAGAAGTACTAAATGAATAAATGTGAATTTATTTGCAAAGAAACCTATATAGTACTTTAAAAATTGATTTACATATGTTTGAATAATTATATATATGTAACATATGTAATAAAATGTAATAACATATGTAAAAAAATGAATGCGAATGAATGAAATAGTCATTGTGTGAATGAAACTAAAAGAAGGTGGATAGTATGAAATGAAATTAATAAGAATGAACTTGAATTATATTTTGGATTTATTGTTTGTTTTGGTCTATGGTTGTTTGGGGAAAGATACTTCTAATTTCTTATGATGTATGAATAATCTATTGAGTTTTATCTAAGACTGGTGAGTAAATGGTACACTTAGTAGTTTATTTGTCATTCTATGTGATTAAAAGTTTCTAAACCCGAACGAACCATTTGTTTGTTTGATAAGGATGTATGATTGATTACATTGTTTTCATATGATGATTGTATGCTTTTGGGTTGCAAGTGCTTGTCGTATGTTGTTTTCAAGTGAATATTGTTATGATTTGTTTGTTATAAATTTGAAGCAATATAAATATTTCTCTTATATAATTATTAACTTCTTTGGATTATATAAGTGAAATGCAGGTTATGGAAGCAATTGCTACTACTTTTGGTATCATAATTTAAGCGTTATTTGCTCGACAAATAGGTACGTTCTCGGATTACGGTTTATAGCGATGTTTTATTGTTTTCCCGCTGTTGGGATATATTATTTTGAAAATTATGTGATATATATTGTTTTATTTATATAATTATTTCTCCCCGACCTCTCTATATAAAGGAGACTTTGCCGAAAATTTTCTAAAATTTTGAACATAGAAAATTTTGAGAAGTGTTTTCTAAACTTTATTACTTTGAGTATAAAAGGATTTAATGGTTATAAATTGATATACGTTTACTTAAATTAATTTTGTAAATTTATTTGTTTATAACTTTAATATTTTAAATAAGATATATTGACTAATTAAATCCTTCTTTTCCCTCTTTTTTCCTTTTCGAGGACGAAAAGTTTTGAGTGGGGAGAGTGTAACCACCCATAAATTTTTGATAATTAAAATTTGTAAATTTAATAATTTTTGTTATTTAATATTTGAAGAAATAAAAATTTGTGACTTATTAATGAAAATAATGACTAGAATAAATTGTAACAATATTAATGTAAGTTAATTATTAGCAAATTAAATGAAATTCCAATAAATGGAAATAATGTGAATGTTACACTTGGTTATAAATTGAATATAAGAGAACTAATATAAATATTGAATAAATTATTGAAATAGTTTGTAATAAATGGTACTTGAGTAAAACCAGTGTTATGTAGGTAATTATAATATTGGTTTGTAAATAATAAACCTATAAAAGTGTGATTAAGAGTTAATGGCAACAATTATTGTATGTTACCTATTTTATTAGTTTATTAAGTTTAATTTGAAATCAATTGCAATTAATTCACTTAATTATTGAAGTTAGTGCAGATTAAATTGGTAAGTGAAGAATGTTGATTCAATAAGATGTAACCAAGGTAAATTCTATTCATAATATGATAATTGATGTAATAAAAAGAATGAAACCAAGATGAAATAATTAATTGAGATTTTTAAATTTTAATTAATGTGTAAAATTGACAAAATTCCAATATAATTGAAATATAGTAATTAATACAAATAAAAGATGAAAATTGGAAGATGTTAATGTAATGAAATATAAAACAATGTTAACTATGTTAGTTGTGTAATAATTGATTGAATTTTAATTTGGAATCAAATAAAATCAAATTTATTGGAATTAATTTGTAATTAATTGGATTAATTGCAGTTGACATTTGAACAATGTATTTATTGAAATAATTAACACTAAATTGATATGTGAATTTGCTTTTAGTTATTATAAATATCTAAGGGATCAAAAATGATAAAAATATGCTAGTTTATAAATATTGAATTAAAAGGTGATAAATTTATTTAATATTAATGTATTTAATTAATGTAAAAATAGTTATTTTGGCAACTGTCTCGGATTTCGACGAAACAAGTTACATCAGATCCGTAACGGTGAATTATTATAGGATTTCAAGTTTCGTAATGATTGGACTTGTCGTTTGATCGTACGGACTCGGGACGCCTAGAAATCAATTTAATAGAAATCAATTGAAATCAATTTGAAATAAGCTGATTTTAACATAACTTCTTCATACGATGGAATTAGGACTTGAAACCTGTTCCATTGAATTTAAAATTTTCAAAAACATCTATTTTGATATATGGGATGACCCATTTTCGTTTCGGAGGCAGAACGGGCTTTTCGAGTCGTTTATCGTTCAATCTAATCTTGTTTGTTCTTTCTATTTTCTACTCTGCCTATAAATAACCTGTTATAAACCCTAGCAGCCTTCTTATTTTTATTACAATTCTTTCTCATCTCCTCATTCCAATGGCAGACAAACAAAACCCTAATTCCCAAATTGCAGTTCAGATTCAAATTCAATACAAAAAATTTAAACTCCTCCAACCCAAACATATTTTATGCCATCTCGAAGCTCTCGACGAGCACAATTCACTGGTGGTCTTTGTTTTTCAATTCAATGCACCATTTGTCCAGAAATCGAGAATGAACCTGGACCGTCCATTCTAGGTTTTGGACTATCCAACGGCGAATCGTCGCCCGATCGACGATCGGAAGGTGCCGTTGGAAAGAGGAGGAAGAGTAGCTCCTAATTTTGGCATTCGTTCGTCTCAATGTCGATGGGATTCGCCAGAATTTGTACTCAAAGGTAGCGGCGGATATGGGCTTCTGGTGGCGGCGGAGGTCCAAGCGTGGCCGTGACGTGGTCGGCCTGACCTGGAGGCGGAGTGGCATGTGTCCGATCTTGGCGAAGTCGACCCTGGAGGTGGCGGCAAGCGATTGATGTCAGCGGCTTGTATAGGCGATCAAGATTTGCATGCATACTGTTGCCGTAAGTTAGGGTTTGTAAGGGGGTGACGTGGCTTGGCCTTACTGGTTCGTTCTCTTTTTTTTTTAATTTAAAGTTTAGAACGTTCTACCGTACGTAACTTTACATACGTGGTCCGATTCACATGCGGTTTGTTTCGTTAGGATCGTATTGAAATTCCGGACATTTTAACGCAGGTTTGGACAAATTCTGAGACTATTTGAATTTGGACCCTAATTTGGATTTAAATTCGATTTAAATTCAAAGGTGAGTGTTTTAACCCACTCACAACTTCTAAAATTTCTTATGTTTGTTAAATTAAATTTATCATGTGATTGGAAATTTATTCATGAATGTTTGGTATATTTTAAATCATCATCTCAATTAATTTGGATTTATTTGAATTAAATCATTATTTAATTTATTATAGAATATAAATTGCCAGTTAAATACCTGTTATTGATTTTCAGTTCTATATTGATATTTATTGATTGATTTGGATGATGATTGTGATGGATGTTTTATTGTTGATATTGGATGAATGGATGTTGTATTTTATATTGTTATAAACTTCAAGTTCACTATGGGTTGAAATGATACATACCCGAATGGTCTATAGATTAGGGAAAAATCGTTATGGGTTGAAATGATAAACTCGAGTGATTTTATGGATTTTATTGTTAAATTTGGGATTGCGGTTTGAAATGATGTATAACCGTAAAATTCTAAATTTCGGATTGAAATGATAAATATCCTTATCACTTAACCCTAGGGTAGAGAATTATATACGAACATTGGATTGGTTAAATTAAATGATCTTTGAATCCTTAATGTTTTAAATTAATCGAATGATATTTTGAAACAAGAATTTGATTTATAAAAATTGAATTATTATTGAAATTGGTTTAAAGGAACTGTTTAATGGAATTTAATTGAAATTTTAAAGTTTATTTTTGAAGTATAAATTGAAATTTACAGGAATTGAGTTATTAAAATTGTTTGAAATATAACTTTGAAACGTATTGAAATTGGGTTTTGTGATTTGGAAATGTGAAATTATCCAGAGATGTTGAAATAACATAGATAGTTAAATTTATATGAATTCCAAATTCCATATTTAATATAAACTGTTTTAAAATATATTATTTTAAAATTCCTAATTATTAAGATGAAAAAAATTATTTAAACTATTTTAGCCTATATTAACTATATAAATTATTTTAACCTATTTTTGAACCAAGTTAATTTATTTTAAACTAATTTAATTATTTAATTTAATTCAAATCTAATTAATCTATTTTAAAGCTATTTAATCTATTTTAAATCTATTCAACTATCTTAAATCAAGTTAAACTAATTTTAATCTATTATTAAATTATTTTAGAACACTTTTACTATTTATAACTATTTATAACTAATTATAACTATCTAAAACTATCTTTCTAAATTTCAAACTAAATAAGGTAGAAGTGTTTATATTTGAAATCCTCGATTTTAAGTGAATGTGGTTAAATGATATTATAACCTTAATTGGGATTTAAATGTTGTATTTAATTGAATATGATGATTTTGAAGTAAGGATTTAACCTGTTTTGCAAAAATTATGATTTGGTAACGATATGATTTTCAAAGGTGAATATGATTTCAAAAGTGATATGGTTTTGAGAATATGATATTTTGATACAAATTGTGAACCGACTTTTGAAATGTAAAAGAACCATCCAGTGTGAAATAAGCGTTTGGTTGTTAAAGAGACCGGGATCAGATATTGTCATACACTCTGCCAATACCGAAAACCACTTTAACAACTGTGTATGGGGTGGAGATTCCAGAAATGAAGTAGGATGTTTGGTGAACAATTCCTATATGAGGTATGACGTGACCTTGATTCCCGTGAGTCATCTTAGATGTGACTAAAACATGAGCAATTGATGGGCCAAGTGAGGTCATTCCTCCGATCGGGCATATTCCTTTGATATTATATTCTGACTTTGTGATTATTTGGTGGCCACCCTTGATTTTGATTTGGGAGTGTGTTTCGAGGTGGGCGATAGTTGTGGCTATGCGTTACCACCAGCCCGGAAGAGTAATTGGTATATCTACCCTGGCATTGCCTAGTTGTGCCGTGTTCACATGCCCTGGTGCACCTTCTACGAGTTTGTTTTGTGACGTACCTATGGAGTGCCCTCGGGTAGCCGCCCAATCAGGAGGTATTACGGTACTGTATAGACTATGGCACTATAAAATGTGTTAAGGGGGATATGGGTAACGCCTTAACGCTATTTTAATAGTTTACTTTACTATAGTCACTTTATAATAGCGTATTGTACTACATAGTAGATAGTTTAATGGATCCTTAGGAGATGGGAATCCCGAACATCTCTTAAATTATTGCACTCACGTTAGACACTGGATAGGAGATGTCAAACCCCGTAAACATCTCCGACACCTTTCCACTCATATTTATTTACCGTTGATTTAACTTACATAAGATCTTTTAGTTCTGACTCAAGTTTTTGCCTTTTCAATTCGCTCGGCTCAGCCTGAGCATTTCAGGTTTGAAGACTTTATTTGTGGAGGACGAAGACGAAGATTGTATTATTATTTGCTATATTATTCCACTATATCATACTGTTCCGCTGCATTATCATTTATTTATCTCTGATATGTGTAATTCTGATTCTATGTTGTATAAGTATAATCAAATTTTTGTAAACAGCTTCATGAACTGTTATTTTGATTATTATATTTTGTCATTCCGCTGTGAGATTCTGTATTTTTTTTATTTCTTTCTCTTTTCTTATTTACCCTATTAACAATCTGCCTCTTTGTATGGTTTGAGTTGACGCGTGTGTCTGCTTAAAGCGTCCAAAGAGGCTGGTCGTTACATAACTTTATATTGTATAACATCACTTTTATTATCCTCTCAAACATTTATCGTAGCCTTTAGTCGATTTTTAAATGGTTGGTTGGCTAGTGTGTTGAATTGAAGTATGTTTAAAAGAGTTTGAAGCGAGAATAGTCGTTATACGTGCACTTCAATATCCCTTAACTTTAACTTATATAAATGGAAGATTTATGATCTTAGCATGGGATAATTTTATTTGGTTGTTCTATATACAAATTTTGGTGTATATGATAGTAAAGAAATAGTTTAGACAGTTACATAAATTGTAAACCAAAATTATGAAAGTTAGAAGCGAAAAGGTCGACATGGAGCACTTTGAAAATATCCTATTTCTAGGAATTTTTGTAATTAATTTCAAAGATATCCCTATGGGTTTCTTTGCATTTTTAATTAGCACTATAAGTGTATTAATTATCGAAAACAAATTGGAGTTTAAAAGGTTTTGGAATTGGTAAAAAAATGGATAAAGTTGAGGTAAAAATGTCGCTAAACGAACATTTTGGTACATACCTTCTTTTCAGGAACTTTTATAAATAAATTGGAAACTATTTGTAGGGATTTCTTTCCTTGGTTTCTTATTACCCTAAGGGTAGTACCTAATGTAAAATTTTCAAGTACTATATAATTTTAATTGGTCAAAACTGGTGGCAAAGTTTGTGCTTTTCTATGTTGTTCTTCAACAAGGACTTTTAACATCATTTACAAAGGTTGTAGTAAGTTGATTATAGATTTAAGTGCTTAAAAATGATATTTATTCTTTGTCGGGATGTTTTCTAATGTATTTTGCAGTATTTTAAAATTGGTTTGAAGTTTAAATATATTTTTAATATTTGTTTATGGATTCTAGAAGTAAAGGGGCTTTTAATTATAAAACATGGTTTTTAATTACTTTCATCAAATTGTAAATTAGTTATTTTCAAATAATATTTTGCATATATATTTAAAACCTTATTAGTATTTTTAAAGTTTATATATATAAATATATAAGTTTTGAAAAAGGAAATTAACTATGCTTAATACTAAAAGCTGACGAAGTAGGCTTATCTATTTGTGAGAATTAAGGTTGATGTTCGAGTAAGGGCAGAAGCAATAGTGCTCTAACTTACCTGTTTCCCTCTTGACTGAGGAATATTTAAGTCAGGAATGTCGGAAATGCGTTACATGTTTTGATTTCTTACTCATTTGTGAAAGCCATTAATACTATAAAACACTAAAGGCCAACGAGGTAGACTTTTCTATATGTGAGATACATGAATGAAGTGTCTAGGCAAGCCTTTGATATGAAACCAGTGCTCTAACATACCCAACTTCACTCTTGAATGAGGGATCATATAAGTTGGAATGACGAAAACAAGTTAAGTATACGAACCGTGATTTCTACAGGCGATCATTTTTAACAGGATAGTCAATTATTCGACTATCGAACTTAACCTAATATTAACTTAGATCTTTAAAAAGAATGTTTTTAAAGAAGATATAACTGTGGAATGGTTTTGAGTTTGTTGTGACAATGTTTTAATAACATTCATCTTTAACCCTTTTTTATTATACTTCCGAATGTAAATAGATCTTTAAAAGAATGTTATAAAGAAGCATAAGTGAAATGGTTTTGGGTTTGTAACGACAATGTTTAAATAACATTAGTCTTAAACTTTATGAATGGATTTGTGAAAGTACTTGGATCCTTAAAGTGGATATTTTGAAGGAAATTATAACTATGGAATCTTTTGGAAAAAGATAGAAAAGGTAAAGGTTTAAAGTAAGGAATCTTATTAATGATTTGTGAATACATTGGAGATAAGTATATGATTACTTTTTGAAGTATTGAAAGAGTACAAATGAATAGTTGGGATTGATAAATCAAGTTTTATTAGATAAAAGATGTTTTACTAATAAAAGCAGTTTTACTTCATAAAAGATTAATTAAATAATAGTGGATTAGCAGTCACTTATGTGACTTAATCGTGCTTTGTGTGACTTGATCGTGATTTGTGTGTTTACTCGTTTATGGAAAGTATATAGTCGTGTACTTAGCACTAAAATTTCGGAAATGTGATAACTATATGAGACTTAGTTTTCATATGTGATCGCTCTTGTTATTGTTGAATATGACCAAATTCGTCGATTCGGTCTTAAAGAGACCGGGATCGATAAGTGTTTTAATTACCGAAAACCACTTCAAGGCTGAGATACGTGTTCTATCTCTTTGAAGTGGATATGTTTGAGATGATGGAATCCATGTAAGGTTTTGAGATATATTCAAGATGTGGGAATACATTTGGGGATTCATGTTCTGTTCGAATGATGAAGACTCGTGTGAAAGATGCTGAACGTAACATCGACATCGAAAATGACTAAAAACATAGTAAGCCTCATAGCATGAGGTTTATCAAACCCATGATAGGATATTATCACTCTATATCTAGAGTATGCTTATCGATGTGGCATGTGGGAGGCGATGATATGTGGGATCATGTGTTAGGGCGTGGACCAGCTATGTTTACCTAGAGGTATATATATTATCTGGAGATATACTATGACGACCGCCCATGACCCCTGCACCGAATCTAAAGATAGAGCGCTGTAAAGTGTGCCAGGCGACGATGGACGATTGTCAAGGTAAGATTTAAAACAAAAGAATCTATCGTATTACTCACAGCGCATGGACAAAATACAATAGAACATAGGTATAGTGAAGCTTTACAGAACAAAATGACATCATATAAAACTCCATAATAGTTGAATACAAGCATCCACATAGTCAATACATCCAGCCTCACTACATATCTCTCAGAGAATACAAAACAGCGGAATATCCAGTACATATAATAAGAAGATAATATGCAACCCTCTAGCTCGTCTTCGATATCAGCATCGTGAGAAGAGAACAGCACCTGTCACCTGCTACCTAGTTTACCCGTCCCAAAATGGACGAACAGCCCAAGGCAATAAGAATTAAAACATAAAGCCTTGAGTCAGACAACAGTCTTAGTGAGCAGTAAATTAACTAACAACATACCAAAAGAGCATAAAGGAAAAGGAATAGGAATACAACCCTCCCACTCCAACCTCATTCTACAGTGATAGCCCCCAAACACACACTAAGCAGAAGCAAACATAGCAGAGCTTACAATTTAAAGTAAAGCTACTATCACTCGAGTCAAGGGCGATGTTTTCCAAGTACCAAGGCCTAAATCAGATAAGCACCCAGAAAATACCGCTCTTGAGTCCGAAATGACGTTACAACCAAACATCCATGACTCTGGCTATCACTATTATCATTGCTTCGATATCACCGTTAATTGAATGACCGGCACATTCTTTCAGCCGACCGTCAAAGGCTAATGGAAACCCCGGTTCTAGACATAACTCCCGCACGTCGTCGCAGCCCGTGCCTAGGACTATCGAATCTGCCCAGAGTACTCGACCATCAACAGTTAGCCGTTGGGACTATCGAATCTGCCCAAATGTACTCTTGCTTAGAGCATGCTAGAACCTTCAACAACGATGCTATCCAAGCCTCCTAGTCATCCTCCTCGACGACTATTCTCATATCCATTCATTATCCTCAACTCGAATCTTATCACCGAGTTATCAACATGCTTGGAATGATCCCGTCTGGATTAGACCAAGTCTTCATCACATGATTGCCTCGCTTCATTACATCCTCGCAAAGCCTCATCTCAACATCACATCATCAAATCTATGCATAAGAGCTTCATCATCCCGCTACATATGCCACGAGCAGCTTTTCCAATTCAAGAGCCTTTCCCTTAGCTTTTGAATCACCTTCGATCTAAATCTAATCATCAATCATCTAGTTCATAACAATCAATCAAATCAAACATCAATCCAAGCAATCAAGCATTCAAAAATGATCTAAGTAGACAATTATAACAATAATGGCATTTTCGTAATTAAAGAGTTGAAAGTCCAATAAGCATGAAAACATGGATTATATCTCTACAAACTTGATGAATGAACTTGCATAGGTTAACATATGATAAAATGGATGTAACATCATCATGAACAATGGATCTATATGGATCTACACTTAGGATGAAGAAAATGCATGGAAATCTCTATTTAACACCAAATCGAGCCAACGATCCGATATACTCCTTTGGATCCGTGTGAGAGATAATCACCACTCACCAAATCACCTAAACAACCTCAAATCAATACGCTTCAGATCTGGACAGCGAAGGATCAAGCTTGATCTAGCACGAATCCGCTTCAAACGATGAAATCTCTCTTGAAAAGATGAAGATTTTCAACTTTAGCTCTTGAATCTTCAATCTTGATCTTTGATTTGGATGGAAGGAAGCACTAGATTAGAGTGGAGAAAAGAAGTGAAGAAGTGTAGAAGTCGAGCTCTCAAAATGGCAGCACTTCGTCGCTTCAAAATCCGGATCCCAAAAATGAAGAGAAGCTCTCCTATTTATAGCTGAAATCCTTATCTCGTATGTCTCCATGAGTCGTTTACGACTCACGACTCAAAGCCCTACGACTCAACGACTTAACACACTTCAGCCTATGACTCACGACAAATCAACTATCTCCTAAGTCGTCTCCGACTTATAGTATGCGCCTACGACTCACCAGACCCCCTATCTACGACTTAAATGCGCACGCCTTACTTGGTTAGACGACTCAACTACTAACTCGTATACGACTCATCACAATGGCTACGACTCATCCACTTGCGCGAGTTATCACCTACGCGCGACTCAACAGCTTACGACTCATCCCTTAACTCGTCCACGACTTAACTGCTAGACGAGATAACCCATTCTACGACTTATCAAACAACAGGGATACGACTCATCAGATAACTGGGTACGACTCATCAGATGACTTGGGTACGACTCATCAGATGACTTGGGTACGACTCATCAGATGACTTGGGTACGACTCATCAGATGACTTGGGTACGACTCATCAGATGACTTGGGTACGACTCATCACCTTAACTCGGTCACGACTTAACTGCTACAACTTAAGCCTTATCTCGCCCAGTCCTTAAGTCGCGCCTACCCCTTAAGTCGTTCAAACGACTTATCCTTACACCCTTAACTAGCCAAACCCCTGAGTCGCTCCTATCCCCTAAGTCGTATACGAATCACGACTTACACTAAGTCGTTCACGACTCAGGACTTAGCATTTTCGCCTAAAATCTGAAATGGCTCAAAAACTCTAAAATTCCAGACTTTGTCGAACTTGTCGATCCGTAAAAATACGGGTCGTTACATTCTCTCCCCCTTAGGAATTTCGCCCCCGAAATTCCAAACAAACAAAGCAATCGAAGAGTATTCTGTACGCCTACCAACCATAACAATCATCAAACCATGCATCCAATTCTAGCTTAGCGTACAGAATTCGAAGACTTAGAACAAGTTACAATGTTGTTAGATGATACGACACCTTAGGGCCATACCTTGAAGAGTTCAGGATGAGCTGCCTTCATCCTCTCTTCCACCTCCCACGTACAGTCGTTATCATCGTCACTCCATTGTATCTTGAGCAATTTAACTACCTTTCTCCTAAGCTATTTCGTGTCGGTTTCAACAACACGAAGCGGCTTACGAGGTCTTCTATCGACTGGATCAACTTCGAAGTCTTCGCAGCTATCAGCAGAAACCACTGTATTCGAGTCGTGCACATACTTCCATAGATATGATACATGAAAAACATTGTGCACACCCGACATCTTCTCAGGTAACTCCAACCTATAGGCGAGCTTTCCAATTCGCTCGATGATCGGGAATGGTCCAACAAATCTCGGAGTCAATTTTCCTTTCTTTCCGAATCGAATAACATTCTTTAGTGGAGAAATCTTCACAAAAATCATATCTCCTGCGTCGAATTCCAAATCCTTTCGACGCTTATCAGCATAACTCTTTTGACGGTCTTGGGCTGCCTTCATTCGTTGCCGAATGATTTCTATACAATCTGAAGTCTGACGAATCATCTCTGGCCCAAGCATCAGCTTTTCTCCAGTTTCCAACCAACATGTTAGAGAGTTACACGGTCTTCCATACAATGCCTCATACGGTGCCATACCAATGCTTGACTGGTAACTATTGTTGTACGCAAACTCCACCAAATGAAGGTGATCTTCCCATGATCCTCCGAAGTCCAAAACACATGCTCTTAGAAGATCTTCCAAAACTCGGTTGACTCTCTCGGTCTGACCATTTGTTTGGGGATGATAAGCTGTACTCAAACACAACTCGGTTCCCAAGACTTCCTGGAAGCTCTTCCAAAATCCACTAGTGAACAATGGGTCTCGATCGCTCACTATACTCTTCGGAATACCATGAAATCGAACTATCCACTTAACATACAACTCAGCCAACTTTGATGCAGTCCTAGTCGATCGAACAGGAATGAATCGTGCACTCTTAGTCAGACGATCCACAATGACCCAAATCCCTTCATTTCCCGTTCTGGTTCTAGGCAATCCATCGATAAAATCCATCGACACTTGTTCCCACTTCCATGTAGGAACTTCTAATGGCTGAAGCAATCCACTTGGCTTCTTCTGTTCGGCTTTTACCAACTGGCAGTTCATACATTTGGAAATAAAATTTCCAACATCCTTCTTCATACCTTCCCAGTAGTAGGTTCTCTTCATATCCCGATACATCTTATTTCCACCGGGATGAATTGTCAACTTCGAGTGATGACTTTCCTTCAGAGCTTCACTCCTCAATTCATCTATATCGGGAACAACTAGTCGTCCTTGCTTCCGAAGCCAACCCTCTCGATCGACCTCGAATCCTTTATCCTTTTCTGGATCCAATCCAGATTCAAATTCACGGATAATCTTGACAAGCTTATCATCTCGCTTTTGGCTCTCACCAATCCTTTCCACAAGAGTGGGTCTTATTGATAAGTTTGCCAACATCTCAGGTTCCAATTCGCATCTAGGCCTGAAGTCAAATCCAGCTAAATACTCGAGATTCTTCCATTCAGAAAACATGGCTCCCAATCCTGCATGTCTTCGACTTAACGCATCTGCCACTGCGTTACCTTTTCCCGGAGTATAAGCTATACCAAAATCATATGATGCCAAAAACTCTAGCCAACGTTGCTGCCGAAGATTCAAATCCTTTTGGGAGAAAAGATACTTCAAAGATTTATGATCTGTAAACAACTCGAATCGAACTCCCAATAGATAATGTCTCCACATCTTCAGAGCAAATACAATCGCTGCTAATTCCAAATCATGAGTTGGGTAATTCCTTTCATGCGGCTTCAGTTATCGACTGGCATACGCAACAACTTTATCCTTCTGCATCAGCACTGCTCCAAGTCCAGTACCACATGCGTCGGTGTAAACCACCATCTCATCATTCCCACTTGGAATAGTCAAAACAGGAGCACTCGTCAATCGCTCTTTCAGGATTCCGAAAGCTTGCTCACACTTAGCATCCCAACTGAACACTTGGTTCTTTTTCGTCAATCATGTTAACGGTGCAGCTACCTTGGAGAAGTCTTTGATAAACCGTCGATAATATCCTGCTAATCCAAGAAAACTTCTCACATCAGATGCATTCTTAGGTCTAATCCAATCCTGGATTGCTGCCACCTTAGCGGGATCAACCGCTATTCCACTTCCAGAAATCACATGGCCTAAGAACCTCACTTCACTCTTCCAGAAGTGACACTTCGAAAACTTAGCCTTCAGCTAATGTTTCCGCAAGATTTCCAAAACCATACGCAAGTGCGTCTTGTGCTCCTCTTCCGTTCTGGAATAAATCAGAATATCATCTACGAACACAAGTACGAACTTGTTCAACTGATCTCTGAACACTCTATTCATAAGATCCACAAAATATGCTGGCGCGTTAGTCAATCCAAACGGCATTACCAGCCACTCAAAGAAACCGGATGGTGTCCTAAAAGCGGTCTTCGGCACACTATCCTTAGCTACTCTCAACTGGTGAAATCCCGTAGCCAAATCCATCTGAGAAAACACCTTAGCTTCGTGAAGCTGATCAAACAAGTCATCTATCCTAGGCAATGGATACTTGTTCTTCTTAGTCACCTTATTCAGCTCACGATAATCCACACACAATCTCAATGACCCATCTGCCTTGGTTGCAAACACAACTGGTGCACCCCACTCGGACACGCTACGCCGAATGAATCCTTTCTGTAAAAGGTCATCAACTTGCACCCACAACTCCTGTTGTTCCCTAGGCGCCATCCGCCTAAGAGGCATCACAACAGGTCTGGCTCCTTCAACTAGATCTATACGAAACTCGATCTCTCTATGCGGCGGCAACCCTTTGACTTCGTCAAAGACATCCTCGAATCCATTTGCGATTGGCACTAAAGACAGTCCATCCCGTGGAACAACTAGCGAATACATGAAGCTCATGAAGACGCCTTCCTCATGCTTACATCGTATCACAATCTTTCGCCCCTCCACATTCTCGACTGTCACCTCCAGCCTCTCACAATCAACCTTAGCCGCATACTTCCTAAGCCAGTCCATACCCAAAATAATTCCGAACCCCGCAAAGTTCAGAACAAAGCAATCACAAACAAAAGAGCAACCATGACTCGACACAACTAGACCACGGCATAACATACACAAACAAGACGAACCCCCAACTGGATTAGTCACAACCAATGGCCTATCAACAATATCCGGTGCCAAACCTAACCGGCCTACGAGTTCACTACAAACAAATGAATGCGACGCTCCAGTATCAAACAGAACTCTAACTGGAACACCACATAGGAAAAGAGTACCTTGAACAACCACACTCTTTCCCTTCTCTTCAGCAGTAGGAGCTTTCGAAGACGACGGAACAGCTCCTAAAGCATAGGCTTGCACAATCTGCCTGTCCTTCCTCGGTTCTGGACAATTCTTCCTGATGTGCCCTGGCTTGTCACAGTTGTGACACTTCATCGGTGCCTTCGGATTCTTACAATCCTTAGAGAAATGGCCCTTCTGCTGACAATTGTAGCAAGTCACCTCGCCTTTCGGCTTCTTCTGGCCATCCTTACCCTTCTGCTGTTGCTGCTTCCTCTTCTGGTTTCCACCCTGCTGTGGTTTAGACTCTCCCTTGGTCACAGCAACAACAGATCCTTCCTTAGGAAACAGACTCTCATGCCTAAGAGCTTTCTCCACAAGCTTCTCAAATGAATCGTCCAAATGATCCACCAACTGTCTCCCAAGATAACTATCCAAGCCGGTCACAAACTTCTCATTCTTCTGATAAGAAGATTCAATATATGACCGGGCATACTTGGACAAAGCTTCAAACTCAGAAACATACTCAAGAACTGATCTTCCACCTTGCTTGAGCTCCACAAACCTCTTGAACAGAACATACTTCTGAGCTGTAGAAATGAACTTAGCTTCAAATCTGACTTGGAATTGCTCCCAAGTAATCTCTTCCTCCGCAGTATTGATGGTAATAGAGTTCCACCAATCAGAGGCTCTCCCTTGAAGCTGCCTTGATGCCAACTTCCTCTTAGTTGCATCATCAATTCCCAAATCACCAAAGATCCTTCTACAAGCATCTATCCATCTCTGGACTTCGATAGTTGATTCCGTTCCCAAGAAAACCTTCCCTCCAAGAGCAGTATAGTCCTTGCACAACTTAGCAAAATCCACTGGTTTCGGAGTCTGAACTTGAACTCCAACATCAACTGCCGCCCCCGGAACTGGTATCCTCCTCATGATCGAAGTCATCATAGCTTCGAACATGGCTGCATAATCAGCAGTCTCTTCAGTAGCACGGCCTTCCCTAGCAGCCGGTCTCCCTCTTCGACTCATTCTCAATATCTATAAAAAGGAATGATTAGAACATCTAGAGAAACAACTGCATAAAGGACTCAAACTCTACTAAGCTACTATATTATATATAGTAATCATCCATCAAAATACAATTATGTCTCTCATACGTAGTTACGACGGCGAGCGTTGGGTAAAATCGATTAACCAAGGCTCTGATGCCAAATGTGACGACCGCCCATGACCCCTGCACCAAATCTAAAGATAGAGCGCTGTAAAGTGTGCCAGGCGACCATGGACGATTGTCAAGGTAAGATTTAAAACAAAAGAATCTATCGTATTACTCACAGCGCATGGACAAAATACAATAGAACATAGGTATAGTGAAGCTTTACAGAACAAAATGACATCATATAAAACTCCATAATAGTTGAATACAAGCATCCACATAGTCAATACATCCAGCCTCACTACATATCTCTCAGAGAATACAAAACAGTGGAATATCCAGTACATATAATAAGAAGATAATATGCAACCCTCTAGCTCGTCTTCGATATCAGCATCGTGAGAAGAGAACAGCACCTGTCACCTGCTACCTAGTCTGCCCGTCCCAAAATGGACGAACAGCCCAAGGCAATAAGAATTAAAACATAAAGCCTTGAGTCAGACAACAGTCTTAGTGAGCAGTAAATTAACTAATAACATACCAAAAGAGCATAAAGGAAAAGGAATAGGAATACAACCCTCTCACTCCAACCTCATTCTACAGTGATAGCCCCAGACACACACTAAGCAGAAGCAAACATAGTAGAGCATACAATTTAAAGTAAAGCTACTATCACTCAAGTCAAGGGCGATGTTTTCCAAGTACCAAGGCCTAAATCAGATAAGCACCCAGAAAATACCGCTCTTGAGTCCGAAATGACGTTACAACCAAACATCCATGACTCTGGCTATCACTGTTATCATTGCTTCGATATCACCGTTAATTGAATGACCGGCACATTCTTTCAGCCGACCGTCAAGGGCTAATGGAAACCCCGGTTCTAGACATAACTCCCGCACGTCGTCGCAGCCCGTGCCTAGGACTATCGAATCTGCCCAGAGTACTCGACCATCAACAGTTAGCCGTTGGGACTATCGAATCTGCCCAAACGTACTCTTGCTTAGAGCATGCTAGAACCTTCAACAACGATGCTATCCAAGCCTCCTAGTCATCCTCCTCGACGACTATTCTCATATCCATTCATTATCCTCAACTCGAATCATATCACCGAGTTATCAACATGCTTGGAATGATCCCGTCTGGATTAGACCAAGTCTTCATCACATGATTGCCTCGCTTCATTACATCCTCGCAAAGCCTCATCTCAATATCACATCATCAAATCTATGCATAAGAGCTTCATCATCCCGCTACATATGCCACGAGCAGCTTTTCCAATTCAAGAGCCTTTCCCTTAGCTTTTGAATCACCTTCGATCTAAATCTAATCATCAATCATCTAGTTCATAACAATCAATCAAATCAAACATCAATCCAAGCAATCAA
This sequence comes from Allium fistulosum, assembly GCA_030737815.1. Lineage (NCBI taxonomy): Eukaryota > Viridiplantae > Streptophyta > Magnoliopsida > Asparagales > Amaryllidaceae > Allium > Allium fistulosum. The sequence goes on along the minus strand of CM060901.1, from coordinate 933,672,591 downwards.
GCATTCAAAAATGATCTAAGTAGACAATTATAACAATAATGGCATTTTCGTAATTAAAGAGTTGAAAGTCCAATAAGCATGAAAACATGGATTATATCTCTACAAACTTGATGAATGAACTTGCATAGGTTAACATATGATAAAATGGATGTAACATCATCATGAACAATGGATCTATATGGATCTACACTTAGGATGAAGAAAATGCATGGAAATCTCTATTTAACACCAAATCGAGCCAACGATCCGATATACTCCTTTGGATCCGTGTGAGAGATAATCACCACTCACCAAATCACCTAAACAACCTCAAATCAATACGCTTCAGATCTGGACAGCGAAGGATCAAGCTTGATCTAGCACGAATCCGCTTCAAACGATGAAATCTCTCTTGAAAAGATGAAGATCTTCAACTTTAGCTCTTGAATCTTCAATCTTGATCTTTGATTTGGATGGAAGGAAGCACTAGATTAGAGTGGAGAAAAGAAGTGAAGAAGTGTAGAAGTCGAGCTCTCAAAATGGCAGCACTTCGTCGCTTCAAAATCCGGATCCCAAAAATGAAGAGAAGCTCTCCTATTTATAGCTGAAATCCTTATCTCGTCTGTCTCCATGAGTCGTTTACGACTCATGACTCAAAGCCCTACGACTCAACGACTTAACACACTTCAGCCTATGACTCACGACAAATCAACTATCTCCTAAGTCGTCTCCGACTTATAGTATGCGCCTACGACTCACCAGACCCCTGTCTACGACTTAAATGCGCACGCCTTACTTGGTTAGACGACTCAACTACTAACTCGTATACGACTCATCACAATGGCTACGACTCATCCACTTGCGCGAGTTATCACCTACGCGCGACTTAACAGCTTACGACTCATCCCTTAACTCGTCCACGACTTAACTGCTAGACGAGATAACCCATTCTACGACTTATCAAACAACAGGGATACGACTCATCAGATAACTGGGTACGACTCATCAGATGACTTGGGTACGACTCATCAGATGACTTCGGTACGACTCATCAGATGACTTGGGTACGACTCATCAGATGACTTGGGTACGACTCATCAGATGACTTGGGTACGACTCATCAGATGACTTGGGTACGACTCATCACCTTAACTCGATCACGACTTAACTGCTACAACTTAAGCCTTATCTCGCCCAGTCCTTAAGTCGCGCCTACCCCTTAAGTCGTTCAAACGACTTATCCTTACACCCTTAACTAGCCAAACCCCTGAGTCGCTCCTATCCCCTAAGTCGTATACGACTCACGACTTACACTAAGTCGTTCACGACTCAGGACTTAGCATTTTTGCCTAAAATCTGAAATGGCTCAAAAACTCTAAAATTCCAGACTTTGTCGAACTTGTCGATCCGTAAAAATACGGGTCGTTACATATACGATGCTCAAAGGTAATTTCCGACTCTTGCATAGGAGATTGGATTCGGCTTGACCGAAGATATCTTCATGGAAAATCCATTATGCGAACGTACCTCAGCAGTTTTGATTCTACTTCAATATTGTTGTGTTGTTAGATGCAAGTGGTATGGCAATTTTTTAATTTATATTCTTCATCCTAGATACTATCTATTATATCATCTTATGTACTTATCAGATGAGTGGTTCTTTTGAGGGGATAACCGTTACGGCATTTCTTGCGGTCTCAAAAGTATAGTTATATGCTAGCTATATATTTCTTGAGTTTCTCATACCAGACTTATGTCTAACATGTAGTTTTTGTTTTCCCTAAATTTCTTATGTGCTCTTTTAAGCAGTTTGAAAAAGGCAAGTTTCGTTGATGTTCTTTGGAGTTCGAGGAGACGAGTTGGATGCTTTTCTTACTTATATATTCCGTTGCATTACTATATTGTACATATCAGTATTTGTAAGGATGGTTGTTATAATTATCTAGGCTGATGATAATATTTAGAATTATAGCTTTGTAATGCTATGTATCTTAGAGTGACGGTTTGTAATTTCATTTGATATTATTTGTTATCGTTCCGTTGTGAGATTCTAATATTGTGTTCCTTCTTTCTTATTCTATTTCTTTTTTTACCCTAAAAGTTTATCTTTTTGGCAATTGGATGCTTGGCACATGAATACTATGGATATATTAGTGTCGACATTTTGGGGTCGAATAGGCGAGTCGTTACATGTCGTATCAGAGTTGAAGGTTAAGCGAGAACCTTGGCTTTGGTTGGATTTGACTCATTATGTGACGCCCCACCTCTATACCCACACGAGCCAAGAACACTACGGAGTAACGCTGTCAACTAGCACGGAGAATAAGGCTGTTGAGGAGCGACCATCCATGTAATTTCTTTGTGCGAGCACCGATATGTCAGATAGTATAACATGCATTTCATTTAAGGAGGAAATCCGACATACCGATACAAACTCAAAGCTATCACACAGTGGCTATATATAATCTTCGGAAATAAACATAGAAATAAACATAACACAAATCAGTCACAGACATTCATATCACAAAGGCGGAAAAAGATATGAATAAATATATATAACACATGAGAGTGTACATCAGAGTAGTGGTCTGAAAGATCCACGATAATACAAAAGAATAGCTACAAGCTACACAAAAGGATAAGTATACATCACAGAGTCTATATCTCAAATGTATACAACAAAAACTACTAATCTAAGTAGTTAGCCAAAAGTCAAAGTAATCCCAGAAGAGAAGTCAAGCAGAAGCACCTGTAACATCTCGGTCTGACCCGAGTATTATTTATAAGAAAATAATAAACGGATCAGTCTAGCTATAAATATCAGATGACATGATATAGGATAAAGGATATGGCATAGACATGTAATAACCATAATGGCATTCTACTATAAGTATGTAATTGAAAACCAACAAGAGATTAATCAATATCACAAGAATCTTATCAAAGATAAAAATGGGGTATCATACCCTAAACTTGTATTCATAACAAGTCAATGACACACAAATTCACCAATGTACAAAAATTGATAAAACTTATCAATGGAAATCACGAAAATTGGTGAAGCACAAAATTCCAGAAATCATCACCGGAAATCCAGAAATCACAAGAAGGGGGGAGGCCTATCACAAAACGGGAGTATGAAAACTCACCAACACGTGTAACACAAACGAGACGCTATCTCATGGTAGCTAACCATTAATTTTAAGCCGAAGCTCCACAAGAATGGCCCGAAGACCGTGGGGCGCTACCCCACATATGTGATGTAGAAACATCACACAAACGGGGTTTAGTCTCCCTCGTAGACAAAGAGACATCGCACAATTGCTAGTCTAAATCACAAAAATGATCGTCATGATCATCAAGAAGTGTCAATCACACCAAGCTAGTAAATATATGAGTTTAGCTTCATGTCCCATAACCACTTGCTTAACTTAAATATTTACGAACAAACTGTAGATCTTCACTAGAAAATTGTCACAAAAGGTTCAGTCGAACAAGTCCAAGAATTAACCGACGAAGTAAACGCAAGCGTTTCATACCACCTGTTTTACTAAGCCGTTTAATTAGATTTCTCATCCGAGTGAAGTAAAGGCTTGTATATACTAATAGATTGGAAAACGGTTTTGGGAAAAGAGCTTTGTAATAAAATAGTGTAGAAATCGTTTGATGAAAGAGTTTTGATATTTACTACTAGTATTAAAACCTTCATATCTTTAAAGTGACAAGTCACAAAACGATTGTTGAAACAAATCAAATCACAAAAATTCACATTCGAAGACGTGAGTAAAGTCCAAAGAAATCAATTCCAAAACCATCAAAGTAGGAATGCCCACGCGACCTAATCATGGCCGAGCTAAAGTGTAACGACCTAAAGAGGTAGCGACTTAAAGTAAAATAGGTCGAACGACCTAAGGATAGCATGCCGAGCGACCTAGGTGGGCGCGACCTTTCTTGGTGACATAGTCGAGCGACTTATCAAGGCAATAGGGCGAGCGGCCTATAGGTGATGCGACCTAAGTTTCAAGCGACCTAAGGTGGTGAGGTCGAGCAACCTAATGGAAGTAAGGCCTAACGACCTAAAGAAAATAAGGTCTACGACCTAAAAGAAATAAGGTCTAACGACCTAAAGGAAATAAGGTCAAGCGACCTAGAGGAATAGCGAGCTAAAGATTCAAGACAAAACAACCCCATCGACTCTATGTGGACGAGCGACCTATCGTAGAACAGGTCAAACGACCTAAAGCCTAGCGACCCAAAGCCAAGCGACCTAACACCAAGGTGCCGTTTCCAACAGAGGGAGCGACCTAACAACCTAGAGCATAATGACCCACGAGCTAGCGACCTAATTCCGAACGACTTAAGGGCAAACGAAAATATGCAGGTCGAGTCTTCGAGGCAGTGCGACCTAAGCCCAGTAATTCACCCAAAAACGCTAGAAATTGGAGTTTTTCGCCAATCCAATCCAAACCAAATGCAAATGCATATGCTAAAGTGATAGGAATTCATTTCCAACAATCCAAGATAGTTATAGACAAGAATGTGAGATAAAAATCTCACCTTTTCACGGAAATTGATGAAGATGAAGCTTGAAAGCAAAGCAAGAACAATAACAAGCTTGAATCAATGTCTTCACTTGAATTTGGAGTAGATGTTGGATTAGCAATGAAGACTAAGGCTTTGGAGTTTTAATTTACCATTCCCTCCTTCATTTTTGATGAAGCTTGAATGTTTAAGCAAATAGAATGAAGTTATAAAGAGAAGGAGGGGGTTGGGCTGAGTTAGTAAGGGGCAAAAGAGTTTAGCCCAAACCAAAGCCATAAGGGAAAAAGTGGCGAAAATTCCACTATCTCCAAACATATCAAAGTTTATACTTAAAAAGATTGCAAACGTCATTTTGAACTCAATGAAGGTGGTCTCGAGTCCTAATTTGACCGTATGAAAAAAGTAGCTTTTCGGACTAAAATCCGACTTACGATAAAATATTTAAATAAAATATTTAAATATAAAATTGATAAATATGCGGGTTGTTACAGACTCCCCTCCTTAAAGAAATTGCATCCTCGCAATATATAAGATGGAAATAAAAATTAACAACCATAAAAGCATATTAACACAAAAGAAATTTGAAATAAGAAGTTCACCTCAAGGAGCATGAGAAAGTAAGTCCGGATGTGTTCGCTCAATGAATTCTCTAGATTCCCAAGAGCAATCCTTAGGATTTGAGGACCATTGAACTTTAACAAGCGGAACATCTTTATTTCGTAGTCGTTTGACCTCTGAAGCAATAATGCGAATAGGATGCTGCTCATAAGTTAAATTAGGCGAAACTTCAATCTCTTCCACAATACCGGGCTCAAGAATAGAATCGGAATCCCGAAGGCACTTCCGTAATTGAGAAACGTGAAACACGTCATGAATGGCAGAAAACTGAGCCGGTAATAATAGGCGATAAGCCATGGAACCGATACGTTCACTGATAGGAAATGGCCCAATATATCGAGGCACTAATTTTCCCAATCGACTGAAACGTACAACACCCTTCATTGGTGAAACACGAACAAATACAAGATCTCTAACAGAAAATTCTAATTTCCTTCTTCGATTATCGGCATAGGATTTTTGTCTACTCTGGGCTTCTTTCATCCTATGGCGAATAAGTTCAATCTTTTCTGTGGAATCACGAATAAAATCTGGGCCTAAGAGCAGCTTCTCACCGGCCTCAAGCCAACAAGAAGGAGATCGGCATAGCCTTCCATAGAGTGCCTCGAAAGGAGCCATACCAATACTAGATTGGAAGCTGTTATTATAGGAAAATTCAACAAGTGAAATATGATCTTCCCAACTTCCACCAAAGTCAAGAACACAAGCACGAAGAAGATCTTCAAGTGTTTGATTCACACACTCAGTTTGTCCATCGGACTGGGGGTGATAAGCGGTGCTAAAATTAAGCTTCGTTCCCAAAGCCTTTTGAAGACTCTTCCAGAATCCACTAGTAAACAATGGATCACGATCACTAACAATGGAAGTAGGAACTCCATGCAATTTAACAATTTCTTTGATAAAGAGTTTGGCCAGAAGAGGAACGGTTTGGTTCGACCGAACGGGAATAAAATGGGCGGATTTAGTAAGTCTATCAACGATCACCCATAAGCTATTATGACCCGAACGAGAACGGGGAAGGCCATCTATAAAATCCATGGAAATTTGATCCCACTTCCAAATTGGAATCTCTAATGGTTGCAATAACCCACCGGGCCTTTGATGTTCGGCCTTGACAAGTTGGCAAGTCATGCAACACTTAACAAAGTTAGCAACATCAGATTTCATTCCCACCCAATAATAAAGTCGCTTCATATCCGCGTACATTTTACTACTACCGGAATGAATGGAAAATTTGGAACGATGAGAATCTTCTAGAACATCTTTACGAAGATTACTAATATTTGGCACTATAAGTCTACCAAATTTTCGAATGCCGCCACGAGAATCAATATCAAAGTCTTTCAAACCTTCAATATCGGTTTTATCCTTAAAGTTTTGGCCAAGCAAAGCCAATTCAGGATCTAGCTTTTGAGCTTCAAGGATGCGGTCAAAAATAGAAGGACGAGCCTCAAGGTTACATAGAACAAGAGATGAACACAAATCGGATACACGATCTCTAATCTCACAAGTGGATAAAACCTCGAGATCATGCCATTCCGATATCATCATAGAAACAACCGCTTGTTGCTTACGACTAAGAGCATCAACAACTCGATTTCCCTTTCCGGGAGTATAAAGAATATCAAGATCATAAGAGGCAAGGAATTCGAGCCAACGCTGTTGACGCAAATTAAGTTCCTTCTGTGAAAATAAATATTTCAAAGACTTATGATCAGTATAAAGTATAAATTTCTCTCCCAAAAGATAATGTCGCCAAATTTGAAGGGCGAAAACGATAGCCGCGAGTTCTAAATCATGTGTGGCATATCTAGTCTCAGCCGGCTTCAATTGCCTAGAATCATAAGCAATAACACGTTCTTTTTGCATAAGAACGGCACCCAAACCAACGCGACTAGCATCGGTATAAACAACAAAATCTTGATTCTCTTCGGGAATAACAAGAATGGGAGCATCAGAAAGGAGTTCTTTTAATTTCTGAAAAGAAGTTTCACATTTGTCAGACCAAATGTATTTAACACCTTTCTTTGTTAAGCCAGTAAGAGGCACGGCAATTTTAGAAAAATCTTTTATGAAACGGCGGTAATAACCTGCCAATCCGAGAAAGCTACGGATCTCAGTCACGCTCTCCGGTCTCTTCCAATTTTGAATCGCTTCAATCTTTGAAGGATCCACTGATATTCCGGATTCGGAAATAATATAATCGAGAAACTTCACACTAGATTGCCAAAAGTGGCATTTAAAATTTTTTGCTTTTAATTGATTGCTCCTAAGATTTTCCAATACAATCCGAAGGTGCTTTTCATGTTCCTCCTCGGTTTTAGAATACACAAGAATATCATCAATAAAGATGAGAACAAACCGATCGAGGAAATCTTTGAAAACTCGATTCATAAGGTCAACGAAATAAGCCGGAGCATTCGTTAAACCAAATGGCATAACCAGCCATTCATAAGATCCATAACGAGTACGGAACGAAGTCAAAGGAATACTATCCCCAGCAATACGAAGCTGATGAAAACCAGTAGCCAAGTCCATTTGTGAAAAGACTCTAGCACCACTAAGTTGATCAAATAGATCATCAATCCGAGGTAAAGGATATTTATTCTTAATAGTAAGATCATTAAGCTTGCGGTAGTCGACGCAAAGCCTAAGTGTACCATCAGATTTCTTCACGAAAATTGCTGAAGCTCCCCAAGGCGAGGAACTAGAGAGAATGAATTGCTTCGTCTCCAATTCGGATAATTGTTTGCTCCAGGTATAAGATTAATTTTGAACTCGATTGCTCACTTAGGTGGTAATCCTAAAACGGGCTCAAATATGTCAGAAAATTCACGGACGACGTGAATACGAGAAATGACATCTTCCTCATCATCATTATCATCATCACGAGGATTTAAAGAATATAAAGATGCAGCCAAAGTTGAATCCGAATCTTTAAGAATAATAGAAATCTGCTTTACAGATTGCGGATGTCGGAGATAAATAGTCCGCTCAGGACATAGGATATGAGCTTCATAACAGTTAAGCCAATCCATAGCCAAAATCATTCCAAAGCCTAAATAACGCATGACATGCAAATCGGCTAGGAAAGGAAAATCACACAAAATAATCTCCACATCTTTACAAAGAAAACTAACAGTTGTGGATCCACCAACCGGATTCACAATTCTTAAAGAAGTCATTAAAGCAACAACACTTAAGGAAAAAGTATCGACAAGTTCCTTTGATATAAATGAATGGGATGCACCCGTATCAAAGAGAACTCTAATAGGTTGATCACGAAATATAATAATGCCATCAAGGACAGAATGAGACATACCTTGACCGCGAGATGTGTTGCCAGGGGCTTGAACCACATTAAGCTTTCCCTCCTTCTTGCCTTGATGTCTGGGGCATAAATGTATAAAATGATCCGGGCTTTTACAATAGCGACAAGAACGCGGCTTCGAGCACTTGTTCGCAAAATGGTCCTTAGAACCACAGTTATAGCATTGCCCGCTATTAGGGGAAGGAGTCTTTGCAGCAGGAGTTGTTTGTTTCCCCTTTTTATTGGGATAAGGACCTTTGAACTTGTTAGGCCTTTTCTTGTTATTGAAGTTTGGTTTAGCCCCTACCACTTCAACATCACTTTTCCTATCAGCCTCTTCAAGACGAAGAGCGATATCAATGAGTTGATCAAAAGAAACTTCTAATTTTAGAAGTAATGGCTTGTTGAGATTTTTGTTTAAGCCGTAGATGAATCTCTGGTTCTTCTTCAATGGGGTGTTGATGTATTCAACCTCATATTTAGACAGTGACTCGAAGGATGCGACATAATCTGTCATAGAGGATTCACCTTGAACAAGGTCTATGAAACGTCGAGCCAATGTCGCTTTCTCTGCTTCTGGTACGAATTTTAATTCGAAGCGTTCCCGAAATTGCTCCCAGGTGAGATTCGCTTCATTAATTTTAGAAATAAGAAGTTCGTACCAATCCAATGCTCTCTCTTGGAGCATACTGGAGGCCACCTGAACACGGTGAAGATCGATAAGATTCATGCGAGAAAAGATTCGATCGCATGTTCTTAACCAAGCCCGGACTTCAATAATAGTTTCAGAACCTTTGAATGGTTTCCCACCCAAGTTGGTATAATCGTTGCACAAGCGTGCAAAATCCAGACTTAGGATGAGTAGTTTCCTAATTAGGGCCAGCTGCTTGAGCATTCTTTACTAAATCAAGTAGCTGCTGAGCGGTCATAAAAACTCCATCCTGGTCTAGACATTCTCTTCTTTAAGAAAGAGAGAAGAAGAAAAGTTATTCTCCAAATAAATATCAAGAAAATCTTGATAGGTAAAACAAGGATACATAAAAGGAAATAGGATGAATCGGTACGAAGACTCGAATTAAATCCTAAGGCAGAACTCCTAAGTTGGACTTAGGACGATGATCCTTGTTAAGTTATTCTACATTGTTCCGAAGTTTGGCTCTGATACCAAGCTGTGACGCCCCACCTCTATACCCACAATAGCCAAGAACACTACGGAGTAATGCTGTCAACTAGCATGGAGAATAAGGCTATTGAGGAGCGACCATCCGTGTAATTTCTTTGTGCGAGCACCGATATGTCAGATAGTATAGCATTCATTTCATTTAAGGAGGAAATCCGACATACTGATACAAACTCAAAGATATCACACAGTGGCTATATATAATCTTCGGAAACAAACATAGAAATAAACATAACACAAATCAGTCACATACATCCATATCACAAAGGCGGAAAAAGATATGAATAAATATATATAACACATGAGAGTGTACATCAGAGTAGTTGTCTGAAAGATCCACGATAATACAAAAGAATAGCTACAAGCTACACAAAAGGATAAGTATACATCACGGAGTCTATATCTCAAATGTATACAACAAAAACTACTAATCTAAGTAGTTAGCCAAAAGTCAGAGTAATCCCAGAAGAGAAGTCAAGCAGAAGCACTTGTAACATCTCGGTCTGACCCGAGTATTACTTATAAGAAAATAATAAACGGATCAGTCTAGCTATAAATTTCAGATGACATGATATAGGATAAAGGATATGGCATAGACATGTAATAACCATAATGGCATTCTACTATAAGTATGTAATTGAAAACCAACAAGAGATTAATCAATATCACAAGAATCTTCTCAAAGATAAAAATGGGGTATCATACCCTAAACTTGTATTCATAACAAGTCAATGACACACAAATTCACCAATGCACAAAAATTGATAAAACTTATCAATGGAAATCACGAAAATTGGTGAAGCACAAAATTCCAGAAATCAGAAGAAGGGGGGGAGGCCTATCACAAAACGGGAGTATGAAAACTCACCAACACGTGTAATACAAACGAGACGCTATCTCATGGTAGCTAACCATTAATTTTGAGCCGAAGCTCCACAAGAATGGTCCGAAGACCATGGGGCGCTACCCCACATATGTGATGTAGAAACATCACACAAACGGGGTTTAGTCTCCCTCGTAGACAAAGAGACATCACACAATTGCTAGTCTAAATCACAAAAATGATCGTCATGATCATCAAGAAGTGTCAATCACACCAAGCTAGTAAATATATGAGTTTAGCTTCATGTCCCATAACCACTTGCTTAACTTAAATATTTACGAACAAACTGTAGATCTTCACTAGAAAATTGTCACAAAAGGTTCAGTCGAACAAGTACAAGAATTAACCGATGAAGTAAACGCAAGCATTTCATACCACCTGTTTTACTAAGCCGTTTAATTAGATTTCTCATCCGAGTGAAGTAAAAGCTTGTATATACTAATAGATTGGAAAACGGTTTAGGAAAAGAGCTTTGTAATAAAATAGTGTTGAAATCGTTTGATGAAAGAGTTTTGATATTTACTACTAGTATTAAAACCTTCATATCTTTAAAGTGACAAGTCACAAAACGATTGTTGAAACAAATCAAATCACAAAAATTCACATTCGAAGACATGAGTAAAGTCCAAAGAAATCAATTCCAAAACCATCAAAGTAGGAATGCCCACGCGACCTAATCATGGCCGAGCTAAAGTGTAACGACCTAAAGAGGTAGCGACTTAAAGTAAAATAGGTCGAACGACCTAAGGATAGCATGCCGAGCGACTTAGGTGGGTGCGACCTTTCTTGGTGACATGGTCGAGCGACTTATCAAAGCAATAGGGCGAGCGGCCTATAGGTGATACGACCTAAGGTTCAAGCGACCTAAGGTGGTGAGGTCGAGCGACCTAATGGAAGTAAGGCCTAACGACCTAAAGAAAATAAGGTCTACGACCTAAAAGAAATAAGGTCTAACGACCTAAAGGAAATAAGGTCAAGCGACCTAGAGGAAGAGCGAGCTAAAGATTCAAGACAAAACGACCCCAGCGACTCTATGTGGCCGAGCGACCTAACGTAAAACAGGTCAAACAACCTAAAGCCTAGCGACCCAAAGCCAAGCGACCTAACACCGAGGTGCCGTTTCCAACAGAGGGAGCGACCTAACGACCTAAAGCCTAACGACCCACGACTTAGCGACCTAATTCCGAACGACTTAAGGGCGAACGAAATATGCAGGTCGAGTCTTAGAGGCAGTGCGACCTAAGCCAAGTAATTCACCCAAAAACGCTAGAAATTGGAGTTTTTCGCCAATCCAATCCAAACCAAATGCAAATGCATATGCTAAAGTGATAGGAATTCATTTCCAACAATCCAAGATAGTTATAGACAAGAATGTGAGATAAAAATCTCACCTTTTCATGGAAATTGATGGAGATGAAGCTTGAAAGCAAAGCAAGAACAATAACAAGCTTGAATCAATGTCTTCACTTGAATTTGGAGTAGATGTTAGATTAGCAATGAAGACTAAGGCTTTGGAGTTTTAATTTCTCATTCCCTCCTCCATTTTTGATGAAGCTTGAATGTTTAAGCAAATAGAATGAAGTTATGAAGAGAAGGAGGGGGTTGGGCTGAGTTAGTAAGGGGCAAAAGAGTTCAGCCCAAACCAAAGCCATAAGCGAAAAAGTGGCGAAAATTCCACTATCTCCAAACATATTAAAGTTTATACTTAAAAAGATCGCAAACGTCATTTTGAACTCAATGAAGGTGGTCTCGAGTCCTAATTTGACCGTATGCAAAAAGTAGCTTTTCGGACAAAAATCCGACTGACGATAAAATATTTAAATAAAATATTTAAATATAAAATCGATAAATATGCAGGTTGTTACACATTAAGAGATAGGGTAATGGAGTTCCCTAACATGAGTTGAGTTTATTATACATATGAGAGTGTATTTGTAATGGTTATAACCGTATACCTAAAGGTAACTACAACTATGAAAATTAAAACTTATATATGGTAACTTATACAAGTATGAATTATTAAAGTATAGTTCAATTAATGTATGGGTTAATGATGTTCATTCGTTACCCCTCATTAATTAGTTTAGCCGTGCTCGGCCAGTTGATAAGCATTGCTATCCCTTGTAGAATGATTTGACATGCTCAACCACTTTATGAGCAGTATTATCATTTGTAGATTTATTAGCTTAATATTGCTCAGCCAATTTAAGAGCATTGTCATCATTTGTTAGTTGATTGGTCATGCTCAGCCAACTTATGGGCATTGACTATTGTTTGTTGATTTTTGATTTGTATATGACCGGGTTATGACCAGTTTTACCTTCTATTGCATGGAGTGGGTAGACAATATTTGTAGATGCATTGAGGAGAACACCTTATGAATTAAGTTTCAGAGTTTGACTATGAGACTTCGATAATAATGTTGAGTTAAAAGTTAAATTTAATAAAAGATGTTTATTAAAATTTGAAGAAAGATAAGATATTTTGGAAATAAACATTTGTGAAAAGATTTTATATAAAAAGGTGATTTTATATAAGTATGTTTTATAAAATATGGTTTATATACGAATAGGATTTAAACTGATATTTTAAGAACTTAAATCCTTGTATCTTGGAAAAGGTTTTTCATGGTTTTGGTAGGATAATTGTAGTATTATTTCAAAGTAAATATTTGAGAATTGTTTTATGAAATTGAGATCATTGTACTTAATTACATTTACGAAGTATTTGATACCGGTTTGAAAATGCTTTTGGTTAAGCCCGTAAGGCATAATTTGTGTGTATTGAACTCATTTCTATCATCTGAAACTAATTTTGGTGATGGTTGCAATTTCATCAACATTCGTTTCTAGATTTTAAAGTGGGGGATGCTATGGGGTTGTTTTAGTAGGACAGATTTTGATTTAATCCCGAAAGTATGATTTATTATACAAAAGATATATGTATATATTATTATTTTGAATGATTTGAAATAAAACCCATAGTTTAGTTCTAAATTATTTCCTTAAAAGGAATTTGATATGAACTTTTTGGTGCAGAAAAGTTTTATATGTATACTATGAAGGGGGCCCAAGTAGTAGTGGCATAACCCGAAATAAATGAAGAAACCTTTTCATGTTTTCCTTTTTTTTTGGAAAAGTTTGTTTGACAAACAAGTGAAACTTTGTTAAGTTATTTTATGGACACACGTGGCCTATGCATTATAAAGTTATAGTTTGTGCATCGTGTTATGATATGTTTTTTGGTGGTTTTCATTTGTTAAAATGAAACAAAATTCCCGATGATTTTGGACATTCGGAAACTTCCTAACCATTATAGAACTTGAAGCTAAGTTTTTTTGTGAAAGCATAAAAGTTAAGTCTTTGTAATCCTTTAATTGAGAAGGCGGTAAGTTAAAACTATTTTTTAAATTGTTGAACATACTTGTTAAGTAAAACAAATTTGATGTTTTGTATGTACTCTTAGGATGTGGTAGAGTATTATGTTAATACCTTGGTTATTGATTTTGGTGATAACAACCTTGATAACAAACATATACAATCGTATAAAATATAGATACTAATGTTTTGCTAAATTATATAGTATACATTGTAGAATATTACACAGGTGTTGGATCAAAGACTATACGGTATGAAGACTCAAAAGATAAACATGAAGACTCATGAGTACAAAGACCAAGATATGAAGTCTCAAGATTATAATCTAGTTTATAGAGTCTTAGATTATATTATTAAAGTCCTGGATAGCAATTTTTGATCTCTATCTCTTACTTTATATTTTTAAACAAAATAAATTTTCATTACAAATTTCAAAATATTTTATAAAAAACTTTCAAAGTTCAAAATGTTTATAATCTATGTTCAAACTATATTACAAAGTATCAAAATTTTACAAAGTATAGGATTTTCAAAACATTTTAAAAGAAACAAAATTTCAAAACATACATGCATATGTCGACATATAGGCAGTTGGTATATCAACATACATGCCATCAATTGGTTTTCAAATTTTGAAATGAAGTGTCTACTTATAACTCTTCATGAATGGACACATCTGTTGATTTACTATACAAAGGGGGGTTCAAACGAATTTTTTGACAACTAATTACTTATTTTCTTCCCTCCTCTTACTCTCTTGAAAACTCCATCGAAAATATAACTTATTCTCTTCAAAATCACTTGGAATCAATTCATACTTCTTTATATTGATTCAATACTACTTTTTTACTATTTTGGAAACATTTCTCCCTCAATTCAAAGATCAAAATGCTGTCTAAGAGGCTATAGAATCCATTGTATCCAAAGTTCAAGAAATTGTCTTTGGAAAAACTGTCAACTCTATTTGTATTTGCTTGGGTGTATTTATAGCCCATTTAAATCAAGTGTATATGCTTAGTAGCCCGAATATCAAGTAGGTGTGCTTGTACCCATTCAAATTATGTGAGTCTATCCTAAGCTCAGAAACTCAAGAGGGTGTGTCTCATAGCCTTGAAATCGAGATTGTATTTGGGTTCGCCTTTTACCTGGTTAAAGATTGGCATTTGAAAAAAAAATTATACAAGCAATTGTATGGGATTTGATGTAGGAGAAATGCAAACCAGTATAAAATCACCGGTGTCATCTCTCTAACTCAATACTTTACTTTATTGCTTTTATTTTTATCTATGATTGTATCTATGATTGATTGTTGGTATATTTGGTATTGATAATCTATGATTTAATATTAATCTTGAGAGATATTTAAAAAGATTTACATAAGTTAGAAAACACTATTCACCCCCCCATTTAGTGTTTAATTAGCCTTAAGATCCATAATTCCCCAACTCACATTTGGCATTAGAGCACTAGGTTTTCAAAAACTAGTAATTTTTTTTGAAAAGTATAAGTAGCTAGTAATATTGTCAGCACTCTTTTAAAAAAAATTACGGAAAAATAATTTTTTGAAAACAATAAATTACTTTCAAATAAATTAGAAATTAATCATTTTGAAAAGTCACTTGATTTCCTGGAAAGGTATAATTTTGAATTGCAGGAATAAGTTTGTTAAATGGTCATTGGTGAACCGACACATGATATTCAAACATCACAAATCAAGAAGGACAAATGGATTCTGGACAATGGATGCTTAAGACATATGACAGGAAATTCGGAGATCTTGAAGGATATTGTCTACAAAGATGGTGGATCAGTTAATTATGGGGACAACTCAAAAGGATATTTGATTGGCATTGGCAATGTCGATAACTCTAAAACTCCTTCTATTTCAAATGTTTTGCTAGTTAGGAATATGAAATATAACCTTCTTAGTATTAGTCGATTATGTAATAAGGGTTTTAAAACTAAGTTTGAAAAAGATATTTGCCAAATCGAAGATAAAGATTCCAACATTATCTTTGAAGGTATTAGACAACATAACATTTATATTTTAAGTATGAAAGTGTCTAATGACAATTTGTGTCTTTTGGCTAAATCTAGTGACCCTTGAATTTGGCAAAAAGGATTTAGTCATTAGAATTTTAAATACCTATCTAAAATTGCCAAATATGAATTTGTTAGGGGTCTCCCTAAAATGAGTTTCAATGTCAACAATTTATGTGATGTTTGTCAACTAGGAAAACTTCATAAAATTTCTTTTAAATCAAAAGATATGATTTTTACTTTTCATCCTCTTGAATTTCTTCACCTAGATCTTTTTAGACCTTCGCAAATATGATCAGTCGATCTTAATAGATATGCCTTTGTAATTGTAGATGATTTTCTAGATATATATGGATAATTTTCTTCAAACTTAAAAGTGATGCCATTGAAATGTTTAAAAATTTTACTAAACAATTCAGAATCAAATGTCTACTAAAAATGAAACAATCAAGAGCGATCGCGGAGGAGAGTTTAAGAATGAAAATTTTGAAAATTTTTGTAGTAAGAAAGGGATTACACATAACTTTTCATTTCCAAGAACATCCGAACAAAATGGAGTGATTGAACGTAAACATAGAACTATACAAAAATGTGCTAGAACGATGTTAAATGATGGTGATTTACCTAAAAGATCTTGGGCTGAAGCAGTTGCTACATCATGTTATATTCTAAATTGAATTTTAATAGCACCTTTGACTAAGAAAACTCCATAAGAATTATTTTATAATAAAAAGCCTAAAGTATATTATTTTAGAGTTTTTAATAGTAAATGTTTGTATTAGATACAAAAGGTAATTCAGATAAATCTGTTGCTAAATCAGATAAAAGAATTTTTATTGTTTATACTGATAGAAGTAAAGCTTATAGAGTTTTCAACACCATAACTAAAACCATTGAAGAGACGTTACATGTTTCATTTGATGAGAATTTTAAAATCAATAACCTCACTTTTGCTGAAGAAGAAAATATTAATAAAACTAATGAAATTACAAATAATGAAATTACAAATAATGAAATCACTAATGACGTAAGTAATAATAAATCTAAAACTTTACACCTAAATAAAAGAAAAAATATTTGAAAGATCATCACATAGAAAATATTCTAGGAAACATAGAGTCTATTGTAAAAACAAGAAATCAATTAAATAAAAATAAGTAATTTATCTTTTGTCTCAGCTGTTGAACCTAAAAATCCAAAGGAAGGATCATGAGATGATTCATGGATTCTTGCTATGCAAGAGGAATTAAACCAGTTTACAAGAAATGATGTTTGGGAATTAGTCCCAAGGCCCAAAAATAAGTCCATAATAAGAACTAAATGAGTCTATAAAATAAAATGAATGAACAATGAGAAGTCATTAGAAATAAAACACGTTTAGTCGCTCAAGATTATAGTTAGGAGGAAGGTATATATTTTGATGAAACCTTTGCCCCTATAGCTAAATTAGAAGCTATTAGAATTCTTCTCATTTTTGCAAATCATAACAATTTTAAGTTATTTCAAATGGATTTTAAATTGTCATTTTAAATGGTTTTACTAAAGAAGATGTTTGTCTAGAACAAACCCCACTTTTTAAAGATGAAAAATTTTCAAATCACATTTATAAAGTAAAGAAAGCTTTATATGGTCTAAAATAAGCTCCTAGAGCATGGTATGATAGACTTAAATCTTATTCATAACCATCTAACTTTGAAGAGGGAAAAGTAGATAGTACTCTATTTATTAGAAGAAATAATAATGATATTTAACTTATAAAAATATATGTAGATGATATTATTTTTGGATCAACAAATGAACAATTAAATAAAGAATTTTTTGATATAATGAATAAAGAATTTCAATTGAGTCATATGGGATAACTAATCTTCTTCTTAGGGTTACAAATAATACAATTAGGTGATGGTATCTATATAAGTCCAGAAAAGTATACTAAGGATCTAATTAAGAATTCGGGATAGCAAATACTAGCGGTAAGCCAACTCCCATGGCAGCTAATGAGAAATTAAATAAGGAAGAAAATTCAAAAGATGTAGATCAAAAATTATATAAAGGTATGATAGGATCCTTACTCTATATAACTGCTAGTAGACTAGCTATAATGTATAGTGTACGTCTTCATGCAAGATATCAATCTCAACCTAAGGAAACTCATCAAAAATCTATAAAACAAATATTAAGATATGTAAACAACACACTAGATTATGAACTCTTTTATCTAAAGGAAGATTCCTTTGATTTATTTTCTTACTATGTTGGATGCAAATCAGATCGCAAAAGTACAAGTGGAACTTGCCGCTTTTTAGAACAGTCTATTGTTTCCTGGTTTGGTAAAAAGAAAAATTATGTGTCACTATCTATGGTAGAAGCGAAATATATCTTTGCTGCATTAGCATTTTCTCATGTTACCTATATCCACTAAACTTTAAAAGATTTTGGTTTAAATTTTACTAATTCACCAATATACTGTGATAACACTAGTGCAATAAATCTATCTAAAACCCAAACACATCATGCTAGGACCAAATATTTAGACATTAGACATCATTTTCTATGAGATAACGTAAATTAAGAAGTAATTTCACTTGAATTTATAGGTACTGAAAATCAAATGGTGAATATTTTAACAAAACCATTAACTCAAACATCTTTTATAAAATTTAGAAGAGAGTTAGGAATATGTTCTTTCTTTGAAATATAAATATAAC
This sequence comes from Allium fistulosum, assembly GCA_030737815.1. Taxonomy (NCBI): domain Eukaryota; kingdom Viridiplantae; phylum Streptophyta; class Magnoliopsida; order Asparagales; family Amaryllidaceae; genus Allium; species Allium fistulosum. Next base: position 933,653,954 of record CM060901.1, on the reverse strand, counting down.
AATATAATTTTTAAATTAAAAAAAATCAAATTTAACCTATATATGTCGACATACATTGCGAAAATTTGAAAACTATTTTCCCTCTAAAATTCAAAATTCAAAATGTGATTATATAACCACCAAATTTTGACTTCTTTCTCATTTCACTGTATCCTTCTTTCTGTAAATTTCAAATAAAATGAAAATAATGGATTCCACAAGTTCCAAACATCCAAGAGAAGAGAGCACCACCTTTTTCTTCGAATCCTCCACCCTAGGCCTCTTCCAAACTATCACAATGGCCAAAGTCATTAGAGTGAAAGATGATCTAAAGCATGTCCATAATATGGTTTTAGAAATAGAGGTCGTTGAACTACGGCTCCTGAAAGAATAAGAGAAGAAAGGGTGCATCCTTCGTAATCTCCAGAAGCATCTACTGGATAATGAAACCAATCCTATAGTAATCGAAGAAGAAACTCCTAATCTTGTCATTCACAACACCATGAATGTTGAAGAGGAAGAAGAGGAGGAGGAGAAGGAAGACATCGCTGAAGATAACGACGAAATCAAATGTATTGGCGAGGTTTGCTTCGATCGGGATGGAAATCTTATGGAACAAAAAGAAAGTTTTGTGTCCACTATCCCTTTTTCCCCATCCATAAGTCTCCCATAATCAAAATGATACGTTAAGTTGTACGTTTAAGTTTGGCTTGTCTAGGTTTGGTTTGTTGGTATTATTAGGATTTGGTTTGGTTTGGTCTGTTTAAGTGTATATGCTTGGATTGATAAATTGATTTGATAGTTTGATTTTAATAAAGATTGTCTTATCTTATTTAAAGTCTCAATATATTAATCATCATATTATATTACATCATGTTTAGTATGCCTCGATTATTTTAATCCTTAATTATTAACTCTATAGTTTCTAAGTATTTTATTTAGGGGGGGTTTATTTATCACCTTTTTTCTTGTGACGAAGAGGGAGAAAAGGTATAAAATATACACATGAATATATCAAGAGGGAGTTATGTAACTCGGGGGGACGGAGGGGTACATCATATTTTATATACATGAATATTTAATAGTTGTCATCATAAAAAAGTTGGAGAATGTTAATACCTCGGTTGTTGATTTTGACGATAACAACCTCGATAACAAACATAAACAATCATATAAAATGTAGATATTAATGTTTTTCCAAGTTATATAGTATATAGCATAAAATATTATATAGGAGTTGAATCAAAGACTGTAAAGTATAGACATGAAGACTCATGAGTACAAAGACCAAGTTATGAAGATCTCAAGATTATAATTTAGTGTGTAGAGTTATAGCTTATATTGTTAAAGTCTTTAATAGTAATTTTTGATCTCTATCTCCTATTTTCTATCTGTTATATTTAAAAAAAATCAACATATATTTCAAAATATTTTATAAAAGTTTTTCAAAGTGCAAAATGTTTATAATCTATGTTCAAATAAATTTACAAAGTATCAAATAATTTTACAAAGTACAAGATTTTTCAAAACATTTTAAAAAAAACAAGTTTTCAAAATATACATGCATATGTTGACATTTAGGCAAATGGTATGTTGACATACATGCGACCAATTGTTTTTCCAAATTTTGGAATGAAGTGTCTATCCGTCGTAACTCTTCATGAATGGACATGTCTGTTGATTTACTATATAAAAGAGAGTTCAAACGAATTTTTTGACAACTAATTACTTATTTTCTTTTCTCATCTTGCTCTCTTGAAAACTCCTTGAAAATATACTCTATTCTCTTCAAATTCACTTAGAATCAATTCATGCTTCATTGTATTGATTTAGTATTACTTTTTTTCTATTTTGGATACCTCTCTCTCTCTCTCAATTCAAAGATTAAATTGTTGTCCAAAAGGCTATAGGATCCATTATATCCAAACTTCAAGAAAATCTTTGAAAAAACTATCAACTCTATTTGTATTTGCTTGGGTGTGCTTATAGCCTATTCAAATCAAGTGGTTGTGCTTAGTAGCCCATAAATATAGTGGATGTGCTTGTAGCCCGTTCAAATTAAGCGAGCCTACCCTGAGCTTGGAAATTCAGAAGGGTGTGTCTCATAGCCTCAAAATGGAGATTGTATTTGAGTTTTCCTTCTGCCTGGTTAAAGATTGACATTTGAAAAGAAATCTTTAGAAGCAATTATTCGGAACTAGATGTAGGAGAAATCTGAACCAGTATAAAATCCATGGTGTAATCTCTCTAACTCTCTACTTTACCTTATTGCTTTTATTTTTATCTATGATTGATTGTTGGTATATTTCTGTGTTGATAATTTGTGATTTAATATAATCTTAAAAGAAATCTAAAAAGATTTACATAAGTTAGAAAACACTATTCACCCCCCTTTTAATGTTTAATTAGCCTTAAGATCCATAATTCTGCAACCCACATAGTATATGAGTAATAAAATAAAGCAAGTTTTCATGAAATGTGTTATAAATGAAGTTATAAGATGTTTGATAACTTGAAGTTATAACTTATGAAATGATGCATAAATGATTTTAGTATTGAACAGATATACTATTAGGGTAAATGAATGTGGTCAAAAATATATTGGTATTGTTAAGAAACCAATAGGATAAGTATGTAAGTTGTACCTAGATCATTTTATTCGCATCACTATTCTTGATCTAGTATTCGAATACATGGTTTTGAGGTGAATTACACTAGTCCGAACAAGGATTTTTCACTCGATTCTCGATGGCAAACACTAGATATGGATTCAAGATATGATCCGAATGTTTTCTATCATAGATATGACTATGTAAGAAGAACAAAAATTTCTAATCAGGGAACCAAAAGGAAATCTACACCAGAGAGGTCAATTGATCTATACTAGTTTGAAAGTGAAATTTATGTGATCAAGCAAGTGATTAGGATGGATACTGCGTAAGGATGATCCATGCACATCGTATGGGCATTAGCATATGCATGCTATGTTTTTTTGTCTTATGGAGAGTTTAGGTGATGACTCTTCGATTTTCCTTGAGGTAGCATGAATGAACGAAGAATTAATAACCTAAGGCTATTAAACATAAGGTGCGCTTAGTTGATTGTTTATCATCATTGTGCGATGAGGGCTTTTGTGAACCTCGACAATTTAAGAGCTATGTTTGCTAGTAATTTTGAATACCATTAAGTATTGCTATGTGTTTGGATCTTTGGTTGCTTGTGTTGGGATTTCGAGGATGAAATATTCTTAAAGGGGGAGAATGTAACGATCTTGAATTTCGAACACTTCGTATTTAAATATCTGAATTATTTAAATGATTAAATCTTGGATCAAATGCTATAAATGTGATTTAATAACCTTATCAACCCATATTTAAATTATAACTAATGATGGTAAAATTGTTTGGAAAAATGTTTATAAAAATACATTTAAAGGAATATCGATAATGTGACTGAAAATTGTTTTATCGATAAACAGATTTTTACTCGTCAAAAGTTGTTCAGATTTTTTTATATACACTTATTTCATTATGATAACATTAATATAAAACAATTTTTTTCCATTTGTGGGAAATATATTTTTTGATGATGTCATGGGTGATGTTATAGAAGATATTTTGAAAATTAGTTTTTATGGAAAGTCTTAAGTATTAAGTAAATAAAATAAGGTGTATAGTTCGCATGTGAGAGGGAGTCTCCATTTTGACCTTTGATGGTAGAAGGTGGTAATGACCTTTTGTTCAAACATATAAAATCACCCTTAAGGATTTCACTAATCACTTTTTCCAAATTAAGAAAATTGTGGAAGTGGATTAGCATTAATCCACTTTGTTCTTCACTAACTTTCTCTAGTTAACTAAAATCATTTCCAAACTCCACCACAATTTCACTGAAACCTTAGAGAACATTAGGAAGAATGGATCTAAAGTAAAACTAGAAGAAAGATGAGGAAAAGGTGGGAACTTGTTTCGGTAGTGAGCAAGAAAGGAGGATGGGAGCATGGTCTTCTGATTTTGGAGCTAAAGATGGTGAATTCAGGCTTTTGGTGATGGTAGGAAGTGGTTCCTTGATTATTTTGCGTTTGAGCTTGTTGTAGGAATGGATTTTGGTGAGTTATCTCACTGTTTTGTATGTATAAATCGTGTATATATGTTGTGTGATTGAAATATAAAGTTAAAGTGACATTAACTAATTAAAGTTATAAACTTTGGACCTCTCTTGCTTTTCAAAGACAATGATAAATTTATATTGTATAGCATCACATCTATTGCCCTCTTAAAAAATTGGTGTGGACTTGACTTGATGTCTAAATGGTTGGTGGACTTTTATGTTGAATTGAAATATGTTTGGAAGTGTTTGAAGCGAGAATAGTCACTATACAAGTGTAACATCCCACCTTTTTGTACGCTTAAGCAGACACACGTGCCAACTTAAACCATATAGACAGGCGGATTATTATGGGGTAAATAAGAAAAAGTGGAGAAATAAAAGAAATAAAATAGAATTATGCAGTGGAACGCTAAAATATAATAATCAAATAACAGTTCATGAAGCTGTTTTACAAAACATTTGATTATACTTATACAATACATATCAGAGTTACACATACTAGAGAATGATAATTAATGCAGCGGAATACAATGGTGTAGTGGAATATAATAAATAGTAGTAATAAAATCTTCGTCTTCGTCCTCCAGACATAGGGCCTTCAAATCCTAAAATGCTCAGGCTGACCCGAGCGAATTGAAAAGACAAAACACTCGAGTCAGAACTAAAAAAATCTTATGTAAGTTAAACCAATGAAATAAATATGAGTGTAAACGGCGTCAGAGATGTTTACTGGGTTTGACATCTCATATTCAGTGTCTAACATAAGTGCAGTAACTTATGAAATGTTCGGGATTCACATCTCTTAAGGATCCGTTAAACTATCTACTATGTAGTAATATTCGCTATTATAATAATGTCTAATCATAAAATAAACATACTTTTAAATAGCATTAAGGCTTTACATTTTCCACCTTAATACGTAATAGTCCCAGTAGTCTATCCAGTATTAACATACTCCCAAATAGGGGCTACCCTCGATACTCCACAGGCTACGGGAGAAATCACAACTCGTAGTAAAGCTCGATATGGTAGGTGACACGGCACACAAGGCAATGCCAGGGTAGATATACCAATTACGCATCCGGACTGGTGGTGACGCATAGCAGCCACTACCGCCCACCTCGAACAACACTCCCAAATCAAGGGTGCGAACCAAAACAATCACAAGTAATAGAATAGTATCGAAGAAGTGTGTCCGATCAGAGGTGCTACCTCCTTGGTCCGTCGATCGCTCCTGTTTTAGTCACCTTATGCCAACTCACAGGAGTTGGGTCCACGTATATACCTTAGGATCGTCGCCACCATCCTACTTCATTCTGGAAACTCCACCGCGTACATAGTTATCAAAGTGGTTTTCGGTATCGATAGAGAGTATGTCCATATCCGATCCCGGTCTCTTTAACAACCAATCGTTATTATAACACCGTGGTCATTTAAAAATATATATACTTTTAAAAACACAATCATTGCCCTTTCAAAACATATTCTTTATTTCAAAATAGTATATACTTCAAAACCCAAAATATTATTGCCAATTCAAACCATATCCATTACTTCAAAATAGTATATACTTTAAAACCAAAATATTAATTCTATTTCAAACCCAAATTATCAATGTATTATTTCCATTTCAAAACCCAATTCAATAATATATCATTTCCATTTCCAAAACAATTCAATAATATATTATTTAAATAAAACCCAATTTCCAATCACTAATCTTTCTTTAATTTAGATAACTTGAAATATTCTCTTAAGTCATCTTAAACCCAAACCACATTTTGAAGTCATATTCTAAATTTTCAATTTCAATAGGTTTCCAATCAATATATTCACAGATAATTCTTAAATAAATTCTATTTCAAATAAATTCATTTTTCAAACCATATTACTTTCAAAGTTATAACAGTTTCGAAAACCGATACTTTGAAAACAATAATACCTTAATTTCAATAAAACATTTCAATTTTGATATATTTCAAGTCTTTAAATATTCCAAAATTCCCAACCAAATTTGATAATCTTATATATACCTTAATTCAATTTACTATTATTTAGTTTAGAAATATTTACTTAATAAATTCAATATCACTTAAATAAAGCTCAAACTTAAAATATTCGTAAATCAAACTTAAAACATCGTCAAGTTATACAGAGCTTAAATTTTAGAATTTAACTATATATAAAATAATATTTATATAATATCAAAATTAGTATTTATATAAACCCTTATTTTCCAAAAACCCATAGAAATCATTCCAAATATATATATATATATATATATATATACCGACGATGTCTGTATATGATTTTCTATCCTATGGTCAAGTGATACGGATATTTATCATTTCAATCCGCAATTTAAAAATAAAAAAAACGGTTATATATCATTTCAAACCGCAATCCCGAATGAAATAAAATGCATAACAACTTGCAGTTTATAACAATATAAATACAACATCCATTCATCCAATATCAACCATCAACCATTTATCACAATCATCATCCAATTCAACAATAACATCAATACAGAACAGAAAATAAATAACAGGTATTTACTGGCAGTTTATATTCAAAAATAAGTTATATAACAATTTAACTGGCAGTTTAAATGCAATAATAAATCAAATAATAATTTAACTGGCAGTTTAAATGCAATAATAAATTAAATAACAATTTAATCCAATAAATTCAATTTAACTGAGATGATGATTAAAAATATGCCAAACAGTCATAAATAAACTTTTAATCACATCAATAATTTATTTAACGCACATAAGAAATTTTAGTAGTTGTGAGTGGGTTAAAACACTCACCTTTTGAATTTAAATTGAATTTAAATTCAATCTAAACCCAAAAATTTGAACAGTCTCCAAATTCATCCAAACTTGCGTTAAAGTGTCCGGAATTTCGATACGATCCCAGCAAAACAAACCGCATCCAAATCCGAGTCCGTATGCAAAAGTTATGATAATTTGAAGATTGGAAAATTCTAGTCTTGGGTCGACTTCGGGTTCAACTTCGGTCCGTAGCCTCAAATCCCCGGTGCTTGCTCTGAGTTTTTTGCCAAAATGACCCGGAGACCCGAGTCATTTTCTTTCTAACCCGAAGTATCTCCAGGGTTTTTGCCTCTGAAACCCGAAGCGCGACTCGTGTTGCAAATTTGCAATTTTTTTTGTTTTTTTTTGTTTTTTTGAAATTAGATTTTGGAATTTGAGAATTAGGTTTTGTCTGCCATTGGAATGAGGAGCTAAGAAGGAGATGTATGTACAGACAAATGACAATGAGGAACAATTAGGGTTTATAACGAGGTATTTATAGACAAAGCAGAAAATAGAGTAGATGGACAAGATTGATTTGAGTTTTGAACGTAATTGACCCGAAAAGTCCGTTTCGATTTCGGAACGGAAATGGGTCAACCCATATATCAAAATATATGTTTTCAAATATTTTAAAATCAATGGAACATGTTTCAAGTCCAAATTCCATCGTATGAAGAAGTTATGCAAAAATCAAGTTATTTCAAATTGATTTCAATTAATTTCAATTAAATTGATTTCAAGGCGTTTCAAGCCTGTACGATCAAACGACAAGTCCGATCGTTCTGAAACTTGAAATCCTACAATAACTCACCATTACGGATCCGATGAAACTAGTTTCGTTGTAACAACCCGGTTTTTCGCGTCAGTTTATAAATGACGATTAAATCATTGTTAATTGCTAATGTAGATTTTAATCGAGTCGGAATCCTTTTTGTAAAAGTTTGTTATCGTCACTAGACGATTGAAATTGATAACAAATTTCTATCCGCAATTTTGATCGAATTGAAATTCTTTTTTAAGTTGTAAAATTCTTTAATAAATGTTTGGGTAAATGTTGAAGAGCTTTAAATTATAATCTCGGCCCATATTTATTTGGAATGCCGTGATAATATCAGAGAAACCCGTTCCCCTTTCATGTTTTCATTCGAACCCTAAACGAAGAAATAAAATGGCAGCCTCAAATCCATTTCCAGTCGTTCCAAGCCCTTAGCAAACATTTGAAAAGAAAATGGCGGCTCGATTCCTTCGCTCCTACTCGTTCGTTCTCTCGGCAGACTTAGGGCATGGAAGAAATCGAAGAGAGTGGCTGCTAGGGTTAACTTCGTTCGTGTTTCTCGAATCGCTATGGCTCTCGGCTGCCTCGATTAGGCAAAGGTGAGTGATCTTCTTCACTCACATTCTAATTCTCTCTTAGTATAGTGTTTCGGCCATTCATTTGTGTTTCGTTGTTGATGATTTCGTTGATTTCTGTCGTTGTTGATTTTTGTTCGATTTTGGCCATACGGTTCAGTGCCTTGAGAAGTATTGTTAACCTAGTTTGATTTTGTTAACACTGTTGTTGCTTGCTCATGTCGGTTTCACGAATTTCTGATCACCTTGGCTTCACATTTCTGGCATGTGAACTTGAATTTGCGACTTCGGCATTACTGTGAATTTGATTTCGGTCACTCTGATTTAGCTTTGGAATTCTGGCTTTTGGGTTTGCAGTAGCCTTTTTATTGAAGTTTTCTTGAGTGATTTTCAGTTCTCACGCATCTCTAATTCATTTTGCAATCCCTGAATTCGTTAATTGATTTACTTGGCAGTTCGACTTGTTCGACTACTTGCTGCTTTGGCCTTTATGCCTTTACTACCATGTCTACGTGATAGTGTACGACCATGACTTTATCCATCTTTGATTTATATTACACTCGACTTTGCATTAGCTTTGAGACTTTTTGTATACAGTTGCACTTGGGAACACTGATTCATCGAAGTGCATTCCTTGAGTTTCACCGAGCTTTGACATTGAGTGCTTCATCCCTTACCTGTAGTTGTGTTACCTCTGTCTAATTCCCTCTGGTTTCTTTAGTATTGTTGTAGACTGTTACTCTGACCACCTTTGTTTTAGCCTTGATCTCGAGCTCTTTGTCATGTGCACACTGTATCTACTTCTAACCTTTGAGCAAGTTCACGTTGCCTTCATTCACTGTTTGCATTCGACTTGATGGTGTTCTTCACTGTTTGCATCACAGCTTTGACATTCGTTTACTGTATATATCACCTGACTTTGATCATCTCTGCAGTTTTGTACACTGATTAGTTGAGCATGATAGTTTCTGGTGCCTTCACTGTTTCATGTTATCACTTGAGTACATTATAGTCTTCATTGCACTTGATAATGATGTTGAACTTGGATGATCATTTCTGTAGTCACTGCACTGTGTTTTGGTGACATTTGTGTTGGTTCACTTGGTAGCCTTTGTTGTTGTCCAGTTTGTACTTGTCTTGTTGATGTTGCACATTCACCTGCTAGCCGAGCTTGCATGTTGCCTTCATAGTTTAATCACTGAGTTCTTCCCTGTTGATCTGTAGCTTCACTATGAGATAAGACTTGAGTTTTTCTGGCCCCTGTGAACTTTGTCTCTGGCCATCTATTCTTTGTTACACTTGTAGCTGTTGTGTTCACCTGATCACTTCCAGTTGTACTGCTATTTGAATTGCAGTGCTTCATGTTGTAGCTTCTCTTGTATCTCTTGTGATATCTGTTGAGTCTGTTTTGCTGTCCAGTTGCACTGACACTTGTGATATTTGTATCAACTCGAATTGTTTACTTGATCCACTTGAGCATCTTTTTCATCTGGTCTGATGATATTTGTATTACCATATTTCTGTTGTAACTCTTGTAGTCTGACTTGAACATAGTCTTGTACTTGTTCACTATAGCTGCACTTGAGTTGTTTACTGGATCCACTGTCACTTTGCCATTTCTTTGCTCTATTAGAACATTTGCACTGTTCGAACATGTATAGTTGCTGTTGCTTGAGACTGTCATCCACTTGCATTGCTGAGTAGTCTTTTATGTTTGTTGTACATATGAAATTTATTTATATGTATACTAAACATTCCTTCTCAGTGACATTCCACTTGCATTCTTATGCTTAAATGATTTAGTCGTTGCTGTGGCCTTATTTGGGTACACATACTCGTTATCTCTGGATGGCATCCCTTTGATGTAGATTCATGTTGCCATCTCAGTTTGCTTTCACCACTTTGTACTGTGGTTTCTCTGACCAATCTGGGTTGGATATTTTGATTTTCGACTTATTAATTGCTGTTAATACTTGGAGTTGTGGCGACTTTATATTCTGTTGTGGCGAGGCAGTGTATGCGTGCGTGTACTGCAGCCACACAGAATTGACAGATTTTAATTGATATGTCTTTCATTCTTAATTCATTGACCTATTGCGTAATTCGTAGGCTGTTTGGGCAAGGCAGTACACGTTAGCGTGTACTGCAGCCAATTAGCATTGATGTTTTTAAATTGGCATTTATTGTTTAAACTGCTTTGGATTTCTGTTTTGTGGATTAACACTGTTTAGTGTTATATCTGCCGTTATCCGGTTCTCTTATCGAGAAGTTGGGTATACGAGATTTCTATGACTGTTGTCTATTTGATATTGGATTATTATTGCTTCTGTGTATTAATAACTGAGTTTGAATTAGACTGATCCGGGTATTATTTTCTTTTGAATGTAATACTCGGGTCAGACCGAGTATTTACAGGTAGTAGATTTTTAGCTTTGGGTTGCTGCTAGAGCTATGAAGACTTTTTATATCATCTGAAGTGGTCTTCGTCGTGTGGTAGTAGTCAGTGTGTCTGTTTTAAGATGATAATGTATTCATGTATGTTAGTCGATAATGTACGTGTATATATAACTTCTTGAGTCGACAGTTGTAGTTGTATCATTTGTATTGTGTCAAATGTATTGTAACTGATATCAGTTATTGTATATATGAGACTTTTCGTTCCATCTGTATTCCGCATTTATGTTATCTGTGTTATTTTTATATCTATTGTCCTAAACCATTATAGCCACTGTGTAGCAGCTTTGAGTTTGTATCGGTATGTCGGATTTCCTCTAAAAGATGAAATGCAATGTTTTATTATCTGACATATCGGTGCTCGCCCAAAGCAATTACATAGATGGTCGCTCCTCAACAGCCTTATTCTCCGTGCTAGTTGACAGCACTACACCGTAGTGTTCTTGGCTAGCGTGGGTATAGAGGTGGGGCGTCACAGCTTGGTATCAGAGCCTGGGGTTTAGGACAATTATAAAACATAACTTAGATGGAGCATGTGTTACAACTATTTGTCGATGTTTTATCTCTCATCTTTACATATGATTATTTTTGACTGTTAGGTATGAATTCCTAACGCTTATTCTTGTGTTTTCGGCTTTGAATTGATTTAGCCGATGTTGATTTTGTTTTAATTTGGCAAATTAAAGCCATTCTGACTTTTGGACTTTGTTCCACTTTTGTTCTATGCTATGAGTGTCATTGTGTACCTGTTACACTGTGATGAAAAATAGCTGGACCAGTTGCAAATTGAGTGATTTTGATTTCTCATTCACATCTAGTTTGAATCTCAGCGATTTTGAACTTGATATTTTGTGTTTTCCTCATCTTGAATTCCATTCGACTTCGGTCATTTTGTTTTTTGAGAAATTGCTAATTTCTTGATTTTGAAGACTCTGATTTTGTTTGCCGTTGGATTCTTTGATGATATTGATTCATTTTGTACTCGACAGTGAGCATTAATTGTTGACTTCGACATTGACTTGATTCTTACTTTTGTTGAAGTCATTTATGCATTTCTGCTCGTTTTGCTTTGTTTTTCCAGTTGATAATCGATTCTTCTTTTCTAATTAGTTGTTATCACCTTTGTCGATTTTGATAACTTCTATTTCTGGAATTTTTGGGTATTCCTACTTTGATGAATTTGGAATCGAATTCTTTGGATTTTATTCACGTCTTCGAATGTGAAATTTTGTGAATTGACTTGGTTTCCAAATTTAATCGATTCTTGATTATTTCCCCGATTTGTTGCTATCATTGATTAGCAACTTTGATGACATTTTCTTCGGGATTTTTGTGAACATACTTTCTGATGGATTCGGTAACGATTTCTTTGGATTCCATTCACATCTTCGTATGTGAATTCTTGTAATTGATTGTTTCTACAATCATTTTTGTGATTTGTCACTTTAAAAATATAAAGGTTTTCTATATTAGTAGTAAATATTAAAATCCTTTTCTCCAAACGATTTCAAAAACTATTTTATAACAAAGCTCTTTTCCTAAATCATTTTCCAATCTATTAGTATATACAAGCCTTTATTTCACTCGTATGAGAAATTGAATTAAACGGCCTAGTAAAACAAGTGGTATGAAACGCTTGCGTTTACTTCGTCGGTTAACTCCTGGACTTGTTCGATTGAACCCTTTGTGACAATTTTCTAGTGAAAATTTACAGCTTGTTTGTAAATATTTAAGTTAAGCAAGTGGTTATGGGACATGAAGCTAAACTCATATATTTACTAGCTTGGTGTGATTGACACTTCCTTATGATCATGACGATCATTTTTGTGATTTAGACTAGCGATTGAGCGATGTCTCTTTGTCTGCGTGGGAGACTATACCCCGTTTATGTGATGTTTCACCATCACATATCTAGGGTAGCACCCTACGGTCTTCGGGCCATTCCTGTGTGAAAATTTAATGGATAGCTTCCATGAGATAGCTTCTCGTCATGTGTTTACACGTAGGTGAGTTTTCATGCTCCCATTCATGTGTTAGGCCTTTTCCCCTTTTTATAATTTAGACTAGCGATTGTGCGAAGTCTCTTTGTCTGCGTGGGAGACTATACCCCGTTTATGTGATGTTTCGCCATCACATATGTAGGGTAGCACCCTACGGTCTTCGGGCCATTCCTGTGTGATACGCGTAGGTGAGTTTTCATGCTCCCATTCATGTGTTAGGCCTCCCCCCCTATTTATGTGTTTTCTGGATTTCTTGTGATGATTTCTAGAATTTGTGCTTCACCAATTTTCGTGATTTCTATTGACAAGTTTTGTCAATTTTTGTGTATTGGTGAATTCATGTGTTATTAACTTGTTATGAATACAAGTTTAGGGTATGATTGCGCTTTCTATCTTTGAGAAGATTCTTGTGACATTTTTGATGAATGAAAATTCATTTGGTATTATATTTCGATGCTAGTTATTTTGATGAGATTTTGATGTGTTAACTTCAGTAACCGTCAATTTTGAAATGGATTTACAAGCGGTTCTCCCGCAATACTGATATTACTAATTTAATCACGTATTTTCAAAATTCCTATTTTTAAAAAAAGTTGTTTCAAAATATAAATTAAAATTGTTTTCAAAATTATTACAGTTTGCATTTTCAATAGAATGAGGAAGCGATTTAAACGTTTCAGCAAAATCGAGGACTATGACCCCTTTCTTTTACTGGTTCGCTTAATTCCGGACTTGTCCGTTTGAGAATGTGAAATGTTATTTTTAAAACACACAATCCTGCACTTTCAAGGAAACGATAAAGAGATTTAAACGATTTAGCAAAAGTACGGAGTATGGAACCATACTTTTACTACTTCGATTAATTCCGGACTCGTTAATTGAATATTTATGACTTCTGATTTATCGTTTTTGATAATCAGATATTTGTGAAATTTGATTATCATTTGTGATAATTAAATATTTTCCGATTTAATTATCGTTTGAGATAATTAAATATTTTTTGATTTGATTAATCGAATATTTGTGTTTCTGATTATCGTTTTTGATAATCAGATATTTGTGAAATTTAATTATCGTTTGAGATAATTAAATATTTTTCGATTTGATTAATCGAATATTTGTGTTTCTGATTATCGTTTTTGATAATCAGATATTTGTGAAATTTGATTATCGTTTGAGATAATTAAATATTTTTCGATTTGATTAATCGAATATTTGTGTTTCTGATTATCGTTTTTGATAATCAGATATTTGTGAAATTTGATTATCGTTTGAGATAATTAAATATTTTTCGATTTGATAATCGAATATTTGTGATTTCTGATTATCGTTTTTGATAATCAGATATTTGTGAAATTTGATTATCGTTTGAGATAATTAAATATTTTTCGATTTGATTAATCGAATGTTTGTGTTTCTGATTATCGTTTTTGATAATCAGATATTTGTGAAATTTGATTATCATTTTTGATAGTTAAACCTATTTGCAATTTGAAAATTCGATTATCGTTTTTGATGATTGAATATTTGCGATTTTGAGATTTGAGCTTCGTCTTTTTCTCTGACGATTCAGGTGAGTAATTTGATTTACTCACATTCAATTCATGCAGTACGTGAATTCTGCTCTGTTTTTCCTTTTCTTTAAAATGCTGGAACTCGATTGATTCTCCCTTTTGATAGTCGTCTGATTTTGATTCCTTGATCCCCACGATTGTTGATTCTTTTGACTTGAAGCAGTCGAACCTTTTTGATTCTATATCTGATACTTCCATAATTCCATTTCTTCCCTGTTGACATTTGCTTTGCTTATACATTCGACATTGCCATGCTCTTTTGGTTGTTACCTTTTATCCATTTATTCCCTATGATTGCGTGGACGCAATTTCTTTAAGGAGGGGAGTCTGTAACAACCCGGTTTTTCGCGTCAGTTTATAAATGACGATTAAATCATTGTTAATTGCTAATGTAGATTTTAATCGAGTCGGAATCCTTTTTGTAAAAGTTTGTTATCGTCACTAGACGATTGAAATTGATAACAAATTTCTATCCGCAATTTTGATCGAATTGAAATTCTTTTTAAGTTGTAAAATTCTTTAATAAATGTTTGGGTAAATGTTGAAGAGCTTTAACTTATAATCTCGGCCCACATTTATTTGGAATGCCGTGATAATATCAGAGAAACCCGTTCCCCTTTCATGTTTTCATTCGAACCCTAAACGAAGAAATAAAATGGCAGCCTCAAATCCATTTCCAGTCGTTCCAAGCCCTTAGCAAACATTTGAAAAGAAAATGGTGGCTCGATTCCTTCGCTCCTACTCGTTCGTTCTCCCGGCAGACTTAGGGCATGGAAGAAATCGAAGAGAGTGGCTGCTAGGGTTAACTTCGTTCGTGTTTCTCGAATCGCTATGGCTCTCGGCTGCCTCGATTAGACAAAGGTGAGTGATCTTCTTCACTCACATTCTAATTCTCTCTTAGTATAGTGTTTCGGCCATTCATTTGTGTTTCGTTGTTGATGATTTCGTTGATTTCTGTCGTTGTTGATTTTTGTTCGATTTTGGCCATACGGTTCAGTGCCTTGAGAAGTATTGTTAACCTAGTTTGATTTTGTTAACACTGTTGTTGCTTGCTCATGTCGGTTTCATGAATTTCTGATCACCTTGGCTTCACATTTCTGGCATGTGAACTTGAATTTGCGACTTCGGCATTACTGTGAATTTGATTTCGGTCACTCTGATTTAGCTTTGGAATTCTGGCTTTTGGGTTTGCAGTAGCCTTTTTATTGAAGTTTACTTGAGTGATTTTCAGTTCTCACGCATCTCTAATTCATTTTGCAATCCCTGAATTCGTTAATTGATTTACTTGGCAGTTCGACTTGTTCGACTACTTGCTGCTTTGGCCTTTATGCCTTTACTGCCATGTCTACGTGATAGTGTACGACCATGACTTTATCCATCTTTGATTTATATTACACTCGACTTTGCATTAGCTTTGAGACTTTTTGTATACAGTTGTACTTGGGAACACTGATTCATCGAAGTGCATTCCTTGAGTTTCACTGAGCTTTGACATTGAGTGCTTCATCCCTTACCTGTAGTTGTGTTACCTCTGTCTAATTCCCTCTGGTTTCTTTAGTATTGTTGTAGACTGTTACTCTGACCACCTTTGTTTTAGCCTTGATCTCCAGCTCTTTGTCATGTGCACACTGTATCTACTTCTGACCTTTGAGCAAGTTCACGTTGCCTTCATTCACTGTTTGCATTCGACTTGATGGTGTTCTTCACTGTTTGCATCACAGCTTTGACATTCGTTTACTGTATATATCATCTGACTTTGATCATCTCTGCAGTTTTGTACACTGATTAGTTGAGCATGATAGTTTCTGGTGCCTTCACTGTTTCATGTTATCACTTGAGTACATTATAGTCTTCATTGCACTTGATAATGATGTTGAACTTGGATGATCATTTCTGTAGTCACTGCACTGTGTTTTGGTGACATTTGTGTTGGTTCACTTGGTAGCCTTTGTTGTTGTCCAGTTTGTACTTGTCTTGTTGATGTTGCACATTCACCTGCTAGCCGAGCTTGCATGTTGCCTTCATAGTTTAATCACTGAGTTCTTCCCTGTTGATCTGTAGCTTCACTATGAGATAAGACTTGAGTTTTTCTGGCCCCTGTGAACTTTGTCTCTGGCCATCTATTCTTTGTTACACTTGTAGCTGTTGTGTTCACCTGATCACTTCCAGTTGTACTGCTATTTGAATTGCAGTGCTTCATGTTGTAGCTTCTCTTGTATCTCTTGTGATATCTGTTGAGTCTGTTTTGCTGTCCAGTTGCACTGACACTTGTGATATTTGTATCAACTCGAATTGTTTACTTGATCCACTTGAGCATCTTTTTCATCTGGTCTGATGATATTTGTATTACCATATTTCTGTTGTAACTCTTGTAGTCTGACTTGAACATAGTCTTGTACTTGTTCACTATAGCTGCACTTGAGTTGTTTACTGGATCCACTGTCACTTTGCCATTTCTTTGCTCTATTAGAACATTTGCACTGTTCGAACATGTATAGTTGCTGTTGCTTGAGACTGTCATCCACTTGCATTGCTGAGTAGTCTTTTATGTTTGTTGTACATATGAAATTTATTTATATGTATACTAAACATTCCTTCTCAGTGACATTCCACTTGCATTCTTATGCTTAAATGATTTAGTCGTTGCTGTGGCCTTATTTGGGTACACATACTCGTTATCTCTGGATGGCATCCCTTTGATGTAGATTCATGTTGCCATCTCAGTTTGCTTTCACCACTTTGTACTGTGGTTTCTCTGACCAATCTGGGTTGGATATTTTGATTTTCGACTTATTAATTGCTGTTAATACTTGGAGTTGTGGCGACTTTATATTCTGTTGTGGCGAGGCAGTGTATGCGTGCGTGTACTGCAGCCACACAGAATTGACAGATTTTAATTGATATGTCTTTCATTCTTAATTCATTGACCTATTGCGTAATTCGTAGGCTGTTTGGGCAAGGCAGTACACGTTAGCGTGTACTGCAGCCAATTAGCATTGATGTTTTTAAATTGGCATTTATTGTTTAAACTGCTTTGGATTTCTGTTTTGTGGATTAACACTGTTTAGTGTTATATCTGCCGTTATCCGGTTCTCTTATCGAGAAGTTGGGTATACGAGATTTCTATGACTGTCGTCTATTTGATATTGGATTATTATTGCTTCTGTGTATTAATAACTGAGTTTTAATTAGACTGATCCGGGTATTATTTTCTTTTGAATGTAATACTCGGGTCAGACCGAGTATTTACAGGTAGTAGATTTTTAGCTTTGGGTTGCTGCTAGAGCTATGAAGACTTTTTATATCATCTGAAGTGGTCTTCGTCGTGTGGTAGTAGTCAGTGTGTCTGTTTTAAGATGATAATGTATTCATGTATGTTAGTCGATAATGTACGTGTATATATAACTTCTTGAGTCGACAGTTGTAGTTGTATCATTTGTATTGTGTCAAATGTATTGTAACTAATATCAGTTATTGTATATATGAGACTTTTCGTTCCATCTGTATTCCGCATTTATGTTATCTGTGTTATTTTTATATCTATTGTCCTAAACCATTATAGCCACTGTGTAGCAGCTTTGAGTTTGTATCGGTATGTCGGATTTCCTCTAAAAGATGAAATGCAATGTTTTATTATCTGACATATCGGTGCTCGCCCAAAGCAATTACATAGATGGTCGCTCCTCAACAGCCTTATTCTCCGTGCTAGTTGACAGCACTACACCGTAGTGTTCTTGGCTAGCGTGGGTATAGAGGTGGGGCGTCACATTCGTCGAAATCCAAGTCAGTAGCAAAAATGGCTATTTTCCAATTAATTAAATAATTTAATATTAAATTAATTAAATCACTATTTAAATTCAAATTCTATAATTCATAAATTTTATCATCTTGTATTCCTTTAGAAATTTAAAATCCTTTATAACAAATTTCCATATCAATTTAAAGTTACTTAATTCAGCAGTTATAGTATTAAAATTCCAATTCCGGTAAATTTGTTAACTTTCAATTGAAATGTCAATAAATCCATTCATTTGATTTTAAATCCTATATTCAATAAAGTATTATCAAATAAATGAAATTAATATTGGTTCATAATCTGTTACATTAATATTCTCAATTTCATCTTAATCTTCATTAACGTAAAAATTAGATTTTTAATTTCATTTAATTGCAATTGATCCAATTATTATAGTTTAAATTCCAATTCTAGTAAATTCATAAATTATCGATTGAAATTCCAATAAATCGATTTATTTGATTTCTCAACCTAGTTATCAAATCAATCATTAACTTGTGGTTACAATTGACATTGGTTAAATTTGTTGCATTGATATTACCCAATTCATTCTAATATCAACTGTCATAGTATCAAATTTCAATTTCTTACAATAACCCATTTATTAAAATTTGAATTCCAATTAATTAGTTTCAAATAAATTGATTGATTCGATTCAAATCTTTATTAAGTCTATTATTAATCTACAAACTTAGTTACTATTTGTTTTATATTCTATTACCTATGAATAATTTCACCTTTCTATTTATTTATTACATACACACCTTCAGTCATTACATTAATTCTTATAAACATAACATTATTGATTTCCTATTTTATCTTTATTTCAATTGAATAATATTTAATTTCAATTAATTGCAATTAATCTTATTATCATAAATTAAATTTCAATATGTTGATAAAACTTTATTTCCATTCCTTTAATTCAACAAATTGTCCTATTGTGAATAACATTAACATTATTTCCAAATATTATCCCAAATTAACATTAACGTTTAATTTCACTTATAAGCTATTATTAACAAACAAATGTTGCAATTTATTAAGATCTAATGCAATAAATTAAATGAATGGTAAACAATTAATAATTATCACTATTGCCAAATTTTCTCACATTCATACTTAATTATCAACTAACAATTATTATAATTACTCATCTAGCATTGATTCTATCAAATTTCAATTTATTACGTATTATTTCATCAATTAATATAACTTTGAATTTATTTCCCAAATTACTAATTCCAATCAATTATAACCTTACAATTGTTTCAATTAATTGGTATTGCCCTAAATTAGTTATTTATCAACTTGCGTTAACCTTATTACCTTAATTTACATTCAGTTACTATTAATCAATATATTATTTCATTGGTTGATTCAATACTTACTCTTTTTACTTATCTCAAATTTCATAACCAAGTGCAACAATTTACACTACTTCATTATTGGGATTTTACTTCAATTTTACATAATTAATTTTAATTACCAAAGCTACATTCATTTCTAACATTTGCTTCATTATAAGTTATAAAGTTTTTATTTCTATCTAAATTTAGTTACAAAAATCTTATTAAATTACCCTATTTAATTATTTAATTATCAAATTTTACGGGTCGTTACAACAAGCACTTCGATATCCCTTAACTTTACTTGTATTAATGGAAGATTTATGATCTTAAATTGCGATAATTTGATTTGGTTGTTCTATGCACATATTTTTTGTAGAGTACAGTAAAGAAATGGTTTGGAAAGTTATAGAAATTGTGAACCAAAGTAGTGAAAGTTAGAAGCGAAAAGGTCGTTAGGGAGCATTTTGAAAATATCATGTTTTTGGGAATTTGTATAATTAATTTGAAAGACATCCTTAGGGTTTCTTTACATTTTTAATAACTAATATAAGTGTACTTATTATCCAAAAAGAATTGGAGTTTAAAAGGTTTTGAAACCAGTCAAAGAAAATGTCTAAAGTGGGGGTAAAAATGTCACAAAACAAACATTTTAGTAAGTACCTTGTTTTCAGGAATTTTTATAAATAAATTGGAAATTACTCTTAGGGATTTATTTCATTGTTTTTGAGTACCCTTAGGGTAGTACTTACTATAAAAATTTCAAGTCTTATATCATTTGTTTATGTGTTAATACTGGTCTCAAAGTTTGTGTTTTTCTATGTTGTTCTTTAATAAGGACTTTTTACATAATTTATAAATGTTGTAGTAAGTTGCTTATGGATTTAAGTGCTTAAAAATGATATTTAAATTTTTTTTCCTAATATTTTTAGAAATATTTTCTAACATATTTTGCAGTATTTTAAAGTTGCTTTAAAGTTTAACTATATTTTTAATATTTATTTATGAATTTTGGAAGTAAAAGGGTTTTAAATTATAAAACATGGTTTTTAATTACTTTCTTTAAATGTTAAATTAGTTATTTTCAAGTAATATTTTACACTGTTGGGTATATTTTGACCCTACCGGACCAAACATCCACCATGTTCAACTCCCCACCGAATCAGTCTATGCCGAATCAACCTACACGCCGGTCCAAACTACACGACCGGACCAACTCCTCGCCGAATCAAACTACACGACCGGAACAACTCCCCACCGAATCAGTCTATGCCGAATCAACCTACACGCCGGTCCGAACTACACGACCGGACCAACTCTTCACCGAATCAACCTACCACCGAATCAAGGGATGCCGAACCAAGGTGTTCCAGGCCAGATTGTCTCAGCCCAGGCCCGCCAGCTGCTATATACCTCCAAGACCCCTACCCCCAGCTTCACTCTATAAATAGAGGGGCAGGGATACAACAATGGGGACAAGTTTTTGAGAGCTCAAGCACGGAAGGAACTTTCAAACAACTTTCTTTTACTTGTACCAAAGCTTTGTACTTGTAATCACAACAAAAGAAGAGAAATAACATATAAAGTGGACGTAGGCACATTCTGGCTGAACCACTATAAATCTGCGTGTCTTTTTACAGTTTAGCCCCTGTTTTTCATATATTTGCATAAATCACCCAAATCACTAAGAACAACATAAGATCTACTAAATCATACAACTTAGAGGTGTTTGTCCATTTTTTGTGCAAACATTTTTGGTGCTTTCATTGAGAGGTTGAAGCTCGAAGCTCCAGCTTCATCCGCTTAGAAAGTTTTCCTAACAGCATCATCCGCCACTTGGAAAACATGCCTCCCAAACAGAGAAAAGATGTTAACAAAGGAAAAAACATCGCATCCAGTAGCCTTCCTGATCCAGCTATCGCAAATCAAGTAAATCCTCCTCCTCCAGCAACGGTAACAAATGGAGGACAGGCTAACCCCACCACTCCTGCCACAGAACAGCCTGCAGCAATTACTAGGGCAGATTTGGACAGAGTTGTTGTTGAAGTGACTAACCGCTTCACGTCCCAGCAGGAAGCCTTGGTGGACCATCTCATGTCACGCTTGAGGGACGCTGAAGAATCCAACCGCAACACTGAATCATGGGGCGAGTCCCAATCTGGAGGATCTCAGAGACAGCAAAGATCTTCCTTCTTCGAAGGAGCTAACGGCAGGAGTAGCCGTGGTAGGAGCCGAGACCGAGCTCAGCCCGAAGTTAGGCCTGAGGAAACGTTTGGTGCCGAACCCAACGGGGAAGGTACCGGGCGGAGGTCAACTGCAGCTGAGCCTGTCATGCTGCCTAACCACAGAAACACCAGTGAACGGGGCCGAGCTAGAGTTCAGCCCAAAGTTGGACCCGAGGAAGTGCTTAGATCAGAACCCAACAGGGGAAGATCAAGGCAAGGGCCAACTGTAGCTGATCCAAGCATGCTCCCAGAAGATCAAAGGCAGCCACTGGAAAATATGAGGAATGATAGACGATACCATCCCTACAGGTTGTCTGGTCGGAATCAACCCCACAGAACGGAACCAAACTCATTTCTGTCCGCTCCAAATTCTGATGAAAGGATGGCACGCTTATTCAGAGAGTGTGTCCAACGGGAGCAAAGAGATCGAGGGATAGGCGCTAGGGTAACCAGCCCTTTCGCCCGCAATATCGAAATTGCTATCACCCCCCGAGAATGGAAGATGCCAACAATGGAACCTTACAAAGGAACCTCCGATCCCGTTGTACACTTACAGAGGTACACGCAGCATATGCTCATGAGTGGAGCAACAGAGGGAGTGCTGTGCAAATGCTTCCCGCTCTTCTTAGCAGATCTTGCTACCTCCTGGTTCTGTCATCTACCCCAAGGATCCATCAGCTCGTGGGAAATGTTGAAAGAAAAATTCATCAGTCAGTTCCGCATTCATGTGGAGCAACCTAAGGACGCTTATTCCTTATCCAGCGTCAAACAGAAACCTGGAGAAAAGCTGCAGCAATACCTAACCAGATTCAACGCCGCAGCAGCCGCAGTTCAAGATGCCGATGAGAAGCTTATCCTAATGGCCCTCTGCAGTGGGGTGCATCCGGACACTAAATTTGCTAGGAGATTGACAAAAGAAAAACCAGCTACTTTACCCGATTTCTTCCATGAAGCCGGGAAATACATGAGGCTTGAGGATGCCGCCATTGAGGGGCAGTCAGGACAACAAAGTAAGACGACCCATGGCAACGCCCCTGCTGTGGCAAGGGACGTTCGAAGAAATGATTCCAGAGACAATGCTGGGGGCAAGAAAGTAGAGAAACGCCTATATCGGCCAGGACCAAGATTCGACTCTTACACCCCTTTGAACGAGACCGTCGAAAACATCTTCCTTGCCACCCAAGGCGAAGTTAGATACAAACGCCCACCATACAAGAAGGAATCAGATAGCGCACAGAAATCTGGAAAATTCTGCCGCTTCCACGAATCCCACGGACATGATACCAACGAATGCCATCATCTCCGGGATCTGATTGAGGAACACATCAGAAGAAAGAAACTGGAGCGCTATGTAAAAAGTCAAGACAGGACTCCAGCTCCTGCCAATGAAAACCCAAGGCTACCCTCACCAGGGACCGGCAGAGGCGACCGCAACGCTAGCAGCTCTAGTCAAGAGAAGATAGTGGTCCATACCATCTCAGGAGGTCCACACATCGCAGACAGAAGCTGGAAAGAGATGGAAAGATATGGGAAGTCGCTCAGAGACAATAGAGACTGCGTCAATACGGTTATAGAAGAGCGCCACCCAAAGCGGAAAGAAAGTGATGACATCACATTCAGTAAACGCGACCTAGAAGGAAGACAGTACCCTCACATGGATCCCATGGTTATCTCTGCCCGACTCGGTCCCGCCGAAGTTTACCGAATCCTGGTAGACACTGGAAGCTCTGTAAATATCCTGTTCAAACACGCATTCGACAAAATGAGGTTGTCAATGAAGGACGTATCTCCCTGCGATAAACCGCTACACGGTTTCACTGGAGATGCGAAAATGCCCATCGGGCAGCTGGACCTCTTCGTTGAAATTGGAAGCCATCCCCGCTCCGTTGTAAGGAAACAGACGTTTGTGCTGATAGAAAACCATTCGGCCTACAACGCCTTCCTAGGAAGACCAGCCCTATCTGACTTCCAGATTGTCCTAGCCCCGTGGTGCCTGAAAATGAAATTTCCAACAGACAATGGGGTAGGGGAAGTGGAAGGAGACCAGGATATTGCACGAGACTGCTATGTAACCGAACTTCGCAACAACCACAGGAGAGATAAAGGGAAAGGTGTAGAGATTGCCCTCTGCACAAAAAGCCTTGAAGCATAGCAACTAAAGAAAGCCCCCCCTCTTCGATACACCAGCGACCCTTTCAATGAATTAGACCCTAGGGACAAAGAGGAGGAGGCCACCGCCGAGCCTGCAGAGGCTATGGAGTTTATATCTGTAGACAAGCACGACTCAAGTAGGCTACTGAAAATTGGGTCGCAGCTGAAAACGGAATTGAAGGAACAACTCGTTGATTTTCTC
This sequence comes from Allium fistulosum, assembly GCA_030737815.1. Classification (NCBI taxonomy): domain Eukaryota; kingdom Viridiplantae; phylum Streptophyta; class Magnoliopsida; order Asparagales; family Amaryllidaceae; genus Allium; species Allium fistulosum. The sequence continues at coordinate 933,629,942 of CM060901.1, read as the reverse complement.
CGCCACAACTTGGATGTATTCGCTTGGTCACACGCTGACATGACCGGAATCTCCCCCAACATAGCGTGCCACGTATTAAAAATTGATCCTACCAAGGCACCCGTAAAACAAAAAAAGAGAAGTATGGGGGCAGAGCGATCAGCAGCCCTCGATGAAGAAGTAAAGAATCTACTCGCCAATGACTTCATACGAGAAGCTATTTACCCAGAATGGATCGCCAACCCGGTACTAGTAAAGAAGGCTAATGGGAAGTGGCGGACCTGCATTGACTTCTCCAACCTAAATGACGCCTGCCCAAAGGATTGCTTTCCGCTTCCCAGAATCGACCAACTTGTAGACAGCACAGCCGGGCACGAACTCCTGTCTTTTATGGATGCATACTCGGGATATAACCAAATTCCTATGCATGCTCCCGACCAAGATCACACTAGTTTCATCACCGACCGGGGTTTGTACTGCTACAAAGTGATGCCTTTCGGACTTAAAAATGCAGGAGCCACCTACCAGCGCCTCGTCAACAAGATGTTCGCAGGGCTAATAGGACGAACAATGGAAGTATACGTAGACGACATGCTGGTAAAATCACGGGAAGCCAAAGATCACGTAAGCCACCTGGGCGAAATGTTCCAGGTACTTCGACAGTATGGAATGAAGTTGAATCCACTGAAGTGCTCCTTCGGAGTGTCATCAGGAAAATTCTTAGGATTCATCGTCCATGCCCGAGGGATAGAAGCAAACCCTGAACAAGTCCGAGCATTAAGAGACATCAAGATACCTTCCACCCGAAAGGAAATGCAAAGCCTAAATGGAAAAGTGGCTGCCCTAGGCCGATTCATCTCCAAAGCAACGGACAAGTGCGTCCCCTTTTTCGAAGCTCTAAAGAAAGATAAAGGAAAGTTCGAATGGACGGACGAATGCTTGACCGCTTTCCTTAACCTAATCGAACACCTCCAGAAACCACCGGTACTCTCGACCCCAAGCAAAGGCGAAGAATTATACCTATACCTTGCTGTGTCATCTCACGCTCTAAGCGCTGCCTTGGTAAGGGAAGATAACCGCACGCAACGACCAGTTTACTTCGTCAGTAAAAGGTTTACTGGGGCAGAAGTCAGATATCCTAAGCTTGAAAAGTTAGCATACTGCTTACTAATCACTTCACGAAAGCTGCGTCATTACTTCCAATCCCATTCCATCAAGGTTCTAACCGATCAACCACTAAGGCAGGTACTCCATCGTCCCGACACTTCCGGGCGACTACTTAAATGGTGTATTGAGCTGAGTCAATATGATATCACCTATCACCCTCGCACCGCCATCAAGGGACAAGCCATGGCTGATTTCATTGCAGAATTCACTACCAACGAGGATAAGGAGCAACTGGAAATAACAGAAGATATCAAGTGGAATCTCTTTGTGGACGGTGCATCTAACGAACAAGGCTCGGGGGCAGGTGTGGTAATCATCACTCCCAGGGGAAATAAACTGCACTATGCTATAAGGTTGGAATTCACTGCCACCAACAACGATGCAGAATACGAAGCAGTAATAGCCGGATTAGAAATTGCTATCGAGATCGGAGCCAATTCTTTGTGTCTTCACAGCGATTCTCAGCTTATTGTTAATCAAATACTAGGGGAATTCCGAGCTAGAGAAGAACGACTCATAGCATATCTAAAGAAGACCAAGTTACTTCTCAGCCGATTAGACCACTACTTAGTCAAACACATCCCTCGGGAAGAGAACCAAGAGGCCGACGAATTGGCAAAGCAAGCAAGTATGGGAGACGAGGCCATCTTCGGAGCAGTAACTGTCTCAAAGCAAATGATCCCAAGTTTTGAGCAAGTGAATCTGATAGCTGCAACCGAAGAAGCAACTTGGATGACTCCCATCCGAGACTACCTACAAAATGGCACACTACCCGACAGGCGTAACGAAGTCAAGAAAATCTTGAGGAAAGCGTCCCGCTACACCATGCAAGGAGACATCCTCTATCGGCGCGGGTTCTCTAACCCATTATTAAGGTGTGTCGCCGGAAGGGAAGCCAAGGAAATCTTATCCAACATTCATCAAGGAAGCTGCGGAGATCACACCGGAGGGCAAACGTTAGCAAAAAAGATACTCCGATACGGATATTTCTGGCCCACCTTAAGCAAGGACGCCTTAGATTTCGTCAAGAAGTGTGACAGATGCCAAAAGTTTGCTAAGGTCCCTCGGCTACCAACAACCGAGATTACCCAGATGACCAGCCCTTGGCCCTTTGCAGTATGGGGAATTGACTTAATCGGTGAACTGCCAATGGGTCGAGGCGGCGCCAAATATGCTATAGTAGCAGTCGACTATTTCACCAAATGGGTGGAAGCAGAACCTCTAAATAAAGTATCTTCAGCGAAAGTTATCAACTTCTTAATCAAAAATGTTCTGTGCAGGTACGGAGTCCCACTAAAAATCATATCAGACAACGGACTTCAGTTTGACAGCGAGGAATTCGCCAACTGGTGCCAAGAACACGGAATTCACAAAAGCTTCTCATCCGTAGCATATCCCCAAGCAAACGGACAAGTCGAAGCAGTCAACAAAATTCTGAAAACTCTGATCAAAAAGAAGCTCGAAAAGTCAAAGGGCGCTTGGGTGGATGAACTCCCTACGGCACTATGGGCCTACCGCACATCTTTCAGAACATCAACAGGGCACACTCCTTTCTCTTTGGCATACGGATCGGAGGCTATGCTCCCAGTTGAAACCATTGTGCCTTCCCACCGTAGGATCCACTATAACCCAGAAGAAAACGAAGAGCTCCTCAACATGTCTTTGGATCTAGTCGAGGAGAGAAGGAATGATGCAGTCCTAAAAACAGCAGCCCACAAGCAAAAGGTGGCAGCACAATACAACTCCAAAGTCAAGCATCGTGCCTTACGAGAAGGGGATCTTGTCCTTAAGCGAATCTTCCCTCGCCCCGGAGCACTAGACCCAATCTGGGATGGACCATATGTAATTCATAAAGATCTCCACAACGGAGCCTATATTTTGTCAACAGTGGACGGAGAGGTGTTCCAGAGGGCATGGAACATCCAACACCTCCGTCGATACTTTTCTTAACTTGTATTGCCCATATGAAGTAAATTAACGAAGAGAATCAGTGGACGTAGGCATTTTTTCGTGCCGAACCACTTTAAAAAAAGCCTTGTCTCTTTTTTAACTTGTTCCTTTGTATCTTGGCTGCTTGTTAACTTTATCCTTTTCTGTTGAACAAAATCCTGAGCATATAGCATTTCTATTCAAAGCACTCCACAATGCAACTTCACGTGGACAAGCCCCAACAGGTACTATGCGAATCTATGCCCTCGCCAATGAGACACTTTTGCTCCAGCATCCCTCTGCTGCGGGTTAACTCATTGCTCGCGACGGCCCTTAAAGCCAACTGTAATGAGCCGATTATAAGCCACCGAGAAGGCCGACTATAGCCGAGGCAGCTCATTACGGCGTTAGGCTCGCCGGCGACTGTGAACCGATTATAAGCCCCAACATAAGGTGTGGCCAGCCAGGGGCAGTTCACAGTTGACGATCGGCACCCACGCTAGCCGGCCACAGTAAGTCGAATAATACCCATGAGTACGGGCCATAATGGCCCGGGTAGTTACTGTGCGCGATCTCGGCTCCGGTGTGTCTTAAGTGCGGCTGTGGTAAAAAAGAATTAACTCCCCGCGGAGGCGTAAGATGGGTGACAAATGTCTCCAAGACCCACAGCTAGGGAAAGTGACTACAAAACCCGTTTGCCACGAACTTAAGCACATCGAAGGCCTTCCGTGACTGGAAGTTTTACTATTCCACATATTTCAGTTTTACTTAAAAAAAAAAACTTTCCTCCTATCCTCTATAACAAACCATAAAGTACAGGATGCAGGGTAAGAGATACCCGCCAATGGATGCAGAGATTCACAATCAGATGGCGGGGCAGTCAACTGCTCTCCATGCTTGGTCATACAAGATATTCGAAACTTCCATTTACAAACAGAACATGAAAGGCGGTATTTTCTTCCTTTATGTACAAATGCATGACTATAATTTGATTTTTTCACACCACACGCTAACATTGCAAGTCATGAGATTATGATTGAAAACCAGAATCTAACATCAAACACAATTTAATTACGAGAATACACATAGCTACATTTCTCATACGATATGTCGAAATAGCAACAAATATTCAAAGAAATGACAAAATCAACTTGAGCTAAAAAATTACACGTCAAGAATAATGTTATTACAAGTAGCAAGAATTACAACTTAGAAGTTACTCTACTGTCTTAAGACTAACAGATACAACAATGCCAAGCCTACAAAAAGAATTTTTCAGGTTCGGTCATGGAGCTGGTTGCGTCGAAGTCTTGTCCTTGTTCCTTTGCCCGCCTGTCCGGTCATAAAAAGGATTCATTAGTGATGAGTAACCAAGTTAACAGAAAGACTAGAAAGGAAGACTTACCAGTACTAGCTTCTTGACCATCCTGGTCGTCATCTTCTACCGGCACGCCCGCCTCTTCAGCAGCAAGCAGCCGCATACCCTCCTTTACCGCCACTTTCTCCTCCTTGGTGAATTGGGCAGTGACCACATCCATACTGAAGGCCGTTCCACCCTCTTTATCTGCATCAGCCTTAGCCTCCTCCAAAGCCCGAAGATATGTCTTGGCCATGACTCTGGGATAATCATCCATCCAAGAGAGGTTACCCTGCTTCCAAGTCCGGAAATACATGTCCTGGAGCATGTCATCCATCATTCCTTCGTTCTCCTCAAACTCCCTCATCCGGGCATCGGAGGCCGACAACCTTTCCACGGCAGCATCTCTCTCCAGTCTGTATCTCGAGCAATCAGCTTGAAGGGACCTCCGCATCACCTCCATCTCTTCCCTCAACTTAGCTTGAGCAAGTTCTGCAGCCTCAAGCTTCTCGGACAAATCCTCCACCTGCTCGAGATCCGCTCTCCGAACCTCATCCACCGTGGTAATAGCCATGTCAATCCGCTCTTTGCAAGCAGCTTCCATTTTCCGCAATTCGGCTCGACTGGCCTCTTCCATGGTTCTCCTCAATCGCCCAGTAGCAGCCTCGTGCTGAGAGATCTGGATAGCCTGATCCGCAAGCTGCTTGGCCTGATCCGAGACCACCAATCGAAGTCGGATATTGGCGCTCCCTATCTCCTCTCCGGCCTTAACCAACCGAGCATGATGCCCCATCAGCTTCTTGGCCTCCTCTGCCACCCGATCAATATTAGCTTTGGCCTCGTCTCCCATAGTGACTATACGAGTGGTGAGTAGATCGAGGTCTAAGGACTTGGCTTCGTCAAGTACTCGTACCATGGGGTTACGGGGGAGAAGATGTTCACCGGTAGCTTCGTCAAAAGTAATATCCTGAGAACCTGGATCCAGATCAGGATGACCCGCGAAGGGATTACGGGCCAAGTCGGGACGGTCGATATGAATAACAGAAGGGTTTCCGGACGGGTGTGGAGAGGGTACAAACTCGCTACCCTCCTCAGTAATGTCATGAATAGGCTGAGCCGGAGGCTGAGGACCGAGCGAAGTTTCGGATAAAGGGTGACTCCTCTTCCTCTGCTGAATACCCTCTTCGATGACCCCAAGAAGAGGACGGTACCCGACTACATCCCCGGAGCGTTGGGCTGAGGGCTTCGGCTTAGCAGAAATTTTGGAAAGTTTATATTGCTCGAGCCTGTGTCGAAGGTCTGAAGCTTTGGGCGTCTTGCCTGCTCCTGATATAAAGAACAAGTGTCATAATCTTACATTACTATATGATTCAAGAAACGCGGTAGGTTACAAGTTAGAAAAGGAAAAGAAACACAGCTGTGGTTGTACAAACCCTGGGGAGGAGTGGAATACTGCAATAAGTCCCGGATTTCATTCCAGGACGGGAGCGGGTCATAAAATATTCCTAAGTCCCTATCATTAGTGAAGCATGCAGGGGTCAAGAGTTCACCTTGAGTTGTCAGAGCCACCTTGGCCGGAATAGTCGGAGAAGACTCACTTGCACCAGTCCCGGTTTTGTCCGCCTCCCCGGTCTTCTCTACCAAAGCCGGATCATCACCCAACCCCTCAAAAGCTTGACGGAGAGCATCATCCGTCCACTCTTGCATCTCGCCTACTTGCCCAGAAGACAGAGCCCTGGAACCATCACCACCCTGTCCATCTCCACCCTGTCCATCGCCACCCTCGTCACCAAGACGCTCAACGTCACTTCCGCCCTCCGCCTCACCTCTTTCCTCCTCCGCATCTATCTCCCCCTGAGTAAGTGGACAATTGCTGGGAGAAGGACCGTCCGACCTCTTAAGCTTCTTACCTCCGACGGCTGGAGGTTTCGTAAATGGTTTTCTCTTTCCGCCCTCTGCCGCCTGAGCAGCCGCCCTCTCTTCCGCCGTTTCCCTCAACTTAAATACAGACTGCTGCGGAAGGATCAAGTTATATTCCAGAAGAATCGCATTTCTAATCAAGTAGGCAGATGATCTGTATTTCCCAAGAATGGCTTCTATCTCCGCCGCCATCTGAACCAGGCGGTCAGTCTCCACAACCGGAAAACCACCTGTCGCTAGCAAAAATGAGAAAGTATGAGAAGAAGCATCGCAATCGGAATAGGAATTATAAGTAAAAGCATCAACTTACATCCAGAGGTAAAGCGCCGGATGGAGACGGAATCGTCCCTAACAAAGAACCACTCTTTCTTGAACATGCTGAATTTAGAGTACAGGTCCAAGACCGGCTTGAAGGTCACAGCAGACTCCAAGCTAACATATGGGGACCCCTTCTTATAGCCCCTTAAATTATACAAGTACCGGATCTCCCGGTTGGAGGGGGCGCGACCATACTTCCTCCGAAAAATAACAAAGAGACTCACCAATATGGCATAAGAGTTGGGGTGAAGCTGGAACGGGGCCACCTTCAGGTACGTGATGAAGCTGACTACCCAAGCATTGAGTGGCGGGATAGCACCACACATGCAATGGTACCTACTATAAGCAAAGTATCCTTCGGGAGGACTGTATGGCATGACTCCTGGGCCCGGCAGCAGCATGAGGGCTCTATCGATCCCAAAGGAACGAGATATAACATCGAGTTGCTCCTCTTTGAGAGAGCTAGGAAAGCAGTCAGGAGGGGAGTCCAGCAACTCTTGGGGACCATATCCATCCACTAATGACCTTGGGGCAGGCCCATGACGCTCCGATCCTGATTGAGCTGGGGGCACGGCCGAGGACTCTCCTTCACCCCCGGATCTCCTCTTATCTGATCGAGTTTCAACTTTTCGAGACATTTATCTGCAAAAATGGGAAAAATATATCGTTAGAATATACAAGCAGTATAATTTGGAATTTCACTGGAAGTTCGAAGTATAAAACACATGTTCACTCGGTACAAGTTCATTCGGGAAACAGATGCACAGTTCATTCGGTAATCTCGGGTTACCCGAGTTCATCCGGCTATTCACGAATGGGATTTTATTCGGCACTCGGTATCCATGAGTCGATTCGGTAAAAACTCATTCGGTGTTCTCATTACGAAGTCTCATTCGGCAGAAAAAATCTCACCTGGTTCGGCTAAGTTGCTTGGTCCGGCTAAATTGCTTGGATTTGGCAAACGCTCGAGATTGATTCGGATACACTTTGATTCGGCAAGAGACAACGGAATGGTTCGGTAGATGGAAAAACGAAGGCCCTAACCATCTACTTATAGACAAAAGCGGGCTACCGGACCAGATAAAAACGGGGAATTAGGATGGTCAAAAACAAAGCAGGATACGTGCATGCACCTACCCTACTTTGGGGGCAAGTGTTGGGTATATTTTGACCCTACCGGACCAAACATCCACCATGTTCAACTCCCCACCGAATCAGTCTATGCCGAATCAACCTACACGCCGGTCCAAACTACACGACCGGACCAACTCCTCGCCGAATCAAACTACACGACCGGAACAACTCCCCACCGAATCAGTCTATGCCGAATCAACCTACACGCCGGTCCGAACTACACGATCGGACCAACTCTTCACCGAATCAACCTACCACCGAATCAAGGGATGCCGAACCAAGGTGTTCCAGGCCAGATTGTCTCAGCCCAGGCCCGCCAGCTGCTATATACCTCCAAGACCCCTACCCCCAGCTTCACTCTATAAATAGAGGGGCAGGGATACAACAATGGGGACAAGTTTTTGAGAGCTCAAGCACGGAAGGAACTTTCAAACAACTTTCTTTTACTTGTACCAAAGCTTTGTACTTGTAATCACAACAAAAGAAGAGAAATAACATATAAAGTGGACGTAGGCACATTCTGGCTGAACCACTATAAATCTGCGTGTCTTTTTACAGTTTAGCCCCTGTTTTTCATATATTTGCATAAATCACCCAAATCACTAAGAACAACATAAGATCTACTAAATCATACAACTTAGAGGTGTTTGTCCATTTTTTGTGCAAACATACACAGATAATTAAAACATATTTATAAGTATTTTTAAAGTAATTATATTTACATATAAGTTGTGAAAAATGAAATTAACTATGCTTAATGCTAAAAGACGACGAAGTAGGCTTATCTATTGGTGAGAGTTAAGATTAGTATTCGAGTAGGAATAGAAGCAATATTTCTCTAACCTACCAGCTTCCCTCTTTAATAAGGAATAGTCAAGTCGGGAATGTCGAAAACGTGTTAATCATTTTGATTTCTTACTCGTTTATGAAAGTCATTAGTACTAAACTTAACACTAAAATCCGACGAGGAAGACTTATCTATTTGTGAGATACCAATGCTTTAAGTTACTTGACTTCACTCTTGAATGGGGGATAATATAATTTGGAATGTTGGAAATGAGTTCTATACGAACTATGATTTCTATAAGCGATCGTTTTTAACTGGACAGTCAACTAGTCGACTATCGAACTTAACCAAATATTAACCTAGATCTTTAAAAGGGACGTTTTGATGATATAAGTATGGAATGGTTGTGGGTTTGTTGTGACAATTTGTTAGGAACATTCATCTTTAACCCTTTTTTATTATACTTGTGAATGTAAATAGATCTTTAAAAGATAAGCATAAGTGAAATGGTTTTGGGTTTGTAGTGACAATGTTTAAGTAACGTTAGTCTTAAACCTTTTGAATGGATTTATGAAAGTACTTTGATCCTTAAAATGGATATTTTAAACTAAATTATAAGTATGGAATCTTTTAGAAGAAGATAGAAAAAGTAAAGGTTCAAAGTAAGAAACATTATTAATGATTTGTGAATATACTTATATCATTTGAGATAAGTATATGAATACCTTCTGAAGTATTGAAAGAGTACAAATGAATAGTAGAGATTGAGAAATGAAATTCTATTAGATAAAAGAAGTTTTACTAATAAAAATGGTTTTAATTAATAAAATATTAATTGAATAAAAAGGAGGATTAGAAGTCGCTTATGTGACTTGATTGTGCTTTATCTAACTTGATCGTGCCTTATGTATTTACTCGTTTATGGAAAGTATTTAGTCATGTACTTAGCACTAAAAGTTCGAAAATATGATAAGTATACGTGATGCAGTTTCCATATTCGGTCGTTCTCGTTATTATTGAATATGACCAAATTCGTCGAATTAGTCTTGAAAAGACCAAAATCGATAAGTGTTTTTACTTATCGAAAACCACTTCAAGACTGAGACACATGTTCTATCTCTTTAAAGTGGATCTATTCGAGATGCTGGAGTCTGTGTGTGGTTTTGAGATCTATTCGAGATATGGGAATACATTTAGGGATTCTTGTTCTATTTGAGTGATGAAGACTCGTGTGAAAGATGCCAAACGTAACCTCGACATCAAAAATGACTAAAAACAGAGTAGCCCTCATAGTCTAGGGTTTAGCTAATCCGCAATGGGATATTATCACTCTATATCTATAGTATGCTTATTGATGTTGCGCATGGGAGGTGATGATATGTGGGATCATGTGTTAGGGCATGGACCAACTATGTTTACCTAGACGTATATTTTGTCTAAAGATATATGACACTCGGAGGTAGTTTTTGACCTTGTGCAGAAGATTGGATTCGGCCTGATAGAATAGATTTCCATGGAAAATCCATTATGCGAATATATACCTTAGCGAATTTGATTGTACTTCAATATTATTATGTCATGGGATGAAAGCGGCACAACTACTTTCTGATTTATATTCTATACCATATACACTATCTATTATATCACCTTATGTACTTATCAGATGAGTGATTCATTTGAGGGGATAACCGTTATGGCATTCTGTGCAGTCTCAAAAGTACTATTATATGCTAGCTACATATTTTTTGAGTTTCTCGTACTAGCCTTATATCTAACATATGGCTTTTGCTCTTCCTAAAATCCTCGTGTGCTCTTCGAGCAGCCTGAGAAAGGCAAGTTTTCATTGATGTTCTTTGGACTTCGAGGAGAAGAGATGGATGTTTCACTTACTGCAGTATTCTTATTTCCACTACATCACTATATTGTACATATTAGCGTTTGTGAGGATAGGCTGTTATAACTGTCCAGGCTGATGATAGTATTTAGAATTGTAACTCTGAAATGTTATGTATCTTAAAGTGGCAGTTTGTACTATCTTTTGATATTATATGTTATCGTTCTGCTATGAGATTCTGATATTGTGTTCCTTCTTTCTTGTTCTTTTCGTTTTCTTTTTATTTTACCCTAACAACCTTTTTTTGGGTATCTGGATCCTTGGCACACGAATACCGTAGATGTATTAGTGTCGAAATTTGAGGGTTGAAAAGATTATTCGTTACAGTAAGTATATGTTAACTATTATATTTTGAATTTTATTTCCCTTATATCGACCGATATTTGAGTTATGGTTATTTTCACTTTTCTTATAACTATTGGACATTCACATAGGCTGAGAGTGCAGGTTTCAGTTAGATTTGTGCAGTTAAAGAGCTTAGTGATTTCTTAATAGCGAAGGAGCAAAAAACTATAATGAAGAATGATGAATATTAAAGATGTAATAAACTATATGTGAGGCAAAATCCAATTGCCTAATCAATTTATTATTAGTCTCATATCATTGGTATATGAAAAATAATCATTTTTTATTACGCGTAACACAACCAAACATTGCCTTGATCCATACAGTTCATACCTCCGGTCAAATATAATGATGTAACTTATATTGTGCACTTGGCCCTTGAAATTAGGAACATGCCCAACTTTGTTAACTGGGTTTAAAAGTGAATTGTATAAACCACTTTTTTCCTATTTAAACCACTAAAGAAAGTGGTAAGAAGCTCATATGCAATGATCTTAATGTTAAATAGTGGATCTTTAAGAAAATCCGCTATGTAAAAGTATAACAGTCGAAGTGCGCTTTATCTTTGGTTTAGCGAGAATTTAAATAAAGCTTTTCTACACAAGATAAGACACATTTTAGGGACTTTTTCTCGCATACCATGTAATATATTTATTTATTATTTTGTTAATATAGTTCATTACTTAGACCAATGTGTATATATTCTATTCAAAACTAGTGTATATTTAGATGCAACGGAAATGCATCTATGTATGTTTGTTATGCTACTGTTGAAACATTTATGTAGATATTTTTCCATACCATGAAACTATTGGGTTGCATATGGTATTACTTTGTGTTGATTTTTATTTGTTCCCCGAAATTTTTTATGCTAATACTCATTACCGAGATCTAAACCCATGCACTCAAGATCAAATAATGTTAACCTAAAGGGATAATGGACAATAGTGATAACAAGCTTAAAGCGACACTCTGTACTTTTCCATAGTGAGAATCCTCTGGTAGTATAATGATCCGTTAAAGAGATGATCATTGCCATCTCATTTTTGATGATTCAATCAACACCCATTGTTATATTTGATCATTTTCTTAACTACGATTGACACTACACAAGAGTCTTTAGACTTTATTATATATATTATTATCTGTAAAATTAAAATTCACATATATTTATATCATCATAAGAAAACCAAACTATTTACTATTATATTGAAAAGGTTTATCGGTGTGTATAGTTAGGTAATTTCGAATAGAAAACCCAACACAGCATTTATCTTAAGGGAACGCATATTCCCAACGCATTTAATCTCAAAACCCATAGAATGTAGTGAGTAATTTTAGTAAGATAAGTAAAAATTAATCAAAAACTTACTAATTTTTTATTGCCTTTCAAAAATAAAGGTTTGCTAATAAATAAAAAATTTATTGCATGAGAAGTACAAATATTATTTTCTTTTGCTAATAAATAAAAAAATATCAATAAATGAGAAGTAAAAATATTTCTTTCTTTTCTTGAAAAAATAGTGTGTTAGAAAAGATCTCATAAGGCACATAAAAATATTGTCATCTTTTGAACTAAATTAAGCTTATCGGTGGATACCTTAAAATCTGAGATTCATCTGCATTCTAACCAAAAGATGAATATTAGGAATAAAGAATACATGATGGATATGAAGGTATTCGCGTCTAAAAAAAATTTGTTTGATTTTTATCAATATAACAGTTCTTATTATGTGTATTTTGCTACAACAAATGATATGTTTTTATTATGTTGTCATGATAATGGTATAAGATTTATACTAATGCAAGTTCATTGCTCAAAACTAATTTTTACCGTCTTAGTACCTTTGGGATGGATAGTGAATTTTGATGATGACATTCTCTAAGAACTTCCTTTCCTATATTATCCACATCCGGAACACATTACCGTCCATTCTTTCTCAACTATCTTCTTTGGTTAATTACAAAATGTTTCAAATCATCAATCTTACTTCCCACGTCTAGTTTCTTGATTCGATCTATTAATATTGGATCATATTTTTTTCTTTTTTGCAATCCTTTCGATCAATACCATTCGAACTTCTAAACAAAAAATTATTGTGGTACTCTAACTAGAAATGGCTATCGACCTCATTATACCTCAACATGAATTTAATATGCATCGGTATACACTATGAAATCTTGATTTCCATCTGGAATAACTAACACTACACGCTGGTCAATAAATGATTTAGCTTCAAAAACACTTCTTCATGTTTATTGGTCCAAACAAACTTTATATCCTTCATTGTTAGTTTAGTCATCGGTGCAGCTATATGATAAATCTTTAATAAATCTCTGATAGTAGCCAACTAATTCCAAGTAACTTCTAATCTCAATCACAGTCTTGGTCTCTTCCAATTATTAATAGCTTCGATCTTTGATGGATTTACGGATAACCCAGTCTCCGAAACTACATGTCTAAGAAATTTCACTTCTCTTTTCCAGAAATGGCATTTTGAAAACTTTGCCTTTAGCCGATGCTGCAATAGTGTATCCAGCACTCTTCTGAGAAGAACTTCATGCTCCTATTCGTTCTTTGAGTATATCCAAATGTCATTAATAAACACCAATACAAATCTGTCCAAATGCTCTTAGAAGATTCAGTTCATTAAATCTACAGAGAAATTAGGTGTGTTAGTCAATCCAAAGGGCATGACTAACCATTCATACGAACCATATCTTGTTTGAAATTCCATTAACAGTATACTATCCTCCGTCACCCTCGGTTGGTGAAACCCCGTTGCTAAATCCAATTGCGAAAACATCTTGGCTCCACTCAGTTGATTGAATAAATCATATGTTTTGGGCAAAGGATATCGATTCTTTATTGTCTTCTCATTCAACTTTCTATATCTAATATTTTCTTATCTTCTAGATCCACTAGTTGCACCTTTAACTCCTCCAACTTGATAAGTGTCATTATGCTAGGTGATCTACTTATGGGTTCGACTTAAGGAACAAGATCTATTCGAAATTCTATGGCATGTTTCATTGGTAGACTCGTAACATGTTCAAAAATATCAGCATATTCTTTTACTACGAGAACCTAATTAATTTCATCCTCCACACCTTTTATAACACCCAACATTGCACAAACATCGAAACTCGACTTTTCAAATGAGTATATAATTTAGGAACAACAATCAGGGTGTTTTAAAAATATTACTCTATCTCAACAAAATATCCTTGTGTCATATCGGCTTAACAAATCCAAACCGAGAAACATCCCAAAACCCATAAAATCAAACACATAAAAATTGCACACGAACAAACGACCTAACAAAGCAAACTCTACATGGTCACATCTCATTCCAAGAGTTGCATAGCCGCTATTGGATTCGATACCCTTAGAGAAGTAATAAGACATGTCGGTTCTAGGTTTAACTTATCTACCAAACATCTAAAAAAATGTATATGATGCTCCAGTATCGAACAACACACTAACAGGAATGCTATAAATAAGAGGTGTGCCTCATAACGCAGTTGTTCCCTTTACCTTTGTAGTGGTCTAGAAGCTGTAGGTTCCAAAGCAAAAACCTTCCCCTTTCGAGCTTTGACCTATTCAGAACACTCATTCTTGAAATGTCCCATCTTGTTACATCTATAACACCACACACCTTTCTTATTAGCAACCTTCTTTCCCTTACCAGAATGACACTCATTAGCACAGTTCCTCTTCTTATTACATTTGTAGCAAGTCACTTCAGCTTTTCCCTTTCTCGAAGCCCCACACTTCTGAGTTCCCTTCTTGCCAAAGATCTTTTTTCCTTTCCTTGGAAACCAATTGTCTTTACAGACTTGTCCTTCCCTAGCGATGCAAGAAAATCTTCATTCCTCAGAGCCATGTCCACCACAACATTAAATGGATCTCTAAGGTGTAGCTTATTCACCTTAGCAATCTCCAGCTTCAGTCCTCATATGAACTTCTCGTTCTTCTAAAACACAGTGTTAATGATAGCATGCCTATGTCTTGAAAACTTATCAAACTTAATGACATACTCTAACATGGTCAACTCAACCTATTCCAACTCTAAGAACTTTCTAAACAGAGTCGACTTAGCTAATATAGATAGAAACTTCTCCTCAAACCTCTCCTTAAAGTCATTCCAAGTAAGCTCATCCATCGGAACTCCCATGGTAGCACTATTCCACTAGTAGAGAGTAGCTCTTTGCAACTAACTTGATGCCAATCTCCTTTTCTGATCATCGTTCAACCCTAGATCAGCAAAAGTTCTCTCACACTAAAGAAGACAATCCTCCACTTCAATGGCATTCTCCATCTCTAATGATGATTTTTTCCCAAACTAGTATAAACCCGACTCAACTTGGCATAGTTATTACAGGTAGCAACATCTGGTGTAGCAGCTCCCGCAATACCAGCTTTACCTTTAGTTAGCACAGCCGCTACTCCAGCTTGCATCATATTAACAAATGACTGATACATCATCCCTATATCAACTGGTGCCACTCCAACACCCGTATCGGCGCTAGCATTTGCATTTGCATTGGTGGTTCGACTAGCATTGCAATCATTGGCCCGAACATTTTCATTAGTTGTGTTGCTCCTGCCTCCTAAGTTTAGTCTTCTACTTCTAGTATTCATTTCTCGTAATCTACATACGAATCTTCAGAAGATATAGAAGAATGGTATAAGATATAGGGGAGAGTATTGTGGATACATGTATTTAAATATAGCAAATAACAAGTATGTTATTATATCCTATCCCATACCCCAATTCATTCTTTCTTGTTTCATTTGGGTTTTAAAAAAAACCATATTAATTTTATGTAATCATGTTCTTTGATACCAAGTTCTAACAACCTCATTTTGAGGCTCGAAAATAGATACTAGTGATGTTGCAATCATCCTTAACATTATTTTCCAATGATAAAATGATATCAGTTATTGTATCATTTACATCAAAAGCAAAAAATTTGCAAATTTTCATAAAACAATTTCATTTATTATTTTGCAAATTCGTTACATTTTAACCTCATAACCCCATGGCTACATCTTTCAGATAAAATATAATAATTACAAATATAATCCATAAAGCGACATGTGAAGATGCCCTATAACGACCCGTAAATTTTTAATAATATTTATTCATTTTATTTATATATTTAATTGGAATTTTGTGAAATTTTAAATAATAAAAATTTTGAAATAAAAATTTTATATTTGGAATGCGTCTATTTTAATATAGCAAGTGGTAAATTTTCATCTGATAATATTTAAGTTTCTTTTCTTGTGTAATTTTTATTTCAATTAAATCAGTTAATAATAGCTGAACTAAAAAGTGTTCCGAACCTAAATAGGTCAACATGAGAAAATTTGTTTAGAACACTTTGAATAAGAATGCGTAATTCATTTTGCAAATTTCGGACATTTCTAGCTCCGTTTGGATTTATCCGTACGGAATAGCAACGTATGTCAGTGTCCGTATCGACTTTTGATCGGATGATCGTACCACTGATATCTGTATACCATTTTGATCGTCTCGTCGAGCTGATCTCTACGGTATATTCAATTCTATGTTTTGAAGTTCGGTTCGCTGCGGGATCGATGAAACAATTTGCAGTATCGGTACGGTTTCGAGCATTTCAAATTTCTTGTGACCATCCAAATTCCACCGTATATCAATCCAATAGCCACTAACTATTTATATCCCCAGAAATTCAGTTTTTGACTTTTGTTATTCCCAGAGTTGCTTGCCCTTTCATTTGCATTGCTCGGCTTTTTAGTTGGTTCTACACGTTTCTACTGAGAAAAAGGAAACATATACTTTGATATAAGTTATATTTATACTGGTTTGCCTACGCGTCATCTTCCTGGCCTTTGTTCTTCTCAAACTCTCCATAACCCTTTCGCACATACGAAGCCATCACCTTCTCCAGATTCTTTCAATTTTCTTCACTGACCTTCCTCCCCTCTTTTCTAGCATCTCCGTCACACGTTCTCCACCGATGCTAGCATCTCCTCACCATCGAACCGCGTCTTAGCTCATCCACGCGTCGCAGCCTCACCCGTGCATGCAGCTTCAGCCACCAAACTCTACAACTTCCAGCCGGGCCTTCCTTCTCTCGTTTATGGCTCACGCAAATATTATAGGTTAGTTTATTTTATTGCTTCAAAAATTTATTTACCTGAAGGTGTTTGTTCCTCCCTCTTACATCTTACTGTTATATATGTAAATATATATATTTTCCTGTATAGATGAGTATAAGCTATATATGTTAGTTTTTGTATATTTAACTTATTACATATATGGAGTAATGCGTATATATATATATATACACTTGATTTTAATAACCGTAGTTTATAAAAGCTTATGCGAATTGGTTTACGTCTTATATACATTAGTGTTATATCTATCTGTTTTATAAATTTATATGTCGATAAACTATACTAATACAAATTCAATTTTATATATATGTCTATATAGATATATTAGATCTTGAAAATATTATCTGGGTTTACTATATGTAAGTTACAGTACATTTTTATAAAGGAAGTATTCTAAGTATATGAATACGAAAGTATAAATATAAGATATGTTTATATATAAGTTTGTATAAGATGGGTATTATTGGTTTGGGTCTATATATATATGTTATATAACTTTTATGATAGGTTAGCTTATACAGGTAAGTTATATAAGTCGTTTTATAATGTGTATATCAACATAAGTACTTGTTTTAAATCATAGCACGTATACATATTTGATTTTAGTATATGCGATGTTTAATTAAAAAAACAATGATTTTTATTTTATATTTGCCTTAAATTTAAATTATTGATTTCAAGATATTATACATATATATATATATATATGTTTATTTAAAATTTTATTTGATTTTTAATTTATGTGTTACAATTTAAATAATGATTTTTGATATATATACATAAGTTTGCTTATACTATTTAGCTTCATTGATCCAGTTCTGATTTGATTTCGTCAATTCTTCTCTATCAGCTTTGTCGAATTCATGCCAATCTAGTCGTGCCTTTTCGTGCTTTGCGGAGTTGGATTTGTGTTTTGAATTTGATCTCTAGCTTTAGAGGTGAGTTTATCACTCTCGACATTCGTACTTATATAATTGTGAAACAATGACATGTGAATTGTAGAAATTAATATGCTATGTTCATATATGCCTGTGGTATGATTATATGATGTTATATACTGCTTATATATTTGTTACATCACCTGATATGATATTATATGCTCCACTGTTTTTTTTCTGTATCTCAAACTGCAAGTTCCCTTTCACTATGGGTTGAAATGATACATACCCGAACGGACTTTAGAATAAGGAAAAATCATTATGAGTTGAAATGGTAGGCTCGAGTGATTTTTATTTTATTTTATTTGACTTGGGATTGCGGGTTTGAAATGATAGAACCCGGATTTTTCTTTTTAAATTACGGATTGAAATGATACATATTCGTATCGCTTGACCTAGGTTAGAAAATATTATACAGACCCATGGTTATATATTTAATAATTTTTTTTTAAATTTTTAAGTAATTTTAAGTCTTAAGATATATGAAAAATTTACTTAAAAATTTGATTCAACGATTTTAAATATATGGAACTATTATAAGTCAATAAGTGGTTGATTTTAAATTATAAAGTTATATTGGCTTTCTATAAGTTGGAATCTTTATATATCAATAATTGGTTTTAAATTGCAATTTAAAGATCTTTATTGATGATAAATAACTTAATAATTAAATTTGATTTAATGTGGAATTTTTAAATCTAACCTAGTGATGGTAATAGATTTTATGTATGAAATGGATTTCTTTTGTAAAATAAATAATTATGATTTAAAATGGTAAAATGAATCTTAAATTATGACTTAACTTTATAATGGAAATTTTGGTTTTAATTGGAAATGTGAAGTTTGACTTATTAAAAGAATATATTTTTTATGAAATGGGTATTTCAAATAAAGTGTTAAGTTATTTGTTAAATTAAAAAGTTAAGTAAATAGTGTACTTTTGACTTAATAAATGAATTATAGTAAATTTGGATATTTTAATTATAAAAGTTATTTTATGTAAACTATAAGTAAATTGATATTCAAACGAATATTTCTGAAATGTGAGATATGTTTTATAAGTTAAAAATGGCTAAAATTGAAGTTTTAATGTTTCTGAAATGTTATAATAAATCTGGAATTGTATTGGCAGCATTTCCAAAGTGCTGCTGTTTCTGAAATTTAACTATGTTCTGAAATAACTATAATACTACAACACTTTATAAGGGCTGCTGTTTCTGAATTTGAACTATTTCTGAAAATACCAATATGTCTAGTACAGCACTTTATAAGTGCTGTTGTTTCTGAAATTGAACTGTTTTGAAATTCTAATACCAACTGCAGCACTTTATAAGTGCTGCTGTTTGAATTTGACAATGTTTTTGAAATGTTAATATATTTACCGTAACACTTTATGAGTGTTGTTGTGGCTGAAATTTCAATGAACTTTGGAAATGAATATTATTTGGAAGATTTTGACATTGAATTCAAATGGCTTAAATGAATATGTTTTGAGGTGTAATATAAACCATTTTTGAAATTTATAAGTTAATACAATGTTTTCGAAATTGGTATAGTTGAACGAATGAACTTAATAATGCTATAACTTTGGCAATGAATATTATTTTTAAGGGTGTTATGATTTTTCTAAATATTATGATTTCCAAATGATAACATCTTAAAATTGATATGGTTTCAAAGTATTATGGTTTCAAAGTGTTTGGTTACAAAGGTGTTATAACTTTGAAAGTACTATGATTTTTGAAATGAATTTATTTGAAATAATATTTAATTAAGAATTGTTTTAAATATATTGATTAGCAATTTAAGATTTAAGAATATGGCTTTATAATGTGGTTTTGGTTTAAGATGATTAAAAAAGGGATATTTCAAGTTTAAATAAATTGAAAAAAATATTCAGTGATTGGAAATTTGGGTTTGTTCAAATGATATTTTGGTTCTGCAGTATAAACTAGTTTTGAATATGATATTTTGGTTTTGAAGTATAAACTAGTTTTGAAATCGATATGATATTTGGTTTTGAAGTATAAATTATTTTGAAATAAATATCCATGGGTTATAATAATGATTGGTTATTAAAGAGACCGGGATCGGATATGGGCATACTCTCTGTCGATAATGAAAACCACTTTGACAACAGTGTACGCGGTGGAGATTCCAGAATGAAGTAGGACGGTGGCGATGACTCCTATTGAGGTATATACGTGGACCCAACTCCCGTGAGTTGGCATGTGTTGGCTAAAACAGGAGCGATTGACGGGCCAATGAGGTAGCACCTCTGATCGGATGCATTTCTTCGATACCATTCTATTACTTTGGTATTTATTTGGTGGCCACCGCTCGATTTTTGATTTGGGAGTGTGTTCTGAGGTGGGCGGTAGTGGCTGCTATGTGTTTCCACCAGCCCGGATGCGTAATTGGTATATCTACCCTGTCATTGCCTATTTATGCAGTGTCACCTACCATAGCGAGCTTTACTACGAGTTTGGATTTGTGCCGTAGCCTGCGGAGTATTTAGGGTAGCTTCCGATCAGGGGGTACGCTGTTACTGGATAGACTACTGGGACTATTATGTGTTAAGGGGGATATGGGTAACTCCTTAATGCTATTTAAAAGTAAGTTTATTTTACTATTAGACATTATTATAATAGCGAATATTACTACATAGTAAATAGTTTAACGGATCCTTAGAGGATGGGCGTGTTAGTCCATGAGTTGATGGTTTTGATGACAACAACCTTAGAATAAGATTATAAAATATAAATACTAACATTATAGTTTAGATATATATGTATATGCAGGATTTAACCATGCAGGTACAAAGAATGAAGACTGTACAGTATAGAGATTCAAGATATCAAGATTGAAGACTCATGAGTATCAAGAATTATCAAGAGTTCAAGATTTCAAGATAAGTATTGAGTCTAGAATTATGTTAAAACTTCATAATAGCACTGAAATCTTCACTCCATTTTTCTTTTGGGATGGAACCCATTTCTACCTTTTTAGTGGCTTACAAACCCACGACAAGTAGCTTACAAACCTACGACAAGTGGCTTACAAACCCACGAACATCCTGGTTTTGTACAAGTTCTCGAGTCCTGATGTGATGAGATATTTTGCAGGAAGAAGCTTGCAAAACTACTTCAAAATGATTTTCAAAACTACTTCAGAATGAATTTCAAAACTGCTTTTCAAAATGTTTTAGCCTTAAAAATTATCTTTTCAAATGATTTTTAAAAAGATGTTTTAGCCTTAAAATATTCTTTGTTTTTGTTTTTAATAAACTCTTGTTTTAAACTTCGTTTGTTTTAAACTATCTTTTAATTATAATATATTTATACTTAGATTTAAATATAAAATTATAGTAAAATTATATATATATTATTCTCTATGTTTATCTATGTATTTTATCTATAGTCAAGTATATTTATAAAGTTTAAATAGTTCTTAATATAAGATAAACGTTATTTTCAAAGAAAATCAAATCTTCAAAAAATGCTTTGGGATGTCGACATGCCCTAGTACCCCATGTCGACATAGTGTCAGTTAGGACCAAAAATTTGAATTTCAAAAGAAGTGTCTATTCGCCATAACCTTTCATGAATAGACATGGCTGTTGTTCTTCTATAAATAGGGGTTAGTTTCAATGAATTTTATATCAGATTTTCTGGTTTTTCACTACTCTTCTTCTTCCACATTTTCTTATTCAAAATCCTATCATCACTCTGTCGAAATCAACATTGAATCTAACTAGATCATCTCTGGTTTGATTCTGATTCTCTGTCACTATCTCATCAAGATCCTCAGTGTTATTCAGAGTTATAGGCTTTCTTTGTAATCAATAGAGTAAAAGGTGTGATTGTAGCCTTGGAAATCAATCAAGTGAGAAAAGGTGTGATTGTAGCCTTGAGAAATCAATTGGGTGAACTTGTTGCCCTGAAATCAAGTATCTCTACCCAGAAGATTGTGATTTTGGAGGGTGTACCTCGTGGCCTTGAAATCGAGGGTTGTAACTGTTGAATTGCTTTTGAAAGGAAATCCGTACTTAGTTGTGCAGGACTAGATGTAGGGTAACTCCGAACCAGTAAAAAATCCGGTGTGTTCTTTCCCTTACTGCATTTACTTTATTTCTACATCTGTGTTTGATTCTGTGATTATATCTGTGTTTGAATATTTATACATTTGTGTACAAATCAACAGTAACTCAAAAAGATTTAGTAATTTCTTATAAACACTATTCACCCCCCTCTAGTGTTCATTCTAGCCTTAAGATCCGTATTCCGCATTCCTCACATTTGGTATCAGAGCAAGGTTTTCAAAAGTTTCATAATTCGATTTTTGAAAAAGTTTATTTTTTTTTAAAATGGCTATATTTAAGAAATTTGTTAATGCATGTTTAGAAATATTCAGATCATCATTGTCTCTTAAGTCTGCATATAATCAATATTCAAGTACAAGTTGTCTACTAAGATTGTTTGATGTGTAGGAATCATGCTTTATGGGAGTTGAGGAATTAATCCAGAACAAACAAATTGTGCAGATCAAAAAGAACAAATGGATACTTGATAGTGGATGTTCTAGACACATGACTGGGAATCCAGATATGTTGAATGATATAATATACAAAGACGGAGGATTGGTTAACTTTGAAGACAATTCAAAAGGTTATGTGATCGGCATCGGCAAAGTCGGTAACTCTGAAACTCCTATTATTTACTAATGTTTTGCTAGTTAAGAATCTGAAACACAATCTGCTAATTATAAGTCAACTATGCGATAAAGGATATACAATTAAATTTGAAAAAGATAAGTGTCACATTGAAGATAATAATTCAACCATAATAATTGAGGGAATTAGGAAAAAGAATATTTATATTCTTAGTATGAAAATTTCAAATGATAACTTGTGTCTTTTGGCAAATGCAAGTGACCCTTGGATTTGGCATAAGAGATTTGGGCATTTGAATTTCAAACTCTTATCTAGACTATCAAAACATGATCTAGTAAGAGGCCTCCCTAAAATGAATTTTAAAGTAGATAGTCTATGTGATGCATGTCAACTAGGAAAACTTAGAAAAAGCTCTTTTAAATTAAAAGATATGATTTCTACTATGAAACCTCTTGAATTACTTCATATTGATCTATTTGGTCCATCTCAAATTCTATCAATAAATAATAGTAAATATGTTTTGTAATTGTAGATGATTATTCTAGATTTACATGGACAATATTTTTAAAACATAAAAGTGATACTTTTGAATATTTTAAGAATTTTTCAAAAAGGGTTCAAAATCAACTTTCTCAAAAAATTATAACCATCCGTAGTGATCACGATGGTGAATTTGAAAATGAAAAGTTTGAAGAATTCTGCAATAAAAAGGGAATAATTCATAATTTTTCATTTGCAAGGACTCCACAACAAAACGGAGTAGTAGAACGTAAAAATAGGATGATTCAAGAGTGTGCGAGAACTATGCTTGCTGATAGTAGTTTACCATAGTACTTTTGGGTAGAAGCAGTTGCTACCGCCTGTTATATTTTAAATAGAATTTTAATTAGACCTTTAACTGATAAGACATCTTATGAACTTATTTACTCAAAGAAACCTAAGGTATCTTATTTTAGAATTTTTGGAAGTAAATGTTTTATTTTAAATACAAAAGACAACTTAGATAAATTTGATCCTAAATATGACAAAGGTATCTTTATCGGATACTCTAATAGAAGTAAAGCGTATAGAGTATTTAATTTAAGAACTAATACCATCGAAGAAACAATGCATGTTTCATTTGATGAAAATTCAAAATTTTTGAAGAAATAAATGATGAAGAGGATTTAATCACTCAAAACCAAGAGTCAACTGAAACTAATAATGAATTAAATCATCCTAATAAAAGGATTAAACTTTTAAAAGATCATCTTATAGAAAATATACTTGGAGATATGCAATCTGTTGTTAAAACTAGAAACCAACTAAGTCAAATGAGTAATGTAGCTTTTATATCAACTATTGAACCCAAAAATCCAGAAGAAGCATCAACTAATGATTCATGGATTTTGGCTCTGCAAGAAGAATTAAATCAATTCACTAGAAATGATGTTTGGGAACTTGTTCCTAGACCTGAAAATAAAACAATAATTGGAACTAAATGGGTTTATAAAAATAAAATGAATGAACAAGGAGAGGTTGTTAGAAATAAAGCCCGGTTAGTCGCTCAAGGTTATTGTCAAGAAGAAGGAATAGATTTTGATGAAACCTTTGCCCCCGTTGCAAGATTAGAAGCCATTAGGATTCTACTTGCTTTTGCAAATCATAATAATTTCAAATTATTTCAAATGGATGTTAAAAGTGCATTTTTAAATGGTTTTGTAAAAGAAGAAGTATTTGTTGAACAACCACCACTTTTTGAAAATGATAAATTTCCAAATCATGTTTACAAACTTAAGAAAGCTCTATATGGTCTAAAGCAAGCTCCTAGAGCCTGGTATGATAGACTAAGATCTTACTTGTTACAATCAAATTTTGAAATAGGTAAAGTAGATAATACTCTTTTTATTAAAAGAAATAAAAATGATATTCAACTAGTACAAGTCTACGTAGATGATATCATTTTTGGATCAACTAATTTTGAAATGAATAAAAAAATTTCTGAAATAATGACAAAAGAGTTTGAGATGAGTCATATGGGTGAATTAAATTTCTTTTTAGGATTACAAATAAAACAATTAGATAATGGTATCTTTATTAGTCAAGAAAAATATGCTAAAGACCTAGTTAGTAAATTTGGTTTGACTACTGCGAGTGGAAAACCCACTCCCATGGCAACCAATGAGTACCTTAGTAAAGAAGATTTCTCGAAAGATGTAGATCAAAAATTATATAGAGGAATTATTGGATCACTACTCCATATCACTGCGAGTAGACCTGATATCATGCATAGTGTCTATCTCTGAGCAAGGTATCAATCCCAACCTAAAGAAACTCACTTAAAATCTGTAAAGTGTATTATAAGATATGTTAAACACACCTTTGATTATGGCTTATTTTATCCTAAAAATGATTCGTTTGACTTAATATCTTACTGTGATGCTGATTATGCTAGTTGTAAATCAGACCGAAAAAGTACTAGTGGAACTTGTCACTTTTTAGGGCATTCTCTGATTTCCTGGTTTAGTAAAAAGCAAAACACAGTTTCTCTATCAACAACTGAAGCAGAGTATATTTCTACTGCTTTGGCTTGTTCTCAAGTAATATATATGCAACAAACTTTAAAAGATTTTGGTTTAAATATCTCAAAATCACCAATTTATTGTGATAATACTAGTGCAATAAATTTATCCAAAAATACTACTCAACATGCTCGAACTAAACATATTGATATCAGACACCATTTTCTCAGAGATAATATAAGTAGAGAAGTAATTACTCTCGACTATATCAATTCTGAAAATCAAATTGCTGATATCTTAACAAAACCCTTAAATGAATCTACATTTACTAAATTAAGAAGAGAATTAGGTATTTGTTCATTAACTGAAATATAAAATATAAATAACAAAGTATAATTAAAAATTAAATCAAAATAAATCAAATAGTAAAAATATTGAGAACCATGTCGACATCCCTCCTATACCCATGTCGACATATAACGTTTTTTTTAAATCTAAAATTTTTCCCACCAAAATTCAAATAATTGGTTATATATTCTTCGTATTTTCGAAATTTTCTTCATTCTCTCTGTTCTCTTTCTGTTCTATCTTCTGAAATTAATTTATCAATGGCCTCCTCTTCCAAATCAAACATAAAATCAACCTATTCGTTCCCTTCTCCTACCTATGGTCTGTTCCAACGTACTACGCTCGCCCGAGTGACAAAAATGGAGGATTCTCTGAAGGATGCAATTCAGTTAATGATTGAAATTCAAATAGTGCAACTCCGAATGGCAAAAGAACAGGAAGGCAAGGGAAAATCCTTAGAAATTTGCAAAAATTTCTAATGGACAATCATGCTAATCCAATCTAGATTGACGAGGACTCTTCAGGAGATCATGAACAAGAGGAAAGTGAAGAAGAAGAAGAACCAATGGAAGAAGAGCATGCGAAAGACAACAAAGTCATTTGTGTTGGCGAAGTATGTTTTGACAAGGACGGAAACTTGGTTGAACAACGTGGAAATTTCTGTTTCCATTATCCAAATTGTTCGATCCATAGATCTCCAATTGTCAAAGATACTCAGTAGTTTCTTCTTTTTCGTTTTTCTTCGTTATGTGTATATTTGTCAAGTTATCCAAATTATGCTTACATACAACAGTGTACTACGTATTACTATTATACACTTATACACACTTTATATACCCGAACTACATATTGTGATATAAAATAATAAAATCAAATAAAGAAAGAAAAAAATAAGACATGTACATACAGATATATAGCCTCGTATATAGACTCAGGCAGACACATTAAAACTATATTTTATTAACAAATATATATACATAATTTACTACGGTACATCATTTATATTTATATTTAAAACCAAACATATAGTATTTCTAAAACAAAATACGCATACTAGCCTTATGATATATATAGTAGATGATAGCTAGGCAAGCTTATGCAAGATACAAAAATAGGTGACATGTAACGACCCGTAAATTTCAACTGTTTTAATAACGTAATTAGTTGAAATTTTGTGAAATTTTAAACGATAAAATTTTGAAATATAAATTTGATATTTGGAATACGTCTAGTTAAACATAGCAACTGGTAAATTTTCGTCTGAAAATACGAAAGTTTATTTCGCGTGTAAATTTACTTCAATTCAATCAGTTAAAAAGCGATGAAAATAAAATGTTTTCGAAACCTAAATATTTTTACATAAAAAAATTCTAAAACATCTTCTGAGCAAGATTTCAGTTTGTCGTTTTTCCAAATTCGGACTTCTTTGGCTCCGTCGATCTTATTTTCTGCAAAATAGCAGCATTCTGGTACCGATATCGATTTTTATCGGATGAGCGTACCACTGATATTTTTATACCATTTTGATCGTCTCGTCGTGCCGATCTCCACGGTATGTTCGTTTGTGTTTTTCGGAGTTCGGGAGACGGTGAAATCTACGGAACGATCAATCGTATCGGTTCCGTATTTGAAACTTTTGGGTTCATATGTCTTCCATTATCCACGTATAAATGAATGGCCATCTGCCATTAATATTTTCAGTTCTTGACTTTCAATCTTCCTTGGTTTGAAATAAAAAGTTGATTCGTTTCTTTTGGGTACCGGTTACTGAGCTTTGAAAAAGCACTTTGTTTGGAGATTTTATTATGACGTTATTGTTTCAAGACAACATTTCCTCTTCCCATTTGCAAATAAAATGTTCACTTATTTTCAGTTCTTTCTCAATTGTTGCCTGCTTCATTTATAAACCCAAAACCGAGCCTCATCTCCACGCCTCCCTCCTCAAATTCCCTCTTCGCCCAGCACTCCAGCCCATTCGAGCCAGTGACCTCCACCCCATCGCGCTCTTCCCACCTTGAATCCTATCTCACCACCTTGTTCCCTTCCTCCATGGGCCGTGACCAGCACGCACCACCCAGTCCGACCCCACCTCATCTCGGAACTCCACCGCCATCTCCTCCCTACCGCCTCCACCCTCCAGCCGTCACCATCAACCGAGAACAGCCCGCCTCCATGCCAACCGACACCAACCAGATCCGCCATACTCGCTTCCGCCACTGCTCCAGATCCGACCCATTCACCAAGTGCCGAGCGACCTCGTCACCACGCAGCAGTGCAACAACCACCATGCGGTCGAGCCTCCATCTTATTCACCTCGGCCGCCGATCTTAGCAGCCCACGTCATTTCCCTATCTCCGCCTCCGCCTCGTCTTTACCGCCTGTCACCATTTCTGGACCTTTCCGACGAACCCCATTGCAAACCGAGCTTCCCTTGTTTGTTTCCAATCTATACTTAAAAGACTCATGTCAGAATCGTGTATATAGGTATAGTATATATCTATATTATGTAAAGTATATTAGTTGTTATATGACATTTTGTTACAGCATTATCATATTTGATGACCATAACAAATTTATACAAAGTTGTCTGCATACTAGAACCATTGTTGGATTAGTTGTTATATTATATAAATTTATACATTTTTTTTTCAGCTGTATAGGATGTTATATTATAATTGGTTAGTAGTAGGCACTGGTTTGTTAAGTGTATAAGTTCTGTCAATAGTATACACTAGACACATTTACAATATGAGTCTGCATATCAATGATATATGTATAGCGCATATAGGTCGATATGTATGTAATTGTGTATGTAGGGGTATAATGTTAAAAATATAAAGGGACGGCATATTTTATGCATGCGATAGGTAAGCAGGCTAAATTTGTTTGTATTATAAGGTATGGTTATAGAGTTGTCAATTTCATGTGTTGCATATATATTGTTCTTTTGAACACTACTTACGTTTAAAAAAAAATTAATATAGCCTAGACTTGCATTTTAGACAGCTCCAGCTTTTCATTTATTAAGTAGATGCATCACGTGTTTAAGAATGTTGTGATTTTTTTTATATATAACGTGTATATGATTGCTTATATCTGTTTTATAAAGTTTACAATATATGGACTGATTGCTGTATATATATATATCATTTAAAAATGTGTTTATATTTAAAATATTTTTATATATATAGCTATACTTTGTTCATCTACACCAACTATCTGCATCGAACCCGTTCTGATTGATTTCGCCATTCAAATTCCAGCTTCGCTTTGATCGTCGAACTCGTGTCCATCGTGCTTTGCTTCAACTCTAGCCTCGAAAGGTGAGCACTCACTCACGATTAATGTTCTTTTATTTATTAAATCTGATTTTAATTGAAATGACAATTGAAATATACCGCTGTTAGTTAATTACACTGTTATATATGCTATTACCTGTATCAGTTCACCTGTGACATCTGACACCATTATCTGTTAATTATTTATGCGATGATAATACAGTTTGGCTGATAATTGATTGTTTGTTGATGTTTATATTGAACGTTAAATTGTTAATGTTAAAATGATAAATGGTATGCAAATTTAAATGGATATAGAATAGTTAAATGTTAAATTTGATTAAATGACAATTATGACCCCTTTAACTGTTAACTTTATTGACACGTAGGATTTGTTTAATTACACTTTGAACCACTGAATGTATGTTGTTAAATTGATGATGTATGAAATTGTAAATAGATGACAAGTGAAAAACCATAATGTAATAATCTTTAATCTACATGAAATGATAGTGTAGATTCTAGAAATAATTATATTAATTCGTACAAATGACAATACAAATTAATACGGTTATTTCGGGATTATTTGAATTGATTATTGGATTGTTATTGATTGTTGTTATTGCTTGTTTATTTACTTTGACACCATCCCTGTTATCACACTGCAAGTTCCCTTTGCTATGTTTTGATTTTGAATTGAATTGGAATCGGGTTGAAATGATAAATACCCAAATTGAACTTTGACCTAGGAAAGAAAATTAAATAAAACCGATTGGTCAATAATTTGATTTAAAAATAAAATAAGGATTTTATTTGAATAAATATTATGGTTTTCAAATGAAGTTGAAATCTAAATTTTAATGAAAGGAAATTGTAATATTTAATAATCTGAAACAAAATATTTACAATGTAATCGATGAAAGAATGTTGTTTAATTTGAGAAATGATTGAATTAAGTTTTAAATTATTAAACTTTGAAATGATTTAATAATCAAGTTTGAAATTATAATTAAGTTTGAAATTATTAAACTTTGAAATGATTTAATAATCAAGTTTGAAATTATAATTAAGTTTGAAATTATTAAACTTTGAAATGATTTAATAATCAAGTTTGAAATTATAATTAAGTTTGGAATTATTAAACTTTGAAATTATTTAATAATTAAGTTTTGAATTACTTAGTAATTAAATAAGATTGAATTATTTAATGATTAAATTGAATTGAATTCTTTGATAAGAGAAATTGAACCTTTGAATAAGTGAATTTTATTTCAAAAATAATTGAAATTGAATTTCTTTATTAATTAAGTTTTGGAAAATTATTTAAGTAAGTAAATAAGTGAAATTGAATTTCTTTAACAAGAAATGAAAATGTGATATTTTTGGAATTAATGTAAGGCTTGAAATGTAAATAATTTGATTTGATGAATTTAATTTAATTCAATTTGAAAGTTTTGATATAAGGAAGTTGAATTTAAATAATGGATTTAATGGATTGGAAATTCAATAGAAATTGTTTGAATGATAAAGTAACTTAACGAAGATTGAATGGAATCGATAATGAGTTTAAATTGATTTGAATGTTAAATTAAATTAATTTAAATGATTTCGGAATGAAACTTATATTCGAACTTGAATCAATATTCGAATTGTTTTAAATAGAAATTGAATTTGAATTATAAGATTTTGAAATGATAATTTGGAAGTTTTGAAACGTAAATTATTGGAAATTGGTTTTGAAAGACAAATGAAATGTTGATTTACGAATTCTATTTGAAATTGAAATTGATTTGGTTTTGAAATAAACAAATGACCAATCGATGTAATAATCACGAAAGTTATTAAAGAGACCGGGATCGGTAATGGATATACTCTCTATCTGAACCGAAACCACTTTAATAACTTTGCGCGGAGTGATGATCCAGAATGAAGTGGTTGGATTGATGTTCGTGATGACTGAAGAAAGAGAACGATAATGGATAGCCTTGACACTTGTGTCAAATTGGAAATGACTAAAACAGGAGCTGTGCCGGGCCAATGGAGGGTTAGCTACCTCAAGTGGACACACTTCTTCGAACTACTTATACTTGTTGTCGATTGGTGCACCCTTGATTTTGGGAGTGTTGTTTCACGGTGTTGCGGGCGCTGCGGCGTTGCGTTCTCACCAGTCCGGATCAGGCGAACGGTAGTATCACTACCTTGGGTATTGCCTCATGTGCCTTGTCATACTTGTATTCCATTTATGCGCGACCACTACGATTTTGATTTGTACCTTTAGTATATGGATTGCCCTCTGGTGACTTCCAGTTTTGGGGAAACTACGGTTTTGTATATGCTTTTGGGAATAAAAATGTGTTAAGGGTGGAATGGGCCATGACTTAACGCTATTTTGATATCTTATTATTATTGATAGACATTATCTACTTAGCGTATATTACTACCTAGTAGATAGTTTAACGGATCCTTAAAGGATGGTTATTCCAAACATCCTTTGAGTTACTTGTATTTCGATTGCTATTTCACTTGAGTTGGATTTATTAATATAAGAATGTTAATCCTGACTCGAGTGTTTTGTCTTTTCCTTACGCTCAGGTCAGACTGAGTAGTTCAGTTTTCGAGACTCACCTTTGGAGTTGGAGCTTCGCTTGGAGATCCAGCTATTTATCCAGCTTTCAGATATTCGATGATTCCAGTGATGTATTCTGATTTGTATCTGATGTATCGTGTTACTCTTCCATTGTATCTGGTTTAACTCTGATGTATCGTATTACTCTTCTGTTGTAAACTCTGATGTATTTTATATATTCATATAGTAGCTTCATGAACTACTATCTCTTTTATTTCTGCTGCAATTATTACTCTGTGTCTGTGATTATTTATTTACTGTATATGTTCAGTTTTGCCAAATTTAAATTAACAACGCGGTATTTTGAGCAATTCAACTCCGGCATGAGTGTCTACCTATACACTTATAATGGATGCGAATGGTCCAAAATATCGGGTCGTTACAGTTAGTATCAGAGCCAGGTTAGCTCTAGGCAAAACTTAACATATAGGGTAAATGTATTTACGGAATCACTCTCATTCGAGTTTCAATCTCTTCCTTTTGACTCAATTCCCTTGAATTTTGGAACGTTCCCTGTGGTTTCAAAATTCATTCGTGTCCCTCACTATTTGTCTTCTTTCAATTCTGGAGCACCTCATAACTCCATTCTGAATGATATCTATAATAGATCGGCGGTCTCGCCAATCTTCGAATTATTTGTAAAAGGAGTGAAAACTCCTTCACAATAGCATCGATTTACCGGAGATTTCTATATCCTCGGTTTACGATGAAATATATGTCCTGCTATACCTGAATTCCATCTCTTGAGATCGAGTGTTGATTTACCTCGGAATCCAGCAATGATCTTATTCTTGAAGTCACGGTTGACCCGGTTAAGGTTGCCCGCGACTTATATAAATTTATCCATCGCCTTATTTTGTTATTTAATTATCTCGTCTTGGTTTCAAACCTATCTTCGAATCAAATTTCTCTTTGATTTAAGTCCATCAAATTTGAATCCCTATCCTTATTTTTGAAAATCCATTCCTGTATCGTCGAGCAAAGAAATGTATTTCTAAATTTATATTAAAATGTTGTTTCAAATTTGATAAACAAAATAGTTTTGAATGATTATATTATATATAAATATAAGTTTTCTAAAATTAAATTGTTAATGAATTTGTTGTCTGAAATAATAATATTTGATTTTTATTTATTATTTTGTAAACCATTGATTATTGCATAATATAAATAAATGAATTTATAAACTTGGTTTATAACTGATTTAGAATTTGAAATGAAATTAAATTAAGAATTTGGGAATTTAATTTCCAGTGATTTCAAGCTTTGGTTTTTAATTTTTTTTTTTAAAAAAAAATGTATAGTATTGAAAGTATTTTCAAATAGAAATCGTTTTCAAAGAATTTTAAAATATTGAAATTAGTGCTCTTCTCTTTGTCGCTGGAAAATAATTTCGGTGATGGCGGCCACATTATCGACATTCATTTTCGAGTTTCGAAGTGGAGATACTATTCTGTAGCTTTGCTACGATTTGGTTTTGAAAAAATATTTTGATTTGAACTTCTTCAGTATATTTTGATTTACATATATATATATATATAGGCATCTTATTTTAAAATTTAATTTGATTTGATATAAATATATTACACATATCTCTAAATTGTTTAAAGATTAATTAGAAATCTAATTCTTAAATTTTGTAAAAGGATTATTTTAATTATAAATAAAACCAAATTTGGAATAAATATTTAAACTTGAATAATTGAAATTGGGAAAAATTTTATTTGTATATTGTTCAACTGCATTCTAATACAACTTACCTAAATCATTCAGAAGTTGAATATGTAATTGGATAATATATAAGATAAATTGAATTTATAAATAAAATTTGAGTGTTTATAAAAATGTTATACACTAAATTTTGATTATAAAGATGTTAATAGAGTTAGATAAGATAATAAGTAAACTCAGTTAATAATGAAATAAATTTGTTTTGAAAGAATTAATAAATTTGTTTTGAAAGAATTAATAAATTGAAATTGATCAACATATGAAAATACCTTGAATTTAAAAGCAATTAGTGAATATAAATTAATTTAAATTGGAATTTATATGGTTTAAATTAATTTGTATGGTTTAAATATATGTAATAAGATATATTAAGTGAAATAAACTTAATAATAATTTGGAATAAAGAAGAATTAAATTTGTTGAATAAATATGTTTTTATTAAATGACTATTCTAATTTATGATTTTAGAAATTTGTTAATTAAACATAATTGGATAATAAGATAATAAATTTGGAAATAGTGAGACTAATTTTTAGTGAAATCAAATGGATTAAATCAATTATTGAATTCAATTTATTTAAATTTGAATTTATATGGTTTAAATTAATTGTTATCTTGTATTTCAAATCTGTTTTTCTTTCTGGTTGTTTCTATTCTCCTACCTCGTTCCTTTTCGGGGACGAAAAGTTTTGAGTGGGGGAGAGTGTAACGACCCGTAAATTTCAACTGTTTTAATAACGTAATTAGTTGAAATTTTGTGAAATTTTAAACGATAAAATTTTGAAATATAAATTTGATATTTGGAATACGTCTAGTTAAACATAGCAACTGGTAAATTTTCGTCTGAATATACGAAAGTTTATTTCGCGCGTAAATTTACTTCAATTCAATCAGTTAAAAAGCGATGAAAATAAAATGTTTTCGAAACCTAAATATTTTTACAAAGAAAAATTCTAAAACATCTTCTGAGCAAGATTTCAGTTTGTCGTTTTTCCAAATTCGGACTTCTTTGGCTCCGTCGATCTTATTTTCTGCAAAATAGCAGCATTCTGGTACCGATATCGATTTTTATCGGATGAGCGTACCACTGATATTTTTATACCATTTTGATCGTCTCGTCGTGCCGATCTCCACGGTATGTTCGTTTGTGTTTTTCGGAGTTCGGGAGACGGTGAAATCTACGGAACGATCAATCGTATCGGTTCCGTATTTGAAACTTTTGGGTTCATATGTCTTCCATTATCCACGTATAAATGAATGGCCATCTGCCATTAATATTTTCAGTTCTTGACTTTCAATCTTTCTTGGTTTGAAATAAAAAGTTGATTCGTTTCTTTTGGGTACCGGTTACTGAGCTTTGAAAAAGCACTTTGTTTGGAGATTTTATTATGACGTTATTGTTTCAAGACAACATTTCCTCTTCCCATTTGCAAATAAAATGTTCACTTATTTTCAGTTCTTTCTCAATTGTTGCCTGCTTCATTTATAAACCCAAAACCGAGCCTCATCTCCACGCCTCCCTCCTCAAATTCCCTCTTCGCCCAGCACTCCAGCCCATTCGAGCCAGTGACCTCCACCCCATCGCGCTCTTCCCACCTTGAATCCTATCCCGCCACCTTGTTCCCTTCCTCCATGGGCCGTGACCAGCACGCACCACCCAGTCCGACCCCACCTCATCTCGGAACTCCACCGCCATCTCCTCCCTACCGCCTCCACCCTCCAGCCGTCACCATCAACCGAGAACAGCCCGCCTCCATGCCAACCGACACCAACCAGATCCTCCATACCCGCTTCCGCCACTGCTCCAGATCCGACCCATTCACCAAGTGCCGAGCGACCTCGTCACCGCGCAGCAGCGCAACAACCACCATGCGGTCGAGCCTCCATCTTATTCACCTCGGCCGCCGATCTTAGCAGCCCACGTCATTTCCCTATCTCCGCCTCCGCCTCGTCTTTACCGCCTGTCACCATTTCTGGACCTTTCCGACGAACCCCATTGCAAACCGAGCTTCCCTTGTTTGTTTCCAAGCTATACTTAAAAGACTCATGTCAGAATCGTGTATATAGGTATAGTATATATCTATATTATGTAAAGTATATTAGTTGTTATATGACATTTTGTTACAGCATTATCATATTTGATGACCATAACAAATTTATACAAAGTTGTCTGCATACTAGAACCATTGTTGGATTAGTTGTTATATTATATAAATTTATACTTTTTTTTCCAACTGTATAGGATGTTATATTATAATTGGTTAGTAGTAGGCACTGGTTTGTTAAGTGTATAAGTTCTGTCAATAGTATACACTAGACACATTTACAATATGAGTCTGCATATCAATGATATATGTATAGCGCATATAGGTCGATATGTATGTAATTGTGTATGTAGGGGTATAATGTTAAAAATATAAAGGGACGGCATATTTTATGCATGCGGTAGGTAAGCAGGCTAAATTTGTTTGTATTATAAGGTATGGTTATAGAGTTGTCAATTTCATGTGTTGCATATATATTGTTCTTTTGAACACTACTTACGTTTAAAAAAAAAATAATATAGCCTAGACTTGCATTTTAGACAGCTCCAGCTTTTCATTTATTAAGTAGATGCATCACGTGTTTAAGAATGTTGTGATTTTTTTTATATATAACGTGTATATGATTGCTTATATCTGTTTTATAAAGTTTACAATATATGGACTGATTGCTGTATATATATATCATTTAAAAATGTGTTTATATTTAAAATATTTTTATATATATAGCTATACTTTGTTCATCTACACCAACTATCTGCATCGAACCCGTTCTGATTGATTTCGCCATTCAAATTCCAGCTTCGCTTTGATCGTCGAACTCGTGTCCATCGTGCTTTGCTTCAACTCTAGCCTCGAAAGGTGAGCACTCACTCACGATTAACGTTCTTTTATTTATTAAATCTGATTTTAATTGAAACGACAATTGAAATATACCGCTGTTAGTTAATTACACTGTTATATATGCTATTACCTGTATCAGTTCACCTGTGACATCTGACACCATTATCTGTTAATTATTTATGCGATGATAATACAGTTTGGCTGATAATTGATTGTTTGTTGATGTTTATATTGAACGTTAAATTGTTAATGTTAAAATGATAAATGGTATGCAAATTTAAATGGATATAGAATAGTTAAATGTTAAATTTGATTAAATGACAATTATGACCCCTTTAACTGTTAACTTTATTGACACGTAGGATTTGTTTAATTACACTTTGAACCACTGAATGTATGTTGTTAAATTGATGATGTATGAAATTGTAAATAGATGACAAGTGAAAAACCGTAATGTAATAATCTTTAATCTACATGAAATGATAGTGTAGATTCTAGAAATAATTATATTAATTCGTACAAATGACAATACAAATTAATACGGTTATTTCGGGATTATTTGAATTGATTATTGGATTGTTATTGATTGTTGTTATTGCTTGTTTATTTACTTTGACACCATCCCTGTTATCACACTGCAAGTTCCCTTTGCTATGTTTTGATTTTGAATTGAATTGGAATCGGGTTGAAATGATAAATACCCAAATTGAACTTTGACCTAGGAAAGAAAATTAAATAAAACCGATTGGTCAATAATTTGATTTAAAAATAAAATAAGGATTTTATTTGAATAAATATTATGGTTTTCAAATGAAGTTGAAATCTAAATTTTAATGAAAGGAAATTGTAATATTTAATAATCTGAAACAAAATATTTACAATGTAATCGATGAAAGAATGTTGTTTAATTTGAGAAATGATTGAATTAAGTTTTAAATTATTAAACTTTGAAATGATTTAATAATCAAGTTTGAAATTATAATTAAGTTTGAAATTATTAAACTTTGAAATGATTTAATAATCAAGTTTGAAATTATAATTAAGTTTGAATTTATTAAACTTTGAAATGATTTAATAATCAAGTTTGGAATTATTAAACTTTGAAATTATTTAATAATTAAGTTTTGAATTACTTAGTAATTAAATAAGATTGAATTATTTAAAGATTAAATTGAATTGAATTCTTTGATAAGAGAAATTGAACCTTTGAATAAGTGAATTTTATTTCGCAAATAATTGAAATTGAATTTCTTTATTAATTAAGTTTTGGAAAATTATTTAAGTAAGTAAATAAGTGAAATTGAATTTCTTTAACAAGAAATGAAAATGTGATATTTTTGGAATTAATGTAAGGCTTGAAATGTAAATAATTTGATTTGATGAATTTAATTTAATTCAATTTGAAAGTTTTGATATAAGGAAGTTGAATTTAAATAATGGATTTATTGGATTGGAAATTCAATAGAAATTGTTTGAATGATAAAGTAACTTAACGAAGATTGAATGGAATCGATAATGAGTTTAAATTGATTTGAATGTTAAATTAAATTAATTTAAATGATTTCGGAATGAAACTTATATTCGAACTTGAAACAATATTCGAATTGTTTTAAATAGAAATTGAATTTGAATTATAAGATTTTGAAATGATAATTTGGAAGTTTTGAAACGTAAATTATTGGAAATTGATTTTGAAAGACAAATGAAATGTTGATTTACGAATTCTATTTGAAATTGAAATTGATTTGGTTTTGAAATAAACAAACGACCAATCGATGTAATAATCACGAAATTTATTAAAGAGACCGGGATCGGTAATGGATATACTCTCTATCTGAACCGAAACCACTTTAATAACTATGCGCGGAGTGATGATCCAGAATGAAGTGGTTGGATTGATGTTCGTGATGACTGAAGAAAGAGAACGATAATGGATAGCCTTGACACTTGTGTCAAATTGGAAATGACTAAAACAGGAGCTGTGCCGGGCCAATGGAGGATTAGCTACCTCAAGTGGACACACTTTTTCGAACTACTTATACTTGTTGTCGATTGGTGCACCCTTGATTTTGGGAGTGTTGTTTCACGGTGTTGCGGGCGCTGCGGCGTTGCGTTCTCACCAGTCCGGATCAGGCGAACGGTAGTATCACTACCTTGGGTATTGCCTCATGTGCCTTGTCATACTTGTATTCCATTTATGCGCGACCACTACGATTTTGATTTGTACCTTTAGTATATGGATTGCCCTCTGGTGACTTCCGGTTTTGGGGAAACTACGGTCTTGTATATGCTTTTGGGAATAAAAATGTGTTAAGGGTGGAATGGGCCATGACTTAACGCTATTTTGATATCTTATTATTACTGATAGACATTATCCACTTAGCGTATATTACTACCTAGTAGATAGTTTAACGGATCCTTAAAGGATGGTTATTCCAAACATCCTTTGAGTTACTTGTATTTCGATTGCTATTTCACTTGAGTTGGATTTATTAATATAAGAATGTTAATCCTGACTCGAGTGTTTTGTCTTTTCCTTACGCTCGGGTCAGACTGAGTAGTTCAGTTTTCGAGACTCACCTTTGGAGTTGGAGCTTCGCTTGGAGATCCAGCTATTTATCCAGCTTTCAGATATTCGATGATTCCAGTGATGTATTCTGATTTGTATCTGATGTATCGTGTTACTCTTCCATTGTATCTGGTTTAACTCTGATGTATCGTATTACTCTTCTGTTGTAAACTCTGATGTATTTTATATATTCATATAGTAGCTTCATGAACTACTATCTCTTTTATTTCCGCTGCAATTATTACTCTGTGTCTGTGATTATTTATTTACTGTATATGTTCAGTTTTGCCAAATTTAAATTAACAACGCGGTATTTTGAGCAATTCAACTCCGGCATGAGTGTCTACCTATACACTTATAATGGATGCGAATGGTCCAAAATATCGGGTCGTTACATGACAGGCCTTAGACTACATATAAACTATAGATCACTAACAGTAGACCATATGTATACACAATTTTAAAAAAACACACATATATATCACGAAATATATACTAAATAACAAACATAAAATAAATACATTATACAAAATATCACGCAACTCTGATACAATAATATATATTCAGATATATAAATATGTATAAGCTGTGTCATGCAAATAACAGTAAGGTAGCATAATATAAGCAGGAAATATAACCTATGCTTACAGCTAACCCTTTATATTCAAATAATATATATAAACACAGGCAAATTTAAAGTCATTGTTAAAATAAACCTATGTATATATTACTATGTTATAGTCAAAACAGGTTACAAATTTAAAATAAAACTTGAGAAATATATGATGTAAAATATTAATACCTTTCACGCAATTATATATATCATATATATCTACTATTGTATAATATAAGTATGACTAACAGGGAACCCATTTATAATAGAACCAATGTAAAATATACTCAAATATACAAAATCAAAGTACCAAAGAAACAAAATATTAAAATGACCTGTTATATACATATATATTTTCTTTACCAAGTATATGGTAGGAGGAAACATACGGCAGCCATTATTGGAAAACTAGATCATGGTGGAAGGCTTGGCAAGGGACGTGGCGCGGAGGATTGGCCGACGTGATGAGTTTGGTGAGGTTGCGGCACAAGCGGAGTCGGGTGACGATAGCAAGGAGATGAAAGAGTTTCTCACTCGTCAGGTTCTTGATAGGCATGCGTGTGAGCTTGCGTGAGGAGCTTTAGATCTGGGAAAAAGGAAGAAACCAAAGGAACAGAAAGGAAGAATGGAAATTGAAGGGAGTAGGAGTAAGAACAGATAGGAAAAGGTGAGAGGATAATATAAATGGAAAATGAGAGGTTTAAGCAAAATGAAATGAAACGTACAGAAATAGATGGCAACCAATAAAACCAAATAAAAATAAGTTAACGGTCCAACTCCCTTGATTTCAGCTGAAAAACTATTTAATGCAATTGATTATTTGCTTGAGCTGCACGGTAAAGATTTGAAACGGATTGGAAAGTCAAAAGTCACAATTTCTTTACCAGTACGACGCACAATTTTATTGTTTCTGTCGCGTATCGGACCTCAAAGCAAAGAATTAAATTTACCGCAGAGATCAGCACGACGAGACGATCAAAATGGTATACAGATATTAGTGGTACGATCATCCGATCAAAAGTCGATAATCGG
This sequence comes from Allium fistulosum, assembly GCA_030737815.1. Taxonomy (NCBI): domain Eukaryota; kingdom Viridiplantae; phylum Streptophyta; class Magnoliopsida; order Asparagales; family Amaryllidaceae; genus Allium; species Allium fistulosum. Next base: position 933,589,750 of record CM060901.1, on the reverse strand, counting down.
TACCGAAAATGCTGCTATTTTGTCAGAAATAAGATAAACGAAGCAATAGCAGTCCAAATCTGGAAAAATGAAAGATGACGTCTTACTCAGAAGATGATTTAGAAATTTATTATATAAAAATATTCAAGTTTCGAAAACGTTTTATTATCATTAATTTTTAACTGATCTGAATTGAAATAAAATTACACAAAAAATAAACTTCAATATTATCAGATGAAAATTTACCAGTTGCTATGATTAAATAGACATATCAAAAATAATAAATTTTTATTTTCAAATTTTATTGTTTAAAATTTCACAAAATTTCAATTAATTAAATAAATAAAATCACTAAAATTTATGGGTCGTTACACTCTCCCCCACTCAAAACTTTTCGTCCCCGAAAAGAAAAGAGGTAGGAGAATAGAACAACCAGACATAAAAGTAGATTGAAAGTCAAGATTAAACAATTAGTTTAAAACTATATAAATTTTACTTGAAATATTCATTTGAAAACTTTATTTGCAAATCAATTATCTTTAATACTTTTCAAAACCCATTTGTAAAATTTCTTGCTTCCTTTATAAATACCATTTATATGTTTAAATAACACCTTTATAAATATATATTTACATAAATTTACAAAGAAGCTATTGAAAACATTAAATCGATAATTCATAAATTTATAAATTTATCTCAAGATATTTTCCAAATATTATTAATAGATCAATAATCATTTACTTTAAATATGTTTTATTTAATTTATAACTTCTAAAATATTGATAACACTAAAATTTTCTATTAAACCATGTAGTCTATAAATAAACAATATTTTAAAAGAATATAGTCAACAAGGAAAAGAAGGAGGATTTGGAAAACAAAATATAAGTGATTAAATAAAGCTGAGCAGATAAGGTAGATTCAAAAGACTAGTATCGGGCATGAATAATTAATTCAAACCATAAGAATTTCAATTTCAAATATTAATACTGAATTCCTTTGTTGAAAATACCTTTATAATAAAATACATTTATAACTCGATGTTTCAACAAGTTTATCCTCGTTCTTGCAGACTCTGGCAGTGCGTTGATCAGGCACAAAGCAAGAATTCTCTTGGTACTTAGTAGACTTGTTTCAACACCCAGTGAAAATACTGGAAAACTTCTAAAAACAGATATGGAAAGTACAATCCAAACAAAAAAACAAACAAAACCTTTGTCTAACCATGGATCGCAGAAACACAAAGGTTACGCCTGGATCCCCCAGGAAACATCTGTATCCGTAAGCTTTCTCAGCCCTGCGAATTGCGCCATGATGACTAGTAGATCGCAGATACACAAAGGTTACGCCTGGATCCCCCAGGAAACATCCGTATCTGTAAGCTTTCTCAGCCCTGCGGATTTCGCTACTAATATGACCTACATAGATCACAGGATACACAATGGTTACGCCTGAATCCCCCAGGAAACATCCGTACCCTTGGGCCATCTAGCCAGGTGAATTACGCTATGCAGTCGCGCTCGTAAGACCATGGGTAACGCCATGGAATTCGATGGACACTCGAGTATCATATCCGGAAAACCAAAATCAGAGAAATATCGATAGAATGAATCCACAATGTGGCCACAAAGAGGATATCAAGCAGAAGGCACTTTCCATATCTTTACTTCGAAAATATGTATCATATAGTACCTTTTCAAATCACTTTCAAATATCGTACTTATATAAAGTCCATTATATATAAGATTTTATTTTCAAATCAAATACTTTTCCAAAATCAAAAGTATATCAAATCACACTTATATAGACTTCAATTATATAAGATTTCACTTTTCAAATTGAGTACCTTTTCAAATCCATAGTTTTCGAATCAACATCATAGTTATACAAACCAATTTTTATATAAGTTCGATAACTCCCAAATCAAGTATTTAGTAACACAAGGTTCTCAAATTTCAATTTGTTTCAATATCGATACAATTTTCAAAATCATATACGCTTTCACCAAATTATTCTTCTCAAATTAAATATCTTCAGTTCCAAAGTTTCCAAAATAATAAATTTAGAAAATAAATCCAAATTTCCAAATCAATATAATTTAAGTCAAACAATTCATTTCCAAAATCATCTTATATTTACATAAAGTCCATCTTATATAAGGATCAAAATTTTCAAAAATAAATTTCGCTGTACGAAGAGCTATATGGGATTGACCATCTTTGCTTACTAAAAGGTTTTGAATTTAGAATAGTTTTGTATATAAAATAGTTTGAAAATTAGTTTTGTAAATAAAATAGTTTTGTAAAATAGTTTTGTAAATAAAATAGTTTAAAATAATTTGTTTTAAGAAGAATAAAAGAAAATAGTTTGAAAATGGTTTTAAATTGATAGTAGTTTTTCATAAAAGAAAAATTCCAATTAAATTATAAAGATATCCAACCCAACAACTTCCAATTTCAGCGTCAAGTATATCTATGATATTAGAATATAAGATGTACATACGTCATCATTTTGCAAAATCACATTCGATCGCTCGCTCGATCACACAAGTTCGCTTTCGAACTAGTATTGTCCATTCGACTTCCCTAATGCGGACTTCGATATGGTTTCTCGACTAGAAGCCATCAGTCTCCTTTCATAGCCATATACTATGATAGAGAATTTTAGAATCAAGCCCAAAATCCATATCAAATATTCGCCATCAAGAATCGAATGAAAAATCCTAACACGAAATGGTGTAATTCACCTCGAACTTGTGTACTCAAACTTGGATCAAATTATTTATGCGAATAAAACAACATATGTACAACTTATGTATCTATTCCAACTTGTTAAATATATAGTTTCATAAAGATGTTACTAAGTTAAAACATTTAAACTAAATTTTTATTCTAAATATTTTGAAGACCAAATTCTTTTCACAACATTTCAAATCTAAATTTCATATCAGAAAAATTCAAAATAGCCTTATTCATTTACTTAACAAAACAGTTTCAACTTATTTAAATCATATTACTACATACTTTAAACATACATACCAAACTTATATACTTTATACTTTTCAAAATTACTTTGCTTTGAAAAGTTAACCTTGATTTGGAAGTGCTCGAACCTTCAAAATAGTCGAAGAAATCATATTTACAATCCAAGAGTTGGAAATCACCAACAAATCAGCAAATCAATTTCAATAGATAGGGTTATACTAAATCAAATCCGAAACTCAAGGACTGAACACCGATTCACTTCAATCGTTTCAAATATATATACATATATCCTTCGAATATCAAATCATACTTTGGAATTTGAAATCAAAATTGGTTTCATAAATTCACTCGCATAGCAAAGCTACTAAAGTGGCCTCTCCCCCACTCTGAAACTCGAAAATCAATGTCGATGATGCATGCACTCATCACCGAAATTATTTTCTAGCGACATTAGTGAGTTTTGGACTTCTATTTTCTCAAACTTCTTTTGAAATTTCTTCGAAATTATTTTTAGATAAATCAATTTCTTATAAAATTTTCAAAATTTCAAATCCTTTCGAAACTTCAAATTCTCGTTTTTTAAAAAGGGATATAATTCTTATCGAAAACATTTTCATTTTTATATATAGAATAAAATCATACTTATCAAAATAATAATTTCGATATATAAAACAATTTCAAAAAAATACAAACAAACCCGATTTTTCAAAGGATGATTTAAGAATTGATTTCAAAACAAAGATAGAGATTCAAAATTAGAGGAACTCTTAATCAAATAGAATTATGATTCGAAGATAAGCTCGAATGAAGATGAGACCACTAAATTTCAAAATAGAAGATGAATATACTTATATAAATCGTGGGCGACCTTAACCGGGTCAACCGTGACTTCAAAAGAAGATCGGTGCAGAATTCTGAGGCAAATCGACATTCGATCGCCAGAGATGGAATTCGGCATAGCAAAAGATCGCATCTAAACCGAGGGTTATATAAATCTCCGGTGAATCAATGCCAATTGTAAAGGAGTTCCACCCCTTTACAAATCATTCCAAGATTGGCGGGATCGCCTATTCTTATAGAGATCATTCGAAGTGGAGTTATGGGATACTCCAGAATCAGAAGAATACAAATAGGGAGAGACAAGGATGAATTTTGGAACCGTAAGGAACGTTCCAAAGTTCAAAGGAAATTGAGTCAAAAGGAAGAGATTCAAACTCGAACGAAAGTGATTCTGTAAATAAATTTACTATATATGCTAAGTTTTGCCTAGAGCCTGGCTCTGATACCAACTGTAACGACCCACTATTTTGGACCATTAAAATCGACAATAAATCCACACATGTCGGACTTGAATAATTCAAAACAATAGATTGTTAATTTAAATTTGGTAAAACTCAGCATATACATTAAATCAATCACAGAATCACAGATATGGAGTAATATAATAATACGCAGCGAAAAGGATAAAATAGTAGTTCATGAAGCTAGTATATAAACATCAGAGTTAAAATATAAAATACAGTAGAATATCTCAAATACAGTGAAGTCTTCAGTACAAATAGATGACCTCTTTGAACAAATCAACTGGAAAAGCTGAAAGCTGAATCGATAGTTGGATCTCCAAATGAAGCTCCAAACTCCAAGGGTGAGTCTCAAATGCTGTATCACTCAGTCTGACCCGAGCGTAAAGCAAAACACAAAACACTCGAGTCAGGATTAACATTCTTATACTAATAAATCCAACTCAAGTGAAATATCAACTGAAATACAAGTAACTTAAAGGATGTTTGGGATAACCATCCTCTAAGGATCCGTGGAACTATCTACAATGTAGAAATATACACTATAACACCGTGGTCATTTCAATTTAATTTATACCTCAAAACCCAAATATCATTTCATTTCAAATATATCTATTTTCCAAAATAGTATATTTATATTAAATGATTTAAAAAGTAAAGTATTTATAATTTCCTCAAGTCTCGCAAATCGATTCAAATCAACTTCAAATTCCAAATTCAAATTTATTCAAAGCTCAATTCATCAATTTAATTCAGTTCTAAATATACCATTTAAATTTTCAATATATTTCAAAGCTTTAATATTCAACATTTTCAAAGTTAAATTTAACAGTTTCATATAGCTCTTGATTTAACTTCATTATTATTTAATCAGGGAATATGCACTTAATAAATTCAATATCATTTAACTAGCCTTAAATTACATTTTTACTAAATATTTCCTTAAATTTACTTAAACAAGAAATATTCATTAAATTACTTAAATCAAACCCAAGTTATAAATCATATCTTAAATCTTAATTTCAATAAGTTTCAAATCGGTTTAATTAAATAAAATTATTTTCCCCACCTTAACTTATTCAAATTATTACAAAAATCTATTTTGAAATATAGATATAAGTACTTAGCCATATTATACGTATTAAATCAATCTTAATTAAATTAAATATTATTATTAAATCTATATATATATATCATTACCATTTATATATAATAATTTAAGAATCAACATTTATTAAAACCATATATTTCTTTCCAAGACCATAGAAATTATTTTCAAAATATATATATGGACCAACGGTGTATGTATATAATTTCATATCCTATGGTCAATTGATACGGATATTTATCATTTCAATCCGTAATTTAAGTATATACGGGTAGATATCATTTCGACCTGCAATCCCAGATTCAATTCAATGAAAATCGCTTGGGTTTATCATTTCAACCCATAACAATTTTCTCATATTCTAAAGTCCGTTCGGGTATGTATCATTTCAACCCATAGTGAATTCTATACTTACAGGGAACTTGCAGAGTGATAACATATATGAAAATAATAACAACATGCATATATCATCAATAACAATATAATATATGAACAACAGGATATGGTGTCATATTCCACAGGTGAACAATTACAGATAATGGCATATATAGCAATTTAAATAACTACAGCAGCATATTTCAATTTGCGTTTCAATTGAAATCAAATTTAATAAATAAAAGAACGTTAATCGTGAGTGATTGCTCACCTTTCGAGGCTAGAAGACGATGGAAAACAGCTACGGAAAAGAACAATGTAACGGACATTGGCACGAATCAGGCACGATAAGTCAGTTTGCTACGATAAGCAAGGATAGATTTTAGCACGATGATGGAGTGAACAAATATATATATATATATATATATATAATTCCATTATATATATATATATATAAACGTTTAATTTAAAAAAACCCTTATTAAAATCCAAAATCATTATATATTCCGTATTTAAAAGTCAATACCAAAATCAAGCAGCTTTATAGCTATGGAAACAAATCATTATACGATAAGGATCAAAATATTTATATCTTATATTTAAAAGAAATCTCTATATAAAAATTTTAACAATCAAAATATCAATCTATATATATAAAAAACATACATGTGACCTGCAACCTTTACAAATAAATATCTACCCACAAACAATATATATAGGAAACGGCGTAAATACAAGTTGCTGCATATAAACTATATATATACAATAGATCTTAACACTGAAACCAAATTATGCTTACATACAACAGTGTACTACGTATTACTATTATACACTCATACACACTTTATATACCCGATCTACATATTGTGATATAAAATAATAAAATCAAATAAAGAAAGAAAAAAAAGACATGTACATACAGATATATAGCCTCGTATATAGACTCAGGCAGACACATTAAAACTATATTTTATTAACAAATATATATACATAATTTACTACGGTGCATCATCTATATTTATATTTAAAACCAAACATATAGTATTTCTAAAATAAAATACGCATACTAGCCTTATGATATATATAGTAGATGACAGCCAGGCAAGCTTATGCAAGATACAAAAATAGGTGACTGGCTTTAGAGTTTAGACTACATATAAACTATAGATCACTAACGGTAGACCATATGTATAAACAATTTAAGAAAAACACACATATATATCACGAAAATATATACTAAACAACAAACATAAAAAAAATACATTATACAAAATATCACGCAACTCTGATACGATAATATATATTCAGATATATAAATATGTATAAGCTGTGTCATGCAAATAACAGTAAGGTAGCATAATACAAGCAGGAAATATAACCTATGCTTACAGCTAACTCTTTATATTCAAATAATATATATAAACACATGCAAATTTAAAGTCACTGTTAATATAAACCTATGTATATATTACTATGTTATAGTCAAAACAGGTTACAAATTTAAAATAAAACTTGAGAAATATATGATATAAAATATTAATACCTTTCACGCAATTATATATATCATATATATCTACTATTGTATAATATAAGTATGACTAACAGGGAACCCATTTATAACAGAACCAATGTAAAATATACTCAAATATACAAAATCAAAGTACCAAAGAAACAAAATATTAAAATGACCTGTTATATACATATATATTTTCTTTACCAAGTATATGGTAGGAGGAAACATACGGCAGCCATTATTGGAAAACTAGATCATGGTGGAAGGCCTTGCAAGGGACGTGGCGCGGAGGATTGGCCGACGTGATGAGTTTGGTGAGGCTGCGGCACAAGCGGAGTCGGGTGACGATAGCAAGGAGATGAAAGAGTTGCTCACTCGTCAGGTTCTTGATAGGCATGCGTGTGAGCTTGCGTGAGGAGCTTTAGATCTGGGAAAAAGGAAGAATCCAAAGGAACATAAAGGAAGAACGGAAATTGAAGGGAGTAGGAGTAAGAATAGAGAGGAAAAGGTGAGAGGATAATATAAATGGAAAATGAGAGGTTTAAGCAAAATGAAATGAAACGTACAGAAATAGATGGCAACCAATAAAACCAAATAAAAATAAGTTAACGATCCAATTCCCTTGATTTCAGCTGAAAAACTATATAATGCAATTGATTATTTGCTTGAGCTGCACGGTAAAGATTTGAAAAGGATTGGAAAGTCAAAAGTCAGAATTTCTTTACCAGTACGACGCACAGTTTTATTGTTTCTGTCGTGTACCGGACCTCAAAGCACAGAATTAAATATACCGTAGAGATCAGCACAACAAGATGATCAAAACGGTATACAGATATTAGTGGTACGATCATCCGATCAAAAGTCGATAATCGATACCGAAAATGCTGATATTTTGTCAGAAATAAGATAAACGGAGCAATAGCAGTCCAAATCTGGAAAAATGAAAGATGACGTCTTACTCAGAAGATGATTTAGAAATTTATTATATAAAAATATTCAAGTTTGGAAAACGTTTTATTATCATCAATTTTTAACTGATCTGAATTGAAATAAAATTACGCAAAAAAATAAACTTCAATATTATCAGATGAAAATTTACCAGTTGCTATGATTAAATAGACGTATCAAAAATAATAAATTTTTATTTTCAAATTTTATTGTTTAAAATTTCACAAAATTTCAATTAATTAAATAAAATCACTAAAATATATGGGTCGTTACACTCATGTTACTCAAATGTATGCAGACCCATTATAAACATTCACGCAATACAAAATATATATATAATATATATGCAGACCCAACAATATACAAGTATAAGTTATATAGTAACCTATATAACCCTATTATGATTCATACTTTATAATATAACTGTAACTATTTATAACATAACCTACTATAACATACATTTCATTTACAACTTATATACAGTGAAATAGTTAATATATACGAAAAGCTCATAACTATACAACATATTTTTTTATAGCTATTAAAACTTGTATAGTTTAATATGGTATATGTATAACCAGACTTCCCAATATAATTTATATACTAAAACCATAAACCGGCTATACCATATATGAAGATCTATAAAATCCAACATATAATATAACTAATGTATTATAGACTAATACAAACTCAATATACGCACTAGTATATTATAAACAACTATACTTAAAACTTGCTTATAAGAAATTATAAGCCAGACCTCAAACACCTTCGCATAGCAACATACTGTAACGACCCACTATTTTGGACCATTCAAATCGACAATAATCCACACATGTCAGACTTGAATAATGCAAAATAACATATTGTAATAAAATTTGGAGCAAATAAAATCATTCACAGAATCACAGACACAGAAATATCAGAATAACTCGCAGCGGAAATAAAATAAATAGTGGTTCATGAAGCCACCACAATACAGAGTCTCAAAACTGATACAAAATACATAGTCTGAAAACCAATATAGTTCTGAAACAAGTACAATAGAAATCCCAAATACATAAGTCTCTAATACAAAAGCTGAAATAGAACAACTGAAACTGAAATAGATAGATAACTAGATAAGCAGAATCTCTAGCAATTCCTAGCTCTAGAAAAGTGAATCCAAAGCTGTGAATACTCAGGCTGACCCGAGCGTAAATAAAACACAAACACTCGAGTCGGGACATACATACTTATATAATGTAAACCAACTCAAGTGAACTGTAATAAAGGTACAAGTAACTTAAAGAATACTTGGGATCGCCCATTCTTTAAGGATCCGTTAAAATATCTACTATGTAGTAATATTCGCTATTATAATAATGTCTAATAATAAAGTAAACATACTTTTAAATAGCGTTAAGGAGTGACCCAATATTCCCCTTAACACGTAATAGTCCCAGTAGTCTATCCAGTATTAGCATACTCCCAAAATGGGGCTACCCTCGATACTCCACAGGCTACGGGAGAAATCACAAATCGTAGGAAAGCTCGATATGGTAGGTGACACGGCACAACTAGGCAATGCCAGGGTAGATATACCAATTACGCATCCGGACTGGTGGTGACGCATAGCAGCCACTACCGCCCACCTCGAACAACACTCCCAAATCAAGGGTGGCCACCAAATCAATCATAAGTAATAGAATGGTATCGAAGAAGTGTGTCCGATAAGAGGTGCTACCTCCTTGGTCCGTCAATCGCTACTGTTTTAGCCACCTTATGCCAACTCACGGGAGTTGGGTCCACATATATAAATTAGAATCGTCGCCACCATCCTACTTCATTCTGGAAACTCCACCGCGTACACAGTTGTCAAAGTGGTTTTCAGTATCGACAGAGAGTATGTCCATATCTGATCCCGGTCTCTTTAACAACCAATCGTTATTATAACCCGTGGTTATAACTTTTAAAACAATACTTACTTCAAAATAAAATATCATTTCAAAACCATATATTTATCAAAATAAAGATTTATCATTTCTAAATCATTTCAATATCTGAGAATGTCATATCCCTTTCAAACTCTTTTCAAATTATTATTTGAATTCAAATCCAATTATCAATTTAATACCTTTTAAATTCCAAAATATCACTCATTTATTACTCTATCAAAACACCCTTTATATAGTTTATATACAAATTAAATTAATTCATTTAAACCATTTAAAAGTGAAGTTATTATTCTTTCAAGTCAAGTATTCAATTTTCAAAGTTTCAAACCATTTTGAGTTCATTTGCTAAGTCAAAACCCCTAATTATTAAAATTTCAGCCTTTCACAGCATTTAGAAAAAGCTGTTATAAGTTATATTTGAAAACATTTTGATTCAGCAAAGACAGCACTTAAAAACTGCTGTTATATCCCATTTCTAGTTGAAAAATTAGTTTAAACAGCAAGGACAGCTTTTCCAGAAATGCTGCGGTAGCTCAGATTTCAAAACAAAGATTTTATTTGATTTTAACAAAGACTAAAGACTGCTACAGCATTTCCAGAGAATGCTATAATAGACCTGAGTTAAGTTTTTGCCTATTAGTTCAATTACAGCAACTACAGCATTTCATAAATGCTGTAATAGCCTTTTTACTCAGTTTTTTAGTGTAATTCTGAACCATAGCATTTCTGAATGCTATTAAAAGTGATTTCCATCTTTTTAGTGTATTTTCAGCAAATAATAAACTTCAATTTAAATTTTTTAAACAATTTAAAAATCATAATTTAACATTAAAATGTTCATTAACATATCATTAAATATATTGTTTTTACACAATAAATTTCTTATAATTAAATCCTATTTTCAACATTTTACCAAATAGATTCAAGTGTAAAAGTCTCTAATTCTTCACATTTTTAACTAAACAACTTAACACTTGTATTTTCTCCATTTTCTCAAAATAAAATCTAATTTACCCTTTTTATTTTATTTATTTTAAATTTTAAATAACTAAATTTAGTTAACCAAAATTCCAAATTTCCACTCAAGTTGTCCTTCAAAAATTCAATGTAACTATTCATTTTCTAACAATTTAACTTATAGAAAAATTCCAAAATTCTTTATTTAATATTAAAAAAAATCTAATTTAATCACATTTTCATATATATATATACACCTTTAAAATATTTAAAAATTCCAGAAAACATTTATAAAATAACCACGGGCCTGTATATAGTTTTCTAGCCTAATTCAAGTGATACGAATAATATATCATTTCAATCCGTAGTTTACAAAGAAAACCCGGGTTTTATCATTTCAAACCCGCAATCCCAAGTAAATAAAATTTATTAAAAGGTCGCTCAGGCTTATCATTTCAGCCCATAACGATCCTTCCCTATTCTAAAGTCCATTCGGGTATGCATCATTTCAACCCATAGTGAACCAAATCTACAGGGAACTTGCAGTGTGATAAACTAATAAAAATGAACATAATAACATAAATAATTAAAAGAATGATATGACATGAATTTTAACAGGTTAACATCGTATATAATTAATCACAGGCAGTTTACAACATAATATAGGTTTTCTACACATTTAGTTGTTGTTGTTTCACAACTACATAAGTATGAACGTCATGTGAGTTTTTACTCACCTTTTATTGCTAAAGATTTCAAGACCAAAAGCACAAAAGAAAACCAAGTACGATGATACGACAATGATTTGAGTAGAGAGCGAATCCAAGCTACAACTCTTGTGTACAACCCAGAACAAAAATCAAACAAAACAAATTTCAATACAACTTTAAAATGAAATAACTTTGGAATAAAAGCGAATACGAATACCAAACTTTTTGCTTTGCTTCACATATATTATGCACGGCCTAGGGTTTGCATAGGGTCAGGTTTTGGTCAGGTTTAGGCTTGGGTTTGGGCTAGCATGGCTCGACCAAAGTGGTGCGCAATGGTGGAGTTATGAATAAGTGAAGGTGAAGGGGTTTTGTAAGAAAATAGGTAGAAAAGTGGTCAAACTAAGGCTCAACCATGGATGGTTAGGCTCGGCCAGAGGGTCCAGGTGGTAGATCAGGGGCTGGAGCAATGAGGTAGGGTCTGGACAAGGGGGTGATGGCGGCCTAAGATGGTGGAGGTGATGGAAAATGGGGTGGTGGTCAACAATGTGCTCGGCTATGCATTGTTTTGGACAATATTTGCATTTTTTGTGAAGTTTGGCTTCAAGGAGGGTTCGGCCATGGTCTAACCTGAAGTGGTGGTTGGTGATGATGCCAAGGAGGAGTAGTAGGGGATGGTGGCCATGGCTATGGTGAAGAGGCCATGCAAATTTAAAGAGAAACAAGGCAAAAAAATGAGAAAAAAGGAAGAAAAAGTGTAAAAGGGGAGGCCATTACCAAGGAGATTTTGAAGAAGCTTTGAAAATGAGAAGTGCTGATGTTTTTCTCACGTGAAAAGAAAGGTAATACATGGCTATAACATTAGAATTGAACGGCCAAAAAGCAAATAAATGAGGAGTTTAAGAAATGAAGAGTTTTGAAGGCGAAAGGACTTATGTTTTGCACTTTTTAAAACCTTTGGTATTTCCTTTTCTCTTTGATTTTAAATAAACAAAATAAACTCATAAATATTATTTACAACTGAAACAAAGTAGTAGGACATAAAAATAAATATTTAATTTTAAAAGAAATGGAAAAAGAATTACAAAATTTACTCAAAAATTAGAAAGAGTGTCTAGAAATTACAGAAAAATAGCCAATGGCTTTGGAAAATTATGTTCTTTATTTTAAAAATATTATAAGACAAAATTTTGAAATAAAATGATTTTTAAAACATTTTTAAAGTGAAATAATTAATTAATTACATAGAAAATGTCAAAAGAATGGAAGAAATTGCTTAAAAATAGGAAACAGAACATGAAAATTACAATAAAATACCAATAATTCTAGAAAAATTTGTACTTCACCATAAAAATATTTTAAAATGAAATAAATTCAAATTAAAAATAATTTCCAAAATATTGGGTTGTTACACTCTCCTCCACTCAAACCTTTTCGTCCTCGAAAAGAACAGAAACAGAGAAAATAAGGGAAAAACAAGATAGAAAACAAATAGTACCTGGAACGAACAATTCCGGATTCGAAGCATGAATGCTTTCCTCCGTCTCCCAAGTACAATCACGATCATCAGTACTCCACTGTACTTTGACCAGACTAACAGATTTCCTTCTTAGCTGCTTCGTACCTCTGTCGACAATACGAAGTGGCTTCCTCTCAACAGTCAGATTAGGCTCAATATCCAAACTATTAAGAGTAGAAGGTTGAACAATAAGAGATGGATCATGCAGATAGCGACGGAGATGAGAAACGTGGAATACATTATGCACTCCAAAGAACTTCTCGGGCAAATCCAGACGGTAAGCCAAAGAACCAATTCTTTCCACAATGCGGAAAGGACCAACAAATCTAGGAGAAAGCTTCCCTCTACGACCAAAGCGAATAACATCCCTTAAGGGAGAGACCTTAAGGAAAACAAAATCACCAACAGTAAATTCTAAACTCCGCCTACGCCTATCAACATACTTCTTCTGCCTATCCTGAGCGATTCTCATTTTCCTCCTAATCTCCTCAACTCTCTCAGAAGCCTCTAAAATCATCTCAAGACCAAGAACCAAACGATTACCGGATTCAATCCAGCAAGAAGGAGATCTACAAGGTTGTCCGTAAAGAGCAGAAAACGGAGACGTCTTGATACTAGCCTGATTTCAAAGATAGAAATGAGATAGATAAAAGATTAAGATGAGATTAAAACAGAAGATAGAAATTATACCTGATAACTATTGTTATAGGTGAATTCGACAAGATGGAGATGATCTTCCCAAGATCCTCCATAATCAAGCACATAGGCACGAAGAAGATCTTCTAGAATCTGATTTACCCTTTCCGTTTGACCGTCGGTCTATGGATGATAGGCAGTGCTCAGATTCAGACGAGTGCCCAAAGAATCCTGAAAGGCTTTCCAAAACCTACTAGTAAAGATAGGATCACGATCACAAGCAATACTAAGAGGAACACCATGGAGACGAACAATTTCCCTCATGTAAATCTCAGACAAACTAGAAGTAGAACGGGTAGACTTGACCGGAATAAAATGAGCAGATTTGGTCAATCTATCCACAATAACCCAGATACTCTCATTACCCTTCCTAGTCCTCAGTAAACCATCAATGAAATCCATAGAAACTTGTTCCCACTTCCAATTGGGAATCTCAAGAGGCTGTAATAAACCAAGAGTCTTCTGATGATCTGCCTTGACTTGCTGACAAGTCGCACACCTATTAACAAAAATGGAAATATCACGCCTCATACCTCTCCACCAAAACAACTTCTTCATATCCTGATACATCTTGGTCACGCCTGGATGAATAGAAAGTATGGACTGATGATTCTCCTGAAGTAACTCCTGTCTCAATCCATCAACATTCGGGACACAAATCCTATTATTAATCCTTAACACACCCTTATGATCAATCTGAGCACCACTGCCATTATGGTTACTACCTCCAACTCTACTACGAACATTCTCCTTCATCGATCTAAGCCTCTTATACTCATCCTGCTTAGCCATAATACGATCCACAAGAGGTGAGGAAACAACAAGCTGACACAACAAAGCCTTCTTCCTACTCAAAGCATCCGCCACAACATTAGCTTTCCCCGGTGTATAGTTGATGTCGAGGTCATAAGAAGCAAGGAACTCTAACCACCTAACTTGTCTCTGATTCAAATCCTTCTGAGAGAAAATATACTTCAAAGACTGATGATCTGTGAAAAGCTCAAACTTGGTACCCAAAAGATGATGTCTCCAAAGCTTCAAAGCGAAAACAACAGCAAGCAACTCTAGATCATGGGCAACATAATTTAATTCATGGGTCTTCAACTGACGACTAGCATAAGCAATCACTTTACCATCCTACATCAGAACAGCTCCCAAACCTTCTCGACATGCATCAGTGTATACCGTTAATCCCTCATTTCCACTTGGAACTGTAAGGACTGGTGCGGAAGCAAGCTTGTCTTTTAACTCACTGAATGCAGCCTTACACTCATTACGCCAAATAAACTTAGCATTCTTCCGAGTTAAAGCAGTGAGAGGTGCAGCAATCTGAGCGAAATTCTCGATGAATCTCCGGTAATAACCGACAAGGCCCAGAAAACTACGGATATCTGTAGGAGTCTTAGGAGTTTCCCAATCCTGTACAGAATAGGGATAGAAGGATAATATGAAAGATAGAATAAATTGAATGAAACAAGGAAAGAGAAGGAAGAGAGACTTACATTGATCGCAGCGATTTTGACTGGATCGACTGAAACCCCATTACCAGAAACAATATGCCCGAGGAATCGGACTTCATCCTTCCAGAAATGGCATTTGGAAAATTTAGCCTTTAACTGATGATTTCGAAGAGTCTCAAGAACAGATTTCAAATGTGACTCATGTTCTTCTTCAGACTTAGAGAAAATGAGGATATCATCCACAAAGACTAGAACAAATTTATTAAGCACATCACGAAAAACACGATTCATCAAGTCAACAAAGAAAGCAGGAGCATTAGTCAAACCAAAAGGCATGACTAACCATTCAAAGAATCCATTCTCAGTACGGAAAGCAGTCTTGGGAATACTTTCCTCGGCAACTCTGAGTTGGTGAAAACCCGTGGCAAGATCAAGCTGAGAGAAAACAGTAGCACCATAAAGCTGATCAAACATATCATTGATGCGAGGCATTGGATATCTATTTTTCATAGTGAGCTTGTTCAACTCCCTATAATCAACACACATCCAAAGAGAACCATCGGACTTGGTGACGAAAACCACCGCAACTCCCCATTCAGAATAGCTAGGTCTGATCAGACCCTTGGAAGACAGGTTCTCAATTTTCTTTCCTAACTCAACCTTCTCGCGGGGTGCCATTCTTCTAGGAGGAATAACTACAGGTCGAGCTCCAGGAATAAGATCAATGCGGAAATCAATTTCCCGCTTGGGAGGTAAAGCAGTAACTTCACCAAAAACATCGGGATAGAGATTGACTACACGAATCGACTGAAGATCAACAGGAGAAGCATCCAGAGAAAAGATAAAGCTACCAGCATAATCATGAGGCATACGACCCTGAATAACCAAAGAATTACCCCGATCATCCTTAAGAGAAACAATTCGGGATTTACAAGAGATACGGGCATCATGCCCGTCAAGCCAATCACTTCCAAGCAACAAATCAAAAGCATCGAAACCAAGAACATAGAAATCTCCAGAAAATTTATGACTAGAATAGAAGAGTCTTACTTGCTTACAAATTTTGTCAAGATTTGCGGGACCACCAATAGGATTTGAAACACATAGAGGAACAGAAGCATACTCAGGAGAAAGGAGATGTTCAAACTTATTACACAAATCATCAGAAATAAAACTATGCGAAGCTCCAGTATCAAATAAAACACGAACTGGATGATGAAATAAAGTAAAGGTGCCCTGAAGAGTACCTTGATCATCACTAGGAGCAGGGGAAGGTGCAGTAGGTGAAGAAGCAGATGTGACAGCAAATACACCAGATGGCTTCCCTTTATGATACAATGGGCAGTCATTCTTAAAATGACCTGGCTGAAGACAAACATGACAAAGATTGTTCCTGTTAACCTGAGGTGGAGGAACAGCAACACTAACCGAAGTAGGACAACTATTAGCATAGTGTCCCTTCTGGTCACATTTGAAGCAGGTAATGGTGGATAGATCAATATGGTGTCTCTGGGAAAGAGAAGATGATGAAGATCCCAAGCCCGGATGCTTGAGCCAATTCTTCTTCTGTTTGTGGAAGTTTGGCTTTCTCTTCTTGGAATTTGCAGAGGAAGACTGAGATACATGCGCACCAGAAGCAGCAGGACCCTTGGAAGTAGGGTTCTCATAACGAATAGCCATATCCATGAGCTTAGTAAAAGTGCCATGAATATGTGAAATAAGACGATTGTAGAACTCTGGGCGAGCTCCAGCTATGAACTTCTCATTTTTCTTAAGCTGAGTGTCGATAAGACCAGGACCAAACTTGGAAAGTTCATTGAACTTCCGCTCATACTCTGAAAAAGACATGGTACCCTGCTTAAGATCCATGAATTCTCGATAAAGCTGAGATTTCCCGGCTTCGGGCATCCATTTTGCCACAAAAGCCTCCCTTGAAAGAAGAATATAGAAACAAACTTAAGATAGATTCAAAAGAAAAGAAAATGGGAAAAATTCAAGATAACTCAAAGGATACCTGAACTGCTCCCACGAAAGATCACCTTCGTTAGTGTGAGCTGTAACAGACTCCCACCAATCTAAGGCTGACTCTTGCAGCTGCCAAGCTGCTAACTGACGCTTCTGGGCATCAGTAATCTCAAGACCAGTAAAAATCCTCTCTAAACTTCGTAACCATTGCTGGGCTTCGATAATACTCTCTGAACCGGTGAACTTAGTACCACCGAGCTGAGAGAATTCCTTACAGAGAACAGTAAACCTAACAGGTGCAACGGGTTGAGGAGCTGGGGCAATACCACGACCCCTACCTCTAGCATTTCCACGATTCATCCTGAAAATATCAAGAATGAATTTAGGATAAAGGTATAGAGAAGACAAAGATAAGGTAAGAGAAGACAAAATAAAATCACTTGGTTGAATATCCTAATAACAGAAATTTCTAACAAGGTAGATACAAATAGAAGGAAGTTTAGAAAAATTGCTTTTCAAACCAGAAAATTTTATATCAAGATAATCTTTGAAAATCATTTGAAAAATCATTTGAAATCATTTTATACTTTGAAAATACGTTCACTCACAAAGAAATAATTCTGAGTTTGATTTCACTCATTCTAGGGTATTTCTACCCTATCTCTAATGAGTTTTTGCTCCATAGGCTAAGGTTTGCCTAAAACCAAAGCTCTGATACCAAATGTAACGACCCACTATTTTGGACCATTCAAATCGACAATAATCCATACATGTCAGACTTGAATAATGCAAAATAACATATTGTAATAAAATTTGGAGCAAATAAAATCATTCACAGAATCACAGACATAGAAATATCAGAATAACTCGCAGCGGAAATAAAATAAATAGTGGTTCATGAAGCCACAACAATACAGAGTCTCAAAACCGATACAAAATACATAGTCTGAAAACCAATATAGTTCTGAAACAAGTACAATAGAAATCCCAAATACATAAGTCTCTAATACAAAAGCTGAAATAGAACAACTGAAACTGAAATAGATAGATAACTAGATAAGCAGAATCTCCAGCAATTCCTAGCTCCAGAAAAGTGAAACCAAAGCTGTGAATACTCAGGCTGACCTGAGCATAAATAAAACACAAACACTCGAGTCAGGACATACATACTTATATAATGTAAACCAACTCAAGTGAACTGTAATAAAGGTACAAGTAACTTAAAGAATGCTTGGGATCGCCCATTCTTTAAGGATCCGTTAAAATATCTATTATGTAGTAATATTCGCTATTATAATAATGTCTAATAATAAAGTAAACATACTTTTAAATAGCGTTAAGGAGTGACCCAATATTCCCCTTAACACGTAATAGTCCCAGTAGTCTATCCAGTATTAGCATACTCCCAAAATGGGCTACCCTCGATACTCCACAGGCTACGGGAGAAATCACAAATCGTAGGAAAGCTCGATATGGTAGGTGACACGGCACAACTAGGCAATGCCAGGGTAGATATACCAATTACGCATCCGGACTGGTGGTGACGCATAGCAGCCACTACCGCCCACCTCGAACAACACTCCCAAATCAAGGGTGGCCACCAAATCAATCACAAGTAATAGAATGGTATCGAAGAAGTGTGTCCGATAAGAGGTGCTACCTCCTTGGTCAGTCAATCGCTCCTGTTTTAGCCACCTTATGCCAACTCACGGGAGTTGGGTCCACGTATATACCTTAGGATCGTCGCCACCATCCTACTTCATTCTGGAAACTCCACCGCGTACACAGTTGTCAAAGTGGTTTTCGGTATCGACAGAGAGTATGTCCATATCCAATCCCGGTCTCTTTAACAACCAATCGTTATTATAACCCGTGGTTATAACTTTTAAAACAATACTTACTTCAAAATAAAATATCATTTCAAAACCATATATTTATCAAAATAAAGATTTATCATTTCTAAATCATTTCAATATTTGAGAATATCATATCCCTTTCAAACTCTTTTCAAATTATTATTTGAATTCAAATCCAATTATCAATTTAATACCTTTTAAATTCCAAAATATCACTCATTTATTACTCTATCAAAACACCCTTTATATAGTTTATATACAAATTAAATTAATTCATTTAAACCATTTAAAAGTGAAGTTATTATTCTTTCAAGTCAAGTATTCAATTTTCAAAGTTTCAAACCATTTTGAGTTCATTTGCTAAGTCAAAACCCTTAATTATTAAAATTTCAGCCTTTCACAGCATTTAGAAAAAGCTGTTATAAGTTATATTTGAAAACATTTTAATTCAGCAAAGACATCACTTAAAAACTGCTGTTATATCCCATTTCTAGTTGAAAAATTAGTTTAAACAGCAAGGACAGCTTTTCCAGAAATGCTGCGGTAGCTCAGATTTCAAAACAAAGGTTTTATTTGATTTTAACAAAGACTGCAGACTACTACAGCATTTCCAGAGAATGCTATAATAGACCTGAGTTAAGTTTTTTCCTATTAGTTCAATTACAGCAACTACAGCATTTCAGAAATGCTGTAATAGCCTTTTTACTCAGTTTTTTAGTGTAATTCTGAACCATAGCATTTCTGAATGCTATTAAAGGTGATTTCAAGCTTTTTAGTGTATTTCCAGCAAATAATAAACTTCAATTTAAATTTTTTAAACAATTTAAAAATCATAATTTAACATTAAAATGTTCATTAACATATCATTAAATATATTGTTTTTACACAATAAATTTCTTATAATTAAATCCTATTTTCAACATTTTACCAAATAGATTCAAGTGTAAAAGTCTCTAATTCTTCACATTTTTAACTAAACAACTTAACACTTGTATTTTCTCCATTTTCTCAAAATAAAATCTAATTTACCCTTTTTATTTTATTTATTTTAAATTTTAAATAACTAAATTTAGTTAACCAAAATTCCAAATTTCCACTCAAGTTGTCCTTCAAAAATTCAATGTAACTATTCATTTTCTAACAATTTAACTTATAGAAAAATTCCAAAATTCTTTATTTAATATTAAAAAAATCTAATTTAATCAAATTTTCATATATATATATATATACACCTTTAAAATATTTAAAAATTCCAGAAAACATTTATAAAATAACCACGAGCCTGTATATAGTTTTCTAGCCTAATTCAAGTGATACGGATAATATATCATTTCAATCCGTAGTTTACAAAGAAAACCCGGGTTTTATCATTTCAAACCCGCAATCCCAAGTAAATAAAATTTATTAAAAGGTCGGTCAGGCTTATAATTTCAGCTCATAACGATCCTTCCCTATTCTAAAGTCCGTTCGGGTATGTATCATTTCAACCCATAGTGAACCAAATCTACAGGGAACTTGCAGTGTGATAAACTGATAAAAATGAACATAATAACATAAATAATTAACAGAATGATATGACATGAATTTTAACAGGTTAACATCATATATAATTAATCACAGGCAGTTTACAACATAATATAGATTTTCTACACATTCAGTTGTTGTTGTTTCACAACTACATAAGTATGAACGTCATGTGAGTTTTTACTCACCTTTTATTGCTGAAGATTTCAAGACCAAAAGCACAAAAGAAAACCAAGCACGATGACACGACAATGATTTGAGTTGAGTGCGAATCCAAGCTACAACTCTTGTGTACAACCCAAAACAAAAATCAAACAAAACAAATTTCAATACAACTTTAAAATGAAATAACTTTGGAATAAAAGCGAATACGAATACCAAACTTTTTGCTTTGCTTCTCATATATTATGCACGGACTAGGGGTTGCATAGGGTCAGGTTTTGGTCAGGTTTAGGCTTGGGTTTGGGCTAGCATGGCTCGACCAAAGTGGTGCGCAATGGTGGAGTTATGAATAAGTGAAGGTGAAGGGGTTTTGTAAGCAAATAGGTAGAAAAGTGGTCAAACTAAGGCTCAACCATGGATGGTTAGGCTCGGCCAGAGGGTCCAGGTGGTAGATTAGGGGCTGGAGCAATGAGGTAGGGTCTGGACAAGGGGGTGGTGGCGGCCTAAGATGGTGGAGGTGATGGAAAATGGGGTGGTGGTCAACAATGTGCTCGGCTATGCATTGTTTTGGACAATATTTGTATTTTTTGTGAGGTTTGGATTCAAGGAGGGTTCGACCATGGTCTAACCTGAAGTGGTGGTTGGTGATGATGCCAAGGAGGAGTAGTAGGGGATGGTGGCTGTGGCTATGGTGAAGAGGCCATGCAAATTTGAAGAGAAACAAGGCAAAAAATGAGAAAAAAGGAAGAAAAAGTGTAAAAGGGGAGGCCATTACCAAGGAGATTTTGAAGAAGCTTTGAAAATGAGAAGTTCTGATGTTTTTCTCATGTGAAAAGAAAGGTAATACACGGCTATGACATTAGAATTGAACGGCCAAAAAGCAAATAAATGAGGAGTTTAAGAAATGAAGAGTTTTGAAGGCGAAAGGACTTATGTTTTGCACTTTTTAAAACCTTTGGTATTTCCTTTTCTCTTTGATTTTAAATAAACAAAATAAACTCAGAAATATTATTTACAACTGAAACAAAGTAGTAGGACATAAAAATAAATATTTAATTTTAAAAGAAATGGAAAAAGAATTACAAAATTTACTCAAAAATTAGAAAGAGTGTCCAGAAATTACAGAAAAATAGCCAATGGCTTTGGAAAATTATGTTCTTTATTTTAAAATTATTATAAGACAAAATTTTGAAATAAAATGATTTTTAAAACATTTTTAAAGTGAAATAATTAATTAATTACATGGAAAATGTCAAAAGAATGGAAGAAATTGCTTAAAAATAGGAAACAGAACATGAAAATTACAATAAAATACCAATAATTCTAGAAAAATTTGTACCACCATAAAAATATTTTAAAATGAAATAAATTAAAAATAATTTCCAAAATAATGGGTTGTTACACATACGAACTATATAAAACATTGTATATATTATCAAAACTATATATATAAACTTACTCAATATATAACACACATATGCTAGCATAAGCCCAGATTACATAGCCTATACGGCTAAGAACAGTTGAATAAATTAAAATATTGGGTAAAGTATCTCTATACGTATATAGATTATGATGCAAAATCAGAGATTTAAACAAGTTAAATATAGATATATACATATGTTATACTGAAATATAAACATTTATGTATTATAACAAATATACAACTTAGTATATACATATGCATTTAGATATACAGTAACGTATGTACATAGTTTTACAAACAACCTTTATATAATCAACTGTGACCAAATGCATATGCAACCTATTACTCCATACAATATTCGAAACTTCAACATATAATATACCTACATATAAACTACTAACATCTGCATCATTATAATCATATAATGTACTATATAATGTAATATAATATGATAAAGTATAATACTAGAATAAATATAATATAATATTATGTATAATTTATACATATAATTACCGTAACTAAATGGAGGTGGCTGAACGAAAATGCCTGAGGTGGACCAGAGCTCGGAAGGAGGGGTGGAGGAACGTATGAGGGGAGGCGGGCGGAGGAAGGCCGGAGAGGGAGGAGGTTGGGTCGAGGCCGAGGTTGGTGGGGTTGAGTGCGCTCGGGGTGTTGTTAGGTGGTAGGCCGATGGGGCGATGTGGAGGAGAGAGGGATGGAGATCAAGTGGTGGAAGGCGATGTGCGGAGAGAGAGGGACGGAGATCAAGTGGTGGAAAGCGCTGTGCGGATCTGGGAAAATGAAGATAAAGGGGGAAAGGAATGGTTTCTGAAGCTAGAAAAGAGCAGGCTTCAATATAGATATTACATCTTTACTACTAATAATGAGAATTCAATGAACTAATTTCAACGGTGTCTTTTTGAATTACCTAAAATACCCTTCGGTTCATAATATATTCAGTTTTTATAAAACCCCTAAATCAGAAGCTATTCCATTATCAGATCCAAACTCCATCGTCATCACTCTGCCCTCTCTCCACCTCACATTTATTCTAATACCCTAGATCGAATCCACAGCTCCTCTACCATCGAAATCGATCAGAAATCTCATCGCCATCGTCCTTCTGCTGGATCGTAGCAGACGGTCCACCAGCGTAGTACATTCACCGAAAAAACTCCTTGCAGTAACCCCAAAACTACGATGGCTACCGTTACTCAGTCCAAACTGCAATCTTCTTCTTCCATATGATCTTGATTCTGTTCAGAACTACTAGAAATTGGTTAGATTCTTTTTCCGATTGTTGTTATCTCCGTCGCAACAACCCCACTATCCCAACATCTTAGGACTGGAAAATACATCTGAGGATTATAAAGAGCTATTAATGGATGTGCTGACACCACCGAGGTTGGTAATTTATTTAGTTGCCATACATAAATGAATACCGACGAGCTAACAATTGGTCCATGCATTTACATGTGCTTTATTGCAACATTCGTATGCTACTCATTAATTGTACTTACTGAAACTCAATTTTTTTTATGATTCATATGTTAGTAGAAGAAAATGGAAAAGTATAAGCACATGTTTTTTGTAATATTCTCTTACATTATTAACTGGCAAAATAGCTCATCCATATTTGGCCTTATTATTACTTAATTTGGAAATGAAATCAATAGATTTTCACTGCTCGAAAGAACTACTTAATTTGTTTTGTATTATGAGATCAAACTATCATTTACGATTATAGCCACAACTATTCATACATTCGATATTAAATTATTTTATCATGTCATCTGATATCCAAGGTACAATATTGATAGTTTATTTCATGAACATGATTTCAAGAATGGATAAATGACCTCTTTTAATTATTAGTTACCAAGCTGGTCCATTTTTTATATTGAACACTGACATTTTGCTGTTAAAAGACTATACTTGATTGAAACACTAATTTTTTAGATTATTCTTGATGTGTTACATAATGATCGTTGTCATCTCCATTGTTATTTACACCTTATACACCTATAGCACACTTTACATCTACATATGCATATGTTGAGATCTTGAAGTAAGTAATTTATTAGAATGAAAATCTTCTAAGCCATAACTATTATAATTATTTTTTATGATAGAATTAGTTATGTGACATTAAAAAAGTTTTTGTTTTGAAACTTATCTTTAGTCGTGCTTGAGTGTAAGCTATTTTCAAAGAGAGGTGTATTAAATGGTTGTGTGTTCATATGCGCTAATACCACTTTAAAGACACGAGAGAACTAACATTTTTTACTTTAAGTGAACATAAAGTTGCTACTGTGGGCTCTACTCTCTCAAACTTGCAAATGTAGCAAAATAGCTATTTCTTTTGTTCGTGCACATTGTTGCACCAATCATTATTATTGAAATGATTTACTTTAAGTGAATATAATTGTACTTCAAGTGAATATAACAAACATCATTTTTTATTATTTAAATGATTTACATGTCAAGTTCCAAAACTATTGTCGGTACATCAATTTCTTTTTTGATTGCTTTTCTTTTATGATCCCAGAAAATAATGCAGGCAAAACGTTCATATTTTGAAATAAAACAAACTCAAAATACAATGTTTTGCAGAATAAGTGAAGATATTAGAGCTTGCTTATCCAAAAATATGTAATACAACTTTTAAAGATTATAATTTCATTTTGACAGTGACAAATTTTTTTATTATGAACCTAGGTTTTTTATCTCTTATTCAATTAACTTACGTTTGAGTAATGCAATATACTTCAACTGCAGATTTTTTGCCAATCTTCTTAACTATTTAATTTGATATTTTTAGCTTTGCAAAAAAACTATACCAATGGTTTCAAATATTAAAATCATTAATCGAGATATAAATTACTTATGCTTAGCTATGAAATTCATCAATATTTTAATAAAAATTACAAAAGTAATCAATACTCTCACATTTCAACATTAGTAATGACCACTCCATTGTATATTTAGTTTTCCACGTTGTTCTATTAACAATAGCGAATGAAATAACTGCCTTGCCTAGACAGTTTCTGAAATCATGACCTACATATAAAGGATGGATACTTTTGTAACTTCAGAAAAACCTTTGCTTTGACTGAGCCTGAACAAGATTTTTCTTTATAGTATAAGATTTTTGTTAAAATAACTCATTTTACTTATGGACTTAAGTGCTCATATAGGAACAGTCCAAGAGCTATGGTAAGCCTCTCCTATGTTACCTATGATTACAATATTCTAGAATTCTATTGCACTTTATTCTACTTCCATATAACCCATGTAGATATAATCTACTTTCTTCTGGAAACTGGAGTTGACCTCGCAAAGTCAGCATGTTATAATAGAAAATTTGTTATCTTTCAAGGAAGGGTATGAGAAATGTATAGATTATAGAAAGTATTATACACAGGGATTTGAATCTCGTGTTTGGAACTCTCAAGGAAGGAAAAAAAGTTCAATACGGTGGCCAAAGGCAAGTAATGTTGATGTTGTCATTGAGCTGCTATTGCATGGTCTGTCTATAAATGTCAAGGGAAACAACATAAGTGTATCTTCCTTAGAGTTGCTATTGCACATTCCATATAAATATCATAGGCTTATCCCACTTTGAAATGGAACCATAAGGTATATAATTGTTATGTTGAAAATAATAGAGTTTAATGTTGTGTATCCATGATGCCTCTTGCTGATTGCATATAAGAGTGTATGGTGCACATAAACAGCCAGGTTGCAGAAAGAGAACTGCATAATGATCTTTGTCTGAACTATGTAATGAGCACTGCAGAAACATAGGTGCTAGCATGATGAATTGTAGCTGACGCGGATGGGTAAGCTTGATTGAAAAAGCGGAGTTGTTCACTCATGTCCGATATATGCCAACAAGTACGTAGGTTTCATAATGCAACATGAGTGAAAAGGTAAAGCTTCATTCTGCAGTGAGTGAAAAGGTAAGCTTCATTCCATAGTTGAGTGAAAAGCTAAGGTAGTGTTTGGTTTGTTACTTTGAGTTTTGGGTTTTCGTCCACACAAAAATGCACATAACGCATTTATATTGTCGAAAACGAACAATTTAGAAAACGAAGTTAACATACAAAATAGAAAACAGTGTTTTTTTTATTTTCCACGTTTTGCGAAATAACGCAAGCAAGTGAAGCAATTCATTCTTCTGTTGTCCCTTTATCCTCTTCGTCCTCTCATCCGTCTTTCTCTCATCCCTTCCACCGTCTCTCTCTTTTTCTCATATTTGAGATACATACTGAAAATTGAAAATACAAAATTCGTTTTTAAACCAAACACTACCTAAGCTTCAGTGATGAGAGGATAGGTAAGCTTCAAGACAAGCATGCGTAACTAGCAAAAGATGAAGCAGCATGATTGGCTTGCAAGTTGAAGAAGACTGTAGCATGATAAATGAAACTGAACTGATTACACTTGCTTCAAACTAAAGAGAATGTTGTAGGGTAGGTGACAGCATGAAGCCAAGTAAGAACTGGTTGGGGTATGCACCATTATCTGAACCGAAGGCAGGCTTGAAAGCATTGATGATCAGAAGCTATTATTATTAATATTGAAAGAGATGAAGTGAATGAAGCAATGAACTAAAGAAAATTGATCAAACTACGGCAGGTATGCTGTGGTTGTATACTGAATGGTAGGCAGGCTCTGAAATGTTTATCCATGATGTCTTTAATGTCTATGTGTAGTAAACATCAGTTTTTAATATTTAAATGAGTTACATGTCAGCTTTGAAAACTATTGTCTTCACATCAATTTTTCTTCCGATGGCTATTTTGTTTGCTCACTATTTTCTTCACGCACGTCCATCGGACGTGCCTTAGTACTCGTAGAATATAATATTAGTTTCATTATCAAGGCAAAAAAAATGAACGAATAGAATTGGAATACGAACGAATCAAGAATGTTTGAACCGGTTGGAATATTAATGGCCAAAGAATGAAAAGAGTCAGAAGTCAGGTTTTTCCAGCGAATAATAGTGACTATTTTATTCCATAGTTTGAAATTTGAATGGACACAACTATCAAAGTGTAGAAGTGGTACCGGTACAGTTTACCGTTTTCACGGGTTTCATCGCGTATCGGAGTTCAAACACAAAATTGAATATACCGCGGAGATCAACACGACGAGACGATCAAAATGGTATACATATATCAGTGGTACGATCATCCGATCAAAAGTCGATGATCGGTATCGAAAATGCTGTTATTCTGCCAGAATTAAGATGAACAGAGCAGAAGAAGTCCAAATTTTTTAGCAACGAAATATAACGTCTTGCTCAGAAGTTGATTTAGAAATTTATTGTGTAAAATATTTAGGTTTGTAAAATATTTTATTATCATCAGTTTTAACTGATTTAAATTGAAATAAAATTACACAATAAAATAAACTTCACTATTAACAGATGAAAATTTACCAGTTGCTATGTTTAAATAGACGCATTCCAAATATTAAATTTTTATTTTCAAATTTTATTGTTTAAAATTCCACAAAATTTCAATTAATTTAATAAATAAAATCACAAAATCTAGGGTCGTTACACTCTCCCCCACTCAAAACTTTTCGTCCCCGAAAAGGAAGGAGGTAGGAGAATAGAACAACCATAAAAGAAAATTAGATTGAAAGACAAGGATAAATAATTAATTTAAAACTCTATAAATTTTACTTAACATATTCATTTGAAAACTTCATTTGCAATTCAATTATCTTTAAGACTTTTCAAAACCTATTTGTCAAATTTCTTGCTTCCCTTATAAATATCATTTATATGTTTAAATAACACCTTTATAAATATATGAAACTATTTGAAAACAATTATTTACATTATTACTTGTATTTACAAAGAAGCTATTTGAAAGCATTAAATCCATAATTAATAAATTTATTAATTTTTATCTCAAGATACTTTTCAAATGTTATTAATAAATCAATAATCATTTACTTTAAATATGTTTTATTTAATTAATTACTTCTAAAATATTTATAACACTAAAAAATAATTTCTATTAAACCATATAGTATATAAATAAACAATATTTAAAAGGATATAGTCAACAAGGAAAAGAAGGAGGATTTGGAAAAGCAGAATATAGGTGATCAAATAAAGCTGAGCAGATAAGATAGATTCAAAAGAATAGTATCGGGCATGAATAGTATCGGGCCAACTATAAGAATTCCAGTTTCAAATATTAATACCAAATTTCTTTGTTGGAAATACTTTTATAATAACATACCTTTATAATAAAATACTTTTATAACTCGATGTTTCAACAAGTTTATCCTCGTTCCTGCAGACTCTGGCAGTGCGTTGATTAGGCGCAAAGCTAGAATTCTCCAGGTACTTAGTAGACTTGTTTCAACACCCAGTGAAAATACTGGAAAACTTTTAAAAAGAGATATGGAAAGTACAATCCAAAAAAAACAAAACATGTCGATCATGGATCGCGGATACACAATGGTTACGCCTGGATCCCCCAGGAAACATCCGTACCCGTAGGCCGCCCCCCAACCTTGTGATTACGCCATGAAGACTGGTAGTACTGCAGATACACAATGGTTACGCCTGGATCTCCCAGGAAAAATCCGTACCCTAGGCTCTCGCAGCCCCGGCTGATTACGCTACCAAGCAACCCAATGATCGCAGATACACAATGGTTACGCCTGGATCTCCCAGGAAACATCCGTACCCGTAGGCCGCCCCCAACCCTGCGATTACGCCATGAAGTTGCGCTCGTAAGACCAGGGAGATTGCCATGGAATTCAATGGAAACTCGAGTATCATATCCGGAAAACCAAAAATCAGAGAAATATCGATAGAATGAATCCACAATGTGGCCACAAAGTGGATATCAAGCAGAAGGCACTTTCCATATCTTTACTTCGAAAATATGTATCATATAGTACCTTTTCAAATCACTTTCAAATATCGTACTTATATAAAGTCCATTATATACAAGATTTTATTTTCAAATCAAATACCTTTCAAAAATCAAAAGTATATCAAATCACGCTTATATAGACTTCAATTATATAAGATTTCACTTTTCAAATTGAGTACCTTTTCAAATCCATAGTTTTCGAATCAACATCATACTTATACAAACCAATTTTAATATAAGTTCGATAACTCCCAAATCAAGTATTTAGTAACACAAGGTCTCAATTTCAATTTGTTTCTATATCAATATAGTTTCCAAAATCATAAGTGTAGAAAATAATCCAAATTTATAAATCAACAAAATTTAAGTCAACCAATTCATTTCCAAAATCAATGGTTTTCAAAATCATCTTATATTTACATAAGGTCCATCTTATATTAGAAATCAAAAAATTTTATAAATAAATTTCGCTGCATGAAGAGCCATATGGGATTGAACATCTTTGCTTACTAAAAGATTTTTTTTAGAATAATTTTGTATATAAAATAGTTTGTATGTAAAATAGAGTAAAACAGTTTGTTTGAGAAGAGTAAAAGAAAAATAGTTTTGAAAAATGGTTTTAAATTGATAGTAGTTTTTCATAAAAGAAAGAATTCCAATTAAATTACAAAGATATCCAACCCAACAACTTCCAATTTCAGCGTCAAGTATATCAATGATATTAGAATATAAGATGTACATATGTCATCATTTCGCAAAATCACATTCGATCGCTCGCTCGATCACACAAGTTCGTTTTCGAACTAGTATTGTCCATTCGACTTCCCTAATGCGGATTTCGATATGGTTTCTCGACTAGAAGCCATCAGTCTCCTTGCATAGCCATATACTATGATAGAGAATTCTAGAATCAAGCTGTAACAACCCTGTATTTTACAATTATTTTTAAATTGATTTCCAGATTTAAAAGCTTTATTTATGAAAAGAATAAATTTTGTTATTGTAAATATAAAAACTTTGATTTTGTATGTGGATTAGAATTCCAAATATGATTAAATTTAATATTTCCAGAAAATGTGAATTTTGGTTAAAATAGTCAAACTTTGACTTTTAAACTTAAAAATTTAAAAGTTTGAAATTATAAATTTTATCTTTTATTATAAAAATAGATGTAATAACTTGAACACTACTTTTCGTTTCGTTGAAAACGGAGTTAAAATGTAAAAGTTATGTACATTTCAATTTTTAGTATAATTTGTTTTATTGTGCAATTTTGCCTATTTTAAATTTTATAAATCATATTTTCTTTCTTATATTTTATTTTAATATGTGTCAATATGTTTATTTATGTATATTTCCATCTCTAAATATTTTAAAAATGATAATAGAATTTTTCCAAAATTTACTATGATGATTTCCTATTTTTAAAAGGCTGTTTTCCTATTTTCTGCTATTTTCTTCATTAGAAATTATATGTAAATTAAATTTTAAATGTTTATTTTGTGAATATATTTTTATTTCATGTTATTATTTATGTTTAAAAATGTATTACAAGCTCATATGAATTTTCTAAAAATTTATTCTATTCAATTCCAAATTTTCTATACTAGTTTACTATTTTAGCTATTTTCTTAATTTAACTTTATATAATTGATAAATATTTATATAAATTATTATATTTTGATAAAATTTCGAAATTTTATCTGGGATTGTTATTTTTTCCAGAAATATAAAGTTATAAAAAAGGAATTAAAGATATATGAAGAGTTTGATACCATTTGTGTGCTTAGCCCTTTTGAATTCTACCGTTTCTTTTCAATCAATACATCTTTTATTTTATTTTTTTGCCATTCTTTTCCTCATTCATTTTCAGCCGACTCCCTCATCTTATTCATGAATTTTCAAAGCTCCAAAACCCTAAAAAAAATCATGGCCTCCATCTTGCAAAAAAAAAATGGTAATCTCCCTCTTTTCTTTCTATTTTTTTTCTTACTTTTCTATGCAATTTTGCCTTGATCTCTTCACATGTTTGCTTGGCCTAGCCTCTACCACCTTCATCCCCATCATCACCTCCTCCATCTACTACAGCAAACACTCCCTTCCCCCTGACCAAGACAGGCCATGACCTTCCACTTGAAGCCATCACCACAAAACTCCACAAAACATTGCCTAGAACACACATATCATCACCTACCCTCCATATCTTGCTTTGGCCACCCCCTTAGCCACCACCACCACTTGCTACATGACCTTTGGCTGCTGCTAATCATCACCCAAACCTCTGTCCAGACCTGTACCAGATGATGGCCGAGCCATTTGACCCATAGACCAAGCCAAAAGTTGAACCAAACTCCACTATGTTGCCTAGTCTCTTGATATTCTTGTGTTGTAACTTCCTCCACATGTTCTAGCCTATATGCCATTCATTCCTATGATCAAACCTGAGCCAAAGTCATGTCAAACCTGACCTAAATAAACCCCTAGGCCATGCAAAGCATTGTAGAAAACAAGGCAAAAGATTTGACATTCAAATCTCTTTTCATTTAAAAGTTATTCCATTTCAAGTGCGTTGAAATTGTGTTTGTTTTGATGTATGTTTTGGGTTGTAATACAAGAGTTGTAGCTTTGGATCTTGCTCTCCACTCAAGTCCGTAGTCTTGTCATCGTGCTTTTGTTTCCATTGTGTCATTGGTTTTGATATCTCCAGCACAAACAGGTGAGTTATTCTCACCAGACAATATGTACCTATATAACTAGTAAATTGACACCCTGTGAATCTGTAGAAATATATTATCATGTTATACTTGACTATGTTATGATCATATGATGTTTATACACCTGTTATATCATATGTTACTGTTATTTAATGTTATTCTGTTATTTATATCAGTTATCACCATTGCAAGTTCCCTGTAGACTAGAATCACTATGGGTTGAAATGATACATACCCGAACGGACTTTAGAATAGGGAAAAATCGTTATGGGCTAAAATGATAGGCCTGAATGGTTTTTATTTAATTTATTTTAACTTGGGATTGCGGGTTTGAAATGATAGAACCCGAATTTTTCTTTTTAAACTGCAGATTGAAATGATACATATCTGTATCACTTGACCTAGGCTAGAAAACTATATACAGGCCCGTGGTTATTTTATAAAGTGTTTGAATATTTTTAAGTATTTTAAAAATATAAATTTATGAAATTTGATTTAAACAGATTTTTGAAATATTTTGAATTAAAGAAATTATGATTTTTCTATGTGTTAAAAATGTAATTAATGAATGGTTTAACTGGATTTTTGAAATATAACTTAAGTTGGAAATTTGGAATTTTGGTTAAAAATGATATTTAAGTTATATAAATAAAATGGATATTAAATTTTATTTGGAAATGGTAAATATGATAATTTGATTAAATTTGAATTTAAGTGATTTATTAAAGTATTATTGATTTTTCTATGAATTTAAGTGGTTAAATAAATGAATGTTTAGAAGTGATCTTTTAAAATATAACTTGACTAGGAAATGTGAAATTTGGTTTTAATTAAAGGTTTAAGTTAATTAAATAAAATTGGAAATTTAGTTAAATTGTGAAATGGTAATTTATATTTGAAGTGTTAAGTTTATTTGTTGAAATGTGAAGAATTGGACACTTTTACAATAAAATTTATTAAGTAAATTGTTGAAAATTGGATTTGATTATAAGAAATTTATTGTGAAAAGATATATGTTAAACGATATGTAAATGAACATTTTAAATGTTAAAATATGATTTTTAAAATGTTTATGTGTTTTAAATTAAAGTTATTTAATTGCTGGAAATACACTAACACCTGAAATTTACTTTTAATAGCATTCAGAAATGCTATAGATTCTGTTTTGAACTAAAATTGTGTAAAAAGAGCTATTACAACATTTCTGAAATGTTGTAGTTGCTGTAATTTAACTTATAGGCTAATATTGAACTCAGGTCTATTATAGCATTCTCTGGAAATGCTATAATGGTCTGCAGTCTTTGCTGAAACCAAATTTAACCCTTGTTTTGAAATATGAACTACCGCAGCACTTCTAAAATGCTGTCTTTTCTGTTTTGAACTATAATTCAACTAAAACTGAGTTTTAACAACAGTTTTAAGTGATGTCTTTGCTGAATTAAAAATGTTTTCAAATATAACTTATAGCAGTTGTTTTTAAATGCTGTGAAATGCTGAAATTTTAATAATTAGGGTTTTTGACTTAGTAAACGAACTCAGAATAGTTTGAAACTTTGGAAATTGAATACTTGATTTGAAAATATAATAATTACACTTTTAAAAGGTTTAAATGAATTATTTTGATTGAAATATAAACTATTTAAAGGTGATTTGAAATGATAGTAAATGAACGATATCTTTGAATTTAAAAGGTATTTAAAGTTGAATATTTGAATTTGAACTAATAGGATATTTTATTTTATTAAAATGATTTGAAATGAAGTTTTGTAAGGATATGATATTTTATTATATTAAAATGATTTGAAATGAAGTTTTGAAATGATATGAAAATTAAAATATATGGAAATGGTTTGGAATTGATTTAATCTTTATTTTGATAAAGATATGGTTTGAAATGATATTTTATTTTGAAGTAAAGTATTATTTTTAAAAGTTATAACCACGGGTTATAATAACGATTGGTTGGCAAAGAGACCGGGATCAGATATGGACATACTCTCTGTCGATACCGAAAACCACTTTGACAACCGTGTACGCGGTGGAGATTCCAGAATGAAGTAGGATGGTAGCGACGTTCTTAAGGTATGTTACGTGGACCCAACTCCCGTGAGTTGGCATAAGGTGGCTAAAACAGGAGCGATCTCGGACCAGTGAGATAGCAACTCTTCTCGGACACATTTCTTCGATATTATACTCTTACTTGTGATTGATTAGATGGCCATCCTCCGATTTGGGAGTGTTGTTCAAGGTGGAACGGTAGTGGCTGCTATGCGTATCCATCAGTCCGTGTGCGTAATTGGTATATCTACCCTGGCATTGCCTAGTTGTGCCGTGTCACCTACCATATCGAG
This sequence comes from Allium fistulosum, assembly GCA_030737815.1. Classification (NCBI taxonomy): domain Eukaryota; kingdom Viridiplantae; phylum Streptophyta; class Magnoliopsida; order Asparagales; family Amaryllidaceae; genus Allium; species Allium fistulosum. The sequence continues at coordinate 933,555,357 of CM060901.1, read as the reverse complement.
CTTTACTACGATTATGATTTTAAGATCCGACCGCGTTAAGGTTCTCCATCCCCTTAACGCTATTTTCTATATGATTATACTTTACTTATTTAGACACTATTATAATATCGAATATTACTACATAGTAGATAGTTTAACGGATCCTTAGAGGATGGGCGGTCCCAAGCATCTTCTAAGTTACTTGTACATTTATTACAGTTCACTTGAGTTGGTTTACATTATATAAGTATATATTGTCCTGACTCGAGTGTTTTGTGTTTTGCTTTATGCTCGGGTCAGCCTGAGTTATTCACAGATTTGGATTTCCACTCGCTTGGAGATTTGAATCGCTGGAGATTATCTGCTTGTCTTGTCCTATCTATTTCAGTTCCGTTGTTCTACTCAGCTTGTACTTGGTTATTTTATTGAGACTTTTGTTGTACTCTATTTCTTCTGTTGTATCTTATGTAACTCTGACATATTTAGATAGTAGCTTCATGAACTACTATTTCTTTTACTTCCGCTGCATTATTTTACTCTGTGTTTGTGATCTGTGATTATATTTATTTACTGCATACTCTGAGATTTGCCAAATTTTATTTACAACGCGGTATTTTGAGCAATTCAACTCCGGCATGAGTGTCTACCTATACACTTATAATGGATGTGAATGGTTGAAAATATCGGGTCATTACACAAGCCCAAAATCCATATCAAATATTCGCCATCAAGAATCGAATGAAAAATCCTAACACGAAATGGTGTAATTCACCTCGAAATTGTGTACTCAAACTTGGACCAAATTAATTATGCGAATAAAGCAGCATACGTACAACTTATGTATCTATTCCAACTGGTTAAATATATAGTTTTATAAAGATGTTACCCAGTTAAAACATTTAAACTAAATTTTATTCAAAATATTTTGAAGACCAAATTCTTTTCAAAACATTTCAAATCTAAATTTCATATTAGAAATTCAAAATAGCCTTATTCGTTTACTTAACAAAACAGTTTCAACTTATTTAAATCATATTACTACATATTTTAAACATAAATACCAAACTTATATACTTTATACTTTTCAAAATTACTTAGCTTTGAAAAGTTAAACTTGATTTGGAAGTGCTCGAACCTTCAAAATAGTTGAAGAAATCATTTTGAAATTCAAGAGTTGGAAATCAGCAACAAATCAGTAAATCAATTTTAATAGATAGGGTTATATCAAATCCGAAACTCGAGGACTGAACACCGGCTCACTTCAAATCATACTTCGGAATGTGGGAGTCAAAATTGTTTTCACAAAATCACTCGCATAGCAAAGCTATTAGAGTGGCCTTTCCCTCACTCTGAAACTCGAAAATCAATGTCGATGATGCGTTCACTCATCACCGAAATTATTCTCCAGCGACATAAGTGAGTTCTGGACTTCTATTTTCTTAAAAACTGCTTTAAATTTCTTCGAAATCATAAGAACTCATTTGAAGTCTTTTGAAACATTCCTTATTCAAAAAATACTTTCAAATCGTATTATTATATATTTTCAAAATCTTAAAACAAATTTAAGAATGTCGGGTTCAATCTCTCAAATTTCAAATTCAAACTTTTAAGTTATAAATCATTTTTATATAAATCAATTTCTTATATAACTTCAAAATTTCAAATCCTTTCGAAACTTCAAATTCTCATTTTTAAAAGGTATATAATCCTTATCGAAAACATTTTCACTTTTATATAATATATAGAATATAATCATATTTATCAAAGTAATAATTTCAGCATATAAAACAATTTCTAAAATACAAACAAACACGATTTTCAAAGGATGATTCAAGGATGGATTTCAGAACAAAGATAGATATTCAAATTAGAGGGACTCTAATCAAATAGAATTCTGATTCGAAGATAAGCTCGAATGAAGATGAGATAATTAAATTTCAAAATAGAAGATAGATATTTTTTATAAATCGCAGATGACCCTAGGGTCAACCGTGACTTCAAAATAAGATTGGTGCATAATTCTGAGGCAAATCGACATTCGATTGCCAGAGATAGAATTCGGCATAACAAGAGATAGCAACATCAAACCGAGGGATATATAAATCTCCGTTGAATCAATGCCAATTGTAAAGGAGTTCCACCCCTTTACAAATCATTCAAAGATTGGCGGGATCGCCTATTCTTATAGAGATCATTCGAAGTGGATTTATGGGATACTCCAGAATCAAAAGAATACAAATAGGAGAGACAAGAATGAATTTTGGAACCGCAAGGAACGTTCCAAAGTTCAAAGGAAATCGAGTCAAAAGGAAGAGATTCAAACTCGAACGAAAGTGATTATGTAAATAAATTTACAATATATGCTATGTTTTGCCTAGAGCCAAAGCTCTGATACCAACTGTAACGACCCGGTATTTTCAACCATTCGCATCCGCACATGTCGGACTTGAATTGTTCAAAATATCATATTGTTAATTTAAAATTTGGCAAACTCAGCATATACAGTAAATAAATCAATCACAGAATCACAGACACAGAGTAATACAATAATACGCAGCGGAATAAATAAATAGTAGTTCATGAAGCTACTATATAAACATCAGAGTTAGAAATAAAATACAACAGAATATCTCAAATGCAGTGAAGTCTCCAGTACAACAGATGACCTCTCTGAACAAATCAACTAGAAAAGCTGGAAGCTGAGTCGATAGTTGGATCTCCAAATGAAGCTCCAAACTCCAAAGGTGAGTCTCAAATGCTGTATCACTCGGTCTGACCTGAGCGTAAAGCAAATCACAAAACAATCGAGTCAGGATTAACATTCTTATATCAATAAATCCAACTCAAGTGAAATATCAATTGAAATACAATTAACTTAGAGGATGTTTGGGATAACCATCCTCTAAGGATCCATGGAACTGTCTACAATGTATAATATACACTATAACACTGTGGTCATTCAATTTGATTTATACTTCAAAACCCAGATATCAATTATTTCAAATATATCTATTTTCCAAAATAGTATATATATAGGTTAAATAATTTATAAAGTAAAGTATTTATAATTTCCTCAAGTCTCACAATCGATTCAAATCAACTCAAATTTCAATAAAGTAAAGCTCAATTCATCAATTCAATTCAGTTTTCAATAGACCATTTAAATTTTCAATATATTTCAAAGCTTTAATATTCAACATTTCAAAGTTAAATTTAACAGTTTCATATAGCTCTTAATTTAACTTCATTATTATTTAATCAGGAAAAATTCACTTAATAAATTCAATATCATTTAACTAGCCTTAAATTTCATTTTTACTAAATATTTCCTTAAATTTATTTAAACAAGAAATATTCATTAAATTATTTAAATCAAACCCAAGTTATAAACCATATCTTAAATCTCAATTTCAATAAGTTTCAAATTAGTTTAATTAAATAAAATTCTTTAATGAATACAATTTCAACTAAATTCAAATTATCTTCCCAACCTTAACTTATTCAAATTATTAATGAAATCTATTTTGAAACATAAATTTAAATACTTAACTATATTATATGTATTAAATCAATCTTAAATAAATAAAATATCATTATTAAATCTATATATATATATATATATCATTACCATTTATATATACTAATTTAAGAATCAACATTTATTAAAATTATATTTATTCCCAAATCCATAGAGTTTATTTTCAACATATTTATATATATGGACCAACGGTGTCTGTATATATATCTATCATATGGTTAAGTGATACAGATATTTATCATTTCAATTCGGAATTTAAATATATACGGGTAGATATCATTTCAACCCATAATCCCAATTTCAATTCAAATGAAAATCGCTTGGGTTTATCAGTTCAACCCATAACGATTTTCTCCTATTCTAAAGTCCGTTCAGGTCTGTATCATTTCAACCCATAGTGAATTCTATACTAACAAGGAACTTGCAGAGTGATAACAGATAATATAAAATACAACAACAAGCATATATCATCAATAACAATATAATATAAACAACAGGATATGGTGTCATATCCCACAGGTGAACAGTTACAGATAATAGCATATATAACGATTTAAATAACTACAGCAGCATATTTCAATTGTCGTTTCAATTGAAATCAAATTTAATAAATATAAGAACGCTAAATCGTGAGTGATTACTCACCTTTCGAGGCTAGAGAAATTTGACAATGAAATGAGCTACGAATTCCAAAGCAATGCTAGACGGACATGATTCGATGAAGAAGACGTGCACGATGGTCAAAGCTGATAGATAAGGAATTGACGAAATCAAATCAGAACTGGATTGATGAAGATAAATGATATAGGTGAATTTATATATAACTATATATATAAATCAAATTCTAAATTCAAACATATATTAAATTAAATATATATAGGAATTTCAAAATCCATTGTTTTAAACTAAAACTCAAATACTAAAGTAACATGTAAAATAAATTATATGTTATAATTAAAACAATATTTGTTATAAATTTAGTATTAACGAAATCAAATTAGGTCCAAAATAGTATATATATATATATATATAAACAAATATATGTAAGCTATTTATATATATGCCACCCACTACACTCATGTTACTCAAATGTATGCAGACCCATTATAAACATTCACGCAATACAAAATATATATATGCAGACCCAACAACATATAAGTATAAGTTATATAGTAACTATATAACCCTATTATGATTCATACTTTATAATATAACTGTAACTATTTATAACATAATCTAATATAACATACATTTCATTTACAACTTATATACAGTGAAATAGTTAATATATACGAAAAGCTCATAACTGTACAACATATTTTTTATAGCTATTAAAACTTGTATAGTTTAATATGGTATATGTATAACCAGACTTCCCAATATAACTTATATACTAAAACCATAAACCGGCTATAACATATATGAAGATCTATAAAATCCAACATATAATATAACTAATGTATTATAGACTAATACAAACTCAATATACGCACTAGTATATTATAAACAACTATACTTAAAACTTGCTTATAAGAAATTGTAAGCCAGACCTCAAACACCTTCGCATAGCAACATACGAACTATATAAAACATTGTATATATTATCAAAACTATATATATAAACTTACTCAATATATAACACACATATGCTAGCATAAGCCCAGATTACATAGCCTATACGGCTAAGAACAGTTGAATAAATTAAAATATTGGGTAAAATATCTCTATACGTATATAGATTATGATGCAAAATCAGATATTTAAACAAGTTAAATATAGATATATACGTATGTTATACTGAAATATAAACATTTATGTATTATAACAAATATACAACTTAGTATACACCTATGCATTTAGATATACAGTAACGTACCTACATAGTTTTACAAACAACCTTTATATAATCAACTGTGACCAAATGCATATGCAACCTATTACTCCATACAATATTCGAAACTTCAACATATAATATACCTACATATAAACTACTAACATCTGCATCATTATAATCATATAATGTACTATATAATATAATATACTATGATAAAGTATAATACTAGAATAAATATAATATAATATTATGTATAATTTATACATATAATTACCGTAACTAAATGGAGGTGGCTGAACGGAAATGCCTGAGGTGGACCAGAGCTCGGAAGGAGGGGTGGAGGAACGTATGAGGGGAGGCGGGTGGAGGAAGGACAGAGAGGGAGGAGGTTGGCTCGAGGCCGAGGTTGGTGGGGTTGAGTGCGCTCGGGGTGTTGTTAGGTGGTAGGCCGATGGGGCAATGTGGAGGAGAGAGGGACGGAGATCAAGTGGTGGAAGGCGATGTGCGGAGAGAGAGGGACGGAGATCAAGTGGTGGAAGGCGATGTGCGGAGAGAGAGGGACGGAGATCAAGTGGTGGAAGGCGATGTGCGGATCTGGGAAAATGAAGATGAAGGGGGAAAGAAATGGTTTCTGAAGCTAGAAAAGAGCAGGCTTCAATATAGATATTACATAGAATATAATATTAGTTTCGTTATCAAGGCAAAAAAAATAAACGAATAGAATTGGAATACGAACGAATCAAGAATGTTTGAACCGGTTGGAATATTAATGGCCAAAGAATGACAAGAGTCAGAAGTCAGGTTTTTCAAGCGAATAATAGTGACTGTTTTATTCCATAGCTTGAAATGTTAATGAACACAACTATCAAAGTGTAGAAGTGGTACCGGTACAGTTTACCGTTTTCACGGGTTTCATCGCGTATCGGAGTTCAAAATATAGAATTGAATATACCGTAAAGATCAACAGGACGAGACGATCAAAATGGTATACAGATATTAGTGGTACGATCATCCGATCAAAAGTCGATGATCGGTACCGAAAATGCTGCTATTCTGCCAGAATTAAGATGAACGGAGCAGAAGAATTCCAAATTTTTTAGCAACGAAATATGACGTCTTGCTCAGAAGTTGATTTAGAAATTTATTGTGTAAAATTTTTATTTTCAAATTTTATTGTTTAAAATTCCACAAAATTTCAATTAATTTAATAAATAAAATCACAAAATCTTGGGTCGTTACAAAGTGGCTTACAAACCCACGAACATCCTGGTTTTGTACAAGTTTTCGAGTCCTGATGTGATGAGATATTCTGCAGGAAGAAGCTTGCAAAACTACTTCAAAATGATTTTCAAAACTACTTCAGAATGATTTTCAAAACTGCTTTTCAAAATGTTTTAGCCTTAAAATAGTCTTTGTTTTTGTTTTTAATAAACTCTTGTTTTAAACTTCGTTTGTTTTAAATTATCTTTTAATTATAATATATTTATACTTAGATTTAAATATAAAATTATAGTAAAATTTTATATATATTATTCTCTATATTTATCTATGTATTTTATCTATAGTCAAGTATATTTATAAAGTTTAAATAGTTCTTAATATAAGATAAAGGTTATTTTCAAAGAAAATCAAATCTTCAAAAAATGTTTTGGGATGTCGACATGACCTAGTACCCCATGTCGACATAGTGTCAGTTAGGACCAAAAATTTGAATTTCAAAAGAAGTGTCTATTCGCCATAACCTTTCATGAATAGACATGGTTGTTGTTCTTCTATAAATAGGGGTTAGTTTCAACGAATTTTATATCAGATTTTCTGGTTTTTCACTTCTCTTCTTCTTCCACATTTTCTTATTCAAAATCCTATCATCACTCTGCCGAAATCAACATTGAATCTAACTAGATCATCTCTGGTTTGATTCTCTATCACTATCTCATCAAGGTCCTTAGTTTTATTCAGAGTTATAGGCTTTCTTTGTAATCAATAGAGTAAAAGGTGTGATTTTAGCCTTGGAAATCAATCGAGTGAGAAAAGGTGTGATTGTAGCCTTGAGAAATCAATTGGGTGAACTTGTTGCCCGGAAATCAAGTATCTCTACCTAGAGGATTGTGATTATGGAGGGTGTACCTCGTGGCCTTGAAGCCGAGGGTTGTAATTGTTGAATTTCTTTTGAAAGGAAATCTGTACTTAGTTGTGCGGGACTGGATGTAGGGTAACTTCGAACCAGTATAAAATCCAGTGTGTTCTTTCCTTTACTGCATTTACTTTATTTTTGCATCTGTGTTTGATTCTATGATTATATCTGTGTTTGAATATTTATACATTTGTGTACAAATCAACAGTAACTCAAAAAGATTTAGTAATTTCTTATAAACACTATTCACCCCCCCTCTAGTGTTCATTCTAGCCTTAAGATCCATATTCCGAATTCCTCACAGGGCGGTCCCAAGCATCCTTTAAGTTACTTGTACCTTTATATTACAGTTCACTTGAGTTGGTTTACATTGTGTAAGTATGTATGTCCCGACTCGAGTGTTTTGTGTTTTTCTTTACGCTCGGGTCAGACTGAGTTATACCAGTATTCAAGACTCACCTTTGGTATTGGAGCTTCGCTTGGATCCATCCATTGATTCTGCTTTCAGTCATTCAGTTGATTCCAGTGATGTATTCAGATCTTGTATTTGACTATTGTATTGGGACATCTTTGTATTCGTGATTTCTGTTGTATCTTGTTAACTCTGTTATTATATATATAGTAGCTTCATGAACTACTATTTCTTTGCTTCCGCTACATTGTTATGTTACTCTGTGTCTGTGATCTGTGATTTATTTACTGTATATTCTGAGTTTTTGCCAAATTTATATTTACAATCTATTGTTTTGAATTATTCAAGTCCGACATGTGTGGATTTATTGTCGATTTGAATGGTCCAAAATAGTGGGTCGTTACATGCCCCATGGATGATCAAAGTCTTAACTACTTAAACGGTTATAGTACCCGTCATTATATGCATTCAACAACAATTATAAGCGATTAAACTGTTGCACAATGGAAATAAAATTCAAATAGTAGCTTTCCTCTTGCACATCTCCAGTATCTTATTCATCAAAGACCTAAAATACCCTACTCTCAACCTACTCAATTTCAAATTGAGTACCCAAGAGTTTAGGGGAAAATTTATAACTTTGGATCAGACAAAAAGTCTGGTGTGAATAATATTAGTACATCTTAAACCAAAGTATGGGTGTTTAGTGAGAGCATGTCACTGAATGAAACGGGGTTTCCCTTACTAATATCCTATCAAACAATATGTCATCCATAACATATCCCATAACCAATATGATTAGAACACAATCATAACATTATTAACATATCATGTATGTATGGATTAAAATGAATAGTCTGTCATTGATAAGGGTCAAAGGATTGCCATTCTCATAGTTACCCAATCTCATAAAATGGTTCATTCAATGGCATAGTTTTTCCAGAGTTACTATGAACCTATATTAGTACTCTTGGGCCAACTAGAAATCTATCAGGTTGACCCGGTTTAAGATATAGCAAATAATCCAACAATCTTCTGGTCCATTTAGAAGAATATAATATTGTCTCCTAAGATCGGTAGGAGAAAATAGGAATGGTCTACAAAGAATGGTATGAAAAAAAATAATGGTCTCCTAAGAACAATAGTAGAAAAATATATGTAAGTAAAGCGCAACGAGTTCTTTCAGATGTGTACTCCAAAATTTAACCCTAGTCGGTGAAATCCTAAACATTGGAATCACGGACCTAGCTAACCGAGGGAACAATGGTTGGAAATAGGCGCGATCCTCCCCGGTCTCCGTCCAAAATCTGGTTTTAAAATATTCTTTAGGTCATGTCTTTTGATTAGTCCAGGATATCCTAACACAATTTCATCTTCTAGATCATATAGATACAATTCCACTCACTTAGTAGTTTAAGTCTGACCATAACCACAAGTGGAACAACCTAATTGGTCATCAATTACCAAATCCCCAAGGCCAAAATATTGGATGATAGACACATAAGTTGGTATGCCAATAATTTATCATATACAATAACAACTGATCAAAGTACAAAGATGAACATATTACACTTCAACAATTATCTAATGTATATGTGTTCAATGCAATAGCCAGTTTATACACTAAATCAATTATTCAAAGTAATAATTCCCTTTATCAATAAATCTTTAAAATGGGCAAAAACATTTTCCTTTCCTATGAAATCTAATAGACTTAACAAAATTATCTTTTTTTAAGAAAAAATTAGCACAACCTAGAGTAAAAAATCTTCCACATTTTATAAAATAGCTATTTTTCCTTTCAAATCATGTGCTATCGCATGTTGAAAAAGTCTTATGTTGTCACATGTTAAAACATAGGGTTACGCATGACAAAAATAATAGTTGTCGGATATTGACATATATTTGTATAGCTATCACATACCAACCAATATAAATCATCATATATTGATAGAATATACTTAGCTATTACATGTTGACTAAGTATAAAGCTGTCCCATATAAAAAATAAAGCTTTCGAAATTTGGCTACAATGTTTCCATCGCATGTTGATAAACTACAGCTATCGAGCCTTAATAAAAATATACCCATCGAGCCCTGATATAAATATAGCCATCGAGCCTTGATAAAAGCATATCAAGCCTTGATAAAAATATAGCCATCGAGCCTTGATAAAATATAGCTTTTTAAAAATGATTAAAATAGCTATCGCACCTAGACAAATTATAGTCGTCGCATGTTGATAAAACAAAGCTTTCGAAGATTGATAAACCAATAACTATCATAGGTTGAAAACACATGCTATCGAGTGTCGAAAATAAATAGCTATCGAGCCTTAGAAATTGATTGTTGTCGAAGGGTAACAACGACATTTCTGTAATACTTTACAAAACGGAAAATTTGTCTTTAAAAGCTTAAACTTTTTACCATACCCATATTATTTATCAAAACCTCATTGGCTAACAAAATATTTTCAGACTTCTTACAGAATTTCATAATAGAAAATTTTCTTTATTTTCTAAAATAAAATTTTTCTCAAAATTTTCTATTACCGCATTTTGCAAATAAGACCCTTTTAAACAAAACAATTTACATTGAATTATAAATATTTCAAAAAAATGCACAAAAATTCCCAAAAATTAATATTTACTTCCTTAACATAATAATAAAATTTCGGAGAAAAATAATTATATTACATATATTAAATAATTAAATCGTGAAATCATCCATTTTCTCACTTGAAAATTTTATAATAAATTTATATTAATCCAAAAAATTATGAAATTAAAAACACATGTCCAAAATAATATTTAAAAAATCGAATTAAAATTTTAGAATGGTTGGAGATCAAAAACATAATTTTTCACATCAAATCCTTTAGGATAATTTCATAAATTCCTTAATAATACTCATAAACCCATATAAATGATTATACGATCCATATGCATAATAATTATCAATAAAAGTTCGGATCTATTCTAGAATGTGAACCAAACACAAAACAATCATAAAGAGATGGAAATATTATTCATGTTGATTTGTTGAAATGATGAAATTTGCCTTTGCTTCTTTAGTTTTTCTTCTTCTCCTTAGGTGGAAATGATGGCTGACCATATTTTGGTTTGGTTTTAGTTTAAGAATGAAATTTAATGAACAAAGGTGAGAGGAGAGAATAGTATAAGGTTTACACTTCCATATATACCCTTTTCTCCTTATGTACATTATAATTTCTTTATTTAAAACATTCTCTTCGTTATATTATCCGAAGGCCAAGCCAATTAATTAGTATGAAAAATCCACATTTTCTACTTCCCGTTTAACTATTTCATTATTAAATATTTAAGTAACGTGCAATAAAAATTAGGGGTATTATAATTATTCCCACCTACCCTAGTGATATTTCTCAACAGTCCTAGCCCTCACAAATGCTATATTATGTCGTAAAAAAGTCTTGATATTATTGCAATGGTGAAACCCGTGTCTCGATTAGACCTCTTATGCTAAAAATACGAATTTCATAAGAATATGAATTATGTTATTTAGTTAATTAACTTAAATAGTTAATAATTAAACTTAATCACCTTCTTAATCTTTCTCCCCTAAAATGAAATTTTCTTCTGAACCTAATACACTTACTCTAGCTCACCATTATCACCACCATAGATGTCTCTGACCATAACCAACTTTCACCTCTTGGCGAGCTAAACCTGATGACCCCCTTTCCAATGCGTCTGATCCCTACCTATAGAAATGGCACACAACCTACACATATCCTTGACCATTGTTTGATCGTGGGTTCTTATTGCTACGACCACCTTTGGCCATTATGACCTCCGACAAGCTGCTCCCCTTGCCGGGACACACACGATGGTGCACTTCATTCCATATTTAATGCTCCTTACCACTTCTCTTTCATCCCTACCGTCGATTCATCCATGCAAGCCTCATGCTACGACTACCCACTCATAAGCCCAACTCTGATGATTCTTCAATGCAGTGGGAAAAGCATATATAGAGATTGATAGGTGAGAATGGAGATTAACTTCTTTTTAGCATTAGAGAGGTTAGTAGTAGATATTATATTAGCAGAAGACACTACGATTAAAGCTCCACTAAAGCCATGAAAAATCCTTGCTATAGCACGTAACGCTATTCGACCGCGATGCTTTTACAATTTAGCACTATTAAATAGTAGATCTGCTTTAAGCCTCACTATTTTTTGCTACACCCGCTAAATCAAGGCTTTTTAGCACTTGCTTTACAACAATAATATAAAATTTTGATTTGACTAGTTCTCTTTTAACCCAAATCAACAAAGTAGGAGTAAAGACCTTTTAAGGCATAAGTGCTCAGTATAAGTTAGAAATATATTATAGTCACCAAATCTAGACTACATAAACCATGATATTCTTCATTTTGTTATATACGATTAAACAATATTACTTTTTTCTATACAAATGATGTGAGAATGGGAATAAATTAACTATAAATATTTGGTTTCATATGTAATGAAGCTTTTTACACCTCCTCTATTTTCCACTATATCTTCGCTTCACCCCGCTATAAATAATTGCATAGGGAGAAGACAATATATTTATGGTTTTATTTACTTTATTTAATTAATTCAAAATTTCTCTATTACATTTCAAGCTCGTACATTGTAGGAGCATCATATCGTAATGATTCCTCGACGTCGAACTTCATCTCATTTTTCTCTTTATGGTGGTAAATAATATAATATTAATCATAATAGACCTAGGATGCTATTTCCATGCATTTCAAAGTCGTATTGGCCAACAGACTATTCGATTTTAGAAATTCTTCGATAGTGTAGCTCGTATTATTGTCATGTTTCTAAAAACATAAAATCTCAATCAAGATTCCATCAGGCTTGATTGTTCAGGTGTATCTGTATAATACGTATAACTACAAACTGACCTAGAAAATAACTTTACATCACCTATTAGTGTTTGTACTCATTAAATATTTCAGACTCAAATGGAAGAAGTCTCGGGCCTAATTCATTCATCTTCCAAAGTTAGACTTTTAAATATGTGATTCAAATTAATTAATATTCGAATTAATTACTAAATCTTTTGGCGTGTAATTTGGCGTCAGTATTTTAATTAGTTAACTTTTTCCCCAAAAAAGGATTTGCGCAAATGATGGAATTTGACCATGAAACTTGCACCATTGCATTAGTAGTGAAATTCTGAGATACTTTTATATTTGGAGTTTTGCGATTGGAGTCCAAAATGAAAAAGTTACGAATGAAAATTCTAATTCGGAAAGAAAACAAATAAATAAGAAAAATTAACTAATTTAACCCATACCCTCATGTTAACCCACCATTATAGGCGGTCGACTAGGGGCGGTCGACCTCTAGGTGAGGGGTCAACCGTTCCATATATGGCGGCTAGGGTTATCCTAGGCCCAACGGTTCGGATTTAATATATTTTGATCTGACAATTGAGATTGATTCTTACGCCTATAAATTCAAGCCCAACCTTCCCTTCTCTTCACATATTTTTCTAAAGATAGTAGCAAAGCTCTATCATTTCTTCTTCTCTATTTTCTTTCTAAATTATAAAATTAAGATATTTTTATTTATATTCATACAAATTGAAGAAAAATAGAAATCTATAAAAATGAGAAGAGAAGAGAATCAACTATACGCGTATTTGAGGTCATTTATATATTTTATTTATGTTCTCTCCAAATCCCAAATCTCTTCTCAGATCTATAATTCTAATGTATAGATATACCCTTTTATATAGATTTCTTGGAATAAAGAGGATTTGGAGATGAATTTAAGGCTCTACTTCAGATCTGGAGATTTGGACCGCTTTTAAAAGGTGAGTAGGAAATTTTATAAATTGTTATAATATGAAAATTATTCCGTTGGTGTTTATTTGATTATTATGCCAAACTGGATAATTGTATTTGAGTTGTAGGCAACAAATTGAATATAATCTGAATGTAATAAATATTGCCTATATATTCATGTTTATGAACTGATTAGAATTGTTTACAATCTGATTTGCAGTACCAAAGTATGAATTTAGAATATTAATTTGAATGAAATTTGTTTCGGATCTGAAAAAGGTTGTATAATAATGTTATGAATTTGGATTATTACCCTAATCTTGTTGGAATGTAAACTTTTCTATGTTTGGAATTGTTGGAATTTAGATCCGTTTAATATTTGTAAATTAGTTTGATTTCATTCCCTTTTAGGAAAAACAGCGTTTGATCTAACAAGGAATAGATGAAAATAATAAGAGGGAGAGATATGTAAAGTAGGAATTCATCATAGTCTACACTATCTAAAAAGAAATGATTATTTCTTGTAATTTCAAATGATGTAATCTTTTATATTTAAAAGTTAAATCTTTTTTTTGGGCTAATTAATAGAAATTATAGCAGATAATCTTTTTAGATATGATTCCAACAATTGAACATGCAATAGAATATTCTACTGAAGATATTTAACTAGAATATACTTGATAAAAGTAGATATTTGTACGCAATTTACTGCGCTTATAATAATTAAATAAAAATAGCTAATAGTGACACTTACTCATAATATTCACGTTTAGGATAAATACTTAATGGGAAAAAAATTTAAAATGTTGTAACTCCAATAAATGAGAAATAAATGGTAATAAATATGGAAATTGCAATAATTTGATGGGGTAAATGGATTAATAGGACCGATAAATAAAGAAGTTGAACTAATAACTATGGAATAGTTAAAAAGGTTACTAATTCAAAATTAGTAATCATATATAAATGTCTTAGGAAACGTCTGTTAGGATTTAATGGACAAATTGACATTTATGAGCATTAAAAGGGGATTTATAGGTAGATAAGTGTTACACGTATCCTAACCCGGCTATATTGGACTGATTGCGCAAGATGGATGGACTGTTATCAAGAAGGATGACTACGGAACAATGGCTATAGAACCTGGAAGCAGAGCTCAAATGATTATATGAAGCCAAGATTTAATGAAGTTGGCAGATAGATGATGCAGGATTTGGAAATATGGGAGTTGGGTTGGAACTCGAGGGATCAACATAGGAATGTGGAATAGGAGGAATCGGCATAGGAGTATGGAATAAGTGGGTTCGGCATAGGAATATGGAATGTGTGGGATCGACATAGCATTATGGAAGAGGAGGGATCGACATAGCATTATGGAAGAGGAGGGATCAGCATGGCATTGAGTAAGAGGGATTGGCATAGCCTTATGGAGCAAGGTGGGATCGACATAGACTTGTGGAGGAAGAGGGATCGGCATAGCCTTGTGGAGCAAGGTGGGATCAGCATAGCATTATGGTAGGTTATCAGATGGATCAGCATACTTGAATCAATCATGAAAGGATCAGTATGCGCCAGGATCCAAGTACACACCTACCTTCAACAAACAATATTTCAGATCAAAAGGTCCAAAGCAAGAGAAACTTGGAGAACAAGGTATATGGATCCTAAGGATCCAACCCTAGGGATTGCATGTCAAAATAGCTAAAGGATGAGGGATCGACATTATCCATTTGGGGGGTTCAGCATAAAGTAATTTGCATGTGGGTTTGAATCAAAGATCAATCAAAAGCATGAGCTCTACTGGTCCAATCAATATGATATTTGGAGAGCCATCATATATAAGCATGAATAAGCCACCATAGGGATCGCTGCCCCAGAATCAACCAATGGAGGGATCGGTACCAATCCCTCGTCATTGAGATTTGGGCTTAGCGACCCCTATGGTGGTCCTATATGGATAAGAAGGTCCTATAGCCAAAGTTTTAGAGAGATTTGTGGTCGTCTTCACCGATAAATACTGGCCTAGGGGGTCATTCTGAGGATTTTTAAGCTGTTGGTTACATAGTTTTTTTATTGCAATCAACTTTTTTTTCATATTTCTTGCTGTTTGTTGTTGTAATCAAATTGATAGTGAATCAATAAAGAGAATATTCAAAGTAGATGTAGGCATACGACGCCAAACCACTGTAAATCCTATTGTTCTTTATTATTGTTTTGATTTGCTTATTAGTTTACTCTATTCCTCTGCTTCAATTTATTTTTCTTCATTTGCTTCTCTACATAAACATATTCTTGGGTGTTTGTGACCAAGTTGGTTGCAATATTTTTGGTGCTTTCACTGACAACTTGATTCTCGGTCTATTAGGATCCCCTCTATTGCTACTAGATTAGGCAAATCCCTCGAAGGAGATCCCTAGCTAACTTCAAAAAACTTTCTTACACTACTCATATTTGCAAAAATCTAAACAAGGAGATTGACAATGGTGAGACATACGGGATCCACTTCCCAGAATGTTGATGTGAATGAGAATGCCAATATTCAAAGAAGGCCCAAGCAACCAGCCTGCAAACTTGAATGCTAATCAGGTTAAAGTTGAAAACCATACAGATTCTATAACCCGAGATGAATTTCATAATCTGATGAGAGAGTTGATGGAAAGCCATCGTATTAGCCTAATGAACCAGATTACCTAATAATAGGGTGGGAAGGCAAGGAGGGATCCCACTCCCTACTCAACATCGGAAAGTTCAAGCTCATCGAATGAATACCAAAGGCTTAGGCATCGTAGGTTTGAAGGAGATCACGTAGAAACATCGGAGAACTGCTTGGCAAGACCGTTCGGTGCAGATCCCTCTCTAGCGATCGGTACCGATCCCTCCTCCAAAGGAGGGATTCCACTGCTACATTTAGGGAACCGTGCCGGAATTCTTCCCGAAAGCTTGGATGTTGGAACTCGATCGCATGCTGAACAGGTATCTCGCCAGAATGACAATGAGACAAATGTTCAGGTGCGCATCAAGAGGATAGTGAACCAAGAAGGCATGAAATGGCCTATAGACATCGACCAGACCGTTCACGTGAGGTGGAGCATGACCACCGCTTGGCACCACCCATCCAGATGCCAGATTTATCGGCAATGATCAGACAGTTGGTGAGAGACAATCAAGGCTTGGATAATGATGACTAGGGAATCTTGAGAAGTCGTACCCCGTTTACTGACAAAGTTTTGCATGCGGAATACCTGAGGAGGTTCAACATGCCATCAATGCCTGCCTACGAGGGGAAAACCGACCTCAGGCAGCATATCATGAGATACGAATGGTTGATGGATTCTGCAAGAGCTAACAACGCAACCAAGTGCAGATGCTTTCCCATAACCCTTTCCGAGATAGAAATGATGTGGTTCATGAGACTATCTCCGCGGTCAATTTCGAGATTCAATGAGCTGGAAACCAAATTTGTAGAACAATTCTGAATGCCCACAGTTCATCCTAAAGATGTCATATCCCTTCCCAGTGTGATCCAGGCCTCAGGGGAATCGTTGAAGGATTACTTGGAGAGATTTTAGACTGCCGCCACGGAGGTGAGTAACCCGAATGATCATGTTATACTCATGGCTGTGACGAGAGGGATTGATCCGTAATCGGAGTTTAGCGACTGGCTGGTTGGAAAACCGCCTGCCACGCTAGAGCGTTTCTATGCAAAGGCGGCTCAGTTTTTGAGGAAGGAGGAGGCCATGTCCTCTAGGAAAAAGAACATTGCGGGACTGAGTGAAGAAGTAGTATAGAGTAGTATTGCAATAAAATAGTCTGATGACAGTTCTCGGAAAGTTCAGGTGAATGTTCAGAATAAGCCGAATCAACAAATGAAGGATGGAGATAGGAATCGAGAGCGGAAGAGGGATTTTGGAAGACTAAAGCCCAAGATCCCAATGTATGAAAATTACATGTTGCTAAACATTTCCCTAGAGAACATTTATCTATCCACTTGCAATACCATGTAGTATAGGAAGCTGCAACCAAAAGAGTCGTCTGAGAGATAAAAGCAGACTGGGAAGTATTGTCGGTTTCACGAATGTTATGGGCGCAATACGAATGAATGTAGGCACCTACAGGATGTCATAGAAAAATTAATTCAGGAAAAGAAGTTGCAACAGTTTGTGAAAACTCCGCAGGATGGCGGACAGGGGACATCCGACCCTAATTGAGGGCAAGCTCCACGTAGAGTTGAGAAGCCTGTGTGGACCCGTGGAAGACTAGTGATTAATATGATAGTTGGAGGACCGCACCCTACAGACAGGAGTTAACAAGAGATGGAGCATTATGCTAGTGCAATAAAGCATGTAGATTTTGAATTTTGTTCGAATGCAAAAGATGAAACTCCAGAAAAACAGCAGCGCACTATGGCGGATGATATTGTGTTTAGAAGCAGGGATGTAGACAAAGTAGAGGCTCTAACAATTGACTCGATGGTCATTTTAGCTAGGATTAGTCCTGAATTGGTAAGTAGGATTTTGATTGATTGTGGAAATTCGATGAATATAATCTTCAAAATGGAGTACGATCAGATGAGAATGGAGACCAAAGAGTTGAAACCATCTAAAGCTCGTATACATGGTTTCAATGGCATAGCGACTGAAGCTATTGGTTATGTGGAGTTACTTGTTGAATTGGGAGAAGGTGAACGGAGAAGAGTGCGGATCCTACCGTTTATTGTTTTGGACGTTAAGTCTCCATACAATGTGTTTCTGGATCGACCGGCACTAGCTTAATTCCAGGGAGTTCTTGCCCCATAGTGTTTAACTTTGAAGTTCCCAACAGATAATGGCATAGAGTTGTTCATGGTGCTTAGGCGACAGCACGTGCCTGTTATGTAGCTGAGTTGAGGGAAGCTCAGCGTAAGGAGAAGGGAAAGGGTATGGACAAAGCTGTCCGCATCATAACCACTGAAGATTGATAACCAGCGCCTGGGCCTTGGTTCGGGCGCTATAGTCAGTTCTATAGAGATATAGATCCGAGAGATGATGAAAAGGATCCCGACGAGACCAAGGTTGCACCTACTAAGCTGACGATTAATATCACGGTCAGCCATGATGACCCATCGCGAGTCCTGAAGATTGGGTCACAGCTCAGCCCCACGATGATGAAAGAACTTGTTGGTTTTCTCCGAGTGAATCTAGATGTATTCGCTTGAACTCACTCTGACTTGTGTGGAATCTCGCCTGCCATTGTGAGGCATGGATTGAATATTGATCCAAAGTATGTTCCGGTGATGCAAAAAAGATGAGGCATGGATCCGAAGAGATTTGCTGCTCTTAAAGAGGAGGTGGATAAACTAAAAGTCAACGGGTTTATCCGTGACGCCCTCTATCCTGAGTGGATATCTAATCTCGTGCTTGTGAAGAAGGGCAATGGAAAATGGAGAATGTGCATTGATTATTCAGATCTAAACAAAGCATGTCCAAAAGGCAGTTTTCCCCTTCCCAGGATTGATTAGCTAGTTGATTCAACTTTAGGACATGAATTGTTAGCGTTTATGGATGCATATTCGGGGTATAACCAAATCCCAACGCATATCCCCGATTAGGAGCACACTAGTTTTGTTAAAGATGTTGGGTTGTATTGTTACGTTGTAATGCTGTTTGGATTGAAAAATGCTAGATCAACTTATCAGTGCTTGGTTAGCAGGATGTTTAGGATCAGATTGGAAAGACAATGGAAGTTTATGTGGATGATATGCTCGTGAAGTCCTGATGATCAAGCGACCACATCAAAGACTTGGCAGAAATGTTCGACGTCCTCCAATATTACAAGGTGAAAATCAATCCTTGGAAATGCTCATTTGGTGTGGCATCAGGAAAGCTTTTGGGCTTTTTTGTCAATGCTCGTGGAAATAGAAGAAAATCCAGAGAATATTCAGGCTATCCGCGATATCGAGGCACCAAGAACCATTAAACAAGTGCAAGTCTGAATGGGAACGTTGCCACTTTGAGTCGAGTTATCTCCCGAGCCACTGACAAATGCACTCCTTTCTTCGATTTGATTAAAAAGGAAAAAAGAAACTTCGAATGGAAGCAGGATTGTAAAGACACATTCCAAGCTTTGGTGAATCATTTGGATAGACCCCCTATTTTGTCAAAGCCGGTATATCAAGAGGACTTGTCCATTTATTTGGCTGTATCAGCACACGCTATAAGTGTCGTCTTAGTTCGTGAGGAGAATCGGATCCAGAGGCCGATGTATTACGTCAGTAAACGATTGACAGGAGTAGAAAGGAATTATCCAAAAATAGAGAAACTAGCATACTACTTGCTAATTGCATCACAAAAGCTTCGCCTGTACTTTTCAGGCACATCCAATCAATATTTACACCGACCAGCCGTTACGACAGGTCCTACCGCGACTTGAGACATCTGGGAGGTTACTCAAGTGGAACGTTGATCTCAGCTAATTCGACATTACTTATCTCCCTCAGAGAGCTATCTAGGGATAGGCTTTGGCAGAATTCATAGCAGAGTTTACTATACAGGATTATCTTACAGAAGGATGTGAAATCCCCACTGTACGATGGAAGTTATATACTGATGGAGCGTCCAATAATCATTGCTCTGGAGCTAGGATTGTGCTTGTAACTTTTGAGAATCGGTCGATTTGTTATGCTCTGAAACTTGATTTAGCAGCGATAAACAACAAAGCTAAATATGAAGCCCTGATTGCTGGACTTAAACTCACCAAAGAACTTGGAGTTAAATCTCTTAATATCTTTTGTGATTCGCAATTGGTAGTGTATCAAGTTAGACGAGAGTACCAGGCTAAGGGACAACGGCTTGCCCCTTATCTCACCCGAGTTCAGGATTTGTTAATTGAATTTGAATACTTTGACATTTCACATATTCCGCGCGATCAAAACAGAGAGGCTGGTTCGTTGGCAAAGCTTGCTAGTACCGACAATGAACAGTAAATGGGTTTGGTACCGGTCGAAGTATTAAATACCCCAAGTATAAATATAATGGAAATCAACCAAGTTCTGGAGGCAGAATCTGAAAGGGAATCGTGGATGACTCCAATTAAAGGCTATTTACTGCATGGGGTCCTACCTGATAAAAGAAAAGCGACAGGTCCTTCGAAAAGCTTCACGATATATTATGCAAGAAGGAGTCGTGTATAGGAGTGGTTTCTTCGTCTCTTTAGTCCGTTGTATCGCTCATGATGAGGTAAAACATTTTTTGAAAGAAGTTCATGAAGGAGAATGCGGTGATCACACTGGGGGGGCAAACTCTGGCAAAGAAGATACTCTGTTATGGGTGTTATTGGCCAACAGTAAACTGAGACGCAGCCGATTATGTAAGACGATGTGATAAATGCCAAATATATGAAAAAGTTCCAAGAGCTCCACTAACAAAAATTACGCAAATGGTCAGCCCTTGGTCGTTCGACATGTGGAGTATGGATATTATCGGTTCATTAACAATCTCTAAAGGTAGCGCGAAGTACGCTATCGTGGCAGTTGATTACTTTACCAAATGGGCTGAGGAGAAACCTTTAGCTACAATCACGACCAAGAAAGTAATCAACTGTCATCTGAAACATCATATGTCGCTTTGGTCTCCTATGGACCATTGTAACAAATAATGGGACTCAATTCGATAGTACGAAATTTAAAGACTTCTACGTAAGATACCACATTGAAAAGAGATTTACAGAGGTTGCTCACCCTCAGGCAAATGGACATGTTGAAGCCATAAGTAAAAATCATCAAGTCAATTCTGAAGGAGCATTTGAAGAAGGCTAAAGGCAAGTGGGTGGATAAACCCCCTACAGCACTTTGGGCTTACAGGACACTTATAAGTCTAGAACTGGCTATACTTCATTAGCCCTCGCTTACGGTTCAGAAGCCGTTATTCCTGTCGAGCTCGAAGTCCCTTTACATCGAGTGACTTTCTACGATCTTAAAACAAATAAAGATATTCTCTTGGAATCTGTGGACTTTATAGATGAGAAGCATGAAGAAGCTGATTTGAGAGCAGCTTTACACCAACATCGAGTCGTCCGATATTACAACACTAAAGTGCGATCAAGAACTTTTGAAATTGGTGATGTCGCCCAGAAATGGGTTTTTTCTACCCTGTCACGCATTAATCCTATTTGGGAAGGATAGTATGTCGTTGAACAGAGGCTTGGAGAAGGAATTTTCTAGTTAGTGACTTTCGATGGCATTACACTTCCGAGAGTGTAGAATAGCAAGCATTTACAATGCTGTTTCACTAAGATTATTTTCTTTACATTTCAGTTCTAATTACTTTTAGAGTTTTGCTTTAACATTTGATTTTCTGAATATGTAATAAGATAGATTATTTTGTTCCTTTCCATTTAATGAATAAAGCTTCAAGCTTCCTCTGTAGTTATGATTGTTATTGCAATGTATGCTAAGTATAAAACGAAACTGATTTATATTGATATGTGTGAATAGGCTCCTAGAGTTTGAAATCGATCGATCGTGCTAACCCCCGATGGGATCAAACAAGACGAGCTTAGTTAATTTGCTCATTTAACAATTCCTATAAATGATTCAGAGAATGGAACACACAATAAGGAACGAATATGGTCAACAATTTGGAGATTGAAAAATTCCTGCCTGAACTGTAGGACTAAAATAAAACCAAACAACCAAAAGGAGTACAACCTAATTGCTCCTGAAACAACTCTAAGTCCCCAGAGTGCGGACTGGAGTATAAACATAAATCAGGTGGATATCGACTGCCCGCGAAACAACTCTAAGTCCCAGAGCACAGACTGGAGTATAAACATAAATCGAGCGGATACCAATTGCTCACAAAATAACTCCAAGTCCCCAAAGAGCGAACTCGAGTATAACCATGAATAGATGAGTGGATTTTGACCGTTATCTATTCCGCAAATTCTATGAATAGATGAGTGGATTTCGACCATTCTCTATTCCTTAAACTCCATGAATAGATGAGTGAATTTCGATCGTTCTCTATTCCACAAACTCCATGAATAAATGAGTGGATTCGACCGTTCTCTATTCCGAAAACTCCATGAATAGATAGGTGGATTTTGACCATTCTCTATTACGCAAACTCCATGAATAGATGAATGGTCTCGACCGTTCTCTATTCCACAAATTCCAACCTGAAATCGACAGGAGGAAAATAAACTTGCTAAGAATGGAATTTGACCATTCGATTTCTGGCCTCACCAAATCAATCTCGAGGGTAGAACCGCAGTAAAAAAATCATTGAATCAGACAACGGCCAGAGCCTGGTGTTTAATATGACTCGAGGCCATGGCCATATAGAGGCCTACGGATGGAGGTAGCAAATTTTTAAAAAATTTGCAATTGACGAATTACAAGTACATTAAATGGAAAGTAATCGTTCAACTATTTAACTAACAATTCACACGATTCTTAATCAAAAAACAAAAACTTTTATTTACAGGTGCCAAAATTTCAGTACAAGTTATTTCAAAAGATCGGAATTCATACCCGTACAACCATGACTAGTGAAAGAAATAATTATGCAAACTATATACAAAGACATGAAGCAACAACTACTTCTTCAATTTTCTTTATCTTTTGGAATTTTCAAAGGTGGAGCCACTTATACTTCTCTTTTAAGACCCTTTACCGCCTTTGGCTGGAGAACTTGTGAAAGTAGAAGGGATTTCACGAGGAATCAACCCGCATAGTGGAATAACTTGCAACGATTCAAGATGAGGATCATCGACGTCCACCTCGGCAGGTTCAATTTTGACCTTTCTTTTCAACAGTTCCTCCTTTTCGATCTATTCACTCATGCTAGTCTCATCAGTATGTTCTGAGGCACCGAGATTTATCATGTCATCGAATTTGTCGGCCGACAGTGGATCCTCCGTCTTATCTACATTAAGCACACCGATGACTTAAGCATCGAGTCCCGGAACATTAGCAACAACCGGATCTTTAGTCGTTTCCTCGTGTTGCTCTACAACAACGCCACTTATAGGAGTTTGACTGGGACTCGGAAGACCTACAAAATTTTATAAAACAGGGAGGTTAGCTAAAGGCCATTGTGGATGAAGAACAAAAATTTTTATATACGGAGGAGTGTAGTATGATACCAGCAACTGGTTGGCTTTCTATAGTCACCGAGGTGCCTCCTTCAAGGATAGAAGATACCATTTTTGATTCAAAGCCAAGCTTATCCGGGTCGTAGTCCAGATTTTGCTCCATGTAAAGAGAAGTTGATAGTCTGGCTACTTGGGTTGGAGAGGAACCCTTAAGATTAGTTCTTGAAGACCTGGCAACATCCTCTCCTCCTTCAGTGGGTGCAGAAGCCTTGAAAAGTTGAAGTTTTGCAGTAGCCAGATCCGAAGGCTCATTTCCACGAAGAACCTCCCTGACTAATTCTTCTTCGTTAAAGTCATCTTTATCCAGCTCTTCCGTCTTCATCTTAACAATATGCTCCCAAGCTTCAACAAGCGATTCAAGGTAGCCCTCTCTAAGTAAACTTAAATCATGATGGAGCAGGAGTTTAGCATTGTATTTTATGATCTGTGGATCTAATAAGTCCTTGATCTCGTTCCTACCGAATTCTACGGCGGCTTCCCTCTGGGAGTTGACTTGTTTGATCATTTCCTTTCCATCTTCTTCTCAGGCCTCTTCTTTGAGAGCTTCAATTTTAGCAAATTGGTCATTAAGTTTTTCCTTCAAGCCCTAGCCTCAATGACTTCTTAGACATACTTTTGTGATTCCTCCTAGGCTTCAGTTTTTTCCTCGCTTTCCTTCTTTAACTATTCTTCAAGTTCCTCAACGCGGCGAGCTATAGCATCTTTCTCCTTATGCAAGGATTCCTTTTCTAAAGCGAGTGTCCTGCTGCGATGAAGTGTCGCATCAAGTTCTTTTTTATGAGTATTTTCCAGATGGCTTACCGCCTTTGCCATCTCCTTGGTGTTCTTTTCCGCCTCAGCAAGTTGGGTTCTCAGTGTCCTGGTGCTTGATTATATCCTTGTCCTGTATGGCTTCCAACTTGAGATGATCTATTTTGTGTTAACGCTCGATAGAAACTTCGGAAACTTTTTTTGCCAAGTATATGAATGGTTCGTGTTGTACAAATACGTCATTCACACAGGCTAGAGAGCCTTCCTTGGCATGCTCTATGATAATATGAATAGAAGTGATGAATTTAAGGCCATCGAAGCAAATCTTTAGGAAAGTGGCCCTAAGCTCGACCAACTTCTCTACGGTGGAAGTATTAGGGGCAGTAGTCAACAGAGGTAGATCAAAAGTAGTGAGTGGGTGTTTGCTCGACCGACGCTCATGAGACTGTCTTGAGCTTGAAGAGCCAGAGTGTTTCTCATGAGATGCAACGATGTGAGGGCCACGATAAGAAGGTTATTCTCCATTTTGAACCGAAAAATAAGATTGTTCACCTTGACAAGGCGTATGAGATTGAGATTTTCGTTTAGAAGAGGAAGAAGACACCCTCGAGTGGTAAATCCTATCCCATCCCTCATCCTTTTCTCCATGTTGGGTTGACTCGAAATCTCGACTTGGATGATGGTTTGCAGAGGAGCTTCGAAGATGATCAAAGGCTCTCGATTGAGACATTGCACCAGTAAAGACCAAATAAAAGCATATTAGAAATTTTTGTACGAGAGATCAATAACAAGTGTATAGTGGGGTGCAAGTGATTATGAGTGTGCTAGTGTTCCCCTAAACAGACCGGTGACGGTAGCTTTGCTCAACAGTGTGTTCTCCCCTTTATTAGAAGGTTGGATGCCTTTGCCACTTCTGGCGGGAGAATTAAATCCTACAATGTTAATGTTTGGAAATTCATAAGACATGATGTCCTCCGGAATTTGAAGATTAGAGAATCCCTTTAATGAACTTTCCAAAGGTTGAGATGATGATTCCTCTTCAAGAGGAGTAATAACAAACTCTGGGTCCAATGTAGTTTTTCTTCTACGTCGCCTATACGCTAACCTCTTTTTTCTCTTTATAGGTGTTTGAGATTGTTTGACTTACGACGATTCAACCGTTGGCACTTTTTCGAGGCTTGCATCAACATCTCCCGGTTTTTCGAGTTGAGAATCTTTAATCTCTCCCTCCTTGGTATCTTCACGAGTCCCCTTAGTGGGGGCATGATGGGGTTAACTGTGTCCTCTCTTCATCCGACGATATTCTTTGGTAATGTCATGCTTCCCGGAAGTCTGATCCTATGTCCATCCTCCAACAACCCGAACAAAGATAGAAATTCATCGGTTACGAGGAGTTTGATGTCTCGATCCTCAACGGGGGTTGCATGGATGGCAGCGACGACCCTAGAAAAATTAGCGCCTTCAGGGTATGGGCAAACACCTGAAAGAACTCCGGATGTTAGTGGATTCAAAGGAAAAGTTATGTCTTGGGTCAGTGAACTTGAGAGAAAAGTGGAAGAAGTACTTACGTCCTTGTAACCATCATCTTACGAATCCAGGAGGACATCGCACATAGAACCATTCATGTTAGATAGTGAAAGTTTGTTCCAAGCGCCCGTCAAGACTTGGCAATTTGGTAAAGGTTCAAGGAAAACATAAGAGGGGCTTCCCGATCGTCTTTTGAAATTATAAATGAATCTAATGTCTTCAGGAGTAGGCAGACGAAGTAGAACATTCATGAATAACAAGACAGTCCCATGAATAAAAGCATAACTATTGGGATGCAGTTGTGTAGGGTCGATCCCGAGATATCTTAACATCTGCTGGAAAAACGAATTGAAAGGCAAAACACATCCAGCCCAGCATATAAACTTGTTGCATGTTGTATACACGGTAGGAGGCAAGTGAGGTATGTCTCGCCTTGTAGGAACCAAGACATCCTCAAACAGAATTTCGTGCATTGAGCATAACCGACGAAGAGCAGCTTTGCCAATTCGATAAGCCTGTGAATCTATTGGATTATCAAGGAGAATGGCACCCTCAACAACATCAGGACCAGGGATAATATTCTCTATCAGAAGGACTGGAATGTCGGAGAAGAGATCGGATTGTGGGTTAGAAGTTTTTGTACGTTCTACATGATGGCTTGGCGAAGGCTTCTAGATATAGTTGCAGAACTTGACTTCGCTTCAGAACCGATATGTCGTGTTGTCGAATCGAAAGATATGTTAGAAGAATGCTTTAAGCGTTGGGGATCTATATCAGCTATACTTAGTAGATAATCGAGATTAGAAATAATAACATGTACCTCATGTTAAGTGTGAACTAGTGCAGTGCAGTATGAAATAGATATGAACAGTTTGAAATCAGAAAAGTGAAATAAAACAACAAAACTTGGAAGCTTTGTCTGGAGAAACCGTCATCGCTGACCGTCTCAACTGGCAAAGAAATTGATCGGTGACGAAAGCTTTGGGATCGACTATTGGCATATTGAATTATGATGTCTGTTACTTAAGTTCATTAGCAAGTCTGTCGCTTAGTCCATGTTGGAAGTTCTGGAAGCTTGGTTGATCAATTTTAAGTTCAACAGCTCAAGTATGCATGTTATATCGTTCATTATCATCTTATGTTCGAGTTCAGCAAGGCAAACTAGCTTTGAGAGTTCAAATGAGTTTGATTGGATTAGTCTACAATGTGAATGTCGATCCCTTCTCCAAGACCTTCTGACCTATCCCTCAATCTAAGGTCTCTATACCGCACCCTATGCCAAAGTAGGAAATACCAATCCCTATATCACTACTCAATATCAATCCCTTTCCTAAACCTTCCTTACCGATCCCTCTCCATAACTAAAGTACACTGATCCCTATCCTATACCAACCCTTCTCGAAACTTTTCCTATCCGACTCATTTCCACAACTTTCCTTCATCATAACTAAACAAACGAACCCTCGCTTGCTGACCCTGCCATTGCCATTTCACCATAAACTGAACCCTATTGTTCTCTATTCCTAACTCCTTCTCCACCAAAGGCCTTCATCGAACCCTCATCTCTCCCCCTCCTTTGATATTTCTACACCCAGTTTGACCCACCAAGCATCTACTCCATCAAACATTGGCCTTGCCAAAATCGTTCGCTATCATTACATCAAATAGTCACTAACAGTTCAAGGTAAATAATCATATAACATGATTGTAAAAAAAGGCCGCCGAGGCTTACCTATGAGAGGATATAAATGCTTGAGCTAGAGTGGAGTCGAGTGTCTATCTGAGCGTGACGTTGAAAGATGAGGCAAAATCAGGTGATGGAGAGATTGGGAAGGTGGATGGATTTGTGAAAGGGTTAAAGGTTCGAGCGTTGGTGGAGGGCCTGGGTTCGAAAAAGAAGCTTGTTGCAAAGATAAGTCGAATGAGAAAGTAAGGAAAGAAAGAATGTATGTCTTATACATATATATATACATGAAGATATGGGAGAGGAATCGTTCGTAGGAGAATGTTGAACAAATCAAAGGTGATGAGGGACCGGCATTGGGATCTGCCGATCCCTATTTGCATAGCTTTAGCAATGGATCGACATGTCGAATGCTGATCCCTACATATATAAAAAAATGATGAAATGAAATGAAAAATGAAAAAGAAGAAATGATGGATGAGTGAAAAGTGAATGACAATAGTGCTCATGAAGGTTTAACTGTAAACGCAAACATATAAAATACTATAAAAATTGGCAATGACCTTTGAACATTCAAACAACGTCTGGGAGCCGACGACAGAAACCCGTATATAAATATACGCGTAAATGACTTTGTAACGACCCGCCATTCATTCCACAGAATGACGCATCATTAATAAGAAAGAAAGGGATAGAAAAGAGAAAAGACAGAGAAGAAAGAAGAAAACAACATCAGAATCTCAACAGCGGAATGAATAAATTATATTATATCACATAAGATATTACATAGTATCATATACAACAGCTATCAGAGTTACACAGCTTATCCAACACATACTAGACAGTTATAAACACCTGTCTAGTTATTACAACTCAATTACAACACAAACAAATGACTCAGAGATCAACACAGCGGAACCACTTATATATCTACAAACGCTGAAGCCTCATGCTCCATTGCTCCTCCAGAATTCGTCAAAGCAAACCTGAATCCCTTGGCTACTCATAAAAATTTTGAGTACCCAAGAGTTTAGGAAAAACAGAAATAAACTCCGGGTCAGACATGGGTCTGGTGTGAGTAAACGGTTAAAGTTGCTTAACTTCAAAAAAACTTTTGAAAACAAAGGTATCACGTAAGACTTCCCACACATAAACATGGAAAAGTTTTTACCTTACTCTAACCAAAACTTTGATAGGAAATCCGGTGATATTATAATAGTGTCTAGGGTTTTCAAGTAAATAAGAAATAGCTGAAATTGTTACATGATTAAATTCCAGCATACTAGCCAACAAGTGGGTAATACAATCAAATCCGAGATCACTTATTGGAGATTAGATTCCATACAATGGCAGGGCTACTGGGGTACCGCCCGTCACAGTACGTGGCCTAGATCACCATACCGAGGATCACTCCCGACCCCCTGCAACACAAAGCCGGAACTATCCCTTACTGGACAGCCCCGAACAAGACAACCTCGCAGTTGTTTCGAACCAACTTCCCACACAGTCGAAATAAAAAGGGACTTCTAGACAGGGGAAAATCTCGTCCTACTTGGGTGCTACCCACTTAGCTTTGCTGCACCTCCCCTGTTTTAGCCATTCCCAGTTGATGAGGCTTGTACCTTTAATAGAACACATCTATCTTAGAATTCTCATCGTCCTCCTGACGATGTTCTGAAAGTATTCAATCCATACAAGTTCGTTCCGGGTTCGAACGAAACCGAAAGCATTATCTCGTTACACTCATTTTGGAATCACCCTCAGAGTTAACGACAATAACCCTTGCACTTCAAATCTTCATCTCTATTCAAAGCACTATCTCCGTTAACTCGTTTTGGAATCACCCTCAGAGTTAACGACCATAGCCTTTCTCTAAATCTTCACTTGAGATGTCACGACCTATCGTTTAACTTGGATCGATGTGGTTTTCGGATAATCAAATTTGATTCCCGATCCCGGTCTCATCGAAATCCAAACTTATCTTAAAGGTCCAAGTTGTTTAAGATTTAAACAATTCAATTCAATTTAATACTTGAATTCACACAGCATTAACATAGATAAATATCACACATTTATCACAGATATATCCAATATCACATCATAGAATATCATAGCATATCATCCAATAGATATCAACCAAATCAGACATTCTACTCAAACAATCACCCATAAGCAACCATTTATTAATCCATATTATAATCAATTTAATCAACTTAAATTAAATTAATTACTTAAGAATTAATTCCTAACCTTGCTTAATCAACCATTAATTAATTTCAACCTTTTAATTAATTAATCATTCCTTTAAATATTAATCACTCTTGATTAATTATCCATCAATTACATAAAGTAATTATCCTTTAATTAATTTCACAAATTAATTATCCTTAACCATTTACGGTAATTAACCTTTAATTACTCTCATTAATTACATTCATTAATGATCCTTAATTAATTTCTTTCATTAATTAATTATAATTAATTACATTATTCCTTAATTAGTTACATTAATTAATCATGCTTTAATTAATTGCTTTCATTAATCAACCTAAATAATTATTAACAGTAATTAACTATTCTTAATTACTTCTTAATTACTTTAATTTCTTATATAAATCTTTTGATTAATTACACCAATTAATTAATCCTTAATTACTTTTGCCAAGTAATTATTCTTTTAAATTACTTCCCATTAATTAATTTCCCTTTACACTAAGTAATTACACTTAACAAATCTTATTAAGTAATTATACTTAATCAATTACCAAGTGACTATCTTTAATTAATTTACAAATTAATTAACTTAAATTAATCACATTCATTTCATAAATCATAACTGAATAATTCATTCCTTAATTCCCTTTAAACAAATTAATTAATCTGTAATTACAGATTAATTAATCTTTAACTATTAATTAATAAACGTTAATTATTAATCAATATCCTTTAATACAAAGTAATCAATCCCTAATTACTTTTATAATTAATTAATTAACCTTAATTAACTAATTAATTACCTCTTAATTATTAATTAATAACTTAATTATTAATTAATAACCTTAATTACAAATTAATTAATCCATAATTACCTATTAATCAATCCTTAATGACAATTAATTAACTCTTAATAACAGTTAATTAATCCTTAATTAACTTTAATTATAGATTAATAATCTCTTAATTATTAATTAAGAAAACCTAATTATTACTTAATAAAACTTTATTAAGTACTTCTTAATTACCATTTTAATTAATCACTTAAAACCCTTAACTGTTAATTAATAAATCCTTAATCATTTACACTAATTTAATTAATTAATCACTCTTTAATTATCTCATTAATTATCAAACTTTAATTAAGTTTTTAAGATAAAAACATTTCCTTATTAATTACCTTTACATTTCAAATTAAGTTTGAAAATAACTTAAGGATTTAACTTAATACATTTAAGTTAAACAAATCATACAACATAATTTATACAAACTATTCATTACAAAGAAATGGATTTTCAAGAAAATGATTTAACTTGATTATTTAAAGTTTTAAAAACTTATTTTTATTTAAATTTAAAAACTTATTTAAACATTTTACTTTGGGTTTAACTCATATGTACTTGAATCAAAACCAAGTACATCTTCATCTTTTCTTCGTTGTTTTAAAACTGTTTAGTTTAAATTTTAAACTATTTAAAAACTTATCAGTTCACTCAAATCTCGCGTGTGACCCTGAAGGCGAACACGAGCCAAGACATAATCCACGCGAGTTCCATCCCGAGGCAACTGCCATTCCCAAATCCTTAACACCCACTGACATCCCTGACATCTGTGCACACTGCACCATCCACGGCAAACTTCCGACCACCGCCAGAACTTCCCACAAAACCACGATCTCCTGCAACACCGATCCAAACACCCCAATCTCAAGCACAGGCTCACAAACGAAATCGAGTCATTCAGCAGAAATAAGAACCCGAATCATCACCAGAAATCGTCTTGAATCTCACGTCTTCGATCACTGGAGTCGCGGCAACTCCGTCTACATCTTCCCTAGCATTCCAAGCAACTATCCCCAAAATATGATGCCACTCGATCAACCCGAGATACAGCATTGCCTCCATTTCCAGATTCGACCATACTTTGGGTTTTAACCCTACTCTGACGAACTGCCACCGCCACGGTGGAAATAAAAGCCACCTACCATTTTTTGCCATGACCAACGACCTCACAGCCACCTCCAGTAATGGCCACGACCAACCAAACTCCACTGATCATCAGAAAAGACCCAAAATTCAATTTCTGAACAAAACCCGATATCTCACTTGATAGAATTC
Source organism: Allium fistulosum (assembly GCA_030737815.1). Lineage (NCBI taxonomy): Eukaryota > Viridiplantae > Streptophyta > Magnoliopsida > Asparagales > Amaryllidaceae > Allium > Allium fistulosum. The sequence continues at coordinate 933,523,211 of CM060901.1, read as the reverse complement.
TAAAAATTATGTATTTACTCTTAAAAATCATGATTTAAGTCAACGATTCAGGTTATAAAAGAAAAACAAAGGATTTTAGAGTTTGAATTTCAACATATATGTAAAATTCTTACTGTCATTTTCTTTTCCAGGTGATATTCTAACTTTTCTTACTTAATTATAATTTCAAAGCTTAGATTAAGTTTTAAACAACAATTCTTGTTTGAATTCTAAAATTTGACAAAGAGCAGAAGACAAGGTTTTGATTTTTGATCAATCTTTAAACTGTGAACAATAAACAGAGATATACTCAGGCAACCAAACATGCACACTTAAATCAAATGCATATGCACAGAGAATATACTTATATATACACATATGCAAAGCACTTTCAACACAGAAATTCACATGCAACAACTTTCATTTACTTAAGATTTTTATGAAAATGTTTACTCACCTTTTTAAAGAGGCAGAGCTTTGAAAAACTGGAAGCTTTAAACTGCATCAGTTTTGAAACTGAAATACTTGCTTTGAAAACTGAAATGCTAGCTTTGAAAACTTGAAAACCATGGCCTCTGGAATTTGTAAGCTTTGAAAACTTTGCTTTGATTTACTTCAGATTTACTTGCATGAACTCTTGAAAATGGTTACAGGCTTGAAGAATAAATGGTTACAGACTTGATTCGTTTACAGGGCTTTGGGGTAAAAATGGTTATAGGTTTGCATTTGAAAATCTTACAGGCTTTAAGAAAATGGGTTTCAGGCATTTGAACTTGAGAATTTTACTGGTTTGTTTTGATTTTTGGTTTGAGAGATGATTTCAGGTTTGAGACAAATGATTTACAGGGTTGAATTGTTTGATTTTCATATTTGCTTGCTTGAGAAGGTTACAGGTTTGCATTTGATCTGAAATTTGAAAAATGTGACAGGGTTTTGCTTATAGAATTTGGTTTTAAAAATTTTCTAGTTTTGGTTTTTGTTTTAGAAAATGTGAAAATAAAAAAGAAAATGGAAGAGAAGGAGGATATAGATTTATATAAATTTACTAGGATTTGTTTTAAAATTAAAGAAAGAAAAAAAAATGAATTATGACACTTGTCATTAAAATCTCAATTATCTGACACATGTATGTAAGATGCATATAAAATTAACACTTGTAATTATTTATTTTTATTTTATTTTTAAATGATTTAAAAGTTTTTTGAATTAAATTTCCTAATTAATAAATATATTTTAAATGCCCTATCTAATTTATATAAATAAAACTTTTTAAAAGAAATAAAATAAAAACCAATTTATAATTTAAATAAAATCATATATAATATACATTTAATCCATGTTTAAATGCTAATATAACTTTGGTATTTATATACTATTAAATAAATATTTTCTAAATTTATATACATAATCTCTTTAAGGAAAACAAAATAAAACAAAATCTTATTTTAAATAAACACTTTATTCATACATTTCATGTCAAAATATATTAAAATACTTATCTTTAAAGATTCAAAGTTAAACCTAGATTCAAATTCAAATTTTACTTTTTCAAAAATCCAATTTAAAAATCAACTCAAACATTTATATTTTTAAATAAACACATTATTAAGTTTTGAAAATGATAAGTCTATTTAAAATCAAATTTATAAAATAACACAATTTAAATAATTATTCTTATTAAAATCAATTTATAACCATAATTAAAACATCACATTATTATTATTTGGTTATTTATATTTGAAAATAACAATTTTATCAATTTTAAATATTTTAAATTAAGAGATTATCACATTTTAAATTCCTTGAAATTATGGGATATCACATTCCTTCCCCCTTAAAGGAATTTCGTCCCCGAAATTTAAACAAAAGATAATCCAAAAGTTTTTAATTTTATTTTCAAAAATCCAAGCATACACATCAACCACACACTATCAATCAAACAACCATTCATCCAAACAAACAATTTCATCAAAACAAACAATTCATTCAAACAAACAACTCTAGCTATCCGGACATAGATCCGGATAAGCTTCCTAAAATTATCCAAAGTTTCCCAAACACATATATTGGGTTACTCACTCTACTAAATCCAAACTGGCAATTCAATACCGAACCCAAAACACTTATCCTCACAAAAACTCAGAAAGATCCAATATACTCGGAGCTATCTTTCTAGTCTTACCCAATCTTAATTGCTCCCTTTTTACTGGAGAAATAACAACGAAGTCTCCAACTTCAAATTCCAAATTCTTCATCTCTAATCCATAGAACTCTTTTGACGATCCTGGGCTGCCTTCATCTTTCCTGATCAGCTCAACCTTTGTTGATGCTTCTCGAAACAAACAGGACCAAAAACAATCCAACAAACGGATCCTCTCAAGATCTATAGAAATCCAGAACACAAATTCTACTTCACAATCACCAGTAGATTACAACTTACTTCTCCTATCCAGAAAAGACAAAACAGATGCACCTGCCAATCTGGCCTTTAGATCCTGAAAAACTTCCTGTAGAAACCCTCTAATTTAAACACTGCAACTTCCGGTTGCTTCCACTCTAAAATAACTACTACCAAGCTTTCGCTGCTCAACTCTGATCTGGATGCCGTCGATGAACACGAGCACAAACTTGACCAACACATTCCAGAAAATCTCTGACAACTCTATAACTCCTATATCTACTAGAGATGCCTCAAACCCAAGCAAAAGAATTCCCAAGAGAGCACTCAAACTATCGCAAGTCACTTTTGCGATCCTATCCAATCCAATATCCAAAAATACCGTTCTTTCTTTACCCATCAGAACAGTCTAGTGCTTGACCAATCCATTTGAAAAAAAATGAATCTACTCTGCAGCTTCTGAACTCCACCTCTAAGAAACTGCTAAGCCAAAAGATCTTCCAGCAGGAACACAAAACACTCCGAGCTGCAATGCTGCCACAGATGCCAAAGACTCCTTATCTAAAGCTCCTTGAGAATCTTAGACCTCAGACCAAACACAAACATCATGCTGAACTCAGCCACAACACCAAAGCAGACACATTTCCTTAAACTTGCTCCAAAGAAAACATCATCGGAGACATCCATAGTCACTACGTCTCATCACGCAGCTACTATTTCTTGAGGTAGCTAAGATATCATCACTCGCCTCTGCTCAACTGACAGATCCGAACTCTCAAAAATCCACTCACATGAGCGTGATCAAACTTATACTTCAATGATGGACTCCGAACCTTAACAGGTTTCCTTCAGAGATTGGTGAAATCCTTACACCATGCTGCAAAGCTTACTCGAGATGGTATTAGGTCTACAGTCTCGACAAATATACTTCCAACCTCAAACATCCAAACTCCAACCATTGGTAGTCGTGTTACACACACCACTACCCTATCTACCTTTATAACTCATATTGGAAAACCCGAACAGGTAACCCAACAAAATAGGTAGAATAGATATATATATATATATATATATACAAATTACAAGTACGTTCTCTCAAGATAGACACCACTCCAAAGCCTAGGTATTCACTCAACCAAGAGCTCTGATACCACTGTAACGAGCTGCCATTCATTCCACAGAATGATGCATCATTAATAAGAAAGAAAGGGATAGAAAAGAGAAAAGATAGAGAAGAAAGCAGAAAACAACATCAGAATCTCAACAGCGGAACGAATAAATTATATTATATCACATAAGATATTACATAGTATCATATGCAACAACTATCAGAGTTACACAGCTTATACAACACATACTAGACAGTTATAAACACCTGTCTAGTTATTACAACTCAAGTACAACACAAACAAATGACTCAGAGATCAACACAGCGGAACCACTTATATATCTACAAACGTTGAAGCCTCCTGCTCCATTGCTCCTCCAGAATTCGTCAAAGCAAACCTGAATTCCTTGGCTACTCAAAAAAATTTTGAGTTCCTAAGAGTTTAGGAAAAACAGAAATAAACTCCGGGTCAGACATGGGTCTGGTGTGAGTAAACGGTTAAAGTTGCTTAACTTCAAAAAAACTTTTGAAAACAAAGGTATCACGTAAGAATTCCCACACATAAACATGGAAAAGTTTTTACCTTACGCTAACCAAAACTTTGATAGGAAATCCGGTGATATTATAATAGTGTCTAGGGTTTTCAAGTAAATAAGAAATAGCTGAAATTGTTACATGATTAAATTCCAGCATTCTAGCCAACAAGTGGGTAATACAATCAAATCCGAGATCACTTATTGGAGATTGGATTCCATACAATGACAGGGCTACTGGGGTACCGCCCGTCATAGTACGTGGCCTAGATCACCTTACCGAGGATCACTCCCGACCCCCTGCAACAAAAAAGCCGGAACCATCCCTTACTGGACAGTCCCGGACAAGACAACCCCGCAGTTGTTTCGAACCAACTGCCCAAACAGCCGAAATAAAAAGGGACTTCTAGGCAGGGGAAAATCTCGTCCTACTTGGGTGCTACCCACTTAGCCTTGCTGCACCTCCCCTATTTTAGCCATTCCCGGTTGATGAGGCTTGAGGCTACGATTACCTTTAATAGAACACATCTATCTTAGAATGCTCATCGTCCTCCTGATGATGTTCTGAAAGCATTCAATCCATACAAGTTCGTTCTGGTTTCGAACGAAATCGAAGGCATTATCTCGTTACACTCATTTTGGAATCACCCTCAGAGTTAACGACAATAACCCTTGCACTTCAAATCTTCATCTCTATTCAAAGCACTATCTCAGTTAACTCGTTTTGGAATCACCCTCAGAATTAACGACCATAGCCTTTCTCTAAATCTTCACTTGAGATGTCACGACCTATCATTTAACTTGGATCGATGTGGTTTTCGGATAATCAAATTTGATTCCCGATCCCGGTCTCATCGAAATCCAAACGTATCTTAAAGGTCCAAGTTGTTTAAGATTTAAACAATTCAATTCAATTTAATACTTGAATTCACACAGCATTAACATAGATAAATATCACACATTTATCACAGATATATCCAATATCACATCACAGCATAGCATATCATCCAATAGATATCAACCAAATCAGACATTCTACTCAAACAATCATCCATAAGCAACCATTTATTAATCCATATTATAATCAATTTAATCAACTTAAATTAAATTATTTACTTAAGAATTAATTCCTAACCTTGCTTAATCAACCATTAATTAATTTCAACCTTTTAATTAATTAATCATTCCTTTAAATAATAATCACTCTTGATTAATTATCCATCAATTACATAAAGTAATTATCCTTTAATTAATTTCACAAATTAATTATCCTTAACCATTTACGGTAATTAACCTTTAATTACTCTCATTAATTACATTAATTAATGATCCTTAATTAATTTCTTTCATTAATTAATTATAATTAATTACATTATTCCTTAATTAGTTACATTAATTAATCATGCTTTAATTAATTGCTTTCATTAATCAACCTAAATAATTATTAACAGTAATTAACTATTCTTAATTACTTCTTAATTACTTTAATTTCTTTTATAAATCTTTTGATTAATTACACCAATTAATTAATCCTTAATTACTTTTACCAAGTAATTATTCTTTTAAATTACTTCCCATTAATTAATTTCCCTTTACACTAAGTAATTACACTTAACAAATCTTATTAAGTAATTATACTTAATCAATTACCAAGTGACTATCTTTAATTAATTTACAAATTAATTAACTTAAATTAATCACATTCATTTCATAAATCATAACTGAATAATTCATTCCTTAATTCCCTTTAAACAAATTAATTAATCTGTAATTACAGATTAATTAATCTTTAACTATTAATTAATAAACCTTAATTATTAATCAATATCCTTTAATACAAAGTAATCAATCCCTAATTACTTTTATAATTAATTAATTAACCTTAATTAATTAATTACCTCTTAATTATTAATTAATAACTTAATTATTAATTAATAACCTTAATTACAAATTAATTAATCCATAATTACCTATTAATCAATCCTTAATGACAATTCATTAACCCTTAATAACACTTAATTAATCCTTAATTAACTATAATTATAGATTAATAATCTCTTAATTATTAATTAAGAAAACCTAATTATTACTTAATAAAACTTTATTAAGTACTTCTTAATTACCATTTTAATTAATCACTTAAAACCCTTAACTATTAATTAATAAATCCTTAATCATTTACAGTAATTTAATTAATTAATCACTCTTTAATTATCTCATTAATTATGAAACTTTAATTAAGTTTTTAAGATAAAAACATTTCCTTATTAATTACCTTTACATTTCAAATTAAGTTTGAAAATAACTTAAGGATTTAACTTAATACATTTAAGTTAAACAAATCATACAACTTAATTTATACAAACTATTCATTACAAAGAAATGGATTTTCAAGAAAATGATTTAACTTTGATTATTTAAAGTTTAAAAACTTATTTTTATTTAAATTTAAAAACTTATTTAAACATTTTACTTTGGGTTTAACTCATATGTACTTGAATCAAAACCAAGTACATCTTCATTTTTTCTTCTTTGTTTTAAAACTGTTTAGTTTAAATTTTAAACTATTTAAAAACTTAACAGTTCACTCAAATCTCACGTGTGACCCTGAAGGCGAACCCGAGCCAAGACATAATCCACGCGAGTTCCATCCCGAGGCAACTGCCATTCCCAAATCCTTAACACCCACTGACATCCCTGACATCTGTGCACACTGCACCATCCACGGCGAACTTCCGACCACCTCCAGAACTTCCCACAAAACCACGATCTCCTGCAACACCGATCCAAACACCCTAATCTCAAGCACAGGCTCACAAACGAAATCGAGTCATTCAGCAGAAATAAGAACCCGAAACATCACCAGAAATCGTCTCGAATCTCACGTCTTCGATCACTGGAGTCGCGGCAACTCCGTCTACATCTTCCCTAGCATTCCAAGCAACTATCCCCAAAATCTGATGCCACTCGATTAACCCGAGATACAGCATTGCCTCCATTTCCAGATTCGACCATACTTTGGGTTTTAACCCTACTCTGACGAACTGCCACCGCCACGGTGGAAATAAAAGGCACCTACCATTTTTTGCCGTGACCAACGACCTCACAGCCACCTCCAGTAATGGCCACGACCAACCAAACTCCATTGATCGTCAGAAAAGACCCAAAATTCAATTTCTGAACAAAACCCGATATCTCACTTGATAGAATTCTAAAAATTATGTATTTACTCTTAAAAATCATGATTTAAGTCAACGATTCAGGTTATAAAAGAAAAACAAAGGATTTTAGAGTTTGAATTTCAACATATATGTAAAATTCTTACTGTCATTTTCTTTTCCAGGTGATATTCTAACTTTTCTTACTTAATTATAATTTCAAAGCTTAGATTAAGTTTTAAACAACAATTCTTGTTTGAATTCTAAAATTTGACAAAGAGCAGAAGACAAGGTTTTGATTTTTGATCAATCTTTAAACTGTGAACAATAAACAGAGATATACTCAGGCAACCAAACATGCACACTTAAATCAAATGCATATGCACAGAGAATATACTTATATATACACATATGCAAAGCACTTTAAACACAGAAATTCACATGCAACAACTTTCATTTACTTAAGATTTTTATGAAAATGTTTACTCACCTTTTTAAAGAGGCAGAGCTTTGAAAAACTGGAAGCTTTAAACTGCATCAGTTTTGAAACTGAAATACTTGCTTTGAAAACTGAAATGCTAGCTTTGAAAACTTGAAAACCATGGCCTCTGGAATTTGTAAGCTTTGAAAACTTTGCTTTGATTTACTTCAGATTTACTTGCATGAACTCTTGAAAATGGTTACAGGCTTGAAGAATAAATGGTTACAGACTTGATTCGTTTACAGGGCTTTGGGGTAAAAATGGTTATAGGTTTGCATTTGAAAATCTTACAGGCTTTAAGAAAATGGGTTTCAGGCATTTGAACTTGAGAATTTTACTGGTTTGTTTTGATTTTTGGTTTGAGAGATGATTTCAGGTTTGAGACAAATGATTTACAGGGTTGAATTGTTTGATTTTCAGATTTGCTTGCTTGAGAAGGTTACAGGTTTGCATTTGATCTGAAATTTGAAAAATGTGACAGGGTTTTGCTTATAGAATTTGGTTTTAAAAATTTTCTAGTTTTGGTTTTTGTTTTAGAAAATGTGAAAATAAAAAAGAAAATGGAAGAGAGGGAGGATATAGATTTATATAAATTTACTAGGATTTGTTTTAAAATTAAAGAAAGAAAAAAAATGAATTATGACACTTGTCATTAAAATCTCAATTATCTGACACATGTATGTAAGATGCATATAAAATTAACACTTGTAATTATTTATTTTTATTTTATTTTTAAATGATTTAAAAGTTTTTTGAATTAAATTTCCTAATTAATAAATATATTTTAAATGCCCTATCTAATTTATATAAATAAAACTTTTTAAAAGAAATAAAATAAAAACCAATTTATAATTTAAATAAAATCATATATAATATACATTTAATCCATGTTTAAATGCTAATATAACTTTGGTATGAATTTACTATTAAATAAATATTTTCTAAATTTATATACATAATCTCTTTAAGGAAAACAAAATAAAACAAAATCTTATTTTAAATAAACACTTTATTCATACATTTCATGTCAAAATATATTAAAATACTTATCTTTAAAGATTCAAAGTTAAACCTAGATTCAAATTCAAATTTTACTTTTTCAAAAATCCAATTTAAAAATCAACTCAAACATTTATATTTTTAAATAAACACATTATTAAGTTTTGAAAATGATAAGTCTATTTAAAATCAAATTTATAAAATAACACAATTTAAATAATTATTCTTATTAAAATCAATTTATAACCATAATTAAAACATCACATTATTATTATTTGGTTATTTATATTTGAAAATAACAATTTTATCAATTTTAAATAATTTAAATTAAGAGATTATCACATTTTAAATTCCTTGAAATTCTGGGATATCACATTCCTTCCCCCTTAAAAGAATTTCGTCCCCGAAATTTAAACTAAAGATAATCCAAAAGTTTTTAATTTTATTTTCAAAAATCCAAGCATACACATCAACCACACACTATCAATCAAACAACCATTCATCCAAACAAACAATTTCATCCAAACAAAAAATTCATTCAAACAAACAACTCTAGCTATCCGGACATAGATCCGGATAAGCTTCCTAAAATTATCCAAAGTTTCCCAAACACAGATACTGGGTTACTCACTCTACTAAATCCAAACTAACAATTCGATACCGAACCCAAAACACTTATCCTCACAAAAACTCAGAAAGATCCAATATACTCGGAGCTATCTTTCTAGTCTTACCCAATCTTAATTGCTCCCTTTTTACTGGAGAAATAACAACGAAGTCTCCAACTTCAAATTCCAAATTCTTCATCTCTAATCCATAGAACTCTTTTGACGATCCTGGGCTGCCTTCATCTTTCCTGATCAGCTCAACCTTTGTTGATGCTTCTCGAAACAAACAGGACCAAAAACAATCCAACAAACGGATCCTCTCAAGATCTATAGAAATCCAGAACACAAATTCTACTTCACAATCACCAGTAGATTACAACTTACTTCTCCTATCTAGAAAAGACAAAACAGATGCACCTGCCAATCTGGCCTTTAGATCCTGAAAAACTTCCTGTAGAAACCCTCTAATTTAAACACTGCAACTTCCGGTTGCTTCCACTCTAAAATAACTACTACCAAGCTTTCGCTGCTCAACTCTGATCTGGATGCCGTCGATGAACACGTGCACAAACTTGACCAACACATTCCAGAAAATCTCTGACAACTCTATAACTCCTATATCTACTAGAGATGCCTCAAACCCAAGCAAAAGAATTCCCAAGAGAACACTCAAACTATCGCAAGTCACTTTTGCGATCCTATCCAGTCCAATATCCAAAAATACCGTTCTTTCTTTACCCATCAGAACAGTCTAGTGCTTGACCAATCCATTTGAAAAAAAATGAATCTACTCTGCAGCTTCTGAACTCCACCTCTAAGAAACTGCTAAGCCAAAAGATCTTCCAGCAGGAACACAAAACACTCCGAGCTGCAATGCTGCCACAGATGCCAAAGACTCCTTATCTAAAGCTCCTTGAGAATCTTAGGCCTTAGACCAAACACAAACATCATGCTGAACTCAGCCACAACACCGAAGCAGACACATTTCCTTAAACTTGCTCCAAAGAAAACATCGTCGGAGACATCCATAGTCACTACGTCTCATCACGCAGCTACTATTTCTTGAGGTAGCTAAGATATCATCACTCGCCTCTGCTCAACTGACAGATCCGAACTCTCAAAAATCCACTCACATGAGCGTGATCAAACTTATACTTCAATGATGGACTCCGAACCTTAACAGGTTTCCTTCAGAGATTGGTGAAATCCTTACACCATGCTGCAAAGCTTACTCGAGATGGTATTAGGTCTACAGTCTCGACAAATATACTTCCAACCTCAAACATCCAAACTCCAACCATTGGTAGTCGTGTTACACACACCACTACCCTATCTACCTTTATAACTCATATTGGAAAACCTGAACAGGTAACCCAACAAAATAGGTAGAATAGATATATATATATATATATATATATATATATACACACAAATTACAAGTACGTTCTCTCAAGATAGACACCACTCCAAAGCCTAGGTATTCACTCAACCAAGAGCTCTGATACCACTGTAACGACCCGCCATTCATTCCACAGAATGACGCATCATTAATAAGAAAGAAAGGGATAGAAAAGAGAAAAGATAGAGAAGAAAACAGAAAACAACATCAGAATCTCAACAGCAGAACGAATAAATTATATTATATCAAATAAGATATTACATAGTATCATATGCAACAGCTATCAGAGTTACACAGCTTATACAACACATACTAGACAGTTATAAACACCTGTCTAGTTATTACAACTCAAGTACAACACAAACAAATGACTCAGAGATCAACACAGCGGAACCACTTATATATCTACAAACGCTGAAGCCTCCTGCTCCATTGCTCCTCCAGAATTCGTCAAAGCAAACCTGAATCCCTTGGCTACTCATAAAAATTTTGAGTACCCAAGAGTTTAGGAAAAACAGAAATAAACTCCGGGTCAGACATGGGTCTGGTGTGAGTAAACGGTTAAAGTTGCTTAACTTCAAAAAAACTTTTGAAAACAAAGGTATCACGTAAGACTTCCCACACATAAACATGGAAATTTTTTTACCTTACGCTAACCAAAACTTTGATAGGAAATCCGGTGATATTATAATAGTGTCTAGGGTTTTCAAGTAAATAAGAAATAGCTGAAATTGTTACATGATTAAATTCCAGCATTCTAGCCAACAAGTGGGTAATACAATCAAATCCGAGATCACTTATTGGAGATTGGATTCCATACAATGACAGGGCTACTAGGGTACCGCCCGTCACAGTACGTGGCCTAGATCACCGTACCGAGGATCACTCCCGACCCCCTGCAACACAAAGCCGGAACCATCCCTTACTGGACAGTCCCGGACAAGACAACCCCGCAGTTGTTTCGAACCAACTGCCCACACAGCCGAAATAAAAAGGGACTTCTAGGCCGGGGAAAATCTCGTCCTACTTGGGTGCTACCCACTTAGCCTTGCTGCACCTCCCCTATTTTAGCCATTCCCGGTTGATGAGGCTTGAGGCTACGATTACCTTTAATAGAACACATCTATCTTAGAATTCTCATCGTCCTCCTGACGATGTTCTGAAAGCATTCAATCCATACAAGTTCGTTCCGGTTTCGAACGAAACCAAAGGCATTATCTCGTTACACTCATTTTGGAATCACCCTCAGAGTTAACGACAATAACCCTTGCACTTCAAATCTTCATCTCTATTCAAAGCACTATCTCAGTTAACTCGTTTTGGAATCACCCTCAGAATTAACGACCATAGCCTTTCTCTAAATCTTCACTTGAGATGTCACGACCTATCATTTAACTTGGATCGATGTGGTTTTCGGATAATCAAATTTGATTCCCGATCCCGGTCTCATCGAAATCCAAACGTATCTTAAAGGTCCAAGTTGTTTAAGATTTAAACAATTCAATTCAATTTAATACTTGAATTCACACAGCATTAACATAGATAAATATCACACATTTATCACAGATATATCCAATATCACATCACAGCATAGCATATCATCCAATAGATATCAACCAAATCAGACATTCTACTCAAACAATCATCCATAAGCAACCATTTATTAATCCATATTATAATCAATTTAATCAACTTAAATTAAATTATTTACTTAAGAATTAATTCCTAACCTTGCTTAATCAACCATTAATTAATTTCAACCTTTTAATTAATTAATCATTCCTTTAAATATTAATCACTCTTGATTAATTATCCATCAATTACATAAAGTAATTATCCTTTAATTAATTTCACAAATTAATTATCCTTAACCATTTACGGTAATTAACCTTTAATTACTCTCATTAATTACATTAATTAACGATCCTTAATTAATTTCTTTCATTAATTAATTATAATTAATTACATTATTCCTTAATTAGTTACATTAATTAATCATGCTTTAATTAATTGCTTTCATTAATCAACCTAAATAATTATTAACAGTAATTAACTATTCTTAATTACTTCTTAATTACTTTAATTTCTTTTATAAATCTTTTGATTAATTACACCAATTAATTAATCCTTAATTACTTTTACCAAGTAATTATTCTTTTAAATTACTTCCCATTAATTAATTTCCCTTTACACTAAGTAATTACACTTAACAAATCTTATTAAGTAATTATACTTAATCAATTACCAAGTGACTATCTTTAATTAATTTACAAATTAATTAACTTAAATTAATCACATTCATTTCATAAATCATAACTGAATAATTCATTCCTTAATTCCCTTTAAACAAATTAATTAATCTGTAATTACAGATTAATTAATCTTTAACTATTAATTAATAAACCTTAATTATTAATCAATATCCTTTAATACAAAGTAATCAATCCCTAATTACTTTTATAATTAATTAATTAACCTTAATTAATTAATTAATTAACCTTAATTAACTAATTAATTACCTCTTAATTATTAATTAATAACTTAATTATTAATTAACAACCTTAATTACAAATTAATTAATCCATAATTACCTATTAATCAATCCTTAATGACAATTCATTAACCCTTAATAACAGTTAATTAATCCTTAATTAACTTTAATTATAGATTAATAATCTCTTAATTATTAATTAAGAAAACCTAATTATTACTTAATAAAACTTTATTAAGTACTTCTTAATTACCATTTTAATTAATCACTTAAAACCCTTAACTGTTAATTAATAAATCCTTAATCATTTACAGTAATTTAATTAATTAATCACTCTTTAATTATCTCATTAATTATCAAACTTTAATTAAGTTTTTAAGATAAAAACATTTCCTTATTAATTACCTTTACATTTCAAATTAAGTTTGAAAATAAATTAAGGATTTAACTTAATACATTTAAGTTAAACAAATCATACAACTTAATTTATACAAACTATTCATTACAAAGAAATGGATTTTCAAGAAAAAGATTTAACTTTGATTATTTAAAGTTTAAGAACTTATTTTTATTTAAATTTAAAAACTTATTTAAACATTTTACTTTGGGTTTAACTCATATGTACTTGAATCAAAACCAAGTACATCTTCATCTTTTCTTCTTTGTTTTAAAACTATTTAGTTTAAATTTTAAACTATTTAAAAACTTAACAGTTCACTCAAATCTCGCGTGTGACCTTGAAGGCGAACCCGAACCAAGACATAATCCACGCGAGTTCCATCCCGAGGCAACTGCCATTTCCAAATCCTTAACACCCACTGACATCCCTGACATCTGTGCACACTGCACCATCCACGGCGAACTTCCGACCACCGCCAGAACTTCCCACAAAACCACGATCTCCTGCAACACTGATCCAAACACCCTAATCTCAAGCACAGGCTCACAAATGAAATCGAGTCATTCAGCAGAAATAAGAACCCGAAACATCACCAGAAATCGTCTCGAATCTCACGTCTTCGATCACTGGAGTTGTGGCAACTCCGTCTACATCTTTCCTAGCATTCCAAGCTACTATCCCCAAAATCTGATGCCACTCGATCAACCCGAGATACAGCATTGCCTCCATTTCCAGATTCGACCATACTTTGGTTTTAACCCTACTCTGACGAACTACCGCCGCCACGGTGGAAATAAAAGCCACCTACCATTTTTTGCCATGACCAACGACCTCACAGCCACCTCCAGTAATGGCCACGACCAACCAAACTCCACTGATCGTCAGAAAAGACCCAAAATTCAATTTCTGAACAAAACCCGATATCTCACTTGATAGAATTCAAAAATTATGTATTTACTCTTAAAAATCATGATTTAAGTCAACGATTCAGGTTATAAAAGAAAAACAAAGGATTTTAGAGTTTGAATTTCAACATATATGTAAAATTCTTACTGTCATTTTCTTTTCCAGGTGATATTCTAACTTTTCTTACTTAATTATAATTTCAAAGCTTAGATTAAGTTTTAAACAACAATTCTTGTTTGAATTCTAAAATTTGACAAAGAGCAGAAGACAAGGTTTTGATTTTTGATCAATCTTTAAACTGTGAACAATAAACAGAGATATACTCAGGCAACCAAACATGCACACTTAAATCAAATGCATATGCACAGAGAATATACTTATATATACACATATGCAAAGCACTTTCAACACAGAAATTCACATGCAACAACTTTCATTTACTTAAGATTTTTATGAAAATGTTTACCCACATTTTTAAAGAGGCAGAGCTTTGAAAAACTGGAAGCTTTAAACTGCATCAGTTTTGAAACTGAAATACTTGCTTTGAAAACTGAAATGCTAGCTTTGAAAACTTGAAAACCATAGCCTCTGGAATTTGTAAGCTTTGAAAACTTTGCTTTGATTTACTTCAGATTTACTTGCATGAACTCTTGAAAATGGTTACATGCTTGAAGAATAAATGGTTACAGACTTGATTCGTTTACAGGGCTTTGGGGTAAAAATGGTTATAGGTTTGCATTTGAAAATCTTACAGGCTTCAAGAAAATGGGTTTCAGGCATTTGAACTTGAGAATTTTACTGGTTTGTTTTCATTTTTGGTTTGAGAGATGATTTCAGGTTTGAGACAAATGATTTACAGGGTTGAATTGTTTGATTTTCATATTTGCTTGCTTGAGAAGGTTACAGGTTTGCATTTGATCTGAAATTTGAAAAATGTGACAGGGTTTTGCTTATAGAATTTGGTTTGAGAAATTTTCTGGTTTTGGTTTTTGTTTTAGAAAATGTGAAAATAAAAAAGAAAATGGAAGAGAGGGTGGATATAGATTTATATAAATTTACTAGGATTTGTTTTCAAATTAAAGAAAGAAAATAAAATAAAATTGAATTATGACACTTGTCATTAAAATCTTAATTATCTGACACATGTATGTAAGATGCATATAAAATTAACACTTGTAATTATTTATTTTTATTTTATTTTTAAATGATTTAAAAGTTTTTTGAATTAAATTTCCTAATTAATAAATATATTTTAAACGCCCTATCTAATTTATATAAATAAAACTTTTTAAAAGAAATAAAATAAAAACCAATTTATAATTTAAATAAAATCATATATAATATACATTTAATCCATGTTTAAATGCTAATATAACTTTGGTATTTATTTACTATTAAATAAATATTTTCTAAATTTATATACATAATCTCTTTAAGGAAAACAAAATAAAACAAAATCTTATTTTAAATAAACACTTTATTCATACATTTCATGTCAAAATATATTAAAATACTTATCTTTAAAGATTCAAAGTTAAACCTAGATTCAAATTCAAATTTTACTTTTTCAAAAATCCAATTTAAAAATCAACTCAAACATTTATATTTTTAAATAAACACATTATTAAGTTTTGAAAATGATAAGTCTATTTAAAATCAAATTTATAAAATAACACAATTTAAATAATTATTCTTATTAAAATCAATTTATAACCATAATTAAAACATCACATTATTATTATTTGGTTATTTATATTTGAAAATAACAATTTTATCAATTTTAAATATTTTAAATTAAGAGATTATCACATTTTAAATTCCTTGAAATTATGGGATATCACATTCCTTCCCCCTTAAAGGAATTTCGTCCCCGAAATTTAAACAAAAGATAATCCAAAAGTTTTTAATTTTATTTTCAAAAATCCAAGCATACACATCAACCACACACTATCAATCAAACAACCATTCATCCAAACAAACAATTTCATCAAAACAAACAATTCATTCAAACAAACAACTCTAGCTATCCGGACATAGATCCGGATAAGCTTCCTAAAATTATCCAAAGTTTCCCAAACACATATATTGGGTTACTCACTCTACTAAATCCAAACTGGCAATTCAATACCGAACCCAAAACACTTATCCTCACAAAAACTCAGAAAGATCCAATATACTCGGAGTTATCTTTCTAGTCTTACCCAATCTTAATTGCTCCCTTTTTACTGGAGAAATAACAACGAAGTCTCCAACTTCGAATTCCAAATTCTTCATCTCTAATCCATAGAACTCTTTTGACGATCCTGGGCTGCCTACATCCTTCCTGATCAGCTCAACCTTTGTTGATGCTTCTCGAAACAAACAGGACCAAAAACAATCCAACAAACGGATCCTCTCAAGATCTATAGAAATCCAGAACACAAATTCTACTTCACAATCACCAGTAGATTACAACTTACTTCTCCTATCCAGAAAAGACAAAACAGATGCACCTGCCAATCTGGCCTTTAGATCCTGAAAAACTTCCTGTAGAAACCCTCTAATCTAAACACTGCAACTTCCGGTTGCTTCCACTCTAAAATAACTACTACCAAGCTTTTGCTGCTCAACTCTGATCTGGATGCCGTCGATGAACACGAGCACAAACTTGACCAACACATTCCAGAAAATCTCTGACAACTCTATAACTCCTATATCTACTAGAGATGCCTCAAACCCAAGCAAAAGAATTCCCAAGAGAACACTCAAACTATCGCAAGTCACTTTTGCGATCCTATCCAGTCCAATATCAAAAAATACCGTTCTTTCTTTACCCATCAGAACAGTCTAGTGCTTGACCAATCCATTTGAAAAAAAATGAATCTACTCTGCAGCTTCTGAACTCCACCTCTAAGAAACTGCTAAACCAAAAGATCTTCCAGTAGGAACACAAAACACTCCGAGCTGCAATGCTGCCACAGATGCCAAAGACTCCTTATCTAAAGCTCCTTGAGAATCTTAGACCTCAGACCAAACACAAACATCATGCTGAACTCAGCCACAACACCGAAGCAGACACATTTCCTTAAACTTGCTCCAAAGAAAACATCGTCGGAGACATCCATAGTCACTACGTCTCATCACGCATCTACTATTTCTTGAGGTAGCTAAGATATCATCACTCGCCTCTGCTCAACTGACGGATCCGAACTCTCAAAAATCCACTCACATGAGCGTGATCAAACTTATACTTCAATGATGGACTCCGAAACTTAACAGGTTTCCTTCAGAGATTGGTGAAATCCTTACACCATGCTGCAAAGCTTACTCGAGATGGTATTAGGTCTACAGTCTCGACAAATATACTTCCAACCTCAAACATCCAAACTCCAACCATTGGTAGTCGTGTTACACACACCACTACCCTATCTACCTTTATAACTCATATTGGAAAACCCGAACAGGTAACCCAACAAAATAGGTAGAATAGATATATATATATACAAATTACAAGTACGTTCTCTCAAGATAGACACCACTCCAAAGACTAGGTATTCACTCAACCAAGAGCTCTGATACCACTGTAACGACCCGCCATTCATTCCACAGAATGACGCATCATTAATAAGAAAGAAAGGGATAGAAAAGAGAAAAGATAGAGAAGAAAGCAGAAAACAACATCAGAATCTCAACAGCGGAACGAATAAATTATATTATATCACATAAGATATTACATAGTATCATTTGCAACAGCTATCAGAGTTACACAGCTTATACAACACATACTAGACAGTTATAAACACCTGTCTAGTTATTACAACTCAAGTACAACACAAACAAATGACTCAGAGATCAACACAGCGGAACCACTTATATATCTACAAACGCTGAAGCCTCCTGCTCCATTGCTCCTCCAGAATTCGTCAAAGCAAACCTGAATCCCTTGGCTACTCATAAAAATTTTGAGTACCCAAGAGTTTAGGAAAAACAGAAATAAACTCCGGGTCAGACATGGGTCTGGTGTGAGTAAACGGTTAAAGTTGCTTAACTTCAAAAAAACTTTTGAAAACAAAGGTATCACGTAAGACTTCCCACACATAAACATGGAAAAGTTTTTACCTTATGCTAACCAAAACTTTGATAGGAAATCCAGTGATATTATAATAGTGTCTAGGGTTTTCAAGTAAATAAGAAATAGCTGAAATTGTTACATGATTAAATTCCAGCATTCTAGCCAACAAGTGGGTAATACAATCAAATCCGAGATCACTTATTGGAGATTGGATTCCATACAATGACAGGGCTACTGGGGCTCCGGACAAGACAACCCCGCAGTTGTTGCGAACCAACTGCCCACACAGCCGAAATAAAAAGGGACTTCTAGACAGCGGAAAATCTCATCCTACTTGGGAGCTACCCACTTAGCCTTGCTGCACCTCCCCTGTTTTAGCCATTCCCGGTTGATGAGGCTTGAGGCTACGATTACCTTTAATAGAACACATCTATCTTAGAATGCTCATCGTCTTCCTGACGATGTTCTGAAAGCATTCAATCCATACAAGTTCGTTCCGGGTTCGAACGAAACCGAAGGCATAATCTCGTTACACTCATTTTGGAATCACCCTCAGAGTTATCGACAATAACCCTTGCACTTCAAATCTTCATCTCTATTCAAAGCACTATCTCTGTTAACTCGTTTTGGAATAACCCTCAGAATTAACGACCATAGCCTTTCTCTAAATCTTCACTTGAGATGTCATGACCTATCGTTTAACTTGGATCGATGTGGTTTTCGGATAATCAAATTTGATTCTCGATCCCGGTCTCATCGAAATCCAAACGTATCTTAAAGGTCCAAGTTGTTTAAGATTTAAACAATTCAATTCAATTTAATACTTGAATTCACACAACATTAACATAGATAAATATCACACATTTATCACAGATATATCCAATATCACATCACAGCATAGCATATCATCCAATAGATATCAACCAAATCAGACATTCTACTCAAACAATCATCCATAAGCAACCATTTATTAATCCATATTATAATCAATTTAATCAACTTAAATTAAATTAATTACTTAAGAATTAATTCCTAACCTTGCTTAATCAACCATTAATTAATTTCAACCTTTTAATTAATTAATCATTCCTTTAAATATTAATCACTCTTGATTAATTATCCATCAATTACATAAAGTAATTATCCTTTAATTAATTTCACAAATTAATTATCCTTAACCATTTACGGTAATTAACATTTAATTACTCTCATTAATTACATTAATTAATGATCCTTAATTTATTTATTTTCATTAATTAATTATAATTAATTACATTATTCCTTAATTAATTACATTAATTAATCATGCTTTAATTAATTGCTTTCATTAATCAACCTAAATAATTATTAACAGTAATTAACTATTCTTAATTACTTCTTAATTACTTTAATTTCTTTTATAAATCTTTTGATTAATTACACCAATTAATTAATCCTTAGTTACTTTTACCAAGTAATTATTCTTTTAAATTACTTCCCATTAATTAATTTCCCTTTACACTAAGTAATTACACTTAACAAATCTTATTAAGTAATTATACTTAATCAATTACCAAGTGACTATCTTTAATTAATTTACAAATTAATTAACTTAAATTAATCACATTCATTTCATAAATCATAACTGAATAATTCATTCCTTAATTCCCTTTAAACAAATTAATTAATCTGTAATTATAGATTAATTAATCTTTAACTATTAATTAATAAACCTTAATTATTAATCAATATCCTTTAATACAAAGTAATCAATCCCTAATTACTTTTATAATTAATTAATTAACCTTAATTAACTAATTAATTACCTCTTAATTATTAATTAATAACTTAATTATTAATTAACAACCTTAATTACAAATTAATTAATCCATAATTACCTATTAATCAATCCTTAATGACAATTAATTAACCCTTAATAACAGTTAATTAATCCTTAATTAACTTTAATTATAGATTAATAATCTCTTAATTATTAATTAAGAAAACCTAATTATTACTTAATAAAACTTTATTAAGTACTTCTTAATTACCATTTTAATTAATCACTTAAAACCCTTAACTGTTAATTAATAAATCCTTAATCATTTACAGTAATTTAATTAATTAATCACACTTTAATTATCTCATTAATTATCAAACTTTAATTAAGTTTTTAAGATAAAAACATTTCCTTATTAATTACCTTTACATTTCAAATTAAGTTTGAAAATAACTTAAGGATTTAACTTAATACATTTAAGTTAAACAAATCATACAACTTAATTTATACAAACTATTCATTACAAAGAAATGGATTTTCAAGAAAATGATTTAACTTGATTATTTAAAGTTTTAAAAACTTATTTTTATTTAAATTTAAAAACTTATTTAAACATTTTACTTTGGGTTTAACTCATATGTACTTGAATCAAAACCAAGTACATCTTCATCTTTTCTTCTTTGTTTTAAAACTGTTTAGTTTAAATTTTAAACTATTTAAAAACTTAACAGTTCACTCAAATCTCACGTGTGACCCTGAAGGCGAACCCGAGCCAAGACATAATCCACGCGAGTTCCATCCCGAGGCAACTGCCATTCCCAAATCCTTAACACCCACTGACATCCCTGACATCTGTGCACACTGCACCATCCACGGCAAACTTCCGACCACCGCCAGAACTTCCCACAAAACCACGATCTCCTGCAACAGCGATCCAAACACCTCAATCTCAAGCACAGGCTCACAAACGAAATCGAGTCATTCAGCAGAAATAAGAACCCGAAACATCACTAGAAATCGTCTCGAATCTCACGTCTTCGATCACTGGAGTCGCGGCAACTCCGTCTACATCTTCCCTAGCATTCCAAGCTAATATCCCCAAAATCTGATGCCAGTCGATCAACCCGAGATACAGCATTGCCTCCATTTCCAAATTCGACCATACTTTGGGTTTTAACCCTACTCTGACGAACTGTCGCCGCCACGGTGGAAATAAAAGCCACCTACCATTTTTTGCCATGACCAACGACCTCACAGCCACCTCCAGTAATGGCCACGACCAACCAAACTCCACTGATCGTCAGAAAAGACCCAAAATTCAATTTCTAAACAAAACCCGATATCTCACTTGATAGAATTCTAAAAATTATGTATTTACTCCTAAAAATCAAGATCTAAGTCAACGATTCATGTTATAAAAGAAAAACAAAGGATTTTAGAGTTTGAATTTCAACATATATGTAAAATTCTTACTGTCATTTTCTTTTCCAGGTGATATTCTAACTTTTCTTACTTAATTATAATTTCAAAGCTTAGATTAAGTTTTAAACAACAATTCTTGTTTGAATTCTAAAATTTGACAAAGAGCAGAAGACAAGGTTTTGATTTTTGATCAATCTTTAAACTGTGAACGATAAACAGAGATATACTCAGGCAACCAAACATGCACACTTAAATCAAATGCATATGCACAGAGAATATACTTATATATACACATATGCAAAGCACTTTCAACACAGAAATTCACATGCAACAACTTTCATTTACTTAAGATTTTTATGAAAATGTTTACTCACCTTTTTAAAGAGGCAGAGCTTTGAAAAACTGGAAGCTTTAAACTGCATCAGTTTTGAAATTGAAATACTTGCTTTGAAAACTGAAATGCTAGCTTTGAAAATTTGAAAACCATGGCCTCTGGAATTTGTAAGCTTTGAAAACTTTGCTTTAATTTACTTCAGATTACTTACATGAACTCTTGAAAATGGTTACAGGCTTGATGAATAAATGGTTACAGACTTGATTCGTTTACAGGGCTTTGGGTAAAAATGGTTATAGGTTTGCATTTGAAAATCTTACAGGCTTCAAGAAAATGGGTTTCAGGCATTTGAACTTGAGAATTTTACTGGTTTGTTTTGATTTTTGGTTTGAGAGATGATTTCAGGTTTGAGACAAATGATTTACAGGGTTGAATTGTTTGATTTTCAGATTTGCTTGCTTGAGAAGGTTACAGGTTTGCATTTGATCTGAAATTTGAAAAATGTGACAGGGTTTTGCTTATAGAATTTGATTTGAGAAATTTTCAGGTTTTGGTTTTTGTTTTAGAAAATGTGAAAATAAACAAGAAAATGGAAGAGAGGGAGGATATAGATTTATATAAATTTACTAGGATTTGTTTTAAAATTAAAGAAAGAAAATTTTTTTTTGAATTATGACACTTGTCAATAAAATCTCAATTATCTGACACATGTATGTAAGATGCATACAAAATTAACACTTGTAATTATTTATTTTTATTTTATTTTTAAATGATTTTAAATTTTTTTGAATTAAATTTCCTAATTAATAAATATATTTTAAATGCCCTATCTAATTTATATAAATAAAACATTTTAAAAGAAATAAAATAAAAACCAATTTATAATTTAAATAAAATCATATATAATATACATTTAATCCATGTTTAAATGCTAATATAAGTTTTGTATTTATTTACTATTAAATAAATATTTTCTAAATTTATATACATAATCTCTTTAAGGAAAACAAAATAAAACAAAATCTTATTTTAAATAAATACTTTATTCATACATTTCATGTCAAAATATATTAAAATACTTATCTTTAAAGATTCAAAGTTAAACCTAGATTCAAAGTTAAACCTACATTCAAATTCAAATTTTACTTTTTCAAAAATCCAATTTAAAAATCAACTCAAACATTTATATTTTTAAATAAACACATTATTAAGTTTTGAAAATGATAAGTCTATTTAAAATCAAATTTATAAAATAACACAATTTAAATAATTAATTTATAACCATAATTAAAACATCACATTATTATTATTTGGTTATTTATATTTGAAAATAACAATTTTATAGATTTTAAATAATTTAAATTAAGAGATTATCACATTTTAAATTCCTTGAAATTCTGGGATATCACATTCCTTCCCCTTTAAAAGAATTTCGTCCCCGAAATTTAAACAAAAGATAATCCAAAAGTTTTTAATTTTATTTTCAAAAATCCAAGCATACACATCAACCACACACTATCAATCAAACAACCATTCATCCAAACAAACAATTTCATCCAAACAAACAATTCATTCAAACAAAGAACTCTAACTATCCGGACATAGATCCGGATAAGCTTCCTAAAATTATCCAAAGTTTCCCAAACACAGATACTGGGTTACTCGCTCTACTAAATCCAAACTGGCAATTCAATACCGAACCCAAAACACTTATCCTCACAAAAACTCAAAAAGATCCAATATACTCGGAGCTATCTTTCCAGTCTTACCCAATCTTAATTGCTCCCTTTTTACTGGAGAAATAACAACAAAGTCTCCAACTTCGAATTCCAAATTCTTCATCTCTAATCCACAGAACTCTTTTGAAGATCCTGGGCTGCCTTCATCCTTCCTGATCAGCTCAACCTTTGCTGATGCTTCTCGAAACAAACAGGACCAAAAACAATCCAAAAAACGGATCCTCTCAAGATCTATAGAAATCCAGAACACAAATTCTACTTCACAATCACCGGTAGATTACAACTTACTTCTCCTATCCAGAAAAGACAAAACAGATGCACCTGCCAATCTGGCCTTTAGATCCTGAAAAACTTCCTGTAGAAACCCTCTAATCTAAACATTGCAACTTCTGGTTGCTTCCACTCTAAAATAACTACTACCAAGCTTTTGCTGCTCAACTCTGATCTGGATGCCATCGATGAACACGAGCACAAACTTGACCAACACATTCCAGAAAATCTCGGACAACTCTATAACTCCTATATCTACTAGAGATGCCTCAAACCCAAGCAAAAGAATTCCCAAGAGAACACTCAAACTATCGCAAGTCACTTTTGCGATCCTATCCAGTCCAATATCCAAAAATACCGTTCTTTCTTTACCCATCAGAAAAGTCTAGTGCTTGACCAATCCATTTGAAAAAAAATGAATCTACTTTGCAGCTTCTGAACTCCACCTCTAAGAAACTACTAAGCCAAAAGATCTTCCAGCAGGAACACTGTTAACTCCCATTAAGAAGCGACCTAAAATATTGAGCGAGTCAATGAAGCTTGCGACCTAACTGCTAAAGAGATTTCGCGACCTAAGGACTTTAGGAGTTTGCGACCTAACAAGGATGCTGCGACCTAAGGATGCTGCGACCTAAGGATGCTGCGACCTAGGAGGTTCGCGACCTAACTACAGAAGAGTTCGCGACCTAACTACAGAAGAGTTCGCGACCTAACTACAGGAGAGTTCGCGACCTAACTACAGAAGAGTTCGCGACCTAACTACAGAAGAGTTCGCGACCTAACTACAGAAGAGTTCGCGACCTAAGAAGTCTGCGACCTAAGATCCAGGAGGACCTCGCGACCTAACAGCTTAAGAGGCTCGCGACCTAGCAACAGAAAGGATTGCGACCTATGGGACTCAACAACCTAAGGTAGCTAGCGACCTAAGGACTTGGAAAGGTTTGCGACCTAGCTACAGGAAAGGTTCGCGACCTAAGGACTCAGGAAAGGTTCGCGACCTAAAGACTTGGGAGAAGTTTGCGACCTAAAGATTTAAGGAAGGTTTGCGACCTAGCCACAGAAAAGGTTCGCGACCTAAGGACTTTAGAAGTTTGCGACCTAAGAGGCTAACGAGTTAGAGCTTCAGCGACCTAGAGCTCCCACAGCTATCCCTTAACTCGCCTGCGACCTGCCACTTAATCAAATAAAGTTAAGAACTGCTTCACCAGCTAATCTTTTAAGCCGCAAGGAGACTGCGACCTAGCTTAGGTCGCTTGCGACCTACGACTTAACTAAGGTCGTACGCGACCTAAGACTTAGGCGAATTTTCTGAATTCAAATCAGCTCCTATAAATACCCCACCACTTCCAACATCAAGGGGACTTTTGGCCATTCATTTTCTCCAAGCGCCGTTACGCTGTCGAAGCTTCCTCTCATTCAGCAATCAAAGATCTTCAAGCATTCGAGACGCTACAACGATCTTCGAGAAGAGCTCCTAACATCCAACGCGGATTCGTCGAGTTTCATCATTAAAGATCGAGCTAGTAGTCAAGAATGATTTCATGATCAAATTGTATTGTATTTAGAGGGATATTGTATCGAATTGTAATCAAATCAGCAATAAAAGACTATAAAGTGGATGTAGGCTCAATTACGGGCCGAACCACTATAAATCTGTTGTTCATTTACTGTTTTTCTGTTATTCTCAGCTCATATTCTGTTCCCGTACCAACGGGTGGTGCTTTCACAAGTTTATTACACACCGGGTGTTAATGTTCACTTTTTACCGTTAACATTTTGGTGCTTTCACTGAGAATTGAACTCAGGCAATCATCCACCGTTGCTTCGCAAAGATTCATAAAAAGAACCTCTCTTAAAAAACCAGATCCGAGATAATGGCTCCTGGAAGAAGAGGTAGACCCGTCAGATCCGGAAATGCTCACGAAGGGACTTTCGCTTCCCCAACAACAGATCAAGCAACTCCAACCGTTGGAGTCACCAGGGCTGAATTGGATGACGCAGTTTCTGGATTATACCAACAAATTGAAACTCAAAATGCTTTGATGATGGATAGAATAACTGCCATGCTTGGGGCAAATCGTCAACCAGAAAACCATCAAACCACCCTTCCTGAAACGCCACCTTTCCAAGCTGATGGTTCTAGGCCGCAACCAACTTGTCATGAACATATACCCGGGCAAACTTCCGAGGGAAGAACTGGTGCTTGCCCGGAGGTGTCTTTGAACAATAAAGAGTACCTGTCTGAAATGGTTGGCCGCATCATGAAGGAAAGCATGCAAAGGGAAGAGGATGAGGCTGATTGGGGATTTGCGCCAAGCAGAACTCCGTTTACTGAAAGGATCCTGAGAGCAGAATTCCCAAGGAAATTTGCACCTCCTACTATCCAAGCCTACAGGGGAACCACTGACCCTAATCATTTCCTATACAAATACGATTGGCATATGACCGGTGCAAGAGCATCAGACGAGATCAAGTGTCGGTACTTTCCTGTATACCTGGAAGGTGTGGCTTTACTTTGGTTCACAAAGCTTCCAGTTCGGTCTGTAGATAAGTTCTCCGACTTAACGCAAAAGTTTAAAGAACAGTTCAGATTGTATGCTTCAAAAGCTAAGGATATAATGTCACTGTCCAATCTTGAACAAGCGCCCGGAGAATCAATCAAATCTTTCTTGAGCCGTTTCAATATAGCTTTAGCCGAGGTAGAAAATGCGGAACCACGCATGATTTTGACTTATATGATGCGAGCCATTGATAAATCAAGTAAATTTGGGATATGGCTAAAGATGAAGGAACCGAACTCACTTGATAAATTTTATAAAAAGGCCGATGAGTTCATTCGCCTTGAAAGCCTTTCTGCAACATCAAAAGTGGTTATTGCCCAGACTGATAATGACAATGTCCCACCTAAGAAAAGAGAATCTGAAAGTCAGAAAAGGGAGAATGAAGGAGGAAAAAGCCAGAGAAATGAAAAGAAACCTCGCTGCTTTAATCCTTCGGACTTTACTCCTTTAACTGATACACCAAGAAATATCTTTTTTGCAACAAAAGACGTTGTCCGGTATCCTAAGCCACCTGAGATGACGAAAGGTGCAAAGAGTAATGGAAAATTCTGCCAATTTCACAATCAGCCTGGCCATGACACTGACCAATGTCGCCAATTAAAGAAGGTGATTGAAGAATTGCTAGAGCAGGGTAAACTCCAACAATACGTTAAGAGAAGCGGAGCCGATCCAGCCTCATCCACTCGGGATCAACAACACCCTACCCATCAATCCGATTCTCACAACAACACTGCAGTGCAAGATTCAGAAAAGCTTGTCATTAATGCCATCACAGGGGGACCATACCCAGCAAGCAGAAGTTGGGATGACTACTAATCACTCACAAAACTGCGACTGGGGCATCTCTCGCTTTCTCTGACATGAAATTCCAAAAGCTATGAATCAAGCACAAATGGAAATCCAGCTTGGAGATTCTGAAACAACAATAACTAGCATTCATTTTTACTTAACAGCATTGCTGAAATTTGTAAAGATAATGATGGATGTGTAACTTCTGCATTGTAAACCGCTGAGAAATCAGCGTGACTCAATAATGAAAAACTATGCATTGTGTTTTCTGTTATAAAATGCCTGTTATATTTCGATGTGTAAATACTCTAAATGTATTGCTAAAATATCGATCTAATACTGCAGGCCATTAAAGCAAAGCTCACCCATCGCAAAGCTAAGCGAGCCTTACAAATCATTTAGCAAATTTCAAGCAACAAAAATTTCAAACTCAAATCCCATATAAGAGAAGCTTCACATAAAAAGTTGACGGCTCCGCTATGTCAAGCCCTCGTTAACTGGTTGCGATCGTTAATATAAAAAGGCATCCAACCAAATAACTTGCGTTTACTCTGTGGAGTCATTCAACAGTGAAGTCTACTTCTTCGGATAAAGCAATTCACTTGCAAAAGAAAGGAACACGCGCTTGGAAACGATGATAAAGGATCGCAGATTGGCGGATGATGATACAACATGAGCAGGCAAACATGGAAGCAGCCAAAGGAAGGTATGCCTCTCAACAGGAAAGCAGGTAGATCCACTAAAGGGATACCTTCCCGAGCAGAAGGAATAAGACCCTCGCTGGCTGATTGTGATGCATCCGATCAGGCAGCTTGTGTCCACCCCATGGATCTACTTGCCCCTAAGACGCAACCTTCCTGGCACACCAACCAACTGATGCTCCTTCCCAAGGGTCAACAAAGCCCTCTAACGAGGCACGCCAATAAATGGAGAGCTTTCCTCAATCAAAAAGATCGGTGGGACTACCAAAAAGGGGCACCTTGTTAATCGATTGCGATCGTTTGTACAAACAAACATCCAATCGAACGACTTACGCTTGTCCCGTGGACCCCTCCGACCATGAGAAAGTAACTTCCAGGCAACCACAAGCCCTCTTCGGAGGCACAAGCCATCTTCGGAGGCACAAGCCCTCTTCGGAGGCACAAGCCCTCTTCGGAGGCACAAGCCCTCTTCGGAGGCACAAGCCCTCTTCGGAGGCACAAGCCATCTTCGGAGGCAAAAGCCCTTTTCGGAGGCACATTTCACCCGTGTAGAAGTGCAAAATGCTTCTCTTCGGAGACCCACTTCACCAGAGATGAAATTCCAAAACTGCTTCTCTTCGGAGACCAAAAGACCTCTTCAGAGGCGTACTTCACCTTGCTTGAAGTACCAAAAATAAACCCTTTACTGGGGCACAAAAATCAAAACCTTCTGTAGAAGCTCATTTCACTGTGCAAGAAAATTCACTTTCAAACAAATAAAAGTGATCATTCCCAGAAGTCGAAATGTTCTTCAGGAAGAAAAAGAAAATAAAGATTTCTCCAAAGACAAGATATACTCTATTAAAAGCAGAATAATTCTTCCCTGAAAAAGTGGAAAGTTATTCTCTAAAATAAGAGTATCGGTCTTGTGAAATCAAGAAATATTACAATATACTTGTGGTGTGGGGGCAACACTATACAATTCAGTTACATTAATAAAAGTAATATACAAGCAACATACCACAAGTTCATTGCAATATCACGTAATAAAGATGTGGAGTAAATGCGTTCTTGAAACACAGACAGAAAATTTGTACAAGTGAAAAGAATCGTTTACTCTATACTTCAAATCAAAAACAGATGTATTCCTACATACACAAGGATTTGTACAAGAAAAATATCTATTTATTTCAATACTATGAGAAATTTTTACATTGTACAGGTTACAAAAAGAAGCGGAGACCGGTATCCGCACAATTCCCGGTCAATACAAAAAGCAGAAAATGCAAAAAACAGACTCATTTCTCCTTTTTCCCACCCTTGGAGCTTTTACCCGGTCGGGTAATAAGTTTCGAAGGCCGCGTCAGAGAAGAAGGAGGAAGAGACTCAGCCGGTTCCATCTCCGCCTCATCCCCAGCAGCAGAAGAACTCTTCTTTCCTTTCTTTGAAACCACACGCTTCCCCTTCTTCTTGGAAGAAGACTCACTCCCCGGAGCAAGAAATGTAGAAAGCTTTGTGTCATAATCGAAAGACTGCTCCGGGGTCTTCTCGCTATCTTCCAGACCTTCTGCCTTCTGTTCTTCGGAAGCAGATGGTTCATCTAAACCTTGAAGGGCCGCTATTGGTTCTTCCTGTGAACCAGGTTGGGAAGCTGGAAGAGGCATAACTTGAGAAGGAGGAGGAACGGCAGCTGAAGAAGGAAGAGTTGGGGCAGTTTCTGGGGCGTCTGCTGCATAATAAAAGATATCAAAATCAGTATTCTCCGAGAAAAAAGAAAACCGTGAATTGTCAAGGTTACCTGGAGAAGCCGGTTTAGCGAGATCAATCTCAAATTCCCGAGCTTGGAAGTCTTTCATTGCCTCTTCCTCTGTAGGGGTGGTTACAGTTTCTGTGTCAACCTTAGCGGGAGGCGTGGAATGAGAACTAGATCCAGCAATATCCGCATGAGCTAAAGTCGAAGTATAAGCAGAAGCAATAGGGGGTGTTTCTTTCCCAGGAAGCTTCTCTCCTGTCGCTTCGGCCCGCACTCGGACGAGCTGCTCTTTCCCTTTGGCAAGGGCATCGCGATCGCTCTCACTTAGGTAGGTAGCTTGAAGATCTTTTTCGGAGTATCCGGCACCACCAAATAAGTCAATGATTGCCTCCCACACCTCCGCTAGGGTGACTTCATACTCTGGTCCCAAAAATGAAAGGCTCCCACGCCCCAGGACACAATGCATATAGAAGTCAAACAGGGTCGCGTCAACAGTGGCTAGGGTCGCCTTATGGGATTCTTCGGCTGCAGCTTTTCCAGAGAAAACTTCATCACGTTCTCTTTCAGCCTTCAGTAACTGGGATTGTAGCCTAGCAATTTCTAAGTCTCGAGAGCTGAGTTTCTCCTGAAGTTGAGCAGCGTCATCACGATATTTTCTAGTAACATGTTGTTCTGCTTCAAGTTTGACTTCAGTATCTCTCTGAGCAGCGTGGGCGTCTCGAACTTGTTTTTGAAGCATTTCCTCTTTCTGAGAATAAGAAGTGGAAGAAGTAGCAAGCTCTTTTTTAAGCCTTTCAACTTCGGCTTCGAGCTTCACATAACCATCGCTAATGCTTTTCATCTCCGAGTCATGCTGTTTGCGCCATTTGTCCCACTCAGATTTATCATTTTCCATTGTCATCATCGCTTCAAGGTTCAGATGGTTGACCCTTTGAAGTTCGTCAACCAGCTTCTGCCACCCAGACATTCTTTCGATGTCAAGCTTTACGGCATCGACATTTTTCAGCATCGCTTGCTTATCAATGGGGACCAAGTCCAAATCAAAACGCACTCCTTTCAGACACCAATTCGGAAATCGGCTCTGGAGTGTGGGAGGACCATCTCCAGCTTGGTACTGTGGCCTATTAATGATGGTCTGGATGTCAGATTCCTTAAGGGCAGGAGAACCGGAAGATGTTTTAGGAGGAACAAAAGCGGTTGTCTTTTCCGAGATGGTAGATGTATCTTTCTCACCAAGTCTGGCACGTTTACTGGAATCATCAGAAGTGTGACTCTTCCCCTTATCGTCGTAAGATTTCCTTTTATAAGGATCGTCGCTTCTGCGAGAAGAGTCATGTTGCTCGTCCCTTCTCCCGTAGTATTCCTCATCTTCTCTCCGGCGACGCTCTTCATGAGCTCGCCTCTCATGAGCCTTCCGAGCAGCTCTCTCCTCATCAGTTTCTTTCACGGCACTGATATAACTCCTAAAGTCGTAAGCTTCACGGCTTCCGTAGCGCTGAAATTTGTTGAAGTAAGAGCCGCTTCGCCCCATCAGAGAACCTGAAATTGAAGAAAAAGACCAGTTTTAGAAATCCTCAAGTTGAAGAAGCTAAGTGCATATAAGTACCAAAATTCTAAGTGTGTGTGAAGTGTAAACTACGCGCGTCAAACTACAAACCACTTTTGGGTGTAGAAATGGCAATAAGTTGTGTAGAAGGTGTTGTGGATTGTTGCAAAGAAGAAGTTGCTTCGATAACAGGAGGAACCACTTTAGAAACATCATCTTTAAAGAGCTCCTGAGAGGTTATCATGATGTCGCTCAGACTATCGAAAGTATCATCGTCATGGTGCATGGGAGAATTATCTTTCTCAATTTCCATCTCAGCCGTCTTTTCAACAGTATGAAGATTTTCCTCCTCTTCAACAACCGGGGCAAGTGCTAACTTACTGGACGTCCCAGCAATGCCGGGATGAGTAGAACACTTTACCAATGAAGTCTCAGCGGTAGGTTCTTGCAGTAAAGGTTCTTCAGCAGGAACAGGGGCATCCGACTCCTCAGCAGGAAAATCAGGGACTTCATGTGGCTGAGCGGAACGGGAAGGATGTAAGAGTCCAAATTCGTGGAGGAACTCATCTCTCAATAAAAATTGAACACTTCTCTCCTCGACTGGCACGGCCATAAGCCTCTCAAAAGTCGCCTTGTGACTGGCATCTCGAAGTGGCGGAGGAAGTGCTGCAAAAAAGAAAAAAATGGAGTTAAGCATTTGACAGTTCGAATTCTGAAAAGTTTTGAGAACAAATCGGAAAGATAGATAATCGTACTTCCCACTCTCCAAATGGCGTAGAACCCCGGAGGGCAGCGGACATAAAAGAATTGAGTCAAAAATCCGTGGGCACTTTCAGACAAGTCCAGAATTAGTTTGCGGTTCCTGGCACTTCTCACAAGTGTAATAGAGGGATGATCTTTGTTCTTTACAAATGTGCACAAGAAACGAATTTCGGCAAAACTGGGAAAACGGCCCAACGTTCTCCTGAAAAGCACACACAGTCCCAGCAGGATGGAGTATCCATTAGGGTGCAGTTGAAAAGGGGAGATAGATAGCCGAAGGAGAAGTTCCCGAAGACAATCATTAAAGGGCGGAATAGCTCCGCTCAAGCACATCTAACGATTCACGGCAACAAAGCCAAGAGGCGGCCTGTCAGCAGTGTCG
The DNA here is from genome assembly GCA_030737815.1 of Allium fistulosum. Classification (NCBI taxonomy): domain Eukaryota; kingdom Viridiplantae; phylum Streptophyta; class Magnoliopsida; order Asparagales; family Amaryllidaceae; genus Allium; species Allium fistulosum. Next base: position 933,490,703 of record CM060901.1, on the reverse strand, counting down.
CTTGACCCGGGAAGTAAAGCATCTGCTTCGGCAATGCCGAACTGGATGCACAATTGTCTGAAGATCTTGTGGCTTAGAGTAGTAGAAGTCCGTTCCGGAGGGTCGTTTAGTGGAGTAGCAATTGGAAAAGCCTCTCCAGCTATTTCCAGGTCTTCCTGTTGGGATGCCATTCTACACAAGGAACTGGACGATCAAATATTAAGGTGCACGTTTCCTAAAAAAGAGTGAAGTGTTGTGCAAAACTAACGTAATAACAAGCAAATATAAACGAAACTAAATTAATTGATACTTGTCGATTATAAAGTTTCGGGGCTTGATATTTTAAGTCCAAGAACAGTGTTGTGTTGATGCAAATAAATCAGCTTTAGTTGATCGTTTCAATTTTGCTTTAATACTTCACTTAGATTTGTTAGTTCACAACATTTCATTCGCGAAGTTCATTTAAGTTTGATATTCTTTGTCAACTAATCTGTCATTTGGTGTGGGCAATCAATGGCAGTATATTCGTCCCATTTTTTCTGTGAATATTGCTTCTAAACAGGTTATCAGCATTAAAGTTAAGGCAATCTGAAAAGAAGTACGACAAAGTCTAAAACAATTTAAAAGATCAGCCAAATTCTGCCTAAATTTCTAAGTCCCAGGTCGTTCACGACCTAACATAAGTTGGAGTGATTTTAAGTCGAGCAGTGCAAATAAAAGCATTCAGGGCTATGCAGAATTGTTTCAAGTTCTAGGTCGTTCGGCGACCTATTCTTGGTCGAAGCACCTTTAGGTCGCACAGTGCAACTGAAGGGTTAAAAGCAATGCAGATTTGATCAAGTCCTAACTCGGCTGCGATTTAAAGCTTTGTCACGGGAAAGTTAGGTCGTCCAGCGACCTAACACAGGTTCCAGTCTTCCTTAGGTCGCGAATGGTCTTAAGTCGCCTGAAACCCTTATGCTTCTAACTTCCTTTCCACGCCACAAACCACCAAACCCTATAACCCGTTATCAATTACTCCTATAAACCCATCGCCTTCCTCACCCCTTCAATTCATCGAAAGATACCAAGAGCGATTCAACACATCCCTAATCCATCACAGATCCAACACATTACTATGCCCTCATGAATCAGCCAAAGCAACTATCTAGAGTCAACCACGACAGCCACTTGAAACGGTGCACAACTCATAGAATGGGGCTAAGGTCGAAAAAGCAGGGATTCAAGATATAACGATGATTATGATAGGATGGATGTCAAACTCACTTACGGGATGTAATGGTAAGGAAGAATCGATGACTGGAATAGGTTGAATTCGCCTTTGAAAACTCGAAAAATTCGTCAATGGCAGCAAGGGATCGAAGTAGTAGAGTAGGGAGGAAGAAGCGACCTAACCGGTTTATATGAAACCAAGAGAGGAAGATGAATAGACAAGCAAGTGTTTTAGGTCGCTCGCGACCTAGCGGAGTTAAGTCGAAGCACGCGACCTATGACTTCGGCCCGTACTTCGAGGGGCAAATGTTAACTCCCATTAAGAAGCGACCTAAAATATTGAGCGAGTCAATGAAGCTTGCGACCTAACTGCTAAAGAGATTTCGCGACCTAAGGACTTTAGGAGTTTGCGACCTAACAAGGATGCTGCGACCTAAGGATGCTGCGACCTAAGGATGCTGCGACCTAAGAGGTTCGCGACCTAACTACAGAAGAGTTCGCGACCTAACTACAGAAGAGTTCGCGACCTAACTACAGGAGAGTTCGCGACCTAACTACAGAAGAGTTCGCGACCTAACTACAGAAGAGTTCGCGACCTAACTACAGAAGAGTTCGCGACCTAAGAAGTCTGCGACCTAAGATCCAGGAGGACCTCGCGACCTAACAGCTTAAGAGGCTCGCGACCTAGCAACAGAAAGGATTGCGACCTATGGGACTCAACAACCTAAGGTAGCTAGCGACCTAAGGACTTGGAAAGGTTTGCGACCTAGCTACAGGAAAGGTTCGCGACCTAAGGACTCAGGAAAGGTTCGCGACCTAAAGACTTGGGAGAAGTTTGCGACCTAAAGATTTAAGGAAGGTTTGCGACCTAGCCACAGAAAAGGTTCGCGACCTAAGGACTTTAGAAGTTTGCGACCTAAGAGGCTAACGAGTTAGAGCTTCAGCGACCTAGAGCTCCCACAGCTATCCCTTAACTCGCCTGCGACCTGCCACTTAATCAAATAAAGTTAAGAACTGCTTCACCAGCTAATCTTTTAAGCCGCAAGGAGACTGCGACCTAGCTTAGGTCGCTTGCGACCTACGACTTAACTAAGGTCGTACGCGACCTAAGACTTAGGCGAATTTTCTGAATTCAAATCAGCTCCTATAAATACCCCACCACTTCCAACATCAAGGGGACTTTTGGCCATTCATTTTCTCCAAGCGCCGTTACGCTGTCGAAGCTTCCTCTCATTCAGCAATCAAAGATCTTCAAGCATTCGAGACGCTACAACGATCTTCGAGAAGAGCTCCTAACATCCAACGCGGATTCGTCGAGTTTCATCATTAAAGATCGAGCTAGTAGTCAAGAATGATTTCATGATCAAATTGTATTGTATTTAGAGGGATATTGTATCGAATTGTAATCAAATCAGCAATAAAAGACTATAAAGTGGATGTAGGCTCAATTACGGGCCGAACCACTATAAATCTGTTGTTCATTTACTGTTTTTCTGTTATTCTCAGCTCATATTCTATTCCCGTACCAACGGGTGGTGCTTTCACAAGTTTATTACACACCGGGTGTTAATGTTCACTTTTTACCGTTAACAAACACAAAACACTCCGAGCTGTAATGCTGCCACAGATGCCAAAGACTCCTTATCTAAAGCTCCTTGAGAATCTTAGACCTCGGACCAAACACAAACATCATGCTGAACTCAGCCACAACACCGAAGCAGACACATTTCCTTAAACTTGCTCCAAAGAAAACATCGTCAGAGACATCCATAGTCACTACGTCTCATCACGCAGCTACTATTTCTTGAGGTAGCTAAGATATCATCACTCGCCTCTGCTCAACTGACAGATTCGAACTCTCAAAAATCCACTCACATGAGCGTGATCAAACTTATACTTCAATGATGGACTTCGAACCTTAACAGGTTTCCTTCAGAGATTGGTGAAATCCTTACACCATGCTGCAAAGCTTACTCGAGATGGTATTAGGTCTACAGTCTCGACAAATATACTTCCAACCTCAAACATCCAAACTCCAACCATTGGTAGTCGTGTTACACACACCACTACCCTATCTAACTTTATAACTCATATTGGAAAACCCGAACAGGTAACCCAACAAAATAGGTAGAATAGATATATATATATATATATATACAAATTACAAGTACGTTCTCTCAAGATAGACACCACTCCAAAGCCTAGGTATTCACTCAACCAAGAGCTCTAATACCACTGTAACGACCCGCCATTCATTCCATAGAATGACGCATCATTAATAAGAAAGAAAGGGATAGAAAAGAGAAAAGATAGAGAAGAAAGAAGAAAACAACATCAGAATCTCAACAGCGGAACGAATAAATTATATTATATCACATAAGATATTACATAGTATTATATACAACAGCTATCAGAGTTACACAGCTTATACAACACATACTAGACAGTTATAAACACCTGTCTAGTTATTACAACTCAAGTACAACACAAACAAATAACTCAGAGATCAACACAGCGGAACCACTTATATATCTACAAACGCTGAAGCCTCCTGCTCCATTGCTCCTCCAGAATTCGTCAAAGCAAACCTGAATCCCTTGGCTACTCATAAAAAATTTTAGTACCCAAGAGTTTAGGAAAAACAGAAATAAACTCCGGGTCAGACATGGGTCTGGTGTGAGTAAACGGTTAAAGTTGTTTAACTTCAAAAAAACTTTTGAAAACAAAGGTATCACGTAAGACTTCCCACACATAAACATGGAAAAGTTTTTACCTTACGCTAACCAAAACTTTGATAGGAAATCCGGTGATATTATAATAGTGTCTAGGGTTTTCAAGTAAATAAGAAATAGCTGAAATTGTTACATGATTAAATTCCAGCATACTAGCCAACAAGTGGGTAATACAATCAAATCCAAGATCACTTATTGGAGATTGGATTCCATACAATGACAGGGCTACTGGGGTACCGCCCGTCACAGTACGTGGCCTAGATCACCGTACCGAGGATCACTCCCGACCCCCTGCAACACAAAGCCGGAACCATCCCTTACTGGACAGCCTCGAACAAGACAACCCTGCAGTTGTTTCGAATCAACTGCCCACACAGCCGAAATAAAAAGGGACTTCTGGATAGGTGAAAATCTCGTCCTACTTGGGTGCTACCCACTTAGCCTTGCTGCACCTCCCCTGTTTTAGCCATTCCCGGTTGATGAGGCTTGAGGCTACGATTACCTTTAATAGAACACATCTATCTTAGAATGCTCATCGTCCTCCTGACGATGTTCTGAAAGCATTCAATCCATACAAGTTCGTTCCGGGTTCGAACAAAACCGAAGGCATTATCTCGTTACACTCATTTTGGAATCACCCTCAGAGTTAACGACAATAACCCTTGCTCTTCAAATCTTCATCTCTATTCAAAGCACTATCTCCGTTAACTTGTTTTGGAATCACCCTCAGAGTTAACGACCATAGCCTTTCTCTAAATCTTCACTTGAGATGTCACGACCTATCGTTTAACTTGGATTGATGTGGTTTTCGGATAATCAAATTTTATTCCCAATCCCGGTCTCATCGAAATCCAAACGTATCTTAAAGGCCCAAGTTGTTTAATATTTAAACAATTCAATTCAATTTAATACTTGAATTCACACAGCATTAACATAGATAAATATCACACATTTATCACAGATATATCCAATATCACATCACATAATATCATAGCATATCATCCAATAGATATCAACCAAATCACACATTGCTCAAACAATCATCCATAAGCAACCATTTATTAATCCATATTATAATCAATTTAATCAACTTAAATTAAATTAATTACTTAAGAATTAATTCCTAACCTTGCTTAATCAACCATTAATTAATTTCAACCTTTTAATTAATTAATCATTCCTTTAAATATTAATCACTCTTGATTAATTATCCATCAATTACATAAAGTAATTATCCTTTAATTAATTTCACAAATTAATTATCCTTAACCATTTACGGTAATTAACCTTTAATTACTCTCATTAATTACATTAATTAATGATCCTTAAATAATTTCTTTCATTAATTAATTATAATTAATTACATTATTCCTTAATTAATTACATTAATTAATCATGCTTTAATTAATTGCTTTCATTAATCAACCTAAATAATTATTAACAGTAATTAACTATTCTTAATTACTTCTTAATTACTTTAATTTCTTTTATAAATCTTTTGATTAATTACACCAATTAATTAATCCTTAATTACTTTTACCAAGTAATTATTCTTTTAAATTACTTCCCATTAATTAATTTCCCTTTACACTAAGTAATTACACTTAACAAATCTTATTAAGTAATTATACTTAATCAATTACCAAGTGACTATCTTTAATTAATTTAAAAATTAATTAACTTAAATAAATCACATTCATTTCATAAATCATAACTGAATAATTCATTCCTTAATTCCCTTTAAATAAATAAATTAATCCGTAATTACAGATTAATTAATCTTTAACTATTAATTAATAAACCTTAATTATTAATCAATATCCTTTAATACAAAGTAATCAATCCCTAATTACTTTTATAATTAATTAATTAACCTTAATTAACTAATTAATTACCTCTTAATTATTAATTAATAACTTAATTATTAATTAACAACCTTAATTACAAATTAATTAATCCATAATTACCTATTAATCAATCCTTAATGATAATTAATTAACCCTTAATAACAGTTAATTAATCCTTAATTAACTTTAATTATAGATTAATAATCTCTTAATTATTAATTAAGAAAACCTAATTATTACTTAATAAAACTTTATTAAGTACTTCTTAATTACCATTTTAATTAATCACTTAAAACCCTTAACTGTTAATTAATAAATCCTTAATCATTTACAGTAATTTAATTAATTAATCACTCTTTAATTATCTCATTAATTATCAAACTTTAATTAAGTTTTTAAGATAAAAACGTTTCCTTATTAATTACCTTTACATTTCAAATTAAGTATGAAAATAACTTAAGGATTTAACTTAATACATTTAAGTTAAACAAATCATACAACTTAATTTATACAAACTATTCATTACAAAGAAATGGATTTTCAAGAAAATGATTTAACTTGATTATTTAAAGTTTTAAAAACTTATTTTTATTTAAATTTAAAAACTTATTTAAACAATTTACTTTGGGTTTAACTCATATGTACTTGAATCAAAACCAAGTACATCTTCATCTTTTCTTCTTTGTTTTAAAACTTTTTAGTTTAAATTTTAAACTGTTTAAAAACTTAACAGTTCACTCAAATCTCGCGTGTGACTCTGAAGGCAAACCCGAGCCAAGACATAATCCACGCGAGTTCCATCCCGAGGCAACTGCCATTCCCAAATCCTTAACACCCACTGATATCCCTGACATCTGTGCACACTACACCATCCACGGCGAACTTCCGACCACCGCCAGAACTTCCCACAAAACCACGATCTCCTGCAACACCGATCCAAACACCCCAATCTCAAGCACAAGTCACAAACGAAATCGAGTCATTCAGCAGAAATAAGAACCCGAAACATCACCAGAAATCGTCTCGAATCTCACGTCTTCGATCACTGGAGTCGCGGCAACTCCGTCTACATCTTCCCTAGCATTCCAAGCTACTATCCCCAAAATCTGATGCCACTCGATCAACCCGAGATACAGCATTGCCTCCATTTCCAGATTCGACCATACTTTGGGTTTTAACCCTACTCTGACGAACTGCCGCCGCCACGGTGGAAATAAAAGCCACCTACCATTTTTTTCCATGACCAACGACCTCACAGCCACCTCCAGTAATGGCCACGACCAACCAAACTCCACTGATCGTCAGAAAAGACCCAAAATTCAATGTCTGAACAAAACCCGATATCTCACTTGATAGAATTCTAAAAATTATGTATTTACTCTTAAAAATCATGATTTAAGTCAACGATTTAGGTTATAAAAGAAAAACAAAGGATTTTAGAGTTTGAATTTCAACATATATGTAAAATTCTTACTGTCATTTTCTTTTCCAGGTGATATTCTAACTTTTCTTACTTAATTATAATTTCAAAGCTTAGATTAAGTTTTAAACAACAATTCTTGTTTGAATTCTAAAATTTGACAAAGAGAAGATGACAAGGTTTTGATTTTTGATCAATCTTTAAACTGTGAACGATAAACAGAGATATACTCAGGCAACCAAACAAGCACACTTAAATCAAATGCATATGCATAGAGAATATACTTATATATACACATATGCAAAGCACTTTCAACACAGAAATTCACATGCAACAACTTTCATTTACTTAAGATTTTTATGAAAATGTTTACTCACCTTTTTATAGAGGAAGAGCTTTGAAAAATTGGAAGCTTTAAACTGCATCAGTTTTGAAACTGAAATACTTGCTTTGAAAACTGAAATGCTAGCTTTGAAAACTTGAAAACCATGGCCGCTGGAATTTGTAAGCTTTGAAAACTTTGCTTTGATTTACTTCAGATTTACTTGCATGAACTCTTGAAAATGGTTACAGGCTTGAAGAATAAATGGTTACAGACTTGATTCGTTTACAAGGCTTTGGGGTAAAAATGGTTATAGGGTTTGCATTTGAAAATCTTACAGGCTTCAAGAAAATGGGTTTCAGGCATTTGAACTTGAGAATTTTACTGGTTTGTTTTGATTTTTGGTTTGAGAGATGATTTCAGGTTTGAGACAAATGATTTACAGGGTTGAATTGTTTGATTTTCAGATTTTCTTGCTTGAGAAGGTTACAGGTTTGCATTTGATCTGAAATTTGAAAAATGTGACAGAGTTTTGCTTATAGAATTTGGTTTGAGAAATTTTCTGGTTTTGGTTTTGGTTTTAGAAAATGTGAAAATAAACAAGAAAATGGAAGAGAGGTTGGATATAGATTTATATAAATTTACTAGGATTTGTTTTAAAATTAAAGAAAGAAAAAAAAATTGAATTATGACACTTGTCATTAAAATCTCAATTATCTTACACATGTATGTAAGATGCATATAAAATTAACACTTGTAATTATTTATTTTTATTTTATTTTTAAATGATTTAAAAGCTTTTTGAATTAAATTTCCTAATTAATAAATATATTTTAAATGCCCTATCTAATTTATATAAATAAAACTTTTTAAAAGAAATAAAATAAAAACCAATTTATAATTTAAATAAAATCATATATAATATACATTTAATCCATGTTTAAATGCTAATATAACTTTTGTATTTATTTACTATTAAATAAATATTTTCTAAATTTATATACATAATCTCTTTAAGGAAAACAAAATAAAACAAAATCTTATTTTAAATAAACACTTTATTCATACATTTCATGTCAAAATATATTAAAATACTTATCTTTAAAGATTCAAAGTTAAACCTAGATTCAAATTCAAATTTTACTTTTTCAAAAATCCAATTTAAAAATCAACTCAAACATTTATATTTTTAAATAAACACATTATTATGTTTTGAAAATGATAAGTCTATTTAAAATCAAATTTATAAAATAACAATTTAAATAATTATTCTTATTAAAATCAATTTATAACCATAATTAAAACATCACATTATTATTATTTGGTTATTTATATTTGAAAATAACAATTTTATCAATTTTAAATAATTTAAATTAAGAGATTATCACATTTTAAATTCCTTGAAATTCTGGGATATCACAGACTTAAAAGTTCAACTTTTTGAAATTAACAGGAATTGCAATCAAACCTGAAACTTTCAAGTTCGAGGCTGGACCAAATAATAAAAGGCTTATAATTCCAGCATGACCAGATTCTTATATGCTGATGGAATACATCGGACTTATATAATTGAAATTCGACCAAGCATCTTAACGACTAATGGAGAATTCAATGTCTTGGAAAACGATTCAACAAAGGAATAACAATCGATCAGGAAGCTAGATGGACTTCTTCTCGACGATTCAAACTTGTTTCGATTCAAAGCACGTCATGTTACTCGTTATCCTGACCCGGCTATATTAGATTGATTGCGCAAGATGGATGGGCTATTATTAAGAAGGAGGACCATGGAGAAATGACTGTAGGACCCGGAAGCAGAGCTCAAATGGTTATATGTAGCCAAGATTGAACGAAGTTGGTAGATAGATGATGCAGGACTCCTGAAATATGGGAGTTAGGTTGGAACTCGAGGGATCGGCATAGGAATATAGATTAGGAGGGATCAGCATAAGAATATGGAATAAGGGGGATTGACATAGGAATATGGAATAGGGGGATCAGCATAGCATTATGGAAGAGAGGGGGCCGGCATAGCATTGAGCAAGAGGGATCGGCATGGCCTGGTGAAGCAAGGTGAGATCGGCATAGCCTTGTGGAGTAAGAGGGATCGGTATAGCCTTGTGGAGCAAGGTGGGATTAGCATAGCATTATGGTAGGTTATCAGATGGATCGGCATACTTGGATCAATCATGAAGGGGTCGGTATGCGCCACGATCCAAGTACACACCTGCCTTCAACAATCAATATTTTCATATCTAAAAGTCCAAAGCAGGAGAAACTTGGAGAGCAAGGTATATGGACCCTAGGGATCCAACCCTAGGGATCGCATGTCAAAATATCTAAAGGATGAGGGATCGACATTATCCATTTGGGGGGTTTGGCAGAAAGTAATTTGCAAGTGGGTTCGAATCAAAGATCAATCAAAAGCATGAGCTCCACTGGTCCAATCAATATGATATTAAGAGAGCCATCATATATAAGCATGAAGAATCCACCATAGGGATCGTTGCCTTAGAATCCACCATAGAGTTGGATCTAATAAAAGCTTTTGAAACAACAAAGTAATCAAGAATATTGAAGACTTCCCCTTCGTAACTCAACAAAGCTTTTATTGAACAATTTTCCCTAATTTGATTTACAAATAAGGGTTTACCACTTTGTAGATTTAAGAAAATACAAGTGTAGAATGAATGAGTTTGGATCCCCTAAACAAGACCCCTTGGATCTATTTATGGATGCGGGTTGGCACCTTCCGACCCAGTGCTTTCGACCTAGTCGAAAGGTGGCTTCAGATGCCTTCCGACTCCTTTGGCACTTGCGCTCCCTTCTGCAATGCTTTCGAATGGGCTCGAATGCCTCCGTCTTCATCGAAAGGGGTTGTTGCGCCTTCTCTTTTTTATGTTGCTTTGTAAGAGCTTTCGACTCCGTCGATGGGTTGTTTCCATGGGCTTCGGAGGTGTTGAACTGGTGATGATTTCAATGCTATTTGTATCCTCCAAACATATACTTGTGACTTAATGCGGGACCTTCCTTGGATATCAAAGGCTTCGACCGGTTTGAAAGGCTTGAATTTGCTTCCGAAAGAGTGGTTTCGACCAAGGTGTGCTTCTGAGTGATTTGAGTGAAGGCGGAATCTTTGGACTCGAAAGGTTTGGCATGCATATGAAGGATTGTTATGCATTGCCTTCGAAAGCTTTTTCTTTAACTCATTCGAAAGGCCTTCATGCAAGCAGAAGCACCTGCTTCGAAAGGTGTTTACTGAAGCGGAAGCGTGCTTTCGACCCTTTCGACCCCTGCGAAAGGTTTTGATACTTCTAATCCTTGGCTGTTACATCCCTTCGACTCCTTCGAAAGGTCTTGCTAGTGCTTCTCTCTTTTATTGTTTTTTGACATCTATTCAATAGGGTTTCGGCATGGTCGAAAGGATATTTGGTGGTAACATTTGCCCCCCCCCCCCGGCGAAGGGATGCCTTTGACTTTTCAAGTCAATCATCTCGAAACCTTCAATATTTCCCACCATTCCATATTCCCACATGAATCTGGGCCGTTCATTTAAATATGATCGGGCGGCCCGCCTTTTCTACTGACTTTTCTTATAAGCCGCATTCTCATCTTTCTCTCTCTCATTTACATCCAATTGAAATAAACTTCGAGCAAGAGTAGAAAATTCTCAAACCCCCAAGTCATTTTAATCTCAAACAAAGAAGATTCTAGATCTAAAGTAAGTTGAATTTATCTCGTTTATCGAATCTTTCTATCTTACACTGAATTTTCATTTCTCAAACCTTTACAGTCGGAATCTTGATTCTCTTTGTTTTGATTTAGTTGAAATAGTTTAAGTTTTAATTTGCCTGAGAGTATTTTTTGATTCAGTTTCATGGTCCGATTCAATTTACTTTTCTTGTTAATTTTCATTATGAACCCATTCGATCCAAATTTTACTGTTATTATGTCTTTTTTAAGAGAATTCGAACGTTTATCTCGAAGATTTTGAAATTTAAACAATTGATTCGCATTTAAATCTGTTTGTTTAATGGTTTTTAAATTTCTAGGTTGAAATCAGATTTGGGGAAGAAGGAATCTTCAGTTAACTTTGCCCATAAGTTTTGAGATGTACGAATCGAAAATTGGCACTAGAATTTTACTTTTCTACCCCTTCGAAAGGGATTAAGCGGCATTTTCCTATTTTGCTTTTTGGCTCCTTTCGATGGGGTCGAAAGGTTAACTAGCGCTTATTTAATTAACCTTGTCGAAAGGTAGTTTAGTTCATACGAAACCGACCTCTTAAATTTTGCGCTTTCGGCCCTAATACCTTTCGAAGACGTTGGTTATTGCTTCATAAACCCACATTTTCGAAAGCATCACTACGCCATAGATGACCTTCTGCAACATTTTTGCAAGCTGTTGCCAGCTAAAATGTTGCGATAGCTATAAAATTTTGGTCCTACTGCAACGTTGTATTTTTGGTGTTACCTTAGCCATAAAAATGTGTTGCTTTAGCTAAACAAGTGTAACACGATGCAACATTTTTATATAGTGTTGCAATAGATGTATTCAAATTAGAAAATTAATAAAAATAGTAATCCGCGTGAATACGATCCAACGATCTACATTTAATCTGGTTGTTAAAATGGATCACCACTGCAATTTGCCCCAAAATTTCGTTTTCCCGCCTGAACTAGTTCAGAGTAGATCCCCTTTTGGTTTTCATTCCAATTCGCCTCCTCCAATTCGCCTCCTCCCATTCGCCTCCGCCACCAAATTGTCACCCTCCTCTTCTTCTGCTTCCTCATTCGCCTCCGCCACCAAATTGTCACCCTCACCCCCAGCTACCGCCTGACCCATCGCGACCATTTAGCTCCAACCAGAGCCCCGTCACGACACCAAAACCCGAAGCCAAACAAAGTTTTCTGTTCAAACCCCTTTTGCCACCGCTGTCGTCGCCATCAGCTCTCACCTCCAACAGAAGACTTGCTCGCCACCAACCCCTCTACCTTTCTCATTTAGACTACTTCACCTGAAAACCCTTCTAGCGCCTTAATTTCTCCCAAAACCCGAACTGCCCTCGAGATTTAGCTGTCATTCTCGCAACAATTAATCCGTCCATGGCTCATATATCAGGTACATCCCAGGCTAATCTCTTCGTACTTTCCCCTATGATTGCGGTTGCTTCACTTGGTACTGAAGGCCTTTTGTGTGATGTTCGGAAAATTATGATTTATTTGTTGAAAACTTATCTGCTAATTGTAATAGATTGCAAGATGATGACATTATTAAGGATAAGCATGGGAATGGTACTGGTAATTTCAATAAGGTAGTACGCCCCCCATATGTTTGTGCAAATGCTCCTTTGGAACTATATATCATATTCTAGTTATATTTTTGCAGGTATCATGTGTATATAATCCACATAATATCATTTTCTTCATGTCGGTTACTAGTTAATACTCATAGACTTGTTTATATACATCCTCTTATAGATAATTTTTAGTGTTTTATTTTCAAATTGTTATTAAGGGAAATAGTGTTGAACTTAGGAGCTCCGAGTTCAGTTTTATAATCTAGTGCACGTTTTCATGTAGTACTGCTGTTTGATGGTGAATTGATGATTACAATGTTCAGGTTGTGAGTGGCAAAGGTGATTGTTGGTAGAAGTTTTATTGTGGTGCTGTGAGTGTTCGGCAGGGGTTGTTGACGGTTTGAAGGTGGCTCTTGGTCCAGTTATTACAGTTGCCTAATTTATTGTTGTAGTGCTTGCAATTACCATTTGTGCCGGGACTGCGGTGCCCCGGACCCCCGTCGGCGTTGCGCCCGGACCCGCTTCTCGGCTCGCCTTCGGCTCGGCACTCGGCTCGTCATATATTTGTCAGTGTCGGTGTCTGTATAAATTGAAACTACATATGTAATGAGTGAACTGAGTGATGTAGTGAGGAATATCTGTATATGTGAATATCAGTGTTATATATCATTGAATTGTAAAATAGTGGAGTCAGGAATTTGTACTATTTCAAATGTTGAAATAAAAAATTTATTTAAATAAATTACTGTTTAAATATCAAATTCTGTGCAATAGCATTTTATTAAATAAATATTTATTTTTATTAAAAAATCAAATATGCTCTACATTGTGGGCCCCACAAATTCGAAAAGTTAATATCTATAGCAACATTTTGGAATGTTGCTACAGATACCTATGGGTGTTGCCATAGACCCAAATAAGGTTCTATTGCAACAATGTTACTTATGTTGCCTTAGATAGTCAAAATGTTGCCTTTGAGGTCTAAGGCAACGGCAAAAATTGCATCACACTAAAAGTGTTGCCATAGACCTATGGCAACATTTTTCGGGCCTGAGCCAACATTTTTTTTGTGTTGCAGAAGGTCATCTATGGCGTAGTGCATAACTTTTGTCTCATGGGTTTCGCAACCATTGATATAAACTTACTTTAAATTTGTTTAAGTTAGAGGTAGATATGTTTTATAAATTGGGTCGACGAAAGCATACTTTGTATAAGTTGCAAATTAAGTAAAACGTTTCAACTTAGTCGAAACCTGTTGTTTCGGTTGAAAATTCAGTTGTTGATATGCTTTTAAAACCATGCATTCCTTTCGATTCTATCAAAACCTTCTGTAACTAACAAGTCAAAACTGCCTATAATCATCTTTCTCCAATATTATCGAAACATTCCAAGTCCTTTTATTCTTTGAACAATACAACTTCAACTTAAAACCTTTCGACTTTATTGGTAAATAAGGTTTTGATAGCATTCATATTCCCCTGGTAAAACAAGGATTGTAGGTTCGACAGCATCAGAGGGTCTTTTCTTTTATTTATTGAATACTAGCAGTGTATATTTTGTTCAAATTTTATGAAGGTTTTAACTATTCCCTTCAAATTACAAAGCTCTTATTGAGCTTTCGACACTGTTGAAAAGTATCGGTTGGACATATGCTACACCCTTCCCTTTCGACCCCGTCGAAAGCTCAATAGATGTTTATACTTGGGCTTTCGAGATTGTTGAAGGATGTTTGTTAAGTGTTAACTCCCACTTCCCTTTTAACTCTGTCGAAAGCTCGGCAAATATCATTTTACAACTTTAATGTTCTTTCAAGAATTTGAAGTTTCATATTTTGTTTAATATTCAAATTGTTATGATAGGTTTCTAGTAATCCTTGAAAGAATGTTAATTTCATAATAGATTGTAATTTCTAACTGAAACGTTTTCACTTGGCAGAATTATAAGTCTCCAAAGAAAGTTGAAGCTACTTCCAGGCGCTCCTTAATATCCCCTCAAGATGAAGTGGATGCGGTCCTTAATGACTTCGGGATTCCAGGGGTGGAAATCATTCCTTCTACCGAAAATGACACCATCAACAGCCCTCCTGAAGGGTTCTTCGCTTACACTGCAATCCACATCTGGCACAGTGGATTTCTTCCTTTTCTAGACTTCCTATCCAAGTTCTTAACTTATCTTGGAATTACTCTGATTCAGTTATCTCCCAACATCTACACTTGTCTTTTATCCTTGGAGTTGATGGCACTGGAATCCGGCATTCCTCCTTGAATGTTGAAGTACTGAATCACCTCATCCGGTTGGTTAAGCTTGGTAACCTTAACAACTAAATCTTCCAGGAAAATCCTCCCAATAAATTGATATATGAGGAAGTGAACAAGTTTAGAGACTGGGAGAATCGGTTCTTCTTAGTTAGATGCTTCCCAAACATTAGCGGGACCTTTTCTACTCCAAGTAAGCTCATATTTCATTATTTTCCTTCTATCTAGTTACTTTTCATTTCTAATCTATGCTTTTTGTCAAGTGCACCTGCTAAAGGACTAAATGAGGAGGATAAGAGAGCAGTGGAGTCCTTAATTGCAGCTTTAAGCAAAATTGGGAATATATTAACACTGCTGAACCCCACAAATTTGCGGAAGTACTATCTCCTGCCAACCGGTCAAAGGATTCTTGACCAACCCCCTTTGATCCAACATGTGTCTCGAAGCAAATACTTCCTTTCTTTGGGAGATCCTACAAATTTCTCCCCAATGTCACCTATCTGCTCTGACCATCCCGGTAAGTTTTAAACGCTGCACTTGTTTTTTATTACCATGTTGTTTTTCAAATTATTCTGCTGACTTATAATCTATTTGAATTCTCTTTAACTGCTCCTCAGGTGGAAAAACCCATCAACGGTCCTAGTCCTCACTCTTTAACTTCTCGTGCGCCTTCCTTTTCTCAGGTGATTGCTAGGTCAAAGATGGCTGCTAAAAGAAAACTAATTAAAACGTCTATGGTAGAACCACCTCCAAAGAGAGTAAAGTGGTTGAAGTTCGTGATTCTCCAATACTGGAAGAAGAGAAGTTTGCTAATATTGGCGAATCTCTAGAAA
The DNA here is from genome assembly GCA_030737815.1 of Allium fistulosum. NCBI lineage: Eukaryota > Viridiplantae > Streptophyta > Magnoliopsida > Asparagales > Amaryllidaceae > Allium > Allium fistulosum. Next base: position 933,474,804 of record CM060901.1, on the reverse strand, counting down.
GTCCGATCATTGAAGCTCCTCGTGATCTTCATAAGGAAACTCCTACTAAGATCGATCCTCTCTCTCGCAATGTTGTTTCCAGCTCTCCAAGCATAATCGAGCAGATGCAAGAGGCCTTAGGAACTTTGACCCGTTCTCAAGTGCTAAATCTTCCAGGACCATCCTATTCTATACCTTCGAATGACTTCGAAAAGATAAGCTGTTCTATTTTAAAATCTTCATCATTCACTTCAATTCAGCCAACGTCCTCTGTCTCTGATTTAAAGGGTCACTATCGATCCCTTCTTAAACAACAACTCCTGGTATGTTTTACGTTACTTAACCATATTATCTCTATTATTATTTAAGCCTTTTAACTTATGTTGTACTTTTCTTTCATATTTCCAAAAGTTGGTTCTCCCTGCACGAAAATGTGTCTAAATCCTCTACCGAAACATCTAAACTTCGAGAGGAAATTGCTGCCTTGAACAACCAAGTTTCCTCCTTATCCGAAACGTGACTACAACTGAATTGGAGCGATTGAGGGCTTCTCTCACCCAGTCAGAATCTATTATCTTAGAGGAGAGGAAATCTTGCCAACTTCTGGCTGACGAGAACTTAGCTTTGTTAGTGACTCTGAAAGAGTCTGAAGAGGAAAAAGGACGGATGGGAGCTAAACAATCCTTGTTAAAGGAAAAGCTGCAAAAGAACAAGGCCTCCCTAAAACTGGCTATCGGCACCATTTCTGATGCGAAGCAGCAAGTGTCGCAATTCCTTGACTCTTCTCTTAAAGACATTATTATGAATTCCTTTGAAGACGCTTTAATGCTCGCCTACGCTGATAATGTCGATAAATGCCTAGATTTGAGCTTACACATGCTCGATCCTACTCTTGTTGATAGGGTCATGGATAGAATCAAAAAGATAGAGCATGGGATTGAAGTTGCTAAGAGGGAGGAAATTGATGCCTTCGAAATTCTCTCCTTTGAAGTTTCTTCCTTCGAAGTCGAATCTGACTTCGAAGATGAAGGCGATAAAGATGAGGTCGTCGAAGAAGAGGGGAGTGATAATGATGATGATAATGACGATGCTAATAATGATGAAAACGATGATGACGGGGATGATAACATCAACGGTGGTTAAGGATCAGGTGGCAATGGAGGTGGCCATACTGAAGCTTCTGAAAAAGACGGAGATGATAATACGAAAACTTCTAAAAAAGGTTCGTCTCCTTATGAAGCGGTTCTGTCTAAACCTCATGCACCTTTCGGCCCTCAAGAGGAGCCTGCTTCTATTGATGTTGAAGTGCCAAAATAAAAGGAGCAAGCTTCCCAAGCATCAATCCTTGTACCTCAGGTGTGGTATTTTCTGTTTAAACATCTTTGCTTTGAAGATAATAATAGTGGAAATCATTTATTTAGATAAGGAAGAAATCTATCCACCCCTATAAAACCAAACTTGGAAGAAAACAAGCAGAGATAAATAGTTTATATAGGGAGTTAGACAAACAATTGAAGGAACACATCATTCTTTCTGATAAATATCATAGAATCAATAGAAGTGCGGCAGTGCTAGCAACCTTTAAGCATCAAGAAGCTAACCCATGGTTGAGGAGAGTGCGCCTTCGATATGATGCTCTTTTGAAGGAAAACCGAGAATTGATTACCCTCTTCTAGATGTTGATTGAGGAGAGAGACGTTTTAGTTAATTTCTTATACAAGGCCTATTGTAGACACCCAACTGCTAATTTTTCATATTTAGGAGATTTTAGTAGGGTTTTACTTAGGCGTCTTCATAGAAGATATTTGGATGAGTCTGGGTCTGATCCGCACCCCAGAGCATGCTGGAATCTCTCTCGAGTTAAATCAATCCTTCAAAATTTTCCCTTTTAAGTATGATAAGGACAAGTTTATTCCGGATTTTTTTACAAAATCAATTTTGTATGAATCAGATGAATAGCTGTAATTATGTAATAACAACGATTTGTGAATGTTTGTTTTATTTTTCTTTTTATACTTAGTTGCATTTTATTATGTCATAGAGAGAATTTTCCTTGGGCAATCTTGTTTCTAGAGATTACCTAAGCCAATATGTTAAATTAAAAAGGTTTTATCTCGAAAAGGCGTCAATTTTGAAATCCTCAAAATTATCAAGATATTGTTTTCTTAGAGACCTACAAAAACTTTACATGGAACATCCTCGTCTCTGCTTCGATTTCCTTGGTGAAGAAAAAGAAAAGCTACTGAAGGAGATACAGACATACCATACTAAATTAATTTGTGGTCGTGATAGTTCTCCAGTCGGGGAATGAGACTATAACAAATATCCCCCAGTGATTACTCCGGAAGGAATTACCATTCCTTTTGACTCTGCAGCTATTCTTTCTGCTAATTCATTGAATAAAGTTAGAGATGTTGTTTCTCATCTTTAGATATAAAACAAATGTCTATTGTATCTTTTACTTTCATTGTTACTTGAGTTGTAACCTTTTATTACAGTAATAAAGAGATTGTTCATTCTGGTTTCGACTTCATTCTTTTTTTTTATTTAAATAGGAATTACAGTTATCCATATCACCTCCCTCATTAGATTCAACATCTCACTTCATTGATCTTAAGGATAAGCTGTTAACGGGTCTTGAAAAGAGCATACTTATTAAACATACTTTACTTGCTCATTTTCATGGCAATGCCAAAGCATTAAGATGGTATAAAAGATTCTTACTTCAGAAAACAATTGTTAGAAATCTCAAGGATTAGACTGCCAGTTTAGAAGCTGATGTCAGTAGCAAAAATGAAACCGATTTCCGCTTTGAAGTGTCAAGTTAAGTCAAATCCTTTAATTGACTTCGATCATAAGTTGTCGGAACTTTTTCAACAAATAAGCGATTTAGAGATGAAATTGAAGGATAATCAAGTTCAGTGTGAGTCGTTGGAATTTATTATGGGGAATAATATCTCAAGTGTTGATTTACCAGTTTCTCTTGCTACTCCATTTGCTACTAAATCTACAAGGTCTACTTCCCTTGCTGCTCAGAAATTTCCCACTACAACAAATCCTTCCCCTGGCCTAGACAAGAAGGTACTAGGCGAGTGGTGCAGGAAATATAAATTCGAAATGATGAAATATTTTGACGAACAATAGAAAGTAAAATACTCATAGCGCATAAACGAATATGCTACTAGAATTCAAAAACTCGAACACGATAACTATCTCCTTTTGAAGCGCATCACTGAATTGGAAAGGGAAAATAAGACCCCTAGAGGTTAAACCTATATTCGGGTATTAATAGATGATGTTTAGAGGTAAAGAAACTTGAAATTCAGATTCAAGTATTTATGGTTGATGATCGGAATTTTGTAATAATGATAAGTCTTTGACCTAGATTCGGGCATTAGTAGTGATAATTAGAAATACATAATTGAAATCTCAAGCCCATATTAGGGCATATGTCGAATAATCAGAAATCCTTAGTAATTATCTTTATAATAGTGATCTCAAGCCCAGATTAGGGCATTAAAGTTAAGTTATGCAATAGTTTCGTAACAAAGATTCGGGTATGATAAAGACTATAAGTGATTGATGAAGTCCTAAGACCCAAATTCAGGTATTAATAGATGAAGTTCAGAAATAATAGACCCGAAACCCAGATTCGGGTATTAATAGATGAAGTTCAGAAATAAGAGACCCGAAACCCAGATTCGGGTATTAATAAGTGGAGTTCTATTCTACTCCTTAGATTTTGTCTTCTCTGACATGTATAAACCTCTTAGGCCTTGTATGAAGTTATGGTATTTCATTGGTTGTTTCTCGAGCTTGGACATCCTAGTCCTCTATTTGATATGCCACTTCTCGGACTTGGACATCTTAGTCTGATATTTGACGAGCCTCTTCTTGGACTTGGACGTCTTAGTTCGATATTTGATGAGCCTCTTCTTGGGCTTGGACATCTTAGTTATTTGTAGTTGTGCCACTTCTTGGGCTTGGACGTCTTAGTCCTTTGTTGTGCCACTTCTGGGGCTTGGACGTCTTAGTCCGTTATTGTATGGTGCTCTTGGTTAGCTAATTTTTAGAGGCTGGAACAAAGGACTTACCCAACCTCCCTCCAGGGGGCGCCTTGACCTGACCAGAGGCACGACCAATGGCTTGTCGATGCTTTAACCTTACCATAGCGTGGCATGGATAAAGGCTTACACTCCTCCCTCCAAGAGGTGCCCTGCCCTGGCCATAACGTGCCGTGGACAGGGGCTTGTCGATGCTTTAGCCTGGCCATAGCATAGCACGGATAAAGGCTTACACTCCTCCCTCTAGGATTTCCATTGACCTAACCAGCAGAGGCGCGGCCAAAGGCTTGTCGATTCTTTAACCTGGCCATAGCTTGGCACAGTTAAAGGCTTACACTCCTCCCTCTATGAGGTGCTCTGCCCTGGCCAACTCAGTGCAGATAGAGACTTTGATCGTTTAAGGTAATCTCTAAATAAAAGGAGCATTTCACTCCCAACCATGTAGATTCTCTTTAGAAAAGTAGCTCTTTATTGATCTCATTTAGTATTTTTTTACAAACTCATTGATTTTGCCTTGACGGTAAAAGTTGATTATCATCCCTTGTAATGGCAGTAGGATCCCCCCTAGATTTCTTTCATTCTTTGGTTTCTTTTTCTACGATGGCCAATAATTAAGCTCATCCTTAGTTAGCAAGTAGACATTCTCTATAGATGTCATTAGGTGCATTCCTTAGGAAGTCTTGACTTGAAACTTGTGTCTTTAGGATGGCTTTTCAGTTTCTTGTTACTTGGCCTGGTAATTTCATCTTCATCGATTGATTTTCTTTTTGACACCCATTGGAGTTCCCGTATTGGAAGTGTTCCAGATGTAGCTTGTTGCCATTTATGTGCAAATGCGTTGTAGTTTGTCATTATTTCTTCCTCAAAGATTGTGCCTTAGGCATAGTGTTGAATCATCTTTCTCATTAGATTAAACAAGTTGTCATTTCCATTTCTCCTTTCTCCTAAGGCAAAGATAGGGGTTGGACCAATATGAAAGGGATTCGAGCTCCATTTTTCTAGGTCATATAATTTTCCCTTTTCTTCTTTATAATCTGTAGAGCTTTTAACCTTAGCATTTGCTCTTCATATAGTTTGGAATCATGAGTTGTTCTTGGGGAGAATCCTATTAAGTGTGGTTCTGAGGATCCTTTCTTAGATCTTTTGATTCTGCTAGCCATGATAATTAAGGTCCTAATTATTTTAACTTGAAGTAGGATTAGGGTAGAGGTAGGTGCTGTTGGTTATTCAACAGAGTCGAAAGTTCGAGTCCTCCTTCTAATGCCAAAAATGTTAACAAGAAAATTTTTCAACACCCCAAAGTTGATGTAATAGGGGAGGTTAACCCTTTTGGTCTCTTTTGGTTTACTGAAGAGAGCTAGGATATGAATGTCTTCTTTTGGATCACCTTTCGAATCAGACTTTATTGTGAAATTTCATTCTTATTGACCTTTTAACTCTATCGAAAGGCTTAAATTATCTTATTTTTGGTCTTTTGAGCTGAATAGAGTCATTTGACTTTCCCTTCGAAACAGCCTTTCGAGGCAGTTGCAAAAGCCTAATAGATGGCTCTAAAATTCAAGGTTATGATCATTTTCGAATGGTTTCGACCTTGCCAAAAGCTGGAATCTCAATGACTTGGTTTTGGATCAGGAATCAAAGGTAAAACTTGCTTGGGTTAAGGTTTCGATCCACTAGAAGGTAGAAGTCCAATGAAAGGTGGCCTGGAGTTGATAAATGGAATTACTTAAAATGCAGGGGTTTCAACCAAGTCAGAAGGTGTCTTTCGATGGGGTCGATACATGGAAAATAGAGTTAGATGTAATTAAAGCTTTTGAAACAACAAAGTAATCAAGAATATTGAAGACTTCCCTTTCATAACTCAACAATGCCTTTATAGAACAATTTTCCCTAATTCAATTCACAAATTAGGGTTTACAGCTTTGTAGAATTATGAAATACAAGTGTAGAATGAATGAGTTCGGATCCCCTAAACCAGACCCCTTGGGTCTCATTTATAGATGCGGGTTGGCACCTTTCAACCCCGTGCTTTCAACCTAGTCGAAAGGTGGCTTCAGATGCCTTTCGACTCCTTCGGCACTTGCACTCCCCTCTGCAATGCTTTTGAATGGGCTCGAATGCATCCGTCTTCATCTAAAGGGCGGCTGCACCTTCTCTGTTTTATGTTGCTTTGTAAGAGCTTTTAACTCTGTCATTGGTTTGTTTCCAGAGGCTTCGAAGGTGTTGAACTGGTGATGGTTTAGATGATGTTTGTAGCTTCCAAACATATGCTTGCAACTTAATGCGGGACCTTCTCTGGATATCAAAGGCTTCGACCGGTTCGAAAGGCATGAATTTGCTTTCGAAAGACTTGTTTCAACCAAGGTGTGCTTCTGAGTGATTTGAGCGAAGGCGGAACCTTCGGACTCGAAAGGTTTGGCACGCATATGAAGGATTGTTATGCATTAACTTTGAAAGATGTTTCTTTAACTCATTTGAAAGGTCTTCATGCAAGTGGAAGCACCTGCTTCGAAAGGTGTTTGCTGAAGTGGAAGCGTGCTTTCAACCCTTTTGACCCCTTCTAAAGGTTTTGATACTTCTAATCTTTGGCTACTGCATTCCTTCGACTCCTTCGAAAAGTCTTCTGGTGCTTCTCTCTTTTTTACTTTTTTGCCTTCTATTCAATAAGGTTTCGACATGGTCAAAAGGATATTTGGTGGTAACAATCCCCTTCACCTATAAATACTGGCCTAGGGGGTTATTATGAGGATCTTTTGGCTGCTGGTTACATAGTTTTTTATTGTAATCAACTTTTTTGCTTACTTCTTGTAGTTTGTTGCTATAATCAAATTGATAGGGAATCGATAAAGAGAATATTTGAAGTGGACGTAGGCATACGACACTGAACCACTATAAATCCCGGTGTTCTTGATTATTGTTTTGATTTGCTTATTAGTTTACTCTATTCCTCTATTTCAATTTATTTTTCTTCATTTACTTCTCTACATAAACGTATTCTTGGGTGTTTGTATCATTGGTTGCAAACAATAAGCATTTAAGGTAAATCTTACTGTCTTAAATAAAAAGAGAATTAGTAAGATAAGTCCAATGTCTACCGAAGATAATATAAGTAAAGACTTAGGATGGTTAATTGGACTAGTAGGTTAGTAATGCAAGGTCAGTAGAGTCACTCGATGGAAGACTACCCTTCACTTTGAGGCCACCAGTAGTCGTGTGCGCATACTATTGATGTGAGATATCACTAGTCCTAGGACTCGTGATAACATGAGAGATTGGGCCTGCTTTCCTAATTGAAAAGTATTAAATGTTCCAAATTTGGAATTAGGAGCGGTGAGGGATATCTCCATAGGAGTTCGCTTCTGGTTTGCCGTATTAAGTAGCTGTAGGGTTTGCCTCTCTCCTAAAAATAAGTATTAAGTAACCCACTGAGATTCCAAATAAATAATGATGTCTTTAAAAGGGTTTACTTCAGTGTTGACATATTAAGTGGCTATTTTAGGGCTCGCCTCCCTACCGAAAGAAGTAATCTAATGAGATTCCATATTTATAATTAAGAGAGATGTGGATATCTTGGGAAGAGTTTTCTTTGGGTTTGAGGTATTAAGTGACTGATCTAAGGGTTCGCCTCTCGCCTAAAAAGAAGTACTAGGTAACCTAGTGAGATTCCAAGCGATGTCAGTTAGATAGTACCAGTGAGGAGTCCGCCTTGGGGTAGGTATTAAATAACAATGGCATACCTATAAATAGGTCTTAAATGGTCAGGGTCATGCCTAGTCCTTATTAATGAGGTATTAAGTAGATTGGGTACAATCTCTCACATTTCTAAGGCCGTAATTAACGATAGCACCGATGAGGAGTCCACCTGGGGATAGGTATTAAGTAATGTAGGGCCTGCCTAGATTATATGTATTAAATTGTTAGAAGTCTGCCTTATTCTTTTAAAGGTATTAAGTGGCTTGGGTATTGTCTCTTATATGGCTATGATTATATCGGTGATAGATGCAGTAATAATTGGAAATTAAATGTCAAAAGCCTTAAATAGTGGTTAGAGGCCTTTATAGTTAGGACCCACCGACCATTCACAACATTGTTAGAAAACCACCTTGGGAATAGGTCTTGAATGATGGGGTATATCTTGATTGAGGTCTTAAATGGCAGAGTCTACCTATTTCTCTTTTAAAAGTATTTTGTGATGATTATAGAAGTCCGCTTCATATCTAGAAGTAGTAAGTGGCAAATGGGTTTAGAAGTATTGCGTGGTTGATAAGGCTTAGTCAGTATTTTGTACCTTGGAAAGGGGTAGGTAAGTAATCGTGTGTGCAATGCAAGGTCAGATTAGAATTGCTACCCTTAATGGACATAACAATTAAATGAAAACCAGTCGGTTAAATTTATGTTATGGACGGTTTATATATTTTCCAATCACCAAAATGTTGTTCTGATCGCCTCCTCATTTCAACCCACATGATAGATTTAGAGGAACAGGTCATTGGAGCTGGATGTGTTTTGTTATTGGAGAAGTCTTCTCTTCTCTCATGTTGGATGCTAATGTGACAACCTATTATCCAAGGAATACCATTATTCAAAGGTAGTAATCATAATCGGTATTCTTATCCTATATTATTTCCGCTGTAAGTTTAGATTTCTATCAATCTCTGATAATGTTCATGCTTAGTTGCAGATACCAAATCCAATGATTTGTGTTTTGATATACTAGGGTTTTGATTTTTGTTGAAACCTAGGCTCATTGAAGTACGGGATGTTACAAGGTGTTTGAAAATAATGGTTGTTACACTTTCTATTAGAAAACTACATGTTAGCTTTTGTTTTCTATTTTTCAGAAATAATCATATTTATTGCTATAGGGACCTATTTTATAGAACATCAAAAATAGGAATCAGTAACTTATTATGTTATTATAATGATGGTACAATTGAGTATGACTCTTACATTGTTGTTTTGTTTAAATTAATGAGAGTTATGTGTAAGTGTATGTCTACATATTCCATATTCTTACTTTACTTCCCTGTGTCTTGTGTACTCCACTATTTACTTCTAGTTCGACTAATTTGCTAAGATTTGTTTGGCTTTTATTTCTTGTGAGTATGTTCAATTTTATATGAATGAAAGTTTAAGTAATTTTATACGTATACACACTATCTGTTTACTTACAGTCCGTTTCTCAAACTGCATTTGCTTAATACTTTTCACGCTATTTGCATTTGAATACTTCATCTACAAACATCGCTTTGTTCGACACTTATTTGCTGTATAATCGATAATTTTTATGGACTATGTATTATTGAATATCTTTACTATTTGAAGTGCTTCCACTATCTAATTTTTCCTGTTACTAATACTGTAAAATTACATCTCAACTATTAATTTGTAGTAGGATATATTACATCAAATATTTATTGAATTTGCCAACTGCTTTTATTCACATGCACAGTCCATTTACATCCATGAACTACATAGGATGCTTTAACTGGTTTGGATCTTTTGGTCATATCCTGTTAATTCTCTATTACCATGTTACTATATACATTTTTTCTCACATCTTATCAAATTTTCTAATAATGTTTGCATTTACTTGCACCTATTGCACTTATTACTCCATTTGACCACTACAAACAAAGCTTTTACTTCAAAATGACATAGATTTTAGAACATATCTTATATATATAAATATATATATATAGTAACTATTTCGGCATATACTCGTCAAAACTATTCTAGAACATAATTTATTCGATAACCGTGTGTGAAGCATGAATTCACAACTAGTTATACAGGAATGTTAATACCGTTTAAAGTGCAATAAATTTGTTTAACATCATTATTTGATGCAAAAGTATAAAAATGGGTTTTAATTGGTATTTTAAAGATTTCAATGTATATCTGCATAAAATTCCTGGAATTTATAATTCATGTTTTGAAGATTGATTTACTTAATTATGAATATATTAAACTGATTTAGATGCTTTATTACTATATAAATTAGAAATTAATTGTTGATAATTGCAGAATAAGTATTATGCGCAATGTTTGGTTTTACAAAATATCTTTGGGTTATCCAAAGAGAAAATATGAGTTTTCTAATGTTATCGGTAAATATTTAATTATTCTTTAATTTGTAAAAAATTGGATATTAATTAAATATTGCAAAGTAATATTAGTGGAAAATAGGCATAAGGACAAACCTTGAAAAAAATTAAGGCTGAAGGACATCAAGTTTCATCTTTGGGCTGAAGGACAAAATTTGAAAAAAATTAGGCTGAAGGACAATGCTAGTTAGAACTAGCATTTTGTATAGTGTAAAAACTAAATATAATGCTAGTCTATCTAGCATTTTGTATAGTGTAAAAACTGAATATAATGCTAGTTAGAACTAGCATTGTCCTTCAACCTAATTTTTTCCAAAGTTTGTCCTTCAGCCAAAAAATAAAACTTGGTGTCCTTTAGACTAATTTTTTGTCAAAGTTTGTCCTTTTCCCTAATTCCCTCGTAATATTATATATAATTGGTTTTAATCAATTAACTATTCTTAAGTACATCATATGTTATACAAAGGTTATAAATTGTGAAAGGATTATTATTATAAATTATTTATTTGTTGTTATATGCTTATATTCAGTTAATCATCTATTTTATACTACAATTTCTAATAACTGTTTTTCTTATTATTTGAATTAAATTATATGAGTGATTCACCATTGATGTTGATTTAGTTATTAATTTGATATGATACAGTGATGACATCCTTCTATAATGATGACATATTAATTTGGGCATCATTTTTGCATTACAAACAGATATTGTATTTTGTATAGAAATTATTTGTATTACACTTATGAATATTGTTTATATATTTATAAATTAAATTTTAATATTGTATATTAGTTTTCATTTCTATGTGATGAGGAACTTGAATAAATGGTTTAGCAATATTGTCTGGTATGGGACTTTCAATAAACTTTTTCGGTTATTAATCGGGCTTGTCATAGAGAGATACCTAGTGTGGATCGAGTGTAGTTTATGAACATTGAATAATTATTTGAATGACATGCGGCGCTATGGGATGTCGTTATGTTATATGTTTGATTATTCATTGTAAGTAAATGTCACTCAAATGGCGATTACTCATGTATGTGATAATACTCGCTATGGCGAGTATATTATAGCCATGTGTTGGCTAATAAGTAAAGTCATATGCCTACGAGGGATTAGAGCTCTAGTATATCAAGTCATGTGCTGACTTATACAGAGTCATGTATCAACTTACATTTTGAGCTATGTGTAGATATAGGATATGAGTACTATCCGTCGTCCACTTTTGTCCAACTTCCTTTAGGCTTCGGGAGTGAACCAGTTGGCCAATATCCACCTTGACGGCCTGATTGTAGGGTCTCACCCTAGATCCACAACACCGTTGTTATTATGTGCATCACAAGATTGGTAGTAGGTAGCCCCTTGTGTCGCATAGGCTAACAGTCTATTACTATTAGGGGAAAGTGCAGGGTTGTGACCAAGGCTACGCATAGATGAGCCATAGGTAGATGTGGGGCATGATGTCCATCGAGGTAACTAAAGACTATAAGAACAGATCCAACTATTAGCGGAAGGCTATTAGACCCTTGGTTCCTGGAGCATGTTGTGTGCTATCAGTCTCCTTTCTGGTTCGGAGTTATGTGTGTGGTGAATTAGCATATATTATTCACTATCTGTAACAACCCCCTTTTAGATCCTCATAAGTCGACACTAATACATCCATGATATTCACGTGTCGAGCACCCGAATGTCGAAAAGATAGGTTGTTGGGATGAAAGAAAAGAAAAGACAGAACAAAATCTCACAATGTGATGAGTAATGTATAATACAAAATGATCTTTATAATAGAAATCGTGATATAAATACATAAATCAAAATAATTAACATATCATCAGCCTGGACAGTTATAATAGTGTTTCCTTACGATTATTGGTAAACACAAACAAGAAAATACAGCGGAAATAAAATACATGAGTACGTCTCAGGGGCATCTAGCTCGTCTCTTGATGCTCCAAAGCATCCTTAACTAAATTTGGAAATATGCCTGGGCTGACCCAAGCATTATAAGAAAATAACGCCCAGATCAGTCTGGTAAACCAGTGTGAGAAACACAAATCATATGGATTTTTAACGTTATGATATTTTACCAAAGAATCGAAGCCTTGGCTCAATGGTTAGGTCACCCGCATGGTGATCTAGGTGCCCAGGTTCAAGTCCGGAAATAGTCTCTTTGCAATGCGAGGGTAAGGTCGCATACATTATCGACCTCTCAAAGCCCGCTATCGTGCGGGAGCACCATGCACTGGGTTCTAGTTTATAGAATCTTACCAAAAATAAAGGTATCTCGTAAGACAATGATATACATAAATATGGACGAGTTTTTACCCTAAGATAATTAAATCAATTTATATAGAAAATATTACCATATCATAGTAATGTCTTAGGTTCAAAATAAATATATAATATAGTTGATATGTTTGCATCTCATATTCCAGTAGTTGGGCACAACTATGTCCGTAAGGCACATATTGGAGAATGGATTCCATCAATGACAAGGCTACTGGGGTAACACCTACCACAGTACATCTCTAGACAATGTATCGAGGGCCTTACATGGACCTCATGCAAATCAGAGCCAGTTGCCCCTTTAACATGACATAACAGAGTACATCATTCTTCGAGCACCGAGGTTGCAAACCTATTACACCAGGCCCTACTCTTATGATACGTATGCATACCAAAAAATTCTAGATTGAGGAATGATGCTCCTAAGGGTAACGAACCACATAGCCCTGAAGCATATCCCCTATTTTAGTCATTACCTGGTTGTAAGGCTTGTGAGGTCACGATTAACTTTTTCCTCCCTTAGCAAATCCTACTTTGAATGCTAACACTGCCCACCAAGTAACAATGCAAGTCATAATTCGTCCATTTATGTTTTTTAGGATATGAACAAATCGAGGGCATTGCTTCTACAACGTCCATTTTGGAATCACCCTTAGTGTAACGACCCTGAAATTTAAATTTATTTAAATTAATAATTAAATGAATTTTTGAATTAAATTGAGTAATAAATAAATTTTTGAATAAAAATAGTAAAATTAATTGATAAATTGATAGCGAGTTTCCCCGAGTCTTGAATAAATTCTGTATAAATCATTTATTTTTATAAATAAAGTAATTATTTTATATATGTGAATATATATATGTATGTACAGTTGATTTGAATTTAAATTGTAAATAAATTGTTTAATAATAAATATTAGAATGGATGGTTAATAATAATTTGAATTTATAAATTAAATATAAGACAATAAATATTAAAGTAGATTTAAGAATTGAGTTATAAATAGATACATAAATAAACAAAAGGGCAAAGTACACTTAAAATAAAATATCTACAAGTTTGCCAAATTAAACAAAGAAAATAAAGTATATATTTATAACCAAACAAATATAGGATTTCATTTATATACAAACAAATACAAATACAAGTAAACAAATAAGGAAAGAAACAAGAAAATAAAAAGCACTATGTAAATTCAAGTGTAAGCAAGTCAAAGCAAACAAAATCAAGTGTACAGCCGAGTAAAGGAAAAAAAATATAGACCAAGGCAATTAATGCCACACCTCTAGCATCAAACCAGCAATATAAAAGTATGCTAAGCATTTAAGTTAAACAAATAAAACAGGTACAAAATATAACATCTCAGCCGAAAGAAGCAAAGAAAAAAATATATGAATTTGTACATATCATAAATGCAACATACTTCATGCATTTAATGCAAGCATACCAGCCATGTCCCTAGTACAAAAACAAACATCACCTGTACAACACATCTCCTATATATCAGCCTTCCATTCATTCGTTCATCCAAGCTGAAGAAAAAATAGATCTGAGCAAACATTGTTTCAAAGTTTAAAACATCAAAACAAAGAAGAAAACTGGAAATCGAAACAGAGAGAATTTTCAGGCCTATAATCTCAACAACAGGCTTCAGATTCAATGGAAATTCAATACAAGTAACCAAAATAAAATCTAGATCAGATCATCTCAAGCAAGTGTTCAACCTTTCAAATGGGAAAATCAAAATGGAAGCTTGCACTTCTCAAACCTGTTCAAATTTAAAGGATCTGTTCTTTCTAAACTTCAGGTGAGTAACTTCAATTCAAACTTGCTTAAGTGTATTCATAAAGTTGCTTATGTCTGAAATGAGGATGTTTATGTATATATATATATATATGTATGCAATTCAGTGATGCCTGCATGTTGTTTATCTGTAATACCTCTGTAACTAGATTTCTAACTCTGGATTGATTCAAAAATCATCTCTCCTTAATCTATTGATTGATAGGATTTAGTATCTAGACAAGATAGGTTTGTTTGATCATAAAACAAATTTTAAAAATCTGAACTTGAGTTAATAAGATAGAACTGCTCTGTAAAAACACTCAAGAACAGTCAATGGTTAATATAAGTGAAATTTCAAACATTTTAAAATATCAATTCAAGTTTATAATATGAATTCTTATCTGTAATTAGGATTTTAAAAAGGGAAATCACGATTTTTAAAGTGGTAAATCTCGAGAAATTGTTGAAGGTCAAATTTTCGTTCAAAAATCAATTTCTGTTGTTCTCGTCAACGTTGGGTGTTACGGCCTGTTCTAGAGGATGCAGGTGGTCGTGGGGAAGACTTCGACCATGGCCAAATTTTAAAACAGGGTTTGGATTGAGAGGGAGAGTGAGTTGTAGGGTTTTAGGGGTTATTTTGATTCACGGCACTGTCGAGATCATTGCGATAAGACCAGGACGATTGAGTCGATCGCACTAGAGGGGAAGGGTTCGTGGGTTATCGGAGAAGCTTCAGTCAGAAATTCATGACCTCTGATGGTCGGAGGAGGATGTACGGGGTGGTTTCAGGGTTGAGGGTGTTTCCAGTTCATGGGTTCCAGGCTCAAGTTCGAACTCAAATTTTGAATTCGAGGTGATGGCAAAGCTCGAGTGGTTGGAGGATGGTCTAGAGTCGATCGACGACTTGCTCATTGACGTGGTGATGATCGGAGGTGATCCAATCACCTGTGCACGTGTACGTGCACAATTTCGTGTATTTGGATGTTGATGTTTTGGAGAAGAAGCTGTTGTCTTGGGTTCAATCTCGAGAAAAGCATGAGTTCGACTCGAAGCACGTAGGTTGCGTGATTACCCGAGAGGGTCTCGGTGTTTTTTGATGGTTTACTCGGGTTCATTTGGGAATGTTACAGTTTTTTTTTAATTAAACTTGTCTGTTTGCATTTAAACAGACTTTGAAAAATTGAAACCAGGTTTTAATATAAAGTTAAAACTAGAATTTGAAAGATGGATCAAAATTTATTTATTTTGTATCCTAGTTTGAATTAAAGAATGTTTTATAAAATTTAATTATTTGAACTACTTAAAAAGGGGGTTAAAGTATAACTTTAAAATGTTTTGGATTTAAATAATTTGATTTAAATGTAATTACTTAATGAAAGTAATTAAGGATAAATTACTTATTGTAATTGATTTTGGATATTCTGATTAATTAGAGTTAATTAAATTAGTTTAATTAACTTAAGAAAATAATTGGATAAGTGAATTTACTTAGTGAAATTTATGGAGATAATTAATTATGGGATAAAAAAAAATTAAGGTTAATTAATAAATGATTTAAGAATAATGAATCAAAATGATTTATAATACATTAATGTTAATTAACCAAAATTAATAATTTATTCATAGAATTTAAATCTGACTTGAATTAATCAGAAAATTAACTGACCCTACCTATGGATGTCTGGATTCTATTGAATGTTGAATTGTTTGATATTTCCTGATATGTGATGATTTGTGATATACCCTGATTTGTGTTTTAATCTGTGATGTAATTTATTATCTGTGATATATATCTATGATCTGTACGATAAGCGTTATAGTTATATCGCTTATCAACTATATCCTGTATTTTGATCTGTGATGATTGATGTTGCACTTCTGTGTAAAACCCCTAGACCACACTATTACACACACAATTATGGATTTCACGTGGAAATCAGTTAAGTCATAGATAATTTTAATTTGATGTTTTTAAAATTGAATTTTAATTTCAATTGATTTTGAAATTAGAAATTCGGGTTTAAAGTGAAAAGCTTTTGAAATGGGATTTCAAAGATAAAAGTTATTTTGAATAACTTAAACAAGTATTGAAAATTTAAATAATTTGATTTAAATTTGAATTCAAGTTTGAAATTGAATCCTATGATTTGAAACTAGGGATAAAAGATGATATAAATGTGTTTGTTTGAATTTAACCATTTTAAAAGTATAAGTTGGGAATTTGAATTTAAACCAAGGATTTCCACTCGTATGGATGAATCATATTTTCTGAAATGAAACTGTTTGTTTTCAAATGATAAAAGCTTTCAGATAAGAAATGAAATTCCAGTTTAATTAAAGGAATTTCAAGATTGAGTTGAAAAAATGGATTTTCCCAAGTTATGAATGAAATTGTTTTGAAAGCTATGAATTTAATCTGTTATTTTTAACAGATTTAAAATGATGTTAGTTTAACCCATTTGAAATGGAATTGTTTTGAAAGCTATGAATTTAATCTGTTATTTTTAACAGATTTAAAATGATGTTAGTTTAACCCATTAGAAATGAAATTGTTTTGAAAGCTATAAGTTAAATCTTTGATTTAAAGATTTAACGAGTTAATCAAATTGAAATGAGAATTGATTTGGAAAAATCTGTAAATGAATCTTTTTGTTTAAAAGATTTGAAATGGTAATTGGTTTAAACCATTTGAAAGAATGTTTGGAATTGTTAAGTTGTGACTTAATTGAAATCCCATATCCATATGTTTTTTTAATTGCGCTCACTATTCGGGTTAGCCGGGAAAGGACCTTTAAGTCGTATAACCCATTCCGAATAGTGATACGTCGTATATGGATGCCATTTGAAGACCGGTGATGAAGACCGGATATTTTCGAAAATGAAAGGACAACCTGTCGAATGTCTCTGCACTGAGTTGCTCCGGTATAGAGATTTATATCACTCTTTTTGTGACAGGAAGTCCGGACGTGATTGAAAATTATCCGGATTTGCAAGGGCTTCGTGAGAAGTGCCTTCGGTTCTGTTCGAACCCGGAACAGACTTGTATGGTTACATGTCTGACATTACACTTTGAGATATAAAGCTGATTTCTTTCAAATACATTTCTGTTGGTGGCGGAGAATTTATTCTCTTAGCTTAACACCCTTCTCTGAGACGTACGAGCTCAGAGGTTATGTAGTTGAAATTTATCAGCGATATATCCCAATTTGGTAATGTGGCATGCTGAGTGTTGCTGTGTGATGATCAGTGTTTGATCATTTGTGATATGATCATTTGTTTGATCATTTATCTTTGTGATCATAGGTTGATCATCTATTGACCCAAAGCGTGGCTTTTTGAAAAAAAGCGTAGCTTTGTGGACGAGACTTCGTCGAGCCTCACAACCCGGTAATGGTCGAAACAGGAATTGTGCGGCAAGGTTTTCAGGGGTAGCTCCCCTAGGGTATGACCATTCCTTCTGGAAAAGGGTAGTATCATGGTATGGAGCCCAGATACTTACTCATGTGGACACACTTTATTTATGACGTGTGATGTTGGATTAGAGGTACCTCGGTTAAAGGTCCCAAAGGACCGGGGGTGGCATATCTGAGGTTTCTTTTATCCCTTGGGAAAAGGGGTTGCCGGCCTTGTTTGGCAGAGAACGGTGTGGTTCTCGGAGCGTCCCGCCAGAGGCGTTTCTTTCGTGGAATAGGAAGTTCCTTAGCCTGACCATTTGTTGGAAATCCATCTTCCAAATACGAACTTTGTACGGTTTTAGTTGTATTACCTGCCATGGAATGTGGTGGTAACCTGCTATTGAACATGGTAGCTATAGTAGGCATAAGTGCGAAATGTCTATGCTGGCTAAGATTTATATTCTACTTTCGAAATTGTTTTCTGCACTATGCACTAGTAATAATATCAAATGATTTGATTTTTGCGTAGTAAACATCTTTGACTATCATAAGAAGAAATCTCCTCCAATTCTGCGTTTGCATTGTGTGTGTGGCGGGAGGTCTTATGGTAGTTTCATTTTCCAAAAGCATTTCGAATTGACTTTAAATTCTCTTGCTATTTGTTTTAAAGATAAACTGTTTTGTTGCTCACACCAGTCCCATGACTGATCCGGAGTTTATTGTTCCTTTCCTAAACTCTGGGTGCTCATAATTTCCTACACGAGCAGTCTAGAGTTGGGGTTTTCAGATATTCAGGTTTAGTAGATTTTCTGGAGTTGGTTCAGTCTTTGGATCAGACTGCACTTGCTTATCTTTGTGCCTCGTTATTGGGAGTTCGAGCTATTTCTGGATCGTGCTTTGGAGATGAAGATTATCCGCTGCTGATGTTATCTATTTTTCTTTCCGCTGCAATTTATTGTATCATATCTCTGATGTATATAAATATTCATTGTATCATCATTGTATCTGGATATTGTATCAGATGTTGTATATCTATATTCTTTTTCTTTTCCGCTGTGTTATTTACTTAACTTTGTTATAAGCTCCGGCGACTCGGATTTGAACGGTCGAATCTACGGCATTCGAGTACAATGTAAAGTATGGATGTCGATTTTCGAACGCGAAAATCTGGGACGTGACATTTGGTATCAGAGCTAAGGTTGAACTTTAGCTTAGGAGTATAACACGTTAAGTAGCTCATTAGGGATAGAGTGAAGTAAACTCTAGAATGAGTAATTCTCATATATCCGTCTGAACGTCTCAGTAAATTCTCTTACTATCCACTGATAGTAGATATGAGTGCTAGAAGAAGACGAGATAGGGGACAGGGAAATACGACTATAAATGGTCAATACCCTGCAATAGTGGAAACAATCTTTCTCTATCAATTTTCTTTGATTCGTTTCCAAATTCTTTTGATTCCTTCGTATCAGCTACAAGAAGAAGTTTCGGTGTGATGATGGCTTTACGAATCGTTGTCGAAGATGATTACTTCGTATTTCATCGGTTTCTTATCAGCTTTTCGATTTAAACCTTAATGAATTTGAAATTGGAAATTTTAATTTGAGATAAATTGATTAATAGAATATGAAGCTAAAATTGAATCAAATCAATAAAATGATATCGTTTGAAACCAAAATTTGAAATTCTATTGAAATTTCTTGTGAATACCAATGTCCGAAGAGGGACAATTGGTATGTATTATGAGATATTCCGACTTGAATTCGGAATCCGTATCTTGTGTTAGAGGAGTTATAGGAGATCGAATCTATCTATCTATCTCTGCGATTGCTTTCGTGCCTGCGAATTTCGAGGACGAAATTCTTTAAGGGGGGAAGTTTGTAACGACCCTGAAATTTAAATTTATTTAAATTAATAATTAAATGAATTTTTGAATTAAATTGAGTAATAAATAAATTTTTGAATAAAAATAGTAAAATCAATTGATAAATTGATAGCGAGTTTCCCCGAGTCTTGAATAAATTCTGTATAAATCATTTATTTTTATAAATAAAGTAATTATTTTATATATGTGAATATATATATGTATGTACAGTTGATTTGAATTTAAATTGTAAATAAATTGTTTAATAATAAATATTAGAATGGATGGTTAATAATAATTTGAATTTATAAATTAAATATAAGACAATAAATATTAAAGTAGATTTAAGAATTGAGTTATAAATAGATACATAAATAAACAAAAGGGCAAAGTACACTTAAAATAAAATATCTACAAGTTTGCCAAATTAAACAAAGAAAATAAAGTATATATTTATAACCAAACAAATATAGGATTTCATTTATATACAAACAAATACAAATACAAGTAAACAAATAAGGAAAGAAACAAGAAAATAAAAAGCACTATGTAAATTCAAGTGTAAGCAAGTCAAAGCAAACAAAATCAAGTGTACAGCCGAGTAAAGGAAAAAAAAAATATAGACCAAGGCAATTAATGCCACACCTCTAGCATCAAACCAGCAATACAAAAGTATGCTAAGCATTTAAGTTAAACAAATAAAACAGGTACAAAATATAACATCTCAGCCGAAAGAAGCAAAGAAAAAAATATATGAATTTGTACATATCATAAATGCAACATACTTCATGCATTTAATGCAAGCATACCAGCCATGTCCCTAGTACAAAAACAAACATCACCTGTACAACACATCTCCTATATATCAGCCTTCCATTCATTCGTTCATCCAAGCTGAAGAAAAAATAGATCTGAGCAAACATTGTTTCAAAGTTTAAAACATCAAAACAAAGAAGAAAACTGGAAATCGAAACAGAGAGAATTTTCAGGCCTATAATCTCAACAACAGGCTTCAGATTCAATGGAAATTCAATACAAGTAACCAAAATAAAATCTAGATCAGATCATCTCAAGCAAGTGTTCAACCTTTCAAATGGGAAAATCAAAATGGAAGCTTGCACTTCTCAAACCTGTTCAAATTTAAAGGATCTGTTCTTTCTAAACTTCAGGTGAGTAACTTCAATTCAAACTTGCTTAAGTGTATTCATAAAGTTGCTTATGTCTGAAATGAGGATGTTTATGTATATATATATATATATGTATGCAATTCAGTGATGCCTGCATGTTGTTTATCTGTAATACCTCTGTAACTAGATTTCTAACTCTGGATTGATTCAAAAATCATCTCTCCTTAATCTATTGATTGATAGGATTTAGTATCTAGACAAGATAGGTTTGTTTGATCATAAAACAAATTTTAAAAATCTGAACTTGAGTTAATAAGATAGAACTGCTCTGTAAAAACACTCAAGAACAGTCAATGGTTAATATAAGTGAAATTTCAAACATTTTAAAATATCAATTCAAGTTTATAATATGAATTCTTATCTGTAATTAGGATTTTAAAAAGGGAAATCACGATTTTTAAAGTGGTAAATCTCGAGAAATTGTTGAAGGTCAAATTTTCGTTCAAAAATCAATTTCTGTTGTTCTCGTCAACGTTGGGTGTTACGGCCTGTTCTAGAGGATGCAGGTGGTCGTGGGGAAGACTTCGACCATGGCCAAATTTTAAAACAGGGTTTGGATTGAGAGGGAGAGTGAGTTGTAGGGTTTTAGGGGTTATTTTGATTCACGGCACTGTCGAGATCATTGCGATAAGACCAGGACGATTGAGTCGATCGCACTAGAGGGGAAGGGTTCGTGGGTTATCGGAGAAGCTTCGGTCAGAAATTCATGACCTCTGATGGTCGGAGGAGGATGTACGGGGTGGTTTCAGGGTTGAGGGTGTTTCCAGTTCATGGGTTCCAGGCTCGAGTTCGAACTCAAATTTCGAATTCGAGGTGATGGCAAAGCTCGAGTGGTTGGAGGATGGTCTAGAGTCGATCGACGACTTGCTCATTGACGTGGTGATGATCGGAGGTGATCCAATCACCTGTGCACGTGTACGTGCACAATTTCGTGTATCTGGATGTTGATGTTTTGGAGAAGAAGCTGTTGTCTCGGGTTCAATCTCGAGAAAAGCATGAGTTCGACTCGAAGCACGTGGGTTGCGTGATTACCCGAGAGGGTCTCGGTGTTTTTTGATGGTTTACTCGGGTTCATTTGGGAATGTTACAGTTTTTTTTTAATTAAACTTGTCTGTTTGCATTTAAACAGACTTTGAAAAATTGAAACCAGGTTTTAATATAAAGTTAAAACTAGAATTTGAAAGATGGATCAAAATTTATTTATTTTGTATCCTAGTTTGAATTAAATGTTTTATAAAATTTAATCATTTGAACTACTTAAAAAGGGGGTTAAAGTATAACTTTAAAATGTTTTGGATTTAAATAATTTGATTTAAATGTAATTACTTAATGAAAGTAATTAAGGATAAATTACTTATTGTAATTGATTTTGGATATTCTGATTAATTAGAGTTAATTAAATTAGTTTAATTAACTTAAGAAAATAACTGGATAAGTGAATTTACTTAGTGAAATTTATGGAGATAATTAATTATGGGATAAAAAAAATTAAGGTTAATTAATAAATGATTTAAGAATAATGAATCAAAATGATTTATAATACATTAATGTTAATTAACCAAAATTAATAATTTATTCATAGAATTTAAATCTGACTTGAATTAATCAGAAAATTAACTGACCCTACCTATGGATGTCTGGATTCTATTGAATGTTGAATTGTTTGATATTTCCTGATATGTGATGATTTGTGATATACCCTGATTTGTGTTTTAATATATGATGTAATTTATTATCTGTGATATATATCTATGATCTGTACGATAAGCGTTATAGTTATATCGCTTATCAACTATATCCTGTATTTTGATCTGTGATGATTGATGTTGCACTTCTGTGTAAAACCCCTAGACCACACTATTACACACACAATTATGGATTTCACGTGGAAATCAGTTAAGTCACAGATAATTTTAATTTGATGTTTTTAAAATTGAAATTTTAATTTCAATTGATTTTGAAATTAGAAATTCGGGTTTAAATTGAAAAGCTTTTGAAATGGGATTTCAAAGATAAAAGTTATTTTGAATAACTTAAACGAGTATTGAAAATTTAAATAATTTGATTTAAATTTGAATTCAAGTTTGAAATTGAATCCTATGATTTGAAACTAGGGATAAAAGATGATATAAATGTGTTTGTATGAATTTAACCATTTTAAAAGTATAAGTTGGGAATTTGAATTCAAACCAAGGATTTCCACTCGTATGGATGAATCATATTTTCTGAAATGAAACTGTTTGTTTTCAAATGATAAAAGCTTTCAGATAAGAAATGAAATTCCAGTTTAATTAAAGGAATTTCAAGATTGAGTTGAAAAAATGGATTTTCCCAAGTTATGAATGAAATTGTTTTAAAAGCTATGAATTTAATCTTTTATTTTTAACAGATTTAAAATGATGTTAGTTTAACCCATTTGAAATGGAATTGTTTTGAAAGCTATGAATTTAATCTGTTATTTTTAACAGATTTAAAATGATGTTAGTTTAACCCATTTGAAATGGAATTGTTTTGAAAGCTATGAATTTAATCTGTTATTTTTAACAGATTTAAAATGATGTTAGTTTAACCCATTAGAAATGAAATTGTTTTGAAAGCTATAAGTTAAATCTTTGATTTAAAGATTTAACGAGTTAATCAAATTGAAATGAGAATTGATTTGGAAAAATCTGTAAATGAATCTTTTTGTTTAAAAGATTTGAAATGGTAATTGGTTTAAACCATTTGAAAGAATGTTTGGAATTGTTAAGTTGTGACTTAATTGAAATCCCATATCCATATGTATTTTTAATTGCGCTCACTATTCGGGTTAGCCGGGAAAGGACCTTTGGGTCGTATAACCCATTCCGAATAGTGATACGTCGTATATGGATGGCATTTGAAGACCGGTGATGAAGACCGGATATTTTCGAAAATGAAAGGACAACCTGTCGAATGTCTCTGCACTGAGTTGCTCCGGTATAGAGATTTATATCACTCTTTTTGTGACAGGAAGTCCGGACGTGATTGAAAATTATCCGGATTTGCAAGGGCTTCGTGAGAAGTGCCTTCGGTTCTGTTCGAACCCGGAACAGACTTGTATGGTTACATGTCTGACATTACACTTTGAGATATAAAGCTGATTTCTTTCAAATACATTTCTGTTGGTGGCGGAGAATTTATTCTCTTAGCTTAACACCCTTCTCTGAGACGTACGAGCTCAGAGGTTATGTAGTTGAAATTTATCAGCGATATATCCCAATTTGGTAATGTGGCATGCTGAGTGTTGCTGTGTGATGATCAGTGTTTGATTATTTGTGATATGATCATTTGTTTGATCATTTATCTTTGTGATCATAGGTTGATCATCTATTGACCCAAAGCGTGGCTTTTTGAAAAAAAGCGTAGCTTTGTGGACGAGACTTCGTCGAGCCTCACAACCCGGTAATGGTCGAAACAGGAATTGTGCGGCAAGGTTTTCAGGGGTAGCTCCCCTAGGGTATGACCATTCCTTCTGGAAAAGGGTAGTATCATGGTATGGAGCCCAGATACTTACTCATGTGGACACACTTTATTTATGACGTGTGATGTTGGATTAGAGGTACCTCGGTTAAAGGTCCCAAAGGACCGGGGGTGGCATATCTGAGGTTTCTTTTATCCCTTGGGAAAAGGGGTTGCCGGCCTTGTTTGGCAGAGAACGGTGTGGTTCTCGGAGCGTCCCGCCAGAGGCGTTTCTTTCGTGGAATAGGAAGTTCCTTAGCCTGACCATTTGTTGGAAATCCATCTTCCAAATACGAACTTTGTACGGTTTTAGTTGTATTACCTGCCATGGAATGTGGTGGTAACCTGCTATTGAACATGGTAGCTATAGTAGGCATAAGTGCGAAATGTCTATGCTGGCTAAGATTTATATTCTACTTTCGAAATTGTTTTATGCACTATGCACTAGTAATAATATCAAATGATTTGATTTTTGCGTAGTAAACATCTTTGACTATCATAAGAAGAAATCTCCTCCAATTCTGCGTTTGCATTGTGTGTGTGGCGGGAGGTCTTATGGTAGTTTCATTTTCCAAAAGCATTTCGAATTGACTTTAAATTCTCTTGCTATTTGTTTTAAAGATAAACTGTTTTGTTGCTCACACCAGTCCCATGACTGATCCGGAGTTTATTGTTCCTTTCCTAAACTCTGGGTGCTCATAATTTCCTACACGAGCAGTCTAGAGTTGGGGTTTTCAGATATTCAGGTTTAGTAGATTTTCTGGAGTTGGTTCAGTCTTTGGATCAGACTGCACTTGCTTATCTTTGTGCCTCGTTATTGGGAGTTCGAGCTATTTCTGGATCGTGCTTTGGAGATGAAGATTATCCGCTGCTGATGTTATCTATTTTTCTTTCCGCTGCAATTTATTGTATCATATCTCTGATGTATATAGATATTCATTGTATCATCATTGTATATGGATATTGTATCAGATGTTGTATATCTATATTCTTTTTCTTTTCCGCTGTGTTATTTACTTAACTGTGTTATAAGCTCCGGCGACTCGGATTTGAACGGTCGAATCTACGGCATTCGAGTACGATGTAAATATGGATGTCGATTTTCGAACGCAAAAATCTGGGACGTGACACTTAGGATCTGTAGTAAGTAACCCTTGCACTTCAAAGAACTCCATCATTGATTCCATCATCTCAAACTAATCTCGAACCTTTTCCAAAGTGTAAACCGCACATATGATTTTGGTGTGGTTATGGTTTCTAATCATCTCATATAAGTATACTTCCCTGCTTACCGGACCCTCCAAAACAAATCAATAAATTTTGATAAACTCAATTCCGGTTGTTTTGAAAATAAATAGACAATGCATAAGAGTGGAGACCACCTCCTGATCATTTAAGCGAATGGATTTCCTTTTCATTTGTCCTAAAAGAGAAAATGAGTTTATACCTATGGTATAGCATCACCGAAGATAACTGTACAATATAAATCCCATGTTTCTTCTAGATATTTTCAGAGTTATATTTGGTCAAGATTTGATAATCGGTTACTTAACTATAAAAAAAATCAAATCTGGGATTTAATTTCATAAGAAACCAAGCATGATTTAAGCACATAGGCAACCACTAAGCCTCTTTAATTAATCTTCTCATTAATTAATCTCTTTCTAATTATTGAAAAATGTTCATATACTTATCTAAATGGTATAAGTATATTCACAAATCATTTCACTTTTAATACTTAGAAAATGTACCTATATACTTATCTCAACGGTATAAGTATATTCACAAGTCTTAAAATAGATTTTATTTCCAAAACCATACTTAATTAGGCTAAAACCAAATGCCATTTAAAACATAAATAATAATTAAACCCAAACCACTTTTCCTTTGGTGTCAAATATGCTTCCATACCACCATAACTAAGAAAGATTATTTATCAAAATCAAGTCTCGTTCCTTTTATAAAATTGCTTTTTTATAAATTTTTCCCCATATTTACAAGACCTTTTATAAATCACTAAAATTATTTATAAAACTTCTTTTATAAATCTCTAAAATTATTTATATATAAAACTCCTTTACTTGATACGTTTCCGATATTTCGACTTACCCTATCCCTAGCCTAAAAAATCTAGTTCTAAATCTCACAAATAGAGGATCAGTCTACTCATCAGCTTTCAGTACCAAGTATTGGACTACTAAATTTCCAATGATAACAAAATTTGAATCTGGAAATAAGACTTCAAATACTTGACATCAATCTTTGATTTCAAACTAAAAACTATTCTTTAAGATAACAATGAAGCTGTTCAAGTTGGAGTATTGTTACCTCTCAAACATTGACTAGACAACATTCTTATCTTTAGAATAGGTAGAAGTTTACCTACCCCGAAGTTTAATACCAAGTATAAAACTCCTTAATTCCGTATATTATTCATTTAAAACAAAGTGTTATAAACCAACTTTCTTTTCACCTTTCAAACTCTTTTACTATAATTAGAATATTATAGCCTTTTTAAAATTACATTAAAATATCCTTAAATTTTCCATATCAAATCTAACTTGTAAATCCTTGTTTAAAAACCACTTTTGATTTAAAAAGAATAGATCTTCCCTTTATGTCAAAATAAACACTTACTTTTTTATCTCAAATAATTCCTTTAAATCTCATATTAAATTTCAAACCTCCTTTAAAATACTTTTAAATAAAGTTTAAAACTCCATTTAAATCATAACTTAAAACCATCACCTTTTGGAAAAGAATTCGACTTTGAAAAGTTGACCGACTTCCTTTAAATAACCACCTTTTAAATATCTCGAAATAAATCTTTTATATCACAAATCTATTTTTAAAATAATTATATAATCTTTATAAACCATATTTGAAAATAATTTACAAAATATATTTAAAATAGATAATATTTTATATTTTAGAAAAATCAAAGATTTCCAAACTGCGTCCATAGCGACTATCGCTATACGGACCTTAACTTTCAAAACTCGATTTTATAAATGAAATAGCTTTTAACCACAACCTCTTTCTATATTTTATAATATTATAAGTATAGAAAACCTTTCACTTTAAAATAAAAGTTGATATCAAATAAAATCCAAAATATAACTTTTAAATTCGAAAAGAGGCTTAGCGACTACCTTAGCACATCATCTAGTGCAATTTACTTATACATCAAAGAAGTCAACTTTCAAGTTATATAATGATTCTCAACTTCACATCATATCACAAAAAGCATATAAATCATATATACCACATATACATATGTCATTGCTTTCCAATGAAAGAATAAAAAATTATCACCATATATTCAAGCAACACATATATAAACATCAACACTAGCATACTATTTTACATATATATCCACCAAAATACAATAAGTCACAAAGTAAACCAAAATCCATATTTCAGAGATTAAAAAACTTAATCATGGTTAAAGAATAGAAATATTCATCTTGAAACAAATTCTAATCATTGAACATTTGAAAACAATTCACAACAAGGGAACACCCTCTGTAAATCCACTATTCGAAGGAACTATACAAAATATTTTTAAGTGGAATTTTACCAATTGTTCAAAAAGGATTTGGGGATAACATTTCCAAATTTTAGAATTTAATAAATTTTCTACAATTTATTATGATTTTCAAACCAACATACGCTTTCTGCTTGGAATTTCCAAGAAAGCTTGTGGAAATGAACACATTTAACCCATCAAACTCAATGAAAAATCATAAAATTTGATAGTTATGTGCTGGAAAATGCCAGGAATAACATATCAAAAATTTTGAAATTTTAAGCTTCATATGAATTAAATAGGAATTTTATAGTAAAGAGGGTTTAAAATTGCTATATTTGTCAAAGCACAACCAGATCAACAAATATCATCACCAATCATGTTTGCAACCATATAGACAAAAGTTATTCATAATAAAAAAATTAAGAGTCTATGTAACTCACCTAAAAATTTTAAAGAAAAATAATTTGATTTGATATTCGAAATCACACTTTGAACGTGTCTCTTCTTCATTATGTATAAACCAAAAAATAAACCATACTCTAACAATTCTTCAACCTTCCACACTTGATCAAAATTAGATTTTGATAAATTGTAGTGACGTAAATAAGTGTTTAGAATCTCTATTTGAAGTTTCATGATTTTTTTACATTTATTAAAAAAAATTATGAATTTTGGAAGAGAGGAGTGAAGAAAAAGAAAGGAAGGAGTCATTTTAAGTTTCTTATTTTGAAAGCTTTTGAAATCTTTTTGAAAAATGTAAATAACGAAATGAAAGGAGATAGAAAAAGCATAATAACTCGTGTGCGCCTATGTGCCAATGTACAAGTTCTTGCTTTGATTTGATATGTACACAAAAATCTAAGCAATTTAACATTTCTAATTAAAGAAGAAAATCTTCTTCTTTATTATAGTACTTAATCACTTTCTAGAATTCTCTAATGACTTCTAACTTTAATTAATCCATTTATATCGCTTTGAATTGTTATTATATGTCTATTTGCTACTATACAAGTTTCAAAATGTTTGAACAACTTTTAATGAATAAAAATTTGATTTTCAATAAAACATTTTTCGGTCACATTTTCACTTTTACTTCAAAGTATATATTTTTGTAAACCAATTTTCAAAATGAACTTAACATAATTATTTATTAATTAAAAGAGAGTTATTTAATCATTAAAAACCATTAATTGAATTTTTAAAATTAATTAAATATTTCTAAATCAAAACGGTAAAATTTTGGGTTGTTACACTATTCAATGAGTTACTATACTATATATTATATGTCTAAAGTATAGTCAGTCCTCGTATATCCATGGTCTTCTAGTCTGATATTTTAGAGATAGCCTCTATTTATTAATTTTTGAGATGTTTCATTGATCTTTTAAGTTGTTATAATTATGAACCATGCATATATCTCACTCTTTTTATACACACACACATGCACGCATACACACTATATCACATTGTAATCATGGACATGAGTTGTTATGTTGTGTTGTCATGTTAATATTTTAGTATATATTGTTTCACCTATATTTATTATCCCAATGATTTAGACATAGTTTGATTCGTGTGTTATTTATATAATACTCGCGTCAGTCCGAAACATTTCAAGTACAGGTATTACATAACCAACATTTGTTTCATTGGGCTTAGAGGAGTCTCATATTAGAATTTTTATATGATGTTAATATAACATTGACCCACAATACACGCATATTATTGAGTTATATGTTGATTATTTATCTTATTTTATTGAGAGAGTTGACATTTAATGTATTTGTATTTAAACAATATTATTTGTTATATACTTTATTGTAATGTTATCGCTGTGATTAACTCTGTGTTCAATATTTTTATTGTATGTTATGTATTATTCTATCCTACAAGCATATGTGTTTATTGCTTGTACTGATATTGTGCATGTACTGATCAGTTATTATTTAATGTTTTAATATGTACCAATGTTAGTTCAAGGTAATTGTGACTAACCACCTTTCTGACCCCTAGGAATGACACTTAACACATCCTCGATGTTCGTGTGCCGTTGCCCAAGCATCGAAAAGATGAATCGTCGTGGGGTAAAATAAAGAACAGAATAGAAAACCTCACAATGAAAACTGCTAAATAAAACATAATAGTCAATAGTACATTAGGTTACTCCTTAAAATAGGGTTATCAGAGTTACACAAAAGTGCTACAAACAGCTTAGAGAGTTATAACATCCTGCCTTTACATATGTTGAAACAAAATACATACACAAACTAGATAATACAGCTGAATAGATGACTAAGAAGATGAAAGCCTCCTTCTCGAATATTGTCTTCAAAAGAGCCCACAAAAAACTGCTACTCTCGGACTACTCAAATAAAATAAGTACCTGAGAGTTTAGAAAAACAAACAACTCGGGTCAGACGGTGTGTTCGGTATGAATAAAAATTTAAGCAATATGGATGTATTTAAACACAAACATGTTGGACCATACCGCTGAACACGGAACGGGTTTACTCCCACATAAATCAACATTAAAATGTAAAGAATGGATAAATAATTAAACATCACGAAGAGTGGTTGACTCTTCTCGATGCAAATAAGGAAATAAATTTGAAGGTTCAAATCAAATAAGAAAAGGAAAATCTCCAACAAATGACTAGGAGGGTGCATTCCCCTTGAAGTATACCACTTATAATATACTTTTGAGAAGCTCATTAACTCTGTGACACTTCTCGAAAATCTCTAAGTTGGACCTCGCCAAACCTTACCGAGAATCTGAATATTTCACATCTAATAGCGCTACCGAATCCAATCTAGATGAGATGTGAAAGTATCCTAACGGGAGCAACTCACATAGCTTGGCCCCCTCTCGCATTTTGGTTTTAGTCATTTCTGACAAAGGATATCAAAGCTCAATAGAGCAACACATCACCTTAGAATGCCGATAATAAAGAAGCTGAAGTAACCAATAACTGAGAAAATAACTATCCATGATATAAAACGATTGTATATGGAAATTAAGTCTTGTATACTTACCACCACTCATCGAATTCGATCATGTACTATTTCTTGGTTAACTATAATACCAGACAAGTCAAGGTAGTGTTACCTCAAAGTCATGTCCCACGATTATTCTTAACTTTCAAAATAGTGACAAGTCTAATTCTTTGATGTTTAGTGCTAATTATACAAATAAATCGTTTCCATACAAGTGAATCGCTTTATAGAAATTAGTTCATTTCCATAAACAATTCAAGCATTTTCTTTTAAAAACTCGAATTTTGACTTAGCTTCACAGTATAACTTTTAAAACACTTTGTTAAAAGAATTTACTAACTTTGAAACATCATTATAAAAATGATTTAACAACCTAAAACATCCTTATTATATTAGTTAATTAACTTAAAACTTTGTCAACTAAGTCAATTAATTAACTTCAATAACCTTTAATTAAAACGGTAAATCACCTTTAAAACCTTATTAATTCAATTAATTAATAATATAATTAATTAAATTAATTAAATAATAATTAAATATTGTTATTTAAAATCAATTAATTAATTTAAAACTTTATTTAAGGAAAGATTTATTTAAGGTTAAATAGATTAATTAACTTTTAAAAGTCATTAATTAAAAGATTACTTAATTTTAAAAAATCATTAATAAATTGATTATTTAACTTTAATCCATCATTATTAAAAGATTAATTAATATTAAACATTATTAGAAAAAATGAATAATTAATTCAAAACATCATTAACCAAGTGATTAGTTAATTTTAAACACATCATTAATAAGTTAATTAGTTAACTTTAATCATTATTAGTTAAATTAAATAATCATTATTAAAATAATTAATTATTTTTGAAAACATCATTAATTAAAATTTGCTTAACTTGTAAAATAATTTCAAGCACGATAATGAGACCAAACGGTTTCGATAAAAGGTTATTTTCCGAAAGTGCCGATATAGCGACTTATCGCTATATGGGCAGTTTGGAATTCGACTATATGACATTTTCAATACAACCAACCATCACAATGCAAGGGGATGAACATACATACATGGTAGTTTAAATAATTCAACATGTAACAAGCACTTATTAACAATGGAATTAGTTTAACTACTAGATTTTCATATAACTTGAGATTCGCTTACTAACTTTCCAAAGCGACTAATTTTCAAAGCAACAAACCAATCCAAAAACCAAACCATTATTACAATTATGCAATAAGCAGTCAATAGCTATAAATATAATATGGTTTAAACTTTATGGTTCAGAGGCGGAAGCTTTACTCACCAAAACGCTTACTACTTGAATTGAAATCGCACTAACTCTTCGAACAACACTAGAACTAAGCTTTCCTATGCACTTGACTTGATTTAGTGAACCTTTTGTGGCCTTTTGGGCTTGGCCTAGACCATACGGGGCTCGTCCATGGTGGGAATGTTGGGGATATGGGTCTTGTTTGATAGAGAAGTGGATGTGGTGGGCTTAGAAATGAAGAAAGGCTAGCTTTTCAAACTAGTTTTAGGATTTTGACTGTATGGAAGTCATGGATCATTTCATGAACATAAAGTTATGGAATTAAACTTTGGAAATGAAGATGCAAGTGAGAAAAGAGTACGCGTGGTGGTATTTATAGGCATGGGAGGTGAAGAAATAATTTAATTAACCTTATTAATATAAAATAATTAAAAGTCTTCATGTAGCATGCTTCCATATCCTCTCCACCACACCTAGTACACACGTACACCACTAGGTCCCCCCTCCCACCATGACTCCTTGTCTAACCTAGGTAGTTTAGGTGATGGTGGTTCATGGAGGTTATTTTATATTTTTCTTTTATTTAAACATATTGCGTCTTATCATTATTATATTTAAATTATCATGGTTTATTACCTATAATACCTTCATTAACTTACCATATGACATGTGTACATGTGTGTGCATGTGTACATGTGTGTGCATGTGTACATGAGTTATAAAAAATGTGCATGACGTTTTCGACGACTTTCCGATGTCGAAAAGTCAAAATTTCGGAAAACGTTTTTCGGTCACATTTTCTATTTTTATTTGAACTGACTATTTTGTTAAAAAAGTTTGAAAATGATTTTATTATCATTAAAAAATATTTAAAATATATTTATTTGGTTTTTAAAATCCATTATTTAAATATTTAAAATGATTTAAATATTCAAATACAAAGCAATTAATTTACGTGTCGTTACAATAATATTCACGTGTGTAACCCATATAGCCTCATTCTCCATATTATCCGACAGTATTGCTTTGTAATACTCTTGGATAGTATGAGTATAGAGGTAGGGTATTTCAATTGGTATCAGAGTTGGTTACTTCATGTACGTGATATGGGGCTCTTGCCTTATGATCAGTGGCGAAGCATTGGCTGCTTTAGGCGACAATCGAGAGACTGGCTATAAAGCTAGTGTTTGAGGTACCGGCGGTGGCTAGAGCGGAGCGCATACCCGCGAATGACACCGTTTCAATTGGTATCATAGCAGGCATAGGACAATACATTGTATATCAAAGACATGAGTAAAGATATTTGATAAGAACTAGAGTCCCAAACCCTTAGGTGTGTAAGAAATTCCTTCTACTAAGAGTTAGTGTATATATAGGATGATTATTGGGGTAATCATCTAGGAACATATTTGATATTTTAAAATTAAATAGTAACATTTTCTTATTTCTTTTAGGTATGTAATATATTATGGTTGGAGTACCAAGGATGAAAGGAGTTAGTCCAACCTGTAGTAGTTGTATTGTAGATTTTGGATGGTTTGATATGCTATTGTGATGTTTGGTTTGATGTTATAATCAAGTTTTGATTTAATTTTGATCAGAGTACGTAGCTGAATATCTATTTATTAGTTTCCACTTGGTATATTTGTTTTGGTCTCTATGTTTGTTTGGCTATTTGAAATAATTGACATTGAATATAATTTTGAAAATAAATTTAAAACTTCCCTCCAAGTGTCAATTTAAAATTGTTAAATACTTGTGTGTGTGTAAAAAGTTTGTAAAATAGCATATGCCAATAATTTTGGTTATAATATAATGTTTTGGAATCGAGAAATTCATTAAAAGATATTTTATAAATAGGAAAATGAGGTTTCGGAAGAAATTTTGGATTGGAAAATTTTGTTTGTAAAATATTTTGAAGGTTATTTAATCAAAAATTTGAAATTCAAATTAAATTTGAGTGCTAATAGAATGGAAATTTTGGAAAAATAGATATATATATATGTTATATTTGGAAAAAAAATTTGAATAAAGAATTTAAATAAAAGAAAATCTAAAAAGTAATTTTTACTTTTGGTAGAATTGGTTTGTTCTGGATTCTTTCTTATGGGAAATTACGAGGACACAATTTAGTTAAGAAGGGTTGTCTGTAACAACCTGATTTTTAAGTAATAATTAATTTAGATTAGTAATAGTAATTTGATTAATTCATTTGGGATTTGGAGATTTATTCGGAAATGGATTTAAAAAATTATTTAATAAAAGGATTTAAAAATGAGAAAGTATGACATTTAAAATTTTAGGGGGGTTAAAATGTGAAATATAATATTGATTTGTGTAAAGAGTAATTTTCAAATAATAATTGGAGTTTATTTAAAAACTAAATAGAATTTAGCTTTAAAAAAAAGAAATGAAAAAAATTGAACTAAGCTTATTTTATTATTTTGGCCCAAGCCCATTTACCAACCCAAAATCGTAATCTAGAGTTTTCTTCATCACTAGATTTTTTCGTGAGTTCCCTTTTTACTTGACACGCACTCTCCCTTGTCAATCATCTTCACAAGGAAGAAACACTAAAAACCCTTTCTTCCTTATTACAATCATAAGTCCAAAACCCCTATAGAGACCTTTCGAGGCCGAATTTATCAAATAAAAAATTGGATCAATTACTTATATATATATATATATGACATGCATAGTGCTCAAAGCCAGGAATGACGATCGAGGCGGTCGATGGGGCATGCGACCATTGCCGCATCGGACCAATGACCGCTAGCGACATGAACAATTTAGGATAGTGAGATGGAGGCGACTAGGCTGGCACTGTTGGAGATGGTGGCTACTGGCGATTAAATGGGGATGAGGTCGCTCAATTGTGGCAGTGAAGGGGTATGATGTTGGTCGTGATGGAAGCTGACATCGACAATTAGTGAAGTCGCAAGCTGATTAACATAGTAAAATAAGAAATTGAAAGATTTCATTAAAATTATCCATTTAGAAATTTCCCGGACTGATACCGAGTGGGACCAAATAACTCAATTGGGGTTGTTGCAGTTCATGTAGTGATATTTAAAGCAGGGAAGGCTAAATGCAAGGATATCGGATGACTCACTAAAGCACGAAAGCCAGGATCTTTCAGAAAATGGATTCCTATTTGAAAAGTGCATAACCGCATGGATAAGCTTGGTAATGTTTGAATATATATTTGTACGTATTTGCTGTGTGGGTAGAGAGAATGTTGTGCTCTATTTACATTTGTGTGTTGGCATATGTAAATATGTGTGCCTAGGTGTCGTGCGCATTGATATATATGAAGCGTGTGTGAATATGGCTGCTGCTGTGTATCAATGCATATGATACACACACTTCCCTGTGTGCATTTTTGATTGAGTATATCGACAGGTTGTGTGTGCTGTCACTACTAGAAAATGGCTATATAGCGACGGGGGGTGGGGGGCGATGGCTTCCGTCACTCATCGCGGAGGGTCGAAGTCATTTTAGCAGTATCGGCAGGAGTTGGTAATTTACTGAATGATAATTGTAAATAGTTTATGCTATATAATTTTAAATGTATAATAATTGTATGTAAAAATCAACTTCAGGAAGTTGAGGCGCATGGTCCTGTGGGCTATATGGACGTGTTCGCTCGTACGCATGCTGTCGAGCATGTAAATCTGGACGGGACTGTTTCGTATACATGGCACGACAATAAATCCAGTAGGAGCCATGTAAGCATATTTCATTTTATGCAGTATTAGTAATTGTTCTGCTTGTTAAACTATAATGAAATAAGATATGATGTTATTAATTTATTAATGCACGAAAAGTTTATGGAGTAGCACCAGAAACTCCTTGCTGATACGGGTCGAGATCAGTTGACGAATGATGAGGAGGATGCTATTTTTGAGTCCGTTATGGATCCATCGGAGCATGACAGACGATACAGATTTGGCAATCTAGTGGTAAATAATTTATTTTACTGCTAATTTGATATTTAAGTCATAATTAATTAAATCGTAGGGATTTATACAAGCATCTTGTACCCAAAACCCTACGCCTCTCCCAATAAATGTTTAATTTACTAGTTTTAAGTCATTTGACTTTCATTAGGACAGTTATTTCCAAAATGTCACTATGGCACATCAATAGGCCATATGATTGTGTGTTTAGAATTACAGTTAAAATTCACAGTTTATATAGTAGAAGCATTTATAAAATACGACATCGAATATTAATACATAAGCTAAATTAGATTTAATAAGTTGCAATAATGGATTTATAAATAAATAAACTTGTATAACATCATAACATAAGCATATAATGTAAGAAGTCATATTATTCAAGCTAAAGTAAATTTAAATAGGATTTATTTGTTTGATCTAAATTTAAATCTAAAAGCTAATTAAATAATTCAATTCTATGTTGGAATATATAATTTTATCTTAAAATACTTCAAATATGCTATTTGGACCTTTTCAAAACAATAAACTTGAATTTTATTCATTTTTCCATT
Organism: Allium fistulosum; assembly: GCA_030737815.1. Classification (NCBI taxonomy): domain Eukaryota; kingdom Viridiplantae; phylum Streptophyta; class Magnoliopsida; order Asparagales; family Amaryllidaceae; genus Allium; species Allium fistulosum. The sequence continues at coordinate 933,438,342 of CM060901.1, read as the reverse complement.
ATTTAAAAATATTTGGACCTTGAAAAATCCTCCATATTGAATTTGAATTCAAACCAACCAAATGACTTTATCACACCAGGAAAGCACAAGAAGGCAGAAGATATGAACGTTATGTTACTTACTAGCTTACTGTTAATTTGTACATGAACTCAAAAATCTTAAAAATGAATACCAAATATTTTGGTTATGCAAAATAAATAAGCAAATCAATATGATTTCAGAAGCCAACTACAAATTCATACATGGGTGACAATACTCGGTAAATGAAAACATAGAGTTTATAGAAAATTCAAACGGTTTATAATTAGTAATTTTGAAAACAAAACTGAAATCTTTTTGTTTATATTTTTCCATAAATTATTAAAATACTTAAGTTTCTTATATTTTTCTAGATATCCAATATATTGTCAGCCTCATTCAGTCTACACTTACATAAACATGCATAAACTAAATTAAATAACATTATCACACAGCTAATCATTCACATACCTGCACATACACTTACAGAGATCACACAGCTAAATTAAATATTTATTGCAGACCAGCAATCAGAGACAGGGCGGCAGACTAGAGCTCAGATCGATCTAGCAGAGACCGAAGATTTGCGGGCTAGAGTGGCCCAGTTGGAGGAGCAGAACCGCCGACAGGCCATACAGACTACACAGTTGCTAGACCAGCGTATCGCCGAGTACATGCAGCAGTATGGTGGTCGCTTCCCTTCCTCTGCTGGCTCGGGATCTGGAGGAGAGTGATTGATTGCTTGCTTTTTCAGGTATGTTTTTTTAGTTTTGTATGATTTGGTAAACGGTGGAGGTAGTTGTTGATTTTTGTATGATTATGTTTAATACACTTGGTTATGTGGTTGTATGATGATGTGGATGTTGATGATTTTGTGTTATGTTGTGTATGTATGACATGGTAGAACACTTGTTGTTGGGGTTGTTGTGAATGTTGGAATGGTTATGTATATTATGTATTTTATTTTGATGTAATTTGATGTATTTGTGTGTTTGATGAATTTTGTGTAGTTTGGGTTTTGATATTTGGTTGGAATATTGTATAATGGATTCTGTAGTATTAGTGTAATAGTGTTTGGATGAGAAATGTGGATGGAATGTTATATTGCAGCAGGAATAAAAAAAATACAGCAGATTTCCAACGGCTTTCGATAGCTCTCAGGTAATAATTTTCCTACGGCTTCCGACAGTCTATAGGCCATTTTTTCCAACGATTTCCGACGGCTTCCGACAAGTGTCGGAATCCGTCGGAAGCCGTCGGAGGTCGTCGGAAAAATGTTCGGCGCTCTGTGTCGGAAGCCGTCGGAAACACTGCACCCCGACGCCTTATTTTCTGACGGCTTTTTCCGACGGCTTCCGACGGTCGCTGACGGTTTTCAGCCGTCGGAAAATGCATTTTCCCTTGTAGTGTGTTGGCTTGTATGTATGTGTGATTCTTGAAAATGCATGTGTGTGTTATAATGGGTGTTGTTCTGTATATATTCTTGTGAGATGGAGGTGATCTGAGGGGTTTGTGTGTATGTATATAGATGTGTGCATGTGTGGTGAATATGTGCATCTCTATGTGTTCCATGTGTGTGTACAGCTAACTAATAAATGAACTGCTGTGTTTTGTAGTTGAGCAGTGTGCTGTGGTAAGTGTGTACGTGTATCTGCTGGTATGTGTTTAGGTGTGTGATTGTGTTTGTGTGAGTGCTGATTTGCTGTGTGCATGTGTTATGGGTGCTAGTGGGTGCGTACTTCTGGATGTGGGTGTGCTTACGTAGGAAGAGGTGAGTGATCTTGTAGATGTACTATTACTGTTTTGTTTAAATTAATATAGAGTTGTGTATAAGTATATGTCTACATATTCTATGTTCTTACATTGCTGCCCTATGTCTTCTGTACTCCACAATTTACTGCTAATGCAACTAATTTACGGAGATTCATTTGGCTTTTATTTCCTGTGAGTGCATTCAGTTTTATATGAAGCAAGTTCTTGTAATTTTATATGTATACACACTGTCTGTTTACCTACAGTCCATTTATCAAAATGTATATTGCTCAATACTTTTCACGCCGTCCGCATTTGAATACTTCATCTACAGACACTACTTTGTTCGACACTTATTTGCTGTATAATCAATAATTTTTATGGACTACGTATTGTTGAATATCTTCACTATTTGAAGTACTTCCACTGTTTGATTTTGCCTATTACTGATACTGTAAAATTACATCTCAACTATTAATTTGTAGTATGATATATTACATCGAATATTTATTGAGTTTACCAACTGCTTTTATTCACATGCACAGTCCATTTACATCCATGAACTGCATAGGACGCTTTAACTGGTTTGGATCTTTTGGTCATATCCTGCCAATTCTCTGTTATCATGTTATGATATAAATTTTTTCCTCACATCTTATCCAATTTTCTAATAATGTTTGCATTTACTTGCACCTACTGCACTTATTACTCCATTTGACCATTACAAACAAAGCTTTTACTTCAAAATGACATAAATTTTGGAACATATCTTATATATATAGTAACCATTTAGGCATATCAACTTCAAAACTGTTCTAGAACACAATTTGTTTGATAACCATGTGTAAAGCATGAATTCACAACTAGTTGTGTATGAATGTAAATATCGTTTAAAGTGTAATAAATTTGTTTAACAACATTAATTGATGTAAAGGTATGAAAATGTGTTTTAATTGGTATTTTAAAGATTTCAAAGCATATTTGTATGAAATTATAGAATTTATAATTCAAGTTTTGAAGACTGATTTATTTAATTATGAATATATTAAATTGATTTGGATGCTTGACTATATAAATTAGAAATTAATTGGGGATAATCGTGGGTAAGTATTATGCGCAATGTTTGGTTTTACAAACTATCTTTAGGTTATCAAAAGAGAAGAAATGAGTTTTCTAATGTTATCGATAAATATTTACTTATTCTTTAATTCATAACAAATTGGATATTAATTAAATATTATGAAGTAATAATTTATATTTGGTTTTAATCAATTAACTATTCTTAAGTACCACATATGATATACTAAGGTTATAAATTGAGAAAGGTTTATTATTATAAATTTATTTATTTGTTGTTTTATGCTTATATTCGGTTGAATTATCTAATTTATATTACAATTTCTAATAACCCTTTTTCTTGTTATTTGAATTAAATTATATAAGTGATTCACTGTTGATGTTGATTTGATTATTGATTTGATATGATACGACGATGAAATCCTTCTACGGTAGTTGTATATTTATTTAGGCATCATTTTTACATTACAAACTAATATTGTATTTTGTATAGAAAATTATTAGTATTGCACTTTTGAATATAGTTTATATATTTATAAATTTACTTTTAAGATTGTATATTAGTTTTCATTTATGTATGATGAGGAACTTGAATAAATGGTTTAGTTATACTATTTGGAATGGGACTTTCGATAACACTTTTCTGGTTATTCATCGGATCTGTTATGTAGAGATACCTGGTATGGATCGAGTGTAGTTTATGAACATTGAATAATTATCCGAAAAACATGCAGTGGTATGGGACGTCGTTATGTTATTTGTTTGATTATTCATTATAAGTAAATGTCACTCAAATGGGGATTACTCATGTATATGATAATACTCGCTATAGCGAGTAGATTATAGCCATATGTTGGCTAATAAGTAGAGTCGTGTGCATAGGAAGGATTAGAGCTCTAGTATATCATAGTTATGTGTCGACTTATACGAAGCCATATGTCGGCTTACATCTAGAGCTATGTGTAGATATAAGATATGAGTATTATATGTCGTCCATTGTTTTCTAGCAACCTTTATGTTTCGAGAGTTAATCAGATTGACCAGTATCCACCCTAAAGGCCTGATTGCAAGGTCACACCCTAGATCCTCGACAAAGTTGTTATTATGATATGTGCATCACAAGATTGGTAGTTGGTAGCCTCTTGTGTCGCATAGGCCAGCAGCTTGTTACCATTAGAGGCAAGTGCATGGTCATGATCGAGGCTACGCGTATATGAGCCGTAGGTGGATGTTGGTCACGATGTCCATCGAGGTAACTGAAGACTGTAGGAGTAGACCCGGCTATTAGCGGAAGGCTAGTAGGCGATGGGTTCTTGGAGCGAGTTGTGTACTATTAGTCTCCATTTTTGGTTCGGGGTTATATGTCTGTGTAGCGGTTTGGCATATATTATTCACTATAGTTGGCTATACTAGAGACTGTGTGTCTAAAGTGTAGTCAGTTCCCATATATCCATACTCTTTTGGTTTCATATTTTAGAGATAGCCTCTATTTATTGATTGTGATTTGGATTGTGATAGATTATCTTTGTGATTTGTATGAAATTAGATATCATTTGAATGATTTGATGGGCTATCTCATATTATTTATTGATTATATGATTTATGACATTATATTAGGGCATTGTTGTGTGTTACCCCATTCATTTGATGATTTCATTTTCTATGATGACAATTTATGGTATGAATGATTCACCCATTGGATAGAGTATTCTTGATTACTTTTGAATTGTTTTATATAGGCCATGACATTTTTATGCATGGTTTTTGGTGATATTTATGTTTTGAGATGTTTCATTGATCTTTTAAGTTGTAATTATGAACCATGCATATGTCTCCCTCTTTTTATATACATAGACACACACGCACACACACACGGAGTATATCACATTGTAATCATGGATATGAGTTGTTATGTTGTGTTGTCACGTTAGTATTTTAGTATGTACCGTTTCACCTATATTTATTAACCTTATGATTTAGACATAGTTTGACCCGTTTGTTATTTACATAATACTTGTGTTAGTCCGAGACATTTCAAGTACAGGGACTACATGACCAGCATTTAATTCATTAGGCTTAGAGGAGTCTCATATTAAAATTGTTATATGATGTTAGTATAACATTGAGCAGCAATATATGCATGTTATTGAGTTGTATGTTGATTGTTTATCTTACTTTATTGAGAGAGTTGACATTTGAGATATTTTTATTTAAACGGTATTATATATTATATATTATATTGTATGTTGTCGATGCGATTAACTCTGTGTTCTTTGTTATTTATTGTGTATTGTTCTATTCTGGAGGCACACGTGTTTATTGCTTTGTACTGATATTGTGTACATACCGATGGGTTATTTATTTGATGTTTTAATACATACCAGTGTTAGTCCAATGCGTGTACCCAATATAGCCTCATTCTTCATATTATCTGACAGTATCGCTCTATAGTACTCTAGGATAGTATACGTATAGAGGTGGGGTATTTCATATAGGATTAATAGAAGTTATTATGATTAGTGGAACTGTTCATTTGAATGTATGTAACAGTTGTTAGCATTCACCTCATGATAGGGTTGGTTGTAGTCTTAACTAGTTGTAGTGTAACACCCCTAATTTTGATAACATTACAGAGCTGTAACGCCCCATAGGACACGGAAAGAACAAAGGCACGATGATTCAGGGATTCGTAACACTTGTATTAACATATTTCCACTATTTATATCACTAATTTACATTATTTAACAAAACATCAAACATAATTCATGTTTCAAACTTTATAAAAATGTTTAATCAACATATAAAAACTATTTTAGCTATTAAAACTAATTTCCATTGTAAAAATTCTATTTTTATTTAATTACTTTAATTTACATCATAATTACACAAATAGTGATTTTTGTTAATTTCAATGATGTGCTAAAATTAAATATGGTAAATATTGTGAATAAAAATATGGAATTTTGTTTAAAAACAATATTTGAGTGTAAAAATAATTTTAACATGGTTTGTTTTATTAATATAAACAAGGAAATGATTTTTGTGTATATTCAGGAGATTTAATTAGATAAATTAAATAGAATAATGTAAATGTTAAGTGATAAGGGGTTTGAGACTTTAATTAATTTAATTAAGACCGAGCCTAGTATAAAATTAATGGGCTTAAGAATAGGTATTTGATTAGTTAAGTTATATAAGAGTATATTAGGAATTTGCCGCCTAAAGACCCTTACCTTATATATTTTCATTCTTACCTTTTTCTTCCCATTCATGTCATTTTTTAAAACTAAAACACAAGAGAGTGAGGCTGGCCATTTAACAAGAGGAATACAAATTAAAAGCTAGAGAATCAAGCTTAGGGGAAATCAATCTCAATCCAATCTCCTTATCTAAATCAAGGTGAATAATAATTCCATCTCTATTTTGTTTGAATCTTATGTTTCGGATTTAAGGAATAAATTCATTTTTAAGATGAATTGAATGATGATATGCGTCAGATTTGATTTGTTTAATTTAAACAAGTTGTTTAAAAAGGGATTTATACGGTTTTAGGGCCAAACCGAGAATTAATGAGGATTAAATGTCATGGGAAAATTTTTATGTTATGAGAAACATGATTTTGGAGTTGGGTTTCAATTTTGATAATTTTCCAAACCATGGAAAGATTATTATGAAATTTCAAAGGAAAATATGGTTATTTGGGTTTATAAATTTATTTTGGAAAATACATCGAGAATTTGGGAATGGAATTTTGATATGTTAGACAACATGATTAAACTAAATTTTTGGAATTTTTGGGGATTTTTTCAAAGTGATTTGCTATGCAAAATAAATTGTTTTAGAAGAGGGACTTCTTTGCAAAATTGGTTTTACTTAATGGAAGGGCTTATTTGATTAACTTAACCATGGTTTAGATCTAAATCAATGGCAGTTATTTTTAAAAAGAATTTGAAAAAGTTAAGGCATCCAATCTGGTGCTGACACATGGCCGGTTAGTTAGAGAAAAATTTACTTTAAGAAGAACTAAACCAGGTTTACTCAGAAAATTGGTTCCGCCTACTTTAGAAAGCACCTTTCAACATAGAAGCTTCCGCCTTCATCCTAGTCGAAACCTACTAAGTTGAGACCAATATACAAGGTATCACAAAGATGGTACGCAGTGGATTGGAGAAAAGCGAAAGTTAAGGTGTCGAAAGCATGGCTTCCGAAGGAGTCGAAACCATGGTTTGTTTTTAAATGAAAAGCGCCTGCCTTTGTTTTGTTTTAGCCTTCGATGGAGTCGAAGCACATTGTTTCGAAAGAGGTTTTAAAGAGGTTTCAAAATGGTTGCTATTAACTTAAGATTACTTTCGATAGGGTTTCTTCACTTATGAAAGAATGTTTTGAAAGAAGGAAGGTTTTAAAGTATTAAAAGGCAGGAGCCTGCTGTTTTGAAGATAAAATTTAATGCTTTGGAAGGAGGTCATCCTATGAAGGCGAAAGCTAGGTTTCAAAGGTATCGAAAGGTTTTATAACCCAAACTCATTTTTAAAAGGAAAAACCCATAGCTAAATTAAAGGAGTTTTTATAATGGTTTTTAGAAGAAGCTTTCTTTAATGAAGTTATTAAATCCAAGTAGTGGTATTGTTGTGTTATCATGTTTGCTTCTTCAAATACAAATATATTCACCATATAATGGACCTATAACTTCATTTTGGGGATAAAGGGTAGAAGAACCAGCTAGGTTAACCTAGTAGTGAATATAAATTGATTAAACTGCTGAATGAGTAGAATTGCATCCAGAATATCAGGAAGACCAGAATATAGGACCTAAAATATAAAAGAAAGATAATGGTATGGGCTAATAAATTCTCGGTAAGCCTATGAAAACTGTGTATAGAAAAAGATATTGGCAGAGGCCAATAGATTCATAGTTGGCCCGTGAAATTTATGTATAAAGGAAGATGTCAGAAAGACATGTTCATAGTAAGCCCATGAAAACTATGATTGGATACTGGCAGGAGCCAGTAGGTTTATAGTTAGCCCATGAAAACTATATCTGGATTAAGATATTGACAGAGGTCAATAGGTTTCTAGTCAGCTCGTGAAAACTAGGGTAAGAAGAAAAGATATTGGAGTCACCAATAGGTTCCTAGTCAACCCATGAAAACTAGGATAAGAGAAAGATATTGGAGTTACCAATAGGTTCTTAGTAATCCCACGAAAACTATGTAATTGGACAAGGAGCCAATAATTGTTTAACCAGTTATTATTCATCACATGAAAACTAATAGATTAATAGTAATCCTAGAACTATAATTAAGACAGATAGTCTAAAATGAATGGGGATGTGTAATCAAGAAATTGATTCATTTGTTTTGCATATTATTATATTATACTGTTTTGAATTGTTTTAACCTTTATGGATGTAGAAGCACAGTATATGGTTTTATAAAGGTTTTGAGATACTATTGAGGGGAAAACCCATTCCGTTAAGCAGCGTGGTCTCAATAGATATCTAAATGATATGAGATGGTAGATTATTATTCATACCAGGCTTTATGTCTGACTCAAAGTTTATGTTTTCCCCTTAAACTCTCGGGTACTCAATTGATTTTGAGCAGTTTGAGAGTTGAGGATTTTAGGTACCTCTTAAGAAGAACAAGCTTCCGGAGACGTGCATGAGGCATGATAGCTATTTAGAGTTCTCTTTTCTTTTGATTCCGCTGTGCTGATTGTAATGGCAAAGTTGTTATATTGCCTATATATACTATGATCATCCAAGGGGTCATCTTCATATGTCGCTCTTGGGCGTATGTTGTAATAAATATATTTTCTCTGAACGTGATTTGAGAGTTTAGGATTATGTAATGAATCAGAAATATTTTGAAATGATATGCGATTTTGTTTAAAGTTTAAATTTTTTTTCCATATTCATGTGTTTTTGTGTATCAATGAATCTAACTTCACTGTATTTGGTCGTCGAGGATTAATAACTATGGATGACTATAGCATCCGTAGCCGTTAGTTTTGGGCCTCCAAGTAGGGGGATGTAACAAATTGGTATCAGAGCATAGGTTTATGAAACTTTAAAAGAAACTTAAACCTACAAGATTTTCAAACATAATCCAATGAATTTGAAAATATGATCGGGGTTGGGTTAACGTTATAGTAATGTACTTGTATTTGATATATAAATAGATATATATATATAAGTACGTGTTCCTCTCTCTTTTTGACCGTTCTTCTATACCTTATTAAGGCTCGTATGTAGATTTACGAAAAGAAGGATATGGAAGCAGGAAACAGAAGAGGAAATCTAGGTGGAGGAAGCACCACAACCAATGGAAATGCTCGACCTAATACCAGGAGGAATCAAGGTCGACAGGCTAATGCTAATCCAAATGCTGAAGCCAATGTAGTTGCTGAAAATCCGCCAGTAGATATGGGGATGGTGTATCAGTTGTTAGACAATCTTTTGCAAGCTGGAATTACTTGTAACGTTGGAGGAGCTAATCCTGTGGCTCCAGTTAGGAATAACTATGCTATGCTAAGCAGAGACTACACCAGTTTGGGTGGAAATCCAATTGTTGGAATGGAGGATGTAGTTGAAGTTGAGAATTGGCTTTTGCACTATGAAAGGATCTGTATTGATCTAGGCTTGGATGATGGGAAAAAGGGAAGGCTAGCCCCTAGGCAGTTGCAAGGGACAGTAGTGCTTCACTGGTGGAATAGTGTGACCGCCGGGGTACCAGAAGAAGAGCTGACATGGGCTTATTTCAGGAGAAGGTTTTCGCAAAGGTTTCTATCTAAGGTTGCTAAGTCGGCATTGATGAGGAAGTTCATGGATCTAGTTCAAGGAGAAATGTCAATGATCGAGTACGCTGCTAAGTTTGATGAGCTGTCTCGATATGGATATGCTATGGTTGACACTGATGTTAGGAGGAATAAGAGGTTCACTCGTGGACTGAGACCTGAGGTTGCTAGAATGACCATGACCCATATCCGAGAACCTTGTAATGTGGTAGTGGAGATGACCCTTCACCATGAAGAGATGCTTGTTGTTTCAGCTAGAAAGAAGCCAGTTGAATCCCTAGGTCCTCGGGGAAAGAAGAGGTAGTTCTTTAAGAAGAAGGGAGCCTAGAAAGGTGATGCTGCCAAGAAGGAAACGGCTGATTTGGTATGCTATAAATGTGACAAGAAGGGTCATTATGCAAGTAAGTTTCGGCCAGGTAAGGGGAAGAAAGCTGCATATAAGAAGAATGTGAAATGCTTTAACTGTGATCAAGTGGGGCATTATAAGAACATGTGTCCAAAGCCGGTCAGGGCAGACAAGGGGAAAGTTTTTGCTGTTAGATCATCAGCTAAGCCTACAGTAGCTGATAAAGGGAAGATTGTAATGGAAGCTACATTTTGGATTCAGAGTATACCAGTTAGGATACTTTATGATACTGATTCATCACATTCATTTATATCCCAGTATTTGGTTGATAGGTTATATTTAGAACCCATATACCTTGTTACTTCCTTAAGGGTTGCGAATCTAATAGGAGGGTACGCAACTTTGGGAATGAGATGTGACTAGTTAGAACTTGATTTTTTAGGTTATAAGTTTGCATGCAATTTGTATCTTTATGATTTCGTAGATTTCGAAATCATTTTGGGTATGGATTGGTTGAGAAGGTATAAGGCCAGGATATTCTATCAAGATGGGGAGATATCTTTGAGACATCCTGATAGTTATAACCGAATTATATTCTCAGTAGAGAATTCAGACCAAAGTAGTTGTGCTTTGTTATGTGCAATGGAAGTGGGAGAAGAGCTAAGTCGGGTTCGTATAGAAAGAGAGTTTGCAGATGTGTTTGAGCTAGTCACAGGATTACCACCGAAATAAGCTATTGAGTTTCGGATAGATCTTGTGCCAAGAGCTGAACCTATAAGTAGACCACCTAGCAGGATGACACCGACAGAGATGAAGGAATTAAAGGTGCAGCTAGTGGATCTAGAAGGAAAGAATTTTATAGACCAAGTAGTTCGCCTTCGGGAGCGGCCACAATATTCATGAACAAACCATACGGGTCGTAATAATGTGTACTAACTATCGTAAGCTGAACGAAAGGACGATAAAGAAAAAGCATCCTTTGTCGAAAATTGATGATCTGTTTGATCAGTTGAGTAGAGCCAGAGTGTTTTCCCAGTTGGATATGGCGATAGGGTTCCATCAGTTGAGAGTGGCGGAGGACAGCATTCCTTTGACAACATTTCGAACTAGATATAGTTCGTATGAGTGATTAGTGATGCCATTCAGGATGACGAATGCATCTGCTTTCTTTGTGGATTTGATGAATCGAGTCTTTCGAGAGTATTTGGATAGATTCATGTTGGTGTTTATAGATGACATTTTGGTGTACTCTAAGGATGAGAGAGAGCACAAAGATCATCTTAGAATGGTGCTTGAGACCCCGAGGCATAATCGGTTAAAGACGAAGTTTTCCAAGTGTCATTTTTGGAAGAAAGAGGTTAAGTTTCTTGGTCATGTGGTTTTAGAGAAAGGATTGTCAATCGATCCAGATAAGATCGAAGCTATGAACAATTGAAAGAGACCAGAGATGATGACCGAGATCAGAAGTTTTCTTGGACTTGTTGACTACTATCGGAGATTCATCAAGGATTTCTCACGGATAACAGCGCCTTTGACTAAGCTTACCAGGAAGGAAGTGAAGTTTGTTTGGTTCGACAAATGTGAGGAAGCATTCCTTAAGTTAAAGCATTTGTTGACCAATGCTCCAGTGTTGGTAGTTCCAAATGGAAACCAATGGTTGGTAGTATACAATGATGCATGTGGGACTGGATTGGGAGCAGTGTTGATGCAGAAGGGCAAAGTCATTTCCTACGCATCTAGGCAGCTTAGATCGCACGAAGTAAGATATGCTACTCATGACTTGGAGTTGGCTGTTGTGATTTTTTCCTTAAATATTTGGAGGCATTATCACTTGGGGGAGAGATTTGAGTTGTATACTGATCATAAGTCCTTAAGATACTTATTCTCTCGGAAAGAGTTGAATATGAGACAGCAGAGGTGGCTGGAGTTTTTGGCTGCTTATGATTTTGGTATAGAGTATACTTCTGGGAAAGGAAATAAGGTAGCGGATGCTCTCAGTAGAAGACATCAGAATATGGTGTTGGCTGTGTTGGTAGAATGAAAGGATCTAGAAGCTTTGGCCAGTTATGTTGTGTAGTTAAGATCGATTGCTAGTTCTACTCAAAGTACTGCCATGATATCCTGTTTAGAAGTTCGACCAGTGTTGATCGAGAGAACTGCTTCTAAACCGAAGGAAGATCCATTATTAGCCGAGAGGATCAGAAGGCTTGAGGTTGGAGCTAAGATCAATGATTTGAAAGATTTTTGTCTTGACCACAGCTAAGATCAATGATTTGAAAGATTTTTGCCTTGACCATAGAGGATGGTTGAGAAAGAAGGGACGGTTATGTGTTCCAGATGTTGAGAGCTTGAGGAAAGAAGTCCTTAAGGAATGTCATCGATCTAAGTTTATGATTCATCCTGGAGGGACCAAGTTGTATCAAGATATGAAGAGGAGCTTCTATTGGGAATGCATGAAAAGGGATGTTTACTTAAAGGTTAGGCAGTGTGTAAACTTTCAACAAGTGAAAGCCGAACATCTGAAGCCAAGTCAGTTGCTTCAGCCTTTACAGATTCTAGTATGGAAATGGGATTCGATATCCATGGATTTTATAGAAGGGTTTCCAAGTTCAAGAAGAGGGAATGAAAGTATATGGGTCATTGTGGACAATTTGACCAAGAGTACCCACTTCATTCCAGTAAAGTCGACTAGGATGACACCTGTTTTGGCGAAGTTATTCATGAAGAACAAAGTTAGACTTCATGGAGTTCCTAGTAGCATAGTCAGCGATAGAGATGCTTTATTGATGCAGCAGAGTACCTAGTGACGAAGACAAAATCGCGACCTACGACTCTTTTCCCTCACGACTCATCATCACCACAGCTTCACGACTCATCGCTTCCCACGACTTACGACTCATCGCTTCCCACGAGTTACGACTCATCAGAGGCCACGACTTACGACTCATCGCTTCCCACGAGTTACGACTCATCAAAGGCCACGACTTACGACTCATCACTTCCCACGACTAACGACTCATCCCTCCGCGACCTAACTCCACCGCGACATAAACTCCACCTCAAATCAATTCCACGACCTAACCTTCCAGAAGCAATACTCTCGCGACCTACTTCCAATAGCGCGAGTTGATTTCAATAAGCCGCAAATTGATTTCTATAAGTCGCGAGTGATTTTTGATAGGTTGCGAGAAGATTAAATCAGAGGTCGGCTGTTCTTTAGATCGTTGAGAATCATTGGGTAAATCGTAAAGGCGAGATGCTGAGATAAGTCGCGAGATCCTTCTAACTCGCGAGATATGTTAAGTCGTGAGATAACAATGATAAGTCGGGAGATAATACTGTTAAGTCGTTTACATTTTTTGCTTCCTTATGTCGTTTGTAGTTTCGTTGTTAAGTCGTATACTATTGTATGGGCTATTAAGATGTCGTTATGTGTTGTAAATATTCTAAGTGTTAGGTCATTCAAGACCTATGAGTTGTGTTGTAAGTGTTTTGTTGTAACCCTATAAATAGGGAGTTATGTCATTTGTAAAAGGTTGTTGATTGTTGAATAAAATTCTCTTTTGTTAGCTTTGTGCTTTCAATTACAATTGGTAGTCGAGTGTATCTCCTATCTCCACCTTCGACATTCGAGTGCGCTCGAATCTTCGATTGTTGAAGCCGATTCGCGGAATCAAGTGCGCTTGATCAACGCGTGAAGAATCGCAGATCTTTGAACCCGGTATCGTGCGCGATCAATGAGTTCGAGATAGCTAGAATTCGGTATCTTCGGATCAACGAGTTCGGGCATTTCAATATACATTAAACCATCGACTGCTACTTTCAACGATCTACATCGTTTTGATTAATCCGTTGCGTCAGTTTGGTATCAGAGCTTGTTTTAGCCAATCATAGCTAAATCGATTCTTGGAGCCGAGAATTTGAAGTGTTGAAGTTGTGTTCATCGTGTTCATCATATTTTGCAACAAAGTTGGAGTTTTCGATCCATTTCATTTTGGATCAAAGTTCGAAAGGTGTTTGAAACTTGAAGTGTGAATTTGTTGAAGTGTTTGGGAAGTATTCAATCATGCCGCCAAGACGAGTTCAACGTCATCGCAATATTAATGCTTTGTACGGAAGAGAAGAGGCCGATGAAATGGAGCAACGAATTAACGAGAATTTCAATGAGAAGCTTACTGAAGGGATTGGTCGATTAGAGAGGATGATGTTGGAGATGAGTCAAAATCAGAGAAGAGTATCACCTGAATCGAGCCATGGGAGAAGTAGAGCTTCACCACATTCAAATCGAGAGAGAAGTGTCGATAGTGATCATAGAAGCGTGGATCGAGATTGTGATAGAAATGTTGATGATCGAAGTCGGGATAGAAATGTGACTGATCGAGATCAGAGGAATGTAGATCGTGATTGAAGAAATGGTGGTGGTAGAGATGTTGGTGGTCAGGATCGACATCGATATACATCGAATGGTGAAGAAGAGTATGATGGTGGTAGTGTTCATGGACGAGGACGTGGACGAGGAAGGAATCAATCGGAGTACGATCACAAGTGGGAATCGGGAATGAAAACTGAAATTCCTGAATTCAAAGGTGGTATGCAAGCTGAAGAGTTTTTGGATTGGGTGGCTAATGTTGAAGAAATTTTTGATTTCAAAGAAGTTCTAGAACATCGTAGAGTGAAGTTGGTTGCTACAAGGTTGAGGGGTAGAGCTTTGGCATGGTGGCAGCAAACCAAACTTACACGTGAACGAATGGGGAAATCAAAAGTTGAATCTTGGGAGAAGATGAAGAAATTGATGAAGGCAACGTTCTTACCTTACAATTATCAAACTCTGATGTATCAACGTTTGCAGAACTTGAGGCAGGGCACAAAGACTGTTAATGATTACGCGGATGAGTTTTACCAGCTTATTGCGAGGAATGATATTATGGAAACGGAAGAGCAGCTGACATCTAGATTCATTGGGGGATTGAGAATGCAGATTCAGGATATGGTTAATATGTTCGATCCAAGATTTGTGGCGGAAGCACATCAGAAAGCGTTGGCTTGGGAGAGGCAGGGACGACGAGGAGGTGGTGTGTTTACGAATTCCAATAATCAAGTGAAGGGTGTTAGTGGAAGTTCTAATGTTTCTAAACCTGTCAGTAAACCAGTGGTGAAGGAGGTTGAGAAGGCAAAGGTTAACAACGGTTTCAAATGTTACAATTGTCAGGAATTGGGTCATAAAAGCAATGAGTGTCCAAAGCCAAAGAAGAGAGCAATGATTGCTGAGGTTGAGGATGAGGATGAGGAGGCTGAAGATACTAATCAATTACCAGTTGAGGAGGAAGAATTGTTGTCTGGCGATGATGGTTATACGTTAATGATGAGGAGAAGTTGTTTAACACCGAAGCAAGAGGAGGAAAGTAGTTGGTTGAGGAACAATATCTTTCAATCTACCTGCACTATTCTGGGGAGAGTTTGTAAATTTGTTATTGATGCTGGGAGTTGTGATAATATTATCTCTACAGAAGCGGTGAAGAAGTTAGAGTTGAAAACCGAGAAACATCCTAAACCGTACAAGTTAGCTTGGTTGAGGAAGGGTGGTGAAGTGAAAGTTGGACGTAGAGCTTGTGTGAAGTTTTCAATTGGGAAGAAATATAAAGATGAAATTTGGTGTGATGTGGTAGATATGGATGTCTGTCATTTGTTGCTGGGGAGACCGTGGCAATATGATAGGGCAGTGCAACACGATGGGCGTACCAACAGTTACAGTTTCATGTTTGAAGGGACGAAGATTACTCTAGTTCTGAAGAAGCAACAACAGAAGGAGAGTAAGTTGGAGGAGATTGAAGAGTTGAAAACTTTATTATCTCTGAAGGAATTTGTTAAGGAGGTTGAAGAGGAGCCTGAAGTATACCTGTTGATTGGGCGTGAGAGCTGTGAGGAGGTTGAAATTCCAGAGGAAGCGAAGTCAGTATTGAAAGAATTTGAGGATGTGTTTCCAGAAGAGTTGCCTAAAGAGTTACCGCCGCTGAGAGACATTCAACATCAAATTGATCTTGTTCCGGGAGCAGTATTGCCACATAGACCGCATTACCGAATGAGTCCGAAGGAGCATGAAGAATTGAGGAGGCAGGTGGAAGAATTGCTTGAGCAGGGACGTGTGCAGGAAAGCTTGAGTCCATATGCTGTACCAGCTTTGTTGGTACCGAAGAAGGACGGAACGTGGAGGATGTGCACAGACAGTAGGGCATTGAATAAGATCACTGTGAGATACAGATTTCCTATGCCAAGGTTGGATGACTTGCTAGATCAGTTGAGTGGAGCAACTATATTTTCAAAGATTGATTTGAAAAGTGGTTATCATCAAATTCGAATCAGACCAGGGGACGAATGGAAGACAGCATTCAAGACAAGAGAAGGGTTGTATGAATGGCTGGTGATGTCGTTTGGTCTTTCGAATGCACCAAGTACGTTCATGCGAGTGATGAATCAAATTTTTAGACCTTTTATCGGGAAATTTGTGGTGGTGTATTTCGATGATATTCTAATATACAGTGGGAGTTCGGAGGAACACGTGCATCATTTTAAGGAAGTGTTGATGGTACTAAGGCAGGAACAATTTTATGCTGCGACGAAGAAATGCCTGTTCATGACGCATAGTGTTTTGTTTCTAGGGTATGTTGTGTCCGGAGAAGGTATACAGGTGGACCAGAATAAAGTTGAAGTAGTTAGAAATTGGCCACAGCCAAGGACAATTACAGAAGTGAGAAGTTTTCATGGGCTAGCATCATTCTACCGAAGATTCATTCCACACTTCAGTAGCGTGATGGCACCGGTGACTGATTGTATGAAAGGAAAACAGTTTTCATGGACAGTGGAAGCGGGAAATGCTTTTGAGAAGATCAAGGGGTTGCTAACGTCTGCATCAATTCTTGTATTACCAGATTTTCAGTTGTTGTTTGAGCTACACACTGATGCGTCGAAGGTTGGAATTGGCGGGGTGTTGAGTCGGAAGGGGCGTCCGATTGCATATTTTAGTGAAAAGTTATCAGGAGCAAAGATGAGATATAGCACATATGATGTGGAGTTTTATGCTGTTGTACAGGCTGTTAAACATTGGAGACATTATCTATTTCAGAAAGAATTTGTTCTTTACACGGATCATGAAGCGTTGAAGCATATGCAGGGACAGGACAAGATTTCAGCAAGACATGCATCGTGGATTGCCTATTTACAACAATTTACTTTTGTTGTCAAACACAAGTCAGGGGTGACGAATCGCGTAGCTGATGCATTGAGTAGGAGGAGTCATTTGTTGACAACGATGAAGGTTGAAGTGACAGGATTTGAATTATTGCCAGAATTGATTGAAGAAGATCCTTACTTTGAGAAATTTGTTGAAAAGGTAAAGGAAGGAAGTACTGATGAATTTGTGTTGGTGGATGGGTTTCTGTTTAAAGGAAATCGTTTGTGCATCCTAGACTGTAGCTTGAGAATGAAGATTGTTAAAGAACTACATGAAGAAGGCCATGTGGGTAGAGACCGTACGTTGCAGTTAATTTCTCAATCTTATTTTTGGCCGTCAATGAGGAAAGAGGTAGAGAGATTTGTGGAAAGGTGTCATATCTGTCAAGTTTCAAAAGGGACAGCGATGAATGCGGGACTATACATGCCATTACCTGTGCCTACTAAACCATGGGTTGATATTAGTATGGATTTTGTGTTGGGTTTGCCGAGAACTCAGAGGGGAAATGATTCAATATATGTTGTGGTGGACAGGTTTTCAAAAATGGCACATTTTATAGCCTGTAAGAAGACAGCAGATGCAGTTCGAGTGGCACAATTATTCTTTAAAGAGGTGTATCGATTGCATGGGTTGCCGGAGTCTATTGTTTCCGACAGGGACACCAGATTTTTAAGTCATTTTTGGCTTAGTTTGTGGAAGATGGTGGGAATGAAGCTGAATTTTAGTAGTGCTTATCATCCGCAAACAGATGGGCAGACAGAGGTGGTGAATAGATCGTTGGGAAATTTGTTACGATGTCTTGTGAAAGACAATTTGAAGAGTTGGGATTTGAAGTTGTGTCAAGCTGAATTTGCTCACAATCATGCAAATAACCGAAGTACAGGTTTCAGTCCATTTCAGATTATATATTCAAGTTTACCAAAGGGGCCGTTGGATTTGATGATGGTTACACAACCGAAGGGGACAGTTAAGCGGGCTGCTGATTTTGTTGATGGGTTGACGGAATGCCATAGAATCGTTCAGGAACGATTGGAAAAGGCAAATGAGAAGTATAAACAAATGGCGAATAAGAAACGAAGAAGTGTAGTCTTCAAAGAGGGTGATTTTGTTTATGCGGTATTGACGAAAGATCGTTTTCCAGTTGGAACTTACAATAAGTTGAAAGCACGAAAGATTGGTCCGATAGAAATTTTGAAGAAGATCAATGATAATGCATATCGGGTGAAGTTGCCAGAGCATATTCACACGGCTGACGTTTTCAACGTTAAGCATTTGATTCCGTACCATAGGAATGAACTTGTGGAGGAAGAGAAAGGTACAAATTCGAGGTCGAATTTTTGTCGACAAGGGGAGGATGATGCAGCAGAGTACCTGGTGACGAAGACAAAATCGCGACCTACGACTCTTTTCCCTCGCGACTCATCATCACCACAGCTTAACGACTCATCGCTTCCCACGACTTACGACTCATCGCTTCCCACGAGTTACGACTCATCAGAGGCCACGACTTACGACTCAGCGCTTCCCACGAGTTACGACTCATCAGAGGCCACGACTTACGACTCATCACTTCCCACGACTAACGACTCATCCCTCCGCGACCTAACTCCACCGCGACATAAACTCCACCTCAAATCAATTCCACGACCTAACCTTCCAGAAGCAATACTCTCGCGACCTACTTCCAATAGCGCGAGTTGATTTCGATAAGCCGCAAATTGATTTCTATAAGTCGCGAGTGATTTTTGATAGGTTGCGAGAAGATTAAATCAGAGGTCGGCTGTTCTTTAGATCGTTGAGAATCATTGGGTAAATCGTAAAGGCGAGATGCTGAGATAAGTCGCGAGATCCTTCTAACTCGTGAGATATGTTAAGTCATGAGATAACAATGATAAGTCGGGAGATAATACTGTTAAGTCGTTTACATTTTTTGCTTCCTTATGTCGTTTGTAGTTTCGTTGTTAAGTCGTGTACTATTGTATGGGCTGTTAAGATGTCGTTATGTGTTGTAAATATTCTAAGTGTTAGGTCATTCAAGACCTATGAGTTGTGTTGTAAGTGTTTTGTTGTAACCCTATAAATAGGGAGTTATGTCATTTGTAAAAGGTTGTTGATTGTTGAATAAAATTCTCTTTTGTTAGCTTTGTGCTTTCAATTACAATTGGTAGTCGAGTGTATCTCCTATCTCCACCTTCGACATTCGAGTGCGCTCGAATCTTCGATTGTTGAAGCCGATTCGCGGAATCAAGTGCGCTTGATCAACGCGTGAAGAATCGCAGATCTTTGAACCCGGTATCGTGCGCGATCAACGAGTTCGAGATAGCTAGAATTCGGTATCTTCGGATCAACGAGTAAGCATGTTTGACTATCATAAGGAGAAATCTCCTCCAATTCTGCGTTTGCATTGTGTGTGTGGCGGGAGGCCTTATGGTAGTTTCATTTTCCAAAAACATTGCGGATTCTTTTCCTTTGTATTCCTTTGTGCAAATAACTGTTTTTAGTTCTCACACCGGTCCCATGACTGACCTGGAGTTTATTGTTCCTTTCCTAAACTCTGGGTGCCCATAATTTTCCATACGGGTAGCCTAGAGTCAGGTTATCGGGTCATTCTGGATTCAGGATATGCTGTGGAGCTCAGTGGCGAGCTGGATGGCGAGGCGTATCACTTGTATATGATATTATTATTCCGCTGTGTATTCTGTATGAGGACAAGTTTGTATAACTGTCCATTGATGTATTGTGTGTATATTAACTCTGATGATGATGTAATGTATAAACTGATATAGTTCTTTGATTTAAAGATTATTCATTTATCTATTATATGTTGTTCCGCTGCGATATGTGAGATTCTGATATTGTTTTTGTTATTTCTTCTTTATTTCTTTCTGTCTTCTTCTACCTCTTCTTTTTAACCATAACAATTCGATTTTCCGGCATTCGATTGCTCGGTAGTTGATACAGTGGACATATTAATGTCGATTTTCGGAAGTCGAAAATCCAGAGATGTTACACGCGGAGTTGTACAAAGGACCAAATAAGCTGGCCAAGAGTAATAGGATAATTAATCATAATTTTGAATTGGTTGTTAAAATGTTTGTTTTTCCTAAAGAAATGGCATTCCTAATATACTATAAATTATGGAATGTTTGAACCCTTATATTATACCTCGAAATAGTTAGTTAAAATTGATAAGTTGGTATAGTCAAGGTTTTAATCTTAGATTTCGATCGCGTCCTATTTTGGGAGTTTTCCACACTATATCTCATACCGTACAAGATCTCGGGTGAGATGAGTGTAACTCAAGTGTACATCTCGAACTGACATCTTGGATTTTAAAGACAATCTCAGGATTATCTTGGAGTAACTTAAGCTTCTAAAATCAACATTAAAGACTTTTGTAATAATTCTTATTAACATATAAACATTTTAACATTTTAAAGACTATTGTAATAATTTTTATTGAAATATAACTTTTCTTAACATACATAATTTAAATAAAACTATAATATTAATTTTTCTTTTTTGAGGTGAGTGATAACATGACTGACTTGGTATTTGATTGAATGGATTCTATTAATTTAAATATTGTAAATAAAATATTGTTTACCTTTTCTTACTCATTAAAATATAAAGAATAAAATTAGAGGGCTGCTAAAAGGTCACCAATGTGTAATTTTATCTGCACCCACATAAGAAGTAAATGAAATATATAAATGAATAAAACATAACTTCATATGAGATCTTTTATTAAGATCTTATCTCAAATTTTGCCCGAGTTCATAATATCTTTGATTAAATGAGTGCCACATAAGATACACATAAAATTTAATGTCTCGTTTCACTAAATCTCATCTCGGTCAAGTGTAAAAATGAGATCTCGAGTGAGATCTCATGTGGGAATGGGTATAGTTATGAATTATAATAATGTTTGAAGGACTCTTATATGACTAGATTTACATCAAAAAGGTTCGCTGATATGACTATTAGGTTGTTAGATAATTAAGATAGAATAAATGAATCATCAACATAAGTGGTGATTATGTCTTTTTTTTTTGGAAAAGAAATATATATATAACACTAAAAGGGAGGAAATAACCTTCCTCCAAAGGTACACACAAGAAGGCGAAGCATATGGATGCCATATGCCTCCCATAGAGACATTTCAAAAAAGAAAAAGAAGCGAGAAACAAAAGAGCTCGAAGCTGCCAAGAAGGCCAGCCGAAAGCGAGTAAATAAATAACCAGCCTACAAAACCACTCTCCCGCCACAACCAGTAGGTGTGGGCCAGTCCACCCATCGCTCCATCAACCGAAAAAAAGACGGAGAAAACCAACAGACAGCAGCAATACCACTCCGAATAGAGACGACGGATCCACTAATCTGCCCATTGGAATGACCATAATAAAGCCTCCAACAACAGAGAAAGATCGACTGCTGATAGATCTGACGAGAACCTCAACTAGGAACAAGAAATGATAACAGAGAACACTAGCAGCACCAGCAAAGACGAGAACTCGGTCCAAGCAGACAGCAGACAAACCTGAAACTAAAAACAAGACGCGCAATTAAAGTAAAAAAAGGGGGGGAACGGGTGGGGGAAGTCACCAACCGAGAGCAGATGCCTATCCTACACCCAATCTGGCGGTAGTAGGAGCACGGGAAATAGACAGGAGGCCCACAAGTCGCTCGGAACGGTGGCTCAGTGGGCCCCTGAATGGTCTACCCCGGAAAGCCAGGAATACATCATTCCTCACACGATGGATTATGGACGGCGGGTCCATAGAGCTGCTCTCGAAAGTAGCCTTATTCCGCGCACACCAAACGTGCCAGCAAATCAGACTAGGAATCAAACGGAAAATGATAGCACGGAGCGATTTCCCTGAATTCCCGGCCCACCAGGAATTCAGCTTCGCAGAAAGAGAACTCGCAATGCTTCTAATACCGACGAGATTTCCGAAGTAGTTCCAGCACGCACTGGCCGAGAAACCACCGAAAAACAAATGGTTCAAAGATTCAATATCACCGTTTCCGCAGCATCTACATCGGGAAACAGTTGGGATACCGATCTTTTGAAAACTCTCGTCCAGTGGCAACCCATCATGTAGCAACCGCCACATAAATAGAGAGACCTTTGGGGGAATGCGTGTATCCCAAATAAAAGAAAATTCAGGACGAATGGAGGAAGGAGATCTGATGGAGGACCAGGCTTTCAGGATCGAAAAGGACGATCCATCCCATCCTGCCAAACCGCCATGAGAATCGGAGAAAAGTTTCACAGACTGCATGTGCTTCCAGGTCTCGCTAGCGTAGGAAGGAGTGCCCGAAAAATTCGCACCCATGAGTCTGTGGTACTTAGCTCGGAGGAAAGAAGCCCATAAAGAGTTGTTGGCGCCAAACCGGGACCACAACTTACAAGCAAAGGTCGCGCAAAGGTCGGATGGCTTGCGAATACCCAACCCACCTTCATTTTTGGGACGACAAATCGCGTCCCAAGACACCCAGTGGTGGCGACGACCGTTGTCCTTGTTTCCCCAGAAGAAGGACGAAGCCAGAGACCGATAAGAACGAAAGAAAGAGGAGGTAGGGGTCATAGTCGCAAAAATATGAGAACCCATCGAATCAAGAACTGACTTGATAAGAACTAGTCTACCCGCCTGAGAGAGAATGGCAGAGTTCCAGCGAAGAATCTTCCCTCTAACTTTGTCGGTCAAAGGGTCGAAGAGAGCGTTAAGTTTTCTACCCCGGTACAAAGAAATGCCTAGGTAAGGTAGGGGAAGAGAAGCTTCCTTGAAACCGGATATAGTCTCAATCCAAGAAGCGCGAGATGGAGACATGTCCTTCGAGTGAACAAAACAGCATTTGGAAGAGTTAACGAGCTGGCCCGAAGACCTTTCATATTGATGGATGAATCGAAGAAGTCGCCGAACAGAGGAACGACTGCCATTGGAGAAAATGACAATGTCGTCCGCAAAGGATAAAGAAGAAATAAGGGGGCAACCCCTTGGAATGCCAAAACGCTGGATTTGACCGTAGATAGTTAAGGATTGAAGCCCACGAATAAAAGCCTCTGCCGCAATCACAAAAAGCGAAGGTGATAGAGGGTCACCTTGACGTAAGCCCCTCCCGGCTTTGAAATAGCCATGGGCCGATCCGTTAATGAGGACAGAGAACCAGCAGTTGGAGACAAGCCTCCACATCAAGTCTAACAGGGCCTCCGGAAAACCGAAGGTCCTTAATACCTTGATGATGAAGAACCAGGACATACGGTCGTAGGCCTTAGCCATGTCCAGTTTGAAGACAACATTTGATCCCCAAACTTTCCGATCAATTTGGGAGATCAGTTCTTGGGCTAGAAGGACGTTATCAGAGATCAGACGCCCCTTGACAAACCCTGCTTGAGATGGAGAAATGATACGCTCGAGAAATGGAGCCAACCGGGAGGCCAGAATTTTGGAAATGACCTTGTTGGAGAAATTGCAAAGACTTATAGGACGGAAATCCGAGCAAGCCTTAGGATTTTCGCATTTAGGAATAAGAATCAGATTGGTGGAAGTCCAACCTCTAGGAAGATTTCCACCAGAGAAGAAGGATTGAATGGCAAGACACAAATCAGCCTGGATGATTGGCCAAGAGCACCTATAAAAATCACCATTAAAACCATCAGGGCCACTGGCACTATCCTTGCTGAGAGCAAAAACACAGGCACAGATCTCCTCTGTGGAAGGAAGATCCGCAATAATGTCACCTTCCGAGGGAAGGATGATCGGAGGAATAAAAGCTAATAGAGCCGGATCTGAAAATGAGACAGAAGGAGATTCCAAGAAGGATTGAAAATGAGATAGGATGATATCTTTGACTTCCTCTGGCGACGAAGTCGTAGACAGATCTGGCCTCATAATCTGTCGAATCGAAAGAAGTTTATTCTTCTTGCGAATAGACGAGTGGAAGAATTTGGAGTTAGCATCACCCTCGACTACCCACTTGACCCTCGCCTTTTGACGGAGGTAGTCATTTTCGACACGCAGCTCCGAAGAGAAAGAAATTTGGGCAAGGGCCCATGCCTCCTTGTTGGCAGCGGTCGGGTCCTCGTCTAACAAGGATTCGGCTAAGATAAGCGACTCTTCGGCCGAACGGACGCGATCGAAAATGTTCTTGAAAGTTTGAACGTTCCAAACCTTAAGGCAAGCCTTAAGACGCGAAAGCTTTCTCCCGAAAGCAGCACAGGGGGAGCCAGAAATAGGATTGCTCCAGGATTCAGAAACCACCTGTTGGAAAGAGTGATGAGATTTCCACATGCTTTGGAACCGGAAGGAGGTGGGCCTTGAGAGCGACAGAGGAGAGCAACGAACAATCAGAGGGGCATGATCCGAGAAGGACCGATGGAGGTGGGCGATAGAGAAGGAGAAAGGAAGGCGAAACCATTCCTCCGACCCGAACACACGGTCAAGTCTAGAGAGAATGCGATTTGGGCCGTCCTGGTTGTTAGACCATGTGAACGCCGAGCCGACATAGGGGAGCTCGGAGAGGCCAGAGGAGGCTATGAAGGAGTTGAAATCCGCCATTGCCCCTCTGTTGATGGCCGCACCTCCCCGTTTTTCCGCATGGCAAGCGACGATATTGAAGTCGCCACCAAGAACAGAAGAGCCACCACCTAGTCATTGGTCGAGCTAGATTCATTAGAGCCAGAATTATGAACTAGCGACGGGAGAGATAAATCTAATAGTGTAACTTGCCTAAATGTTATAAGTCTACAACATTTCGCATGGGCTTGCATACAATTCAATAAATGTTGTCTAGTGTTAAGTGGGTACTTACTAGGAGTATATTTGGTCTGCAGATATTCATAAACCCACCACCTAGATTTGTTTACTTTTCGAATAGTAAAATTAGCCATTTAAGGCTATACAAAGTTGTAGTTTAATTCCTACTTTATACTATTAGGATATTAATTATCCTTCAAAACTATGGACGGCTTTGTTGCCCTATTTTGTAGCGATTCATGCAAAAATCAATCTGTCTGAAATCAAGGTTTATAGTTATCCGCCTAGAATTACAATTGAATGTTATTAATGTGATAATATATGAAATGAACACCTAAATTACTAGAAAGGTCAAACCCTATGGATCATCCTTGTTGTAGTGTTATGTTGATGTATATCCTTTTGCATTGTTATGTTACTTAAAACATATATTATGATATATTGTATCATATGCATAAACATTTTGATTGTAGGAGAAATGCAAGCTCTAATATGATTTTCTATTTATCATAATTATGTTTATACATCCATATAATTTTATAATCGAAAACTCCAATACTAAATCGGTACCATGTTTAAAGCTTATTAGCATTACCTATATGTTAACTATATTATTTCCCTTATACCAACTGATGTTTGAGTTGTGGTTATTTTCTCTTTTCTTATAGCTATTGGTCATTCACATAGGTTGAGAGTGCAGGTTTCAGTTAGAATTGTGTAGTTAAAGTGTATAGCGATTCCATAACAGCGAAGTGCAAAAAAAACTGTAACGAAGAATGGCAAATATTAAAGGTGCAAAAAAAATTATATTTGAGGCAAAATCCAATTGTCAAATCAATTTATTATTAGTCTCATACCATTGGTATAAGAAAAAAACACTTTTTATTATATATAACAAAACCTAACAATGCCTTGATCCATACATTTCATACCTCGAGTCAAAAATAGTGATTTAGCTGTGCACTTAGCCCTTGAACTTGGAAACATGCCCAACTTTTTTCACTAAGTTTAAAAGTGAATTGTATGAACCAATTTTTTTTCTACTTAAATAACTAAAGAAAGTGCTAAGAAGCTAATATGTAGTGAGCTTAACGTTAAATAATGGAGCTTTAAGAAAATCCACAATTTGTGCATTTTAATTTGTAAAAGTATAGCAGTCGAAATGCGCTTTATCTCTGATTTACCTAGAATTTGGTGAAGCTTTTCTGCACAAGATTAGATACATTTTAGGGACTTTTGCTGGCATACATTGTTATATATTTATTTATTATTTTGTTACTATAGCTCACTGATTGGAGCAATGTATATATGTATATGTATTCTGTTTAAAACTTGTGTATACTTAGATGCAATGGACATACATCTATCTATGTTTATTGTACTAATGTTGAAACATTTATGTAGAGTATATTTTTCCAAACTATGCAACTATTGTGTTTCATATGGTATTACAGTGTGTTGTTTTTTATTTGTTACCCCGAAAGTTTTATGCTAATACTCTTTAACGAGATCTAAACCCATGCACTCAAAAGCAAATCAATATTAATCTAAAGGGATAATAGACAATAGTGATTAAAATGACACTCTATACTTTTTGATAGTGAAATCCCTCTAGTAGTATAATGATTTGTTAGAGCTATGATCATCGTAATGATCCGTAATTTTTAACATTTCGAATGAGATTATTTAAATATTTAATTTTGATACGAAGGCGATAAATAAAAAAATCAATTTTTAATAAAAACGACTTGATTTTTATTTTTATTTATAGATTTTCTTCCATAATCTTTAATTTGAAAAATATTTAAATTATCATTTGATGTATTTTGCAGTAAATGTTGGTATTTTTGAAATTTCACAGAATAAGATAATCGATATATAGTATTGTTGTTTTGGGATCGTATCAAATTTTGTGCATGATCGTATTTTTGTTTTTGTCGTTCGCGGTTCATACGTGAACGAAATTCTGTGCAGCGACGCGATGGAAATTGTAAAATAAACAATGCTGCATGCCAAGGCTATTCTTCACTCTTGACCCTTTTCCCCTTCCTCTTTTATTTTTTCAATCCCCTGTAACATAAATTGAAACTATCCTTCTTCAAAAAACCAAATCAAATAATTTACTCAACTAAAAAAATATGAAATTTGTTGATTTTATCTGTTGAACTCGTATTAGTATAAGCTTCAAATCCATATAAAGCTTAGGGAGTGTAGCATTAGTTTGTTTAGATCAATGTTAGTGACCAAAATTATGGTTTTGGTTTTTCATCGATTGAGGGCAAAATAGGCAATGGAGTTGGTTCATTGGTTTTCTCATGGCAAGGCAAAGGGATGGGTGGAAAATTGAAGGAGTGCGGTTGGGATTTGGGACATGCGACTTCACACTATAGTGGAGGCAAGAGGCTACAGGTTGTGTTTTCAGGAAGAGGGGTCGATCTTGCTATCGAGGGGTTCATCGTGTCGAGATCGCGAAGAAAGACGCAACGGTGAAGAACGTTTGTCGAACGGTGGAGTGGAGCTCCGTATCACTGTGAAGTCGTGCACGGGATTGGGTGTATCAGCATAGATCAAAGTGGAATGCTTAAGCGTCAACTGGAATTTTGGTGTGTTGTCTCACCTTTGGATGAATATTATATGATATATAGTAGATATATATTGTTTTCATGTTTGAATGATTTATTGGTTTGGTTAAATTTCCGCTTTGAAAAGTGAATGGCATATAAAATGAAATACAGGGAATTTTGTAGAGAAATCTGAATTTCTCACCATTGTTGATTTTAAATTTCAGTTATATACTTATGTTATAAATTATTGAAGATTAAAGTTTGGTAGTTGGCCATATTAGATATGATATTGATATATGTTAAAATTGAACCTTTTTATTTATAAAGGTAGTAGCAGCAGCATTGGTTAAGTGCATGGTAGCTATTGGTCTAATTTTAGTATTTGGAAATAATATCTTCTCTATTTTTCTACAACTGTTTTAAAAGTATTTCAAGAAGTATTTATTTTACAGAAAAGTTAATATAATAATGGATGTTTATTTTAAAGGAAAATAAAGGGGAATTTATCTTTATAATAAAGCGATTTTGTTTGTAAAAGAAGATAGAAATATTTTAGAATAAACATTTATGAACTGTTGTTTTATACAAATTGTTGTATAAAAGTATAGATTTATAAATGGTATTTTATAAATAAAAGAATAGATTTATAAATGGTATTTTATAAATAATAAAAGGATAGGTTTATAAATGATATTTTAGAAAAGGAAAATTAATATCATTTTGATAAATTTGAATAATAAATCACATTTGTGAATTTATGGTGATATATGCAATGATCGTTTATGGAAAGTATATGAGATTTATATTTAAAGATTTATAAAAAGGAGTTTTATAATTATATTTGAAGATTTATAAAAGGAGATATGTTTGGAGATTTATAAAAAGGAATTTTATAAAAGAAAATGAGATTGAATTTCTATAAATGATCATTTTAAAATTATGGTGGTATGGAAAGTATGATTTTCATACTTTACACCAAATTCTAAGGTATTGAAACTCGCCTCTATCTTGAGAATTAACATTTTTTGTCGAGGCAAAGTTAGTTTTCTAACCTGTCCAATTTAATTATTAATCAAGGGGTAG
Source organism: Allium fistulosum (assembly GCA_030737815.1). Classification (NCBI taxonomy): domain Eukaryota; kingdom Viridiplantae; phylum Streptophyta; class Magnoliopsida; order Asparagales; family Amaryllidaceae; genus Allium; species Allium fistulosum. The sequence continues at coordinate 933,409,719 of CM060901.1, read as the reverse complement.
TATTGTTTGAAATCAGAAAGTGGTAGTAAGTATATTTGGTCTAATTTCCATACGATCCATCTACTTACATTAAAAGGAAAATGTTTTGGGCTTATTGTTATCAATGTTTTAAATGGCATTTATTTTTAACCCGAATAAGTATGATTTTTGGACATGCAATCTTTATTAAGATTATTGAATATACTTATACCGTTGAGATAAGTAAATGGGTACATTTTGTAAGTATTGGATATGAAGTGTTTTGTAAATATACTTATACTGTTCATATAAGTATATGGAGATGTTTTCTAAGTATTGAAAGTGAAATGTTTTATGAGTACACTTATATAATTGAGATAAGCATATCAATATTTTTCAAGTTTCGAAAATCATAGAGAGGTTTTGTGAATATATCTTTTGTAAAAAATATATTAATATAAGAATTTACAAAGTGGGTTTAATTAATAAAATGACTAACTAAAAATGCTTAGTGGTTGCTTATGTGTTTAACCATGCTTGGTTGAATTTCTGATTTGATTGTTTGTTTATTTGATAGTTAAATAACTGACTATCAAATCTTGACTAGTTTAAAACTATCGTTGTCGATTCGGAGAGACCAAGATTAGATATATTATCCGAAAACCACTTCGAACCGGCATAAGCGTTCAAATTGGAGACATCTTGAAGATGATCAAAGATGGAGTTCTATGAAGTGTAAGGGTTACTTGCTACTAATCCTGAGGATGTAATAGAAGTAGTGTCTTCGGTTTGTTCAGTCCTAGAACAACTTGTATGGATAAATATCGGTATTGCTTATCGCTTGTAAGGCAGTGTTAGCATTCCAAGTGGGATTTCTAATAAGGTAAAATTTAAACTCAAACCTCACAACCCGAGAATGGCTAAAACATGGTAGATGCAGCAGGGCTAAGTGGGTTGCTCCCATTAGGGTATGATCATCGGTTTACCTAGATTGATATTTACATATTTTGTATGCATGTGGCCACGGAAAATTTTACTATGTGGGCAACCGGGGTGGTGATCATATTCGATACTATCCAGGAAGGGGTAGGCCGGTTCTATATTGGTAGAGGGGCAAATGTTTTGCAGTCTTGGTACATTTTATCTAGAGGTGTACTGTATGAAAAGTAGTCCCTTACATTGCTATTGTATGAAATTCATTCTGTAACGTTTCTGAATTTTCGACTTTCGAAAATCGACATTAATACGTCCACTGTATCAACTGCCGAGCAATCGAATGCCGGAAAACCGAATTGTTATGGTTAAAAAGAAGAGGTAGAAGAAGACAGAAAGAAAGAAAGAAGAAACAACAGAAACAATATCAGAATCTCACATATCGCAGCGGAACAACATATAATAGATAAATGAATAATCTTTAAATCAAAGAACTATATCAGTTTATACATTACATCATCATCAGAGTTTACAACAACAATATACAACACAACTAGTCAATTATATGAACTTGTCCTTACAAATGAATTTTTTTATTTTACAGTGGAAAAGATAATATCATATACAAATGCTACGTCTCGCCATCTGGCTCGCCACTAGAGCTCCACAGCATCTCCTGAATACAGAATGACCTGATAACCTGACTCTAGGCTGCCCGCGTGGAAAATTATGGGCACCCAGAGTTTAGAAAAGGAACAATAAACTCCAGGTCAGTCATGGGACTGGTGTGAGAACTTAAAACAGTTTATCTTTAAAACAACAACAAAAGGATTTTAAACATTTAAATCCGCAATGCTTTTGGAAAATGAAACTACCATAAGACCTCTCACCACACACACAATGCAATCGCAGACTTGGAGGAGATTTCTTCTTATGATAGTCAAATATGCTTACTACGCAAAAGAAAACTCTTTTGATATTATTACTAGTGCATAGTGTGAAAATCCCTTTGAAAATACAATATTAATCTTAGCCAGCATAGGTATCATTATATTATGCCTGCTATAGCTGTCGCCTGAGGAGACAGGTTATACAAATTGCAATCGTAAAGGGCTCGTATTGTTTCTTTGGATTTTCCAACGAATGGTCAGGCTAAGGAACTTCCTACTGCCAATGGGTACGCCTCTGCGGGACGTCCCGAGAGTCAACCTGCTCTCTGCCAACACAAGGCCGGGTTACCTCTTACACTAGGTAACTACTACAAGAATATGCCACCCCTCGGTCCTTTGGGACCTTTATCCGAGGCGCCTCAACAAAACAACAATCACACAGTAAATGAGATTGAAGTATCCACATAGGTTAAATACCAGGGCTCCATACCTGATACCACCCTTTTCTAGAAGGAAATGACATACCCTAAACGGAGCGACCCTCATAACCTTGCCGCATCATTCCTGTTTCGACCATTTCCGGGTTGTGAGGTCCGAAGAGGTCACGTCCACAAAGCTATGCTTTTTCACAAAGCCACGCTTTGATCAACAAATGATCAATAAATAATCATCACACAGCAACACTCAGCATGCCACACTACCAAATTGGGAGTATATTACTGATAACCTTCAACTACATAACCTCTGAGCTCGTACGTCTCAGAGAAGGGTGTTAAGCTAAGAGAATAAATTCTCCGCCACCAACAGAAATGTATTTGAAAGAAATCGGCTTTATATTTCAAAATGTAATGTCAGACATGTAACCATACAAGTCTGTTCTGGGTTCGAACAGAACCGAAGACACTTCCGAAGAAGCCCTTGCAATCCGGGTATTCACAATCCCGATCGAACTTCCCATCACAAAGGAAATCTCTATACTGTAGCTAACGGTGTAGAGACAATCGATAGGTCATCCTATCGTTTCACAAATACTCGGTCTTCACCACCGGTCTTCAATGCGATCCATATCGTCGTATCACTTATTCGGAATGGGTTATATGACACAAAGGTTCTTTCCCGGCTAAACCGAATGGATATAGGGATTTCAATTAAGTCACTACTTATTAACCAAATCCTTTCCTTTAAATGGTTTTAAACAAATTACCATTTTAAATCTTTAAACAAAAAGATTTACTTCACAAAGTTCACCCAATTTCACAAAGATTCATTCACAGATTTCCAAATCAATTTCATTTCAATTGGATTAACCCATTAAATCTTTAAATCAAGATTTAACTTATAGCTTTCAAAACTATTCACAATTCAAGTCTTTTATAATATAAAAGATACACTTTTTAAAATCTTCTTTAATTTCAAAATAAAGCTTAATCATCTTCACAAAGGTTAATTTATAGTTTTTTCCAAACTATTCACAATTTCATTTCAAGTTGAAATGTTTTGACACAAATTGGAAATCTTTTCACTTTATGAAAGCTATTATTATTTGAAAACAGATAGTTTTCGTTTTGGGAAAAACTGGTTACAATTACACAGGTTAAAGCCATCCAAGTATAAAACTTGAATTTAAATTTAAATTTCCAAAACCATATTTTTAAATGGTTAAAAACCCGTATAAGCACCTTTTATACTTGTGAAATCTTTTAGACCAAAATTCCCAAATTATTGAATTCAATTTCAAGTATTGAATTCAAAATTTAAATCAAATGATTTAAATTCCAATTTTATTAAGTTATTTAAAATAACTCTTATTTTTGAAACTCATTTTCAAAAACTTTCAATTTCAATTCCAAAACTAATTTGGATTCAAAAAATTCAATCTTTAGAATTGTCAAAAATCTGTGACTAAACCGATTTCCACGTGAAATCCACATTTGTGTGTGTATTGTGTAGTCCAAGGGTTTAACATAACAGTGCCATAACATTCAACCATCACAGATCAAATATAACAATATAATTGATAAGCGGTATAAACTATAACGCTTATCTTTAATTCACAGATCACAGATATATATATATATATATCACAGATAAACAAATTACGGATCACACACAGAACAGGATATATCACAAAGCATCACATATCCTTATAAATTTCCAATGAATTTACAAAATCACATACCGAGCATCCGAGTACCAGAAATACAGATTGTTGAGGTGAAAGAAAGAAAAGAGAGAACAAAATCTCACATCGTGACAAGTAATATATAATATATAATAGATTTTCATAAAAGAAAACTATAATATACACACATCAACTAGACTAAACTAACCGTTCATCGGCTTGAACAGTTATAACAATCCGTCTTAACAAATGCTGATAAATACAAAACAACAAATGCAACGGAAATAAAATATATGTGAAAACGTCTTGAAGGCATCCAGCTCATCTCTTGAAGCTCCAAGGCACCCATAACTAAATGCCTTCAAGACGTTTTCACATATATTTTATTTCCGTTGCATTTGCTGTTTTGTATTTATCAGCATTTGTTAAGACGGATTGTTATAACTGTTCAAGCCGATGAACGGTTAGTTTAGTCTAGTTGATGTGTGTATATTATAGTTTTCTTTTATGAAAATCTATTATATATTATATATTACTTGTCACGATGTGAGATTTTGTTCTCTCTTTTCTTTCTTTCACCTCAACAATCTGTATTTCTGGTACTCGGATGCTCGGTATGTGATTTTGTAAATTCATTGGAAATTTATAAGGATATGTGATGCTTTGTGATATATCATGTTCTGTGTGTGATCCGTAATTTGTTTATCTGTGATATATATATATATATATATATATATATATATATATATATATATATATATATCTGTGATTTGTGAATTAAAGATAAGTGTTATAGTTTATACCGCTTATCAATTATATTGTTATATTTGATCTGTGATGGTTGAATGTTATGGCACTGTTATGTTAAACCCTTGGACTACACAATACACACACAAATGTGGATTTCACGTGGAAATCGGTTAAGTCACAGATTTTTGACAATTCTAAAGATTGAATTTTTTGAATCCAAATTAGTTTTGGAATTGAAATTGAAAGTTTTTGAAAATGAGTTTCAAAAATAAGAGTTATTTTAAATAACTTAATAAAATTGGAATTTAAATCATTTGATTTAAATTTTGAATTCAATACTTGAAATTGAATTCAATAATTTGGGAATTTTGGTCTAAAAGATTTCACAAGTATAAAAGGTGCTTATACGGGTTTTTAACCATTTAAAAATATGGTTTTGGAAATTTAAATTTAAATTCAAGTTTTATACTTGGATGGCTTTAACCTGTGTAATTGTAACCAGTTTTTCCCAAAACGAAAACTATCTGTTTTCAAATAATAATAGCTTTCATAAAGTGAAAAGATTTCCAATTTGTGTCAAAACATTTCAAGTTGAAATGAAATTGTGAATAGTTTGGAAAAACTATAAATTAACCTTTGTGAAAAAGATTAAGCTTTATTTTGAAATCAAAGAAGATTTTAAAAAGTGTATCTTTTATATTATAAAAGACTTGAATTGTGAATAGTTTTGAAAGCTATAAGCTAATAGTTGTAGTGTTTTATTTCGAATAAAATTAAATGTGCGTTTAATTTTACTCAAAATTATCACTAGCTCCAAACAACTCCAAACTAGCTCCATTGCATAGTGCTCGTCGAAATGAACCCGACGCAATTTGTTTCGTCAGTTTTCGACCTCGTATGAAGATGTTATAACATTTTAAACATTGTACGAATTTAATATATATTAATTTACAAAAATCTTTTTAACTTTTAACCTAGATTCAAATCTGGCCGCACGATTTCGCATTCCCAGATCTAGGCCGCACACGTGATACTCTTCTTCCCCAGTGAAAAACGCGAACGAAACCCATATTAGCCGCCATTTGCTTTGAATTTTCGCGACCCACTCCTCCACTTCGACGATGATCAAACACCACCATCTCGAAGACCATCGTGGCGCGCGTCCATCGCCAGAAAATGTTGAAGCTCGGTCGCCTAGAGGCCTGGAAATTCGTGCCCGAACGCGTGGCTTTGATCGCCAATTGCCGATGATCCACCTCTTCGTTTTCGATCATAACCGTTGAAGTTAAAGATCTCGATACCCTCTACAACTTTGTAGTTGAACACTTTTCGTAATTGCTTACGGATTTAGAGATTTGGAAGAGATAAGAATTGAATGTTTATGGCCATTGAATTATTTGGTGGCGGCTAAACCTAGAGAATTAGGGTTTGTGAAAAATGAAAAGGTCTAGGGGCTTTTATAGAAAATTCTCAAAACACTATTCACTCGAAATTTTCCGAACTCCAAATGAAGCGTGTCAACTGACGTTTCTAGGATTTTACCCATGTTCCGAACACAATGGAATATGTTTCGCGAGCTAATTCGCTCATATGTGCGAGTTACGGAAATAAACGGTCAAATTAAAATTAAATCGATTAAAACGATTTCGATGCGTTTTGGCTCGCCCCGGACAAACCTTAAGTCCGATTGACATGAAATTTGAAATCTTACAATAATTTAACATTACAGATCCGATGAAACTAGTTTCGTCGAAATCCAAGACTGTTTGAAAAATGACTATTTTCACTAGTCAATTAAATATTAAAATATTCAATTTTCACAAATTTACTTTTAATTCGATTTTAAAAGTTTACAAACATCATTCTAACTCCAATATGATTTAATATAACTTTATAAATAATTTTTACACACATTTAATTCAGATTTCAATTATTTACACAATTTCAAATATTAAATTATTGATTTAATTAAACAATTAAATTACTATATTCGAATTAAAATTCATTCGGCTTATAAATCTCACTTGTTAATATTTAAAATCAATTAAATATCTGAATTTCAAATGACAGAAATTCTGGGTCGTTACACATTCTCCAATAAGTGCCTTAAGGATTTAGTTGTGCTCAACTATGCTGGAACGTGAGATGCAAGTGTTTCAGCTATGCTATAAATTTATTTTAAATCCTAGACATTATTATAATATCATTGGATTTTCTATTTTAAATGGTTTGGCTATCGTAAGGTAAAAACTCATTCATGTTTATGTGCGACATGGTCTTATGAGATATCTTTATTTTAAAAGGTTTTATTTGATCTGTGTTTCTCACACTGGTTTACCAGACTGATTCCGGTGTTATTTTCTTATAATACTCAGATCGGCCCAAACATATTTCTAGATTTAGTTATGGGTGCCTTGGAGCTTCAAGAGATGAGCTGGATGCCTTCAAGACGTTTTCACATATATTTTATTTCCGTTGCATTTGCTGTTTTGTATTTATCAACATTTGTTAAGACGGATTGTTATAACTGTTCAAGCCGATGAACGTTTAGTTTAGTCTAGTTGATGTGTGTATATTATAGTTTTCTTTTATGAAAATCTATTATATATTATATATTACTTGTCACGATGTGAGATTTTGTTCTCTCTTTTCTTTCTTTCACCTCAACAATCTGTATTTCTGGTACTTGGATGCTCGGTATGTGAATACCGTGGATGTATTAGTGTTGACTTTTGAGGGTTTAAAATGCAGGTTGTTACAATCATTGCCATCTCATTTTCGATGATTCAATCCACACTCATAGTTGTATATGATCAGTTTCTTATCTACGATCGACGGTACACATGAATCCTAAGACTTTATTATATGCATTATAATATGTAAAATTAAAATTCACATATATTTATATCATCATAAACAAACCAAATTATTTACTATTATTTTGCAAAGTATATTGGTGTGCGTAGTTAGACAATTTTGAATGGAAAAACCAACACAGCAATCTTAAGGGAACACGTATTCCTAACATATTTAATCTCAAAATCCACATAATGTAGTCAGTAATTTTAGTACGATAGGTAGATGAGAATAAAATTAATCAAAAACTTAATAATGTTTTACTAACTTTCAGAAATAATGTTTTCTAATAAAAAAAATTATGCATGAGAAGTACAATTTTTTCTTTTGCTAATAAATAAAAAAAAAATCAATGCATGAGAAGTAAAAATATATTTTATCTTTTCTTGAAAAAAAAAGCGTGTTAAAAAAGATTTAATAAGGCACATAAAAACATTATCATCTTTAGAACTAATTAAGCTTATCGGTGGATACCTTAAAATCTAAGATCCATCTATATCATGTCCAAAAGATAAATATCAAGAATAAAGAAAACAGATGCGTATATGAAGATCCACGTGCGAAAATTATTTGTTTGATTTTTTATCAAGAAAACAGTTCTTATTATATGTATTTTAGTATAACAAATGATATGTTTTTATTGTGTTATCAAGATAGTTGTTTACATTATATATATACAAATGCAATTTCATTGGTCAAAACTAATTTTTATCATCTTATTCTTTTCTTTTTTGTATTTTTGTAACTTTTTAGACTGAAATAGTTTTATTTATTTATTAAATTTGGTAAATTTGCATGCCTGGTGGATTGAACTCAAGGCCACTAGCGATAATTGTACTTAAATGTCTTACCACTTGCGATATTACCACTATGACAATGGTAACTAGTAATGGTTGCATATGAATTCTTTACATATGAGTAATATTTGATATTCGGGGGATACAAATTACCACTCATTCCATTATCTGCGGATACGAATATTCGATATTCAAAATTAATTTCGGATGTGGATATGACACTCTCCACATCCAGATCAATCCTCAAGGGTAGTTTTTCAATTATTACTTCTTCATCCACAAAGCATTTAGCTGAATAAGCTGCTGTAAAATGACGAAGGTCCGTTTGTAGGCCTCACAAGTACCCAATATTTACTTTGGATTAACATAATTGTTCTATCAAATTCTGTATTTTTGCCGCATAAATTTTGTTTATATTATGAATGCATTACACGAAGTATAGTGAAAAACCTTCGAATAAACTCTAATATACCTGAAATTAATGGGTTGACAAAAGTATAGATAAGTGCAGGTAGCAATCTAACAATAGAATATCAAAATTGTATGCGGTGTAATTTTAAATATATATTTGAAGAAACGTTACGTGATAAATATTGATCGTTGAATCCCATTGTACTGAAGTTTGGAATTAAAATCAAAGGACATTTCAATAATTGGGATCCATTATGTCACTAGTAGTGCCACCTACTCGTATTGCACTAGAATTTCCCATCAAAGACCATAGTAACATGATCCTTTAAGTTTATTTTTAACTTTGTTTTGTAAACGTTCCCTTATTTTATTGGTTGCGTAAGAAATCTACTGTTTCACATACAACCATATGTTTAGCTGATACAATATTTATTTTTCGTAGCTTTAACAGTGTGGAAATGCATTTTGAATTATTAAGAAAATTCATCTTCTTCGAAATTTGAACTTCTCTTGAACAAAATTTGAATATGCCCATATCTTTTTGAAGGAAAATTTGGCAAGGATTCAGGATTCATCATCAAACCGACCGTTAAGGAGGTATGCTTACTGTCACTGGCCAAAATCAGATACTGAAGCCCAAAAAACCTAGAACCCGCACTCTACTGTTTCTTTGTGTGCTCTCTTTTTGCTACTTCCGAAGAAAATTTCTCAAAATTTTATGGATCTTGACTGCTACTTCGGAAGAAAATTCCTTAAAATTTTATGGATATAGACTAAATTAGTTTTGCATCATTTCAAATGGAATCGCCAACGGAGAAAAATCCTTCGGTCCAGACTTAGTTAATTTGACATCATCTCAAATCGGCAAACCTTATCCAGTCTACCTCAATTATCCAAGTTCCATCATTCATCTCTCTAACTTCCTCCGCCGCCGTCTGCATTCATCAGCAAAATTGCAATCTTCCTCAAACCTGAAGTTCTCCGGCTCGCTCTTTGTTTACAATCGTTTTGTTGTCTCCTAAAGAAAAGGCACCGCCTTCAATCTATTATTTATATTTTATTTATTATGTTGAGGTTTCAATTTCTGAACTGATTTGTACTTTGGTTGCTATTAAATTATTATCTGCGGCAAGCAGAGATTTGTTACATCCGAAACAGTGGTAGAGAAAAATGAATGAAAAAAATGGATTTGATTTTGTAAATATTTCTTTGCGCTCTTTGTTTCTTTATATATATTTTTTTCTTTGAATTATTAAGTTGATGGTTTAGCCTGTAAGACCAACGATCGCTAGCTTTTCTAAAGTATAAGATATATAAAATTACAATTTCTTAAATTGTAATTTTATTTAATATTTCTGGAAACACAAAAGATATAAAAACATTAAAGTGAAATGTGCATTTAATATTTATTAAAATAAACGTAATATGGTTCTCGGTAACTTTGATATCTCGTCTCATTTTGATACATTTTTCCATTGCAACAACAGTTCATTCCAAAACCAGAAGACAAAAAAAATTGTGAAAAATTTTGGTTTGCAGAAGAAAAAAAACATGATTTGGTGAGAATTAGATTTAATAGACACTAAACAAAATAAGGGCTGATCTAATATTTATAAGTGTGCAAGAAGAAATAAATGGAATTTAAAATGGCATATCAATATATCTTTAATAATAGCTGTAATAGCTTTAGTGTCATTCTTTTTTGGTATTAACGTGAACTACCCAAAACGCCCCTCTATATATTATTAAATCTTAATCATTTAAAAATAAGATCTAATATTAAATTTCTTTTACAAATTCAAACGTCTCTAACAGTAGGATCTAACAATTAAACATGCTTTACAAATTCAAAACGCTTCTAAAAATAGGATCTAAAATTAAACTTTCTTTACAAATTTAAAATAATTCTTTACAAATATACAAATCTTAATATCATTTGAAAATAAAATAAAATCATTTTTTTGATTGATTTAAACATATGCAATTTATAAGAAAAACAATGTATACGTGAAGCGCGTGCCATAATACTCGTAACAAAGAATATAAATTGGTAGCACAGCAAATGGTGCAACTTTTGGCGATGTTTGAGATAATGTTACATCATAGTTGAGGTTTACATGTATATTATGTATGTGTATCACCGAATATAGGATAAATTATCGTATAGCTTTCTTAAATCGACTAACTATCACTTTAATCCGACCTTGAATTTTACTATCCAAAAATTGCAACGCCCAATCTGCAGGTCAATTAGCTATTATTTTTTCATTGATTGTTTTTTTAGGATAGAGCTTATGTTATGTCTGATACTAGATAAATGCTATAAATTGGCTTGTTGATAATTTCAATTATTAGGACATGCAAGTATAATAGTTCAAATCGTATGAAGAATGCTAGTGTTATGCAGAGTCTATCTCGAATGATGTTTATTGACTGTCATCTTTTTAATGGTTGACTATAGTTACTAGCCTAAGCCTAAGCAAAATTTAGAAATATACTGGGGTAATGTTAACATGTATACATTGTTGTTAGTGTTTTGGCAAGACGTAGATGTTGTATGATGCTAGTTTTATGCTGGATTAAAAAATAAATTTTAGTGACAATAGGGTTGACTCCTTATCCCAGTGAAGAGGAGTTTGCCTTATTAAGTATAAATAAACGATTGTTATGGTAAAGATCCAGGTGATCAAAATAAGTCATGTTTAATCAGCTCGTACAAAGCATTACCTTTTCCTGTTAAACAAGTTGTAAGGACAATGATAATGGTTTTTGTTTTTTTACTAACCAGTATAAACTGATTAAGCAGACAGGACTTTAAAAAAATAGAGGAATCTTCATTACCATCTTTCCCTTGATTAATACAATTTTTAAACTAGTTCAAGCAGGTGGCTATGTCTGAAACAAGTGTACAAGTTTGTTACTATTGTGTTACTGTTATAAGCAGCATCGTATATTTCAGCACTCCTGACATGCTTTTAGATGTGATCAAGAAGGAAAATATATCAAGGTAGATATTTTTTCCAAAAAATCGCATGTTACTAGAGTTAATTATTGCTTTTCTGTTTTGTCTTATCAAATTTCTTGATGCAACAGTTTTCTGGCTGGTATGCTGGCTAAAAAAGAAGATCATATGATGTTCCAAACCCTAAAAATCATTGAAAACCTGATGAAAAAGCTTCCAGGTGTAGTTTTAAGACCTCTCGTTAAAGAAGGCGTTCTCCATGCTATTAATATGTGTATACTAGATGATCATAGTCAAAGTCCACCTGAACAATCTAATTGTTGCGCTGATAATAATGAGGCTACTACAGGTGGCTCGAGATGTCTGTGTTATGCATTAGATCCTTCTTGCACTTCTGCAAGAAAGATGTGTAAGCTTGGGCATGATTCTCTACATAATTTAGCCTAGCACATAAAGGATGCTTACTTCTGTAGCGAATCAGTGGATAGTATGAGTGAAAGTTTGTGAAAACTCAAAAGAAATTGCAGAGCGGATAATATCAGCAGATATTATGATTGATGTGGTCATTTACTGTGGTAGAAAACACTAGTGTAATTAAAACCAACAAAAAATTGCATATTTTTGATAAAACAATATGCCTTTTTATTTTATTGCCGTTAATATGTTTTCTACCACAAATTTTATTTAATCCTTTTGTTTTCTGTTTTAATAATACAAATCCTTTTTTAAGCCTATTATCATTAGGTGTTTAATTAAAACCAAAAAAAATTGCATATATTATTTTCTAAATTATAACATCAAATGGTTGGTTTTCCACCGTTGTACGGTTACACTAGTATATAGCATCGCCAATCAAATACCAGAATAGAGAGAATATTAATGATCACAAAGAGTAAAGACACCACTCTACTAACTCAACATGCGAACAAATATTTAGCATTAAATGGTTGTTTGTTGCTAAATTTATTCAGTTGCAGGTCCAATCTATTTACATTATTCAACCATATAGTTTAATTCTAAAGCGAATAATAAATCAGCCCCTATGCTATTTGCAGCTAACTATAACTAAACTAATTTAAAAAAAAAATCGCTACTTTGATGATTGCACTTTCTAATTTCTACTCCCCGCCGTTTGTATATCAGTCTACTTGGAATGTCATCTACACCTATCTATTAATTAAATTAAATAAATAAAAGTAAAGCAGAAAAATTTAAAGCTTTATTATTAATTCCAGAAATTTCTTCATTTCTCCTTCATTCTCTCTAGATATTTTATTTTCACATCATCACAATTTTTATTGTTATTATGTTTATTACAATGTTTATACTGGCTCTCTATTCTATCGTTAAAATTTAATACTAATTTTTACTATTATTTATAGATTTCTTCCAAGTTTTTTCTATTATTTTACATTTAAGTCAATATATATTACATTTAGTTAGGTGATCTTAAATTTAAGCTTTTTAAATAAATACAATTAACAAATATTCATTAATTGATCTAATAAATTTTTTAAAATGACAATTCAATATGCGTTCCGCATTCATGTTGACAAAATGGTAAAATTAATTTTTCATTCAAGTCCAGATAGTTTTAAATTTCCACAATTATACACAAACTATTACAATATTCTACCAATATTCTCTTCTATCATTTTGCATTTAATTGCCAACATTCAATGATTTTTACAATTATTTACGGATTTCTCCTAAGTTTTCTTATATTATTTTACATTCAAGTCTATATATTTGAATTTATTAATTGATCTTGGATTTAAATTTTTTAACTAAATCCAATTAACAAATATTTATTAATTAATCTAATAAATTATAGAAATTGATAATTCAATGTGCATACCGTATTTGTAATGACATAAATAGTAAAACTATATTTTCATTCAAGTCCATATAATTTAATATTATCATAATACTAATACAAAATTATCTTTGATACTTTTACATTTTTCGCATTTAAGTTCATAAAAGTTCTTTCTTTCTAAAATTAGTTATTTAATACAAAGAAATATATACATAATCTTTTATTTCCAAAGTTGGTATTTAATTACAAACACGTATATTAAAAAATTTGTTTTCAAAATTGGTACATCATTACAAACATATACAAGGTTTTTCCTTCGTAAAATTTGTACGTCAAATGGACTCTTTATCATTATTAAATTATATTTTGTGAAGAATAACATTACAATTAATGGTAAGTGATGAATATTTGTATTTTGTAATATAGAAAAAGAATAAATATTTTCAATTAATACGTAAACGTACAAAAAGTTACATTTTAATTATTTATATTTGTAATCTGAGTTAATCAATGGACAAAAATCATACGATATTTTGATTAGAAATATTTTTCTTTCATATTTTATTATCTTTTTTACATAAATGCTAAACATTTTTTGAAAAGTTTTATTAAGAAATAAAAATGGCAAGGTATGAAACAATGGATTGAAAATTATTTTTTTACATAATTAGAATAACAATGTGATTTGTAACGGTTCAGGTCTTATTTTCACTTAGTATTTCTTTTAGTAGTTAAATAAATATTTTTAATCACTATGATAATATCATATAATTATTTTGATAAATATGTGCTGCAAGAATTATAAACGGAAAAAAATACACCGAGTTTTTGGTATTACACTTCTATTTTTAGGTTTTTGTCGTTATTCTCTCAAGTAATATTTTAAATTTAATGTGTACATCAATTATCTTTTAGTCAAATCTATCAAAACATAAATGTCAATTTCATAATATATGTACATGAATATTTATTTATGAAACTTTTAGTAAAAATATTAATTTCAAAATTTATCAAGAATACTTATTTTCATTTATTTGATTGATAAATAATGAATCCTATAAAATAATAAATCGATTTATAACTCATTTTTATCAAAAAAAATGATAATTTAATTTTTATTCAAATATAAAAATATACAACTCTCATAACAAAAAAACACCATTATAAATATAGCAATTTCAATTTATAATTCATCTATCCTAATAGAATTCATCAGACATTGCATAATAAATTATAATTTTTTTAAATAATTATAGTGTTATTTTTCTACAACATACCGTGTGCAACGCATGTGTTATACACTAGTTCAAATCCAAGCTCAACTACAATTTGATCATTATTCTTTTGAGAGCAGCTTTCATTTCTGTTTGGATTAATACGTTCATATCATTGTTTATTCTGGCGAGAGAATTGTCATAGAGTTTGTCTTTCTCATGGGCATCCACATAAAAATACAGTTTAGCTTCCTGAAATGCATTATTAGTCAACAAAATATCTTTATCGGATAACTGAAACGCAAAATGTTTTGCGATTAATGAGTATTACGAGTATTTATGTTTAAAATCCGATTACGTTTTTCCTTTGACTAAAGTTACAGACATATATGTTGAGGAAACACTAGCATTATACGTTGAGGTATTGTGAACCTAGGAATCCTGATCCCTTGACAACTAATTAACAATTAAAAAAATACAACCATATAAAATGCCCACGACTGAGGGATATAAACATGAAATGAATAACAAATACAAACACAAATACATAAAGCTGATACAGAGAAAGAAGAATATAATCACCAAAAAGCAGATGAGCACATTAGTCTACCTGAATGTCCATGCTAAGTGAAGCTAAGTAAGTTTCAAAAATAATAACAGATGAAACAATCTTTCAGCTAGCATTTCCAGTATAAAAAAAGTACTGGTATAAAGCTGCTTTTATATGTTAAAACTTAAAACCCATTAAAAAATCATCTAGGTAAAGAATTTCAAGTTTTCATACAAGTATAAACCTTGTTAAGCTAAACCAAATTTACTGAAAGTTAATTAAACTTAAGTAGAAAAAAGTATAGATGTTTTGTTTAAATATGCGCTAGTATGACAGGTTGTGTGCATATATTACACATTCTATAGATTCATGAAAGTCTATTACAATGTTTAGAGTTGGTTATATAATTAAGGGTCAAGTCCTTAAGAAAGGGTGCTTAGAGTATTATACATATGTATGTCCATATGTTTTGTGTTGTATTAAAAGAAAATTTAGAGGAAGCAGAAATATTAAACTCTTCTCTTCCCTCACTTCAACAAAATTGATTTTTTGCGGTGCTTATAAGTATCGCACTAAATAGATCTTGCATCATGAAATTATTCTAACGACGAAATATTTTCCATCGCATGAACGACGCAAAAGCTGTAGACGCAAATGAAAACTTTTGTCACAAAAAAGCATTGCTAAAAGATAATATATTGTGACATAACTACTATTGCAAAAAGAATGTTTGCGTCGCAAATAATTTGCGTCGTCGATACAATAGTTTTCTACGCTCTCATTTGCAACATGACTTTGATGTCGTCAAAAATCTACAAACACAACATAAATTTTTGTCGCAAAAGTGTCACACTTACTTACACTGCACTTACTTAAATTTCTAATGACATACGTTTACGTTTCTAGCATGGTTCTAAATTTGTGACGTTTGCTTGTGTTGTTTTAGTTGCTCAAAATTAGTGATTCTTAATACATTTCTATTTGTTGCTAATGGCAATTTAACAGCGAGATTTTTATACGTGACAAAAAATTATGTTGTATCATCATTGGTAAACAAAGTTACAGTGTTTCTTACCACTGATAGTGTTCGTAAAGAGAATTTATCAATGGGTATATAAGCATTAATAAATGTTGTATCATCCTTTTGATAATCTTTTCATTCTGACATCTTAATTAACAAATAAAAAAAGAATAACATATGCACATGTATTCAACATAATAATATCGTTAATATTTCAATTGTACTACGCAACAACATGTGATGTAATACCAATATTAAACAAAGTATTAATATTAAACATGTAATAATTTAATTGTACCGGTATCATAAAAGTTCAATATAAGACAAGTATAAAACAACATACAAATCAAGTTCAATAACTTCACCTAATCATTAATGAATACTCTCTAAGCACTGCCATGGAGGTCTCCACGGTCCAGGGACGGATCTATTAAGCTTGTGGGGTGGGCAGCTGCCCACCCCACAAAAAATAAAAAAAAAATAAAAAAAAAAAAGAAAAAAAGAAAAAAGAAAAAGAAAATGAGGGACGCATCTTTTCTGTTCTTCTCACATCACTCAGGCTTCTCTAGATTCGACGATCGCTCGCAGCCGCTCCCCCTTCTGGCCTTCTCCAACGCCAGCCAGCAGGCTCCGACTCCAGTTTCAGCCTCCAGTCCTCCTTCTCCAGTCTTCAGAAAAACTTAGTAAGTTCCCGATTTTAGATTCGAATTACATAAACCCTAGTTTGCATTGTGAATTGTAAATGATGTTCCCAATTTTAGATTCAAAATTCTAGATTTGAATTTTAGATGTAAACATAAACCCTAGTTAGGCAGTACTGCAGTAGGCTAGTAGCAATGAAGTTTCAACTTGCAAACAAGTACTAATGAATAGATACTGACAGTGGCAGTAGCATTGTATTTGTAGCAATGAAGTGCTGGACCGATAAATTGGCAGTAAATTATGCAAATTATGCAGTAAATTGTAACACAGTAGGCTATTTTGTTGGTACTGGCAGTAAATTGTGCAACCATCTAGTGACAGTAAATTTTAGTGAATCAAATAATGAAGATACTAGCAGTAAATTTAGTAAATGAATTTTACTATTTGTTGATGCATCAAATTGATGTTGAGACGATTGTAGATGAATTTGATTTTCGTGAAGTTCGTAAAGCACGACTTAAGTAGGATATTTAGTAATTTATGTTTTTTTTAAGGATTTTTGTGAAAATTCTTTATGTTAATGAAATCGATCGAACTTAATTATTTTGATTATCATGAATGTGATGGAATTAATTATATTAAAACAGTTTAGTTTTATTATTATTTAATTTTCTTCTATTATTCGCCCACCGCAAAATAAATTCCTGGTTACGTCCCTGCCACGGTCGGCCCTAACATAAACACAAATTGCGCCACTGGCTGTAACCCCACACTAATTGCCTCCAACCTCTCCTTCGACCTCCTCCTCTTATGCACAGATGCATTTGACATATTCTCATAATTCTTCGAAAACTCCGTTGTCAACCTCATCCTCACCATCTTCGACCCACCTTTGCATTAAACTTGTTAAAGTATAGCAGGCCCATCCGGATGCACATCCAAAACACCTCATTATAATCCTCAACTCCTATTGGCTGAAAAAAATTCTTTTAAGCTATTCTCAACATTACGGTACTGAACTCATGGATGACAACGACAGTGTGAATGGACCAAACAGCTTTACTATAGAGGTCCTTAAATTCCTTAAACTCATGGATGACATAACAAGAAGTGCTAACCCCATCTTTCCTAAACATAAATGAATAAGTTTAACTACAAGAGTTCACCGAGGATAGATTTTTTAGGATAGATTTTTCACGCGCTTAGAAATACAAATGAAACTTCTCACTATTTAGTCAAGCAACTAATAATTAAATCATTTATTTACTCATCGTCTAAATTGGAAAATCTGATCTTTTTTCTTCGGAAGCATCAACTGTTATCTCCTTAAAATGTGTTCCAAATAGCTTAAATTCCAACAACAAACATATTTCTTAGCTATTAATATAGCACCCAAAGCAAAATGAGGTCGATTTATTTTTCTCCATTAAGAATACCATCGGTGATGATTTATAGTTCGTTTGAAGGGGACTATCAAAATATCTATTGCAACATAATATAAAGGAAATGAGGAAAATTAGCAGGAACAAGATTTAGAAGTTCGCTGATCTAGCTGCTGCTCTTTTGGAAGTTGTGGCTCCACCGATTTCGGTATGTTTCACTTGCCCCAGCTCGGTTGAGATCTGTGTTTACTCCCATTTGTCGTGCTCGGCTTTGTCTCGTAGTAAGTTTCTGGTGGTGGGGGGGGTCTTTTATGGAGATCTCTCCCTGTTTCTCTTACTCTGTCCGTGATATGCCCTTCTCTGGGAAGATTCCGTGGACTGTCGATGCACCTGAGGCTGCTCTCCCTTTACCTAGCTTGTCGGAGGTCAACGGTGGTCGGGATTTCATCGCCCGATTTGAACCGTGCCTCATTGTCAGCGAAGCGGTGGGAGACGTGAGCTTGACCCATCTTTGGGTTTGCTTTGGATCGATTGAGCTCGATACTGAATCCATTCCTGCTGATTTTTCTTCGGTTGGCAAGCAAGATTTCACCACTTGCTTTGTCCCTCGGCTATCTTTTTGTGGGGCTGAGTTCGTTGATGGCTCGCTTGTGTCTTTTTGCGAGTTTGGGTCGGTTGGCTCTGCGGGTTTTGTCAGTGATTGTGGGATACAGGACTTGATCACCTACCCCCTTCAATCTGATCGGAATCAGGTTTCGGGGATCATCCTTGAAGTTGATCTGTCTGGAGGTGTTCCTTCGCTCTCATACGAAGCTTCCTTGGTGTCCTTGGCTGGTATTGATGGTATGCCGCCTGATAGGGAAATAGTCGACTTGGAACTTACTGGTAATCTAGATTCATTGGCCAAGTCTTTATTTCGGCAGCTTGGTTTGTGCAGGCAGGTTTGTTTTGCTATTTATTGGCAGGTGAGTATACCTTTATCTTGTTTCATTTCCTTTGATACTTGTGGGATGCCTTCTGTTTATTGGATGTCGGCTGGTTTGGTTTGCTGCAGTTGCTTGAGCCTTGTCACTCCTTCGAGTGTGCTCCCTGCACTACGCCATAGATGGCCTACTGCAACGAAATTACATGGTGTTGCTAGCTATAATGTAACGATAGGTATGCTGATTTTTGTCTATTACAACACTCGCTTCAAGGTGTTAGCATAGGTATCAACAAGATGTTGCAGTAGCTATAGATGTATTCAAATTAAAAAATTAATAAAATTAGCAATCCGCGTGAATACGATCCAACGGTCTACATTTAATCTGGTTGTTAAAATGGATCACCACTGCAATTTGCCCCAAAATTTCGTTTTACCACCTGAACTAGTTTAGAGTAGATCCCCTTTTCTCGTATGTGATAATGGCTGCTCCTATCTTGTTCCTCTTTTGCTCTAAAATTAGGGCTTTGGCCTCGTGTTCGCTCCTATGAGATTAGCTAGGGCTTCGGCCTTGTCTTCGCTCCTATGAGATTAGCTAGGGCTTCGGTCTTGTGCGATTAGGGCTTCGGCTAATATCGAAGGACCCGATTGATTGTCGATCGATTACAATTGCTGTTCTTCTGATTTGATTTGGCAATCGATCGTCTCCTTGCTTCGAATACAGCTCCTTCGATTTTGCTTGAGTTCAACTGTGTATTCGGGTATGTAATTTGTTGCTTTTACTTTACTGTATTGCTTGCTTGAACTCGATACTATCTGCCGATGATGTTAATGTGTTTATATAGGGTTTGAACCCCTAGATTTACGTTCGTATATATCTGTTTGAATTTGTCAACTAATTTATCTCGGCCACTTGATTTAAGTTGAATGTTTGTGATGATTTCTGACTTTGTCAATTTCGTATATTTGTTACTTGATTCCCACGATGTTGATTTCTGACTTGGTTCGATTTCTTGGCCACCACGGTTTTGGTTTGATGATGGTTGTCACGGCTCTGACTTTACTCTGTTGACATCGGTCATTTAATTGATTGTTCATCGTGACTTTGCCTTTGACATTTAACTAGACTTCGGCAACTTGATTTGAATTGGTTGAACTTGCTACTGTTCGTGGTTGACTTTGGCTATGTTTGTTCATCCTGTAGCTTGAACTTGTAATATATCTTCTGGTTGACATCCTGTAGCTTGAACTTGTAATATATTTCACTTGAGTTTTTGTAGTCAAGTTGCTTCACCATACTGTTTCCATTGGTGCCACACACACACTTGTGTACCTTTCTCTTTGTGCTTCACTTGTTCACTGAAACTGTTGTATCACTTATGTTTTCCATTATCATGTGTATATATATATGCATTCATGTATGTATATATGTGTTTGTTGTTGCACTTGAACATGTATATATGTTGCACTGGGTTTGTTTTTTATTTGATATTGAGGCCTTCTCTTGTATTTAGTTGCCTTCGAGTCATATAAGTTTCTTTCCCTTGTGCCAGTCTTGCTTTGTTTTGGTCTTGGCCATTCACTTGTTAAGGCTGCTTGTTTCATTGATGCATGTTTTTGTATTCACCACTTTGCATTGGTCATTGTATATCTATGCACTGGTCCTTTGAGCCTGTTTGCACTGCCTATATATATACATGCTGTTTCACACATGTATATATGTATGGTTGCTTTCATATGGTAGCTGGACTTGCTCGAGTTCATATTTCTTATATTATCTGACTTCGGTCATTTTTGAAATTGCTGCAGCTCATTCACTTGACACTTCTGTTGGTCTGTATTTTTGAATATGGTTGGAGTTTTGGTTTAATTGTGAGTTTGAGTTCTTTTGTTGAGCTCTGTCCACTGTTGTTTTATGTCTGGCATACAAGTCTGGTATAGTTTGCTCTGACCAATTCATTGAGCATGCTGTTTATTTCTGTAGCATGCTTCTGTTTCATTTTTGTTCTTGTGCATTGTCAACTGCTTGGACCAAATTGTCACCCAAATAACTGAGGCAAATAATATTTTCAAAATTACATTTTATTTTATACTGCAAAAATATTTCCTTTTCAATTTTACTGCGTCAGTGTGTATTTTTGCAGATTGCTCAGATGTTGGATTCAATCTGAAATGGAGTTGAAGACAGGTTTCAAAGAAGGCTCGATCTTCCGAAATCGGATGAATCGGGCGGTGCCCACTTGTTCGACCTAGCCGGGACTGCGGTGCCCCGGACCCCCGCCGGCGCTGCGCCCGGACCCGCTTCTCGCCTCGCCTTCGGCTCGGCACTCGGCTCATCATATATTTGTCAGTGTCGGTGTCTGTATAAATTGAAACTGCATATGTAATGAGTGAACTGAGTAATGTAGTGAGGAATATCTGTATATGTGAATATCAGTGTTATTTATCATTGAATTGTAAAATAGTGGAGTCAAGAATTTGTACTATTTTAAATGTTGAAATAAAATATTTATTTAAATAAATTACTGTTTGAATATCAAATTCTGTGCAATAGCATTTTATTAAATAAATATTTATTTCTATTAAAAAATCAAATATGCTCTACGTTGTGGGCCCCACAAATTCAGAAAGTTAATATCTATAGCAACATTTTGGAATGTTGGTACAAACACCTATGGATGTTGCTATAGACCCAAATAGGGTTCTATTGCAACAATATTTCTTATGTTGCCTTAGATAGTCAAAATGTTGCCTTTGAGGTCTGCGGCAACGCGGCAAAATGCATCACCGAGAAAGTGTTGCCTTTGCCCTTTTTTAGCCTTCAACAACATTTTTTGGCACATCCTGCATCACTTATTTGGTGTTGCAGTATGCAATCTATGGCGTAGTGCTGACACAGCCGTCTCCTCTGAGACCGGGAATGTGTCAGGTCCCTTATTTCCTGTTGATCATTTCTCGATCATTGGAACCTTGTCTTCTTTTTATTTGGTACAGCATATTAGGCCTCAATTGGTTTTGAGGGCTTCTGTCGGTCGGTTAAGTGGTGACCATCCCAGGTCTTTAGGCTGGGTTGTTTTACTGGCTGATCGTTGCTGGTTTTATTTGGTTAGTCTTGACGAAGCCGTTCCTTTGTCGTCAGTGACTTTGTCTTTTTGGTCTAGCCTTCTTCTGTCTGGTTTCGACTGGTCCTTTAGGATCTTTCTGAGGGTCTGGAGCTGTTGTTTCGGGCTTTCTTCTCGCCCTGCTCGTATAGTGGCCATTCTGGACCACTATACGGACAGACCGAGAAATAGCCAACCTTTATGCCCTCCATTCCCCTTTGATTGGTCCGCCCTGCGACTCTTACCTGCTACGCGGGGCTGTTTTATTAGTGACAGTCCGGCAATGGTAAGACTCCCACAGCAATATGGGCCGCATTTTGTTAGTGCCCTTACACGATCCTGCTCTGACCCTGTTTTTTCTTCCTCATCTTTATCCGTCGTTTCGCCTCTCTTTTTTTCCTCCTCTTCGGTTGGGTCCTCCGTGTCGGTGTTGCATTGCTCCTGCAAGTTCGATTCCCTCAGTTTTTCTACTTCTACCTTATCTGATTGGTTTCGTCAGATGATTGGTATGCGTCTGACTCGCCTTCCTTCGTTTTACCGGTTTCCTCAGGAGCAATCGGATCGTTCGGATCAGGTGGCTCCCGCTTCATCCTATTGCTCCGCTGATTGCTCCCTTCCTTCTTCTTCTTGTTCTCTTTCCATTTCCATTCCCCTTATGAGTACGGCAGAGATCGTGCTACTTAATGAGCGTCTCGACTGCATTGCTAGGAACTCTTCGCTTTCGCCTCAGCTGATTGGTTCCTCGATGCAATCTGAGCTAGATTTGGGTCTTAAAGTGTTTTCAGTGGCTTCTCCTCAGCTTTCCGATTCTATTCCCAGGGCGTCTCGGCGCCGGTCGCGTAGAGTCCAGACTACCCCTCGAACCATTCGCACACGCTCTATAGCGGCGTCCGAGCAGATCGATCGATCTACTCGGTATTCGCTTTACCTCGTCTGAGCACTCTTGTCTTAGTGTACTATTCTTGCTTTTAATGGCGAATTTGCTTTTTTGGAATGTCCGTGGAATTGGCAATGATGCGTCTTTAGCTAGACTAAAACGCATTGTCAAAAAACACTCTGTTGGCTTGGTCGCTCTCCTCGAACCCTTTCTGGGTCCGGAGAGTATTTCCAGCACAGTCTTATCCTTAGGGTTTGGCGGTGGCTCGGCCAACGTCTCGGGGAAAATTTGGATCCTCTGGTCCAAATCAATTTCGGTTCAGGTAGCTTTTGATTCCCATCAGCTATTTTCTCTAGCTTGCTCGTCCCCTTTGTTTTCCTCTCAATTTCTTTTTTCGGCGGTTTATGCCAAATGTGATCGTTTGGAGAGATTAGTTCTCTGGTCTGACATTTTAGGGCTCGATTCGCTGGGCTTTTCTGCTTCTGTGTTAGGCGGCGACTTTAATATCGTCGCCTGCCAAGCGAAAAAACAGGGAGGAGCCGCCATCAACCGTGTAGCGATGGCAGATTTTAACTCCTTCATTGTCAGCTCTGGTCTGACTGAGCTTCCCTATGTTGGCTCTGCTTTTACCTGGTCCAACAACCAAGAGGGACCGAACCGTATCCTATCCCGACTTGATCGTGTTTTCGGATCGGAGGAGTGGTTTCGTCTCCCTTTATCCTTTACGATCGCGCATCTCCATAGGTCCTTCTCTGACCATGCTCCCATGGTAGTTCGTTGTTCTCCCCGCTCGTTAACGGGGCCTTCTTCCTTTCGCTTCCAAAGCATGTGGATATCTCATCATTCTTTTCTTCAAGTGGTCGCCACTTCTTGGAACGCTCTTGTTATTGCTTCTCCCTATGAGGTGTTCGGTCGTAAGCTTAAGCGTCTTAAAGCTTGCCTTAAGGATTGGAACTTACAGGTCTTTAAGAATATTTTCGATCGCGTTCGATTGGCCGAAGAGTCTCTTATTTCAGCCGAATCCTTGCTAGACGAGGATCCTACCGTAGCTAACAAGGAGGCTTGGGCTCTAGCTCAAACCATTTTCTCCTCGGAACTTCGTATCGAGAATGACTTTCTTCGTCAAAAGGCTAGGGTCAAGTGGGTGGTTGTCGGTGATACCAACTCTAAATTCTTTCATTCCT
This sequence comes from Allium fistulosum, assembly GCA_030737815.1. Classification (NCBI taxonomy): domain Eukaryota; kingdom Viridiplantae; phylum Streptophyta; class Magnoliopsida; order Asparagales; family Amaryllidaceae; genus Allium; species Allium fistulosum. The sequence goes on along the minus strand of CM060901.1, from coordinate 933,385,328 downwards.
CTATTTGTAAAAAGAACAACCTACTCTCGATCCGTGAGATTTCGCGAGAGGATCTTTCTATGGCCTCAACTCCTGAAGATGTCAAAGAGACCATTCTGTCCCATTTTCAATCTTTTCTGGGCGCTCCTTCGGTCTCGGTTTCTGACCCGGCTCTGCTGGCCTTCATTCCGCGCGTTATCCTTTCTTCGGAAAGTGACGTTATCACGGATCTCCCTTCCTCTGAGGAGATACGTGCTGCTGTCTTCGCTTTAAGCAAAGACAGCGCCAGCGGTCCGGATGGTTTCAATGAGGTTTTTTACCGGCGTGCTTGGTCTATTATTCAAGAGGATTTTTGTCTTGCCGTCCAATCCTTCTTTTCTGGGGGTTCCCTTCCTTCCGGTTGGACTTCCACCAACCTTATCCTCATTCCAAAATGCGAGACCCCTAGATCGTGTGTGGATTTCCGTCCTATCAGTCTTTGCAACTTTTCGAATAAAGTCATTTCTAAAATCCTCTCAACTCGGTTGGCTCCTTTCCTTGAGCGCATTATCTCTCCTTCTCAAGCGGGATTTGTTAAGGGACGTTTGATTACTGATAACGTTCTGCTCGCTCAGGAACTTATCTCCCAGATCGACCGAAAGGTCAGGGGTTCTAATGTTGTCTTCAAATTGGACATGGCTAAGGCCTACGATCGCATGTCCTGGTTTTTCATCATCAAGGTCTTACGTAACTTCGGTTTCCCGGAACCCCTTATTGACATGGTATGGAGGCTCATCTCCAACTGCTGGTTCTCTGTGCTCATTAATGGTTCGGCTACTGGTTACTTTAAGGCAGGCAGGGGCTTGTGTCAGGGCGATCCTCTTTCGCCATCTCTTTTTGTGATCGCGGCTGAGGCTTTCGTTCGCGGTCTCCAATCCTTGACTATCTACGGCCAGATTCAGCGCTTCGGGATTCCGAGGGGTTGCCCTTTAATCTCTTCCTTGTCCTTCGCTGATGACATTGTCATTTTCTAAAATGGCAGCGTTTCCTCTGTCCAGCGGTTCCTCAGATTTCTACATCAATATGAGCTGTCCTCAGGCCAACTTGTTAACCCTGCCAAAAGCTGTTTCGTCCATGCGAAAGATTTGCCTCCCGCTCGTGCTCTTTGGATCGAATTAGTCTTTGGGTTCAAGGAAGGCAAACTTCCTCTTCATTATTTGGGTGTTGTCCTGTATCGAGGTCGTAAGCTCAATGCTATTTTCGACTCCTTGACTGATAAAGTAAGGAGTAAGATTTTACGCTGGAATGCTTCTCTTATTTCTCAGGCTGGTAGACTTGTTCTTATCAAATCCGTCTTAGATTCGATGGGAACTCATATTTTCGCAGCTATGACCCCTACTTCCTCTTTCTTTCGTTCGTATCGGTCTTTGGCCTCATCTTTCTTTTGGGGCAACAAGGACAGTTTCCATCGGCACCATTGGGTGTCGTGGGACGTGGTGTGTCGACCCAAAAATGAAGGTGGTTTGGGTTTGCGCAATCCTAAGGACCTCTGTGCTGCTTTTGCCTGTAAACTTTGGCACAGATTCGGAGCTAATAACTCCTTATGGGCCTCATTCCTCCATGCGAAATACCGTAGACTTGCGAGCTCTAACTTCACAGGGTCTCCGTCTTATGCTAGTGAGACCTGGAAGCACATGCAGTCGGTAAAGCCATTTTTCGACACTCATGGTGGATCTTCAGGATGGGATGGAGCCTCCTTTTCCATTCTGAAAGCTTGGTCTTCGATTAGAATCCAAGACCCCATTCTTCCGATCTTCTCTTTTATTTGGGATTCTCGTATTCCACCCAAGGTCTCTATTTTGATGTGGCGAATTCTCCATAATGGTTTGCCACTTGACGAGAACCTCCAAAAAATCGGCATCCCTTTGGTCTCTCGGTGTAGGTGCTGCGGCAATGGGGACTCGGAATCCCTGAATCATTTGTTCTTTGGTGGTTTCTCGGCCAGATCGTGCTGGAACTACTTCGGGAACCTTCTCGGTATTCGTCGGGTTGCCAGCTCGCCTTCTGATCTCCGTAACTCTTGGTGGTCGGGGAATGCTGGTAAGTCTCTTCGTTCTATTGTTCTCCACTTGATTCCCTGCCTTCTCTGTTGGCACTTGTGGTGCGCGCGGAACAAGGCAATCTTCGAAAATGCTCGTATGGACCCTCCATCTATTATTCGGTGTGTTCGGAATGACGTATTCCTTGCCTTCCGCGGTAGACCTTTCTGGGGCCGTATGAGCACCCGCTCGGAAAATCTTGTTGGTCTTCTCTCTATTTCATGTGCTTTGCCTCCCGCTAGATTGGGAGTTGGTTGAACTCCGTGAGTGAGCGCTAACCTTCACCCGACGCTCACTTCCCCTCCCCCCCCTTTTGTTGGTGTTTAATGTTCTTGTTAGTTTTTCAGATTCAGTTTCTATGGCTCCTACTTTGGTCCTGTTTGGTCTATGGTGGTCTACTATCGGGGCCCGACCTTCAAACATGTGCGGATTCTTTGGTGACTTTACTTTGGTTGGTCGGCATCTTAGGATTGTCTTGTTCTTACTCAGCTGGATTTTCGATGGTGGCATCTTTGTTACTCTACTTACCACCTGCCCCTGAGGACTTCTTCAGTGGCTCCTATCTGGGCGTTTTCTCTTCGACGCCTCCTGTTGCCTATCCAGGAGTGACTATTCCCTGGTTTTGCGGGACTTGAGTTTTTTAGTTTGCTTTTTTGGTTGGTATGGCTTGGTGGTCTGGCCATTTCCTATGGGTTAAGGCGGGTTTGTGGCTGTCGGTGGATCGACTACCTCTTCTCCCACTCTATCTTTGGGTGGATTTGTTTCGGGCAGCTGTAGTTTATTCCTACTGTCTTTTGGTTGTATTTCTTTTCTGCTGTTTTTTGGGGTGTTCATTTTGGAAGGTCGTTGTCCTTCTTGTTTTGTATTATTCTGTGAGCCCTCGGAGAAAGGCGTTTTTTCTCCTTTTTTATATATATACATTGGTTTAAAAAAAAAAGAATGATAACTGTATAATATATTGGTTATAGTAATCTAAAGTTAACTAATCATTTTGGTCATACTACTAGCAACACACTGAAGAGTTAGAAGGTTAAAACTAACCATTAAGGCAATTATCAACAAAAAGAAACATACGTACATACCTTCTTCACATAAGTGCTAAATTTAGTAAGGGATTAACACATAACCTTGCCTTCTTCTTGAAGAATATTACAAAGTTCGCCATCGAAAGCCTGCATAGTAATAGCAATAGTTATTGAAGGATTTGTTGGGGAAAATCCATTCAGATGATCAGTCCAAGGGAATAAAAAACCCAACGCAGCGGAAAAAAACAACGAACTGGATCGTGATTGTAGTGAGATGGAACAAACAGAGATAAACACCAGAACAGATAGTCACAGATCAATGCAATGCAGAAAAATAAATAACACCAGTATTTATAGTGGTTCCACTATCGCGAGGCAGTGTACGTCCACTTGGGGAGAGGAGATTTTATTAATCACTGAAAGATTAGAGTTACAAAATTGATTCACTTTTGGAGACTATACATAAGAAGAATTTACAATACAGACAAAATTATGCAGAGTTTCAGCTCTCTAGGATGGCTTTGAAATTGGCTGAAATTAGCTCTCAATTTCGGCTGCCATTGTTGTCCAGAAACACCTCTATTTATAGAGTGAAGAAATAAGGAAGGGTAGCTGCCATATAGCAGCCCTAGGATTTTGTTCGACATGCATCTGGTTCGGCGCCATTTGGTTCGACAAAACGCAGCAGCTTATTTTGGTTTGGCATTACTCACTTCAGTTTCATGTTGCCGCTCCAAACATTTCGTTCGGCAAAAGCATTTTGTTCGCAAAACATTTCACCGCACTAAATATTTGGTTTAGTCCTCCTCAATACCGAACGAAACTGCAACACCGGACGAGGTTTCTCGTCCGGCACTTCTATTTCTTTGCCGATCGAAGCCCTAGCTTTCTTCAATCACCGAACGAGATTACTTTTTCCTCCAATCTCAACACCGAACGTGATTACTTTCTTCAATCACGTTGCTTCTTCTTCCTCTATCACTCCTAGGGTTTCGGCCAAGCTCTTCCTTGTCTGCTTCTCCACCGCGACTTCCTTCTTCTTTATCGACGATGGAATCAGTTATCACCTTCAACAATCTCCACCTTGATACCATATTTCATCAAGCCATCCAAGACAATCTACACCTTAATGCTCCAAGCAATGAATACTTACCCAATGAGCTTCGGCAATGTCATCACCCATTACACTCTATCAACGAACTCCGGCAAGGCCACCGCCAGTCAACAAAGTATTCAAAGTACCCAGTCCATGTAGAACCTATCAATCTCCACCATGAAAACAAACGTCTCCATCAACCATCTCAACTCTCCCCCCGTGCCACCCCGTGGCACCTAGCACTACATTAAGCGAATCAAGTCCGAGCAATGCTCGAATTTAGTAATAGGTAACGACTTGGTAAACATGTCTGCTGCATTCTTCTTTGTGTGAACTTTCTAAAGACTAACTAGCTTCTCTTCACTCATCGAGACAAGAAACGACTCTCTCACCTCAATATGCTTCGTCCTCGAGCTGAATGCCAGATTTTCAGCTAAGTGAATTGCACTCTGACTATCACAGTACACATCCACACGTTCATATTCGAAGCCCAAATCACACAATAGTCCACTACGCCATAGATGGCCTATTGCAACGAAATTACAAGGTGTTGCTAGCTATAATGTAAAGATAGCTATGCTGGTTTTTGTCTATTGCAACATTCACTTCAATGTGTTAGCATAGATATCAGCAAGATGTTGCAGTAGCTATAAATATATTCAAATTAAAAAAATTAAAAAAAAATTACACCTCAGCGATCCACACCATCATTTAAAACAAAATATCAACCATCAATCCACACCTTAGCAATTTCCATTTCCCGCTTTACTTTTCTTTCTCGTTCCTCTCTGTGTGAAAATTAGGGCACGCAATTTTTCTTTCTTGTTCCTCCTTGTGAAAATTAGGGCATGCGATTCCAGTTGCTTTGATGCTCTGATTGATCGAATCTAGTGTGAGAAACGTTCCTGGTAGCTTGCTCCTTCGTTCTCCTTGATTGATTGCTCGAATTGCTTTGACTTCGTCGTCGGGTGCGATGTGATATTATTTGGTATGTTTTCTACCTTCTGGTTTACTTGATTATTCTCGATTTTGGTTACACTCGCACGCTTTTGCCGATGATGAATTGGGATTTATTTATAGGCTTTATTTCCTATAATCGCGAGTTTAATCTTTCTGTTGGACTTTGAGAAATCTGGTATGTTGGATTGCGATGATGTATTGGTATGTTGGATTTTGGTTCACTGGCTTGATTTTGCTTTGCCGATGATGAATTGCAATGTGATATTATTTGGTATGTTGGATTTTGGTTCACTGGCTTGTTTTTTATTTCTGATCTGAGCTTGTTAGCTCCTTTCTGCTGCATTTGTTAAACCAGAACTTGAACCTTTGTTAAACTTGTTCACATACCTTTGTAACTTGCTGCATTTGTTAAACCAGAACTTGAAGTATTTGTATTCTGTTGTCCTCTTGAAAACTGCTTCACTTGAAAACTTCTGCATTTTTGAAAATCAGAACTTTGAAAGTGATCTTTGGTTTTCTAAAACTGTTGATTAATCTGAACATTGAGTTTTAATTTCCATGATATATACAAACATATGTGTGTTGAGCTTTGTTGGTTTTGCTTTATCTGGACTGAACTGGTACCATGCTAACCTTGTTCTTTAACATGAACTGATGCTCCAAGTCCTCTGTATATCATATTACTGCCTATGTTTCTCTTGTACATGCCTGATGCATTCACTGTTTTTGCTTGATGGGCTGCCTATGTGTTGATGATGTAATTTGATGAGGCAGTGAGTGGGTGTTTTGTGAAAGTGGTTGGGAGTGTGGTCAGTGTTTGGTAGATGGTCAGCGTTTCAGGCAATTGTGTTTCAGGTAAGTGGTAGATGGGCAGTAGTTCCGATGGGTGATGAAGTTGCTGAGGATGGGATTTGAGGGTTTGCTAAGTTCAGTCTTCATGCGGTGCTGCGCCCGGACACGCTACTCAGCTCGCCTTCGGCTCGGCACTCGGCTCGTCATATATTTGTCAGTGTCGGTGTCTGTATAAATTGAAACTGCATGTGTAATGAGTGAACTGAGTGATGTAGTGAGGAATATCTGTATATGTGAATATCAGTGTTATATATCATTGAATTATAAAATAGTGGAGTCAGGAATTTGTACTATTTCAAATGTTGAAATAAAATATTTATTTAAATACATTACTGTTTGAATATCAAATTCTGTGTGATAGCATTTTATTAAATAAAATATTTATTTCTATTAAAAAATCAAATATGCTCTACATTGTGGGCCCCACAAATTCAGAAAGTTAATATCTATAGCAACATTTTGGAATGTTGCTACAGACACCTATGGATGTTGCTATAGACCCAAATAGGGTTCTATTGCAACAATATTACTTATGTTGCCTTAGATAGTCAAAATGTTGCCTTTGAGGTCTAAGGCAACGGCAAAAATTGCATCACCCGAAAAGTGTTGCCATAGACCTATGGAAACATTTTTTGGGCCTAACCCAACATTTTTTTTGTGTTGCAGAAGGCCATTTATAGCGTAGTGGTTGCCTCAAATAAAGCGCTTTCTTAGCTGCTTCAACCGCAGCTATGAGCTCTGCCTTTGTAGTAGACAAAGCCACAATCGTCTGCAACCTCGCTCTGCAACTGATCGATGTCCCACCAATGGTGAACACATATCCGGAGGTTGACTTCCTTCGATCTCTATCACTGGCATAGTCGGAATCACAAAATCCAACCAAGTTGAAATCTCTTCCTCTGCCGCCAAAGACAAGTCCATGGTTTGGAGTTCCTCTAAGGTATCTGAAGATACACTTCACTGCTTCCCAATGCGTCTTTCCTAGATTCGCCATGAATCTACTCACTAATCCAACAGCCTGTGCGATGTCAGGCCTAGTGCAGACCATGGCATACATCAAGCTGCCAACTGCACTTGCATATGGTACCTTCATCATATAAGCCTTGTCCTTTTCCGAGATCGGGGAGCTTGTACTAGAAAGTTGTATGTGCAAAGGCATGGGTGTACTGAATGCCTTTGCCCCTTTCATGCTAAACCGAGCAAGCACCTTTCGAATGTACTCCTTTTGAGTGAGGCTCAAAAGTCCTAGCTTTTTATCCCTTTGGATTTCCATACCCAAAATTTTCTTTGCTTCTCCAAGGTCTTTCATTTCAAATTCCGCTTTTAGCTTTCACTTTAAACTATCGATTTCAGCCTTATCCTTGGAAGTAATCAACATATTATCCACGTACAAGAGTAGGTACACCCATCTACCATTCTTTAAATGCTTGAAGTACACACAAGCATCTTTGATGCTATGATCAAAACCAAGTGAAAGGATAAAAGAGTCAAACCTCTTGTACCATTGTCTAGGCGACTGCTTAAGTCCATTCAAAGACTTCTTCAATTTGCAAACCCAATTTTCTTTCCCATATACAACAAATCCTTCTGGCTGCTTTATGTAGATGGTCTCATCTAAGTCTCCGTGCAAGAAAGCGGTTTTCACGTCCAGTTGCTCCAGCTCCAAGTCATGAGCTGCGACGATAGCGAGCAAAATGCAGATGGACATATGCCTTACTACTGGAGAGAATATCTCATCATACTCCAATCCCTTTCTTTGTGAAAACCCTTTAGCAGCTAGTCTAGCCTTGTATCTCCCATCATCCTTCACCTTGAACACCCATTTGCAACCTATGGCTCGGCTTCCTTGAGGAGGTGGTACCAAATCCCAAGTCTTGTTCTTCTTCAACGACTCTAACTCCTCTGTCATAGCGCACATCCACTTCGAACTTTCACATGACTTCAAAGCTTCATCAAGGTCAAGCGGCTCCTCATGAACCACATGTAGGGCATAGTCAAACTGGTCACCAAGGCTAAGGTTCGCAAACTGCCAATACCATACCTTTCGGGCGGCCTAATAGTCCTACGACTAACCCGAGTAGGTATTGCTTCACCTAAACTTTTTTCAGCTCCACCTTGAACTGAACTTTCTCTAGATTCGTGCACATCACCAGCACTACTAGAAGGTGCCTATGGACTATCCTATAATGTTTCATCAACTGCGTTTTCCTCGACGGCATCAACAACAACTCTACTATTTGGCTGGAACATGGGAACTTCTTCCATCTCCTTAGGCCTATCAAAATATCTGATGTGGTAAGTAGCTTCTTCTTCGGATTGAACATAGCAGACTCATCAAAGGTAACATGTTTGGAATGAACAATCTTCCGATCAACAGGGTTCCAAATTCGATACCCTTTGATACCATCAATGTATCCCATTAGTATGCCCTTGTATGCTCTAGCCTCCAATTTGTCATCACTTGTATGGTGAACGTACACAGGACAATCAAAATTTTGGAAGTAACCAAGGTACACTGCTTTACCAATCCACTTCTCCTATGAAATCTTCCCATCTATGGCTAAGCATGGAATTCGATTTATGATATGCACCGCAGTTGATAATGCCTCAGCCCAAAAGCCTCTAGACAAGACCGTCGTCAATCTCAAGCAACGAGCCTTCTCCAGTAGAGTCCTATTCATTCTTTCTGCAACCCCATTAGATTGCGGATCTCCGGGTGTAGTGAAATGTCTCTTAATGCCATGTTGTCTACAGAAATCGAGGAACTCCCTAGAGACAAATTCACTGCCATTATCATATCTCAGCACCTTCAACCTAGAACCAGACTGATTCTCAACAAGTGCTTTCCAGTCTTTGAACTTCTCAAAACTCTCTGATTTAGCCTTCATCACATACACCCATACTTTCTGAGAAAAGTCATCAATGAAAGAGATAAAATACTTTGCTCCTCCAAGAGAAGGAGTAGCAACCGGTCCCCAAACATCTGTATGCACATACTCAAGTACTTGCCTCGATTTATGGAGTCCAACTCCAAAAGATACTTTAGTTTGCTTGCCTAACACACACTCCTAGCAAAAGTCCATCTTGTTGAAGTTTTCTCCTTTGATCATCTTCCATCTCCGAAGCAACTGTAAGCCCTTCTCTGAAATATGACCCAACCTGAGATGCCAAAGCTTTGTGGCATCCAATGCACGAGAACTATCTACTCCAGCACACGACTCTCCAAGAACTGTGGTTCCTTTCGGCAAATACAGATTTCGGAACACATCTCCTTTCATAAGAACTAGTGCACCTCTCGAAACCTTCAGACTATCCTTCTCGATAGTTACCTTGCATCCCAAAGATGCCAATTATCCTAAAGAAATTAAGGACTTCCGAAGACCTGGAACATACCGGACACCTGTCAAAGTGCGTATCACTCCGTCAAACATCATGATCCTCACTGTACCTTCACCCGTTGCTCTACAGCTAACATCATTACCCATAAGAATAGAGTTTCCCTCTCGTCCAATGAAAGAACTGAAGTAATCCTTATTAGGCGTCATATGGAAAGACGCCCCCGAGTCCAGCATCCAATGGCCTGAGACATCTGATACTGTTGTAGACAACACATCGTCATATACAGACTTCTCCACCGCAAATGATGAAGATCCGTCTTCTTCCTTCTTCTTCAAATCTGGACAATCTTTTCTCCAATGACCAGGTTTCTTGCAAATAAAGCACTTCCCGTCCTTAGACTTTCCTCTCCTGCCATTACCGGGCTTCCTGGACTTGGAACGCCCTCTAGAGCGCCAATTCTTCTTATCATCTCTACCTCTTTCAACAAATAGGTCGTGACTACTACTTCCACCTCTACTTCCTTCACTTATCTCCTTCATCTGATCTCTCAAGGCCTCAGATAGAAGGCCTGACTTCACATCTTCCACTGTTAATGTGTCTCTAACGAAGATAAGGTTGTTTGCGAAACCTGTGTAACGCTCCGGAAGAGAACACAAAAGAATCATTGTCATTTGCTCCTCATCCATCTTTAGGTCAACAGTCTTCATCTTCATAACGAGATCATCAACGAAATTAAGATATTCATTTACTGAAGTACCCTCTCTCATCCGCATGGTAAAAAATGTCTTCAGCAATATCAAACAGTTAGTCAGATATTTCTTCAAGTAGAGATTTTCTAGCTTGGTCCAAATGCCCCTAGCAGTGGTCTCACTACTAATCTCTGAGATAACATTCTCCCCCATAGCTAGTTGTAAAGTAGTAACACCCATTTCTCCATCTCCTTCCTTTCCGCGTCTGAGATGTCAGCCGTCAAATCCTCAGGGGCAAACACTACTAGATGGACTTCATTCCTCATTAGAACAGCCTTCATCCTCCATTGCCACTTCTCGAAGTCTTTATCCCCATTCCAGTTCTCAATTGCCAACTGTGATCCTGATGCGATATACATCCCTCTAGTATAGGGTCTTGTAACAACTAGAGCCGCTTCATCTCCTGCCATAGCGTCTAACACTCCTCAATCAAACTTGCTGCTCTGATACCAGACTATTGAGGAAAATCCCTTCAGATGATCAGTCTAAGGGAATAAAAAACCCAATGCAGTGGAAAAAAACAACGAACTGGATCGTGATTGTAGTGAGACGGAACAAACAGAGATAAACACCAGAACAGATAGTCGCAGATCAATGCAATGTAGAAAAATAAATAACACCAGTATTTATAGTGGTTCCACTACCGCGAGGCAGTGTACGTCCACTTGGGGAGAGGAGGTTTTATTAATCACTGAAAGATTAGAGTTACAAGATTGATTCACCTTTTGTGCCTGTACATAAGAAGAATTTACAATACAGACAAAATTCTGCAGAGTTTCAGCTCTCTAGGATGGCTCTGAAATTGGCTGAAATTAGCTCTTAATTTCGGCTGCCATTGTTGTCCAGAAGCTCCTCTATTTATAGAGTGAAGAAATGAGGAGGGGTAGCTGCCATATAGCAGCCTTGGGGTTTGGTTCGGCATGAATCTGGTTCGGCACCATTTAGTTCGGCAAAACACAGCTTATTTTGGTTCGGCATTACTAAATTCAGTTTCATGTTGGTGCTCCAAGCATTTCGTTCGGCAAAACATTTCACCACTCCAAATATTTGGTTCGGTCCTCCTCAATGCTGAACGAAACTGCAACACCGGATGAGGTTTCTCGTCCGGCACTTCTATTTCTTGTTGATCGAAACCCAAGCTTTCTTCAATCACCAAACGAGATTACTTTCTTCAATCACGTTGCTTCTTCTTCCTCTATCACTCCTAGGGTTTCGGCCAAGCTCTTCCTTGTCAGCTTCTCCACCGCGACTTCCTTCTTCTTCATCGACGATGGAATCAGGTATCACCTTCAATAGGATTTGTTGGGGAATTTTATTGAAAGATGTTTCTAGCAAACCTATGACGTGTAATTTGTTCAAGCAAAAAACTAAAATAACAATAAACAAGGTTCGGTTATAAAAAAAATCACATTTGGCGCTTCGGAGTATACCCCAAACTTTAATTTCGAATGCAACAAAAAGTTTTTGTATACTGTATGCTTTAACCCAAGAAGTTATTTCATCACAGTAGGTGCTTGCATAATTTACAACTATGAGCTTTACATTTTTACAATAGAAAAATGACTTCAACAAAGATACACTCAATATTGGCTTGATATCATTCATTTCTTTTAATATTTTTCTCATTAGCAAAACCCATTATATTATAAACTAAACTACAAGAAACAAAAACTTTAGTTGTATAACTGACAAAAAATGGACTAAAATCACAACTCTAACTACCTCACTGTTCTTGTCTTGATCATAAACCAATGTTCCATCATACCACATGGAGGAACGATCAACGGATATTGTTCGTAAGATATGTGAAAATAATAATTCCATTTAAAGATTATTCACCTGTATAACAATTATTAGGAGAAACAATATTCTTGGTATGGGTTAACTATCTACAAAACTTTAGACCATTCCCAACAACCGACATGTTTAGCTGCACTCTCTTTCTTCGTTTTGCACTGAACGAACGAGCTAGATACCCAAGTAACTACGAAACTAGCCACAGACCACTCTAAAAAAACCTATATTGAAACGGCGAAGACTTTTTCTTTTTAAATTAAGCGGCGAAGACTTTGCCATTTTATTTAAAATGGCGAAGTCTACGCCGTTTCAATACTTCCAACCCTAAGCAGCCACTCCATTTTCCTCCATCTTCTTCCTCTTTCAATAATTCAAGAGCAAAATCAACCCCCCTTTCACCATTTTCATACCCCCAACTCCTCGATCCAAGCACCAATAAACAAATTAAACCTTGTTTTTAAGATCTATATGTGCTGAAATATCTTGATTACTAAAAAATTTCATGAAAAAGTTTATGCATGGAGAAAGTAGTAGCGGCGGCGGCGATGGCAGGGGTCGGCATAGGAAAGGTACTATTATTGTACTGTATGGATAAGAGCATGGAATAGAAGACCTACTTGAAGCCAACAAACATGTCAAGAAGCAAGGTGAAGGCGAAGGCGGTTACGGAGGTCGACGGGGTCGTGGAGGCTGAAGAGGTGGTCAAGTGGGCAGGACTTGTAGGGGAGCGAGGCGGTTTTCTGTTAAAGTTGCTGAGCACGGTGGTTTTGCGAACTTAAGCATGCCGAAGGTGCTTATTGATTTTTGGGTGCTTCCAGAAGGAGAAGTGCACGTCAGTACACAGACTAGCTTGGCTATAAGTATCTTTTTTTCATGACATAAATAAAGTAAATTATCATTTTAAAAATTATATTTACAAATTCGTTTAACTTAAACAGTCGCAGAATATTCGTTCCCGGGGTTTGTTAGCTAATAACTTAAAATATTTTCACAAAAATTTGGCAAATATTCCTAGAGTTGTTGCCTTTCTACATGAGCTTGGATTTCATTATTTCTTAGGCCATAATTTAATCAATCGTTTAAATTTTCAAAAAATTCTGTCAATTTATTATAGTTTATTTTAACTTGTTAAGTAATTTAAAATTCTAGATATCAATAATGTTAAATATTCGAATGATTTGATGATTCGGTTTGATTTATATTTTATGAATTAGAGTTTAGCTTCTTACTTAGTTCATTTATATACTCGATGGTAGGTACTTGCAATTTATTTAGGTTATAGTAGGCTTATCATGCTATTTAAGATGATTAAGAACATCATATATACTCACTCATTTAGCAAGTTCATCGCTGTTCCATTGTTTATAGAAATGAATAACTTTACACCCTCTAACTATAGTCCATGGTTGTTATATGTGTTATGGCCATAATGGTACATAAATACACCAAAATTTGAATTCAGCATAAGTTGTTAATGTAACCTTTTACACTACAAGAAATCGTACGGTTTTCGACGGTTGGAAACCGTCAGTGGTTGTCTGTAGTCGTCAGATACTTGCACTCAATACGCTGGTCCAACAGCTATGTCATCTCAATGACCTGCCGACGGTTCTGCTCCTTCAACTACGCCACCCTAACTCTTAATTCCTCGATCTCTGCTAGATCGATCCGAGCTCTGCTTTGGCTGGCTCTCCCTTGTCTACTCTGCAATACTTATTAAATTTAGGAAAAATTCAATTACTATAATCTTACTATCAAAGCTACAGCATAATATTTTAATTGCTATATCTATAAACTTATTATCGAAACTAAAGCGATGTGAAATTCTTTAGAACTGGAAGGTTGCTAAATTTTATATCTAAATATATTATACATTACCACTTGATTGCCAAAACTGTAACGCATGTTCCGTGAAAGTGGGTCCATGACTGACTCAAAAATGACATCCTCCTCTTCCGTAGTCAGCTGCTCTCAACCTATTTCCTCCAGGAGTTTCTGTCTTTGTTTCATAAACCGTGCCTGCATGAACAAATAAAAATACATTTGAAATTAATAGCATAATATCTTAATTCATTATACTTTAATAATTAAAACAATTACTAATAGTATATAAACTAAAATATGCTTACATGGCTCTTCCATGATTTATCGTCATGCCACGTATATGAAACAGTCCCATTTGGATTTACATGTTCGACAGCATGAGTACGGGTAAATACATCCATGTACGATACGGGACCCTGCGCCTCCGCTTCCTGAAATTGATTATTATGTACTATTATTGTATATTCAAAATTATACAGCATAATAACTATTTATAATTCACAGTATAAATTTACCAACTCCTGGCGATATTGTTGGAACGACTTGGACCCTCCTCGATGAGTGACAGGATTCATGTTCCTATTTGCAGAGTTTCTCTACGACTCTATCTGTACATTTAAATAAACAATACATTATTTACTTACCAATTTTTTTTTATATTTACATATCAATCAAATAATTAATAAAAGATTAGTACACTTACCTTCGCTTCATCGCTATCCCAATGCACCAACCAACCCTCCCACAAACTCGCTCTAATCCTGTTCGGCTTCTCCCCTTTATGCTTCACTACCGACATAGAATCTCGGTAATTCATCCTCATCTTCTGCATCCAGTAGTGTGGTATAAGCTGCATCTCGTCTACTTGGACGTCGACTGCGGCCTACATTTCATGATAAACAAGCGACAAATAATAAAACAATATAAGGTGAACAATAGATAAGCGACAAATAAATTAAAAATGAAAAATAGAAGATTATACTTACAATGAAATCATGCCATATGCACTCCATGATGTGGGAAGGGATATTATCCCACTTGGGCCAGCAAGCTGTCATTCGACTCTTATATGAGTCTCTAGAAACCGATAGAACTAAAGCTGATGGCTGTAGGTCAAACCCCCTGTGGTAAATATGATACAGATTATTATATCGTACATAAAATATTTATGATGCTGAAAATTTTTAATACTTACCCCTCCGCTTTAAGCACTGGATACACAGCTGGACGCCGTGGCAGTTGTGATGGGCCGCTGTCATCGCATCCGGATGAATAGGATGAGCTCCTCCTTCTGGACGACATGATACATGTCATAGACACATCATTTTATAAGAGAATAATAGCATAATGATGACATATATTGTATAATAATGACATAAATTACATAAATTGCAAAATATACCTGATTCAGATTGGGTCTCATATTCCGACGATAAGCAGAATATAGCATTTTTAACATAAATTGCTAACTAAATGACATAAATGGTATAAATAACGTGAATGACATAAATTACATAAATGACATAAATTACGTAAATGACGATAAGTAGATTCGATTTCATAATGACATAAATTACATAACTTGCAAAATAAATGTCATCAATTACAGAAATTGCATAATACATCAGAATTCAACATAATATTTTTATCAATCCTTATCGTCTTCTGATTCAGATTCGGTCTCATATTCTATGTTATTTTCTTCTCTACTCTCAAATGCTTCTATCGAAATGTTTGATTCATCATTTAGAGGTCCAAAATCAGTACGATCATTTGCCATTATTATTTCGTTGCTTTGCTCAAGATCTGCCTGATAAGCTTGTTCGTCTGGAATATTCTTTCCATCTAACGTAAATCTTGCCTTTGTTTTAAAAATTGCTGACCAATCCGCTTTATCTCTTTTTAGAGAAGGATAAGGAGCGTAATAAACTTGCAATAAATATTTGGCTAGTACAAAAGGATCGTGCTTATGATAATGTGATGTATGCTTTATTTCAATAAGACTATAATCCTTGTGCACATGAATTCCAGAACCTCGAACATTGCTGAACCAATTACATCTAAACAGGAAAACATCCTTCGCGGGTCGTGAGAAATATGTCGGTTGCAAAATTTGGGTTAAAACGCCATAAAAATCATTTATGTGATT
This sequence comes from Allium fistulosum, assembly GCA_030737815.1. Classification (NCBI taxonomy): domain Eukaryota; kingdom Viridiplantae; phylum Streptophyta; class Magnoliopsida; order Asparagales; family Amaryllidaceae; genus Allium; species Allium fistulosum. The sequence continues at coordinate 933,369,480 of CM060901.1, read as the reverse complement.
TTCTGGATCATCACTATCTTTAACAAATACACCTGTAGTTAATTTTTCAGCACCATATTCTTTGGTATTGAATTTATATACATTGACGAAATATATTGGATATGTCTTGACATTTCTTTTTGGTCCCAACGCAAGATGTTTCAATCCTTCATCGACCATACAATTTCGCGGTTCATAAACATACTTTGAAAACCAATCAGAAAATTCTTTACTGAGATCTCCGCGTGGATGTTCTCTTTCATAAATACTGCGTATATGAATAAAATATTGCATTAAATTCTACATGCGCATGCATTATTGAAATGAATAAATCAAGAATTATTATTTCATATTACCTAACAAATGGTGCAACCTCAGCACAATTAAGAAGAATGTAAGTGTGTGCTACATGAAGATCTCTATTGTCTAACCATACGTCTACACATTTTCCAGAAGATCGACCATGTTATCTAAAAATAGATAACATTGTTTGAGAGGACTCTTGTTCGTCGCCTTCATCATTACGTGGAACACTTTCAAATGATATGTTCACATGGTCAATGAAATAGTAAGAGAAAAGGAACGAAGCTTCTTCTTCGATGTAAAATTTATAGATCGAACCTTCAAATCGTGCTTTTTGCCTCACTTTTTTCTTAGATGATTTAAGTATCTATCAGAAATTAATTTACATTAACTTTTACTTCCGAATATAATTATATTAATAGGTAATATATTTCACACCTCTCATATGGATACATCCATCCATATTGCACAGGACCTCGAAATCGTGCTTCAGATGGGAGATGAACAGGTAAATGCTCCATTACATTAAAAAAACCTGGTGGAAATATTTTCTCCAATTTGCATAGCAATATAGGAATATCTTCTTCAAGTTTACGTAAACGTTGAACTTTTAACGTAGTCGAACAAAGCTCTTTGTAAAACAGACTAAGTTTCGTTATTACCTTCCAAACTTTTAAGTGCAATAGTTTTTTTAATACAACGGGTAATAAATTTTACATCGTTATGTGATAGTCATGGCTTTTCATTCCACTCAATATACTGTTTTTAAAGTCAATACATCTACGAAGATTTGATGAAATCCCATCAGGAAATCTTAATCCTTCCACCCATTTTAACACAACTTTAACTTGATTATTATCTAACTCATAACACGCTTTGGGTTTTTTTTATTGTCATTTGGTTTCATATGAAGCTCAGGACGTTTGCATAATTCTTGTATATCGCGTCTTGATTTCAAATCGTCCTTAGTCTTCCCCTTGACATTCAAAATTGTGTTAAAAACATTATCAAATACATTTTTCTTGTTGCGCATCACATCAATATTATGACAAAGCAGAAGATCTTTCCAATAAGGCAACTCCCAAAATATACTTTGTTTGCACTAATTATGAATAGTCGATTTACCTGCAATTTCAGTTTGTACTCCAGTTTTATGTATCTTTGGATAGTCCTTTACAAGTTCATATATGCCTTCGCTTGACCATATCGTTGGTGGTTGTCTGGTTTCTACTCTATTAGCTAAAAAGTTTTTTCTATCTCCTCTGAAGGGATGATTGACATGGAGAAAACATCGATGGCAGTCAAACCATGAAATTTTCTTTACCATTCGGTAAAGAAAATGCTCGTGTTTCTTCCATGCAATAAGGACAAGTTAGACGATCGGATGTAATCCATCCTTAAAGCATTGCATAAGCAGGAAAATCACTTATAGTCCACAACAAAGAAGCAAACATACAAAAAAAATTCTTTGAAACGTCGTATGTTTCTACTCCTTTGTTCCACAGTGTTTTTAACTCCTCAATCAACTAAATAAACATCGATTCCTTGTGTCGGATCGTCGGGGCCAGGAACGACAATAGTAAGAAACATATATGGGGTTTTCATACACATCCATGGAGGTAAATTATAAGATGTGATGATAATGGCCCAAGATGAATATTTAGCACCAAATTGAGAAAATGGTGAAAAACCATCCATACATAATCCAAGTCTAATATTATGACTCTCCGTTGCAAAAGTGGGATAAGTTTTGCCAAAATGCTTCCATGCTTCTCCATCGTTTAGATGTGTCAATGTACCTTCTTCCTCTGTTCTCACAGTATGCCATCTCATATGAGGTGCAGTTACAGAAGATGCGTATAATCTTTGAAGCCTAGGAGTGATGGGCAAGTAATGCATACGTTTGTATGGAACTTCCTTTCCCTTCTTTTTTTTTGGTTTGTATCTTTCCTCGTTACATATTCTACACTTCCTAAGAGTGATGTCCTCTTTCCAAAACAACATGTAGCCATTTAAACATGTATTTATTTTTTGATATGGTAAACTAAAAGCCGACATAAGTTTTTTAACTTCATAGTGATTTTCACACATTAAATTATTGGGCGGCATATGTCGTTTTGCAGCTTGTACAATAGTTGTAAATCTGTCTTCGGTGATGTTGTATTTTAACTTCATCGCAATGTATTCTGCGGTTACTGATAACCAAGTGCCGCTTTTACAACCATCCCAAAGAGGTTTCTTAGCAGCATCCAATAAATCGTAAATTAGTTTTGCTTCAATATTTGGTTCTTCAACATTTACATCATCGTCATCAATTTCAACCATAGGAAACATTGATCGTGTTGCATCTTCAACCATATTTTCTATACGATTTGTCATAACAATTTCGTTACCAGCCACCTCTAATTTAGACTCTACAGGAGTATGTGTTACAACTTCTCCATGACGATCTTAAACATAATACTCCAGTACGAAATAGTTTCTGCACAAATGAACTTTCACAATATCTGGTAACAAATACTTCAAATGTTTACACCTACTACATGGACAACGAATTTCTACATCGTTTCCATTATTACTTAAAGCGAATTTAACAAATACGTTTATACCATTATAAAAATCTTCCTTTATTGAGACTCTAACTCCCCTTCTTTGATCAATCTATCTCCTCTGATCAACAAAATAATCTATTATTTTTCCTATTTAAAAAAATATGTCACGAATTCAAAAATAAATATTGGTCATTTTACAAATTGAGATATTATTTTTCATTGTATTGATACATAATCTTATATGCATCAATTTAACCCAACTTAAGAAAACAATATTGAAATGTTGGTTTATGGTTTTCTATTTTGATGGTTAGTCATCCTAATTTCCATTACAAATACAGTAAACAATTACATTTCGTAAATTATTTCGTTTAAACGATTCTGCAAAATTTTGGCAGAACTTCTCCTTTGTTTCTTGTATTCTACACAAATGTGTGTGCACAGGAAACAAACAAGAAAAGCGATGGCGAAATTTTGTGAACCGTTTAAAACAAAATAATGTACAAAATGTAATTGGTACTATGTTTATAACTTGTCCAATACAGGGACAAACCCTGCAAGTATTGTTCCAAATGAATATAAATATCTGTTTTGTGACAAAAACGAATATTTATATAACAATCATGTACAACACTTGTCGGACGGGGCTAAAAACTCTCTAAGGGACGTAATAAAAAAGTAATTTATACAAAAATTGGAAGTTTTATAGTTTGTCTTCTTATTTGTTATATAATATATTATTGTATGTAAACGGTTGGAAATTTACTAATTTTATATCTTTCGAAAAATTATTAATTTACCACATTATTCCGGGTATTTCATCGAACAAGGTTAATTCAGCGTATTATAGTAGATATGTAAATTATTTTTTTACGACATTTTCGATAGAAAACAATTCATTTAATTATTAGTATGCGTGTGTGTGTGTGTATATATAATGATTAGCACATACACACACACATATATGAACACTTAAACACCCCCAATTAACACAAAACAATGCTAAAAATAATACATATACAATGGTTTACACATATACACAAATTCACGGATTATACCTACTTTTCACAATTTAAAGTTAACAAATGAACTAGGTATTCCATGGGATATTATAAACCATCTTTAGGCTATTAGAAACAATTAGAATCACCAACTAGGTATTCCATGGGATACTATAAACCATCTTGAGGCTATTAGAAACAATTAGAATCACCAATTAGCTCTAATTTATCAAATTAGGCAAATCTAGATTTAGATTAAAAATTAGGATTTTTTGAAAAAATTAGAGTTTATAACTAAGATTGGAAGCAATAGAGAGTGATTAGGAGTCGTGCAAGATCCGAATGCTTGAATTTGAGGTTTGGAAGCTTGAAAATGGGGTTTTAGGGATTTTGGATGAAAATTGTGTTCAGTTCGTATGAGGAAGAAATGTTTCGGCTGAGACCTGTATAACGCGAACTTTCGACGACCGTTGACGGCGTCTTTCAGATGGTTTCCGATGGCCGCCGACGACCCGTTGAAAGCCATCGGAAACCGTCGCAAATGGCCGTCGGAAGCGGTTGCTAAGTGTCGTCGGTATTTCATGCTTTTCTAGTAGTGTTAGTGACAACAATTTATACATTTATAGCTCTAGCATACTTAATTTGGTTGTTACAATGATATTAAAACACTTTAACTATTTACATTTATAGCTCTAGCATACTTATTCAATTCCATATAACAATGATAATAATTCAATATTATCACTTCCTAACAACCAAGCATCCATAAACCATAATAATTTATAGAAAATCATTTCTTTTCTATACAAAAATAGTTTTGGGTAAAATTATTTCATTTACCCAATTTTAAAACAATACTGCGTCGGTTTATCTTGTCTAAGAGTTTAGAAACCCCTATCGATTACAGTTGGCCAGACTGCACCGACCAGAATCTATAAACAATCAACTGATAAGTCAACACAATACAAAACAAATTTTATATTCACTAACAAATACGCGCTCATATCTATTATTACACTCACACTCATTCTAGAGTACTACTGACTCTATCTCTAATGAGTAACACCCAACAGAGCCAAGGTTGTCGCTTAACAACCAGCTCTGATACCACATGTAACAGTCTCAACTTTTCGATGCTCGAAAGTCGACATTAATACATCTACTGTATCAAATGCTGCGCAATCAAATGTCGGAAAACCGAATCATTAGGGTTAAAAGAAGAGGTAGAAGAAGATAGAAGAAAAAGAGAACAGAAAAACAGAAACAGAAACAATATCAGAATCTCACATTCGCAGCGGAACAATATATAATAGATAATCACTAGTCTTTTAAACAAAGAACTATATCAGTTTATACATACATCAATCAAAGTCAATATACAACTCAATACAACAATGGACAGTTATATAAACTTGTCCTCATACAGAATACACAGCGGAATAAATAAACAAGTACGGGTGTACGTCTCGCCATCCAGCTCATCTCCAAAGCTCCAGAATATCCAGAATATCCTGATAACCTAACTCTAGGCTGCCCGTGTGGAAAATTATGGGCACCCAGAGTTTAGAAAGGGAACAATAAACTCCGAGTCAGTCATGGTGACTGGTGTGAGATCGTAAAACAGTTATTTTCACAAAGAAAATAAAACAGATTCGCAATGCTTTTGGAAAATGAAACTACCATAAGGCCTCCCGCCACACACACAATGCAAATGCAGAATTGGAGGAGATTTCTCCTTATGATAGTCAAATATGCTTACTATGAAAAATCACTTGATATTATTATTATGTCTAGTGTGGAAAACATTTCAAAAGTATAATATCAATCTTAGCCAACATACAACCATTATTGTATGCCTGCTATAGCTACTATGTTCAATAGCAGGTTACCGCCACATTCCATAGCAGGTTATACAACTAAAACCATACAGGGTTCATATTGTTTCTTTGGATTTCCAACAAATGGTCAGGCTAAGGAACTTCCTTACACCGAAATGGAAACGCCTCTGGAAAGACGCCCCAAGAGTCAACCTGCTCTCTGCAAACACAAGGCCGACGCTACCTCACGCTATATAGCTGTAACTAGGTAGCTAACACACGAGCTATGCTACCCCCTGGTCGTTACCGACCTGTATCCGAGGATCCTCAACCATAAAGCAACAACCATAAAGTATAATAAATTTGCAGCATCAACATAGGTAAAATATCTGGGCTCCATACCATGATATCACCTTTTATCCAAAAGGAAATGACATACCCTAGGGGCGCGACCCCTAATAACCTTGCCGCAACATTCCTGTTTTGACCATTACCGGGTTGTGAGGCTCGACGAAGACTCGTCCACAAAGCCATGTTTTCTCACAAAGCCACGCTTTTTCACAAAGCCACGCTTTTTCACAAAGCCACGCTTTGATCAACAAATGATCAACAACACTTCGTATGCCACATTACCAAATTGGGAATGTATCACTAGTAACCATCAACTACATAACCTCTGAGCTCGTACGTCTCAGAGAAGGGTGTTAAGCTAAGAGAATAAATTCTCTGCCATCAAATTAAACTATCATTCGAATATTTAAACTCAATTAAATATTCACATTTCAAATGTCAAAAATTCAGGGTCGTTACAGCCGGAGTTCCGACGTGCCGGCCGGAATCTCGAACCTTGCAAAATACTCTAAATCATGTATGCACTAGCTCGTTTTTTAGTATGACTGGCTTTTAGATTTCATGATCATAGTTTATAATGTATCTTCAGACGTTATTTTCATACAATTTCATCAATGCACTTATATTGTACTTCACATAATTCCAGTTGAACAAACATTCATATAATTTTAGAAATACTTGAATTTTTATTACAAAGCTACTTGATGAGCAAGCTGATACATTCTTAGCTCCACAAATTGAAACAGCAATAACTAGGTTCCAAGTTGACATGGTAATTAACTTCACCTTTTACTATAAGCTCCAGTATAGCTTGCACATAAACATGTATAAAATACTTTAAGCTCAACCCAGTTATGTTTTCTTCTAAAAATTGTTACGATTATGCTCATTAATAATTTTACTCACAGACAATTATACTCGCTGAAAACATTTACAAAATTCGAATAATATATATAGTCTGCCCATAGTTATAATTATAAATTTTTGAATGTATGCAGGCATGAGACTGCCTATAGTATAAATAACACAAGTCATGGCTTCTAGGAGCTACAGGTATATATTTCCTATATCCTTGTTTATGGTAATAAATAGTTGATTTTAACTTTTATGTAGAGTAATGTCTTATAACAACTCTAATTCTGATGATGATTTTATATTTAAGGATTACTGTGATGAAGAGTTCAATGATATGTTAATTATTAATTACTTTAGTTATATACTGTCAGTGGATATTGTTACTTTCATTATTTAGATGCAGAGCTGAAGTAGGTTAATGAAATGTTAAAGCATCTATAATTTTATTGCATGTAATGGAAGGATTATATCTTCAGTATAGAATAATTAGTCATGCATGTGTGTGTAATGCATATATGTTTAAGATTAATTAATTAAAAGATAGTCTTGGACATAGTCAGTACACTACAAAGCAACACACGTAGAAGATAATATATAGAGTTTATTTTCTATAAATTCATTCAAAGTTTGATTCCTTTTTGAGAGATAACACTAAAGAAAGAAAGAGTGCCTAAAGTTAGCAAAATATACTTTATAAATTTATGATCCTTCTTACAAAATATTGATTCACCTTTTCATAATATTTTCGAACATACGAGCTCAAATATTGATAGTCTAAGGAGAAGTCCCAATATTGCTAATCTCTTTCTCTTTCTATCTTGTAGGAGTAGGTGTTAATATCCAAAATTTCAGGGAAACTTTGCTTCCATTCAACAATGATTAAATTTACTAGCATATGCAACTATGATGACATTATGCTAAAAGGTCTTCTTATCCCATTCCACAAGCAAGTAGTCCTTATTACTATTTTCTGAAATAACAAAGCATAGAAATGACTAATTTTAATGATAACGAGAGTGATTAGAATACTTTTTTTTGATGAATACTACATTTTAATGATAAATCAATCATCATTTTACCATAGAACTGTTAAATTTTGTGACACTATATGAAGGTGAATTGAAGGGGATGAATGTAGTTTGGTGTCGGAGAAGACGGGTTGCGAAATGGAGTCCGGAGGAGCAAACTGGAGTGGTAGAAGCATTCACTGTGCTGGCTACAGGCAGCCAGATGTCTGCAGGCATGGGCCAGACGTCTGGTCATACAGGGTTCAGTTTCCCGAATGTTCGGTCAGACGTCTGGAGCCCTGTTCCAGACGTCTGAGCCGGCGAGCTGTAGTTTTCTGGGCTGGGTTTTGTGTTGTTTCATTCAGGGGCAAGTTCGTCTTTTGCCAGGGTTTTCTCCACCAGTATATATGCTCTCTTCATTTGAAAGAGGGTTGGGGGAAGCAATTATCTAATCAAGGGTTTAGTCCTCCATCAATTAGGGTTTTAGGCAAAACTCTATTTTTTCAATTCTAATCTCCACAAACATTAATTCTCAAAAGAATAGATCATTGTAATCAATCTCTTGTACTCTTCTTATTTGGTGATAATAAAAGATATCTCTCAAAGTGGATGTACACTAACGCGACGTTAGTGGAATCACTATAAATCGGTGTGTGATTTATTGTTTTTCGTTATTGCTTCTTATCATATATTGCTTGTGGTGTTATTGTGATCGTTCTTTGGTTTTGGATATATTGAATTCGAGTGGTGATTGGTTGTTTTGCACTATCTATCACGATCTAGGTTTTCCGCTGCGTTTGGGGATTTTAATTTGAGTGGTCTCGATTGAAATCCGCCACAACATTTGGTATCAGAGCTTTGGAGTTGGTAGATGGTTGTTGAAATGCCGAAAATGGATAACTCTGGAAATTCAATGGTTAGTCCAAGTGGTATAGCGCCGTATGTACGTGTGTCGTATGTGGCGTCGGGATCGCAAGTGGTTATCGACAAGTGGAATGGCGATAATGATTTTGAAAAATGGCAATGGAAGATGAAAGCGGTTCTAAGGAGGAATCTGGTACATCGAGTGGTGTTTGATACACATTTGTTGCCGGCGGACATCTCGGATGTCGAGAGAGGAGAAATGGAAGAGTGGGCATTTACTACACTTCAACTTGCTATGGGAGAGAATGTGATCTCCGAAATTAGTGGTGAGACCACCGCTAAGGGAATTTGGGACAAGTTGGAAGAATTGTATATGAAGAAGTCTCTAACTAATCGTTTGATCTTGTTGCGAACATTTTTCACCTATAAGATGAAAGAAGGAACTTCGCTAAAGGCACATTTGAATGTGTTTGATGATTTGCTAATGAAGATGAAGGCAGTAGATTTGAAGATTGAGGAAGAGCAAAAGGCAATGATATTGTTATGTTCGTTGTCGGACCGTTATACGAGTTTCTCAAATAGTTTGATCTATAGCCGGGATACATTGACGTTAGATGATGTCAAGACGGGTCTTCTTAGTGAGGAATTGAGAGATCAAATGAAGGAGTTGAGTGTTGGTGGTAGTAGTGCCGGTAATGGTCAAGGTTTGTTTGCGGAGAAGGAAAGATATGTGAAGAAGGACAACCGGGGGCGTTCTAAATCAAGGAATCCTGGTTGGAGAGGAAAATCGAAGGAAAGGAAAGGCAAGTGCTATATTTGTAAGAAACACGGTCATTGGAGAAATGAATGTCCAAACAAGGAGAAGGGTAAAAGGGAAGTAGCATCTTCATCCGTAGCGGTGGAGAGAGGTGTTGGTGAGGAAGACATAGATGTGTTGACGGCGGTAGCATCGGATGTTTCCGGTAGTGAGTGGGTGCCGGACTCGGGGGCGTCGTATCATATGACGCCTAATAGGAATTGTTTTTCTTCTCTTGTTGCTAAAGAGGGAAATTCAATTATTATGGGAAATGGTGCTATGTGTAGTTCTCAAGGCATTGGTTCCGTGCAAATTCGAATGTTTGACGGAGTGGTTCGTACTCTCACTAATGTACGCTATGTTCCGGGACTTCGGAAGTCTCTTATCTCTTTGGGGAAATTGGATTCTCTTGGATGTAAGATCACTATTTTGAGTGATTGTTTACGGGTTTCGAAAGGGGCACTTGTGGTCATGAAAGGTGCTAGGGCTCATGGTGTTTATTTGCTTCGTGGAGAGACCGTAGAAGGTGAAACTTGTGTAGGTGTTGATAGTTCTCGTGGCTTGGATGCGACAAGGTTGTGGCATTTGAGGTTGGGTCATAGCTCGGAGAGGAGTTTGGAGATTCTTCGGAAGAGGGAGATGATGAATGGTGAGAGTTTCAACAAATTGGAGTTTTGCGAAGAGTGTGTCTTGGGGAAGCAAACAAAAGTATCATTCAGTGAAGGAAAACATGATTCAAGAAATGTTTTTGAGTATGTGCACACGGATGTATGGGGACCGGCACCGGTAGCTTCTTTGGGAGGAGCAAGGTATTATATTTCCTTTATAGATTATTTTTCTCGTAAAGTTTGGGTGTATGTAATGCAGGCCAAGTCGGAGGCATTTGCAAAGTTCAAAACATGGAAGGCTCTCGTTGAGAATGAGAGTGGTAAGTCTTTGAAGCTTCTTAGGTCCGACAATGGCGGGGAGTATGTTTTCGGAGAATTCTTAGAGTTTTGCAAGGATTATGGGATTCGGAGACATTTTACTACACCGGGAGATCCGCAATCAAATGGAGTTGCGGAGAGGATGAATCGTACTCTACTAGAGAAAGCTCGATGCTTGAGATTGATATCGGGTTTGTCTAAGGGATTTTGGGCCGAAGCTTTGTCAACCGCGGTGCATATCATTAATCGAATTCTGTGCTCGGCTATTGATAACAAAATTCTGGAGGAAGTGTGGAAGGGAAAGAGTATTGACTTGAGCTATCTTCGTGTCTTAGGAAGTCCAGTTTATGTGCATGATCCAGGTAATGATAAGCTTGAACCAAGAGCTGTCAAGGGGGTCTTGCTTGGCTATACGGATGGAGTGAAAGGCTATCGGATTTGGAATCCGGAAACGAAGAAGGTGACAAACTCTCGTCATGTTACTTTTGATGAGTCGGCATTGTTCAAGGAGAATGAGAGCTCATCGGATATTCCGGTCTTGGTTCGTGATGAATCGAAGGAGAAAGAAATTATTCCACCATTTCATCCCAGTGGTAGAGGAGGTAGAGTAGTTGAAGATGCTTGTGAAAAAAATACGGTTGATGTTACATCACAAAGTCCACGTGGTGCCTCTAGTAGTGTTGGTGATGTACACGAGCCTGGAGAAGTTTCAATTCAAGGTGGAGCCGAAAGGAGTTTGGGTGAAAATATTGCTACTCGGGTTGGGCGTCATCCCATAAGACCACCCGAAAGATATGGTGATTGGAACTATCTTAGCTTTTGTGATAAGTTGGACTATGCGCGTCATATATTCCAAGACGAGCCAATGGACCTTGATGACGTCATGAATTCGAGTGATAGTTCGAAGTGGATTTGTGCCATGGAGGAAGAGATGCAATCATTGATGAAGAATCGAACTTGGAGTTTGGTTCCGCTTCCTAAAGGAAACCGTGCTATAGGGTGCAAATGGATTTACAAGGTGAAGGATGATGGGAGATACAAGGATAGGCTAGTGGCTAAGGGGTTTGCATAGAGAAAGGGTATGGAGTATGATGAGATATTTGCACCGCTCGTGCGCCATACTTCCATACGGATATTACTTGCCATAGTTGATATTCACGACTTGGAGTTGGAGCAACTTGATGTGAAGACCGCTTTCTTGCATGGTGACTTGGATGAAGACATTTACATGGAGCAACGGCAAGGTTTTGTTGTAAATGGTAAGTCAAATATGGTGTGCAAGTTGAAGAAATCACTATATGGGTTGAAGCAATCACCTAGACAATGGTACAAGAGATTTGATCATTTTATGCTTGAAAACGGTTTCAATAGAAGCATCAAGGATGCTTGTGTGTATTTCAAGAAGTTGGGAAATGATTGTTGGGTGTATTTACTCTTGTATGTGGACGACATGCTCATTGCTTTGAAGGACAAGAATGAAATCAACAAGTTGAAATTGCAATTAAAGTCGGAATTCGAAATGAAGGACCTTGGAGAAGCAAAGAGGATATTGGGCATGGAAATAGAAAGGGATAGAAAGCGTTTTGAGTTGAAATTGACTCAAAAGGAGTACATTAAGAAAGTGCTTTGCCGGTTTAGCATGGAGAATGCAAAGGCGTCACATACACCTTTATCTTTGCATGTGAAGCTTTCGAGTGAAGGGTCACCTATCTTGTAGAAAGACAAGGCTTATATGGCAAAGGTGCCATATGCAAGTGCGGTTGGAAATTTGATGTATGCTATGGTGTGTACAAGGCCCGATATAGCAAATGTCGTCGGGGTGGTTAGTCGTTTTATGTCTAATCCGGGAAAATCGCATTGGGAAGCTGTGAAGCTTATATTAAGATACCTTAGGAGTACGTCATCTCATGGTCTTGTTTTTGGCGGTAGTGGGAAAATGAATTGCAACTTTGTTGGTTATTGTGATTCGGACTATGCCGGTGATAGAGATAGGAGAAAGTCAACTTCCGGTTATGTCTTCACACTTGGTGGTACGACCATAAGTTGGAGATCTAGATTGCAGACCGTAGTAGCTTTATCCACTACGGAGGCGAAGTTGATAGCCGCGGTAGAGGCGGCGAAGGAAGCATACTATTTGAAGCGATTGTTGTGTGACTTGGGTATTGAACACGATAGCATCGATGTTCAATGTGATAGCCAAAGTGCTATTCACTTGGCGGAGAATTTGGCGTTTAGCTCACGGACGAAGCATATAGAAGTGAGGGAGTCATTCTTGGTAGCCATGGATGAGGATAAGTAAGTATATCTTCGAAAGGTGCACACAAAGGAAAACGCGGTGGATATGTTCACTAAGGCATTGCCGGTTGGGAAGTTCGAGCATTGCTCGGACTTAATTCGCTTGGAGAAGTGCTAGGTGCCACGAGGTGGCACGGTTGAGAGAGATACTTGGTTGTAGATGAGGAAGAGTATTGGTACGAGATTGTGGTTCTATCTTCTTGATGTAGTGCTAGTTTACACTCCTAGTGCTCTTGTCTTTGGTGAGACGGTGTTTGAATGTTTTCAATATTTCGTTGGCGGGTGGGGGCTTTGTGCCTGAACTCGTTGATGGAGTGCAATGGGGGGTGGCTTTGCCTGAACCCGTTGGGGAAACATTCATGTTTGGTTGAAGGTAGAAGTGTTGGTAGTTGGAGCTATTGATTGTTGATGGTATGGTACCATTGGTGTTGGAGATGGATATAGTGTCAAGGTGGAGTGTTAAATATTGTGACACTATATGAAGGTGAATTGAAGGGGATGGATGTAGTTTGGTGTCGGAGAAGACGGGTTGCAAAACGGAGTCCGGAGGAGCAAACTGGAGTGGTAGCAGCATTCACTGTGCTGGCTACAGGCAGCCAGACGTCTGCAGGCATGGGCCAGACGTCTGGTCATACAGGGTTCAGTTTCCCGAATGTTCGGTCAGACGTCTGGAGCCCTGTTCCAGACGTCTGAGCCGGCGTGCTGCAGTTTTCTGGGTTGGGTTTTGTGTTGTTTCGTTCAGGGGCAAGTTTGTCTTTTGCCAGGGTTTTCTCCACCAGTATATATGCTCTCTTCATTTGAAAGAGGGTTGGGGGAAGCAATTATCTAATCAAGGGTTTAGTCCTTCATTAATTAGGGTTTTAGGCAAAACTCTATTTCTTCAATTCTAATCTCCACAAACATTGATTCTCAAAAGAATAGATCATTGTAATCAATCTCTTGTACTCTTCTTATTTGGTGATAATAAAAGATATCTCTCAAAGTGGATGTACACTAACGCGACGTTAGTGGAACTACTATAAATCGGTGTGTGATTTATTGTTTTTCGTTATTGCTTCTTATCATATATTGCTTGTGGTGTTATTGTGATCGTGCTTTGGTTTTGGATATATTGAATTCGAGTGGTGATTGGTTGTTTTGCACTATCTATCACGATCTAGCTTTTCCGCTGCGTTTGGGGATTTTAATTTGAGTGGTCTCGATTGAAATCCACCACAACAAGAACAACAATGTTATATGAATGAGTTTTGCATAGTTATATGTTCACGTAATGTTATATGCAATCAAATCAAACACCATGAATACCCATTCAATGTTGCAGTTTAATGTAGTTTTCAAAATAGCCAATTTTGTTTTGGCTTCTCATTTTTAAATTTTTGTTCAAAAACAATTTTTCAAAATAGTCAAACCAAATGCAATTTCCAAAATGTTAAAAGACGTTCAAAAGGGAAAATTGAAAATGAGCTTCAAAAACTCAAAAATAAAATATGAAAACGAAAACAAACAGGACCTTATATTTTAAAGCTTTTTTAAAAGTTGAACCATAGCAAACTGAAATTACATGTTTCATTTTAAGGACTTGAAACTATAGAAGTTGAGTGGAATAACTTATGAACAAAAAATTAAAAATTAAAATTTGTGATAATTTTCCTGGTAAAGTTGAACTTTGGCCGTTAAAATAAAACATGGGGATCATAACGTTCCAAATAACACCCTCTTCTTATATGTAAAAAATAAAATTATGGTGGACTCCAGTAGATGTACTATAGCAAATGAAGAAACTGATTAATAAAAATTACTAAATATTGTCAAGCTTTCATTTTCGAACAAATCAGGCAATCAAATATTAACTTATGAAAGTATGTTTTGTGCATCTCTAACCAGAAAGAAATTGTATGAGGTGAATTACAAATCATCAATTCTTAGTTTCATTCATAATTTAGTCTCCAATGGCAATGTTGATCAGAATGTTTTGATGATTTCACACAAAAAAATTACTAAACATTGTCAAGTGCAATGTCTAGTTATGGATATAGCATTTCACAATGTCAAGTAATAAATGTTGATAAAAAATATTTCATTTTCTTTCCGTATAATTTTGTTCATTCATAAATTAACTAGAACATACATGCTAAATTGCTTCTACAAACATAGTGGTAATTTTATACTTTTAATGACATGTTTAATTATTCTTTACTTCATTGAGTTCACATTGAGAACTACCTCTTTTCATGGCGACTGATGAATGGCGACTCCTGTCTTTTCGACTTTAAGCTCCTTTCGTTTTTCCTAGCCTCCGATTCGTTTTCTTCCTCTTTCCCGCCGTCTTCATGCCTGCTTCGCCTCCCTTTCCCCTCCTCCCAAATCCGCTGTCCTCTTCGCCTTCTTCCATCCGTCCTGGGAATTTTTTTAATTTCGTGCCTCCTGCGCTGTCGTGCCAAGTGCCGCCCTTATCTATTGCTGAATTTCCTCCACTACCCGCTCTCCCTTCATCCCTCGCTGTTGATGTTTGCACTAGCCCTCGGTCAATGAGCTCGACTCCTGTGCTTGGTAATTGTTGTCAATCTGAAATTAGTGGTTTGCAGCCGAGTGTAACAACCCAGGGTTTTATAGTAGTTGAATATCGTCAAATGACAATTTAATTCGTTTAGCAATTGCAATTGAAGTTTTTAAATTTGAGTTGAAATTCTTTTATAAATTGTTAAAAGGAATTGTGGGCTTTGAAATTGATTTGGCCCAAGTCTTTTCTTTGTTGCCATGATGTTATCTATACCTTTCCCCTTGTACTCGTTCACTCGTGAAAAACCCGTCCACCCTTTTCTTTCCTGATTCAAAAAAAAAAAAAACCCTAGAAAGAAAGCAAACTAACGAAATAAAATGGCGACATTCTCTTCGTCCTCGTTCCTTCCGCTTCGTCAAGATTAGGGCTTCGAGTATGTTGTTGGTGCTGATTTCAATGGCTCGAGTCGAGGTGGATTTCCTGCTCGAATGGTCGCTCGTCTCTGAGATGCTCGACTGCTTCTATTCGTTGACTAAGGTGAGTGACAATTGTTACTCACATCTAATTTGAACTCCCTGATTCTACTATTTTCGTATGATTTTGTTGCTGTTTAGCATGACTTTGGTCACTCTATATTTTTGCTGTTAAATCTTGGTTTGAAGTTGTTGATTGCAAATTTATAGGAATCGAATTTCTAAAGTTTCGTTCGTACAAATTATGTTGAATTTCTCTTGACCAATTGAGGTTACTTGGATGCCTGTGATTTTTCCCTAACTTGTTCGTTTTCATATATGCGAGATTTTCATCGTTGAAAGTTCGATGTTTTATCTGACTTTGTCAAATTGTACAGTTTGACTTGATTTTACGATGTCGAAGTTTTGGAAGAGGGAAATTTCTTTCTTTGTGCTGTTCATCTTCTTGCTACCACAGTTTCGAATTTGTTTGCATTGGAAAGTATGTTGACTTCGGCTTGTACCTTAATTTACTTGTAGCCATTAACTGTCGACCTCGGCCTTGACTTTAAAATGTGAAACTGCTTCTGACTTTGTAGTTCCATAATTTTTATGATCTTGTGTCTGCATATATAGGGCCTTGTATCACTTGTTGGTCTTTGGTATAACTCGCCACTTCGGTTACTTTAAATATATGATTTTTCACTTGGTTTTGACAGGAGTGTGTTTGCATACTGTTGCATTTAGGCTCGAGTATAATTGAGTCTGGTTGTCACTTGCATTTCGTTATCCATTTGACTTTGTTGAGCTAATAATTGTTGTCACACAAGTCTGGTCTGCATACATGAAGTATTCATTCCTGATGGCACTGCCCAGCGTTGTTGAGACTATTTACTTCGAGACAGTATTACTTGGGTACTGTCAGATCCATATTGCATTTACTTTTGGTCATATGCTAGAATCAGATACATTGCATTATTCATTTGCAGTTGTATTTAGTTGCACTGACTTTGTACCTACCTGCTTGCATTTGCAGTCACTAGTATCTCTGTTTCATACTGGTGCAGTGATTAGCTTATTCATGTCTACTTGCATTGTCACGTGCACTTAATTGTTCATTGATTTTATTTGGTATAGATATGAATGTCTATACTTGAATTTTTATTGCAGTTGCCTAACTTCATGGGGTCGGGTTTATGTATACTTGACGTATGCACATTACACATATATTGGGTCATAGCAGCATATATGAGTATATTCATCTAATCTGAGCATTTATGGTTGGTAGTTTGTTGTTTTCCTGCTGTTGGTCCTTATGTATCCACCAGTCTGCAATTTTGATGGTTCCACATGAGCTTATATAGTAGTGCCCTTAAGTCTGGGCACGTGTGCTTCATGTAGTATTCTCAGTTATTTGTCGCAGTTATTTACTGCATCTATTGGGGACTTCATTTTTTTACTACTTGGGTTTTGTCGTAGTCATTTTACTGTGTATGTTGGAGATTGTACGTGTTGAAACAGTGGTTTTATGCCTTTTGTTGCATACATCTTGCAGTCTGTTTTGATCACTGCATAACTTTTAATTTAAGTTGCTTTGAGGCTATTTTGATTTGTTGAAGCTTTGTATTTTTGTTGAGTCATGACAACCATGGCTTGACCTTAGCATTTAGTTCCTTGTTTACAGTTGCCCTTGAACACTTGTGGTGACTGCAGTTTAGTTTTATAGGCAGTTTTGCCTGGTTGGTTTGCATTGTATTAATGCATTTAGAATTGTTTTCGAATTTACTTGAGTTGATTTACAGTGTGTTGAGGCAGCTTGCATATGAATTAGTTGTCTTGACCACTTGAGATATTTGGATTTGTTTTCGAACTTCCTTGTGTTGAACCCAGTATTTTGAGTTTGACCTTGCGATCATTTGTGAAATTTCATCGTGTACATGTGTGCACAGTGTCCATGTCTGCCCGCTTTTACATTTGAGGTTGTGGCATTGAGTTTTGAATCTTCATTTGATTTTGGTTTGTGGATTTTTGGCGTATTTCGGGTTGTAGTGGCGAGGCAGTATACGCGTGCGTATACTGCAGCCCTACTAGAGTTGATGATTTAAATCTGCTGTTATGTTGTCTAACACTGTTTAGTGTTATATCTGCCGTTATTTGATTCTCTTATCGAAGAGTTGGATATACGAGATTTCTGTGACTGTCGCCTAATTGATATTGCTTATTATTGCTTCTGTGCATTAATAACTGATTTTGAATTAGACTGACCCGTGTATTATTTTCTTTTGAATTTAATACTCGGGTCAGACCCGAGTTATTTCAGGTTGTAGATTTTCTTCTTTGAGTTGCTGTTCAGGATTTGAAGACTTTTCACATCTTCTGAAGTTGTCAGTGTCAGTCTGTAGTAGTCGTGTCAGTGTATAGAACGATATGTATTCATGTATATTAGTTGATAATGTACTTGTATATATAACTTCTAGAGTCGACAGTTGTAGTTGTATCATATGTATTGTGTCAACTATGTTGTAACTGACATCAGTTATATATATATGAGACTTTTGTTTTTATCTGTGTTCCGCATTTATATTATCTGTGTTATCGTTATATCTAATGTCCTAAACTATTATGAACCATCGTAGTTTGTTTTATACTGATAATTGGGTGTGTCGATGGGAGTAAATAAATAAGATGAAAAATAAAAAGTATATACCACTCCTATCGAGATAACCAATATTAGTGTAAGGCCAATTACGGATGGTCGCTCCTATCCAGCCTTATTCTTCGTAATAATAGACAGTATTTCTTTTAATACTCTTTGTTATTATGAGCAATAGAGGTGGGGCGTCACACCGAGTGTGGTGGTTAATGATGTTTCTTGTGTTGTTGGGGTGGGGTGTAGTTTGTATAACCGCGTGAAGCTTGTTGGTGCTGCTGGTTGTACGAGTACTGCACAATGCCCCTATGGTGTTTGTCTTAATGTCGATGTGAACTCTGCGCCCATTCTCATTGAATCGAGTTCTGTTGCTTCAATCCAAGCTGTCGCTGCTGTTAATTCTTTTGATGTGAAGCTTTCTGGTCCTGGTGTTCCTTCCATGGCTTGTACGAAATCATCGTCTTCTCTTTTTACTTCATTGCCCC
Organism: Allium fistulosum; assembly: GCA_030737815.1. NCBI lineage: Eukaryota > Viridiplantae > Streptophyta > Magnoliopsida > Asparagales > Amaryllidaceae > Allium > Allium fistulosum. The sequence goes on along the minus strand of CM060901.1, from coordinate 933,350,647 downwards.
GTAATGCGGGTGATTATGACCCGATTGAATTTGAAATTGTTGAGGTTGATGGAGTGATGATCCCTCCTTCAATTGTTATGCAAGCCGGTTTGGATTATTGGTCTGATTACTTGGTTGGATTCTTTCTAGACCCTTTGCACCGCCTTCACGATGCGGCTTTGGTTTTTCGTAAGGCTTGGAGGCTTCGCGGTGACCTTCGCATTAGGCTGGTTGACTCCATGTATTTCCTTATGTTCTCCTCTGTCGACGATCGTTGTCGTGTTCTTGAAGCCGAGCCTTCATTTTTTGGTGGGCAACCTTTTATTATCACGCCTTGGTCACCGACAGTTGCTTGTGCTCGTGAGCAGGTCCTATCCATTCCTGTTTGGGTTTACTTCTCCCATATTCCCTCTGCCCTTCAACCTTTACTTGGTTTGAATTGGCTTGCTTGTAATATAGATAAATTGAAATGTTTTGACTCTAATACGGTTGCGCGAGAAAAACTGATGTTCGCTAAGGCTCTGATTGAGATTTCCCCTTCTAAGCCCCTCCCTTCCTCTATTCCTATTCAGCTAGCTGTTGGGCACGTGGTGGAAGTCCGTGTTCGCTATGGTTGGGTCCCAGATATTTGTTCCTCCTGTCACTCCTTTGGCCACCTGGCTATCGCCTGCTCGCATCCTATTGTTACCGCGGCTGCTCCTAAGATCCCTCTTCCTCGGCCTCCGCTAAGGAAATGGGTTCCTAAGGTTTCTACTCAGGTTGCTCCTACTCTTGCAGCTCCTGTCCCGGATCCGGCTCCCTGTATTGCTCTGCCTGCTTCCCCTCCTTCTTCTATGACGCCTTCTGTTGTTTCTGCGGTTCCTATTCTGGTTCCTGTCCCGCCAGGTCTGCCGTTGGTCGCTGGTGATGTTTCTGCTATTCCTGTTGCTGCCCCTGTTCCTGGTCTGCCTTGTCCCTCTATTGTTTGGGATGATGATGAGAGGTGTTGGGTTGATCACATTTCTGACATGAGATTTAACCCCTTGGATGATTCTTTCTTTAGATTTGTTTCTGATGATCATCTAGACCTTAGATGTCTTTATTATCGATCGTATGGTGACTCATTAGTTCTTGTTTTGGACGGTTATTTTTCAAGATCGAATTCTATCTTGCTTGCTGATTCATCCTGGGATCGTTCCTTTGTGTACTCTCCTGATTCTGTGTCTTATGATCCTTGTCTTGCTTCCCATTTCCGCCCCTATGCTGGTCTGTTGGGGAACGTTCCTTTGGTGTCTTCTCAGGATTTGGTGGATGTTGGTGACGCTACCTCTTCGGAGGAGTAGTTGTTTTCGTTATTCTTTTAGTTGTTGTGATATGTCTATCACACTCCTGTGTTGTTTTCCTTCTTTTTCTTAGTAGTTAAGGTGCCTTTACCTTTCTCCTGTACTTAAAATTTTATTACGTTCGTAATAAAAGTGGACGGTCCACTATAAAACCGGCTGGCCTTGCCAAAAAAAATCACATGTTATTTGAGTTGGAGATGTATGCAGTGCAGCACCCCTAATTCTCTCTCCTCTCAAACCATTATTTAAATAGAGACTTGTGGTTGAAAATAGGGGGCAATTGGGGTTCTCCCAAGCAGGGGTGCCATAGAGCGCTTCTCATATGTGTGTGTGTGTGTGTGTGTGTGTGTTACATTAATTAGAAAACATTATTCAATTCCCCTTCTAGTGTTAAATTAGCCTTAAGATCCATTATTCCGCAACCTACAATTATATGTACATATATAGAATAAAAGACCGTTAAAGTTGAATGGCAATACTAAATAACGACATTATTTTCTAATCAAGGAGGAATACAAAATAGATTGTAGTTCATAGAGCATATTGGACAAACTTCATGTTGGTTGATCTTCTTACAAAAGGGAGCATAATGCTTAAGTAGGTGTACCTTTTATGTAAGGAAATTTTGGTATGACATTGATTTATACTTCGGTAATGGACATGTTCATTATTTTGTTTTTTCTGATCAGAAATAAAGGACAAAGTTTTCTTTGCATTCTATGTTATTCAAATATTGAATGTTTTAGTCTCGCTAAAGTAGTACCAATTGGAAATAGATGTATAGATTATATTTCATGTAATTTTCATGCTACGGACCAATGATTGATCTACGTAGTTTGATTGTGTTGATTTATAAGGTTATTACATATATGACCCAGGAGGAGATTGTTGAAAAATTTCAACAAGTGGGCTAAAAATGTAAAATAAAATGTGTTATGCTTTTTCGGTGTAAATCCTAATTTAAGTGATATAATTTTAAACTATATTTGGAAGGCTTAAGGATCTAATTGTCATGCAATTGATGTGTAGATACCGGGACATTCTAATTTGCTGAAGGGTCAAATCAGAAAATGTCAACATTATAAATAATGGCTAATATTAGATCTATGGTTTGTGTGATTTGGAAGAACAAACCAATTCTTCTTCTCTTTCAATCGGCGAATATGAACTCGGGTATGTCTTCCGTAATGATGTTATCAATTCTATATTTCTCGATTAATTCAACATGGATTAATGTTTGGATCTAGGGTTCTATAATTAATTGATGCTATAGTATATTGAAGTCCTAACTGCTGACGCGCACAACTCACATAAACTATAAGCACCAGTCCTTGGCAACTCAATCACGACATAAATAATGGTTCTTGGTCCTTTCGGCAACCATGTTGATCTAGAGCTCAAGAAGAGTAGAAGATTTTATTGAGGAGGAGAGTCACAAGAATCGGTTGAAGCATCTGTTGGGGTGTCTCGCATTGTATGTGGGTAATAGACGCACATTGAAAAAAGAATAGTTTCACACCATGAAAAATAATGGAGGTGAAGTGATATATATATGAGTTCAGTCGTATGTAACAACATGAGATTCCTTTTATTAAAAGGTGTTGACCAAAATCTATACTGCCTCCACGGAGGGATGTGCGGACATGACTTCAACAGAATCAACTTTTAGAAGAGGGAAACAAATAGAAAAATACAACTTTTGGATCAACAACGCCGAAGACATTGTCAACAAAATCAACAAGGAATGTATTTTTCCTTTTGTTTAAAAATCCCTCAACTCTTATACTTTAAATTGGGTATCTATTTTGTATTTAGAGCATCTCCAACCCATTTCACAAATAATGTGATGTAAAGCTTATGTGTCAGTAGATTGTAGACAATATTAATTCAATGTTTGCATGCATGACAATGACATTTACAATTTCTTTTCACTGTAAATGTCAAAAACGGTTATTTTTTGTATAATGTCATTATATTATTCGTAGACAATTAAAGTAATTTATATAATTTATTAATAATTACTTAAGTCTAAAACTTCACATTGTGATGTGCGATGTCCAAAACTAGACATTGCACTTCACATTGTCATCTTAGAATTATAAGTTACATTAGCATTGGAGAAAGTATTATACAAGATATTTTCGAATTGCTGATATGGCTTGACACTCTTACGGACACTAGCTTATTTTGTGCTATTATTTTGCATTTTCATTTAACTCTTAAATTTCTAGTTTAGAGCATAGGGTATAGTTCGTGCTCGGTAACATCTTAAATTTACTTCAATACTTGATCCCATCTTAAATTTATTAAAAAGTATATGCTTTTTTTCATTATTTTTAGAGTATGCACATACAAAATCAAAATTTTTACAAACGCATTTTGAAAACATAAATGTACAAAAACGAGAAATATATTTATTTTCATTAGTTTTGGATGAAACCTATTTGTGAAATAAGCTTTTTGTTTAGCCTTGCTTTTGTAATTTACTTATTAATTCCCACTTATTTTAAGCCTTTGCGGCCTTCAACTTATTTTAAGCCATTCCCGTCCTAGAAACCTTCAACGTGAATATACGCATATTAAACCAAATTGAATAACAAATACAGTTGTCGTTAACAAGTGGCATTGCATCCCTTCAGATGCTTTGCAGGACAGAATCTTTACAACAGAGATATATGCTACCACAATCAATCATACACATACAATACATCACTGACCAAGTCCTTCTCCCTCAACTTATAAATAATCACATCCCATACAAAACCTTTCCAAATCCAACACTCACAATGTCTTCAACCATCAGCGCAACCTTTCTCATAACCTTCTCCCTAACCATTCTCACCTTCTCCTCCGCCAACCTCCATCCAAAAGAAAAGGAAACCAACCTCCAATTCTACTACCACGAAATACTCGCTGGGCCAAACAAGACATTACTAACAGTCGTGCGTCAAAACGGCACTGCATTAGGCTCCTTCGGGGACATATCTGTGTACGATGATAACTTAAGGGCAGGACCTGAGCAAAACTCTAAGGTCATTGGCTATTCTCAGGGCACTGCAGTGCAGGCATCCCAGCACAGAGGACTTGAGTTTGTCCTTAACATGAACTGGTTCTTTACTGAAGGAAAGTACAATGGAAGCTCACTTGCTGTGTTTGGCAGAGCGTCTTTTACTGATGTCAGAGAGCTTAGTGTAGTCGGTGGTACTGGCATTTTCAGGCTTGCTAGAGGGGTTGTTATTGGTCGACCCCTTGATGCTCCTCCTGCCTCATTTATTATCTCTTATAATGTTCAGGTGTTTCATTACTGAGATTCATGTATTGGTTTTTATGTAATGTGTGTGACATTCATTTTGTAGCATGTACCAGTGTATCTTCATCAACAAATACTGAAATTACTACATAGTTTAATATTCATAGTGTATACAATTATGCATCAGTTAAAACCTTATTCAATCATTTTTTCCTCATCCAAATCCTCTTCCACTAAAATCTTCAATCCGAATCCCGACCAGGAACGAACAACAAATATTTCAAAGAGAAGCACATCGCGATAAAAGATACAAGAACCGAGTGGAGTACGAAGAATATAACCCTTAGCCATCATAAACTCGTATGCTCCTCCAATAATATTGAAAACAGAAGTACCATTTTCTACCTGTCTTCCGAAAAGGGCGATTGTGCTTCCACTGTACTTCCCTGCTACAAATACGATGTTCCCTTCAACAAGGAGATCTTGAGATTCACTCAATGATGCTTCAAATGCTGAGCCTTGTACTCTAGCTACGAGCTTTGATGTAGTTTCTGGTCCTGTTCTGAGCTCATGATCCACAACAGTTATGGTTCCGAAACCATGTAAAGTGTTGTTTGGTTCCACAACCGTTATGGTAGTTGCATTTGGACCGGAAAGGATTCTGTGTAGGTATAGGCGCATGTACGTTTTCTTACCTTTGCATTCACAATCTTCAGACGAGATTAATGGTAACAAAGAGAGAAATATGGCAATTAGGATGACGCGAGAAAAGGCCATGATTTGCATCAAAGTTTTACACTTGATTTCTGAGTAGTAATATGTGTAGTCTATGTATAATGTTTACTAATACATTTGACATCTAAGATGTATTTTCCTGATCCTAAGTTTGATCAACTTAGAAGTGATGTGTAGATAGAGTATTCAGAATGCATTGAATGTTTTTTAGGAAAGTGGATTATTACATTTTTCCAGATTTTTTGTCTTTTGAAGTCTTACTCTTTATCTTATCCCACATATAGCTAGATATATACCAGCATTAGATGTACCATTTTGACAAAATTCAGTTATTTGATATGGACTTTTTACTTGTATGTATGGACTGCAATTATGTTCACCATCGGTGATTTGAGGTTGAATTAACCTTCTTTGATGATTGGTGCATTCATTAATTACATAAATGGAGCTTCTAATATTTTGTTTGTTGTCCACTGTACAAAATGCAATTTGTTTTGACCTCCAAACACAGAGAGCAAATAAAATTTCACTTGTTGTATGTTTAACGTATAATGGAATAAGAAAGTAAACCCTTCATCTTAACACCGTATATATGCTGCTTCTCATTTCTGCTCAACCACTAGATTCATGCTGCTTTCAATCTGGACCATCAATTTTCTCTGAAGAAATAACTATTTGATTCGGGTTCAGGATCATGGGCTTCAGCCCATTTATAACTGTATAATGCTCTAAAGACGTCTTGTATAAAGGCAAAGCATTCTCATTGTAACAATTAATAAATATCATCAATAAAATTCTGTTTCTCATTTTTCTTCATCAAATTGCTCTCACAATACTTTTCTTATTCAAAATCTTTTATGGTTTTAGAGTATTCAGTAATTGCTTAACAGCAAGAAAAACTCTCATCAGAGGAAAATCTCATCGTTTGAGTTTATCCCTTATCAGATCTGCATCAATCTGCATCTCATCACCTAAAGGATTGATTTAGTTCTAAATCGTGTGCCAGTTTCTACCTAACTGGCTGCAGCAAGATTCATCACTGAATCTTGAAAGATTGCAATCAAATTCTCATAAATTCAGATCAAGAAACCAGAAAAAAAAACAACACAAGAAACAGAAAAGTGCCATCCAGAAAGAAATCTTATTAGAAAGTCATCATCTAAGCGTTTCTTTGGTTGCATTTTACCTGTTCTGCATTTCATTCCGAGTTCTTGAACTCAATTCTTGCTTTGACTGCATCATTCTTTTACCTTGTCCTCCTGATCAGATTGTCTCATAATCATCATGGCCTAAGAAGGCAACTCAGAGACGTCATCAAATGCCAACAGTTCTCAACTTGCTAATACTGCAGAGAATTTGATTAAAACCGTCATCAGTCCTCAGAGCCAATTGGTTACTGCCCACCTAAATGAAGATAATTATCTTCTATGGAAGCTTCAAGTCGATACAGCCATACAAGGATATGGACTTGAAAGTTATATCCTAGGAACAATACAGATTCCTCCTGTTTGTATCATTGACAAAGAAAACAAAATAATCAGCAATGAAGAATATGTCAAATATCATAGACAAGATAGACTCATATGTTCTTGGTTATCGTCTTCAATAAATGTGAATCTTCTATCACATGTTATTGGATGCAAGACTGCCAATGAAATCTGGGTAACTATTGACAAAGTTTTCAATACACAATCTGTAGCTAAAGTCATATTCTACAAAAGACAGTTGCACAATATCAAGAAAGACAGCCAAAATATGAGAGAATATCTCTCTAAAATCAAGACTGCTTGTGACCTGCTTGAGGCAGCAGGCCATAAAGTCAGTGATTCAGAACAGATCATGATAGTTCTAAATGGATTAAGTGATGAGTATGAAGCTATGGCTGCTGTAATATCATCTCAAAAAATTCTGCCATCTATAGATGATGTTCACTCTGTGTTACTTGCTCATGAGGCAAGAATTGATAACAAGAAAACTCAAGATTCTGATTTCACAGTCAACTACGCAGCAAATTACAGAGGCAAAAATCAAAATAGTAAAAAGACTGATCAAACAATGCAAAGAGGTGGATATTCTAACAGAGCCAAAGGCAAAGGCAGATGGAACAATAACAACAGACCAAGATGTCAGATTTGTGAAAAGTTAGGCCACACTGCTACTAAGTGTTATTTCAAATTAAATCTGAATTATGATCCAGGACAAAATTCAAACAATCAAAGAAGTCAAAGTCTCAGTGCAAATGTTGCTCAAGTTCAGTACAATTCAAACAATCAATCTGACAACAAAGACTATCAGCAAACAGAAGCAGCAAAACTAGAGCATATACATGATGAAGATTGGTATCCAGATTCTGGAGCAACCAACCACATCACAAACAACTTGAGCAATTTGAATCTTGGAAACATGGAGTATAAAGGTATGAACTCCATACATGTGGGTAATGGCAAGTCTATTGCTATTACCCACACTGGTAGATCATATATTATGGGAAAAAGGCAATTATATCTAAATAACTTGCTTAGAGTACCATTAATCAGGAAAAATCTTTTTAAGTGTGTCACAGTTTGCCAAGGATAACAGTGTGTACGTATTTTGAGTTCTACCCACAATACTGTTTAGTTAAGGATATCCTAACTAAAGAAATTCTCTTGCAGGGTAATGAACATAAAGGGTTGTACAAGTTCAATGTGGCTAATTCAAGAAACTTAGAAATTAAAAGAAACTGGTGTAATAATTCTGAATACAAACATGAAGAAAATTGTAAGGTATTTGATATGTGGCATTATAAATTGGGACATCCAAATGCTACAATTGTAAGACATGTATTAAGCAATAATAATATTTCTTTCAAAGATATCTCCATGCCATATATATGTACATTCTGTCAAATGGGTAAAGCGCATAAAAAAAATTACCTTTTTTGAATTCTGAAACTACTTATAGTAGACCACTTGAATTAATTGCTATAGACTTATGGGGGCATGCGCCTATTCATAGTGATTATGGGTACAAATATTATATATCATTTATTGATGCCTTTTCTAGATATGTTTGGATATATTATTTGAAATCCAAAAATTAAACTCACAGTGCTATGTTACAGTTTATTGCTCAGGCAGAAAAATAAACCAACTGCCAAGTCAAAATGATTCAATCTGATGGTGGAACAGAGTATATGCCACTAAGGCATTACCTTCAGAAGAGAGGGATAGTTCACAGAACAACTTGTCCCTACACTTCTGAACAAAATGGAATAATTGAAAGAAGACATAGGCAAATTGTTGAGACAGGTCTCACATTATTAGCTCAGGCAGCTATGCCTTCAAAATTTTGGCCTGATGCTTTTACTACAACTGTTTATTTAATTAATAGACTACCAACAAAAATTTTAAAGTTTAAAAGTCCTTTGGAAATGTTGTACAATGTCAAGCCTGATTATCTAAACTTGAGAGTGTTTGGTTGTTTGTGTTTTCCCTATCTTAGACCATATAACACTCACAAGTTAAACTTTAGATCAGCCCCTTGTACTTTTCTTGGTTATGCCACTAATCAAAAGGGGTACAAATGCTTAGACAGTACTGGCAGAATATTTGTCTCTAGACATGTTGTTTTCAATGAAAGGGTGTTTCCTTTTAAAGAATCAGAAATCAAAACATCTAGAAAGTATATAACTTAAAAGAATCACTACCTTCTATACCTGCTTTACCTGAGGAAGTGATACAAGCTCCCAGAGAATTGGCTGATGATAATGTCAACTCACAACACACAGTGTCCAGTTATGGACTAGGTCATGAGGTAGCTGATGTAGATACACCTGTTCAGACACCTCAACAAAGAGTAAGTGAACAATCTGTTTCACAACAAACATTAGAGGATACAGTGCATCACAATGAATAACATCAACCAGATGAGAGTGTTCTTCAGCAACAAAACACTAGAGCAGGTCATCATATGGTCACAAGGTCTAAAAGTGGTATTTTCAAACCCAAAATTTATAATACAACTTTAGATACTGAAGAACCAAGCACTTATTATCAAGCCATGGAAAATCAAAACTAGAAATCAGCCATGTCAGATGAATACAATGCTCTCATAAGAAACAAGACTTGGAGTCTAGTCCCTTTACCAAAAAATAAAATTGTTGTTGGGTGCAAGTGGATCTTTAGATTAAAGAAGAATGCTGATGGTACAATTTCTAAATACAAGGCAAGATTAGTAGTGTTAGCACCAAAATTGGTCACAAACACCCTTGAGTAAGATTGTGTAGAGAGATTAATGAAGAAAATAAATTAAAACTGAGGAATATCGCAGTAGTATGCAGTAAGAACAATAAAAAACGAGAACACCAGAATTATAGTGGTTCGGCGTAACTGCCTACGTCCACTTTGATCGTAGTCTTTATTACTTCTTTGAATAATTGAATACAGATACAATCCGTGCTCCAACAACTTGAGTACAAGTTTTTGTAGAAAAGAAATGAGTTTAGAAAATGGCAGAGTCTCCCTGGAGTTCTCGAAAAAAGGTCCTTCTTCACTGCGCCCCTGCTCCTCTATTTATAGGCGAAGATAGGGTGGACTTCCCTCACGGGCCCAGGAGTAGGGTATCTCGGCCCATAGTAGGTGACTTCTGCGCGCCGAGCCACATATGCCGAACGAGATAGGCCGATCGAGAAACGTCGCCCCAACATGTCTGGTCGATTTTCAAGTGACTCGAAGTAAACCCTCAGGAGACCCGAAGCAAATAGCGGGTTGACTCGAAGCAAAGTCATGCCGATCGCTTAACCTTGTTGTAGACCTGATAACCTGCTAACCCCTCTAGCATGCACCGAACCAGGCATGCCGACCTACAATGAAAGGGCCTAGTTGCCGAGCGACATTGGCCGAGCGGTAAGTGCCGAACGGTAAGTGCCGAGCGGCATACGCCGAAGCATTCTCCACCTACTCGTCTACCTTGACCGAGCCATGGTCCACTTATCATTCTCGATCGAACTAACACCTGGTACTGAACCAGGTAAGTAGACCGATCCATGCAAATATACCGAGCCGAACCAGATGAGGAGACCGAACGGTGGATCTTGGGTAGTTGACCCGAAGCGGAGTAATGACGAGTGCCTTTCTTAGTTGCAGGCCCGATATCCTGCTAACTTCTCAAGTATGCACTGAACCAGGTATGACTTCACCCCCCTGACCGAGCAGTGCGTGCCAGTATGTTTGGTCTGAACGAAGCATGTTGAGTTACTTAGCCGAATGGTGCACTTCCCTCCTAAGCCGAGCGACATACAATCCTTTTATTTGGGCTGCATCACCCAGATTGAAACAAGAGCCTATATGATCAGCATCCTGTAACCGGGTCAAACACCCAGGTAACATTTGCCTCCCAAAGCGTATCGTGTGAGCCAACATGATGCACTTTGAACCATGAGCAACCCATGTTTTTCTTTAAAACCTTGCTCGGACTTCTCATAAGTTGATTCACACGATCTCTTGAATACCGAACCACATTTGAGTTCTTTATCGTGCCATGTTTTTGATGCGGGTCGGTCGATGTTCGTGCGCCGAACCACTTGTCCGGCAAGTTTACTATCGCTCGGTATGATTGCTCACTGAGCCACTGAGATATCTTGACCGGGTTCAGTGGTCGATGCCTGTTCACCTCCCCTTCTTCATATATAAAAGCCGACACTTCTCTCCCGCATTCCTTTACTTTCACCTCAACTCTACAGGACCTCATAGCTTATTTTCCCCTGAACTTCGGCTACCTCTCCAACCATCCTCTCTCACCCTGAATCCAAAGCGTCTACTCAGCAACTCCCTCTGACAATAAATCGAAACAAACTTCGATCCTGAATCGCTCAATTCCCCAAGCCTCAACTCGCTCTCTTAGGTATGAACTTCCCATTCGATCGACTTTCTCGAGCTAGGGGTTTTGTACGGAATTAAATTTCGTTAGTTCTCTTTAGATTACGAACGGCAGGAGTTGCGTAGGTGATGAAAATGAATCTGAGGTTAGAACATGTCGTAGGTTGGAGCCGGTGATTCCTAGGACGTAGGCTCCCGTTAGGCCACTGAGTGAGGGAGTGTGGTTGTTAGGTTGTCGAAGTAGAGTTAAATTGGTGATTGGGATCGTTCGGTAACCAAGGAGCGAGAGAGAAGAGAGTGTGAATGGGTTAGCATTTGTATTTTGGGTGGAAGTCGGTCAACCATGAAGTCGGTTGCTTGGTAGTCTTCATGTGAGAGTAATGTTAGGGTGGTAGAGGGATGGGGGGTCGTTCGGTCTAAGGAGAGAGAGAGAGAGAGCGGTTCTCGTTCGGTGATTAAGGAAAAGTAATGAGTGTGTAGGTTGACAACTCTAGTTTGTCTGGGTCGGTCGTATATGGTATAGTTTGATGTTCAGTGTCTAACTAGGTCGGTGAGTAGAGAAGGGAAAAAGGGAAGTGGGATAGGCTTTAAGGACCGGCACCGAGCGAGGCGTTATGGTTCGGCATATATGTTCTCGTTCAGACGGCCGGTCCTAAGTATGGGGGATCGGCATTGACATACTTACCTTATCTCAACTAGTAGAACATAACATTGCTGCTTATTTCCATACTTATTCATGTACCAATAAATCCATGACACCAATCTAAGTCCAAAAGCATATGGAACTGATCAAGACTAATAACTTCACGATTGAGGCTATAATAAATGTGAACTTTAAACTTTGTAAAGAGGACAACTTAAGGCTTGCCGTGCTATACTTTACTTTTCAGAACCCTAATTTATTTACATTCTTCACACGAACCATCACACTAGATCACACACCACGCGGGGGAAAAAATCTTTGTCGTTATATCTAATGTTGATTGTCTTTCAAGTATAGTTCAAATAGGTGTTTATCCAAATTCGACTCTCATTGAGGATGTCTAGAAAGTCGAGCTCTGCTACAGTTTTAGATAGACCTGAGCCAAGTTCTCCACAGGAAGTTGTGGGAACTTCGAATCCGTCAACAACTCCTGCACAGAATATCCTGAGCCCAACGGCTGCAACTATTGACTTGGCTCCTGATGCCATAGATGGAGCAATTATCCTTGACAATCCGGCTGATTCTCAAGCTTCGAGAATTAATGGAAACGCTCTTCGCCGACTATGCTAAATCCATGGAATCCCTTTTGACGACGTGTTGGTTCCATCGGGACAAGTTCGTCCCCACCTACCCCCAGCCGGGTATACGGCTTGCAACAAATTCATGTGCTAGGTTGGTAGCGTGCCACCTTTCAGCTCCCTTTTTCTTTTCGGGATTTCCCCCAACGGATCCTTTAGATTATTCAGGCTTGTTTTGAACATTGACTTGTACCTTTCCAGAGTTGTCACCGGATTGTTTTACAGCGATGTTACTCTGCACAGCCTACTTGCCACGTACCGGTGCATTATCTCACCTTGTCCACCTAGCTTCCTCCCTTCTTATAAATTGGTGTGCTTTTGAATAAAAACGTTCTAGCGTAGTAGGAAGCTTTCCTACCAGCCAATCTCCAAACTCTGAATCCGAATTTACCCCTCGCATCACGGCCATTAAAATAGCATGGTCGTTGGGGTTGCTAACTTCAGTTGCGGCAACATGAAATCTCTGTAAGTACTCTTTCAACGACTCCCCTGGGGTCTGAATCACACTGGACAAGGACATCACATCCTTGGGACGAGTGGCATGAATCCTGAATTATTCCACAAATTTCGTCGCTAGCTCATCAAAGTTGGAGATAGTTCGCGGAGGAAGTCGGGTGAACCACATGGTAGCGATTCCAGATAAAGTTATTGGGAAACATCTACACTTGGTTGCATCGTTCGCTCTAGCTGAGTCCATCATCCATCCATACCTCATCACATGCTGTCGGGGATCAGTCTTTCCTTCATAGACTGGAATAGTCGGCATGTTAAACTTCCTAGGGTACTCGGCTTGTAAGATAACATCTGTGAATGGAGTATGACTCCTGGATATCCCCCCAATCATCATTTGATAAGCCTTGATTCTCTTTCATCAGCTGTTTGACCATAGCTGATAGGTCTGGGGTTTGTATGGAAGATGGCAGGTTGGTGTCTGTCCTGTGAGACCATTATGGTCGGTGTCTCCTCCGTTGGCGATCTACCAAACGTGTACCCTGGGGACCTGCTTCATCATGACCTTGGTGAGCCAATTGCCCAGCTTCCGCCCGTGCTCCAGATCCTAAGTTCACTGTTTCAGCTTGGGCAAGATTTTCCAAATGCACTGCACCCGTTTGCATTTTTTCGGTTCTACGGCGTCTACGCCTGGGAGGTTCATCAGATGAAGTAGAATTGTCGGACGAGGAGTAGGGAGCGGGACTCCCTCCAGCATTCTGATGCTGTTGTTGAGTAAGCTGAGTCATAAGGTTGGCGTTAGCTTGAATTTGCTCGTTAAGCTGTCTACTGCTTTCCATGAGTTCCCTCATCAGCTCATGGAACTCCGTTCTGGTGACAACTTCCGTTTGGTTTTGGGTGGCGACAACCCCTGTGCCCGGATTAGCTTGTTGATTGTTGAGTCCTACTTGTTGGATGCTAGCAGTCTAGTTGACATCTGCGTTGTGAGAGGCTGATCTAGTACGTGGTCTTCCCATTGTAGAGTTATAGTATGGAACTCAGAGTAGATTCTCTGAACTTCTTGCGAATAACTTGGATCTTCTTCGGGTGATTTTCTCAATCCAGTAGCAATAAAGGAGATCCTAATGGCCTGAGAATGCGTTCTCAATGAAAGCACCAAAATTGGTCACTAACACCCTTGAGTAAGATTATGTAGAGAGATTAATGAAGAAAATAAATTAAAACTGAGGAATATCGCAATAGTATGCAGTAAGAACAATAAAAAACGAGAACACCAGAATTATAGTGGTTCGGCGTAACTGCCTACGTCCACTTTGATCGTAGTCTTTATTACTTCTTTGAATAATTGAATACAGATACAATCCGTGCTCCAACAACTTGAGTACAAGTTTTTGTAGAAAAGAAATGAGTTTAGAAAATGACAGAGTCTCCCTGGAGTTCTCGAAAAAAGGTCCTTCTTCACTGCGCCCCCTGCTCCTCTATTTATAGGCGAAGATAGGGTGGACTTCCCTCACGGGCCCAGGAGCAGGGTATCTCAGCCCATGGTAGGTGACTTCTGCGCGCCGAGCCACGTATGCCGAACGAGATAGGCCGATCGAGAAATGCCGCCCCAACATGTCTGGTCGATTATCAAGTGACTCGAAGTAAACCCTCAGGAGACCCGAAGCAAATAGCGGGTTGACTCGAAGCAAAGTCATGCCGATCGCCTCACTTTGTTGTAGACCTGATAACCTGCTAACCCCTCTAGCATGCACCAAACCAACATGCCGACCTACAATGAAAGGGCCTAGTTGTCGAGCGACATTGGCCGAGCGGTAAGTGCCGAACGGTAAGTGCCGAGCGGCATACGCCGAACCATTCTCCACCTACTCGTCTACCTTGACCGAGCCATGGTCCACTTATCGTTCCCGATCGAACTAACACCTGGTACCGAACCAGGTAAGTAGACCGATCCATGCAAATATGTCGAGCCGAACTAGGCGAGGAGACCGAACGGTGGATCTTGGGTAGTTGACCCAAAGCGGAGTCACGACGAGCGCCTTTCTTAGTTGCAGGCCGATATTCTGCTAACTTCTCAAGTATGCACTGAACCAGGTATGACTTCACCCCCCTGACCGAGCAGTGCATGCCAGTATGTTTGGTCCGAACGAAGCATGTCGAGTTACTTAGCCGAACGGTGCACTTCCCTCCTAAGCCGAGCGACATACAATCCTTTTATTTGGGCCGCATCACCCAGATTGAAACAAGAGCCTATATGATCAGCATCCTCTAACCGGGTCAAACACCTGGGTAACAAGTAGCTAAGGGTTTCTCACAACAGAGCGGTTTTGACTTTAATGAGACATTTTCACCTGTTGTGAAACCCGCTACTATAAGAATAGTTATTACAATTGCCTTGTATAGAAATTGGACCATCAAACAAATTGATGTGAATAATACTTTCTTAAATGGTGTTTTACAGGAAGAAGTTTACATGGAGCAGCCACATGGGTTTGTGCAAAAAGAAAAAGAGAATCTGGTTTTCAAACTAAATAAGGCTATTTATGTTCTTAAAGAGGCTCCAAGAGTGTGGTTTGAAGAGCTCAAGACAACCCTCATTGGACTAGGCTACAAATCTACAAAATCTGACAACTCTCTATTTACATAATTAAGTAAAACCATAATAGTTTATATACTAATATATGTTGATGATTTTATTATTACAGGTAACAATGCAGAGGAAATCAATAGTCTCATACACCAGCTTAATCAGAAATTCAGTGTTAAAGATCTTGGCAACTTAAACTATTTCCTCGGCATTGAAATCAGGAGGCTGTCAGATTCATCCATACAATTGAGCTAAAAGAAATACATTCATGAGATACTGAATAGAGCTAAAATGAATCAAGCCAACTCTATATCAACACCCATGGTCAGTAATCTACATATGTCAAAGTTCAAAGGTGATGCAATACCCAATGAAAAACAATATAAAAGTATTGTTGGTGCTCTTCTATATGCAACCATTACAAGACCAGACATTGCCTATAGTGTTAATAAAGTCAACCAATTTATGCAAAGACCGACAACTAAACACTAGAAAATGGTGAAAAGGATATTAAAATACCTCAAAGGGACTACAGACTTTGGTCTGACTCTAAATTCAAGCAAATACATTAATATTACAAGATATGCAGATGCTGATTGGACCAGTGATCTTGATGATAGAAGATCAACAATTGACTGTTGTATATTTCTAGGCAACAACCCTATATCTTGGTGTTCAAAAAAACAACCTACTATGTCCAGATCAAGTACAGAGGCAGAATATAGAAGTGTAGCTAATGCAACAGCAGAAGTAATGTGCATACAATCATTACTTGATGAACTACAATTCAAGACAGACAGCAAAACAACAATATGGTGTGATAACTTAAGCATGGTTCATCTTACTACAATCATATTCTACACTCTAGAACAAAACATATGGAACTCGACATATACTTTGTTCGTGAACAAGTGGCTAAAGGAAAATTAAATATTAATCATATACCTTCTTCTTATCAAATTGCTGACATCCTAACCAAGGCATTGTCCAAAGCCAATTTTGTGCATCTCAGAGACAAGCTAAAAGTGAACAACTCACAAAGACCACATGCGCAGCTGAATGTCAAAGGAGACTCACTAGAATCCTTAACCAGAGATCGTCTCAAAGCAAACACAGCTTCAACAAGACTTAATAAGCCTCAAAGTTGCAGAATCTCAAGCTTTAGACATCATGCCACTAAAAGGACTCAAGCTCAAGTTTTTCAAAGCGATTCTAGCCTCAATAAATCTCAACAAGTATCAGAATTGAATGACCTCGAATCTCAAACAACACACAGCCAAGAAAAGAAATCAAGCTCAAGCTCGAATGTTGCTGTGACAAAATCGGCTGTCTGAAAATCGCTCTTCTAAAGATAAATAGAGTTGCTTTGAGGATATACAACATCAATTTCAGCCATTTCATGATTTGTTTCTGGAATTGAAGTGATTTGGGAATAATCTTTTCTTCGAACCCTAACCGATGAAGGGTTTGCGGGGGCGTAATGAAATAAGAAAGTAAACCCTTCATCTTAACACCGTATATATGCTGCTTCTCATTTCTGCTCAACCACTAGATTCATGCTGCTTTCAATCTAGACCATCAATTTTCTCTGAAGAAATAACTATTTGATTCGGGTTCAGGATCATGGGCTTCAGCCCATTTATAACTGTATACTGCTCTAAAGACGTCTTGTATAAAGACAAAGCATTCTCATTGTAAAAATTAATAAATATCATCAATAAAATTATGTTCCTCATTTTTCTTCATCAAATTGCTCTTACAATACTTTTCTTATTCAAAATCTTTTAACGTAGATTACTGGGAACACTTCGTCCTTATTCAAAACTGAAACTACTCTCTTTCTTGTTACCAAATGAATTTACTTATAGAGGTATTATACTTGTTATCAATAGATGAAGTTTTATACTTGTCACTTTGATGACATTAAGTAATTTGATCTAGACATTTTAACCATATGACTATATAGTAGAATATTATTTAATCTTGTTTACCATTGAGATCAATTTGATAAAATTCTAGCTTTTATAAGTATGTGAAACCATAAAAGGCCATCATAAGCCCTTGTCAGAAATCAGATAATAAGTAGACAAAGTTTGACAAGTTCGCCCACTCACTCCCGAAATTGTCTAAAACTGACAAGAAGATTGCATCTGTAGTTCACTAACACAATCGATCCTCTACTACTTAATTTTTAATGGTATTACAATTATGCATATAATATTAAGTAATAGTTAACCATTCCTTCACCCATTAATGCATTGCATCAAACTTAAGAAAAATTTAAAGATTATTTTCTTTGAACTGGGCTCTTTATTTCTATAAAAAGAAGTTCAAGAGGCCAAAACAAAAGATGCTATATACAAACTACAAGTAGCACAGCAAAATAAAGCAGGCTAAGCCCAAACAATACAATATGAAGCCGCATAAAAGATAAAACTATGCCAGTTCTCCAAGTTTCATTATAATTCATTTATCACTTCTGACCTTAAACGTACTTTACTTCCTTATTTTCCTTCTAATGGCGCCAAGGGAAATTTTTTTCTGAGTTTTCTCTTACAGCATGTAAGAGAAAGCCATGTATTCAATTGTCATATTCCTAACTTGGACTTCTGAAATTGTAGATCTTCTATCAAGTATTGTTCCAGGGCTTTCGATGCTTCCTCGAGTTCAGATGTGATATAAAACTCGAGTTTATCTCTTCAAAAGCTAAGTTAGGTTCATTTTAGTCTTTGATAGTGTTTCGATTGCTTTATTTTGCATATTTTCGCCAAATCACCACTTTAGACTTTTTTGTAAATCATGAAATTGTGTTTTCTATTGCGCTGTGGATGCTTAAACGTTCGTTTAGATTAATTGGCCACTTCAGTTTGTTCCTGCACCACTTCCATATATTTGCGGTGTAATTGCATTCAAAAAATAGGTTTGCTATACTCTCATCTTGTTGGTTGCATAATACGCACAATGTATCAATATCCATTCCTTGTTGCTTAAGACGAACTTTAGTTGGCAAGTGGTTGTTAATGATTTTGTAAACACACGACGCCATTTTTGGAACATGTAGACAATGCCATACGAAATTGGCCCAAGGGGTATGGTTATATGATGTTCTAATTGTTTTCCATATACTTTTGGAACTATATTTCTCATTTTTACTACATGTTCAAGTCTAGAAATCCTCTTCTCTATCCTTACGAATTCTCATTTCCCTGATACTACTTTTAATTTGAGCTAAATAACTCAAAATTTCCAGTTTCCAGTCCCCATCTTCTATAATACTTTTAACAGGGGTTCTTTCTCCTTTTAATCTCTCAATGGTTTCTGCTCCCATTCTATTGATTAGCATGTCCCCTTTAACCCAGGGGTTGAACCAAAGAGAAGTTTTTCCATCCCCAATGTTTCTGTGGGAAACGGTGTAACATAAATATACTAATGTGAATTGATCTTAATTCTACTTTAGCACTAGAAGTGAGGAGTAAATAATGTTTTATAACTTATATGAAACTTTTTTAATTAGTTTAAGATTTAAATTAGAACACAGATAATCAGCACACATATATATTAACAAGCAGTCACACATAGGCCTGTCAATGGATACTCGAAAAATCCGAAATCCGTCCGGATCCGTATCCGAAAAAACGGATATTATCCGATATCCGAAAAGCGGATGCGGATATTCGATATCCGAAAAGAAAATCGGATGCGGATGCGGATATAGGTATATCCGTATTCGAAAAACATCCGTCCGATCCGAAATTTTATGTATGTTGCCATTTTGTCATTATGTTGTTGCTATTTTATCAGTTGAATTGATGCAATATCGTGTAAACTTGTTTGATATTATATGTATTGCCATTTTGTCATTTGAAAAACTAATTAGTATTGTAGTGTGTGTATTGTCATTTGAGAAAGTTATTGTTTTTGTTCAAAAATATTAGTATAATAAAAATCTTATTCAATTTCGGATGCGGATATTTCGGATATTTTCGGATATCCGAAAATATCCGCTTTTTTTTCGGATGCGGATATTTTCGGATATCCGAAAAATATCCGCGGATGCGGATACGGATGTTAATTCTCATATATCCGCGGATATCGGATGCGGATTCGGATGCGGATTTAAATTTTCGGATTCGGATGCGGATACAGCCATATCCGCATCCGTTTGCATCCGTTGACAACCCTAGTCACACATATATATAAAGGCAGTAAAAATAAAGTAAAAGTAAAAAAAGGAGTTTTATACTGGTCCGGATTAATCAACCGTGCGTTCAGTCTTGTACAGTGTATGTACATATTTCATTTCCAACGTCTACTTTAATCAGGTTGTAAGCAAACCAGAATACAATTGCGATTTCAAGGTAAACGAGATACACACTCCTGACTTTTCGAGTTCGAGGTATACATTCTTGATTTAATCGGACAACATCATCCACTTGATTTAAATGGGCAACAAACACAACCAATTAATTTGAAGGGGCAACAAGCACATCCATTTGATTTGAACGTGCAGCAAGCACATCCGTACAAATAATAGTAGAGAATTGTTGATTTCAAACATAAATAGTTGTACTTTGGATACAGAATATCATATAGCCTTTGATAGCACTTTGATCTTTGAATTAATGAGAGTATACTTTAAAATCAATAAGTAGATTATAGAGAATGAATGTAGTAAAGTAGAGATTGAATTTGAATGAATTTTGAAGAGTATCGAAAGTGGATTTTGTGAAATATATAATGAGAATTTGAAGTAAGAATAACATAGAGAAAATAGTTATTAAAATTTGTTTTCCAGTCCCCTTTATATAGCGTTTGAAGGGATGTGTCTATTCGTGAAGAGATACAACCAAAAACCACAACTATTCAAAATTCAAAAAATTCCTCTTCAATGGTACATATGTCGACCTACATAAGTAGGGTATGTCGACATACCCTTGTTAATTTCGAAAAACAAAAACACTTTTAAATATGTTGCAAAATTCTATACTCTTGTAAAATTATTTAAACATGGCTTTTAAATGCTTTAATATATAAAACTTTTGTGAAATATTTATAGAAATTTTTGAAACTAAATATTTTGATAATAAACTAACTATTTTGATAAGAGAGTATTTAAAGAAAGTTGTTATTCGGGGACTTTAACAAATTAATTTAATGTCTATTAGTTATAAACTATAGTCTTGAACTTTTTTTGTCTTTGTCTCTAAACTCACGAGTCTTCAAATATCTTGATCATCTCTGAACTTGATCTCTAGTCCTTTTACTGATCAGTCTTCAAACTCGATTAGCTTGTACTTGTATAAATCTGTATAATATCCTAAAAAATATTCTATACAACTTGGGAAAACATCAATACCTACATTTATATGGTTGTTGTCATTAAAATCAATATCAGTAGTATTAATAGTTTCTTATTATGCATCTATTTATTATGCATCTATGAGCTAACCGACGATTACGAATAATATTTTTCCACAGTCCTGAGTGATCATTTCTTACTCTTATTTCCCAAATTGATTTATTTTTTATACACTTCTTTGCCATATTCTTTGCACATCCTTTTACCTTTAATAACTTTCCTAATCAACTTTATTATCATTGCATTGTTTAATTATTCAAATTGCTTGAGGCCTAATCTATCCATCTCTTTTTGTTTACTTATCACTTCCCAAGGTATTTTGCATAGTTTCCCCTTCCATAAGAAATTCAGACATATGTGTTTGTTGTTGCTATTAATAATTTGAAGCACTGCATCCAGAATTGTACAATAAGGTAGATAGTTAACTTCATTAATTCCACTCTTAAAGCCATACTCGATCTTTTAGCTTCCCACCCTCCTATTCTTCTCTTGATTTTGTTAGTTAAGTTATTCCAATCACCACTTCGAAGGTTTATGCAAGATAGTGGGACACCTAGATACCTGATTGGTAGTTTGCTCATTCCTATACTCAATGCTTCTACTATTTCGTCTTTATTTTCAACTCCACCATTAGAAAACACCTTTGAATTTTGACTATTTAGGTTCTTATACACTTTTTTGAAGACCTCTTTAATAGCTACTGCACTTGTAACATCAGCCTTGAAAAAAATTAGTATGTCATATACATAAATGATATGTGTTTTCTCTGCTGCATTTATAGACTTAATTCTATCATTCTCACTTTCTTCATCCATCAAAAGAGTGTAATATTCCTTAGCAACAGAGAAAAAGAAAGGGGATATAGGGTCCCCTCGCCTTAAGCCTAATGAACTTTGAAAGAAACCGTATGGAGCTCTTAGAGATACTATTGAAAAGCTTGGTGATTTTATCATTATTTCAATTAAATCTATCCATTTCTTTGTAAACTGCATTGCTCGCATCATGTGGACAATAAAATCTCTATTCACTTAATCATAAAATTTCGTGGGCCATAAGAATTCCATCCTCGATTGAACGATTTTGAACAAAAGCACATTAGTTTTCTGAAATAAGATTTACCAGCAAAAATTTCATTCTATTACAAAATACTTTAGACAAAATTTTGTATATCATATTATAGCACACGATTGGTCTGACATGGGCTATCACCATAGGGTTGTTATTTTGGGGATCAGATGAATATTTGTGTGATTACATTCTTTAATAAGTTTCCCTTTGTTGAATACATCATTCAAAGCTTCCAGTATCTCATCCTTCAGAATGTTCCAATGAATCTTATAAAATTTGGCGTTAAAGTCATTCGGGCCTGGGGACGTATCATCTAAAACACTGAATTGCATATTTCACTTCATCATGTCAAAATGATCATTTAAGAAATTCTATCCATATTCTGAAATGATATTTTTGCAAACCACCCTTGGAAAACCTTGACTTTTTTTATATTATACAGGTAGTTGAAGTACTACAAAGACTTAGTTATGAACTTTTCCTTATTTGTACTTACCTACTCATCTGTTGTGATAAGTCCTATCTTGTTTTGTTGACTTCTATAGTCTGACATTTTCGCATAAAAGAAAGATGTGTCTTCATCTCCCAAAAGTAGCCAGTCACACTTTGATTTTTGTTTAGCATCCAAATATTCTTGTTTAATTGCTCTTTCTAAGTTGATTTTCATTTCATGAAGTTCCTTGCCATCACTTTCCTCCTTGTTCTATTTCAACCTCATTTGTAGATCCGCACACTTATTCTTGAAAAATCCACTTCTTTTTTCGATATATTCTTGTCTTTACTCCATGTTTTAAGTTTTTCTTTGTATCCCTTTTGTTTTTAAGAAAATAGTATAGAGGATTTCCTTCTACCTACAACTTCCATCCTTTTTCAAACACCTTGTTTTAATCTTCAAACAAGGACCAATGAATAATATACTTAAAGGATCAGCTAATGTTCTATTAATGAAATTATATTAAGAGAATGATCACTTACCCCCGATGGAAGATTCATTCAAGTACAGCTACTCAAAACCTTGATCTAGTCCAAGTTAGAGAAAACACGGTCCATTCTAGTTAGAATAGTTCTGTTAGGGCCTGATAACCAAGAAAATTAAAAAAATTTACTTCTACCTCAATTATCCCAGTTCGGTACATAAAATTATCCAACTCATTTATTTTGCCAAAAGGAACGACCTGATTGCCTTTTTTTCCTTCGTCTTTCTTTTACAATTGAAATCACCCACAACTATCCATGAATGAAATATGTTGAAAGAATCATCCTCCAAAGTTATACCATAACTTATTCTTGAGCTGCTCAAAATTATGTTCATATACAAAAGTGATGTTGCATATTGCACCTCCTATATTTATAAGTTCTAATATGATGTGTTGGTCGTTCATACTAAGATAATTATAGCTCTAAACCTCTTTATTTATAAACACCAAGATTCTACATTTAAAATAACAGCTTACATTACCAATTATTTCCTAATTAGGATCAAACTTGTTACTCAGATTATTTAATTTCATGGGCTCTGAGCTTATTCTTCACTATACCACAATAATCTATTTCATATTTATTTATTATCCTCTTTATTTCCACTAATCTATTGGGTTTATGGAAACCCTCTTATATTCCATACGATGATATTCATTTAAAGTTTTTATGCCTGCTTTTAAGCTCCCGTCCTTGACTGGTACCCTTACCATCCTCCTTCTTCTCCTTTCCTTCATTTGGCCATTTTGGATTTCTTTCCATAAGCATTTCTTTCTTGACCATTTTCAATTTCTTCTTTAAACTGGCAAGGCTTTTGGGAGCATTATCCATGAGATATTCTGAAGGCATAGATTGCACATATGAGTCAGTCTCTATTGGCCCATTGTCGGACTCCTCCTGCTAGTCTTTCTTTGTGTCCTGTAAAACAAAAACTTTTCTTATCTTTACACTCATTATCACTAGTTGAAATATTATGAAAAATATTAGAGATTATTTCAAAATAAATCGAATCACTTATAGGGAAGTCCTATGTTGAAACATCTTTAAGATGTAAAGGAGCCGTTGGCGGCACTAGGGAAATCTAGATGGGTTCAGTGGCCCCTTCTAGTATAGGAATTGCAATGACCTGGATTTGTTCAATTTCCCTTTTTCTTACCCCCTCCTCAATGAGATTCGAGAACTCCTTTTCTTCCAAACACAATTCCTCTTTATAATCATTATGTTCGCCTTCATTGTCACTTTTAGTCTGAGATCCTTCCTTGTTTATGCATCATTATATATCTTCTTTCAATAATGCTTCTTTAACTTGCACTAGCTGTTAAAATGCCTCTTCTACCTCCTTTAGAGCTTTTGTAGATCTTTCTTTTCCCATAGTTCCTTTTTCTATGCTTTCTCTTGCCTCTTGTATCCCTTCAACATTATTCTTTGACCATTGGTCCTTTATACCACACTGTGGTAGTTTTTCCTCTTTATGAATCTAAAATTCCATCCTCTCCTTCAAACTCTTTGACTCCATAAGATCTCCTCCTTCCTCATCGATCCCTACCCCTTTCTTCTGGTTCTTCTTATCGTCGCCCAAGCCCATCTTCGTCGCAACATTGCCCCTCTCTTCCTACTTACCACCTCCATTATGCTTCTCATCACCTGGTTCTTCTTATTGTCGCCCAAGCCCATCTTCGTCGCAACATTGCCCCTCTCTTCCTACTTACCACCTCCATTATGCTTCTCATCACCTGGTTCTTCTTATCGTCGCCCAAGCCCATCTTCGTCGCAACATTGCCCCTCTCTTCCTACTTACCACCTCCATTATGCTTCTCATCACCGTTGCATTCTGACTACTTCCCTTTTAGGCACTCATTACCATGATTATTGATCTTTATTTCCTCTACTTTCAAAACCCATTTTTTATTTATAGGAAACATAAATTTGTTATACCTAAATAATATACTTTTCGCACATCTCATCTTGGGATTTTAATAAATAACTTCTTGCTTGAAAATTTCCCTATCTTCACCTACTGCTTTGAATAAATTTGGAAACCCAAACTCTACTCCAACATCCACCAATATTTTTGTAAAGGATATTCTAGTTTTATTTTGTGTGGCCTCATCTAATTTCACAGGTTTGCCTATGGAACTCACTAATGCTCCTATTGCTTTAGGATCGAATAATTGAAAACTCAATCCTGGTAATCTAATCCATACTAGCATACGAGTAAATAAATCTTTGTTTGTTTTCATGTTAGGATTGAGTTTTTTCATTATAATTAAATTTCTATCAAAGAACCATGGGCTCTTCCTCTATAATTGTATGACTATCTTTCGGATTGTTAAATCTTATGACAAAGAAACCATTCTCTTTAGAATATATGGTAAAACACTCCTTTAGTTTCCAGTTCCTCTTCGGAAAAGCCTCCAATGCTTTAAAATACGGCCTAGGTCCAACTATGTACATCATTACATAATTACCCCAACCACTCTCCACCTCAGAAATGGCTGCTTTGGAAATTGAGCTCCACCATCTACCCTCCTTCATATCGGTTCTACATATTCCAGGTTATCTCCTTTGGAGGAAATATCGCATTAACTGTGTCACAATATGACACCTTTTTAGCATCCTTAAACACGTTAAACTTGATTTCCACCTTCTTTTGGATCTGAGATGTTCCTGCCCTTATTGGTCGGAAATGGTTAATTTTTCCCTTTCCCCTCAAACCTCCTTCCTTCGAAGTTTCTCCTTTATCAAAACCTTTCTTCCTTTACCTCCTTCCACCTTTCGTCTTCTACTTGCTCCTCTAGCTGGGCCTCTATCACATGGTAATTATTGACTAATTCATGTAAGAAGATATTAATAAATAAGAAAAGAGTGAAGACAGATAGAAAATAAGAATCAAGAAGGAAATTAGATTGAGAAAGAAGAAGAGATTAGAAATGAGTAGATCTAGGGTTTTGGAATCCTAAAAGAATGACCAGCATTTTTGTTTTATTTGTCATAAGAGAACAATGTATCTAAAAATTACTTTGATGCGATGCATTGTAGTTAAAGGAATTTTGTAATCTAATTGTGTAGTTAAAATCTTTACAAAGAGTCTTCTTCGTATCCTTTGAATAAAATCAAAGATAAAGAATGTTAATGAGAACTTTTATTCTTACAACACCAATAAGAAGTGGATATATCGCTGTATGTTTATACAACTATGAATTAGCATATTAACAGTTTGTTAAAATGCTGATTTAAGCGGTATTTATATTGTTGAATGCTTACACAATTAAGAGGATGCAAATTAACTATATGTTAATATAGTAAATATATAATGCGATTGAAAAGTAAGGACATAAAGATTTACGTGGTTTGGATGTTCATATGTTCACCCGTCAAATCGGTCTCTCTTTATATTATTTGAAGTATAAATATAGAAATTAATAGAGATTTTGTTTATAGATTTTTCAGTAATAATTCTGTGATTTCTAAAAGTTTAATCTTCTTCTTTTGCTACAATCCTTTCATTTTATGTAGGAAATGACGTCACATGGATTGTCGATATTATTCTTCTTACTTAACTATGACTGTTGGATTTTTCCATGTATCCTTCATCGGCTTGGCTTTTATTTATATGCCGTGGATTGATGACTTGATAGACAGAATAATTTGGTTTAGGCGAGATAATTTAATTTTGAAATGTTGAAAATAGTACAATGTTGGTTGCTTGCCTCCTGCCTAATTTTTATGTTTTTTGTTGATGTATTTTGATTTTCCCTTGATTGGAGGATGATGATTTACTACCCTAGACCGTATTGATGGTGCATTTTAGTCAGTGTAGTTATGCTTTTGGGCACGACTATTTTCTTGGGAGTTCCTCATCATCTAGCCTATAACGGCTTTAGGCTACACAATTTAGTCTAGAAGGTAACTCATAGCTTTAGGTGTATGATAACATGTACTGAGTTCATGGTACCTTATATGTTGTATCTAAAACATATGCAGTTCATGTTTGATGTAACTCAAGGCTTTATTATTTATGTATGGAACCGATCTCATATGCTAAGGACTTCATATGCTCATGATTTTTCTTTTGTGATGCTCTTTTGTGTTGCTTCTTTTGCATTATTGTAAAGTGAAAAATTGAGTGTAACACTTGCCCCTTAAGTCTTCATTGATGTATATTGAGGCCGATATGTAATTCTTTACCCATCTTTTCAGTAGTCTAGTTAATCACTTTTGCATTTAATGCTCCTTACATGTGTCATGCTTTAATTGGTTCTCAAAACCTTTTGTTATCAAGTTATACCATTTTGCATTTCGTAATTTCACTTCGTATTCCGGGAACTCATTTTGTCATCATTATTCGTCGAGTATCTTTTTAATTTCTACGGTTGAGATATATACAAATTTTTCTTTTTCATTTATTTTCCTTCACTCTCATTGTCTACGACTTGTTGCTTGATTTTTGCAATCACCTTCATTTTTCCTTGAATTTAAAGCTTTGTGTTGACACCTAACAATAAATGTCTACCATGCAACAAGTCAGTCAATACTGTGGCATGGCCTTAGTTAATACAGGGGCATTTGCCTCAGTCATTGTCGGAGCAATGCCTAAGTTAACACCAAAGAAACGCCTCAGCTAATACAAGTGATTGATTTCATTTTAGGATTTTTGAAGTAGAGGTATTGTATTCCTTGGATAATTGTGCAACATAAATGAAAGTGCATCATATATTGTTGTTTAGAATTCTTATTTTTTCTGCACTTTTTTCATGAATTATGCATATTTGGACTAATTGTTGTACTTTTTCTTTATAGATAACTAGACATTTGTTGGGATCAAATAACAATAAAGTGATTTGAAGTAATAAATAGTGTTGTTTATATCATTTGAGTCCGAATACTTATATGTATCATTTTGATTAGAGTGCTTGTATATATTATTTCTTTTGGCTACTAGTATTTGTAATCTTCAAATTTTGTTATGAAATATCATGAACGTATATTGTTTTAGAATTTTATTTAATTACATACAATGTGCTCTTAGTCACATTTTAAATTTGTAATATATATGCATGGAAATTTCTTAAAGAAGTACTGGAAATGTTACATTACGAGACGATAACATTTTAAAAATGCTATAACTATTAGTAATAGCATTTTAAAATATTATCATAAGTGAGAAAACAAAGGAGTAAAGAAGCATCATATAAACGTTATCATTAGGGACATTTGATAATGTTTTATAAATAGTATCGTTTGTTTGTGACATTTGATAGCATTTCAAAACATTATCTTTAGTGGCATTTGATAGTGCTTTTTCTTCGCTATTTAATCTCCTTGACATTTAATAACATTTCATTTCACAACATTTGCAGAAACGCTACCAAATTAATTTAAAGCGTTTTTTAAAACGCTGTTATAAGGTTTTTTCATTGTGGTGGGAATTATCCACGTTGGATCATCCCCATTTAGCTTAGCTTAAGAATAGACTAAGGCACGCATAGAAATAGTTTCTTATACCCTAATAATTATGGCCTAGGTTTTTGTTTTATCTTTTGTCTTTGTTAGTTCACTAGCTATACTTTAGGTTGTTATCTTTGCAATTAAGTTATGTTTGATAGATAAATGAATATATTTTTTTTAAATTTGTGCTCGATTCATCTTATTATCTTTGTATTTTGTGACTATTGTTTTAGGATGCCTCGAAATTTCTCTCGTGCCCTTCACCTGCCAATTCCAAGGTTGCATGGTCCTTATTATGGTGGGAATTGTTTCTGTCACTCTTTATCTTATTTTCGCTCCAATTAGTACTAAGGGTCAAACGTCTCTCGGATTGCTTCTTTAGAGCAGGTTAGAGAGTTGGATGATGAAAATAAGCAATTGATTTTGCAATAAGGATTGGGATGTTCAATGAGTTTGAAGGTATGATCGCTAGGTATGTTGACATTGAGAACACTAACCATTCTTAGTACGAATGCATTTTAAAACTTAGGTCTAAGCTAGAGTGCTCGAAAAAAAAAGCTTAGGTGAAGGCAATAGTGAAGAATATAGAAAACTCATATATGTTGTCCTATAAGGATGAACTAAAGAAACAGAAAGCAAACATTGAAGGAGTTAGCAAAAATAAATCAAGAAAAGGTGTCTACACTACCTCTTGTACCCTATGGTTCTACACCTAAATCTGATGCACTTCCAGATCCTCCTTTTGATATCCCTCCTGAGTTGGCCAAGGAATAGAAGAATGAAGATGTATGTCACCATTGTTTGAAATTTGAGAAACGCAGAGCGTCCGATGAGATGCTCAAGTTTCTAAACCAGTATCATCATATTAATTTTCATGATTACAATGACACATCAAGTTTCTTTAGTAATTTCTCAAACAAAGTATAACATAAGATGCTCAAGATTCCATGCTTTTGGCACTAAGTTTTCATCTGGTCTAATAACCGATTTGCGCCATTGGATAATGTTTCAGCAATTACTTATGGCCCTTCCTAATGAGTTACTAATGCGCCATTAGTTGGATCTTTGGTATTTGCCGTTACATTTTTTAACACCGAGTCCCCTTTAAGGAACTTCCTCTCTCTTAATCGAGAGTTATAACTTTTAGCTATTCATTGCTAGTATACTGTAGTTTTAACTAGGGCTTCACAACCACTTTTATTGATCTAGTCCCGTGCAGTTTCTTTCAGTTGTTAATTTTGTTCTGCAACATATGATAGGCACTTACGAAATGGAACTTCCATTTCCATTGGAAGCATCATCTTGTAACTATATGACAAAGAGAACGAAGTGTGTTATGTAGGTGATCGGATTAAAGTTTGGTAATCCCACAACACCAGGAGTAGCTCCTTTTGGTCATTCATTCTTGAGAAGCTTTTAAATAGCTTTATTAGCCTTTTCCACTTTCCCATTGTTCAAAGATGTGCAACTTCATTTCTTCATTCATTAATCATGTCCATTTTTTTTTATTTTTTTTTCTACGATGTATGATAGATGCCTATGAGATGGAACTTCAATTTCCACTAGAAGCATCACCTCATAACTTATATGACAAAAGAGAATATAGTATGTCATATTGGTGATTGGGTTGAGGTTTGATAAGCCCATAACACCATGGGTATCTCCTCTACACATCTTCCTTTAGACTTGGTCACTCTTTTCTTGAGTAAATTCTTAATGGCTTTATTAGCTGCTTCTACTTGCCTATTTGCTTAAGGATGTGCTACCGAAGAGAAGATCTTAACTATTCAATTTCTCTCGCAAGTTGAGTGAGTTATTTACTTTCGAATCGCGTTCCTATATCTAATATGATTTTATAAGGGATTCTGAACCTGGTTATGATACTTTTAATCATAAAGTTTACTATTTTCATTGATGTGATGGTTGTGAGTTGTTCCGCTTCTACCCATTTTGTAAAGTAGTCTATGACCACTATTGCACGCTTGGCTTCCCCTTTAGACACTAAGAGTGATCTAATCAATTCAATTCCCTATGTGTCAAATGGATAATGGCTGGACATTGTGATGAGTTCATGCAATAGAAATCTCA
Source organism: Allium fistulosum (assembly GCA_030737815.1). NCBI lineage: Eukaryota > Viridiplantae > Streptophyta > Magnoliopsida > Asparagales > Amaryllidaceae > Allium > Allium fistulosum. Next base: position 933,320,244 of record CM060901.1, on the reverse strand, counting down.
GGATATTAGCATACTTAACATCGATACATATGCAGACAAAGTCTTGTGCATCTTGGTGTGCTTCTGGCCAGTAATAGCTTTACCTCAACAGTTTTTTTCCAATTTAAATCGTTCTGAGTGATATTCGTGGAATCTCTCAAGGACTTCCCTCAATATACTATCTCCTTCTTCTTTGGTGACACATTTGAGATATGGGGTTGAGTATCCTCTTTTGTATGGTACTCTATAAAAGGAAGCGAAGTACAAAGCTTAATACCTATCTTATGAATTGTGTTCTTATCTATTGGCAATGTACCTTTTAGTAAGAACTACTTTACTAGTGTTATCCAAGTTTTGTCACATCTTCTTATGCAAAAACATAGATGGATTTTCCTAGGTGGGAGTTGTTTCATGTTGACCCCGTCCTATTTGAACTTTGGCTTGCTGAGCATGTGTCAAGACCAGAATTTGTTCTCTTAGGTGTGTTTGGTTCAAATAGATGCCCCATCGGTACCACCTTCATTTCTTGTGCGGCTTTAACGATGGTTAATTTTGATAAGGAATCTACAAATAAGTTTTCTTCATAAAAACTCAATCATTGTGGAACTACTCAAATTGGCTAGTAATTGTATAGATAACCCTACATATTTGGTAAGAGTTGGCTCCTTAGCTTGGTAGCTTTACCACACTTGATTTACAACTAATTCAAAATCACTATAAATTTTAATATAAGTTACTTTCATTACCTGCATGATTTTCAGTCCTGCAATCAATGCCATGTATTGGGCAATGTTATTCATGCCTTTGAAACCAAGTTGAATTGCGTCGTGCTTATCTGTTATGATTAGCACATACACAACTCATTCCCCTTGTTCATTTGAGGCTCCATCTACATATAGTTTCCATTACTCAGATTTTTCTCTAAAATTTTCAATCTGCCTGTCAGTTTGCTGCGTGCATTCAACTATAAAATCAACTAAGGCATGTCTTTTTATTGCATTTATGGGGTAGTACGAGATGTTGTATCAACTGAGTTCAATTGTCCACTTTAATAATCACCCAGATGTTCCTGGTCTGTGTAATATTTGCTTCATATGTAGATCAATTAACGCCTTGATGGCATGAGCTTGGAAATAAGGTTGCAATTTTTACCTGTTAGAAGAAGGTTGTAATCCAACTTCTACATTAATCTCTGCACCATATAAACACTTATTGGTGTAGTATACTAAACGTTGTACTATATTATCTTCTCGGACTATGGTTACGTTAATAGCTTGATCAGTTACAGTTAAATAGATAAATAGTTCCTCACATACAACTGCTTTTGAGAGAATGAGTAGAGTAGCTCGGTGATCCTTTAACGTTTGGAATGCGTCTTTGCATTCCTCGATAAACTCAAAGTTACTTCCCTTCTTGGTCTGATCAAAGAATAGGATGCAATTGTTTGTCACTTTGAAGATGAACCTTCTTAACGTAGCTAGTTCCCATTCATACTCATTGCATCCTTAGGCTTCTCAGGAATTTTAATTTTAATAATTACTTCTATCTTTTCTACGTTAATTTCTATCCCTCTAGCACTTACCATATATCCTAGAAACTTCCTAGACTAAATGACAAAAGTACACGTGGGTTTAGCTTCATATCGAACTTCCTAGGGTTGCAAAAGTCTCTTCAATGTCTTGCACATAATTGGATGCCTCTTTGGATTTCATAAGCATGTCATTCATGTATACTTCTACATTCATTCGGGGTTGAATATTTTATTTACCAACCTTTGCTAAATAGTTCTTGCATTCTTTAGTCCAAATGATATTACAACCTTTTATCTATTATGAAGATGGTATGCTTTTAATTAAGTTCGAACATAGAAATCTAGTTGTACCCTAAAATGCATCCATGAAGGTGAGTATCTCATGGCTTCTACTTGCGTCTACAAGCTAATCTAAATTGGGTATATCGGTAGGGGGAGTTTGCAGATACAACTGGAACATCATTTTTTTTTATAGAAGGAGGTACTTTATTAACATTAGAAAAAAAAGTAGGAGAGTATAAACTAACGGTGGCACCCAAAACTAGAACAAAAGACTAGTTATTACAACACAAGAACAGAAATATCTCATACGAGTGCTACTACTAGGCCCGACCCAGTTAACAAGGTAAAACAATAAATTAGAACAATCAATATCTCCGTCTTCATTAATTAAGATGATGTCCCAATTCACACTTATCTCCAGTAAAAGAGTTAATGTCAACAACGTTCAACCCGGCTCGTGTGAGTTAGAAATAACGCTTTACCCAGTTGTATTTGTGCACCCGACTTATGTTAACGGGCATTATCTTTTGTCTGTTTATTTCTTTCTTTCTCTATATATATCGTTGTTTACAAACGGTTGTATTATTCTGATTACAATCAACTTCATCAATGAAACCCTAGCTATCTCTTTCAAGTTTAAAATCTTTCTTGGTATCAGAGCCTCAGCCAAACGGCATCTTAGGCGAATCCTCTCATCAATTCATCTTTCTTTTTTTTCGAATTCATCCCATCAGAAAAGTTTCATCATCTGGGTTCAGGAAACTTGATCACAAAAAGAAAAAAAGAAAGCAATTCAAATTCTTTCCTCCAAGGCTAATCGAGTTCGGTTGCAAGAGACTATTTCTTCTTGCCATCCAAGACTTCGAATCTGGTTGCAAGGAAACCCATCACCGTGCCGTCCATAACTCGATCATCTGGCTGTAAAGATTTGACTTCCCCTCAGAAAAAAAAGAAAAGTGATCAAGTCCCACTTATTGATCTCGCCTTCTGACCAATACCCATATCTTGCTTGTTCAAGAAAACCCATTCATCGGTGTTTCTTGAATATCTTGTGGCCACAAGTGGATTGCTCATCTTATCATATCTGCTGTTCAAGGTTCGAAGCCAGTCATCATGGTGGAAGACTCAGCAACATCTGAAAATACAACTACTATTAATCAGCAAAGTTCAGAAGTCACTGAAAAACTCATTAAAACGATCATTAGTCCTCAAACTCAACTGATCACTGCTCATCTTGAAGAAGACAATTACCTGCTGTGGAAGCTGCAAATCGAGACGGCCATCTATGGGTATGGTCTCGAAGGCTTTGTTCTTGGTACATCTCCTATTCCCCCAAAGTATGTTGCTGACAAAGACAACAAGATGATTACTAATCAAGAATTCATTACATATCAACGACAAGATAAACTAATTAGTTCATGGTTGTTGTCATCTATAAGTACGAAACTATTGCCTCAAGTAATTGGATGCAATTCCTCCAATGAAATCTGGAGTACAATTGAGAGAGTGTTTAACACACAGTCTGCTGCCAAAATTATGCACCATAAGAGAGAACTGCAGAATTCAAGAAAAGGTGAAGCAAACATGAGAGATTATCTTGCTAAAATTAAAAGTATTTGTGATGCCCTAAGTGCAGCAGGACACAAGGTCACTGAAACTGAACAAGTTCTCACTATTCTTAATGGTCTGCCAGAAGAGTACGAGGCAGTAATTGCTGTAGTATCCTCTAAAGAAACTTTACCATCGGTCACAGAAGTTCATGCTATACTGTTGTCTCACGAAGCCAGAATTGATAATAGAAAAGCTCTAAATGCTGATCTATCTGCTAACATTGCTGTTAACTCAAGGAACAAAAGTCAAGACAACAAACCAGAACAAGTTAATCAAAGAGGAGGTTTCTCTAACAGATCAAGGGGGAGAGGAAGGTGGAATAACAATTCGAGGCCAAAATGTCAAATTTGTGGAAAACTTGGTCACATTGCCTCTAAATGCTACTTTAGATATAATCAAAACTTTGTACCAGGACAAAGTAGCAATCAGGGAAGCAACTACAACAGCAACTACAATCAAAGAAACCAGAATGGCAACAACTACAATCAAAGAAATCAGAATGCTAATGCAAATTTAGCTCAGTCTCAGGTCAGTTAAGAAAGTCAACATCCAAGTGCTCACATAAATGAAATGGCCGGGACAGGAAGCATACAAGATGAAAGCTGGTACCCAGACTCAGGGGCAACAAATCACATTACACACAACTTAGAGAATCTGAACTTGGGACAAAGGGAGTACTCAGGTAACCAATCTATTTGTTTAGGGGATGGTAAGTGTATTAATATCACACATATAGGTAAAACACACATCAAAGGTAAGAAACAATTGTACCTTAATAACTTGTTAAGAGTACCAAACATTAAAAAAAACCTCATTAGTGTATCTCAATTTGCCACTGACAACAAGGTCTATTTTGAATTTTTTCCACAATATTGTTTGGTGAAAGACATTCTAACCAAAGAAGTTTTATTGCAGGGAGAAGCTGAAAACGGTCTATATAAGTTTAGTATCTCAAATAATGCTGATAATAATGAGATCAATAGAAGGCATTGTAATTTGTTGGATGTATCAAATAGTATTGAGAATAAGAATGTTTTTGATTTGTGGCATAGAAAACTAGGACATGCTAATGCAAAAGTTGTCAAACAAGTATTGGTAGAGAATAAAATTCCTTTTAGTATGTGTGTTGAACCATATGTGTGCACTTACTGTCAAATGGGCAAAAGCCATAAATTGCCCTTTGCATTATCTCAAACCACTTATAGTAAACCTTTGGATTTAATTGCCACTGATTTATGGGGACCAGCACCCATAAATTCAGATTATGGATATAAGTATTATATATCATTTGTTGATGCTAATACAAGACACACTTGGATATATTTTTTAAAAAACAAGTCTGAAGATTCAAACACAGTTGTTCACTTTATAACCATGATAGAAAAACAACTAGGCACTAAAGTAAAAATAATTCAAACTGATGGTGGAAGTGAATTTAAAGTTCTTAGTGGGTATTTTGGCAAAAAAGGAATAGTTCATAGAGTCACATGTCCATACACTTCAGAACAAAATGGTTTGGTTGAGAGGAAACACATGCATATTGTTGAAACTGGTCTCACATTATTAGCTCAAGCATCAATGAACTTAAAATTCTGGCCTGATTCATTTAGTACTGCTGTACACTTAATCAACAGATTACCCTCTAAGGTAATTCAAGGGTTAAGTCCATTTGAAAAACTTAATGGAATCAGACCACAATATAATGAGCTAAAAACATTTGGGTGCTTGTGTTTCCCCCACTTAAGACCTTATAATACTAATAAACTAAACTTTAGGTCTAAACCATGCACTTTTCTTGGATACTGTGATAATCAGAAGGGATACAAATGTTTGGATGATACAGGCAAAATAATCATTAGTAGACATGTTGTATTTAACGAATTTGTTTTCCCCTTCAATCAACAAAACATAAAAACCACTACCAAAGTGTATAATCCTAAGAAGTCCATACCAGAACTGCCCATATATAAAAATATATGGGACAGAAAAGAAACAGGTAACCCAGCAGGTCACAGCAGCCCTTCAACTGTTGAAGTTGAAAACACTGAAAGCTTGGATCATACACCAGAACCTATCTCTCATTCCCCAGTGCAAACTGCAAGCCAATCACAACAATTAAGTGAGCAAGTTAGAGAAGACAGTCAGCAAGAAGAACCAGAAGGAAATTCTAGTCAAATAAGAGGAGAAGTCAGTTCCCAAGTTGAACAACCAAGAAATATTGGTCACCCCATGACCACAAGGTCAAAAAGTGGAATTTTTAAACCAAAAGCATTCACTACTACAGCAAAAACAGAAGAACCAGTCAGTTATGAAGAAGCTATCAAGGATCACAATTGGAAACAAGCAATGAATGAAGAATATAATGCATTAATCAAAAATCAAACATGGGAACTTGTTCATCCCCCAAGTCATGCTAATGTTGTAGGTTGTAGATGGACTTACAAATTGAAAAGGAATGCTGATGGGTCTATCAACAAGTATAAAGCTAGACTGGTAGCTAAAGGATATACTCAGCAATATGGATTTGATTTTAATGAGACATTTTCTCCTGTAGTAAAACCAACAACAATACGAATTGTGCTTACAATTGCCTTACACAACAATTGGTGTGTACGACAATTGGATGTGAATAATGCTTTTCTTAATGGTACACTACAGGAGGAAATTTTTATGGAGCAGCCACCTGGTTATATTCAAAACAGAAATTATGTGTGCAAACTGAAAAAGGCTATTTATGGGCTTAAACAAGCTCCCAGAGTCTGGTTCAATAAATTAAAATCTACTTTACGCAATCTAGGATATCATCCTGCCAAATCAAACAATTCATTATTCATCAAAATAACGAATAAGCATTGTACTTATGCTTTAATATATGTGGATGATATTCTTATCACAGGAAGTGATGAAGGAGAAATTAATAGTTTAATTCACTATCTCAACAAACAGTTTTCTTTAAAGGATTTAGGTGAATTAAATTACTTTCTGGGAATCGAAGCTATAAGAAAATCTCACAATGAAGTAATATTGAGTCAGAAGAAATATATAACAGAACTACTTATCAAAACAAGGATGGACCAGGCCAAACCTATCTCAACTCCAATGATCAGCAATCAACAGTATTCTAAAAATAGGGGAGAAATCATCACTAATGCTAAACAATACAGGAGTGTTATTGGTGCATTACAATATGCAACAATAACACGACCTGAAATTTCTTTTAGTGTTAACAAGCTGTCTCAATTCATGCAGGAGCCTAGAGATGATCATTGGAAAGGTGTAAAAAGAATTCTCAGATATCTCAATGGGACTAAAGACTTTGGCTTACAACTGACTAAAGGAAACAACCTCAACTTAACTTGCTATGCAGACGCTGACTGGGCATCAGATCATGACGACAGGAAATCAACAATTGGCTATTGTGTGTACATGGGTAACAACTTAATTTCATGGTGTTCGAAGAAACAAAATACTATATCCAGATCAAGTACTGAAGCTGAATACAGAAGTGTTGCTAGTGCCACAGCAGAATTACTATGGATACAATCTATATTATCAGAATTAAAGATTATAACTACTAGCAAACCAAAGTTATGGTGCGACAATCAAAGCACGGTTTACATGACAGTTAACCCTATGTTTCACAGTCGAACCAAGCATATAGAGATCGATGTTCATTTTGTTCGAGAGCAAATTGAAAAGGGAAAACTTGAGGTGAATCACATACCTGGAGCTTACCAGAAAGCGGACATTTTGACAAAAGCATTATCAGCATACAATTTCGAACGATTTAGAGCTGACCTGAAGATAGCAAGAATCTATGCCGAAAATGGACAAGACGACATTGCAGTTCATACTAATGGGATTTCAGCTCAAACCAAAGAAAAGAGTACTGCTGGACATTAATTCTTCCTACTTCACTTTGAAATGAAGCATCTTTTCGCACCTTAAAGCAGAATAGAGCTGGATTGCGCCGCCACTTTTTATTCCTTTGAGCTCGTAACCCTAACGTTTGGTTTGAGGGGGAGAGTTAGAAATAACGCTTTACCCAGTTGTATTTGTGCACCCGACTTATGTTAACGGGCATTATCTTTTGTCTGTTTATTTCTTCCTTTCTCTATATATATCGTTGTTTACAAACAGTTGTATTATTCTGATTACAAACAACTTCATCAATGAAACCCTAGCTATCTCTTTCAAGTTTAAAATCTTTCTGTGTGGAACTCCTACTTCTCCATTTGCTATTTCACTATCGATCGCTGCAACTAGTTGAGCTTGGAACAGAGTTTTCTCTTGCATAAATTTCGACTTCAGCGGTAATAGTTTAATGTCAAATAGGGTTAACTTGAATCTGATCTCCTTTGGTAAGCTTCTACTTTGAAATATCCTTTGGTTACGCTTTTTTCACATGTGCCTTACTGCTGTTGTGATTGTGATGTCTCATAAGTCATTTTGCAAGTTTCTTTGCCGATTTGAGTTTGCATGACCCTCAATTATACCTAGAAGTTTGTGACTGTCGGGGATTGTATGATGTAAATTGAGACCATCGTTTAATCTGTCCCAAAATTTTTTCGAGTATGAGCAAGTAAAGAACAGATTCTTACTCGATTCTTGTTCTGTGCAAAACATAAAACATGTAATATTCTCGATGTTCGCCTATTATTGTATTCTATCTTTGCTAGATAGTCTGTTTTGAATAGCTAAATAAGTTGTAAGCGACATTTTAGGGGCACGAGAATGGTTCCACACTACATAGCTCCATTTAACTTGTTCATCTGTTGCTTTAGATAGTTCCCATGCTGACTTAATCGAGAATTTACCACCATTGGCTATCCACTCCCACTCGTCATTACTATAGTTATTGTGAATTATTATCTGTTGTATAGAATTACATATATTAGGTAGCAGATTCGAATTTGTGAAATCTCACTCCCCTTGATTGATAATGTTACTAACTTCTCTGTTTTGATTTCTAAATAGAGACATATAAGACCATCCAACAGTACTTGATAGAGAATTACCCTTAATCCAAAGCATTCTTGCCATTTACAATTTTTTCGTTAATCAGTCTCCTGCAAATTTCTCTTGTTTTAAGCATGAGCTTCCATGTAAAAGAGGCGTTATTGTCAAAATTTGCTATCCAAAAGTTATTATTCATACAGTATCTATTGTGGATCCACTTCACCCATAATGAATTCTGATTTAAATAATTCCACGCTAATTTAATAGCATAAGCTTGATCTAATTCTTCTAGATTTCTCAAGCCTAGTCCACCCTTAGATTTTGGTGTACAAATAGTGGTCCAATTTATTTTATGTCGTTTTCCTTTCCAAATGAAATTGGAGCATTGCTGCTCTATTTGTTTAGAATGTTTTTTGGAATTTGGCAAATTTGCATCCAAATTTGGATGATAGGGTAAATTGTAGCCTTGATAAGCTCCAATCTACCACTAATGTTTAAACACTTACAACTCCATGCATCAAGTCTGTCGTTAATCCTATCTAGTAATGTACCAAAATCTGAAATCTTAAGTTTATTTACAGATAGGGGAATTCCTGGATACTTAATGGGTAGACTTCCACTTTGAACCATGTTTGTAGTAGGGATTCATTGTGAGGATTATCTATCAGTTGCAAATATAGAAAATCATTAATTTCTTTGATACTATCACATTGTTCTCTTATGCTCTGTTTACTGTTGTTCCATTCTTTGAGACCAATCTTAATCATTTTGAGTTTCTTAATGATGCTATAAACTGGACTTTCCTGAAGTCTGACATTAAAACAATTGTTTGTGATATGATGTTACCCGGATATTGAAGGCCAAGAGTTATTAAATTTAAAAGGTTTACTCTAGCTAGCACTGAGGAAAACCGTTAATGAAACTAATGAGCAGAGGTGAGTGATCACTAGTTGAATGATTAAGAACAACAACATTCAAATAGGGAAATTTGTTTAATAAGTCAAGATTGCCAAGAACCCTGTCTAATCTACTATAATTAGAGAAATTATTACCTCCTCTCCAAGTGTAAAAATTGCCAATATATTTTACCTCACATAGCCCTATATTTTGGACGAATTGTTGGACGTCCAAGTCAGCATTTAATAGATTATTTGTTATCACTCTTTTGTTATTGCTAAGAATGCACTTTAAGTCGCCAGCTAAACCCAGGGTAATGAGATATTAGCTACCAAATTAAGATAAATTTCTCCAAACTTGAGCTCTTTCGCTAGCCAAATTTTTGCATAAACAATTTATAGGATGCATTTGAATCCACCCTTATTGGTTAGAGAGCAGCTGATATGTTGATCTGACATATATACATTATTAACATTCCACATGGACCTGTCCCAAAGCAACATTATTCTACCTTTATTACCGAACTCATTGTTGTGCATGACCTCCCATTTGTCAGTAATAAAATTACAGAATTTGAAAATATTCTCATTGGACAATTCGTTTTCCACTATACGCATAATATTAATGTTGTAGGAAATAAGATGTTGCTTAACATCTAGTTTCCTTGTGAGGGGATTAAGCAGGCCCGGCCCCAGGGCAAGGCAGCCGCCTGAGGCAATACCTCGGAGGGGGGCAGCAAACATTTCAATTTTTTTTAGTTGATTTGTTTAATGCATACAAAAGGGAAACCACTGCACATAGATAGTTTAGTGCAGTGGTTTGTTCTTCCACTTCCTTGCTGCTTATGGTGCTAGTTAAAGTCTGTCCTTTGTTATTATGTTTTTCTTCCGTGCTCCCACTTCACTTCCATCACACATTCGCCTTGGGCAGCCAAAGCTAATGGTCTGGGCCTGGGATTAAGTCCCCTCATATTTCACACTAATGATGACATTTATCAGTTTTTTTTGCTCCTAACTTCAGAGTAGTTTGGAGCAATAGATCTCTTTTTCATCCTTGTAAGTTTTTTTTTTTGCACTAAGCTAAGCAACATAATTATCCTATACTGGGTTGTCTACCCCGTCTTTGTCTACCTTAGCATTAAAATAAAAGGATTACCTTATGATGTGGTTTTATGGCACTGCCTTGTTTTAGATCTACTACTCTCACTTTCTTTTTGTGCTTGTGACTCTGGCAGGTTTGTAGTGCAATGATCTGTTGGTGTTGTATTAGATTGATTTACAGTGGAACAAATGCCTGCGTCTTGATCAGTAATGCATGCGTCTTGAAGTGATTCGTGTGGCATGTTGGTGTTCTCCTATGTGTAATTGTCTATTTCCATATCTGGAGCAGTTTCAGCTTGTAAAATGTTAGCCGCCAACGTATCCTCATTTTGCTTGTTGACATCAGCCTGGCTTGGGCTACTGAATGAAAGAGCATTTGGGCTCAGCGCTTGACTTGGACTGCCATGTAAAGAGTTGCCCTATTATCTTCTTCCAAATTCGATGTCTGTATTATTATATTAACTATGAATTTGCTCATAATTTATTTGTGTATGTGACACACTGGGCTGTGTTTAAGGAATTGCAGATTGATTGTTACTTTGACCTTCTTGTTACATATATGAATTAGGTTCTACATTCATTTCATTATTATGTTCATTCACTTGAGCCTTTTTTTCGGGAATCCATTTCTTCATCAATGTGCAGAATTTCTCCAAGTGCCCGAAATAGTGACATGACACACATTGGGTTGGTTTCCATTCATAAGTTACCTCCTACCATACAGTAGTATCATCCTCATCTAGAATTGCAACTGCATTTGGGAATTTAAAGTTTGAGTCCACTTCTATTAATACTATTACATATGAAATTCAAATTATGCCTTTAGTAACTTGGTCAAGCTTAATTAGTTTATCAATTAGTGAAGCAACTCTTTCGATACCTTCATCGGTCCAACCCTAGGAATCTAACCCAAATGGGGATTGTCTATAGGAAGTCTCTGGTTAGTTTCATCTTAGGACACCATTTCTTCAACATAATTAAGCGTTTGCCGTAGAAATAAGGACCGTTAGCTAATTAGCCTAATATGTTACCGCAGTCTTGTGCCTTATCAAATTTGATGATACAGAATCCATTTTCTCTCGACAAAATATGAAACTCTCCTTTCGGTTTCCAAACTCTGATGATATATTGATGCAGCCCAGAATAGTGGAGAGATAGGTCGCAAGCGACCTAACCTGTTATTGAGTCGTATACGACCTAACGAGCCACCAGGAAAGGAGCTACGGTCTAACGGGTTCGAGAGTAATGAGCTAAGACTTGGGAATAAGTCGTTGGAGGTTGAAGTCTTAGGTCGCTCACGACCTAACAAAATTTTAAGTCGCTCACGACCTTGCAAAAGCGGCACGCGAGTTACTGGGTTCAAGATGATGGAATACAGACGAGCTAAAAGGTTACGACCTACTTTAGGTCGCAGAGACATGTTACGACCTATACTAAGTCGTGCAAACGAGTTACGACCTAAGATGGGTCGCTCTGTTATTCCGAGTACAGACTGCCTCGACCCACGACCTATGTTAGGTCGCAGAGAAAAGGAACGACCTAAGTTAGGTCGCGAGGTGATCTGGAGAGATAAGTCGCACAATATAAGTCGCGAGGCTTTAGGTCGTAAAGACTTAGGTCGCACTGATGGGGATGCCGTTCATTTTAGGTCGCCCACTCCAGATGACGTTCATTGTTAGGTCGCGCACAAATTAAGTCACTGTAGCCTATGCCGCCTGGATATGTGGAACCGTTATCTCTTAAGTCGCTTTGTTTTAAGGCGCATTTGTTGTTAGGTCGCTGCCGACCTATACTAAGTCATGCATGTTGAGTCGCAAGTTGTAACATGGTGTGTTGTATTTTCTTATGTTGTAATCTTTTAAGTCGTGTTGTTTTAGGTCGACTACTTTAAGTCGTCTATTTTTCTTAGGTCACACTATGTTAGGTCGTAGGTCGTTCACGACCTAAGTGTTGTACCGTTTTATTTTTGAGTCGTGAGGAGTTGTAGCCTATAAATAGGCCGGTGGTGCCATTTGTAATAGTTTAGTTGATTGGAAATAAAACTTTGTTTTGTTAGCTTTGTTCTTTCACCAAATTGGTAGTCGAGTGTAATCTCCTATCTCCTCTTTCGGTTAATCGAGTGCGCTCGATTCAACGACTGCAGAAGCCGATTCACGGAATCTAGTGCGCTAGATCAACGTGTGAAGAATCGCAGATCTTTGAACCCGGTATCGTGCGCGATCAACGTGTTCGGGATAGTTCGAATTCGGTATCTTCGGATCAACGAATTTGGGCATTTCAGTATTCATCAATCCACCGACCGCTACTTTCATCGATCTACATTGTTTTGATTAATCCGCTGCGTCAGTTTGGTATCAGAGCTTGTTTAGCCAATCATAGTTAAATCGAGTCTTGGAGCCAATTCTTTGAAGAAGTTTGAAGAGTAGAAGTGCTAGCCGAGCTTGAAGTGTAGAGCCGAGCTAAGTAGAAGTGTGGAGATCGAAGTTTGCATTATTTTTAGAAGTTGTGTTCGTCGTCTTCATCATACTTTTGCAACAAAGTGGGAATTTTCGATCCATTTCATTTTGGATCTAAGTTCGAAAGGTGTTTGAAACTTGAAGTGTGAATTTGTGAAGTGCTTGAGAAAATTTTGAATCATGCCACCAAGGAGAGCTAATCGTCATCAAAACGTAGAAGCTTTGTATAGAAGAGAAGAAGCTGATGAGATGGAGCAAAGAATCAATGAAAACTTTAGTGAAAAGCTTAACGAACGAATTGGTCGATTAGAGAAGACGATGTTAGAGATGAATCAAAATCGTAGAAGGGTTTCACCTGAATCTAACCATGGAGGAAGTAGAGTCTCACCACATTCCAATCGAGAAAGAAGTATTGATGATGATCAAAGACGTGGGAGGAATGTGAATGATCGAGAACGGAGGAATGTAGATAGAAGGGATGATGGTGGAAGACGTTATGGAAGTAGAGATGTTGGTGGTCAGGATCGACATCGATATACATCCGATTTTGAAGAAGAGTATGATGGTGGTAGTGTTCATGGACAAGGACGTGGACAAGGAAGAAATCAATCGGAGTATGATCATAAGTGGGAATCTGGGATGAAGACTGAAATACCAGAATTCAAAGGAGGTATGCAAGCTGAAGAGTTTTTGGACTGGTTGTCTAATGTGGAGGAGATTTTTGACTTCAAGGAAGTTCCAGAACATCGTAGAGTGAAGTTGGTTGCTACAAGGTTGAGGGGAAGAGCTTTGGCATGGTGGCAGCAAACCAAACTTACACGTGAACGGATGGGGAAGTCAAAGGTTGAATCATGGGAAAAGATGAGGAAAATGATGAAAGCCACATTCTTACCTTATAACTATCAGTTGCTTATGTATCATAGGTTGCAAAACTTGAGACAAGGGACGAAATCTGTGAATGACTATGCTGACGAATTTTATCAACTGATTGCAAGGAATGATATTATGGAGACAGAGGAATAATTGACAGCTAGATTTGTTGGGGGGTTGCGAATGCAGATTCAGGATATGGTTAACATGTTTGATCCCAGATCTGTAGCGGAAGTACACCAGAAGGCGTTGGCTTGGGAGAAACAGGGTAGACGAGGTGGTGGTGTGTTTACAAATTCCAATAATCCAGTGAAGGGTGTTAGTGGAAGTTCTAATGTTTCAAAATCTGTTGCAAAACCAGTTGTGAGTGAGGTTGGGAAGATGAAAGTCAGTAATGGTTTCAAGTGTTATAATTGCCAAGAAATGGGCCACAAAAGTAATGAATGTCCAAAGCCGAAGAAGAGAGCTATGATAGCAGAGGTTGAGGATGAAGAAGCTGAATGTTCCAATTCACCACCTGATGAGGAGGAAGAAGAAGTGTCGGGAGACGAAGGTTGTAATCTGATGATGAGGAGGTCTTGTTTGACACCAAAGCTAGAGGAGGATTGTAGTTGGTTGAGGAGCAATATATTTCAGTCGACATGTACTATTCTGGGGAAAGTTTGTAAATTTGTTATTGATGCTGGAAGCTGTGATAATATAATTTCTTCAGAGGCTGTGAGGAAGTTGGCATTGAAGACTGAGAAACATCCGAAACCGTACAAGTTGGCTTGGTTGAGGAAAGGCGGGGAGGTGAAGGTTGGACGAAGGGCTTGTGTGAATTTTTCAATTGGAAAGAAATACAAGGATGAAATCTGGTGCGATGTGGTAGATATGGATGTCTATCATTTGTTGATGGGGAGACCGTGGCAGTATGATAGGGCGGTGCAACATGATGGGCGTACCAACAGTTACAGTTTCATGTTTGAAGGCACGAAGATTACTCTACTTCCAAAGATGCGACCACAAGAAGAAAACAAATTGGAGGAGATTGAAGAGCTGAAAACTTTATTATCGCTGAAGGAGTTTGTTAAAGAAGTCGAAGAGGAGCCGGAAGTATTCTTGTTAATTGGGCGTGAGAGCAGTGAAGTGGTTGAAATTCCAGAGGAAGTGAAACCAGTATTGAAAGAATTTGAGGATGTATTTCCAGAGGAGTTACCAAAGGAGTTACCGCCACTGAGAGACATTCAACATCAAATAGATCTTGTTTCGGGTGCTGTATTGCCACATAAACCACACTATAGAATGAGTCCGAAAGAACATGAAGAGTTGCGTAGGCAGGTAGAGGAATTGCTTGAACAGGGACGTATACAGGAGAGTTTGAGTCCCTGTGCTGTACCAGCATTACTCGTACCGAAGAAGGATGGCTCATGGAGAATGTGCACAGATAGTAGAGCATTGAACAAGATAACAGTCAGATACAGATTTCCGATGCCGAGGCTTGATGATCTGTTAGATCAAATCAGTGTGTCAGTAATCTTTTCTAAGATTGACTTGAAGAGCGGTTATCATCAGATTCACATTAGACCAGGGGACGAATGGAAGACAGCATTCAAGACGAGGGAAGGATTGTATGAATGGCTGGTAATGCCGTTTGGTCTATCGAATGCACCGAGTACATTCATGAGGGCGATGAACCAAATTTTCAGGCCGTACATTGGGAAATTTGTGGTGGTTTACTTTGATGATATTCTGATCTACAGTGCTAGTACAGAAGAGCATGTTCAGCATTTGAAGAAAGTGTTAATTATCCTTCGTGAAGAACAATTCTATGCTGCTACGAAGAAGTGTGTTTTTATGGCAAGGAGTGTTTTATTTCTGGGATATGTTGTATCGGAAGGAGGAATACAGGTTGACCAGAGTAAAGTCGAAGCAATTAGAGATTGGCCACAACCCAAGACGATAACGGAAGTTCGAAGTTTTCATGGGTTGGCTTCATTTTATCGGAGGTTTATTCCACACTTTAGTAGTGTGATGGCGCCTGTGACTGATTGTATGAAAGGTAAACAGTTTGCATGGACGAAGGAAGCAGGGGTTGCTTTTGAGCGAATCAAAGAACTCTTGACGTCAGCACCAATTCTAGTGCTACCAGATTTTCAGCTAGTGTTTGAACTACATACTGATGCATCCAAAGTTGGGATTGGAGGAGTGTTGAGTCAGAGGGGACGTCCTATTGCATACTTTAGTGAGAAATTATCAGGGGCAAAGATGAGATATAGTACTTATGATGTGGAATTTTATGCTGTTGTACAAGCTATCAAACACTGGAGACACTATCTATTTTAGAAGGAGTTTGTTCTTTACACTGATTGTGACGACCGCCCATGACCCCTGCACCGAATCTAAAGATAGTGCGCTGTAAAGTGTGCCAGGCGACCATGGACGATTGTCAAGGTAAGATTAAAACAACAGAATCTATCGTATTACTCACAGCGCATGGACAAAATACACTAGAACATATGTATAGTGAAGCTTTACAGAACAAAATGACATCTTATAAAACTCCATAATAGTTGAATACAAGCATTCATATAGTCAATACATCCAGCCTCACTACAAATCTCTCAGAGGAAACAAAACAGCGGAATATCCAGTACATATAATAAGAAGATAATATGCAACCCTCCAGCTCGTCTTCGATACCAGCATCGTGAGGAGAGAACAGCACCTGTCCCCTGCTACCTAGTCTGCCCGTCCCAAAATGGACGAACAGCCCAAGGCAATAAGAATTAAAACATAAAGCCTTGAGTCAGACAACAGTCTTAGTGAGCAGTAAATTAACTAACAACATACCAAAAGAGCATAAAGGAAAAGGAATAGGAATACAACCCTCCCACTCCAACCTCATTCTACAGTGATAGCCCCCAGACACACACTAAGCAGAAGCAAACATAGCAGAGCATACAATTTAAAGTAAAACTACTATCACTCGAGTCAAGGGCGATGTTTTCCAAGTACCAAGGCCTAAATCAGATAAGCACCCAGAAAATACCGCTCTTGAGTCCGAATGACGATACAACCAAACATCCATGACTCTGGCTATCACTGTTATCATTGCTTCGATATCACCGTTAATTGAATGACCGGCACATTCTTTCAGCCGTCCGTCAAGGGCTAATGGAAACCCCGGTTCTAGACATAACTCCCGCACGTCGTCGCAGCCCGTGCCTAGGACTATCGAATCTGCCCAGAGTACTCGACCATCAACAGTTGACCGTTGGGACTATCGAATCTGCCCAAACGTACTCTTGCTTAGAGCATGCTAGAACCTTCAACAACGATGCTATCCAAGCCTCCTAGTCATCCTCCTTGACGACTATTCTCATATCCATTCATTATCTTCAACTCGAATCATATCACCGAGTTATCAACATGCTTGGAATGATCCCGTCTGGATTAGACCAAGTCTTTATCATATGATTGCCTCGCTTCATTACATCCTCGCAAAGCCTCATCTCATCATCACATCATCGAATCTATGCATAAGAGCTTCATCATCCCGCTACATATGCCACGAGCAGCTTTTCCAATTCAAGAGCCTTTCCCTTAGCTTTTGAATCATCTTCGATCTAATCTAATCATCAATCATCTAGTTCATAACAATCAATCAAATCAAACATCAATCCAAGCAATCAAGCATTCAAAAATGATCTAAGTAGACAGTTATAACAATAATGGCATTTTCGTAATTAAAGAGTTGAAAGTCCAATAGGCATGAAAACATGTATTATATCCCTACAAACTTGATGAATGAACTTGCATAGGTTAACATATGATAAAATGGATGCAACATCATCATGAACAATGGATCTATATGGATCTACACATAGGATGAAGAAAATGCATGGAAATCATTATTTTAACACCAAATCGAGCCAACAATCCGATATACTCCTTTGGATCCGTGTGAGAGATAATCACCACTCACCAAATCACCTAAACAACCTCAAATCAACACACTTCAGATCTGGACAGCGAAGGATGAAGCTAGATCTATCACAAATCCGCTTCAAATGGAGAAATCTCTCTTGAAAAGATGAAGATCTTCAATCCAAGCTTTTGAATCTTCAATCTCGATCTTCGATTTGGATGGATGGAAGTACTAGATTAGAGTGGAGAAAAGAAGTGAAGAAGTGTAGAAGTCGAGCTCTCAAAATGGCAGCACTTCGTCGCTTCAAAATCCGGATCCCAAAAAAGTGAGAACAACCCCTCCTATTTATAGCTGAAAACTGCCTGAGTCGTAACTCGGCTATCTCCTTAAGTCGTTGCCGACCTAACATATGCCGACCTACGACCTAAAAACCCCCACGACTTAATAGAGCCTCCGACCTAACCCTTAGCCAACAACTCCGACCTAACAGATACGCGCGCCTCAACTCCTACGATCTAACACTTCTGCGCATACGACCTAACTATTAAGTCGACCTACGACTTAACAGGTTACGACCTAACACTTAGACGAAACCCAGCGACCTACGACTTAACAGGTTACGACCTAACACTTAGACGAAACCCAGCGACCTACGACTTAACAGGTTACGACCTAACACTTAGACGAAACCCAGCGACCTACGACTTAACAGGTTACGACCTAACACTTAGACGAAACCCAGCGACCTAACCCTACCCAGACTTACGACTTAACTCCTTAAGTCGCTCACTACTACTTAGGTCGTTGCCGACCTAACTACACTGACACGCTAACCCTCTTAAGTCGCTCAACCCTATAGGTCGCTAACTCCTATAGGTTGCTAACTTCTATAGGTCGTCCCAACCGACCTAACAACTTAATTACTAAGTCGCTAACCCGGAACCACTAGGTCTGCCTACCCTTGAGTCGCCATATCCTTAAGTCGGTCAGTCTTTAGGTCGTTAACTCACCCTGCCGACCTAATTACTTAACTAAATCCTAGGTTGCACAATTCTATAGGTCGCTCCAACTAACCCACGACCTAACACTAACTCGCCGAAGTCCTTAACTCGGTCACGACTTAGCTCTTAGGTCGTCCACGACCTAGGACTTAGACAAATTTCCCCAAAAATCTGAAATGACTTAAAAATGCAAAAGTTCCAGATTTTTGACGAACTTGTCGATCCGTAAAAATACGGGTCGTTACATTCTCTCCCCCTTAGGAATTTCGCCCCCGAAATTCCAAGCAATCAAAAACTATTCTGTACGCCTACCATCCATAGCAATCAACAAACCATGCATCCAATTCTAACTTAGCGTACAGAATTCTAAAATTAGAACAAGTTACAATATCGTGAGATGACACGACACCTTAGGGCCATACCTTGAAGAGTTCAGGATGAGCTGCTTTCATCCTCTCTTCCACCTCCCACGTACAGTCGTTATCATCATCACTCCATTGTATCTTGAGCAACTTAACTACCTTCCTCCTAAGCTGTTTCGTGTCGGTTTCCACAACACGAAGTGGCTTACGAGGTCTTCTATCAACTGGATCAACTTCAAAATCTTCATAGCTATCAGCAGAAACCACTGCATTCGAGTCATGCACATACTTCCGTAGATACGATACGTGAAAAACATTGTGCACACCCGACATCTTCTCCGGTAACTCCAATCTATAAGCGAGCTTTCCAATTCGCTCGATGATCGGGAATGGTCCAACAAATCTCGGAGTCAATTTTCCTTTCTTCCCGAATCTAATAACATTCTTCAGTGGAGAAATCTTCACAAAAACCATATCCCCTACGTCGAATTCCAAATCCTTTCGACGCTTATCGGCATAACTCTTCTGACGGTCTTGGGCTGCCTTCATTCGTTGCCGAATGATCTCTATGCAATCTGAGGTCTGACGAATCATCTCTGGCCCAAGTATCAGCTTTTCTCCAGTTTCCAACCAACATGTCGGAGAGTTACACGGTCTTCCATACAACGCCTCATACGGTGCCATACCAATGCTTGACTGGTAACTGTTGTTGTACGCAAACTCCACCAAATGAAGGTGATCTTCCCATGATCCTCCGAAGTCCAAAACACATGCTCTGAGAAGATCTTCCAAAACTCGGTTGACTCTCTCGGTCTGACCATCTGTTTGGGGATGATAAGCTGTACTCAAACACAACTCGGTTCCCAAAACTTCCTGGAAGCTCTTCCAAAATCCACTAGTGAACAATGGGTCTCGATCGCTCACTATACTCTTCGGAATACCATGGAAACGAACTATCCACTTAACATACAACTCAGCCAACTTTGATGCAGTCCTAGTCGATCGAACCGGAATGAATCTTGCACTCTTGGTCAAACGATCCACAATGACCCAAATCCCTTCATTTCCCGTTCTGGTTCTAGGCAATCCATCGATAAAATCCATCGACACTTGTTCCCACTTCCATGTAGGAACTTCTAAGGGCTGAAGCAATCCACTTGGCTTCTTCTGTTCAGCCTTTACCAACTGACAGTTCATACACTTGGAAATGAAATCTCCAACATCCTTCTTCATGCCTTCCCAGTAGTAGGTTCTCTTCATATCCCGATACATCTTATTTCCACCTGGATGAATTGTCAGCTTCGAGTGATGACTTTCCTTCAGAACTTCACTCCTCAATTCATCTATATTGGGAACAACTAGTCGTCCTTGCTTCCGAAGCCAACCTTCTCTATCGACCTCGAATCCTTTATCCTTTTCTGGATCCAATCCAGATTCCAAATCACGGATAATATTGACAAGCTTATCATCTCGCTTTTGGCTCTCGCCAATCCTTTCCACAAGAGAAGGTCTTATTGATAAGTTTGCCAACATCTCAGGTTCCAATTCACATCTAGGCCTGAAGTCAAATCCAGCTAAATACTCGAGACTCTTCCATTCTGAAAACATGGCTCCCAATCCTGCATGTCTTCGACTTAACGCATCTGCCACTGCGTTACCTTTTCCCGGAGTATAAGCTATACCAAAGTCATATGATGCCAAAAACTCTAGCCAACGCTGCTGCCGAAGATTCAAATCCTTTTGGGAGAAAAGATACTTCAACGACTTGTGATCCGTAAACAACTCGAATCGAACTCCCAACAGATAATGCCTCCACATCTTCAGAGCAAATACAATCGCCGCTAACTCCAAATCATGAGTTGGGTAATTCCTTTCATGTGGCTTTAGTTGTCGACTGGCATATGCAACAACTTTATCCTTCTGCATCAGTACTGCTCCAAGTCCAGTACCACATGCGTCGGTGTAAACCACCATCTCATCATTCCCACTAGGAATAGTCAAAACAGGAGCACTCGTCAATCTCTCTTTCAGGATTCCGAAAGCTTGCTCACACTTAGCATCCCAACTGAACACTTGGTTCTTCTTCGTCAATCATGTTAACGGTGCAGCTACCTTGGAGAAGTCTTTGATAAACCGTCGATAATATCCTGCTAATCCAAGAAAACTTCTCACATCAGATGCATTCTTAGGTCTAACCCAATCCTGGATTGCTGCCACCTTAGCGGGATCAACCGCTATTCCATTTCCAGAAATCACATGGCCTAAGAACCTCACTTCACTCTTCCAGAAGTGACACTTCGAAAACTTAGCCTTCAGCTGATGTTTCCGTAAGATCTCCAAAACAATACGCAAGTGCGTCTTGTGCTCTTCTTCCGTTCTGGAATAAATCAGAATATCATCCACGAACACAAGTACGAACTTGTTCAACTGATCTCTGAACACTCTATTCATAAGATCCACAAAATATGCTGGCGCGTTAGTCAATCCAAACGGCATTACCAGCCACTCAAAGAAACCGGATGGTGTCCTAAAAGCAGTCTTCGGCACACTATCCTTAGCTACTCTCAACTGGTGAAATCCCGTTGCCAAATCCATCTGAGAAAACACCTTAGCCTCGTGAAGCTGATCAAACAAGTCATCTATTCTCGGCAATGGATACTTGTTCTTCTTTGTCACCTTATTCAGCTCACGATAATCCACACACAATCTCAATGACCCATCTGCCTTGGTTGCAAACACAACTGGTGCACCCCACTCGGACACACTACGCCGAATGAATCCTTTCTGTAAAAGGTCATCAACTTGCACTCTCAACTCTTGCTGTTCCCTAGGCGCCATCCGCCTAAGAGGCATCACAACAGGTCTGGCTCCTTCAACTAGATCTATACGAAACTCGATCTCCCTATGCGGCGGCAACCCTTTGACTTCGTCAAAGACATCCTCGAATCCATTAGCGATTGGCACTGATGACAGTCCATCCCGTGGAACAACTAGCGAATACATGAAGCTCATGAAGACGCCTTCTTCATGCTTACATCGTATCACAATCTTTCGCCCCTCCACATTCTCGACTGTCACTTCCAACCTTTCGCAATCAACCTTAGCCGCATACTTCCTAAGCCAGTCCATACCCAAGATAATTCCGAACCCCGCAAAGTTCAGAACAAAGCAATCACAAACAAAAGAGCAACCATGACTCGACACAACTAGACCACGGCATAACATACACAAACAAGACGAACCCCCAACTGGATTAGTCACAACCAATGGCCTATCAACAATATCCGGCTTCAAATCTAACCGGCCCACTAGTTCATTACAAACAAATGAATGCGACGCTCCAGTATCAAACAGAACTCTAACTGGAACACCACATAGAAAAAGAGTACCTTGAACCACCACACTCTTTCCCTTCTCTTCAGCAGTAGGAGCTTTCGAAGACGACGGAACAGCTCCTAAAGCATAGGCTTGCACAATCTGCCTGTCCTTCCTCGGTTCTGGACAATTCTTCCTGAAATGCCCCGGCTTGTCACAGTTGTGACACTTCATCGGTGCCTTCGGATTCTTACAATCCTTAGAGAAATGGCCCTTCTGTTGACAATTGTAGCAAGTCACCTCGCCTTTCGGCTTCTTCTGGCCATCCTTACCTTTCTGCTGCTGCTGCTTCCTCTTCTGGTTTCCACCCTGCTGTGGTTTAGATTCTCCCTTGGTAACAGCAACAACAGGTCCTTCCTTAGGAAACAGACTCTCATGCCTAAGAGCTTTCTCCACAAGCTTCTCAAATGAATCGTCCAAATGATCCACCAACTGTCTCCCAAGATAACTATCCAAGCCGGTCACAAACTTCTCATTCTTCTGATAAGCAGATTCAATATATGACCGAGCATACTTGGACAAAGCTTCGAACTCAGAAACATACTCAAGAACAGATCTTCCACCCTGCTTGAGCTCTACAAACTTCTTGAACAGAACAGACTTCTGAGTTGTAGAAATGAACTTAGCTTCAAATCTGACTTGGAATTGCTCCCAAGTAATATCTTCTTCCGGAGTAGTGATGGTAATAGAGTTCCACCAATCAGAAGCTCTCCCTTGAAGCTGCCTCAATGCCAACTTCCTCTTAGTTGCATCATCAATTCCCAAATCACCAAAGATCCTTCTACAAGCATCTATCCACCTCTGGACCTCAATGGTAGATTCTGTTCCCAAGAAAACCTTCCCTCCAAGAGCAGTATAATCCTTGCACAGCTTAGCAAAATCCACTGGTTTCGGAGTTTGGACTTGAACTCCAACATCAACTGCCGCCCCCGGAACTGGTATCCTTCTCATGATCGAAGTCATCATAGCTTCGAACATGGCTGCATAATCAGCAGTCTCTTCAGTAGCACGA
Organism: Allium fistulosum; assembly: GCA_030737815.1. Lineage (NCBI taxonomy): Eukaryota > Viridiplantae > Streptophyta > Magnoliopsida > Asparagales > Amaryllidaceae > Allium > Allium fistulosum. Next base: position 933,296,899 of record CM060901.1, on the reverse strand, counting down.
CCTCCCCTAGCAGCTGGTCTCCCTCTTCGACTCATTCTCAATATCTATAAAAAGGAATGATTAGAACATCTAGAGAAACAACTGCATAAAGGATTCAAACTCTACTAAGCTACTATATTATATATAGTAATCATCCATCAAAATACAATTACGTCTCTCATACGTAGTTACGACAGCGAGCGTTGGGTAAAATCGATTAACCAATGCTCTGATACCAAATGTGACGACCGCCCATGACCCCTGCACCGAATCTAAAGATAGTGCGCTGTAAAGTGTGCCAGGCGACCATGGACGATTGTCAAGGTAAGATTAAAACAACAGAATCTATCGTATTACTCACAGCGCATGGACAAAATACACTAGAACATATGTATAGTGAAGCTTTACAGAACAAAATGACATCTTATAAAACTCCATAATAGTTGAATACAAGCATTCATATAGTCAATACATCCAGCCTCACTACAAATCTCTCAGAGGAAACAAAACAGCGGAATATCCAGTACATATAATAAGAAGATAATATGCAACCCTCCAGCTCGTCTTCGATATCAGCATCGTGAGGAGAGAACAACACCTGTCCCCTGCTACCTAGTCTGCCCGTCCCAAAATGGACGAACAGCCCAAGGCAATAAGAATTAAAACATAAAGCCTTGAGTCAGACAACAGTCTTAGTGAGCAGTAAATTAACTAACAACATACCAAAAGAGCATAAAGGAAAAGGAATAGGAATACAACCCTCCCACTCCAACCTCATTCTACAGTGATAGCCCCCAGACACACACTAAGCAGAAGCAAACATAGCAGAGCATACAATTTAAAGTAAAACTACTATCACTCGAGTCAAGGGCGATGTTTTCCAAGTACCAAGGCCTAAATCAGATAAGCACCCAGAAAATACCGCTCTTGAGTCCGAATGACGATACAACCAAACATCCATGACTCTGGCTATCACTGTTATCATTGCTTCGATATCACCGTTAATTGAATGACCGGCACATTCTTTCAGCCGTCCGTCAAGGGCTAATGGAAACCCCGGTTCTAGACATAACTCCCGCACGTCGTCGCAGCCCGTGCCTAGGACTATCGAATCTGCCCAGAGTACTCGACCATCAACAGTTGACCGTTGGGACTATCGAATCTGCCCAAACGTACTCTTGCTTAGAGCATGCTAGAACCTTCAACAACGATGCTATCCAAGCCTCCTAGTCATCCTCCTTGACGACTATTCTCATATCCATTCATTATCTTCAACTCGAATCATATCACCGAGTTATCAACATGCTTGGAATGATCCCGTCTGGATTAGACCAAGTCTTTATCATATGATTGCCTCGCTTCATTACATCCTCGCAAAGCCTCATCTCATCATCACATCATCGAATCTATGCATAAGAGCTTCATCATCCCGCTACATATGCCACGAGCAGCTTTTCCAATTCAAGAGCCTTTCCCTTAGCTTTTGAATCATCTTCGATCTAATCTAATCATCAATCATCTAGTTCATAACAATCAATCAAATCAAACATCAATCCAAGCAATCAAGCATTCAAAAATGATCTAAGTAGACAGTTATAACAATAATGGCATTTTCGTAATTAAAGAGTTGAAAGTCCAATAGGCATGAAAACATGTATTATATCCCTACAAACTTGATGAATGAACTTGCATAGGTTAACATATGATAAAATGGATGCAACATCATCATGAACAATGGATCTATATGGATCTACACATAGGATGAAGAAAATGCATGGAAATCATTATTTTAACACCAAATCGAGCCAACAATCCGATATACTCCTTTGGATCCGTGTGAGAGATAATCACCACTCACCAAATCACCTAAACAACCTCAAATCAACACACTTCAGATCTGGACAGCGAAGGATGAAGCTAGATCTATCACAAATCCGCTTCAAATGGAGAAATCTCTCTTGAAAAGATGAAGATCTTCAATCCAAGCTTTTGAATCTTCAATCTCGATCTTCGATTTGGATGGATGGAAGTACTAGATTAGAGTGGAGAAAAGAAGTGAAGAAGTGTAGAAGTCGAGCTCTCAAAATGGCAGCACTTCGTCGCTTCAAAATCCGGATCCCAAAAAAGTGAGAACAACCCCTCCTATTTATAGCTGAAAACTGCCTGAGTCGTAACTCGGCTATCTCCTTAAGTCGTTGCCGACCTAACATATGCCGACCTACGACCTAAAAACCCCCACGACTTAACAGAGCCTCCGACCTAACCCTTAGCCAACAACTCCGACCTAACAGATACGCGCGCCTCAACTCCTACGATCTAACACTTCTGCGCATACGACCTAACTATTAAGTCGACCTACGACTTAACAGGTTACGACCTAACACTTAGACGAAACCCAGCGACCTACGACTTAACAGGTTACGACCTAACACTTAGACGAAACCCAGCGACCTACGACTTAACAGGTTACGACCTAACACTTAGACGAAACCCAGCGACCTACGACTTAACAGGTTACGACCTAACACTTAGACGAAACCCAGCGACCTAACCCTACCCAGACTTACGACTTAACTCCTTAAGTCGCTCACTACTACTTAGGTCGTTGCCGACCTAACTACACTGACACGCTAACCCTCTTAAGTCGCTCAACCCTATAGGTCGCTAACTCCTATAGGTTGCTAACTTCTATAGGTCGTCCCAACCGACCTAACAACTTAATTACTAAGTCGCTAACCCGGAACCACTAGGTCTGCCTACCCTTGAGTCGCCATATCCTTAAGTCGGTCAGTCTTTAGGTCGTTAACTCACCCTGCCGACCTAATTACTTAACTAAATCCTAGGTTGCACAATTCTATAGGTCGCTCCAACTAACCCACGACCTAACACTAACTCGCCGAAGTCCTTAACTCGGTCACGACTTAGCTCTTAGGTCGTCCACGACCTAGGACTTAGACAAATTTCCCCAAAAATCTGAAATGACTTAAAAATGCAAAAGTTCCAGATTTTTGAGGAACTTGTCGATCCGTAAAAATACGGGTCGTTACACTGATCATGAGGCGTTGAAGCATTTACAAGGGCAAGACAAGATTTCAGTGAGACATGCATCATGGATTGCATATCTGCAATAGTTTACTTTTGTTGTTAAACACAAGTCGGGAGTGACGAATCGTGTGGCTGATGCTTTGAGTAGAAGGAATCATTTGTTAACAACAATGAAGGTTGAAGTGACGGGGTTTGATATGTTGCCAGAATTATTTGTCGATGATCCTTACTATGCAAAGTTTGTTGATAAAGTCAAGGAGGGAGAGACGGATGAGTTTGTGATGGTAGATGGTGTTCTGTTCAAGGGAAATCGATTATGTATACCGGATTGCAGTTTACGGTTGAAGATTGTGAAAGAATTGCATGAGGAAGGTCACGTGGGTAGAGACCGTACATTACAGTTGATTTCTCAATCTTATTTTTGGCCATCGATGAGGAAAGAAGTGGAAAGGTTTGTGGAGAGATGTCATATCTGTCAGGTTTCGAAAGGAACTGCGACCAACACTGGATTATATATGCCGTTACCTGTACCAACTAAGCCTTGGGTTGATGTGAGTATGGATTTTGTGTTGGGGTTGCCGAGGACACAGCGTGGTAACGATTCCATTTATGTGGTGGTTGACCGATTTTCGAAAATGGCACATTTTATTGCTTGTAAGAAGACGGCGGATGCTGTTCATGTTGCTCAATTATTTTTCAAAGAAATCTATCGACTTCATGGATTGCCAGAATCTATTGTGTCGGATAGAGATACTCGTTTTCTGAGTCACTTTTGGCTGAGTTTGTGGAAGATGGTGGGAACGAAGCTGAACTTTAGTAGTGCATATCATCCACAAACTGATGGGCAAACGGAGGTGGTTAACAGATCGCTGGGGAATTTATTGCGATGTCTAGTGAAAGATAATCTGAAGAATTGGGACATGAAGTTATGCCAGGCAGAAGTTCCTTATAATCATGTAGTGAATCGTAGTACGGGATTCAGCCCATTTCAGATTGTATATTCTAGTATGCCAAAAGGACCATTGGATTTAACGGTAGTACCACAATCCAAGGGAACCGTTAAACGAGATGTTGATTTTGTTGATGGATTGACTAAATGTCATAAAATCATTCAGGAACGATTGGAGAAAGCGAATGAGAAGTACAAACGATCTGCAGATCTGAAACGAAGAAATGTTGAGTTTAATGAAGGAGATATGGTATATGCCGTGTTGACAAGAGATCGTTTTCCAGTGAGCGCTTATAACAAGTTGAAAGCCAGGAAAATTGGTCCTGTAGAAGTCGTGCAACGGATTAATGAAAATGCTTATAAATTGAAGCAGCCGGAGGGTGTGTACACGTCTGACGTATTCAATGTTAAACATCTCGTACCATATCATGGGAATGAGTTTGTTGTGGAAGAAGAGGGTGAAAATTCGAGGACGAATTTTTCTCAACCTGGGGAGGATGATGCAGCCCAGAATAGTGGAGAGATAGGTCGCAAGCGACCTAACCTATTATTGAGTCGTATACGACCTAACGAGCCACCAGGAAAGGAGCTACGATCTAACGGGTTCGAGAGTAACGAGCTAAGACTTGGGAATAAGTCATTGGAGGTTGAAGTCTTAGGTCGCTCACAACCTAACAAAATTTTAGGTCGCTCACGACCTTGCAAAAGCGGCACGCGAGTTACTGGGTTCAAGGTGATGGAATACAGACGAACTAAAAGGTTACGACCTACTTTAGGTCGCAGAGACATGTTACGACCTATACTAAGTCGCGCAAACGAGTTACGACCTAAGATGGGTCGCTCTGTTATTCCGAGTACAGACTGCCTCGACCCACGACCTATGTTAGGTCGCAGAGAAAAGGAACGACCTAAGTTAGGTCGCGGGGTGATCTGGAGAGATAAGTCGCACAATATAAGTCGCGAGGCTTTAGGTCGTAAAGACTTAGGTCGCACTGATGGGGATGCCGTTCATTTTAGGTCGCCCACTCCAGATGCCGTTCATTGTTAGGTCGTGCACAAATTAAGTCACTGTAGCCTATGCCGCCTGGATATGTGGAACCGCTATCTCTTAAGTCGCTTTGTTTTAAGGCGCATTTGTTGTTAGGTCGCTGCCGACCTATACTAAGTCATGCATGTTGAGTCGCAAGTTGTAACATGGTGTGTTGTATTTTCTTATGTTGTAATCTTTTAAGTCGTGTTGTTTTAGGTCGACTACTTTAAGTCGTCTATTTTTCTTAGGTCGCACTATGTTAGGTCGTAGGTCGTTCACGACCTAAGTGTTGTACCGTTTTATTTTTGAGTCGTGAGGAGTTGTAGCCTATAAATATGCCGGTGGTGCCATTTGTAATAGTTTAGTTGATTGGAAATAAAACTTTGTTTTGTTAGCTTTGTGCTTTCACCAAATTGGTAGTCGAGTGTAATCTCCTATCTCCTCTTTCGGTTAATCGAGTGCGCTCGATTCAACGACTGCAGAAGCCGATTCACGGAATCTAGTGCGCTAGATCAACGTGTGAAGAATCGCAGATCTTTGAATCCGGTATCGTGCGCGATCAACGTGTTCGGGATAGTTCGAATTTGGTATATTCGGATCAACGAATTTGGGCATTTCAGTATTCATCAATCCACCGACCGCTACTTTCATCGATCTACATTGTTTTGATTAATCCGTTGCGTCATATATGCTCTAAAATAATGGTAATAAGGTTTATTGCTCACTACATAAAGAAAATTTGAATTATTCCAATTTTCTCTAGCTTCGTTCTTCAGATGAGTGTTCATTTTGGCACACTTGAAATCATTAACGACATGAGGAGGAAAATATAGGACTGGAGAGAATAAAGAAACCTCATTTTTAGCAACCACTACGCTTTAAATTTTGGGCCTCGTCGTAGACGATTTGACTTCGGTAGAGGAGTTCTACTGCAAGACAGAACCTTCATGTTTGGGAGATCTAGCTAGGTCGAGAAATTGTTCGAATTAGCTTTATCCAAATGAAGATTACGTTTAGGCCAAGGAGGTGTGCCGTCAATCCTCTTCCATTTTCTGGACGAGACCACCATGAAACCTTCAGAAGCTACAACGTTATTTGGCACGAGAATCATGACGTCATCACAATAGTTAGGGGAGGGTCGGCGCCTAAATTTGGATTAAACAACGAAGTAGAAGCACCAACCTCCATGAAGAAGGAGGCTGAACGAAACCCTAATCTCAATTTGTTACTTGTTAGAGAGGTAATAGAAGTTGTAAGGTTGTAAATTAATTTAATTTAATTTATAAAGTTGTAAGGTCGTCATCATCAAAAGAGGAAGAATGTAAAATCTAGTATTTTAGGTTTAAATAGTAACAATGTTACGACGATGCTACTAATTAGTTTCTCAAGTTGCTATAGATTTATTAGCATATTAAGTAGCATTCAAGTGGAGATTAAAACTAGAAACGAATAAAGATGAATGAAATAAAGAAGAATCAAGGCCATATTAGAGCGTTCAAATGTATGAAGTGGAGTATGAGCATTCAAATGATAAGGATGGGGTTAGCAAGTCAACTGCGCTTCAGAGAATCACTTGGAGATGGACCACATAGCTTTAAATGATATGTCGTATATTGAGTCCATATCAAGTAGATTTAGACATGATTTGTTAATACCCTACAAGTGATCTCCAAATCACTCCAAACATTACCACATGACCTAAAATAGCCTCTAATACTTTTGAGAATTTTCTAGGATTTTACGAAGTAGCGAAATCAGTAAAAAGTGCAACATTCAATTACTATTTCAAAAAGACAAAACCAACAGCAAACGGTCAACCACTTTTTATATAATTGGCTAATCGGTTGTTGCAAATTTTTCCCATAATGGACTGTAATTTAAGTAATTACGACTTCTGCTCCTCCCTCTCCATTCCAAAAGACATCACCTTAAGCCAACAACTATTCTAAAGAGTTGCAACCCAAGAAAACACATCCCCGACTCCAATATAAAATCCCCTAGCCTCTCGGTTAGTCTGCATTGAATTAGTCCAATCAACCACTCAGGATCATCTTAGACATTAACTCAGATCAACCTCGATGTTCTTAGATTGCTCTCTACCATTGCTTCTCGATGCCTTCAACTCCACATTATATCTAGAAGCAACTTAGCCTCTCCTAACATCTGCACATTCAAGCCAACATCATTGTGAGGGTTATAATATATATTATACTCAAATGTTAACAAGTCGGTGTATTAAAGAAACAATATAGTTGTTAGAGAACTTTTTCTACTCCATAAAGATAAAATCATGTTCTGTTGCTCAGGCAAAAGTGAATTCTTGTTCTATTATTCAAGCAAAGGTCGAAGCCTTGTTCGGTTACTCAAGAAATTGTACGAATACCTATTTCTCAAGGTTAAGTGATGGTGGTAGTGAAATTTCAAAGGGATTTCTAGGACTGGATGTAGGATGAAGGTGTCCAAACCAATATAAATCGACTGTGTGATTTACTTTCCACTGCTTATGTTTTCGTGTTTCAATGTTTGACACATTGTCATTTATGATCCGCACTTTAACCTATATCCAAGCATTTCAAACATATAGCGCATACTGATTATTGGCACCAACAGCCTATTCTGGGCGGGAGAAAATTGTTTTTAGGTCATGTCTTGTTGAGGTTAGTAAAGTTTATGCAAGTTCGCCACTTTCCATTTGGTTTCTTTACTAGAACTAGATTTTTTATCCAGTTTGGGTAGTAAACTTCCCTGATGAAGCCGTTTTCTTTCAGCTTCTTCAGCTCCTCATGTAGTGCATTGTACCTCTCCTGATTAAGAGATCGCCTCTTCTGACGTATTGGATGTACAATTGGATCTGAATTAATCGCATTACAAATTATCGGTGGAACAATCCCAGCTATGTCTGAATGAGTCCAGGTAAACAAATTAATTGACTTTTTCGAAAACTAATTAACTCAAAACAAAATTCTTCACTTATATTTCTTATTATCTTCACTAGTTTGGCTGGGTTGTTGGGGTTTAGCTGGAAATCCGTTAAATCATCTACTAGTTTGAGCTCTTTAGAGTTCATTTGTACCCATCATGTGAAGATAATCCCTCTTCTTGGGTCATGCGAACATTGTGGTCGTAAGTTGACATGTTTCAGTGTCGGTGGGGGTTTGATTAACTGATGTGGTTTCTTTAAATGGTTTATCACTTGCTGGTTTATTATTTTTGCATGTAGTAGAAGATAATAATATAAGTGGAAGCAATTTTACTACTAGTATTCATTGTTATATAATATAATTCCCTAGCTAACAATTGCTCCTCTCTAATATTTCCTATCCCATTTAGGGTCTAAACTTCATGAGTATTTTTTCTATGAGATTACAGCCCCTATGTCAACTTGTGCAGATCTTCCAGAGATCGCATTATATGGTGAAGGTTGATCCATGACTAATATCATAGAATGAATATGCAGCGGTGCAGTTCCAACTATTACCAAAAGCCTTGCTAAGCCCACCAGAACAGTCGTAGTATTGTTGAATCCATAGACCGATTCTAGGCTTGGCTTCAAGATTTCTACCGGTAATTTCATGCAATTGAAAGCACCTTTAAAAATGACATTCATGGAGCTTTCTGAGTCTATGAACACTTTCTTCATAGTGTAGTTTGATATTTGCACGATTACTAATACTAGCAACTGATGCGGAAAGATTAATCCCATTAAGTTGGCTACTATGAAAACTGTTTCTAGTGTAGGGAGTTGTTTTATATGATACATAGTTTGGTTCTCTTCCTATGCTTTTTGGATGTACCTTTCCATTGATAATTTTCTTTTCATTACGAGGTGAGGCCTACCATGGATGGAGCCGATTAAGATCCTAGGGTTTCTTGCTTAGTCTACATGTGGATTTGGTGACTGGTTTTGAGCAAGTGTTATAGATGACGACTGCTGAAAACTACCCACATGCCTTTTTGGATCAGTTGTAGAATCTCATTCTTATGATGGAGGAATTGTCTGTATGGTGTCCGTTTACTCTACGAAAGTTACAATAAGCACTTCCAGTGTACAACCCAGCTTTCTTCCCCTTGCTTGAGAAATTATATACTAGCTAAGAATTAGTCACCTCAAAAATGTGCCCTGCCCTATGGGTAAGAGGCATGTTTACAATGAAGTTGAACTTCCTTTGCTTATCGGCATGTTGATGATAAGTTTATATCCCCATTTTCCTATCGTTTTGGATAGGAGCGGTTTTATCATCATGTGCGTTCTTGGATTTCCTAGCCTCTTCCATGCTAATGTGGCTACTGGCTCACTCATAAAAGGCTTTCATACTTTTGCATAAGTTTCTGGTATTTTTGGTCCAAAAGACCATGCTCTTCTTGATTCCTGAATATGTTACCATCATCAAGGCTTCTGTACTCGTGTCTTCTATTCTTGTGGCTTCAGATTTAAACCTATTTATGAAACTGTGCAAGCATTCATTCTACTTTTTCTTGATGCATGATAATGTGTTTGGATCTTGTGAGGCTTCTCTACCAACATTGAATTGGTTGAGGAAGTCTGCGGACAAGTGAGACCAAGAGTAGATCTCACTATATCTATACCTCTTAAACCATCTTAACATTACCCAAGTCAGATAGATAAGGTACCGTTTACAGGGGTCAACCTCTAATCTTTAGAATATCACATGGATATTCAAATATGCTTAGATGATCATCTCGGTTTGATGAACTATCATACTTATTTATTGCTAGGGATTTGAAGTCGTTAAGAAAATCTGACTCGATGATCTCCTCACCAAAATGTGATTGGTAGGTTCTATCCTCCCTCTCTCTATAGACTATTGACACAACTTCATAGACTGCTCAACTTTGGCTTTCAATGCCCATATTTCATTGTCTTTTCCCTCATTTTTACAAACCTCCCTTTGAGATTGAGATGGCTTCATTTTCCCCTCACGTGATGTTCTCCTTACACTACTCAAGTAGTAAGGGGTTGATATTGGCTATTTTTGACTTGATGTTAGGATAAGCCTGGATCTATCCTTTAAGGTTTACCTTTATGCTCTTGTAGCCAGCTACATCATTCTCATCGCCGAGAGTGTTGTTTTTATAATCTAATCTCGTAGTTTGTTTGGATAGTAATCCATGTAATAAGCTATGGAATTGTTGTAAGAGAGGGAGTGGCTTAGAGATGGGTTTCCTAACCTGGCCATTCTTTAGTTTATTTGGATCACGAATTGGTTAAGGACTTATAGGATGCGGTTTTCTAAACTATTTTTTGCGGGCCTGTAGGTAATTTTGAGGAGTTTGGGTCATTTTAGGCTTTGTTTTAGCGCTAGAAGTACCACTTCAACTGAAGGAAGTTTGGGGGAGTTGATGAGATTTTACGGAGTTAATGGTTGCATGTTGTGGATAGTGACAGTTAGATTTGTGACTAAGATTGAAAAACAAGTTTGCTAGGGATCCTTCCTCCTTCTAGCGCCAATATGTTAATGAGAAGTTTTCATTCTCACAATACTAATGAAAATTATATGTATTGTTGCATGCTTATACAACTATGAATTAGCATATTAACGGTTTGTTAAAATTCCAATTTAAGTGGTAATTGTATTATTGAATGCTTAACAATTAAGAGGATGTAGATTAACTATTAGTTAATATGTCTAGATGGATCATATGTAATTTTAAAAGAGTAAATACAATATAGAATTATATAAGAAACTGAAAACTAAAGACACAAAGGTTTACGTGCTTCAGATGTTAAGGAGTCCTACATCCATGGGTCAAATCGTCGAGTTAAGAGTGTGCTCTAGAGCAATTATGTGATTTATTTCATAACTCAACTCTTATAAGAGAATCTTGTCTGAAATGATGTAAGCATATGGTTTTATTTTATTTTATATATGTTATTATATAGAGATATAAATAATGAATAAAAAAATATAAGTAGAAAATCATTAGGAGAAGAATTTTATTGATTCCAGTTACGAATGTGTTCGTAAACATGAGCATTGAACCAATACACACACACACACACAAATATATGTATGCATACAGATAACACTTACTCCTTAAACTTTCATACCATGATGTATTGAAAAAGTATATCAATACATCTGTCGAGACTATTGTACGTATCACTCTCCATGATGGACGGCGATTTACTCATGGCTGTTTAAGGTACCAAGAGGTTATGTATTTATGGTTGTTTAAAACAATCATATAACGACTCAACGAGTCTTCTTAAGGTTTATAACTTAGTTAAAGTAGAAAACTCAGGGTAACAACGTTAAGTAATCTTCTGACTTGGGAGTACCGTCGAACTTAAATATCAAGACTATACTTTGACTGTGGTCAAACAAATGACATATCGACCATACTACGACTAAAATTTGGTATATATTGAAGTACTTGAAATGAAACACTACTCAAGAGAGGATTTGTCTCCTTCATTAAAGAAGGTCGGTATCACCATAATTGGTAGTAAACTCAAAGTCTATATCTCTGGCCAGAGTAAATCAGTTAATTGATAATTATTATCGAATAAAACCAAGGACTTTAAACCGACCTATGTAATTAATACAGATATTAATAGAGTTTTTGATTAAACTTTAGATATCTAAGTGATACAATAGTGATGAAAAGAATATATATACAAAATATCGTTACTAGTGGGCATACATTAAATCAAAAATATGATTTTACCTAAATGATTCAAAGCATTGAACTTGATCCTATTGTAACAACCAACCCTTTCGGCCATGGATTCAACGCTCAAACCGATTCGACAACTCGATAACCGAAAGGATGAGTTGTTAGGGGTTAAGATGAAATGTATTCAACTATATATTGACAACTATCAGATATAATTCTAACTAACGCTATCTAATACTATCTACTTTTAAAGTTTCACAGTGAAAGGAAATAAAATATAACACATCAATTGTAACCAAAGTCACATCATCGGGTCTACAATATCAAATACAAGTATCTGAACAATACAACTACAACTCAATCCATAGTAATAGTCAAATCCAGGTTACAACACTTAATTACATAATACACAATATATACAAATGATTCTCTATCTCCGATACCATTTCGTCTCCAAACTCCATCAACCGGGGTATATATATATATATATATATATAAAGAGGAAAAATAGGAGGGGGTAAGACATAAGTCTGGTTAGTAAGCCATATTTATTCCACATATACTACAAAAATAATACTATAACATGATAATAGTCTATTGCCCGATCACCTCACATCCTATCATCACGTCACTCCTAACTATCATACACATCTAATCGTACCACATCACCACTATATGGACTCACTTCCCTGGACTGGCCTCTTGACCAATAGGACATCCATTGCCCATCAGAACATAAATCGCGTATAGGACTCACTTTCCCGGATCCTTCAATGCCTACAGGAAAGCCGGTTATCCTCGTACTAATTGGACTCACACCCGAGTCCACCCATAGCCTATAGGGTCGCTTAATATCCATCTCCTCCAGCTGACCCGTCGAAGCACTACAGGTGAGCAACATAATACCTGGATCACCTACTTGTGTCATAGGACCGCATTCGCATCTGTATCCGTATTCGTACTTATGTTCGTATCTATATCCATATCTATATCCATTTCCATATATGTATCCATATCCACATTCATATCTATATTCATACTATGCAATTAATCTTCGATTAAAGCCTTGTAAAATCCCCTCTATAGCGCACAACGCTCTTCAACCGCTATGCTATTTCAATTTAGCGCTATTAAACAGTAGATCCGCTTTAATCCCCGCTATTTTCCGCTACGCCCACTAAATCAAGGCTTTTTAGCACTCACTTTAACAACATTAATATACAAAGGTTGATTAGACTAGCTCTCTTTTAAACCAAATCAAAAACGTTAGGGTGAAACCTAATTTTAAGACATAAGTGTTCAATATAAGTTAGAAATACATTGTTGTCGCCAAATCAAATCTGCAAAATTCAAGATATTCTTTCGTTTTGTTATATAAGGTTAAACAATATTTCTTTTTCCTACACAAATGATGTGAAAATAAAAATAAATTGACTTCAAATATTTTGTTTTATATATATTGAAGCCTTTTGCACCTACTCTTCATTCTGCTATGTCCACGCTTTATCCCCACTATAACTTTTTGCACCTCCACCACTATAGAACCGCTAAGTGCTTTAACTGCACATATTTATATTCATATCCTATGACGTCTACTAGCACCATGGGCTCGTTCACATTTCATATTCACTATCACATTACGTCTCTGCATTACAATAGCATACATATTCATTTCAAGTAGTAACTAATCATCACTCATATTCATTCAATTCGTAACGTGGTCGTTTGCCTTGTCAATAGCCTTCAATCTTCTTTCAGAACACAAGGGAAACGAGATTTGAATCGATCATTTATTATTTATATGGGCCCTTCTAGGTCTAGGTTCAACCTGAGCTCAGAATAGGCCATTGGTGTCTCGATTACCTCCATTAGTGCCCCAGTCACTTCTATCAGTAGATCGGTGCACGTAACCCTGGCAATCGCCAGGTTGTGGAAATTGATGGTTTTCATCGTTGTTTCTGCCTCTGTCTACCTCCGTATGCCTCCGGTCACTTGAGAACGTCCATAACACCCAGCCCTACGTTTCCATGTCCGGTTTACCAATTTATTTCTTTAAATTTAACATGTAATCATCGAATTTCTATATTTTAACATAACCTAGTTTCTAAGTTGTTGTTATTAACCAAATCCCTCATGGATCTCCATTAAGTTCGATTTTAGATGTTTATTTATGTATATTACCTTAATATAGCCAATATGTCATAGAGATAGCATTATAATTTCACCTCCAAATCAACGTTTTCTTATAAACTCCTACTGTCCAAATTCTCTCACCTTTGTGCTTCATATTTTCGCCTCCAAAGGACTACAGTTATGTAGTCCTCTTCGATAGCTCCACAATGCTTTTGGTCTTGTGAATTTTCGTTAAGTCTAGAGAGAGATACCGTGTTTTGATCTTTGGTATGTTAAGAGGGAAAACGGAGATAAAAAAGAAGTGATCGGTTTTGAAACTAAATTTTAGAATACGTGATTTTCTGTTTCAAACCAAAGGAGGGAAAATATTTTTTCTACTCAAATTTAAATTTCAAACCTTACCCTTTGGTGCCCATTCGATTCAATACCATTTCGACCATAGTTTCATACGAACTTCAAATGAGGCAAACCAAGTTACTGCACGAATCAGAAAAACAAGATGGTCGCAATGGTGCTTGTTTTGAGTCAAATTCCAAAGTTGGAAAAATTACCATTTTGCCCATTTTTGTTTATTTATTATTTTATTAACACGTTAATTTCAATTATTTTCACATTATTGTATTACTAATATTTAATTAAAATATTTTTAGATTTTATGGGGTATTGAATTCTCCCCTCCTTAAAAGAATTTTATCTCCAAAATTCTCAAGGAACGGAAAACGTAATATAATCATCACTCGTCAAACATATGTCAACCAAGTTAGCAAACAAATCATCCAATCTATGCAAACAATATACATATACTTACATACATACACACATATATATAATGTTATAAACAACATATAGTTATGAATGATATCATGAACTTGTAGTTTCTATACTTATAGAGTAGAAATGCAGCTAAGGCAACTTATATGAATGCAATAAGATGGCATATAAGGCATGATGCATTATATCCTTGTATAAACATATACATATTCCTATATAAATACAAATCCAATCATATATATAAATTCTAACAATCCATTCATCCAAGGCATCCAAATCTTAATCCTAGAATAGTCTAAAGTAAGGAAATCAAATCAAATCAAGAAACATACTGAAAAAGCATTGTAGATGAGTAGCCCTCATCTTCCCTTCAGGCTCTCATGTACTCTCCATCGGATTGTTCCCCAATTATACTCTAACCGACTTCACTATTTTATTTCTATGTCATTTTACCCTATGCTCCACAATATGGGTTGGACCACAAGATAAACTTGGCTCAGATTCTAACTCTACCTCCTCCAACTGCCTAGGTGCAATCATTGTCACTGGATTGTGTACACTTTTTCGCAAATGTGACACGTTACAAACTCCATCCATCTTCTCTAGAAGCTTCACTCAATATGCCAAACTCCCTATCCTCTCCAACACTAGAAATGAGCCGACAAATCTAGATGCTAACTTCCTCGAACTCCTAAACCTTACTACCCTCTTTAATGAAGAGACTTTGAAAAAGTCCAAATATCCTATTTCAAATTCCAAATCTTTCCTTCTCCTATCAACATATGACTTCTGCCGATCTCGTGTGGCTTTCATCCTCTTCCTTATAAGTTCTACCTTCTCTATGGTATCCTTAACCATCTCCGAACCCCAAAATAATCTTATATTTGGACTCACACCAACATGAAGGTGACTTACACAGCCTTTCATGTAATGCTTCAAATAGTGCCATGTCTATACTTTCCTGGTAGCTATTATTACATGTGAATTCTACAAGAGGAAAATGATCCTTCGAAGGTCCTCCTAAATCCAATATACAAGCCGTCAACAAATCCTCCAACACCTTGATTACTCTCTCTATCTGTCCATCGGTCTTTGGATGATATGCCATGCTCAAATTCAACACCGTCCCTAATGCCTCCGACAGACTCCTCTAGAGTTCACTCATGAAAAATAGATCCTGATCACCCACTATACTGGTTGGAACTCTATGCAGTCTAACCACTTCTTTAATATACTATATCGCTGATATCACCGTCATTCTCATGCTCTTTACTAGAATAAAGTGTGTGATTTTCATGAGATGGTCCACTATAACCCATATGTTCTCATTTCCTCTTCTACTCCGAGGTAACCCATCACAAAATCCATAGATGCACGTTCCCCCTTCCACTACGACACATTGAGCGGAAGTTATAGCCTAATTGACTTCTTCTATTTCGCCCTCACTCTCTAGAATATCATACACATTGCCACATATTTAGCTACCTGCCTCTTCATTCTTGACCTATAGAATATCCTCTTCACATCTCGATACATTTTGTCTCCTCTTGGAGAATAGTCATCCTTGAGTGATGACACCCACTCAAGACTTCTTTTATCAAATCCTTAACCTATGGTACATATAGTCTTCTACCTCTCCTAAATAACCCTTCTGATCCTTGGAGTAATGATCCAAATGACTCAATCATTCACCCCTTTCTAGTTGCTCCATAATACCAACCAATGATACGTCTTGTCCTTGACTCGGCAAAATACGATCCATTAATGCAGAAACCTCCATCACTGCTAACAATCTAGGTGTATACTCCAATTGGGGTTGGAAATCAAATTTTGATATAAACTCCAGATTTCTCCGTTCTAACATAGCATTCACCTCAGCGTGCCTCTTACTCAAAGCGTCCGCAACTACATTCCCATTTCCAAGAGTATAAGAAATCCCAAAGTCAGATGATAAGAACTCCATCCACCACTACTATCTTAAATTCAAATCCTCTCAAGAAAATGAGTACTTGGAGAGATTTATGGTCCATAAATAACTTGAATCTCTCGCCCAACGAATAATGCCACCATGACTTCAATGTGAATACAGAAGCAGCTATTTCCAAGTCATGCATCGGATAATTCTTCTCGTGCTTCAACTTCCTACTGCATATGTCACTACTTTTCCTTCTTGCATAAAAACAACACCAAGGCTAGTACTGCATGCATCAATATACATGTTGAAAGGTTTGCTACCATCGATAATCACCAAAATGGGAGCACTCGTTAATAGCTCTTTCAATCTAACAAACGCCACTTTATACTCCGAACTTCAAGTATAAATTATATTCTTCCTAGTCAGACTGGTCAAAGGTGGCGATATCTTCATAAAATCCTTAATAAACCTCCGATAAAATCCAATTAAACTAAGAAATCTATGGACCACTGAAGCATTCTTTGGCGTTTTTCGATCTCTAACTGCAATTACTTTTCTTGGGTCTACTGACAATCCATCTACTGATACTAACTGCCCAAGAGAATGTACTTCATTTCTACAGAAGTGACATTTAGAGAACTTATCCTTGAATTGATTACTCCTTAGAACATTCATTAGTTCTCTCAAATGAATCTCATGCTCTTCCTCACTTCTAGAATATATAAGAATGTCATCCACGATGACCACAATAAACATGTTCAACTGCTCTCAAAATACTTTGCCCGTCAAATCCATAAAATAAAATGGAGCATTAGTTAACCCAAATTGCATGGCCAACCATTAAAGCAATCCATCAGGTGTTCAAACAGCAGTCTTCTGGGTGCTATCATTAGTCACTCTCAAATGGTGAAATACAGTTGCCAAATCAAGCTGAGAGAAAACCTTTGCCCCGACTAACATATCGAAGAGGTCATCAATGATAGGTAATGGATATCGGTTTTTTTATCAGCTTATTTAATTCTTGATAGTCGAAGCACAACCGTAGAGAACTGTTTGCCTTAGTAGCAAAAATGATATGTGATCCATTTTGAAATACTACTTCGAATAAATTCCTTTTGCAATAATTCTGAAACCTACTTATCCAACTCTCTTCTTTCCTTTGGAGCATTTGCTTAAAAGGCATCACTACCGACCTTGCGTATTTCTCAAAATCAACACGAAATTCAATTTCTCTTCAGGAAGAGAGATCAGCAACTTCTTCGAATACATCTGGATAATCCTTCAGTATAGGTATACACGATAGCTCTTCCAGTGACAGGATGAGTGAATACAAATATGCCTCCATAACAGAAATAACAGGATCACAACATATAATCAAGTCCTTCGCCCTTTCTTAATCGAACAATCCCTTATCACAATCCAACACTACCACATAGCAAGATATCCAATACATTCCCAAAATCAACACATACCTCGAAAAGTTTAGTACATATAAGCCACAAGGGAACTCCACATCATGGATGACAAACTTTAAATTATGACATAACATCGATAATTGGATCGATCCCCCTGCAATATTTGATACCGAAATTGATTTGTGCACTATGTCAAGTTTAAGGGATAAACTATCGACTAATGCACTGGCAATGAATGAATGAGATGCACTAGTATCAAATAAAGTACGAATAGGAAAATCATATAAAATCAACACACCTTCCATCACAATCTGCTTTCCCTTCTCCTAACCTGACTATGGTGTAATACTAGAGGTTGGAACTTACTAACATACTTTGCTATGTGTCCCACTTGGTTGTAATTATAGCACTTACCCTTTAAGAGATTCGTCCTACAATTCATTGTAAGGTGTCCCACCTTCTGACATCTATGACAAGTGACCACTACTATTTACCTTTGCCTCCTTACGGTCCATTTCCTTTGTGCTTACCCTATTGTTAGCCCTCCGCTTCCTTAACCAAAGTTCTATTTAAAGAGTTCAACAATGCCACCTCCACCAGTCCCTCGAACTTTACTCCATATGGATTTTGATTCAATGCAAGTTCTCTCAAGGGTGAATTCAAACCTTTCACAAACTTCAATGCCTTCTTCTTCTGGGTATTTACCAACTCACATCCAAATATAGCTAACTCATTAAATTTACTAACATACTCTCCAATAGTCATTTCTCCTTGCTTCAGATAAATAAACTTCTCTAATAACAGATCCTTCTCAGCACTAGAAAGAAACTAGGTCTCAATCCTCATCTTGAAAATCCTCCAAGTAAATTTTTCTCATCTAGTTCAGCTGTCACCACCTCCCACCAACATAACGCCTCACCTTTTAAATGCCAAGTAGTAACTATCACTTAGTGGCATCACTAAGTCCTAACAAGTTGAAAAACTTTTCACAATCTTTTAGCCATGCCCGAGTCATTGAGTATGGTTTCATCCTGAGAAAAGATTTTCCACCAAGGCTGGAGAAATCTTTATACAGCTTAGTAAAATCAAGAGTTGGTGGTGCTGGGGTTGGAATCACACGTTGGTTAGTAGTGGTAGTGGTGGCTATGGGTTCATTAGGGTTGGCACTAGCTTGGCTCATCGTCTGAATGTAGCATCTAAACTATAATGGAATATTAACTTTAAGAATATCCAGTACATCTACTCGGGTGCTAGTCTTTACGTTGGTTTCTACACCACCAGCATTGGCTGCATTGGTCTTTGTTTTTGTTTTGACTGAATTACTCGTTTTATTTATCTGTAAAATTGGAATTCAATAGCAACTTCCTAATATATTGTAAACAAAACTGGAACAGTAATTAAGTGTGTGCATATGTACTTGATTCATATGTACATATACATACAGACACACACACACATATATACACACATATATATACATAAAATTAAGCTCGCTCAATACGTTCCTAATTCCTATTCTAGTTCCTAATCTTACTCTGATACCAAATGTAACAACCCACCCTTCGGTTTTGGATCCAACGCCCAAACCGACATTGGCAACTCGAGGACCGAAAGAATGAGTCATTGGGGGTTGAGATGAAATATTTACAACTACTGGCAGATATCAAATACATTTCTAACTAATGCTATCTAATAACTATCTACTTTCACAGTCTCATAGCGGGAGGAAATAAAATATAATACATCAATCATAACCATAGTCACATCACCGGGTCTAAAATATCAAATACATGTGTCTAAACAATATAACTACAACCCATTTCATACCAATAGTCAAATCATGGTTACAACACTTATTTACATCAAACATCATATATGAAATGAGCCTCTGTCTCTAATACCCTTTCGTCTGCAAACTCCATTACCTAGATCTATATATAAAGAGGAAGGAGGGGTAAGACATATGTCTGGTGAGTGTGTCGTGCTTTTACTCTACATATACTACAAAAATAATACTATAACATGATATGAGTCTATCATTCGGTCACCTTACGTTCTATCATCACATCACTCCTAATTATCATACACATCTAGTCATACCACATCACCACTATATAGACTCACTTCCCCAAACCAGCCTTATGCCCTACATGGTCATCTGTTTCCAATCGTCATGTAAATTGCATATAAGACTCGCTTCTCTGGACTGACCGAAGCCTACTAGAAAGCCTGTTGTCCTCGTACTAATTGAACTCATTCCCTGGTGCAGCCATAACCTGCAGGGTCACTTAACATACACCTCCTCCACTTGACCGAAGCACTACAGGGGAGCAACGTATTACTTGAATCACCTACTTGTATCATAGGTCCGCATTCACATCTATATTCATACCACATGATGTATACATGCGCCACAGACTTCACGTTTTGCATTCATCATCGAATCACGTCTTTGCATCGCAATAGCATACATATTCATTTCAAGTAGTAACTAATCATCACACACATTCATTTAATTCATAACCCCATCATTTTCCTCGTCAATAACCTTCAATTGTCCTCCAGGACACAAGAGAAATAAGACTCGAATCGATTGTTTATTATTTATATAGGCCATTCTTGTCCAGGTTCAACCTGAGCCCAAAATAGGCCACCCGTGCCCCGATCACCTCCACCAGTAGACCGGTGCACGTAACACCTAGAAATCGCTAGGTTGCAGAAATGGGTAGTTTTCATCACTATATCTTCCTATGATCGCCTCCGTTTCGCCTCCGGTCACCTAAGAGCGTCCATGGTACCTAGCTCTATATTTCTAAGTTCGATTTATCAATTTATTTCCTCAAATTTAACATGTAACCATCAAATTTCTATATTTTAATATAACCTAGTTTCTAAGTTACTGTTATTAACCAAATCCCTCCTAGATCTCGATTAAATCAGATTTTAGATGTTTATTTATGTTATACTACACTAATATAGCCAACATGTCATAGATTAAGTATTATAATTGCATTATACAAAGGAAAAAGGACGAATCACCCACCAAATCAACGTTTTCTTCCTGGACTCTAGCTATCAAGACAGTTGTGCCTTCGTGCTTTAGATTTTTGCCTCCAAATCAATGCTGCTATGTAGTCCTCTTCGATAGCTCCGCAATGCTTTTGGTCTCCTGAATTTTCGTTAATTTTAGAGAGATATGTTGTGTTTTGATATTGGGTATGTTAAGTGGGAAGAAGGAGACATGGAAGAAGTGATCGATTTTGAAACTGAATTATGGAGTACGTGAGATTCTGTTAACCAAAAAAGGGAAAATATATTCTCTCCACAAACATAAATTTTAAACCTCACCTTTTGGTGCATGTTCGATCCAATATTGTTTCGACCGTAATTTCCTCATCCAAACTCCAAGCGAGGCAAATCAATATACTACGCAAATCAAAAAAATGAGACGGTTGCAATGACACTTGATTTATGGTCAAATCTAAAGTTGGACAAATGACCGTTTTGCCCTTCTATATTTAATATTTATTTTATTAACACATTATTTTCAATTATTTTCACATTATCGTATTATTAATATTTATTTAAAATATTTATAAAATTTCCAAGTTATTACGCATATATTGTACTTTAGACAAATCCGTGCATGCATCGATATTTGAATATTCAAATATTGACTGTGTATCGTGTTCACCTAAGAGAATCAATACAATCTTATTGTCAATTCTTTCTGAATTCAACCAAGGATAAAATTAATTCATTACAAATGTTGTATTACTATTTATGGCTAATTTTAGTTATTTATTTCAGGCTTAAAATCAGATAGAATGATGTATAAAAGTTACACGATAGTTCGATCGATTTGGAGTTAGAAATTAATTACTTAAATAATGGGTCAAGAGGAGTTAAAAGGATGTTTAACCATGCTAGGTCAAAACCATAGGCCATCCAAAGAAGTGGTATTTTTAGGGATTTACTTAGTCTTCAGATCTAGAGGAAAAAAAGGATAGAAAGGTGGTGACTCCTGGCTATAAATAGCCTAGCTTCCATACAAAGTTATATACATTTATTTGAGCTCTCTCTTCCGTTCCTAGCATCCTACCCCTGCCATGGTGAAGCCCTATATTCAACGTTACAACTTGAAGAAAAGGAGGAGACAATGGTGATCCAAGAGGACAAACTGAACAAACAACATACTAACTCTCGACAAGGTCAAATCAGAAAAGGTAATTTTCTGACTAATATACTCTCAACCGTATAAACATATAGATCTTCATTTCTATTATCAATAAACATATTACGTTCAACCATTGGAAAGAATTTGAAATCCCTCTTTAATTTTAAAATCATTTTAAAACATAAAACATATTTTAAATATAAAAACATATACATATATACATACATATAATGTGTGTATATATATATAAATATATTATAGTTTATTTTCGGCTACCTTAAAAAAATTAAACTAAGAAAACTTACTTATTTAAACCAAAATTATTTTATTTATTTCTTGAATAAAATCTAGTTTTGTCTAAAAAATTATTTATCACTTACTATTTTCGAAATACAAAAATTGTTTTTGCATATGTATAT
This sequence comes from Allium fistulosum, assembly GCA_030737815.1. Lineage (NCBI taxonomy): Eukaryota > Viridiplantae > Streptophyta > Magnoliopsida > Asparagales > Amaryllidaceae > Allium > Allium fistulosum. Next base: position 933,274,427 of record CM060901.1, on the reverse strand, counting down.
ACATACATACATATATATAACTTCGTGGATATGTATAATAATTTTTTTTATAAAGGTATTCAAATTTTCCTTTTGGCTTACTAAAAAAACTATTTTTAATATTTTTATTTACCAAGTCAAAATGTTTAAAATAAAATCCATTTTTGAGTTATTTAAGTTAAATCTATTTTTGCTAAAAAATAAATAAATAAACCTTTATACGTGCTAGCAGCTACAACATAGTAGAAAAATATTTTTTATTTTGAACGAGTCAAAATATTTAAATTGAATTTTAAACAATTATATATATAGCCAAAAATGAAAAGTTATATATATTTGTATTTATATGTGTGTGTGTAATTAATCTATTACAATAAACAAAATTATTATATTTATATCTGCATTTATATTTATATATATTTCAAATTATACAATTATACTTATATATATATATTATTAAAAGTAATATTTAATAAAAACATTAATGGTCCGTTAAAATAGTCATTAGTTGCTTCATGTACACCTAGGGTAAATTATATTAAATATTATATACTATATATATTATAGTTATACATCTTATTAATCGTAGGATAAAGCGTAAATTTTTCCTTTGATCTATGGTATATGTTATATGTATATATTGTTGTGATCATATTATGAATATGAATATCATAACATATTAAATATAAATTAAAATAAGGAAGATTTATAAAATACCCTATTTAAGTTTCAAAATACACAACCCTCCCCTCCCAAAAACATGTGATAAAAAATTCAATATAATAAATTATAGGATATTTAACGAAAACTCTACAAATATTTGCAGAGAGAGAAATCTGTAAATATTTAAAGTGTTCGCACTGCAAATATTTGTGGAGAATTTTGCAAATATTTGTAGAGAGTTCTGCATTTTTCTGCAAATAATTGCAGTTTTGCAAAAAAATTAATTGTTTTGGTCATAGAAACACATGTGCTAGTTATTCAAATTTAATTTTAACAAAAAATTATTTTTTTAGCGAAACTAAAAATATGCGTTTAATTAAAAAAATTTGGGAATGGTTTTCACTTATTAATTCTAAATATAGGAGGAGAACCAAATTTTCATCGAAAATAAATTAATTTTAAATTAAATTATTAATAAAATTATTTTAAGACACCAACGTTAAATAAATAGTTTAATCAAATAAATTAAATTAAAATAATACTAAACTCTTCTATCAATTAAATACTAAATTTGTTATTTGATATTATTTACACAAAAAAATAAAGATCTTGTGAAATTTAATAGAAGGTAAATTTTTTGAAATTCACCATTTTACCCCCGTTGTAAGTGTAACTGCACAACAATGGTATCAAAGCTCGCATTATGTTTGTGTGAATAATTAACTAACGCATGATGCCCTATTTTTAGACAGGTTAAAGTTGATCTATGTCTAAGGAAGAAAGCGCTTAAACTGAGGAGAAAGTTACATAGCTCCCCTTAAGGCATCGCAATATGATAGGTTTAGAGTGTCTAATGTACTTAATTATTTGTTGAGTAAACTTAAGATCATGATGATGATTAGGAGCATAGTTAAAAGTATGTTAGGAGTTATATACGAGATATAACTAGTAAAGTTTTACTTGCCATTTATGGGGAATACGATTTGTTGAGCAATCTCAAGGTCATAGTAACATGATAAACAGCTACTAAAACCCACTGAAGGAATTTATGGAATTCCCATAGCTCTTTTAGTGTTTTCAAGAGATGCAAAATTCAGTGGGAGCATTATTAAATAAATATAATAAACCAATCTGATAAGGGTAAAAATATATGTGATATTAAAATAATATATTCCAGTAAATTTACACAATTAATATAATTGATAAAATTGTTGATTATTTAGATATACTAAATGAAATGAATCAAAGGTTGATAAGGAAATGTAAAATATACATACCAATAAATCTTTTAGCTTGTTGTTGCTTCAAGACCCATGCAAGAGTAAAAATTATACAACCACTAAAATATTCGTGCCTTGGTCACTTAAGTGCTACTTAATCCCAGACTATGTATTGTATGAGTATTGAAATTTAAAGCAATACATAAGTATGGATATTTTATCTATATTCGATCACATACAAAAGTTGTATGGTGAACGGTCACATTCTTGTTATAAGAAATCTAAATGAAGATGTTCCATTAGAAATGAGCAAATAGATTATAGTACAAGATCTTGTATTCAATATGATTGAATATAACAAGGATCTTATTGTGTTATGCATATATACAACAATAGACCAACATCTACAGAAAAACCTAGGAATTCGATCACTGAAATGACAATTTTGATGGGTTTACTTAAGTGCAAATTATTCGGTATCCTTAAAATCTTAATGATGATCGTATGCATTTCAGTAAAAACTTCATTGTAGTGTTGTAGTAAAGTGTTTCTCTTTCGAATGGTTCGACCTTTTGAAAGGGAAAGTAAAGTTTGAGAATGGTAATTATATCGACACAGTTGGGATGAAGAGAGAGAATGGCCGCTTCTGCTTCATGAAGAGACATCAGAAATGCAATTGGTTGTAATATTTGTAGACACTTAATAAAGGAATAAGAAATATGTCCTAAATGTATTTTTCTAATAGAAAATTGTTTCCTATAAGATTATTTCTCTGAGTTCGAGATATTTGGTTCGGAAGTCCTAACTATAAATTAGTTACAGTAAAAAACATAAGTAGCTCATAGTAAATGATTGGATTAAGCTTCGTATTTTTGACGTTGTTATTATAACAACAGAAATAGTAGGAGCATACCATATAACACTTACTAGTGGACACATCAAGTTTTGAAAGATTACTTTCATGTATGTCGAATATTATTTATGAAACAATAGTTGTTTTTGGTATTGATCGAAAATATAAATAACTTCATTTTAATATGAATGTTCATTATAAAATAAATCAGCGCTTTAGCATTTCGATGATGGTACATGTTCTCATAATAATAGTGATGTGTTAGATATAGAAATTATAAAAGCATTAAAAATATTTAACATTAAATTTTGGTATTATAGATGAAGCCGTATATCTATGAAATAATTCTTTAATCATATGATTACAAATCATATGGTATTTGTGAATTGTTTCTCAAATTACTAAGGGTAAAGCACCTATTCGATAAGAGCGATAAAGAGTTAACAAACTCATCAGATACATACATATATATATAGTCCTAAATCTTATAATAAAAAAGGAGGTTCCACTTTGTTAGATTCACTAATGATTTATCTGAAATATGAACATGTGTATTTGATACACAAGTTAGGTATCTATGATAATCATAGAATATAAAATGAAAGTAGAAAACAAAACGAGCAAAGGGAATAAAACAATTCAATTTGATTGAATAGGTGAGTATATTGAAAAAGAGTTCAATTTTACCTAAAACAAATAAGATTCAATCTTTGAAGTCAGTCCTTCTTATGATACACAATGATGTATCAATAAGGAGCAATCAGGCTTTTGTTGGACAAAGTATAATTGATAATCAGTGAAGTTAAGTTACTTCTTTCTATAAGGATATGTACTTAAGAGTAAGTACATATCTTAAATGTAATTTCATCTAAAAGTATAGTTTATGATATAAGATATGAATTAGGAAGAAACCCGAATCTTAAATAGATTAAGATATGTAATTCTCCAATTTACGTTATGAATGTAAGTTTTGTAAACTCATAACTAAATTTTTTTTACCTAAATCTACAAGCAGTTCATAAAATGTTTTGAATGTCTACTCTATCCTATTGAGAAACAAATCATTTTTTCAAAGCATGCCACCTTACTTCCAAAGGAATTTCTTTCTAGATAAATTAGTGGTAGTATGACGGACTTGGATAGGATCTAAGATTTTAACATGGTAACATAATATATATATATATATATATATATATATGAAATCAATTTAACCTAGCCTAAGATGGGTAAAGTTATATTATAATTTCTAATAAGAATTCTCATATATTGAAGAGAAACTATGGGTTTCTTATCAATGTTCAAAAAATAATTTTTTAACAAATAACAATATCCTCGGTTCTCGTATTGTTGAAGAGAAACTACCAATTTCTTACCAATGAAGAGAAACTATGGGTTTTTTTATCAATGTCTAATACGAATTATCACATAAGTTGATTTTAGAGTTTGATAGATTGATGTTGAAACAGAAATTCTATATAATTATTTAAAAGAGTCTTTTTACACATAACAGCCAAAATATCTCGAAGTCATTGGAAGCGAATAACATGGTTCATAGGTTTTTGGATATTATGATGACCTCCCTCCACCTCTATTACCTAATATACACATTTGATACCATTTATAGTGCGTTGTAACGGTACCCGCTGATAGAGGGAACTAATTATGGGTAAAGTATAAGAAACCACATGAAGAACCTGTAGAACTTCTCACAGCGCATAGTAAAAATATATTAACAACATAGATGTAAAACAGGCAAGACAGTAGCTTAATCAAATGAATTAAAATATGATAGCATATCAGAGTGTAACAGGTTCATCAAATTATACAAAATAGAATGATAATATAGTTTATATGCCTGAGTCAAATAAACTTCAAACAACCATTTCTAAAGAATAGATAAGTACCGACATAGCTCTATAACACTACATAGAGAAATTTAAAAGATAATATGTATACACACACACACACACATATATACGTATATATATACACGTATATATACACACACATGTGTGTGTGTGTGTGTGAAAGCATCAGCCTTCTGCTCGTCCTCCATACATCCCCATCCACTATCTCATACCTGTCTCTTAATCTACTCATTTAAGAGTACTCGAGATGATAATAAGCAATGCACATAACTCCAGGTTAGACAAAAGTCTCGTATGAGCAATCTGAGAGAGTCAGTGGTATGCCCTAGGGGAAATTATGTAATTTGTTACGTATATCTAATTCTATAATCAATCGTGCTTGTAATAAAGGTGTTTGTTTTTTATACATTGTTATACTATGATATAAATAATTAAGCAATTAAATTAAAGTATATGAACAAGAAAATCCTTAAATAAATTGTTATGTGATTGTAGTTGCATATAGTCGCAATCATGAGTAATTAATCACAATATAAAATAACATTTTATTTTAAGTATTCCTGGTCAAAATGTTTTGAGAAATGATATCAATTTATCCGTTGAGATCAGAGTACGTAATGCCCCCCAGATGTTAGGTAACACAATACTCATGACTGCTGAGGGCACCAATGAGTTATTTACTCACAGTCTTTAGATAACTATGGAATGATTCGTCCGAGGGTTTCCTATTAGTTAATAACAACTAGGTTAAATGAGAATCTTAGCATGACTATGTTACACAGTTCTCTCGGCTTGAGAATATTGTAGAACTTTAATGTGGATACTCTAGTTTGATTATAGTTAAACCGTGGCATGACGACTATCGAACAACTATAGTTGGATCTGAGTTGAAGCTTTGGAAGTGAAGCACTATTCAATAGAAAATTCTTCTCCTCGGTTGTACGAGGTTAGTATCACTATCAACTATAGTCAACTAAAAGTCAAAATATTTAGCTAAGGTAGAAGGGTTAATGACAAATGTTATTATTGAACCAAGGACTTTGTTTATGGACTGATCAAGTTGAATGTGGATAATATTGGAGTTTTGACCAGTACCAGACTTCATATATCCTAAAGTGATATAATGTTGATGAAAAGAACGTGTGTAAATTATTTTCACTATTGGTGTCGTTTAAGTTGATGTAAAAGATGATTTTCCCTAAAAGATCAATAAGCGATGAACTCAGCTAAATTGTCACACTACTAACTAAGATGACGTGTGAAAATTAATATATAAATTATTCAATATTAATCGCTAATTGAATTCACACCTGTGAGTCACACAACTGTATTTGTAAATCCTTTGAAATACCACATGATTTAATTAGTTTATAAAGCATTATAAATTATTAAATTCATTAATATTTAAGAAATATTAATTATTCATGTAATTGGTGTTTGGGGTGTTAGTAAGTGGATTAGCTCCTAGAAAGTTTTTGGGTGCTATTAATAACTATTTGGATGTATATATAAACGTTATATGTACACATGTCGATATACGATACCGATGTATGTTTAAACGGGCATTAAATACCAATATTTATCTAAATAGGATTTATGATAATTTGGTCCATATAGGAGACCAAGTATGGTCTACCATAATAGGGTAAGAAATGGTCTGGATATTAGGTCTAGATCTGAATGGAATTAAAGAGAGGAAGGCTTTAAATAGAGGATGGTGGAAGGTCTTTTTTCTCTCCATTAATACCAAACCTTCCACATTCATTTTTTTAATTTCATCTTCTTAGTCTTCTCTTCCTTAGCTGCCATCATCTTGCTCCCTCCCCTAGCCAAACCCATTTTCCCACCTGAATAACATCAAATGAAATTAAATTAAAGTGGTTTACTTGATCCTAGCAACATCGAGTGGTGATTCAAGCAATATAGAATATAATCACGAATCATCGTGTCGCAAAGGGAAAGATCTTTTCAGGTTTAATTCTCATATCCAATATTTGCATGTGTAACCAAACCCCAAAATGTATATACATGTATTATCAATCATGAAAATAATTTTGTTCAATAATTAGGATTTAAGTTTAATTTTTTTTAAACAATAAAGTAAAATTGCAAATGAATAATATTTATTATATATACATAGTATTATAATCAACCACTACATATTTTGCATATAATATTAAATTAATTTTATTAAATTTAGAGGCCAAAAATAAAATTATATTTATATTCCAAATTATATATATATATATATATATATGAATATATATTTATTTTAAATATTTGAATTTAAGATATTTTGAAATAGACCTTTTGTTTTAAATTTAAATTTATGTTATTTTTGACTTAGTCCGAATTAAATTTGAATTGAATTTAGGAAACTCTCTTTGTATGTAATTCAAATCTATATGTTCTACTTAGTCAACCATTTAAATATATATTCAATTTTAATTACATATATTTGTTTTCTAAATTACTTATACATAAATAAGTAAAATGGCAATATATAATATATACATATATGTGTCTAAACAATATTTATGGACCTATTAATGTGTATACAATCCATATACATATATTATATCATATTTAAACATATGTATATACTTAGGAGTTTATATTCCTGATATGCATTTGAATTTTTCATATGTATATGCAGGTATAATATATATGTATATACAATAGGCGTAAATCCCAATATTTATTTGTGTGCACACACACATGCTCATACATTATTATGTTATCATGTCATACGTATGTATTCCTTTGCAATTTACACCTTATATGTCCATATGACCTTTCTCACACCCAAAGATGATAAAGAAAAACTCCTAATTAATTAATGTTTGTCACATTTATGATCTATTAATTTATCCCCCATAAATAACAATATGACATTTCTCATATCTAAATAATAGAACATACAACACATAAATATCAAACACACACACAAATACACACACACATCACACTTATAGTATATTCTAAGTGTGATGTATATTTTATATTATGTTATGTGTGTGTGTATGGTATTTTCAAAATAAATATTAAAAAACTTAATTAATAAGATTACTTGTATATGTATAAAATATGACTTTACTTTAACATATATAGATTGGATCTAATGCTAGTTAATATATTTCATAGACCCATTAAGATCCAAATAAGGAATATTTTATGGAATTTACCCACTTCACCCGCTACTAAATGAGCAAGTTCCAACATGATCTATAATCTAAAAGTAGGTATAAGTTGTAACAGCCATAAATCAGAACATATAGTATGGACAATCATACCCGACCAGTCCCTACATCCAACAAGTTAGTATATAAACACACTTTGTTATTCTATCATTATATGAGTGTACTACACTAAGTATAATATACAGTGTCGGGGTACCAAACTCACTAGTACCAACATCACATGACATTCATAGCAAACATATCAACCATCAATCAAACCTCACATCACTCACTTAGATATCGTTGGATATAGGATAACTCGTATGACTATCACCAAAGTCAAGGACTACTCAACGTCATGATCATATCATTGATCGAATCACTACCATCACCAAGACATACTAGATCATCACTAAGTCCAGGATACACATGTGAGCGTTCTCACGTACCTCTGCTTTACGAGCATAATCACATCTCCAAGTTATCTAATGATCGCTTCGACACACGTCTCGATAGTAGAACTCACCTGTGCTATTTCACAAGTCGTCATCACTCTAAACTTGTCTATTCGGATGACCACTAAATGCCATAGTCACTTCTCACCTAAAATACTCGATCCTAATAACTTGAACATTGAGTCATCGAAGTTTTGAAATTCCTTGGTTGCATCATAAAAATCCTTAAATTGCTCTCATGCCAACCCTGAAGTAGCTTGTGTCATGCTCGAAGTCTTACTTGTTTTACCCCGCGTTTGCCTCGTGCTTTAGCCCTTAAGGCAGATTAATCAGTATTGGCTCATATATAACGAACCATGCTTTAAATCAACCTATGATCTATTAGACATGTACTTTGGTCCCTCCTTGACACTTCTGCATCAGTACTTTAGGTCAGTACCAATCCATCTCGATTTGTACTTAGCCAAAATTTGGCTAAGTATTCACTTTGGGGGACGATCGATCTGGACCGAAGTCCACCCTATGCATTTTTCTTTAAGCCTTGTAATCATCTTTGTGTCTCCCTACGCCTTTAGCAAACTTCAACGCACGACCTGTCTTCAAACTGCCATTGACCGATGCCTGCATTTTTGACTAGAATATTCGAAGTAGCCCATGTATTAGCCTTATTTCATCACCAACTTGCTTGTCCTAAGCTCCAATGCATAAAATCAAGCCTAAATATGGTTTCATACCAATTCATATGGTTCAGTACCGATCCATCTAGACTTACACAGAATTTGACTAAGTCATTTTCTGGCTATTCTACATTGATTCCACTTTAATTCGTCTCTTCGATCTATGTTCAATCTTCTTTCGATCGATCCGACGCTAAATTATCTAAAATTGATCCATTGAAGTAGTTATATCACTATGGATCTTACATTACTTAAGTAATTGAATCGAAGAGCGCATCACCAAGTCACTCCATCGACACTAAGATCCTTGTCCATAGAACAATCCATATCCCAATCCGTTTCGATAAGCATTTTCATTCAATTCAAGCATGCACTTTTACACACAAACAAACATTATATACATCATAGCAATCACTTAACATCCATGTCCTATTCTATCATTCATATGATCAACCATGATATGATAACACATGTTGATACCATTTTAAAACCATTTAAAGTCGTCCATAATTCGTTTATAAATCCAGTTCAGTCCAAAAATACATTTTTGAGTTTAAAAGTAGATACAATACATATTTTAAACATATATAAGCATTTACGAAGGTTCTAAGATGTTAAATCACTCACCAATCGATGAAAATAGCCCAAATCACACTAGAACAAAAATGAACAGTAATGGGCCAAATCTTAAAGCCTTAGAATGCTAATTTGGAGATCTGTAGTTAATTTCATTGTTAATCCACTCTTAATGACTAAGTTTGGCTTAATATAGTATGAATTAATGATGAATTTGATAGAGGATAATTTATTGGAGGGTTAGAAATGTTTTTAGGAAGTGGAATAGTGATTTGGTAGTGTTCCCTGAACTACCGTTAGTACAAATCCCGGATTCCTTAAGTGTGCCTAATTTTGGACTTAGGCTAATTACCATCAAATTATGCCTAAAAACTATATAACTTAAAATTACAACATCTCATAAACAGCTTGGCCAAAAATCGATTGATGCCATAATTGCTTCATAAACTTGGCCATATTAAGTAGCGCACGTGAAAATTTTATAGAACCAAATCGATTGATGCCCAAGTTTTTGACTAGAATTCTCAGAGTATCCCACGTGTTAGCCTCGTGTCATCAACAACTTGCTTATCTTAAGCTCCATTACACAAAATCCAACCAAAATATGGTTCCGTATCAATCCTTATGGATCGGTACCGACCCTTATGGATTGGTACCGACCCATTTAGACTTAGCCAAAATTTGGCTAAGTCATTTTCTGGCTCTCTTTGTAAACACTATATCACTTTAGGACTTATGGAACTTGTTTTTGGTGAAATTCCAACATCATCCATATTCAACTCAAACAGTCCAAACACAAAGTCCTTGGTTCAATAAAAAAATCATTATTAACCATACTGCTCTGACCATAGACTTTGACTTTGAGTTAATAATGGTTGACCGTGATACTAACCCTATAAACTGAGGAGACGAATTCTCTATTGAATAGCGTTTCACTTCCATTGCTTCAACTCCGACCCAACATAGTCATTCGATGGACGACATGCCATGATTTAACTATAATCAAAGTGGAGTGTCCACATTGAAGTTCCATGGTATTCTCAAGTCGAGGGAACCGTGTAACATCATAACTTCAAGATTCTCTATTTGACCATAGTTATATTAACCAATAGAAAAATCTCAAGTAAGTCATTCCATAGTTATCCAATAACTATCAGTACGTAACCCCTTGGTGCCCTAGCAACTATGAGTAAAACACTGCCCAACATTAGGAGATCGTTACGTACTCTAGTGCCAACAGATGTATTGATATCCCGTCTCAAAACACCTTGACTAGGAATATTTAAAATATGTTTAAATTGATAAATTTCTCATGATTACAACAATTACTATCACATGGCATACCATTAAGGATTTTCTATTCAATATACTTTAAATTAATTACTTAATTAACTATATCACAATATAACAAGTATATAATGGAAAGAAAAAACTTTTTATTTTTAACATGATTGGTTATCGAGTTAGACATATGTAACAAATTGCATAATTGCCCTAGGGCATACCCCTACCTTTATCAATCTCCCACTTGCACTTGGGGTCAATTATGGAATCTTATTCCAAATCCTTCATTCAGTTTTCTCAAAAACTAACCGGGCCAGTCCCTTAGTGAATGAGAATGTTATTTGGTTCTAATTATCTACTCTTTAAATCAACTCTCCATGACGTTGATAAACCGCCTTTATCATGTGGAACTTTTTAGAGTATGTTTCTCGGCTTCCAACGAGTTCAGGTTCTTTCGTGATCTGTATTGTGACATTGTTATCATATAATAATTACATGAAATTCTCAACATTAAAACCACCTGCAGCCCAGTTAAAATTTTGTGCATTTATTTATACCTTTAATATTGCAGTGTTATTCAAGGCGAAGTACTTAACTATTGATTGAATCGACTACTACTTATTGTTTGGAAATTTTCAACTTAAAGTTCCTAACTTAAGATTGAACATGAACTTAGGACCGATACATTATACTCGATATCACTAAAGAAGTTTGAGTCCATGCACTCCTTTATACTGAGTTTGTTGTTTCTATAAATAATTCTCTGGTATTTTTCAAATACTCGAGAACTCTCTAAATTATCATTTAGTGACATTAATTCGGGTTTGGTACTTGCTTTATGTATAAAATACATAAGTGAAGTGTGATATTGTAGACAAGATAGCATGTATGATAATTCCTATTGCTAATGCATAAGGAGTCCGTCTTACATGCTCCATATTAAACAATTTAATATAGTATCTATGTATATCGTTTTGGTATATTCCCAATATCCTTTTATAATGATTATAAAAGATATCATTTTAAGTCCTATGCCGAGAATTAAACAACCAAACTGAAATAATTTTAACATGAATACATCGTTAACAATTATAGCTTTGTTGATTACTTATAATTCTAGAAATACTTTAGCACCTATTAATATTCTTTCTTACATACACACGATTCTTCAACATTTTGGTTGAAAATCAAATTATTTGATTTCTTTCTTAAAATACTTGCTTGACTCTAATGCTTATCGAATAATGCTTTTGTATCATCTTGAATCATATACATAAGCCCCAAACTCAGAATCACTCCCACTAACTTTGAGACACTTTGGTTATTAAGTGCAAACAACATATTCTAAATCATTATTTATAATTCCTATTGTAATATAAATATACCAAAAATCACAGTCATATCGAGCTAGAATTTTGCGACTAAAGCCAAATTAACTTAAGTACGCTGAGTGACGAATCCGTTACATTAATTTCAACAATTGAAATTTACGATGTTATTCTATCAACGTGGCATACCATATTCCAACTGATTGGTCTTCTTCTTAGAGACAATTTTTGTGGTCGATGGATCATATCCCATAGGGTACAACTATTAAAATCATATTTTGATAATGTACTTGGAATCCATTCCTGATTTTACCGCATCATGGTAGAGTCAGTGCTCTCAATGGATTATTGACAACTAAGGAATCCTTTTCTCAACATCGATAAGAAAATCATAAGTTCTATTTAAAGTGCGAGAGTTCTTATTAGACATTCTAATTAGTTGTATCCATTTAGGTTTGGTCAATTTCATTTCTTTCTTTGCAATCAGTTTTATCTTTGGATCATATCCATATCCATTTTACTACCAATAATTTCAAAAAGAAATTCCTTTCGTCATGAAGTTGGTGTTTCTTGAAACAACAATTGTTTCTCAATAAAACGAAATAGATGTTCACAAACATTTTATGAATTGCCTATATATATATGTGTGTGTATAAAACTAATTTGGTATTTACATTTACAAAACTTATGTTCATAACATAAATGGGTTAATTAATATCGATCCCAAACTTATGCGGGGTGGTCCATAGAAGATCCCCCATGAACAATTATTACATGCAGTCTTTCGCCTCACACAACCAGTCAACCCCTTGACCTAGGTATGTAGGGGTTGTTCATCAATTCTTATCTTATATAGTGTTATAGACTTTTTTAGATGAAAATTTAATCTTATATACTTACTTTCATGTGCATGTCCTTACAGAAAGAAAGTTAACTCAACTTCTCTCAACAACAATCGCACTTTGTCCAACAAAGTTCGCTGACTCCATATCGATACATCATTATGTATCATAGGGAGGAGTGAAATTTGAGATTGAATCTTATTCGTTTTTAAATACTTTTCAAACCTTTTAAAATACACTCATATATTTGATCAAATCGAATTATTTTATTTCCCTTTGCACATTATGTTATTTACTCTTGTTTTATATTCTACGAACTTATCATAGACATATTACATGTGTATCAAATACACATGTTCTCATCTATGATGATTCATCGGTGAATTTTATGAAGTAAATGGAATCGTTCTGATATTATTTGACGTATGATTGCATACATCTATATGAATTAGTTTGAAGAGTTCACCAACTCTTTTGTTGCTCCCATTGAATGGGTGCTTCACCTTTAACCTTTTGAGATGTAACTCATTAGTACCATATGATTATAATCATCTGATTTAAAGAACTATTTCTCCAACATATGGCTTAGTTAATAATCCCAAAAATAATTGTTAAAATTTAGACACTCTATGTTATGTAACTAATACAACAAATACCGTTATTATAATAGATTTGTTTTATAATAAATATTTAAAATATTCATAGCAAAATAAAACTATATTTATTTTTAGTCAATATTAGAAAAAACTATTATTTCATAAATATTAATTGGTATATTTACGAAAAAGCTCTTGATGTATCCACTAGTAAGTATTATATGGCATACTCCCACTATTTCTGCCACTATAATAGCGTATGAAATATGAAGCTTCATTTAAATACTTATTATAGGCTATTTATTTATTTTACGATAACTAGTTTACGATCGAGAGTTTTTGATCAAATATCTTAAACTCATATAAATAACCTTAATAGAAAGCAATTTCTATATTATAATACAATTGGAATAAAAAACACATTTCTCATTCCAAATTATGTATGTTTTAGTATTTATACAGTTCTCGCTTCTGATGCCCCTTTATGAAGCAGAGGTAACCATCCATTCTCTTCATCCTAACGTGCCTTAAGTTACATTCACCCATGTACATTCACTTTTCTTTCCAAAATGGTCGAACCATTCAAATGAAATCCTTATTGTAATTGATCATATTGAATATGGTTTATTTGCTTGTTTTAAATGAATTAGTTTCTTTGAAGTTTCATACATTACGAACCATGACCATTCACCATAAAACATTTATATGTGATTGAATATGGATCAAATATCCATAATCTTTATTGTTATTAGAATATGACACTTATAGAAGACACTACATAGTCTTAGGCAATTAAACACTTGAGCAACCAAGTTACGAATGTATTTAGTAGCGTAAACTTATGCTCTTGCATGGGTCTTGAAGCGACAACATGCCAAATGATTTGAGGTAAATATATTTTATATTACTTTGTCATACTTCAGTTCATTTGTATATCTTAATTGATAAGCATTTTATCAATTTTATTAGTTACATAATTTTATCGATGTGTATTATTTTAACTTTAGCATATTTTGTTACAATATTAGAAATGTTAAATTTTACCAATTTATTTTTTTAATAAGGCTCCCACTGATTGTTATATTTCCAAATACCCTAAGAAAAATATAGAAATCTTTCGATTTCTCTAATGGATGTTAGGATTCACTTGCCTTGGGATTCTGGCCTTGAATTTGCTCAATAAATCATAGGCCCACAAGCGGTGGATAACACTTTATTGGTTGTATCATATACAACTTCTAACCCATGGTTTTTGTCCTAATCTCAATCTCGACCTTGAGTTTTCTCAACAAATCAAAATAGATTATACACTTATACCCACCATTTTGCATCGGCCTAAGTATAATGTACATACCTTGAGTTTGCCAATAAATCCATGCATGTATCTTATCTTGTTTAACATATATTAATAATGCTACACATAACATCTCTAGCTTGAGTTTCCTCAACAACTAGAGAGTATGAAAGTAATTTATTATTATATATAAATGGTAGAGGACAACATTTACAGTAAAGGTTCATAATCATTAGTATACATTTATTTGAGTGGTATCGATTTCGAGAGTAATGTATTTCTTATGCAGTACCCTTGTGATTCAAGTGTCAAATGCATCTAAAATCATGATATACGTTCAATACGTATGTATTTATTCTTTAAATCTAATTTGGGTTTCTTTCCCATTCCACTTAATTTTTATACATTTGTAGTAATATAAGTATTAACTTATTTATAACTTTTATAATTTTATCCACTTATATATTATATGCATGTATCTTATTAATTAAATATTATTTAATTAATTTTAATTCTTATTAATCAAATCAAATTTGATTAATTAATATATTTATATAAAATTTCCAAAATTTTATATTGCTTATTTTAAACTATTAAAGATAGTTAATCAACTATTAAATATATGTATACATTTCAACTAATTAACTTTTAATTAATTTTATATAATTAATTTTATATAATTAAATATTTTAGTTAATTTAATTTATCACAAATAATTTTATGATAAATAAATAACTATAATAATTATAGTTATACACATAAATTAATATATATGTTATAAGCAATTAACATTTAATTAATTATTTAATTTAATTTAATCAATCATACTAATTTAAATTTTAGATTTCACATTTTCAAAGTTAATTATTTAATTTCTTGAAAATAATTTGAAATTTTGAATGTAATTTATAACTTTTATAAAAATTCTTTTATATATTAAACTTAACATTTAAATTCAAAATATCTTTTAAATTTTCAAATAGATTTTGAAATTTTTCCTAAGGTCCAAGCTAAATTTGGGCCTTTATATTGGGATAACCATTAGGATTATATCATCCTTCGAGCTAGGCCAGTAGCCTGGTAGGAAAGAGTACTTGTTATCCAAACCGAACTCAGACAATACCTTTCTAGACACCCTACTAAATGGGTAGGCTTTAATCAGTTAGTCCAATATTGCTAATTTAGACAACATAAACCATTGGGCACAGATATCAATGAAGGAACCAGGCCAATCAAGGGTGGATGAAATAGGTAGATTTTAATTTTTTTTCCTATTTTAGATCTATTGGGCCTATAAATCTAAAGTATATTTTAGATCCAATCAAAAATATTTGAAATAAAAATGTTTAATTTATTTAGTTTGTTAAAATTTTCTTTTAAGTGTACCAAATACATTGTTTGTGTAAAGTGCATATGCTATAGGTAGATGTGTACATGGCTATTGTGACCAAATGTAAATGATGAATTTACATCGCAACGAACCAACTTGTCCCTTTATGTATGCCATTGTTGTCTACAATTTATACTTAAAATATATTTATACATAATGATAGATATATAATAAGGAAAGGGTTTTAATTTAATTTTATAGTTTTACACAAATATCCATTTTATAAAATTTGTGTCGAAATAACATACATATACGTATGTCCATATATAAATAATTATAAGCTATGTTTTAATATTTAAAACAACACGTGTGTGCAAAGATTGTGATCTAATATTTACATACAAAAAATTAAAGTTAACAAATCCAACTTTCAACTTAAGAAGGAATAAAATGCTTTAAGATTTTACATAAAAGTCCACTTATGAGTTTTTTAAGTCGACATAACATTTACACATATGTAATCAAACAAAATATATTCAAGTAATAACCATGCAACACATGTATTCATTTTAAAGATGAATTTAAATAATTAATGTTTTTTAATCAAAAATTGTGTTCAGTCGAAATTAATCAAAATTGCTTTATATCAATTAATTTAAGCAATCATGTAACACACAACAGCCACGCACACTCGCAAATATATATATATATATATAATTAAAATTTATTGTAATGATCCGCCTTTTCGACCCCCAAATGTCGACACTAATACATCCATGGTATCCACGTGCCAAGCACCCAAGTGCCAGAAAGACAAACTGTTAGATTAAAATAAAAGGAAAAGGAAATAGAACAAGAAAGAAGAGAACACAATATTAGGATCTCACATGTGGAACGATAATATATAATATCTCAAAAGGTCTTTACCAAAAAGAAAACTTTGATATACATATATCAATCAGAGGAATTTAACATATCATCAGCCTGAACAGTTATAACATCCTATCCTCATAAATGCTGATAGATACAAATCAAGTAATGCAGCAGAAATGAAGTATGGTAGTAAATCATCCTAGCTCCTCTCTAAGAGCTCCAATGAACCACAGCTAAATCTGGAAACATACTCGAGCTGACCTGACATTATAAGAGAATAAAACCCGGATCAGTCTGGTAAACCAGCATGAGAAACTCAAATCATATAGATTTATTATATCTTAAAACCCTTCAAAATAAGGGTATCTCGTAAGACCACGTCGCCAATAAACAGGATAGGTTTTTACCTTACGATAACCAAACCATTTCTATTATATAATCCAGTAATGATATAATAATGTCTAAGGTGTGAAATATAAATAATCATATAGCTGCAATATCTATGAGTGTACATCACAAAAATAATAGGTATACAATCACAACCGCTAATGCGCGTTCACTAATAATGTAGGATTTTGACGTAGATCTCCTCGGATCAAAGCCGACTATGATCTAATGCACAAGGATCAAAGATACCCTTCCGAAGCAACATACATCCTCAGTGAACGTACCATAGGAAATGCATAACTGGCCAAACTAGCTGAGTGCATCACTCCCACATGCATTTCTGTAAGTGACTCTAGGATGAAGTTGGATGCACCCTCATGGGTTGTTAACTTTGTGGCTATGCATTCTATCTCTGGTTTTAGTCATATCCACTAGTAAGGCTACATTTGGAATTCTAGCACATGAGTCACCACTCGAATAGATCTTCCACAAGAGTTCCAACTCGAACAGATTTCAGAACTACACATGGATTCCCATATCTTAACAGTTCTCCGAACCACACAAGGATTCCTCAATGGATCTCAGAATCACACATGGATTCCCATACCTCAACAGGTCTTGGAATCACACATGGATTCCCACATCCTAAATAGATCACAAACAACTACATTTGTTCGAACATCTCAGACAGATCTCGAATCTCCATATAGATTCCAGCATCACAAACCAATCATGAACCTCTTCCAAAGCAAAGAACACCTATATGGTTTCGGAGTGGTTATGGTTTCAAGTAATCTCATATAAGTACACTCCCTTGCTTACCAGGTGCTCCAAAACCAATCGATCTATTTTTCGGTAATCTTAACTCTAGTTCTGTAGGAAATAAATAGACAATACATAAGATCGGAGATCACCTCCTAATCGTTTAAGCAGACGGATTTCCTTATCATATGCCTTAGAAGAACAAAATGATTTTATACTTACAGTATAGCATTATCGAAGATAACTGTACCATATAATTTTCTTGTTTCTTCCAGACATTTTCAAAGTATATATGGTCAAATCAAATAACAATGAGAATAATCCCCTTTTTATTTAATCTTCCTTTATTAATTAAAAATCCACTTTTATTAGTAAAACTCATTTTACTTAATAAATTCTTTATAAATGAAGATCCACTATTTAACTAAAACATCACTATTCATTTCAACACATTTTGATACTGTCAAAAGTAAGGCTGTCAATTTCCAACACGACCCGAAATATGACCCGAAACCCGCATGGAAATTAGTGGGTTAACCCGACACGTTTAAAAGGGCGGGTCATTTTTGGGTCAACCTGTTAGAACCCGTTTAATAAACGGGTGGGTTTAGGGTTGACCCGTGAACCCGAATTTGACCTGACTAACCCATTTATGGGCCCGGTATTGTTGTACAATTCTCATTTTAGCTTGCACAAGAATGGTATTGTTGTTATTCACTTATTTCGACACATTCACACTTAATAACTTTCTACGTTTTCATGCCCATTCCCACGTAACAACTTCCCAAATTTTCATACCCATCTTAGCTTGCAATAAAAGAATGACAACAATACCCTTTTGCTCTAAAATTCTCATCTTAGCTTGCAAAAGAAGGGTATTATTGTCATTCACTTATTCCTACACATTCGCATTTAAAAACTTCCCACATTTTCATGTCAATTTCCATTATACAAATAATTTTCTTAACAGGTTACACGAATCAAACCAAAACCCACCTGATATATAATCAGGTCAACTCGAAACCCGCCCATTTAATAAACGAGTTGACCTGACCCGTTTAAAAATCAACCCGCACCCGAGTTGACCCGACCCGAACCCGACCCATTGACAGGCCTACTCAAAAGTATTCATATATGTATCTTAACCGTATAAGTGTATTCACAAATCAATTTCAAAGGGCTAAGACAAATGTTACTCAAACACTGTCACTATAAACCCAATTCCATTTTACTTATGATTATCTTTACAACTTTCTTTTCAAAGTTTTATTTACGTTCACAAGTATAACCAAAACGGGTTAAAGGCGAATCATATTAACACATTGCCACAACAAACCCAAAACCAAATCATATTTGTTATTCTCTTTAAAATTCCATTACTAAAGGTTTAAGTATTTCCAAACTCATTTAACAATATTTTAACACTTTAAAATATTATCCAAGGGTATAAAAACAAATTTCACTAAAACATCGTTTATGACAAACCCCAAACACTTCACCATTCCGTTACCTTTAAAACTCCATTTTAAATATCCAATCAATTTCAAAAGTATAGTTAAATGGGTTAAAACAAATATTGGACAAATATCGATACTATAAACCTAAAATCACTTTTATACTTGCCATTTACTTTTAAACATCCATTTAAAGCTCTAAGTACATCTTTACTTATTAAACAAGGTAATATACCTTTTCAATCATTTTATAAAACAATCCACTATAACATAAGTGTTATAATCTAAAAGCTCCTTTTAAATCCCTTTACAAAAAGATTAAAGGGGCATTTTACCAGAAGGAAAAACTTTGTAGTCCAATTAGTTTCTAAGACACACATTCAAAGAAATTACTTTCAAGGCCAAATTCAGCAGAATAATTACTTTCAAGGACAAAGTCAGCAGTCCAATTACTTTCAAGGACATAATTTCATAGTTTTTAGGCCCTAGAAACTAATTATTTTGCGTTTTGTCCTTGAAAGTAATTATTTCAGTTGTGTGTCCTAGAAACTAATTCCACTTGCTAAAGAGGCCCTTGTGGCTAATTTCCACAATATTAAACTTCCCTTTTAAACCTTTAAATATACTAGAATACCTTTAAAAAGATACACACACACACACACATATACTGATTTATTTGTAAAACTAAGATATTTAATAAAATACTATAAACAATTTGTAAAATATTATAATATAAAAGCATTTAATTCGTCAAATAAAACCTTTAACAATTTTTAAAATCATATATATACAAAAATATACATTTAAAATACTTAAGTTATATTAAAACCTTTTATTTAAAACCCCACTTTAATCTTGTTTTAGTTTAAAACCATCACTTTAAAAACCATAAATGATTTTCAAAAATATATTTAAACTTTGATGTTTTCCCATAATAAGTATGCTAACAGTACTTATTATAAATACAAAGAAGTCCTAGGATGTCTTCCAAGGTTAACTTTAAAATCGCCGAACACAGCGATTTCAAAGTGCATCCATAGTATAATTTTCGTTTCTAATATTTTCCATTTCCAATTTTCACAAATGTCCAAACCAATCCATTTATGCCTAACATACCAAAATCTGTGTAGAACAACCCAATATATATGTACATATATATTCCACAATTTACCACAATTTATCTAATTTAACATATGTCGAATATCAGGGATTTCAAAGCACGTTTATAATGACTATATCATTCCAAACATTTATCACACACTATCACTTTTCACAATGCAATATCAAACATGTAAACAACTAGTCTAGGGCACGATACATGTAATAGATTATCAAAAGAGATATTATACTCAGTAATAATGTTCTCACTTGTTTTACAAAACAAGGTGGGGTCCAAAAGTAATAACTTGCATTGTTCGTTATATGGTGTATATTTTCAATACAACAACAATTATATACACAATAATATCCAATCAACTAGTGAGCAAAACTCACCCAAGTTCCAGCCAACGCTTTTGCATTTTCGAACAGTCCAAAATCGAACGTGACAAAAATTCCCACAAGCTCCAAACTCGATGAATCCAACTCCAATGCGTAGATAATCCTGATACGAATGCAATGGAAAAAATGACACCTTAATCGGACCTCGTATTACGCGTTATAAAAGAATTTGAATCTAAACTTTAATTAAATTAATTAATTAATACACCAATTTAATTACCTTCCTTAATCCCTCACTCATCCCTTTCTTCCTCCATTAAAACATTCCCGCCCCTGATATGCCCAAACCCCCCATGCATGCATGAATTTCCAATGACACGGAGCTAAGCTCTATGGTTCGACGAATGGTCCGTGCCAAATAATTCCCCTCCTCGAACCCGACGTGCTTGACTCGACAAACCCAAACACCATATGCCTATCCAAAAACTGACCTAATGCCTAAACCACTGCCCAGATTATAGCACTTCACATTGGAGCATCGTTCATCTCCAAACAACTCCTCACACTTCCACGAACTCAGCCATGCCATGATTTTGTCCATGACCTCCTCCATGTCACCGCGATGTTGTGCCCTAACCTCGTTGCCCCAAGTGTCACTTTCTGCCATGATGATCGAAGCGCCTAATGTTGATGCCAAACATTGTAGCTCTTCAAGAGAATTGCAACGACCACTGTCGCTTCGTCTAACTCCACCTAAAACGCCGATCAGCCTCTGCCCTAGTTCGAGATAGCTCAGATCGAGCAACCCCAAACACTGTCGCAGTCTAATCGAAGCGCATCCACTCGTTGCTCATGCCAATATGAAGATGACGAATCAAACGACATTGAAAATTGTTGCCTAAATCTTTTGATTTAATTAGTTGAAGCAGATTTAAGATGGCGGCACGCAAAAAAATTTAAAAGAAGAGGAAGAGGGAATTTAGAAATTAGGTTAGAGTTGATGATGTATTTATAGGCAATTTTTACTGTATTTTATTCTTTTAATATTTGTTGCACGGTTCAAGCCCGCACGATCACACAGCACATCCGATCGTCACGAAACTCATCAGCGTACAACAATTCATTATTGCTGATCCAATGGTACTAGTTTTGTCAAATCCGAGACAATACCCCGAAATGATAATTTCACACATTAATTAAAATAGATTATTATTAAAACAATTTTAATCACTTAAATTACAAATTCAAATTTACAATAACCATATCTTATTTAAACTGAATTTAAATAATCTTTTGAAATCATTTATATTCACACTAAATCCAAGATTTAAATAATTCCAATATTTAATTATAAATCGTTCAAAAATCTGGGTCGTTATATTCTTCCCCCCTTAAAAGAATTTCGCCCCCGAAATTCCAACATAAGCAACAAAAGCAACAATCACCCATCAATACCTAATGGTATTGTGATCACTAGCAACCATAAAAACAATCATATAATAATACTATACAGCACCGCAATCACTAGCAACCAAAACTCATGGTTCGCCCAGGTTTAGAAATCATCTTATCGCACAAGGACGATAAACAATCGACCATGCGTACCTTATGCTCAATAGCCTCAGGTATTACTCAGCCGACCACTCGTGCTACCTCAAGCAATTCGAGGAGTCATTCCCCAAACTCTCCACAAGCCAAAAAAACACAATATATAATTGTACTAAAGCCCTACGATATACATATATCATTTGTATGCAATATCAGCTCTGATCGCTAGCTCGATCACATAAATTCCACTTCCGAACTAGTATAGATCACTTGACCCCTCTAGTGCGGACTCTGATCCGGTTCCTTAATTTGAAAGCTCTATTCTCCTCATGTAGTCATATAATATAATAGAAAACTTCAGATCATACCAAAAATCCATATCAAAAGTTCGCCGTCAAGAATTGAGTGTAAACTTCTAACTCGGACTGATGTAAATCACCTCAAAATCATGTACTCGGTTCCTAGATTAAGAACTACCATATGAATAAAATAATCTACGTATAACTTATGTACTCTATTCAATTGGTTTCTAAATTACACTAATTACTTTCCATTTTTAATTCACATTCATTATCACTTACAGTATTTCTCATTTAATACTAAAATCGCGTATGAACCATTTCATAAAATTTTACTTCAAGTTATTTAACATTATATAACTAAAGTTCATACTCATTATTATCCTGCCTTTTGGTCAAGGCCGGGATATCCATAAATTGGCTGGAAAGGATGGATATCAGGAATGGAGAACAATTGGAAACAAGGCTACGATCGATGTCGTCAAAATTTGACCGGGCTTCAATCAAGACATGATCGATTGGGAATGATATACAAGGCTAGAAGAGGCTACGTTTCAAATTTCAGGTCAATCGGAGTTCGTATGCCCAAGATATGATCGATGCAATTCAAGCAATCAACTGGAAGGTCTTGTTCGTATCCATCAAGCCTCAACTGTTCGTATCCATCAACTGAAAGGTCTTGTTCGTATCCATCAAGCCTCAACTGTTCATATCCATCAACTTAAAGGTCTTGTTCGTATCCATCAAGCCTCAACTGTTCGTATCCATCAACTGAAAGGTCATGTTCGTATCCATCAAGCCTCAACTGTTCGTATCCATCGACTGAAAGATCTTGTTCGTATCCATCAAGTGGTCGCCATTTCATATCCATCACGATCGATACGAATAGTGCAATGTTGATCGATACGAACAAGGTAGAGGTGATCGATGCGAAGGAGACAGCCTTTGAAAAACACGAACTTGCATCGATCATATCTCATAATCTACAAGTCCAAATGCCACCAAATTTTCATAGGATCTTGCGTACAACCTAAAGAATGTTCATGATCGATCTCGACTTGATCGGGCAAGATCTTGATCGATACAAAATTCATTTGTATCGATCACGGATCGAGTCAAAATCGCATGGGATCGATTGCGTGGGCCCATGCACGTACCAGAAGAGGTCTTCCGAGATCTGAGCGAGATATTTGCAGCCTACGCTTATAAATAGCATCCCAAAGTCTATAGAAAAAGGACTTTTGATTCTTCTACGTCCAGACTTTGTAGGAACCATCATTGTACTCGAAATTTGCTGTTGTAATCAGTTGTAACTCGTTGTAGTCAGCAAGCAAACATCAATAAAATCATCAACTTCAAAGTGGATGTAGGACGGATTGCCAAACCATTATAAACTCTGTGTTCTTTACTGTTTTCCTTTTAATTTTTTGAGTGTTCTTCATTTTTAATTCTCTACATACTTGTTATCTGTATCTGTGATTGTGAACAGGTGCTTTCATTGACAATTGGGTGTTTGTGACCAATTTTGGCGCAAACATTTTGGTGCTTTCACCGAGAACGCTAGCGCTCAGGAATTCTACAACCAGGACTTTGGATCTGAAAGCTTAAAGACTTGGATCTGGAAAGCTATGGCAAGACAATCAACAAGAAGACAAAGAGCTGGAAGGAGTCAGCATGAAGGGATCCAGGAGGCTTCCTTTGGAGCAAATCACACCTCAATCTTCATCACCCGGAACGAGATGGAGATGATGATGGAAGATATGTAGGAAGGAATGCTGAAAAGACAAGAGGATATGATGTAGAACCTACTCCAATAAGCTGGACAAGCCAGAATGCAAAATCAAGGGAACGCTGCTGCAGGAGATGCTGGAGATAGAGATCAGGAGCGTGGAACAACCAGAGTTCAGAATAGAGCAGGACCGTCACGAGCAGCACTAGAACTTAGGAGCACACATCCGGAGGACGTTGATCCAACCTCAGGCAGGATACCAGGTGGAGCTGTTCAACATGGCTTTGGAAGAGTAATGGATGCTCGTCTAGGAGACCAGATTCCAGGATTTCCTCGTGAACTCGAGGGGCAGGCCAGAAGCAATAGACAAGGGCTATAGCTTGATGACAGTGACAGATTGGCTGAGATGGTCAGACGATCCATGAGAGGCGGACTAGTGAATAGAGATCTGGAAGATGTGAATAGGAGTCCCTTTGCTCCTACGATCAGGCAAGCCAAGAATCCACCAGAATTCAAGTTACCAACACTGGAGATGTATGATGGGAGAATAGATCCCGATGTTCACTTGACAAGGTACATGAGGCATATGGAAGTACTGGGAGCATCAAAGGAGGTCATGGCGTGATGCTTACCTTTGTATCTGACGGATATAGCGGCGTTATGGTTCAGACAGCTGGAGAGTGGCTCTATTGGCACATGAACGGAGTTGATTGAAAGGTTTATGAGACAGTTTCAGGTCCACATAGCCATACCCAAGAACATGATAACTTTAACATCAATGAAACAATGGAAAGGATAATAACTTAGAGATTTCTTGACCAGATTCAATGCGGCAGTAGCTTCAGTGGATCGACCTGATCCGTCGATGGTTTTGATGGCAGCGGTTTCAGGAATTGCAAACAATTCGAATTTCAAGATATCATTGGAACAAGACCCACCGAGGGATCTTGGGGAGTTCTATCATGAGGTGGAGAGATTTCTAAGGCAGGAAGATGCGCAGGCTGAGAGAGAAGGGAGAGAGGCTGAAGCTTATGCGGTAAGGGATGGAGGTCCACCCAGAGAAAATCCAAACAAAGACGATAAAGGAAAAAGGAAAATGAGTGATAACGGTAGCACTTCAAAAAGGCCATGAAGGGAGTCACAGTTTTCTTCTTACACGGATCTGACTGAAACTCTGGAAAGGATTTAGTTGGACACTCGAGGGCGCCTCTAGTATCGAAGGCCAACAAGAAGGGAACCTTCTGATTACGAACGGGCATCGAGAAGGCATTGCCTATTCCATGAGCTGGATGGGCACAACACGAACGACTGTAGGCATTTAAGGGATATCGTTGAGGAGAATGTAAGGAATGGTCATCTACAGTAGTATGTAAGGAATCGAGCTATGGCAGTGGAATAGGAACGGCCACCGCCCACCTCAAACGAGGATGGCACTGGACCTAGGCAACGTCAACTTGTTATTAACTAAATAGATTTATGGCTTGGAATAAGTAATAGAACTCGAAGTAATGCGACTAAATCACTTATACATGTACGGGATCGAGGACGGTCCCTAGGCATGCTTTGAGACGATGATAAACCGTGTTGCTCGAGTATGTGAAATCCTGTTTTTCTTTTTCGTTTTCCTGAAAAATTTTGTTTTTTCCTTGGATGTATAGACATTTATTTGGTTTTCCCTGGCTGTAAAAACTCTTATTTTGAATGGTTGGATTTGGATCAATGTAATGAATAATACAGGTCTCGCGATTACGGTCCCAACCGGAGAGACGGGGCAGTAATCGCGATTATGAGTCCCTTCGCCGGAGAGCGGTGGAATGTACTCAAACACAATATAAAAGTCCTTGGCCGGAGAGCTGAGGCCGGAGAATATAAAAGTCCATGGCCGGAGAGCCGAGGCCGGAGAATATAAAAGTCCTTGGCCAGAGAGCCGAGGCCGAAGAATATAAAAGTCCTTGGCCGGAGAGCCGAGGCGCGAGAATATAAAGTCCTTGGCCAGAGAGCCGAGGCCGGAGAATATAAAAGTCCTTGGCCGGAGAGCCGAGGCTGGCGAATATAAAAAGTCCTTGACCGGAGGGCCAAGGCCAGAAAGCAGAGAAGCCCTCGACCTAAGAGTCGGGATTAGAGCAGAACAACGCGACCCGACGAGGTCTATGGTTTTGAAGTCAAACCCGGAGAGGTCAAAATGTTTGCGCCAAAATTGGTCACAAACACCCAATTGTCGATGAAAGCACCTGTTCACAATCACATATTACAGATAACAAGTATGTAGAGAATTAAAAATGAAGAACACTTGGAAAATTAAAAGGAAAACAGTAAAGAACATAGAGTTTATAGTGGTTCGGCAATCCGACCTACATCCACTTTGAAGTTGATGATTTTATTGATGTTTGCTTGTGGAATACAATGAGTTACAACTGATTACAATAGCAAATTTCGAGTACAATGACGGTTCCTGCAGAGTCTGGATGTAGAAGAATCAAAAGTCCTTTTTCTGTAGACTTTGGGATGCTATTTATAGGCGTAGGCTGCAAATATCTCGCTCAGATCTCGGCAGACCTCTTTTGGCACGTGCACGGGCCCACGCGATCGATCCCATGCGATTTTGACTTGATCCGTGATCGATACGAATGAATTTCGTATCGATCAAGATCTTGCCCGATCGAGTCGAGATCGATCATGAACATTCTTTAGGCTGTACGCAAGCTCCTGTGAAAATTTGGTGGCATTTGGACTTGTAGATTGTGAGATATGATCGATGCAAGTTCGTGTTTTCCAAAGGTTGTCTCCTTTACATCGATCACCTCTGCCTTGTTCGTATCGATCAACATTGCACTGTTCATATCGATCGTGATGGATACGAAATGGGAACACTTGATGGATACGAACAAGACCTTTCAGTTGATGGATACGAACAGTTGAGGCTTGATGGATACGAACAAGACCTTTCGGTTGATGGATACGAACAGTTTTGGCTTGATGGATACGAACAAGACCTTTCAGTTGATGGATACGAACAATTGAGGCTTGATGGATACGAACAAGACCTTTCAGTTGATTTCTTGAATTGCATCGATCATGTCTTGAGCATATGAACTCTGATTGACCTAAAATTTGAAACGTAGCCTCTCCTAGCCTTGTGCATCATTCCTAATCGATCCTGTCTTGATTAAAGCCCGATCAAATTTTGACGACATCGATCGTAGTCTTGTTTCCAATTGATCTCCATTTCTGATATCCATCCTTTCCAGCCAATTTGTGGATATCTCAGCCTTGACCAAAAGGCGGGTTAACACTCATATAGTACTCCACTACAGCTTCAGAGTATATACAAAAACATCCAATTCATTTTACTTAACATGGATATTCAATTAATATAAAACTTGTTTAAATTCTACTATCTTCTAAGTTCAACTGTTATATAAACTCATCTTCATATTATGACAAAACACAGCTTTAATTACTTATACAAATTTCGAAGTTTCGACTATCCAAAATTGTGATATCCCGGGATTTCGGGGAATTTAAAATGTGATAATCTTTTAAATTAATTGGTAAAGTAGTTATTTTCAAACAATAATAATAATGAGTTGTTTTTAAATATAGTTATAAATAGATTTTAATTAAACATATTATTTCAAAGTAATAGTGTGTTTGTTTAAATGTATATATATATGTATATTTAAATTGATTTTAATAGGATAATTATTGACAATTAATAATGTGATTATTTAAATCTAATATATATATATATTTATTTATTTGAATTGATTTTTAATTTGGATTTTAAATTGACTTTGAAATTGAATTTAAAAATTGAGTTTAAAGATATATATATATCTTAAAATGAAAATAATAATATAGTTTGAATTTAAATAAAAGTTTTATTTAAAAATAAGATTTGTTTTGTATTATTCTCTTTAAAGAAATATATTTATAGAAAGGGAAGAGTATTTATTTAATAGTAAATAAATACAAAAGTTTTATATTATCATTTAAAATGGATTAAATATACTATATATGATTTTAGTTAAAATCTAATTGGTTTTTATTTTATTTTCTTTTAAAAGTTTTATTTTTATAAATTAAGAAAAGCATTTATAAAATAAGATATGTATTTATCTAATTAGGAAATAAATATAAAAAGCTTTTAAAATCATTTAAAAATATTTATGCATGTAGTATTACAAGTGTTAGGATAATAGAGCTTGTAAGTACATGTGTAAGTTAATTAAAATGGGTAAAGACAAGTGTCAAATTTTTATTTTTATTTTTCTTTTATTTTAATAAATCATAATTTAGTCTATATAAACATATATCTCCTCTCTTCAATTCTTTTCCTATTCTCATTCCTAAAACAAAGAAAAACTCAAAACCTAAACTGTAAAATAATCACCGGATCAAACTCAAACATTTTAACAACTCAAACCTGAAGTTCATTCCTCAAACAAAAATAACCAGCCCTGTAACTCAAGCTTCAACCTTCTCAAAGCAACATCAAGTATTTTCCAGTAAAACCAATCAAAGTCTTAAATCATCTCTGCAATTCAAAGTTTTCAAAGCTTCAGTTTTTCAAATTCCAGAAATCAAGCAGATCGGTTTTCAAAATCAATAAATTTCCAGATCAAATAAAGAACAAAACCTGTTTCTCTGTTCAACATTTTCTGGTGAGTAAATTTTCTTTTAAAAACAGTTTAAAACCTGTTCTTATGTTGATGCATGTGATAAATATGTATAAGAATGTTGTAATATGGTTTCTTAAATGTTTTTATTTGGAATATGGATTAAACTGCTATGAACATCTGTGTGTAGGATGATCTTCCTTTGATATTTATATTCACAGACTAGAAAATATGTTCTTTGTCCTCTGCTTTAAACTTGTGAGTAAACAACTAACATTTGTTTTAAATAGTTGTTTGTGATGTGATAATTGTTTGCATGTGTGTAATTTTGGCTTGCATGTTATAAATATGTAGATTTATAAGTGTGCATATCTGTAAACCTATGCATGTCTCTGTTTTTATACTAACAGGCTAAATCTTGAACAAAAATCAAGTTCTCTTCATACAATCTCTTATAGGCTGAGGAATTTAAACAAGTTATCTTTGTTTAAGCATAATCAAAATTTTAAAAATATGTTTATGTGAAATAAGTTTGAGATTTTCTGGAAATCAAGAAGAACAGTGGAAAACTTAAGAACATGTTAAAATCAATCATCATGGTTTGCTGATTCATGTATATAACCTGAATCTTCTTTGAAAACTAAGATTTTTAAAATGAAAATCATGAATTTTAGTTTAGGATTGAATGTGCATTTTAGTGATGACCAGAGAATGAGTTTGAGGAATTTCTGATGGTCGGAGGTTCTGTGGTCGTCGAGGTTTCGACTGGAGATGGAGGAAGGGTCGGCGAGGTCAGGAAAAATAGCGAAGGTGGCAATCGATCGACGTCGTGTAGGCGTTGGGCGAAACTAGGGTTTAAGGTCGGGGTCGGAATTTTGATCTCTGCATCGTCTCTGGTGATGCGAGTTTCTCGAGGCTTTGGGAAATGGCAGTGTGGAAGGTCGGCAAGGTGTGGCCCGAGTTGTAGCGTCACCGGTGGTTGGCGTGGGTGGTTCGAGAGCGTTTTCTGGTGATGTCGAGTTTTCCAGGTTCGACTGGAATCCGTGTTTTTGATTTGGGTTAAGTGGTGTGTAATCGATGGTTGGAATCGATTCTAGGGTGTATCGTCGACATGTGGGAAGGATCATCGGTGGTCGCGACGGCGGGGTTGCGCTGTGCACGTGCACGTGTACACGTTTGGTTTTGGCAGCGTTGTTTATTTTTGGGGAAGAAAGGTGATTATCGGGGCGTACTCGAAGATTCTGGTGTTTGTCTCGAAGTTGAGTGGGTATCGTGAGTTACTCGGGTATATGCTCGAGTAAACTTTGGGTTTACCTCGGGTTATAAATCATAGGTTATCAAGTTTAAGTTTAACCAAGTTAAGACTAAATTTAATTATCTTTAAAACTATTTTGAGTAATAAGAGATTTATTAAATGTTAATTTAAGTTAAGAATTTATTTTAAGTTTTAATTAAAGATGGGTTAAGCAAGGTTAAGTGATTAATTAATTAAGAAATTAAGTTGTAATTAGCGATTAATTAATTAAGTTGTAATTAAGCATTAATTAAGTAATCAGAGATTAATAAATGGGTAATTAAGAATTGATAAATTAATAAAGGTTTATTAATTAATAATTAAGGATTAATTAATTAAGTGATTAGAAACTGATTAATTAATGATTAGAGATTTATTAATTTAGTAATTAAAGATTAATTAATTTGTAATTAGAGGTTAGTTAATTGGTAATTAAGAAGTACTTAATTTGTAATTAAGTTTATTAATTAATAATTAGGTTTTATTAATTATTAATTAAGGGGTGATTAATTTGTAATTAAAGATTAAATAAGGATTAATCAAATAGTAATTAAGGATTAATTAAACTGTTATTAAGTTTTATTAATTGATAATTAAGGTTTATTAATTAATAATTAAAGGAATAATTAATCTTTAATTAATTAAAATGTTTAAAGGTAATTAAGGGATGGATTACTCAATTGTAATTAATGAAATGAATGTGATTGATTTAAGTTAATTAATTTGTAGATTAATTAAAGATAATCACTTGATAAGGATTAAGTATGAATACTTAATAAGATTGATATGTGTAATTACTTAGTAATAATTACAGGATGTAATTGATATAAGGGAAATTACTTAATGGTAAGTAATTGAAGTATAATTACTTTGTAAAAGTAATTAAGGATTAATTATTTGGTGTAATTAATTAAAAGATTAATATAATTAACTAAGGAGTTAATTAATTAAGGTAAGTAATTACAGGATAATAATTACTGTTTATGATAATCAAGATGGATTAATAGAAGTGATTAATTTAAGTTTAATTAATTGAAGTAATTAAGGATTAATGTAATTAATTATAGTTAATTAATTAATGGAAATAATTAATTAAGGATTATTAATTAATGTAATTAATAAAAGTAATTAAAGGTGAATTAGTATTAATGATTAAGAATAATTAATTTGTAAAATTAATTAAAGAATAATTACTTTATGTAATTAATGAATAATTAATCAAGGATGATTAATATTTAATGAGTAATTAATTAATTAAAGGTTTGTAATTAATTAATGATTGATTAAGCAAGGTTAGATAATTAATTCTTAAAGTAATTAATTTAATTTAAGATAATTAAATTAATTATAATATAAGGTTAATAATTGTTGCTTATAGCTGATTGTTAATATTGGATGATATCTATTGGATGATATGTTGTGATGTTCTGTGATATGATATTGGATATATCTGTGATAAATGTGTGATATTTATCTGTTAAATGCTGTGTGAATTCAAGTATTAAATTGAATTGAATTGTTTAAACCTTTAAACAACTTGGCCTTAAAAGATACGTTTTGGATTTCGATGAGACCGGGATCGGGTTTCCGTATACCGGATATTCCAGGTCTGGAGACCCGAATACCACATCGATCCAAATTAACGATAGGTCGTGAATCTCAAGTGAAGATGAAGATTCAGAGTGCAAGGGTTATTGTCGTTAACTCTGAGGGTGATTCCAAAATGAGTGTAACGAGATAATGCCTTCGGTTTCGTTCGAACCCGGAACGAACTTGTATGGATTGAATGCTTTCAGAACATCGTCAGGTGGACGATGAGCATTCTAAGTGATGTGTTCTGATTAAAGGTAATCGTAGCCTCAAGCCTCATCAAACCGGGAATGGCTAAAACAAGGGAGGTGCAGCAAGGTTAGTGGGTAGCACCCAAGTAGTATAAGATTCCTCTGTCTAGAGTCCCTTTTTATTTCGGCTGTGTGGGTGGTTGTTTGGCCGCAACCACGGGGTTTCTTATGCGGGAATTATCCAGTAAGGGATGTTCCGGCCTTGTGTTGCAGGGGATTGGGCGTGATCCTCGGTACGTTGATCTAGGCCACGTACTGTGACGAGCGGTACCCCGGTAGCTCTGCCATTGTATGGAATCCAAAATCCAATAAGTGCCGTACGATTTAGTTGTGCCCAACTATGTTGGAACGTGAGATGTAAGCATTCCAGCTATTTCTGTATTTTACTTGAAAACCCTAGACCCTATTATAATATAACTGGATTTCCTATCAAATGTTTTGGGTTAGCGTAAGGTAAAAACTTACCCATGTTTATTTGTGGGGAGTCTTACGTGATACCTTTGTTTTCAAAAGGTTTTGAAGTTAAGCAATTTAAACCGTTTACTCACACCAGACCCATGTCTGACCCAAGTGTTTATTTTCTGTTTTATTAAACTCTTGGGTACTCAAATTTTTACGAGTAGCCAAGGGATTCAGGTTTGCTTTGACGAATCTTTGGAGGAGCAATGGAGCAGGAGGCTTCAGCGTTCGTAGATATAGTATTCCGCTGTGTTAGTCTGTATGAGTCATTTGTTGAGTGTATTTGAGTTGTAATGACTAGACAGATGTTTATAACTGTCTAGTATGTGTTGTATAAGCTGTGTATCTCTGATGTATATGATACAATGTAATATCTTATTTGATTAATATAATTTATTCGTTCCGCTGTTTAGATTCTGATGTGTTTCTTTCTTTCTTCTCTATCTTATCTCTTTTCTATCCCTTTCTTTCTTCTTGATGATACGACTTTTTGTGGAGAAAAAGCCGGGTCGTCACAGTTGGTATCAGAGCGAGGTTGAGCGAATACCTAAGCTCTGGAGTGGTGTCTATCTTAAGAGAGCGTATTTGTAATTTTTATATAACTATATATATATATATTTATTCTACCTATCTATTGGGTTACCTGTTCGGGTTTTCCAATATAAGATATAAAGGTAGATAAGGTGGTGCTGTGTGTAACACGACTACCAATGGTTGGAGTCTGAGTATTAAGGTTGGAAGTGTATCTGTCGAGACTGTAGACCTAATACCGTCTCGAGTGAGTTTGTTGTGGTATAGTATTTCATCGATCTCCGAAGGGAACTGTTAAAGTTCGGAGTTTATCTCTGAAGTTGAATGAGTAGAGTTGGATCTGTCGGATGTGCAGAAGCAAGTGATGGTAGCTTGGCAACCTCAAGGAGTAGTAGCTGCGTGAGGAGATGCAGTAACCATGGATTGTGTCCTAAGATGTTTTCTTTGGAGCAAGTTTAAGGAAGTATGTCTGCTTCGGTGTTGTGGCTGAGTTCAGTAGGGTGTTGAGTTTGGTTTGAGGTCCGAGTTCCTCAAGAAGCTTTGGATAGGAAGTTTTGGCATTCTGTGTCAGCGGTGCAGCTCGGAAGTGTTTTGTGTTCCAGCAGGAAGATCTTTTGGCTTTGTAGTTTTCTAGAGGTGGAGTTCATAAGCTGCGGAGTGGATCCATTTCTTCGATGGATTGGATAGCATAAGCTGTTCTGATTGGTTAAGAGAGAACAGTTTTCTTTGGATTTGGGCTGGGTTGATCGCAAAAGTGACTTGCGATTGCTGAGTGTTCTCTTGGGTTATCTGAGACTTTCTGGATGTCTTCAGCAAAGTCAGGAGTTTGTCTGCATTTGAGATTGAGTTCTGTATCGACTTGATTTCAGGATTGCTAACGGTGGTTCAGCTTAGTAGAAGGATGTCTCCTAGAGAAAGGATTTGGTGAGGCAGCTCAGTATTTCATGGAACTTCTGAGTTTTATTTTTATGGATCTATTGAACCTTATCTCCAGAATGTGTTGTCTAGTCTGTGCTCGAGTTCATCGACGGCATTTTTATTTTCTCCAGATCAGAGTGGTGCAGCGGAAGCAAGATGGCAGCTGTTCTAGAGTGGAAGCAACCGGAAGTTGGAATGATTTGGGATTAGAGAATTTCTATAGGAAATATTTTTTAGATTTGAGTCCAGATTGGTGAGTGTATCTGTTTTGTCTTTTCCGGATAGGAGAAGAAGTGGTAGCCTACTGATGGTGGAGTAGATTTTCGGTAAATCTTGAGAGGATCACTATGTTGAGTTATTTTTGATCCAATTTGTCTCTGGAAGCATCAGTAAAGGTTGAGCTGATCGGTAAGGATGTAGGCAGCCAGGATCGTCAGAAGAGTCCTGAAGATTAGAGACGGAGGAATTTAGAATTCAAAGTTGGAGACTTTGTGGTGGTTGTTGAGATTTTCTTCGGTAAAAGGAGCAATAAGATTGGGTAAGACCAGAAGTTAGCTCCGTAGTATATTGGATTCTTCTTAGTTTTGTAAGGATCAGTGTTTGATCTATCTCTGGTTTTGGAACCAGTAGTTCGGGAAGTTTTGGTAGTTGAATTGATCTTGTCTGTGGTCTGATATCTTGTTCAGATTGTAGATCTAGATGAGTAGGAGCTCAGTAGCTTAGTAGTATAGCTAGTTCTGGATTTAGTAGAGCGAGTATTCCGGTATCTGTACCTGGGAAACTCGGGAATAAATTTAGGAAGCTTATCCAGATCTATGTCCGGATAGCTAGAATTGTTTGTTTGTTTGAATTGGTTGTTTGGATAAAATTGTTTGCTTGGTTATGTATGGCTGATATGTATGCCTAAATTGATTGAAATAAAATAAAACTTTGGATTATCTTTTGTTTTAAATTTCGAGGACGAAATTCTTTTAAGGGGGAAGGAATGTGATATCCCGGGATTTCGGGGAATTTAAAATGTGATAATCTTTTAAATTAATTGGTAAAGTAGTTATTTTCAAACAATAATAATAATGAGTTGTTTTTAAATATAGTTATAAATAGATTTTAATTAAACATATTATTTCAAAGTAATAGTGTGTTTGTTTAAATGTATATATATATGTATATTTAAATTGATTTTAATAGGATAATTATTGACAATTAATAATGTGATTATTTAAATCTAATATATATATATATATTTATTTATTTGAATTGATTTTTAATTTGGATTTTAAATTGACTTTGAAATTGAATTTAAAAATTGAGTTTAAAGATATATATATATCTTAAAATGAAAATAATAATATAGTTTGAATTTAAATAAAAGTTTTATTTAAAAATAAGATTTGTTTTGTATTATTCTCTTTAAAGAAATATATTTATAGAAAGGGAAGAGTATTTATTTAATAGTAAATAAATACAAAAGTTTTATATTATCATTTAAAATGGATTAAATATACTATATATGATTTTAGTTAAAATCTAATTGGTTTTTATTTTATTTTCTTTTAAAAGTTTTATTTTTATAAATTAAGAAAAGCATTTATAAAATAAGATATGTATTTATCTAATTAGGAAATAAATATAAAAAGCTTTTAAAATCATTTAAAAATATTTATGCATGTAGTATTACAAGTGTTAGGATAATAGAGCTTGTAAGTACATGTGTAAGTTAATTAAAATGGGTAAAGACAAGTGTCAAATTTTTATTTTTATTTTTCTTTTATTTTAATAAATCATAATTTAGTCTATATAAACATATATCTCCTCTCTTCAATTCTTTTCCTATTCTCATTCCTAAAACAAAGAAAAACTCAAAACCTAAACTGTAAAATAATCACCGGATCAAACTCAAACATTTTAACAACTCAAACCTGAAGTTCATTCCTCAAACAAAAATAACCAGCCCTGTAACTCAAGCTTCAACCTTCTCAAAGCAACATCAAGTATTTTCCAGTAAAACCAATCAAAGTCTTAAATCATCTCTGCAATTCAAAGTTTTCAAAGCTTCAGTTTTTCAAATTCCAGAAATCAAGCAGATCGGTTTTCAAAATCAATAAATTTCCAGATCAAATAAAGAACAAAACCTGTTTCTCTGTTCAACATTTTCTGGTGAGTAAATTTTCTTTTAAAAACAGTTTAAAACCTGTTCTTATGTTGATGCATGTGATAAATATGTATAAGAATGTTGTAATATGGTTGCTTAAATGTTTTTATTTGGAATATGGATTAAACTGCTATGAACATCTGTGTGTAGGATGATCTTCCTTTGATATTTATATTCACAGACTAGAAAATATGTTCTTTGTCCTCTGCTTTAAACTTGTGAGTAAACAACTAACATTTGTTTTAAATAGTTGTTTGTGATGTGATAATTGTTTGCATGTGTGTAATTTTGGCTTGCATGTTATAAATATGTAGATTTATAAGTGTGCATATCTGTAAACCTATGCATGTCTCTGTTTTTATACTAACAGGCTAAATCTTGAACAAAAATCAAGTTCTCTTCATACAATCTCTTATAGGCTGAGGAATTTAAACAAGTTATCTTTGTTTAAGCATAATCAAAATTTTAAAAATATGTTTATGTGAAATAAGTTTGAGATTTTCTGGAAATCAAGAAGAACAGTGGAAAACTTAAGAACATGTTAAAATCAATCATCATGGTTTGCTGATTCATGTATATAACCTGAATCTTCTTTGAAAACTAAGATTTTTAAAATGAAAATCATGAATTTTAGTTTAGGATTGAATGTGCATTTTAGTGATGACCAGAGAATGAGTTTGAGGAATTTCTGATGGTCGGAGGTTCTGTGGTCGTCGAGGTTTCGACTGGAGATGGAGGAAGGGTCGGCGAGGTCAGGAAAAATAGCGAAGGTGGCAATCGATCGACGTCGTGTAGGCGTTGGGCGAAACTAGGGTTTAAGGTCGGGGTCGGAATTTTGATCTCTGCATCGTCTCTGGTGATGCGAGTTTCTCGAGGCTTTGGGAAATGGCAGTGTGGAAGGTCGGCAAGGTGTGGCCCGAGTTGTAGCGTCACCGGTGGTTGGCGTGGGTGGTTCGAGAGCGTTTTCTGGTGATGTCGAGTTTTCCAGGTTCGACTGGAATCCGTGTTTTTGATTTGGGTTAAGTGGTGTGTAATCGATGGTTGGAATCGATTCTAGGGTGTATCGTCGACATGTGGGAAGGATCATCGGTGGTCGCGACGGCGGGGTTGTGCTGTGCACGTGCACGTGTACACGTTTGGTTTTGGCAGCGTTGTTTATTTTTGGGGAAGAAAGGTGATTATCGGGGCGTACTCGAAGATTCTGGTGTTTGTCTCGAAGTTGAGTGGGTATCGTGAGTTACTCGGGTATATGCTCGAGTAAACTTTGGGTTTACCTCGGGTTATAAATCATAGGTTATCAAGTTTAAGTTTAACCAAGTTAAGACTAAATTTAATTATCTTTAAAACTATTTTGAGTAATAAGAGATTTATTAAATGTTAATTTAAGTTAAGAATTTATTTTAAGTTTTAATTAAAGATGGGTTAAGCAAGGTTAAGTGATTAATTAATTAAGAAATTAAGTTGTAATTAGCGATTAATTAATTAAGTTGTAATTAAGCATTAATTAAGTAATCAGAGATTAATAAATGGGTAATTAAGAATTGATAAATTAATAAAGGTTTATTAATTAATAATTAAGGATTAATTAATTAAGTGATTAGAAACTGATTAATTAATGATTAGAGATTTATTAATTTAGTAATTAAAGATTAATTAATTTGTAATTAGAGGTTAGTTAATTGGTAATTAAGAAGTACTTAATTTGTAATTAAGTTTATTAATTAATAATTAGGTTTTATTAATTATTAATTAAGGGGTGATTAATTTGTAATTAAAGATTAAATAAGGATTAATCAAATAGTAATTAAGGATTAATTAAACTGTTATTAAGTTTTATTAATTGATAATTAAGGTTTATTAATTAATAATTAAAGGAATAATTAATCTTTAATTAATTAAAATGTTTAAAGGTAATTAAGGGATGGATTACTCAATTGTAATTAATGAAATGAATGTGATTGATTTAAGTTAATTAATTTGTAGATTAATTAAAGATAATCACTTGATAAGGATTAAGTATGAATACTTAATAAGATTGATATGTGTAATTACTTAGTAATAATTACAGGATGTAATTGATATAAGGGAAATTACTTAATGGTAAGTAATTGAAGTATAATTACTTTGTAAAAGTAATTAAGGATTAATTATTTGGTGTAATTAATTAAAAGATTAATATAATTAACTAAGGAGTTAATTAATTAAGGTAAGTAATTACAGGATAATAATTACTGTTTATGATAATCAAGATGGATTAATAGAAGTGATTAATTTAAGTTTAATTAATTGAAGTAATTAAGGATTAATGTAATTAATTATAGTTAATTAATTAATGGAAATAATTAATTAAGGATTATTAATTAATGTAATTAATAAAAGTAATTAAAGGTGAATTAGTATTAATGATTAAGAATAATTAATTTGTAAAATTAATTAAAGAATAATTACTTTATGTAATTAATGAATAATTAATCAAGGATGATTAATATTTAATGAGTAATTAATTAATTAAAGGTTTGTAATTAATTAATGATTGATTAAGCAAGGTTAGATAATTAATTCTTAAAGTAATTAATTTAATTTAAGATAATTAAATTAATTATAATATAAGGTTAATAATTGTTGCTTATAGCTGATTGTTAATATTGGATGATATCTATTGGATGATATGTTGTGATGTTCTGTGATATGATATTGGATATATCTGTGATAAATGTGTGATATTTATCTGTTAAATGCTGTGTGAATTCAAGTATTAAATTGAATTGAATTGTTTAAACCTTTAAACAACTTGGCCTTAAAAGATACGTTTTGGATTTCGATGAGACCGGGATCGGGTTTCCGTATACCGGATATTCCAGGTCTGGAGACCCGAATACCACATCGATCCAAATTAACGATAGGTCGTGAATCTCAAGTGAAGATGAAGATTCAGAGTGCAAGGGTTATTGTCGTTAACTCTGAGGGTGATTCCAAAATGAGTGTAACGAGATAATGCCTTCGGTTTCGTTCGAACCCGGAACGAACTTGTATGGATTGAATGCTTTCAGAACATCGTCAGGTGGACGATGAGCATTCTAAGTGATGTGTTCTGATTAAAGGTAATCGTAGCCTCAAGCCTCATCAAACCGGGAATGGCTAAAACAGGGGAGGTGCAGCAAGGTTAGTGGGTAGCACCCAAGTAGTATAAGATTCCTCTGTCTAGAGTCCCTTTTTATTTCGGCTGTGTGGGTGGTTGTTTGGCCGCAACCACGGGGTTTCTTATGCGGGAATTATCCAGTAAGGGATGTTCCGGCCTTGTGTTGCAGGGGATTGGGCGTGATCCTCGGTACATTGATCTAGGCCACGTACTGTGACGAGCGGTACCCCGGTAGCTCTGCCATTGTATGGAATCCAAAATCCAATAAGTGCCGTACGATTTAGTTGTGCCCAACTATGTTGGAACGTGAGATGTAAGCATTCCAGCTATTTCTGTATTTTACTTGAAAACCCTAGACCCTATTATAATATAACTGGATTTCCTATCAAATGTTTTGGGTTAGCGTAAGGTAAAAACTTACCCATGTTTATTTGTGGGGAGTCTTACGTGATACCTTTGTTTTCAAAAGGTTTTGAAGTTAAGCAATTTAAACCGTTTACTCACACCAGACCCATGTCTGACCCAAGTGTTTATTTTCTGTTTTATTAAACTCTTGGGTACTCAAATTTTTACGAGTAGCCAAGGGATTCAGGTTTGCTTTGACGAATCTTTGGAGGAGCAATGGAGCAGGAGGCTTCAGCGTTCGTAGATATAGTATTCCGCTGTGTTAGTCTGTATGAGTCATTTGTTGAGTGTATTTGAGTTATAATGACTAGACAGATGTTTATAACTGTCTAGTATGTGTTGT
This sequence comes from Allium fistulosum, assembly GCA_030737815.1. Taxonomy (NCBI): domain Eukaryota; kingdom Viridiplantae; phylum Streptophyta; class Magnoliopsida; order Asparagales; family Amaryllidaceae; genus Allium; species Allium fistulosum. Next base: position 933,234,090 of record CM060901.1, on the reverse strand, counting down.
ATAAGCTGTGTATCTCTGATGTATATGATACAATGTAATATCTTATTTGATTAATATAATTTATTCGTTCCGCTGTTTAGATTCTGATGTGTTTCTTTCTTTCTTCTCTATCTTATCTCTTTTCTATCCCTTTCTTTCTTCTTGATGATACGACTTTTTGTGGAGAAAAAGCCGGGTCGTCACAAAAATCGTCAGAAATTCCATTCCATTTTAACAAATGAAAACTACTAATCAATAGATCAAACAAGATGCACAACCAAACTTACTCTAATGCATATGATACATAAGTCCATAAAATATAGTAACCGAAAACTTAAGATCTAAACACCCGATTTTCATTTCAAATCATTTTGAAATAATATATACTTATAACTTTTGTATACCAAATCATACTTTTAGGATTTAAATCAAAATTTATGTTTTTTACCAAAAAAACTTTGTAGTATCCCCTACTTTCAAACTCAAAAATAAACGCCGATGATGTTGCAGTCATCACCAGAATCATTTTCCAGCAATAGAAATGAGTTCAGTACATCCAAACCATGCTTTTCAGACTTAACCAAAATCATTTTCAAAAATGGTATTAAATACTTCATAAATATTACTAAGTACCGTGATATCAATTTCACAAACCAATTCCCAAATATTTACTTTCAAATAATACTAGTATTATTTTCCAAAACCCTAGAAAACCAATTTCTAAAACACCGGGATTTAAGTTCTCAAATTCTCAGTTTAAATCCTTTTTATATTTATAAACTATACTTAAAACCATATTTATATAAGTCACTTTCTTATATAAAATCATTTCGCAAATATTTATTCCAAAATATTTTTATTTCTCATAGTCTATAATAAACAACTTCATTAAACTCAAACTTTAACCCAATATTATCGTCGAACGCCTTGTTGCCGAACTGTGAAACTTAACTTACAAGGTGTTAATTTCAGTGTTCCCACAAGTTACTATTTACCCAACCCATGCAGTGAAAAGGTAAAACTACCCACAAACTTGTCGAGCATACAAATCAAACAATAAATGATAATAATCGAAAATTATCATTTCCTAACAAACAAACACATCATAAATAACTATCTCAATTTATGAAATTTATTCTATTATATATAAAATATAATCCAAGTTAAAATTATTTAATTTACCAATTTCAAAAACAACACCGTGTTGATTTTCTTTGTCCAAGTGTTTATAGATCCCTATCAATAACGCTAGCAACCCGTATTGATCAGAATCCAAGCCACTCTACAAACCAATCAACACAATACAAAACATTTTTTATAACAATAACAAATACGCATTCACGATATATACACTCAAATCATAATAAGGCATTCCATTACCCTATCTCTCAACGAGTTATACCCATCAAAGCCAATGTTCTCGCTTAACCTTTAGCTCTGATACAACATGTAACAATCCGCATTTTCAACCCCCGATTGTCGATACTAATACATCCACGATATTCACGTGCCGAGCATTGAAGAGCTGAAAAGACGAATTGTTAGGTTAAAATAAAAAGGAAACGAAATAGAACAAGAAAGAAGAGAACACAATATCAGAATCTCACATGCGGAACGATAATATATAATATCTCAAAAGGTCTTTACCAAAAAGAAAACTTTTATATGCATACGTCAATCAGAGGAAACTAACCTATCATCAGCCTGGATAGTTACAACATCGTGTCCTCACAAATGTCGATAGATACAAATCAAGTAATGCAACAGAAATAAAGCATGATAGGAAATCATCTAGCTCCTCTCCAAGAGCACCAATGAACCACAACTAAACCTTGAAACATACTCGAGCTGACCCGAGCATTATAAGAGAATAACACCTGGTTCAGTCTAGTAAACTAGCATGAGAAACTCAAATCATATAGATTTATTATATCTAAATACCCTTCAAAATAAGGGTATCTTGTAAGATCACGTCGCCAATAAATACAGACGGGTTTTTACCTTACGATAACCAAACCATTTCTATTATAAAATCCAGTGATAATATAATAATGTCTATGGTGTGAAATATAAATAATCACATAGCTACTATGTCTGTGAGTGTACACCACAACAATAATGGGTATACAATCACAACCGCTAAGGCGCGTTCGCTAATTATGTAGGATTTCCACGTAGATCTCCTTGGATCAAAGCCGACTATGATCTACTGCACAAGGATCAAAGATATCCTTCCGAAGCAGCATACATCCCTAATGAATGTACCATAGGAAATACATAACTGGCCAAACTTGCCGTGTGCATCGCTCCCGCATGCATATCTGTAAGTGACTCTAGGATGGTGTCGCATGCACCCTTGTGGATTGCTAACCCTATGCTACGCTTCATATCTCTGGTTTTATTCATATCCACTGGTAAGGCTACATCCAACATTCCAACACATGAGTCACGACTCGAACAGATCTTCCACACGAGTTCCAACTCGCACAGATCTGGGAACCACACATGGATTCCCATATCTCAATAGATCTCGGAACCATATATGGATTGCTAAACAGATCTCGGAGTCACACATAGATTCTCATACCTTAACAAGTCTCGGAATAACACATGGATACCCATATCCTGAATAGATCACGAGCAACTACATATGTTCGAACAACTCAAACAGATCTCGAATCTCCATAGGGAATCCAACATTATGATCAATCTTGAACCTCTTCCAAAGCACATAACACGTATATGGTTTGGGAGTGGTTACAGTTTTAAGTCATCTCATATAAGTACACTACCCCACATACCAGTTGCACCAAAACCAATTGATCGATTTTCCGATAATCTCAACTTCGGTTCTGCGGGAAATAAACAGACAATATATAAGATCGGAGATCACCTCCTAACCATTTAAGTAAACGGATTTTCTTATCATTTTCCCTAGAAGAGAAAAACGAGTTTATATGTACAGTATAGCATCACCGAAGATAATTGTACCATATGATTCCCGTGTTTCTTCAAGATATTTCCAAAATATATTTGGTCAAATCAAATAACAATGGGAATAATCGCATACGAGAAACTAAGTCTCGTATATTGTCCATAAGTTAGTAACACACAAAGCACGATCAAAACAAACAAGCACGATCGAAACAAACAATCACGATCAAGTCATATAAACGACTTCTAATCCCTTTTTAATTAATCTTCCTTTATTAATTAAAATCCTCTTTTATTAGTAAAACTCATTTGATTCAATAAACTCTTTATAAATAAAACTCCATTTATTAATTAAACTCCATATTTAATTAAAACATCACTATTCATTTCAACACATTTCGATACTCTCAAAAGTATTCATATACTTATCCCAACCATATAAGTATATTCACAAATCAATTTCAAATGGTTTAAGACAAATGTTACTCAAACACTGTCACTACGAACCCAAAGCCATTTTACTTATGATTATCTTTACAACATTCTTTTCAAAGATTTATTAACGCTCACATGTATAACCAAAACGGGTTAAAGGAAAATGCTATTAACACATTACTATAACAAACCTAAAACCAATTCATACTCGTAATTCTCTTTAAAATTCCATTATTAGAGACCTAAGTATTTTCCAAACTCATTTAACAATATTTTAACAATTTAAAACATTATCCAAGGGTTTAAAAACAAATGTTACTAAAATATCATTTACGACAAACCTACCATTATCTTTGAAATTCCATTTTGAAGATCCAATCACTTTTCAAAAGTATAGTTAAATGGGTTAAAACAAATGTTGCACAAATATTGACGCTATAAACCCAAAATCACTTTTATACTTGCCATTTACTTTGAAACATGTATTTAAAGTTCTAAGTACATCGTTACTTATTAAACAAGGTAATATACCTTTTTAATCAATTTATAAAACTATCCATTGTAACATAAGTGTTATAATCTAAAATCTCCTTTTAAATCACCTTACAAAATATTAAACTTCCTTTTTAAACCTTTAAATATACTAGAATACCTTTAAAAGGATACACACACATATGCTAATTTATTTGTAAAACTAAGATATTTAATAAAATACTATAAACCATTTGTAAAATACTATAATATAAAAGCATTAATTCCTTAAATAAAACCTTTAACAATTTCTAAAATCATGTATATACAAAAAATATACTTTTAAAATACTTAAATTATATTAAAACCTTTTATTTAAAATGCTACTTTAAAATCTGTTTTAGTTTAAAACCATCACTTTAAAAACCATAAATGATTTTCAGAAATATATTTAAACCTTGATGTTTTCCTATAATAAGTATGCTAATAGTACTTATTATAAATATGAAAAAGCCCTAGGATGTCTTCCATAGTTAACTTTAAAATCACCGAACATAGGGATTTCAGAGTGCATCCATCACGACATTTTCGTTTCTAATATTTTCCATTTCCAATTTCCACAAATGTCTAAACCAATACATTTATGCCTGACACACCAATATGTGTGTAGAAAAACCCAATATATATGTACACATATATTTCCACAATATACAACAATTTATCCAATTTAACATATGTCAAATATCAAGGATTTCAAAGCACATTTATAATGACTATATCGTTCCAAACATTTATAACCAACCATCATTTTTCACAAAGCAATATCAAACATGTAAACAAGTAGTCTGGGCCACGATACATGTTATAGATGATCAAAAGAGATATTATACTCAATAATAATGTTCTCACTTGTTTTACAAAACAAGGCGGGGTTCAAAAGTAATAACTTGTGTTGTTTGTTATACAGTATATATTTTCAGTACAACCACAATTATATACACAATAATATTCAATCAACCGGTGAGTAAAACTCACCCAAGTTCCAGCCAATGCTTTTGCGTTTTCGAATAGTCCAAAATCGAAGGCCATTCGATTTTGACTAAAATTCCCAAAAGCTCCAAACTCGATGAAACCAACTCCAATGCTTAGATAATCTCAGTACAAATGCAATGGCGAAAACGATGCCTCAATAGGACCTCGTATGCAAAAGTTACGCATTATAAACGATTTGAATTTAAACTTTAATTAAATTACTCTAATTTGATTACCTTCCTTAGTCCCTCACTCATCCCTTTCTTCCTCCATAAAAACATTCCCGCCCTTGATATGCATAGACCCCCTTATGCATGCATGAATTTCTAGTGACATGGAGCTAGGCTCCATGCTCCGACGAACGGTTTGTGCCAAACAACTCCCCTCCTCGAACCCGATGTGCTCGACCCGACAAACCCAAGCTCCATCGCCTATCCAAAAATACGACTTGACGCCTAACCTACTGCCCATATTATCGCACTTCACATCGGAGTACCATTCATCTCCAAACCATCGCTAAACAACTCCTCACACCTCCACGAAATCATCTATGCCCACGATTTTGTTCACGACCTCCTCCACGTCGTCGTGATCCTGTGCCCTAACCTCGCTGCACCAAGTGCCACTTTCTACCGTTGATGATCAGAGCGCCTGCCGTTGACGCTAAACGGTGCTGATCCTCAAGAGAATTGCAACAACCACCTCTATTTCGTCTAACTCCATCTAAAATGCCAATCAGCCTCTGCCCTACTCCACGACAGGTCAAATCGAGCAACCCCAAACACTGTTGCACCATAATTAAAGCACACCCACTCGAATCTCATGCTAATACGAAGCTGATGAATCAAACAACACTGAAAATCGTTGCCTAAATCTCTTGATTCAATTGGTTGAACCAGATTTAAGGTGGCGGCAAGCAAAAGTTTTTAAAAGAAGAGGAAGAGGGAATTTAGAAATTAGGTTAGAGTTGATGATGTATTTCTAGGCAATTTTTATTATATTATATTCTTTTAATTTCATTGCGTGTTTCAAGCCCGCACGATCACACAGCGCGTCTGATCATCATGAAACTTGACGGCATACAACAATTCATTATTCCAGATCCAATAGTACTAGTTTCGTCAAAATTCAAGACAGTTTCCTGGAATGAACAATTTTAATCACTTAAATTACAAATTAAAATCTACAATAACCATATCTTATTTAAATTAAATTTAAATAAGCTTTTGAAATCATTTCTATTCACATTCAGATTTAAATATTTAAATAATTCCAATATTTAATTATAAACCATTCAAAAATCTGGGTCGTTACATCTATTCAATTAAAATGATTACAAAACAACAACAAAATGGATCAGAAACTTAAGGCATAGATAAATTTGTTATAAAAGGATTGGAAGTAAACTATACAAACAATATGAACAGGTAATTATATGAGGTAAAAGATCTAAATTGTACTAACATATGGATTATATAATTAATTGAGGAATATCACAAAAGGGGATTCGAACATGATGACTATTTAATTAATCGAGGTGTGGTAGAATGAGATCTAAATTATATTACAAGATGAATATATATAAACATTTGGTATGCAGCATGTGAAGGATTCAAACTGAATATGATTAATATATCTGAATAAATAAAATTGAAAATCACCTTGGTATGTAGCGAAAAAGTTGCACTTTGAATGATGAACAAAACTCTTAGATTCAACTGAATCGACATCTAGTTTTTGCAAGAATCAGTAGAGATAACAACCACCATTTATTTTGATTTAAATGGATTTTGTTTGGGATTTTTTCTTCCATGGTTCCATGGTATTTCGGCCACGAGAGGGTGGAGAGAAGAGAGAAAAAAAGTAATTTATCAGAAGGAATTGTAGAATGAATAGAAGAGAATTTGTTTTAAAGAAAACATCGAAACCTTTCAATTCCCTCCTTTAAAACCTTCTTAATTTAATTCCTTATTAAATTATATCAAATCCTCTCCCCTTTCTAAATATTTTTGATGGAAAATATAATGAAAATAAAAGAAAAAAAATTCATTTTATAAATGCTTTTTTAAGGGAGTCGTAAAGAAGAGTAAACGACGAAAATTTATTTCCTTTCTTTAATTGCTCCTTTGGATTTTCAAAAAAACCCCTCCCCTTTATCACACATGGCCATCCATAAAAGAGGCATGTAGCGTCAAATATTTCCCATAACCACTTAGCAGTTAATCTATTTAAATTTAATTTAAATATTCTATTAATATCATATATCGATACGTGAGTGTATAACTTTTGCATACGCACTTTATTAAATACTAAAGATATTCAAACAAATCAAATAAAATTTAATAATTAATATCTAATAATTATTAATTAATTTAATTGATTCACAATGATTATAAATTAATTAAATCATGCGGTTTTTCGGAGTATTCATCATTACAGTTGTGCGACTCAAATGTGTAAATTTAGTAAGCGTTTAATATCAAAAAATTCGAATATTAATGTTCACACATCACCTTAGCTAGTGGTGTGGCATTTTGACTGAATTTATTGCTTACACATCTTTTCGGTAAAATCAAATTTTAGTATTATAAGTGGTACCCGGTAGAAATGATTATTTACACCAATTCTCTTCATCAACACTATATCACTTTAGGACATGTGGAATTAGGTTTTAGTGAAAATTTCAACATCGTCCACATTCGAATTGTCCAAACACAAAGTCCTTGGTTTAATAATAAAAATTATTATTAACTATATTGCTCTGGCTAGAGACTTTGACTTTGATTTAACTATGGGTGGCCGGGATACTAACCCCATATAACCGAGGAGACGAATTCTCTATTAAATAGTGTTCACTTCCAATGCTTCAACTTAGACCCAACATACTCATTCGATAGATGCCATGCCCGATTTAACTATAATCAAAGTGGAGTGTCCACATTGAAGTTCCAAGGTATTCTTAAGTCGAGGGAACTTTGTAATGTCATAACTTTGAGTTTCTCTATTTGACCTTAGTCATATTAACCAACAGAAAACTCACAAGTGATTCATTCTATAGTTAACCAATAACTACCAATACGTAACCCCTTGGAGCCTCCAGTAGCCATGAGTAATACGCTACCCAACATTAGGAGATTGTTACATACTCTAGTGTCAATGGATATACTGATATTCCATCTCGAAACACCTTGACTAGCAATATTTAAAATAATATGTTATTTTAATACTATAAAATTTTCATGAATACAACACTTTGTGATTACTATTACGTAACATATCATTTAAAGATTTTCTATTTAATATACTTTAAATTAATTGCTCAGTTTATAATATTACAATATAAAAAGTATATAATTGAAAGAAAACACCTTAAGGTTGTTTATTGAGTTAGATATATATAACAAATTACATAATTGCCTCTAGGGCTTACCACTAAATCTATTACTTCGCACCATGAAGCTAATCGAACAATTCATCTATACGTGAAAGTGGATGGTTTTTCTTTCTCGTCACTTCATTTAGCTCACGATAATCAACACAAAGTTTTGAAGAGTCATCCACCTTCGTGGCGAATACCACAGGTGCTCCCGACTAATAAATAATCCTACGGATGAACCCTTTCCTCAATAGGTCATTCATTTTCACCTCTAGTTCTCGTTGCTATTAGGTGTTATCATCTTGACAAGCAATACAATAGGTTTGACATCCTTCACCAAATTGATACGGAACTCAATCTCTTATGTGGTGATAATCCTATAACCACCTTAAATATAACAGGATGCAACCTAGAAATTAGTCTCGACGTCAGCTCATTATGATAGATCATGAGCGAATACACAAAGCTAACCATCATTGCATCCTCGGGCATGAAGGTCAACTCTAGCCTACGCTCATTATATGTCCGTATAGTAACTAATAAACTCTCACAATTGACCGCAACTTCATACCTTTGAAGCCAATCCATCATAAGATAATACTAAACCCAAAAAAACCAAGAACATATAAACCATAAGCAAACACACATCCACCATATGACAACGCAATGTCATGAAAAACCATAGACCAATTGACCAAACTACCTATAGGATTCGTCACTACCAAACATCTATCTACTAGGTCAAGTCTCAATCCTAGTTTATCTACCAGGTCCCTAGATATAAATAAATGTTATGCCCCAAAATCAAACAAAACATGAACATGTAAATTTAAAACAAAATTTTTACCTTAAATCGTGAACCCTTTCCGCTTCTCCTTCGTCGATGGAGCATTCGATAGAGTAGGAACAACATTTAAAGCATAATCCTTCACAACCTGCTTATCTCTAGGTGACTTTGGAAATCCTTCTTTATATGCTTATTCTTGTCACAGCTGAAGCATCTTCTTTCTCCACTCTTCTGGTTCTTGCAATTCTTCTCGAGATAGCCTCTTTCATTGCAGTTGAAGCGAACGGCTCCCACTTGCCTTTATTATGTCCATCTTTACCTTGGAACTTGTTCTTGCCTTTATTATTCCACTTCCTCTTGGCACACCCACCCACGATTTAGTCTCTTCTTTCAAAACCACAACAATCTTCGGCTTTGGATATAGGCTCTTGTGTCTTAAAGCCTTCTCAACTATCTCCTTGAAGCTCTCATTGATGTGGCTCACCAACCTCTCACCAAGACAATAATTCAAGTCGATGATGAACTTCTAATTCTTCTTTAAAGGAATGTCGATAAATGACATCCCATATTTCGACGATATGTCAAACTCAGAAATATAATCAGACATATTGCCTTGTTTCAAATCAGCAAACTTCCAAAATAGAACTAACTTCTGAGCAGTTGTGATAAACTTCTCTTTGAAACGGGCTTTAAAATGATCCCAAGTGAACTGGTCTTCAGGAGTAGCAGCTTTAATGGTGTTCCATTAGACAATAGCCCTTCTTTGAAGTTGCCTAGAAGCCAATTTCCTCTTTTGAGCATCCTCTGGCTCCAAGTCATCAAATATACGTTCGCACATATCTAGTTAGTCTTGTACTTCCATTGTAGACTCTGTTCCTATAAATGGCTTGCCTCAAAGTCTAGAAAATATTTATTGAGCTTAGCATAATCAACTCAATGTGCTTGCACTGGAGCACCATCACCCACTTGATCGGGAGCTCCTCCTTAGGCATTATGCATCATGTTCATCATCATGGTAGCAACATCGTCTACATATCGGGGTTTGTAGCTACCCTAGTACCCGATCCAGTCTCTACTCCATATATGGAGTTCCTAGTTATGTCCTTGTATGCATGTTCATCCTTATAAGCTGTAATAAGAATGATCGGTCTCTCATAAAGGAAAATTGCATAAGTGGTACTTGTGTATGCAATGCAACTGACTATTTATACACACTATATATTTTGAAAACAAAAATATGCAACAAGTACGCTCGCTCATATACCACTTAACCATTCTATGATGATAGCTCCTACCTTATCTCTAATGGATCCTAGTATCAACTTAGGTGAAAGCTCAATCTAAGCTCCGATACCATGTGTGACAACCTCCCTCCATCTCTGTTAACCAATATACACACTTGATACCATATAGTGCGTTGTAATGATACATGACCAATGGAGAGAAGCAGTCAAGGTTAAAGTACAATACACCACATGAAGAAGCTGTAGAACATCTCACATCGCATAGATAAAATATAATAACAGTATATATGTAAAACAGGCGAGACAGTAGCATAATCAAATGAATCAAAATAGAAACCATATTAGAGTGCAATAGGTTCATCAGATTATACAAAATAGAATGATAATAAAGTTTGTACACCTGAATTAAAATAACTCTAAATAATTGTCACTAAATAATAGATAAGTGCTGGTGTAGCTCCATAGCACCACAGATCGGAATATAGGCGATAGCGACTCCAAATATCGATATTTAAGAAAGTGTCAGCATCTTGCTCATCCTCCTATAGCTCCATGTGCTATCTTATACCCTTCTCTCAATCTACTCATTTAAGAGTACATAAGATGATAAGAAGCAATGCAAATAATCTTGGGTCAGACAAAAGTCTAGTATGAGCAGTCTATAATCTTAAAATTGATATAAATAGTAAAAACCATAAAAAGGATCACATGGTATGGAGAATCATACCTGACCTATCCCGGCATCCAACAAGTTAACACATAAACATAATACATGCTAATCTGACATCTCGTGGGTGTGCTACACTAAGTACAATATAGGGAGTCAGGATACTTAATAAACTAGTACTTATTGTTAGTACATAAGGTATTGGTTTTGATGATAACAACTATATGAAATTTTATGAAATATAGATACTAATGTTTTATCAAGATATATATAATATATAGTGCATGATATTAGACAGGTGTTGATTAAGAAGACTGTACAGTATCAAGATTCTAATATCAAGAGTAGATTCAAGATGCTGATATAAAGTTTCAAGAATCCAAGAATGAAGACTCATGAGTATAGAAAAGTTCAAGATTTCAAGATATTCCAAATAAGTTATAGAGCCGTAGAATTTATGTTAAAACCTTGATAGCACTTTCTTGATCTCTCTTATCTTCTATAATTTTGTTTTAAATTGGTTTTCAAATTTAATCTTTCCAAAATATTTCCAAAATTATTTTCAAGTCTCCTATACGTATAAAGATATTATTTTAGTGTTTTTAAGTTTATATATATTGAATTATTTTTTATACTTTAATAATTTATAATTATATTGATTTTATATATATTATTTACATTATATTAAGTATTCTTATTAAATGTTTCAAAATTATTTTATAAAGTTTTATAAAGTTTTAATATGCTTAAAATATGTATAAACTATGTTTAAATGTTTGTACAAAGTATCAAAATATTTTTACAAACTTAATATTTTCAAAAAAAAAAATTTATTAAGTAATTTTTCAAAATACAAATGGATGTGTCGATATATCCTCTGCAAGTATGTCGGCATATAAGCTGTAATTTTTGGAATTCAAATTTGAATGGAAGTGTATATTCATCGTATCTCTTCGTGAATGGACATAACCGTTGTTTCCATATATACACCAGTCTTCCAAAAGAATTTTCAATAACTACTTTCTTATTTTTTCTCTCCTCTTTTCACTCTCTTGATTTCTAAAGCAATTTCTATCAAAAATCTATCGAAATTCAACCAGAATCAAATTCAATCATTACTAGTTTGATTCTCTTTCGTATACTCTGATTTCTCTCATCTCTCTCAAGATTAAGTGCTATTCAAGAGTTACTGGATCAATTGTAATCAAGATCGAAGATCAAAGTCTGTAAACTATATCAAATCATACTCTTATACTCTGTGGTGTGCTTGGTATCCCTAAAATCCAAGTTGGTATGATCGTATCCTGATTAAATCAATTGGGTGTGCTTAGTAGCCCGTAAATCTAGTGGGTGTGCTTGTGGCCCAAAAATCAAGCAGCTCTACCCAAAGGTTGTGATTTTGGAGGGTGTGTCTCGTAGTCTTAAAATCGAGATTGTATTTGCATTTACTAGTTGAAAAAAATCCATACAAGCAATTGTGAGGGACTGGATGTAGGGTAAATCTGAATTAGTATAAAATCCTGGTATGTTCTTTCCTTTTTACTTTTACAACATTTATTTTTATCTGTACTTTGATTCTATGATTGTTTCTGTGATTGCTAATTCCATCATTACAAATAGAATCTTAAAGAATTTGAATAATATTCATATAATCAATTAAACACCATACAGCCCCTTCTCTAGTGTTAATTTAGCCTTAAGATCCTTATTTCGTTGAATCACATTTGGTATCAAAGCAAGGTTTTCAAAGTATTCATCATCTGATTTTGAAAAGTTTAAATGGCTACCAACACTGGAAATAGTACTATTAGTAACACTGTTAATACAGTTGTTAGTAACTCATTTGTCGAAGAACAATCCACTACTAGACCTCCATTTTTTAATGGCAGTAATTACACATATTGGTTATGTAGAATGAAAATTTATTTACAATCATTTGGTTTAGACACTTGGAATATCACACAAACTAAGTACACTAAATCCGAGACAAATTTTGCTCCGTGGACTGCTGACCAAAAAGCAGTTGCACAAAGTAACTCTAAGGCTACAAATATTTATTTTATTCACTAGATAGAAATAAATTTAATAGAGTATATATATGTAAGTTTGCATTTGAAATTTGGAGAACTTTGCAAGTTACACATGAAGGAACAAGTAAGGTCAAACAGACCAAAATTTTCATATTAACAAACCAGTTTCAATTATTCAAAATGAGTCCATATCTGATATGTATAGTAGATTCCAAGATATAGTACACTCACTTATTACACTTGGTAAAAACTTTTATGAAGAGGATCAAATTAGAAAAATCCTCAATTCAGTTACTCCTGAATGAGATCAAAAGACTCTTGCAATCGAAGTGGCTAATGACATTAGCACTTTAAAAATTGAAGAGTTAATTGGAAATTTAATGACTTTTGAAGCACATATGCATGGCAGGAGAGAAAGCAAAGCAATAGAGAAGAAATCTCTTTTAATGCAATGGCAGATAATCTAGATTCAAACAGCGATGAAGATGAAGAAATTGCTTTCATGACAAGGAATTTCTAAAATATAGGAAGATGAACAATTTCAAAATAAATGACAACAAAAATCCAGGAAGCAGAAGTGGAAACGAAAATGGCATTAAATGTTATAACTGCGATGACCCTGGTCATTTAAAATAAGACTGTCCACATTCCGATAAACTGAAAACTACACCAAACACTAATTCATCCAGAAAACAGAGAAGAGCCTATACTGCAACACTAGATGACTTAGATGCATCCTCAAGTGATAATGAATCAGATATAGAAATTGCTAACATGTGCTTCATAGCAATATATAATTCAGAACAAAATGGTGAAATGGATCAGAAAAAGGTACGCATTTAATATATCAAAAGTTTTTTTTTAATTTCTTGAATGAAATTTTCTTTTCTTTTGGTTGCTTTACTGGTTATTAGGAATATCCTTTAGATTAATAATAATATTGGTTGAATATTGTATGATTATATTTTAAATATATATATTTTAAATAATAAAATAATAATATAAAATATATTTAAAATTATTTTAAAATTATTCTAAAAGTAGAATAACTATAAATAACTCTATATAATAAAATAGGAAATAATTAAAAAAAAATCATTTTTAAAAAATTCAACCTATATGTCGACATACCCCACAAGCATATGTTGACATATGCAGACAGAATTTGAATTTCAAATTCAAAATTTGATTTTTCCTCCACCTCTTCACCAACTCCTATGTTCTGAAAAGTTTCCATTTGACCAGAGAACATGTTCTTTGATTCTCTATTTACTTACTCTATCTCCATCCATTAATTTCACACTTTTATTTTCAAATTCAAAAATCATAAACTCTCTTATCTCTTCAAACTATTCTTCGATGGCATCCTCAGGCAATACTAAGGCAACCATAAGGCTTTCTAAGAAATTAAAAGAATATCTTTTCAATGATCAAGAAGCCATTCAAGCCTATATAGAGTATTTATCTTTTGGAAAAGTCTTCCCCAGATGATTTGCTATTTTTGAAGATTTTCCAACTTATGATCTTTTCAATCTTTGTTTGCAAAATGAAATTCTTGGTATAATCGATGCTTCTCAAAATGATTTTGTTTGTTCTCCAAAGTTAGTAAAGATGTTTTAACCAAATTTAAAAGGAAATTTTTATGATGGTAGAGAAGGAAAAGTTTGGAGTAGTGTCAAATGGACAAAGATTGTTTTAAATTGTGAACTTTAGGGTCACATTTTTGGATGCAAATCTAATGGAATGGGCCTTTCATCTTTTCAAATTGATTTTCAAAATCGTGAAGTAATTCATGATATTTTCGAAAGTGATGATAATTTTGAATTCAAAAATAAAAACTTACGTCCAAAAGCAAGAATTTTATGCCTTCTTTTGCAACAAAGTATCACGCCTACAACGGGTAATTACAATAACCCGACTCGTAAAGTTTTCAAAGCTCTTTTCGCAATTTATGGTTAATACAACATAAATTGGTCTCAAGTCATTTTGGATGAACTTTTTCCTAAGAATCTTTCTAAACATGAAAACACACTATTTCATGGTGTGTGTCTTACTTGTCTCTTCAATTAGTTTGGTGTTGGTCTTAAAGGAGAGGAAATAATTCCTCAAAAAATATTTGACAAGGCCAACATTTCACTTATGCATATTTCACCCTTTTTCGAGCCTTATGAAATGCTTGCGGAAAAGGAAAAAAGGTTGTCTTGGGAAGAAGTGCATGAAATAAGAGAGGAGGAGGAAGAGGAAGGAGATGAAATGGAAGTCGAGGAAGAAGAACAAGAAGAGGGGGCGGATACTTCTTTGGAAAGTATCGACATGCCACCAAATCCATCCAACAAAAATATTCTCAAAATAAAGAGAAGATCGTCCATAACCAAAGGAAGCTTAAGAAATCATTTTCAAAGAAATTTACTTCAGTTTCCAACAAAATGGATATATTCTTTGGAAAGATCGTCCGCAAGCTTGGTGGTTCTTCATGATCATTATCTGTATCTTTCTAGTTGTTTAAACTATCTTGTATTTGGATTTTCTAGTTTTAGTTTATGTCGAATCTTATGTATCTTTTCATTTCTTTGTGTTTTATGTAATCTCTATCGAAGTATTAATGAAAATTTATTTCCTTACTATTATACGTTGTTTATCATCTCTGAAAAAAATAAAAGTATAATAGTGTAAGCTAAATACATTAAAATATCAAAACAAAGTTGTTTTGAAAATTTCTGCATATATGTTGACATACCCTAGGTATGTATGTCGACGTACAACGGTAACTTTTCAAAAAAATTTAATTTTAAAAATTGAATAGACAGCAAATGTCTATTCATTTCCAATGAATTTCTATCCCTTTAAATATCTGTTAAGACTAGAGAATCGTTCTTTTTTACTATCTTTCTTCTTCCTTTGCATTTCTAAACTCTAAAACCAAAACAATGGCTTCTCCTATCCAAAAACTAACCGAAAACCTCGAATAAACTCTTGAATCATTCAAGAACATTCTGACTTTCATCCTAAGAAACCAGAGGCACTTAGAATTAAGTCAAATACAGATAATCAAGGAGCAAGAAAGGCATTTCAATGCAATTCGGTAGATGATTTCTACCTTGAGTAAAGAAGAATCAACAACCAATCTAGAGTACCATCAAAAAAGATGATGAAGATTGGTATGCTATCAAAGCAGATCCAATCTTTGTCGCTGATGGATGGGCTGAAGTTCCTTGAAATATCTAGCTTAAATAGGTTTGATTGTATATAAATAATAATGCTTAGTTTGGTTTGGATTTGATTGGTTTTGATTTGTGTGGATTTGTTTGAATGCCGTGTAACATAAACTTTGTTTGATTGGATGAATATTTGGATTGATTATTTCGTTTTACATATCACTTATTGTTTGTATATAATCTTTCTCACAATCATTATATATAATTCTTATACAGATTGATTAGTACTTTATTTAGAAGTTAGAGTTAGGATTATAGTAAAAGTTAGTATTAGAGTTATAATTTTAGTTAATTATTTTTTTTGATGACAAAAGGGGAGAAATATATAAAATCTAGGCATAGATTAAGGGGGAGTTTTGTAACTCGGGGGGAGTTATAATATATTTTATATACAGAGTTGTCATTATCAAAAAGGGGGAGATTGTTAGTACCATAGGTATTGGTTTTGACGATAACAACTATAAGACGTTATATAAAATATAAGTACTAATGTTTTATCAAGATATATATAGTATATAGTGTAGGATATTAGACATGTATTGATTAAGAAGACTGTACAGTATCAAGATGCTGATATCAAGAGTAGATTCAAGATGTTGATATCAAGTTTCAAGAGTTCAAGAATGAAGACTCATGCGTATTGAAGAGTTCAAGATTTCTAGATATTGAGATAAGTTATAGAGTCATAGAATTTATGTTAAAACCATAATAGCACTTTCCCGATCTCTCTTTCCTTCTCTAATTTTTTTAAACTGTTTTTCAAATATAATCTTTTCAAAATATTTCCAAAATGATTTTTAAATCTCTTATACTTATAAAGATATTATTTTAGTGTTTCTAAGTTTATATACATTGAATTATTGTTTATACTTTAATAATTTATGACTGTATTGATTTTATATAAATTATTTACATTATAATAAATATTTTTATTAAATCTTTCAAAATTATTTTATAAAGTTTTATTAATTTTTAATATGATTAAAATATGTATAAACTATGTTTAAATGTTTTCACAAAGTTCCAAAATATTTTACAAAACTTAATATTTTTAGAAACAATTTTTATTAAGTAATTTTTCAAAATACAAAGGGATATGTCGACATATCCTCTGCAAGTATGTCGACATACTAGCCGTATTTTTCAAAATTTAAATTTGATTGGAAGTATCTTTTCATCGTATCTCTTCGCGAATGGACATGACCATTGTTTCCTTATATATACTAGTCTTCCAAACGATTTTTCAATAATTACTTTCTTATTTTTCTCTTCTCTTTTCACTCTTTTGATTTCTAAAGAAATTTATATAAAAACTCTGTTGAAATTCAATCAGAACCAAATTCAATCATTACTAGTTTGATTCTGTTTCATATAATCTCTCTGATTTCTCTCATCTCTCTCAAGATCAAGTGCTATTCAAGAGTTATAGGATCAATTGTAATCAAGATCGAAGATTTGAGTCTGTAAACTCTATTAAATCATACTCTTATACTCTGTGGTGTGCTTGGTATCCCTAAAATCCAAGTAGGTGTGATTGTAGCCTGATTAAATCAATTGGGTGTTCTTAGTAGCCCATAAATCTATTGGGTGTGCTTGTGGCCCGGAAAGCAAGCGGCTCTACCCAGAGGCCGAGATTCTGGAGGGTGTGTCTTGTAGCCTTGAAATCGAAATTGTATTTTCATTTACTAGTTGAAAAGAAATCCATATAAGGAGTTGTGTGGGGCTGGATGTAGGGTAACTCCGTACCGGTATAAAGTCCCGGTGTTTTCTTTCCTTTTTACTTTTACTTCATTTACTTTTATCTATACTTTGATTCTGTGATTATTTCTATGATTGTTAATTCCATCATTCCAAGTAAAATATTAAAGAATTTGAATAATATTCATATAATCCATTAAACACTATTCACCCCACTCCCCCTCTAGTGTTAATTTTGCCTTAAGATCCATATTCCGTTGAGTCACACCTATACCATATGACATCCACAATAATCATCAACTAAACCTCACATCACTCACTCAGATGTCATTGATACATGATACCTAGTTGGATATATATATATATATATATATATATATATATCTCTGTGTGTGTGTATGTGAGTGTGTGTATTCTAGTTTATTTTTAGCTAGCTTTAAAAAAAATAACAAAAGCATTTATTTATCAAACCAAAAATCATTTATATACTTATAAAACAAAAAATATATTTTTTAATATATTTTTATTTTTAAAAAATATTTATCTCTTACTTTTTGAAATTTTATTTTATTTTACATCTGCACGTATGTTTATGTATAGGCGTACGCTCACACACACACGTGCACATACACGCACATGCACACGCTCACACACACACACATACACACACATATATATGTATGTATGTATTCGCATGAATATATATAATAAACAAATTATAAAGGTATTCAGATTTTCCTTTTGGCTTACTAAAAAAAACTATTTTTTATTTTTATTTGCTAAGCCAAAATGTTTAAAATAAAATTATATTTTGAATTATTCAACTTAAATCTATTTCAGCCAAAATTATTTATTAAAAAAAACTTCATTTATGTTGGCGGTTGCAAAATATTAAAAATACCTTTTATTTTGAATAAGTCAAAATATTTAAATCTAAATTTTGGACTAATTACATATATAGCTAAAAATGAAAAATGATATATATATATATATATATATATATATTTGTGTGTGCGTGTGCGCGCGCATATATATTTATATTAATTTATTTAATAATTTTAATATAGTAAAATAAATTATTCTATAATTAATATATATTTCAAATTATATAACTATACTTATATATTTATTGTTAAATATATTAGTATTTAATAAAAAATTAATGGCGATTCAAAAAAATTATTAGGTGCTTCATGTGCAGTAGGAAAAATTATATCAAATAAACACACACACACATACACATAGATATATTACACTTATAGATCTTATTGACCGTAGGATAAAACAGTCAATTTTCCTCTTGAACCCACAGTATAGCTTACATGTATATATCGTAGTGCTGTTCATATTGTGAATTTGAATATCATAACATATTAAATATAAACTAAAATAAATCAATGAAATATATTTTAAATTAAATTATTAATAAAATTAAATGAATATTTTAATCAAACAGATTAAATTAGAATATCATAGAACACTTTTGTTAATTAATTACTAAATTTGATTCTGTATAAACAAAATATTATTTATATAAACACAAAATAAAGAACTTGTGCAATTTAATAAAAGCATATTTTTTTAAATTCACCCTTTTATGCCCGTAGCCAATGCTCCTGGTCCAACAAAATCAATCTCTTTTTATATTATTTTGTGTACAAGCATTGTAACAACCCTCTTCAAAACATGCCTAATTTTCGATCCAATAAAAAAACCCATTGAACCTTAGGTACATTCGAAAGCTGGTTGTTGGTTGGTAAAACTGACATAATGAGCAATATACAGAGCTATCTATATATGCTTTCAGAATCTCACAATGGAAGGGATAAAATATGATAACAAAAATAAGTACCCATACCATAAAAACTTCTCAAAAACATATCATCCCAAATTATCCATAATACAATATCTTAAAATAAAACATCAATAGGTCGGAAATTTGGGTACATCTGAGTACATTAAACACATAGATAAATAACTAAACTGCCATAAACCTTCACCACCGCCATCATCTTCTTCATCAACATCATTTCTTCCTAACCTGTGGGTTGTAATGAGGAGGGAGTCAGAACAACAATGTCTGGTGAATGAAGATCTCAAGTCTTCCCTTAATAGTATTTTGGTAGTATCATATAGATAAGTAATATGTCTTATGCATCCTATACTTTATCCTAATAAGTATACCTCCACTATAAGCTAAAGGTTTTTCCAGTCCAGCTTCATAATGTACCATTAACTATAGGCCAAGGGCCCTTTCCAATCTAATTTTATAACTCTAACATGGGTGCAATGCAACTACCAAGTCTAACGACCCATCTCTGTCAATTATGTCCTAACGATGCAAGAGAAACTACCTAAGCCACTTAATATCTCTTTAATGGGAATTAGGTAGACTCTGACCATTTAGTACCTATACTGTAACATCCTATAATTTGGCATTAGTTATTTAATTAGTTAGTTAGTTAATTAATTAGGCTCCAAAAGTATAATTTGTGCAAACGATGGAATTTAACCACGAAACTTGCACTTTTGCATTTGTGGCAAAATTCTAGGCAACTTTTATATTTGGGGTTTTGCGATTAGAGTCCAAACAAAGAACTTATGGACGAAAAACGAATTGGGAATGAAAATAACTCGTTCATGAAATTGATGTTTTTAATTAAATAAATGTGGTCCATAGGTTGACCCGCTTAGTTTAGTGGTTAACCTGGGGAGGTCGAATTTCAATAGGGGGGTGGTCGACTGCTTTTAAGGCGGCGGCTAGGGTTTTCCCTGGCCCAATGTACTAGATCTATTATATTTTGATCAAACGGTTTTGGTTGATTCTAGCGCCTATAAATACAGGGCTAACCCTTCCTTCTCTTTTCGTATTTTTCTGAATAGAGCAATGACGCTCTACCATTTCTTCTTCTCCACTTTCTTTCTAAATCATAAAAATAAGATATTTATATCTATATTCATGCAAATTGGAGAAAAATAGAAATCTAATAATGAAGAAGAGAAGAGAATCAACTATAGGCATACTTGAGGTAATTTATATATATTTGTTTGTTTGAAACTATTTTCTCTTCCAATCCTAAATCACTTCTCAGATCTGTCATTCTAATATATGTATATACCCTTTTTATACATATTTCTTAGATTAAAAATTATTTAGAGATGAACCAAAGGTTCTACTTTAGATCTGAAGATTTGGATCGCTTTTAAAAGACGAGTGGGAAACTGTACATATTGTTTATGATTTTAAATTTATTCCGCTGGAATACGTTGATTTTTATACCAAAATCAATTTTATTTGTGAACTGTAGGCTTAAATTAGTGTAGAAAACTATTGCCTACATATTATTGTTTTAGATATAATTTGAAATATGTTTACAACTAGATCTGGAAATAAGTCCCAAAGATTTTAGAATTTGAATGTTGTATATTTTTATTCTAGATATGTACTTGGATGGAAAATAGGATTTTTGGATTATTGCCCAATTTGTATTGTGTTGTAGATTTTCCATAGTTTAATTTGTGGGACATCCCTTCGATTTTTATAAATTTGTTTACTTTTTCCACTTTTTATTCAAAAGGGCGATGTTTGATTTAACAAGGATTAAGAAATTAGTCATTCCTTTTAATTTCAAACGGAGTCAATCTTTCCTTTTTGTGTTAAACCAATTTATGGAAATCAGAGCGGAAAATCTTCCTAAAGAATTTAATTCCAACAAATTAAATATGGAAAGCATATTCTAGTTACATATTTATAACTAGAATATATTTGGTTACGAATAGGTAGTTTTATTAAGCAGTTTATATGTATTTATTGCATTAATAAAGAAGAACAACATTTATTCATGTGTTATTTAGCATAACGTTCATTAGTTATTATTATATTTAGGGAAGCAAATAGTTAGAATTAGAAAAGTTAGTAGTTCATATTAACGGGAAATAAATAAGGAATTCTTATGGGCAATTAATGAGAAATAATGGGCAATATTATATTAAGGGTTGCAATTAATAGAGACAAATGGATTAATGGGACAGATAAAAATGGAATAGATATAAAAAGGTTGCTAATTTAAAATTAGTAACATACATAAATGTCTTAGGAAATGTCCATTAAGATTTTTGGACAAATTGAAATTTATGAGAATTAAAGGGGATTTATGTGTAGATAAGTATTTAAGGTAAATATTATTGCCTTAAATAAAGAAGGGAATCAATAAGCTAAGTCCAATGTCAACCTAAGATAGTATAAGTAAAGACTTATGTTGGTTAATTGGACTTGGTAGATTAGTGATGCGAGGTCAGTAGAGTCACTCGATGGAAGACTGCTCTTCACTTTGAAGCTACCAACAGTTGGGTGCACTTACTACTGATGTGAGATATTACTAATCCTAGGACCTATGACGACGTGAGAGATTGGACTTTCTTTCTTAATTGGAAAGTATTAAATGTTTCAAATTTGGAATTAGGAGTGGTGAGGGATGACTTTAAAAAGCTTTACTTCAGTGTTGAGGTATTAAGTGGCTATCTTAGGGCCCGCCTCCCTACTGAAAGAAGTAATCTAATGGGATTCAATATTTATAAGAGTGATATTGGATATCTCAGGAGAGATCCGCTACAGGTTTGAGGTATTAAGCGGCTGTAAAGTCCGCCTATTTCCTATAAAAGAAGTATTAAGTAGCCCAATGGGATTTCCAAGCAATGTCAGCTAGATAATACAAGTGAGGAGTCCACCTTGGGTTTAGGTATTAGATGGCAAAGGCCTACCTATAAATAGGTGTTAATGGTTAAGGGCCTGCCTAATTCTTATTAATGAGGTATTAAGTGGCTTGAGTACGGTCTCTCACATTGTTAAGATTTTAATAACAATCGATGCACTAGTGGTTTGGCTATTATAAATTATAAGGCCATATATAGTTGTCAAAGGTCTCTGTAGTTAGGTCCAATAAACCAATAATGACGACGCTAGAAGTCCACCTTGAGATTAGGTCTTAATTAATGGAGTCTACCTCGATTGAGTCTTAAATGCCAAAGTCTACCTATTTCCTTTTAAAAGTATTATGTGGGATAGTAGAAGCCCGCTTCATATTTAGATGTATTAAGTGACAAATGGGTATGGAAGTATTGGATGGTTGATAAGGCTTTGTCAGTATTTTGTACCTTGGGAATGGGTAGGTAAGTAATTGTGTGTGCAATGCAAGGTTATATTATAATTGCTAACCTTAATAGACATAACATTTAAATGGAAACCAATCATATAAATTTATGATATGGATAATTTATAGATTTTCCAATCACCAGAATGTTGTTCTAACCCCCTCCTCATTACAACCCACATGATAGATTTAGAGGAACATGTCATTGGAGCTGGATGTGTTTAGTTGTTGGAGAAGTCTTCTTTTCTCTTGTGCTCGATGTTGATGTGACAATCTGCTATCCAAGAAATACCATTTATTCCAAGGTAGTAGTCATAATTAGTATTCTCATCCTGTTATTGTTTCCTCTGAGAGTTTAGATTTCTATCAATCTCTGATAATGCTTATGCTTATTTGCAGGTACAAAATCCAACGATCTGTGTTTTAATGGACTGGGGTTTCGATTTTTGTCGAAATTTAGGCCCGTTAAGGTACGATTTGTTACATTTGGTATTAGAGCCTAGGTTAGTAGATCAAAGGAATTAGGATAAATTAAGAGAATGCATTCGTACCTTCCTATCTAGTATTATCATATTTCTGCGTTAGATTCTAAGAATTCTGACTATAGAAGTAGTTGTAGTTCCACTCTGAAGAAATGGGCAAAGCAGCTATGGGTTGGAAATATCTTAAAGTTAAGATTTTTATGCCAACTCTGAAGTACCCCAAGGAGTGCTGGCAATGCGTAAGGCGTCGTTTATGAAGAGCTTGAGTACAACATATGGAAGAATCCCGAAGACTGGAGGTGTTTGACTTAACGGTTGAGATTCTAGCTACCTTGTGATTTTGGATTTTGATGATGAGTTCCAGTCGGAGACACACATTTATTTCAGATGGACAGGAAATTAGAGTCTGTACGTCGCAATTGTTCAAAGGTAAGTTTTTGCTAGGGTGCATTCATTGATTATCTCTTTGATAGCAAACCGGATTTTTATTTGAATAATTAATTTCAATTCCTTAATTTAAAACCTATGAGAGAATTTTTATAAAGTATGTTTTGGAAATGCCTTTAATTTTGAAAAAAAGGGTTTTAAAGGATTTCTTTTCGCAAGGATTTATTTTAGAAATTTTGTTTTGGGACAGTTTTGGAATTTTAAATTTTAAACAAATACTTGTACTACTATGTTGGTCGTGTTAAGAAAATTTTAGTTTATAAAAGATTAATTTTTGAAATCCTTAAATATCAATATGTATATATATCGGTAGAGGCTTGATTTTGATTTTTGGCAAGGAAACAGTTTTCCAATTTGGAGAATTTGTGTTTTAAAAAAAGGGTTTGGAAACCCTAAAATATATATAAGTTTGATTTTTAAAGGAAGTTTTGGTATGAAATAGTTTCTATTATTTAGAAACAAGTATAAATGAGCATATATTTAGCTCAGTGATTTTTTGGTTTCTAAAATCGAGGTTTCTAAAATCTTCTCTCTTTAGGGCAGAAAAAATAGGAATGGCATTTAGTTTTATCGAGGTATATAGTTTGAAGTGTTATTGTATCACCAACTATTGGAAGAAATATTTCTGTGCGAAGTAGGCAGGAAATAGCAGTTGGAATATTTTTGGTTTTTGGAATCATTGTTGGTCGCAGTGGTTTTGTTGGGACTACCGTGAATTGCTGGAGCATGGTTCAGGACTAGGCGGTAGGCTTTGACACCGCCATGATGAGGATAGGAATTTTTCAAATTGTGTCAAATCAAAGGAGATGACGTGAAACAGTTATTATTATTTAATCCGACCCTAATTCGGTCTAGGTTCAATTAACGCCCAAAGCCCTTCTAGCGGTTGACTACCTAGTGGTAAACTTAGAGTGGTCTACCAGTTAATAAGTCTGGCACAACTTGAACCTGGAACGAGACTATAAAAGTCGCGTCTGAATTCCCCTAGTTGCCTTCTTTCGTTCCTCCTTCTTTAACAAGCCGAACCCAATCTCCATCCTCCTCCACCTCCAAGTATCAGCCTCTCTCTTCCGTTTCTCGTCTAGGCGACATCGTTTTTCCCTAGGAGCAGCAGCCTTGCCTCCCCCTCGTGATGGTTTTGCACGTTAGATCTCACCCCACCACCACTCCAGATCTAAACCCTATTTCCTTCCTCCAACCACTTCTTAACGCAAGAAACCTTTCTGCAATTTCGGTTTTTCCTTGGACCATTATGATCTCAACACTCAAGAAGCCGCTTGCTAAACCCGAAAAAGCAGAAGATTTCACCGCTTTTGGGCTGGAAGAGCTGTTCGTCACCGTAGGACTTGCATCAATCCTCTGCTTCAAGACCTTTGAGCGGGAATGTTACATGTGCATCATCTTCCTTTTCGATGCCTTGTTGGCACAGAATTTCGATGGAGGCAATAGTTTGATTCATTCGTAGGAGATGGGTGTCTTGATTAAGCTGACTAATGATGATCTCGCTGAGATTTTGGAGGCTTTCGCTAAGGACACGGACTTGGATGATTTTGGAGTGACCGTCTCAAAGATTTTGCTGCAGATCTTTTCCCAAGATGTCGGTGTTTGGAAGACAGATAATCTACGTCTGACTACCGTCAGGTTGTGCCCATCATTCAGTATCATATCATCCCTAAGATAGGTAGTTACGACCAGATTTATCCCATGGGGCAGAAGATCCCCTATGCTAGTATTGGCGGCATCGCCATCAAATGGACCCACACCATTATGATGTAATTTGTTGATCAAGGATTAGCCTCCATAGAGTCTTTTTTTGTATTTTCACCTATCCACTCTCGTCTTTAATATTAGCGGCACAAGATTGGGTGTATAGCCACCATTCTACTACCATTCAAGGGTCGCAGCAATGGTCGAGCTCCAGCCGCGGAGCAAGGCATCTTGTAGTCTGTAGGCATTATTTTATTATTTATGGTATTGTTGTGTTTACCCTTCCAACATTTGTTCTTTTATTTTAGGTTGTTTGAGTTGTAACTATTAGTAGTCTCTTGTAAAAGGCACGTACGATATTATAAGTTTCTATTCATTTACCGTGTTATTATTTTTGGACATGCAAACCGCTCTTATATATGCATAGTGAAGAAGCAGTATAATATGGAAATCTCATAAAAGACACTTAACTAACAGTAAATACAATATAAGACTGAAATTTATAATAGTTGAAATTTTTTAGCGAAGGATATGATTAAGTTTTTTTGGTACCATAGGTCATTGCTCATGTTCCTTAAAAGCTAAATTTTTTGGGTAATTGGGCATGATGACATTTGTAAATAAAATATCAAGTTTTATGGGTAAAGGTTAGTTGTAGAATTTTAGAATTTGGTTTATACGTTTAGCGCAAAACCGACTTCCGACTACGCTGAAATTATGGTTTAATTTATCAAAATTTTTGTTAACAAAATATTTTGAAAAGCTTCTCTTTTGAAAAAAAAAATTAGGTTTTAGTTATTTTTTGCTCTTAAATTATTTTTAGAATTTTTATCCAAAAATTTGATTTCAAGGGAAAATGTGCGTCAACTATTTTGGGATTTTATTTTTCAAATGACGTACAAATTTGAAAAGTGAGAAAAATTATTGTGAAATATTTGATTTGAATGCCACATGTTAAGTGTAGGGAAAGCAAATAGAGTTAGAAGTTGTGGATTTAGCAGTGTATTAGGATTGACGATGCGATAAATGCAAGCGGTAACAAGAGAAAAGTTGTTTTAGCCTTGAAATTTCTATTTCCATACCTTGTCGACGACGTGCGCGAGTCAAATTTTAGACTCAATACCATTTTAGAACCTGAAAATAAGCCTTCTGATGCATTTTGTGCATGGAAAATTGGAGTGAATCCGGAGCGGCGAGGAAATTTCCAAGGTACTACGGGAATAGGAAGATTTTAGAGTGGTAAGAATGTTAAATTCTCCACCTAAGTTCCTTTTTCCGGCATAGGGGTAAAGTTTAGAAAGCGATTTTTTGGCGCGTTGGATTTTTTGAAGGTAGGAATTTAATGCAAAATTTGTTGCTTCATACTTCTATTCGTAGGCGTATGGGGGATTTGGTTGAAAAGATTTTTCAAAAACTGCATACATATAGAACTGCCAGTATACAAAAGGTTGTTTGCATCATATTTTTCAAAAATGTTCACAAAGAAATGCATTTATATAGGGGGATCCGATTTAGAATTATTCTTCATACATATTTTCTATGTGGTGATATAGTGATACACTATGCACTTGTGCACGTTTGGTTGCAAAATTGGTTGTACACTCATTGGTTGTGTAGTTTGAGATAATTATGAGCCAAAACCATGATTTAGTCATTGGTGAAATTTCGGGGATGAAATTCTTTTTAAGGTGGAAGAATATAACACCCCATAATTTGGCATTAGTTATTTATTTAGTTAGTTAGTTAATTAATTAGGCTCCAAAAATGTAATTTGTGTAAACGATGGAATTTGACCACAAAACTTGCACCATTGCATTTGTGGTGAAATTCTGGATAACTTTCATATTTGGAATTTTGCGATCGGAGTCCAAACGAAGAAGTTACGAACGAAAACGAATTCAGAACGGAAATAATTCGGTTGTGAAATTAACGTTTTTAATTAATTGAATGGGGTACACAGGTCAACCCACTTAGTGTAGCGATCAACCAAAGGCGGTCAACCCATATGAGGGGGGCGATCGACTGCACTTAACATGGCGGCTAGGGTTTTCCCTGGCCCAATGACCCGGATCAAGGTTTTAAATCTCGCTCATCTCGGCCGAGATCTCGTTTTCAATCCCGGACGATTCGAAATAGGCTATTTTGTTTGAATCTCATCTGGCCCAAATCTCGGACGATATTTTAGTATCTTGTCCGGTATCTCGGACGAAATTTAACAGCGAGATATCGGCCGAGTTGTTGAATTTTAGAAAAAATCAAGTCTTTTTCTGTATTGGGCCGGCTCATCCTTTACCTTAATTTAAGCCTTATTAATTGTACTTTTTTCCCTTATTTCTTATATAAATCTCCTTTAATATTCGTCTCTTATTTTACAGCAGCGACGAGTGTAAGAAGATGATAAAATCTACATCGATTATGGTAAGTATTTCACTTTAAGATTTTCATTTAGGTTTCTGATCCAAATTAATTTACATCCGATTTCATTTTTCTTTTTTCGACACTTTCTTGAGTTTTTTTCCTAACCCTATTTTTTTGCGATTATAAATTTTGGGCTTGACTTATTTAACTTTATGTTCCAAATGGATTCCAAATTTGATTTCATTTAGTCTTTGTTGCTATAATTTTTTTCCTCAAGGCTTATTTTTAAGCAATAAAGGAATTCTCTTTCATCTATTAATTTCATTTGATGATTACATGTTCATTCGTACATCATTTTTTTTCTTTTCTTATAATATTACTAAATGTTTGAAAATTGTTTGAACTATGTATTCTATTTTCTACGTTTGTTTTGAAATATCTATGCTATTAGTTGCTTAATGAGATTTTGTTTGCTAATAATTAAATACTATAATTAGACATAGAATATCTTAATTCTACTTGTAGACTTTTGTATTTGAAGTTATAAAATTAAGATTTCCCTTGCAGCACTATAAATATAAAAAGGTAGAAATAAGACATTATATTGTGTAGGAAAGTTAAGTGAATGATCAAACAAAGTAAAGGTGCATATGTTATGGTTTGTTTCTTGTATACTTTATCTCATATTATATTATATTGAACATTATTCATGAAATCCAGTTATTTGTTTATTTTACATGATACAAGTGATATTTTTCCATACTAAATTACTAATGATAAGTGTGATATATTCAAGGTAAGTGCATAGTGTTTTACTTAAGGTAGTGACTAGTATTATAAATTTAGGTGTATGAAAACTAATTTTCGACATGACATATACTCCGAGATAATTCCGAAATGAATTTTAGAAACCGAGATGTAAATCCGAGTTGGACGACCGAGATGCACTCATCTCGTTCGAGATCTCACCCGATACTAGATAAGCTCTCTAAATTCTTCGAGATGAGACGTGATCGAAATCCGAGGTTTAAAACCTTGACCCGAATCTATTATTTTTTGACCAAACTATTCTGATTGATTCTAGCGCCTATAAATACAAGCATAACCCTTCCTTCTCTTCTCATATTTTTTTGAATAGAGCAATGAAGCTTTGCCATTTCTTCTTCTCCACTTTCTTTCAAAATTATAAAATAAGATATTTATATCTATATTCATACAAATCGGAGAAAAATATAAATCTGATAAAAAGGAAAAGAGAAGGGAATCAACTATACGCGTATTTGAGGTAATTTATATATATTTGTATATTTATATCTATTTCTTTTTCAATCTTAAATCTCTTCTCAGATCTGTAATTCTAATATATGTATACACCATTTGCATACATATTTCTTGGATTAAAAAGGATTTGGAGATGAATCAAAATTTCTACTTCAGATTTGGAGATTTGGATCGCTTTTAAAAGGTGATTGAGAAATTTATATATTATTTATGATTTTAAATCTATTCCGTTCGCATACATTTGATTTTTATGCCTAAATCAATATTATTTGTGAATTATAGGCTTAAATTAGTGTAAAAAATATTGCCTACATATTCTTGTTTTAGATCTAATATTGAAATATGTTTACCTCTAGATCTGGAAATTAGTCCCAAAAATTTTAGAGTTTGAATGTTGTATATTTTTATTCCTGATTTGTACTTGGGTGTAAAATAGGATTTTTTTTATTATTGCCTAATTTGTGCTATGTAGTAAATTTTCCATACTTTAATTTATGGGAAGAACATCCGTTCGATTTTTATAAATTTGTTTACTTTTTCCACTTTTCATTCAAAAGGGAGAGAATTGATTTAACAAGGAATAAGAAAATATCTATTCCTTGGAATTTGAAATGGAGTCACTCTTTTATTTTGTATTAAACCAATATGGAAATCATAGTAGAAAATCTTCCTAAGGAATTTAATTCCAGCAGATTAAATATGGAAAGCATATTCTAATTACATATTATGACTAGAATATATTTAGTTACGAATAAGTAGTTTTATTCGGTAGTTTATATGTATTTATTGCATTAATAAAGAAGAACGACGTTCATTCATGCGTTATTTATGCGTAACATTTGTTAGTTTTTATTATATTTAGGGCAGCAATAGTTAGATTAGAAAAGGTAGTAATTTATATTAATGGAAAATAAATTAGGAATTCCTATTAATTAATTAATAGGGAATGAAAGATTGAACCTAAATTAAGAGGCAATTAATGAGAAATAATGGATAGTATTAAATTAAGGGTTACAATTAACAGAGACAAATGGATTAATGAAACTGATCAAAATGAAATAGATATAAAATGCTACTAATTTGAAACTAGTAATCATACATAAATTCCTTAGGAAATGTCTTTTAGGATTTTATGGACAAATTGACATTTATGATCATTAAAAGGGGATTTATGGGTAGATAAGTATATAAGGTAAATGATATTGCCTTAAATAAAGAAGGGAATTTGTAAGATAAGTCTAATGTCAACCTAAGATAGTATAAGTAAATACTTAGGATGGTTAATTGGACTTAGTAGGTTAGTGATGCGAGGTCAGTAGAGTCACTCGATGGAAGACTGCCCTTCAGTTTGAGGCTACCAGTAGTCGGGTGCACTTACTACTGATGTGAGATATCACTAATCTAAGGACTCGTGACAACGTGAGAGACTGGACTTTCTTTCTTAATTGGAAAGTATTAAATGGTCCAAATTTGGAATTAGGAGTGGTGAGGGATATATCAAAAAAAGTTTACCTCAGTGTTGAGGTATTAAGTGGCTATCTTAGGGCCCGCCTCCCTACCGAAAGAAGTAATCTAATGAGATTTCATATTCATAAGAGTGATACTGCATATCTCGGAAGAGGTTCGCTTTAGGTTTGAGTTATTAAGCGGTTGTAAGGTCCACCTCTTTCCTATAAAAGAATTATTAATTAGCCTAATGAGATTTCCAAGCAATGTCAGCTAGATAGTGCTGGTGAGGAGTCCATCTTGGGGTTAAAAGGCAAAGGCCTACCTATAAATAGGTGTTAAATGGTCAGAGGCCTTCCTAGTCCTTACTATTGAGGTATTAAGTGGCTTGGGTACATTCTCTCACATTGCTAAAACTTTAATAACGATAGATGAACTAGTGGTATGGTATCATAAATTATAAGGCCGTATATAATGGTCAAAGGTCTTTGTAGTTAGGACCAATAGACCAATAATGACGATGCTAGAAGTCCACCTTGGTAATAAGTCTTAATTGACGGAGTCTACCTTGATTGAGGTCTTAATTGTCAAATCTGCCTATTTCTCTTTTAAAAGTACTATGTGGTAATCGTAGAAGCCCACTTCATATTTATAAGTATTAAGTGGCAAACAGGTATGGAAGTATTGGGCAGTTGATAAGGCTTCGTCAGTATTTTGTACCTTGAGAATGGGCGGGTAAGTAATCGTATGTGAAATGCAAGGTTAGATTAGAATTGCTAACCTTAATAGACATAACAATTAAATGAAAACAAATTGGTATAAATTTCTGTTACGGACAATTTATAGATTTTCAGTCACCGGAAAGTTGTGCTGACCCCCTCCTCATTACAACCCGTAGGAGTGATTTAGAGGAACAGTTCACTAGAGCTTAATATGTTGTTTAGTTGTTGGAGAAGTCTTCTTTTCACTCATGCTCGATACTGATGTGACAATCTGCTATCCAAGGAATACCATTAATTCCAAGGTAGTAGTCATAATCAGTACTCTTATCCTATTATTATTTCTGCTATGAGTTTAGATATTTATCAATCTCTGATAATGCTTATGCTTATTTGCAGGTACCAAAATACAATGATCTGTGCTTTGATGGACTTGGGTTTTGATTTTTATCGAAATTTAGGCCCATTAAGGTACGGGTTGTTACATATACCCTAAGTGGAACCCCGTCATTTAATACCGAAACCCAAAACGGACCCCTCTCTGATACATCCTAACCGACATCGTAAGAAATCCCATAAGGCCAGTTAATACTTCTTTAATGGAAAGAGGCGGACCCTACAATAGCCACTTAATGTCTTAATCTCGAAGCGGACCTCCTCTAGAGATTTCTCACTACTGCACCTAGAAGATAATCCCAACCATTTAATACTTCTTGAGTGGGAAGGAGGTAGAGCCTACAACCGGCCCTTGATACCTCCAACCCAGAAGCAGGACCGTACTAGGATATCAGTTTTATGACATTGTAACCCAAACTGTGACGTCTCACATTAGCCCGACTATCGTAGGTGCTGGTAGGCAGATTAGCTGGGTAGGCTTACCCTATAGAATTAGGACTAAATTCACGTCTACAGTGGGTACTTATTATAGGCGATGTCTCACTTCAGTCCCAAAGTCATACTACTCGTAGCTAAACAAACTGGATAGACTTCTGTGTACTTTTAACTAACCTCACGTCCCTATAGCTTAGTCATATTTCCGCTCTCCGAATATAATACCATATAACACACACACACACACACACCCGTACCCGCATTTGTGCATTTAGGTCATATAAGGGAAATGTAACATCCCCCTACTTGGAGGCCCAAAATTAACGGCTATGGATGCTGCAGTCATCCATAGTTATTAATCCTCGGCGATCAAATACGGCGGTGTCAGATTCATTGATACATAGAAACACATGAATATGGAAAAAATTTAAACTTCAAACAAAATCACATTCCATTCCAAAATATTTCCAATTCATTGCATAATCCCACAATCACAAATCACGTTCAAAGAAAATATATTTATTACAACATACGCCTGTGCAGTTAATGCCTTGCTATTACCCCGCTATAACCCTGCTATACCTCATAGCGGATTTCTACCGCTACGATTTTTCCATATAGCTCCAAATATAGCCTTTCCACTTTAAGCCCTGCTATTTCCGCTATATCCCGTTATTCCCGCTATATTCTGCTGTTTCCGCTATATCTTCTTTAAAAGAAATGAGTTGAAAAATGACATTTATACATTATAAAAATTATGAAATTAATTTATTTAATTGAGTTTTTAATATATTTTCAAAAATGAAAATACTCTAGTATTCTACTAAATTCAATTATGTCATATAACAGTTTTACGTTTATTTACAGTATATTCGCACATGTTTTTATTTAAAATTATTTATGTATTAATTAAAATTCAACTAAATGTTAAATTTTCATTTAATAACCATTTATATATTTGTAAAAATATTAAGTATGAGTTTTATATGCTATTTTAGAGTCATCCGCTATATCCCGCTATATCCTCGTTGTATCCCCGCTATGACTTTTTGCATCTCCGCCGTTTTGAATCTACCGAGCGCTTTAACTGCACAGACATACACCAAAAGCGACATATGAAGATGCCCCCTTGGATGATCAGAGTATATATATATAAGCAATATAACAACATTGCCATTACAAATAACACGGCGGAATCAAAAGAAAAGAGAACTCTAAATAGCTATCATGCCTCATGCATGTCTCCGGAAGCTTATTCGTCTAATGAGATAGCTGAAAACCACAACTCTCAAACTACTGAAAATCAATTGAGTACTCGAGAGTTTAAGGGGAAAACATAAACTTCGAGTCAAACATAAGCCTGGTAGGAATAATAATCTACCATCTTAAATCATTTAGATATCTACTGAGATCATGCCGCTTAGCGGAACGGGTTTTCCCCTCACTAGTATCTTAAAACCTTTATAAAACCATATACTGTGCTCCTACATCCACAATGGTTAAAACATAACATTCAAAACATTATGATGATATGCAAATATTTAAAACATACTGGATTTTCCATCCTCTGTTTAATTGACTCCCCGTCATATTATAGTTTCTAGGGTCACTATTAACCTATTAGTTTTCATGGGCTCACTAATAACCTTTATATAATATATGGACTCCATGTCCTATTTCATAGTTTTCATGGGTGCACCATGAACCTATTGGCCCCTTCCAACTAACTTAACATTACCACTCCTGTGGGTTTAGTTGATTCAGGGGTTCCTCTGAACCTATTGGTTACTCCAATAACTTCTCCCTTATCCTAGTTTCCATGGGTTGACTAGGAACCTATTGGCCCCTGCCAATACCTTTTCTTCTTATTCCAGTTTTCATGGGTTGACTAGGAACCTATTGACATCTGTTAACCACTCTTTATAACATAGTTTTCATGGGATCGCTATGAACCTATTGGTAACTCCAATAACTTCCTAATCATAGTTTTCATGGGACCACTATGAACCTATCTTCCTGACAACTTCCATATTTAGCATCCTATATTCTGGTCCCCTTGACCTCTTGGATGCAATTCTACTCATCCAAGGGTTTAATCAATTTTATATTCACAATTGGGTTAACGTAGTTGGTTCTTCTACTTTTTATCCCCAAAATACAGTTATGGGTCCATTATAATGTGAATATATTTATATTTGAAGAAGCAAACATAATTACAAAACAATACCACTCCTGTGGGTTTAATATAAAACATGGTTATTTCCTTTAACCTATTATTTTATCAAGAAAACCTTCTTCTCAAAACCATTACAAAAACTCCTTTAATTTAGCCATGGGTTTCTCCTTTTAAAAATAGAGTTTGGGTTGCAAAACCTTTCGAAACCTTGCTTTCGACTTCATAGGATGACCTCCTTCGAAAGCATTAAAATCTATCTTCAAAACATTAGGCTCCTACCTTTCTAATACTTTAAAACCTTCCTTTTGAAACCTTTCGATTGTATTAAAGTATTAACATATAACTTTAGAAGCATAGCTTCGAAACCATTTGAAAGTACCCCTTTCGAAACCATTAGAAGTAACCCTTCCGAAATATTGAAAGTCCCCATTTCCAATGCATTGGGTTTATACTTAAAATATCATTTGGGTCAAAGTGAATATAGGCGAAAGCATCTCTTTCGAAACCATCCTATATCATATAAAAATATTAGGGAAAACATGATGGCGTCGGCACCATCCTTTCGAAAGCATAATACATCAAGGTAAAATATTTGAAGGCTGGCTTCGAAACCCCTTTCGAAACCATTGTCTTCGAAACCCCTAACCCCTTTCGATAGCTATTTGAAGTGGCTTATATTTATAAAAAAACAAAGCACCTTTCGACAGCATTGATACCTTTAATACCATCGATAGGCTTAAAGTTACAGAATGGTTTCGACTTGGTCGAAACTACCCCTTCCGAAAGCTTCAATTTCAAAAACTAAGTAACTCCTTCGGAAGCTACTTCTTTAAAAAGGCGGCAGCTCTACTTTGAAAACTTGTTTTAAAATACCCTATCGTAAGCATTGGTTTTGAGTCCTTCGAAACCACTTTGTAAACAAGCAGGCGCTTTTCTTTAGAAAATAAACCAAAGATCTCGACCCCTTCGGAAGCTATATTTCGACACCCTACCTTCCGCCTTTCTCCAATCCACTGCGCACCATCTTTATGATACCTTGTGTATTGATTTCGGCTTATTAGGTTTCGACTGGGTTGAAGGCGGAAGCTCTGTGTCGAAAGGTACATCCAAAGTAGGCAAAACCACCTTTTCTGAGTAAACCTAGTTTAAAACTACTTAAAGCAAACCTTTTTTTAACTAACCTGCCACGTGTCAACACCAGATTGGTGGCCTTAACTTTTTCAAATTCTTTACCACAATAGCTGCCGCTAATTTCATATCTAAACCATGGTTAAGTTATTCAAATAAGCCCTTCCACTAAGCAAAACAAATTTTGCAAAGAAGTCCCTCTTCTAAAATAATTTAATTTGCATAGTAAATCACTTTGGAAAAATCCCCAAAAATTCACTTTAATCATGTTATCTAACATATCAAAATTTCAGAGCCAAATTCTTAATATATTTTCCAAAATAAATTTATAAACCCAAATAACCATATTTTCCTTTGAAAATTCATAACAATCTTTCCATAGCTTGAAAAATTATCAAAATTGTAACCCAACTCCAAAATCATGTTTTACATAACATAAATTTTTTCCATGGAATTTAAACATCGACATAAATCAGTTTTACCCTAAAACCGTGTATAAATCCATTTAAACAATCTTGTTTAAATTAAACAAATCAATATTCTAGCATATCATCATCCAATTTTCCATAAAAACGAATTTACCCTTAAATTCAAAAACATATTATTCAAACCAAAATAGAGATGGTATAATTATTCACCTTGATTTAGATAAGGAGATTGGATCGAGATTGATTTTCCCTAAGCTTGATTCTCTAGCTTTTATTTGTATTCCTCTTGTTAATGGCCGGCCTCTCCTTCTTACGTTTTGTTTTCAAAATGACGTGAATGGGAATGAAATGGTAGGAACGAAAGTATATAAGGGTAAGGGTTATGGGCGGCAAATTCCTAATATACCCTTATGTAATTGATTAACCCAAAAACCCATTCTTAAGCCCATTAATTATTTTATTAGGCACGGCCTTAATTAAATTTATTCAAATCTCAACCCCCTTATCACTTAGCATTTACATTATTCTATTTAATTTATCTAATTAAATCTCCTGAATAATGTTATCAAAAATTAGGGGTGTTATAGGAAACTCCTTATTTCGCCTTTAATTATGGATAAATTGCCATAATTATCCCAACTTCCTTCCTATATGGTTTAATGCTATTTATTAACCTATTTATTCTATATGATACAACTTATACATTACTATTAATAAGTTTATACTAAATGTAAATTTTAGGCTAACTATATATTCCTAAACATTGTAAAAATATTTATATTCTAAGGTTTTTGTTTTCTATACTAATTGTTAAAATGTCAAAACTTCCATAATCATTCAAGTCTCAATTCCATATAACAATTTACAAAATAGCCATTATCCTTAGCTAAACAAAACAGACTTGCACACATATAAATTCAAAAATGGAATCAAAATACCAAACTTATTTTACATTAATATAGTAGAATCAACCCCTCTATTTCAATGAATAAAACTTTACAATTTAAACCTATGTTCTATTCAACTTTTACATATACAAGCTTGAAGTGGAAAAGGGATTCATATTTTTCTAAATTACAGAAATAGACGGTGCAAACTACAAACAGGAAAATCCATACTTTGCACACCATTTCCTAATTTTTTTTCTTCTAGAACCCTTCATCAAACAACAGAGATTAAGAATGGAAGTGGAATAGAACATAAGTTATTCAAATTGCAAACAACAATTAAATTCGACTATATTAACATAAAATAATTGAGATTCCAACAAATCCAAGAATTGACCTTTTATTTGGGGAATTTTAGGGCTTTAGGTTTAAGGTTTTTGTATACAAAATTCCTCAAGGCATAAAATAAATCCAAATTTTTACTGCACAGATTACTAAAATGTGAAAAACTAAGATTTCCACTCATAGATAGTTTCCTTAATTTCCTTTGGATTCGGTTTTACGCCTTCACCTAATTCCTTCTTCGGTTTCTTTGAATCTGATTGACTTCTTCCCTAAAAGTTGAATCTTGAATCTAACGAAGAATTAAGGAAGAGAACTGGTAAGGTTTCCCTAGCGTTACACTTTTCTTATTAGTAAAACTAATGGTGCTAGCCTCTTATTTATAGTGGTTAGAACATGTCTAAATTGTAGGATCTAAGTCGGTTTAAAATAAAAAAATCTGGGTCATTCCTTGCCTAACCAAACCCTAGCCACCGTATGAGTACCGATCAACCGCTCTTCTTTAGGCGGTCGACTGTTGGCGGTCAACCACGAATGGTCAACCGGTCCAGAAAAGTGGGTCGACGGGTCTTTTACTTTGGACTATGGATTATTCATTACCTTTTGTTTTTTTTTCTTTCCCATTTTGCTGCCTACCATTAACGTTTTCTTTAAACGTTAAGTTTCCCTAAATGTTAAATTATTTATTACCTTTTCAATTTCAAAGGTTAACATTCATTAATTTTTAAATTAAATTTAATTAAATTTATTTTAAATTTGCTAACTTCAAATGTCAATAACTTTTCCGTTTGAGCTTCGATCGTAAAACTTTATATGTGTAAGCTGATTAGAAAATCGCCACGTACACGATGGTGTAACTTTCATGGCCAAATTCCGACGTTTGTGAGACTCTCATTTTTAGTCTTATTATTAATCAATTTTTTAATAACTTTTAAGAGATGTTACATTCTAACCCCTAAAAAGGATTTCATCCTTGAAATCCCTAATGGACAAATGGTGTAACGCACACTCTAAAACCATGTTATACAACCAAGTTATGACATAACTATCTACTCAACCAAAAATGCAACGTGATTATGTATGCAATGTACTATAGGTGAGCTCAATCCTAACGTGAATGCAAGATTGTTACATATAGGCACATATGCAAGCATCCTAAATATCCATAAGATTCTATATAAGTGCAAAAGTAACAGTAAAAAGTGTGGCAACCATCCACTACCATCCAATCTAGTAAGCATGGTGAAACTAAAACCTATACCATACTAAATTTTTGGAGAAAGAAAGTTTACAAGAGAAAAGCTCAAGATGAGAAGCCTTTATTTTCTCTTCCATTTCCCATGTGCTTTATGTTGGATATCTCTCCATTGCACTCGGACCAACTTAATTTTTTTATTACGGAGCTTTCTAACTCCGTGCTCCACTATCTGTGCGGTGGCACGAGGTCAAATTGGCTCCATCTACACATCTTCTAACTAATCAAGCTCTACAAAAGTGTCGGTGTTGGGCAGACATTCCCTCAAATGTAATACATAGAAAATGTCATGGACTCCCGCTAACTTATCTGGAAGCTCTACTCAATATGCAAGTTTCCCCACCCTTTCTGTAACAACCGGGATTTTTGTAATTTTAATTATCGTCAAAATAACAATTTAATTCAGTTGACAATTGATATTGGGATTTAAATCGTATTTAAATTCTTTAATAAAATTGTTATACGTGGTTAGAGATTTTAAATCAATCTGAAATTCATTTTCTTTTGATTTGTATAATCCTCTATTAAACATTGTAAGTAGAGTAAATAAGAAGGGTAAAACGTTGTTTGGGAATTTGAATCAAATTGTTATTCTTTTAAACAATTCTCAAATGATTGAAATGGGCTTTTGAATCTAGCCCATGTTTTTATTCCTTTGTTGCCGTTCTCTTTTGTCAAGGAGAAACCCGACCCCCATTCATTCATTAAAAACCCTAAAAGAAAAAGCAACGTACGAAAATAATGGCGGCTCGATTTTCTCCGTTCGCTCGATCAAAATTAGGGCTTTCTCGTCTTCGTCTTGCCGTGAAGATAAGGAGCTGTCGTATGGTGAGCATCTCGTTCAATGATTGCGTGGCCACCGAGCTCGTCTTCGCTTCGAGAAATGGTGAGTAATTTTAAATTACTCACATCTAATTCGATTTCAAGCATACATGATTTTATGTTTTCAGGCCTTGAATTCTGGGTACTTTGACTTCGGTCACTTTGGAATTTTGACAGTATTTGACTTCGATCTCATTTTGCTTCGCGTTTGACTTGGTTTCACTATCGATGATGATTTGGGTCTTTTACAGGGTTCGCAACCCTATTTTCTCGTTCGTTTGATAATTTCAAAAGTTTCATAATTTTATACCCGATAATTCTTGGTTGTAAACTGCTTCGACGTTGATAAAACCTCTGGGATGACCACAGCTTGATGGTTTGGTTTGATTGCATTTCTTGAGCTCCATTTCACTTTGCAGTTAATCACTGTCCATATTTGTTTGACCACTGCTTGGATTCATTGTGCACATTTTGTTGCTAGATGTCACTCATATGCTGTTTGCTTATATTCCTTTTGACCTGTTTGCATCAAGTCAGTTTGAACTTGTTGTTGTATTTAGTTGTTCCCTTGTAGTCTGCACCATTTGATCTGATATATTGATATTTTGAGTATTCGAGTGATGTTGGCACTGTGATATAGCTCGAACTGTAGTTGTTGATGTACATATTGAGGTTCTAGTTGATTCACTGTCTCATTTACCATAGCTTGATCCATTCAGAAACATTGTTGCATTTGTATCTCACTGTGTTGCATTTAGCTTGACATTTGCATTATTGTGATGGCTGACCATCCTGTAGCATTGTCGTTTTGCCTCCATATTGATACTGGGTGCTTTTCTTCAGGTCAGTTTGAATTCCTTGTAGTCTCTTTTGTATACACTTTGCATTCACTTGTAGTTATCATCAGTTGCATTCATTCCTCTACATTCATTGTTGTCCAGTCTGGTTTTCTTTTGATCCATGCTGTGCACTGTGTGTTTTTGAGATATATGCATGTTGACTAGTTGTACTTGAATGTCTTGACTTTGATGGTCTCTGCATTGGCCTTGAGTCTTTTCTTGTTCATGTTGGCTATCTTGGTTCATTGGGGCATTTGACACTGTCTTGTTTCCATACTGAAGTTCACTATTGCAGTGCTTCATGTTAGTAGACTTGAGTTTTACCTATCCACTTCACTTGAACTTTGATACATTGTTTTATACAATGATGGTTACTTTCGCACTGGGCCTGGGGTTATGTCTCTGACCTGATGCACTTGAGTCCTTGCATACCTTATATATACACTGTTTCATTTGATAGTTGTATTGATGTATTCCATAGAGTAGCTGGACTGACTTGAGTCTGGTTCGCTCGAGTTGCCGTCCTCAATTTGCACTGAACTTGTATACATTCACTTGGTCATCTGGTTGAGGCTGCCATCGACTTGTACATGGCCTCACTTCTGTTTTGATACTGAGACTTTGCCTTGTGGTCTTCACTTTACACGTGTGTCTGGCCACTTAAATTTGTTGAGTTGGGAGTTGTACTGTGTCTAGCATTGTATTTGTTGAGTTGGGCTGATTTCTGAATTTTTACTTGAGTTGAACCCAGTTGCAAAACTTGGGTTTGACCTTGTGTCTGGCTCTTATTTCATCTCTGTATTGGCGAGGCAGTATACGTTAGCGTGTACTGCAGCCACACTGATTTGTTTGTTTTAATTGATATTTTGATTGTTAAATTGTTTCATTGGTTCAATTCAATAATTTGAAGTTGTATTTAGAAATGGTTCATTTTGATTTGAGTTGGATCTGTTGGCTTTTGGATTTATTGATCTTCTGAGTATTTGATAGACTGTATTGGCGAGGCAGTATACGTTAGCGTGTACTGCAGCCAATCAGCATTGTTGTCTTTAAACTGGCATTTCAATTGCTTAAATTGATTTGGATTGTTGATTGTCGTATAACACTGTTTAGTGTTATATCTGCCGTTATCCAATTCTCGTATCGAGAGTTGGATATACGAGATTTCTGTGATTTTCGTCTATTTGACTATCTGATTATTATTGCTACTATGCACTAATAACTGAGTTTGAATTAGACTGACCCGTGTATTATTTTCTTTTGAATGTAATACTCGGGTCAGATCCGAGTATTTCAGGTTGTAGATTTCCTTCTTTGAGTTGCCGTTCGGGATTTGAAGACTTTTCGCATCTTCTGAAGTTGTCATTGTCCTTTTGTAGTAGTCGTGTCATTGTATAGAACGATATGTATTCATGTATATTAGTCGATAATGTACGTGTGTATATAACTTCTAGAGTTGACAGTTGTAGTTGTATCATATGTATTGTGTCAATTATGTATTAACTGACATCAGTTATATATATATGAGACTTTTGTTTTTATCTGTGTTCCGCAATTATATTATCTGTGTTATTGTTATATCTAATGTCCTAAACTATTATGAACTATCACAGTTTGTTTCATACTGATAATTGGATATGTCGATGGGAGTAAATAAATAATAGATGAAAAATAAAAAGTATATACCACTCCTATCGAGATAACCAATATTAGTGTAAGGCCAATTACGGATGGTCGCTCCTATCCAGCCTTATTCTTTGTAATAATAGATAGTATTTCTTTTAATACTCATTGTTATTATGAGCATAGAGGTGGGGCGTTACAGTTGGTATCAGAGCTTGGGGTTTATGGACATAATATAAAACATAACTTGGATGGAACATATGTTACAACTATTGGTCGATGTTTTATCTGTGATTTGAGTCAAAACTAAAGTTTTGGAATTTTGATGAAATTTTTAAATATCTTTATTTAAAAATAAAAGTGGAATTGTGTTTTGTTTTTTTAATGAAATTGTGTTCCGATGATTTGATTGATTGTGTTCTATTTATCAGAGTGCGCAGCGAAAACAGTGAAACTGTCTTCACTGAATACAACTGATAATCTTTTCGATTAACAAATCGAAATACGAAATTGATATAAATTTCATTTGTTGTTTACACAGCTGTAATTATTTTGTTTCTTTGAGAATTCGAAGAAATTACAGTTATGTGATTTTTGTTGAAATTTCCGCTGGCTTTCTTTTGTAATAATCATATATTGATTAGATTTTTGCTGTTTTGAATTATCTTCATTGAAGATACCTTTGAATAATTTCTTTGTTTATTTTGTAGTACGTGCAAAATTTGAATTGCACGTTATTGCATTTATTTTACGTTGAACCGATGCTTGGTTATGAAACGTATTTTGTTGCCGTTATTTTTATAACGGGATTTTTACACCAATGCTAAATTTTTGAAGCACGGTGTTTTGTGGCATTTAGATGAATGAAAATTCTCTGATATTACATTTTGATGCAAATTGTTTTGATGTGATTTTGACGTTTTAAAACTACTGTCGCTTTGGCTTCAGTAACCGTCAAATTTTAAAAGTGGATTTTCAAGCGGTTATTCCGCAATACTGATTT
Organism: Allium fistulosum; assembly: GCA_030737815.1. Classification (NCBI taxonomy): domain Eukaryota; kingdom Viridiplantae; phylum Streptophyta; class Magnoliopsida; order Asparagales; family Amaryllidaceae; genus Allium; species Allium fistulosum. The sequence goes on along the minus strand of CM060901.1, from coordinate 933,191,298 downwards.
GTGACCGTTTTTACGGTATTTTGAGAAGTACAATTTCCTTATCGAAATTGTTACCGATTTGCTGTTTTAATCACGTGGTTGGAAAATCGTTTTAAAATGAAAATTGTTTTATAAAATTTTAGCAGTTTGCGTTTTCAAAAGAATGAGAAAGCGACTTAAACGATTCAGCAAAATCGAGGATTCTGACCCCTTTCTTTTACTGTTTCGCTTAACTCCGGACTTGTCCAGTTGAGAAGGTGAATTGTTATTTTTACAAAATAAATAAAATTGTTTTCAGAAATTTAACAGTTTACGCTTTCAAAAGAATGAGGAAGCGATTTAAACGTTTCAGCAAAATCGAGGACTATGACCCCTTTCTTTTACTGATTCGCTTAATTTCGGACTTGTCCGTTTGAGAATGTAAAGTGTATTTTTACAAAATACACAATTTTGCACTTTCAAGGAAACGATGAAGAGAATTAAACGATTTAGCAAAAGTGCGGAGTATGGAACCACACTTTTACTTTTTCGGTTAATTCCGGACTCGTTAATTGAATATCTGTTGTTTTGATGATTTTGATGAATTTTACACTTTCAAGGAAACGATGAAGAGAATCAAACGATTTAGTAAAACACGTGGTATGGGACATGTGCGTTTACTATTTCGGTTAATTCCGGACTCGTTAATTGAAACATTTTGATGCTTTCGTGTGCTTTCGAGCCACTATGAGGACCTTCGGGTCATTTGTTGGGCTTTCGGGCCACTCTGCGGATCTTCGGGTCATTTGTTGGGCTTTCGGGCCACTCTGCGGACCTTCGGGTCAAATACCAGAACTAGACCTTCGGGTCACTCTGCGGACCTTCGGGTCAATCTGATGGGCGCCAAAATTATGTTGAGTACTTGGTAGGCTTCGGCCACTCTGAGATGCACGTGCGGCGAATTAAAAACTCGCCATCTGATGGGATCGATCCAAGCTTTCATGTTGATTTTCTAGTCTTCTTAATTGATTTCTAGATATTTGTTGCTTCCAATTATCTGCAGGTAATTGGATATTTGTTGATATGAGTTCTGATTATCGTTTTTGATAATCAGATATTTGTTGTTTCTAATTATCGCTTGTGATAATTAGATATTTGCCGATATGAGTTCTGATTATCGTTTTTGATAATCAGATATTTGTTGTTTCTAATTATCGCTTGTGATAATTAGATATTTGCTGATATGAGTTCTGGTTATCGTTTTTGATAATCAGATATTTGTTGTTTCTAATTATCGCTTGTGATAATTAGATATTTGCTGATATGAGTTCTGATTATCGTTTTTGATAATCAGATATTTGTTGTTTCTAATTATCGCTTGTGATAATTAGATATTTGCTGATATGAGTTCTGATTATCGTTTTTGATAATCAGATATTTGTTGTTTCTAATTATCGCTTGTGATAATTAGATATTTGCTGATATGAGTTCTGATTATCGTTTTTGATAATCAGATATTTGTTGTTTCTAATTATCGCTTGTGATAATTAGATATTTGCTGATATGAGTTCTGATTATCGTTTTTGATAATCAGATATTTGTTGTTTCTAATTATCGCTTGTGATAATTAGATATTTGCTGATATGAGTTCTGATTATCGTTTTTGATAATCGGATATTTGTTGCTTTTAATTATCACTTTAGATAATTAAATATTTGTTGATTTGAGATTTTATTATCGTCTTTGGTAATTAAATATTTGTTGATTTTAGATTTAATTATCGCTGTCAGATAATTAAATATTTGTTGATTTGAGATTTAATTATCGTCTTTGATAATTAAATATTTGTTGATTTTAGATTTAATTATCGCTGTTAGATAATTAAAAAATTGTTGATTTGAGATTTAGTTATCGTCTTTGATAATTAAATATTAGTTGATTTTAGATTTAATTATCGCTGTCAGATAATTAAATATTTGTTGATTTGAGATTTAATTATCGTCTTTGATAATTAAATATTTGTTGATTTTAGATTTAATTATCGATGTTAGATAATTAAAAAATTGTTGATTTGAGATTTAATTATCGTCTTTGATAATTAAATATTAGTTGATTTTAGATTTAATTATCGCTGTTAGATAATTAAATATTTGTTGATATGAGATTTAATTATCGCTTTTGATAATTAAATATTTGCTGGTTTGAGATTTAATTATCGCTTTTAATAATTGAATATTTGTTGAATTTGAAATTTGATTATCGCTTGTGATAATCGAATATTTGTTGATTTGAGAAATTTGACTATCGTTTGAGATAATCAGATATTTGATTGGTTTTCTAACTATCGTTTGAGATAATCAGATATTTGATTTGTCTTCTGATTATCGTTTGAGATAAGTGAATATTTGCGATTTTTGAGATTTGAGCTTCGTCTTTTTCTCTGGCGATTCAGGTGAGTAATTTGATTTACTCACATTCAATTCGTGCTCTGTATGGGATTTCTGCTCTGTTTTTCCTTCTCTTTTAGTAACTGGAACTCGATTGTTCTTGCTTTTGTTAGTCGTCTGATTTTGATCCCTAATTCCCACGAGGTTGATTCTTTTGATTTGAAGCAGTCGAACCTTTCGATTTCTTATCTAATACTTCCCCGCTGACACTTGCTTTGCTTATACATTCGATATTGCCATGCTCTTTTGGTTGTTACCTTTTATTCATTTATTCCCTATGATTGCGTGGACGCAATTTTTATAAGGAGGGGAGTCTGTAACAACCGGGATTTTTGTAATTTTAATTATCGTCCAAATAACAATTTAATTCAGTTGACAATTGATATTGGGATTTAAATCGTATTTAAATTCTTTAATAAAATTGTTATACGTGGTTAGAGATTTTAAATCAATCTGAAATTCATTTTCTTTTGATTTGTATAATCCTCTATTAAACATTGTAAGTAGAGTAAATAAGAAGGGTAAAACGTTGTTTGGGAATTTGAATCAAATTGTTATTCTTTTAAACAATTCTCAAATGATTGAAATGGGCTTTTGAATCTAGCCCATGTTTTTATTCCTTTGTTGCCGTTCTCTTTTGTCAAGGAGAAACCCGACCCCCATTCATTCATTAAAAACCCTAAAAGAAAAAGCAACGTACGAAAATAATGGCGGCTCGATTTTCTCCGTTCGCTCGATCAAAATTAGGGCTTGCTCGTCTTCGTCTCGCCGTGAAGATAAGGAGCTGTCGTATGGTGAGCATCTCGTTCAATGATTGCGTGGCCACCGAGCTCGTCTTCGCTTCGAGAAATGGTGATTATTTTTAAATTACTCACATCTAATTCGATTTCAAGCATACATGATTTTATGTTTTCAGGCCTTGAATTCTGGGTACTTTGACTTCGGTCACTTTGGAATTTTGACAGTATTTGACTTCGATCTCATTTTGCTTCGCGTTTGACTTGGTTTCACTGTCGATGATGATTTGGGTCTTTTACAGGGTTCGCAACCCTATTTTCTCGTTCGTTTGATAATTTCAAAAGTTTCATAATTTTATACCCGATAATTCTTGGTTGTAAACTGCTTCGATGTTGATAAAACCTCTGGGATGACCACAGCTTGATGGTTTGGTTTGATTGCATTTCTTGAGCTCCATTTCACTTTGCAGTTAATCACTGTCCATATTTGTTTGACCACTGCTTGGATTCATTGTGCACATTTTGTTGCTAGATGTCACTCATATGCTGTTTGCTTATATTCCTTTTGACCTGTTTGCATCAAGTCAGTTTGAACTTGTTGTTGTATTTAGTTGTTCCCTTGTAGTCTGCACCATTTGATCTGATATATTGATATTTTGAGTATTCGAGTGATGTTGGCACTGTGATATAGCTCGAACTGTAGTTGTTGATGTACATATTGAGGTTCTAGTTGATTCACTGTCTCATTTACCATAGCTTGATCCATTCAGAAACATTGTTGCATTTGTATCTCACTGTGTTGCATTTAGCTTGACATTTGCATTATTGTGATGGCTGACCATCCTGTAGCATTGTCGTTTTGCCTCCATATTGATACTGGGTGCTTTTCTTCAGGTCAGTTTGAATTCCTTGTAGTCTCTTTTGTATACACTTTGCATTCACTTGTAGTTATCATCAGTTGCATTCATTCCTCTACATTCATTGTTGTCCAGTCTGGTTTTCTTTTGATCCATGCTGTGCACTGTGTGTTTTTGAGATATATGCATGTTGACTAGTTGTACTTGAATGTCTTGACTTTGATGGTCTCTGCATTGGCCTTGAGTCTTTTCTTGTTCATGTTGGCTATCTTGGTTCATTGGGGGCACTTGACATTGTCTTGTTTCCATACTGAAGTTCACTGTTGCAGTGTTTCATGTTAGTAGACTTGAGTTTTACCTATCCACTTCACTTGAACTTTGATACATTGTTTTATACAATGATGGTTACTTTCGCACTGGGCCTGGGGTTATGTCTCTGACCTGATGCACTTGAGTCCTTGCATACCTTATATATACACTGTTTCATTTGATAGTTGTATTGATGTATTCCATAGAGTAGCTGGACTGACTTGAGTCTGGTTCGCTCGTGTTGCCGTCCTCAATTTGCACTAAACTTGTATACATTCACTTGGTCATCTGGTTGAGGCTGCCATCGACTTGTACATGGCCTCACTTCTGTTTTGATACTGAGACTTTGCCTTGTGGTCTTCACTTTACACGTGTGTCTGGCCACTTAAATTTGTTGAGTTGGGAGTTGTACTGTGTCTAGCATTGTATTTGTTGAGTTGGGCTGATTTCTGAATTTTTACTTGAGTTGAACCCAGTTGCAAAACTTGGGTTTGACCTTGTGTCTGGCTCTTATTTCATCTCTGTATTGGCGAGGCAGTATACGTTAGCGTGTACTGCAGCCACACTGATTTGTTTGTTTTAATTGATATTTTGATTGTTAAATTGTTTCATTGGTTCAATTCAATAATTTGAAGTTGTATTTAGAAATGGTTCATTTTGATTTGAGTTGGATCTGTTGGCTTTTGGATTTATTGATCTTCTGAGTATTTGATAGACTGTATTGGCGAGGCAGTATACGTTAGCGTGTACTGCAGCCAATCAGCATTGTTGTCTTTAAATTGGCATTTCAATTGCTTAAATTGATTTGGATTGTTGATTGTCGTATAACACTGTTTAGTGTTATATCTGCCGTTATCCAATTCTCGTATCGAGAGTTGGATATACGAGATTTCTGTGATTTTCGTCTATTTGACTATCTGATTATTATTGCTACTATGCACTAATAACTGAGTTTGAATTAGACTGACCCGTGTATTATTTTCTTTTGAATGTAATACTCGGGTCAGATCCGAGTATTTCAGGTTGTAGATTTCCTTCTTTGAGTTGCCGTTCGGGATTTGAAGACTTTTCGCATCTTCTGAAGTTGTCATTGTCCTTTTGTAGTAGTCGTGTCATTGTATAGAACGATATGTATTCATGTATATTAGTCGATAATGTACGTGTGTATATAACTTCTAGAGTCGACAGTTGTAGTTGTATCATATGTATTGTGTCAATTATGTATTAACTGACATCAGTTATATATATATGAGACTTTTGTTTTTATCTGTGTTCCGCAATTATATTATCTGTGTTATTGTTATATCTAATGTCCTAAACTATTATGAACTATCGTAGTTTGTTTTATACTGATAATTGGATATGTCGATGGGAGTAAATAAATAATAGATGAAAAATAAAAAGTATATACCACTCCTATCGAGATAACCAATATTAGTGTAAGGCCAATTACGGATGGTCGCTCCTATCCAGCCTTATTCTTCGTAATAATAGACAGTATTTCTTTTAATACTCTTTGTTATTATGAGCATAGAGGTGGGGCGTTACACTTTCCAAAAATCGGGAAAGACCCAACAAACCTCAACGCCAACTTCGTCGATGTCCCAAACGTCATAACCTTCCTTAAAGGGGAAATCATAACAATTACCATATCCCTAACCGAAAACTCCAACTCTTTCCTTCGCATGTTACTATGGGACTACTAACGGTCCTGTGTGGCCTTCGTTCGCCACCTAATTATCTCTACCTTTTATGAGGTCTTGTTGATCAAATCCAGTCCAAGTAGAATTTTATCGGTAGTTTCCCACTAACAGTTAGGTGACTTGCATGGCCTCCCATATAAGGCTTCAAAGGGTGTCATGTCAATCATCACTTGGTGACTATTATTGTACGAGAACTCTACCAATGGTAAATGCTGCTCCCAAAATCCATGATGCAAGCTCTTAATATATCTTCCAAAAACCTATTCACTATTTCTGTCTGACTATCGGTCTACGGATGGTGAGCGGTGCTAAGATTCAATGTTATTCCTAAAGCTAACTACAAACTCCTCCAAAATTCACTAGTGAATAAGAGGTCTCTATCACTAACAATGCTGACCAGAACTCCATGTAGTGGTGCCACTTCTTTGTTATAGATTTGCACCAGAGATGCTGTAGTCTTATTACTCCTTACGGGAATAAAGTGGGCCCTTTTAGCGAGCCTATCCACTATAACCCAGATGGCTTCATTGCCTCTTTAACTTCTGGGCAAGCCATCTATAATGTCCATCAATATATGCTCCCACTTCCAAGTTGGCACCTCTAATGACACTAACAATCCTCCAGACTTCCCTTGTTCCACCTTTATCTTTTGTTACGTCAAACACCTAGAAACATGCTTTGCTATCCTTTTCTTCAACCTTGGCCAATATAAAATCCACTTCATATCCCTATGCATTATATTTCCACCGGGGTGAATAGTCATTCTAGGATGGTGACACTCAGCTAGTACTTCCTCTAAAACGTCCTCCACCATTGGAATATATATGTGTCCATCTCTCCTCAACCATCCCTTTTTGTCTATTACATACCTACGACATGGAGGAAATGTTCTCCTCTGCTTAACTTGCCCAAAATATTTACTATTACCGCATCTTTCTTCTATTCTTGCCCAATGCGGTCCATCAATGCTGGCCTTACTTCCATGGCTGCAAGGTAACATAGAGTGAATTTTGATGGTGGTGGGAAATTGAAATTCAAGAGGAACTACAACTGCCTTCACTCATATATAACATCAAGAGTAGTGTGCCACCGGCTAAGGGCATCGGCAACGACGTTCCCTTTTCCAGGGGTGTACTGTATTTCAAAGTCATATGATGTTATAAACTTCATCGACCTCTGCTGTCTAAGATTCAAATATTTTTAGGAAAATAAGTATTTAAGGGATTTGTGGTCGGTGAATAACTCAAACATTTCCCCCAAAAGATAGTGTGTTCACATCTTTAAAGCAAAAACGATAGCCGCTAACTCTAAGTCGTGAGTGGGATACCTTCTCTCACGGTCCTTCAACTGGTTGCTTGCATAGATTATCACTTTAACTTCTTGCATAAGAATAGCTCCTAGCCTCATATGCGACGACTCTCCTTTTCGAACCTCAAAAGTCGACACTAATACGTCCATGGTATTCACGTGCCGAGCATCCAAGTGCCAAAAAAAATAGATTGTTGGGATGAAAGAAAAGAAAAGACAAAATAGAATCTCGCATCGTAATGAGTAATATATAATATCCAAACGATCTTTACAATGAAACTTTAATATACATATAACAAATAAGAGTAACTAACCAATCATCAGCCTGGGCAGTTACAACATCTTGTCCCTACAAATGATGATAAATATAAAATAAGATATACAGCGAAAAATAAAATACGTCGGGTCTTGGAGGCATCCAGCTCGTCTTTTCAAGCTCCAAGCATCCATTGCTAAATTTGGAAAAGTACTCAGGTCTGACCAGTGTATTATAAGAAAATAACACCTGAATCAGTCAGGTAAAGCAGCGTGAGAAACTCAAATCAAATGGATTGTTATATCTTATAAAACCTTTCAAAAATATATAGGAAATGCGGATTACGGATCTTAAGGCAAAATTAACACTAGAGGGGGAGTGGTGAATAGTATTTAATTAATTTTATGAATCGTTTTGAAATCTTTTCAAATTAAATTCAAACAGATGCAATTCACAAACACAAAAACAATCACAGAATCTAACACAGATGCAAATAGTAAATAAAAGCGGTAAGGAAAGAACATGCCAGAATTTTATACTGGTTCAGAGTTACCCTACATCCAGTCCTACACAATTTCTTCTAAAGATTTCTTTTCAAATATAATGTCGATATTACAACCTCGATTTCAAGGCCACGAGATACACCCTCCTGTCTCTGAGTCCAGGGCAAACTCTCTTGATTTAACCAGGCTACAAGGTCACCTAATTGATTTATGGGCTACAATCACACCCAATTGATTTATGGGCCACAATCACACCGTTTCCAATCACACTTTAATAGATAGAGACTAGATACACTTCGATCTTTGATTACAAATGATCCTATAACTCTAAATAGCACCGAGATCTTTGAGAGAGAGTGGTAGAGAATCAAACTAGAGACGATCGAGTTCGATTCACTTAAGATTTTGGCAGAGTTTTGTTAAGAATGTTTGAAAATAAGAATGGAAGAGAAAGAAGAGAGAAAACAAAGAAAACTTGTGTAAAAATTCGTTGAAAACTACTGGTATATATAAGAGAATAACGGTCATATCCGTTCGTGAAAGGTTATGACGAATAGACACTTCTTTTGAAATTTTCAATTTTAAATTCTACGGCTACCATGTCGACATGGGTGGTAGGGGCATGTCGACATCCCCTAGTATATTTTGAAAATTGATTTTTTGTTTTAAAAGAGATTTTCTTTCTAAAGTTTGTCAAAACTATTTAGAACTTTGTAAACTATTTTGAATATACTTTTATATTATAGAAACCTTTGGAAAGTGATCTTACGAAATATAAAAGTAATAAAAACTAAATATATGAATATTTTGAGATTAAAGCTAAAACATTAAAATAAGGAGATAGTTCTAAAACAAGAAATGATTTTGAAATTAATATGATTAAAAATAGTTTTTGAATTAAGGGTAAAATATTTAAATAGAGAGAGAGAGACGTCTTTTTAAAAGATAGTTTTGAAAAAATCTAAAAATAAGTCATTTTGAAAATTTCGTGGATTCCATTCCACTAGAGAAGGCCGTGGGTTCCATCGCACTAAAGAGGTCGTGGGTTCCATCCCACTATTAAAGTGAGAAGGTGGATTCCATTCCATAATTAAAATTTGAGTAAATATTTAAGTGCTATTATGAAGTATTAACATAAATCTAGACTCTATTACTTATCTTGATATCTTGAACTCTTAATACACATGAGTCTTCAGCCTTGATTTCTTCAATCTTGAATTCATCAGTCTTAAATCTCTATACTCAGTCTTGAATCTTTATATTGTACAGTCTTCATTCTCAGTACCTGCATATATATATATATATATCCTGCATATAGATATCCTGCATATATATATATATATATATCTAGACAAGAATATTAGTATTTATATTTTATATCAAGTCCTAAGGTTGTTGTCATCAAAACCATCATCTCAGGAACTAACCATCTCCCCCTTTTTGATGATGACAACCTTTGTTTATAAAATCTACTCCAACAAATTTCAATTCTACTCCGACTCCCCTTTATTCCAACAACCCCCCCCCCCCTTAATCTACTAAATCCACCTAAATCTAAGCATATCTAACCTATTTTATAATTCTCCTCCTTTGTCATCAACAAAACTAATCCTAAACTACATAACTCCCCCTTAAACTATGGAACTAAAAGCTAATAACAAGTATAATAAGCGAAACATAAATCTAATTTTATTATATATGATGTTACATTACACATATATATGAAACATTGACACAAATATATACAAGTACACAAAATATAAAAACATTAATATAATAACAATCTAACGAGAGTTCTTGACAATTGGTGACATGTGAATCAAACAATTAGGGTAATGGAGACAAAAGTTTCCATGTTGTTTGACCAAATTACCATTTTTGTCAAAATAGACTTCTCCAACGCAAATAACTTTATCATCTTCGTCCATTTGCGCTTCTTCTTCCTCTTCTTCTTCTTCGTTGTCTTCTAATGGATTATGAATACATATGTTAGAGGAATCATCTTCAATCACAATAGGGTCTGCATGATTATCTATTAGAATTTTTTGCAAATTTCTAAGAATCTTGCCTTGTTTCTCTTGTTCCTTTGCCATCCTTATTTGCGTGACTTGTAATTCAGTCAGCATTTGCAGAGGATCCTTCATAATTTCCTCGATCTTCATTACTCGAGCCAATGTAGTTCGTTGAAATGGACCAGAATTAGGAGAAAGGAAGGAAAAGGTTGCATTTTGGTTTGTTTAGAAGAGGAGGCCATTATTTTATATTTTCATAAGTTTATTACAGAGAAAATGAAGTAAGAAGATAGAAAAATTCTAAATGTTGTGATTATATAACCACCAAACTGATTTTAGAGGGAAAATCAAAATTTCACATTTTACCGTTGTATGTCAACATGGGGGTAGGGGCACGTCGACATCCCTTTGAAAATTTTATTTCTCTTTATTTATTTAAATATATATGTTACTATATATATATTCTATTTCTCAGTTATAGAACAAATACCTAGTTCTTTTCTTAATTTAATAAAGGTTGATTTATTCAAGGGTTTGGTCATAATATCATCTATTTGATTCTCAGTGTTGATAAATTCAAGGGAAATAATCTATTTACTTATATTATCTTTGAGAAAATGATGTTTGATATCAATATGTTTGTTTTTTCATGATGAGTAGGATTTTTGGATAAATTTATTACATTTGTATTGTCATAATAAATTGGTGATTTTGAAATATTTAATCCAAAATCCTTTAGGGTTTGTTGCATATAGATAACTTGAGAACAAGCCAAAGTAGCAGAGATATATTCTGCTTCAGTTGTTGATAGTGAGACAGTATTTTGTTTTTTACTAAACCAGGAAACCAGAGAATGTCCTAAAAAGTGACAAGTTCCACTTGTACTTTTTTCAGTCTGATTTGCAACCATCATAGTCAGCATCACAATATGAGATTAAATCAAATGAATCATTTTTAGGATAAAATAGGCCATAGTCTAAAGTGTGTTTAACATATCTTAGGATACGTTTAACAACTTTTAAATAGGTTTCTTTGGGTTGAGATTGGTATCTTGCACAGAGACAGACACTATGCATGATATCAGGCCTACTCGTAGTTATATAGAGTAGCGATCCAATCATTCCCCTATATAGTTTTTGATCAATATCTTTTGACATGTCTTCTTTTTTAAGGCTTCATTGGTTGCCATAGGAGTGGTTTTCCACTTGCAGTGGTCATACCAAACTTACTAACTAGATCCCTAGCATGCTTTTCTTGACTAATGAAAATACCACTATCTAATTGTTCTATTTGCAATCCTAAAAAGAAAGTAAGTTCACCCATATGACTTATCTCAAACTCTTTTGTCATTATTTCAAAAAACTCTTTGTTCATTTCATTGTTTGTTGATCCAAAAATTATATCATCTATATAAATCTGTACTAATTGGATATTATTTTTGTTTCTTTTAATAAAAAGAGTATTATCTGCTTTACCAATTTCAAAATTCGATTGTAATAGGTAAGATCTTAGTCTGTCATACCAGGCTCTAGGAGATTGTTTTAGACTATATAAAGCTTTCTTTAATTTGTAAACATGATTTGGAAACTTTTCTTCTTCAAAACGTGGAGGTTGTTCAACATAAACATCCTCTTTAACAAAACCATTTAAAAAGGCACTTTTGACATCCATTTGAAATAATTTGAAATTGTTGTGATTTGCGAAAGCAAGTAGAATTCTAATGGCTTCTAATCTTGCTACGGGTGCAAAGGTTTCATCAAAGTCTATTCCCTCTTCTTGACAATAACCTTGCGCGACTAATCGAGTTTTATTTCTAATGACCTCACCTTCTTCATTCATTTTATTTTTATAAACCCATTTAGTTCCTATTATAGTTTTGTCCTCGGGTCTAGAAACAAGTTCCCATACATCATTTCTAATGAATTGATTCAGTTCTTCTTGCATAGCAAGAATCCATGAATTGTCAGATGATGCTTCCTTTGGATTTTTGGGTTCAATAGTTGATATAAAAGCTACATTACTCATATTTTTCAATTGATTTCTAGTTCTAAAAAACAGAATCAATATTTCCTAGTATAGTTTCTATAGAATGATCTTTTAAAAGCCTGTTCCTTTTATTAGGATGAACAGTTTCATAATTTATTTCACTTGATTCATTATTTAAAGTAATAAAATCATCTTAATCATTTATTTGAATAAAATATTTGAAATTTTCATCAAATGATACATGCATCGTTTCTTCAATGGTGTTAGTTTTTAAATTAAAAACTTTGTATGCTTTACTTCTATTAAAATATCCGATAAAGATTCCTTTGTCGGATTTAGGATCAAATTTATCCAAATTGTACTTTGTATTTAGAATAAAGCATTTACTTCCAAAAACTTTAAAATAAAATACCTTTGGTTTCTTATTGAAAAGAAGTTCATATGGTGTTTTATTGGTTAGAGGTCTAATTAAAATCCTATTCAAAATGTAACAAGCTGTAGCGACTACTTCAGCCTAAACATTTCTTGGTAATTTACTATCTGAAAGCATAGTTCTTGCACACTCTTGAATCATCCTATTTTTACGCTCTACCATTCCGTTTTTTTGTGGAGTTCTTGGAAAAGAAAAATTATGAGTTATTCCTTTTTGATTACAGAAATTCTCAAAATTTTCATTTTCAAATTCTCCACTGTGATCACTACGAATAGTTTTGATTTTTAAAGAAAGTTGATTTTGAATTCTTTTTGCAAAAGTTTTAAATAAATCAAAAGCATCACTTTTATGTTTCAAAAGAATTGTCCATGTAAATCTAGAATAATCATCTACAATTACAAAAACATATTTATTGTGATTTATTGACTGAATTTGAGATGGACCAAACAGATCTGAATAAAGTAACTCAAGAGGTTTTGAAGTTGTAATCATATCTTTCAATTTAAATGAACTCTTTCTAAGTTTTCCTAATTGACAAGTATCACATATACTATCCACTTTAAAATCCATTTTAGGGAGACCTCTTACTAGATCAAGTTTCGAAAGTCTAGATAAGAGTTTGAAATTCAAATGCCCAAATCTTTTATGCCAAATCCAAGGGTCACTTGTATTAGCCAAAAGACATAGGTTATCATTTGAGATTTTCATACCGAGAATATAAATATTTTTCTTCCTAATTCCTCCAAAGATTATATTTGATTTATTATCTTCGATGTGACACTTATCCTTTTCAAATTTAATTTTGTAGCCCTTGTCACATAGTTGACTTATGCTAAGTAAGTTGTGTTTTAGATTCCTAACTAACAGAACATCAGAAATAGTAGGAGTTTTAGAGTTACTGACATTGCCGATGCCAATCACATATCCTTTTGAATTGTCTCCAAAGTTGACCATTCCTCCATCCTCATAAATTATGTCTTTCAGTATCTCTGGATTACCAGTCATGTACCTTGAACATCCACTATCAAGTATCCATTTGTTTTTCTTGATTTGCACCATTTGTCCATTGCGTGTTGATTCTTCAAAAGCCATATAACACATTTGTTCCTGCACAACACGCCAATTCGGTAGATAACTTGATTTTCTATAATAACAATATGCAGACTTATGAGACAATGATGATATGGACAGTTTTGAACTAATGTTAATAGAATCTCCAAAAATTTCCATTTTAAACTTTTTCAAAATTCAGATTATGATAACTTTGAAAACCAATGCTCCGATATCAAATGTAGGAAATGCGGATTACGGATCTTAAAACAGAATTAACACTAGTAAGGGCGGTGAATAGTGTTTAATTAATTTTATGAATCTTTTTGAAATCTTTTCAAATTAAATCCAAACAGATGCAATTCACAAACACAGAAACAATCACAGAATTTGACACAGATGCACATAGTAAATAAAAGCAGTAAAGGAAAGAACACACCAGAATTTTATACTGGCTCGGAGTTACCCTACATCCAATCCCACATAATTTTTTTTGCAGATTTCTTTTCAAATATAATATTGATATTACAACCTCGATTTCAAGGCTACGTGATACACCCTCCTGTCTCCGAGTCCAGGGCAAACTCTCTTGATTTAACCATACTACAAGTCACCTAATTTATTTACGGGCTACAATCACACCCAATTGATTTACGGGCCACAATCACACCATTTCCAATCACACTTTGATAAAGAGAGACTTGATACACTTCGATCTTTCGATCTTTGATTACAAATGATCCTACAGCTCGTAATAACACCGAGATCTTTGAGAGAGAGTGGCAGAGAATCAAAGTAGAGATGATCGAGTTTGATTCACTTAGGATTTTGGCAGAGTTTTGTTAAGAATGTTTGAAAAAAGAATGGAAGAGAAAGAGAAGAAACAACGAAAACCTTATGTAAAAATTCGTTAAAAACTACCGGTATATATAGGAGAATAACGATCATGTCCATTCATGAAAGGTTATGACGAATAAACACTTTTTTTTTGAAAATTTGAATTTTAATTTCTACGACTACCATGTCAACATGGGGGGTAGGGGCATGTCGACATCCCCTAGTATATTTTGATAATTGATTTTTGTTTTAAAAGAGATTTTCTTTCTAAAGTTTGTCGAAACTATCTTAGAACTTTGTAAACTATTTTGAATATACTTTATGGTTACAAAAACATTTGGAAAGTGATCTTGCGAAATATAAAAGTAATAAAAACTAAATATATAAATATTTTGAGATTAAAGCTAAAACATTAAAACAAGGAGATAGTTTTAAAACAAAAAATGATTTTGAAATTAATATGATTAAAAATAGTTTTTGAATTAAGGCTAAAATATTTAAATAGAGAGAGATGTCTTTTTAAATGTAGTTTTGAAAAAAATCTAAAAATAAGTCATTTTGAAAATTTCGTGGATTCCATTCCACTAGAGAAGGTCGTGGGTTCCATCCCATTGAAGAGCTCGTGGGTTCCATCCTACTATTAAAGCGAGAAGGTGGATTACATTCCACAATTAAAATCCGAATAAAGATTTAAGTGCTATTATGAAGTTTTAACATAAATCTAGACTCTATTACTTACCTTGATATCTTGAACTCTTGATACTCATGAGTCTTCGGTCTTGATTTCTTCAATTTTGAATTCGTCAGTCTTGAATCTCTATACTCAGTCTTGAATCTTTATAATGTACAGTCTTCATTCTCAGTACCTGCATATATATATATATATCCTACATATACATATATATCTAGACAAGAATATTAGTATTTATATTTTATAACAAGTCCTAAGGTTGTTGTCATCAAAACCATCATCTCAGGAACTAACAAAATAAATGTATCTCATAAGACCACCCCGCACGTAAACACAGATGGGCTTTTACCTTATGATAACCAAACCATTTCGTATGAAATTTTATGGTATTATAATAATGTCTAGGGTTTAAAATAAATATCAAATCGTAGCTGAAATGCTTGCATCTCACATTCCAGTATTTGAGAACAACTAAATCCATAAAGCACGTATTGGAAAATGGATTCCATATAATAAAAAAGGCACTAGGGTACCACCTACCATAGTACATCTCTAGATAAAATGCACTGAGGGCCAACCCATGACCCCTTGCGAACCAAGACCGGCATACCTATTTCTGGATAGTACGGAATATGTCAGCACCCTGGTTGCTTTACAACGTTTTCATTGAAAGCTCTCATGTACATACCAAATCCATAAATAGTGATCTAGAAAGGTGATGACCATACCCTAATGGGTGTGACCCGCATAGTCTTGCGACATACCCCTTGTTTTAGTCATTTTTGGGTATGAGGCTTGTGAGGCAGCGATTACCTTTTCCTCTCAGCAAATCCCTCTTAGAATGCTAATACTGCCCTCGAAGCAACAATGAATGCCAACATTTATCCATACAAGTTGTTCAGGATATGAACAAACCAAAGACCCTACTTCTACTACATCCTTTTTTGAAATCACCCTCAGGATTCGTAGCAAGTGGCCCTTGCACTTCAAAGAACTCCATCTTCGATTCCATCATCTTCAAGATGTCTCCAATTCGAACGCTTATGCCTGTTCGAAGTGGTTTTCGAATAACTCATGCTTATGCGACCTCGGTCTCTCCGAATGAACAATTGATAGTTTAAAACTGGCCAAGGTTTGATAGTCGATTATTTAACTATCAAGTAAACACACAAACCAATCATAGATTTAATTTTGCATGGAAACCCCGCATGATTAAGCATATAAGCAACCACCATGCTTCCTTCAGTAATTATTTCATTAATTAAACTACTTTCTTTCTAGTGTAAGTAAATGGATTATATGGAAATTAGATCAAACATACTTACCACCCCTTTTTGATTTCAAACAGTACTATACCACGATTAATAATGAAATCGAACAAATTAGAAAACTATCCTTGCCTCGACATACATTCTTAATTCTCAGGATATAGACGAGTTTCCATACGTCGGAATTTGGTGTTAAGTATGAAAAGAATATTTTCCATGCCACTATAAGTTAAAAAATCAGTTATGAAAACAAATTTGAATACAGAAATAATACTTCATATGCTAACATCAACCTTCGATTTCAAACTTAAACTATCCTATGGTTAACAATGAAGCTGTTCAAGTTGGGGTACTACTACCTCTCAAACCTTGACTTAACAACATTCTTGACTTTCAGGATAGGTAGAAGTCTACCTATCTCTAAGTTTAACGTCGAGTATAAGATCCATAAATTGCACATACTATTTATAATAAACAAATTATTATAAAACAAGATTTCCTTTCATCCTTCCAATTATTTACTATAAAAAAATGTTATGGTCCATAATCTCTTCCTTGTTCTCGAAACCATTTATTATAACAAGAATGTTGTAATCCATGACTTCTTCCTCTTTTAAAATACTTTTGAAAAACTTCCTTAAATAAAGTTTAATCTTTGTTTAAACCAAAGTCGATTTGGAAACCAAGATTCCTTTTATAAAAATACTACTTGTTTATTATATCAAATAATCCCTTAAAATACTTATATAAATTTCAAGTCCCCTTTAAATCACTTTAAACAAAGTTTAAGCTTCCATTTGAAACATAGCTTAAAAGCCATTACTTTAAAAGAGAATTCAACTTTGGAAAACAAATGGATTTCCTTTAAATAAAACCCTTGTTTAAAAAACTCACATTAAATCCCTTTGAAACTTAAATCCTTTTTCAACGTGCTTCCTTATAATTTAAATTGCTCAAATCATAATTTAAAACTCTTACCCAAAACATCACTTGAAGATCGTTGTTAAACCAAAGTTGATTTAGAAAGGTAAGATTTCCCTTTATGTAAGAGTGAGCCGCTTACTTAGATACTTCAAATATAAATCCTAAAAAAATCATTTATATAAATTCCAAACCTCTTTTAAATACTTTTAAACAAAATACAAACCTTCATCAAAATCATAAATAAAAAGCATCACTTTTTAGAATGAATCCGACTTTGAAAAAGTAAAAAAAATTCTTCAAAATAAACCACTTGTTTTAAATACTCAAAATATATTTAAAGACTTCAAATCCTTTTAGAATACTTATATAACTTTTATAAAACGCTTTCAATAAGAATGTATGAAATGTTTAAAATAGATATCCTCTTTTTACTACTAAAATATCATATTTTCAAAGTGCGTTCATAGCGACTATCGTAATATGGACTGTAACTTTTCAAACTTTAATTTGTAAACTGAATAACCTTTAAACCACATTTCTTTCTATATTTTTAACCATTATAAATATAGAAAATATTTAATTTCAAAACTCCATAAAGTTGAATTCAATTTAAAATCAATAACTATTCAAATTCGGAAAAAGGCTTTGCGATTGCTATGGTACTTAAACAAGTTACTCTTTGTTTTTAATCCTAAAAGAATTCAGCTTTCCAAGTTATATTCAAAATTACCAAGCCATACCATATAATCATTTCTTGTACACATATATAAATGGAATATAAAACAATGGACGAGGAATCCTTTTAGATCCCTCTACACATTTCTATTCTACAAAGTGCTTCTGTAGCGACCTATTCGCTATGAGGACACTTCGACTTTCTTTCCTTTGCTTTCATCACTTATAAAACAATGGATTATTTATGTCATCCGCTTTCAAGTGGGAATCAACAACAACAATATATACACATCATAAATACATACATACAACGCTATAGGCTAGCACTAAATTGTTACAACATTTTTTCAATTTTAAAACTATTTTAAAGTGAGATATATCACTTTAAATCTCAACCAAAAAGGGCACTACTTCCTTATACAAACAACCAAACACCTCCACATCATTTCCTCTCCTCGCTAGTTCTCAAAAACTCCCTCCCTAAGCCTCTAGCTCATGGCCCAAAGCCAAAATAGGGTTTTGGCGATAAATTTTACATCTTTGAGATAGTAATGATGTTAGCTATGTTATTTTTAGACTATGGAAAAAGTTTGAGAAGAAAAGAAGAAGTTTTGAATTGGTTTTGAGTTATGGAACAAGGAGGAACACATGGAAAAAAAAGAGATGAAGAAAGAAAGTAAAAGATGGAAATGAAATAAAGTGAAGAAAATGAGAGGAAGGGGTTTCTTTAATAGAAATGAAAAGTAAAAAAATGACTTCAAATACCCTTCCTTAAATTAAGCTACTCCTTTCCTTTTAAAAAGCTATTACCCTTTATTAACTTATGCAACACAATTTCCATAAGACTCTTGTCATTACCACCTTATTTTACTTAAGTCCTTTTAGTACTATACACTTAAAATAAGAAAAAAGTGTATAAGTGTATGTCACAAAAGTGTACATATGTGTGCAAAAAAGTTACAAAAACTTTCGTTCGATAAAAGTCAAAAATCGGAAAAACGATTTTCTGTCACATTTTTAATTTTTCATCGAACTGCTTATTTTTGTAAACAAACTTTCAAAATGAGTTCACCGTTATTATTTATTAAATAAAAGAAGGTTATTTGACCATAAAAACATTAATTGAATATTTAAATTCAATTAAATATTCACAAATCAAAGCGGTAAAATTTCGGGTCGTTACACCGTACCACATACATCGATGAAACGGTGAAAAGCTTCGTCACATCCAGAATAGTAAGTACTGACGCACTAGCCAACATTTCCTTTAACTTCTCAAATGCTTCCGTGCATTTCGCATACCATGTTAAAAATAATTTTTTCTTGGTTAAGCAAGTCAGTGGGACTGCTACCTTTGAGAAGTCCTTGATAAATTTCCTATACTAACCCGCCAACCCAAGAAAACTTCTAACTTCTGTGGCGTTCTTCGAAATCTTCCATTCTTAAATAGCTTCAACTTTGCAAGAGCAACAGAAAATCCTTTCTTGGAGACAATATAACCATGAAATTTCACCTCCTTCTTCCAAAAGTAGCACTTTGAGAATTTGGCTTTTAGTTAGTGCCTTCTCAATGTCCCTAGTACCTCCCTTAAGTGATCATCATGCTCACCTTCACTTTTAGATAATACTAGAATATTGTCTATAAACACAATGGCGAACTTATTTAGCTCTCCCCTAAATACTCTACTCATCAAATATACAAAGTATGTAGAGGCATTTGTCAACTTAAAAGGCATTACTTTCCATTCATACAGTCCGTCTAGAGTGCGAAAAGCAGTCTTCTGTTTGCTATCCTTAGTGATTCTCAATTGGTGGAATCTAGTGACTAAGTCCAAATGAGAAAATATTTTGGCTCCAACAAGCTAGTCAAAAAAGTCATCTATTCTAGGTAAGGATACCTGTTTTTCTTAATCAGCTTGTTAAACTCTCGATAGTCAATGCATAGCCTTAAAGAGCTGGCTGCCTTAGTGGCGAAGACAAATAGTGCTCCTCATTCTGAAGTACTACGGCAAATAAATCCTTTCTACAATATCTCCTATGTCTTCTTATCCAACTCTCATCTTTCTTTGAGTACTATATACCTTAATGGCAGTGCGATAGGTTTAGCGTCCCTCTCTAAATCAATCCTAAACCAGATCTCTCTTTGGGGTGGGAGGCCGGAGACTTCTTCAAAAACTTCTAGAATGTCTCAGACTACGGGCACATATGAGATCTCATACTATGATAGACTAAGAGAATATAAATAACTTAACTCTACTGAGTTTTGGAGCGCACAACGAATATCAATATCTCGCCTCTTATAACTACTTACTAAATGATCCTTCTATCACAATCTAAGACAGTTCCGTAGTAAGATAACCAATCAATCCCTAGGATAAGTCCATACCTCTCAAAACCCAAAACATATGCATTACATGTAAAATCAAAATTACAAATATCCACTACTAGGTCTTTACAAATCAAGTAAGTATGTGTCGACCCCTCAATAGGGTTTGATATGACTATTAGGATGGCGACAACTTGGGTTTTTAATCTCAAGGAGTTGACTACATTTCTACTATGAATGAATGTGATGCTCTTGATTCAAATAAGGTACAAATAGTATTTCCGAAGATAATAGTTATACCTTCCACTGCTACTTTTCCTTTGACTTTGGGAGGAGCTCTACTTGAGACATGTATAGCTCCAGTGGCATAAGCTTGCCCACCTTGTTCCTCCTTTGCTAGCTTCGGGCACCGATTCTTGTAGTGTCCTTCCTTATGGCAATGACATCATCTCCCCTTGAACTCTTTCCTCATCAAACCCACTTTGCAATCCTTAGTAACATGCCCTTTCCTCTGACACCTACAACATGTCACACCTCCTTTCTTAGTCTTCCCTTTGGCTTTCTTATCAGTCCAGAATCCTCATTTCTTCATTCCATCTTGATTTTGCGCATGTCCTACCTTCTCCTTCTCCTAAATACCAATTGTCTCAAGAAGGGCCATTTTAATTATCATCTCATAATTGGCACTATTGGGAACTTAGGTTAAAGGAAGTTCCTTAAGTGGAGAATTTAGGTCTTTAACAAACTGCATAACCTTCTTCGCAAGGGTGTCAATCAAACTCAATCCAAACTTGGCTAATTCCGTTAACTTGATGATGTTCTCCTTCACCGTGGAGTCTCCTTGCCTCAGTTTTATAAACTTATACCTCAGCTTTAGACATGAATTGTGACTTAAAGCAGCCTTGAATTCAGCCCAAGTAATTCCTTCCTTGGTGCTCTCTTCAACTACTATGGTCCACCAATTTAGCTTCTCCCCCTTTAAATGCCAAGCATCCATCCTCCTCTTGACCTGGTCTTTCCATCCCAACTTTCAAAATATACGTTCACAATCATTAATCTAAGCCTTTGTTTCAAAATATATGCACGTCCTTCCATATTCTAAAAGTCTTTACACGTTTTGGGCAAGTCTAGTGGGTGGGGTGCTACTTCAGCAGACGGAGCAACTAGTGCCGCTGGTGTAGTTTGTTTAGGAATGGGAATTTGACCCGCACGCCTTAGGTGTTTCTTAAACCATTCCCGCATACGTCGTATGGCGGGTATTTACTAGATGGTAGGATTCCCAGCCTCTAAGCAGTTGTTTTCAGCCATAGTCAACTATTTGTAGGTTTGAGCTCTTTAGTCACGACTTCCTAAGATAGTATTATAGCTGAAATAAAATTTTTACCTAGTGTATTTGCATATGTTCATAAAAGTGTGTACATATATAGTAGGGTTTTGAAAAATACTTTTAAAAATAATAGATACGTAATCTCACATATACATATTCCCGCTAATCAGGTAACCCAAGCTTTGATACCAAATGTAACAACCCTCTTCGGAGTGGGCCTAATTTTCGAACCAATAAAAAAACCCATTGAACCTTAGGTCCATTCCAAAGTTGGCTATTAGTTGGTAAATTTGATATAACGAGCAATATACAGAGCTATCTATCTATGCTTTTAGAATCTCATGGCGGAAGGGATAAAATATAATAACAAAAATAAGTACTCATATCCTAAATACCAAATCGCAGAAACACATCATCCTAAAATATCCATAATACAATATTTCAAAATAAAACATCAACATGTCTGAAATCTGGGTACATCTAAATACATCAAAAACATTGATAAATAACTAAACTGCCATAAATATTTATATTGTCGTCATCTTCTTCATCATATCATTTCTTCTTAACCTATGGATTGTAATGAGGAGGGAGTTGTGAGTTGCGTAATTATGGATCTTAAAGCTAATTAAACAACAGAGGGTGGGGGTGAATAATGTTTTCTAACTTTTGTAAATTTCTTTTAAGTTTAATATTGAATCATAAATTTTCAATACAGGATTATATCAACAATCAATCACAGATGCAATCATAGATAAAAATAAAGCAAGAAAATAAAGTAGAGAGTTAGAGAGATAACATTAGTGATTTTATATAGGTTCAGATTTCTCTTACATACAATCCCATACAATTGCTTGTACATATTTCTTTTCAAATGCCAATTACAATCTCAATTCCGAGGCTATGAGACACACCCTCCTAATTTTTTGGGGTCAAGGTACACCCGCTTGATTTGGACGGTCTATAAGCACACCCACTTGGATTGCTGAGCTTCCAAGCACACCCAATTGATTTGAACGGGCTAAAATAACATCCAAGCAAATGAAAATAGAGTTTGATGGTTTTCCCAAAGACATTTCTTGAACTTTGGATACATCGGATCCTATAGCCTCTTGGACAATACATTTGATCTTTGATTTGAGAGAGACATGATCCAAAACAGTAAGAAAGTAATATTGGATCAATACACAAAAGTATGAATTGATTCTATTTGATTTTGAAGAGAATTTGATATGATTTCAATGGAATTTTCAAGAGAGTAAGAGGAGGGAAGAAAATAAGATAATAAATAACTAAAAATCCGTCTGATACCTCTGTATATAGTGTATAAATAGTTGTGTCCATTCGCGAAAAGTTGTGACGAATGGACACTTTAAATCAAAATTTGAAAAATTGATTTGTGGCATATATGTCAACATACCTCCTATACATATGTCGACATACATATGTTTATTTGAAAGCTCTTTTCTTTTTAAACATTTTGAAGATACAATATTTTGTAAAATATTTTGATACTTTGTAAAATAAATTAAACATAGTTTATAAACATTTTAAACTTTGAAAAACTTTTATAAAATATTTTTAAAGATATTTTGAAAACATATTTTGTTAAAAATATTAAAGATAAGAAAATAAGAAAAAAAAGATCAAAGATTGCTGCCAGGGACTTTAACAAAATTCTATGACTCTATACACTATATTATAGTCTTGATATCTAGATATCTTGGTCTTTATACTCATGAGTCTTCATGTCCATTTCTTGAGTCTTTATACTATACAGTCTTCGATTCAATACCTGTGTAATATCCTAACCTATATACTATAAAATTTCGCAAAACATTAGTATCCATATTTTATATAAATGTATATTGTTGTTTATTAAGGTTGTTATCATCAAAATCAATAACTGAGGCATTAACAATCTCTTCCTTTTTTATGGCGACAACCATTTAATATCATGTGTACAAAATATGATATAACTCCCCCTGAGTTAGATAACTCCCCATGAATATATGTATATTTTATATTTTTCTCCCCTTTTGCCATCAACAGAAATGGGTGAAAAACTAAAAAAACTCCTCATAAATTAAAATACTTAGAAACTATAGATTCAAAATCAATAACTAAGTTAACTAAAATGATATATATGATGATGATTTTACGATATATGATGATTATATGATATATTTAGAAATAATGAACTAATTTATACTAATCATGATATAAGGTAACACAATCTATTAATACATATCATTCAATCAATCAAAAATAAGACACACAAATTCAAATCCAAAATATAAACAATCCAAACCAAGACAATCAAATCCAATTCAAACATACACACTTAACCAAATCAAATCAAATATTAATAAACCACACTAATACGTACTAAACTTAATCCTATGATTTTCTTTTGATTATGGAAGACTTATGGATGGGACAAAAGGGATAATGAAAACAGAATCTCCCTTTTGTTTTACGAGAATTCCATCTCGATCGAAGCATATTCACTACCACATTTGACTTCACCATCGTCTTCAGCTGTGTCTTCCTTCTCTTCCTCTTCTTCCTCTTCTTCCTTTGCATCATTCATAGGGTTGTGAATGACTAGATTAGGATTATCCTCCTCAATTATAATTGGATTGGTCTCATTATCCCATAGATGCTTCTGGAGATTGCGTATAACGTGCCTTTGTTTCTCTTGTTCTTTCAAGAGGCATAGTTGAATAACCTCTATTTTTGAAAGCATTTTGAGTACATGCTTCAGATCATCTTCAACTTTGATTACTTTGGCCATGGTGGTGGTTTGGAAGAGGTCTAAAGTGGGGGTTTTGGAAGGAAAAGGGTGCGGTTTCTTCTCTTGGATGTTTAGAACTTGAGGAATCCATGGATTTAATTTTATTCAAAATTTATAGAAGGAAGAAGACAAAAAAATGAGAATTATTTCAAAATTTGGTGGTTATATAGCTACATTTTGAATTTTGAGTTTAGAAGGGAAATCTATTTTCTGAAAATTGCAGTATACGTTGACATTTTGTGGTTAGGGTATGTCGACATATGTAGTCTGATTTTGATATTTTACTTTTTTTTTAATTTATATTTTTATTATATTATATTTGCATTTCAAAGAAAGAACATATTCCTACCTCTCTTCTAAGTTTAATAAAAGATGTTTGAGTTAACAGTTTTGTTAAAATATCGGCTATTTGATTTTCAATATTTATAAATTCAAGAGAAATTTCTTCTTTATTTACGTTATCTCTCAGAAAAGGATGTTTGATATCTATATGTTTTGTTTTAGCATGATGTGTTAGATTTTTAGATAGATTTATTATACTAGTGTTATCATAATATATTGGTGATTTAGTAAAATTTAAACCAAAATCTTTTATAGTTTGATGATATAGATAACCTATGAACAAGCTAATGTAGCTGAAATATATTCTTCTTATTTTGTGGACAGAGATACAGAATTTTGCTTTTTGGTAAACCATAAAACAAGATAATGTCCTAAAAAGTGACAAGTTCCACTTGTACCTTTTCGTTTGATTTGCATCCAGCATAGTCAGTGTCACAATATGAAATTAAATTGAAAGAATCTTCTTTTGGATAAAAGAGTCCATAGTCTAGTGTGTTGCTTACATATCTTAGTATTCTTATTACTAATTTTAGATGAGTTTCCTTAGGTAGAGATTGATATCTTACACATAGGCAAACACTATGCATAATATCCAGTATACTAGCAGTTATATAGAGTAATGATCCTATCATAACTCTATATAATTTTTGATCTACATCCTTTAAATTTTCTTCTTTATTTAATTTCTCATTTATTGACATGGGAGTTGGCTTTCCACTAGTATTTGACATACCAAATTTCTTAACTAAATCTTTAGCATATTTTTCTTGACTTATAAAAATTCCATTATTTAATTGTCTTATTTGTAATCCTAAAAGGAATGTTAGTTCTTTCATATGACTCATTTCAAATTCCTTAGTTATTATATTCGAAAAATCTTTATTTAATTTTTCATTTGTTAATCCAAAAATAATATCATCTACGTATATTTGTATAAGTTGAATATCATATTATTTCTTTTAATAAAAAGAGTACTGTCTACCTTTCCTATTTCAAAATTAGATTGTAACAAATATGATTTAAGTCTATCGTACCATGCTCTAGGAGCTTGTTTTATACCATATAAAGTTTTCTATAATTTATAAACATGATTAGGTATTTTTTTCAGCTTCAAAAAGTTGGGGTTGTCTACATAGATATCTTCCATAATAAATCCATTTAAAAAAGGACTTTTGACATCCATCTGAAATAATTTAAAATTATCATGATTTGCAAAAGCAAGTAGAATTCTAATAGCTTCTAATATGGCTATAAGAGCAAATGTTTTATCAAAATCTATACCTTCTTCTTGGCTATAACCTTGAGCAATTAAACGTGCTTTATTTCTAATAACTTCTCCTTGATCATTCATTTTATTTCTATATACAAATTTAGTTCCTATTACAGATTTATTTTCAGGACTTGGGACTAATTCCCAAAGATCACTTCTGGTAAACTAATTTAGTTCTTCATGTCTTGTATAGAAGAATCCAAGAATCATCTAATGATGCTTGTTTTGGGTTTTTGGGTTCAATTGTTGAGATATAAACAATATTACTCATTTTATTTAATTAATTTCTTGTTTTTATAACAGATTCTATATTTCCTAAAATATTTCCTATTGGGTGGTCTTTCAAATTTTTGTTCATTTATTTGGATGTAAATTTTCAGAATTATTATTATTTTCATCATTATTGATTTCACTATTTGTAATTTCATTAGTTTTATCAGTATTTTCTTCTTTATCAAAACTGAAATTATTGAATTTAAAATTCTCATCAAATGAAACATGTAATGTCTCTTTAATGGTGTTAGTTCTGATGTTGAAACCCCTTTAAGCATTACTTCTATTAGAGTAACCAATAAAAATTCCTTTATCTAATTTAGCATCAAATTTATCTAAATTATATTTTTGTTTAATATAAAACATTTACTACCAAAAACTATAAAATAAGATACTTTAGGCTTTTTATTAATAATTT
Source organism: Allium fistulosum (assembly GCA_030737815.1). Lineage (NCBI taxonomy): Eukaryota > Viridiplantae > Streptophyta > Magnoliopsida > Asparagales > Amaryllidaceae > Allium > Allium fistulosum. The sequence continues at coordinate 933,164,592 of CM060901.1, read as the reverse complement.
ATATGGAGTTTTCTTAGTTAAAGGTCGTACTAAAATTCTATTTAAACTATAACATGCCGTAGCAACTGCTTCAGCCTAAAAAAATTTAGGTAATTCACTATCATTTAACATTGTTTTAGCACATTCTTGTATAGTTCTATTCTTACGTTCTACTACTTCATTTTGTTGCAATGTTCTTAAAAATGAAAAATTATTTGTAATTCCTTTCTTATTACAAAAGATTTCAAAATTATCATTTTTGAATTCTCCTTCATGATCGCTTCTAATCGTTTTATTCTTCGTTGACATTTGATTTTGAATTCTTTTAGTAAAAATTTTAAACATTTCAAAAGCTTCACTTTTAAGTTTTAAGAAAATTTTCCATGTAAATATGGAGAAATAATCTACAATTACAAAGACATATCAATTATGATTTATTGATTGTATTTGCAAAGGTCTGTAAAGATCTAGGCGAAGAAGTTCAAGAGGATGAGAAGTAGAAATCATATCTTTAGATTTAAAAAAGCTTTTATGAAGTTTTCCTAATTGACAGGCGTCACATAAATTATTAATATTAAAACTCATTTTAGGAAGACGCCTAACAAGTTCATATCTAGCAACTTAGAAAGGTATTTAAAATTCAAATGACCAAATCTCTTGTGCCAAATCCAAGATTCATTAGATTTAGCCAAAAGACATAAATTATCATTGGACACTTTCATACTTAAAATATAAATGTTACGTTTCCTAATACCTCCAAGGATAATGTTTGACTTAATATCTTCGATATGACAATTATTTTCTAAAAATTAACTTTAAAACCCTAATCACACGATTGACTAATACTAAGCAAGTTATATTTCAGATTCCTAACTAGCAAAAAATTAGAAATAGTAGGAGTTTTAGAGTTACCGACTTTGCCGACGCCAATCACATATCCTTTTGAGTTGTCTTTGAAGTTAACTGATCCACCATCTTTATAGCCAATATCTTTCAAGATCTTTGGATTTCCAATCATGTGTCTTGAGCATCCACTATCCAGTATCCACTTGCCCTTCTTGGTTTGTGATGTTTGATTTTCAAGTATTTGTTCACCGTCAGCCATATAACAAACTTTTACTTGCGATTCAAAATCATACCTTTCCATGAAATCAGGTGACTTTTCAAAATAATTAGTTTCTAATAACATATTAGTTTCACAAAGTTGTTTTTCTATAAAAATGTTAAAAATATTACTAGTCATTTAATCTTTTCAAAAATCAAATTACGAGTCTTTTGAAAACCTAGTGCTCTGATACCAAATATGGGTAATTATGGATCTTAAGGCTAATTAAACACTAGAGGGTGGGGGTGAATAGTATTATCTAACTTTTATAAATCTTTTTAAGTTTCTTTTGAGTTTAATATTGAATCACAGATTTTCAAAATTAATATGTATTTTAAGTTTAATGTTGAAAAACTAATTTGCGGCATGTATTTCGACATACCTCCTATACATACGTCGACATATGTATGTTTATTTTGGGAACTCCTTTTTGTTTTTAAAATTTTTGAACATATTATATTTTATAAAATATTTTGATACTTTCTAAAATAAATTATACATTGTTTATAAACATTTTAAACTTTGAAAAACTTATATAATTTTTTTTTAAAGATATTTTGAAAATATATTTTGTTAAAAATATAAAAGATAAGAAAATAAGAAATAAAGATCAAAGATTGCTTCCAGGATCTTTAACAAATTCTATGACTCTATACACTATATCATAGACTTGATATCTTTATATCTTGATCTTTATACTCATGAATCTTCATGTCCATTTCTTGAGTCTTTATATTGTACAGTCTTCGATTCAATACCTGTGTAATATCCTGCACTACTTACTATATGACTTGGCAAAACATTAGTATCCATATTTTACATAAATGTATATTGTTGTTTATTAAGGTTGTTATCATCAAGATCAATAACTGAGGTATTAACACGAGTAAGAACAACAATATCTGGTGAATAAAAATCCCATGTCTTACCATAATAGTATTTGCACAATATCATTTAGATAATTAACATATCTTACGCATCATATACTTTATCTTACTAAGTATACCTCCATTGTAAGACAAAGGATTTTCCAGTCCAGCTCCATAACGTACATTTAACTATAGGCCAAGGGTCCTTTCCAGTCCAATTTTATAACTCTAATGCGGGTGCACTGCAACTACAAGCTTTAATGACCCATCTCCGTCAATTATGTCCTAACGATGCGAGAAGCATCTGAGCCACTTAGTACCCCTTTAATGGAAATTAGGCAGACTCTGGCCATTTAATACATATACCTTAGGCAGATCTCCATCATTTAATACTTAAACCCAAGATGGACCCCTCTCTGGTACTTCCTAACTGACATCGTAAGAAATCCCATAAGGAAATATTTCTTTTATGGGAAAGAGGCGGACCCTACAATAGCCACTTAATACCTCAATCCCGAAGCGAACCTCCTCCAGAGACTTCCCACCACTGCACCTAAAAGATAATCCCGATCATTTAATATTTCTTGAGCGGGAAGGAGACAGACCCTATAACAACCACTAATACCTCTAACCCAGAAGCAGACCCATACTGGGATATTTGTCTTATGAACTGTAACCCAAACCGTGATGTCTCAAATTGGTCCGGTTATTCGTATGTGTTGGTAGCTAGATTAGCTGGGCAGACTTACCCTATAGAAAGATGGCTAACCTTTCATCCACCGTGGGTACTTATCACTATACCAAAATATGCAATTGCCAACACATTTATTTTGGATGTGCCAACAGTTTTTTTCATTGCAACATAACAACATGGTATATTCGTTGCAACTACAAGAAAACCATTGGTAACTGACTAATAATTATTCCAACGCACTGAATTGGTTTCGCAACGCTTATGCCTCATTACAAGATCCGATAAAATTGAAAATCCTAGAAAAAAAGGGGTAAAATTGTAACATCGCCATTCTAACGTTTCTAAGGCCCTATCATGGTTCATTCCATCGGCATCTTCTCCAAAGGAAATTTCTAGGTCAAAGATCATTTAACCCAACTTTGATTTCAATCAGGTATTTTTTACTATTTTTTTCAAAGATCTGTTGTAGCATAGAATTTTATTTAATGTACCTTCCGATTCTAACTTACTAGTTTTTCAATTTTTGATCCAGCTTTTATTTCTTTGAATTTCTTTTGTTCCATTAAATATTATATTCGAGTTTCAAATTGAGTGATTATCATTTTAGCTTAGTTCAAATTCTGTTTCTTATTCCTGAACATTATTTTGATCTTTTCCTTGGATTAGGTTTTTTGAAAAAGGAAATTCCAGCTTATGGGTTATTCTTTGTTGATGGTGATTTTTAATTAGGGGTCGCTGATCTTTTCTAGTGTCTTTCGTCACTTTGGAGATTTCAGTTCTCATCGCCATTACATTCCTCCTTGCCATGACCCCTGTATTTTTCTATGCATTTCAATAGTAAGTTTTCAGCTTCAGATTAGTATATATTGCGAGATTTTCTATTTATAAGTTCTGATGTAATTTCTATTGATTTTGACACTACTAGAAAATGGCTAAATAGCGACGGGGGGAGGGGGGAGACGGCTTCCGATGGCCAATTTCCGATGGCTTCCGACGGGCCTTCAGCGGCCGTCGAAAAATCGCGATTTACAGGCCTCAACCGAGCCTCCTTCCTCATTTTCATACGACATTTTTTAACCCAAAATCCCCAAATCCCCAAATCTCTTCCTCAAGCTTCCAATCATCAATTTCGAGCTTTCGGATCCTCCTCGGCTGCGTAATCAACGTCTATTGCTCTCTAGCTCAGGTATAATCTCTTATTTTCGCCAAAAATCTAATTTTTACCCTAAATCCAGATTTGCGTAAGTTGTTAAATTAGGGCTAATTGGTGATTGAAATTATTTCCAATAGTATTATAATAGTTTCTAGTATTCCATGGTATTTCTATTTCATCTTTTATCGTGAAATTGTGAAAAACATGTATAATTTGTGGTTGTTCGTGTATATGTAAATCGTTGTGTATGCCTTTATTCTACGATTGTATATGTGTGTAGCGCTGCTATCATTGTATTGTGTTAGTTGGAATAAGATAAAATGAATGCACAAGCTAGGAATATTATATTGTGCACGTATTGACTTATGCAACAAAAAAAATGCATCGAACGAGCCTTAAGTTGATGTAATACGTCGAATAAATGTGTTAAATTAAAATATATTTTTGTAAATGTGAACCGTTAGTAAAACTTTATTTTTTCGTAAAATGCGCACATCTAATTGACAAATGTCCCTTAGAGAGTTTTTGGCCCCGTCTGACGAGTGTTGTACATGATCGTTGTATATGTAGTCGTTTTTTTTGAAAAACGACCATTTATATTCATCTGGTACAATGTTTGTTGGATTTTTCCCTGTATTGGACAAGTTATGAACACAATAAGCATTTACATTTTGTATACTACTTCGTCTCAAACGGTTCATAAAATTTCGGCCTAACTTTTCTTTTTTGTTTCCTGCGTACACGCATTGTGTACAATGCAGGGAACGAAAGGGAAATGCTACCGAAATTTTGTTGAATCGTTTGAGACGAAGTAATATACGAAATGTAAATGCTTACTGTGTTTGTAATGGGAAGTAGGATGCCTAACCATGGAAAAAAAATAATATTTTGTATAATTTTTTGTATCGATACGTTTAAAAATAAAATGTGCCCTATTTGAAAATATTGTTAAATTTGTGAAGTAGTTCATTAAATTCAAATATTATACGACCATGAAAATAATCTTTTTCGAATTTGTATTCTTGAAAATAAGTATTAAATTTTGAACTTCTCATTTTCTCAAATAGGAAAAATGATTGATTATTTTGTTGATTGGAGGAGATGGGTGTACCAAAGAAAAGGACCGAGAGGCTCAATAAAAGAAGATTTTTATAATGGTTAAACGTATTTGTTGAATTCGCTTTAAGTAATAACGGAAACGATCCAGAAATTCGTTGTCCGTGTAGTAGGCGTAGACATTTGAAGTATTTGTTACCAGATATTGTGAAAGTTCATTTGTGCCAAAACGGTTTCGTAGCCGAGTATTATATTTGGGATCGGCATGGAGAAGTTGTAGCAAATACTTCTGTAGAGTCTGAAAGTGTCATTAACGAAATAGTTACGACGACCCGTATAGAAAATATGGTCGAAGATGCAACACGATCAATGTTTCCTATGCTTGAAGTTGACGACGATGATGGAAATGTTGAAGAACCAAATATTGAAGCAAAAAAATTATGATTTACTAGATGCTGTTAAGAAACCTATTTGGGATGGTTGTAAAAGCAGCACTCAGCTGTCAGTAATCACAGAATACATTGCGATGAAGTCAAAATACAACATCACTGAAGCTGGGTTTACGGCTGTTGTTGAAGCTGCAAAAAGACATATGCCGTTCGATAATCTAATGTGTGAAAATCACTATGAAGTTAAAAAACTTATGTCGGCTTTTGGTTTACCTTATCAGAAAATAGATACATGTTTAAAAGGCTGCATGTTGTTTTGGAAAGAAGACGCAAACCTTAGAAATTGTAAAAATTTTAATCAGGAGAGATACAAACCAAGAAAAAAGAAGGGGAAGGAAGTTCGATACAAGCGTATGCATTACTTACCCATAACTCCAAGGCTTCAAAGATTATATGCATCTTCTGTAACTGCATCTAATATGAGATGACATAGTGTGAGAACGGAGGAAGAGGGTACGTTGACACATCCGGCCGATGGAGAAGCATGGAAGCATTTCGATAAAACGTATCCAAATTTTGCAGTGGAGAGTCGAAATGTTAGATTAGGATTATGTACGGACGGTTTTTCTCCATTTTCTCAATTTGGTTCTAAATATTCATCCTGGCCCATTATCGTCACACCGTATAATTTACCTCCATGGATATGTATGAAAACGCAATATATGTTTCTTACTGTTGTCGTTCCTAGCCCCGACGATCCGACACAAGGAATCAATGTATATTTACAACTGTAAATTGAGGAATTAAAAATACTGTGGAACGAAGGAGTAGAAACATACGATGTGTCCAAGAAGAAAATTTTCGTATGTTTGTGTAACGACCCGTATTTTTAACACTTTAAAAATACGAATTAAAATGAAAATTTTGGATAAAAATCCGAAGGAAATAAAATTTTATGTTGTTAAATGTGAATTACAAGTTAAAATACAAAATTTTATTCTGAAATAACTTATTTATAAATTAAATATGGATGTTAACTTGTAGTGAATGTAAATAATGAATTGAATTTGATTGTAAACAACGAAATAAATAAAATGTTACATTTAATATTGAAGTTATAATATGAAATCAACGTTAATGAATGTAATTTAATATTACTGTGAATTTAAATAAGATGATAGCTGAAGAAAATGAAAGTAAATGAATTATAAACTATTGATAATAATGTATAAGTAAATGGTTGATTCAATAATGAAAGTGTAAATCGAAATAAAAGAATTCAATTGGAATTAAATAACTTGAATTTGAATTACAATATAATTGAACGCTGAATCTAATGTAATCTTTTATACTGGATTTATAATGGAAAACCGCATTGTAAAAGATTGTTAATTACTGTGAAATTAAAAATGAAATTTGTGAACAATTGAAATTTGATTTAAAACTTAATAATTTAAAATTGGGAATTTTATATTGAAATTAAACAGTCGAATAATTTATTTTTCGAATATTGGATTTAATTAGACAATTAAATCGATAATTTAATAAGTTAAATTTCAGAAATAATTGAAAATCGAGTTGAATATGATTGAAAATGATTTATAAAATTTTATCTTATCATATTGGAGTTATAGTAATGTTATAGAACTTTTAAAATTGAATTTAAAGTTAATTTGTGAAAATTGAATATTTTAATATTTAATTATCGACTGAAAAATAGCCATTTTTCGAACAGTCTCAGAATTGAACGAAACTAGTTCCATTGGATCCGTAATAGTTTGTTATTGTCGGATTTCAATTTTCGTAGCAATCGGAGTTATCGTTTGACCGTGGCAGCTCGAAACGCATCGAATTGTTTTTAATATTTATTCGGCGAGAGAAAATAGTCATTTTTCAAAAAGTCTCGGATTTCGACGAAACCAGTTTCATCGGATCCGTGATGTCATATTATTGTAGGGTTTCAAATTTCGTGTCAATCGGATTTACCGTTTGTCCGGGGCGAGCCCAAACGCACAGAAATTTGATTAACCGATTTAATTTTAAATCGATCGTTTATTGCTGTAACTCGCACAGATGACCGAATTAGCCTCCGAAACATGTTCCATTGTGTTCGGAACGCGGGATAAACCCTAGAAAAGCCAGCCGGCATGCTTCGTTTGGAGTTCGGAAAATCCGGGATGAATAGTGTCGCGTATTTTTCTATAAAAGCCCCTCACTTTCTCTATTTTCCAAAAACCCTAGGGTTTCAACCCTTAGCCGCCACTTTTAATTCAATGGCCAGAAAATTTCGAAACTTCTTCCTCATTTTCCTCTCAATCCATCAACAATTAGCAAAAGTCGTCAACTACAAAGTTGTAGAGGACGACGAGAGCTTCAAATCCATACGGAGATGATCGAAAACGGAGAAACGAATCAACGGGAAATCGAGCTCGAAGTCGCTGCGTTTTTCACGCAAATCGAGGTGATGGGGGAGCCGAGTTCAACCACCTCCTGGCCATGGGTAGCTCTTGCGTAGGCGCTTCTAACGTGGGTCTCCGATCAACTTCTCGTCGAGTGATAGTGGAGAAATCGTCGGTCAAAGGTTGGAAGGAATGGGTTGAGATTGTACGTGCTTTTCACGTTTTGGAGAAGATGGAAGGAAGGGCCCAGATCTGCAGTAGAGAAAATGGAGGGCTGACATTGAAAGTAGGGTTTGAAAAAAATATGTATATATATTTATATATATATTTAAATTCGTGTAAACTTTAAAATAGCATAACTTTTTCATACGAGGTCCGATTGGAACGAAACTTTTTGCGTTGCGATCGTAATGACGAGAGCTTCGAAATGAAACTGGTTTGGATGAATTTGGAGACGGTGGAAATTTGGGCTAAAGTTGGGCGTCGTCCAGTTTCAGTTCCAAACCGGAACGTCTCGGCGACAACAGAAAATCAAAGTGAGTGTTTATACGCTCACAATTGACTAAAATAACTTTTGTTAGTTAAATTTATATTCTGAAGTGATATGAAATTTATTGGCTGTTGTTTGGTAGGTTTAATTTCATCTGTATTGATATATGAATTAATTGATAGAATTTAAAATTGACCGTTAAAATAAATTTAAATTTAAATTTAAATTGGCAGTATATTACTCGATATTGATAATTATAAAATTGTTGTGAATGTTATTGGCTTTATGGTTGATTGGTTGTGATGGATGCTATTGGTCGATATTGGTTGTTTATTTATTTTGATATATCATGCTATCATCATGTATATTGTTTATTGCATATAAAACTATAACCTGAATCATTTCGAATAAATTAAGAAATAGGTTGAAATGATATACCTATGACATCTATTTGGATTGAAATGATATATGTCCATCCTCGAAATTAAAATTGAAATAATTATCCACTTGGCCATAGGTTAGAAAATTATATACGGACACCGGGTTGGTTAAATTAAATGATTTTAAAAGTTGTTTTGAAATTATTTAAATGAATTGATTTTAAGAATAAAATCCAATTTATGGAAATTGAATTATTTTGAATTGAAGCTCGAGATGTTGGAATTTAAACTTGGTAAATGAAATTGTTTAATTATTCGAAGTTTAGATTTTTAAGAAAAAGATTGAAATACGACGTAAATTTTCGAAAGTTGATTTGTTTTAAAAGATTGGACTTTTAATCGAACTCTGAATATTTCTAAGAAAATTTATATGAAATGATATTTCAAGTTTGGGTTTGGAATTGAAAATTAATTTGAAATTGAGATTTAATTAATTTGGAATTTAATTGAAATTCAAAGAAATTTGTGAATTGGACTAAATTGAAACTATTGAATTAAATTTGAAGATAAAATTGATTTGAATAGGATTTGAACTGAAATTGATTTGGAATGTAATACTTAAATGAATTCTTGAAATCCGAATGTTAATCTAAGTTTATTGAATTGGAATTGTTCCAGAAATTAAGTAAACTACTTAATACGGATGTTTAATTTGAAGTATATTCTAATTTGAATACGAAATGGTTTTAAAGCGAATCTTATATTCTTATATAAATATATGAGCTGTTTTGAAATGTGAAATATTTAAAGTTTCGAAATATATCGAAAGTGAAATTGTTTATTTTGTGGTTCAAATATGTATTTGAAATTGATAATTTGAAATGGTTTATTGAGAAGCTAAATCGAGTTGAAATTAATGATTTTGAAATCGAAATGAGATATTGAGGCAAAAAATGATTTTAAAATCAAAATGAGATATTGAGGCGAAAAATGATTTTGAAATCGAAATGAGATATTGAGGCGAAAAATGATTTTGAAATCGAAATGAGATATTGAGGCGAAAATTATTTTGAAATCGAAATGAGATATTTAGGCGAAAAATGATTTTGAAACGGAATCTTACATCTTGAATAGATATGATGATATTTGAATGGATTTGATTTTGAAGCGAATATGATATTTTGATATCAATTATGAATCGATTTGAAATGTAAAAGAGCCACCGGTGTAATAATACGTAGTTATTAAAGAGACCGGGATCGGATATGGACATACTCTCTGTCGATACCGAAAACCACTTTAATAACTAATACACGCAGAGTGTTGATCCAGAATGAAGTGGATGGTTTTGGTGAACGCGTTGACTGAAGAAAGAGAACGATATTGGATGACCCCTGACATGACTAAAACAGGAGCCCTGCCGGGCCATTGAGGTTCGCCACCTCTAGCGGACACACTTCTTCGTTACCATATCTATTACTTTTGTGATTCGATTTGGGTGCACCCCTCGATTATGGGAGTGTTGTTTCGCGGTGTTGGGGTAGTAGCTGCTATGCCCAACATCAGTCCGGATGACGCAACTACTAGTATCCTAGTTGGTATCGCCTCATGTACCTTGTCATACTGATTATCCTATTCGCGACCACTACGTTTTGGTTTGTACCTTTAGTATATGGATTGCCCTCTGGTGACTTCCGGTTTTGGGGAAACTACGGTCTTGTATATGCTTTTGGGAATAAAAACGTGTTAAGGGTGGAATGGGCCATGGCTTAATGCTATTTTAATACTTTTACTTTAATGTAGACATATTATAATAGCGTATTGTACTACATAGTAGATAGTTTAATGGATCCTTGAGAGATGGAAAATCCCGTAACATCTCTTAAGTTATTGCACTCACGTTGACACTGGATAGGAGGTGTCTAAAACCCGTAAACATCTCTGACGCCGTCACACTCATATTTACTTATTCGATTTAACTTACATGAGATATTTTAGTCCTGACTCGAGTGTTTTGTCTTTTCATTACGCTCGGGTCAGCCTGAGCATTTCAGATTAGGTTGAAGGTATATTCTGGAGGACGAAGACGGAGTTTGGTATTACATCATTTGTATTCTACTACTGTATTATTTTTCCGCTGCATTGTTGTTTTATCTCTGATATGTATGTAACTCTGATTTATGATGTATAATAATAATCAAATTTATTTATTTAACAGCTTCATGAACTGTTATTTTATTATTATATCTTGTTCCTTCCGCTGCGAGATTTTGTGTTTGTTTCTATTCTATCTTATCTATTTCTTATTTACCCCAATAACTATCTGTATTTTGGATTGTTTGAGTCGACATGTGTGGATTTATTGTCGATTTAAATGGTCAAAAATGCGGGTCATTACAGTTTGCTTCTTTGTTGTGTACTATAAGTGATTTTCCTGCCTATGCAATTCTTTCAGGATGGAGTACTGCCGGTCGTCTAGCATGTCCATATTGCATGGATGAAACACGAGCGTTTTCTTTACCTCATCGTAAGAAAATTTCATGGTTTGACTGTCATCGATATTTTCTCCATGTAAATCATCTCTTCAGAGGAGACAAGAAAAACTTTTTAGCTAATAGAGTAGAAACCAGACAACCACCGACGATATGGTCAAGCGAAGACATATATGAACTTGTTAGGGACTATTCAAACAACGTGAACATCCGAACGGAGATCTCAGTAAAGAATTTTCCTGTTGGTTTTCAAATTACGTTTATGAGCCGAGAAATTGTGTTGTTGACGAAGGGTTGAAACATCTTGCGATAAGACCAAAAAGAGTGGTCACGATATATCCAATATATTTCGTCAATGGATATAAATTTAACACCAAAGAATACGGTGCAGAAAAATTAACAAATAATACTGGTGTATTTGTTAAAGGTAGTGACGATCCAGAAAATCAGTTAAATGATTTTTATGGCGTTCTAACAAAAATTTTGCAACTGACATATTTCTCACGACTCGCGGAGGAGGTGTTTCTATTTAGATGCAATTGGTTAAGCAATGTTCCAGGTTCTGGAATTAATGTGCACAAGAATTATAATCTTATCGAAATAAAGCATACATCGCACTATCACAAGTATGATCCTTTTGTACTAGCCAAACAAGCATTGCAAGTTTATTACGCTCCTTATCTGTCACTAAAAAGAGATAAAGCAAATTGGTCTGCAGTTTTTAAAACAAAGGCCAGATTCACATTCGATGGGTAGAATATTCTGGAGAAACAAGCTTATCAGGCAGATCTTGTGACGACCGCCCATGACCCCTGCACCAAATCTAAAGATAGAGCGCTGTAAAGTGTGCCAGGCGACCATGGACGATTGTCAAGGTAAGATTTAAAACAAAAGAATCTATCGTATTACTCACAGCGCATGGACAAAATACAATAGAACATATGTATAGTGAAGCTTTACAGAACAAAATGACATCATATAAAACTCCATAATAGTTGAATACAAGCATCCACATAGTCAATACATCCAGCCTCACTACATAACTCTCAGAGAATACAAAACAGCGGAATATCCAGTACATATAATAAGAAGATAATATGCAACCCTCTAGCTCGTCTTCGATATCAGCATCGTGAGAAGAGAACAGCACCTGTCACCTGTTACCTAGTCTGCCCGTCCCAAAAATGGACGAACAGCCCAAGGCAATAAGAATTAAAACATAAAGCCTTGAGTCAGACAACAGTCTTAGTGAGCAGTAAATTAACTAACAACATACCAAAAGAGCATAAAGGAAAAGGAATAGGAATACAACCCTCCCACTCCAACCTCATTCTATAGTGATAGCCCCCAGACACACACTAAGCAGAAGCAAACATAGCAGAGCATACAATTTAAAGTAAAGCTACTATCACTCGAGTCAAGGGCGATGTTTTCCAAGTACCAAGGCCTAAATCAGATAAGCACCCAGAAAATACCGCTCTTGAGTCCGAAATGACGTTACAACCAAACATCCATGACTCTGGCTATCACTGATATCATTGCTTCGATATCACCGTTAATTGAATGACCGGCACATTCTTTCAGCCGTCCGTCAAGGGCTAATGGAAACCCCGGTTCTAGACATAACTCCCGCACGTCGTCGCAGCCCGTGCCTAGGACTATCGAATCTGCCCAGAGTACTCGACCATCAACAGTTGGCCGTTGGGACTATCGAATCTGCCCAAACGTACTCTTGCTTAGAGCATGCTAGAACCTTCAACAACGATGCTATCCAAGCCTCCTAGTCATCCTCCTCGACGACTATTCTCATATCCATTCATTATCCTCAACTCGAATCATATCACCGAGTTATCAACATGCTTGGAATGATCCCGTCTGGATTAGACCAAGTCTTCATCATATGATGCCTCGCTTCATTACATCCTCGCAAAGCCTCATCTCAACTTCACATCATCAAATCTATGCATAAGAGCTTCATCATCCCGCTACATATGCCACGAGCAGCTTTCCCAATCCAAGAGCCTTTCCCTTGGCTTTTGAATCATCTTCGATCTAAATCTAATCATCAATCATCTAGTTCATAACAATCAATCAAATCAAACATCAATCCAAGCAATCAAGCATTCAAATATGATCTAAGTAGACAATTATAACAATAATGGCATTTTCGTAATTAAAGAGTTGAAAGTCCAATAAGCATGAAAACATGAATTATATCTCTACAAACTTGATGAATGAACTTGCATAGGTTAACATATGATAAAATGGATGCAACATCATCATGAACAATGGATCTATATGGATCTACACTTAGGATGAAGAAAATGCATGGGAATCACTATTTTAACACCAAAACGAGCCAACAATCCGATTTACTCCTTTGGATCCGTGTGAGAGATAATCACCACTCACCAAATCACCTAAACAAACCCAAATCAACACGCTTCAGATCTGGACAGCAAAGGATGAAGCTTGATCTATCACGAATCCGCTTCAAACGAAGAACTCTCTCTTGAAAAGATGAAGATCTTCAATCTAAGCTCTTGGATCTTCAATTTGATCTTCAACTTGGATGGATGGAAGCACTAGATTAGAGTGGAGAAAAGAAGTGAAGAAGTGTAGAAGTCGAGCTCTCAAAATGGCAGCACTTCGTCGCTTCAAAATCCGGATCCCAAAAATGAAGAGAAGCTCTCCTATTTATAGCAGAAAATACCCTAAGTCGTAACTCGGCTATCTTCTTAAGTCGCTGCCGACTTAACACTATGCCGACCTACGACCTAAAGCTTTGCCATCCTACGACTTAACCAGAAGCATCCGCGACCTAACAACTACTATCTCCTAAGTCGGTCACGACTTATAGCATGCGCGCCTACGACTCAACAAAACCCAAATCCCCTACGACTTAAGACTCATGCGCCTCTAGCGACTTACCACTAGTCACGACTTATAACTTGGCAGAAGATACGACTTAACAGATCTGTGCTTCTACGACTTAACAAACAACTGGGTTACGACTCAACCCCTAAGTCGTCTACGACTTAACACATAGGCTAACTCTTAAGGTCGCCAACACGTTAACTCCTTAGGTCGCTAACCCACCCAATCGACTTAACTTGGTAACAACTTAACCCTTAGGTCGCTTACGACCTAACCAACCAAGCTACCAGACGACCTAACACATAGCGACCTATCCCTTAACTCGGTCACTACGACCTAATTCTAACCTTAAGTCGTCTACAATCATAAGTCGGTCAACCCACTAACTCGTCCAACCGACCCAACTTCTATACGCTCTAAGTCGTTGCCGACCTAACCACACTAACCCAGTAACCACTAGGTCGCTTACTCCACTAGGTCTGCCTACCCTTGAGTCGCCATATCCTTAAGTCGGTCAGTTCTTTAGGTCGTTAACTCGCCCTGCCGACCTAATACTTAATAAATCCTAGGTTGCATAATTCTATAGGTCGCTCCAACTAACCCACGACCTAACACTAACTCGCCGAATTCCTTAACTCGGTCACGACTTAGCTCTTAGGTCGTTCACGACCTAGGACTTAGACAAATCTGCCTAAAAATCTGAAATGACTTAAAAATGCTAAAATTCCAGATTTTGACGAACTTGTCGATCCGTAAAAATACGGGTCGTTACATTCTCTCCCCCTTAGGAATTTCGCCCCCGAAATTCCAAGCAAACTAAAACTATTCTGTACGCCTACCATCCATAGCAATCAACAAACCATGCATCCAATTCTAACTTAGCGTACAGAATTCTAAAATTAGAACAAGTTACAATATCGCGAGATGACACGACACCTTAGGGCCATACCTTGAAGAGTTCAGGATGAGCTGCCTTCATCCTCTCTTCCACCTCCTACGTACAGTCGTTATCATCATCACTCCATTGTATCTTGAGCAACTTAACTACCTTCCTCCTAAGCTGTTTCGTGTCGGTTTCAACAACACGAAGCGGTTTACGAGGTCTTCTATCGACTGGATCAACTTTGAAGTCTTCACAGCTATCAGCAGAAACCACTGTATTCGAGTCGTGCACATACTTCCGTAGATATGATACATGAAAAACATTGTGCACACCCGACATCTTCTCAGGTAACTCCAACCTATAGGCGAGCTTTCCAATTCGCTCGATGATCGGGAATGGTCCAACAAATCTCGGAGTCAATTTTCCTTTCTTCCCGAATCGAATAACATTCTTTAGTGGAGAAATCTTCACAAAAACCATATCTCCTGCGTCGAATTCCAAATCCTTTCGTCGCTTATCAGCATAACTCTTTTGACGGTCTTGGGCTGCCTTCATTCGTTGCCGAATGATTTCTATACAATCTGAAGTCTGACGAATCATCTCTGGCCCAAGCATCAGCTTTTCTCCAGTTTCCAACCAACATATCGGAGAGTTACACGGTCTTCCATACAATGCCTCATATGGTGCCATACCAATACTTGACTAGTAACTGTTATTGTATGCAAACTCCACCAAATGAAGGTGATCTTCCCATGATCCTCCGAAGTCCAAAACACATGCTCTGAGGAGATCTTCCAAAACTCGGTTGACTCTCTCGGTCTGACCATCCGTCTGAGGGTGATAAGCTGTACTCAAACACAACTCGGTTCCCAAGACTTCCTGGAAGCTCTTCCAAAATCCACTAGTGAACAATGGGTCTCGATCGCTCACTATACTCTTCGGAATACCATGGAAACGAACTATCCACTTAACATACAACTCAGCCAACTTTGATGCAGTCCTAGTCGATCGAACAGGAATGAATCTAGCACTCTTAGTCAGACGATCCACAATGACCCAAATCCCTTCATTTCCCGTCCTGGTTCTAGGCAACCCATTGATAAAATCCATCGACACTTGTTCCCACTTCCATGTAGGAACTTCTAATGGCTGAAGCAATCCACTTGGCTTCTTCTGTTCGGCTTTTACCAACTGGCAGTTCATACATTTGGAAATAAAATTTCCAACATCCTTCTTCATACCTTCCCAGTAGTAGGTTCTCTTCATATCCCGATACATCTTATTTCCACCTGGATGAATTGTCAACTTCGAGTGATGACTTTCCTTCAAAACTTCACTCCTCAATTCATCTATATCGGGAACAACTAGTCGTCCTTGCTTTCGAAGCCAACCCTCTCGATCAACCTCGAATCCTTTATCCTTTTCCGGATCCAATCCAGATTCCAAATCACGGATAATCTTGACAAGCTTATCATCTCGCTTTTGACTCTCGCCAATCCTTTCCACAAGAGTCGGTTTTATTGATAAGTTTGCCAACATCTCAGGTTCCAATTCACATCTAGGCCTGAAGTCTAATCCAGCTAAATACTCGAGACTCTTCCATTCTGAAAACATGGCTCCCAATCCTGCATGTCTTCGACTTAACGCATCTGCCACTGCGTTACCTTTTCTCGGAGTATAAGCTATACCAAAATCATATGATGCCAAAAACTCTAGCCAACGTTGCTGTCGAAGATTCAAATCCTTTTGGGAGAAAAGATACTTCAACGACTTATGATCTGTAAACAACTCGAATCGAACTCCCAACAGATAATGTCTCCACATCTTCAGAGCAAATACAATCGCCGCTAACTCCAAATCATGAGTCGGGTAATTCCTTTCATGCGGCTTCAGTTGTCGACTAGCATACGCAACAACTTTATCCTTCTGCATCAGCACTGCTCCAAGTCCAGTACCACATGCGTCGGTGTAAACCACCATCTCATCATTCCCATTTGGAATAGTCAAAACAGGAGCACTCGTCAATCTCTCTTTTAGGATTCCGAAAGCTTGCTCACACTTAGCATCCCAACTGAACACTTGGTTCTTTTTCGTCAATCCTGTTAATGGTGCAGCTACCTTGGAGAAGTCTTTGATAAACCGTCGATAATATCCTGCTAATCCAAGAAAACTTCTCACATCAGATGCATTCTTAGGTCTAACCCAATCCTGGATTGCTGCCACCTTAGCGGGATCAACCGCTATTCCATTTCCAGAAATCACATGGCCTAAGAACCTCACTTCACTCTTCCAGAAGTGACACTTCGAAAACTTAGCCTTCAGCTGATGTTTCCGTAAGATCTCCAAAACAATACGCAAGTGCGTCTTGTGCTCTTCTTCCGTTCTGGAATAAATCAGAATATCATCCACGAACACAAGTACAAACTTGTTCAACTGATCTCTGAACACTCTATTCATAAGATCCACAAAATATGCTGGCGCGTTAGTCAATCCAAACGGCATTACCAGCCACTCAAAGAAACCGGATGGTGTCCTAAAAGCAGTCTTTGGCACACTATCCTTAGCCACTCTCAACTGGTGAAATCCCGTTGCCAAATCCATCTGAGAAAACACCTTAGCTTCGTGAAGCTGATCAAACAAGTCATCTATTCTCGGCAATGGATACTTGTTCTTCTTAGTCACCTTATTCAGCTCACGATAATCGACGCACAATCTCAACGACCCATCTGCCTTGGTTGCAAACACAACTGGTGCACCCCACTCGGACACACTACGCCGAATGAATCCTTTCTGCAAAAGATCATCAACTTGCACCCTCAATTCCTGCTGTTCCCTAGGCGCCATCCGCCTAAGAGGCATCACAACAGGTCTGGCTCCTTCAACTAGATCTATACGAAACTCGATCTCTCTATGCGGCGGCAACCCTTTGACTTCGTCAAAGACATCCTCGAATCCATTAGCGATCGGCACTGATGACAGTCCATCCCGTGGAACAACTAGCGAATACATGAAGCTCATGAAGACGCCTTCTTCATGCTTACATCGTATCACAATCTTTCGCCCTTCCACATTCTCGACTGTCACTTCCAACCTTTCGCAATCAACCTTAGCCGTGTACTTCCTAAGCCAGTCCATACCCAAGATAATTCCGAACCCCGCAAAGTTCAGAACAAAGCAATCACAAACAAAAGAGCAACCATGACTCGACACAACTAGACCACGGCATAACATACACAAACAAGACGAACCCCCAACTGGATTAGTCACAACCAATGGCCTATCAACAATATCCGGTGCCAAACCTAACCGGCCTACGAGTTCACTACAAACAAATGAATGCGACGCTCCAGTATCAAACAGAACTCTAACTGGAACACCACATAGGAAAAGGGTACCTTGAACAACCACACTCTTTCCCTTCTCTTCAGCAGTAGGAGCTTTCGAAGACGACGGAACAGCTCCTAAAGCATAGGCTTGCACAATCTGCCTGTCCTTCCTTGGTTCTGGACAATTCTTCCTGAAATGCCCCGGCTTGTCACAGTTGTGACACTTCATTGGCACCTTCGGATTCTTACAATCCTCAGAGAAATGGCCCTTCTGCTGACAATTGTAGCAAGTCACCTCGCCTTTCGGCTTCTTCTGGCCATCCTTACCCTTCTGCTGCTGCTGCTTCCTCTTCTGGTTTCCACCCTGCTGTGGTTTAGATTCTCCCTTGGTAACAGCAACAACAGGTCCTTCCTTAGGAAACAGACTCTCATGCCTAAGAGCTTTCTCCACAAGCTTCTCAAATGAATCGTCCAAATGATCCACCAACTGTCTCCCAAGATAACTATCCAAGCCGGTCACAAACTTCTCATTCTTCTGATAAGCAGATTCAATATATGACCGAGCATATTTGGACAAAGCTTCAAACTCAGAAACATACTCAAGAACGGATCTTCCACCCTGCTTGAGCTCTACAAACTTCTTGAACAGAACAGACTTCTAAGCTGTAGAAATGAACTTAGCTTCAAATCTGACTTGGAATTGCTCCCAAGTAATCTCTTCTTCCGGAGTAGTGATGGTAATAGAGTTCCACCAATCAGAAGCTCTCCCTTGAAGCTGTCTCGATGCCAACTTCCTCTTAGTTGCATCGTCAATTCCCAAATCATCAAAGATCCTTCTACAAGCATCTATCCACCTCTGGACCTCAATAGTAGATTCTGTTCCCAAGAAAACCTTCCCTCCAAGAGCAGTATAATCCTTGCACAGCTTAGCAAAATCCACTAGTTTCGGAGTTTGGACTTGAACTCCAACATCTACTGCTGCCCCCGGAACTGGTATCCTTCTCATGATCGAAGTCATCATAGCTTCGAACATGGCTGCATAATCAGCAGTCTCTTCAGTAGCATGGCCTTCCCTAGCAGCTGGTCTCCCTCTTCGACTCATTCTCAATATCTATAAAAAGGAATGATTAGAACATCTAGAGAAACAACTGCATAAAGGACTCAAACCCTACTAAGCTACTATATTATATATAGTATTCATCCATCAAAATACAATTACGTCTCTCATACGTAGTTACGACGGCGAGCGTTGGGTAAAATCGATTAACCAATGCTCTGATACCAAATGTGACGACCGCCCATGACCCCTGCACCAAATCTAAAGATAGAGCGCTGTAAAGTGTGCCAGGCGACCATGGACGATTGTCAAGGTAAGATTTAAAACAAAAGAATCTATCGTATTACTCACAGCGCATGGACAAAATACAATAGAACATATGTATAGTGAAGCTTTACAGAACAAAATGACATCATATAAAACTCCATAATAGTTGAATACAAGCATCCACATAGTCAATACATCCAGCCTCACTACATAACTCTCAGAGAATACAAAACAGCGGAATATCCAGTACATATAATAAGAAGATAATATGCAACCCTCTAGCTCGTCTTCGATATCAGCATCGTGAGAAGAGAACAGCACCTGTCACCTGTTACCTAGTCTGCCCGTCCCAAAAATGGACGAACAGCCCAAGGCAATAAGAATTAAAACATAAAGCCTTGAGTCAGACAACAGTCTTAGTGAGCAGTAAATTAACTAACAACATACCAAAAGAGCATAAAGGAAAAGGAATAGGAATACAACCCTCCCACTCCAACCTCATTCTATAGTGATAGCCCCCAGACACACACTAAGCAGAAGCAAACATAGCAGAGCATACAATTTAAAGTAAAGCTACTATCACTCGAGTCAAGGGCGATGTTTTCCAAGTACCAAGGCCTAAATCAGATAAGCACCCAGAAAATACTGCTCTTGAGTCCGAAATGACGTTACAACCAAACATCCATGACTCTGGCTATCACTGATATCATTGCTTCGATATCACCGTTAATTGAATGACCGGCACATTCTTTCAGCCGTCCGTCAAAGGCTAATGGAAACCCCGGTTCTAGACATAACTCCCGCACGTCGTCGCAGCCCGTGCCTAGGACTATCGAATCTGCCCAGAGTACTCGACCATCAACAGTTGGCCGTTGGGACTATCGAATCTGCCCAAACGTACTCTTGCTTAGAGCATGCTAGAACCTTCAACAACGATGCTATCCAAGCCTCCTAGTCATCCTCCTCGACAACTATTCTCATATCCATTCATTATCCTCAACTCGAATCATATCACCGAGTTATCAACATGCTTGGAATGATCCCGTCTGGATTAGACCAAGTCTTCATCATATGATGCCTCGCTTCATTACATCCTCGCAAAGCCTCATCTCAACTTCACATCATCAAATCTATGCATAAGAGCTTCATCATCCCGCTACATATGCCACGAGCAGCTTTCCCAATCCAAGAGCCTTTCCCTTGGCTTTTGAATCATCTTCGATCTAAATCTAATCATCAATCATCTAGTTCATAACAATCAATCAAATCAAACATCAATCCAAGCAATCAAGCATTAAAATATGATCTAAGTAGACAATTATAACAATAATGGCATTTTCGTAATTAAAGAGTTGAAAGTCCAATAAGCATGAAAACATGAATTATATCTCTACAAACTTGATGAATGAACTTGCATAGGTTAACATATGATAAAATGGATGCAACATCATCATGAACAATGGATCTATATGGATCTACACTTAGGATGAAGAAAATGCATGGGAATCACTATTTTAACACCAAAACGAGCCAACAATCCGATTTACTCCTTTGGATCCGTGTGAGAGATAATCACCACTCACCAAATCACCTAAACAAACCCAAATCAACACGCTTCAGATCTGGACAGCAAAGGATGAAGCTTGATCTATCACGAATCCGCTTCAAACGAAGAACTCTCTCTTGAAAAGATGAAGATCTTCAATCTAAGCTCTTGGATCTTCAATTTGATCTTCAACTTGGATGGATGGAAGCACTAGATTAGAGTGGATAAAAGAAGTGAAGAAGTGTAGAAGTCGAGCTCTCAAAATGGCAGCACTTCGTCGCTTCAAAATCCAGATCCCAAAAATGAAGAGAAGCTCTCCTATTTATAGCAGAAAATACCCTAAGTCGTAACTCGGCTATCTTCTTAAGTCGCTGCCGACTTAACACTATGCCGACCTACGACCTAAAGCTTTGCCATCCTACGACTTAACCAGAAGCATCCGCGACCTAACAACTGCTATCTCCTAAGTCGGTCACGACTTATAGCATGCGCGCCTACGACTCAACAAAACCCAAATCCCCTACGACTTAAGACTCATGCGCCTCTAGCGACTTACCACTAGTCACGACTTATAACTTGGCAGAAGATACGACTTAACAGATCTGTGCTTCTACGACTTAACAAACAACTGGGTTACGACTCAACCCCTAAGTCGTCTACGACTTAACACATAGGCTAACTCTTAAGGTCGCCAACACGTTAACTCCTTAGGTCGCTAACCCACCCAGTCGACTTAACTTGGTAACAACTTAACCCTTAGGTCGCTTACGACCTAACCAACCAAGCTACCAGACGACCTAACACATAGCGACCTATCCCTTAACTCGGTCACTACGACCTAATTCTAACCTTAAGTCGTCTACAATCATAAGTCGGTCAACCCACTAACTCGTCCAACCGACCCAACTTCTATACGCTCTAAGTCGTTGCCGACCTAACCACACTAACCCAGTAACCACTAGGTCGCTTACTCCACTAGGTCTGCCTACCTTTGAGTCGCCATATCCTTAAGTCGGTCAGTTCTTTAGGTCGTTAACTCGCCCTGCCGACCTAATACTTAATAAATCCTAGGTTGCATAATTCTATAGGTCGCTCCAACTAACCCACGACCTAACACTAACTCGCTGAATTCCTTAACTCGGTCACGACTTAGCTCTTAGGTCGTTCACGACCTAGGACTTAGACAAATCTGCCTAAAAATCTGAAATGACTTAAAAATGCTAAAATTCCAGATTTTGACGAACTTGTCGATCCGTAAAAATACGGGTCGTTACAGATCTTGAGCAAAATAACGAAATAATAATTACAGACGATCATATAGATTTTGGTCCTTTGATCGATGAATCAAATGTTTTGGTAGAAGCGTTTTCAGTGTAGAGGAAAATATCATAGAAAACGAGACCGAATTTGAATCAGAAGACGATGATGACTGATATAAATATGAATCTGATTTTTTTTACAATTGATGTAACTATGTTGAATTCTTGATGTATTATGAAATTGATGTGACTACGAAACCAAATTCGCATACCTTCAAATACACTTACAGAGATCACACAGCTAAATTAAATATTTATTGCAGGCCAGGAGTCATAGACGGGGTCGGCAGACTAGAGCTCAGATCGATCTAGCAGAGATCGATGATTTGCGGGCTAGAGTGGCCCAGCTGGAGGAGCAGAACCACTGACAGGCCATACAGACCACACAGTTGCTAGACTAGCGTATCGCTGAGTAAATGCAGCAGTATGGTGGCCGCTTCCCTTCCTCTGCTGGCTCTAGATCTGGAGGAGAGTGATGGATTGCTTGCTTTTTCAAGTATGTTTTTTTAGTTTTATATGATTTGGTAGACGATGGAGGTAGTTGTTGATTTTTTTACGATTATGTTTGATACACTTGGTTATGTGGTTGTATGATGATGTGGATGTTGATGATTTTGTGTTATGTTGTGTATGTGTGATATGGTAGAACACTTGTTGTTGGGGTTGTTGTGAATGTTGGAATGGTTATGTATATTATGTATTTTATTTTGATGTAATTTGATGTATTTGTGTGTTTGATGAATTTTGTGTAGTTTGGGTTTTGATATTTGGTTGGAATATTGTATACTGGATTCTGCAGTATTGGTTTAATAGTGTTTGGATGGAAAATGTGGATGGAAGGCTATATTGCAGCAGGAATTGAAAAAAAATACAGCAGATTTCCGACGGCTTCCGACGGCTTTCAGGTAATAGTTTTCCAACGGCTTCCGACAGCCTATAGTCCATTTTTTCTGACTGCTTCCGACAGGTGTCGGAATCCGTCGGTAGCCATCGAGGCCGTCGAAAAAATGTTCGGCACATTGTGTCGGAAGCCGTCGGTAACACTGCGCCCCGACCCCTTATTTTCCGACGGCCGCCGACGGTTTTCAGCTTGAAAAATGTTATTTTCCTTATTGTGTGATAATGTTTAAAGATGAGTCTAATTTGATGTTTGCAATTAAGTTTCTTCAAATTGATAGTTTGTAGTTCTGTTGTTTGTTAGGAGCATTTGCTTATAAATAAAAACCTGGTGTTAGTGATAATAATGATATTATTGTTCTTTGTTATATAACTTGCATCATGATAAATAAACAAAAAAAATCTCATGACTAATCAGTACAATTATTTTGATAGAATATTTGGTCGTCTACACTTCAACTTTTTTCAATTTTATTTTAAAATTGTTGTATTATTTAGTTTTATACTAAAATTAGGTTTTAACAATTTGTTGATGGAAGGATAAACCATCATTCTTTATGATGTCATTCTATGAAATTTCAACTATTAAGGTTGTCTAATATCACTTGTCTCTAAATATTTCTTTGTTGTTTTCCATGTTGCAGGTTACATAACATATTGAGTTGCTACCATTTGTATGAAAAGGTTCAAAAATATGAAACATCATGCATTAGTTGGATAGAAACCAACAAGTAAGCATCATGGACAATTTTTTATGATTTCTTATAATTAAGAGAAATGGAAGACAGCGAGCCTTTATAGAATTTCACATAGGGTTACAGGGGTATTTTTGTAACTTCCCAAAGTAACACTTGTATTATATAAGTATCCGACTATATCTGTTTTGCATTATTACTGAAAGATAATACAACTACTTCTTTCTTTTCTCTTCTGTTAAAATCATTCACACAGAAATATTTCAATTTAAATTCTATTTTGGTATCAGAGCCAATTGATTGCCAAACGGTAGATTTGAAAATCTGATCATCTTCCATCTGATCAAACGATCAACATTTAGAAGATTGTGAAGCTTTCTCTCCTCAGATTTCATACTCATCACTGGAGAGTTATACTTTCTTGATCAAGAATTCTGTTCAAATCAGTTTATGCAAATTGACAAAACTGTTAATTTGCCAGCTGCCTCACCTGAATCTTGTCAGCAAGTTATCATCATTCAAGACAGACTGCAGCTCTTCTCCTCGGATCTCTTCCTCATCAGAGAAGAATATTTTCAGAACCTACTCAACAACCTTTAAATCAAGAATCAGATTCTTGATTTAAAAGTTCAGTCTTTTGCCCACAACAAAAAATTCTCTTATCTGGCTGCATTCATCAAGATTGCCTCGCCAGCATCTGCTATTACTCATCAGTAGTGAAGTATCAAGATATTTACAATGGCAGATAATGATGAGAGCAATTCTATGACTACATCTCCCACAAAAAGGAATCCATCAAATTCTACTCAAGGAGCGGCAAATCTATGTATAATAAAACCAAAGAGTCAGCTTTCAGTACAACTTGATGAGCACAACTATTTGCTATGGAAATATCAAGCTGAAACAGCAATAAGAGGTTATGGTAGAAGAATATATATGTCAATGGTACAATAGCAATACCACCAAAGATGATGTCTGATAGCAGTGGAAAATTAACTGCAAATCAAGATTTCATCAATTATCAAAGACAGGACAGCTTGCTAGCCTCCTGGTTAATGTCATCTATCAGTGTTAACTTCTTATCTCAAATTGTTGGGTGTAAAACCTCACAAGAAATATGGTCAACAATCAACCAAATTTTCAATTCACAAACTGCAGCAAGAATTCTACATTACAAAAGACAACTCCAGAATATAAAGAAAGATAGCATGTCAATGCAAGAATACTTGACTAAAGTCAAGACAT
Source organism: Allium fistulosum (assembly GCA_030737815.1). Classification (NCBI taxonomy): domain Eukaryota; kingdom Viridiplantae; phylum Streptophyta; class Magnoliopsida; order Asparagales; family Amaryllidaceae; genus Allium; species Allium fistulosum. The sequence continues at coordinate 933,139,474 of CM060901.1, read as the reverse complement.
ATTGTGACTTACTGGAGACTGCTGGTCATAAAGTGGCTGACACAGAGCAGATCCTGACCATACTTAGTGGACTAGATGAAGAGTATGAGTCCGTTGTAGCAATAATATCATCAAGAGAAACATTGCCATCAATTCAATATGTACAGTCCACTCTTATTTCACAAGAAGGAAGAATAGATCGGAAAAAATCACTGAATTCAGATTTATCCATAAACTATGCATCAAACTACAAAGGCAAGAGTCAAAAAAAGGCACCCAATAGCAGAGTTCAACAAAACACCCAGAGGAGTGGACAGAATTACAGAGGCAGAGGTCGTGGAAGGTGGAACAATTCAAACAGACTTAGGTGTCAGATTTGTGAAAAGTTTGGGCATACTGCAGCAAAGTGTTACTTCAGATTTGATCAAAACTTCACTACAAATCAGAAAAATAATATTCAGAGAAGCAACAATCCAAATGTTAATATTGCTCATGCAAGTCTAGAAGCAAGAAAGCAAGGTAGCAGTTTAAAAAGCCAGTTAGATGTAGAGCAGCAGATAAAGACAGATGATTTACAGTTTGAAGAATGGTATCCAGATTCAGGTGCAACAAATCACATTACCAATAATCTTGACAATCTCAATCTTGGAAACAGAGAATACAAAGGTACGCAATCTATTTTTATGGGTAATGGAAAATCAATTCAAATCACTCATACTGGAAATGCCAAAATCAGAGGCAAAAGAGAGTTACATCTCAATAATCTACTTAAAGTCCCACAAATCAAGAAAAACTTATTGAGTGTATCTCAGTTTGCCAATGACAATCAAGTATATTTTGAGTTCTACCCAAAATTCTGTCTAGTTAGGGACTTACTAAACAAAGAAATTTTGTTACAGGGTAATGTGCACAATGGTCTTTACATTTTCAATCTGTTGAAGAAATCTAAGTCTGCTCAAAAGAGAAATTGGTGCAATTATACTAGGTGTGATTCAAATGTCAATACTAAAAAGGTGTTTGATTTGTGGCATAGTAGACTGGGTCATCCCAGTGTTGATGCTGTAAAACATGTTTTGCAGAATAGCAATATAAAATTTGAAAGTATACATATACCATATATGTGTACTTCTTGTCAAATGGGAAAAAGTCATAAGTTAACATTCTCTAATTCATTGAAATGGTAGTAGTTGACTTATGGGGTCCAGCCCCAATTGACTCTGATTATGGGTTCAAATATTATGTTTCTTTTATAGACTCATTTTCTAGATATACTTGGATATATTTTCTCAAATCAAAGGCAGAAACTAAAGATACAGTGATGCAATTCATCACTCAAGCTGAGAGACAGACAAGCAATGAACTAAAGGTAATTCAGACAGATGGAGGAGCAGAGTTTAAACCTTTGAAGGACTACTTTATCAAAAAAGGAATAATACATAGGATTACCTGTCCATATACATCTGAACAGAATGGCCTGGTTGAAAGGAAGCACAGGCACATAGTTGATACTGGCTTGACTCTCCTAGCACATACTTCAATGCCACTGAAATTCTGGCCAGAGTCATTTAACTCTGCAGTGTTTCTTATAAACAGAATGCCTACAAAGGTTCTGAAAAACAAAACACCACTTGAGAAATTATTTAACATATCTCCAGATTATACATTACTTAAAAATTTTGGTTGCAAGTGCTATCCATATTTAAGACACTATAATTCTCACAAGTTAAGTTTTAGATCTTTACCATGTACTTTTATTGGATATCCCACCAATCAGAAGGGATACAAATGTCTTACCAGCAATGGCAAGATAGTTATTTCAAGACATGTTGCTTTCAATGAACAAGTTTTTCCTTTCTCTATGAGTGAGTTGAAAACTACTCATAAGATTTACGATGCTAAATCATCTATACATTCTGTTCCAACTTACTCAATTGAGCAGGTAAGAAAGACTCAGACTGATCATCTGATAAACACTGAACACTCACATAACACATCAGATGATCAGCCTGATCTTAATGAAACAGAAAATCCAAACAACCATCGTCAAGACAAGGAATCATCAGACTCCAGTATGGACACTTCATCAAGTATGGACACTTCCATAAGTCCAAATCAAATCAATGATACTAACATCAGTAGATCACCATCACCTGCAAGAGAAGGACATCATATGATAACAAGGTCAAAACATGGCATCTTCAAACCAAAAATCTATTCTATTGTACTAAAGCAAGATGAACCAGCCAATCATGTAGAAGCACTCACTGATAGTAACTGGAAGTCTGCTATGGATGATGAATACAATGCCTTAATTAAAAATAAAACTTGGAGCATTTTGCAAGCACCAAAGGACAAGAATATCATTGGATGCAGGTGGACTTACAAACTCAAAAGGTTAGCAGATGGAAAAGTAGCTAAATATAAGGCAAGGCTGGTAGCTAAGGGATACTCATAGCAGTGTGGATTTGACTTTACTGAAACTTTTTCACCAGTAGTTAAACCAACTACAATTAGAGTAATTCTTACAGTTGCTCTATACAATGAATGGGACATCAGACAGCTAGATGTTAACAATGCTTTCCTACATGGTGAACTACAACAAGAAGTATACATGCAACAACCACCAGGATATGTTAAAGGCAGTGACAAGAAAATGGTATGCAAATTACATAAAGCTATCTATGGACTGAAGCAAGCTCCAAGAGTGTGGTATGAAAAACTAAAAACTACCTTGATCAGTCTAGAATTCAAGCCAACCAGGTCTGACAACTCACTTTACATCAAAATAAATGATATTAGTACTACCTATATTCTTGTGTATGTAGATGATCTCATAATTACAGGTAACAACAATAATGAGATTAGGAATGTTACTAGTTATTTACATAGAACTTTTTCTATCACCCACCGTTCGTAGCTCGGTTGGTTTGGGAGCTGGGAGATGGGAACCAAAGGATTGTGTCCGGGCAGGTTCGAATCCCAGCGCCAAACCATCAGTGGGAGTTTTAACGTTAAGCATCCATGTGCGACGACTAAATACAAGTGGGGTAGACACACGGCGTGGGGTTTACTTAAGTGAGTATCAATGAATACCATGATCTTAAGGTTCCCCATGATCTCAAAAAATAGAACTTTTTCTATTAAGGACCTAGGCAACTTGAGTTATTTTCTAGGAATTGAAGTTTACAGAAAATCACAAAATGAATTAATACTGTCTCAAAGTAAATATATTTCTGAGATTTTTGATAGGGCAAAGATGAATGATGCAAAGCCTATGCCAACACCCATGGTAAGTAATTTGCAATTATCTAAACATAAAGGTGAGCATATAGAGAACATAAAACAGTACAGAAGTATAGTAGGTGTCTTACAATATGTCACCATTACTAGACCAGATATTTCATTCAGTGTAAATAAAGTCTGTCAATTTATGCAGGAACCTCTAGATCATCACTGGAAAGCAGTGAAGAGGATCCTGAGATACTTAAAAGGCATAATGAAATATGGAATAAGCATAAAAGCAAGCAATTCACTAAATATTCAAGGATACGCAGATGCAGATTGGGCATCAGACTCGGATGACCGAAGATCTACAACTGGACATTGTATCTATTTGGGTGGTAATCCCATATCATGGTGCTCCAAAAAGCAGCCAATTGTTTCACGCTCAAGTACAGAAGCAGAATACCGCAATGTTGCAAGCGCCACAGCTGAAATAATGTGGCTGGAATCGCTCATTCAAAAAATAGGAATTACCAATACTACAAAACCCACAATATGGTGCGACAATTTGAGTAGTGTATCACTATATGCAAACCCAATTCTTCACTCACGAACAAAACATATGGAAATGTATCTCTATTTTGTTCGTGAGCAAGTCATCAATGGAAAGCTTAACATAAATCATCTTCCAGCTACTCATCAGAAGGCAGACATACTTACAAAACCCCTCTCAAAGAGTAATTTTGCAAGGCTACGGTCAGAGTTGAGAGTCGAGGAAGCTCCAGAAAGTCAGAGAGATAAGAACATCACATATCAGCCATCAGAGACTCGTTCCAACTTGAATACTCAGACAAAACTAGAGACTCGTTCCAACTTGAATACTCAGACAAAACCACATGAGACATGCAATTTTGCCTGAGATCTTCAAAATAAGGTAACACATCAGTCGTCCAGAACTTTCAAGCGAGATTCACACGTTTCAAATCTCTGAATGATGTTCAAGTACTCGAGCTATTCATGTGACTAAATTTATTGAAGAAAAAAATCAGATCTGGAAAGCGAGAAGACTGAATTTGTTTGGGAACGAGAGGAAAGTAAAAAAACCCTAGTCGAAATTGTCGGGAGGAATTAAGAGAAATGGAAGACAGCGAGCCTTTATAGAATTTCACATAGGGTTACAGGGGTATTTTTGTAACTTCCCAAAGGAACACTTGTATTATATAAGTATCCAACTGTATCTGTTTTGCATTATTACTGAAAGATAATACAACTACTTCTTTCTTTTCTCTTCTGTTAAAATCATTCACACAGAAATATTTCAATTCAAATTCTATTTCTTATCATGATACTAAATGTTATATGTTTCATTTATATATTTCAAACATTTGCTACCCAATATTTTCTTTATTACGTTAATATGTTATTATTCCAACATATACATAAGGTAAATTCATATTTATGGTATTCAATCATGATTCACCTTCATTTAATAGAAGTAACCACCACAAATTTGTACAGGTTTGCCTTTGTATAATTCTTTATTTTTTGTATTTTTCTATAAGTGATACATGAATTTTTTATCTTCTTATTTCAAAATAGTAATAACGCTAATAGAAAGCATTGACAATTATATAGGACTAAATATAGGTTGTTATTAGAAGTTGAAATTTTGAATGAAAAATATAGGTTTGTTGTTTTTTTTATTATACGCTTTGTTTGAAATTTTGAATGAAACTTCGGATTCTGTATGGATGTAATATGTGAAACAAAGCAATATTAAAATTAGAAATAATCATACGAAAAGGGAATTTTTTTTTACTTTGTGTTAAATTTCTTGTCACGAAATATTCAAAAGGATAATTTTGTGATAAGTTGCACGCATGTTTCAACATTTGCATCTGGACTACAACTTATGAGTACGTTGTACATAGTTCCTCTTCTGCTTCATCTCTAGCTGTATTATTTTGTTTGAACATTTGATTTTGTTAATAAATACTTGACTTACTTCGCGTTTGTCTGCACCAATTGCAAGACTAAATGAAGTAGCCATAGTTTATTCTATATATCAAACTGGATATGCATGTGTTTATATTACTACTGCAATTTCCTAGAAGTGAACAAATCTGTTTTTACCTGTAGATTAGGCACAGAAGAACATATAACATTATTAACGAATACTTTTGATTTTTTTTGTCTACTATGTAAGAAAATAGGGAGGGTGCGGGTCATTTTGTATAAACATTTGATTTTCTTAATATATTGATGAAGCGGCATACCTGGATGATGCAGTATATCTCGAGTTGAAGACCAAGAGCTCCGACCTACGACCTAATCCCAGTTCCGACCTATCATCATCGACCCACGACCTAAAGTTGCCTTCGACCCATCACCGCGACTCACGACACCACTTCGCTGCCGCCCAAAACCCTAGTTCGCGACACGACCTAAATCCTAAGTCGGAGCCGAGATACCCCATAAGTCGGAGACGAAATACCCATAAGTCGGAGACGAGATACCCATAAGTCGGCGACGAGATACCCATAAGTCGAAACCGAGATATTCCATGAGTCGATTGCCGAGATAAGCTGAGTCGTTGCCGAGGTAACGGGAACCACTGCAAATTTTAGGTCAGCAGAGAAACGAACGAAAATTAGGTCGGCAGAGAAAGTAAGTCTTCATCTATAGGTCGTAACCGACCTAAGTACTTTGTTTTTTTTCTTTTGTTTTTTGGTATGTTGAGTTGTAACGACTATAAATAGTGGGTGAGTTGTAACTTTTGGTAGTTGTTGAATATTGAATAAAATTCTCTTTTGTTAGCTTGTTGCTTTCAATTTCAATTGGTAGTCGAGTGTATCTCCTATCTCCACTAACGTCATTCGAGTGCGCTCGAATCATCGTTTGTTGAAGCCGATTCACGGTATCTTGTGCGCAAGATCAACGTCGAAGAATCGTAGATCTCTTTCCGGTATCTTCGGATCAACGAGTCAGAGATAGCCAGAGTTCGGTATCTTCGGATCAACGAATTCGGCAATTCAGCATTCATCAATCCATCGACTGCTACTTTCATCGATTGAAGATCGTTTTGAATTATCCGCTGCGTCAGTTTGGTATCAGAGCTTGTTTTAGCCAATCATAGCTAAATCGAGTCTTGGAGCCGAGAATTTGAAGTGTTGAGGTTGTGTTCATCGTGTTCATCATATTTTGCAACAAAGTTGGAGTTTTCGATCCATTTCATTTTGGATCAAAGTTCGAAAGGTGTTTGAAACTTGAAGTGTGAATTTGTTGAAGTGTTTGTGAAGTATTCAATCATGCCGCCAAGACGAGTTCAACGTCATCGCAACATTAATGCTTTGTACGGAAGAGAAGAGGCCGACGAAATGGAGCAACGAATCAACGAGAATTTCAATGAGAAGCTTACGGAAGGGATTGGTCGATTAGAGAGGATGATGTTGGAGATGAGTCAAAATCAGAGAAGGGTTTCACCTGAATCGAGCCATGGAAGAAGTAGAGTTTCACCACATTCTAATCGGGAGAGAAGTGTTGATAGTGATCATAGAAGCGTGGATCGAGACTGTGATAGAAATGTTGATGATCGAGGTCGTGATAGAAATGTGACTGATCGAGATCGGAGGAATGTGGATCGTAGGAATGTTGGTGGAAGAAATGGTGGTGGTAGAGATGTTGGTGGTCAGGATCGACATCGATATACATCGGATGGTGAAGAAGAGTATGATGGTGGTAGTGTTCATGGACAGGGACGTGGACGAGGAAGGAATCAATCGGAGTACGATCACAAGTGGGAATCAGGAATGAAAACTGAAATTCCTGAATTCAAAGGTGGTATGCAAGCCGAAGAGTTTTTGGATTGGGTGGCTAATGTGGAAGAAATTTTTGATTTCAAAGAAGTTCCAGAACGTCGTAGAGTGAAGTTGGTTGCTACAAGGTTGAGGGGTAGAGCTTTGGCATGGTGGCAGCAAACCAAACTTACACGTGAACGAATGGGGAAGTCAAAAGTTGAATCTTGGGAGAAGATGAAGAAATTGATGAAAGCAACGTTCCTACCTTACAATTATCAATCTTTGATGTATCAACGTTTGCAGAACTTGAGGCAGGGCACAAAGACTGTTAATGATTATGCGGATGAGTTTTACCAGCTTATTGCGAGGAATGATATTATGGAAACGGAAGAGCAGCTGACATCTAGATTCATTGGGGGATTGAGAATGCAGATTCAGGATATGGTTAATATGTTCGATCCAAGATCTGTAGCAGAGGCACATCAGAAAGCGTTGGCTTGGGAGAAGCAGGGACGACGAGGAGGTGGTGTGTTTACGAATTCCAATAATCAAGTGAAGAGTGTTGGTGGAAGTTCTAATGTGTCTAAACCTATCAGTAAACCAGTGGTGAAGGAGGCTGAGAAGGCAAAGGTTAACAACGGTTTCAAATGTTACAACTGTCAGGAGTTGGGTCATAAAAGCAATGAGTGTCCAAAGCCAAAGAAGAGAGCAATGATTGCTGAGGTTGAGGATGAGGATGAAGAAGCTGAATGCTCTAATTCTTTACCAGTTGAGGAGGAAGACTTACTGTCGGGAGATGACGGGTACGCATTGATGATGAGGAGAAGTTGTTTAACACCGAAGCAAGAGGAGGAAAGTAGTTGGTTGAGGAACAATATCTTTCAATCTACATGCACTATTCTGGGAAGAGTTTGTAAATTTGTTATTGATGCTGGGAGTTGTGATAATATTATCTCTACAGAAGCAGTGAAGAAGTTGGAGTTGAAAACCGAGAAACATCCTAAACCGTACAAGTTAGCTTGGTTGAGGAAGGGTGGTGAAGTGAAAGTTGGACGTAGAGCTTGTGTGAAGTTTTCAATTGGTAAGAAATACAAGGATGAGGTTTGGTGTGACGTAGTAGACATGGATGTGTGTCATCTGTTGTTGGGCAGGCCATGGCAGTTTGATAGAGCAGTACAACATGACGGACGGACCAACAGTTACAGTTTCATGTTCGAAGGTACAAAGATTACTCTGGTTCCGAAGAAACGCCAACAGGAAGAAAACAAAGTGGAGGAAATCGAAGAGCTGAAAAGTTTATTGACTTTGAAGGAGTTTGTTAAAGAAGTTGAAGAAGAGCCGGAAGTATTCTTGTTGATTGGACGAGAAAACAGTGAAGAGGTTGAAATTCCAGAAGAAGTTAAACCAGTTCTGAAAGAATTTGACGATGTATTTCCAGAGGAGTTACCAACGGAGTTGCCACCGTTGAGGGATATACAACATCAGATAGATCTTGTTCCCGTTGCTGTATTGCCACACAGACCACATTATCGAATGAGTCCGAAGGAACATGAAGAATTGCGGAGGCAGGTAGAGGAATTGCTTGAACAGGGGCGTGTGCAGGAGAGTCTGAGTCCTTGTGCTGTACCAGCTTTATTGGTACCCAAGAAGGATGGGACGTGGAGGATGTGCACTGACAGTCGAGCATTGAATAAGATTACCGTGAGATATAGATTTCCAATGCCGAGGTTGGATGACTTGTTGGATCAGATAAGCGGAGCTACTATCTTTTCGAAAATTGATTTGAAAAGCGGATATCATCAAATTCGTATCAGACCAGGAGATGAGTGGAAGACTGCTTTTAAAACCAGGGAAGGTCTATACGAATGGTTAGTCATGCCATTTGGTTTATCCAATGCACCAAGTACTTTCATGAGGGTGATGAATCAGATTTTTCGACCGTTCATTGGGAAATTCGTGGTGGTGTATTTCGATGATATTCTTATTTACATTGGGAGTCCAGAGGAACATTTGAATCATCTTAGAGAAGTGCTGATGGTATTGCGACAAGAACAATTCTATGCTGCAACGAAGAAGTGCGTGTTCATGACGCATAGCGTGTTATTTCTGGGGTATGTTGTTTCAGAAAAAGGAATACAGGTTGACCAAAGTAAAGTTGAGGCGATCAGAAATTGGCCGCAGCCCAAGACGATAACGGAAGTTTGTAGTTTTCATGGGTTGGCTTCATTTTATCGAAGGTTTATTCCACACTTTAGTAGTGTGATGGCGCCTGTTACAGATTGCATGAAAGGTAAACAGTTTGCATGGACGGAGGAAGCCGAGGTTGCTTTTGAACGAATCAAAGATCTTTTGACCTCTGCACCAATTCTAGTGCTACCTGATTTTCAGTTGGTGTTTGAACTACATACTGATGCATCCAAGGTTGGGATTGGAGGGGTGTTGAGTCAGAAGGGGCGTCCTATTGCATATTTCAGTGAGAAGTTGTCAGGAGCGAAGATGCGATACAGTACATATGATGTGGAGTTTTATGCTGTTGTGCAATCTATTAAACACTGGAGACACTATCTATTTCAGAAGGAGTTTGTTCTTTACACTGATCATGAAGCATTGAAGCATTTGCAAGGGCAAGACAAGATTTCAGCGAGACATGCATCGTGGATTGCATATCTGCAACAGTTTACTTTTGTAGTTAAACACAAGTCAGGGGTGACAAATCGTGTGGCTGATGCTTTGAGTAGGAGGAGTCATTTGTTGACTACGCTGAAAGTTGAAGTGGCGGGGTTTGAAATGTTGCCGGAATTATTTGTTGAAGATCCTTACTTCATGAAGTTTGTTGATAAAGTTAAGGAGGGAAAGACGGATGAGTTTTTGATGGTAGATGGTTTTCTTTTTAAAGGAAGTCGATTGTGCATCCCGGAGGGTAGTCTGAGAATGAAGATTATCAAGGAGTTACACGAAGAGGGACATGTTGGGAGAGACCGTACCTTGCAGTTGATTTCACAGTCCTACTTTTGGCCATCAATGAGGAAAGAGGTGGAAAGGTTTGTGGAAAGGTGTCATATTTGTCAGGTTTCAAAGGGAACAGCGACGAATGCGGGGCTATATATGCCGTTACCGGTGCCTACCAAACCATGGGTTGATATCAGCATGGACTTTGTGTTGGGCTTGCCGAGAACGCAGTGTGGTAATGATTCCATTTATGTGGTGGTTGACAGATTTTCGAAGATGGCACACTTTATTGCTTGTAAGAAAACGGCAGATGCTGTTCATGTTGCTCAGTTGTTTTTCAAGGAGATCTATCGACTTCATGGATTGCCAGAATCTATTGTGTCAGATAGAGATACTCGATTTCTGAGTCACTTTTGGTTGAGTTTGTGGAAAATGGTGGGAACAAAGCTGAAGTTTAGTAGTGCTTATCATCCGCAAACTGATGGACAAACGGAGGTGGTTAATCGATCGTTGGGAAACTTGTTGAGGTGTCTTGTTCAAGATAATCTAAAGAGTTGGGATGTGAAGTTATGTCAGGCAGAATTTGCCCATAATCATGCTGTGAATCGAAGTACTGGGTTCAGTCCATTCCAGATTGTTTATTCGAGCTTACCAAAGGGACCGTTGGATTTAACGGTAATACCACAATCAAAGAAGACAGTTAAGAAAGCTGCTGATTTTGTTGAAGGGTTGATGGAGTGCCATAGAATCGTTCAAGAACGATTGGAAAAGACAAATGAGAAGTACAAACAAATGGCGGATAAGAAACGAAGGAGTGTAGTCTTCAAAGAGGGTGATTTTGTTTACGCGGTATTGACGAAAGATCGTTTTCCAGTTGGGACTTACAACAAGTTGAAAGCTCGCAAGATTGGACCAGTAGAAATCTTGAAGAAAATCAATGACAATGCTTATCAGTTAAAGTTACCAGATCACATTCACACTGCTGACGTTTTCAACGTTAAACATTTAATTCCGTACCAGGGAGATGAGCTTGTTGAAGAAGAGAGAAGTACAAATTCGAGGTCGAATTTTTGTCAACAAGGGGAGGATGATGAAGCGGCATACCTGGATGATGCAGTATATCTCGAGTTGAAGACCAAGAGCTCCGACCTACGACCTAATCCCAGTTCCGACCTATCATCACCGACCCACGACCTAAAGTTGCCTCCGACCCATCACCGCGACTCACGACACCACTTCGCTGCCGCCCAAAACCCTAGTTCGCGACACGACCTAAATCCTAAGTCGGAGCCGAGATACCCCATAAGTCGGAGACGAGATACCCATAAGTCGGAGACGAGATACCCATAAGTCGGCGACGAGATACCCATAAGTCGGAACCGAGATATTCCCCATGAGTCGATTGCCGAGATAAGCTGAGTCGTTGCCGAGGTAACGGGAACCACTGCAAATTTTAGGTCGGTAGAGAAACGAACGAAAATTAGGTCGGCAGAGAAAGTAAGTCTTCATCTATAGGTCGTAACCGACCTAAGTACTTTGTTTTTTTTCTTTTGTTTTTTGGTATGTTGAGTTGTAACGACTATAAATAGTGGGTGAGTTGTAACTTTTGGTAGTTGTTGAATATTGAATAAAATTCTCTTTTGTTAGCTTGTTGCTTTCAATTTCAATTGGTAGTCGAGTGTATCTCCTATCTCCACTAACGTCATTCGAGTGCGCTCGAATCATCGTTTGTTGAAGCCGATTCACGGTATCTTGTGCGCAAGATCAACGTCGAAGAATCGTAGATCTCTTTCCGGTATCTTCGGATCAACGAGTCAGAGATAGCCAGAGTTCGGTATCTTCGGATCAACGAATTCGGCAATTCAGCATTCATCAATCCATCGACTGCTACTTTCATCGATTGAAGATCGTTTTGAATTATCCGCTGCGTCATATATGCTTTACGTACATCAAATTTGTCTTCACTGACTATAGGACTATATGATGAATTCGTAGTTTGCTCTATTATATTGAGTGTGTGTATGTTTTTATATAGCTATTGCAGTTCCGTAAAAGTAAAAAAAATATGTTTATAGCTGCAAATTAGGCGTGGACGAACATTTCACATTATTAACTAATACTTTTGAGTTCTTGGTTTATGATGTAAGCAAACACAGAGGGTGTGGGTCAGCATATGCGAACATTGCAAGCTGTTAAAGAATACTATTGAAGAAGTAGGATTATCTATACAGCTGTTAAAACCGCAGGCTCCTGCCCTCTGTGTGTTTAAACCATAGTTTTGAAAACCGGACCCGACCGTGGTTCAACCGTGAGAAGCCGTCGACCGTGGACTTCACCGGTCGGGAGCTGAATCAGACCGCCTTCGTGCAGAAACCGCCGGCTGAACCTTGAAACCGTGCCGAGTGCTCTCGTTATTTTGCCCCCAAATCAAGAAACCCTAAAATCATGGTGCTGCCACCGCAACCGACATCTCCATCGCTGCATTCTCACGCAACTTTCCTCCAGATCTAAATGCTAAATCGATCTTTCTTGTTGATAGTTGGAAGCTTTGCAGGTAAATTTAATTTTTATTTCCTTTTAGTTGTATGCTATATTTTTTGTACAATTATTTGTTGAAACTGACAAACCCAAGCTGCTGCAAGCGCAAGCTTATGCTTTATTTAAAGCAAGTAATCAAGAGGCATGCTGCTGGAGGACCGTAGGGAAAGAAACAAATCGATCTATTATAACTGTCTAATAAAATCCAAATTCAAATTGCATAAGTAAAAGGCACTGGTTCATTATGTCTTGCATCTTCAGTTTGATTCACGGTTGTAGTATATTTGCTACTTACAGTATGCGTCAATGTGTATGTTTGAGTTTAAAATAAATTGCAATGTTTGAGTTTAAAAAAAATTGCAATGTTTGAGTTTATGTTATTTTGGTATTTATATGTAGTTTTCAACTATTTTATATGTGAATCGTTATCAATTTGTATGTGTTTAAGATGATGTTATATATATATATATGAGATATGCTATACATGAAAAATGACTCATACATTAAGCAACTTAGTCTATATTTTACTTTTTATATGTACAAATTGTTAAAAAAATGCACGGTTCCGACGGTCCAACCGGTTCGACCTTCAGAACCTCGAACCTTGGGACGTCACGGTCCGACTTGCGGTTCGGTTCTCAAAACATTGGTTTAAACTATCCTATTTATCCATTATTTAATTTTCTATCATTAGATTGATTTCAGTGTTACATTAGAGTTAAAAGAAACAACATGTTTTCATCTATATATGTTCAACCCTAAGGCATGGCCTCATATAATAATAAGTACTTATCCCACCTTGACTAGTTAGGTGACTTGTGCATTGGATTATGGTTAAAACGGGTTTAGAATCTTCATATGTTATATTGTCTTCAATATCCTATGGTGATACAACCTTAGATAATTGTACCATAATTGGCTTGGTTACTCACAAGAAGCTGTGGTAAATGCCATAGTTATCAAGGCGTGCATCTAGATGCGTCTAAGCTCAAAAAAAGCTCAGGTGCACGTTGTGCACCTTTTTGCAGTTTGAGTGCGTTTTTTTTTTCAATTTAAGGCGCCTTTTTAGCAAAATTCAAATTTTAGTTTATAAAGTAGTTAAATAAAAATTTTAAATAGTTAAATATGATTTAAAATTTAAATTTAGATAATAAAATATTTAAATAGTTGAATGAATTATAAAATATAGTTTAAAATTTAGTTTGTAGTTAGTAAAATGGTAAATCAAACTTGTATAAAAGGGCACACAAAAAGGTCCGATCCGAAACTAAAAAAACCCAAAGCTCAAGGCTTGCGTCTTTTTGCGTCTTAGTGTCTTAACTACTATGGTAAATGCTTCGATTGCATGTTGATTACAAACCATGTAATTTTTTAATCTTATACTTAGTTCTCTTGCATATTGTAATGCTTTGTGGTTTTGTAATGCTGAAGATGTTTCTTTTATAATACTCACCTAAATTCATGTAGTAGAAATTTTACTTTGTTGTCATAACAATTTTGTTGTCATAACAATTCGACAATAATTTATTAGGGTAGATTTTATATTATTTTTTGACAAAAAATATTACTTTTGGTCAAATGCACACTAAGGAAAATTTTCTACAACAACAACATTCTAAAATATTCTGCTATCTAATAGCTTACTAATCACAAATGATAGGTATGATTAGTTAAAATTGACGTGTGAGCATTTCATGCTTTCCAAATCGGCTGCACAGTTGCAGCGCAACTAACTGGCACTCAGTTGGAGTGCAACTCTGCAAATGTTGGAGTGCACTAAAAATGCATCTGAGCAAATGTAATAACCCACCTCGAAACGGCCCTAATTTCGATCCAATAAAAGCCCATCGAATCTTAGGCCTATCTCAGGGCGAGTTGTTAAGTTGATAAAATTAAAACAATACACAGTACACAGAACTATCTATCTATACTTTTAGAACCTCGCAGTGAAATGGATAAAATATAATATCAGAAATAAGTATCATTTCATAAAGAAAATCATTTCAAAAACATAACATGTTAAATATTACATGTCTATATAAAGCCTCCATAGCATAATATTTCAAAATAACATAACTGTCTGAACTGGGTATAATAAAAATATTTAAAAAGTATAAATAGATAGATAACTGCCACAAGTCTTCACCTCCACCTTCGTCTTCTAAATCAGCATTGTCTCCTCTAACCGATGTGTTGTGATGAGGAGTGTGTCAGAACAACAAACGTCCAGTGAAATGAAAATCTCAAGTTTTACCATGACTGTACTTGGGCAGTATTATTTAGATAAGAAATATGACTTATGTATTTAAAACTATACAATACTAGCAACCTTAACTGTAAGTCCAAAGGCTTTTCCAGTCCAATTTTAAAAATTCCAACGCAGCTAACATCAATGATGCAAGAGAAAGCACCAAAACCAATAAATATCTTTTATTGGTAATTATGTAGACTCTAACCATTTAATATCTATAAAATAGGCAAGTTTCCGTTACTTAATACCCATTTTCAAATTCTAATGCAACTATCGTTAACGATATGAGAGAGAATCTTCAAATCACTTAATACCTTTTAATTAGGGATTAGACAAACTCTGACCTTTTAAGACCTATAAAATAGGAAGTCCCTATCATTTAAGACCTAATCGAAGGCGGGTCCCTACATCGTTCTCTCTAACTGACATCGTAAGAAATCCCATTAGATCACTTAATACTTCTCGTAAGAAAGATGCGGACCCTACTATATCCACTTAATACCTCTAACCCGAAGTGGATCCCTTCTAAAGATTTCACCTACCGTATCAATAGCGTAACTTATGACCCATAACCCAACCGTGATATCTCAGATTAGTCTGACTATTCATTAGTATTGGTAGCCAAATTGAGTAGATTTATCCTACAGAATTGAGACTAACCTTACGTCCATTAGAGTTATTTATTATAGACGACGTCCCACACCGGTCCGCAAAGCCACACCATTGGTAGCCAGATTTAACTAGGCAGACTTCCATGTAACTTTGGCCTGACCTTACATCCCTATAACTTAGTCATACTTTATGTGTATACTAATTATATACATATACCATCCTACACCATTAATAATTAAGGCCATATAAAGTAACCTCTTATTACGCCTCTAATTAGGGATTAATTCTCTAATTTACATTAACTATCTTCCTAAGAAATTAATGTTATTTACTACTCTATTAACTAGTGTGAACCTGTGTTACACACACCGGTTGTAGTTATATATTGTTTTAGCAACTTTAGTTGAATCTTCATTTTTTGTTCTCTTGCAATAATATTATTTAACTCAAACCGACATTCTTTTTTAATAGAAGGAAATATATTTTCTAAACGCCCCAACTTTGGATAACTTGGCGAGACATCAGATTATTAAGGTGTGACGCCCCACCTCTATGCTCATAATAACAAAGAGTATTAAAAGAAATACTGTCTATTATTACGAAGAATAAGGCTGGATAGGAGCGACCATTCGTAGTTGACCTTACACTAGTATTGGTTATCTCGATATGAGTGGTATATACTTTTTATTTTTCATCTATCATTTATTTACTCCCATCGACACACCCAATTATCAGTATAAAACAAACTACGATAGTTCATAATAGTTTAGGACATTAGATATAACAATAACACAGATAATATAAATGCGGAACACAGATAAAAACAAAAGTCTCATATATATATATAGCTGATGTCAGTTAATACATAGTTGACACAATACATATGATACAACTACAACTGTCGACTCTAGAAGTTATATATACAAGTACATTATCGACTAATATACATGAATACATATCGTTCTATACAATGACACGACTACTACAAAATGACACTGACAACTTCAGAAGGTGTGAAAAGTCTTCATATCCTGAACAGCAACTCAAAGAAGAAAATCTACAACCTGAAATAACTCGGGTCTGACCCGAGTATTACATTCAAAAGAAAATAATACCCAGGTCAGTCTAATTCAAACCAGTTTATTAGTGCATATAGGCAGTAATAATTCAAATATCAAATAGACGACAGTCATGAAAATCTCGTATATCCAACTTCTCGATAAGAGAATCGGATAACGGCAGATATAACACTAAGTAGTGTTAAACAACAAATTAGCAATCCAAATCAATTTAAACAATTGAAATGTCAATTTAAAAACAACAAAGTTGATTGGCTGCAGTACACACTAACGTGTACTGCCTCGCCAATACAGTCTATGAATACTCAGAAGATCAATGAATTCAAAACAAAAGAAACAATAATTTAAAATCTGTACTGTGTGGCTGCAGTACACGCACGCATGTACTGCCTCGCCACTATATCAATGAAATCATCACAACTCCAATTATTAACAGCAAGTCGAAACTGTAGAGGTCGAGTCACTCCTATCAGGACTTAACACAACCACAATGATTCAGCAATATGAAAAAGGCTCGAAAGGCCAATTGCACGAAGGCAGTTATACCAAAAACAATTGCAACCGTAAAAAGAAACAACCTCGACAACAAGAGAACAAGGCATCAATATTATGCAAGTGCAGACCACACAAAGGCAATGCATTAGTGAAACAGATTCAACTCAACAATGCGATACACCCAACTCAAGAGCCTATGTTAACATGAAGTACTACAATGCAAAGGTACCAGACACAGTAGTAGTGACAGTGTACAAAGTGCATCCAGGTGCTAGACTAAAGTACATCAGGTCAGAGACCAAAGTAATGACAAGTAGACAAGTGAAGACAACAATAGTGCCAGTAGTTGCAAACAAGTTCAGAGCTACCAAATGCAGCAGTTTAGAACAGATCAACTACAATGATCAAATACCCCATTGAAAAATATAGTTACAAACAGGTACAACAAAGTGTACCAGAGAGACTAGTGAACACAACCCAAAAAGGCTACTGCTTCAAACTACATATATACATATATAAGAGCTCGAAGCAATTACAGTGTCCATAGTCACAAAAGAATCAAGTCCAAAAGAAATGCAATAGAGAAACCTACATCTATATACATACATGAATGTATGTATACAAATGGTCAAGTGAACAGAAGGCAATTGAACAACTACAAATACTAGTAGCAGCAATAATGCAAACTACATTGTTATAGCAACAAGGTGCACCAGACCAGTTCAAAATGAACAACATAACCAAAACCAAGTCAATACATTAAGAGCAAGCAATGCAAATTCGAACATACATATATGCATATAAAATGATGTATATACATACATAAATGCATACATATATATATATAGACTAAAATGCAACTGTATGCAAACAGCCTCTAAAAACATGATTGTACAAATTGCAATATAAATATAGTACTGTAAATTGGACAGTGCTAAAGTCGAAGTCAATCATGAATTTCAATACCAGCGAATTCGAGAGCAAAGAAAACAGTGTCAAATAAAATGTCGAACAAGTCGAACCCTAGCCAACAGCATACTGGCAGAAGCCAATGAGAATCAAATGCCCCAAATAGATGACAATGCACATAAATCAAATAACTCGAATACAATAAAACCAACTTGATGCCTTATCAATTGCCTTTAAGAATGTTAGAGATACAAAATGACTAAGGTACGAGTTATAACAAAGTCCAATGGTCGAATATGACAGTTCAATACTTCAGAGAAGACCGAAGTCGAACCCAGTCAAAGTTCCTCAACATAGAAACAAAGCAAATCACTCGAATGGACGGAGCCATTTTAAAATGCCAGAAATCGAAATCACTGATGACCACAGAAATTAACAAAAACACTTCGAAACCGTGGTGACAAATGAAAACAACAATCAACAGAGCACTCAAGGAATCGATTAAATCGAATAAAATCATTGACATCAAAACCAGGTCAAACTGCCGAAATGAATTACCTCACGAAATTAAGCGAACAAAATATAGGAATTTAAACTAGATGTGAGTGATTGATTCACTCACCTTGCTTCGAAGGATTAACCTAATCTCGCAATTGAAATCGACAGAGGCCCAAAATTCGAAGTGGGCGAACGAGACGAGCATGCCCTAATCCGCTGAGAGGATGATCGAGTTGTAATTTCTTCGAAACCCTAATTTGGAGACGAGGAACAGACGAGAGGCATTGACGAGCAGCTACTAACTTTTGAAGCCCTAGTTTCGAACGAACGAAGAAGAATTTGGGCGCCATTTATTCTCGTTTTTTGATTTTTAGGGTTCGAAAAATGAAAGAGGGGACCAGGTTCTTGAACGAATGAATGGAGGAACCAATTTGCCTCTAGATATTATTATAACATAGCCCAAAGATAGAACATGGGCCAAGGTTTAAATTTGTAAAAATCACCTATTTACTTAACCAAATTTTTATCAAAGGAATTTCAAACCGATTTAAAACTCCAAAACAAATAGCTAGGAAAAGTAATCGTCTAACGACGATAATAAACTTTTACAAAAAAAAAAGATTCTGACTCGATTAGAATCTACATTAGCAATTAACAATTATTTAATCGTCATTTATAAACTGACGCGAAAAACCGGGTTGTTACAGACTCCCCTCCTTAAAGAAATTGCGTCCACGCAATCATAGGGAATAAATGGATAAAAGGTAACAACCAAAAGAGCATGGCAATGTCGAAGGTATAAGCAAAGCAAGTGTCAGCGGGGAAGTATTAGATAAGAAATCAAAAGGTTCGACTGATTCAAATAAAAAGAATCAACATCGTGGGGATCAAGGAATCAAAATCAGACGACTGTCTAAAGCAAGAATCAATCGAGTTCCAGCAACTAAAAGAGAAGGAAAAACAGAGCAGAAATCCCATACAGAGCACGAATTGAATGTGAGTAATCAAATTACTCACCTGAATCGCCAGAGAAAAAGACGAAGCTCAAATCTCAAAAATCGCAAATATTTAATCATCAAAAACGATAATCAAATTTCTCAAATCAACAAATATTCAATTATCACAAACGATAATCAAATTTCAAATTCAACAAATATTCGATTATCAAAAACGATAACCAAATTTCAAATTCAACAAATGTTCGATTATCAAAAACGATAATCAAATTTCTCAAATCAACAGATATTTAATTATCTAAAGCGATAATTAAATCTAAAATCAACAAATTTTTAATTATCTCAAGCGATAATTAAACTTCAAATCAGCAAATATTTAATTATCTAAAACGATAATTAAATCTGAATCAACAAATATTTAATTATCTCAAGCGATAATTAAATCTAAAATCAGCAAATATTTAATTATCAAAAGCGATAATTAAATCTCAAATCAGCAATTATTTAATTATCAAAAGCGATAATTAAATCTCAAATCAGCAAATATTTAATTATCAAAAGCGATAATTAAATCTCAAATCAGCAAATATTTAATTATCAAAAGCGATAATTAAATCTCAAATCAGCAAATATTTAATTATCAAAAGCGATAATTAAATCCCAAATCAGCAATTATTTAATTATCAAAAGCGATAATTAAATCTCAAATCAGCAATTATTTAATTATCAAAAGCGATAATTAAATCTCAAATCAGCAAATATTTAATTATCAAAAGCGATAATTAAATCTCAAATCAGCAATTATTTAATTATCAAAAGCGATAATTAAATCTCAAATCAGCAAATATTTAATTATCAAAAGCGATAATTAAATCTCAAATCAGCAAATATTTAATTATCAAAAGCGATAATTAAATCTCAAATCAGCAATTATTTAATTATCAAAAGCGATAATTAAATCTCAAATCAACAAATATTTAATTATCTAAAGCGATAATTAAATCTCAAATCAACAAATATTTAATTATCTAACAGCGATAATTAAATCTAAAATCAACAAATATTTAATTATCTCAAGCGATAATTAAATCTCAAATCAACAAATATTTAATTATCTAAAGCGATAATTAAATCTCATATCAACAAATATTTAATTATCTAAAGTGATAATTAAAGGCAACAAATATCCGATTATCGAAAACGATAATCAGAACTCATATCAACAAATATCTAATTATCACAAGCGATAATTAGAAACAACAAATATCTGATTATCAAAAACGATAACCAGAACTCATATCAACAAATATCTAATTATCACAAGCGATAATTAGAAACAACAAATATCTGATTTATCAAAAACGATAATCAGAACTCATATCAACAAATATCTAATTATCACAAGCGATAATTAGAAACAACAAATATCTGATTATCAAAAACGATAATCAGAACTCATATCAACAAATATCTAATTATCACAAGCGATAATTAGAAACAACAAATATCTGATTTATCAATTAAGAAGACTAGAAAATCAACATAAAAGCTTGGATCGATCCCATCAGATGGCGAGTTTTTAATTCGCCGCACGTGCATCTCAGAGTGGCCGAAGCCTACCAAGTACTCAACATAATTTTGGCGCCCATCAGATTGACCCGGAGGTCCGCAGAGTGACCCGAAGGTCTAGTACTGGTATTTGACCCGAAGGTCCGCAGAGTGGCCCGAAAGCCCAACAAATGACCCAAAGGTCCGCAGAGTGGCCCGAAAGCCCAACAAATGACCCGAAGGTCCTCATAGTGGCTCAAAAGCACACAAAATCATCAAATATTTCAATTAACGAGTCCGGAATTAACCGAAATAGCAAACGCACATGTCTCATACCACGTGTTTTACTAAATCGTTTGATTCTCTTCATCGTTTCCTTGAAAGTGCAAAATTGTGTATTTTGTAAAATTACATTTCACATTCTCAAACGGACAAGTCCGGAATTAAGCGAATCAGTAAAAGAAAGGGGTCATAGTCCTCGATTTTGCTGAAACGTTTAAATCGCTTCCTCATTCTTTTGAAAGCGCAAACTGTTAAAATTTCTGAAAACAATTTTATTTATTTTGTAAAAATAACAATTCGCATTCTCAACTGAACAAGTCCGGAGTTAAGCGAAACAGTAAAAGAAAGGGGTCATAATCCTCGATTTTGCTGAATCGTTTAAGTCGCTTTCTCATTCTTTTGAAAACGTAAACTGCTAAAATTTTATAAAACAATTTTCATTTCAAAACGATTTTCCAATCACGTGATTAAAGCAGCAATATTAGTAACAATTTCGATAAGGAAATTGTACTTCTCAAAATACCGTAAAAACGGGTCACAAAATCAGCATTGCGGAATATCCGCTAGAAAATCCACTTTTAAAAATTTGACGGTTACTGAAGCCAAAACGACAGTAGTTTTAAAACGTCAAAATCACATCAAAACCATTTACATCAAAATGTAATATCAGAGAATTTTCATTCATCAAAATGCCACAAAACACCGTGCTTCAAAATATAGCATTGGTGTAGAAATTCCGTTATAAAAACAACGGCAACAAAATACGTTTCATAACCAAGCATCGGTTCAACGTAAAATAAATGCAATAACGTGCAATTCAAATTTTTGCACGTATTACGGAATGAACAAAGAAATCATTCGAAGGTATCTTCAATGAAGATAATTCAAAACAGCAAAAGCTAATCAATAGATGATTAGTACAAAAGAAAGCCAGCGGAAATTTCAACAAAAATCACATATCTGCAATTTCTTCGAATCCTCAATTCGGATTCGAAATTCTCAAAGAAACAAAATAATTACTGTTATGTAAACAACAAATGAAATTCATATCAATTTCGTATTTCGATTTTTAAATCAAAAAGATTATCAGTTGTACTCAGCGAAGACAGTTTCACTGTTTCCGCTGCGCACTCTGATAAATAGAACACAAATCAATCAAATTATCGGAACACAATTTCATCAAAACAACAAAACACAATTCCACTTTTATTTTTAAATAAAGATATTTAAAAATTTCATCAAAATTTCAAAACTTTAGTTTTGACTCAAATCACAGATAAAACATCGACCAATAGTTGTAACATATGTTCCATCCAAGTTATGTTTTATATTATGTCCATAAACCCCAAGCTCTGATACCAACTGTGACGCCCCACCTCTATGCTCATAATAACAAAGAGTATTAAAAGAAATACTGTCTATTATTACGAAGAATAAGGCTGGATAGGAGCGACCATCCGTAGTTGACCTTACACTAGTATTGGTTATCTCGATAGGAGTGGTATATACTTTTTATTTTTCATCTATCATTTATTTACTCCCATCGACACACCCAATTATCAGTATAAAACAAACTACGATAGTTCATAATAGTTTAGGACATTAGATATAATAATAACACAGATAATATAAATGCGGAACACAGATAAAAACAAAAGTCTCATATATATATATAACTGATGTCAGTTAATACATAGTTGACACAATACATATGATACAACTACAACTGTCGACTCTAGAAGTTATATATACAAGTACATTATCGACTAATATACATGAATACATATCGTTCTATACAATGACACGACTACTACAAAATGACACTGACATCTTCAGAAGGTGTGAAAAGTCTTCATATCCTGAACAGCAACTCAAAGAAGAAAATCTACAACCTGAAATAACTCGGGTCTGACCCGAGTATTACATTCAAAAGAAAATAATACCCAGGTCAGTCTAATTCAAACTAGTTTATTAGTGCATATAGGCAGTAATAATTCAAATATCAAATAGACGACAGTCATGAAAATCTCGTATATCCAACTTCTCGATAAGAGAATCGGATAACGGCAGATATAACACTAAGCAGTGTTAAACAACAAATTAGCAATCCAAATCAATTTAAACAATTGAAATGTCAATTTAAAAACAACAAAGCTGATTGGCTGCAGTACACACTAACGTGTACTGCCTCGCCAATACAGTCTATGAATACTCAGAAGATCAATGAATTCAAAACAAAAGAAACAATAATTTAAAATCTGTACTGTGTGGCTGCAGTACACGCACGCATGTACTGCCTCGCCACTATATCAATGAAATCATCACAACTCCAATTATTAACAGCAAGTCGAAACTGTAGAGGTCGAGTCACTCCTATCAGGACTTAACACAACCACAATGATTCAGCAATATGAAAAAGGCTCGAAAGGCCAATTGCACGAAGGCAGTTATACCAAAAACAATTGCAACCGTAAAAAGAAACAACCTCGACAACAAGAGAACAAGGCATCAATATTATGCAAGTGCAGACCACACAAAGGCAATGCATTAGTGAAACAGATTCAACTCAACAATGCGATACACCCAACTCAAGAGCCTATGTTAACATGAAGTACTACAATGCAAAGGTACCAGACACAGTAGTAGTGATAGTGTACAAAGTGCATCCAGGTGCTAGACTAAAGTACATCAGGTCAGAGACCAAAGTAATGACAAGTAGACAAGTGAAGACAACAATAGTGCCAGTAGTTGCAAACAAGTTCAGAGCTACCAAATGCAGCAGTTTAGAACAGATCGACTACAATGATCAAATACCCCATTGAAAAATATAGTTACAAACAGGTACAACAAAGTGTACCAGAGAGACCAGTGAACACAACCCAAAAAGGCTACTGCTTCAAACTACATATATACATATATAAGAGCTCGAAGCAATTACAGTGTCCATAGTCACAAAAGAATCAAGTCCAAAAGAAATGCAACAGAGAAACCTACATCTATATACATACATGAATGTATGTATACAAATGGTCAAGTGAACAGAAGGCAATTGAACAACTACAAATACTAGTAGCAGCAATCATGCAAACTACATTGTTACAGCAACAAGGTGCACCAGACCAGATCAAAATGAACAACATAACCAAAACCAAGTCAATACATTAAGAGCAAGCAATGCAAATTCGAACATACATATATACATATAAAATGATGTATATACATACATAAATGCATACATATATATAGAGACTAAAATGCAACTGTATGCAAACAGCCTCTAAAAACATGATTGTACAAATTGCAATATAAATATAGTACTGTAAACTGGACAGTGCTAAAGTCGAAGTCAATCATGAATTTCAATACCAGCGAATTCGAGAGCAAAGAAAACAGTGTCAAATAAAATGTCGAACAAGTCGAACCCTAGCCAACAGCATACTGGCAGAAGCCAATGAGAATCAAATGCCCCAAATAGATGACAATGCACATAAATCAAATAACTCGAATACAATAAAACCAACTTGATGCCTTATCAATTGCCTTTAAGAATGTTAGAGATACAAAATGACTAAGGTACGAGTTATAACAAAGTCCAATGGTCGAATACGACAGTTCAATACTTCAGAGAAGACCGAAGTCGAACCCAGTCAAAGTTCCTCAACATAGAAACAAAGCAAATCACTCGAATGGACGGAGCCATTTTAAAATGCCAGAAATCGAAATCACTGATGACCACAGAAATTAACAAAAACACTTCGAAACCGTGGTGACAAATGAAAACAACAATCAACAGAGCACTCAAGGAATCGATTAAATCGAATAAAATCATTGACATCAAAACCAGGTCAAACTGCCGAAATGAATTACCTCACGAAATTAAGCGAACAAAATATAGGAATTTAAACTAGATGTGAGTGATTGATTCACTCACCTTGCTTCGAAGGATTAACCTAATCTCGCAATTGAAATCGACAGAGGCCCAAAATTCGAAGTGGGCGAACGAGACGAGCATGCCCTAATCCGCTGAGAGGATGATCGAGTTGTAATTTCTTCGAAACCCTAATTTGGAGACGAGGAACAGACGAGAGGCATTGACGAGCAGCTACTAACTTTTGAAGCCCTAGTTTCGAACGAACGAAGAAGAATTTGGGCGCCATTTATTCTCGTTTTTTGATTTTTAGGGTTCGAAAAATGAAAGAGGGGACTAGGTTCTTGAACGAATGAATGGAGGAACCAATTTGCCTCTAGATATTATTATAACATAGCCCAAAGATAGAACATGGGCCAAGGTTTAAATTTGTAAAAATCACCTATTTACTTAACCAAATTTTTATCAAAGGAATTTCAAACCGATTTAAAACTCCAAAACAAATAGCTAGGAAAAGTAATCGTCTAACGACGATAATAAACTTTTACAAAAAAAAAAGATTCCGACTCGATTAGAATCTACACTAGCAATTAACAATGATTTAATCGTCATTTATAAACTGACGCGAAAAACCGGATTGTTACAGAAGGCTTCCGGACCATAAATATGAAGTGAAGGTCAGCTTATGTTTTGTTTGGCAGCAAGCGTAGATTAAATTGTGAGTAGCTGCAATATATCCGATCATTGCAAAAGAAACATAAGATTTAGCGTATTTTACCATTGAAATCTAGTCTTATGACCAAATATGGCATTCATAGTGGCATAACCTGTGCTGCCATAAATTAACAAAAGGAACAAATTATCATTTTCAACTCATTGCGTTATTTTACATGTGGCCACAGGCAAAGATTTATAAACTTGCACGAAACAGGGAAAAAAAACTTAATGAACAGAAGGGTTGATGTGTGCATTTATGCAAAAACTAAGCGTTGTTATATAATCCACTTCATGTGTTTTAAATATGCAAAATGGTTTTAGACTGATAACATAGCTTCAGCTTTAAACAAATACATGGTCTCGTCATTAAAGCATGCAAAGAGAACCAGGCAAGCATCAATGCTCAATAATTAAACATCAGAAGATATCATAGCATAATCTAACTTCAGCCACTTAGCTTCGTTTGAAGTAGTTGAACCATATTGGATCCTGAATCCTAATGCTACCGGTTGACAGCGCTTGAGTTCATATTAGCCTTCATTCTTCTTTAGTGCCTGCATAAATATTCAAACTTTAGTTTGTGTATAACTCCCAGAAACAAAAAAAACAATTAACCTATACAATGAAAATGAAATATGCATTGCTAAAATTATGCTGGATTATGCATAAGCTTGGTTCACAACAGCACTACAAAAAAGATCAGAGAACATTTTTTAATAGTGTATTTTGACTTTCATATGTGCAGTACCGATTTGTAGCGATCTTTTGGGACTGCGAGAGAAAACCTTAATTAAAATGAATTGCATTAAAATGTAACAGTTGCAAATTGTAATCATACTATAGCATATAGTAGGAGCACATCAACCAGCAGAAAATAATGTAAACATCGATACTGGCTATGGAACTGCTTCTATTAATATAAGCGCGGGGAAAATGAACTCAAAAAGGAGCTGTGAAAAGATGGCAACATTAGGAAAGCGAAGTAAGAGTTACGCCCAAGGTTTCAAAGTCCGGCCGGCACGCCGGAGTTCCGGCCATCTCGGCCCGGTTCCGACGTGTACCGGAGCGGATCTCCATCAAAAACCCATTCCGTTCACCAATTAAAAAATAATAATAATTCGAACAACATCTTATTCAACCGCATACAATTATTCTCGAATCAACTATTGCAAACATGTGATGCAAATCGACAAAGAGAATCCAACTTTAAAACCCTCAATCAAATCTAACCTTGTCCGCTTTAAAAAAATCAAAATCAAAACAGTATACAGGTGATTAGGAATCAACCAATATATTTTCTATAAAAGCACACAATTTCATACAAAACACATAACAAAAATTAAAATCTTAACTGGTTTTCTTGTACTGCTTCATCATCAGCAAGGCATCGATCTCGAATTGAATTGAAGACCGAGGGAAGAAGGTTCATCATTGAAGCATTGATCTCGAATTCATCTGCAAGCATCGACGAAGGTTTTTCAATTTTCAATCTTTTTAATCGGCTTTCTGTTTTTTCGATTTGAAGAGGGCAGAAGTTTTTTTGCGTGCGGGAAGAAAGCGACGCGTAGGGTTAGATTGTTAAATGAATAGATAATGGGTTGCGTATTGTTAAAATGAATTGCTAAGGCAAGGGAATTGATGATGGGCTGGGTTTAAATGGGTCATATTAATTAATAGTATTATTTAGTTGGGTTTAAAATGATTAATGTTTTAGGCTTGGTTTAATTTGGAAAATAAATATTGTCATGCAAAATATTATGATGATTATGGCAACAAAGTTAGGATTGTTTAGTTTGCAAAATAATATATATTATATTGAATAACTAAATGTTGAAATTATTTTGTTTCTAATTTAGGTACTTGATTATGGCAAATCGTGATATTGTTTGGAATTATTGTACGGCAGTTATTGGTGAAAAAGGAAAAAATAAGTGTAACTATTGAAGAAATTTTTTTTCTGATGGTGGTATAACACGTATGAAAGAACATTTAGCAGGACAGACAGACGATGTAGCTATATGTTCGAATGTTTCTAAAGAAGTCAAAAAACTTATGCGAGAACATCTGAATAAAAAAAGAAGCGAGCGAAATCAAGGGAAGCTCGAAAAACAACGCATACAAGAAGAGCTAATGAGCATGCATGATCAACAAAATCAAGAAATCGACAGTAGTGGAAGTGAAGATGATATAGAGGTTCGGCGGGTCTTTCAAGAAAGTAAAGAAAGTTATATGAACGAAGAGGAACAACGGTCAGGTGTAGGATCCAGCGGAACAGGTATACGATCTAGCGAACTAAAGCGTTCAAAATCAACCA
This sequence comes from Allium fistulosum, assembly GCA_030737815.1. Taxonomy (NCBI): domain Eukaryota; kingdom Viridiplantae; phylum Streptophyta; class Magnoliopsida; order Asparagales; family Amaryllidaceae; genus Allium; species Allium fistulosum. The sequence continues at coordinate 933,111,460 of CM060901.1, read as the reverse complement.
GAATAGATGACGATTTAGCAACACAAGCAGCTGGAAGGATTGATCCCTATGTACAAAAACGAGGAGGTAGAACTCAACCTTCTATTAGAACTGCAATAAAAGTCATTAAAGATGCAAAAAAACACATAGGTCGTACAATATCAAATTTTTTTTACATTAATCATATCCCACACAATGCTGCTAATAGTCCTTACTATGAAACTATGGTGGAGACCATTCAAGAAGCTGGTCCTGGAATTAAAGGACCCACGGCACATGAATTATCAAAAACATATTTAGATTTAGAGTGCACTGAAATCAAACAACACATCGACGCTTACTCCAACTTTTGGGATGAGTATGGTTGTATGTTGATGTGCGACGGTTGGAGCACACAAAATAGAAGAAAAATCATAAATTTTCTTGTATATTCTACCCAAGGAACCATCTTTCTTAAATCTGTAGACGCTACCGACAAATTTCAAAGTGCTGAGTATATTTGTGGTCTAATGGATAATGTTGTTAATTTTATTGGAGAAGATAGAATTGTGCAAATAGTAACTGACAATGGAGCAAATTACAAAGTTGTTGGCCAACTACTGATGGAAAAAAGAATGAAACTATATTGGACACCATGCGCAGCACATTGTATCGATTTGATTCTTGAAGATATTTCAAAAGAAACCGAGGTAAAATCGATAATTTTAAATTGTCAATCAATAACAGGATTCATATACAATCATGGTTGGTTGCTTACCATAATGAGAAAAGAAACCAATAATAAAGAACTGATTCGGCCAGCAGTAACCAGGTTTGCTACTCACTTTATTATATTGGAATCCATATGCACACATAAGGAGAATCTAAGAAGAATGATTTTTTCGAGGGAGTGGAGCGCAAAGATTTCTAAACTCGGTCTTAAAGATAAAAAAACTGCAATTCTTATCAATAATTTGATCCACAGTGATAAATTTTGGGCCAACGTTGCTGCTATTATTCTCGTATTTGATCCACTTGTAAAAGTTTTAAGAATGATGGACAATGATGATAAAGTAGAGATGAGATATCTATATGAAACAATGGATCGAGCGAAAGAATCAAATAAGAAAAATGTTGGTGTAAGACAGTGTCAAAAGTGGTGGAATATAATCGATAAAAGATGGGAAAGACAATTGTATCGACCTATTCATGCAGCAGGTAATTTTTTTTATTATTTCACAATTATAAAAGTACATATCATGTCAATATTTTTTTGAACTATCAAATTGTTTTAGGTTATTTTCTCAATCCGCATATACAATACGGAGATAATGCAACAAACGATGATGATGTTTTAAATGGATGGACAAATGTTCTTGAAAAAATGGTACCTGATATTGCTATGCAAATTGAAATTTCGAAAGAGGTAATAAACAAATTATTAAACTACTCATGATTCTTGCTATTATGTTTAGCGCAAAGAATAACTTGGTTTATTATGAATGATTCGTAGGTTGAAAAATATAGAATGAAACTTGGTGTATTTGGTTCTGCAAAAGCGAAACGTGCAGTTAAGTCGTGTCTTCCAGCTATGTGGTGGTCAATAATTGGTAGGAAAGCTGCTCCAAATTTAACACTCATAGCTATGCGTATTCTTAGCCAAATAGTTTCTTCTTCAAATTGTGAAAGAAATTGGACAATAATTGCAATGATTCACACGAAGTTAAGAAACAGAATAACAATGGAGAACTTAGAAAAACTGGTATTCGTACATTATAATATGCGATTAAGAGTACGACATGCTAAATGCCAACAAACAACCGACCAACTTATTGATTTAGATTACATCTTTCATGAGGAGGATCCACTTGCATAATGGACTAGAGAAGCTGAGAATCCACTACTTGATAATGCAAGCGATAATCCTTGGTCGGACAATGATAATGTATCTGCAGAAAATACTGAAAATGATAGTTCAACAAATGATGATTCAGGTAATGGTGGTGGTGACGGTATTGGTTCTAGTGGTTATGGCGTTGGTTCCACTTTTGATGAGTCTCAAAGACATATCCAAAATTATGAAGCAGATGACTATAGTCGACGAAGAGATAGAAATTTGAACATTGTACATGAAGATCAAGGGAATTATGATAGCAGATATACTTCTAACAATGTCCCCAGTTAGGTATTCTACATCTGACTATAACGGAGGTTATTCGTATTGTGGATTAAATCAACCGTATGCTGCTGGACCATCAAGTAGCCAAGATGAACCCTCGCTCTTTGATAATATGATGACGATATTTTTAAGTTCGGATCAGATACAGCAGTATGCTTTTCCAGCATATTATAATCCGACACAAGATGAAGAGAGAGATGAACAAAATTTATACGATGCTCAAAGAAATAGCTTTTGGTATTAAATTTTTATTTCATATGTTTTGTAACTTCTATGTCACTTGAATAATTTAGTGTAATTGACTATCAGTATTGCATATTTATTTGCGTATTTATAACAAAAATGTACCGAAATTCACAAATCGGATTTAAAACGGAATTTCCAAAATCCCGAAATGGGATCGAAATTTTGAATTTTTCAGACGACCGGAACGGAAACGAAAATCGGTACTTCAAACCTTGGTTACGCCTAAGGCACAAGGGTATCACTGACAAAAACCAAATAAGTTAAAAAATTAGGATCCGTTTGGTTTATTTTATGTTTTGAGTTTTCAACATTAATTGCAGAATATTAGAAGAGTGTAGGGACGATGGAGGGGGTGGAAGGAAGATGGAGGAAACGACGGAGGGGGTGAGAGACGACGAAAAAATGAATTGTTTCTCGTGCTTCCTTATTTCTTAAAATACAAAAAATAAAATAAAATTCGTTTTCTATTTTATATGTTAACTTCATTTCTTAAATTAATTAGTTTTCACAATATACATGCGCCGTGCGTATTTTTGTATGGACGAGAATCCAAAACTAAAACGTTAAACTAACCTCAACTTAGAGTCCATTTGGTTTGTAATTTTCAATTTTGAATTTTCGTATGATAAAATGCATTGGATTTTCAAAATCAATAAATCCGAAAAATGATTTTAACATGTAAAATTGAAAATAATTTTTTTTCCCACGGTTTCCCTTTCTCTTCTTTTTTTCCCTCCCTGCATCGTCCACGTCCTCCTCCGTCATCCACTGCTTTTAACGCCGTCCTCGTATTCCACACCTTTTTGAATACATATTGAAAACGCAAAACCCAAGATTCCATTGTCAAACCAAAGAGACCCTTAGATTTCTGAAAATTGAAAAGCAAACAGCAGTTGCGTTGAATACGAAATGATAATAAAACGCGGTGTACCTTTGTGGTTGAAGTTGTAGTGGGTCATTAAGCTGTGAAAGCTTTCTGTATCCATCGTCAAGAATGGTCCATCTGTGTTTTAGCCAACAATTACCTGGGGATGAAGCAAGTGCGGGCCTAGTAATGTTAGTTTCCGTATCGTAGTGGTCTTTAATACCATTTCAATGTACCAACTCAGTTGAAGGCTAATGATTTTCGGCTTACCGTATTCTTCATTGTCTAACTATTGTCTAGCTATTGATGTTGTAGTATGGGACGCAGTTTTCGATATCATCAATCCGTTGCTGTATATTTTGGCGGAAGAGCGCACCCTCCCAAGGCTGTGTGGAGATGAGCATTTATTTATATACTACATATACACATAAGTTCAAAAATTCAATGTATAGGTAAGGGTGGGAAAATACATGGGGTATTCCTTAATGGAGTAACAGCTGTAGCAATTTTATCCGTGTTCGTTGCTACGCATATTAGAGATCGTATTCATCCTATATGACCTTTTTAGTATATGTAGTTGTTTAAAACTCAGGCAAATTATTTATGTGTGCAACACACCGAAGTACAGTAATTTAAGTATTCACATCATAAGCATCAGCCGATTCCAAAACTTTTCGCGTGAGTTAGCATCCTGAACATGCTCGCAAAAGTTGATAATCCTGACCCTGCAAATGTCTTCCAAGATATTCCATTAGCAAGAATTTCCAATTTTAACGCTCCGTAATATTCGTTTGGAAGAGATTTATTAAAATACGAAAAGGTAAACAAAGCGTATACAACAAACTGGTAATATCGTTTTAGTACAGATACAATCAAAAGAGAAATATTTCATAGAAATTTCCAATTCCTAAAGGACCAAAGAAAACCTTGGTTGAACCATATAATTGAATGTATGTACCAAATCATTGCAAATTACTAATAAATTAAAGAATAAACCGAAAAAATAAAATAATACTATAATCGTGTAAAGATAGCACATACTATAATCATTTTTACAATATTGAATGGATGTATAAAACAGAAATTCTTTTTTTATTGACAATGAGATTGACTCATTTCTGTCCTTAATCTAGTAATGGAGGTGTCCTCATGTTATTGTGATACCAAAAATTTGTAAAATGGGCAAAAAATTATTGCGATGAAAGTAGGTGGTACACATAAAGAGCTGTAAATGTGGACCTATGTTGAACAAAAGGCATAAGTCAATTGCAGATGAGTTATTTTTTATATAATATGCTTGAGCTTTGTACTATACCGTGTGGTCAGTGGTCAGTACTCCGCCTATGAGAACAGCAAGAGCTGAGCTTTTCCTGTGTGCAACCAATCGCTAGGTCTGTGAAACCTATTAGATGTAGACAAACGAACACTATGAATGAGTCCATGACTTGAGGAGTTTATTTAAGTAGTTTCATACATTTTGTTACTTGTGGTAAACAATTAAGAGTTAACTATACTATAATGGAACCTTTGATACGTAGGCTGCACGTTAAAGTAAACACTGGAGATGCGTAAAAGTTGTTAGAAGTTGAGCATGTTTTAATTGGTCAATCATGTGTGCCTAATAATTAGCGTAAGTATTGGTCCTTCCTAGTTTGTAGATCAAGTAATTAGTTAGTGGTTTAGTGTCTTAGGTCTATTTTAAGTACTTGTATCTCTTTTGTTATTTTAATTTTATCAAGCAATACAATGTAGTTAATTTCTTTTTAACGATTAATCTCTCCTCCTCTTCTCCATATCAAATCCTAACATGATATCAGAGCGAGGTTAGAGAGAGAGATTCGAAAGGCTCAGCAAACAACGTTTTTCTTTTTTTTTTAAAGAAGAAGAAAGGATGCCGCTACAATAACCAAGTTCTCATTCCACAAATCGACGTATTCCCAAAGCCAAAATTTCCACAACCAAAATTTCAATTTTAAATTTCCTCAAGTTTGTTCAAGTGATTGTGTTTGTTCAAGTGATTGGGTTACGGATTGAGGCGATTAAGTATGCGGGTTCGAGAAAATTGGGGATTTTGGAATTTGGTTTGGAATTAGAGCGGAGGCAGGTTGGATGGTAGCAGCAGCGGTGGGTAATGTTTGTGGCTTTGGTGATGTTTGAGTTTTGGTGTTATGTAAGGAAGATGTAAGTAAGTGGAATGATGGTGCTGGTCTGAAGGGGAATGCAGTAGTGCTTGCGGGATGGTGGTGGAGTTGTTTAGTTGATTGGGTTGTGACAGAAGAGGGTTTGCCAGTAGATGTTTCAGGTTAGGTTGTGCTTTGTTTTTTTTGGTGATGTCTGTGGCACTGTGGTTGACAGTGATGAACATAGGTGGTATGTGTTTGTAGTATGTATTGGGTGATTTTGGAAGTGAGTGTAGTTGAGGTTGATGTGCACTGGGTGGTGTACAGGGAGTAGTAGTAGATGTTGTCTGAAGTTGAAGGTGGAGACGTGTTTGGTTTGGATGGTTGCAGGAGATTGACAGAGAGGTTGACAGTTTGCTGGTGGTTGCTGTTGAGTTGTAGAATGTTGTTGGTTTGATGGCAATAAGGATGTAAATGTTGAGATATGAGCAGGCAGTAACAAGATGAGTTTGTTTGTGTGTGCACTGCAGTGGTAGGTACTGGTGATGAACCGGTGAACTGAAATGGTATGAATAGTGGTGTGTTTGTATGTGTTGAATTGGTGATGTTTGTACTGTGAATGAACTGTTGGTATGTGGATGAAGTTGTAGTGAGGAGGTCAGAAGTACTTGAAACAGAAGTAGGTGGCTGTGAAGTGGTGGTGATAGTTTGTTTTGAAGTGTTGTGGCACTGATGTGCAGGCAGTAGATGAACTGTGAACATGGGATGTGAAGTTGGCATTCACTGATTGGTCGGCAAATGGTAGTGTTGCTTGGTGTTTAAAGTGAATGTGGATCAGAGGAACAATAGAAGGATGGTGGTGATGAATGGATATGCACTGTGCACAGTGCCAGTGAGGAGATGGAAGGTGATCTGTGGGGTCTATGATGCCAGTTTTGGGATGAATGGATTTGGAAGGCAATGGAATGGTGGATTGGCAGTTGCTTGTATGGATAGTGAAAAACAGGCATTAGTCTACTGATGAGGCGTTGTTGTGGTGCGTGAGGCGCTATGCTGTGGAGCGAAGTGGAGGGGTTGGAGACCAGGTTTGAAGATTGAAGCAATGAGTGACTCGATGGAGTTAACTTGTTTTTGAAGATTGGATGAGTTTGTTGTTGTGGTATGATGCTTTGTCTGAGTTGTGTTGCTTGGTGATTGCTACAAGTTTTGATGCTGAGTTTGAGAATAGGAGCAGAGACTTGATGGTGAGAGAACTGAGGTGGTTTGAAGTATTAAAAATTTATGCAGATGTTGCAAAAGCATGTACTGCTAGAAGTTGTGATTCTAGTGACGAGTATGCTGAGTATATTTTTGCAGTGATGTGAAGAGTATGTTGCAGTGAGGTGAGGAGATTTGCAGTAATGATTGAGTCAGTTTGGTATTGAATATTAGGAGAAGATGGATGTTTATGTTTGTGTATGCTGAAGTGGTGCTGCTGGTGCTGTTGGAGTTCGTTGTTGAGGTTGAGATTGAAGTATTGGCGACGCGGTAGTGGTAGCTTGTTATAACTTCGGTGATGTAGTGGATTGGTAGGAGTTTGCCGATAGGGTGGATCTGATTGTAGTGTTTTGGTGTACTGATTGTAGTGTGAGAATTATGGTGAAGTTGATGTTGAGCATGAAGAAATGTTCTGCAGAACGTTGTTGCGGACATTGAAAGTGAAGTAGAACGTCAGTTATGAGGTTGGACAATATGTGCAGTGCTCAAGAGGAACTGTTTGAAGATATGTCTATAAGAAGATAGGCAAGCCTACATGTGAAGGAGGCTGAGTGAGAAAACTTGTTTTGTGTCATCCAACAAGTTAGTAAGAAGAGTTGCGGTTCTCACTTGTTGGGGAGATGACAGATGCAGCGGTATCAGGGAATGACCTGAATGGAGATGTCAATGGATCCCAAGTGAAAAACCAAGAGTATTTGTTGACGGTTAAAGTACCAATCAACGTGAAACAGTTGAGCACGCCCAACCAGGTAGAGATGATATTTGTGACCGAGTTCGTCTATACAAGACGATGAAGAAATTGAGAAGCGCGGTTCATTGCTTTGTAAACTGGATGTTAGCACATCTAGTTTAAGGAAGGGTGTTAGAAGTTGAGTATGTTTTAATTGGTCAATCATGTGTGCCTAATAATTAGCGTAAGTATTGGTCTTTCCTAGTTTGTAGGTCAAGTAATTAGTTAGTGGTTTAATGTCTTAGGTCTATTTTAAGTATCTCTTTCGTTATTTTAATTTTATCAAGCAATACAATGTAGTTAATTTCTTTTTAACGATTAATCTCTCTTCCTCTTCTCCATATCATATCCTAACAAAAGTTGCTATATTTTTCTCTACTCAAACAATGCTATATCTCGTAAGAGATATTAATGTGCCAAGAAAAGTTTTTAAAATACATGATATTTACCTTTTTCCAACTTCCTTCTCTACTTTTCTTTTTTGATATTGCACGGCGGCGTCAAACCCTTCCTTAAGTATTACAAAAAAAAATAGTTTTGTTTATTTTATAAAAGCTTGAGACATTTTGGTATGAAGAGAAATCCACAAATTAGATAACTTTACCTATAAATATTTTAAAAAATGTACATAAATGCCAAAGCTTCCATTATGAATATCTAAAAATAGATTCATCCAATGTACCATAAAGAAAAACAGTTTCCAAACATAAAACATTTCTTGCATTTCATCAAACTCCAATATGTCAAACCCCATTAGTATTGGATTAAAAATGCAAACAAACATTACTTGAAGATTATGACACATTGAACGTAGGAACTCGTAACTCACTGTTTTTAGTACAATTTATAGGTTTTTAATCAAGGAGGAACTTGAAATATAGGAAAATTTACTACATTATGAATTACAAACTTTGAAGTGGCGAGCAGATCTGGAAAATTATACAAAACTCACACACGCATAGTGATGAATAATGCAGAAAAAACACAACTGATAATAGCAAGAATGTAAGATACCATTGGAAGAGGCCCTCCTTGTTTTCAGTTACCCATGCTTATTCCTGTTTGACCATCGTAAATATGCAACATGTATATAATAAGAAAATCTAGATAAAACTTACAAAGATATTACTTCCCGTAGTTAAGGTTGCAGACTTGGCATCCATCACGTTGTGACTTGATTTCATGACCCAAAAACAGGTCATTAGCAAATAACTACGCATGCATGCTCTTATGCACGTGGCACAAACACATGTGCGCATATGTGCAAATACATAATTGATTAATTATGAGGAAATAACCATCTCAAAATTTATCTTCTCAATTTTTGAAATAGTGTAAAACAACATGCTCAAACATCAACTCGTATACATCCCCATACAAATCGTAGAAATTATAACAACAATCTAATGTGAATCAAAAAAATGCAGCCAAATATTTTACTTTAATTTGTGTTTAGGTAATGCTTGTTAAAGTATTTAGTTTTAGTTGTTATTGTTTAGTTTGTATTCGTTGTTAATAAGACTAGTTCTGTGTGTTGATCTTTTATTCAGTTGTTGACCTATTCTCTAGCGGTAGACCGGGTTTATAGGATTGTTAGACGTATCTTATTTTTGTTTATCTTTGTAAGGCTATTTATAAGTCAGTAAGTTATCTTCAATAAAGGGAGTATTCTCCCATTACAATATACAGTTTTCTTATCATTTGGTATCAGAGCAATTTCTTAACATTGAGAAGAAACAGTCTTCTAAGCGTATATCAGTAAGGATGGCAACTGAAAGTAATTTTGTGCAACCAGCAATTCCAAAGCTTGATGGACACTATGATCATTGGTGTATGCTCATGGAGAATTTTTTGCGCTCGAAGGAATATTGGAATTTGATAGAACAAGGAATACCTACAGCAGAAGAAGGGGCAGTACTCACGGAAGGACAAAAGAAGGTGATTGAAGATGCAAAACTGAAGGATTTGAAGGCTAAGAATTATCTCTTCCAAGCTATTGATCGAACAGTTCTGGAGACCATTCTGAACAAGGATACATCAAAGAGTATTTGGGACTCTTTGTAGCAAAAGTACCAGGGAACGGCACGGGTGCAGCGTGCACAACTACAAGCTCTTCGAAAAGAATTTGAGATGCTCCACATGAAGGTAGGGGAATCTGTAAATGAGTATTTTGCTCGAACCCTTACTATAGCCAACAAGATGAGGGTTCATGGTGAAAAGATGGGGGATGTTATGGTCATTGAAAAGATTTTGAGATCTACGACTTCTAAATTTGACTATGTTGTGTGCTCTATTAAGGAGTCTAATGATCTAGATAAATTATCAATTGATATGCTGCAAAGCAGTCTTTTAGTGCATGAACAACGCATGAATGACCATCTCGTGGAAGAACAAGCATTGGAGGTTACATATGAAGATTCATGGAGAGGAAGAGGACGAGGAAGAGGAAGAGGTAGAGGTAGACAAAACTTTGACAAGTCTACCATCGAGTGCTACAATTGCCATAAGCTTGGACATTTTCAATATGAATGTCCAAACAATGAGACAGAGACAAAGGCACACTTTGCATAAGCAAGTGGAGAAATGTTGTTAATGGCATATGAGGATGTCAAGGAAGCTAGTAAAGAGGAGTTATGGTTTCTAGACTCGAGTTGCAACAATCATATGTGCGGTAAGAAGGAGATTTTCTCTACGCTCGATGAGAGTTTCAGCACTACTGTGAAGTTAGGAGACAATTCAAGCATGGCTGTGATAGGGAAAGGAAATATATGAATACATGTAAATGGAATTATGCAGGTCATTACTGAGGTATTTTATGTGCCTGGTTTGAAGAGTAACTTGCTAAGTGCAGGGCAACTACAGGAGAAAGGGCTTGCAATTCTCATATAGCATGGAAAATGTAAGATTTATCACCCAGAGAGAGGACTAATCATGGAGACTGCAATATCTTCAGATATAATGTTTATTTTTCCCGTTCACAAACTACTAAAGGAAGAAATCTGCTTCTCTTTTCTTGCAGAGGATCAGGCTCAGCTTTGGCACTTTAGATATGGACACTTAAGCTTCAATGGGTTGAAAACTCTTCAGCAGAAAAGAATGGTGAATGGACTGCCACAATTTCAAGCCTCTTGAAAGGTGTGTGAAGACTGCTTGGTAGGAAAACAACGTAGAGATCCATTTCCAAGGGAGAGCACATGGAGGGCCTTACAGAATCTTCAACTGGTACATGCCGACATCTGTGGACAAATCAACCCTACTTCAAATAGCAAGAAATGGTATCTGATTACTTTTATTGACGATTTTAGCCGCAAAAGTCAGAAGCTTTCCTCACTTTTAAGAGATATAAGAGTCGTGTTGAGAAAGAAACTGGTTCATATATAAGATGTCTTCGAACTGATCGTGGAGGAGAATTCACATCACACGAGTTCACGGAATTTTGTAAGGAAAATGGCATACATAGACAACTAACATCTGCATATACTCCACAACAGAATGGTATTGCGGAGCGAAAGAACCAGACTATTATGAATATGTTACGAAGCATGCTTTCAGCAAGAAAAATACCAAAACCTTTATGGCTTGAAGTAGTAAATTGGACTGTCTATGTTTTGAATAGAAGTCCAACTCTGGCAGTAAAGGACATGACTTCGGAAGAAGCTTGGAGCGGATCTAAACCATCAGTTGATCACTTTAGGGTGTTTGGCTGCATATCACATGTTCGTATTCCTGATAGTAAGAGAACTAAGCTTGATGACAAGAGCGTGAGATGTGTTCTACTCAGAGTTAGTGAGGAGTCAAAGGCATATAGATTGTATGATTCGGTCTCTCAAAAGATAATAATCAGCAGAGATGTAAAGTTTGAAGAAGGAAATAGCTGGGATTGGAACGTGAGTCATGACAAAGACACTATAACTAATGCAGACGGGGGAGAAAGTGACAAAGAAGGAGTTCCAATTGATACTGATAGCGGAAACAGTGGGAACATTATAACTGATCACCACGAAACTACAATTGAGAATATGGAAGGAAATGAATCAGATGAATCAAATGAAGAAAATGAAGAAAATCCACTAAATCACAATCAAGGAAGAATCAGAAGGCCACCAACCTGGATGAGAGATTTCGAAAGTGGAGAAGGTCTATTTGAGGAAGAAAACATTGCACGTCTAGCTCTGTTTATAGGCAGTGACCCGGTCTCATTTGGCAATGCTGTGAAAAGTATGAAATGGAGGAAAGCAATGGATGTAGAGATAGAATCCATAGAGAGGAATGATACGTGGGAGTTAACAAATTTACCTGCTGGAGCAAAGAAGGTTGGGGTAAAATGGGTTTACAAGACAAAGCTCAATAAGAATGGAGAGGTTGACAAGTACAAGGCCCGGTTGGTAGTAAAGAACTATACTCAAGAACACGGGGTGGATTATACCGAGGTTTTTGCACCAGTAGCTCGGTTAGATATAATTCGAGCTGTGATTTCTCTTGCAACTCTAAAGGAGTGGACAATCTACCAGTTAGATGTAAAGTCTGCTTTTTTATATGGTGAACTAAGTGAAGAAGTCTTTGTCGAAAAACCACCTGGCTATGAATAGAAGGGCAATGAGAAGAAGGTATACCGATTGAAAAAGGCTTTATATGAACTTAAACAAGCTCCAAGAGCTTGGTATAGTCGTATAGAGTCCTATTTTGTCAAGGAATGATTCGAGAAATGCCACTATGAACATACTTTGTTCATCAAGACCGGAAAAGAAGGTACGATTTTGATTGTATGTCTTTATGTGGACGATCTTATATTCAGATGAAATAATGAAATTATGTTTGTTGAGTTTAAGAAATCCATGATGCTTGAGTTTGATATGACTGATCTTGGAAAAATGAGATACTTTCTCGGCATTGAGGTGATGCAAAGATCATATGGTATCTTTATTAGTCAGAGGAAATACACACAGGAGGTGTTGGAAAGGTTCAACATGGACAAGTGCAATCCAGTCCAGAACCCGATGGTGCCTGGATGCAAGCTTACAAAAGCTGGAGATGGAGTTAGGATTGACAGTACTTTCTATAAGCAAATTGTGGGAAGCCTTATGTATTTGACTGCCACTCGACCAGATGTTATGTTTGTAGTGAGTCTAATCAGCAGGTTTATGGACTGTCCTACTGAACTTCATTTGCAAGGAGCAAAGAGGATACTAAGGTATCTGCAAGGTACCATTGATTTTGGCGTGTTTTATAAAAAAAGGGTGAAGTGAGGAACTGATTGCCTACACTGACAGCGATTATGCTAGGGATTTAGACGACAGGAAAAGCACTTCAGGTTATGTGTTTATGTTGAGCTCGGGAGCAGTGTCTTGGTCCTCAAAAAAACAACATGTAGTGTCTTTGTCATCTACCGAAGCTGAGTTTATTGCTGCCACTTCGTGTGTCTGTCAAGCAATCTGGTTAAGAAGGATATTGGAATGTCAGAAGCATGCTCAACATGATTCCACAACAGTCTATTGTGACAACAATTCAGCAATCAAGCTTTCTAAGAATCTAGTTATGCATGGTCGGTGCAAACACATTGATGTGCGCTTTCATTTTCTTCGTGAGCTCACAAAAAATGGAACTGTAGAGATGATTCATTTTCATACCCAGGAGCAAGTTGCTGATATAATGACCAAACCTTTGAAACTTGATGCTTTCTTGAAGATGCGTGGTTTGATGGGTGTTTGTTTGGATCTTGGAGTAAACTGATGCTAAAGCTTTCAGTTTAAGGGAGGATGTTAAAGTATTTAGTTTTAGTTGTTATTGTTTAGTTTGTATTCATTGTTAATATGACTAGTTCTGTGTGTTGATCTTTTATTCAGTTGTTGACCTATTCTCTAGTAGTAGACCGGGTTTATAGGATTGTTAGACGTAACTTATTTTTGTTTATCTTTGTAAGGCTATTTATAAGCCAATAAGTTATCTTCAATAAAGGGAGTATTCTCCCATTACAATATACAGTTTTCTTATCAATGCTCATGTGTTTAAATTATATGCATTGAAAAATAGAAGAAAATGATTCATTGTATGGATTATATATATGATACTTTTCTAACAAATTTATATGTTTAAATCATGTGTTTCACGCACTGACCATAATATAGTATCCAACGAATTACATACCATGAGAAAAAAAATCAAATCTTATTTATAGAATTCACGCAAATGTGAATGTGAAAGCAGTTGCTATAATAGGTATTATTACTCTTATAGTTTATATTGCCCTTTTATTTAGCTTTTTTATATAGCCTCTTTTGAGATGGAAAGAGTATATGCACCTAGTCGAATTTGCGTTAAAGGATGATTCAGGTGGACATTCCATATTCCTATATTTTACTGTTAATTATATATTAACAAAAGTTAACTCATGGTTATAGTAGCTTGAAAATAATTAGAAGCGGTTATTATAAGAGACAGAAACTCCCTTTGGAAGAAATTCGACATGAAGCCACATCCATCTATATGAGTTTTCTGCTTTTAATTTAGCTCGCTTAGTGAACATCTCTATTACCATCCACTCGAGCATTTAACCCACAAAGTTCTCATTGCTATAAAATATAATTTTAAAAAGTTCACACCTTGAACCCCTAATCATTTAGGCAACAATTTCACACCTGAACGATGGTTTCGTGACTGTTCGTACGAAAAAGTGAAAACGTCAAAACAGAGTTCCTATGAATGCTCCTCAACCGAATGCTACTTCGAATCAGAACCAATACCATAAGAATCTGAAATCATCACTTCCTCACCGCACCAATCCCAACCATACCCAAGCAAATCAGATCCCAACCCGCCCCGCTCACTCTGATATCAGATCTACCACTAACCATGCCCGCAAATCAGATCCCAATTACTCTGATAGCGTATTAATTGCCGCCAAATATTTCTCAGTGTTCTAAAAATGTGCGATTTACCGTAGGATTTGTTATAGTGTGAAACCCCGTGAGGAAAGATTTTACAGAGCTTCGGCCTAGCAAAAGAATTTTACGCAGGAAAACTAGGGTCTATGGGTTTATTTTTTAAAGATGAGAAGAGACGAGAACCATTAGATTTGAAATAAACAAATCTGGAACATTTAAAACCCCAATACCCTATCCGCCACTGTCAATAAGCAGTTGACCGCCACCTCCACCGGTCGACCGCTAACGTTCAACCGGTCGAGGCCCAAAGATCGATCGATCCTCCCTTATCTTGAAGCATTTCCATTGTTCTTGTTTTCTTATTATATTTTACTTAATTAATTTTATATGTTAAACGTTATATTTAAAGTTTACTTAAACATTAAGTACCCCTTAACGTTAATTATTTAAATTCAAAATTTTCAAATTCAAATATTTAAATTTCAAATTCGAAAACTTCAAACGTTCATAATTTTTCCGTTTGAACTCCAATTTCAACCTATTATATGTGTAAATTGATTAGAAAATCACAACAGACGCAATAGTGCAACTTCCATGATCAAATTCTGATATTTACAAATTTTTTATTTTTAACCTTATTTTAACTATTAAATTTATTATTAAATTTTACAAGGTGTTACATTTTCCCCTTTTAAAGGGGATTTAGCCCCCAAAATCACCAAGGGAAGATGGTGTAACGCGTACTCAACAACCTGTTATACAACCAATTTATCTACAATAATCTACACAACCATCTACTCAACCAAAAATGCAATGTGATTATGTATGCAAACATAGTATAGGTAAGCTCAATCCTAGCATGAATGTAAGGTCATGACATATAGACATGTATGCAAGCATTCTAAATATACATGAAATTCTATATGAGTGCAAAAATAACAGCAAAAAAGTGTGGCAACCATCTTTTACCATCCAATCTAGCAATCACGATGCAACCAAATACCTATGTTTTTGGAGATAAAAGATTATCAGAGAAAAGCTCGGGATGAGAAATATTCATCTTTTCATTGGGTTCCCACCTCTATACTCACAATAACAAAGAGTATTAAAAGAAATACTGTCTGTTATTATGAAGAATAAGGCTGGGTAAGAGCGGCCATCCGTAGTTGGCCTTACACTAGTATTGGTTACCTCGATAGGAGTGGTGTATATTTTAAATTTTTCATCTCTTATTTATTCACTCCCATCGACATATCCAATCCCAGTATAAAACGAACTACGATGGTTCATAATGGTTTAGGACAATATATATAAAAACAACACACATACACAAAGAATGCGGAACACAGATAAAAACAAAAGTCTCATATATACATCTATCTCAAATCTAGTTAGATTTCTGATTTGTTCAAATTTTGTTTACCTGGACCTTGTTCGAATTCGTATATTGTTTTTGTGACTTTGGGTTTCACAGTTTGGTTTCGTGGATTTCTGGTGACTTCGATTTTGTTTCGAAATTGAATTTGAGATGATATACTATGATTTCGCGATTTTCTCTAACTTGATTAATTCTGTATATTTTGATACATGGCTTTACACTGATGCTTACAGGCTTTAACTTGGTTTTGTTTCCTTAGCTCAGACATACTTGTACATGTTGATGATTTTCTGGCTTAACAAATATAATTTCGAATCTGAACTTTTCGATTCCTACCGTTTTGGCCTTGGTCACTTGAGTTCGGCTGTTAGATATTGGTTAGATATTGTTGATGGCTGTATCCAATTTACTCCATATAAACTTGAGTCTGCATAATACTTGGATACTGTTTTGATTCATTGGTGCATTTGTTGCTCTACTTGACTCTTCTGAAGCTCGAGTTGCTCACTGCTGATTGTTTCTTGTCACTATAGCATGTTGGATACGGTCTGCTTTTGTTAGCTTGTAGTTCATGTTCAACCTGATAGTCGAGTTTGCATGTAGCCTTTTTAGTTAATCACTGAGGCTTTGTCAAGTTGCATGAACGTTTGCATTATTACTGTGCTTTATTACATGCTTGGTCATTTTGACTTTGTTGTGGCCCTTGCATTTGTATACATCTGGTTCTGGTATCACTTGGGTATTGTTGCATTCTAGTTGCATCATTGTATGTAGATGTATGCTCTGACCATTTATTTGCATTTGGATTTGCTTCTGTAGCTTGATAGTTTAGTCTGCATATGTGCACTGCTACATTTGCGCTCGATTCTCCATATTCACATAATGCGTTGATCATGCATTGGTTTGAGTTGGTTCAACTAATCTGGTATTCTTGAGTACTTGATTTTTGTCTGCACTTTTTAGACCTGTTGTGTGGTTGTTGTTGAGGCATTACTGGTTCATTTTGCATTGAATACTGTCTGCATTGAATACTGTCTGCTTTGGTTAGGTTGCTGCACACCCCTGCTTATCATTTGCATTGCATTGCATTCGAGTCAGATGTTTTTTGGAACCTCGTACTGTCCAGTTACAGTGTTAAATATAAATGTACAATTAGTACATTCATGCTTTGGAAACTGTTTGCACCCAGTTGCATTCTAGTCTTCATACATATATATGCAGTGACGTATGTATATACATTAATTGATATGTATATATGTATGTTCGAATTGCATTTTCTTTTCTCTTGGAATGATTGACTTTGTTTTGGAAACGATTCATTTTACTTGTATCAGTATATTCTAGAACCTTACCATTCTGGCTCATGTATTCACTGTGCATTCATTGTTTGCCAAATTAGTTCACTGCATCTCCACATACCTATTACACTTGTTGTAGTGTACCATGTTGATTCCCATAGTAGATTTATGTCTGCACTTGAACATAGTCTTGTATTTCTTCACTGTATGAATTTGAGTTTCTTCAGTCAGTTGCCATTGTGCATCTGGATTTGAGTTTATTCATTCTTATATTGTTGCGTAGTTTTTGTTGTTGTTGCAGTTGCCCTTGAATACTTGTGGTTACACTGCACTTGGGTCTGATTTTCGTTGCTCTTTGTAGGAGCACATGACTAGTTCATGTGTCTTCGACTGTGACCTTGTTTACACCTTGCTTTGTTTCACTGTCCGGCTTGTCACTGCAAGTTGGTCTTGTAGCTTTGTTATATCACTGTATTATTGACATGAACTAGCAATGTCACTTGTTGTAGTTGCAGTTTGTATAGTCGCCGTGCCCCTGAACTTATGTGGTGGCTGCATTTTTTGTTGCAGTCCTACCCTTGTTTCTATGTGGTGGCTGCATTGCTTTTTGTTGAGATTTTGTCCTTTTTGGATTGCATTACATTGATGCACCAATTTGCATCACAGTTTGATTTGTTATCCTTGTACTGGTCATTGACTTCAAGTGGTGGCTGCATTTTCGTTGCAGTTTTACCCTTGATCCTTGTGGTGACTTTATATTCGGTGGTGGCGAGGCAGTGCACGCGTGCGTGCACTGCAGCCACCCAGAATTGACAGTTTTGAATTGATTTAGTCGATTTGATAAATTGTTTATTTATCTCTGTTGATGATTTAAATCTGCTGATTTATTGTTTAACACTGTTTGGTGTTAAAATTTTCGTTATCCGATTTCTTTGTTAAAAGGATTGGATATACGAGATTTCTGTGATTCTCGTCTATTTGATTATCTGATTATTATTACTGCTATGCACTAATAACTGAGTTTGAATTAGATTGACCCGTGTATTATTTTCTTTCGAATTTAATACTCGGGTCAGACCCGAGTTATTTCAGGTTGTAGATTTCCTTCTTTAAGTTGTTGTTTGAGCTATGAAGACTTTTCACATCTTTTGGAGTAATCGTGTCATAGTATAGGTTGATATGTATTCATGTATATTAGTTTATAATGTACGTGTATATATAACTTCCAGAGTCGACAATTGTAGTTGTATCATATGTATTGTATCAACTGTATTGTAACTGACATCAGTTATATATATGAGACTTTTGTTTTTATCTATGTTCCGCATCCTTTGCGTATCTGTGTTGTTTTTATATATATTGTCCTAAACCATTATGAACCATCATAGTTCGTTTTATACTGGTATTGGATATGTCGATGGAAGTGAATAAATAAGAGATGAAAAATTTAAAATATATGCCACTCCTATCGAGGTAATCAATACTAGTGTAAGGCCAACTACGGATGGCCGCTCCTACCCAGCCTTATTCTTCATAATAACAGACAGTATTTCTTTTAATACTCTTTGTTATTGTGAGTATAGAGGTGGGGCGTTACAGCTTTCCACTGGGTTAACTCCCCTTATACTTGAACCAACCCAATTTTCTTTATTACGAAGCCTCTTAATACCATGCTCCACAATACGTGTCGTGGCACGGGTCGGGAGGGAAGGGGAGGGGCGATGGGCTCCGTTTTAAGATCAATTAACCAACCACGATCTACTATGGAGGTAATGTCATGCAGACATTTCCTCAAGTATGGAACATGAAAGACATCATGAACTTCCGCTAACTAGTCTAAAAGCTCCTCCCAATAAGAAAGTTTCCCCAACCTCCCTAAAATCGAGAAAAGGCCCAAAAACCTTGGCCCCAACTTCCCTGTTGTACCAAACCTCATAACCTTCCTAAAGGGGAAACCTTAATGAATATCATGTCCTTAACTAAAAGCTCCAATCTCTTCTTTCGCCTGTTAGCACAGGACTCCTAACGGTCATGTGCGGTCTTCATTCACCGCCTAAACACTTCTACCTTTTTCCAAGGTCCTCCAAAATTCATGATGCAAACTCTTAACAAATCTTCTAAGATTCAAAGTCGTTCCCAAAGCCGATTGAGAATTCTTCAAAATTCGCTCGTGAACACGGGGTCTATATTGCAGGATTGCTAACTAGAACTCCATGTAGTTGCACCACTTTCTTGACATAAGTCTGTGCTAGAGATGCTTTAGTATTATTGCTTCCAATGGAAATAAAATAAGCCAATCTACTATAACCTAAATAATATCATTGACCTTTTGACTCCTAAGCAACCCATCTATAAAGTCTATCGATATATGCTTCCAATTCCAAGTCAGAACCTCCAATGGTAATGACAACTCTATAGGTTTTCTTTGCTTAGTCTTAGTCCTTCAGCACGTTAAACATCTGGAAACGAATTCTTCATCCTTGAGCAATTAGAAAATTCTCTTCTTATTCGTTTACACCTTATCACATTTGGGTTGAATGGTGACGCTTCACAAGTTTTGTGTTTGAAGCATTCTAATATAATTTCCCAACTAACTTCCAGTCTTACCCTCGGTTTATCGCTAATTAAGTGTCGTTATAAAATTTTCTTACTTATGATGTTCCTCAATATATATTTATTTAACGATCTAGTCACATCCCTAAAATCAATACAGTGATAAAATGGGAACATGCCTTATACCATATCAGACACTTTTCCTAAAGGAGACAACTAGCGGTTTCAACTCAAAAACTCTAAAAGGAAATTTTACTAGAAGCTACCCTTAATCATTAACTGGTGTTAATGATTTTAGGGTCCTAATGCTCCTTACCAATTTGAAATGTACATTCCTAGAATGTCACTCCACTATTACCCACCTTTCTTAATTTATTTTCTTAGTTCTAATAAATATCCATTATCCATAATAACAAGTCATTAATGTCAAAATCAACAGTCTCTAATCAATCCTTATTTAATCTTTTTCTATCTATTACCAGTTTCAAAATTCACTTATTATCAGTATTCAATTCCTCCATAAATACAATATCAGATTCCTTAACAGTCCCTTATTTAATTCCTTTTTATTCTTTATTACAAATTTGTTGCGCATTAAATATGTAATTAATATCTTTCAATCCTAGTCCTATAATTATACGCTGTATATAATTAATATGAATACTGTTGTAAATTATGCTATTTATATATTTCTTATTTCTAATTATTAATCATTAAACTAAAATATTCTTTTCATAGTTTATTTTATCAGAACCATCCTTTCAAATAGGATTATCGTTAAGAAATTTCCATAAATTAACGACAAGTGATATTTTTGTTTTATTTGAAATTACAAGGGATCGTTTCCTTTTCTTTTATTGAAGTAGACAGTGTAAACTACGGAAAATAATATCTATATCTTACAAATCTCTTTCCCTTTTTGTATATCCCTTGTCAATTCAGACGTCGCACTTTTATGCATTTAAGGAATTAGGTAATTTACAGAGTTTACACGGAGCCTGCTCTTAATAAATCAAAATATGGAAATTCACATTCCAATGGCAACCTAACTTACAACCCAATTATAGACCTGGAATATCTTTCCATTTTACCCGCACTCTACAAATAAATGCTTGGGATTCATTTCAAATTTCCAAATCAGATTGTACATACCATTCTTATTTTATTCATATCATAAAACCTTTAACCTTTCTTACATAGATAGAGATCCCTATCTATTCCATAAAATATAAACTTAGATACCCACATTATGCTAGTATGCGACATATGAAATTCGAACTTGCAAAATAATTTCCATATCTTGAAAGAAAACTTTTAAACATACTTTTTAAAAGAATTTCCAACTTTCAAAAATAGTTTGGGGAATTGAATTATTAAAAACATCTAAACACCATGTTTTATTTTACTTTATACATCTATTCCATTTTTATTAAACATTTGAACAAATCCTTTCCAAAAATATTTGGACCTAACTTTCCACAATGTTCAAAACATTTACCGTTTTATTCTCAACTCCAAATTTAAAGGTTCTAAAATTGCTTCGTAAAATAATTTCTTTCTCAAATACTTTTACGTCAAAGACTTGCTTCTTTAAATGTAGGGTTTCTAATCCAAAAGATTCAGAAACTCATTATTAAACCAAACTATCAAAATTTCAAAAAGAATTGTTTAGTTCCAAAAAGAAGCAAAATAATTTTTCTTTTTCAAAAACTTTCTATATCAAAATTTTATTTCTTTAAAAGTTAGTCTTTCATTTCAAAACATTCAAATACATCTTCGATAACTTTAAATAATGAAAAGTGGAGTAGACAAGCTAAACCCTTATCTATTCATTTCCCTATCCTATTTTCATCACTTATCTCCTACGTTATCTCTAACTAGATTGCTAAACCTATTTTCTAAGTTCCTAATGCTATTCCTATCCAAACCTTCCAATACTATCTCTGTTTCTATTTCTCCTACTTAAATTGCTTCTATATCATTTTAGTCAAGTTACATTTCCATTTTAAAAAGAAGAATTTTAAAGAACTTCGAAATTTAGGAAATAGGAAAAAAATAATCAAACTCACCTTATGCTCTATTTTACATTTATTTCAAAAAGAAAAATCCCTCATCGAAAACCTTTAAACTGAAAACTTTTTAACCCAACAGTTTTTTAGACTAAGAGTTTGAAAATAAAAAACCCTTTTTTTGAAAACTTTTTAATCAGAACTTTTGACTCCATAACTTTTTTGTTAAGTTACGATTTTTTTTCTTCAGATTTCCTTACTTTTCAAAACAACTTCTTCATAAACCTTTTGAGAAATCCCCTCAAAACGTTTCAAGAAGTTTCCAAAAATCATTTTTGTCAAATTCTTTTCAAATGAGATTGGATTTTTGAAATTGACTTTAATTGTCCTTTCTACTACATTTTCTTCTTCTATCATCCCTTACTTCTGAATGTTTACAACTATACTATCTTATATTATTTGATTATTACCTAACATGCTTACATACTATTTCTATAAATGTTGATTGTCCGAAATAAATGATGATTATTCTGACCGAACAATTTCTAAAGACATTTATCTATTCATCCAACTTTTCCTATTTAAAGGTCTTTACTTCTCCATAATTACTCCAATAATCTCTTTAATTAGTCCATTTGTATCCTTATTAAATTATTATAACTCTCTATTTATCTCACATTTATTATCTTATTAATTTTAGAGTTACAATCTTTTCCATTTACATTCATTACGATACGACCTTCATCGCACATTCCTTACTCATATTTATTTTTTCCAACCCATAGTCGCCTCGCCCATCCTTTCGGAATATGGTCGTGACTACTTCTATAGTCCTATTTATAGAGTAAATTCAAATTAAGTGTGTGTATATATATTTATATATAGTAGATTTTTGAAAAATACTTTCAAAAATAACAAGTAAGTCACTCATACGTATACATACCCCCATTGATCAGGTAACCTAAGCTCTGATACCAAATGTAATAACCCACCTCGAAACGGACCTAATTTCGACCCAATAAAAACCTATCTTAAGGCAGTTGTTAAGTTGATAAATTGAAACAATACATGGTACACAAAGCTATCCATCCATACTTTCAGAATCTCACAGTGGAATGGATAAAATATAATATTAGAAACAAGTACCTGTTTCATAAAGAAAATCATTTCAAAAACATAACATGTTTAATATTACAACATGTCTACATAAAGCCTCTATAACACAATGTTCCAAAATAACATAACTGTCTTAACTAGGTATAATAAAAATATTTAAAATGTATAAATATATAGGTAACTGCGATGAGTCTTCACCTCCACCTTCGTCTCCTAAATCAGCATTGCCTCCTCTAACCTTCGTATTGTAATGAGGAGTGGGTCAGAACAATAAATGGCCAGTGAAATAAAAATCTCAAGATTTACCATAATTTTACTTGGGCAGTATTATTTAGATAAGAAATGTGTCTTATGTATTTTAAACTATACCATACTAATAGCTTTTACTATAAGCCCAAAGGACTTCCCAGTCCAATTCCAAAAATTCTAAGGCAACTAACATCAATGATGCAAGAGAAAGCACCAAAACCAATAAATACCTATTAGTGGTGATTAGGTAGAATTTAACCATTTAATACGTATAAAATAGGCTGGTTTCCGTTACTTAATACCTAACCCATTTTCAAATTCTAACGCTACTATCATTAACGATGCGAGAGAGAGAACCTCCAAACCATTTAATACCTTTTTTTTTATTAGGAATTAGGCAGACTCTGACCATTTAAGACTTATAAAATAGGCAAGTCTGATCACCTAACCGAAGGTAGGTTCTTATATGGTTCTCCCTAACTGACATCGTAAGAAATCTCATTAGGTCACTTAATACTTCTCCTAAGAAAGAGGTGGACCCTACCATAGCCACTTGATACCTCTAATCCAAAGCAGACCCCTTCTAAAGATTTCACCTACCATATCAATAGTGTAACTTATGACCCATAACCCTACCGTGACATCTCAAATTAATCCAACTATTCATGGGTACTGGTAGCCGGATTGACTGGGCAGATTTACCCTACAGAATTGGAACTAACCTCGCATCCATTGCGTTTAATTATTATGGACGATGTCTCATATCAGTCCGCAAAGCCACACCGCTGATAGCCAGATTTAACTAGGCAGATTTCCATGTAACTATGGACTTACCTCTTATCTCTATAACTTAGTCATACTTTATATGTATACTAATTATATACATATACCATCCTACATGGTTAATAATTGAGGCCATATAAAGTAACCTTCTATTATGCCTCTAATTAGGGATTAATTCCCTAATTTGCGTTAACTATCTTCCAAAAAAATTAATGTTATTTACTACCCTATTAATTCTAATCAATACATTCAATATGCTATAATTATTACGTTAGTGTTACTTCAATAATCAATACGTTAATATTATATATATACGCACGAGATTCGAATAAAATATTCCAATCACACACAAAGAAAACGCTTACTAATTTAAATGTCAAACTTATACAAGTCCCTAGCTCCAAACAAAAGAATAGCTAATATCCTTAGCCAACAACTTGACTATTAAACAAAAAGAAATAATACCAAACTTATCTCATATTAGTATAATAGAATTAACTCCTCTATTCAAGGAACAAACATTACAAGTTACACTTTTTATATTCTATCCAAATTTTGCAATTACCACCTTAGAGTGAATATGGGACATGTGCAGTTAATGCCCCACTATATCCCCGCTATAACTCCGATATATCTTATAGCGGATTCCTACCGCTACGATTTTTCCATATATCCCCAACATATAGCCTTTCCGCTTTAATCCCCGCTATTTCCGCTATATCCCGTTATTTCCGCTATATTTCGCTATTTCCGCTATATCTTTTATAAAAAATTGGATTGAAAAATGATATTTATATGCTATAAAAATTATGAAATTAATTAATTTCATTGAATTTTTGATATATGTTTAGAAATGATAATACTCTAATATTCTACTAAATTAAATTAAGTTATATAACAGTTTTACGTTCATTTACAATACATTTGCACATATTTTTATTTAAAATTATTTTTGTATTAATTATAATTCAATTGAATGTTAATTTTTCACATAATTACTATCTATATATTTGTAAAAACAACAAGTATGGGATTTATATGCTATTTTAGAGTAATCTGATATATCCCGCTATATCTTCGCTACATCCCCGCTATGACTTTTTGCACCTCTACCGCATTGAATCCACCGAGCGCTTTAACTGCACAGTATGGGACTCATACTTATTTTAATTTACGAAAATAGTGGTGTAAACTACAAATAGTCAAAAGTCATATTTTGCACACCATTTCTAACTTTACTTATTTTTAGAATCCTTTAACATTATAAGAGAAACCAAAAGCGATAAAGTGGGATAGATTATAAATTGCTTAAA
Source organism: Allium fistulosum (assembly GCA_030737815.1). Taxonomy (NCBI): domain Eukaryota; kingdom Viridiplantae; phylum Streptophyta; class Magnoliopsida; order Asparagales; family Amaryllidaceae; genus Allium; species Allium fistulosum. The sequence goes on along the minus strand of CM060901.1, from coordinate 933,086,525 downwards.
TCTCAACGTAGATCTGATTATACTGTACCAATACAAAACAATAGAAATTCCAACATATTCAAAGATTGACATTTATTTAGGTAAATTCTGGGGGTTTTTGATTTTATGTTTTCGTTTACCAAAATTTCCCAAGGCACACATCAAATCCAAATAAATACCATTCAATTACAAAAATATGGAAAACTTGATATTTCCACTCATAGAGAATTGTTTGTTTCCCAACTGAATTTGATTCCACCACGCCTAGTTCTCTTTCAGATCTCCCACTTTTGGAATATGCAATAAATAGATTGTATATATGTAGACTTTTAGAATTGTTTACCATAAAGTTTATTGTTTCTGAAAACCTAAGGGGAAATGTAATGACCTAGAATTTAAATCACGTTAATTACGAATATTTTTTATAATTTTAAATAATTGACTAATGGATTTTATAACTCAAATAAAACTCTTTTAGATAATAACCATTGAAGGTGAAATTGTTTTCAAAATTTGTTTACAAAAATAATTAGTTCGAAAAATACGAAAATGTGACCGGAGATCGTTTTTTGGATTTTTCGACTTTTCATCCTCTAAAAGTTATCGAAAATGTTATGTACATTAGAGTAAACATATACACACTTGTGTATATAACATATGAAATGGTAAAAGTTAATAAGTTAATAATTTACTTAAGTAAAAAGGTAGTTTGACTTTTCTTTTTAAATTTGAATTTTAAAAAGAAAATTAGAAAAAGAAAGGCTATATTATATAACACATCATAGTACTAAGGAGTGATGAAATGATGGACAAAATGGGGGTTTGATGTGTGGCGTGAGCAATAAGGCAAGGGGAGGTGGTGATGAGGTGGCAAAAGGAGAGTAGAGGGTATGGACCAAATGGTATTTTGGTAATTCACTTAATTCATTTTGTATATAAAAAAAGTATCTTTTTTTCCTTCTCATTTTTCATTTCATTTCACATTTCAAAAAAAAATTCTCTTTACAAAGCTCCATGTCACTTTAATGGCTTCCTGATAAAATTTCAAAACAAAAATCCCTTCTTTTCTATTTTAAATACTTTAAAACCTATTCAAAAACACTCTTTTCTACCCTACACCTCCTTCTCTTTCAAAAGCAAGCCCAAACCCCTCTCTACAACCCAAGGTAGAGCCATACTCCACCAAGGCCGAAACCATTTGTTCCCTTTAGGCTTCCAAAAATATATCCTTTTCAAAGAAATCCAAGATCTAGGGCCGGTACAAGTTGCAGTGGTAGTTTTACTTGTTTTGGGTGATTTGTGGTGAATAAAACTCGCCCTTTTAATTAAAGTTTTAAACTTTATATGTTAATAATAATCATTGTTGAATGTTTGGTTGAAAATTGGTGTTGTTGTGTTTAGATATGTGTGCTTGTATGTAATGTGTTATGGACTTGGAAATGAGGTACAAAAGTTGAGTAGTGGTGTGAAAGTAATGATCTTTACTTGTTATATGTTTGGTATGACATTTGTTTAAGTGTATGGATTTATGTATGGATGTTGTATGTTGTTTAGAAATTAGCACTTGAATTTGTCATGTTTGGACGACGAGATTCCTTAGTTTTAAACTTGTTTACTTAATTTATTTCCTAGAAAAGTTTATAAAGTTTTAAACTTTACTTTTTAGCTTCTAAATCTTTATACAAAGTTTATAAAGGAATTAAAATTATAAAAGGTAAGTTTTTAAAGGGGCGTTTGATAAGTAAAACTAGTTTTGAAGTTATGGTATCCACAGTGATAGTCACTATGGATGTAGTTCGTAGAATCGAACCCTTTTTGTAAACTAAAAGTGTTTTCATCTTAAAATATTTTGAAAAGGTATTTCAAAACATACTATAAGTATAAAAAGATAATTATTGCTTATTAATTAAGTTTTTAATGATTATTTAATTAATTTATTAAGTGAAGATAATTAGTACTTAATTACTAGTTAAGTAAGGGCAATTAACAATTAAGTATTAATTAATTAAGATAATTATAATTAGTTAATTAAGTGAGGGTTAATTAATTATTAATTCAGTAAAGGTAAATTATTTAATTAAGTATAAATTAAGTTAGGTTTAATTTTAAAGTAATTATTAATTAAATGAGGTTTAATTTATTAATTAATTATTAATCAGGGAGGGTTAATTATTAATTAAGTGAAGATTTAATTAAGATTTAAGTTTTATTAAATAAAGATTTAAACTTATTCTTAATTAATTAAAAAGGTTTTTAATTTCTAATTACTCTATTTTCAAGGATCGACTTGTTTAAAGTAGCTTTCTTGTACAAAGAATAGTTTAAATACAAGGGATTCTCTTCGTTTGTGCCATTAAGTAGCCAAACAAATATGAATAAGTTATACTAAAATGTTGACATGTATTGTTAGAAGTAAGTCGTCTTATATTTAGCACTAAAAGCCAATAAGTAGGTTTTCCTTTATTTGTGAGATCTAGAATTTGATTTTCTAGGTGAGGGATAGAGAAGGCGAAATATCGGAAATGTGATCAATATAAGGGAGTTAATTTCGATAAATGGGTCATGATAAATTATGCATATGGAAGATATTTCATCATATATTTAACACTAAATTACAAGGTATGTAAAATCGTCTATATCCCGAGAAGTAAGAATGTACATCGAGTCAAGGTTAGTTTATCTAACTTATCGACTTAATTGTTAATCAAGGGGTAGTACTGTTTAATATTGGAAAATGGAGGATAATGTAATGCCAGTAGTTTTAGTTTAACATCATTCAGGATATTTAATTAGATAGATTAAATAGAATAATCTAAATGGTTAAGGAAAATGAGATTTGAAAATTTATAAGGTCGAGCCAATACTAATGAACTAAGTGAGACTGTTTAAGTTTAATAAAGGAAAGAGTGCATGAGAGGGGTAAGCTAGGAAATAGACCTACCATTTACCTTAAACCCTCTCGCTCGCATATCATTCTAAATTTTCCTAACATCTAAACAATCAAAGAAAAGGGAGAAGGCTAGCCATTACCAAGCAAGATAAGGAACAAAATCAAAAGGGGGATTTAAGCAAAGTTTAGGGAAACCAAAACATTAATCAAATCTCAACTCCAACAACTAAGTCTAAGGTGAATAATACATGAACCATCTCTATTTTTTTTTTGAATTCGACTATGGATAATATCAAAATGGTTTTGATGAGTTTTCCAAGTTATGGTTGTTTAATCATTGTTTGGATAGAATAATGATTTATGGAATTATTTATGAAATTATATAAGTAGGTTTTAAGGGTAAAACCTAAGTTTTTGTCTCCTAAAGCTTTGATTTTTTGGTATGTTGAGCGAAACATTATTTTAGAGATAGGTTTTTAATTTCATAATTTTTCAAATTAAATCGAATATTTTATTAATTTCCTAAGGAGGAAATTGAGTTAAATTCGAGTTTTAATTACTAAAAATAATTAAATATGGTTTTTGATCCTAAAATTTTTATATGATAAAAAATATGGTGTTTTGAATTTCTATGAATTTTTTGGAATTTTTCCCAAGTAATTTTGAATTATTATGAATTTAATATGCTAGAAAAGCATTTAAAAGGGTACTTAATTAAGGATATTAATTAATTAATATGATTAATGTTTTGGGACTTTGAAAATTGAGTGTGGCATATTTCTAAAAATATTTGAGTAAAGAAATTCTATTACCCAATAGAAATTTGACAAAAAGTAAGATTTTGTGAAAAGTGTTTACTTTTAGTAGAAACAAATTAGTTTTTAGGTTAAATATGATAATGCCATGCCATCACCTCGTCACCATGCCTATAGAAGTGCCGCACCCATGAGTGTCGATGTCAAAGTGAAAGGAAGCATAGGATAATTATTTCGGTAGCTATGGAATGTTTCCAAGTAGACTTGTTGACAACTTAGGATCGATGGCATAGGCACTCCGTGATTTATCTATAAGTGAAGCCGCATCTCTTCACCCATATTTTGACTTTGCACTTATATAGATTAGTAGCATAAGAGTCAAAGTAAGTTGAGTATAGAAGTTTAACGACGTCGATGGTCTTGATGCTGCTATTCATTAGTGTCGGCGACCTTATATACCTAGGGTTTTATGTTGTAGGGAGTCGGCAATGATGCAGTGCAGCATTGACGCCACACTTTTTCCTTTTAACGCTGAAGAGGCTTTGTTTTTATTTAAATTAAAACCGTTTCAAAGAGGCGAAGCGGCCCATTGTCGAGAGGGTCGATGACCTTATGTTTTCGACAGTTAGCTAATTGTTTTGTAAAATTTTAGGTTTTGTTTTAAAAAGGTGGATAGCCTATATTGTAAGAGGGTTGATAACCTTATCTTCGAAAATAAGTTAATACTTAAAAGAACTTTGAGTTATCTTAGTAACGCGTGAGTTATTTTATTAAAGGCGGAGAGCCTTAATTCTTTTCGTCGACAATATTATTGACATCGGCATTAATCTAATTTAAACTATTTAGTGGCGGTGAGCCATATGTTCTATGATTTTGATTTTAAGCCTTGGGGATACCAAAGCATATTTTTAATAAGTGTGACAGAGATCGTTTGGGGATACCAATGTATGTCACTTTGAGATGTTATAAGTTTGAGGGGTAAATAACCTAATTAGGGACACCAATAGACATAGATAAAAAAATGGGGGTAACATGAATTAAATTTTTAAATGATGGGTTCATAGTCATTCTAGGAAAACTATGGGATGTTAGATGGATAGTCCACATCATGATGGAGATGGACAATCACTACAAGATTAATGAAGGGTTCATAGTTATCCTATGAAAACTATAGAATGTGTGATGGGTAGTCCACATCAATTTTTAAATGAATGGGATATGTGTGATGGATAGTCCACATAATTTAAATAGCTAAACCATAGGTGATGGGTAGTCAACATGGTAGGGGATGGGTAATCCAAAAAGAAAATTAATATATGTGAGATGGGTAGTCCATATAAGTATAAGACAGATAGTCAATGAAATTTAGATGGGTAGTCTAATAATTTGGGATGGGTAATCCACTGTATATTGCATGACTACGTATCGATATATTATTATGTTATAACCATTGTGGATGTAGAAACATAGTACATGGTTGGGATGTTTTGGTTAAGGTACTAGTGAGGGAAAAACTCGTTCCGCTCAACGGTGTGGTCTCACCAAATATCTATTTGGTTCAAGATGGTAGGTTATTATTCAAACCAAACAGTTGTCGAACCCGAAGTTTTTGTTTCTCTCCTTAAAATCTCAGGTACTCATTTGAGTAGGTTGGGAGTAAGGGTTTTCAGGTTCTAGTTAGATGAATAAGCTTCCAAAGCATGCATGAGGCAATCTAGTTATTAGGATCTTTATCTATTTCCACTGTGTTTGTTTGTTTGAATGTATGTAATTACAAAAGATTCTAACTGTCAAGTAGTAGCAGTTGACTTTGATCAACCAAGGGGCATCTTCATATGTCGCTCTTGGAGTATTTTATAATAGTTATATTTTCTTCGAACGTGGAACTGCGAATGTGATTATGTAATGAATATGAACTCATACTTTGAAATGGAATGTAAAAATTATTTCTGAATAGTGTGAAACTTTTTCATATTTATGTGCTTCTGATTATTGATATGATTAATAACTTTTTATCGTAGAGAATTAATAACCATGGATGACTGCAGCATCCGTAGCAGTTAGTTTTAGGCCTCAAAAGGGGGATGTTTTAATTTGGTATCAGAGCATAGGTTTATGATTAAAATTTTTTTAAATCTAAAGAGTTGTTGACACATAATCCTAATGAATTGGAGAATTAGATCGGGGAATGGGATAATGTTGTAATAACGTACTTATATTTTCTATATATAAGTATGTATTCTATCTCTATTCCCTCCTCTCTTTTAAACCGTTCTTCTATATCTTACTAAGACTCATATGCATATTTACAAGAAAGAAAGATATGGAAGCAGGAAACATAAGAGTGAATCTAGGTGGTGGAAGCACCATAACCAATGGAAATGATCGCGCCAACACCAGGAGGAATCAGGGTTAATAGACAAATGCTAATAAAAAAGCAAATGCCAATGTAGGTGCTGTGAGCCCACCAGTAGATATGGGGGCTATGTATTAGTTCTTCGTCAATCTGATGGAAGCTGGAGTAGCTGTAGGAGTAGTTGGAGGAAATGCTGCTAATGCCGGAGGAGCCAATCCCATAGCTCCTGTTGGTAATAACTATGCTAAGCTAAGTCGAGATTACACCACTCTAGGTGGGAAGCCTTTTCTGGGGACTAAGAATGCAATAGAAGTGGAGAACTGACTGTTATACCATGAAAGGATTTTTGCTAATTTGGGCTTGAATGATGAGAAAAAAAGGAGATTGGCTTCGATACAGTTGCAAGGAGCTTCTTTGTTCTGGTGGAACGGGGTGACTGTTGGAGTACAAGAGGAAGAATTGACTTGGGCGGAATTTCGAAGGAGATTCGAGAAAAGATTTTTGTCTGAAGTAGCTAAATCAGCCTTGCCTAGGAAGTTTATGGAATTAGAGCAGGGTGAAATGTTAGTGTTGGAGTACTCTTCTAAGTTTGATGAGCTATCCAGATATGGATATGCCACGGTTGACGCTGTTATCAAGAGGAACGATAAGTTTATCCGGGGGTTAAGACTGGAGATTGTTAGGGCAACTATGCCACATCAGAGATCTATCGAATGTAGTGGTGGAAATGGCTATCAGGAATGAGGAAATGCTTTCTACCTTTTAGGAAGGAGAAGCCAGTTGGAATCAAAGTTCTCAGAATAAGAAAAGGAAGTTCTTTAAGGGAAAGGGAGCTCAAAAGGGTGGAGTTGCTAAGAAAGGGAAGGCAAATATCGTTTGTTATATGGGCACTATGCAAATGAGTGTCAATCAGGTGATGGCAAGATGGTTGTGGGCAAGTAGAATGTGAAGTTCTTTAATTGCGATCAAGTAGGGCATTATAAGAACAAATGTCCAGAACTGGCCAAGGCTAATAAGGAAAGGTGTTTGCCTTGGAGTCATCTATAATAAGACTAACACTAGTTGAGAAGGAAAAGTCCGTGATGGAAGGTACACTTTTAATTCATAGCATACCAATTAGAATACTGTTTGATACCGGTGCATCGCATTCATTTATATCTTAGTGTTTGGTGGATAATTATGTTTAGAACCATCATACCTTGTTACTTTCTTAAGGGTAGCCAGTCTAATAGGAAGGTACACAACTCTAGGGATGAGATGTGACCATCAGTTATAATTTTGCCTGTAGTTTGTATGTATTTGATTTCGTGGATTTTGGGATTATTTTGGATATGCTATCTAATTTATTGTAGAAATTCCGGGATCAATGATTGGATCATGCAAAATAGAAATACTTTTTCTTGGGTAAAGGAACAGATGACTCAATTTATTTATGTATCGATCATGATATATGTAATAACTCGAGCATCTATTTCAAATGTGTATCCCATTTTTGCGCAGAAAAGTTATGAAAATCCACGAGAAGCAACATGGTTGAGCAAATATGATGCTATGATATTTTTCCAATATAGGAAAATATTAGTTAGACACCCAGATAGTAGTGATCGAATTATATACTCAATAGATAACTCGAGTGTGGATATTTGTACTTTGATGGGAGTAATGGAAGTAGAAGACGAAGTAAATCGGGTTTTGGTTGCAAGGGAATATGCAGATGTTTTTGAGTCGGTTATAGGACTACCACTGAAACGAGCTATTGAGTTTCGAATAGATCATGTACCCAGAGCTGAACCCGTAAGTAGACCACATAGTAGGATGACACCTACTGAGATGAAAGAGTTAGTGCAGCTAATGGACTTAGAAGGAAAGAGTTTTATTAGACCAAGCAGTTTGCCTTGGGGAGAAGCCGCGTTATTTGTAAAAAACCTAACGGGTCGTTAAGATCGTGCATCGGTTATCGTAGGATGAATAAGAAGATGATAAAAAATCGATATCCTTTGCCGATAATTGATGATTTATTTGATCAGTTGAGTGGAGCCAGAGTATTTTCCCATTGGATTTGGAAATGGGGTTCCATCAATTAAGAGTGGTGGAGGACTGATTCTGAAAGAGATTTAGTAGAAGTATGCCTTCGGTTTGTTCATATCCTGAACAACTTGTATAGACGAATGCTAACATTGCATTATCACCTAGAGGGTAGGTTAGCATTCCAAGTGGGATTGCTATATAAAAGGTAAAATGTAGCCTCAAGCCTCACAACGGGGAATGGCTAAAATAGGGGATATGCGGTAGGGCTATGTGGACCGTTCCTATTAGGGTATGGTCATCCCTGATCTAGAACGATATTATCATTTTGAATGTATGCTTCGCGGACCAGTGCGGTTGATGATCACAGCCGAGGGATGATCCTATTCGGTACTATCCAGCAAGGGTTAGGCTGGTCCTTTGTAGCAGGAACGCAAAATGTTCTTATTGACCTCGGTGCATTTTTCTAGAGGTGTACCGTGCCAAACAGTACCCTGATAGCCTTGTCATTGATGGAACCCAATTTCTAATAAGTGTCTTTATGAACATTGTTGTATACCTATTAATGCTATAATTTAATTAATGTAACAATTTCTATTATGGTTCAGTATTTACTTTAAACCCTAGACATTATCATATTATCACTGGATTTTCTACAAAAATGTTTTAGTGATCGTAAGGTAAAAACATGTCCTTGTTTATGTGCGGCGTGGTCTTATGAGATACTTTTATTTTTAAAGGGTTTTACAAGTTAAATAATTCAGTTGTTTGGAGTTTACTCACATTAGACCTATGTATGACTCGAAGTTTTTCTTTCTTTCCATAAAACTCTTGGATACTCAAGTTTGTATGAGTAGCCAAGTAGTCTAGGTTTCTACAGATGAATTTTGAAGGATCGGGAAGCAGGTGGCTTCGTCGATATCTAGTTATGTTCTTTATTTTCTATCGTGTATGTATATATTTTGTATCGGCATTATGGGGACTGGAGTTATAACTGTCCCTGGCTGAAGTTGGTATTGGTGTAACTCTTATTTTTATCATGATGTAATGTATTATCTTATGTTGTCTATTAATATATTGTTCCATTTCATTGTAAGATTTTTTTGTTTTTCTTTCTTCTTGTCTGTTCATTTCATTTTACCCCAATGGCTTGTTTTCCAAACTCCTAGATGATCAGCACGTGAATACCATAGGTGTATTAAGTGTCGTCTTTGGATGTAAGAAAGACGGATCATTACAAGTGTTATACTTAGGTTAAGCGAAGCTTAGGCTTTGGTTGGGTTCTACTCATTAGAGATAGGCTTGTAACACCCTAAAATGAATTTAGTTTGTGAGGTATTTGTAAGTTTTATTCGTATATATGCTCGAGTTTTAGATCGGCTCTGATATGTTTGATTAGTACATTTTTCCTTAAGATTATCTCGTCTAAGTATTCTTAAAGGTTATCTTACTATATCCAGGTAGTAAGAATTAGCAATAGAACAAGATGAGGTAGAGGAACTAGTAGCACCACGACCACCATTGGTCAAGCTTCGAATGCTCGAAGAGTTGGAATACTTAAAGAGGCAACAGCAGTGCGTCCCCAAGTGAACTTTGTAGCCATGTGCAAGGATTATAAAAATCTAGGAGGAAAGCCGTCTAAGGGAACGAAATCCATTGTCAAAGCTCAGGTTTGGCTACGTTCTTACGAAAATAGTTTCAAAGGATTAGATATTTTGGATGAGCAAAAGTGGTTCTTAGCACCATGGCAGTTGCAAGAAGGAGCGTCAGCATGGTGGGACTCTATTACAGCTAATGTGTCGGAAGATGATTTTTCTTGGGCTAGATTTAAGGAAGTGTTCGAAGATTACTTCATGCGTGCTGTTGGAAAGACTTGAATGTATAGTAGTTTCTTGGATCTAAAATAGGGAGACTTGTTGGTGTCAGAGTATGAGAGAAAGTTTAACGAGCTATTACGTTTTGGTCAGGAGTTGATTAATACCCCTCTAAAGAAGAACGAGATGTTTGTGATGGGAATTAGGGAAGGTTTCTAGGAAAATCTGACTGCCCATTTGAAGGGTTCTTTTGTGGATTCGGTAGACATGGATTTGAGATATGAGACTCTTGAGAAAAAGAAGCCAGTAGCAGCATTCGGTGGCAGTAATAATAACCCGAATAAAAGGAAGTTTAACCCGAACTGGAAGAAGCAATGAAAGGGGAAGTCGAAAGGAGATCAGGGAAACAAGTTCAAGTATGGTGGTTGTTTCATTTGTAAAAAGAAGGGCCATATTACAAGATTCTATCCAAATTTTGAAGCTCCAATGCAGCAATTGAGTCGAATTTCTCTGATCGCACAACAGACACTCTGTTTTAATTGTCACCAACTAGGACATATGGTGAAGGATTGTCCATTGATGAAGAAGGGACAACAAGTTTACGGATCAAGGATGAGCCGTCGACCTTAGGGGATGTGAAGGGAATGGGAGTGCTTGAAGGTACATTGATCATTAATGGCATTTTTCTTAGAGTATTGTTTAATACCGGGGCATCCCATATTTTCCTTTCTTTAGAATCAATAGAAAATTTGTAACTTTCCCCAATAATCATAGAAACCCTATTTGTGTTTTGAACTCCAAAGCAGGTACTACTAATCTATGCATGATTTGTGAAGATACATAGATTTCTTACCTTACCCACCATTTTCCATGCAACCTGTTTGTTCTAGACTTTAAGGGGTACGATATTATACTTGGTGTGGACTGGCTATCACAATATCGAGCTATTTTGGACTGTGTTAAGCAAATAATAGTGTTGAAAGCCAAGTCCAGATGGGTATTGGAAAGGATATCATGTGATGATCACAGTAAGCCAATGAGTAGTTTCCTTTATGCCCTAGAATCATCCTAGGAAGAGTTAGGGTCTATATTAACCGTTAAGGATTTTTCAGATGTGTTTGAAGAGGTTTATAGTCTACCTCCACATCGGAAGATTGAATTCAGTATTGACTTATTCCCGATGCGATGCCTGTTATTCAACCTATCCGTAAAATGGCGTCGTGAGAGAGAGAGAGAGAGGAGCTGTAATGACCCGCAAATCCGAACCCCTTGAATTTACATTAATTTCCATTAATGAACTTAAGAAGAACGGAAATGCGATCCATTTGGGTTAAAGAAGAAGAGGTAGAAGAAGAAAATAAAATAACAACAGAATCTAACCATCGCAGCGGAATAAACTATAATAGATAATAACAGATCTTTACACAAATCAAAACTATATCTGTTTATACAATACATCATCAGAGTATACATCAGAGTACACATACATACAACTGGACAATAATCATATCATGTCCTCAATATAATAGAGTACAGTAATCAACACAGCGGAATATATGTATAAACAAGTACGGGAGATACGTATAAACAAGCTCCACAGCATTATATCCTGTAACCTATAATACTCGGTCTGACCTGAGCATCATATAAAACAATACCCGAGTCAGTCTGGAATATCAGCGTGAGAAAATCACACTCACTTTATTATTAAAGTTCCAAAAATCTTTTGAAATCAAAAGCATCTCATAAGACCACGCCACAAATAAACATGTTGGGTTTTTACCTTACGATAGCCAAAACACTTTCTTATCAAATCCTCTGATATTATAATAGTGTCTATATACAAATACTTATTCAAATATCCGAAATTGTTACATTTATTAAATTCCAACTAATAGGTATACAAACAAATACCGTACACGACATGTAGGGAAAATTGAATTTCCAACTAGTGACTAGGCACTGGGGTACCACCTGTCACAGTACCTGGTCTAGATCACAGTACCGAGGATTACTCCCAATCCCCTGCAACACAAGGCCGGAATCACCTATGGGCAATTCCGAATAAAATCACCCCACGGTTGGGATCAGCAACCGCACCACTAAGCCGAAATAAAGGGACATCTAGACAGGGATGACCTTACTCTCCAGTGGGTGCTACCCACGAAGCCTTGCTGCATAACCCCTGATTTTCAGTCATTCCCGGTTGATGAGGCTCGAGGCTAAATGATACCTTTATAGAACATATCCCTTAGAATGCCCATCGTCCGTTGACGATGTTCCGAAAGCATTCATCCATACAAGTCCGTCCCGGATTCAAACGGAACCGAAGGCACTACTCCTACTACATCCATTTTGGAAATATCCTCAAGATTAGTAACGACTAGCCCTTGCACTTCACTGCTCCATCTTCGACTCCGAAATCGTTTCCATGAAACGTACAAACCGGATCGAAGTGGTTTTCGGGAAAAACTCCCGATCCCGGTCTCTTCGAAACGATCAGCGCATTGGCCAATATTGATAGTCGGTTCTTTAACTATCAATTAACATTCACAACATCCATCAAACAATAAATAATTTCCCAATTATTTATTAACCTCAAATATCTTCGCAAGATATATTTCCAAATTTTCAAAACTCATTTGAAACAATTTCAAAAAGTTTTCGCTTACGGAATACATTTCCCAAATGTTTATTTCCTTTGAAACACCAAGTACAAAATACTTTTAGATTAAAAAATAATTTAAAAACACTTTACTATAAATATGCTTTATAACATTGAAATTATAAAACTACTTTAATGCTTTATTAAAATATATACTTTAAGGATATTTAAAATAAAACCGCTTTATAAATATAAATTAAATTTCTCCTTTAAAACATAATACCAAATCACTTTGATTTTCCAAAACATACTTTGAATCAACTTTTAAACCTTTAGCTTATACTTAAAAGTTTACTTTGAAAACGTACTTGGCTATTCAAGGAAATACACTTCTCTTCACATCTTTTAAAAAAAAAATCAACATTTATTTTTAAACCAATTTATATCCCTTTATAAATTCTCACCTTGAATTTATAATTTCAAATATCCACTGATATTTTTTTTACTTTATAAACCCAGTTTATAAATTCCAAAATCTCACTTCTCTTTTAAAAATCCCTTTTTAACACTTAAATCAAATCCCAAATTGATTTTCGATTTACTTTACTTTGAAATAAATTCCTTGCTCACTTCATTTATTTCAAAATACTTTAACTTAAGATTTATTTCTTTCCAAAAATCCAATTCAATACATTTTGATAATTCCTTTTTCTGAAATATTCAATCCAACCATATCATTCAATATTTCAATTACCAATAAAATCATCACAGGATATCAATATTCATAACACAGAATATAAAACAGTCTAGAAAATTTTGAGGAATCCAGTTGGATCCCTCCAACCTGTTTCCCTGCATCCACAGACGTTAGCACAATACCAATTCCACTTCGAGGTGGAATATCGCGGTATATGGGATTTATATAAAATCATCTGCTATTATGCGGCGCATAGGGTCTCATCCGCTATATAATGCGGGAACAACAACTCCAATATATACATATGCCAATATATATATTGGTATATACTACTATATATTATATATCACATCCAATCAATGCAATCATTCAATCAAATATTTAATTTAACTATTTAAATTTAAAATAAAGCCAGATGAGTGAGATTAACTCACCTTTTATTTTTGATTTGCAATCCACTCTAGACTAGTTCGTTCCCTTCACGCTTTTAGACCTTGTATAGACATTTACAGTTTATTAATACTTAAAGTAGTCGAACAGTCAGTTCTCTTTTTAATAGATTTAATTTTAACTTACCATTTGATTTAAACTAATTTTCCTTTAAAATCTTTAGTAACTAAAATAAATTAAATCAATTTAATAAAGAGATTTAAACTCCATAATGTGTTACATATATTTATCTTCTTAATATATTATTAACAATAACTAGTTGGTGAAGATATGATCTTACATTTATATATATTTATCTTAAAAACTTATTCACTTAAAAACAAAAATTCATCTATATAGATTTAAAAATCTAATTTTTATAAATTCTTTTTAACATCTATATTCCTATATATCTTCAACATTTTGTATTTCTACTCACTACTTATTCTACATATATATATAGGTATAAATCTTTAATTTGAAAAAAATAATTCCTTTCTAACCTATATACATATAATTTAAATCAGATTCAAATTTGAAATTAAATTTTTTTAATATATACCTTACTGCCAAACACTCCTCAACCATCGCGAGCAGGCCTCTTTCCATCACGTCGCTAGACCACCTCATCTTGCTTTGCAAAGCTCGAGTCCAGCCTTCAATCCATCCATCGACGACCACATCGCCTCCAAACTGACATCGCCTCCTACCAGACAAGCCCGACTGCACTGCAGAGGAACCCTAGCTTCGAGCTACACTTGAACGCGGCCGCCACTGCTCGAGCATCTCGCGTACGCGCGCGTCTCCTCCAGCCTGCCGTTGATTCCATCATGCTCGCGTGCCCTAGCTTGTCTCGATTTAATCGAGAACTGAAACCCCTCTCCAAATGATCGCGTGCGAACTCGAAGGGACGAACGACTGGATCACGAACGATTGATTTGGCTTCATTTCTCTGCGAGTACGGTTGAAGCTCCTTGTATAGAACTGAGGGAATTGAGGAAGAGAAGGCTCGAGTTAAATTTGAATCAAACTCGGCCATTTTTTTTCTTCGAACAAACGAACGAATTCGTTCGATTTAGAGAAGGGAAAGAACGAGATTGAAATCTGCTTTGGCCATTATATTTATTTTCAAATTTGATTTAAGCTGAACTGAAGAGGAGAGGATTTTACTTCGGCCATAAATTCTTCAATCTGTTATACGTGTTGGGTTGTTTATTTTGAAGGGGGACGCGTGTTCTACCAGTTGAACACGTGTTTAATTAATATACGTATCTACATCTAATTACTTAGGCAAGAAGAGAACGTTGCCAGGAAGGACACATGCTCTGAATTTCTATACATGTCTGCAAAGGCCTGCCACAGTATTCAATGCAATAATATTATACTTAAATTTAAATTCAAATCGTCTCGGTTTCCGCAACTCACATTCTCGATCTCCAATCGAGACGTGCCACTAAGCGTTTATAATGTTATACCCCTATTACGAACGCAATGGAAAAGCTTTCGAGTCCTAATTCGATCGTATGAAGAAGATAGCTTTTTGGACCCAGTTATTATATTAAATTTTCGATATAAATTTTAGTGCGTTTGTCTACCGTACGCTCACACAATAACTCCAAACGCTACGAAAATTGAAATCCAAAAATAATACAATATTACGAATCCAATGGAACTAGTCTCGTCGAATTCCGAGACTGTGCCTCGGAAAGTTATTTTCAAATATCGATTTAAACATTAAATTTTCAAAACTGAGCAAAACAGTTCCAAATTCAATTCTGAAAGTTCCAACACCTTCAGAATCATCAGCATAAATTTTCTAAGCCTTCATATTATTTTTAACGGGCTTAAAATTCCAGATTCTATATTTTACTCAATTCCAATTATTAAATTCAACAATTAAATCACCAAATAAATAATGATATTTGAAATTTTGAGTTTAAAATTAACTCTTAAATATTTAAAATCAATTAAATATTCCAATTTCAAATATACAAAAATCCGGGTCGTCACATTCCTCCCCCCTTAAAAGAATTTCGTCCCCGAAATTACTAATTAGGAAGAATGATTCAATCCCCATTAACTATTTCCTTAACCCAAATAGTTTTAACCACCTCCCAAAACAAATCCTTTAATAGAGATACATTATCCCTCTTTCTAATCTTCCAAACTTACTCCTAAGTCCCAAACAATATTACCTTTCTTATCAGTTCAAATTTAAATTTGAATTCAAATTTAAATTATCAAAATTTTCCCAAAATTTTCTAACTCTCTAAGTTTTCGAAAAATTTCGCCAGCGTCTCCTTTGCGCGGCTAGCTCGGTACAACTACAAAATGGCTCTACGGCCTCCCAAATTCAAAAAGAAAACAAAAGGCCAAGTGGCTGGATCAAAAACCCAATCAAATTTCATACAGAAATTCAAATACATACCATTTTGTCGGGCTATTAAATTTTATCTTCTGAAATCAAAAATCCCAATTTATCCATTGCTTTTTAAACACCTGTATATCCTACTAAGCAATAATATTCAATCACAATTCCAAAGTCATTTTATACTTTTCTTTACAAATTTTCAATATTGGCTTTACCTAAGCCCGTACGATGCACATATATCATCCGTACGCAAAACCAAATCTGATCGCTCACTCGATCACACAATTTCACTTCCAAACTAGTATCGTCCACCCGACTTCCTAGTGCGGACTCAGATCTGGTTTCTTGATCAGAAACCGTCATTCTCCTTGCGTAGCCACAAACTATGATAGAGAATATCCAGAATCAATCAACAATCCATATCCAGGTTCGCCGTCGAAAATCGAGTGAAAAATCCCAACTCGGATCGGTATAATTACCTCGAAATTCTGTGCTCGAATTCTGGATCAAATAGCTATGCAAATAAAATAATATACGTACATCCTACGTATTAATTTCAATTGATTAACAGCTATATCAATTCTCTTTTATTTCGCATTCCCTTTGATTGTTATCCACTTATTAACAACTTTCCCATCTCCCAACTCCCAGTTTTAATCTTCATTCAATTTTTCACTTAGTATATTCCAAATACCAATTTACTTAACAACTTCATCATTCATTTCTTAAGTCCGATATAAATATTTCCTATATTTATTTTCACTACTTCATTACTGAAGTTTACATTCAAATCGAACTCCAATTCCAAATGAATTTAATTTGCTTCAATTTACTAATTCATTCCAAACTTCAATACCTTTATTTCTAAATTTTCATTTAGATTTTCATTTTCAAATTTAACTTGACTTCAATTTGTTTGCAAATTCTGAATATTGAATTTTTTTATCCACTTTACTTTACACACACAATTTTAAATCATATTCCAATATTCAGTTTCCATTCTATTTGCTTACCAATTTTAAATCATTTGTCGTTAATGAAAATTTTCAAAAATTTTCTAACTCCCAAAATTTTGGAAAATTTTTGGCAGAGTCTCCTTTCTACGGAGGGACTTCTGCGATATCGCAGGATGCACAAATATATTTATACATCGGCCTCAGGCCGGAAGTCACAATATATATCAATATAAGCAGTTCATATTTCCTATTTTGAATTTTTGCGTAAGCGTACCTTACTTTAGCATTTTTAAGCAAAGCGGCTATTTATTTTAGCAATTTCGCAATCAAATCCAGCCAAACGGCTTCCTGGTACCTGTACTAACTCAATTTAAACAGGTTAGTGATAAATATTCAAAGTTTGTTATCATTTCAATTAATTTCAATAGCTAACACCTACATAACATAAGCAATATTCACTAAACACTTCCATAAGTGAATTTATTAGGCTCTAACACAAATTAAATGCTTCCATTTAAATGGTTTACACTTCATTTCTTATATTCTATTCATTTTAATCCAAACTAACACATATTTATCTCAATTGATTCAAAAATCAATTTTATTGCTTATATTAACTCATAGAGTTTTAGACAATCACATTTGCGTCAACGACGACCATCTTTATGCAAATTCAATGATATTCACATAATATAATATCTATTCAAGTTTATAATTAATTTAAATTGACACCAACTCAATTTATACCTTATTCTCTCCCTTCCAAATTTATTTCGCATTTCATATTCAATTTGTTAGTCTTTCGACTTAATTTGCATTTGATAATTTCTATTTTATCCAAGTTCATTGATTTAATTTATCTCTACTTACGTGGATTTTATTCACAAATTCAAACCATCTCTATGATAACCCAACTTTAGTTTATTGGACTACACTTCCACTTATATTCCATTTACTAACAATCCAAGTTACATTTAATTATAACTCGAGTTCATTTCCAATATTATTATTAACCCACAATTCAACTTCCATTTAGCCAAATTCGAATTCCATTTCCATATTCCATTCACTAATTTATTCAATTTAGTTTATTCCCCAATTTCAATTCAATATTTGATTTTCATATGAAAAATCACTTTAACTATTTTCCTGGAGTTCTATCCATTTAAATAATTCAAGTTTTGGATTTCATTCATTTTTCCCAAAATACAAACAAATTTTATTTGGCTTATTTATTTTACTTCCAACGTTTATAAGTCACAACTTATTTATACCCGTTCCTTTATCCATTTATAATCAATCCAATTTGCAATTTACCTTTAACTTGGAATTATACCCCTTTTTTAGCCAATACAATTTTTTTATTATTCCATAAACATTTAAAATAAGCTTCCAGAGTTTAAACAATTCTCCAAAATTTCAAAATCACCTTTGAAATCAACTACATCCAAAACACTTGGCAAATTCAATTTCCCTTTTGAATTTTCAAACCAAACCTCGTTCATAACAATTTCAATTTAAAACAATTTGGTAGCAAATTTCTCTTTAGAAACTCGAAAATGAACATCGATGATGCTGCAGTCATCACCGAAATTATTTTCCAGCGACCAAAAGAAAATTTAATGCTTTTATCTCTTTAAAAACATTTCAAATATTTTAAATTCCCAAACTTCACCAGATTTTGAATCCAATTCAAAATATTCCCTATAATAATATCACTATTATTCCTTCAAAACCTTTGAAAACCATTTTCAAATTCAAAGCAATTAAATTTTCTCAAAATTTCAAATTCCAAATCCTTTCAGTTTATATTCAATTCTGGAAATTTTCCACATTCAATCATATATCACACTTACAATTCACATTACAAATTCCATTCTGTTATATGAATTATATCCTTAACTTTGGTTATAAGTTTTCAATTTCTTATTCAATTTTCCTCCTAATGATAATAATTTATTATCATCATCTAACAACCAAACATCCAAATATAACTATAATAATTTATAGAAATTATTTCTTTCTTATACAAAAATAATTTGGGTAAAATTATTTCATTTACCCCTTTAAAAACAATAATGTGTCAAATTGTCCTATTCAAGTGTTTAGAGATTCCTATCAATAACGTTAATTACTCGTATTGACCAGAATCCATAAACTACTCAATAAACCAACCAACACAATATAAAACCATTTTATATTCACTAACAAATACGCGGTCATATCTATTAGTACACTCAAACTCATTCTAGAGTATTGTCGACTCTATTTGAGAGTAATTCCCACCAGAGCCAAGGTTATCACTAACCTAAGCTCTGATACCACTGTAACGACCCGCAAATCCGTACGTCTTGAGTTCATTAATGGAAATTAATGTAAATTCAAGGGGTACGGATTTGCGGGTCGTTACAGGAGCGAATAGATCAAATCAATGATTTGTTGAGAAGAGGACTGATAAGACCAAGTCATTCAAGTTGGGGATCATTTGTAGTTTTTGTGCCTAAGTCTGATGGTTCTTTATGATTGTGTTGTGGATTATAGGGAGTTAAATAAGCAGACCATTCGGAATAAGTATCCCTTACCTTGGATAGACGACCTTTTTTATCAACTTCATGGAGCTAAAGTATTCTTCCAGATGGACATGGCTACCAGATTTCACCGGCTAAGAGTAGTAGAGGATAGCATACCCCTAATTATGTTTAGAGGACCTGATTTTTTCTTTGAGTGGTTGGTTATGCCTTTTGGGCTAACCAATGCACTTGCTTATTTTGTAGATCTAATGAATCACGTTTTGAGGAATGTATCTCAATAAGTTTGTGTTGGTGTTCATTGACGATATTCTTATTTATTCTATGTCTGAGGAAGAGTACACACTATTTGGAAGTGGTGTTGAAAACATTAAGGAAACGCGTTCTTAAGGCAAAATTTTCTAAATGTCACTTTTGGCAGTCCGAAGTGAGGTTCCTAGGATACATTGAGTCGGTGGATGGCATCTCGGTTGATTCAACAAAGGTAGGGGCTATTCAAGAGTGGAAGGATCCTCAGACTCCTACTGAAGTCGAAGTTTCTTAGGCCTGGCTGGATTTTATAGGAGATTCATTCAGGATTACTCCAAGATTGCCTCTCACCTAACCAAATTGACGAAGAAGGATGAGTTTGTTTGGACTCCAAAGTTCGGAGAAGCGTTTCTGGAATTGAAGAAGAGATTGACTAGTGCTTCCATCTTAGCTATTCCGGATGGAAGTGGAGGATTGACTGTTTACACCGATGCTTGTGGAGTAGGGTTGGAAGTAGTTTTGATGCAGAACGGGAGGTTTATTACGTATGCTAGTAATCAACTAAATCCCCATGAGAAGAATTATGCAACGCATGATTTGAAATGGTTAGCTATTAGGTTTGCATTAAAGATGTAGAGACATTACTTACTGGGTGAGAAGTTCTAGCCCTTCACGGATCAAAAGTCCTTGAAGTATCTTTTTACATAGAAAGATCTGAACTTAAGGCAACAACAATGGTTAGAATTTCTAACTGCCTAGGATATTCTCAATACACCAGGAAAAGCAAATGTGGTAGCAGACACTCTGAGTAGGAATGCAGTTTTGGTTATCCTGGATGTTACTCTGACTCTTCGGGAAAGATTTCGAACAAACAAAGGGAAGATAGTCTTCTAGAAGAATTAATGTAGAGAGTCAAGAAGGTAGACATTTGAATTTTGGGATTGATAGCCAAGGTGTTTTAAGGATGAATGGAAGGTTGTGTGTTCTGGATGTTGACGGAATTAGAAAGGAAGTTTTGACAGAATGCCACAAAACTAAGTTGAGTATCCACCCCTGGGTTAATAAGATGTACAAGGATATGAAGAGAGTATTTTGGTGGATTGGAATGAAGAGAGATATCTCCATCTATGTGAGCAGTTGTGCGAACTGCTAACAAATCAAGGATAAACACCAAAGAACTGCAGGGCTACTCCAACCCCTAGAGATCCCAAATTAGAAGTGGAAGCAAATATCAATGAATTTTATGGATGGATTGCCTCGATTAAGGAAATGGAATGAAGGTGTGTGGTCATTGTGGATCAGCTAACTAAGAATGCTCATTTTATTCCAGCAAAGTCGACATGGACTGCAGCATCATTGGTAGAGATTCATATGAGAGAGATCGTCCAATTACATGGAGTTCCAATTAGCATAGTAAGTGATCGGGATCCTATCTTCATCAGCCAGTTTTGGAAGGCATTATGTAACACCCCATATTTTTATAACATTATTTAGAATAATTAATTAGGTAAATTAAATAAATAATGTGGAGATTAATAAGTTGATAATTGATTAGCTAAGGGTAGCCGTGCCATGTTAATGTGCAAAATAAAATGAAATAACCTAAGCTAATGTGTTAGGATATGAGAAGGGCGATATAGGAAATAGGTGGAGCTTATACCCTAAACCCTTAGGAGATAGAATGCTCACATTCATTTCATTTTACTCAAACTAAAAATACTTAGGCCGGCCACCATTATCATTCTCAAGAACAAGATTAAAGCTAGGATTCAAGGGAAGGGAAACAATCAAATAAATCAACATCAAATCTCATATCTATAATCTCAGAGCTAAGGTGAATAATTATTACATCCCAATTTCTTTTAGTTTTCGGCTTTAAGATTAGACCCGAAATGATTTTGCAAGCATATACCATGTTTTGATGATTAAAAATATATATATAGTTGATGGATTATATATGTTCATGTTAGTTTTATGATATATTTGACATGAAACCCTATTTAATGACATCCAAATACCTTAAAATTTAAATATAGATCAGAAATGATATTTTAGAGACGGGTTTCGATTTTCATAATTTTCTGAATTAATATGGATTTTATACTAATTTTCTAGTGAAGGAAATTGTTTATTGGGTTATAAATGATTTTCGGCTAAAATAATTATTATTTGGGGTTAAATTTTTTATATGTTAGGCAACATATTAAAATAGATTTTTTGGGATTTTTCCAGAATTTTCCTAAGTGTTTTGATGAATATATAATATTATTTAAGGTATGAGACTTAAATATTTTATATATTTAACTAAGAAGAAGGGGCATTTTGTAAAATAAAATGATTATTTAATTTTAAAAGTAGTGGGCGCACATTTCTAAAAAGTAATTGTTAACCAATGAGAGACAAATAAAGGCAGGTTAGTTGAAAAGATTTCCTTTTTAAGTTAAAAACAAAGAAATCACATTTTTTACATGTTTCAGCCTTTACGGTAATAAACCTTCTGACCCAGACCTTCCAACAAGGTCGAGAGGTTCAAAGCTTTTGACAAGGTCAAACAAATGCATATGGTATCAAGGTACTTGGTACGTAATGAATTGGACAGAGTCAAAGGGTTCTAAGTCGAAGGATTGATGGCCAAAGAGGTTGGGGTATGTTTGTTTTATAAACCAAAAGCTTTCACCTGCTTTGCTTTCGAATAAGAGCTTTCGACTTGGTTGCTTTCGACCAGGTCGAATGTTTAAAGTAAGGGTTTTAAACCTTTCGACATAGTCAAAAGGTTACTGCTGTTTTGAAACCTTTCGACACAGTCGAAGGGTTACTGCAACTTTATAAATGTTTTGTTTTGAACCTTTCAACAAAGATGAAAGGTTTACTTGTTTTAAAAACTAGCCGCTTCTCCATGCTTTCAAAATGAAACTTTCGACTTAGGTGATTCACCCTTGTTTTATAAATTGAAGTAAAACTCAAAGCTTTCAAAAGAGTTGTTTTAAAGGATATGTTTAAAGCTTTCGAAGCAGAGCTTACGACTTAGTCGAAAGGTTGCTTCCAATGATTTTGAAAGGTTTGCTTTTCAATGGTTTCAAAAGGTTTGGAGAATAGTTTCGAAAGGTTTAATGTTTGATTTTGAAAGAGAGGATTTCAAAAGTTTAGAAAGAGGTTCTTTTAAATGGTTAAATGTTTTCATCAACTAAATTTTGAGTAAAGATTATATATGACATGGTGATATGATTTTGAGTAAAGTATAAAGATTATATACTTTTCCTTGTTTAAGTTTGATTTAAAGGTTTTAAATCATTTTGAAAATGTTTTCAAGAAAAATTATGGGAGGAGATCCATAAGTGAAAACGACTCAGATATTAGAAAACCAAATGGAACTAGTATGGGATCGCACCCTATACATTAGCTATTAGCCCCAGCTAATTGTTGTCCAAAATTCCAGTGTGTAGGGCTTTGTCACAGGTAGACTAAAATTATGTTTACACACAGAAAGGAATATATGTTTGTATACGGTTATGTTATTGGTAAGCCCGAAAAGCCATTAGGATCGGGAAGACCTGAGAGATGATTAAGTTAAGGTCAAACCGTCCAAAAGTGAAGTATTTAATAGATAGTTAAGGACAGACCATCCAGATGGAAAATGTTTAACAAATAGTTAAGGATAGATAATCCAAAAGAAGAATATCTAATAGGTGTTAGGTTAATTTTGATTATATTGTCTGGTAGGCTCGAGTCAGCCAAAGGTTAAAAGTTATCCAAACAAAACTTGTGTGTTTGAACAGATAGTTCATTATTACCTGATATTTATGCATGTTTACATAATAATTGCTTTACAGATTTAACCATTGTGGATGCAGGAGCACAGTATATGGTTTTATGAAAGGTTTTGCAAAGGTATGTTTTAAAAGGAAGTTAGTGATGGGAAACACGTTCCGCTAAGCAACGTGGTCTCACTTAATATAATTATTCCGGGATGCATAATATTATTCACACCAGGCTTTATGTCTAACTTGAAGTTTATGTTTTCCCCTTTAACTCTCGGGTGCTCAAAATTGATTTGAGTAGGCTGAGGAGTTAAGGTTCTTTTTCAGGTTTTAGAATGTTGACGAATAAGCTACCGGAGGCATGCTTGAGGCAACGGATAGCTACATAGGATTTGCTGTTCTTGTTATGTTTTGATGGATTTTCCGCTGTGTTGTTTGTATTAGTCTATTATGATCATACGACTCTAATCAACCAAGGGAGTATCTTTATATACCGCTCTTGGCGTAATTTGTAATAATTAAATTTGATCTGTGCTTGGGAACGATTTGGGGATTACGTGTTGTGAATGTGAAACATTTGATTTTGAAATGTAATGAAGTAAATGTGGTTTTTCTTGAAATCTGTGTTTTGTTTCATATTCAAGTGCTTCTGATATTAGTGATACCATTAACATAGCCGTATTTGGTCGCTGGAAGCTAATACTATAGATGACTACAGCATATGTAGTGCTTACTTTTGGACGTCTAGATAGAGGATGTTACAGCTTGGTATTAGAGCATGGTTTATGAAATACTTTAACTAAAAATGATTTTTGAAAACATAATCCTTAGAAATTCGAGTTAAGACCGGGTTATGGGACAATGTTATAGTAACGTACTTGTATTTGCTGTATATATAAGTATACACAATCTCTCTAGAGTCTTATCTTAGTTAGGCTATTCATCTATATCTCATGAGGTTTGAATACAGATATGGAGGGAAAAAGAGGCAGAGTAAATCTTGGTGGAGATAGCACCACCACTAATGGAAATGCCCGACCAAATACTAGGAGAGGTCCCGGTCAGGCACAAGCTGAAACTGTTGGTGCTGGAGTTCCCCAGATGGACATGGGAGCAATTTATTAGTTTTTTGTAAACATGATGCAAGCTGGAATAGCAGCCGGAATTGTTAGAGGTAATGCTGCTGGAGGTGGAGCTTAGGAAGATCCGATAGTCAATCAGTATGCTAATTTGAGTAGGGATTACATCAGGCTTGGAGGGAAGCCGTTTATTGGTACTGAAGATGCGATCGAGTTGGAAAATTGGCTACTGCATTGTGAGAGAATTTTTGCTAACTTAGGATTGAATGATGCACAAAAGAGGAGATTGGCTTTGAGGCAGCTGCAGGAAGCAGCTCTATTCTGGTAGAATACTGTTGCTGCTGGAGTTGATGAGGAAACCATAACTTGGGAGGAGTTTTGGAGAAGGTTTTCAGAAAGATTTATGTATGTAATGACGTAGTCGGCATTGGTGAGGAAGTTTGCAAAGTTGGAACAAGGAGATACGTCCTTCTTGGAGTATGCAAGAAAATTTGAAGAGTTGGCCCGGTACGGGTATGCTTTGGTTGATACGGTGATCAGGCAGAATAAAGAGTTTATAAGAGGCTTAAGGCTGGAATTGATAAGTGCTACCTTGCCGCACTTAAGGGATACAAGTGATGTAGTGGTAGAAGTGGCGCTGAGGCAGGAAGAGGCATTGGCTTGCTTGAGGAAGAAGATGAAGGTGGCCCTAATGGGACAAGGCCAGAAAAGGAAGTTTTTCCAAAAAAGAATGCTCGGAAAGGGGGAGCATAGAAGAAAGGAAAGACTAAAGTGGTTTGCTACAAATGCAACAAGAAGGGACACTAAGCTAATGAGTGTCGAACCGTAAAGGAAAGGGGGCTGGTGGAAAGAAGAATGTTAGATGTTTTAATTGTGATCAGATTGGTCATTACAAGAACAAGTGCCCAGAACCTGCAAGAGAAGGAAGGGGGGTAAGTTTATGCTTTGGAGACCACAACCTCAAGGCCAGTTGTGCAGGACAATGGGAAGACTGTTTTGGGAGGCTTGCTGTAGATTCACGGTATGTCTGTTAGCGTTCTATTTGATACTGGAGCATCTCATTATTTTATTTCTCGATGTTTGGTGGACAGGCTTAATCTAGAACCTTCATACTTAGTTACTTCCTTAAGGGTTACAAATCCGATAGGTGGGTATGCAACGCTTGGGATGAGGTGTGACCATTTAGAATTTGATTTGCTAGGCCGTACTTTTTATTGCTGTTTGCATGTGTTTGACTTTGTGGGATTTGGGATTATCCTTGGGATGGATTGGTTAAGTAAATATGATGCTAGGATACTTTGCCACGATAGGAAAATATCACTTAGTCACCCTAGTTGTAGTGATCAAATAGTTTATACCATAGAGAACCCTAGTTGCGGTGTAAATGCTTTAGTGGGTATCATGGGGTTGGAGGATGAGTTGGATGGAGTCTTTGTGGTTAGAGAATTTGCTGATGTGTTTGAGCTAGTAACTGGATTGCCACCGAAACGAGCCATAAAGTTTCAGATTGATTTGGTGCCTGGAGCAGAACCGGTGAGTAGGCCACCAAGCAGAATGACACCCACTGAGATAAGAGAGTTAAAGGTGCAGTTGGTAGAATTGAAAGCAAGAGTTTTATCCGACCAAGTAGTTCGCCATGGGGAGCTGCCGTGGTGTTTGCTAAGAAGCTAGATGGATCGTTGAGGTTATGTATCGATTATCGTAAGTTGAATGAGAAGACGATAAAGAACCGATATCCGTTGTCAAGAATTTACGATTTGTTCGATCAGTTAAGTGGATCCAAGGTATTCTCTCAACTGGATTTGGCGATGGGATTTCATCCGCTTAGAGTGGTAGAGGATAGCATTCCTTTAACGACGTTTAGGACAAGATATGGATCATACGAATGGTTAGTTATGCCGTTCAGACTAACTAATGCGCCGACATTCTTCGTAGATTTGATGAAACGACTTTTCCGAGAGCACTTAGATAGATTTGTGTTGGTCTTCATAGATGATATTTTGATATACTCTAAGGATGAGAAGGAGCATGAACTTCATCTTAGAGTTGTGCTTGAGACATTGAGGGAACTTCAGTTGAAGGCTAAGTTTTCGAAGTGTCATTTTTGGAAGAAGGAAGTGAAGTTCCTTAGTCATGTCGTGTCAGAGAAAGGGTTGTCTGTAGATCCGACTAAGATTAA
Source organism: Allium fistulosum (assembly GCA_030737815.1). Classification (NCBI taxonomy): domain Eukaryota; kingdom Viridiplantae; phylum Streptophyta; class Magnoliopsida; order Asparagales; family Amaryllidaceae; genus Allium; species Allium fistulosum. The sequence goes on along the minus strand of CM060901.1, from coordinate 933,059,855 downwards.
GGCGGTGAATAATTGAAAGAGACCCGAGACGGTGACCGAGATTAAGAGCTTTCTTGGATTGGCTGGGTATTATCAGAGGTTTTTAAAGGATTTTTTGCGGATAGCTGCTCCAATGACTAAGCTTAAGCGAAAAGATGTGAAGTTTGTATGGACTGATAAGTGTGAGGAAGCATTTCAGAGCTTGAAACACTTATTGACCCATGCACTGGTATTAGTGGTTCTGGAGGGAAATCAAGATTTAGTTGTATATACTGATGCGTGTGGAACTGGATTGGGAACTGTGTTGATGCAAAGAGGAAAAGTGATTGCTTATGCTTCTAGACAGCTCAGGCTACATGAAGTTAGGTATCCTATGCATGATTTGGAGTTAGCTGCCGTTATATTTGCTTTGAAGGTAAGGAGGCATCATCTTTTGGGAGAGCGATTTGAGCTTTATACTGATCATAAGTCGTTGAAGTACTTGTTCTCTCAGAAGGAGCTGAATATGAGACAGCAGAGATGGTTGGAGTTTATTGATGCTTATGATTTTGGAATTGAGTACACACCCGGAAAAGGAAACAAGGTAGCAAATGCACTCAGCTGGAAACAATAAAATGCAGTATTGGCTATGATTGCTGAGTGGAAAGATTTGGAAGCATTATCAGCTTGTAGTGTGCAGTTTAGATCCGAGGTAGCACTACAACAAAAACACCTTTTCACAACTGCCAAAAACAGTTATAATAGGTCTATTACAACGGACAACCATCCGTCGTGATATCCAGAGTTGTAATAGAGCTATATTTTTTTACAATTGTCTTTGCCAATTGTTAAATAATTTTTTACAACTGCTCATCGCAGTTGTAAAAATGTCTTTCACAACTGCCAGTGGCAGTACTGGTAGTTGTAAAAAAAGTCTTTTAGAACTGTCAACCATAGTTGTAAAAAGGTCTTTTACAACTGTTTTTCCCCGTTGCAATAGGGTATTTTGCAACTGTTTTTGCCCATTGCAATAGTATTTTTTGCAACTGTTTTTGCCTGTTGCAATAGAGTCTTTTGCAACTGTTTTTGCTTGTTGTTAAAAAGTCAAACGAGAAAAAAAAACTACTACAATGCATATTTAAATTTAAAACTAATTTGCAATTGAAACCAAAATATTATACTAATAACAACCATATTCATTCATATTTGCTAAAAAAAATAAAAAGAAATTCATATGTCAAAATACCAAAAAGATTCATGTATTCACACCATTCATAAAGTTTTACATAGTTACAAAATATCATATTCAAGCCTAAAATAACACAACATGTAGTACATAATAAAAATAACATCGTATTCATCTATAACCTTGGTACCTAATCTTTTGAGCCCTCCGGATGGCACTTCTGCAACTGTAACCAAAGAGCAGAGTTCTTTTGCATCTTCTTCTTCATTTCCAAGAAATCCTTACACGGGCTCAAATTTACGAATTCAATAAAAATAACTTCTTCTTGCTTTCTGAATCAACAAAACTATACACGCATCATCTGACTATTTCGAGCGTTCTTTTGATTTGTGCAAGTGATCACAACTTGCACAAACCCACTCAATTGTATCCTAAAATAACGTTTTCGATGGTTCTCTGTAATATGAGATAAGAGAAAATATTCTTGAAAGAAAGTGATTCAACCACGCCACGCCACGCCACGGTAATACATCTACACAACTTATAATAGTACTCGCATTATACACCTGTACAGTAAGAGAATGACATGATATAAATGTAACATGCAAGCAATAATGATAGCAGTAACCGCCTGATATTTAGCTTCATATGTATAGCTATATACAAGACAGTGACAGATTCACAAAACCCTACCATATGACCCTGGGCAAAAATGTATATTGCAGATCACCTATTTGAGTTTAATTAAGAAAAAAGGGCTTCACAACAACAATTTAAATTAACAAAATAAAATTCCACAAGAGGAAAACTGTAGCAAATGCCTTTAATTCCTATTTGCAAGGTAAAAAGTGCATGAAAACAAGTTTTAATATCATTGATGCAACATGGATATATGGTAACAAATGCAGATTACCATTTACTACCATTTTCTTACTCATCCCTACATGTATTTCACGTTTCATGAACTACACACTTGGGCAGCATGCGGGAAAAGCAGTAGCCTGGGCTTTGAATTGTATATGGCGGTCCATGTGATGATTAAAGAGATAACAAATTCATTAGTAGATAGGATGCAAAACCGACAATGTGGTTGGGCTTAGGAATGTGCAGCTGCAGCTACAAAACTGCAGTTGCAACTGTAGTTGCAAAGTGCACTTAAAACAGCAGTTTTGCAAAACTGTAGTTTGCAAAGTTGCAAACTGCGATTGCAAAAATTCTTGGTTTCATCAATTAATTAGCTGCAAACTTGGTTTGAATTTTGTGGTTAATCCATATTCATATTGGACAAAGTTGAATTTAACTTGGAAATTCTTGGATGGCATGATCAATTTTTGATATTTTCTATGGTATGAATTGCATATACAACAAGTTGATATATTAACCTACAAAGCAAAATAGAAGTTTAAAACTGCCATCAAAATTAACCTACAAAGAAAATTTAATCCACCTGCCTCAAAAATGTTTAATGAATCATAATAATAATCACAATTATTACGTAAACAAAACAAAAACAAAAATTATGCCGATGCACTTCAAAAACAATACTTGCCTTTAACATCACTGGGTAGATAAACAGAAAGTATCCAATAACAAGACCTGGGTTAAAAGAATCCAAAAAATTGCTATATGGATCAACAGAAGTTAAATACTTACAAGGTAATAAATAATTCCAGCAATTGGTGCCGACTCTCCAGTCCTAGTCAAATCTGATTATATTTAGCATAATCATCACACCTGAAAATAAATTAAGCTGGGAAATGCAACTTTACACATTTCATATTTTTCACACTTTATATTACTACGTTATTTCAACTTTCAAGCTGATTTCAACCACAAATTACTGTTTTATATTCTGGAACAACAGTATAATTTTAAACCATCATTATAATTTAAGAAAGAAGGGAGTACTTCATTGAATTATCCATCCTCTTCAAATCAAAATCAATATTATTTCAAAAGCATATTCTCTTTTAGTAAATAAAATAAAACCTGAAGTGCAAGAGCATCCATATCAGCTCTAAGAACAAAAACAGGAGGATATCCGAACCCAATCATGGCGATAACTCCAGTTTTAGTAACAGACCACAAATATTTGATTCCCACTTTATCAAGTTCAGATCTAACATTACATTATCCAAAAGATGCCCACCATCTGCAACAACATTAATACTAATGCCCTTTTGGTTTTCAAGAATTGGCTCCTCGTCGTTTAGCTTAGACTTTAGGAGATGAGGTTTGAGTCTATTCATATCTGAAAGCTGAACCGGTTTCACAAGAATTCTTCAGCTCCTTCTTCCAAACATCGATTGATGTGTAAAAGAACATTCTTTGATGACATGATGACTACTGGAATATATTTCAAATACGGCGACTCTTTCACTTTCTTGAGCAAATCATATCCTTTCATTCCAGGCATACTATAGTCTGTAATTATCAAGTTTACTTCTATTTCCTGTAATTCAACAAAACATGAATCATCCTCTGTAGTCTAATAAAGATATATATGATAATTGGTCTTTTAAATGGAAGGAAATTTACATGATGGTGAGGGGAATCAAGAAACTCCAATGTTTTGCTGCCTGAATCCACAGTGGTAACTGTATAAAATCAAAATTAGATTACATTAGAGCAATGAAAAATCAGGCCAAATGGGCGCCTGTAGTGAATTTGTCATATGAAAGAAATTGCCTTGAAAAGATGAAGTCTTGAGCAATCTTTCAATGGGTTTTCTATCCAATACGTTGTCATCAACAGCAAGGACATGATATTGAGACTCAGCACAAATTTCCATTGAAATCTAGAAGAGGAATACTTTGATAGAAAAAATCGAGAATGAAATAGTAATGAAGAAGAAGAAAGTTAATGGTGGTTTGGATTTATTGTATTGAAATTGAAGTGGGTATAGATTTATGGTGATATGAGAGTGGTCCAAAAAGACAAATCTAAGAAAATCACAACTACTTGCAAAGAAAGATCCAACCAGATTTTCTCCAGATCTTGTAACTTTCATTATGCATAGAGTCATAGACTAGAGAATGATTAGACGAGATCGTCGTAGTAAATGAGCTTGCGGCGGAGGTCGAGTTGAAGTGTTAGATCTGAGGTTTCGTGTTTGTACGGGATGGTAATTTTTTGGAAGAGGATGTGCTGGGAGGGAAGTGAAGGGTTTGCGGCTGAGTTAGATTTCTTTTTGGAAGAAGGAAGCAAAAATAATTAGGTGAAAATTTGGGTTTGGAGCCAAATATTTGACGTTGGAGCCAAATATTTGATGTTGGAGCCAAATTGAAATTTTCGTAAAATATATAGTTTATTACAACTTTCCTGGTGAAAGCGTTGTAAAATGGTGTAAAGATGATGTTTTGTACAATGTTTTTTCAAAAAACATTGTATTAAGCTATATTTATAATTATCAAAAATTACTTAATATTTATTAATTATTAACTGTTAATTGCTATTATTTCTTAATTATAATTTAATATTAGTTATTAAATATTAATTATAATTATTAAATATACAAATAAATTATCAATTATAATTATTAAATACTAAATAATAAATATAAATTTTTAACTATTAAAAATTACCTATTGATCATTAATTATTAAATAACAAAATATAACTTCTTAATTATTAAATATAACTTCTTAACTAATTCAATAGTTTACTTCTTAATTGTAATTTAATATTAATTATTAATGCTAATTCTTATGTAAATATTGTTATTTACCAATTACTAAATAGTAAATTAATTATTATTTATCGGTTATTATATATTAAATATTAAACTATAGTTAATTAATAAATAATAATTATTATAGTAATAGTAATTAATAATTATTAATAATTAAATATAATAAATTATTGAATATAAAAATAATTAATAATTATAGACTGTCATTAGTAATTATAAATTATTTATTAATAATCATTCATTATAATAAATTACTAATCATTAAGTATTAATCACTGAATATATTACTAAATAGTAAATTAATTATTATTTTATCGGTTATTATATATTAAATATTAAACTATAGTTAATTAGTAAATAATAATTATTATAGTAATGGTAATTACTAATCATTAATTATTAATTATTGAATATATTACTAAATAGTAAATTAATCAATAATTATGGATTGTTAATTATCAATTATAAAATTATAACAATGTACTAAATAATAATTATTAAAATTATAAATTAATTAAATATTAAATATTAAACTTTGCTAATTAAATATTAATTATTGAAAGTTAATTTTTAATTATTTGTTTGCTGTTTGTGTTTTTTTTTTTCCCTTTTCTTTTTTCTTTCTTGTCCTGTATTGGTGCACTATGTTGCCTCTGTCGTTTGCTTTGTTCCACGCTCGTGTGTGTGGCATGTCCTTTTTCTTCTTGTATGTTTTCTCTACAGTGCATTAATAAAGTGGTAGGGGTCCACTCAACCCCGTCGGCTATGCCAAAAAAAAATAATTTTTAATTATTTAATAGTAATATTTAATGTTATTAATTATTAATTGTATTTATTAATTATAAATGTAATTTACTAATTATTAATAGTTAATTATAATAAACTATTAAATATAAAAACTAAATTAATGATTATTGATAATAATTAGTAATTATGAATTATTTGTCTATAATCATTAATTAGTATAAATTATGTCATATATAAGTTGAATTTTATAATTATTATTTATAAATTACTATTTACAAATTATTAATTAAGTATTATTGGTTATTAAATAAAAATTATTAATTATTATAATATTTAAAGCAATAGTAAATATATTCAAAATAATTAATGTAATTCGGTATTTAATATTTATTTGTTATTTGTTACTAATTATTATTATTTTAATTAATTATTGATTATTATTTTTATTATTTAATATTGATTATTAACTTTTATTATTATTTAATATTGATTTTCAAATTTCAAATTTTATTTATTTTAAAATTATTATTATATATTAATTATTAGTTACTATTATTTAATAGTAATTATTATTTCTAAATTATTAATTATTTATTATATATTATTTATTTATTATTAATACATAAATAATTGATTATTTTTTATCATTTTTTTATTAGTTATCATTATGTATATGTCACCTATTGTTAATTATTAAATATTTAATAAAAAATTTTGAAAACTAATTACTATTTATTAATTATTAGGTATTAATATTTAATATTGCTTATTAGTTATTAATAATAATTATTATTAATTTTTAAGGTTATCAATAAATATTATTGTTTCTTAATTATTATTATATTTATTAATTATCGAAGAGTGATTATTAATATTAATTATTCATATTTTCTAATTAATTATTATTATTTAATAGTAAATATTAATTATTGATAAAAAATATTCATTGTTAATTACTAACTACTAATTATTAAGTATTATTTTTAATTATAATTATTAATTAATTATTAAAATGGACAAACGAAAAGGGTTGTAATAGACATTTATTACAACTAACAAAAAAAAGTTGTTAAAAATAGATATCTATTACAATTGGCAAACGAAAAAGGTTGTAATAGGCATCTATTAGAACTGACAAAAATGCAAAGTTGTTAAAAATCGGTATCTATTACAACTGGCAAAGAAGAAATGTTGTAATAGCCTAATAGGCATCTATTACAACTGGCAAAATAAAAGAGTTGTTGAAAATAAGTTTATTACAACTTTCTGAAAAAAGAAGTTGTAAAAAACCTTTATTACAACTGTCATTTTTTAGCAGTTGTAAAAATACAGTTGTAATATGGTCTTTTTGTTGTAGTGTAGGTTCAAGTGCGGGAAGTGATATGTTGTCTTGTTCAGAAGTTCGACCCATAATGATTGAGAAGCTAACTTCTAAACAGGAGGAGGATCCAGTTTTGGCTGAACGGATCAGAAGGTTGAAGGAAGGATTGTAGAGCGATGACCTAAAGGATTTCAGTCTTGACCAAAATGGGTTGTTGAGGAAGAAAGGAAGGTTGTGTGTTCCAAATGTAGGAGATATGAGGAAGGAAGTTTTGGATGAGTGCCATCATTCAAAGTTCACTATCCATCCAGGAGGAACAAAGATGTATTAGGATATGAAGAGAAATTTCTTCTAGGAAGGTATGAAATGGGACATTGGTTTGTGTGTTAAGCAGTGCTTGAATTGCCAATAGGCAAAGGTTGAACACCATAAGCCTAGTGGATTGCTTCAACCGTTAGAAGTTCCGTTGTGGAAATGGGATTGCATCTCTATGGATTTTATTGACGGGTTGCCAAGGTCTAGAAGAGAAAATGAAAGCATATGGGTCATCGTAGGTAGATTGACTAAGAGTGCCCATTTCATTCCGGTGAAGTCAACTAGGACGACACCTATTTTGGCGAGGATATTTATGAAGAATGTAGTTAGACTGCACGGGGTTCCTAGTATTGTCAGTGATAGAGATTCTTTGTTTACTAGTGAGTTCTGGGAAAGCCTACAGGAAGCATTAGGAACCAAGCTCAACATGAGTACCGCTTACCATCCACAGACTGATGGGCAAACCGAAAGAGTTAACAAAATCTTGGAGGATTTGTTAAGAGCTTGTGTATTGGATTTTGGGGGATCATGGGAGGACCATCTTCATCTAGTCGAGTTCTCGTATAACAATAGTTATCAGACTAGTATTGGGATGGCAACGTTTGAAGCTTTGTATGGAAGAACATGAAAATCTCTTGTATGTTGGTTGGAGACCGGGAATAGATTGGTTCTTGGTTCGGATTTGGTGAAGGAAGCTGCGAAGAAGATTGAGTTGGTCCGAGTTAGGATGAAGGAAGCTCTATCTAGGCAGAAAAGTTATGATGATAGAAGAAGGAAAGATTTAGAATTTTCTGTCGGAGGCTATGTGTTCGTTAAGGTTTCACTAATGAAGGGTGTGATGAGATTCGGGAAGTCAGGGAAGTTAGCACGTAGATTCGTTGGATCTTTTTGTATTGTTGAGAGGATCGGGAAACTCACTTATAGAGTAGAGTTACCGAGTAGTTTGGCTGGAGTCCATGATGTTTTCCATGTTTCTCATCTTAGTAAATGTGTTAGAGACCCGAAGGCTACCATAGCACCTACAGTGTTAGAAGATTTAGTAGTATAACCGGATTTGACCATAGTTAGAAAGCTGATTCAGATGTGGCTAGAGATGAGAAGAAGTTGAGGAAAAAGATAGTCAAGTTAGTAAACGTTCAGTGGAGTGACGATGCAAGAGATTGCACTTGGGAGACGGAGAGAAGGATTAGAGACTCTTACCCTGATTTGTTTGATAGTATGTTCTACCTTTGATTGTTTTGTTGTGCACCTTATCGTAATTTCGAGGACAAAATTCTTTAAGGTGGGGAGTCTGTAACACCCCATATTTTTATAACATTATTTAGAATAATTAATTGGGTAAATGAAATAAATAATGTGGAGATTAATAAGTTGATAATTAATTAGCTAAGGGTTGTCGTGCCATGTTAATGTGCAAACTAAAATGAAATAACCTAAGCTAATGTGTTAGGATATGAGAAGGGAAATATGGGAAATAAGGTGGAGCTTATACCCTAAAACCTTAGGAGATAGAATGCTCACGTTCATTTCATTTTACTCACACTAAAAATACTAAGGCCGATCACCATTATCATTCTCAAGAAGAATATTAAAGCTAGGATTCAAGGGAATGGAAACAATCAACTAAATCAACATCAAATCTCACATCTATAATCTCAGAGCTAAGGTGAATAATTATTACATCCCAATTTCTTTTAGTTTTCAGTTTTAAGATTAGACCCGAAATGATTTTGCAAGTATATGTCATGTTTTGACGATTAAAATTATATATATGTATATATATATATATATATGCTGTTGATGGATTATATATGTTCAAGTTAGTTTTATGATATATTTGACATGAAAACCCTATTTAGTGACATCCAAATGCCTTGAAAATTTTAATATAGGTCAGAAATGATATTTTAGAGATGAGTTTCGATTTTCATAATTTTCTGAATTAATATGTATTTTATATTAATTTTCTAGTGAAGGAAATTGTTTATTGGGTTATAAATGATTTTCGACTAAAATAATTATTATTTGGGGTGGAAATTTTTATACATTAGGAAACATATCAAAATAGATTTTTTGGGATTTTTCCAGAATTTTTCTAAGTGTTTTGATGGATATATAAAATTATTTAAGGTATGGGACTAAAATGTTTTATATATTTAATTAAGGAGAAGGGGCATTTTGTAAAATAAAATTATTATTTAATTTTAAAAGTAGTGGGAGCAATTTTCTGAAAAGTAATTGTTAACCAATGAGAATTTGACAACCAAAGGTAGGTTAGTAGAAAAGATTTCCTTTTTAAGTTAAAAACAAAGAAATCACATTTTTTACATGTTTCAGCCTTTACGGCAATAAACCTTCCGACCCAAACCTTCCGACAAGGTCGAGAGGTTCAAAGCTTTCAACAAGGTCAAACCAATGCATATGGTATCAAGGTACTTGGTACGTAATGAATTGGACAGAGTCGAAGGGTTCTAAGTCGAAGGGTTGATGGCCAAAGAGGTTGGGGTATGTTTGTTTTATAAACCAAAAGCTTTCACCTGCTTTGCTTTCGAATAAGAGCTTTCGACTTGGTTGCTTTCGACCAGGTCGAATGTTTAAAGTAAGGGTTTTAAACCTTTTGACACAGTCGAAAAGTTACTGCTGTTTTAACACTATTCTGTATTGAAACCTTTCGACACAGTCAAAGGGTTACTGCCGCTTTATAAATGTTTTGTTTTGAACCTTTCGACAAAGACGAAAGATTTACTTATTTTAAAAAATAGTCGCTTCTCCATGCTTTCGAAAGGAAGCTTTCGACTTAGGTGTTTCACCCTTGTTTTATAAATTGAAATAAAACCTAAAGCTTTCAAAAGGGTTGTTTTAAAGGATATGTTTAAAACTTTCGAAGCAGAGCTTTCGACTTAGTCGAAAGGTTGCTTCCAACGATTTTGAAAGGCTTGCTTTTCAATGGTTTCGAAAGGTTTAATGTTTGATTTGAAAGAGAGGATTTCAAAAGTTTAGAAAAAGGTTCTTTCAAATGGTAAAATGTTTCCATCAACTAAATTTTGAGTAAAGAATATATATATGACATGGTGATATGATTTTGAGTAAAGTATAAAGATTATATACTTTTCCTTATTTAAGTTTGATTTAAAGGTTTTAAATTATTTTGAAAATATTTTCAAGGAATATTATGGGAGGGGATCCTTAAGTGAAAATGACTCAGATATTAGAAAACAAGATGGGACTAGTATGGGGTCGCACCTTATACATTAGCTATTAGCCCCAGCTAATTGTTATCCAAAATTCCAATGTGTAGGGCTTTGTCACAGGTAGAATAAAATATGTTTGCACACCAAAAGAAATATATGTTTGTATACAGATAGGTTATTGGTGAGCCCAAAAAACCAATAGGATCAAGAAGACCTGGGAGATAATTAAGTTAGGGACAGACCGTCCAGAAGTGAAGTATTTAACAGATAGTTAAGGACAGACTGTCCAGACGGGAAATGTTTAACAGATAGTTAAGAATAGATAATCCAGAAGAAGAATATCTAACAGGTGTTAGGTTAATTTTGATTATATTGTCTGGTAGGCTCGAGTCAGCCAAAGGTAAAAAGTTATCCAAACAAAACTTATGTGTTTGAACAGATAGTTCATTATTACCTGATATTTATGTATGTTTACATAATGATTGCTTTACAGTATTTAACCATTGTGGATGTAGGAGCACAGTATATGGTTTTATGAAAGGTTTTGCAAAGATATGTTTTAAAAGGAAGTTAGTGAGGGGAAACCCATTCCGCTAAGCGGCATGGTCTCACTTAACATAATTATTCCGAGATGTATAATATTGTTTACACCAGGCTTTATGTCTGACTCGAAATATATGTTTTCCCCTTAAACTCTTGGGTGCTCAAAATTGATTTGAGTAGGCTGAGGGGTTAAGGTTCTTTTTCAGGTTTTAGAATGTTGACGAATAAGCTACCGGAGGCATGCGAGAGGCAACGGTTAGCTACTTAGGATTTGCGGTTCTTGTTTTGATGATTTTCCACTGTATTGTTTGTATTAGGTCTATTATGACCATATGACTCTGATCAACCAAGGGGGTATCTTTATATACCGCTCTTGGCATAATTTGTAATAATTATATTTGATCTGTGCTTGAGAACGATTTGGGGATTATGTGTTGTGAATGTGAAACATTTGATTTTGAAATGTAATGAAGTAAATGTGGTTTTTTTGAAATCTATGTTTTGTTTGATATTCAAGTGCTTCTAGTATTAGTGATACCATTAACATAGCCGTATTTAGTCGCCGGAAGCTAATACTATAGATGACTGCAGCATCTGTAGCACTTAGTTTTGGGCCTCTAGATAGGGGATTTTACACATTACAAGTAGCCTTGGAAACAAAGCTAAGTCCGAGCACAACATACCACCCTTAATACGATGGTCAAACTGAGAGGGTTAACCGAATCTTAGATGATCTATTGAGAGCATGCATCTTGGACTTTTGGAGGATCGTGGGAAGATATCTGCACTTGGTGGAATTCTTCTCATTGGCACGACACCCTATGAGACTCTGTACGGACAGTTACGTAAGTCACCAGCGTGTTAGGTGAAGACCTAGGATCGACTAGTGGTTGGACCAGATATGATTCGAGAGGCTACAGAGAAGGTTGCAGTAATCAAGAGGAGGATGAAGGAAGCCAAAGACCGACAGAAGAGTTATGCGGATTGGAGGCGGAGAGATTTGGAATTTGCATTGGAGACTTTGTGCTATAAAGGTTTCACCAATAAGGGGAGTTTTTCAATTTGGGAGAGCTCGGAAGTTGGTGCCAAGGTAATTCTCGAAAGGATTGAGCCACTTTCCTTGTAACAACCCATACCTTAATGGGTCAAAATTTCGACAAAAAAATCGAAACTCAAGTTCATCAAAGTACAAATCGTTGGATTTGGTACCTGCAAATAAGCATGAGCATTATTAAAGATCGATAAAAATCTAAACTCACAACGGAAATAATAACAGGATAAAAATACTGATTATGACTACTATCTTGGAATTAATGGTATTCCTTGGATAGTAGATAGTTACATCACCATCGAGCATGAGAGAAAAGAAGATTTCTCCAATAACTAAACACATCCAGCTCCAGTGATCTGTTCCTCTAAATCTATCTTATGGGTTGTAATGAGGAGGGTGTCAGAACAACGTTCTAGTGACTGGAAAATCTATAAACTGCCCATAACATAAATTTATACTGATTGATTTCGATTTAATTATTATGTCTATTAAGTTTAGTAATTCTAGTCTAATCTTGCATTGCACACACGATTACTTACCTACCCATTCCCAAGGTACGAAATACTGACAAGCCTTATCAGCCACCCAATACTTCTAAGTCCATTAGCCACTTAATACTTCTAAATATGAAGCGGGCTTCTACTATCACCACATAATATTTTTAAAATAGAAATAGGCAGACATGCCATTTAAGGCCTCAATCGAGGTCGACTTCGTCATTTAAGACCTATTCCCAAGGTGGACTTCGAGCGTCATCATTACTGGTCTATTGGTCCTAGCTACAGAGACCTTTGACCACTATCTATGGCCTTATAATTTATAATAGCCATACCACTAGCGCATCTATCGTTACTAAAGTCTTAGCAATGTGAGAGGCTATACCCAAGCCACTTAATACCTTATCAATAAGGACTAGGCAGGCCTCTGGCTTTTGCTATTTAATACCTAACCCCAAGGCAGACTCCACACTGGTATTATCTAGCTGATACTGTCTAGAAATCTGATTAGGCTACTTAATACTTCTTTTATAGGAGAGAAGCGAACCCTAGATCAGTCACTTATCACCTAAAACCCTAAGCGAACCCTTCCTAAGATATTCATCATCACTTTTAATTATAAATATAGAATCTCATTAGGTTACTTCTTTTGGTAGGGAGGCGGGCCCTAAGATAGCCACTTAATACCTCAACACTGAAGTACACATTTTTAGAGATATCCCTCACTGATTCCTAATTCCAGATTTAGACCATTTAATACTTTTCAATTAAGATAGAAAGTCCAATCTCTCACATCGTCATGGGTCATAGAATTAGTGATATCTCACATCAGTAGTAAGTGCACCCAACTGCTGGTAGCCTCAAAATGAAGGGCAGTCTTCCGTCGAGTGACTCTACCGACCTCACATCACTAACCTACTAAGTCCAATTAACCATCCTAAGTCTTTACTTATACTACCTTAGATTGACATTGGACTTAGCTTACTAATTCCATTTTTATTTAAGACAATAAGATTTACCTTAAATACTTATCTACCCATAAATCCCCTTTTAATGCTCATAAATGTCAATTTGTCCATAAAATCCTAACGGGATATTTCCTAAGACATTTATGTATGATTACTAATTTCAAATTAGTAACCTTTTTATATCTATTCCATTTTTGTCAGTCATATTAATCCATTTGTCTCTATTAATTGTAACCCTTAATTTATTACTCTCTATTATTCCTCATTAATTACTCATTAATTTAGCTTACAATCTTTCATTTCCCATTAATTAATTAACAGGAATTTTTAATTTATTTTCCATTAATACGAATTACTACCTATTCTAATTCTAACTATTCACTTTCCTAAATATAATAATAACTAATGAACCTTACGCATAAATAATGCAAGAATAAATAATGTTCTTCTTTGTTAAAAATAATAAATACCTATAAACTGCCTAATAAAACTACCTATTCGTAACCAAATATATTCTAGTCAAAAATATGTAATTAGAATATGCTTTCCATATTTAATTTGTTGGAATTAAATTCTTTAGGAAGATTTTTAGTTATGATTTCCATAAATTGGTTTTAACACAAGAAGGAAAGATTGACTCCGTTTGAAATCACAAGGGATGTATAATTTCTTTTTAATTGGAATAGACAGTGTAAACCATGGAGAATAAATTTGTACTTTTTACACATCTCTTCCCTTTTTGTTTATAGGCATTCCTTATTAAATCAACATCGTCCTTTTGAATGAAAAGTGGAAAGGTAAACAATTTATAAAAATCAAATGGATGTTCTTCCCACAAATTATACTATGGAAAATCTACAACATAGTACAAATTGGGCAACAATCGAAAAATCCTATTTTACACCTAAGTACAGATCTAGAATAAACATATACAACATTCAAAATCTAAAATCTTTGGGACTGATTTCCAAATCTAGATGTAAACATATTTCAAATTAGATCTAAAAAAAGAATATGTAGGCAATAGTTTTCTACACTAATTTAAGCCTACAATTCACAAATAAAATTGATTTAGGCATAAAAATTAAACGTATGCCAACATATTAGATTTAAAATCATAAACAATATATAAAATTTGTCACTCACCTTTTAAAAGCGATCCAAATCTCCAGATCTGAAGTAGAAACTTAAATTCATCTACAAATCCTTTTTAATCTTAGAAATATGTATAAAAAAGGTATATACATACAATAGAATTATAGATCTGAGAAGATATTTGAGATCGGGAGAGAAAATAGATATAAATACATGAATAGATACATAAATTAACTCGAATATGCATATTGTTGATTCTCTTCTCCTCCTTTTTTTATTTGGTTTCTATTCTTCTCCGATTTGTATGAATATGGATACAAATATCTAAATTTTTATAATTTAGAAATAAAGTGGAGAAGACGAAATGGAAGAGCTTCGCTACTGCCTTAAGAAAAATATGAGAAGAGAAGGGAGGGTTAGGCCTGAATTTATAGGCGCAACAATCAACCTCAACCGTCATGTTTGAAATATATTAAATCCGGACCATTGGACCTAGGCTAACCCCAGCCACCACACAGGGAGCGTCGACCGTCCTCTACCTAAGGGTCGACCGCCCCTGGTCGATTGCTCATAGTGGTGGGTTGACCTGCGGGTCTGGGCTAATTAATATAAAATTTAATTAATTCTAATGGAATTATTTCCATTCTGAATTCGTTTTTCATCCGCTTCGTTTTGATTCCGATTGCAAAACTCCAAACATGAAACTAGCTCAGAATTTCACCATGAATGCAATGGGAAATTTTCATGGTCAAATTCCATCGTTTGCACAAATTCCATTTTCGGAGCCTAATTAATTAACTATCCAACTAATTAAATAACTAACGCGAACTTACAGGGTGTTACATGCCTATAAAGTTGAGTTGCCAGAGAGCTTGTCGGGGATCCATAATGTTTTCCATTTATCCCATTTAAGTAAGTATATGCATGACTCATCGCTGGTTGTGGGCCGTCGGTTCAAGCGGATTTGGAGATAGAACCGAACTTGACCGTGATCAGACATCCAGCTCGCATTGTGAATGGAGATGAGAAGAGACTGCATAATAAGGTAGTGAGATTGGTTAAGGTTCACGGGAGTGAAGATCCCAGAGTTTGTACTTGGGAGATAGAGAATAATATGAGGGAAGATTATCCTGCATTGGTGCTAGGATACTTACTTATTGTATGGACTGTGTATGCACTATTTGTAATATAGTTGCTTAGTGTGTATCTTTTGTATGGATTTCATGATATATGTGCCCTTTTGTTTATTTTGAGTTATCTGTTTGTGTGCTAATTTCGGAACGAAATTCTTTAAGGGGGAGAATGTAACGATCTAGAATTTAAATCACATTAAATATGAATATTTTTTATAATTTTAAATAATTAATTAATGGATTTTATAACTCAAATAAAACTCTTTTAAATAATAACTAGTGATGGTGAAATTGTTTTCAAAAGTTGTTTACAAAAATAATTAAATCGAAAATGTGATCAGAAAATGTGATCAGAAAATGTTTTTCAAATTTTCCATCTTTCATCATCTAAAAGTTGTCGAAAATGTTATGTACATTAGAGTAGACATATACACACTTGTGTATATAACATATGAAATGGTAAAAGTTAATAAGTCAATAATTTACTTAAGTAAAAGGGTTGTTTGACTTTTCATTTTAAATTTGAATTTTGAAAAAAAGGAAAGGTCACATTATATAACACTTCATAGTACTAACGTGTGATGAAATGATGGACAAAGTGGGGTTTGATGTGTTGCGTGAGCAACAAGGCAAGGAGAAGGTGGTGATAAGGTGGCAAAAGGAGAGTGGAGGGCATGGACCAAAGGGTATTTTGGTAATTCACTTAATTCATTTTGTATAAAAACAATTTCTCTTTTTTTCATTCTCATTTTTCATTCTCATTTTTCATTTCATTTCCCATTTCAAAAACTTTTGTTTTCTCTTTACAAAGCTCCATTTCACTTTATTGGCTTCCTTATAAAATTTCAAAATAGAAATGCCTCCTTTTCTATTTTAAAAACTTTAAAACCTATTCAAAAACACTATTTTCTACACTACCCCTCCTTCTCTTTCAAAAGCAAGCCCAAACCCCTCTCTACAACCCAAGACCGAGCCATCAAGGCCGAACCCATTTGTTCCCTTTAAGCATCCAAAAATCCATCCTTTTCAAAGAAAATCCAAAATCTAGGGTCGATACAAGTTGTAGTGGTTGTTTGACTTGTTCCGTGTGATTTTTGATGAGTAAAGCTCACCCTTTTGACTAAAGTTTTAAACTTTATACGTTAATAATAACAATTGTTGTTGAATGTTTGGTTGAAAAGTGGTGGTGTTGTGTTTACATATGTTTGCTTGTATGTAATGTGTTATTGACTTGGAAATAAGGTCAAAAAGTTGAGTAGTGGTGTGAAAGTAATGAACTTTACTTGTTATATGTTTGGTATGACATTTTCTTGAGTGTATGCATGTTATAAGTTGTTTGGAAAGTAGCACTTGAATTTGTTGTGTTTTGACGACGAGATCCCTTGGTTTAAACTTCTTTACTTATTTTATTTCCTAGAAAAGTTTATAAAGTTTCAAACTTCACTTTTAGCTTCCAAAATATTATACAAAGTTCATAAAGGAATTTAAATTATAAAGGTAAGGGTTCAAAGGGGAATTTGATATGTAAAACTAGTTTTGAAGTTATGGTATCCATAGTCGCTATGGATGCAGTTCGTAGAATCGAACCCTTTTTGTAAACGAAAAGTGTTTTCATCTTAAAATATTTTTGAAAAAGTATTTTTGAAACATACTATAAGTACAAAAAGGTAATTATTACTTATCAATTAAATGTTTAATGATTATTTAATTAATTTATTAAGTAATGATAATTAGCACGTAATTACTAGTTAAGTAAGGGCAATCATCACTTAAGTATTAATTAAGTAAGATAATTATAATTAGTTAATTAAGTAAAGGTTAATTAGTTATTAATTAAGTAAAGATAAATTATTTAATTAATTATAATTTAAGTAAGGTTTAATTTTTAATTAATTATTAATTAAGTGAGGTGTAATTAATTAATTAATTAATAATCATGGGGGTTAATTATTAATTAAGTTAAGGTTTAATTTTTATTAAATAAAAGTTTAAACTTATTCTTAATTAATTAAATAAAGGTTTTTAATTTCTAGTTTATTTATTTTCAAGGATCCGTTTATTTAAAAGCAGCTTTCTTTTATAAAAAAATGGTTTAAATACAAGCGATTCTCTTTGTCAGTGTCATTAAGTAGCCAAACAAATATGAATAAGTTATTCTAAAACGTTGACACTTTTTGTTAGAAGTAAGTCGTCTTGTATTTAGCACTAAAAGCCGATAAGTAGGCTTTCATCTATTTATAAGATCTAGAACTTGATTTTCTAGGCGAGGCATAGCAATGTCGAAATATTGGAAACATGATAAATATAAGGGGGTTAATTTCGATAAATGGGTCATGATAAATTAAGTACATGAAAGATATTTCATCGCATACTTTGAAAGTGACTAAGGATCGTGTAATATGAAATGTTAACTAAACTATTTACTTGTGCGGAATATAAATATAAAAGTAAATGACACTAGAGATTTTTATACAAGTTCAAACTTCCTGTTCTACGTCAAGTCCCAGACTCCTTCTGGATTTTATCGATACCCTCACTTAACCCGAAGGAACATGTATTACACCGCCTAGGCAACTGAACAGGGCTTCAACGGCATAGATAACCGAATAAGACTTCAACCGCTTGAGGATACTACCACATGACTTCAACTATAAATACCAAAAATAAATTTAGCTGAGTATGCTCTTGAATAGCACTGATAAGTCAATAACGTACACCCTTCCTATAATCTTCTCCTTTGTGGTATATCGTGTAGTTTGTGAAGAAAGGAAGTAATTTTGATTACAAGAAAATATTCTTGAATGATCGTTGATAAAAATATAAAGCATCTTGGAATTGAATGCTTGAGAGTTCAATAGTAAAGATAGAGAGAATTGCAAAATTAAAATTTATTATGAAAACAATCAAATAATTTTCTTTATATAAAGTTTAATAGTTGCAATCATTCATGAAAAAAAGGTGAAAGTTAGGACTGCAGCTCTTGATTTAAGAGATGTAACCCTTTATGAAGAAGAGGTACCCTTTAAGAAAACTAGCCGTTATACAAATTCAACCAGCTGAATAGAGTACAGCAGCCAGCTGAATCGACGATTTTGAAATCAGCAAGGAAATAGTTCGTTTTAGGCAGTTTACAGCCGGCTGAATATACTCATTCAATCGGCTAAATATTTAAAGATATTAATATGTACATGCACAGATTCAGTCGGCTAACCTGGGTGGTTCAGCCAGTTGAATTTCAAGTTTCTTCTGATGTTTTTGAAAATTCAATTTCTAAAAAATCATATGTGTATATATACCACATAGAAGAGATTTTAACAACTTTATACCTCTAGACATAGTCACTATGACTGATAGTACTTTGTAGCGTCAATTTGGTCTTCATTTTGATATAATTGTCTCTTTGTAAAGTTGATACCATTTCCTGCAAAAGTGGTTAGTATATACAATATATACTTGTATAGTGGTCACTATCAAAACATCAAAACATAAGGTTCTAACATTCTCGTCCTTTTTGATGATGACAACTATATAAGTTCAATTTTAAATTTAGTTATTCTCCCTCAAACTTGATTCTCCCTTTACCGATATGTCCTTACTTTATTCTCCCCCTTTGTCATCGATAAAAAAGAAATAGATATCAATAGGGCAAAGAAAAAGTTTGTAAAAATAAACAATTTACGAGAAGAAGTATTAGACTCTAAACATCATAGAACATACAATTATCACATCACGTAAAACATCACAGATCAAATGCCACAAAACATCACAGACATGTCATGGAAATACCATGCATAATAACATGATGGATAAATATTCAACATAACATTACATAAACATAACGATCAAGTCATAATAAACATTACAACATAAATTGTTTTTAAAGAGTTAAACACAGAACATAAATAAGAGCCATAATAAGCTAATAGTAGAAACATACCATGATATAGAGAACAATCAAAACTCTTGGCTTTCAGAGTTACCTCCTTCGTCTTCGTCTTCCTCTACAGAAGTTGTCCAAGTGAAAGGAGCCGGATTTTCAGTAACTCCTGTTGATGAAGTAGGAGGAATAGCAGATGTGGACGAAAAGCAAGAAGCTTATCCCAAATCTTGTTCAAGAAGCCTTTGATGGAATTGAGCTTTTTGTTGGTTTTTGGCACGTTGTGCTCAATTTTGGTTAAATGATGATCAAGCCTACTTTGGTTTCGGGATAAGGTAACAAAAGCTTGTTTGGAAGGGGCATCCACGTAGATTTCTTCAATTTCATTATCATCTCCTTGAGCTTGCGGTCCTTGGGAGGAGGAAGCAACATGAGTGTCATGAGGTTGTGCAATACCTTGGTCATGGTTTTCAACCCATTGTTGAAAGGTAATTATGTCATCACTTATAGGACATTCTAGAAGACCCATTAGACTCAATGTTTTGGAGTTGAGTTCACTTATTGTTGTGGACTCGGAATTTGGTATAACTATTCCAAAATTTTGCAAGATACGCATAATATATGCTCCATAATGAATTGTTTTGTTATTTCTTTTATGGTTAATGGTTTCAAATTCTTCTAAAATTATCTTACCCTAATTTATAGATTGAGATTAGTAAATCGCATACAGAGCTTGCAAATCCCTTTTATAAATATTTTCGTAGCTACTGATTCGAGGTTGAAGTGATCGGATAAGAGCATGATGAATTAACCTAGCTTTTGGACGTAGTGCACTAGGATTTTGTAAAGATCTCGGACTCGGCCTTCGAAAATCGGCACCCGTACTTCACTTGTACTCAAATGCCGTAGATCCAAACGCCGAATCTGGCTCCCCGGAGCTTATAACACAGTAAGTATAAGAACACAGTGGAAGAAAGAAATGAATAATATCATATACAATTCCAATGAATACAATATCTAGGATGATATACAACAATGATATCAATATGATACAAGAATATTAGAGACAAATAATAAGGTTACAGCGGAAACAACAGAAGTGATAACTCCAAATGATCCTCAAAAGAGAATGAGTCCAACAACTCCAACATCAGCTCGAACCACCATCACGTTGCACCAAGATAAGCAAGGTCAGTCGTGAACTCCAAAAATGAACTAGCTCTAGATAATCTACTAAACCTGACTATCTGAAAAACCCAACTCTAGACTGCCCGTGTGGAAAATTGTGGGCACCCAGAGTTTAGGAAGGGAACAATAAACTCCGAGTCAGTCATGGGGCTGGTGTGAGCAACAAAAACAGTTTATCTTTAAAACAAACAACAAAATAATTTTAAACATTGAAATCCGCAATGCTTTTGGAAAATGAAACTACCATAAGACCTCCCACCACACACACACAATGCAATCGCAGACTTGGAGGAGATTTCTTCTTATGATAGTCAAATATGCTTACTACGCAAAAACAAACTCTTTTGATATTATTACTAGTGCATAGTGTGAAAATCCTTTCGAAAATATAATATTAATCTTAGCCAGCATAGGTACCATTATATTATGCCCGCTATAGCTGCCATTTTAAATGGCAGGTTCTACAACTAAAACCGTACAAGGTTCGTATTGTTTCTTTGGATTTTCCAACAAATGGTCAGGCTAAGGAACTTCCTATGCCACATGGGAACACCTCTAGACGGACGCCCCGAGAACCACCTGGCTCTCTGCCAACACAAGGCCGGTTACCCCCTTCCCGGGTAGTAAACCTGAGATATGCCACCCCCGGTCCTTTGGGACCTTTATCCGAGAGCTCTCGATCACAAAGCAACAACCACACAGAAATGAGATTGGAGCAACCACACAGGTAAATATCTGGGCTCCATACCATGATACAACCTTTTTCCAGAAGGAATGGTCATACCCTAGGGGAGCTACCCCTGAAACCTTGCCGCATCTTTCCTGTTTCAACCATTACCGGTTTGTGAGCCTCGATGAGGTCTCGTCCACAAAGCTACGCTTTTTCACAAAGCCATGCTTTGATCAACAAATGATCAACAAATAATCATCAACACACAGCAACACTTAGCATGCCACACTACCAAATTGGGAGTATATCACTGATAACCTTCAACTACATAACCTCTGAGCTCGTACGTCTCAGAGAAGGGTGTTAAGCTAAGAGAATAAATCTCCGGCACCAAACAGAAATGTATTTGAAAGAAATCAGCTTTATATCTCAAAGTGTAGTGTCAGACATACAACCATACAAGTCTGTTCCGGGTTCGAACAGAACCAAAGGCACTTCCGAAGAAGCCCTTGCAATCCGGGTATTCACAATCCCGATCGGATTTCCCATCACTTAGGAAATCTCTATACCGGCGCGACTCAGTGCAGAGACAATCGACGGGTTATCCTTTCGTTTTCACAAATACCCGGTCTTCACCACCGATCTTCAAATGCTATCCATATACGATGTATCACTATTCGGAATGGGTTATATGACACAAAGTCCTCTCCTGGCTAAACCGAATAATGAGCGTAATATTTAAAACAAATGGATATTGGGATTTCAGTTAAGTCACAACTTATTACCCAAATTTCCTCTTTAAATGGTTTAAACACATTACCATTTTAATCTTTTACAAAAAGATTTATATTACAAAGTTCACCCAGTTTCACAAAGATCTATTCATAGATTTTCCAAATCAATTTCCATTTCAATTGGATTAACTCATTAAATCTTTAAATCAAAGATTTAACTTATAGTTTTCAAAACAATTCCATTTCGAAAGATTTATTCGTAACTTGAAAAACCATTTTCAATTCAAACTTGAAATTCCTTTAATTTAAATTGGAATTTCATTTCTAATATGAAATCTTTTATCCTTTGAAACAAATAGTTTTTATTTCGGAAAATCTGATCTCATTTATACAAGTTAAACCCCTAGGGTTAAATTCAAATTCTCAAAACAATACTTTTAAAATGGTTTAAATTCATATAAACACATTTATAACTTGTATCACATTTTTAAACCATAGTTTTCAACATAGAATTCAATTCCTTATTTTGAATTCAATTTCAAATTTAATTATTTAAATTCAAGATATTCAAAATATCTTTAAAACTCCTTTCAAAAGCTTTTCATATTAAACACCAATTTCCAATTTCAAAATCAATTGAAATTAAAATTTCAATCTTAAAAACATTAAATTTAAATCATCTGTGACTTAACCGACTTCCTCGTGAAATCCATATTTGTGTGTGTAAAAGTGTAGTCCAGAGGTTTTACACAATAGTGCAACATCATTCAATCATCACAGATTAAATACAACAATATAGTTGATAAGCGGTATAACTATAACACTTATCTTTTATTCACAGATCACAGATATATAAATTACAGATAATATATTACATTCATCCCAAATAAATAAACTATAGTACAGATCACACACAAATCAGAATATATCACAAAGCATCACAAATCAGGGATATCAAACAATTCACCCATTCAATAAAATCCAAACATTCACAAGTAAAATTTGTTAATCAACTGATTAATTTAAATCAGATGTACCAATTATTAATCCGGGTTAATTATCATAAGTTAATTACAAATTATTTGAAATAAATCCTCCTTTCATCATTTATTAGTTAACCTTTAATTATTAACTAATCATTCTCAATCAATGAACCAATTAACCTTTAATTAATCATTAATTAACTCTTAATTAATAATTAATCTTTAATTAATTATTCTTAATTAATTACAATGACTAATTAATTACTTCTTTAATTAGTAATTATTTCTTAATCACTTTCATTAATTACAAATTAATTACCTTAATTAATTTATTACTTTATCCTTAAATTAATTGCTGTTTAATTACTTGATTAATCAACTTTGATCATTAATTAATATCTAATTAATAATTCTTAATTTACAAATTAATTAACTTAATTAATCTTTAAACCTTAATTAAGTAATTAAACCTTTAATTATTTATTTAATTAACTCAAATCATTAATTAATTAAATAAATAAATTATCCATGTTGAATAGCTTAATACTTAACGAATTATAAATCATTAATTCTTCATTAACATAAGGTGAAACTCAGTCCTATTACGATTTATTTACCACTTACAAAAATGTTGAAACATTGATTTTAAATTTGCCTTTTGAATTCCATTTAAATTCCAAAATTTAAAATGAACTACAATTTTTTTTAACAAAGTTTAAAACTAATTCTTAAAACCTTTAAGTTAACATGTTAAGATAATACTTTTATTACAAGAGCAATTTAAAGAGTTAAAATCAATTTCCTTTAAGATTCACATAATTAAAAGAATGTCTTTAACATTTAAATTTATAAACTTTATTCTATTACCAAAATCTGGAATTCAAGGCTGGATTCGGATCCAGGTTTTCAAATTTTTGATTTATCTTTGTTTGCATTCTTCCTTTACAACTTCAAACTCAAATTCTTTTAAAATCCCTTAATTACTTAACCTTTTTTTTAAGTTATTGAACAATTTGAATTTCAAAACTTTATTTATCCACAAACCAAGTTTCAAACTAAAACTGAATTTATTTTTTCCCACTTTGATTTTTAAAACTCAATTTAAACTTTGTTTTATAATTCAAGATTTAATTTTAAACAAAATTTCAAAACAAAAACAGGTTTTAAAACCTGTACAAAACCTTCGTCACAATCTCGAGTCCTAACCCACGAGAATCCTTCACATGCTCGAGTACTCCTCCGAGTTACTCAGGAACTCAACCATCACCTGACACAACCAAGACTGTGCATGTGCACAGCCACTCCGGTGACCCTCTGACCATCTACAACGCTTCCCACTATCGACGAACTCTCCGACATTGATTCACGATCAACCCAAAAACCTCACCAGTTCACAACCAAAATCGAGCTTAGCTCGAGAAGTTTGAACCAGACTTCCGACGAAAGAAATGACTCACCTGAACGATTCCGACCACCAGGCGCTCAGCTCCTCCGGCCACGAACACATCACCCTCCGAGCCACCATCTCTCTAAAGCCCGCGCGACTCGATCGGTCAGTGGTGATGAAATCACCTTGTTTCCAGACCTCGTCAAAACCATGTGCTAAACCCTAAATCAACCTATCCCCATCGCCACGTCGAACTAAAACGCGGCCAACCATTTTTCCCCGACTCGCTGATCACTCATCTAGCCTCAGTCCCAACCCCGACCATCATAGGGCTTCCGGCCGCCTGAAATTGGTCAAAACCCAATTTCCGTTCAAGAGCAAACTGCTCTTGAAATACAAAATGAAAAATCATCATTTTAGTTTTAAAAATCCTATCTTTAAGTAAGGATTCACATTATATAATTGGATTCGAAAATCGTTGTACTCGAATTTGTTCAAAATTTGGATTTTCTCTGTAAAAACAAGTTTTTACGAATTATATATTTTTATTTCTCTTGAATTTATTTTTAAATAATAACTGTCACTTAACCAAGCACTTTTGCTTTTGAATCCAAGGCCTAACAAAGATCAAGTAAGTAGATATTGATTTTTTGATCAAACTAGATGCTCTGAAACTAAAGAACAGGGAAGTTTTTCACATAAACAGGTCTGCACACTTCCAATATTTATACACAGAGAAGATATATACTTGTATATGTATAAATAAGAAATTCCAAATCTCAGACTGAACAAGCAACAATTAAATATTCTTAAATTTCTTTAAGTTGTTTACTCACCGTGATTTCCAGAAGAAAGAACAGAGCCTGCTTTCAAGTTGACACAGGCTTTAAATTGTTAACTGGAATCTGCTATGATCTTTAATCCTCTCAAATCTCTGGTTTTCATGACTTTGTATTGTTGTTTAAATTGAACTAATGTTTTTGTTTGAAATGATATTATTTCTTTATATGCAAAGTTGCTGAACGAAAATGAAGTAAAAGAATGTGCATATATAGGAAGAAAATGTGTTACAAGGTAAGATATTTTGTACAAAGTGATATTATTTGTTTAGTACAATACAAGATAGGGATTTTTTTTCCTTTTTTTTTTAAATCTGGCCAGGGATTTTCGTATGGAGGCTGATAATGTTGTATGTACTTAGAGATGCAAACCTTTAATGCATATGTACCTTGTGTTTCACCCTATCTTCTTTTGTAATCTTCACTTATACTTGAATATACTTTATTTTGTTTTATTTCTTGTTCAAGTGTACATTCTTGAATATATTTTGTACCTTGTTTGTTTCTTTTGCAAGCACTTTCATATACATGCTCTTGTTTATAAGCTTACATACTTTTATTAATTTTTTTTCTTTAGCCTTATACTTTGAAATATGAAATGACATCCTATAGTTAATATGTTGTTTGAATTTTGACTAATTTTTTTAATGTGTTTATTTTATATTTTATAGTTTACATAACCAAAATTTTAAGATACTTTTTCTTGTTCTTGTATTTCTCTCTCTCTCTCTCTCTCTATATATATATATATATATATATTTTTCATAAATTTACTTTGTTTATATATTAAATTCATAATTTAACTAAAATTTTACATTAATTATCAATAAATTCACGATTTTTATTCAAAAATTAGTTTAATTATCAATTTAAATTTATATAAAATCCGGGGTCGTTACAGTTTTAGTTCGATCATATTGTCGGATAGAAATCTATGTGACACTTCATCTCGATGAAACATGTCAACTTCAATTTCATCGATATCTAAGCCTTGAGATGGACATCTTAAAATATGTCCTAAACGTTGTAGGAGAAGATTAATCTTAACATCATAAACCATAGTCCAAATACAATCAGTTTTATTTTGTCAATTTTGATGATCTAAGTTCATGTTTGCAAAGAAAAATTTAATTAAAAGAGGGTAAATCTTGATATTGTTAGCATCATACCCTATAAGAGAATCAAAATTATTTGCCTCCACGACCTCCCAAATTCCATATCCATTGAAATAGGCAAATTTCATAAAAGCACCTTTAAATATTTTCGATTCTTCATGCTATTGAATCTTGTAACGGCGGTATCATCATGAAGCCATGCCCTGATTTGTTCTTGAGATGGACTAGCAGAAGTTGAGGCTTGTCTTGCTCTTTTGGGTTTTTGAGCCATTTTTGATTTGAAAAGAGATTTGATGGTAAAAATGTGATTTTTAGATTTAAGGAGAATGGTTTTTTGTTTGTTGAAGTGAAGAGTGATGGGAAAATGAAGTGTTGAGTAGATATGTTGGTTGGTGGAGAATTGAATGGGTGCCTTAAAAGACGCGCCGGTTATTTTAAAAAAAAATTGATGCACCAGCTGGTTGGTAGAACCAATTCAGCCGTTTGATTGCTAAGTGGAGATATGGGTTGGTTGAATGTTTAGCCGGCTATATTGTTTGGGCAGCCGACTGAATGCTTTAAAAGCAAAACCAGCAAAGAAATAGGCCAAAAATAAGTTGATTGAGCCGTCTGAATTTTTGGGATCAGCCGACTGAATTCTAAAAAAAAATTGATAGGTTTTTGAAGATTCAACCATCTGAACTAGGGCGTTCAACCGGCTAAATCTGCTATCTTGGCACAAATCAGCTTATATCCAAACATAATCAGATTATTATATATACATGTGTATTTATATGAGCTTTATTCTCATATTATAAAATTTAAACAATTTTATTCAATAATTTTAAGAATAACATATCATTTACTATATTGAAACCGTATATATATATTATGTAGACACTCCAACGTATAGGAATTAATTTATTTTTAGAAGACTCGGATTCTTTTGATGAGTAGCCTTCGAACGAATCTGGTTCAACTTTTGTCTTCTCCTTCAATGGTTTGAAAGGGGACAAAAAGTTTTTACGAGTAGGGGTGAGTTTGGTCGATGGACCTTTTTCTCATGAATTATGAAGAGGTGCTTCTGTGTGACGAGGCGATTGTATCTAGATGCTATTACTCGTAGGAGAATGATCACAAATCTTAAGAGTAAATTTCTCGAGGAAACCTAAATGTGCTCCTTGATTTTTATGTTCATAGTACATTTCGCATTAAATACTAATTATTTCTTGTTGAAAATGATGTATATCATTTATTTGATGTTGTGTAGAAGGTAAACCAAAATCTATATTCCTTCTAATGGTTAATATAAACACAAGTTTGATTAAGAAATATCTCCATTTGATTAAGAAATATCTCCATTTGATTTGTAACTTGTGAATTATATATACATTTTTAATGGTTAATATAAACACAAGTTTTATAACCTTTACTTGATTTATCTAAAATAGTAGTTTGTAATGTAAGAGAAGATGTGCCAATTTGGTTGAACATTTTATGCACTCATTTCTTTATTATCTATGAAAAAAATTATAATTCTTGTAGTGATATTATTCCAAGTTCTCGTCTTAGTTTTATAAAAGTATTCTCATTTAATAGTTTGGTAAATATGTCTGCAATTTGATTTTCCAAAGATACGAATTGGAGAGAAATAATATCTTTTTCTACGTTGTCACGTAGAAAGTGACGTCGGATATCAATATGTTTTGTTCGCAAATGATTTATCGAATTTTTTGAAAAATTAATTGCACTTCTGTTATCATAATAAATTGTTGACTTAGAAAGATTTATACCGAAATCTTGAAGTGTTTGTTGCATATAGATCACTTGTGCACACGCCAAAGCAACAGAGATATATTATGCTTCACACGTTGAGAGTGAGATACAATTTTTCTTCTTAGTAAACCATGATACTAGAGACTGTCCAATGATGTGGCATGTATCACTCGTACTCTTTCGGCCCATTCGACATCCACCAAAGTCAGCATCATTGTATGATACTAATTTGGAAGGACATCCTTTCAGATAAAAGAGGCCGTAGTTTCTAGCGTTGCTTAAGTAGCGCAAAATTCGTTTCACGACTCGCAAATATGATTCTTTAGGATTTGCTTGAAATCGTGCACATAGATACACACTCATCATGATATCGGGCGACTATCAGTCAAACATAGTAAAGAACCAAAATACTCCGATATAGTTTTTGATCCATACTTTTACCATTTTCGTCTCGATCGAGATGGACCGTAGTGCTCATTGGAGTTGGTTTTGCAGAAGTCTTTTCCATAGCAAAAGGTTTTATTAAATTATTACAGTATTTCTCTTGATTTATGAAAATACCATTACTTAATTGTTTAATTTGTAAATTGTGAAGATATGAGAGTTCTCCCATTTGTGACATCTCGAATTCTCTTTTCATAATGTTAGAAAATTCTTTATATAAATTTTCATTTGTGGAGCAGAAAATAATATCCTCGACATAAACTTGAATTATTAAAATATCTTTCTTATCCTGTTTAATGATAAGTGTTTGATCTACATTTCCAATTTCAAAACCTGAGTTTATAAGATAGCTCTTAAGATGATCATACCAAGCATGGGGTGCTTGTTTTAAACCATATGATGCTTTCTTTAGTTTATAAACATAATATGGATATTTTTCATGTGTAAACAAAGGTGGTTGTTCTACATAGACGTTTTATTTTATAAAACCATTTAAAAAGGCACTTTTTACATCCATTTGATATAAATTGAAATTATGATAACAAGAGAAGGCTAACAAGATACGTATTGCTTCTAATCGAGCGACATGAGAAAATGTTTCTTCGTCCTTCTTCTTGATTGTAGCCTTGAGCGACTAATCTAGCTTTATTACGAGTTATATTTCCTTGCTCATTAGCTTTATTTTTAAAAAAACACTTTGTACCAATAATTGTCTGATCACTAGGTCTAGGAACTAACCCAAATGTCGTTCCGTTCGAATTGGTTTATCTCTTCTTGCATAGATAAAATCCAATAGTCATCGGTTGAAGCTTCTTTTACATTTTTAGGTTCAATGTTAGAAATAAAAGCAACATGTCCCATTTGATTTAATTGACTTCTTGTCCTTACTATTGTATTTGTTTCTCCAATAATATTTTCGATAGGATGATTTCTTAATACTCTAGGTGGAGAGCGTATTTCATTTTCAATGGGTAAATTTTCAATATTATTTTCAACATTATTACCAATATTTTCATCTTTTGAATTACTTTGTTTTGTATTTATTTCATCATCTTCATCATTATTTTTAGTTTTTGAATTTTCATCAAAAGGAACATGTAGTGTTTCTTCTATTATTTTTGTTCTTTTATTGTATATTCTATATGTTTTACTTCATTCCAAATATCCAATAAATATTCCTTCATCGAATTTTGGATCAAATTTTCCGAGTTAATGTTTTGTATTTAACAAAAAAGTTTAGAACCAATTTTTTTGAAATATTAGGTTTTTTCCATTAAACAGGTTATATGGTGTGTGTTTAGTTAAGGGATAAATACATACACGATTTAGAACATAACAGGCAATTACTACAGCTTCTGCCCAAAAATGTTTTGGCAAATTACTACCCCTAAGTAAAGTTCTAGAGCATTCTTGCAATGAGTCTATTTTTCCTTTCTACAACTCCATTTTGTTGTGGAGTTCTCGAAAATGAAAATTATGAAAAATTCCTTTCTTGTTACAATAATTTTCAAATAAATCATTATCAAATTCACCACTGTGGTCACGTCTAATGTTTTTAATTTTTTAATTTTTGAAATTTTGTATTCTTTTGGCAAGGATTTTTAAATTTTCAAGAGTAGCACTTTTATTTTTTGATAATATTGTCCATGTATATCTTGAAAAATCATCTACAATTACAAATACATACTTATTATGATTAACTGATTGAACTTGAGTAGGTCCAAAAAGATCCAAATGTAATAGTTCAAGTGGTTGTAATGTAGAAATAATTTTTCTAGATTTAAAAGATGATTTCGTTAGTTTTCCTAATTGACAAGCATCAAAAATATTGTTTACTTATAATTCATTTTTGGTAATCCTTTTACTAAATTATTTTTAGATAATTTACTTATAGCTTTGAAATTTATGTGACAAAATCACTCGTGTCATAACCAAGGATCAATTTCTTTGGCTATTAAACATAAATTTGTGTTATGATTAATTTTCATATTGAAAACGTATATATTTATTTTATGATTTCCTTCAAAAATTAAATTTTGATCATTATCATAAATATTGCATTTATCATTTTCAAAAGTAATTTTGAAATCTTTATCACAGAGTTGACTAATACTTAAGAAATTATGTTTTAAATTTTTAACTAACATAACATTTGTAATAAGAGGTAAGTGAGAAGTACCGTCATTGCTTACATCGCCTTTGCTGATGATATATCCTTTGGAGTTATCTCCAAATGTGACAGATCCTATCACGATCCGGATTTTTGACCTCCGAAAATCAACATCAACATGTCCACTGTATTACATGCCGAGTAATCGAATGCCGGAAATACCAGATCGTTAGGGAAAGAAGAAGTGGTAGAAGAAGAAAATAGAAATAACAACAAAGAATCTCACAATCGCAGGGTAATAGATAAAAATAGGTTTTATACAAAAAGAACCATAACTGTGATTATACATTACATCATCAGAGTACAACACAAATCAATAGCACAATACTGGACAGTTATAATAACTTGTCCTCACAAAAGCTGAATGTGCAGCCTACAATACACAGCGGAATAAAAACCCAAGTATGTGTGATACGTCTCGTCATCCAGCTCGTCTCTTGAGCTCTATAGCATCCTATCCTATATCTGTAATACTCGGTCTGACCCGAGCATTAAAATAAAATAACACCCGAGTCAGTCTGGAAAACCAGCGTGAGAAAACACACTCAATTTGAATTATTATGGTTTCAAAATCCTTTGAAAATCAAAGGTATCTCGTAAGACCACGCCACAAATAAACACGACGGGTTTACACCTTAAGATAACCAAAACATTTCATATCAAAATCATCTGATATTATAATAGTGTCAACGTACAAATACTTATTCAAATAGCTGAAATGCTTGCATCTCACGTTTCAGTATAGTTGGGCACAATCAAAACTATATTGTGCTTATTGGAGAATGGATTCCAACTGAATGACTAGGCACTGGAGTACCACCTGTCACAGCTAAGTCTAGAAACACTGTACCGAGATTGAACCTATCGATCCCTGCCAACACAAGACCGAACTATCCCTGACCTAGGTAGACCAAATATGCTATCACCCCGGGTGTTCCCACCCTTTCCAAGCTCCTTCCACACGTAGTGATAATAATATCCGAGGTTATCTAGAAAGGTGGTAGACATACCCTACTTTGGTGCTACCCACTTATCCTTGCTGCATCGCCCCCTCTTTTCAGTCTTCCCGGTTGATGAGGCTAGAGGCTACGATTACCTTTTTAGAATATTCACTTAGAATGCTCATTGTCCTCAAATGATAATGTACTGATAGCATTCATCCATATAAGTCCGTTCCAGGTCCGAACAGAACCGAAGGCATTATTCCTACTACATCCATTTTGGAATCACCCTCAGGATTAGTAGCGATTAGCCCTTGCACTTCACTGCTCCATCTTCGACTCCATGCTCTTGTCTTCATTTCGAAAACGTACTCGTTGGATCGAAGTGGTTTTCGGATCACAAATCTGATCCCGGTCTCTTTGAAACAACGTTCGATATTCCCGATAAACTCAACCCTGGTTCTTTAGGAAATAAATAGACAAAAATAAGATCAGAGATCACCTCCTAACCGTTAGTGGACGAATTTCCTTTTCAACATCTTAGAAGAGCAAAATGAGTTTATACGTATAGTATAGCACCTCGAACGGTAACTGTACCATAAAATTCCCATGTTTCTTCTAGATATTTCCAAAGTTATATTTAGGTCCAGATTTGATATTCGCTTATTTAACTATCAAATAAAACAATCAATTCAACCAAACACTTCATTTTCCACTGAAAAACTCAAAATCTCCTTTTAATTTAATTGAAATAAATTAAATCTCTTTATCCAGAATATATACTTATCTTATGGAGTTAAGTAAATTCACCAAGGATATTCTTTCAAAGATATTTTTGGAAAACCTTTAAAACATTTTGGAAAGTACCACTGCGGTATCAAACCATGGATCACAGCTCAATGGTTACGTCTCTATCCCAGAGAAATCAAAGACTTAACTGCAGGCACACACTGCCTCCGATTACGCCATGCGAATATACCAATACTTCACGAAAACTTTGTTTAATAATTTTCAAGATAATACTTATGAAATTTCCATAATAATTCTCCAAGTAAAACTTTAGACAAAAACTACTTTTTAAATAAAGCTATTATAAAAAATATAAATATTTAATAATTATTCTTTAAAACAATAATACTGATTAAACTTTTAATAATAATTAACTACTATAACTAACTTAATTTATAAATACTTTAACTATTTTTGAACAACTAAATAATAAATTTGCTGAAACATTCTTATAAACACTTTAAAATTTTCTAATTAATTACTTAAAAATCTTTCTTTTAAAATATACTTAACTTCTTCGAAAAATATAGTTCCAACCCAAATATAGCTAGTCCAATTAATTTATAAATCCCTCTCGATTTATTCCAGCTTAATTTACATTCCAACTCCGTAAATTTCCTTTTTCACATTTAAAAATAAAATAAAACTACTCTTTATTTTTAAAACGATTTACCCATCTCCTTATAAATTTCCATCGTGAATTTATAATTTCAGATTATCCACAGATAAATAATTCACTATATTTACAAACCCAATGTATAAATCCCATAGTCTCATTTTCCTTTTATTACCGTTTAAAAATACTTAAGTCGATTTAAAATCGATTTTCTAAGTTAAATTCCATTTTAAAATTTATTCCTTAGTTAACCCAAACTTATTCCAAAATCCATTAATTCCATATTCACTTCCTTTTTATGATTTAATCTTATTTAAATCTGGAACATCAATTTCATATTCTATTTCCGAATTTCCCCTTTTATTTTTAACAAACTATTTAAATCTTAAACTTAAAAATACATTCTCTTATACTTAAAACAATATCGCTTAAGTTCTTTTTTTTTTAAAAACCCTTTTATCCACATTAATTCAAAAATCTCTATTTTTCCATATCCCGGAATTTTTAAATAGGATTTTAAAACCAAACTATTTTGTTTTCAAATTCATTACTTTTAAATTTATCCAACTTTACTATAAATATTTTACTTTAAAATTCAATTTTTATTTTCCTCCAAAAAAAAATTCAATATTCATATTTTTGATATTTTAAAATTCCAAGAATCTATCCAACAATACCAAAACATCCAATAAATTAAATTCCTAATATAATCTATCACAGATTATACAAATAAATCATATAACTAAATATGGAAATAAGTTCAAAATTTTTGAAGAATCCAGTTGGATCCCTTCAACCTGTTTTCCTGCATCCACAGATGTTAGCACAATATAAAAATACCAATCCTACTTCGAGGGGGATATCGCGGTATATAAGTTCATCCGCTATTATGCGGGGCACATAGGATCTCATCAGTTATATAATGCGGGAATATCAATCACTCCAATATATATATACACACACACACTACTATATATAACATCACATCAACTGATAAAAATATATCAAATTCAATCATCAACCAATAATTAATTTTAAACATTTAAAATCAATTGTTGTAATCGAAAATTGAGTGAGATTAACTCACCTTTGATTTTTAACTGTCGATTTCGCGTTCCGTTTTCAATTGAATTCGGACACATTTTAAATTGTCTAAAATTATCAAAAGCTCCAAATCCACCCAAATTGGTTCCTATGTGTAGATGACGACATCACGGTCCCAACCCTTCTTGAATTGTATGATTCAGACCTCGTACGCACGAGATATAAATTTTATAAGTTTTACAAGAATTTATATAATAAAATTTATACCTTTTTTTATTAAACAAGCCCGTTACCATTTCGGCCCATCTCGAATGCTTCTTCTCCAAACAGTTTCTTCCCCTTCCTGTACACGAAATCAAGACAAAGACCATGAACGGTGCACGATCATTCACCCCACCGTCCATCGACCCGAAGCCACCAACCGATCCCTTTGCTCCTCCTCTCTCTGCTATCACCACTTCGCCTCCTCCGGCCCAGCGTAGCAAAATCTGACTCGCCGAAATCCCCCCCCCCTCGACTTGCAATGTCGCGCACCAAATTTGACGACCGAACTGACCACGAATTTGACCAAAGGTGCAGCCCTACATCAAGAACTCAATTCCACTATCGTCATGTGATGCCGCACCCTACCGATTTATATCAGATCGAAGAAAAAGGAAAGATATATATTTTGAAATTTGTTTTCAACATTTTTAAGTGTGTATTTCTAGAGTTATGAATTTTTGAATTTGATTTTCTTTTTATGTAAATGAATTGTTCGGCTATGATGTTTTAAAAAGGAGTGAAAAGAGGGAAACGTGTTTGAATAGTAAATGAACAGTGACTGAAGAGAAACGAAAAAGTTATGATGTGGATTTATTTGTCAAATCAATTTTATAAATATTATTTAAATTTAAACCGTCTCAAATTTGCAACTCAAAATCTCGACTGTTAGTCCTTGAAAAGAATGGTTTTGATGACAACAACCTTAGGACTTGTTGTAAAATATAAATACTAACATTATAGTTTATATATATATATATGCAGGATATAAACATACAGGTAATGAGAATGAAGATTGTACAGTACAGAGACTCAAGACTGAAGACATCAAGGTTCAAGACTCATGAGTATCAAGATATCAAGAGTTCAAGATTTCAATAGTACAAGACAAGTATCGAGTCTAGAATTATGTTAAAACTCCTAGAAAAGCACTGACATCTTAAAATCCATTTTATTCGTGGAATGGAATCCACTTCGAGCCTGTTAAAGGGATGGAACCCTAAGTAGGATGGAACCTACGAAAAATCTAGTTGAACATCGTTTTGTATCCACTAACTTTTATTCAAATACTTTACAAAATTATATCTCGTTTTCAAAATGATTTCAAAATATTCCTTTTTAAATCAAAAACATCTATCCTTGTTTTAAATACTTTTAGCCTCAAAATAATCTTTATTTTCAATATCAAAATTATCCTTGGTTTTAAACTATCTTTAATTATAATGTACTTAACTTTTAATATTTATATTTAAGATTTAAATATGAAATTATAGTAAGATTTTATATATACCAAAATATTATTCTATACTTATTCATGTATTTTAACTATGGTATATTTATAAAGTTTAAAATAGTTTTAATATAAGATAGAAGTTATTTTCAAAAGAAAAACAAATTATCAAAAATACCTTAGGCATGTCGACAACCCCTAGGTACCCATGTCGACATGATGACAGTTTATTTCAAAAGTTCGAATTTCAAAAGAAGCGTCTATTCATCATATCCTTTCTCGAATGGACATGGTTGTTGTTCTACTATAAATAGGGGATGTTTTAAACTAACTTATATTCATAATTTTCTGATTTCACTTCTCTTCTTCTTCCACATTTCTTTATATACATTTTTACTATTACTCTGCCGAAATCTCCATTGAATCTAACTAGATCATCTCTGGTTTGATTCTCTATCACTATCTCAACAAGATCCCAGTGCTATTCAGAGTTATAGGCTTCTTTGTAATCAATCAAGCGAGAAAAGGTGTGATTGTAGCCTGGAAAATCAATCAAGTGAGAGGTGTGATTGTAGCCTAGGAAATCATTTGGGTGAACTTGTTGCCCGTAAAATCAAGTATCTCTACCCAGAGGATTGTTAATCTGTAGTGGTGTACCTCGTGGCCTTGAAATCGAGGGTGTAATTGTAAGAACTGATTTTGAAAGGAAATCCGTACTTGTGTTGCGGGACTGGATGTAGGGTAACTCCAAACCAGTATAAAATCCGGTGTGTTCTTTCCTTTATTGCTTTTACTTTATATTTGCATCTGTGTTTGATTCTGTGATCATATCTGTGTTTGAATATTGCATACATTTGTGTTCAAATTAATATAAACTCAAAAAGAATTTGTAATTCCTCAAAACACTATTCATCCCCCTCTAGTGTTAATTCTAGCCTTAAGATCCGTAATACGCATTTCTCACATTTGGTATCAGGGCAAGGTTTTCAAAGTTTCATAATCTGAATTTTGAAAATTTTCAAAATGGCTACTAACATTGGTACTGCTGTTACTACCAACACTATTTCATTTGTAGAAGGTCAGTCTACTGCTAGACCTCCACTTTTTAATGGCAGTAACTATGCATATTGGGCATGTAGGATGAAAATATATTTACAATCAGTAGGACTAGACACTTGGAATATCACACAGATTGAATATTTTGAACCCACAACTGATTTTGCAAAGTGGACCGCTGAGCAAAAGACAGTCGCACAAAATAACTCTAAAGCTATGAATATTCTGTTTTGTTCACTTGATAGGAATGAATTTAATAGAGTGTCAGTTTGTAAGTCTGCATATAAAATCTGGAAAACTTTGCAAGTTACTCATGAAGGAACAAGCAAAGTTAAACAGACCAAAATTTCCATGCTCACAAATCAATTTCAATTATTTAAAATGAATCCTAATGAGTCTATTTCAGATATGTATAGTAGATTTTAGGATATTGTGCATTCTCTAATATCCTTGGGAAAGGTATTTTCGGAAGAAGATCAAGTAAGAAATTTTTTAAATTCTCTTACTCCAGAAAGGGATCAAAAGACACTTGCGATCGAAGAGGAAAATGACATCAGTACCTTAAAGATAGAAGAATTAATTGGAAATCTAATGTTGTTTGAAGTTCAAATGATTGGGAGAAGAGAAAGCAAAGCATCTGAAAAGAAATCAATTGCATTCAATGCATTGACCGATGGATCAGACTCAAACAGCGATAATGATGAAGAGATAGCCTTTATGACCAAGAACTTTCGAAAATTCCTGAAATACAAAAAGATGAATAATCTCAAGAGAAACAACTATAAGAACTATGGTGATCAGAATGTAGTGCCAAACTATATCAAATGTTTCAACTGTGACGAACCAGGCCATATCAAAAGAGACTGTCCGCATCCAGATAAGCAAAATCTTCCTATAATCAATGATTCTGCAAAGAAACGAAAACGTACATTTACCGCCACTCTAGATAACTCGGACTCATCCTCGAGCGATGATGATCAGAAGACAGATAATTCAAATATGTGTTTCACGGCAGTTCACGACTCCGATGAATTCAGAAAAACGGACTCGGAAAAAGGTACACGTTTACAATACATTGGTTGAAATTGCATGCTTAGGATTGAATGATTGATTGATTGATTTTGAATTGGTGTGTTGTTTGAATTTTAAATTTTTATTATTATTTTATTATATTTATTATTATTTTATTATTTTTATTTTAAAAAAATAGTATCATAATATTTTATGCAATATACTATAATTTCAGATATATATATAGTCATTAAAAATAATATATATATATATATATATATTAGAATTCTTAAATGAAATAAATCATGAAAATTCAGAGACACCTGTCGACATGGTCCCCCCACGTTGTCGACAATGGTACAGAAATTTGAAATTCAAATTTGAATTCAAATGTTTGAATATCCCTCCATCTTTTCACTTCATTCAAGACTCTGAAAAGTCATCTTTTGACCAGAGAATCTGTCCTTTGAGAATCTATTTATTTACTATCTCATATCACAACTTTTCACTTTCATTTTCAAATTCAAACTCTTATTTAAAAATTTCAAGCTCTCTATTCTCTACTCTAATGGCTTCTTCAAGCAACCCCTCCACAATGAGACTTTCCAGAAACATGAAAGAGCAACTCTTCAATGATCCGGAGGCTATAAAAGCATATGTCAACTATGCTAACTATGGAAAAGTCCATCCCATAAAGTTTGCTATATTTCAAGATTTCTCTTCTTATGAAATCGATTCACTTTTTGCAAACAACCAAATTCTTAGTCTTGTTGATGCTTCACAAAATGATTTTGTTTGTTATCCAAATTTTGTTAAACTTTTCTATGCAAATCTCAACCGTGGATTTATAATGGAAATGATGATGAAATTTGGAGTAGTGTCAAAGGCACTAGAATCATTTTAAATTATGATATTTTGGGTACCATTCTCAATTGCAAAAGCACGAGAATGGATCTTTCTAGTTTAAAATCAATGAAAATGATCGTGAGGCATTTCATCACATTTTTGAAGGAGATGAAAACTTTGAATTCAAAAACCAAAATTTTCGACCAAAAGCAAGAATTGTTAACCTTCTTTTATAACATACTTTGACCCCAAGATCGGGAATTTTTAACAATCCAACTTCAAAAGTTTGCAAAGCACTTTTTGCTATTTTTGGAAATTATGATATTAATTGGGCACAAGCTATTTTGGATGAACTTCGTCCCAAAAATCTTGAAATGGGTGAAAATACTTTATATCATGGAATCTATCTCACTCGGATTTTTAATTATTTTGGAGTTGATTTCAAAGGAGAAGAATTTGTTTCAAGAAAAGTTTTTAATCATTCAAATATTTCTCTTATGAAAATTCCATATGTTTTTCAACCATATGAGACACTTGCCGAAAAGGAAGAGCGTTTGGCTCATGAAATGATGGAAGAGGAGGAAGAAGAAGAGGAAGAAGAAGGGGATGAAATGGAAATAGAAGAAGAGAAGGTGAAACATCCTTGGAAAGTATTGATTATCCCTCTAATCCAACCAACAAAACCTTACTCAAAAATCAAAAGACTATTGTTGAAAATCAACGAATTCTTAAACGGTCCGTTAGTAAGAAATTGGATAAAATGTCATCCAAGATGAACAAGTTTTTCTCCAAAGTTAGCAAGAAACTTTGATTATCTTCATCTTCGTCATCATCTAACTAGCTCTACCTTTTCATATCATATTGTATTATTTTAGTATGATTTGATTTAAATATTCGTGTAGTTCTTAATGTTTAATCGTTGTATCATTCTATTATGAAATGAAATTGAATTACTTTTCTGTTATCTAGCTTATCTTATCTCCAGAATAAATGTTAGTATGTTATATAAATATATACATATATACAATTATTCACAAAATCAAAATAAGTCATCAAAATGAACTGACCCCTGTCGACAACCCCCCACACACCATGTCGACAAGTACTGGTCAAAAATGACTTCTCATTTTAAATTTGAAATTTGAATAACTACCTTGTGTCTATTCATTTCAGAAGAATTCCTACATCTATAAATACATATTTCTTCCAGAATTCATCAGTCAAAATCATTTCTTATCTACTCTATCTATATTTCTTCTCACAAATTCAAAAATGGCCAATCCAATTCTTAATTTGACTGAGAATCTTGAAGAAACTCTTAATTCTTTCAAGAACATTCTTTCTTTCATTCTCCGTAATCAGCGACACTTAGAGTTAAGTCAAATGCAGATGATCAAGGAACAAGAAAAGCATTTCGATGCAATTCGATGGATGATTTCTTCCCTGCACAAAGATGATAATGAAGCACATCCTTCAGCCTCTCTCACCAATGACAATGAAAATTGGGATGCCATTAAAGCAGATCCATTATTTGGAGAAGAAGGATGGGTGGAAGTTCCTCGTAATGTTTGATTTGATTGTTTTATTTGATTTGAATTGATTGCTTGGATTGATTTGATTGGATTTGATTTGATTTGGTATGGATTGATAATTGGTGTGCAAAACATAATCTATATAAATATACATTGATATTTATATGATCTTTGATTAGTTATCATGTCTATAAGTATAATTATATCTTAATTTATATATTATATACTCCGTTGTATATTTTAATGCAGGTACTTTAGTACAAGATTAAGGGGAAGTTATATATTTTGGAGTTAGTTTTTTTTTTGTTGATGACAAAGGGGAAGAAGTATAAAATAGGATAGTTAGGCATAGATTAAGGGGGAGTTATTAGTTTTAGGGGGAGTTATTAGGATAGAAGTAATATTTTATAAACAAAGGTTGTCATCGTCAAAAAGGAGGAGATTGTTAGTCCTTGAAAAGAATGGTTTTGATGACAACAACCTTAGGACTTGTTATAAAATATAAATACTAACTTTATAGTTTAGATATATATGTATATGCAAGATATACACATGCAGGTACTGAGAATAAAGACTGTACAGTATAGAGACTCAAGATTGAAGACATCAAGATTCAAGACTCATGAGTATCAAGATATCAAGAGTTCAAGATTTCAATAGTACAAGACAAGTATCGAGCCTAGAATTATGTTAAAACTCCTAGAAAAGCACTGACATCTTAAAATCTATTTTATTCGTGGAATGGAATCCACTTCGAGCCTGTTAAAGGGATGGAACCCTAAGTAGGATGGAACCTACGAAAAATATAGTGGAACATCGTTTTGTATCCACCAACATTTATTCAAATATTTTACAAAATTATATATTGTTTTCAAAATGATTTCAAAATCTTCCTTTTTAAATCAAAAACATCTATCCTGGTTTTAAATACTTTTAGCCTCAAAATAATCTTTATTTTCAATATCAAAATTATCCTTGGTTTTAAACTATCTTTAATTATAATGTACTTAACTTTTAATATTTATATTTAAGATTTAAATATGAAATTATAGTAAGATTTTATATATACCAAAATATTATTCTATACTTATTTATGTATTTTAACTATAGTATATTTATAAAGTTTAAAATAGTTTTAATATAAGATAGAAGTTATTTTCAAAAGAAAAACAAATTATCAAAAATACCTTAGGCATGTCGACAACCCCTAGGTACCAATGTCGACATGATGACAGTTTATTTCAAAAGTTTGAATTTCAAAAGAAGTGTCTATTCGTCATATCCTTTCCCGAATGGACATGGTTGTTGTTCTACTTTAAATAGGGGATGTTTTAAACTAACTTATATTCATAATTTTCTGATTTCACTTCTCTTCTTCTTCCACATTTCTTTATATACATTTTTACTATTTCTCTACCGAAATCTCCATTGAATCTAACTAGATCATCTTTGGTTTGATTCTCTATCACTATCTCAACAAGATCCCAGTGCTATTCAAAGTTATAGGCTTCTTTGTAATCAATCAAGCAAGAAAAGGTGTGATTGTAGCCCGGAAAATCAATCAAGTGAGAGAAGGTGTGATTGTAGCCTAGGAAATCAATTGGGTGAATTTGTTGCCCGTAAAATCAAGTATCTCTACCCAGAGGATTGTGAATCTAGAGTGGTGTACCTTGTGGCCTTGTAATCGAGGGTGTAATTGAAAGAATTGATTTTGAAAGGAAATCAATACTTGTGTTGCGGGACTGGATGTAGGGTAACTCCGAACCAGTATAAAATTCGGTGTGTTCTTTCCTTTATTGCTTCTACTTTATATTTGCATCTGTGTTTGATTCTGTGATCATATATGTGTCTGAATATTGCATACATTTGTGTTCAAATTAATATTAACTCAAAAAGAATTACTAATTCCTTAAAACACTATTCACCCCATCTTTAGTGTTAATTCTAGCCTTAAGATCCGTAATCCACATTTCTCACATCGATCTCCTATCGAGGCGTGCCGTTAGGCGTTTATAATGTTATACCCCTATTTCGAACGTAATAGAAAAGGTTTCGAGTCCTAATTCGATCGTGTAACGACCTACCTTTTTGGACGTTTTAAGCAGTCACACGCGTCACACTCAAACGATTCAAAAGGGCAGATTGTTATGAGGTAAAAAAGAAAAAGCAAAGAAAGAAAGAAAATAAAATCAAATACAGAATCTCGCAGTGGAATGACAAAATAGAGTAATCAAATAAACAGTTCATCAAGCTGTTTACAAATAACATTTGATTACACTTTTACAATACAGATCAGAGTTACATACAACAAGAATAAATAAATAATGCAACGGAACAATATAATGCAGTGGAATAAATATAATAAATAATAATAGCATTAAATCTCCGTCTTTGTCCTCTAGAAAACAGTCTTTGATAAAATTGAAAAGCTCAGACTGACCCGAGCGAATTGAAAAGACAAAACACTCGAGTCAGAACTAAAAGATCTTATGTA
This sequence comes from Allium fistulosum, assembly GCA_030737815.1. NCBI lineage: Eukaryota > Viridiplantae > Streptophyta > Magnoliopsida > Asparagales > Amaryllidaceae > Allium > Allium fistulosum. Next base: position 933,017,176 of record CM060901.1, on the reverse strand, counting down.
AGTTAAATCAACAGTAAATAAATATGAGTGTAACGGTGTCGGAGATGTTTACGGGATTTGACATCTCCTATTCAATGTCTAATGTGAGTGCAATAACTTAAAATATGTTAGGGATTACCATCTCTTAAGGATCCGTTAAACTAAATACTATGTAGTACAATACGTTATTATAATAGTGTCTTCGGTAAAGTATTAAAATAGCGTTAAGGCGTTACCCATATCCCCTTTAATACAGTTTTATATGTTCCCATAGTCTATACACTACCGTAATTCCTCCGTAAACTATAGGGCTATCAGAGGGCACTCCATAGGTATGGTACAAACCAAACTCGTAGAAGGCGCGCTAGGGCATGTGAACATGGCACTGGAGGCAATGCCAGGGTAGATATACCAATTACAGATCTGGACTAGTGGTAGCGCATAGCAATTACTACCGCCCACTTCGGAACGCACTCCCATAATCAAAATCAAGGGGTGGCACCAAATCATCACAAAGTCATAATATGGTATCGAAGAAATTTGTCCGATCGGAGGTGCGACCTCACTTGGCCCGGCGTGGCTCCTGTTTTAGTCACATATAAGCTGACTCACGGGAGTCAGGGTCACGTAAACACCTCATACAGAATCGTTCACCAAACCATCCTACTTCATTTCAGGAATCTCCACCACATACACAATTGTTAAAGTGGTTTTCGGTATTGGCAGAGAGTATGACAATATCCGATCCCGGTCTCTTTAACAACCAAACGTGTTAGCACCAAAATTGGTCACTAACCTCGTTGAGAAAGATTGTGTAGAGATGTAAGTGATGAAGTTAAATTAATAAGGAAGAATATGCTAATTTAAATGCAGAAAGTAAGAACACCGGATTTATAGTGGTTCAGCGTAACTGCCTACATCCACTTTGAGTTTTGATCTTTATTTCTTTCACAAGTAGTTGAATACAGATACAATCCATATATTAATGACTTGAATACAAGTTTGAACTGAAAATAATCAGTCTTGAAAGTGGCAGAGTCTTCCCATTGTTTTCCCAAAAAAGGTCCCTTTTCACTGTGACCCTGCCCCTCTATTTATAGACAAATATGGGCTGGACTCCCAGGTGGGCTTGGTGGTCGAACACTCTAGCCCAAGTGTAGTGTTCGCTGCTTGCCGAACCAGGCATGCCGAACGTCATAATGCCGAATGGTCCTCCCTATGCCGAACGGTCCTGTCTATGCCGAATGGTATGTCTGATGTGTGGAGAGTGCAAGATGGTTGCAGTTGAAGCCGAACGTAACTCTGTTTGAAGCTCTCGACCGAACAATGCTCCCTGACCGAACGATAGTGTCATGTTGAATGAGTAGGTACACCGAGCGTCTCCCAGATGCCGAGTACTACTGTTGCCGAGTACTCCTGTTGGATGCCGGGTGCTCTCGTTTCTCGGATGCCGAGTACTCCTGTTGCCGAGTACTCCTGTTACGCCGAACACTCCTGTTGCTGAGTTCTATTGATGTCGAGCGCTAGCTGACGCCGAGCAGTCTTGTATGCCGAGTACTATCTGACGCCGAACAATATGGATGCTGAGTACTTTGCCGAGTACTCCTATATGCCGGACATTCTATGACGCTGAGTTCCACTAGGAAGCCGGGTACTTCGCCGAACACTCCTAGATGCCGAGCACTTCTCTGACGCCGAGTGCTACCTGATGCCGAGCACTAGTTGCCTGGTCAAATCTCCAAGAAACACTTGCCCCCCAAAGTGTATCGCGTGGCCAAACGTGATGCGCTTTGAATCTAGTTCAACTTTCCTTGGTAATGCCTTCTCGAGAATGCCTGTGGCGGAGGTGTGTGACGAGCGTGGCCTGGATGCCGAACTGTATGTTCGATGCCGAACAATCCTCATGTAACAACCCAGAATTTTGGACCATTCGCGTCCATTATAAGTGTATAGGTAGACACTCATGCCGGAGTTGAATTGCTCAAAATACCGCGTTGTTAATTTAAATTTGGCAAAACTGAACATATACAGTAAATAAATAATCACAGACACTGAGTAATAAGTGCAGCGGAAATAAAAGAGATAGTAGTTCATGAAGCTACTATATAAATGTATAAGATACATCAGAGTTTACAACAGAAGAGGAATACGATACATAGAACAAATCAGAATACATCACTGGAATCATCAAATACTGAAAGCAGAATAGATGGCTGGATCTTCAAGCAAAGCTCCAACTCCAAAGGTGAGTCTCGAAAGCTGAACCACTCAGTCTGACCCGAGCGTAAAGCAAAACATAAAACACTCGAGTTAGGATTAACATTCTTATATTAATAAATCCAACTCAAGTGAAATAGCAATTGAAATACAAGTAACTCAAAGGATGTTTGGAATAACCATCCTTTAAGGATCCGTTAAACTATCTACTAGGTAGTAATGTACGCTAAGTAGATAATGTCTATCAGTAATATAAAGATATCAAAATAGCGTTAAGTCATGGCCCATTCCACCCTTAACACATTTTTATTCCCAAAAGAATATACAAGACCGTAGTTTCCCCAAAACCGAAAGTCACCAGAGGGCAATCCATATACTAAAGGTACAAATCAAAATCGTAGTGGTCGCGCATAAATGGAATACAAGTATGACAAGGCACATGAGGCAATACCCAAGGTAGTGATACTACCGTTCGCCTGATCCGGACTGGTGAGAACGCAACGCCGCAGCGCCCGCAACACCGTGAAACAACACTCCCAAAATCAAGGGTGCACCAATCAACAACAAGTATAAGTAGTTCAAAGAAGTGTGTCCACTTGAGGTAGCTAATCCTCCATTGGCCCGGCACAGCTCCTGTTTTAGTCATTTCCAATTTGACACAAGTGTCAAGGCTATCCATCATCGTTCTCTTTCTTCAGTCATCACGTACATCATTCCAACCACTCCATTCTGGGTCATCACTCCGCGCATAGTTATTAAAGTGGTTTCGGTTTAGATAGAGAGTATATCCATTACCGATCCCGGTCTCTTTAATAACTTCCGTAATTATTACACCGATTGGTCGTTTATTTATTACAAAACCAAATCAATTACAATTTCAAATAGAATTCGTAAATCAACATTTCATTTGTCTTTCAAAATCAATTTCCCAAATTTACGTTTCAAAACTTCCAAATTATCATTTCAAAATCTTATAATTCAATTTCAATCTTTATATTGAAAACAATTCAAATATTGATTCAAATTCGCACAAAGTTTCATTTCGAAATCATTAGAATCAATTTAGTTTTAACATTCAAATCAATTTACATTCATTTATCGATTTTATTCAATATTCGTTAAGTAAATTTATCATTCAAAACAATTCTATTTAATTTCCAATTCATTAAATCAATTTCTTAAGTTCAACTTTATTAAATCAGAACTTACAATTTTGAATTAAACTAAATTCGTCAAATCAATTCTTTCAATTACAAGTCTTACATTAATTCCAAAATATCACATTTTCATTTCTTGTCAAAGAAATTCCATTTCACTTATTTACTTTCTTAATTAATTTTCCCAAAACTTAATTTATAAAGAAACTCAATTTCAATTATTTACGAAGTAAAATTCACTTATTCAAAAATTCAATTTTACTTATTAAAGAGTTCAATTCAATTTAATCATTAAATAATTCAATCTTATTTAATTATTAAATAATTCAAAACTTAATTATTAAATAATTTCAAAGTTTAATAATTTCAAACTTAATTCAATTTCAAACTTAATTATTAAATCATTTCAAAGTTTAATAATCTCAAACTTAATTATAATTTCAAACTTAACTCAATCATTTCTCAAATTAAACATCGTTCATTCATCAATTACATTGTTAATATTTTGTTTTAGATTATTAACTATTAACAAAAAATTCAAATTTCAACTTCATTTCAAAATCATATTCTTTTCAAATAAAATCTTCGTTTATTTTTAAATCAAATTATTGACCAATCGGGTTTTATTTAATTTTCTATCCTAGGTCAACGTTCAATTTGGGTATTTATCATTTCAACCCGATTCCAATTCAATTCAAAATCAAACATACAAAGGGAACTTGCAGTGTGATAACTGGGACGGTGTCAAAGTAAATAAACAAGCAATAACAACAATCAATATCAATCCAATAATCAACTCAAATAATCCCGAAATAACCGTATTAATTCGCATTGTTATTTGTACGAATTAATATAATTATTTCTAGAATCTACACTATCATTTCATGTAGATTAAAGATTATTACATTACGGTTTTCACTTGTCATCTATTTACAATTTCATACATCATCAATTTAACAACATACATTCAGCGGTTCAAAGTGTAATTAAACAAATCCTACGTGTCAATAAATTTAACAGTTAAAGGGGTCATATTATACAATGTCAATTAATCAAATTTAACATTTAACTATCCTATATCAAGTTCAATTGCATACTATTTATCATTTTAACATTAACAATTTAACATCCAATATAAACATCAACAATCAATCAATTATCAGTTAAACTGTATTATCATCGCATAAATAATTAACAGATAATGGTGTCAGATGTCACAGGTGAACTGATACAGGTAATAACAGTGTAAATATCTAACAGCAGCATATTTCAATTGTCGTTTCAATTAAAATCAAATTTAATAAATAAAAGATCGTTAATCGTGAGTGAGTGCTCACCTTTCGAGGTTAGAGAGAGATGAACTATACTGGAGTCGAGTTACGAATCCAAGCACGAATTTCAGAGCAAAGCAGATTGGCACGAATTTAACAGACGAGCTGATAATGAGGAATCAGTGAAACGATCAAAAATCAGTTTGACAAAAATTAAAACAAAAATGTAAATCATATCGTTATACATAAATAATAAAATATTTATATCTTATTATTATTATTATTACTATTTTTATATAACTGTAAAACTGAAAATAAAATAAAATGACAACTGAACAGGTCGAAAACTTACATATGCATGCAACAGTAAAACAACTAGACTTATATGTGCAGACTTAACATATATGCAGACTAAGCCTATATATATACAAACTCACCTATTATTGTACTTGTATACATATACTTGAAGTATCAGTTGCATATGTATTATCAGACATCCTATATATTTAAAACAATTTATATACTGTAATGCGTTTAACAAAACAAACGTTTTATACTCATAGTCCAAATATAAACCATGCAACATGAACTGGACACATTTCTTTTCCAAACTATATATAAACTTTATATATAATGTAATCCAAATATATACATACTACAATATAAATATATTACAACCGATATTTTATAGTATCTTTCTATATGAACATATATAACTAAACTTTAAAATAACATATACACAGTATATAAACTAATAAAATCCCCTATACGTCGACAGTATGCTTTATAATGTGTAACTGCAAAAGATAACAGCGAAGTTGCTAAGTATCATCCGAGATAATGTAGGCTATATATATATAACTTCATATAGAATATAATACGAAATGTTAGAGAAAAAAAAACAATTACAGAACCGAAATATAACCTCTATATATCATATTCACTGAACCCATGCAGACAAGCAGTATATATTACTTATATAAGACATTATACTTTTAAAAATGTACATATACAGTTATTACAAATCTATCTTAAAGTATAATTTTAAGCTTTAGAAAATACTTTATCAAAAGAACAAGCACGGAAAGAAAAACACAAACAAAAGATGCTCACCAGTTTGAAGGGCAAGGGTCGATTAAAGGAGAGGAAGCACTGGGTGAGAGGGTCGGACGATGGATGGTGGCGTTTGGAAAGGCGCATGGAAGCAGTGGTCGAAGAGGGAGGCGCTCGGCTATATGCTGCCTCGACTGGATCTGGGTGGAGGCGGAGGTACAGCGGGGTCGAGCGTTTTATCGCGTGGCAGCGTTTTTCGGAGGGAGGAGAGAGGAGGAAAGGAGAAGGCCGGGGTGACCATGGTGGTTGCCGAGGTGATGTTATGGCGAAGGTGGGTTGCGTGATGAGTGGTAGACGAATGGGAAAAACATGGTTTGTTTGCTTGCAAGGTGGTGAGGTGGAGGAGCATCGGTTCGGCTGGGCAGTGGGTGAGGCCGAAGTCAGGTGAGGATGGGTGGATCTGTTCCAGGTGGAGACGAGCGGATCTGGACTGGGGTGTTGTCAGGGCAGGCCGAGTGGGAGGGGGCCGGTGGTGGCAACCGAGTGGAAGGTGGAGGCTCGAGTTAGCGGAGGTGAGTGGGGCGAAGTGGAACGGTGGACCACACTTGGATCGACGTGACGAAGACGGTTTCCCCAGGCGGAGCAATTGGGTGGCTCGGCAGGCTTTGGTTAATGATGAAGGCGTGGCTTCAACAGGGAAAAAGAAAAGAAATAGGAGGTTGGGTTTGAAGACAACAGGCGAAGGCAAAAAAAATAAAAAGAAAAAGAAAAATGAGGAGCAGGTTCACAAAGAATTGAGGACGAGAAGATTGAATAGGCAAGGAGACGAGTTGTTTCCCAAGGAGAAAAGAAGATGACGGTTCACATAAATATAAACTCAACTTTTTATATTATAATAAATTTTTTTGCAGAATGAATAAATGAATGCAACGTACAAAGAGAAATCAATGAACTAGAAAATGTAAATAAAACGATGGGAATAGCAATAGTCACGGTTGAATGCTGAAAATAATAGAAGTTAATGGCTGATGGTTAATACCCTGGATAAAGAAAAGACACCAGAAACCAAAAGAGTTCAGAAAAGAATACCGATACGACTTAAATCGTTCATAGATTCCGTCGTGCACCGGACATCGGAACTTCACAATTGAATATATGTGATATCCCGGGAATTTGGACAATATCAATTTAATAATCTGCATTGGAAATTAAATTGATTTGATGATCTTTGTTAATAAAATTGAATAAATTTAATAATCTAATTAAAATAAATATTTAATTAGTGATTTATCTTTTAAAAGTTTAATAAAATATTTTCTATTTATAATATATATGTATAATTGTATATATTATAAATAGATGAGTTGGTTTGAATTTAACAAATGAAATTATGTTTTCAAATTCTAATATATTTTGGGTAATTTGGAAATCATGATTTAATTTAATATTTAGCTTTTCAAAGATATTTGATAAATAACTATATAGTTTTAAATACATAAGATAAATGTTTAATTGTTTAAAAATAGATTTTAGCTTAAGTTTAAATTTAAATTGAATATGAATTTGGATTTATAATAAAAATTCAAAAGAGAAATATTTTAAAATATTTTGGATTTAAAATATAGATATAAGATTTTATTTATATATATATTGGTTATTTACATTTTCTTTAAAGTAATTTATATACATATACATATTAGGTAAGTATTTATAAATAGTAAACTAGTGTAAAAAGCTTTTATTCACATTTTAAAAATAAATAAAGTTATGTATTAATTACTAAAAAGACAAGTGTAACAAAATAAAGACACATGTTATTTTCCTAAGACCTCATTTAAACAAGTGTTAAATTATGAGTAAGGGCTAATGACAAGTGTCATTTAATTTCCATTTTTCTTTTCTTTTATTTTACTAAATAATTTTCAGCTTATAAACAATGCCTTCTCTTTTCCATTCTTTTACTATTTCTTTTTCAAAACTTAAAGAGATTTCAGCTGAATAATTTGCTCTAACAAAATCTGAAATCAACTTCTCAAACAAATTTCTCAAAACAACAATCTGTAAACAACTCCTCTCAAAACCAAATCAGTAATTCCCCTCAAGTCTGAAAAGTAAATCATAAGCCTGATCACTTTTTCTTCAATCTGATAATCTATACCTCCTCAAAACCAGAAAACAAATATCTATTCAAAATCATAAGCCTGCATTTCTTAAAGCCTGAACTAAATTCTTTCAAAAATTGAGAACAACAAGCCTGCAATTTCTTCAACCTGGAATCAAACAGTTCCCCTTTTCAAAGCAATTCATCTCTGTCTAGATTAAGTCATCTCTGCAAGTTTCAAAAGCAAACAATTCCAGTTTTCAAAAGACATTTTCCAGCATCTTTTCAAAATTTAAAGCAAGTAAAATCTGAAGCAAGATCAAGCATGCATACAAATTGTAAATCAAAAGCAAAAGCATTTCAGTTTTAAGGATTCAAAGGTTTTCAAAGCTATTTTCAAAAATGGAAGCTCTGTCTTCATTCTAAAATTGGTGAGTAACTCTTAACATTTAAAATACAAATGGTTGCATGCTAGTAGTGGTCGAATATAAATGAGTATTGCATATATCTATAAGTGAATGTCTATAGGTAATTGTATGTTTGTCTGTAATATTCTCTGTTCTTGTTTTCCTGATTGTTAAAACAGTTCAAATCTATTGCATGTGAGAAATTAATATGGATATGATATAATATGTTTGCATGAATGATTCATTTCTGAAATATGATTGAAACTACCCTGTATACATGGATGTAATTGTTTGAACTACTGAGTATATACATATGTGCATATCTGTCTGGCCTCTGTTTGATTCTAACAGACTAAACAAGTTTAAAATTCTATATCTCTAGATCGAATTCAAATCTGTTGATGTTATAAACTATGAAAACGTTTATTTTTGTGTGTAGTTTAAGTTAAAAATAATCCTATGGATAGATTATGCTGTATAGTTAACAAGTGATAAGTTTTACAGTAAATAACCAAATTTGGTGGAAATTTAATGTATTTAAAACAAGAATTCAAGCACGCTATTTAGATTCTTTTATAGAAATAAGAATTTTAGAAGTAAAATTGTGATTTTTAGTAGTTCATAATGTAAGGAATTTTAAGAGGACCAATTTCTCTTTAAAAATTAATTTCACAACCGTGGGTGGGGGAGACATCGGGACGGTGACGCTGGGAGGTGCGCGTAGTTATGGTGAAGAGCTTGACCGTGGCCATTTGTTGGATTAAGGCTTGGATTGGGTTGGGTGATGGATTTTAGGGTTTTAAGGCCAGTTTTACTCGTATGGGTTTAAAGAGGAACTGCGTCAATCTCGAGGTGTTTCAGGCGATCGGTCATGGGGGAATCGGAGCTGGATATCATGGCGTGGCTTTGGGTTGAACGGCGTGAGGCCTGGAGGTCGGAGGTGACGATCAGCGATCGATTTCCGATCAGATTTTGGTTCCTGTTTTGTTCGAGATTGTTCGTTTTCGTTTGACCGTAAATTTTGTAGTTCCGTTTGGTCGAGTTGATCGTTGAGATCGTTTGCAGCTTGGAGAATGCCGGAGAGATGGTCGGAAACGTCGCCGTGGGTTGGTGCACGTGCACGTGCACGTCTGAGTATCTGATGTGTTTGGGGAAGAAGGAGGAGCGACCCGGGTATGTTCTCGTGATTTTTGGTAGAAGACTCGAAGTGATTCTCGTGGTTTTTGAAAGTATAACTCGGGTTGAATGGTGTTACAGGTTTTACAGAAACCTGTTTGATCAGTTTTTAAATTTTAAAATAAAATTTAAAACTGATGTTTAAATCTAAAAGTAAAGTTTAAATAAGTTTAGTTTTTAAATCTGGAGTTTAAGTTAAAATCTCAGTTTTTAAATAAGATAAAGTATTTGAATTTTGAATTGATTTAACAACATTAAAAAGGATTTAAATAGTTTTATAACTTTGTTAAAGTTAAACTTGTCTTCATTTTAAATCTTAAATTAAAATGAAATTTAAATGTAAATTTAAAGGTAATTTGGTTTAAATGCTTTATTAATGATATTTTAATCATTAATAGGAATAAAGTGTTATCTTTAAGATAATTAAGATTTAATGATATGGGATAAAATGAATTATTAAGGTAATTAAAAATAATTAATCAATTTAATTAATTTATGACTTGGGTTAATAAATTAGTAATTAAGGGTTTAAAACTTTATTGATGAAGGATTAATTAAATTAATTTAAAGGTTAATTAATTTGAATTAAGGATCATTAATTTTATAGGTTAATGGTTAGGAATAAATTAATCAAGTAATTAAGGTTTAATTAAGTTATAATTAAGTACTTAATTAATTAAGTAATTAGAGATTAATTTATTGATAATTAGGATTAATTAAGTTGTAATTAATAATGGTTAATTAATGTTTAATAATTTTAGAAAGGTAATTAAAATAATTAATAGTTAATGTAGATCATTAACTAAGGATAATTAATTAATGTGATTAATTTTGATAATTAATTAAGTTTAATTAATTTAAAGGATAATCATTTGTGAAATTAATAAAATTACTTAATGGAAGTAATTAAGAAATTAATTACTCATTGTAATTAATTGAGTTTAAATTGATAAGTTAAGTTAATTAATTTAGTTTAATTAATTTAAGATAATCATTTAATGATTTGTATAATTACTTAATGTAATTTAAGGAAGTATAATTACTTAGGAAAGTAATTAATGGGTAATTACTGATATAATTAACAAAGTAATTAAGGATAGTTAATTACTTAATGGAAATTAATCAAGGGATTAATTAAGAAATTAATTAAGGAATAATTAATTTATTTTAAGAAGTAATTAAGGTCAGTTAATTACTGAATGTGATTAATCAATAATGATTAATAATTATGGTTTAATTAAAGATTAATTACTCAATGTAATTAATTTAAATAAAGTAATTAATGATAAAATGTAATTAAGGATCATTAATTTATATAATTATGATGTAATTAAGAATTGATTAATTAAGTAATAATTATAAATGAAGTGATTAATTAATGTAATTAATTAAGGAGTAATGTAATTAATTATAGTTAATTAATAAAAGAAGTAATTAAAGGTTAATTACTATAAGTGGTTAAGAATAATTAATTTGTATAATTAATTTAATACTAATTACTTGAATGTAATTAAATAATTAATCAAGGATGATTAATTAAATTGAATAATTGGATGATGATGGATTAATTGATTGATAATTAATTAATAATGATTAAGCAGGATTTATAGATGTAGTAATTAATTTAATTTACTTTAAATTAATTAAAGATGAAATAATTAATTTAATTCATTTTAAATTAATTATAGATGGTGATAAATAAATCATTGCTTATGAATGGATGATATTGTGTACCTTGAATGGTTTGAGATCTCAGATATGAGATAATAGATATTGTATGATTTGGATGCTTTGGTTGCATAATGATATGAATCATCTGCTTATAATGATAATGTTGATTATCTATTGTGAATCTATGAATTATCTATCTGTGTGTAAATAGATAGTAGAATTGGATTGTTTTAACCTTTAAAACAACTTGGCCTTAAAAGATACGTTTTGGATTTCGATGAGACCGGGATCGGGTTTCCGTATACCGGATTTCCAGGTCTGGAGACCCGAATACCACATCGATCCAAATTAACGATAGGTCGTGAATCTCAAGTGAAGATGAAGATTCAGAGTGCAAGGGTTATGGTCGTTAACTCTGAGGGTGATTCCAATACGAGTGTAACGAGATAATGCCTTCGGTTTCGTTCGAACCCGGAACGAACTTGTATGGATTGAATGCTTTCAGAACATCGTCAGGTGGACGATGAGCATTCTAAGTGGTGTGTTCTGATTTAAAGGTAAATCGTAGCCTCAAGCCTCATCAAACCGGGAATGGCTAAAACAGGGGAGGTGCAGCAAGGTTAGTGGGTAGCACCCAAGTAGGACAAGATTATCCCTGTCTAGAGGTCCCTTCTTATTATTCGATTGAGTGGGCAGTTGAATTGCAACAACTGCTGGGATATCTTGTGCGGGAATTATCCAGTAAGGGATGTTCCGGCCTTGTGTTGCAGGGGATTGGGAGTGATCCTCGGTACGGTGATCTAGGCCACGTACTGTGACGGGCGGTACCCCGGTAGCCCTGCCATTGTATGGAATCCAAAATCCAATAAGTGACGTACGATTTAGTTGTGCCCAACTATGTTGGAACGTGAGATGTAAGCATTCCAGCTATTTCTGTATTTTACTTGAAAACCCTAGACCCTATAATAATATAACTGGATTTCCTATCAAATGTTTTGGTTAGCGTAAGGTAAAAACTTACCCATGTTTATTTGTGGGGAGTCTTACGTGATACCTTTGTTTCAAAAAGGTTTTGAAGTTAAGCAAGTTTAACCTGTTACTCACACCAGACCCATGTCTGACCCAAGTTGTTTATTTCTGTTTTATAAACTCTTGGGTACTCAAATTTTTACGAGTAGCCAAGGGATTCAGGTTAGCTTTGACAAGTTATCTGGAGGAGCAATGGAGCAGGAGGCTTCGGCGTTGTAGATATAGATAGTAGTTCCGCTGTGTTAATCTCTGAATAGAGTTTTGTGTTGAGTTGTAACAACTAGACAGATGTTTATAACTGTCTAGTATGTGTTGTATAATCTGTGTAACTCTGATAATCATTGTATATGATGTAATACTTTTGTTATTAATATAAATTATTCGTTCCGCTGTTGAGATTCTGTTGTTGTTCTTTCTTTCTTCTCTTCTTTTCTACTTTCTCACCTCTTTCTTTTCTTCAAAACGATGCGTCTTCCTTGTCGTAGGATGGCGGGTCGTTACAGTGGTATCAGAGCATTAGGTTGAGTGAATACCTAGGCTCTGGAGTGGCGTCTATCTTGAGAGAGCGTATTTGTAATTTTTATATAACTATATATATATTTATTCTACCTATTGTTGGATTACCTGTTCGGGTTTTCCAAATTAAGTTATAAGGGTAGATGAGGTAGGCTGTGTGTAACATGACTACCATTGATTGGAGTTTGAATGTTTGGAGTTGGAAGTGTATCTGATGAGACTGTAGACCCAAATACCGTCTCGAGTGAGCTTTGCTGTGGTGAAGGATTTCATTGATCTCCGAAAGAAACGATTAAGGTTCGGAGTCAATCTTTGAAGTGCAGTTGGATGAGTAGAGTTTGGATCTACCAGTTAAGCAGAAGCGAGTGATGGTATCTTGGTAACTTCTGGAGGAAGTAGTTGTATGATGAGATACAATGACCATGGATGTTTTCGAAGATGTTTTCTTTGGAACAAGTTTAAGGAGTAAGTCTGCTTCAGTGTTGTGGATGAGTTCAGCATAGCGTCTCTGTTGGAGGTTCGAGTTTCTCGAAGAGCTTTGGATTAGGAAGTCCTTGGCATCTGTGGCAGCAGTGCAGTTCGGAGTGTTTTGTGTATTAGCAGGAAGTTTTCTAGCTGAGCAGTTTTTCTAAAGATGGAGTTCAGAAGTAGCAGAATATATCCATTTCTTCGATGAATTGGATAGATAAGTGTAAGCTATTCTGATTTGTTAAGAGAGAATAGTATCTTTGGATACTGGACTGGGTTGATCGCAAAAGTGACTTGCGATAGTTTGAGTGATCTTTGAGTTATTGAAGATTTTATGGATGTCTTCAGGGAAGTCAGAAGTTGTCTGCATCTGGAGATGAGTTTTCTTATCGACAGGATTCCAGGAGTGGTACCGGTGGTTCAGTCTAGTTGAAGGATAGTTCCTAGAGATAGAGTTTGGTGAAGCAGCTCAAGTTTTGATGGAGTATCTGAGTATTCTTTATGAATTTGTTGAACCATTTCTTCTGGGATGAGTTGTACAGTCTGTGTGGTGTTCTTCATCGACATTCTTATCTACTTCAGATCAGAGTTGTACAACAGAAGCAATTTGGAAGTGCATCTCTGTATAGGAGAAGTAAGTTCAGTCTTCTTTTGTTTGAGGAGTAAAGTTGTGGATCTCTTCCTTGTTTTGATTTGAATAAGTATTTGGTTTTCCGGATTAAATTGTCAGTTTGGACAACTGGAATTCGTTGTGTTTTACGTATCTCTGAGGGAGTACGTATTTGATCTATCATTGGTTTTGGAACCAGCAGTTCAGGAGGTTTGGTAGTTGAGTCAGACTCGTCTGTAGTCTAATATCCTGTCTAGTTCTGTAGATCTAGATGAATAGGAGTTCTGTAGCTTCGTAGTTTAGATTGTTTGTAGAGCGAGTGTCCCGGTATATATATATACTTGGGGAAACTCGGAAAATTTTATCCAGAATTTTTGTCTGAATAATTAGAATTGTTTGATTGGATGATGGTTTGCTATGGTTGTTAGCATATGGTTGATAATATATGCTTGTTAAATCTTGAATAGATTATTAAATTATCTTTGTTTAAATTTCGGGGACGAAATTATTTTAAGGGGGAAGGAATGTGATATCCCGGGAATTTGGACAATATCAATTTAATAATCTGCATTGGAAATTAAATTGATTTGATGATCTTTGTTAATAAAATTGAATAAATTTAATAATCTAATTAAAATAAATATTTAATTAGTGATTTATCTTTTAAAAGTTTAATAAAATATTTTCTATTTATAATATATATGTATAATTGTATATATTATAAATAGATGAGTTGGTTTGAATTTAACAAATGAAATTATGTTTTCAAATTCTAATATATTTTGGGTAATTTGGAAATCATGATTTAATTTAATATTTAGCTTTTCAAAGATATTTGATAAATAACTATATAGTTTTAAATACATAAGATAAATGTTTAATTGTTTAAAAATAGATTTTAGCTTAAGTTTAAATTTAAATTGAATATGAATTTGGATTTATAATAAAAATTCAAAAGAGAAATATTTTAAAATATTTTGGATTTAAAATATAGATATAAGATTTTATTTATATATATATTGGTTATTTACATTTTCTTTAAAGTAATTTATATACATATACATATTAGGTAAGTATTTATAAATAGTAAACTAGTGTAAAAAGCTTTTATTCACATTTTAAAAATAAATAAAGTTATGTATTAATTACTAAAAAGACAAGTGTAACAAAATAAAGACACATGTTATTTTCCTAAGACCTCATTTAAACAAGTGTTAAATTATGAGTAAGGGCTAATGACAAGTGTCATTTAATTTCCATTTTTCTTTTCTTTTATTTTACTAAATAATTTTCAGCTTATAAACAATGCCTTCTCTTTTCCATTCTTTTACTATTTCTTTTTCAAAACTTAAAGAGATTTCAGCTGAATAATTTGCTCTAACAAAATCTGAAATCAACTTCTCAAACAAATTTCTCAAAACAACAATCTGTAAACAACTCCTCTCAAAACCAAATCAGTAATTCCCCTCAAGTCTGAAAAGTAAATCATAAGCCTGATCACTTTTTCTTCAATCTGATAATCTATACCTCCTCAAAACCAGAAAACAAATATCTATTCAAAATCATAAGCCTGCATTTCTTAAAGCCTGAACTAAATTCTTTCAAAAATTGAGAACAACAAGCCTGCAATTTCTTCAACCTGGAATCAAACAGTTCCCCTTTTCAAAGCAATTCATCTCTGTCTAGATTAAGTCATCTCTGCAAGTTTCAAAAGCAAACAATTCCAGTTTTCAAAAGACATTTTCCAGCATCTTTTCAAAATTTAAAGCAAGTAAAATCTGAAGCAAGATCAAGCATGCATACAAATTGTAAATCAAAAGCAAAAGCATTTCAGTTTTAAGGATTCAAAGGTTTTCAAAGCTATTTTCAAAAATGGAAGCTCTGTCTTCATTCTAAAATTGGTGAGTAACTCTTAACATTTAAAATACAAATGGTTGCATGCTAGTAGTGGTCGAATATAAATGAGTATTGCATATATCTATAAGTGAATGTCTATAGGTAATTGTATGTTTGTCTGTAATATTCTCTGTTCTTGTTTTCCTGATTGTTAAAACAGTTCAAATCTATTGCATGTGAGAAATTAATATGGATATGATATAATATGTTTGCATGAATGATTCATTTCTGAAATATGATTGAAACTACCCTGTATACATGGATGTAATTGTTTGAACTACTGAGTATATACATATGTGCATATCTGTCTGGCCTCTGTTTGATTCTAACAGACTAAACAAGTTTAAAATTCTATATCTCTAGATCGAATTCAAATCTGTTGATGTTATAAACTATGAAAACGTTTATTTTTGTGTGTAGTTTAAGTTAAAAATAATCCTATGGATAGATTATGCTGTATAGTTAACAAGTGATAAGTTTTACAGTAAATAACCAAATTTGGTGGAAATTTAATGTATTTAAAACAAGAATTCAAGCACGCTATTTAGATTCTTTTATAGAAATAAGAATTTTAGAAGTAAAATTGTGATTTTTAGTAGTTCATAATGTAAGGAATTTTAAGAGGACCAATTTCTCTTTAAAAATTAATTTCACAACCGTGGGTGGGGGAGACATCGGGACGGTGACGCTGGGAGGTGCGCGTAGTTATGGTGAAGAGCTTGACCGTGGCCATTTGTTGGATTAAGGCTTGGATTGGGTTGGGTGATGGATTTTAGGGTTTTAAGGCCAGTTTTACTCGTATGGGTTTAAAGAGGAACTGCGTCAATCTCGAGGTGTTTCAGGCGATCGGTCATGGGGGAATCGGAGCTGGATATCATGGCGTGGCTTTGGGTTGAACGGCGTGAGGCCTGGAGGTCGGAGGTGACGATCAGCGATCGATTTCCGATCAGATTTTGGTTCCTGTTTTGTTCGAGATTGTTCGTTTTCGTTTGACCGTAAATTTTGTAGTTCCGTTTGGTCGAGTTGATCGTTGAGATCGTTTGCAGCTTGGAGAATGCCGGAGAGATGGTCGGAAACGTCGCCGTGGGTTGGTGCACGTGCACGTGCACGTCTGAGTATCTGATGTGTTTGGGGAAGAAGGAGGAGCGACCCGGGTATGTTCTCGTGATTTTTGGTAGAAGACTCGAAGTGATTCTCGTGGTTTTTGAAAGTATAACTCGGGTTGAATGGTGTTACAGGTTTTACAGAAACCTGTTTGATCAGTTTTTAAATTTTAAAATAAAATTTAAAACTGATGTTTAAATCTAAAAGTAAAGTTTAAATAAGTTTAGTTTTTAAATCTGGAGTTTAAGTTAAAATCTCAGTTTTTAAATAAGATAAAGTATTTGAATTTTGAATTGATTTAACAACATTAAAAAGGATTTAAATAGTTTTATAACTTTGTTAAAGTTAAACTTGTCTTCATTTTAAATCTTAAATTAAAATGAAATTTAAATGTAAATTTAAAGGTAATTTGGTTTAAATGCTTTATTAATGATATTTTAATCATTAATAGGAATAAAGTGTTATCTTTAAGATAATTAAGATTTAATGATATGGGATAAAATGAATTATTAAGGTAATTAAAAATAATTAATCAATTTAATTAATTTATGACTTGGGTTAATAAATTAGTAATTAAGGGTTTAAAACTTTATTGATGAAGGATTAATTAAATTAATTTAAAGGTTAATTAATTTGAATTAAGGATCATTAATTTTATAGGTTAATGGTTAGGAATAAATTAATCAAGTAATTAAGGTTTAATTAAGTTATAATTAAGTACTTAATTAATTAAGTAATTAGAGATTAATTTATTGATAATTAGGATTAATTAAGTTGTAATTAATAATGGTTAATTAATGTTTAATAATTTTAGAAAGGTAATTAAAATAATTAATAGTTAATGTAGATCATTAACTAAGGATAATTAATTAATGTGATTAATTTTGATAATTAATTAAGTTTAATTAATTTAAAGGATAATCATTTGTGAAATTAATAAAATTACTTAATGGAAGTAATTAAGAAATTAATTACTCATTGTAATTAATTGAGTTTAAATTGATAAGTTAAGTTAATTAATTTAGTTTAATTAATTTAAGATAATCATTTAATGATTTGTATAATTACTTAATGTAATTTAAGGAAGTATAATTACTTAGGAAAGTAATTAATGGGTAATTACTGATATAATTAACAAAGTAATTAAGGATAGTTAATTACTTAATGGAAATTAATCAAGGGATTAATTAAGAAATTAATTAAGGAATAATTAATTTATTTTAAGAAGTAATTAAGGTCAGTTAATTACTGAATGTGATTAATCAATAATGATTAATAATTATGGTTTAATTAAAGATTAATTACTCAATGTAATTAATTTAAATAAAGTAATTAATGATAAAATGTAATTAAGGATCATTAATTTATATAATTATGATGTAATTAAGAATTGATTAATTAAGTAATAATTATAAATGAAGTGATTAATTAATGTAATTAATTAAGGAGTAATGTAATTAATTATAGTTAATTAATAAAAGAAGTAATTAAAGGTTAATTACTATAAGTGGTTAAGAATAATTAATTTGTATAATTAATTTAATACTAATTACTTGAATGTAATTAAATAATTAATCAAGGATGATTAATTAAATTGAATAATTGGATGATGATGGATTAATTGATTGATAATTAATTAATAATGATTAAGCAGGATTTATAGATGTAGTAATTAATTTAATTTACTTTAAATTAATTAAAGATGAAATAATTAATTTAATTCATTTTAAATTAATTATAGATGGTGATAAATAAATCATTGCTTATGAATGGATGATATTGTGTACCTTGAATGGTTTGAGATCTCAGATATGAGATAATAGATATTGTATGATTTGGATGCTTTGGTTGCATAATGATATGAATCATCTGCTTATAATGATAATGTTGATTATCTATTGTGAATCTATGAATTATCTATCTGTGTGTAAATAGATAGTAGAATTGGATTGTTTTAACCTTTAAAACAACTTGGCCTTAAAAGATACGTTTTGGATTTCGATGAGACCGGGATCGGGTTTCCGTATACCGGATTTCCAGGTCTGGAGACCCGAATACCACATCGATCCAAATTAACGATAGGTCGTGAATCTCAAGTGAAGATGAAGATTCAGAGTGCAAGGGTTATGGTCGTTAACTCTGAGGGTGATTCCAATACGAGTGTAACGAGATAATGCCTTCGGTTTCGTTCGAACCCGGAACGAACTTGTATGGATTGAATGCTTTCAGAACATCGTCAGGTGGACGATGAGCATTCTAAGTGGTGTGTTCTGATTTAAAGGTAAATCGTAGCCTCAAGCCTCATCAAACCGGGAATGGCTAAAACAGGGGAGGTGCAGCAAGGTTAGTGGGTAGCACCCAAGTAGGACAAGATTATCCCTGTCTAGAGGTCCCTTCTTATTATTCGATTGAGTGGGCAGTTGAATTGCAACAACTGCTGGGATATCTTGTGCGGGAATTATCCAGTAAGGGATGTTCCGGCCTTGTGTTGCAGGGGATTGGGAGTGATCCTCGGTACGGTGATCTAGGCCACGTACTGTGACGGGCGGTACCCCGGTAGCCCTGCCATTGTATGGAATCCAAAATCCAATAAGTGACGTACGATTTAGTTGTGCCCAACTATGTTGGAACGTGAGATGTAAGCATTCCAGCTATTTCTGTATTTTACTTGAAAACCCTAGACCCTATAATAATATAACTGGATTTCCTATCAAATGTTTTGGTTAGCGTAAGGTAAAAACTTACCCATGTTTATTTGTGGGGAGTCTTACGTGATACCTTTGTTTCAAAAAGGTTTTGAAGTTAAGCAAGTTTAACCTGTTACTCACACCAGACCCATGTCTGACCCAAGTTGTTTATTTCTGTTTTATAAACTCTTGGGTACTCAAATTTTTACGAGTAGCCAAGGGATTCAGGTTAGCTTTGACAAGTTATCTGGAGGAGCAATGGAGCAGGAGGCTTCGGCGTTGTAGATATAGATAGTAGTTCCGCTGTGTTAATCTCTGAATAGAGTTTTGTGTTGAGTTGTAATAACTAGACAGATGTTTATAACTGTCTAGTATGTGTTGTATAATCTGTGTAACTCTGATAATCATTGTATATGATGTAATACTTTTGTTATTAATATAAATTATTCGTTCCGCTGTTGAGATTCTGTTGTTGTTCTTTCTTTCTTCTCTTCTTTTCTACTTTCTCACCTCTTTCTTTTCTTCAAAACGATGCGTCTTCCTTGTCGTAGGATGGCGGGTCGTTACAATATACTACACAGATCAGCACGATGAGACGATCACAATGGTATACGGATATTGGCGGTACGATTTAATTATAAAAATTCGAATTTTCTAATAGCAGAAAATGCAAGAAAAACGCTGAAAAATAAGATCGACGGAGCCAAAGATGTCCGAATTTGGAAAAACGACAAACTGACATTTTGCTCAGAAGATGGTTTAGAATTTTTCTAAAAATATTTAGGTTTCAGAAACATTTTTTTTTCAACGCTTTTTAACTGATTAAATTGAAGTGAAATTACGCGCGAAATAAACTTTCATATTTTCGGACGAAAATTTACCAGTTTCTATGTTTAACTAGACGTATTCCAAATATCAAATTTATATTTCAAAATTTTATCGTTTAAAATTTCACAAAATTTCAACTAATTACGTTATTAAAACTGTTGAAATTTACGGGTCGTTACACTCTCCCCCACTCAAAACTTTTCGTCCCCGAAAAGGAACGAGGTAGGAGAATAGAAACAACCAAAAAGAAAAACAGATTTTGAAATACAAAATAACAATTAATTTAAACCATATAAATTCAAATTTAAATTAATTGATATTCAATAATTGATTTAATCTATTTGATTTCACTAAAATCAATCTCAACTATTTCTAAATTCATTATTTTATTATCCCATTTCTTCAATTTACAATTTATAAAACCATAAATTTGAATAGTCTTTTATTATAATCATATTTTCTTCAACAATTTTAAATTCTTCCTTATTCCAAATTCCTGTTAAATTTATTTTACTAAATATATCTAATCACATATGTTTAACCCATATAAATTAATTTAAAACATAAAAGTTCGATTTAAATTAATTTACATCTATTAATTTCTTTTAAATTCAAGGTATTTTCATATGTTGATCAAATTTCGTTTTATTAATTCTTTCAAAACAATTTATTAATTTTTTTTTCAAAACAAATTTATTTCATTATTAACTGAGTTTACTAATTATCCTATCTAACTCTATTAACATCTTTAAAATCAAAATTTAGTGTATAACATTTATTATAAACACTCAAATTTTATTTATAAATTCAATTCATCTTATATATTATCCAATTACATATTCAACCTTTGAATGATTTAGGTAAGTTGTATTTAGAATGCAGTTTAGTACTATACAAATAAAATTTTCCAAATTTCAATTATTCAAGTTTAAATATGTATTCCAAATTTTGGTTTTATTTTAATTAAAATCATTCTTTTATCAAAATTTAAGAATTAGATTTCCGATTAACTTAAACAGTTTAGAGATATATATAATATATTTATATCAAATCAAATTAAATTTAAAATAAGATACCTATATATATATAAATCAAATTATACTGAAGAAATTCAAATCAAAATATTTTTCCAAAGCAAAACCGTAGCAAAGCTACAGTATGGTTTCTCCACTCCGAAACTCGAAAATGAACGTCGATGATGCGGCCGCCATCACCGAAATTATTTTTCAGCGACAAAGAGAAGAGCACTGATTTCAACATTTTAAAATTCTTTGAAAACGATTTCTATTCGAAAATATTTTCTATACTATATACTTTAAAATTTTAAAAACCAAAGTTCGAAATCACCGGAAACTAATAAATTCTCAAATTTCTGAATTAGATTCATTTCAAATTCAAATCAATTTATAACCAAGTTTATAAATTCATTTATTATATTATGTAATAGTCAATGGTTTTACAAAGCAATAAATGAAAATCAAATATTATTATTTTCAGACAACAATTCATTAACAATTTAATTTCAGAAAACTTATATTTATATATAATATAATCATTCAAAACTATTTTGTTTATCAAATTTGAAAACAACATTTTTAATATAAATTTAGAAATACATTTCTTTGCTCGACGATACAGGAATGGATTTTCAAAATAAGGATAGGGATTCAAATTTGTTGAATCAAATCAAAGAGAATTTTGATTCGAAAATAAGTTTGAAACAGAAGATAAGATAATTCAATTACCACAATCGGGAGATGGATGAGTTTATTTAATTCACGGGCAGCCTTAACCGGGTCATCCGTAACTTCAAGAATAAGATCGATGCTGAATTCCGAGGTAAATCAACACTCGATCTCAAGAGATGGAATTCAGGTATAGCAAGAGATAGATAGCATCGTAAACCAAGGATATAGAAATCTCCGGTAAATCGATGCCTATTATAAAGGAGTTTACTCCTTTACGAATCATTCTAAGATTGGCGAGACCGCCGATCCATTATAGATAACATTCAGAATGGAGTTCTGGGGTGCTCCAGGATTGAAAGAAGACGAATAGTGAAGGACACGAATGAATTTCGTAACCGAGGGAACGTTCCAAAATTCAAAGGAATCGAGTCAAAAGAAAGAGATTGAAACTCGAATGAGCGTGATTCTGTAAATACATTTACCATATATGTTGAGTTTTGCCTAGAGCTACCAAAGCTCTGATACCAACTGTAACGACCCAGAATTTTGGACCATTCGCGTCCATTATAAGTGTATAGGTAGACACTCATGCCGGAGTTGAATTGCTCAAAATACCGCGTTGTTAATTTAAATTTGGCAAAACTGAACATATACAGTAAATAAATAATCACAGATCACAGACACAGAGTAATAAGTGCAGCGGAAATAAAAGAGATAGTAGTTCATGAAGCTACTATATAAATGTATAAGATACATCAGAGTTTACAACAGAAGAGTAATACGATACATAGAACAAATCAGAATACATCACTGGAATCATCAAATACTGAAAGCAGAATAGATGGCTGGATCTTCAAGCAAAGCTCCAACTCCAAAGGTGAGTCTCGAAAGCTGAACCACTCAGTCTGACCCGAGCGTAAAGCAAAACACAAAACACTCGAGTCAAGATTAACATTCTTATATTAATAAATCCAACTCAAGTGAAATAGCAATTGAAATACAAGTAACTCAAAGGATGTTTGGAATAACCATCCTTTAAGGATCCGTTAAACTATCTATTAGGTAGTAATGTACGCTAAGTAGATAATGTCTATCAGTAATATAAAGATATCAAAATAGCGTTAAGTCATGGCCCATTCCACCCTTAACACATTTTTATTCCCAAAAGCATATACAAGACCGTAGTTTCCCCAAAACCGGAAGTCACCAGAGGGCAATCCATATACTAAAGGTACAAATCAAAATCGTAGTGGTCGCGCATAAATGGAATACAAGTATGACAAGGCACATGAGGCAATACCCAAGGTAGTGATACTACCGTTCGCCTGATCCGGACTGGTGAGAACGCAACGCCGCAGCGCCCGCAACACCGTGAAACAACACTCCCAAAATCAAGGGTGCACCAATCGACAACAAGTATAAGTAGTTCGAAGAAGTGTGTCCACTTGAGGTAGCTAATCCTCCATTGGCCCGACACAGCTCCTGTTTTAGTCATT
This sequence comes from Allium fistulosum, assembly GCA_030737815.1. NCBI lineage: Eukaryota > Viridiplantae > Streptophyta > Magnoliopsida > Asparagales > Amaryllidaceae > Allium > Allium fistulosum. The sequence continues at coordinate 932,993,822 of CM060901.1, read as the reverse complement.
TCCAATTTGACACAAGTGTCAAGGCTATCCATCATCGTTCTCTTTCTTCAGTCATCACGTACATCATTCCAACCACTCCATTCTGGGTCATCACTCCGCGCATAGTTATTAAAGTGGTTTCGGTTTAGATAGAGAGTATATCCATTACCGATCCCGGTCTCTTTAATAACTTCCATAATTATTACACCGATTGGTCGTTTATTTATTACAAAACCAAATCAATTACAATTTCAAATAGAATTCGTAAATCAACATTTCATTTGTCTTTCAAAATCAATTTCCCAAATTTACGTTTCAAAACTTCCAAATTATCATTTCAAAATCTTATAATTCAATTTCAATCTTTATATTGAAAACAATTCAAATATTGATTCAAATTCGCACAAAGTTTCATTTCGAAATCATTAGAATCAATTTAGTTTTAACATTCAAATCAATTTACATTCATTTATCGATTTTATTCAATATTCGTTAAGTAAATTTATCATTCAAAACAATTCTATTTAATTTCCAATTCATTAAATCAATTTCTTAAGTTCAACTTTATTAAATCAGAACTTACAATTTTGAATTAAACTAAATTCGTCAAATCAATTCTTTCAATTACAAGTCTTACATTAATTCCAAAATATCACATTTTCATTTCTTGTCAAAGAAATTCCATTTCACTTATTTACTTTCTTAATTAATTTTCCCAAAAATTAATTTATAAAGAAACTCAATTTCAATTATTTACGAAGTAAAATTCACTTATTCAAAAATTCAATTTTACTTATTAAAGAGTTCAATTCAATTTAATCATTAAATAATTCAATCTTATTTAATTATTAAATAATTCAAAACTTAATTATTAAATAATTTCAAAGTTTAATAATTTCAAACTTAATTCAATTTCAAACTTAATTATTAAATCATTTCAAAGTTTAATAATCTCAAACTTAATTATAATTTCAAACTTAACTCAATCATTTCTCAAATTAAACATCGTTCTTTCATCAATTACATTGTTAATATTTTGTTTTAGATTATTAACTATTAACAAAAAATTCAAATTTCAACTTCATTTCAAAATCATATTCTTTTCAAATAAAATCTTCGTTTATTTTTAAATCAAATTATTGACCAATCGGGTTTTATTTAATTTTCTATCCTAGGTCAAAGTTCAATTTGGGTATTTATCATTTCAACCCGATTCCAATTCAATTCAAAATCAAACATACAAAGGGAACTTGCAGTGTGATAACTGGGATGGTGTCAAAGTAAATAAACAAGCAATAACAACAATCAATATCAATCCAATAATCAATTCAAATAATCCTGAAATAACCGTATTAATTCGCATTGTTATTTGTACGAATTAATATAATTATTTCTAGAATCTACACTATCATTTCATGTAGATTAAAGATTATTACATTACGGTTTTCACTTGTCATCTATTTACAATTTCATACATCATCAATTTAACAACATACATTCAGCGGTTCAAAGTGTAATTAAACAAATCCTACGTGTCAATAAATTTAACAGTTAAAGGGGTCATATTATACAATGTCAATTAATCAAATTTAACATTTAACTATCCTATATCAAGTTCAATTGCATACTATTTATCATTTTAACATTAACAATTTAACATCCAATATAAACATCAACAATCAATCAATTATCAGTTAAACTGTATTATCATCGCATAAATAATTAACAGATAATGGTGTCAGATGTCACAGGTGAACTGATACAGGTAATAACAGTGTAAATATCTAACAGCAGTATATTTCAATTGTCGTTTCAATTAAAATCAAATTTAATAAATAAAAGAACGTTAATCGTGAGTGAGTGCTCACCTTTCGTGGTTAGAGAGAGATGAACTATACTGGAGTCGAGTTACGAATCCAAGCACGAATTTCAGAGCAAAGCAGATTGGCACGAATTTAACAGACGAGCTGATAATGAGGAATCAGTGAAACGATCAAAAATCAGTTTGACAAAAATTAAAACAAAAATGTAAATCATATCGTTATACATAAATAATAAAATATTTATATCTTATTATTATTATTATTACTATTTTTATATAACTGTAAAACTGAAAATAAAATAAAATGACAACTGAACAGGTCGAAAACTTACATATGCATGCAACAGTAAAACAACTAGACTTATATGTGCAGACTTAACATATATGCAGACTAAGCCTATATATATACAAACTCACCTATTATTGTACTTGTATACATATACTTGAAGTATCAGTTGCATATGTATTATCAGACATCCTATATATTTAAAACAATTTATATACTGTAATGCGTTTAACAAAACAAACGTTTTATACTCATAGTCCAAATATAAACCATGCAACATGAACTGGACACATTTCTTTTCCAAACTATATATAAACTTTATATATAATGTAATCCAAATATATACATACTACAATATAAATATATTACAACCGATATTTTATAGTATCTTTCTATATGAACATATATAACTAAACTTTAAAATAACATATACACAGTATATAAACTAATAAAATCCCCTATACGTCGACAGTATGCTTTATAATGTGTAACTGCAAAAGATAACAGCGAAGTTGCTAAGTATCATCCGAGATAATGTAGGCTATATATATATAACTTCATATAGAATATAATACGAAATGTTAGAGAAAAAAAAACAATTACAGAACCGAAATATAACCTCTATATATCATATTCACTGAACCCATGCAGACAAGCAGTATATATTACTTATATAAGACATTATACTTTTAAAAATGTACATATACAGTTATTACAAATCTATCTTAAAGTATAATTATAAGCTTTAGAAAATACTTTATCAAAAGAACAAGCACAGAAAGAAAAACACAAACAAAAGATGCTCACCAGTTTGAAGGGCAAGGGCCGATTAAAGGAGAGGAAGCAGTGGGTGAGAGGGTCGGACGATGGATGGTGGCGTTTGGAAAGGCGCATGGAAGCAGTGGTCGAAGAGGGAGGCGCTCGGCTATATGCTGCCTCGACTGGATCTGGGTGGAGGCGGAGGTACAGCGGGGTCGAGCGTTTTCTTGCATGGCAGCGTTTTTCGGAGGGAGGAGAGAGGAGGGAAGGAGAAGGCCGGGGTGACCATGGTGGTTGCCGAGGTGATGTTATGGCGAAGGTGGGTTGCGTGATGAGTGGTAGACGAATGGGAAAAACATGGTTTGTTTGCTTGCAAGGTGGTGAGGTGGAGGAGCATCGGTTCGGCTGGGCAGTGGGTGAGGCCGAAGTCAGGTGAGGATGGGTGGATCTGTTCCAGGTGGAGATGAGCGGATCTGGACTGGGGTGTTGTCAGGGCAGGCCGAGTGGGAGGGGGCCGGTGGTGGCAACCGAGTGGAAGGTGGAGGCTCGAGTTAGCGGAGGTGAGTGGGGCGAAGTGGAACGGTGGACCACACTTGGATCAACGTGACGAAGATGGTTTCCCCAGGCGGAGCAATTGGGTGGCTCGGCAGGCTTTGGTTAATGATGAAGGCGTGGCTTCAATAGGGAAGAAGAAAAGAAATAGGAGGTTGGGTTTGAAGACAACAGGCGAAGGCAAAAAAAATAAAAAGAAAAAGAAAAATGAGGAGCAGGTTCACAAAGAATTGAGGACGAGAAGATTGAATAGGCAAGGAGACGAGTTGTTTCCCAAGGAGAAAAGAAGATGACGGTTCACATAAATATAAACTCAACTTTTTATATTATAATAAATTTTTTGCAGAATGAATAAATGAATGCAACGTACAAAGAGAAATCAATGAACTAGAAAATGTAAATAAAACGATGGGAATAGCAATAGTCACGGTTGAATGCTGAAAATAATAGAAGTTAATGGCTGATGGTTAATACCCTGGATAAAGAAAAGACACCAGAAACCAAAAGAGTTCAGAAAAGAATACCGATACGACTTAAATCGTTCATAGATTCCACCGTGCACCAGACATCGGAACTTCACAATTGAATATACTACACAGGTCAGCACGACGAGACGATCACAATGGTATACGGATATTGGCGGTACGATTTAATTATAAAAATTCGAATTTTCTAATAGCAGAAAATGCAAGAAAAACGCTGAAAAATAAGATCGACGGAGCCAAAGATGTCCGAATTTGGAAAAACGACAAACTGACATTTTGCTCAGAAGATGGTTTAGAATTTTTCTAAAAATATTTAGGTTTCAGAAACATTTTTTTTTTCAACGCTTTTTAACTGATTAAATTGAAGTGAAATTACGCGCGAAATAAACTTTCATATTTTCGGACGAAAATTTACCAGTTGCTATGTTTAACTAGACGTATTCCAAATATCAAATTTATATTTCAAAATTTTATCGTTTAAAATTTCACAAAATTTCAACTAATTACGTTATTAAAACGGTTGAAATTTACGGGTCGTTACACCTCATGTGCCGAACATCACTTTGCTCTGATGCCAAACACTTTGGCATTGACCGGTTCTACCGGGTATAGCCCCTTCGACTTCCAACTCCCTTCTCTATAAAACCAGGCCTTTTCTTTCTTCTTCCCTTTACATTTTTACTCCTGCCGTTCCTCGAAGATTTTCAATTCTATTCAGTCGTCCGGATTTAAAGCTTAACTACTCCATCCCAATCTCCATTCTGCAAACTAGGTACCTTTTCTCGTACGATAGTAGTAGATTTCAAACGAGATGGCTGAGTGTGTCACGTAGAAGGCCTTTGAGTAGGTTGTTTCTATCGCGTCTTTATTGCCGAACGATGAGGCGAGGGGGAATGATTAGGAGTATGTCCACCTATGGTCTTAGTTTCTTTGTGATGAAATCAATAGAGATTGTGCTAGCTTTTGTAGCTTCGGGTTGATATTCAATGCATGGCTCGCGATAGTTAATGAAATCACATATGCATGTCAGAATGGGTCCAAGGGAACATATCATCATTTATTCAGAAAAATCCAACTAATTCTTTTATCATCACTGCACTGAGCTGTGATCCGATATTCAACACCCGGAAAGGGTCGCCATGGATGGCTGTAATGTCGACCGTCAGCTTAGCAGGTGCCATCCCAGATTCTTTAAGTAAAGATGTAACTATTTTGCATAACATTCAATGTGAAATATGGTTGGGACGGTCAATGTTGATGGTTACTCTGGTCGAATCCTTGAGTCTTGTAATGAGTTGTTAAGTCAAATAATGAAGGGCTCTGAATGCTCTAATTGATTATCTGCAAATGGCCAAAGATCAGGCTTAAAAGCACGTTGAAGGAAACGTCGAGTAGGGGTTGGCCTCGAGTGGCATGCAACTGTATAGCTGGATCTTGCTATGAGTTTGAATTTGCTTGTGCATTCGAGTAACGCACTTTCTTTTTAATGCCTTCATGATTCTTTACTCGTCCTTCGGGTTGGAGTGAAAGTCAATTGCCCATGAGCTAAGGTATTGATTTAACGATTCTATCTCTAGGCATCCTTTCGGTCGTTGCCTTGAGTAGCTGTAAGCACTATATATAAGTTTTAATGCTGAGCTATCGTAGCCAGTTTTTGGATGACCATGCGCCTTCTCCCAGTCTCGGGTTGTTAAATGTACTGCATGGACGGTTGAGTCTCGTCTTAGCTATGTTTATGTTTTCACCTAAACTCCAAAGACATAGAGGTGATTGGTGAATAGTCGGTTCACATTCGTCTTGCTTCTTGCTCGTGCCCCCAGGTCTGGGGCATATATTGATAAGTAGGAAGGCCAGCCATGCCCACTTAGCTTTACTCTCTTTCCCGTTGAATTGTGGGATCATGTCAGTTGATGGGAGACTAGGTCTCGCCTATCTTAGATTTTATCGTGGTTTTTCATTCCAAGAGGAATACTTCGATGCCACGTAAGTTTCAGGGCGAAATTTGGACAGTGGATGGTCATCCACGTCCACTTTGGTTCATGCTCTGTAATCAGATCTCGGGGTAAAGTTGGCTACAAATGCAGTCGGGTTATGCTCATCCAGTTTCATACTCCTCCTGACGAATCGAACGAGGGTGCTGGAGAATTTTTGACCGAGTATTCGTGGTTTACCCTCCTTTCCATACTCTGGGGGTCATAGTTTTTCAAAAAACATCCGAGTCACATTCGCATGTGCTTGGTGCAGATCGGCATTGACCCTTGGTCTGAGGTATGATATAGTAGGTTGCTCGTAGCTTTGGATGCCATTTTGATTGGTTCTATATTGAGGCCTCCCTACAGTCGCTGCCTCAAGTTATAAAGAACGCCACGCTAGAGCTATAGTAAGCTGTCGTATTCGGCTTTTTAGTGTTTTGTACTCCTGCCCCCAGCATTGATTTGGCCAGGTCACTAGTTGGATGGTCAAACTCCATCCTCAGCGGGTTAATAATCCTCCTGTCGATTCCAGGCCGAAGTTTGCGGAACACAATATGGTCGGAATCCACTCATCTATTTATCGATGTTTATACACCACCCTGCTTTCTGGCGACTTAGTGTTATTCTCCCCCCGGTTGACTCGCGCCCAATTTGTGTTCATCCTTCGGTCCACACTCCGGGGACTTAGAGATTTTGTCGAACGGTTTATGCTTTAGTCCACAGTTCGAGACGCAGAGATTTTCGTCAACTCGTTTATACTCTAGTTCGCACTCTGGGAACTTAGAGTAATCTGGTCCGCTTCTGGGATTTTGGGATTTTTCTGAAGTCGTCTATAATTTAGTCCATGCTCTGGGGACTGTGAGTACTGTAGTCCGCACTCTGGGGACATAGAGGTTTTTGAGCCATTTATACTCTAGTCCGTACTCAGGGACTTAGAGTACTTTAGTCCGCATTCTGTGGACTTGGAGGTTTAAGTCGTTTATACTCTAGTCCGCGCTCTGGGGACTTAAAGTACTCCAGTCCGCACTCTGGGGACTTGGAGGTTTTAGTCATTTATACTTAGTCCGTGCTCTGGGGACTTAGAGTACTCCAGTCCGCAATCTGGGGACTTGGAGGTTTAAGTCGTTTATACTCTAGTCCGCGCTCTGGGGACTTAGAGTACTCCAGTCCACACTCTGGGGACTTGGAGGTTTTAGTCATTTATACTTAGTCCGCGCTCTGGGGACTTAGAGTACTCCAGTCCACAATCTGGGGACTTGGAGGTTTAAGTCGTTTATACTCTAGTCCGCGCTCTGGGGACTTAGAGTACTCCAGTCCGCACTCTGGGGACTTGGAGGTTTAAGTCGTTTATACTCTAGTCCGTGCTCTGGGGACTTAGAGTACTCCAGTCCGCAATCTGGGGACTTGGAGGTTTAAGTCGTTTATACTCTAGTCCGCGCTCTGGGGACTTAGAGTACTCCAGTCCGCACTCTAGGGACTTGGAGGTTTTAGTCGTTTATACTCTAGTCCGCGCTCTGGGGACTTAGAGTACTCCAGTCCGCAATCTGGGGACTTGGAGGTTTAAGTCTTTTATACTCTAGTCCGTGCTCTGGGGACTTAGAGTACTCCAGTCCGCACTCTGGGGACTTGGAGGTTTTAGTCATTTATACTTAGTCCGCGCTCTGGGGACTTAGAGTACTCCAGTCCGCAATCTGGGGACTTGGAGGTTTAAGTCGTTTATACTCTAGTCCGCGCTCTGGGGACTTAGAGTACTCCAGTCCGCACTCTGGGGACTTGGAGGTTTTAGTCGTTTATACTCTAGTCCGTGCTCTGGGGACTTAGAGTACTCCAGTCCGCACTCTGGGGACTTGGAGGTTTTAGTCGTTTATACTCTAGTCCGTGCTCTGGGGACTTAGAGTACTCCAGTCCGCACTCTGGGGACTTGGAGATTTTAGTCATTTATACTCTAGTCTGCGCTCTGGGGACTTAGAGTACTCCAGTCCGCACTCTGGGGACTTGGAGGTTTTAGTCGTTTATACTCTAGTCCGTGCTCTGGGGACTTAGAGTACTCCAGTCCGCACTCTGGGGACTTGGAGGTTTAAGTTGAGAGCAGTCGTATTTCCACTCTTTAATTTGTATTCATCCACTGTATCGAGGCTAATTTCGTCGAATGAACAATCGAACCATGTTTGCTCACGGAATGGGATTCTGCCCCCCAGGATGAGGGATGGAATTTGAAAAATGGACGATCGATTCTCGTCCGCTTGGTGATTGTAGCTCTTCCAATCAAGTCAAGGAAGGAGGTATATGACAGATGGTTGGATCACATCCATGTTGGGTTAGACAGCCAAATCTCTTACAATTTGCTCCGTATCTCCTTCTAGAAAATAAGGATAATAGATTGTTGAGTAGACAAAGTAAGTTGCATATGTTCCAAGGTGCAGTCGTGTCCATATATTGACAGCGATGGTTAGCGAGTACGCAGTCTACCATAGCTACTTCAAGTTGGGCTCTCGAACAACCTTTCGTGTTCAGGGTAGGATTTGATGTGTAGATGATCAAATCACGTCCACTTTAGACGGATCCCGGCGTCACTGAGCTTCATGAGGGGTATCTGTATTTTGTCGAACTTTGTTCTATGACTCGATTGGAGTGGATGATCGGGCCATACTCATTCCAAGCAGTTTAGGTCTCCAAGTCAAATGTGGAGGTTGATGGATGAATGGTCGGTTGTTCGAATCGATCATAAGTTGAGCATACGAACTCAGATCGTCTTGAAACTTGGAACGTTGGCTTCCCTGGCTTTGATTGTTATGTCTTGTTAATCGTGGCTCGATCCAGACTTGGATAAAATCCATCGATATCCATAGTGAGCCTTTGTGTAACCGATCTCCAAGACGAACTGTCACTGGTTTCTAATCAAGTTCTTGGTGTCACGGCCTTGCCAAAAGGCGGGATAACATTTGCCCCCCAAAGGACGTCTTGTGTAAACATGACGTGCTTTGAAAAACCGCAGTCTTTCATGCTGAATATTTCCGTTCAGTTGATTGTTTGACAGTCGTCTTTTAATCGTTTCATTACAATCTTCTTTTAGACAAATGTTCAACTAGCGTGCTTTGCTTTGGCTCTGCCCCCAGTTTTGGGGATGAGTATGGAGTTGATGTATGTTTATACTCCGTCTCGCACTCTGGGAGTACGGAGTTGAGTAGATGTTTATACTCCGTCTCGCACTCTGGAAATACGGAGTTGATTAATGTTTATACTCCGTCTCGCACTCTGGGAGTACGGAGTTGATTAACGTTTATACTCCGTCTCGCACTCTGGGAGTACGGAGTTAAGTAGATGTTTATACTCCATCTCGCACTCTGGGAGTACGGAGTTAAGTAGATGTTTATACTCCGTCTCGCACTCTGGGAGTACGGAGTTAAGTAGATGTTTATACTCCGTCTCGCACTCTGGGAGTACGGAGTTAAGTAGATGTTTATACTCCGTCTCGCACTCTGGGAGTACGGAGTTAAGTAGATGTTTATACTCCGTCTCGCACTCTGGGAGTACGGAGTTGTGCGAAGGATCGTCGTGTATCAACCAATTTTTAGCCATGATGTGATGGCTTGCCCCCGAGCTCGAGTTTCACTTAGCGAGTCGCCGGCCGTATCACAGCCACTCTCTACTTGAATAAATTCCACTTGCAGGATGGAATTCAGCTCTCTGTGCATCGTGATGTTGTACATTGTATTTAATCCATAGCCCCAAATCAAAGGCATATGGTTGATGATGAGCGATAGAATTATGCTCGTCCAGATGTAACTCCACATGTCCGATCATGGTCTGTGTAGATTGGTTGGCAACCAAATCTGAGTACCTGGTCACCTGCATCGTTTTGAAAGTAGTTTAGTTCAAGCTAGTCGTAGTTCATAGAACAATTGAAATAGAGATGGAAATGGAAATAATTCAAAGAAGATTATGGTAAATCTCATTGATATGTGAAGCAGCATCGTGTGCTCGCTATTCGACTCTACCCTTGGCTCCTTTCAAAGGGATGTCGGCCGTCAACCGTCCAATTGATAATCATAGCCCTTTATTAATAGGCATCGGATATTCGCTGCCCCCCATTCTGCAGGACTTGTACATACTATTGAAGCTTCCCTTTCTAGGTCATCTTTTCGATCACACCTCGGAGGTGTTTGTAATCGCCCGCGTTAGGATCAGCGAGCATCCGGGAATATACAACATTCCCCTGATTTTCTTTAGACTTTGGTGTACTCTCTCGAGGTTGGTTTCCAGTACCACTCCGAGTCGCGAGTCTTCAAGTAGAGGTTGCCAATTGAATCTTTCAAAGAGCATATGAGCTGAATTCTGAAGTCTTGTTTCGGCTACTGGGATCTACATCCTTAGCCAGCGGGCCTTCATTGTTATTTTTCTTAGTCTGCTCCACTCCTCCTCACTTCAGTTCTGATTCATTTTGTAAAAGAAATGATCCATAGTCGTAGGAGGCTCTTTAGCTAACTAGCTGCCAAAATATATCTGGAGGTCGACTTTCCTCAAACGCGATCAGTATGATACCCTTGTTAGTATTTGGAATAAATTGCTTAGAGCATTGATTTGCTTGGAATCATATCATCTATGTTCTCCAACCTTTGGGAGTACCGCTTGAATAGCGGTTGCTTGTCCGTTCTCTTGATGTCGTTCATAAGCTTCCGCTAGATCCTTTATGCCCTGGTCGATCATGGGATGTCAAGGAAGTGGATAGAATGTTCCTTTATTAAGTTGAGTTTTGAATTCACTATCCGGAGGCACTGCGCTGCGTCTAGGGTTCGGGGGGGTTTCCCCCCGAAATTTTTTTTCGAAAATTTGGGTCGTACCCGAAAAAGTTATTTTTCGAAAATAAGGGTCGTACCCGATCCATATATTTTTTGTATAGGGACCAGTCAGATTGTTTTTTGAGAGAGAGATCGATATACAGTGCATGGATCGATCTGGATACTTCGTTCGGCACAAAAGTACCGTTCGGCATACAGAAGTACCGTTCGGCATTGGGGCGTTCGGTGTTGGCATGTGGCTCAGCCAAAGCTGTTCGGCTAAGGCTGTTCGGCAGAGTGGATCGGCCTGGAGTGGTTTGGCCAAAGCTGTTCGGCCAAATCTGTTCGGTAGAGTGGATCGTCCAGAAGTGGTTCGGCCAAAGCTGTTCGGCATCCACACTGTTCGGCATTCCACACGTGTTCGGCATTCACACTGTTCAGCATTCACACTGTTCGGCACAACCGAGTTGTTCGGCATACACTACCGTTCGGCATTACAGAGGCGTTCGACCTAGAGGTATGTTCGGCCTGGAAGGGCGTTCGGCCTACGCCTTTTCTGGAGCGTTCGGCATACGCCTTTTTTGGAGCGTTCGGCATACGCCTTTTCTGGAGTGATCGGCCGAATTGCCTTCAGAGGAGGGTCGGCCTTCATTCAACTTGAGTGCAAACTTCAACGTCCAATCCCCAGATCTTGCGTACATCAGTGAATCCAATCTACGGCTATCATCTTCCTTTAGATTTCTTTCAAATCTGAGTAGAATAGGAAGTTTTCTAGTAAACAACTGGATCTATCTTGCGAATATGGAAATCCACTAGTAGACGATGAGATCCAATCAAGCTGAGAATTCAATTCTCGGTGAAAGCACCAAAGTGTTAGCACCAAAATTGGTCACTAACCTCGTTGAGAAAGATTGTGTAGAGATGTAAGTGATGAAGTTAAATTAATAAGGAAGAATATGCTAATTTAAATGCAGAAAGTAAGAACACCGGATTTATAGTGGTTCAGCGTAACTTCCTACATCCACTTTGAGTTTTGATCTTTATTTCTTTCACAAGTAGTTGAATACAGATACAATCCATATATTAATGACTTGAATACAAGTTTGAACTAAAAATAATCAGTCTTGAAAGTGGTAGAGTCTCCCCATTGTTTTCCTAAAAAAGGTCCCTTTTCACTGTGACCCTGCCCCTCTATTTATAGACAAATATGGGCTGGACTTCCCAGGTGGGCTTGGTGGTCGAACACTCTAGCCCAAGTGTAGTGTTCGCTGCTTGCCGAACCAGGCATGCCGAACGTCATAATGCCGAACGGTCCTCCCTATGCCGAACGGTCCTGTCTATGCCGAATGGTATGTCTGATGTGTGGAGAGTGCAAGATGGTTGCAGTTGAAGCCGAACGTAACTCTGTTTGAAGCTCTCGACCGAACAATGCTCCCTGACCGAACGATAGTGTCATGTTGAATGAGTAGGTACACCGAGCGTGTAACGACCCAGAATTTTGAACAAATTAAATTGAGAATATTTAATTAATTTTAAATATTTGAACGATGATTTGATTTGAATTCCCGATATAACTCTGTTTTTGGCGATTTAATTATAAAATTTAATCTATTGAATTGAATAAAAATTTAAATCTTCAATCATAAGCTGAAGAAAAATATTTCAAAGGCTTTGAAAATTCATATTGATAATACTGAAAATAACAGAAACTTCAGAATCTAATTTCGAATTGATTTGTTCAGTTTTGAAATTAAATCGTTTAAATTGAATTTAAAAATAGCCATCCGAGGCGCAGTCTCGGAATTCGACGAAACCAGTTCCATTGGGTCCGTAATATTGAATTATTACCGGATTTCAAATTCCGTATTTTTCGGGGTTGATATGTGACCGTACGATATGCAAACGCGTTGAAGTTAAATCAAATTGATTTAAATTTAATTTTTGAACTAAGTCAACTTCAGCACATCTTCCTTTTTATCACGCGCTTGAATCACGCCTAAATTCACGTCTGAAATCACGGAGAGAATCGTGCCAACCATCCTCTTTCATTTTCATATACTCCTCTCCCTCTCTCAGATTCAAACCGAAATCCCTCTTCACAAAGAAAAGTAATGGCCGCTCGTTATTCAATTTGAATCCCCAAATCAAAGTCGAGTCCGCTCCTCCCCTTTCAGTTCATTCAAGAGCAAATCGAAAATTTGTTTCAATCTATACTTCGAAGCCGCGTTCCTCAAATTCTCCCCTAAATAAAATCATTCGTTCGATCGTGCTTAGGGTCGCGTGGATGGAAGCAATTTCGGCATGGGTTCATCGACGATCTAGGGTTCGTCGTGGCGCGTTCTAGAGGGAGGGCGGTGATGTATCAGGCGGTGCGTGTTCGAGTAGGGGCTGGCGAACTTCGAAAGCTCGAAGCGAAGTCTGGCGATGTCGTGGAGGCGCGAGCACAGCTAGGGCTTCGTGCACGCGACTGCGTGGTGGGTGCTCGCGTGGGCCAGATCGAGGTAGTTCACGGTAGAGGGAGGCGTAGTTGGATTCGTCAAAACCGATGATCGTTCGTTGAGTCGCGATCGTTGATTTGCGTAAGGCGATGGAGGCTGGGTGATGTCAGTGAGGTAGATTTACAAATTTTATTTTAAATTCTGTACCTGTATATAAATGTATATATATGGATTAGGAAATATATTTATAAATCAGTTGCTGTTTAAGATTTTAAAAAAATAGGTTATTACAATAAAGTTGTTAAAAGAAATTGGTTATTTTAAATAATGGAATTGGTAAATAAAATTATTTAGTTGACCTGTTTAATTTTTCTAAGTACCCAAAAGATTTTTAGAGGGAAGATAAATATGCAAGTATACACTTTTAAATTTTTAGCTAGGTTTAAATTAACTTATTAAATTATTTTAGTTGATAAATTTATCAAAGGAGAAAAAATTGATTTATAAGGAATAACCAGCTAATCAAAAATTATCAAATGAAAATTTATTATTCGATCTGTTTGAATATTAATGAATTTGTATAAATTGTTATACAAGGTTGAACCGTGAAGAAATGATCAAAAAATGGAAATGGGATTGCAAAATAAAAGCTAAGGTGAGATTTTCTCACTCGAAGGAAAAATTTAATATTGCAGTTATTTATTGACTGATATGATTGCTATTGGATGTGATATTAGATATGATAGGATATATCTATATATATATAGCAATATATACATATTGGCATATGTATATATTGGATTGATGATTTCCCGCCTCGTATAGCGGATGAGACCCTATTGCGCCGTTAGTAAGCGGATTATTTTTATAAAACCCATATACCGCGATATTCCACCTCGAAGTGGAATTGGTATTGTGCTAACGTTTGTGGATGCAGGGAAATAGGTTGGAGGGATCCAACTGGATTCCTCACCAGTATTTATTTATTTACAGATATTGATGTATATTCTGTTATCATATTGATATATGATGTTTGTTGTGGTGATTGACTAATTGATGCTGTTGCATCATCGGATTCAGTTTTGAAGTTTAAAGATAACGACTTTTACTTTAAAAGGATTTTAAAGTGATTTTTGAAAATAGACGTTTTATTGAATTTTTGAATTGATTTATTTAAAATGAATAAACGTTTAAAATCTTAAAGTTATAAAAGTTAAGATTTTTGGTGAAATTTAACCAAAGTGTGATTTTTGAAATAAATAGTTGATTTATTTATAAAATGGTTTAAGTTGGGATTTTTGAATAACTATAAATGATTTGTATAAAAAGGTTTATAAATTTGATAATTTATAAATCAAAATATTAGACTTATAAAACGAATTTTTTTATAAGTGTTAAAAAGAAGTATAAGTGAATGAAATAGATAGATTTATAACGTGAAGTTATAAAGTGAATAGATACCGTAGAATAAAGGATTTAGAAGAAATTTACTTATAAATTTGACTTTTACACTTAGATGAGATATGAATAGAAATTGCTAAATGAAATGATTTTATAAGTTGAAATTGTTATAAAGTATAAATGCGATTTATAAACGTTGTTTATAAATCCGAAATCACTTATTTTGATAAGTAAATTATAGAAGTAAATAAAAGAAAATTTATAAGTCGAAGTTGTTATTAAAATAGAAATAGAATTTATAAACGTGTTTATAAATTCAAAATCAGTTGAATTTGAGAAATTAAGTATAGAAGATTTTTAAAGAAGATATATTCGCGATTTTGGATAGCGAATTTTTATTGAGATAAAAATGTGTAGAAATGATTGAAATTGGGTTAAGTGAATTATATTCATGATTTTGGACAGTGAATATATTATTAAATAAAATGGATTTATTTTTGAAGAAGTGATATTAAAAAATGAAGTTAAACATTTTAAAGATGTTTTAAAATGTATTATGAATCGAAAGCATAGATTTCCGCAGTTCTTGTTGAAATAGACGTTTTCGAGAAATAAGGAAATGGTAGACTATAACACTGTTGTTATAGTAAATGATTTCCGAAAGGAAATATTTTTATCTAGTATTGGGATTTATATATCTATCTTAATTCCGAATCCCTATACTAGTGATTTTGAGTCGTCGTAACGATGTTTTACGTAACATTCGTTTTGACTCAAATAAATGTTGTTATAGTAAATGGTTTCCTTAAAGAACGAAATATATACTTAATATTGATTTAAGTATATCGAATATTTTCCAAGTGTTGAAAATAAAAGATTTGTGAAATACTTATTATTAAATAAGTAAGGAAATACTTTTCCAATATGAAATGAACGTTTTGAGAATTTATCTTCTTAAAGATAAATTGAAATTGAATATTTAAAATCGATTTGAAAATTGTATATCAGTAGATATTTTGAAATATAAATTCACTATGGAATTTATAAAAGAAAGGGGAATTGTCTTAGAAAAATAAACGTTGATTTATTTTTGAAAGTGTGGAAATTATATATCTAGTAAAGATATTTTTTTTGGAAGATTAAATAATTTGGAAAATTATTTGGAATCTGATGATGTTGCGCATCTTTATTGATAGTTAAATAACCGACTATCAATAATTACCTTTAGATAGGTATTTGTTGTGAATTGGATGAATTTGAATGCCACACTTATTTTTGAATAATCGCTCACTATTCGGGTTAGCCGGGAAAGGACCATGGGGTCGTATAACCCATTCCGAATATGTGATACGTCGTTATAAATTGCATTCGAAGACCGGTGTTGAAGACCAGATATTTTTGAAAACGGAAGGATTACCGTCGAGTTACTCTACATCGGCTGATCTCCGATTTAGAGGTTTTATCACCCTTAGTGATGGGAAGTCCTGACGTGATTGAAAATTATCCGGATTTGCAAGGGCTTCGTGAGAAGTGCCTTCGGTTCTGTTCGATCCCGGAACAGACTTGTATGGATTGTGTGTCTGACGTTACACTTTGAGATATAAAGCTGATTTCTTTCAAATACATTTCTGTTGGTGGCGGAGAATTTATTCTCTTAGCTTAACACCCTTCTCTGAGACGTACGAGCTCAGAGGTTATGTAGTTGAAATTCATCAGCGATATACTCCCAATTTGGTAACGTGGCATACTGAGTGTTGCTGTGAAATGATCAGTGTTTGATCATTTGTGATATGATCATTTGTTTGACCTTATATCTTTGTGATCATAGGTTGATCATTTGTTTGACCCGAAGCATGGCTTTGTAGAAAGCGTAGCTTTGTGGACGAGACTTCGTCGAGCCTCACACTCCGGAAATGGTCGAAACAGGAAGGATGCAGCAAGGTTCTAGGGAGTAGCGCCCCTTAGTGTATGTCATTCCTTCTGGATAGAGGTGGTATCATGGTATGGAGCCCAGATACTTAACCTATGTGGTTGCTGCATTATTATTTTGATGTGGTTTGTTGGAAATCGGGGATCCTCGGGTAGATCGGTTACGATCGGGGGATGGCATACGCGTGTCAGTAGTTACCTACTTTTGCAGAGGTAACCCGGCCTTGTGTTGGCAGAGATCTAACCGTAATGTTAGGTTATTTCTCGGGTCGTCTATTCCAGGGACGTACCCATCGTGGAAAAGGAAGTTCCTTAGCCTGACCATTTGTTGGAAATCCAAACTCCAATACGCACCTTGTACGGTATTAGTTGTAGAACCTGCCATTTACGTACGGTGGTCACCACTGTTTAGATGGTAGCTATAGTAGGCATACGATACTGGTCGTATGTTGGCTAAGATTAATATTATACTTTCGAAATGTTTTCTACACTATGCACTAATAATAATATCAAAAAGAATTTGATTTTGCGTAGTAAGCATCTTTGACTATCATAAGAAGAAATCTCCTCCAATTCTGCGTTTGCATTGTGTGTGTGGCGGGAGGTCTTATGGTAGTTTCATTTTCCAAAAGCATTGCGAATTTGTTTTATTTTCTATGTGAAAAATAACTGTTTTACCATCTCACACCAGTCACCATGACTGACTCGGAGTTTATTGTTCCCTTCTAAACTCTGGGTGCCCACCAATTTCCACACGGGCAGCCTAGAGTTATGTTATCAGGATATTCTGGAGCTTTGGAGATAAGTTGGATGATGAGACGTAGTATTTGTACCTGATAGTATTTATTCCGCTGTGTATTCTGTATGAGGACAAGTTTATATAACTGTCCATTGTTGTATATTGACTCTGATGATTGATGTATGTATAAACTGATATAGTTCTTTGTTTTAAAAGACTAGTAATTATCTATTGTATATTGTTCCGCTGCGATGTGTAAGATTCTGATATTGTTTCTGCTTCTGATGTTGTTCTGTTGTTCTTCTCTATTTTCTTTCTCTTCTTCTCTTTTCCTTCTACTCTTTTCTTCTTCTTCTACCTTTTTCTTTTAAACATTAAAGTTCGCGTTTCCGCCATCCGATTGTTCGACAGTTGCTACAGTGGACGTAGCAGTGTCGGGTTTTCGGAAGACGGATTTGCGGGTCTTTACAGGTGGTATCAGAGCATATGGTTAAGCGACAACCCTGCTCTGTTGGGTGTTATTCATTAGAGATAGAGTCAGTAGTACTCTAGAATGAGTTGAGTGTAATAATAGATACGAGTGCGTATTTGTTAGTGAATATAAAATTGTTTTGTATTGTGTTGACTTATCGGTTGATTGTTTATGGATTCTGGTCGGTGCAGTCTAGCTAACTGTAATCGATAGGAGTTTCTAAACTCTAAACAAGATAAACCGACACAGTATTGTTTTAAATAGGGTAAATGAAATAATTTTGCCCAAAACTATTTTTGTATAGAAAAGAAATGTTTTTCTATAAAGTACTATGATATATGGATGCATGGTTGTTAGGAAGTAATGATGTTAATTATCCTCATTAATATATATATGGAAATTGTATATGAAATTGGAATTAAAACAAAGAACCAAGAAATAAATTCACATACAAATGAAATTTAAGAATATAAATTATAAAAGTGATTTGTAATTTGAAACGGAATTCCAGAGAAGTTTTTGGAAATGTTTGAAAAGAATTTGAAAATTTTGGAGATTTAGAAAGTTTAAATTCTTTTGGAGTTGGAAATGAATTTCAAAGGTTTTGAAAAGTATTTTGAAGGAATGAAAAGCTCTAAACTCTTTTCGGTCGCTGGAAAATAACTTCGATGATGACCGCGGCATCATTGGTGTTCATTTTCGGGTTTCCAGAAGAGGAATTGCTGCCAAATTGTTGTAAATGGAAGTTGTTTGGAAAATTTGGGTTTTCTTTTAGAAATTCAAAGAATGATTTGAATTGTTTTCAAAATGGCTTTGAAATGATGGTAAGACTCTGGAATGCTATATAAAGATATAACTTATACAATTTAAATTTTGATAGAATAAATTTAACTTAAAGAATGAAGTTAAATGAATGTAAATACAAGCGAATCAATTTAATGAAAGTGAAATTAAATGTTGAAATTCATTTCGAATTTGTAAGCAAATAAATTGAATTGAATAATTATCAATGAAAGATAAATTAAAATTCGTATGGAATTGAAACTGAATGTTGAAGACAAATTTGAATAAATGAATTAGAATTTGTGATGAATTAGTAACTGGAACTAATTTAAAATAGTATAGTTGTGAATGAAAGTAAATCGATAAAATTCAATATTCAAAAGTTGAATTGAATTTAAATTAGATTGGAATTGTGAATTGAATTCAAATGAAAATTGAAATGTTAAATTGAATGGAAATAGATATATAACTTCAATAGTGAAGTAAAAATGTATAAGTAGTTTATATTGAAAATTTTGTAATAGAATTTGCAAAATGGTTTGAATATATGTAACTAGATATTATGGCTAGTAGGATATACAGGTGTAAATGAATTGGGATTTTGATTTCAAAGATAAATTGAATTGCTCGACAAAAGGTAAGTATTTGAATTTCGATATGAGTTTTTGATGATTTCTTGTCTAGCCGCTTGGCTTTTTCTTTTCTTTTTGAAATCTGAGAGTCCGTAGGGACGTTTTGTAGTCGTGCCGTATTAGCCGCGCAAAGGAGACGCTGGCGAAATTTTTCGAAAATTTAGGGCGTTAGAAAATTTTTGAGAAATTTTGAAAGTTTAAATTTGAATTTGAAATTTAAATTTGAATTGTTAAGGAAAACAATGATGTTAGAAAATTATGAAAATGTTTAGAAATTTTGTTGAAATAATAACGAATCTTTAGTAGAAAGATTTGTTTTGATAAAATTGATAAAACTATTGGATTGTGAAAAATAGTAGACGAGTTAAGGACTTTTTCTTCCTGACTTGTAATTTCGGGACGAAATTCTTTTAAGGGGGGAAGTCTGTAACGACCCAGAATTTTGAACAAATTAAATTGAGAATATTTAATTAATTTTAAATATTTGAACGATGATTTGATTTGAATTCCCGATATAACTCTGTTTTTGGCGATTTAATTATAAAATTTAATCTATTGAATTGAATAAAAATTTAAATCTTCAATCATAAGCTGAAGAAAAATATTTCAAAGGCTTTGAAAATTCATATTGATAATACTGAAAATAACAGAAACTTCAGAATCTAATTTCGAATTGATTTGTTCAGTTTTGAAATTAAATCGTTTAAATTGAATTTAAAAATAGCCATCCGAGGCGCAGTCTCGGAATTCGACGAAACCAGTTCCATTGGGTCCGTAATATTGAATTATTACCGGATTTCAAATTCCGTATTTTTCGGGGTTGATATGTGACCGTACGATATGCAAACGCGTTGAAGTTAAATCAAATTGATTTAAATTTAATTTTTGAACTAAGTCAACTTCAGCACATCTTCCTTTTTATCACGCGCTTGAATCACGCCTAAATTCACGTCTGAAATCACGGAGAGAATCGTGCCAACCATCCTCTTTCGTTTTCATATACTCCTCTCCCTCTCTCAGATTCAAACCGAAATCCCTCTTCACAAAGAAAAGTAATGGCCGCTCGTTATTCAATTTGAATCCCCAAATCAAAGTCAAGTCCGCTCCTCCCCTTTAAGTTCATTCAAGAGCAAATCGAAAATTTGTTTCAATCTATACTTCGAAGCCGCGTTCCTCAGTTTCTCCCCTAAATAAAATCATTCGTTCGATCGTGCTTAGGGTCGCGTGGATGGAAGCAATTTCGGCATGGGTTCATCGACGATCTAGGGTTCGTCGTGGCGCGTTCTAGAGGGAGGGCGGCGATGTATCAGGCGACGCGTGTTCGAGTAGGGGCTGGCGAACTTCGAAAGCTCGAAGCGGAGTCTGGCGATGTCGTGGAGGCGCGAGCATAGCTAGGGCTTCGTGCACGCGACTGCGTGGTGGGTGCTCGCGTGGGCCAGATCGAGGTAGTTCACGGCAGAGGGAGGCGTAGTTGGATTCGTCAAAACCGATGATCGTTCGTTGAGTCGCGATCGTTGATTTGCGTAAGGCGATGGAGGCTGGGTGATGTCAGTGAGGTAGATTTACAAATTTTATTTTAAATTCTGTACCTGTATATAAATGTATATATATGGATTAGGAAATATATTTATAAATCAGTTGTTGTTTAAGATTTAAAAAAAAATAGGTTATTACAATAAAGTTGTTAAAAGAAATTGGTTATTTTAAATAATGGAATTGGTAAATAAAATTATTTAGTTGACCTGTTTAATTTTTCTAAGTACCCAAAAGATTTTTAGAGGGAAGATAAATATGCAAGTATACACTTTTAAATTTTTAGCTAGGTTTAAATTAACTTATTAAATTATTTTAGTTGATAAATTTATCAAAGGAGAAAAAATTGATTTATAAGGAATAACCAGCTAATCAAAAATTATCAAATGAAAATTTATTATTCGATCTGTTTGAATATTAATGAATTTGTATAAATTGTTATACAAGGTTAAACCGTGAAGAAATGATCAAAAAATGGAAATGGGATTGCAAAATAAAAGCTAAGGTGAGATTTTCTCACTCGAAGGAAAAATTTAATATTGCAGTTATTTATTGACTGATATGATTGCTATTGGATGTGATATTAGATATGATAGGATATATCTATATATATATATATAGCAATATATACATATTGTCATATGTATATATTGGATTGATGATTTCCCGCCTCGTATAGCGGATGAGACCCTATTGCGCCGTTAGTAAGCGGATTATTTTTATAAAACCCATATACCGCGATATTCCACCTCGAAGTGGAATTGGTATTGTGCTAACGTCTGTGGATGCAGGGAAACAGGTTGGAGGGATCCAACTGGATTCCTCACCAGTATTTATTTATTTACAGATATTGATGTATATTCTGTTATCATATTGATATATGATGTTTGTTGTGGTGATTGACTAATTGATGCTGTTGCATCATCGGATTCAGTTTTGAAGTTTAAAGATAACGACTTTTACTTTTAAAGGATTTTAAAGTGATTTTTGAAAATAGACGTTTTATTGAATTTTTGAATTGATTTATTTCAAATGAATAAACGTTTAAAATCTTAAAGTTATAAAAGTTAAGATTTTTGGTGAAACTTCACCAAAGTGTGATTTTTGAAATAAATAGTTGATTTATTTATAAAATGGTTTAAGTTGGGATTTTTGAATAACTATAAATGATTTGTATAAAAAGGTTTATAAATTTGATAATTTATAAATCAAAATATTAGACTTATAAAACGAATTTTTTTTATAAGTGTTAAAAAGAAGTATAAGTGAATGAAATAGATAGATTTATAACGTGAAGTTATAAAGTGAATAGATACCGTAGAATAAAGGATTTATAAGAAATTTACTTATAAATTTGACTTTTACACTTAGATGAGATATGAATAGAAATTGCTAAATTAAATGATTTTATAAGTTGAAATTGTTATAAAGTATAAATGCGATTTATAAACGTTGTTTATAAATCCGAAATCACTTATTTTGATAAGTAAATTATAGAAGTAAATAAAAGAAAATTTATAAGTCGAAGTTGTTATTAAAATAGAAATAGAATTTATAAACGTGTTTATAAATTCAAAATCAGTTGAATTTAAGAAATTAAGTATAGAAGATTTTTGAAGAAGATATATTCGCGATTTTGGATAGCGAATTTTTATTGAGATAAAAATGTGTAGAAATGATTGAAATTGGGTTAAGTGAATTATATTCACGATTTTGGACAGTGAATATATTATTAAATAAAATGGATTTATTTTTGAAGAAGTGATATTAAAAAATGAAGTTAAACATTTTAAAGATGTTTTAAAATGTATTATGAATCGAAAGCATAGATTTCCGCAGTTCTTGTTGAAATAGACGTTTTCGAGAAATAAGGAAATGGTAGACTATAACACTGTTGTTATAGTAAATGATTTCCGAAAGGAAATATTTTTATCCAGTATTGGGATTTATATATCTATCTTAATTCCGAATCCCTATACTAGTGATTTTGAGTCGTCGTAACGATGTTTTACGTAACATTCGTTTTGACTCAAATAAATGTTGTTATAGTAAATGGTTTCCTTAAAGAACGAAATATATACTTAATATTGATTTAAGTATATCGAATATTTTTCAAGTGTTGAAAATAAAAGATTTGTGAAATACTTATTATTAAATAAGTAAGGAAATACTTTTCCAATATGAAATGAACGTTTTGAGAATTTATCTTCTTAAAGATAAATTGAAATTGAATATTTAAAATCAATTTGAAAATTGTATATCAGTAGATATTTTGAAATATAAATTCACTATGGAATTTATAAAAGAAAGGGGAATTGTCTTAGAAAAATAAACGTTGATTTATTTTTGAAAGTGTGGAAATTATATATCTAGTAAAGATATTTTTTTTGGAAGATTAAATAATTTGGAAAATTATTTGGAATTTGATGATGTTGCGCATCTTTATTGATAGTTAAATAACCGACTATCAATAATTACCTTTAGATAGGTATTTGTTGTGAATTGGATGAATTTGAATGCCACACTTATTTTTGAATAATCGCTCACTATTCGGGTTAGCCGGGAAAGGACCATGGGGTCGTATAACCCATTCCAAATATGTGATACGTCGTTATAAATTGCATTCGAAGACCGGTGTTGAAGACCGGATATTTTTGAAAACGGAAGGATTACCGTCGAGTTACTCTACATCGGTTGATCTCTGATTTAGAGGTTTTATCACCCTTAGTGACGGGAAGTCCTGACGTGATTGAAAATTATCCGGATTTGCAAGGGCTTCGTGAGAAGTGCCTTCGGTTCTGTTCGATCCCGGAACAGACTTGTATGGATTGTGTGTCTGACGTTACACTTTGAGATATAAAGCTGATTTCTTTCAAATACATTTCTGTTGGTGGCGGAGAATTTATTCTCTTAGCTTAACACCCTTCTCTGAGACGTACGAGCTCAGAGGTTATGTAGTTGAAATTCATCAGCGATATACTCCCAATTTGGTAACGTGGCATACTGAGTGTTGCTGTGAAATGATCAGTGTTTGATCATTTGTGATATGATCATTTGTTTGATCTTATATCGCTTATATCTTTGTGATCATAGGTTGATCATTTGTTTGACCCGAAGCATGGCTTTGTAGAAAGCATAGCTTTGTGGACGAGACTTCGTCGAGCCTCACACCCCGGAAATGGTCGAAACAGGAAGGATGCAGCAAGGTTCTAGGGAGTAGCGCCCCTTAGTGTATGTCATTCCTTCTGGATAGAGGTGGTATCATGGTATGGAGCCCAGATACTTAACCTATGTGGTTGCTGCATTATTATTTTGATGTGATTTGTTGGAAATCGGGGATCCTCAGGAAGATCGGTTACGATCGGGGGATGGCATACGCGTGTTAGTAGTTACCTACTTTTGCAGAGGTAACCCGGCCTTGTGTTGGCAGAGATCTAACCGTAATGTTAGGTTATTTCTCGGGTCGTCTATTCCAGGGACGTACCCATCGTGGAAAAGGAAGTTCCTTAGCCTGACCATTTGTTGGAAATCCAAACTCCAATACGCACCTTGTACGGTATTAGTTGTAGAACCTGCCATTTACGTACGGTGGTCACCACTGTTTAGATGGTAGCTATAGTAGGCATACGATACTGGTCGTATGTTGGCTAAGATTAATATTATACTTTCGAAATGTTTTCTACACTATGCACTAATAATAATATCAAAAAGAATTTGATTTTGCGTAGTAAGCATCTTTGACTATCATAAGAAGAAATCTCCTCCAATTCTGCGTTTGCATTGTGTGTGTGGCGGGAGGTCTTATGGTAGTTTCATTTTCCAAAAGCATTGCGAATTTGTTTTATTTTCTATGTGAAAAATAACTGTTTTACGATCTCACACCAGTCACCATGACTGACTCGGAGTTTATTGTTCCCTTCTAAACTCTGGGTGCCCACCAATTTCCACACGGGCAGCCTAGAGTTATGTTATCAGGATATTCTGGAGCTTTGGAGATAAGCTGGATGACGAGACGTAGTATTTGTACCTGATAGTATTTATTCCGCTGTGTATTCTGTATGAGGACAAGTTTATATAACTGTCCATTGTTGTATATTGACTCTGATGATTGATGTATGTATAAACTGATATAGTTCTTTGTTTTAAAAGACTAGTAATTATCTATTGTATATTGTTCCGCTGCGATGTGTAAGATTCTGATATTGTTTCTGCTTCTAATGTTGTTCTGTTGTTCTTCTCTATTTTCTTTCTCTTCTTCTCTTTTCCTTCTACTCTTTTCTTCTTCTTCTACCTTTTTCTTCTTAAACCATCATAGTTCGTATTCCCGTTCATTTTGAGTTAATCAATGGAGATTAGTGGTTAATCAAGAGGTACGGATTTGCGGGCCATGACAGAGCGTCTCCCGGATGCCGAGTACTACTGTTGCCGAGTACTCCTGTTGGATGCCGGGTGCTCTCGTTTCTCGGATGCCGAGTACTCCTGTTGCCGAGTACTCCTGTTACGCCGAACACTCCTGTTGCCGAGTTCTATTGATGTCGAGCGCTAGCTGACGCCGAGCAGTCTTGTATGCCGAGTACTATCTGACGCCGAACAATATGGATGCTGAGTACTTCGCCGAGTACTCCTATATGCCGGACATTCTATGACGCTGAGTTCCACTAGGAAGCCGGGTACTTCGCCGAACACTCCTAGATGCCGAGCACTTCTCTGACACCGAGTTCCACTAGGAAGTCGGGTACTTCGCCGAACACTCCTAGATGCCGAGCACTTCTCTGACGCCGAGTGCTACCTGATGCCGAGCACTAGTTGCCTGGTCAAATCTCCAGGAAACAAAACGCTTATTTCACACCGAATGGTTCTTTTACATTTCAAAAACTCAATTCATAATTGATATCAAAATATCATATTCGATTTCAAATCATATCTCTTTCGAAATCAAATTCACTTTCAAAACTATATTCACTTTCAAAATCATATTCACCTTCAAATCATATTCACTTTTGAATTTATCGGTAAGATAGGTTAATTAAATCCTAGTTCCAAAATCATCATATTTACTCAAATATGTCATTTCACAAAAAGGTATCAATTTCAAATTCAAACTTAGATTGTATCATCATCAAGGATTTTAAATATAAATACTTCAACTTTACACAGTCTGACATTTAGAAATTAGTTTAGATAGTTTAAATTAGTTTCAAAAATAGTTTAAGATAGTTTAAAATAGATTAAAACAGATTAATATAGTTTAAAATAGGTTAACATACTTTAAATAGATTTGAAATAGATTAAAATAGTTTAAATAGATTAAAATGAATTTAAAATAGATTAAAATAAATTTAAAATAGATTAGATAGAATTAATTATACTAGATAGATTTAAAATAGATTAAATATATTTAAATTATAATAAATAGATTTAAAAATAGAATAAATACATTTAATTATTTTGAAATAGGTAAAATGGATTATATTGGATTAAATAGGTTATAATAGATTAAAATAAATTAAAATAGTTTATATTGATTAAAAAGGTTTAAATTAGTTTAAATAGATTTTAAAGTTATATTCAAACATTTCAATAACTCAATTTCGTTAAATTCATTTATTTTTGACAATTCAACTTTGAAATTCCAATTTAAATCCTTTGAACAATTCATTAAATCAATTTCAATTTCAGCATTAACGCTTGGATTATCGAAAATAACTCAGTTTATATAAATCAATTTTTATTTCAAAATGCCAATTAACTGAATTCCAAATTTAAAGAATTAAAAATCATTTAGTTTAACCGATCCGGTGTCTATATATAATTTTCTACCCTATGGTCAAGTGATACAGATATTTATCATTTCAATCCGCAATTTAAAATTTTACGGTTATATATCATTTCAAACCGCAATCCCAGATTCAATAACATCCATAAAATAGCTCGAGTTTATCATTTCATCCCATAACGATTTTTCCCTAATCTACAGATCGTTCGGGTATGTATCATTTCAACTCATAGGGAACTTGCAGTGTTATAACAATATAAAAATACAACATCCAGTCATACAATATCAACAATCAAACATCCATCACAATCATCATCCAAATCAACCAATAAACATCAATAGACAACTGATTATCATTAACAGGTATTAAATTGACAATTAAATTCAATATTAAATTAAACGATGATTAAATGCAATAAAAGTCAAATTTAACTATAATGACAATTTTAACATACTAAACATCAATCAATTTATTTCTAATCACATCATACATTTAATTTAACTAACATAAGATAGTTTAGTAATTGTGAGTGGGTTAAAACACTCACCTTTGATTTCAAATCGATTTGAAATTCAAAATAAGGCCCAAAATTCAGCAATCTCAAAATTCGTCCAAACCAGTGTTAAAATGTCCGGAATTTCGATACGATCTCAATGAAACAAACCGCGCGTGAATCCGAGCTCGTATGAAAAAGTTATGAAAATTAGAAGATTAAAATATTCTGGTCCTGGGTCGACTTCGGGTTCAATTTCGGTCCGCCGCCGCAAATCCCCAGTGGTTGCTCTGAGTTTTTTCCAAAACAACCCGAGACCCGAGTCATTTTCTTCCTGACCTGAAGTTGCAGCAGGGTTTTTTTCTCTGGAACCCGAAGCGCGACCCGAAGTCTCTGTAGATCCGCATTTTTTTTTGAAATTGAAATTAGGTTTTGGAATTTGGAAATTAGGTTTGATGTTCTATCGTTTGAGAAGGAGGAAGGAGATGTACGTACAACAATAATGAAGTGAGAAACAGCTAGGGTTTATAACAGTAGGCGGGGTTGGATCGAAACGATAACAACGACCCGGAAAGCCCGTTTCGTTCCCAAAACGAAAATGGGTCCTCCAATATATCGAAATATAGGTTTTCGATATTTTTAAACTCAATGGAACTAGTTTCAAATCCTAATTCTATTGTATACAGAATTTAGCTTAAAATCAACTTATTTCAAATTGATTTCGATTAAATTGATTCCTAGGCGTTTCGAGTCCGTATGATCGAACGACAAGTCCAATCGCTACGAAACTTGAAATCCTACAATAATTCATCATTACGGATCCGATGAAACTAGTTTCGTCGAAATCCTAGATAGTGGCCAAAATGGCTATTTTCACATTAATTAAAAAAATATTAAATTAATTAAATCACTTTTTTTTCAAATTTAATAACTAACAATTTTCATCATTTTGATTACTTGGACATTTACAATAATTTAAAACAAATTTACATACAAATTCAATGTCAATTATTTTACTAATTATAGTGTTTAATTTCAATTGAAATAAATACGGTAATCATCCCTTAAAATTCCAATAAACCCATTTATTTGCCTTTTCATCTTGTTATTCAATCAGTTGTCACCTCATGGTTATAATTAACACTTGTTTATATCTTATTACACTAATAATCTACAATTATCATCTTAATCTTTATTAAATTAATATTTAATAACATTTAATTGCAATAAATCCAGTTATTATAATTTAAATTCCAATAATTTGATCAAACTTGATTTCTATCTTTATATTCAACCAATCATTACTCTGTAGACATAGTTAACATTTGGTTATCTCTTATTACGTTGGTATTCCACAATTACCATCTTTTATTTATTAATTTAAATTTTCCAATTATATTGAATTTGGTCGACTTCACATTAATTATAATTTAAAATCCCAATAAATTAATTTATCTTGGTTTCACTCTTTTTGTTAAATCAATTATTGCCTAATAAATATAATTGAAATTTCTGTACATTTTATTGCATTCACCTTTTACAGTTATCGTCTTAACTCATTTTACCTAACATTTATTTTCATTTAATTATAGTTGATTAAATAAATTGGTAACAAATAACAATTGTCACCTTTTCTACATTTAATCACACTTACAAGTTTATTACTTACAACAAATGTCATAACAACTTACACTATACTAATTCTATCCAATTTTAATTTATTACACATTATTTCATAAATTAATCAACATTTAAATTATCAATTACTCTTTTGATCCAATTATCAATTAATACACACATTATTATAATTAATTTACAATCTATAACCAATTATAACTTTTTAATCATTTCAATTAATTGGAATTACATGCAAAGCATTTATCAATTACCTTAAACTATTACTATTTCATTTTATTCTAGTTATATTCTTATTATCAAATCACCAAATTTTATTTGTTCCAACATTAAGTAACAAAACCTTATTAAATCAACTATTATTAATTATCGAAAATTACGAGTCGTTACACTCTCCCCCAACTCAAAACTTTTCGTCCTCGAAAAGGAAAAAGACGGGAAAAGAAGGAATTAAGTAATCAATATATCTTATTCAAAATATTAAATTTATAAACAATTAATTTACATAAATAAATAATTTAAATAAAACGTATCAATTTATAACAATTAAATCCTTTATATTCAAGTTAACAAGCATTTGAAATAAATTTCATAAAATTTTCTAAGTCCAAAATTCATGGAAAATTTCGGCAGAGTCTCCTTTGTACGGAGAGGTCTGGAAGAAATAATAATATCAATAATAACAATATATATCATATTTTTCAAAATAAAATATCCGAAACCATGGGAAAATAATATAATATCGCTAGAAAATCACAATCGGAAAACGTACCTATTTGTCGGGCAAACAAACGCTTATTTATGAAACCAAAAGCAGTAGCAATTGCTTCCATAAACCTGTATTTCACTTATATAATCCAACAGAGTTTATAATTTTATATAAGAGAAACATTTAAGTTATTTTAATAAATAACAAACAAAACATAACAACATCACAATAATCATTTGCAAACAAACAGTATAGACATCATTTCAACCAAGAAATCAATCATCCATCCATAGCAACCAAAACAAATGGTTTGTTCGGGTTTTGAACTTCTAATCTTATAAAATGATAAGTAAACTATAAAGTAAACCATACACTCAACAGTCGTAGATAAAACTTTATAGATTATTTATACATCTCTATACAAAATAGAAGTATTCTTTCCCTACCAATCCATAAGCCAAACAAACAACAATTTCCAATAATATTTAAGTTTTATTCTTATTACTCTTTTTTCACATTATTCACTGTTCATTTTCATTTGTTCATATAATGTTTGCTTAATTCCTTTACATTTATCTCTTACAAAATTCATTTCCCATTCATTTATACAATACCATTTTCTTTTCATTACTTTACATTCATTGCTTACATAAGTTATTTCCATTTCAATTATTAGATTATTTATTTTGTAAATCTCTTTACAATTTAATTCACTATTAATGGATTATTTCTTTTTCGCGTTCATTCTTCCATATATAGTATTACTGAATATTAAATCCATTTCTAAATCATTTCAATGCTTTTTGAAGCTATAACCATTCAATTAACGTAATACTCACTTTAATTATAAATAGCTCCAATATTAATTTAAGTTTATAATTATTTACTTACAGTATTCACCTTTACTATTCAATCTGATTACAGATAGCTTAAATGTTAACTTAAGCTTATAATCATTTTCTTACATTATTCACTTTTATTACATTGATTAGTAACATTTCATCTATTAATCCTAAGTTTATAACAATTTACAATATCAGAATTCTTATTTATAAAATTAATTCCATTGAACACTTTCCTTTACTAAAGTTTACTTGCACCATATTCTTTTACATATCCTATTTAACACTACAACTTTTTACATTTTGGTAAGTTATATATATGTCTTTTAGAATGTAATTGAATGTTACACAAGTTTATCTTTATTCATTTCAGTTTACAAAATTTTCAATAGTTACATTTCCTTATTTTACATATCCTTTTGATTTGGCATTTACAAATTTCCAATTTCTTATATATTCCATTAATTACTTAGCATCTAGTTTCTAATTACACAATTTAGAAGTTTCCAATTAAAATAATTAAGATTTTGTTCTATTACAATAACTGAAAACTACTACTAATCAGTGAGTTTAAGAACTAAATTATGGATTCATTTTAGTCAATTTGAAAGTAAAATATATATATTTATATCCTTTATAGATCAAATCAAATTTAGGAATTCAAAATTAAGATTTGATCATCAAAACAGATGTGTAGTGAAACCACTACAGCAGTCTTCCCACTTTGAAACTCGAAAATGAACGTCGATGATGCGTTCATCATCGAAATTATTTTCCTGGGATAGAGAGGGGAGTACAGCACTTATTTCCTTCAAAAGTTTCTATTTAAAACATTTCTTTCAAATCATCTTGAAATATTTATATAAGAAAATACTTCCAAATAATATTAATATTATAATCCAAAATCTTTCGAGTTCTCAAATTTTTAGTGTTAAATTCATTTTATTTGTAAATTTTATTTTGCACCCAATATTTATAAAATTTCAATTCCTAACAAACAACTAAACATATCACATATAATTATATACATTTGAAAGATTATTCTTTTATATACAAAATATAATACCAGGTAAAATTATTTCATTTACCTATATTTCAAAACAATATTGTGTCGGTCTGCCCTATTAAGTGTTTTCCCTAACGGTGTCACATCGTCCCGTGTATCGACCGAAATTTATAAATACAAAAAAGAACAAATTAATACAATACAAAACAATTTATAACACTAACAAATACGCTCTCTCTTATATATACACTCAGCGACTCAATCTAGGGTATTACCACCCTATTCTCTAATGAGTCAAACCCCACAAAGCTAAGGTTATCGCTAAACCTAGCTCTGATACCAATTGCAACGACCTGCCTTTTTGGACGTTTTAAGCAGACATACACGTCAGACTCAAACCATTCAAAAGGGCAGATTTTTATGAGCTAAATAAGAAAAAGCAGAGAAAGAAAGAAAATAAAAACAAATACAGAATCTTGCAGCGGAATGACAAAATATAATAACCAAATAAACAATTCATAAAGATGTTTACAAATAACATTTGATTACACTTTTACAATACAGATTAGAGTTACATACAACAGGAATAAATAAATAATGCAGCGGAACAATATGATGCAGTGGAATAAATATAATAAATAATAATAGCATTAAATCTTCATCTTCGTCCTCCAGAAAGTAGTCTTCGATAAAACTGAAAAGCTCAGACTGACCTGACCGAATTGAAAAGACAAAACACTCGAGTCAGAACTAAAAGATCTTATGTAAGTTAAATCAACAGTAAATAAATATGAGTGTAACGGTGTCGGAGATGTTTACGGAGTTTGACATCTCCTATTCAATGTCTAACGTGAGTGCAATAACTTAAAAGATGTTAGGGATTACCATCTCTTAAGGACCCGTTAAACTATCTACTTTGTAGTACAATACGCTATTATAATAGTGTCTACAGTAAAGTAAAGTATTAAAATAACATTAAGGCGTTACCCATATCCCCCTTAACACATTTTTATATATTCCCATAGTCTATACAGTACCGTAATTCCTCCGTAAACTGGAGGGCTATCAAAGGGCACTCCATAGGTATGGTACAAACAAAATTCGTAGAAGGCGCGCTAAGGCATGTGAACACGGCACTCAAGGCAATGCCAGGGTAGATATACCAATTGCGGATCCGGACTGGTGGTAATGCATAGCAGCTACTACCGCCCACTTCGGAACACACTCCCATAATCAAAATCAAGGGGTGGCCACCAAATCATCACAAAGTCATAATATGGTATCGAAGAAATGTGTCTGATCGGAGGTGCGACCTCACTTGGCCCGGCATGGCTCCTGTTTTAGTCACATCTAAGCTGACTCACGGGAGTCAGGATCACGTAAATACCTCATACAGAATCGTGCGCCAAACCATCCTACTTCATTTCTGGAATCTCCACCACGTACACACTTGTTAAAGTAGTTTTCGGTATTGGCAAAGAGTATGACAATGTCTGATCCCGGTCTCTTTAACCACCAAACGCTTATTTCATACCGGATGGCTCTTGTACATTTCAAAAAGTCAATTCACAATTGATATCAAAATATCATATTCGATTTCAAATCATATCTCTTTCGAAATCATATTCACTTTCAAAACTATATTCACTTTCAAAATCATATTCATCTTCAAATCATATTCACTTTTGAATTTATCGATAAGATAGGTTAATTAAATCCTAGTTCCAAAATCATCATATTTACTCAAATATGTCTTTTCACAAAAAGGTATCAATTTCAAATTCCAACTTAGATTGTATCATCATCAAGGATTTTAAATATAAATACTTCAACTTTACACAGTCTGAAATTCAGAAATTAGTTTAGATAGTTTAAATTAGTTTCAAAAATAGTTTAAGATAGTTTAAAATAGATTAAAATAGATTAATATAGTTTAAAATAGGTTAACATACTTTAAATAGATTTGAAATATATTAAAATAGATTCAAATACTTTAAATAGATTTAAAATAGATTAAAATGAATTAAAATACTTTAAATGAATTTAAAATAGATTAGATAGATTTAAATTATATTAGATAGATTTAAAAAAGATTAAATATTTTTAAAATATATTTAAATTATATTAAATAGATTTAAAAATAGAATAAATACATTTAATTATTTTTAAATAGGTAAAATGGATTATATTGGATTAAATAGGTTATAATAGATTAAAATAAATTAAAATAGTTTACATTGATTAAAACGGTTGAAATTAGTTTAAATAGATTTTTAAGTTATATTCAAACATTTCAATAACTCAATTTCGATAAAATTCATTTATTTTTGACAATTCAACTTTGAAATTCCAATTTAAATCCTTTGAACAATTCATTAAATTAATTCCAATTTCAGCATTATCGTTTGGATTATCGAAAATAACTCAGTTTATATAAATCAATTTTTATTTCAAAATGCCAGTTAACTGAATTCCAAATTTAAAGAATTAAAAATCATTTAATTTAACCGATCCGGCGTCCGTATATAATTTTCTACCCTATGGTCAAGTGATACAGATATTTATCATTTTAATCCATAATTTAAAATTTTACGGTTATATATCATTTCAAACCGCAATCCCAAATTCAATAACATCCATAAAATCGCTCGAGTCTATCATTTCAACCCATAACGATTTTTCCCTAATCTACAGATCGTTCGGGTATGTATCATTTCAACCCATAGGAACTTGCAGTGTTATTACAATATGAAAATACAACATCTAGTCATACAATATCAACAGTCAAACATCCATCACAATTATCATACAAATCAACCAATAGACATTAATAGATAACTGATTATCATTAACAGGTATTAAATTGACAATTAAATTCAATATTAAATTAAACGATTATTAAATGCAATAAAAGTCAAATTTAACTATAATGACAATTTTAACATACCAAACATCAATCAATTTATTTCTAATAACATCATACATTTAATTTAACTAACATAAGATAGTTTAGTAATTGTGGGTGGGTTAAAACACTCGCCTTTGATTTCAAATCGATTGAGAAGGAATTTTTTTTTGAAATTGAAATTAGGTTTTGAAATTTGAGAATTAGGTTTGATGTTCTATTGTTTGAGAAGGAGGAAGGAGATGTACGTACAAAAATAATGAAGTGAGAAATAGCTAGGGTTTATAACAGCCTATATATAGGCCGGGTTGGATCGAAACGATAACAACGACCCATAAAGCCCGTTTCGTTCCCGAAATGAAAATGGGTCATCCAATATATCGAAATATATGTTTTCGATATTTTTAAACTCAATGGAACTAGTTTCAAATCCTAATTCCATTGTATACAGAATTTAGCTTAAAATCAGCTTATTTCAAATTGATTTCGATTAAATTTATTCCTAGGCGTTTCGAGTCCGTATGATCGAACGACAAGTCCGATCGCTACGAAACTTGAAATTCTATAATAATTCACCGTTACAGATCAGATGAAACTAGTTTCGTCGAAATCCGAGACAGTGGCCAAATTGGCTATTTCCACATTAATTAAATAAATATTAAATTAATTAAATCACTTTTTTTTTCAAATTTAATAACTAACAATTTTCATCATTTTGATTACTTGGATATTTAAAATAATTTAAAACAAATTTACATATCAATTCAATGTCAATTATTTTACTAATTACAGTGTTTAATTTCAATTGAAATAAATACAGTAATTATCACTTTAAATTCCAATAAATCCATTTATTTTCCTTTTCATCTTGTTATTCAATCAGTTGTCACCTCATGGCTATAATTAACACTTGTTTATATCTTATTACACTAATAATCTACAGTTATCATCTTAATCTTCATTACAGTAATATTTAATAACATTTATTTGCAATAAATCCAATTATTATAATTTAAATTCCAATAATTTGATCAAACTTGATTTCAATCTTTATATTCAACCAATTATTACTCTATAGACATAGTTAACATTTGGTTATATCTTATTACGTTGGTATTCCACAATTACCATCTTTTATTTATTAATTTCAATCTTCCAATTATATTGAATTTGTTCGATTTCACATTAATTATAATTTAAAATCCCAATAAATTAATTTATCTTGGTTTCACTCTTTTTATTAAATCAGTTATTGCCTAATGAATATAATTGAAATTTCTATACATTTTATTGCATTCACCTTTTACAGTTATCGTCTTAACTCATTTTACGTAACATTTTCTTTTAATTATAGTTGATTAAATAAATTGGTAACAAATAACAATTGTCATCTTTTCTACATTTAATCACATTTACAAGTTTATTACTTACAACAAATGTCATAATAACTTACACTATACTAATTCTATCCAATTTCAATTTATTACACATTATTTCATAAATTAATCAACATTTAAATTATCAATTACTCTTTTGATCCAATTATCAATTAATACACACATTATTATAATTAATTTACAATATATAACCAATTATAACTTTTTAATCATTTCAATTAATTGGAATCACATGCAAAGCATTTATCAATTACCTTAAATTAATACTATTTCATTTTATTCTAGTTATATTCTTATTATCAAATCACCAAATTTTATTTGTTCCAACATTAAGTCACAAAACCTTATTAAATCAACTATTTTTAATTATCGAAAATTATGGTTCGTTACAAATCATATGGAGAAGATAGTTTTTTTTGACCCAATTATTATATTGAATTTTCGATATAAATTTCAGCGCGTTTATATCCCGTATGACCAAATGATAACTCCAAACATTATGAAATTTGAAATCCGATAATAATACACTATTACGGATCCAACAGAACTAGTTTCGTCGAATTCCGAGATGGTGCCTCGAAAGGCTATTTTTAAATGCTAATTCAAACGATATAATTTTAAAACTGAACAAATCACTTTCAAATTCAATTTTAAAGCTTTTATTATCTTCATAAATATCAATATAAATTTTATAAGCCTTAAATTTTTTTTAACAAGCTTGAAATTCCAGATTCAATATTTTAACCAATTTCCAATTATTAAATTCAATAATTAAATTATAAATAAATAGATCTATTTGAAATTCAAGTTAAAAGTCCACTTTTAAATATTTAAAATCAATTAAATATCCAATTTCAAATATCCAAAATTCCGGGTCGTAACATTTCTTCCTCCTTATAAAAATTTCGTCCTCGAAATTGCTAGGTAAGAAGAATGGTCCAAACCCGTTACTATTTTTCCCAAAACCAAACAGTTTCAAACATCTTTCCGAAAATAATTTCCATTGGAAACACTCTATCACTTTCACAAATTTCCAAATTTATCCATTAGATTAAAACTGATATTAT
The DNA here is from genome assembly GCA_030737815.1 of Allium fistulosum. NCBI lineage: Eukaryota > Viridiplantae > Streptophyta > Magnoliopsida > Asparagales > Amaryllidaceae > Allium > Allium fistulosum. The sequence goes on along the minus strand of CM060901.1, from coordinate 932,957,430 downwards.
ACCCTCACCCATCCAAACTATAATTTAAAACCAAATTTTAATTTATCAAAATTTTCTTTAGAATTTTTCTATCTCCCTAAATTTTCGAAAAATTTCGTCAGCCTCTCCTTTGCGCGGCTAGATCGGAACAACTACAAAATTGCCTCTACGGCCCCAAATCAACAAAAGAAAACAAAAGCCAAGTAGCTCAAACAGAAAACCATCAATTTCATACGACAATTTAAATACATACCATTTGTCGGGCAATCAAATTTCACTTCTGAAATCAAAGACATTAGTTTATCTTTTGCTTTTAATTACCTGCACATTATTTTCCAATAGTCTCCAATCATATAATTCAAAATCATTTAATTCATTCCTTTTCAATTCCTTTTTAAAATTTTCCAATATTTGCTTTACTTATGCTTGTACGATGTACATATATTATCCGTATGCAGAATCAAATCTGATCATTCACTCGATCACACAATTTCACTTCCGAACTAGTATCGTTTACACAATTCTCTAGTGCGGACTTAGATCTGGTTTTTTGATCAGAAACCATCATTCTCCTTGCATAGCCATACCTATGATAGAGAATTTCAGAATCAATCAATAATCCACATCCAGGGTTCACCGTCGAAAATCGAGTGAAAAATCCTGACTTGGATCAATATAACAATCTTGAAATTCTGTGCTTGAATCTGGACCAAATCGTCATACGAATAAAATAATATACGTACAACTTACGTATTAATTTTCAATTGATTATTAGCTATATCAATTTCTTTTATTTACATTTATTTCATTTCCATCAATTTTCCACACTTGTCATTTTACACACCTTTTATTTAATCTTCATTCAAATATTTACTTAGTATTTTTCCCAATACCGATTTCACTTAAAAATTTCACCATTAACTTTCTTAAGTCTATTACAAATATTTTATAACGCTTCTTATATTTATTTCCACTTCACCACCTTGGTTTATACCCATTTTTATTCAAATTAACTTTTCAATTTCAAATTTTACTCAATTTATCTCCAAAATTTTAAATATTGAATTTTATCAACCATCTCTCAAACAATATTTAATTCACTAATCAAATCTTATTTCCAACTTTGTTTTTATTTAGTCCAACTCAAACTAAATTTTCTATTTCACTTTATTTAATATAATCCAAATTAAATTATCATTTCAATATTCAATTCTAATTCTATTTTCTTACAAATTAAATAAATTTGTTCATCCACTAGTTTATTTTCAACTTAATAATTTTTATTTCAATACCATCTTAGGCTAATTTCCTCAAAACTCGCTTTTATTTAACTTAATTCAGTTAAATTTCACTCCACAAATCAAATTTCAAATCTTTTTTATAAGTTTTCAAACTTATTCATATTCCATAAACATTTTAAACCAAACTCCAGAGTTTAAACAATTACTTAAGTATTTCAAAATCATTTTTGAAATCATATATACCAAAAAAAAATTGTATATCAAATTATTTCTTTGAATTTCAAATCAAATCAGTTTTGCAAAGAAACTCAAATTCAAAATGTTCAGGTAGCAATTCCTCCCTTGGAAACTCGAAAATGAACATCGATGATGTTGCAGTCATCACCGAGGTTATTTCCCAGCGACCGAAGTGAGTTTAGTGCTTTTATTCCTTTAAAAAACCCATTTTAAATGTTTTCAATTCACAAATCTCAATAGATTTCATTCCCAATTTAAAAATATTTCCAAATAACATCACTATTATTTTTCCAAGGCTTCAAAAATCATTTTCAAATCCACGGGATTTAAATTCCCAAATTCCCACTTTTTAAATTCTTTTTACACATCACATTTAGAAATACTCCGGAGTTTCATTTCATTTCAAATCACAGATCACATTTATAAACTCATATTTACAAACTCCATTTTGTTATATGAATAAATCTCTTAACTTTTGGTTATAATTTCAACTTTTATCAATCATCACCACAACAAATGATAATGGTTTAATATTATCACTTCCAAATAACCAAGCAGCCATATATAACTATAATAATTTAGGAAAATTTATTTCTTTTATATACAAAATTAATTTGGGTAAAATTATTTCATTTACCCCATTTTAAAACAATACTATGTCGAATTGCTCTTTTCAAGTGTTTAGAGATCCCTATCAATAACGTTAATTACTCGTATTGACCAGAATCCATAAGCCACTCAATAAACCGATCGACACAACATAAAACAATTTTATATTCACTAACAAATACGTGTTCATATCTATTTATACACTCAAACTCATTCTAGGGTGCTACTGACCCCATCTCTAATGAGTAATTCCCACCAAAGCCAAGGTTCTCACTTAACCTTCAGCTCTGATACCAAGTGTCACGATCTAGATTTTTCGACCTCCGAAAATCAAAATCAATATGTCCACTGTATTACATGCCGAGTAATAAAATGCCGGAAATACTAGATTGTTAGGGAAAGAAGAAGAGGTAGAAAAAGAAAATAGAAATAACAACACAGAATCTCACAGTCGCAGCGGAACAATATATAATAGATAACAACAGGTTTTATACAAAAAGAACCATAACTGTGATTATACATTACATCATCAGAGTACAACACAAATCAATAGCATAATACTGGACAGTTATAATAACTTGTCCTCACAAAAGCTGAATGTGCAACCTATAATACACAGCGGAATAAAATCCCAAGTATATGTGATACGTCTCGTCATCCAGCTCGTCTCCTGAGCTCCATAGCATCCTACCCTGTATTTGTAATACTCGGTCTGACCCGAGCATTATAATAAAATAACACCCGAGTCAGGCTGGAAAACCAGCATGAGAAAACACTCAATTGAATTATTAAAGTTTCAAGATCCTTTGAAAATCAAAGGTATCTCGTAAGACCATGCCACAAATAAACACGACGAGTTTTTACCTTACGACAACCAAAACATTTCATATCAAAATCATCTGATATTATAAGTGTCAACGTACAAATACTTATTCAAATAGCTGAAATGCTTGCATCTCACGTTTCAGCATAGTTGGGCACAATCAAAACCATACGGTGCTTATTGGAGAATGGATTCCAACTGAATGACTAGGCACCGGGGTACCACCTGTCATAGTACAAGTCTAGAAACACTGTACCAAGATCGAACCTATCGATCCCTGCAAACACAAGACCGGACTATCCCTGACCTGGATAGACCGAATATGCTATCACCCCGGGTGTTCCCACCCTTTCCGAGCTTCTTTCACACGTAGTGATAATAATATCCAAGGTTATCTAGAAAGGTGATAGACATACCCTACTTCGGTGCTACCCACTTAGCCTTGCTGCATCTCCCCTGCTTTTCAGTCATTCCCGGTTGATAAGGCTAGAGGCTACGATTACCTTTTTAGAATATTCACTTAGAATGCTCATTGTCCTCCAATGGCAATGTACTGATAGCACTCATCCATACAAGTCCATTCCCGGTCCGAAACCGAAGGCACTATTCCTACTACATCCACTTTGGAATCACCCTCAAGATTAGTAGCGATTAGCCCTTGCACTTCATTGCTCCATCTTCGACTCCATGCTCTTTTCTTCATTTCGAAAACATAATCGTTGGATCGAAGTGGTTTTCGGATCACAAATCTGATCCCGGTCTCTTCGAAACAACGTTCGATATTTCCGGTAAACTCAACCCTGGTTCTTTAGGAAATAAATAGACGAAAATAAGATCGGAGATCACCTCCTAACCGTTAGTGGACGGATTTCCTTATCAACATCCCAGAAGAGTGAAATGAGTTTATACGTACAGTATAGCACCTCGAACGGTAACTGTATCATATAATTTCCGTGTTTCTTCTAGATATTTCCAAAGTTATATTTGGTCCAGATTTGATAGTCGGTTATTTTACTATCAAATAAAACAATCAATTCAACCAAACACTTCATTTTCCACTGAAAAACTCCAAATCTCTTTTCAATTTAATTTAAATAAATTAAATCTCTTTATCCAGAATATATACTTATCTTATTGAGTTAAGTAAATTCACCAAGGCTATTCTTTCAAAGATATTTTTGGAAAACCTTTAAAACATTTTGGAAAGTACCACTGCGGTATCAAACCATGGATCACAGCTCAATGGTTACGTCTCTATCCCAGAGAAATCCAAGACTTAACTGCAGGCACTCACTGCCTCCGATTATGCCATGCGAGTATACCAATACTTCCCGAAAACTTTGTTTAATAATTTTCAAGATAATACTTATGAAATTTCCATAATAATTCTCCAAGTGAAACTTTAGACAAAAACTACTTTTTAAATAAAGCTATTATAAAAAAATATAAATATTTAATAATTATTCTTTAAAATAATAATACCGATTAAACCTTTAATAATAATTAACTACTATAACTAACTTAATTTATAAATATTTTAACAATTTTGAACAACAAAATAATAAATTTGCTGAAACATTCTTATAAAAACTTTTAAATTTTCTAATTAATTACTTAAAAATCTTTCTTTTAAAATATACTTAACTTTTCCAGAAAATATATTTCCAACCGAAATATAGCCAGTCCAATTTATTTATAAATCCCTCTCGATTTATTCCCAGCTTAATTTACGTTCCAACTCCATAAATTTCCTTTTTCACATTTAAAAAAAATAAAACTACTCTTTATTTTTAAAACAATTTACCCATCTCCTTATAAATTTCCACCGTGAATTTATAATTTCAGATTATCCACTGATAAATACTTCACTTTATTTATAAACCCAGTTTATAAATCCCATAGTCTCATTTTCCTTTTATAACCATTTAAAAATACTTAAGTCGATTTAAAATCAATTTTTTGAGTTAAATTCCATTTTAAAATTTATTCCTTAGTTAACCCAAACTTATTCCAAAATCCACTAATTCCAGATTCACTTCCTTTTTATGATTTAATCTTATTTAAATCTGGAACATCAATTTCATATTTTATTTCCAAAATTCCCCTTTTATTTTTCCCAAACTATTTAAATCTTAAACTTAAAAATACATTCTCTTATACTTAAAAAAATATCGCTTAAGTTCTTATTTTTTTTTAAATTCTTTTATCCACATTAATTCAAAAATCTCTATTTTTCCATATCCTGGAATTTTTAAATAGGATTTTAAAACCAACTATTTTCTTTCAAATTCATTACTTTTAAATTTATCCAACTTTACTATAAATACTTTACTTTAAAATTCCCTTTTAATTTTCCTCCAAATAAAATTCAATATTCATATTTTTGATATTTTAAAATTCCAAGAATCTATCCAACGACACCAAAACATCCAATAAATTAAATTCCTAATATAATCTATCACAGATTATACAAATAAATCATATAACTGAATATGGAAATAATTTCAACATTTTTGAGGAATCCAGTTGGATCCCTCCAACCTGTTTTCCCTGCATCCACAGATGTTAGCACAATATAAAAATACCAATCTCACTTCGAGGGGGATATCGCTATATATAAAGTCATCCTCTATTATGCGGGGCGCATAGGGTCTAATCCGCTATATAATGTGGGAATATCAATCACTCCAATATATATATATATATATATACTGCTATATATAACATCACATCAACTGATAAAAATATATCAAATTCAACCATCAACCAATAATTAATTTTAACCATTTAAAATCAATCGCTGTAATCCAAAATTGAGTGAGATTAACGCACCTTTAATTTTTAACTGTCGTTTTCGCGTTCCGTTTTCAATTGAATCTGGACGCGTTTTAAATTGTCTTAAATTATCATAAGCTCCAAATCCACCCAAACAGATTCCTATGCGTAGATGACGACATCATGGTCCCAACCCCTCTTGAATCATTCGATTAAGACCTCGTACGCACGAGATATAAATTTTATAAGTTATACAAGAATTTATATAATAAAATTTATACCTTTTTTATTATTAAACAAGCCTGTTACCATTTCGGCCCAACTCGAATGCTTCTTCCCCAAACTGTTTCTACCCCCTCCTGTACACGAAATCAAGACAAAGACCGTGCACGGTGCACGATCATCCACTGACGCAGCACGGAAGTAGATCTGAACCAGCGGTCAAATCTATCCCGGATCTAATCACGAATTGCGGAAATACGAATCGATGAAACAAGATAAATTAATCAAATGATGATACCCAAATGCCCAAATGCCCAAATCCGTTGATCTCTCGAGATACCGGATTCTAGCTATCTTCAACACGTTGATCGCGCACGATACCGCGTTAGAAGATCTACGATTCTTCGACATTGATCTCGCGCACGAGATTCCGTGAATCGGCTTCAAAATTGTTGATTCGAGCGCACTCGAATATCCGAAGATGGAGAAAGGAGATCACATTCAACTTCCAATTTTAAAAGAGGCACAAAGCTCTCAACAAATTTTATTCAAAAATCAACCCTTTTTACAAATGACAACACACCCCTATTTATAGGAAATTACAACACATACGACTTAACAAAAGCAGTACAACAACTACAACACAAACGACTTAACAAACAAACGGGTTACAACATACGACTTAACAACAATACAACACAACTTCAAATAAAATCAAACAGCGACATAAGAAGGCTCGCGACATAAGAAGCTCGCGACATAATCATCATACGACTTAACAACCTTCGGCATCCCGGAGCGACATAACAGAAACACGACAGCGACCTAGGAGCTTCGACCTAGTGGAATTCGCGACATAAGATAATCCGCGACTTAAGGAATCTTCGCGACTTAGGGTAGCTTCGCGACTTAAGGTAGCAGGAGCGACCTACTAGAGATGCTCACGACTTAAGGAATATCGCTGCATCATCTTCGCGACTTAAGGAAGGTCGTTCACGACCTAGGGTTTCTGCTCGCGAACTAGGTGGAAGCGACATAGGGATCTGCTCGCTCGTGACTTCTGGAGCGACCTTCGATGGAGGCGGATTTGGAATTCGCAACTTACGGTATGTCGCTTGCGCTGCATCATTTTCCCCTGGTTGAAAAGAATTCGACCCCGAATTCACTCTTTCCTCTTCTTCGACATGCTTATTCTCATGGTATGGAATCAAGTGTTTGACGTTGAAAACGTCGGCAGTATGGATATGATCCAGCAATCTTAACCGATAAGCATTCTCGTTAATCTTCTTTACGATTTCCAAAGGGCCAATCTTTCTAGTAGCCAGTTTGTTGTAAGTACCAATAGGAAATCGATCCTTAGTCAATACTGCATATACAAAATCTCCTTCTTTGAACTCAACATTTCGTCGCTTAATATCCGCGGATTGCTTATATTTCTCATTCGCTTTAAGCAATCGTTCCTGCACAACCTTGTGGCACTCTTGCAATTCATTCACAAAATCACTAGCCCGTTTGATCACTCCCTTCTGCTGTGGTACTGTAGATAAATCTAATGGTCCCTTAGGCATTGTTGAGTAAACGACCTGGAATGGACTAAACCCAGTGCTACGATTAACTGCATGGTTGTGTGCAAACTCAGCTTGACACAGCTTGGAATCCCAACTCTTCAAATTGTCATTCATGAGGTATCTCAATTGATTACCTAGGGATATGTTCACAACTTCTATCTGTCCATCCGTCTGTGGATGATAAGCACTACTGAATTTCAGCTTTGTCCCGACCATTTTCCATAGACTCATCCAAAAATGACTCAGAAAACGAGTGTCTCTATCTGATACAATAGATTCAGGCAACCCATGAAGATGATAGATCTCTCTGAAATATAACTGTGCGACATTAACTGCATCTGCCATCTTCTTGCATGCGATAAAATGTGCCATTTTTGAAAACCGATCAACCACCACATAGATAGAATCATTGCCACATTGCGTTCTCGGCAATCCCAATACAAAGTCCATACTAACATCCACCCATGGTTTAGTAGGATAGGCAACGGCATATATAAACCTGCATTTGTTGCGGTCCCCTTTGAAACTTGACAAATATGGCACCTCTGAACGAACTTTCCAACCTCCTTCCTCATTGATGGCCAAAAATAAGACTTTGAGATCAACTGTATAGTACGGTCACGACCCACGTGTCCTTCTTCATGTAATTCTTTGATGATTTTCATTCGCAGACTGCAATCTGGAATACACAACTGATTTCCTTTGAATTGAAAACCATCAACCAGCATATATCCATCCATGTTTCCCTGCTTGACTTTGTCTAGGATCTTGGAAAAATATGAATCTGAAGTAAGCAAATCTGGAAGTAAGTCAAAACCCATCACCTCTACTCACATTGTTGTTAGTAAATTATTCCTCCGACTCAATGCATCGGCGACGCGATTAGTTACTCCAGACTTGTGCTTTACGACGAATGTTAATTGCTGCAAATAAGCTATCCACGATGCATGCCTAGCTGCAATTTTATTCTGCCCTTGTAAATGTTTCAATGCTTCATGATCCGTATACAAAACAAATTCTTTGTGGAACAAGTAATGTCTCCAATGCTTCACGGCCTGCACAATAGCATAAAACTCCACATCATAAGTATTGTATCTCATCTTTGCTCCAGAAAGCTTTTCACTGAAATAGGCAATTGGACGACCCTTCTGACTCAACACTCCTCCAATTCCAACTTTGGACGCATCTGTGTGTAACTCAAATAGTAACTGAAATTCTGGCAACACTAGAATCGGTGCTGATGTCAAAAGTTCCTTGATCTGTTCAAAAGCAGATCCTGCCTCTTTCGTCCATGAAAACTGCTTTCCTTTCATACAATCAGTAACAGGAGCCATCACACTACTAAAGTGCGGTATAAATCTTCGATAAAATGAAGCTAATCCATGGAAACTTCTGACTTTTGTTATAGTTTTGGACTATGGCCAATTTCTGATTGCGGCTACTTTACTCTGGTCCACTTGTATCCCTTCCTTGGACACGACATAACCTAGAAATAAAACACTCGGCGTCATGAACACGCATTTCTTCGTCGCTGCATAGAACTGTTCTTGACGAAGAATAGTTAACACCTTTCGCAAGTGTTGAACGTGCTCCTCTGTGCTAGCACTATATATCAAGATATCATCAAAGTAGACTACAACAAACTTCCCGATGTAAGGTCTGAAAATTTGATTCATCACCCTCATAAATGTACTTGGTGCATTAGATAGACCAAATGGCATGACCAGTCATTCATATAATCCTTCCCGAGTCTTGAATGTTGTCTTCCATTCATCACCTAGTCATATGCGAATCTGATGATAACCACTCTTAAGGTCAATCTTAGAAAATATTACAGATCCACTAAGTTGATCCAATAGATCATCAAGTCTTGGCATAGGAAATCTGTATCTGACAGTTATTTGGTTAAGTGCCCTGCTGTCTGTACACATTCTCCACGAACCATCTTTCTTTGGCACCAACAGAGCTGGTACAACACAAGGACTGAGACTCTCTCGAACACGCCCTTGCTCAAGCAACTCCTCAACCTGTCTCCTCAACTCTTCATGCTCTTTCGGACTCATACGATAATGCGGTCTATGTGGTAAAACAGCACCTGGCACTAGATCAATTAGATGTTGTATGTCCCTTAGCAGTGGTAAATCCTTGGGTAATTCCGCAGGAAAGACATCTTCAAATTCATTTAACACTGGTCTAACCTCCATAGGAATTTCAAGATCTTCACTTGTTTCATACCCAATCAACATAAACAATTCAGCACTATCTTCCACTTCTTTAACAAATTCTCTCGAAGATAATAGACTAGTTGGTTCCATTTTCTTCTCTGACTTGCTTTCACTTTGTTCACGCTTCTTAGGAACTAAGGTGATTTGAGTACCTTCGAACATGAAACTGTAGCTGTTGGTGCGACCATTATGTTGTACAGCTCTATCATATTGCCATGGTCTTCCCAATAGTAGATGACACACATCCATATTAACAACATTGCACAATATTTCATCTTTGTACTTCTTCCCAATAGAAAATGTAACAAATGCTCGTCTTCCCACTGTCACTTCTCCACCCTTCTTTAGCCATGCCAGTTTATAAGGTCTAGGGTGTTTTTCAGTCTTCAACCCTAACTTCTTGATGGCTTCTTCAGAAATAATGTTATCGCAGCTTCCCGCATCAATAACAAATCGACAAACCTTTCCCAAGATAGTACATGTAGACTGAAAGATATTGCTCCTCAGCCAACTAGAATCATCCTCATGCTTTGGCGTTAAACAAGACCTCCTCATCATCAAGTTACACCCTTCATCTCCTGACACAACTTCTTCATCTTCATCAAACTTTGGTGGATGAGAATAATCAATTTCAGCTTCCACATCCTCATACTCACAATCCTCTGCAACTAATTCTCTCTTCTTTGGCTTTGTACATTCATTACTTTTATGGCCAAACTCCTGACAATTATAGCACTTGATAATGTTATTGACCTTTGCTTTAGTGGCTTCATTGACAATTGGTTTATTGACTGCCTTGGAAACATTAGCACTGCTACTAGCACCCTTATTCTGGTTGTTGGAACTCGTAAACACACCACTTCCTCGTCTCCCTTGTTTCTCCCAAGCTAGAGCTTTCTGATGTGCTTCAGCAATAGACATTGGATTAAACATATTAACCATGTCTTGAATTTGCATTCGTAACCCTCCAACATATCTAGCCGTTAGCTGTTCCTCGGTTTCCATAATATCATTCCTTGCAATCAATTGATAGAATTCATCTGCATAGTCATTCACTGTCTTCGTCCCTTGTCTCAAATTCTACAAATGTTGATACATAAGAGATTGATAATTGTACGGCAAGAAAGTCGCTTTCATCATCTTTCTCATCTTCTCCCAAGTGACAACTTTTGATTTTCCCATTCTCTCCCGAGTTAGTTTAGTTTGTTGCCACCAAGCCATAGCTCTTCCCCTTAGTCTTGTAGCAATTAATTGGACTCTGTGATTCTCAGGCACATCCTTGAATTCCAAAATTTCTTCAACATTTGACAACCAATCAAGAAATTCTTCTGCTTGCATACCACCTTTGAATTCTGGAATTTCTATCCTCATACCTGACTCCCATTTACGATCATTTTCTGAATCCCAAAATTGATTTCTCACTTGGCCTTGATTTCGATAATGAATACTACCTCCATCACCATCTTCCTCAAAATCAGATGTATTTCGATATCGATCCTGACCATTTACATCCCTACGACCACGAATATTCCTTCTACCCTGTCTTTCAGCATTACGATATGGTTCATTTTCAAAACCACGTTGAGTTCTTCCCTCTTCATTTCGGTACCCATGGTGGTCTCGCATTGTTGAAACTGATGATTCTCTTCTATCTCGATAAGACTGGGGTGACCTCCTCCTTTCTTCCGGAACCGATGGCGAAACCCTGTTTCCACCCTGGTTCGAAACTGGTGACGTTCTCCTTTGATTTTGATTCATGTCGATCATCAATTTCTCCAATTTTTCAATACCCTCATTGAACTTTTCATTGATACGCTGCTCCATCTACTCAGCTTCTTGTCTTCTATATAAATCTTCAACATTTTGATAGCGGTTAGCACGTCTCGGAGGCATGATCAAATCTTCAACAAATTCAAACACAAACTTCAAATCTCGAAACTTCACACCCAACGAACTTGGAAAAGATCGTCTCCTTGATATGATACCAAAAATGACGCAGCACGGAAGTAGATCTGAACCAGCGGTCAAATCTATCCCGGATCTAATCACGAATTGCGGAAATATGAATCGATGAAACAAGATAAATTGATGAATTGATGATACCCAAATGCCCAAATCTGTGATCTCTCGAGATACCGGATTCTAGCTATCTTCAACACATTGATCGCGCACGATACCGCGATAGAAGATCTACGATTCTTCGACGTTGATCTCGCGCATGAGATTCCGTGAATCGGCTTCAAAATCGTTGATTCGAGCGCACTCGAATATCCGAAGATGGAGAAAGGGGATCACACTCAACTTCCAATTTTAAAAGAGGCACAAAGCTCTCAACAAATTTTATTCAAAAATCAACCCTTTTTACAAATGACAACACACCCCTATTTATAGGAAATTACAACACATACGACTTAACAAAAGCGGTACAACAACTACAACAAAACCGACTTAACAAACAAACGGGTTATAACATACGACTTAACAACAATACAACACAACTTCAGATAAAATCAAACAGCGACATAAGAAGGCTCGCGACATAAGAAGCTCGTGACATAATCATCATACGACTTAACAACCTTCAGCATCCCGGAGCGACATAACAGAAACACGGCAGCGACCTAGGAGCTTCGACCTACTGGAATTCGCGACATAAGATAATCCACGACTTAAGTAATCTTCGTGACTTAGGGTAGCTTCGCGACTTAAGGTAGCGGGAGCGACCTACTGAAGATGCTCGCGACTTAAAGAATATCGCTGCATCATCTTCGCGACTTAAGGAAGGTCGTTCGCGACCTAGGGTTTCTGCTTGCGACCTAGGTGGAAGCGATATAGGGATCTGCTCGCTCGCGACTTCTAGAGCGACCTTCGATGGAGGCGGATTTGGAATTCACGACTTATGGTATGTCGCTTGCGCTGCATCATCCACCCCACCGTCCATTGTCCCGAAGCCACCAACCGATCCCTTTGTTCCTCCTCTCTCCGCTGCCACCACCTCGCCTCCTCCGACCCAGCGTAGCAAAACGCAACTCGCCGAAATCCCCCCCTAGACGTGCAATGTCGTGCACCAAATTTGACGACTGGAATAACCACGAATTTGACCAGAGGTGCGGCCCTACATCACAAACTCAATTCCACTATCACCTCTCCCAATCGACGACCCAAACCCCAAATAACTCGAACCCTAACCTCGACTGTGAAGACCGATCATCGTTAAGTGATGCCGCACCCTACCAATTTATATCAGATCAAAGAACAAGGAAAGATATAAATTTTGAAATTTGTTTTCAACATTTTTAAGTATGTATTTCTTGAGTTATGAATTTTTGAATTTGATTTTCTTTTTCTGCAAATGAATTGTCCGGCTATGATGTTTTAAAAAGGAGTGAAAAGAGGGAAACGTGTTTGAATAGTAAATGAACAGTGAGTGAAGAGAAAGGAAAAAGTTATGATGTGGATTTATTTGTCAAATCAATTTTATAAATATTATTTAAATTTAAACCGTCTCGAATTTGCAACTCAAAATCTTGACCTCCTATCGAGGCGTGCCGCTAAGCGTTTATAATGTTATACCCCTATTTCGAACGCAATGGAAAAGGTTTCGGGTCCTAATTCGATTGTATGGAGAAGATAGGTTTTTTTGGACCCAATTATTATATTGAATTTTCGATATAAATTTCAGCGCGTTTATATCCTGTATGGCCAAACAATAACTCTAAACACTACGAAATTTGAAATCCGATAATAATACACTATTACAGATCCAATGGAACTAGTTTCGTCGAGTTTCGAGACCGTGCCTCGGAAGGCTATTTTTAAATGCTAATTCAAACGATATATTTTTAAAACTAAAAAATTCACTTTCAAATTCAATTTTAAAGCTTTTATTATCTTCATAAATATCAATATAAATTTTACAAGCCTTTAAATTATTATTATTATTATTTTAACAAGCTTGAAACTCCAGATTCAATATTTTAACCAATTTCCAATTATTAAATTCAATAATTAAATTATAAATAAATAGTTATATTTGAAATTAAAGTTAAAAATTCACTTTTAAATATTTAAAATCAATTAACTTCTAATTTCTAATATCCAAAATTCCAGGTCGTTACAGATCCTCCATCTAAGTGATAATGTTTGTCAACATTTTTTTATTTCCCATCATATGTTTTGAGCAACCACTATCAAGTATCCATTTTCCTCTTTTCTTATTTGGTACCTACAGAAAATATAGAAATGATGTTGGTACCCACATCCTTTGTTAAGGTCCTAATAGTTAGATCTTAGGAAGCCAAACCCATGAGGGTTTAGAATTCCCTTTATAAAAAAAATTATTGTTCCTATGAACAGAAATCATAACAGATTTTATATACTTATTTCTAATCAAATGATTATTAGTCTTTGGAACTCAAATCATAATTGATTTTGAATGATATGTAGTTTTCTTTTTACTAATAGATTTTAAGACTGGTTTTTCAAGATTATTGTTTTTCTTCTTGACATTTGTATATAGAGAGTTATACTGTTTAGGACCAGTTTTTACTTTTCTAAATTTGTTATATCCTAATCCCTTTTTACTAGTAGTGGATTGTGAATTTTCTATAATCTTAGAAAGATTTTCTCTGCCTCTATAAAAGTTAGAAACTTTTTTGTTGATATTATCTAACTTTGTTTTAAGACTAGTAATATCTAGTTCTAGTATTTTAATAGTTGGTTTCAATTCATGATTTTCTATTGATAATGTTTCATTCTTTTCGTTTTGAGTCTCCATTTCACTACTTAACACAGTAAGTTGAGAAGGAATATTAGAATAAGATTCATGTGAAATAAAAAGTTCTTCTTCTAAGATTTTATTTTCATCTCTTAACATATCAACTTCGATTTCATTTCTATTTAGCATTTCTAGTGAATCTTTATACTTTCTCTTAAGATTTCTTAGTTTATCTAATAATTCAGAATTTATATCAACTAAATCATCAAGATCACATACATCATCGTTTGTGGCCATAAAGCATATGTTGGCTTGTTCTGAATCACTGTCGTTGTCGCTGTCTGATGAGGAAGAGGTATCTGAATCATCTCATGTAACTAAAAAGGCTCGTTTCTTCTTATATTTATCGCTCTTGCTTTTGTAGTTATTTCTATATTTCTTGCGATCGGGACAGTTTCTTCATATGCTCCTTTTTATGGCATTCATAGCATTCAAGAGTTGATGATGATGGTTTGTTGTTTCTGTTATTCCCAAACTTTCCGTTCTTTCTAAATTTCAGAAACTTTTTGAAATTGTTTGCTATAAACGTCATATCATCTTCATCTTCATGAGATTCTTCTTTTTCGGTCGGGAATGCTATTGTTTTTATATCTTGAGCTTGAACTCGTTTTGCCTACAAATTAACTTCATATTACATGAGATTTCCTATTAAGTCTTCCAGTTTTATTGTATAATGTCGTTAGCTTCTTCAATTGCTAAGACTTTTTGTTTCCACTCATTTGTTAAAGAGTTTAGGATTTTTGAAACAATATCAAAATTGGTATATTTTTCTCCTAATGCTAGAAGTAGGGATGGGCACGGTTGGTTAACCGAACCGATCGGTTAATATTTTCGGTTAACCGTACTTCTTGATCGGTTCGGTTAACCGTTAGTCGGTTAATATTAGTCTGGTAATACCGACCGAACCGATTAATATTAACCGCGGTTAACCGTCATATTGAATCGGTTAACCGTTGGGTTTAAAAGGTTAACCGAACAAATTTTATCCGTTAACCATCAACAAATAAATGGTTAACCACAACTCAGTTTTGAAGCTGTATGAATTTAACAGAATGATTCAATATACATAGCTTATAGATATTAAGTAGATTCACATCATCAGATAAGCAATACACATAAATCAATTATTATACATTAAATAGATTTAACGTAATAGTTCGTAGCCTGATACAAAGTTCAAAGTTTATTTTCCCAGTCCACATATAACATAGATTATCAGATACAAATTACACAGCGCATTTGCTCAGCAAATAACAGCAGTCAACAACAAAATACCAGTTCCAATGATAGATTCAAAGTTCCAAAGTCCAAAATAAATAACATAAAAGTTACAATGTGTTACTGCAAGCAGTAAGAAGCATACAATAACTGAATAGCATAAACATATAATACATATTATTAAATACATGTGCATCTCCAAATCAAAATATGATAAATTGAGAGTCCAACAAACCACTACTAGTCTCCAATTCTCCACATTACTGCAGTAAGAAGTGGAGCAATACTTTCAGTAAATTAAATTGTTAAAACTCAAAACATGATAAACCAAGGCTATAAAGTACAGCCTATACAAGTATACATGTTAAAAAAGGAACAAAAAGCTAAATCATAAATCAACTAATGAACATCTTGATCAAGCCTTTTCAAAAGTACAGATATGAATTGTACCTATTTCTTAAAGATCCAAATTCTTTTTCACATTCTCGTAAACCAAAGAAAATAAAGGACAAATATACAAAACAAAAATATTTAATCAAACTCATGCTTACTCATCAAATCTGCCACATTTAGCACCCATCATCAGTTTCTTTGTGACCGTGACTGTTAACATCTACCACTGCAAACAAAATACAATAATGTTTTGAGCAGAAACTAGATAGAATTAGCCATAAAAATAAAATCTAACTGAAAAAATGAATGTATGGGGTCAGAAACTTTAGTACCATAGTATATTGTTCAAGTAATAAATCAAGTCATTTTTACTTGCACTTAATACGTCTTTTTCCATGAGTAATATAGATATGTGTGTGTGTATCCTATAAACCGAGCAATAAGATATGTTTCCTTTGTATATGAACAAGATCTCCAAGGGTATGAAACTAAGAAACACCATTTTACCTTATATGCAAGAAATTGTATGCATATCAGTTGTTATACATGTAGTGAAACTGTTATTTGATATACATGAATGAAAATGAAACAGTGACAGTTATTTGATATATATGAACCAAAATGAAAACATAGCAATATACCCGATACCATCATTGATAATGTCTCAAACCAATGATGTCTCATTGGTTAGAGATGATCCAAGGCAACTATAAAATCATATTTAGAAATTATATTAGCAGTTTTTAGTAACTAGCAACTATGAAATCATATTAGAATTTATATTAGTAGTTTTTTTAGCAACAAGCAGCTTTTGGTAACTAGCTACTATAGTACTATGAATTACAGTATTAATCAAAGATGGCATATAAGTTGACATCATATTATAAGGACATGGACGAAATATGGAGATAGGCTTAAAATGCTTTATTATTTTTATATGAACCTGGCATATTAAGTTGATCAGTAACCTGACAACAACTTGGGACTTAGCAATTCAGCTTATATAGTAAGAATATTCAGTTTATGCACTATCAATAATATGAACAACGCATGGAGATGGGCTTAAAGTACTTTATTATTTTTGTATTTCACAAGGTAGCAGACATTATACTTAAAAGTTGTATCAGCAATTTGTGTATGATATCATATTATGGGAACATTAACTATATGAATATGCATATATAACAGCAACAATAAATTGGAAACTCTCCCGTACTGAAAATCTGTCTAATTTAACCAAAAGATGAAACAATAAGTTCATAAACGGATTGAAAAAATGTAAAACAAATACCTCAGGTGCCATCCATCTGTAAGTTCCAGTTTCCGCAGTCATAACTCCATGGCTTTGAAAACAAGCAACATCGAAGTCTAATACTTTAACGACCTAGAAAGCCAAAGGGATAAAAGTTATGTAGATATCATCGAATATACATATCTGATGAAAAGTCGATATTACGTTAAGATCCTGTATCCGTTTTGGGTACCAAATCTACACCATTCATCGATTATGTATATGATATTATTGAAATGGTTGGGGTAAATCTAGCAGGGAAAAGGGGTACATCATGTTGGAGACTGAATAATTTTTACTAGAAGAGAAGATGGAGAGCTCAGAGTAGATAATTGGAAATGGTGATAGCGAAAGTTCTAGGGTTTATTTTAGGAAATTTTGAGCTGATAACAAGAAGAACAGAGAAGTGTGAGGCGGCTGTATTAGGTTTCTTTTGTATTAATTATTTCGGTTCTGGTTTGTTAAGTGGGCTGGGCGAAAATGCAAATCAAGAAAAAATACGATTAAGTCGGTTAACGATTAACCAACCGATCCAAAATCGTTAACCGTTAACCGACCCGAAATTAAGCGGTTAAGATCGGTCGGTTAACCGAATGTGCGGTTAACCGAATCTGATGGTTAAGTCGGTTCGGTTTGGATCGGTTAAAGCGGTTACGTCGGTTAAGTGCCCACCCCTAGCTAGAAGTGAGTGATATATATCTTGAAATATGGAATACATCTCATTTATGGTTTCATCTTGTTTCATTCTAAAATTCTAAAATTGATTCTTAAGCATAGATATCTTGCATTGTTTAACCTTATTAGTACCTTCATGAGTAACTTTAAGAGTGCGTCAAATTTCATATGCTGAAGTACATATACTAACCCTATTAAACTCATTTTTATCTAAGGAACAAAACAACATATTCATAGCTTTAGCATTTGTAGTAGCATCTAATTTCTGTATATTTGACCATTGTGCATAAGGAGTGGTAGGTACAAAATATTCTTGTTGAGTGGTATTCCAAGTGTCGTATCCATTTGCTTGCATGAAATTCTCATCCTAGTTGACCAATAATTATAGTTTAATCCATTAAATAGTGGTGGTCGTGTAGTGGATTGACCTTCAACAAAACTTGATGCCGTATTATTTTCCATATTACTTGAATATCAAAAACTTTGTTATGGTTATATGATGACCTTGCTCTGATACCAAAAGAAAGTGACTAAGGATCGTGTAATTTGAAATATTAACTAAACTATTTACTTGTACGGAATATAAATATAAAAGTAAGTAATAAAGTAAATGACATCAGAGATTTATATATTGGTTCGAACTTTTCGTTTTACGTCCAGTCTCAGACTCCTTTTGGATTTAATCGATATTCTCACTTAACCTGGAAGAATAGGTATTACACCATCTGAACAACCGAATAAGACTTTAACCGCCTAGACAACCGAATAGGACTTCAACCGCCTAAGGATACTACAACAGGACTTCAATTATAAATAGTAGAAATGTATTTGACTGAGTATGCTCTTGAATAGCACTGATAAGTCAATAACATACGGCCTTCCTAATATCTTCTCCTTTGTGGTATATCGTTTAGTTTGTGAAGAAAGGAAGTAATTTTGATCACAAGAAAATATTCTTGAATGATCGTGTGATTAAAAATATAAAGCAGTTTGAAATTGAATGCTTGAGAGTTTAATAATAAAGACAGAGAGAATTGCAAAAATAGAATTTATTATGAAAACAATGAAATATGCTTTATATAGAGTTTAATAGTTGCAATCATTCGTGAAAAGAAATGGTGAAAAGTTAGAACAGCAACTCTTGATTTAAGAGATATAACCCTTCATGAAGAAGAGGTACCCTTTTAGAAAACTAGCCGTTATACAGATTCAGCTGGTTGAATAGAGTGTGACAGCCAGTTGAATCGACGATTTTGAAATCAGCAAGGAAATAGTTCATTTTAGGCAGTTTTCAGCCGGCTGACTTGGGTGGTTCAGTCGGCTGAATTTCAAGTTTCTTGTGATGTTTTTGAAAATTCAATTTCTGAAAAATCATGTGTGTATATACCACATAAAAGAGATTTTAACAACTTATACCTCTAGACATAGACATTATGACTGATAGTACTTTGTAGCATCAATTTGGTCTTCATTTTGATATAATTGTCTCTTTGTAAAGTTGATACATTTCCTGAAAAAGTGGTTAGTATATACAATATATACTTGTATAGTTGTCACTATCAAAACATCAAAACATAAGGTTCTAACATACTTACTACCAAATTCAGAGGTATGGAAACTTGTCTCTATCCTGAGAAGTAAAAATGTCCATCGAGTCAAGGTTAGTTTATCAAACTTGTCCGACTTATTCTTAATCAAGAGATAGTATTGTTTGAAATTCAAGAGTAGAGGATAAGTATAGAATGTCTTATTTTCCATATGCAATTCCATACACACCCCAGATAGTGGATTTGTCCACTGTCCATAACTTGACCCTTTTAAATTTATGGAATGTTGGTTCGAAGCGACCGGGATCAGATAGCCTGAGTTATCCAAAAACCACTTCGAACCAACATAAGCGTTCGAATTGGAAACATCTGGAAAATGATGGAATCGAAGATGCAGATCTTTGAAGTACAAGGGCTACTTGCTACTAATCCTAAGTGTGATTTCAAAATGGATGTAGTAGAAGTAGTGTCTTCGGTTTGTTCATACCTTGAACAACTTATATGGACGAATGCTAACATTGTATTGTTGTCTGGAGGGCAGTGTTAGCATTCCAAGTGGGATTGCTATATAAAAGGTAAAACATAGCCTTAAGCCTCACAACCGGGAATGATTAAAACATGGGATATGCAACATGGCTATCTGGGTCACTCCCATTAGGGTATGGTCATCCCTGATCTAGATCGATATTATTATTTGAATGTATGCTTTGGGGCCAGTGCGGTTGTGGATCACAAATGAGGGATGATCATATTTTTTACTATCCAACAAGAGGCTGACCGATCTTGTGTAGCAGGGGTGCAAGATGTTCTTGTTAACCTCGATATATTTTTTTAGAGGCGTAATATGATAGGAGGTACCCTAACAACCTTGTCATTGATGGAACCCAATTTCTAATAAATGCCTTTACGGACTTAGTTGTATAACTATTATGCTGAAATTTAATTAATGTAACAATTTCGGCTTTATTCATTATTTACTTTAAACCCTAGACATTATTATAATATCACTGGATTTTCTATAAAAATATTTTGGTTATCATAAGGTAAAAACTCATCCGTGTTTATGTCCGCCATAGTCTTACACCTTTATTTTTAAATGGTTTTGTAAGTTAAATAATTCAGTTATTTGAAGTTTACTCACATCGAACCCATGTCTAACCCGGAGTTTTTCTTTCTTTTCGTAGAAATTTTGGGTACTCAAATTTGTATGAGTAGGTAAGTAGTCCATATTTATACGGGTGCATTTTGAAGGAGCAAGGAGCAGGTGGCTTCGTCAATATCTAGTTATCTTCTTTATTTTCCGTTGTGTATGTATATATTTTGTACTAGCATTGTGGGGACAGGCAGTTAGAACTGTCCCTGACCGAAGTTGGTATTGGTGTAACTATGGTATTCATTTTGGGAATGTAATGTATTATCTTATGTTGACTATTTATATATTGTTCCATTGCGTTGTGAGATTCTGCATTTTCTTTCTTCTTGTCTTTCCTTTTCTTTTTACCCCAACGGCTTGTCTTTTGAACTCTCATTTGATCGGCACATGAATACCGTAGGTGTATTAAATGTCGTCTTTCGGTGTAAGAAAGACGGATTGTTATAGGAAAGATTTTGATAGATTTTCGCTGTTGCTATAGAATTTTATGAAGGAAACGTGGGGGTCTAGGGGTCTATTTATAGAGGTCAGAAGGAACGAGAACTACTTGACTTGAAATAAACAAATCTGGAAAGTTCAAAACATCAAAATCCTAGCCACCACTGTCAATAAGCGGTCGACCATTCGAGGCCCAGAGGTTGACCGCTCTCCTTTATTTTGGAGCGTTTCCATTGTTTCCGTTTTCTTATTATTTATTTCTTAATTAATTTTATACGTTAAATGTTATATTTAACGTTCCTTAAACGTTAAGTACACCTTAACGTTAGTTATTTAAATTCAAATTTTAAACTTTTAATTTTAAATTCAAATATTTAAATTTCAAATTAGAAAACTTTAAATGTCTATAACTTCTCCGGTTGAACTCCGAACATATTATATATACAAATTGATCAAAAAATTGCCACGAATGCAATGGTGCAACTTCTGTGACCAAATTCAGACATTTACAAAATTTTCATTTTTAACTTTATTTTAATTATTTAATTTCTTATTAAATTTTACAAGGTGTTACAACAACGCTCGGTTCCAAAATGCAACTAAGAACCTCCATTGGAAAATGCATTGAAACCTTGCTCGGTTGCATTAGCAAGGTTTCAGCTGCATTTTGCAACTGAAACAGCGCTCAGTTGCCATTTTGCAACTGAAACAGCGCTCAGTCGCAAAATGCAACTAAAACAGCACCTCAATTGCAAAATGCAACTGGAGCAGCACCTCAATTGCAAATGCAACTGAGCAGTGCTTAGTTGCAAAATGCAACTGAAACATCATCTCAGTTCCACATGCAACTGAAACATCACCTTAGTTGCATTGTGCAACTGAGACAACACCTTACTTGCATTATGCAATTGAGCAGTGCTCAGTTGCAAGATGCTACTGAAACATCACGTCAGTTGCATTATGCAACTGAAATATCACCTCAGTTGCATTTTGCAACCGAGAAGCACCTCAGGTGCATTTTTCAATTGAAACTTTGCTCGGTTGCATTATGCAACTGAGCAGTGCTTAGTTGCAAATCCATATGGGCATCTCAGTTGCAAAATGCAACTGAAAGCTTACACTGTGATATGCTACTGTGTGATATGCTTTATTTATATTTCTATTAAATATTATTATGTGTGATATGCTATTGTGTGTGAAACCTTGCAACCAAGGTTCGAAATTCCATTTTCCATTTCCGTTCCGTTTATGGGTAATTTTAAAATTTCCGGTTCCATTTCGGATATTTCAAAAATTCCGTTTTAATTCTGGTTTTCTAATTTCGACACATTTTTTTGTTAGAACTACTAAATACGCTAAAAAATATCCAATACTATCATAAATTAATATTACATTCTTTACATTACATACAAAATATATGTTTTAAAGACAAAATCATGGTTTGAGATTCTATTTGTTCACTTGAGATTTTTAAAATTTCGATCAATTTCAAAATTTTCATTTTTTAGTATGATTCTTGGGTAAATTAACAATAGTATATCAATTCTTTTCTTGTCAATGTATTTGTTATCTTATTAAATTCGTTTTCTTTTTTAATTTTTTATATGTTTATCGTGTTTTTTATTTTCTGCTATTTTTTTCTATTTTTTTCAAAACTTGAAAGAAAAATCCGGAATATTGACCGAAACCAGAATTTCAACCGGATTTCGTTCCGGTTGAGACCGGAACTGGAACGGAATCACCGAAATAACCAGAATTCCACCGGAATTTTGAACCATGCTTGCAACTGAAACCTCGGTAAATTTATTTTATTTTTATTTATGTTAAATATTATCTATGTTAGAAGATAAATGTGTTGATATACTATTGTGTGTGAAAGTTCATTTATTTTCTTAGATTTTAGTACAATTCTTTCTAATGTTAGTGGATCATGTTATTTGCGTAGTGACGAAAATGTGAGTTCCTAATTTGATTACAACTTTGTACTAATGATGGTGTGCATCTTTTTGATATAGATGAAGAGGCTATAGATCATTTGGTGGTACATGCATTTAAGAGTTTATTTATGAGGTGGAAATGGTGACAGGAAGCTAAATTTGAACTAGTATAATTTTGTATGTTGTTGTAAGTAGAGATAGGAAGCTTTAGTAAATTGTAAAGAGAAGTACCAAGTTGTTTTTGTAATTGATTTATATTATGTAGTGTTAAAGTGTAAAGTATAACAGTATAATCAATTAATAAACTAACTAAATATGAAATTTTCGCCTACGTGTTTGAACACATGGTTTAACGATGATCATATTTATTGTTTCATTAGAAAACTATATAATTAGTCAAAAACTATTTGAACATAAATTTTCATCTATGTGTTTGAACGCATATTAATATTATGGATATTGTTATTTTTCACACTTATATCTACTAGTATCAAGAATTGTACAACTGATATACGTGTTACAAAATGGATATTACTAACGCTTATTTGCATTGGAAAATACAATTTCGTAACATATATAAGTGTCATAAATTCGATATTTCTAACGCTTATAACCATTAGCAAAAACTATTTCCAACGCTTATAACTGTTGGTAGATAGAATTCAGTAATTGATATAAGTATTACAAATAAATGCCCACGCCCATGTAGCAACACATATAAGAGTTGCTGAAATTACTAGCAACGGTTATACTCATTGAAAATCCTCTGTTTTAGTGTAGTATATTATAGGCGATATCTTACATTAGTCTCAAAGTCACATTGCTAGTAGCTAGATTAACTATGCAGACTTCTATGTACTTTTAACTGACCTTGCATCCCTATAATTTAGTAATATTTCCGCTCTTCGAATATACTACCACAGACACACACACCCACATATACACCTCACTTGCATTTTCGCGTTTAGGCCATATAAATGAAACTTCTTATTTCGCCTTTAATTATGGATTAATTGCCATAATCATCCTAACTTCCTTCCTATAGGGTTTAATGATATTTATTAACCTATTTATTATATACGATATGACTTATACGTTACTATTTATACACTATCAATATATTTATACTAAACGTAAATTTTAACCTAATTAAATATTCTTAAGCGTGGCTTCCTATACTAATTGATAAAATGTCAAAACTTTCATATTCATACAGTGTCAATTCCATACAATAAGTTACAAAATAACCAATACCTTTAGCTAAACAAACAGACTTGCGTACATATAAATTCAAAAATGGAGTCAAAATACCAAACTTATTTAACATTAATTAATATAATAGAATCAATGCCTCTATTTCAAGGAACAAAACTTTACAATTTAAACTCTTTATATTCTATTCAACTTTTATATATACATGCTTGAAGTGGAAAAATGAATTCATATTTGTTTAATTATGGAAATAAATGGTTCAAAATACAAATAGGAAAATCCATATTTTGCAAACCATTTCTTAAATTTTTCTTCTTCTAGAACCCTTTATCACAAAAACAGAGATTAGGAGTGGAAGTGTAATAAAACATAAATTATTCAAATTGCAAACAACAAATTAATTCTTTTATATTAACATATAAACAATTGAGATTTCAACAAATCTAAAAATTGACATTTAATTTGAGGAATTATGGGGTTTTAGGTTTAAGGTTTCCGTATACAAAATTCTCTGACACGTAAAACAAATCCAAACTTTTATTACACAAATTACTAAAATGTGAAAAACTAAGATTTTCGCTCATAGATAGCCTCTTTGATTTTCTTTGGATTCGGTTTTACGTCTTCGCCTAATTCCTCCTTCAGTTCTAAAAGTTGAATCTCGAATCGAACGAAGAATTGAGGAAGAGAATCGACAGAGTTTCCTTTGCGTTGCAATTTTTTGTGAATAAAAGTAAGGGGCAAGCCTCTTATTTATGGTGGTAGAACGCGCTTGAATTGTAGGATCTAAGACAGTTTAAAATAATAAAATCCAAGTCATTCCTGGTCTAAACAAACCCTAGTCGTCGTATGAGTATCAGTCGACTGATCCTCCCTAGGCGGTTGATCGTTAACGGTCGACCGGTCCAAAGAGGGGGTCAACCGGTCTCCTATTTTCGACCGTGGACTATTCGTTGTCATTTGTTTTTTATTTCTTTCCCATTTTGCTACCTACCATTAACGTTTTCCTTAAACGTTAAGTTTCCCTTAGCGTTAAATTATTAATTATCATTTTAATTTCAAAGGTTAACGTTTACTAATTTTTAAATTTAAATTCCGTCGAATTATTTTAAATTCAACATTCAAACGTCAATAACTTTCCCGTTTGAGCTCCGATCGCAAAACTTTATATGTGAAAGTTGATCCGAAAATCACCACAAACACAATAGTGTAACTTTTGTGGTCAAATTCCGATGTTTGAGAAACTCTCATTTTTAGCCTTATTATTAGTAAATAAATTTCTAATTAAATTTTTCGGGGGTGTTACAAGCATGTAATTTAATGGAAATTTTATGCACAACTTTAATGTAATAATTCTCTAATTTCAAAAAGTTCGATCCCTTTCTTCTATTATAATCCTTTTCTTTTATAGATGAAATGATGTCGCATGGGTTGTCGACACTGTTCCTCGTACTTGACTATCGCATTGGATTCCCCCATGTGTCCTCCATCGACTTGGCTTTAGTTGTGCGTCATGGATTGATGACTTGATTTTGGCAAGATAATTTGGCTTTAAAATGTTGGAATTAGCACAATGCCATTGGATGTTTTCCTCTTGTCCAATGTTTATGTTGTTCATTGATGTATTTCTATTTACCTTTGATAGGGGACGATGATTTACTGCTCTAGACCGTGTTGGTGGCCTAGTTTAGACGGTGTAGTTCTGCTTTTGGGTGTGGCTTATTCCTTTGGAGTTTTTCATCTTGCCCATAATGCCTTTGGGCTGTGCAATCCAGTCTAAAAGGTAACTCATAGCCTTCAGGTGTGTGATAGCATGGTACTAAGTTCACGGTGCCTCATATGTTGTATCCGGAGCATGTGCATTTCCCGTTTGATGTAGCTTGAGGCCTTGTTCATTTTGTACTGCATTGATCCACACGGTGAGGACTTCATATACCCATGATTTTGCACTTTACAAGTTGTATAGTTGTTTCGTGATGCTCTTTTGTTTGCTTTGTTTGCCTTATTTTGAAGTAGAAAAATGGATGTAACATAGTAGATAATCTAGGAGAAAACAAAAGGATGTAAACCGTGTTAGGAATTCAAAACACTTTAAAAGTTAATAATGGAATCCAAGATCTAATTGTAGAACTCATGTTGATTTCATCGAGAAGAATTACAAAAGGTAAACAACCTAAAAGTGAGAAACCTATATATACATGAATCTATTATTGATTATTTCAAGAGAAGATTTGGTTTACTCTTCCAAATTGACATAAAAACCCTAATTTTGTGAACTGATTGAGAACAAATTCACAAAATTAAAGCAAACCAATTCTTCTCTTGAGATAATCAATAATGGATCAGATGCGTATAGCTTCCACAAAATGAAGAGTAAACACCAATATGGGTGATAGTAATCTCAGTAAGAGCTAATATACCAAGGTAAACGAATAATGACGTCTAGGTGAATGATAGTAGCATTTACAAGAGTAAATATCGAGGTAAGTAATTTGTTATACTTAGGAAATGATAGCAACCTATGTAAGTATTAAACACTGAGATATATGATTAAACATTTAGGTGAATGACAGCAATATTTGTCAGTCCTTTATTCCGAGGTGGAAGACAAGTAACCCAAGGACCAGTATAACATCCTTCAAAATGTGTAGATAAACCGAGAACACATTTACTTTATATAAAGGTAGAATTAACTTAGGTAGAATATGATACGAAGGTCTACATTAAATCTCGGGACCTAGTCATGTAAAGAATTCACTTATATAAAACATGAGAATACTAGTGAGTGGGAAGTTGGTTCCACTCTACGAGATGGTCTCACTATGTATCATTAATAGTTATGGATTATTGAGCTAATATTCTTTTATATAAGACTTATGTTTGACTCGAAATTTATGTTTTCCCCTTAAAATCTCGAGTACTCATTTGAGTAGCCTGAGGGTTAAAGGCTGTATGAATAATAGGATTTTGAAAAATAGATGAAAGAGCACTAAAAGAGGTAGAAATGTTAGCAATTCATATATTTAAACTATATTGCAACTTTAAGTTACTCATGTTGTAATATAACTCTGATCATCCATGGCCGTATCGTAATATACCAATCATGTATTATTATGTTATATATATACTTTCTCTCTATGATGGAAGGATTAGGTAATTAAAATTGAAATGATGAAGTTAATTTGTTTATGTACTATGACTCTTTATTATTTTATGTATATATGAAAAAATTGGATCTTATATTGTCGTTTGAAAATAAGATTAGAGTAATCGCAACATCTTGGTATTCGTTTTCGAGTCTCAAATTGAGGGATGTTGCAGTGTGACACAATATACTTGTTTGTACCAAAATTGGGCACAACACTCTTCGGAAGTTTTTAAAGAGATAAAATGAATAAATTAAATGGAAAAAGAGGATTATCTAACAAAAACTCCAGAAAACAGATATGTAAATAATAAAAACGCACAGAAACATGAGAATTCAGAGTGGTTCGGCGTATTGCCTACGTCCACTATGAAATTGATCACTTTATTGATGTTTCTTTGATTATTACAATCGATTGCAGCAGATTACAGCAAGTTAAAGCTATGAAATTAGAGTACAACAGCAGTAATGGAGTATGGAATCGGATCCGGTAGAGTCTGGGCATTGGAGCGTCAAAAGATCCCTTCTTTGTATGCCCCGGGGCTCTATTTATAGGTGTAGGAGGCTGATATTTCGCTCAGATCTCGGGAGACTTCTTATGGCACGTGAGTGAGCCCACGCGACCAAGCCTATGAAGTTTCGACCCGATCCGTGATCGATACGAATGGATTTCGTATCGATCAAGATTTCGTCCAATGGAGTCGAAACTTGGTGTGAACATTCTTTAGCATGTACGTAAGTTCCTGTGAAAATTTCATAGCATTTGGACTTGTGGATCGCGAGAAATGATCGATACGAAATGGAGACTTTCGGCAGGCCATTTGGTTTGACTCGATCATTTCGAATCGATGGTTGCGTGTGATCAGGTGGTGACGTGGCGAGCACTCTTCGTATTGATCCACCTTCTTCGCCGAGTTGACCGAGTCATTCCAGGATTTTCTCCTTGTTCGTATCGAAGCATTTGTCTTGTTCGAATCGATGGAAGGTGACTCTCGTTTGTATCAATGCAACGAGCTCTATTCGCATCGATAGAGAACATGTGGAATAAGTTAACTGCGTGGCCTTGTTCGTATCGATTGGAAATGACTCTAGTCGATCGATACGAAGTTAAAGTGGCCAGATGGATTCAAACACTGGTAGCTCGATCGATACGAATAACCATGATATGGATCGATACGAACAAGAACTTCTTGATGGATACGAAGCAACTGGATTTGAAGGATACGAACAGTGATCCACTGATGGATACGAACAACGTGAGTCGATGGATTCGAACAGTGGCTTGTCGATGGTTACGAAGTCGATCGATTCGAACAGTGGCTTGTCGATGGATACGAAGTCGATCGATTCGAACAGGGGCCTGACGATGGATGTGAAGTCGATCGATTCGAACAAGGGCCTGACGATGGATACGAAGTTGAGGCTGTTTTCATCCAACTTGCATCGATCATAACTTGAGCATATGAACTCGGATTGACTTAAAATTCGGAGTGCTGACTTCCATGGCTTTGGTCGTCGTGTCTTGTCAATTGTAGCTTGATCCGGACTCAGACGAAATTCGTCGATATCCATAGTGAGCCTACGCATAACCGATCTCCAAGACGAACCGTCATTGGCTTCTGGTCAAGTTCCTGGTGGCACGGCCTTGCCAAAAGGTGGGATAACATTTGTCCCCCAAAGTACGTCTTGTGGAAACATGACGTGCTTTGAAAGGTTGTAGTCTTTATTCCGAACAGCTATCGTCTTTTCGTTGAAAGTTGTAACCTTTGACTGATTTCCCCTGTAATGTGAACCGTTGATTGTCAGCTGTTGTACCCTGTATTGTTGTAACTGATTGCTGCTTGATTGAGATTGGCTGTTTGCCGTCATAACCATTATCAGATAAGTATCCAATTCATGTGGATGTTGAAAATTGAATATTAGTCCGACATATATTCATATATGTTAATCTGACTCTCGTTGACGTTGCACGTTCACGAGTTGTTGTCAGTTCTTTTGTATCGAATCCCGTATCGATCCTCTCCTGAACCGATGTGAAATTCGAACTACAACAATGACTGATGGTTGTTTTTGAATGTTCCTTCGTGTCGATCCTCTACTGAATCGATGTAAAAGGTTGAAAGGTGGTTTTCGTATCGATGTGATTCGCAACGATGGATACGAAATAAGTGTTTGTATCGATAGATACGAGCTTCGGTGGACTCCATTGCAGTGGGTTTTAAATTATGATTTCGTATCGATTGACCCATGATGGATACGAATAGAGTAGCTGACCTCTTAGGGTCTATTCGTATCGATCGTTACGTGGCATCATGGGTTGCATCGTGATGGATACGAACAGCGCAGTTCCTATCGATGCACCTGTATAGAGTTGTAAACAATGCATATGGATAGGCGCTCCGCATCGATGGAATCTGTTGACTCATGGGATCCTTCGTTGCATACTTCGTATCGATGAAATCTGAGCCGTTGGTTTCGAAGAGCCAATTCGCATCGCTCCAGGGTGGAACCGGTTGGAATCGGTCAAGATGACTAGGAGGCGGAACGTTTTTTCTTTCACACTCGTACCCATATAAATACCCTTTTGGACTTAGCATTCTTTTTCCTTTGCTTGCTTACTTCTTTTCTGACTTTCGTATCGATAGAAGAAACAGAAAACAGAACTCGCCTCCATCCCCAAATCGACCCAATTTGCTAACCCCTTACAGCCACACCTTAATCCAGGTAATTAGCCGACAAACTTGTGTGAAAACGATGAGATTCGAAATCCTTTGCCGTTCCATTTGCCTCCGTGACCAGTTCTGATGAAGTGGTGGCCGGGGATGGGCCAGATCGAGGTCGAGGGCGGAGGAAGGAGATGGAGTGATGGCCATTTGGGGAAGGAGGAGTGATGGACGTCGCATAGCCCGGCGTTTCGTATCGACGAAGGGAAAGAGAAGACTGGGCTTCGTATCGACCCAGGGCAGGGGGCTTGTATCGATGAAGAACTGAATGGTGATACGACAAATTTCGTATCGATCTGGCGGGGTGACTATACGTATCGATTCGAGACGATTGAAACAAAATTCAAAAGCCAACGACCGATACGAAACTTGTGGTAAGTGATCGATACGAACCTCACGGCCGTGGATCGATACGAAACCAACGATCTTCGATCGATACGAAATACCGTATGACCCGATCAATATGAAGCCGAGACTTCCTTGATTGATGTGAAATGAAGGTTTCGTGATCGATGCGAAGTTCAGGCCTCTGCAAAGAACGATCCAAGCTTGGACTTTGATGGATACGGAACTTCATGCATAGTTGAACACTTGACTCCGACGAGCTTCTGCCTCGCATAGTTGGACTTGATCATTACACTGCATATCTGACTGCCCATCGAAGCTCGTCGATGGAACTGTAACTTAACAAAATTTAACAAACTTTAACTTGGATCGATCACTAATATCTGGATGGCATGGTTGTGACGGTCAGCGATGACGGTCATTTCGACTGAATTTCGAAGTCTTATCGTTCACATGCTTTCTCTAACTGTATAGAACTTTTTCCAAGTAACATACAGCACTGCATTGCACAACACATTCACACACTTCACACTGGGGAATGCACGGGCTTATTATCGTCTAATGATGGTTTCTCATAAGCTAGTTAGTAATGGAATCTTCAAGCTCACAGCAACAGGAGCTTCCGAGTTTAATTCCTCCAACCATCGAGATACCGGCCATCGAAGCCGAAGTTATAGATCCAGCCCCGGATGAGTTTCCAGGCGCCTGGTTCATTTGTCATCCACAAGACTATATGCCGTCTGGCATTTCCGAAGATATGATGGGACGGATATGCTTAAGACATGGTCTGTCGCTCGATGACGTATTACTGCCAGGGCCAGATGATAGACCGCATGCTCCCCCAGAGGGGTTTACTGCTTTCAATCGTCATGCTTGCACAGCGGGGACACTTCCTCCATTTAATCAGTATATAAGGGAAATGCTGTCATTCCTTGGAATCGCCCCATCCCAGCTATACCCCAACGGATACGCCTTGTTGAATAGCACTTTCATTGTTTTTATGGAAATTCTCTTTCGACCACCAAAGCCGATCGAGATTAGATATCTCTTCAACATTAAGAGTCGTGGAGATAGCCCTTCTTTCACATTCTTGGAAGCGGTTAGGAACTGTCAAATAGTAACGGTGTCCTGGGGAAGGCTGAGTTACTTTAAAACGGAATGGTTCTACGTCCGATGCTCCCCTGGATTCGCTAGGCGATGGTTGGATAGACGTAAGTGTTGCAGTCTTTCTCATGAATTATCGAGATAATAGTAATCGTTGTCAAAACTAACATACTTCACTTCTATTACAGCCGCAATCTCACGACCTGATGGTGGGTATTTCAGAGAGTTAGTTCGGATCCTCCAAGCAGTTCCGGGTGAAGAGAGGAACATTGACTCGGTTCTAACCGACAGAAACTTGAGAATTGTCGGGCTGATTGAACGGAGGCAAAGCATAAGGCTGGAAGGGACACTTAGGGCGGTCTCGAAGAAACAGACGAAATGCAAAGCGCCCGGTGTCGAAATAGCTAAAGAAGTTGATCCGGAGAGAACGCCCACTGGTAGCAAACTCCAAGCTGGGCCTTCTTCCAGTTTTCAGGATTCAGGAGGAAGGAGAAAAGGCAAGGCAGTTGCTCATAAGCGTTCTAAATCCGTGAGATTGAAATCCGTGGTTATGTCTTTGCCTGTCCCGGGGATTAGAATTTCGGAGGCTCCTCCCTGCAAGTAGAGAATCCTTTCGAAGGGCTTGCTGATATTTCGATTCCGGATTATGTGTCGTTTCAACACGACACCGGGATAGAGGAGCTTGACAATGCTCTTGATCTGAGTGAGTCGCTTGCTATGAGTGCGGCCGACATTTCCGGTTGGTCAGGGGGTTGCACATACATACACTTCACTACACTACATGATTCATAATCGTAAATCGTCCAGTCCAAGAGATCGCTAACTTTTATTTCGTTTCTCACTTTCAGGTACGATGTCTGGGAAAGGATCGATGCTAGGGAACCTTCGCTCGGCTCGAAAGTCTTCTTCTTCTTATTATGATTCCCGCGGGAGAGATTCTGATAGAGACCGCGATCGCGGGTACTAATCAAGAGAGGTACGAGCGGGACAGGGACAGAGAATATAGACACCGATCTAGGTCTCGCTCTCCACCTCCTAGAATCCCTTCTCCACCTCCTTTTCAGACATCATATCCACCAGAGCCTCCGCGACACCGACCGTCTTCTCACGCTTCTAGATCCGAGACTCATCTCCAAAGGGTCGAAACCATGGCCCTCATAATTGCAGAGCAGGTCACAACTGAGCCCACGAGGGAAGGGGCTATTAAAATTGCTCAGTTGAGGAAGGAAGTCCCGAACATATGCTTTGACAGCTACGTCTTTCCACCTCACTTGAAGAGAATCCCATCGGGGGTGGAAAACACGATGCATGACTACATTCACGATGTCTACACCCAGTATAGAGAGTGGGTAAAGGCTGCAGAGAAAGCTTCCAAGGTGGCCTTTGAGCGAGCCAAAGTGATTGAGAAAATGGAGTCCAAACTCGCTTAAAAGGACCGAATCATACAAGTGCTCAATACCGAGGCCGAGTCTTCTCGGAAATCTGAAATTGAGGCCACCAAAAAAGCTGATGAAGCGAATGTGGCGATGGAGAGGTTGAGGCAGACACACGTTGCCTTGGTGGAGGAGACGGGCCACCGAAATACTACAGTCACCGCCGAACGGGATGCGGCGGTCAAGGAACTCAACGAGCTTAAGGCCAAATTCTCTGACATGGCCAAGGAAAAGGATGATGCGAATAATGCAGCCCAGGAGGCATGCGAATAGGCTGTCTTGCTCCGGGGTGAACATGATGCGGCCATGGCTAAGGTTCGTGAGGTGGAGACTGAGGTTGAGGAGAAGGTGAAATCGGCCGAGTCCAGGCTAGAAGCTGATATTGAAGACCTTCTCGTTGTTTACAACGCTAACGTGCTGAGGCATAGGGGTCTAGCCTGGCTCGATGATTATCCGGCACACCTATACAACGCCTAGGGCCGATTAGTTGAGGAAGAGAAGGCGGTGCATCTGGGTGAGTCTGTTGACGAGTTCGAGCTCGAGAATCGTCTACTGAACGAAGATGAAAAGAAGAGAAGGAGAGACTCGGCACCCAGCACCTGGAAGTAGGAGAAGGCTCTGGGGTTGAACACCACGATGCTAGTCTTGAACTTCCAGCATCAACCCAGCCTGAATCCTTGCCTGCGTTCGATCCCCAAGCTGTTCCTGCCTACAATCTGGATTGGCCTCAGATGTCTCCGGCTACAGAGCAAGTTGCTGAAGCCGTTCAGCCGTCTACAAGCCAAACTGAGGAAGGTACTCTAAACATTCCACATATCTGTCTTAAGTCGGAATCTTCACTCGAACTAAGTTCTAACAGTTCTCTTATTTTTTGTCCAGTGATTGATGCTGCACCGGTCGTGCCTCCTGTCACTCAAGAATCATATCGAATGCAGGAGGCTATCGTTACCGAAGCGACCACTGTAACCACAACTGCGCCACTTAACGAAATGCAGGGAAGCTCACTTGTTTTTTATGAGTAGCTGATGGAGGAACTCTTTCGCCGTCATGGCGATCCTTTTGCCGACCTGCCATTTGTTATGGGTGGAGGCGCTCCTGCTACAAGTTCTTCGATGCCAACTACTGATGCTCCCAGCGAGGCTCGAGCGATTACTAAAGAGGAGATATTGGCCGAAATCGACGCTGAAATGGAAGCAGCGGGTCGCGGTGGCAGTTTTGGAGGTGGAATGGCGGCACCTGGCCCAGCTCCGCTTAGAATGATATCGCCTGGCGGTACAGTTTTCGACACTAGTGTGTCCATCTCGCCTCCTACAATTGATCATGTTCCTCCGACTCCGCCCGCAGGAAGCATCCCTATACATTCGAGCTCGGAGGAGGATGTCGAGATCATGCCCTCGCCTGGAGACTGTCCATCGAAAAGTAAAGGCTCAAAGAGGAAAGGCAGTGGTGGCTCCAGCGGGTCTACACCGAAAAGGAAGCCGAGGAAGAAATAAGAGTAGACATGCTTCCTCAGTTTATTTTGATTTTCATATTGTTGGCCGGTATAGATGCGGGTTCGGCCACTGCTAGTAGGAATTTTTTGGAACAAACTTGTACATGAATTTCTTTCACAAATAGTAGAAATGAAACTCTCCTTTTTTGGCTTTTCTCAGTTATTGTGTATTTTCTTAAGTGTTCCATTACTTGAAATGCACTTGTGAAGTTTCAGTTCCCGAGTCAAGTTTGTCTTTATGCGCCAGGTCCGAAGACTATAGACACGATTCATGACTGGGAAGTGAGTTGAATTTTGACGTCGCACCGCTTTAGTCAATGGTCGATGCTTAAGTCCTGCTCTCCAGTCTTGGGGGTGAGTTGTAGAACATCAGTCAGCGATCGCTTCTCACTTATAACATGTTGAGTCTAGTGCCACTGAATGGATGTCTGAGACAAGCGGAGATTGAGTGGTTCATCCATACTTGTTCGATTATCGATGATAATATCCGCACTTCGGGGATTCTCATTTGCATACTGGCGGTTGGTCACGCCGACTTAAGTTTTAATTATACGTTCGCACTCTAGGGACTCGGAATCGACATTTATACTCCGACCCGCACTCTAGGAGTTCGTAGTTGGTATTTATACCCCATTTCGCACTCTGGGAATTCAGAGTTAATGCTTATACTCCAATTCGCACTCTGGGAATTCAGAGTTGATGTTTATACTCCGTTTCACACTCTGAGAATCGGGAGTTGATGTTTATACTCCGACTCGCACTCTGAGAGTTCGGAGTTGGTATTTATACTCCAATTCATGCTCTGGGAATTTGGAGTTGATGTTTATACTCCGACCCGCACTCTGGGAGTTCGGAGTTGGTATTTATACTCCAATTCGCACTCTGGGAATTTGAAGCTGATGTTTATACTCCGTTTCGCACTCCGGGAATCCAGAGTTGATGTTTATACTCCGACTCGCGGTTTGGGAGTTCGGAGTTGATAAACAGATGGTCAGTCACATCTGCTGTATATTTTTGGATTTCACTCGCACTCTGGGAACGAAAGGTGTATTAGGATCGTGGATGGTCGGATCACATCCACCCTGAGTCAACAAGTGAGGTCGTTAGATGGACGGTCCACCCTCCTCAAACTTGGTTCAGATACAGACGAAGTCGTTAGGCAGACGGATCCACCCTCTTCATAGACGTATTTTTATACTCCAGTTCGCACTCTGGGAATCTGGAGTTAAGTGAAGGATTATCGTGTATCAATCCTTTTTTTACTTTGGTGTGATGGCTTGTCCCCGAGCTCGGGTTTCACTTAGCGAGTGACCGGTTGCATCACAGTCACTCCCTATTTGAATAAATTCCACCATATGGTGAAACTTAGCTCTCTGTGCATGGTGATGTTCATATGAAGTATTTCAAGTAAATCACAGCTCTGGCTCGAAGAGATTGCATTTTATTGCTGAAATAAGAAAATATGGCAAAGTTAGTTGCCTTATTACAAATTCTAATTTCGAAATGCAGAAACAAATTGCAAAATTGAAAATAAACTAAATGAAATAACATAGCATGTTATGTGTAGTAGCGACGAAGACTCTCGCTATTCCAGGCTCTTGGCAGAGT
The DNA here is from genome assembly GCA_030737815.1 of Allium fistulosum. Lineage (NCBI taxonomy): Eukaryota > Viridiplantae > Streptophyta > Magnoliopsida > Asparagales > Amaryllidaceae > Allium > Allium fistulosum. The sequence goes on along the minus strand of CM060901.1, from coordinate 932,921,260 downwards.
AAGACCGTTAACGGTCGATAATTTGAATGTGTCATCTCCGAGCCTTCGTTCAATGACATACGGTCCTTCCCATGTCGGCTTCATATGCGAAGGAACCGGATAGATTCTTTTTAGGACGAGATCGCCTAGTTCAATGGTTCGCGGGCGGACCTTGGCATTGTACAATCGGGCGACTCGACTTCGATGCACGGCTGCCCTCAAATCAGCCTCTTCACGCTTCTCATCTAGTAAATCGAGAGATTCAGCAAGTAATATAGCATTAGTCTTCGGATCATAGTATGTCACACGATGAGAAGGTACTTCTAGCTCGACTGGAATAACAACTTCTGAATCATAAGAGAGGGAGAATGGAGTGTGACCGGTCGCGGACTTGTGGGTTGTTCGGTAAGCCCATAAAGCCATAGGAAGTTCATCGACCCACTTGCCCCTGACCTTTTCCAGTCATTTTTTCAGAATGGACTTTATAACTTTGTTGACTACTTCGACCTGTCTGTTCGCTTGAGGGTGTGCAACTGCAGATAATTTCTTTTGAATGCGAAATCGTTTGCAGAAATCTTTAAATTCAACACTGTCGAACTGGGTCCCGTTATCAGTAATAATGGTGTGTGGGAGACCGAATCGACAGATAATGTTGCGGACCACAAAGTTGATCACTTTTTTCGTCGTTATGGTAGCAAGAGGTTCAGCTTCAGCCCACTTTGTAAAGTAATCAACTGCGACGATGGCGTATTTCGCACCACCTTTTGCTAGAGGTAGAGTACCAATGATGTCGATGCCCCATGTTGCAAACGGTCATGGGCTGACCATTTGCGTTATCTCGGTAGGTGGGGCTCTTGGAATTCGAGCATGCTTTTGACATTTATCACATTTCTTTGCATAGTCCGACGCATCGAGATTCACAGTCGGCCAATAATATCCATATCGAAGTATTTTCTTGGCAAGTGCTTGCCCCCCGGTGTGATCGCCACATTCTCCCTCATGTACATCGTGTAATACTCGTTTAATTTCATCGTGAGCGATAAGCCGGAGTAAAGGAACAGAGTACCCTCGTCTGTACATGACTCCATCTTGGATGGTGAATTGTGAGGCCTTCCGAAGGACTTGTCTTTTTTCACTCCTGCGCTTCGGCAGGATTCCATGCTCAAGGTAATTTCTGAATGGAGTCATCCATAACTCCTTATCGGGAACAGTTTCACATACCCAATTTGCTTCTGCCCGGTCAATACTTGGGGAATTTAACGTCTCTACGGGAACGAGTCCCATTCGCTGAGCTTCACCTGCGCTGGCTAACTTCGCCAATGAATCGGCTTTCTGATTACGTTCTCGAGGTATACAATAAATGGCATAATAATCAAACTGATCTAGTATTTCCTGAACTCGAGCTAAGTAGGCAGCCAGCCTTCGATCTCTCGCTTGATATTCTCCCCGAACTTGACATACAACTAATTGTGAATCACAATAAATTTCCACAGCGATAATTCTCAAATCTCTGGCAAGTTTCAATCCAGCTAAGAGGGCTTCATATTCAGCTTCATTATTGGTTGCATGAAAATCGAACTTTAAAGCATAACATATAGATCGGCCTTCGGGGGTTTCAAGTACAACACCAGCCCCCGAACACCGGTCGTTTGATGCACCATCAGTGTATAGCTTCCAGACGTATTCGGGAGATTCACTTGTTTCGGGCAAGTTCTCTGGAACGGTAAATTCAGCTATGAAATCGGCTAGGACTTGTCCTTGAATGGCTCGCCTTGGAGTACTATAAGTAATATCAAACTGACTCGGTTCGATGTTCCACTTGAGTAACCTATTAGACGTCTCAGGCCGCGTAAGGACCTGTCGTAACGGCTGGTCGGTGTAAACAATAATAGGATGTGCCTGGAAATATGGTCGGAGCTTCCTTGATGCAATAACAAGGCAATAAGCCAATGTCTCTAGTTTCGGATAATTCTTCTCAGCTCTAGCCAATCGTTTGCTGATGTAGTATACTGGCTTCTGTATCCTGTCTTCTTCTCGAATTAATGCAGCGCTGATAGCGTTTTTTGATATCGTCAAGTAAATGTACAACTTCTCATGATCAATAGGCTTCGACAGGATAGGTGGTGTGGATAGATGCTGAATTAGTGCTTGGAAAGCGCCCTCATACTCTGTGGTCCATTCAAAGTTTCGTTTTCCTTTTGAATCAGATTGAATAAGGGAATGCATTTGTCAGTGGACTTTGAGATGAACCTGCTCAGTGCTGCTACTTTCCCATTGAGACTCTGGACTTGTTTTATAGTTTTCGGAGTTTCAAGATTTCTGATAGCCTAGATCTTTTCAGGATTAGCTTCGATCCCTCTAGCATTGACAATAAACTCAAGGAATTTTCCGGATGCAACTCCAAAATGACATTTTAGTGGGTTGAGCTTCATTATGTATTCTCTAAGTATGTTGAACATAGTTTCCACGTCTTTAATATGGTCAGTGGAAAATCGTGACTTCACAAGCATGTCGTCTACATATACTTCCATGGTTTTCCCGATTTGATTGGCAAACATCCGATTGACCAATCGTTGATAAGTAGCCCGGGCGTTCTTGAGTTCGAATGGCATTACTTTATAGCAATAAAGTCCCAGATTGGTTACAAAGCTGGTATGTTCTTGATCAGGTAAATGCATTGGTATCTGATTGTAGCCAGAATACGCATCCATAAAGGATAAGAGTTCATGTCCAGCTGTTGAGTCTACTAGCTGATCAATTCTGGGAAGCGGAAACTATCTTTGGTACAAGCTTTATTCAGATCGGAGTAATCGACACATGTTCTCCATTTTCCGTTCGACTTTCGGACGAGCACGAGATTCGACACCCATCTGGGGTATTGCGCATCTCGAATGAACCCGTTTGCTTTAAGCTTTTCTACCTCTTCTTTAAGGGTGGCAGATCTCTCTGGATCCATACCACACCTTTTCTATTTGACCGAGACATGCCGTGGGTCAATATTTAGAGTGTGGCTCGTGATGTCCGGCGAGATTCCACACATATCAGAATGCGTCCAGGCGAATACGTCAAGATTCGCCTGTAAAATCTCAACTAATTCCTCTTGAGTTTGCTGGTTTAGCTGAGACCCAATCTTTATCATTTTCGAATCATCGTCATCGTTAATTGGGACATCAATCGTCAGTTCGGCCGGGGATGCTTGACTTTCTTTAGATTCTCCATCGTCTTCAGTTTCTCTTGGGTCAAGATCCCTTTGGAATTGGCTGGGGTGCCCGAGCCTAGGCCCAGGCGTTAATTGTCAATTATCAGCAAAGCGGACGCAGAGAGATTCCTCTACGCCCTTTCCTTTCTCCTTTCGTTGCGCCTCTCGCAGCTCGGCAACATAACAGGCTCTCCCAGCAGCCTGATCTTCTTGAATGATTCCCACTCCACGATCAGTGGGAAACTTTAAAGTCAAACACCACGGGGCAATGGCTGCCCTGAATTCAGCTAGGGCCGGTCAGCCTAAGAAAGCATTATAAGGGGAATCTGTGTCTAACACAACGAACTGTAATATCCGTACTCTCCGGCGTTCTCCAACTCCCAACTCCACCGGCAGTTCCACTACTCCAGTGGGTATAGTAGCACTCCCATTGAAACCATGGATTCGATATTTACAAGGTTTCAAATCTTTGGCTTCCATTTTCATTTGGTCGTAAGCTCGTTTAAACAAAATATTCACAGAGCTTCCACTGTCAACTAAGATCCTCTTCATCCAAGCAGGACCTACTTGAGCTGAGATGACCAGTGGATCGATAGTGGGGGATTCGACTTTATCAGCATCTTTGTTTCTAAACACGATGTCATCTGTCATCGTCTTCTGTTGTTTGGCCGGGGCCCCTTCATCAAAACTACTATAACACTCGAAGTCTGCATGCCTGATAGAGATGGCATACGACTCCATTTCCTTCCAGCTTCGGTCTGCTCGATGAGGACCACCACTTATTGTATTAATAACCAACCTCCCGCCAGTTCGAGCTGGTTCCTCATGCTTTTCTTGATTTGATGCACGATTATGATTCGATGGGCCCGCACCTCCTGACTGCGGCGCCCGCACATACTGATCCAACTTTCGTTCATGTATCAACTTCTCAATGAGATCTTGCAAATGATGACACTCATTTGTATTATGGCCGTAACTTTCATGGAATCTGCAAAACTTTCCTGTTTGGACTTGTCTTTCCGTTGACGGCTTCGGGGAAGGTTTCTTGTATTGCATGGTATTACAGGTCTGCAAATACACATTTTCTAGCGACGTATTCAATGGAGTATAATTGTCAAACATGGGAGCTCTACGTCGTGGACCGCGACTTTGTTCTCGCTTTTTACCTTGATTTCCACTATCCCTCTGCTGATTCTGTTTATTTTGTATATTCAACTGCACTTTTCCGGAACTCTCCCCGGATTGTTTAACTGCGATGTTACTTTGAATTCCTTCAATGCTAGGCCCTGCGTCATCCTGCTTCCTAAACTGTTTCGCATCCTCCATTCTCAAGAATTGGGCTGCCTTGAAATAGAAATGGTCCAATGATGCAGGCGGCTTCCCAGCTAACCAATTTCCGAACTCGGAATCAGAGTCAATCCCCTTAGTCAATGCCATCAGGATGAAGTTGTCATTAGGATTGCTTATTTCTGCACACGCAGCATGAAATTGCTCCAAGTAACATCTAAGTGTCTCTCCAGGAGCTTGAGTGACGCTAGACAGAGTATTAACATCTTTAGGTCTTGCTACGTGCATACAGAATTGTTCAACAAACTTGGTGGCCATCTGGTCGAAATTAGAGATGGATCGCGGTGGTAAATGAGTAAACCACATAGTTTCAATGCCCCCCAGGGAAATGGGGAAACTATGGCATTTTACTGCATCATCAGCTCTAGCAGCATTCATTAGCCATTCATACTTCATGATGTGTTGATTTGGATCAGAATTCCTTTCATAAACTGGCAAAGTTGGCATCCTGAAGCGCCGAGGTGGTTCAACATATAATATGTCATCAGTGAAAGAGGTATGACTCTGGGAGATTCCCCAGTCATCATTAGTGAGACCCTGACTTTCACGGATCATCTGACGAATCATCGTCGGTATATCTGGCATCCGGATATTTGGAGCATGCTGCGCCAAGGTGTGGTCGGGTTCCACAACGCGAGTCTGGACCGGACGCGGTCGACGGTCCGTGCCTCGCCTCCTTGGTTCAACATTTTCTAGGACATAAGGTTCTGGAGTGTGCTCTCGTTGGTTACGATGAGGATCAGCTTGATTTCTAGCATCGACTCCTTGTTCGGTAGTGGTGGTGGTGGCGAGGTTACCTGTGACATAGTAAGGAGCGGCACCCCCTCGGGATGAAGGTCCCGTATGATGACTGGTGGATGGCCCAGTCCTTGGTTGTCCAAGATTCAAGGTAGGTGGATGTCCTATGGCCTGGGTGTAGCTTACATCCAGCCGTGGGCGTGTGGATCGGTGATGATCATCAGATGAGGCTGAACTCTCTGTGGAAGAATAAGAATCTTGATCTCTTCTGGATCTTCTACACCTTTGGCGATTCAGCTGGTTGGTCAACTCTGCGTTGGCGCGCAGTTGTTCAGTAAGTTATTGCCGACTCTGGGTCAACTCTTGAAGCAGCATTTGGAATTCTTGTCTGGTAACCGGGCTCGATGGATCTGAAGGTCCGGCGGCATCTTGGTTGGATGGAGGCAATTGCACGGGATTTTGTCTGTCCCGTCCTTCTTGATCAGCAGTTGTAGAAGCAGTTCGTGTGCTTACCATGATGAATTAACGAAGTCCTTTCCTAGATCTGATGCAAATCTGAATAGGATGGAAGGGCTTCAAGGTCTAAGATCTGGATCTTCTTCTTGGATTTTTGCAATCCGGTATCGATAGGAGATCCAAAGAGCAGGATAAAAATTGGGTTTTTTCTCAGTGAAAGCACCAAAGTGTTTGTACCAAAATTGGGCACAACACTCTTCGGAAGTTTTTAAAGAGATAAAATGAAGAAATTAAATGGAAAAAGAGGATTATCTAACAAAAACTCCAGAAAACAGATATGTAAATAATAAAAACGCACAGAAACACGAGAATTTAGAGTGGTTCAGCGTATTGCCTATGTCCACTATGAAATTGATCACTTTATTGATGTTTCTAAGTTAAAGAGAATTTTGTCACGATCGTGATGGTGTTAAAAGTTCATTGTTTGAAGCTGTGGATTGAAAAATATGAAGCATTGAAGTTTGAGTGTTGGCATATGGATAATACGAAGGACTTTTGAAGCGAATATGGGTGCTTGGAGTAGTGCTAGTCGACGGTAGAGTAAGTGCAATTAATCAGTACAAATTGCTGAAGCGGGATAAATTGGTAGCACGAGGCAGAACCATCATGGTTCCTCAATGCCTCGACTCCTGTTGATTGGCATTTCCTTACCAGTAGACTAAACTGGCTGTCAGTTGACTGGCAATAAATTGTCAATCCACTGAAATTAGCGATAGTTAGCAATCTCGAGCCAATTCTAATTTGATTTGATAGGGGCACTTTGGCACTTCATTCATAGACTTTATTTCTTGGCTCTTGGATCTTTCAGAAGTAATCTAACAATTGAAACATATTAGAGACCCTATATAAGCATCTCATATGCTAAGATTTTGAGGGAAGTTCTTCTTGTGATTTATGTTGTTAGATTGAGAGTTATCTTCCTTAATTCTCTTCATTGTTAATTGTAGTCTCCATTGTAATATAGATTATCAAGCTCTAGTAATTCTCTCTTAAATTACTTCTTTGTTGTTTTTTTATTCGTCTATTTTTCAAGATTGGGATCGTCTGTGATACCGGTGAATTTAATTTGCATAACCATTGTTTTATCGTCTACTGGATATACCATGTTTATAACCATTCTGTTAGTCCATAAGATAGTGGTTTTGATGACAACAACTATAGAAGTGTTATAAAATATATATGTGCAGGAAATCTATATGCAGGTATCAACAAAAGAAGACTGTACAGTAAAGAAAACAAAATTGATGAAGACAAAGATCAAGAGTTCAAGATTGAAGACTCATGAGATTCAAGATATTCAAGAGTTCAAGACAAATAATATAGTTAGGTTAGATATTTGTTAAAACTCCTTGAAAGCACTATCATTCTTTTTTATCCAATTTACTCGTGGAATGGAATCCACTTCGTTCTTGTTAAAGGGATGGAACCCTAGTGAGATGGAACTCACGAAATATCTAGTGGAACGGATAGTAGCCCTATTTTGTTATCCACTAATTTTGATTCAAAATGATTTTCAAAATTATCTCTTGTTTTATAAAATGATTTTCAAATATTCCTTTTCAAAAGAAAAACCTTCGTTCACATTTCCAAAAATGTTTTAGCCTTAAAATCATATTTATCATTTTGTTATATTTTGATTTCAAAAGTGTCCTTGATATTTTAGCCTCAAAATCTATTTTAATATTATATTTACTTTAGTTTATTTACTTTGATTTTAAATATATTTTAGTATATATACATATATACATTTATAAGTATTTCTACTTCTAAATACCTTCTACAAATACATAGAGTCCATTTGAATAAAGTTGCATATGTTTTAAATCATCATTTTCAAAGTAAAGCAAATCATCACTTTTTACTAGACCATGTCGACATCCTATTTACCTGTCATGTCGACATGCTTCCCGTTACAGCAAAGGTTGTTTTCAAAAGAAGTGTCTATTCGTTTAAACCTCTTGGAATGGACACATCCATTCATTCTCTATAAATAGAGACTGTTATGGACGTTTTCCAGTAACTACTTTCTTTATTTTCTCTCCTCTTTACTCTCTTATCTTATTTTCTAATCATCCTATCCATATTTTGCCGAAATCTTAAGTGAATCAAACCAGAATATCTCTAGTTTGATTCTCTGCCACTCTCTCCAAAGAATCTCAGTGCTTATCAGAGTTATAGATACATTTGTACTCAAAGAAACTTGTGTGGGGTTATAAAGGTGTGATCGTGTCCTTGGAAATCGATCGGGTGAACTTGTGTCCTGTGAATCAAGTGGTTCTACCCAGAGACCTGAGAATCTGGAGGGTGTACCTCGTTGCCTTGGAATCGAGGGATTGTAATCTAGATTATTGTTGAATAGAAAGCCGTACGGGTTGTGCGGGACTGGATGTAGGGTAACACCGAACCAGTATAAAATTCCTGGTGTGTTCTTTCCTTTACTTGCTTTTTATTTATATTTGCATTTGTTTGTGATTCTGTGATTTGATTTGTGATTGTGTATTTGCATTAAGTTAGTTAATTCAATTTAAATCAAAGAAGTTTTAAAGAAATTCTTAAAACACTATTCACCCCCCCCCTAGTGTTAAATAGCCTTAAGATCATCTTCCGCGTCCCTTTCACATTCTTTTATTGGCTTCCATTGTGTTTGAAGATAATTAAATTCTAGAAACTTCCTTTAAAGTGGACTACAAGTCCATTAGTGTGTAAATCAAACCTACAACATCTACCTATATGACCTACATGTCCTATACACACAACTATAAATAGCAAAATGCTAATAACACCCCTATTTTAAATTTTGGTAAAAAAAATTTTATTCTCGTTTTTTAAAATTAAATCTAAATATTAATAGCATGTTTCCATTATCAAAGCTATTTTTTTAATGCAAATATTTGCAAAGGACATAAAATTCTGCAAATATTTACAATTTAGAAACTACAAAAATTTGTTGAGTCTCTGCAAAAATTGGCAGAGTTTTCCGCAAATATCATGAAACTTAAAAATTGAGGATTTTTTTCAAACCTATTTTTTTAGGAGGGACAACAGTATATTTCGGATGTTTCAATAAAATGGAGAACATTTTCTGTGTTAGTATTACTAGTTCAATTACCAGATTATCGAAGGATAGAGTAAATATCACAAAGCAAACCAGTATTGTAAACTTGGAAATAGGCCAAGCCCATATATCTGTATTGCAATGTATAAATACCGCTACTTGTACACGAGAATGTATTATGCAATATACTGTACAATTCTCTTCAACAATAATAAAAAGAACAATCTGTTTATTTCTTTAACATGGTATCAGAGCAATTCTAATGCTTAACAGCATATGATCAGAAATCATCTCTCTCATCAGAGAATTCTCATCATCTGAGATTCAAACATACAGTTTAACAACTATATACAAATCTATAAAGAATATTCATCATCTAGTACTGTGCCATGCCAAGAAAAGACGATATCAGAAAAGTCTCATCATATATCATCTCTTCGGCTGCATCAGACTATCAAAAATCTAAAAGATTCAGTTTGTCTAACCTGAAGTGCCGTGCCAAGAAACCGCTGTCAGTATCCATCATCCAGTCAGTCTCTGGCTGCATCTCCATTTTCTGGTAACTTTTACCCTTATTATCATTTCTTGCTGTAATTTCTTCACTGATGGCTGAAGAAAATGATAATAGTGCTGTCTCACCCACTTCTGTATTCAAATCCACTCAAAACCAATCCAGTATCACCCAAGAACTCCTCAAAACCATCATTAAACCACATAGCCAGATCATAACCACCCCACTTGACGAAACCAACTATTTGCTGTGGAAATTTCAAGTGGAGACTGCAATAAAAGCTTATGGTCTTCAAGAATATGTTCTTGGAACTATCATTAAACCTCCAAGATTCACTGCAGATACACAAGGAAAGTTAATTGATAATCAAGAATATGTTATACATGAGAGACAAGATAGTTTGGTTAGTTCTTGGCTATTATCTTCAATCAGTGAAAGTCTCTTGCCATAACTAATTGGCTGCAAAACTGCCCATGAGATTTGGCATACAATAGAGCAAACTTTCAGCTCTCAATCTGCTGCAAGAATTATGCAGTATAAAAGACAATTGCATAACTTGAAGAAAGGTAGTCAGACTATGAGAGAGTACTTGTCCAAAACTAAAACCATATGTGATCAGTTAGCCTCTGCAGGGCACAATGTAAGTGACACAGAGCAAGTATTATATCTACTAAGTGGATTAGATGAAGAGTATGAATCAATTGTGGCTGTAATATCATCAACAAAAAGATTACCAACTCTACAATATGTGCATTCTATACTATTAGCACATGAAGGTAGATTAGAAAAAAAAAGACCAACAAATCATGAATACTCTGCAAACTATATTGCTAGCAACAGAGGAAGAAATCAAGAAAGAAACTACAGTAACAAGAATCGGTCCAACAATGGTCAAAGAGGTGGTCAGAATTACAGATCAAGAGGAAGAGGTGGTAGATGGAACAATACTAACAACAATAACAGGATAAGATGTCAGATTTGTGAAAAATATGGTCATACAGCAAACAGATGCTACTTTAGATTTGATGCCAACTATACACCATCTCAACAAAGTACTAACAACTCAAGGCAGAATGATCCTAGTGCAAATATGGTGAACATTCAACAAGGATGTAAAGAGCAATCAGAAATCACAACCAGTCACTTAGCAAAAACAGAAGACATTCAAGATGACAATTGGTACCCAGACTCTGGAGCAACAAATCATGTCACAAACAATCTCAACAACTTGAATCTTGGAAACAAGGAATACAAAGGTAAACATTCATTATATATGGATAATGGTAAAGCAACTCACATAACACACACTGGAAATGCAAGTATCACAGGTGCAAGGAAATTATATCTTAATAATCTTTTGAGAGTACCAGTTATCAGAAAAAACATGATAAGTGTCTCAAAATTCTCAAAAGATAATAATGTATATTTTGAATTTCACCCAAAGTTTTGCTTAGTGAAAGATGCACTAACAGATGAAATTCTTTTGCATGGTAGAAAATGTAAGGTATTATACAAATTTGATGTTGGAAACTCAAGAAAATATGAAAATAGGAAAAACTGGTGTAACATGTCAGAAACAAAATGTATAGAAAGCTGTAATAACTATGATGTTTGGCATGCTAGACTGGGTCACCCTAGCATAAAAGTTGTAAGACATATCTTGAGTAATAATAAAATTCATATTGAAAACATTCCCTCATTCTATAATTGCACCTATTGTCCAATGGACAAAAGTCATAAACTTGCATTTCCAGACTCAAACACTGTATATGATAAACCACTACAGCTTGTTGCTACAGATTTGTGGGGACCAGCTCCAATATCTACTGATTATGGTTACAAGTATTATATTTCATTTATTGATGCTTTCTCTAGACATGTGTGGATCTATTTCTTAAAAGCAAAATCTGAGACTTACAATGCAGTAATGCAGTTCATAGCAAGTGCTGAAAAGCAAACAAATTGTCAAGTAAAAATTATTCAAACTGATGGTGGCAAGGAGTTTCTACCACTCAAAGAATTCTTTCAAAAGAAAGGAATAAATCATAGAACAACTTGTCCACATACCTCTGAACAGAATGGTCTCATTGAGAGGAAGCACGGGCACATTGTGGAAACTGGCCCGACTCTTCTTGCACAGGCATATGTACCTCTGAAGTTCTGGCCTGATGCTTTCTCCACTGCAGTGTATCTTATCAATAGATTGCCAACCAAAGTTCGACAATTTAAAAGTCCAATTGAGACACTGACAAAGATCAAGCCAGACTATCAGAGTTTAAAAGTGTTTGGATGCCTGTGCTTCCCCTGCCTGAGACCCTACAACACACACAAATTGGATTTCAGGTCTGCTCCTTGTACTTTCTTAGGATATGGAAACAATCAAAAAGGTTACAAATGTCTTGACAATAAGGGTAGAGTATACATATCAAGGCATGTAACCTTTAATGAGTTTGAATTTCCCTTTATCAAGTCTGAACACAACACAACAAAGAAACTATATAACCCAAAAACTTCAATACCTGCAATACCTGAGATAATCATACCTGTCGAAAGACAGATGTATCAGAATGAAAATAATGTTGCTCCACAGCAACAAATAATTAGAAGTGTATCAAATCATGAGGAATCTGAAGGCTCATATCAGCTACCACATCAAGACAGCATCAGTCAAGCAGATCACTACCAGGTATTGAATGATACTCAACCATTCAATACTTAGCAGGAAAGCATAATGGAGGATAGAGCTCAACAGACTAATCCTGCAAATAGTGGTCATCACATGGTAACAAGGTCAAAAAGTGGCATATTCAAACCAAAGATATACAATGCAGAATTATCAAATGAGGAACCAAGTACTTATTATCAAGCTATGCAACATGAGAAGTGGAGAACAGCCATGAAGGAAGAATATAATGCACTTACAAAAAATAAAACCTGGAATCTTGTTCAGTTACCTGAACATAAAAACATCATAGGCTGTAAATGGACTTATAGACTGAAGAAAAATCCTGATGGTACAATTCTAAAATACAAGGCTAGATTGGTAGCAAAAGGGTACTCACAACAAAGTGGGTTTGATTTTACTGAAACTTTTTCACCAGTTGTGAAACCATCCACCATCAGAATTGTATTAACTATAGCCTTGTATAAGAATTAGACCATTAAACAATTAGATGTAAATAATGCTTTTCTGAATGGTGTATTGCAGGAAGAAGTGTATATGGAACAACCACCAGGATTCAAACAACAAGGAAGTGAAAGATTGGTGTGCAAACTAAACAAAGCAATTTATGGACTCAAGCAAGCACCAAGAGTGTGGTTTGATAAGCTGAAACAGACATTAGCTAGTCTCAGCTATATCTCAACAAAATCTGACAACTCCCTCTTTGTTAAATTCTCTAATGCAACTGTTACTTATATACTTATTTATGTTGATGACTTTATAATTACAGGCAACAGTGAGACAGAAATCAATAAAGTCACACAACAATTGAACAAAGAATTCTCAATCAAAGACTTGGGAGAGTTAAGCTATTTCCTTGGCATAGAAGTCAAAAGAACACCTGACAACAAGCTGCATCTATGCCAAAAGAAATACATCTCAGAAATTCTGGTAAAGGCAAAAATGGACAAGGCAAACCCTCTCCCAACACCAATGACTAGCAGTTCACACTTATCAAAAATTAAAGGTGAACCAATTGAAAATGAGAAACTTTACAGAAGCATTGTTGGAGCATTATAATACGCAACAATAACAAGGCCAGACATATCTTTCAGTGTCAATAAAGTCAATCAATTCATGCAACAATCACTAGATAATCACTGGAAAGCAGTTAAAAGAATATTGAGATATCTTAAAGGGACCATAAATCAAGGACTTACTCTACATGCAAGCAAGACACTCAATATCAATGGCTATGCAGATGCAGACTGGGCCAGTGACAGTGATGACAGAAGATCAACAACTGGTACTGTATTTTCTTGGGAAAAAATCCAATATCTTGGTGTGCTAAAAAACAACCTACAGTATCTAGATCTAGTACAGAAGCAGAGTACAGAAGCGTGGCCAGTGCAATTGCTGAAATTATGTGGGTGGAATCTCTACTAACAGAATTACAAATCAAAACCGACACTACGGCAACCATTTGGTGTGACAATCTAAACACTATATCTCTTACAGCAAATCCAGTGCTACATTCCAGAACGAAGCACATAGAACTGGACTTGTACTTCGTTCGAGAGCAAGTTATAAAGGGAAAACTAAGGGTCAATCACATACCTTCCTCTTACCAAAAGGAAGACGTATTTACCAAAGCACTGTCAAAAATCAATTTTACCAGATTCAGAAGTGAACTGAACATCGATGAAGCAAATCCAGATCCAAATTGCACAACCTCGAATTACTTGCCAGCAACAGAAAGATCTGAGGCCTGTTCATCAAAGTGAAGCCGCAACTCTTCCAGATCTATCAGTCACACTGATTTTTCTACAAATCTTGTACTTCCTGTGATTGTCGACTAGATCTGAGGTCTGCTCATAAAAATGAAGCATCAACCCTTCCAGATCCATCAAGCCCGCTAATTTTAGCTACAAAACTCACGCTCTAGTGACTAAAGACTGAATCAGGCCCCTTCGCCCTGATAAACCACCACTGGAGTGAAGGTTTACCAGATCTAAAGAGAATTTTGAATAAACTTTGAAGAAACTCTCACTCGTGGCGGCCATTATCAAGTTTCTACAAACTCTAACCCTCTAACTGGTTTGAGGGGGGGTATCGAAGGATAGAGTAAATATCACAAAGCAAACCAGTATTGTAAACTTGTAAATGGGCCAAGCCCATATATCTGTATTGCAATGTATAAATACCGCTACTTGTACACGAGAATGTATTATGCAATATACTGTACAATTCTCTTCAACAATAATAAAATGAACAATCTGTTCATTTCTTTAACACAGATAATCAAGAGACGTGTTATGCCACTTTATATATAGCTGCAATAAGACTTGAAACAAGATAGGAGCAGATGATCTCATGATTTGATGTCCCTTTATTATTTAGGGAGGGCAATAGTTAGATGAAAAGTCCTTAACTGACTAAAGCAAATGTCACACACTCACCTAATCTGCTAATCATAGAGTAATCAAGAATCATTCCAGGACCGTCCATATCTGATTTCACCTAAAATATATGCACGTTGGACTTTGGCTGTTGGGTTGTTCAAATTATTGATTTAAATTATACATTTTTAACGGTTCAGATCATCAGTTCGAGTTCAAATTTGTTTGAAGCTAAAATTCGCTATTTGGTGTTTGCATTGCAGACTTATAAGTTGTGTTTTAGTTAGAAAATTAAGATCGGTCTAATTTTTATGTATTCATTATTTGTTTACATCTAAGTAGTAATTGATTAATAATTAACATTATCATTATATGTACTTGACACGTTTTCGGGTTTGGTAGTAAAAGTCTAAAAGATGCTGCTTCACGTTCAAATATTGAGTAGTTGGTATCGCATATTTCATTATATTTATTAAGCTAAAACCAACCACATGAGATTACCTTAATCATAGAATAGTTTCTAAAATATGCATATTCTATCTGTGCATGTATAAAATAAAATGAAATGGGTTCTTGTTGTGATTACGAATTGGATGAGGATTCTTGTTGTTGCGGTCAATTCAATGTCCAAGATATGTTAGAGAATTCACATAATTCAATGGAGACTAGACATCGATCTAATTTTGGCTGGTAAGTTCTTGAATTTCACAATTTTGTTTTGCCTTATAATTGCGTTTTATTTTCCCTGTATTTTGTAGACGTAACTAACATATATAGTTGCTATCTGATCATTTTCTTGCAAGTTATATATGGAAACAAACAGAATTTGTTCTCTTTATCCCTATAAAGGATCTCGTGTACTATCAAGTAGTAAGTTTTAATGATTAGGAGAGTGTAGATCGTGTAAATGATCACCAACATATTCTTCCTTAGTTTGTTGTTGTTCTATATAAAGGAAATATTTTATAGCACCTTTTATTTTGCT
This sequence comes from Allium fistulosum, assembly GCA_030737815.1. Classification (NCBI taxonomy): domain Eukaryota; kingdom Viridiplantae; phylum Streptophyta; class Magnoliopsida; order Asparagales; family Amaryllidaceae; genus Allium; species Allium fistulosum. The sequence goes on along the minus strand of CM060901.1, from coordinate 932,905,869 downwards.
ATTTGGTGATTTACAAAAATTAGCAAAGACTTAAAAATGTTATTCTTTAAACCATGAAGACGTAATTTGACTGTTTATCAATTCTGTTCAATGAACTAACAGATTATCATTAAAAAATAAAATGATTTGTAATAATATTTGATTTTTCAGGGATGAAGCAAACAAAAAAAGCTTCCAGAGACAGAGAGAGACTAACGAAAAAATTTCAGGAAAAAAATCAAGCAGCAAATTCAGTTCATTAAAACTAGTTCTTGTCATCATCGTCTGCGGAACATTTCTTACATTTCTCTTTTCACCAATTGTTCATACCAACCATGTCTCACAATCTAGTATGGGGTAAGATATATCGTTAAATCTCTGTAGTATATATCACATGATCAAATTGCTCTTCCCTAATTTTAAAAATATACCAAAACTAAGTACTTTTTTTTGTACATTCATATCCTTTCAATTTATCTAACTAGTTCAGGCAATTCTGATCCTATAATATACCGATAAAATGCAGGCTCAAAGAAGAAGTTCATCAAACAGAGCACAAACCGGTACCGGATTCACGATATATATCACATATCAATGTAAACTGGACTCAAATATCAAAACTTATGGAAATTGTACTTAATGGTAAAAAGGGAAAGCTAAATACTGGACTACTAAATTTCAATACCACCGAGGTTAAGTACTGGAAAAACAATTATCCGCATGCAGACACATCAATCATAGGCTTAAAAAATGCTGAGAAAAATGTTACCTGGGGAGATCTGTATCCTGAATGGATTGATGAGGAAGGGGAATACTCAAAAATCCCTGTTTGTCCGCATCTTCCTAATCCAGTTTACAATGTACTGTCAGGATTTGATCTTGTAGTCGTCAAGCTTCCCTGTAATAAAAGATTGAGTAGTTGGTCTAGAGATGTTGCTCGGTTGCATTTGCAGCTTGCTGCAGCTAAGGCAGCTCTTGCTAGAGGAGAAAAGAAATACAAGCCTTATGTACTGTTTGTTACGGATTGCTTTCCCATTCCTAATTTGTTTAGGTGCAAGAATCTAGTTGTTCGTGAAGGAGATTATTGGCTGTATAGGCCGGATTTGTCAGTTTTGAAAGAAAAAGTTCGACTTCCATTAGGGTCGTGTCAGCTGGCCGTGCCCTATAAAGCAAAAGGTTGGTTTCTGATTGTCTTACTTTCTTTTAAAAAATGTTTTTCCATACGTCAGAAATTAGAAAAATGAATTCAAGTTATCCTACTAGGAGTTATAAGGTGCCATGAGTCATGACACAAAAACTTGCATAATTTTTGTTTGATTCAAAGTATATATTTGTATTCTATGTGATGGCACATTTTAATTTTACCTCATATAGCTTTATTTAAGATCAAGATAAATTCATATAGCTCTTCATCGGTATTCTTTGGAGTTGGTATCACAATATTCTGGTTTTATATAAGAACATGAAGACATCCAAGGACCAAAATCATCTGATGATTTTTGATGAATGATGCATTTTAGCAGATTCAATTCTGCATCATTGATTAAAGTCATTAGATCATAATCTTATCGCTGATGTCTTCAGACTCTGGTTATAACCAGTTTATGTAATCCAACTCCGAGTGAGTTCTCTTTATCACTGTGTTATATTATATATACGTTTACTCTGTTTCAACTGATGCGTGTGCATGTGCGTGTGTGTTCATGTTCATTATATATGTATTTTTCATAAGAAAATACATACAAGCAATTACTGAATAGAAGAATAATAATAAAAGATATATCTGAAACATTTTCATGTGTTTTGTGCTGACTTGTCCAAATTCAGAAAGACCGGTATCCAATGCAAGAAAGCACAGAGAAGCATACGCAACAATCCTACACTCAGCAACCAACTACGTATGTGGCGCAATCACAGCTGCCCAAAGCATTCGCATGTCTGGATCAACAAGGGACCTCATCATACTCGTAGATGAAACCATCAGCAACCACCACAGAAAAGGTCTGGAAGCTTCTGGATGGAAAGTCAGAACAATCAAGAGAATCAGAAACCCAAAAGCAGAACGAGACGCCTACAATGAGTGGAACTACAGCAAGTTCAGACTATGGCAGCTCACGGACTATGACAAAATCATATTCATAGATGCCGATCTCCTAATCCTAAGAAACATAGACTTCCTATTCTCAATGCCTGAAATAACCGCTACGGGAAACAATGCCACGTTGTTCAATTCAGGAGTGATGGTTCTGGAACCTTCTGTTTGTACGTTCAACCTCTTAATGGAACATATCAATGAGATTCAATCATACAATGGAGGTGATCAAGGCTACCTTAATGAAATTTTCACATGGTGGCATAGAATGCCTAAAAGAATGAACTACTTGAAAAACTTCTGGGCTGGGGATGAAGAAGAAGTGAAAGCAAAGAAAGTACGATTATTTGGAGCAGACCCACCTGAGCTTTACGTGCTGCATTATCTGGGGTTAAAGCCATGGCTTTGTTTTAGGGACTACGATTGCAATTGGAATGTAGATATAATGCAGGAGTTTGCAAGTGATGTCGCACATGAGAGGTGGTGGAAAGTACATGATAAAATGCCAAAGAAGTTGCAGAATTTCTGCCTTTTGAGATCGAGGCAGAAAGCTGGGTTGGAGTGGGACAGGAGGCAGGCGGAGAAAGGGAACTATACGGACATGCACTGGAAGAGGAAAATAAAAGATAAGAGACTTAAAATATGTAATGAAAAGTTTTGTTACTGGGAGAGTATGCTGTGGCACTGGGGTGAGACGATTCAGAAAAATAACAAGAAGGGAATTAGTGGAAAATCTGATAGAGGTTTACCTGGTTAGTTTTGGCAGAAATAATAATATTGACATTGCTTCATGATACAGTATATGTTGATGTAAATTATGACTTTGGTTTGACATTGTCAAATTTTGGAATTAAATATAGTTTAGTATTTGTTCATCCACCTCGCACGTACATTGTACACAGGTTCTGGTTAATATATTTACATTAGGACATGTGGACCATTCAGTCTGTAAGTCAATGGCTCGGATGAAGTAGTGATACGGAGTTATAGCTAGTCATGCTTACGTGATGCATTGTTCTTTGTAAAATGCATAAACAGATCATAGGGTGGATTAAAGGTCATTTTGGAGTACAATATATGAAGATACGATCCAAACATCTGACGATCCAAACATATCAACTTTTGTAAAATACGATAAGACTCGTGTGTCTGGCCACATTGCATCATGTGTATGTAAAATAGGATTGAAGATCATATGTGTGTGTGTAAAATAGGATTAGGACTCATCTGTGATTCCACATTCATGGGTATGTACTTGTGTATATGTCATACATATGTGCACCCGCTTGCAAGCACGTTTTAGTTAGATGTGAGCATTTCCTCCCTCCTCAACATAATAATCAGTATACTCTATACCTTAGTGTTAACCATATGTTTTGCCACGTAAGAACTAAAATATAAATGTATTTACATTAACAAATTTCTAAGTGCAAGTACCTTATATATATTTTAGCAGTTGGGTAACTGTGATATAAGCAAGGGAGGATATCGGTGGTAGACCCGTGCTATTTATTTCTTGGTTTATTGTTTTCAGAAATCTTTATTGACTATGTACCAAAACTTCTATATGAACCATTTATGACAAGTTCCCTGAGAACAGAATTGAATTTGAATCAAAGCCCAGGATACACAAAGCAGACAACAGTCTCTCTATATAGGGCTTAGGGACCCTCAACTTGTTCTTTACAATGTAGAAAAACAGAAAAGGATATCCTCTTTTGAGGTATAAATGAAATCAACATGACTAGTTTAATTAGTCTTGTTAGGTTTCAATCTTTTTCTATCATAGTGTTACCATTTGTTATGAATCATACTAGACAGAATTCACCTTCAAAGCTAACTTTTAAAAGGAGGGTGTCTACTTGGTTATATAATCATCACTTGTACCATATTAGACGATATGAGACATTACGTCTGCTCCGACAGCAAACCCTTCAGTCACATGTAACAGGATAAGGATTTGGAAGTTTCCTACCAGCATCTTATGCATTATATATAATCCCATTTGGGACAGGCATTTCATTGAACAGAATATGAGCATGAGATGAATTATTAATATATAATTTTCTAACATTGCATATCATGCCCACTTAGGATTCTCCATGTAACAAGTAAAGTGTGTTGAGTCGGGTCATGAGAGACATGTAAATGCTTCTTGAATTAGGATTGGATTTTGGATGGGCAAATTCTATTGCAACCCACTAAATTGATTAGTAGCCCCCTTTAATTTTAATAAAATTAAGAAGACAAAAATACCCTTCATCAACTACGTACGTTCTTTTCTTTTTTCTCTCAGTCACATTTCTCAGTTCAAAACAGTTAATTCAAAAACCCTAATTAACAAATCAATATAAAAAAATTATTCATATTTCAGTACCAGCGAATGGAGAATGTAGAAGATAATCAATCGTTATCGCAATCACAGCAGGTAATTGGGTTTTTTTTTGAAAAGTAGCAATTTTTTTGAAAGCAAATCGTAAACCCTCGATTTTGTGGAATGTAACAAATTCACGTAGAAACCTTACTAGGATCAATATATAACCACGGAGAGACCTTACGTGGTTTATTTTAATACCACGTACAATAAATACGTGGTTTATTTGGCGTCAACGCGGTGTTTATCCGTGGTTAGTTATATAACCACGTAGTTGTATTGCGTGGTAGATTGTTTTTTTTCTTTTCTGTTTTTCCTTTTTCATCGTTCGACACTTGGTTTATGCAGATTATACCATATTCCAGTGATGAAGAAATAAGCGAAGAAATAGTGCTTGATTATCATACTAGATTGCACATATAAAACCAATAGGTATAGAATGCCTTTGATTGAGATTGTTGGTGTTACTTGTACAGATCTTACATTTTGTATTGCGATTGCGTATTTAGTTTCTGAAACCGAGGAAAATTATACATGGGCCTTAGAACGGTTGAAATCTGTTTTGATTGATTGTGAAGTGGAATTGCCATCAGTCTTCGTTTCTGATAGGGAAATAGCACTGGTTAATGTCATTGGTGTTGTTTTCCCAAATTCTGCACATATCTTATGCACATGGCACATTAAAAACAATGTTCTAACTTTTATGCAAAAAAGAGTGAAAGGAATGGAGCTTGAGGAGAAGAAGTCATTTTTATTTGATTGGAATGAACTTGTGTGTTCAAAAAATTTAAGCGCTTACAATGAGAATCTACAAGTGTTGCATGAAAAGTATGGGAATCATACTTCACTGTTGAAGTATATTCACGAGACATGGTTGGATACATACAAAGACCGATTTGTTCAAACGTGGACAGATGACTACAAGCATTTTGGAAATTATACTTCTAATCGGTAATTTTGTTTAATAATCATGTTCATATTTATTCAACATAGTAATTACTGTTATATTACTCGTATGCATGTGTCATATGCAGGGCCGAATCCGCGCATTCAAAGTTAAAAAAACATTTAGCCAGTTGTCAATGTAATTTCGAACAAGCTTGGACGAAGATGCATTCACTCTTGGAACTCTCGTTTACTGAACTTAAAGCATCATTTGATAAAAGTTTAACAACAGTAAAACACATATTTCATATACGGGAGTTCAAAAATTTACGAGGCTTCATTTCTATCAAGGCACTTGATTTGATACATTCAGAATTACAGAGAATACAAGATGTTGGCGAGGAAGAATTGTTATGCGGATGTGTCGTTCGTAGAACACATGGATTGCCTTGTGCGCACGAGTTAGCACGTCTTGGCCCTGGTACCGCACTATCGCTTGACATGATTGATATTCATTGGACAAGACTTCATCTAGTAGAAATAAGCGGAAAGAACGATGTGGGGATAGTAGAAAAAATGGAACTCCTATTAAACGATGTGAAAAAGATGGAAACTCCTTACCAAATGCAAATTTATAAGAAGATTTTGGAAGTTGTTCAACCACGTACGTCCTCTCTCGCATCTCCAAAAAGCAAAATAAAGACACGTGGTAGAGAGAGGAAAAAACGTGCTAATACTTCAACCAAAAGGACTCCTTCGGCATTTGAGCTTGTCGAAAGTGTTTATTCTCAAAGTTCGTCTACTTTAAAAAAGGCTCGTGTCGATAAACTTCCTATTCGTAAGCCGAAAAAGGTATGTTTAATACATTTTAATTGAACATGCATTTGAATATAAGTTATGTACTTATTTACGACAACATTTTTTTTCAGTTGGAAGAACTAACTGAAGGCATGAGAACTTATGTGCATCAGATACCATTGGAGTTGAAGGCTTTTGTCACTGATATTATAGACGTTAGAGCGGATGATAACTGTGGGTATCGATGTGTGGCTGCTTTGCTTGGTTTGGGGGAATCAAGTTGGAGCCAAATAAGGAGAGAGTTATACGAAGAATTATATGAAAATCAGAGTTTATACGATCGTGTTTTCATAGAAAATGGTAGAAGTACAAATCTTCTCAGTAGCCTTAAGCATGAAGATGAAGGGTTTGCGCCGGTGGAAAAGTGGATGTCTATGCCCGATGTTGGTTATATTATTGCAACTAGGTATAACGTTGTAGTATTCACCATTAGCGAAAGACTTGTATTGACAATACCTCCATTGAAAGGAAAAGTGCCACAACCAGTACAGCGTATGGAAATTGCAATAGCTTTCGTTAACCAAGATCATTTTGTTCAGGTAAACAACTTATAGATTAATAAAATTCAAAATAATTTCATTTATTTTCAAACCTCATGGCTCATGACTCATGTCTTGTAGGTAAAACTAGAGCCCAAACACCCGGTTCCTCCCATTTATTCAAAATGGTACACAGTTCGTGATACGGATGCCAGTAAATGGGAGTATATTTACAACGATAGAAGACAAGCTTGGGATGAAAGAAATGCATTTGCAAATTGGAAATGAAGTGAATGTACTTTGTCTGGAAAGTTAGTGAATGTAGTTTGTAGTTTGTTTGCAAAACGATGTTTGAAAATTAAGTGAATATACTTTGTTTGGAATGTTATTGAATGTAGTTTGTTTGGAAAGTTATCGAATGTTAGTGAATATTTTTTTTTTTGGTTTTCTGTTAGCACCACGCACTGACAAGACGTGGTTTGTAAACAAACCACGCACTGACAAAACGTGGTTTGTAAACAAACCACGCACTGACAAGACGTGGTTAGTTAAGAAACCACGTCTTGTCAGTGCGCGTTGAAAAACAGAAACTCAAAAAAATTTCTTCAAAACAAATCTGCGTGGTTTCTTAACTAACCACGTCTTGTCAGTGCGTGGTTTGTTTACAAACCACGTTTTGTCAGTGCGTGGTTTGTTTACAAACCACGTCTTGTCAGTGCGTGGTGCTAACAGAAAACCAAAAAAAAATATTTGACCCAGTATACATCAGCTTATAACAATTTAAACAACATATACACATCATGAATATACCATAACCATTAACAGTCAAATACCATTAGCATTCGAATAATCAGTACATATCATAACCGTTCAACTACAAATTAAAATACCATATTCATTTCATTACATACAACAACCAAAATACAAAACAATCTAAACTTGGACACTAAACTTGATGTCGGATGTAGCGTACAACAGCAGCTCGGACACTATCAAGTTGAGGATTAGCTTCATTCAAAAGGCCATGTACATCATGAAGAGTCTGAAAAAAAATAAAGTTAAATGGAGCATATTATAAACTGAAATTATATAGTGAAGCAAACTGAAACATACCGAGTACAGTTGGTTATAGGTAGGTTGAAAATGTGAAGCTCCAACCCTCACATCAGCAGGCAAGTATACAGGATTGTGAACCCGTAAGACACTATGATCCCTATACCATTCCGTATACTCATCAGTGCAACTCAGCATAGACTGATTGAGTGGTATTGATCTACGTCCTTCTGCAATAACATGGTTATACAATTGTCCCATATACTTTCCAAAGCAAGTGTTGCTGAACCCCAAGAGTAAGTGTTGCTGAACCCCAAGAGTAAGTGTTGACAATGTCCAAATTTTTTAGTGGATCCAGTAGCGATATGTGCACATGAGACTTGCTTTTGTCAGCAAACAGTGTGTTGCCAACCAAAAATAAAAGATAAGCACGAGCGGCACGCCTAATTGCCCGATCAGTCCACTCATCGCTCACATCTTCAAATATACCATGTAACGTAGACAAACTTAGTTTATATCCAACCCTCTCATTCATTTCCAACCTAGCTTGTGCTTTAGATAGACCAAGGTACTTAGAAACAATACTAACCGCTTGTTCCATTTCATATGAATTACTCTGTATAGGTTTACCTTCGACTGGTATGTGTAATAAAGAAGCTACGTCGTCAAAAGTAATAGTCATCTCACCGAATGGTAAATGGAAGGTATTAGTCTCAGGATACCATCGTTCTACGAAAGCTGATATCAGATTCCTGTTAACACTCTTGTAGCAAGTGCTAACAATAGAAGATAAGCCAGACAAGTCAATGATGGCTTTGAATCTAGTAGCATTATCCGGAATCCTCCACTCCGATGCCTTTTGTGCATGGTTGACACAAGTGAGCAGTGGTCGTTCCTACACAAATAAAATTTACATTTAATAAAAGAAGTAATAAATTGATTGTTTAAATAATAGCCACATACCTGCCCAGTCCATATCAAATAAGCAACATGAGTGTCAAACTCTCTAATCACATCAGTGATTTTAGGACCACCTTTCTCGTTTACAGCTTCTTCATCTTCAGCTTCTTCCTCATCATCTTGACCTGTCTCTGTCTCGGCCCCTGTGTCATCTTCATCTTCATCTTCTCTCGATGAATCCGAACCATCTCCATGTTCCTCATCTCCAACATCTTCTTCTTCTTGCTGCTCTTCACCTTGCCTTGTATCAATCTCATACTCGGTTGTGTCACCCTCAGCCCTATTATCGTTCTTGTCTGCACTTGTACCTTCGGCTCCTTTCCCAGTTCTTCGTTTTCTTTCTGAAGCCGTCATCCGTACTCGACCCACACTACACCAGAAAAGACTTTTGGTAGCGTTGAAAAAACGCTACCATAACTTATGGTAGCGTTTTAGAGAACGCTGTTATACGACATGCAACTAAAAGTCTAATTTTTTTTGTCGCGTTGTAGTAAACGCTACCAAAAGTCACTTTTAAATGCAACTATAGGTATTTTCTGTAGGATTTAAAAAACGCTACCAAAAATCACTTTTAAATGCAGCTATAGGTTTTTTCTGTAGGGTTAAAAAAACGCTACCATAAGTCTTCATTTTTTGATTGCATTTTTTGTTTATATGCTTTTTTTTATTTTCAGTAGCGTTTTTAAAATGCAACTGTATAATTTTTATATTAGTTTATACAAACAATCAATCATATGATCATCATATTCAAATAATTGCAAAAACATGCTAATCTCACAATCAAATATAATATCTATAATCAATTCGATAGTAGTTTTTCAACAAAATAAGTCACATACTACAAGCATTCACAGACAAGTTTCCACAAATGGTACTAACAAAATACGACAACATATATAACAATTAAATTCATGTTCGTTGCTTGATTACCAATAGTTTTTTGTTGTCGACAATCTTCGCTTTGAAATAGCTAATTACCTGCAAACGAGTTTAACAATCAACAATATATATATATATGTATGTGTTTCATTTTCTGAATCTTCTTCTTCAACAAGATCACCTTCCACTTCAGCTGCAGCTTTTGCATATCTTTCTAAGAACTCTTGTATTGCAAAAGCGAATGAGTGGACAGCACACTGTTGTATGACTCCACAACTGAAGTGGAGACCTGAGGAGAGGGGTAAACAGTAAAACCAAGTTTTGACTTCTTTCCATAATCAACAGAGAGGCGTTCAAGGAGGAGCGATCCTAATCCAGAACCTGTACCTCCACCAACTGCATTGAATACAAGAAATCCTTGGAGACCAGTACAGTTGTCAGCCAGCTTTCGGATGCGGTCAAGGCAGAGGTCAACAATTTCTTTGCCAATAGTATAATGGCCACAAGCAAAGTTGTTTGCAGCATCCTCCTTGCCACTTATGAGCTGCTCAGGGTGGAATGGCTGGCGATAAGCACCAGTTCTGACCTCATCGATGACTGTGGGCTCAAGATCGACAAAGACAGCATGTGGCACATGCTTCCCAGCACCAGTTTCACTAAAGAAGGTGTTGAAAGCATCATCACCTCCACCAACAGTCTTATCACTGGGCATCTGTCCATCAGGCTGAATCCCATGCTCAAGGAAGTAGAGCTCCCAGCAGGCATTTCCGACCTGAATACCAACTTGACCGATGTGAATAGAAATACACTCTCTCATTTTCAGATTAAGAATTCAATTGTCTTTTCATAATAATGAATGCGCATGTACAAAAATAAGAGGAAATCCAACAATGGAAATTGGAAAATAGTGTAGCAGACACAGAAGGGAACAAAAGTATGCGTCAAAAATAGTGTAGCACCTGAATGTTCATGTGATGCTCCAGATAGTGAAGTTATAGTTACAAACCCAGAAAATGTGCAGCCATGAAACATCAACCATTTACATGCAAAAAGGTTGCATGTCCTAACCATCCCAACATGTACAATCATGGACAGTCAAAGAGTGCTGAAGAATCCTATCGCCTCAGCAGGTAGAACAAGAGGCACCACCTAAGCAGAGTCTTGAGCAAACGATAGCGGATTAGACTTTGGTGGGTAAAGAGGTCCAGACTGGTAATCTGATGGAAAATCTTGCAGCTGATAAGCTGGAAGATGATTCACCTGCAACCATAGAATAGGCACAATAGTTAGACACACAGTTAGAAACCAGCGAGGAGGGAGAAGCAGCTCACCAAAAACCAAATTCATACATAACCAAATTCTAATAAACTTATTTTTATAAAACTTATTAACTTAGTTAAATTCTAATAAAACTTAATTAATTTGTATAAATTTATTTGATCATTATAAAACTTAGTTAAATTTTAAAAATTTGGTTAATTTTTAAAAATTTGGTTGATTTTTATAAAAATCGATTAACTTGTTATCGAACTTAATTAATTTTATCAAACTTAGTTTATTATTAGTAGTATCATTAGTATTATAAATTTGTTAATTTTTGTAATACTTAGTTAACTATTATAAACATATTTTACTAAACACTTACTGATTTCTTGCTTGGTTATTTTATACTTTATGTTGCTCCTATTTCCATAGCAAGAACTTTTCTGACTGCCTTACATGAACCATGTGGCCCTTCCTATGCTCTTTATTGTTCTTGCTTTAGAGAATGGGCTCCAGCTAGTGTTTTTGAGATGTATAAGAGTCAGTTGAAAACCTTGAGGCTATCAACACAAATCTTATTAAAGAAAATGAACTGACTAATAACGAGGTATGGGAGGAGATGCTTATTGAGTCTAAAGAACATGCATGAGAATCAAAAGAGTCTAACAGCCTGATGTTTGACAATATAAATGTATTACTAAACAAAGAGCTGATCTAACAATTGCATAAAATATAATACATAAGATTGAAATAAAACTTAAATATGTGCAGAGCACGTGACTGATTTGGAGAAGTTGTTGAAAATATGGAGAGATTGTATGCTGATGTGCAGAAACACAAATACATTCACAAACATTAGCATACACCATATTGACAAATATTTAATCTTCTACAATTTAAGAAGCTGAACCTTTAAGAGTTTTCAATGTGAAGATGTACCCTTAAACAAATATTCCTTGGCTACCAAATATTTAACACACGCCATTATCTTTTACAGCTTGTCGATTTCTCCTTGACATTTGCTACTATAATACCTCTGATAGTCTGTTCTCAATTAGTTTGATAATTAACATTCATCATTGCAGTTTACAAGGTGAGTTGACTGTTTTTAGATAGGTTATAAGTTATCATAATGATTTAATGGTGGCTACGGGTTTAACTTGGGCAACTAGGATTTAGCTAAGTACATAAATTAAATATTCCTGAGAGCAACTACTAAGATACATGCCTTGAATAATACAAATATATAATGCAACATAGTAAATGGAATGATAATGAACAATTGTAATCTGTCCACGCCAAAGACTTTCATAAAATGCAAGTGAACAAACAAATTTGTTACAGCTCTTATGAGTGCTAATTTAATCCTTTCACATGATTGGTATATTTGAATTATAAAGGAATCAACCAATCACAAAGTGTTTTATTTTAAAATTTATAGGAGTGTAAAGAAAACTGTACTCGATTTACTGCTACTCCAAAGCAAGTATTAATATCAAAGCCCCTGCAAATAGAAAATAGACGAATTAGAATTTGGAGTTGTTATCTAATCAAGATATCAGTAGCTTAAATGTAACTGCGAGGATTCATTAATTGTTCAATGTGATTTCTCTGCTTAGAATATAGCTATATGCATGTATGTAATACCATTGTCAAGCAGTAAATGCCATTTTACTACCATTAGTATACCATTGTCAAGCAGCTATATGCATGTACAAAAGAAATGCATCGATACAATAGATAGTTTTAAGAACATTCAATACATTTGATGAGGGAAACTACTAGTTTGTCCTTTATTTTGCCTCTTTGTTATCACAAAATTTATACGATGGGAAAAATATATCATGACAAATAACCAAAGATTGTAAATTAAATGCAAAAATAATGAAATATCAAAGCAACATTGGTAACATAGGCTATTATATAAAAGGAACCTTTGAAGGAACCGTTAAATAACATAGTTTCATTATGATTTGTAGGAAATTTGGATAGTTTATAAGTTATCTACATTGATTGTCTTGACTCTTCACCTATGTAATTCCAACCATCACAAGTTCAAGTCGTAAGCATGACCTTTCAAAACCTAGGGCTAGTGGAAACTTGAACCGGATAGTGACATAGGCGGAAAACTATATGTTAGTTCAATATCAAGTTATATATATATATATATATATATTTGTTTTGACCTTTAAAGGCTCCTACCAAGTTCTCCAGTTAATGATGTGATAAAAAACAGTAGGAAGATGCACAATGCATGAGTTATGCTATAAGATTGAAGTGGTATACCATGCAATTTCCCTTTATTGGACACTGCCCAGTGCAGAAACATCTACTATTCCATATTTCATGGGAATCTTGGGCCCACCAGCCTCCTAAAAACCATAGTATACCTGAAATTAAATATAAAAACACAGTTTTACTATATTTTTGTTTCACCAAATACATTTCAGTCCCGACATATAGCACTAGTCAACTGGAACAAGTCCACATACAAAATGCCTGAATACTTATCCTTGAGAGGATGGATGAGCTTTATGGCATTTGTAAGACCTGTAACTTGTTACCACATTATTATCTTTTATACATTAGCAATTTTGTAAATGATTATGCAAGAAAAGTTTGTTAATGGCAGCATTAGCTGCATGTTTTAATGAATACACATGAATAAATGGAGCTTTTAACTAACTAAAAGTATACAGTTAAATACATTCACATTATATAATGAACAAAGCGTATGGTAACTGAAGAAAATTAAGAAGATGTATGATGAAGGACCGGAAAATGCAAAGCATTATCTTATAAACCTCAACTATGCTACATGCAAATATAAATGTCTCTTTAGAAATAATGCATGCACATGTACATTCACCTAACAAATTTTTCCTAATCGACTTGATACACTCCTCCCCCTTGTATACAACGTGGCTTCCAAATACGTTAGCTAGTCAACTCATACACTTCACTACCATGCATGTACCAAAGAACATTGGAGACAATTCTTATTAGTAATTATTTACTATTCGACTAATTAAAATACATCTTCATAAAACACCAAAGCCGATTGTATATTCAGGCACTATACTATAGTTTTGCGAAGAAAAACAACTATTTTCTATTTTCTTTTGTACAAATAAGCAGTACCACAAATAAAGCAATGAATGGTCTACTACAATGCATGACAAACATCAGATGGACCTAAATAGATAACTCCAATGATAAAATGTCTCGCTTGTAAAATTCAGATATCAGCAAAACTCAAAATAACCAATCTAACAAAATCAAACCAGATCCAATTTGAAAAATCAATAGCTCGTTGCTCAAAATCCTTAAAGCAATGCCAATTCTTTGAACCATATATATCAAAAATTAAATTAAATTTAAAGGTAAATAACTCTATTTTAGCAAAGTGATGCCAACCCTTAAACCAGATCCAAAAACATCTCAGGCGGAAAAAAATGTAGAAGTGGAGGTGATAGACAGATTATTACTATGATAGAGATTATCTCAAGCAAAAATATCTCAAGCGATGCCAATCCTTAATCCGAATCCATCAACTCCAATGATAATAACAAAATATAGTGATTGGGGTTTTGTAGTAATAGCAAACAAAGTACATAAATTAAAATACCTCAGCAAAATTAGGGTTTTGCGATTACCTCGATTTATCGATTCAGGCTTGCGAACAAATCTGAAGGAAGAGTGGATCGACGAAGTGAAGCAAAACAAATTGACAGAGATAATTAGCGCAAGATGGAGATGAGCAGCGTGATGGAGAAGTGAGAGGAATTTTGTTGAACGAGGGTAGAAATGTAACGATTGAGAGGGAAGGAGATGGGAAAAACGTGATAAGGTTTTTGGGCGGGAAGGCGGCAAAAATTTGGCACCGATGAATAGTATTTGTTGCATTAACACAACAAACGCTGCCAATAAATGCAACTAAAGGTAGGTTTTCTTGTAGTGCCATCTGTAAATAAGCACGACAAAAAAAAATTACCCATCTGTAAAAGGCCAAGAAGCGAATGTAAATGAAATGGTAAATCTCATTTTTTTTTTAAAACTCCAGGCTGCCACGCACGGTCACTACGTGAAAAATAGAAAAACCACGCAGGAACAGTGCGTGGAAAAAATAATAACCACGCAAAGTAGTTACGTGGAAAAAATAATAACCACGCAAAGACCTTACGTGGTTACTAATATTTCCACGCATCTCTGCTGCGTGGTAACCTGATCTCAACACTTACAATTTAGTTTTCCACGTAGAGATCTTGCGTGGAAACAATTTTTTCCACGTAGTTTCCCTACGTGGTTTGGAATTTTTCCAAAATAAAATTCTTCTTTTGCTGAAACGAATTAAACACTCGATTTAGAAATCAATCGAACCAATGCTCGATTCAGTAATCAACTCAGTAGCAACTCGATCCATTACTTACTAATCAGTAGTAAATCGATTGAACAGGCAGAAATACTTACATCGGTGGAGGTTGGAGGTTCGATCGCTGGAGCGGAAGAAGAAGCTGGAAGATGAAGAAGAAGATGATGCCGCTCTATCTTATTCACTGGAAGAGGAAGACGATGCCGTCGAACTGGAGGAGGAAGATACGCGTTTGGAAAGGTTTAGGTTTTTTCACGTGATAGCTGGAAGGGTAATTTTGGAAAGAGGGGGGGCTACTAAGTTATTTTATGGGTATACGGGGTTTAGTAATTTTCAGGGGGCTACAAAGTAAAACATTGTGTTGAAATAGAATTTGCCTTTTGGATGTTATGTCTTGCGGATTTTTACAACGGAGATTCCTAAGTAGTTTGTTGGATTTGAGAACTCTTCAGAGCAAATAAAACCAAAATACACAAACCAACATGTCTGACTTTATGACAAGATCCAGAAGCTGTACACTAAAGTAAGACATTAAAGTGCAAACTGATCCAGCAGGAACGCCAATTGTATATCCCCGCGTCTTTGAACCATCCAATAATCTCAGGGCAATATTAAGCGAAAAATGAAACCTCCGTAGACATGAATTAATTCTGACTCTCAGGTGATAAGAAAAAGTGAAAGATCTCTAGAAAAAAATAGTCATATTTGACCACTGTACATTATAGTTACATGATTCAGAGTATTATTTCCTATTTGATCCCTTTGAATTCTATATCCGTTGTTGCAATTGAATCTATCCATTAAAAAAAATCAATTCGATGCATTTTTTTATGTTCCCATAGATGTTATATTGGATTTGAATCATATTTCGGATTAATCAGATGATTGAGGTGAGAAAATATACTTTCGATTCCAATCGTTGACGGCTAAAATCTTCTTACTGTTGGCGTCATATTCACCCTCTTTATAGGTAACCAGCTCGTTTTCCGTAACCCTGTAGAATAACACCCTTTCAATTTTGTAATTTTTAGGGTTAAGAGTATCAAAAATGACAATTTGTGCAATGGTAATGTTTAAAATCATCCATATAAGTTTGCAGAAAAACTATGAAATTTTGAAGATGATACATAATAAAAAAAAAATCAAGCATTTAGGGATCTAAGAATCTTGTATATAACAAATGCAATATGAATAATACAAACAATATGTGCTTGTTAAATTTATGTGATACAAAATTTGGTGGGGATCAACTAACGGCTTTCTTGGGGTAATTTGGGTGGTGAAGAGAACTAAGTGTAGAGAAGAAAATGTGAGAGAAGAGGACTAAGCGTGAGAAGATGGAGGAGAGAAAGTAAATCTGATTCATTTCATAACAAATAATAACAAAATTGTGTTACAGTTTATACCGTTAATCGTTGCTTTCCCACACAGATTATGACGACTGTCCTACACCGCCGGTATCCAGTATAACTAAATAGTACGCTGCTGCCGTGTCTGACCGATGTAGGACGATTGTCAAGGGTTAGAAAAAAAAACATCACAGAACCTATCAGATATCTCACAACGCATGGAATAAATTTAATATATATCACATATATAAAACAGAAGAGACAGTAATAACTAAGTGATCAAATATCATGGTTGTAACAACCCGTGATTGCAATTACCAAATAATAAATTAAAATTGTGATTTTAATTTAATTGGAGCTATTAATGAATTTTTAATGTGGCTAATTTGTTCAAAATTTAGTTATTTTGAATAAATTAATACTTTTGGGCTTAAGTGTAAAATGAGCATTTTATGGAAATTAATTAGGGAAATTTGAAATTTATAATATTGCAAAATTTTATATGTGTAAAATAGTGCAATATTTGATTTGGGAATTTAATTTGCAATTTATTTGCAAAATGGTGATTTTTGGCTAATATTAACTATAAACGGTGTTTTGGGGGAAATTATGGGTTATAATGTAAAATATTGTTGATGTAGGATTTTATGAAATGGCTAAAAATAATTGTTAACATCTTTTCATAATTTTCTATGGTATGAAATGTATTTAGTAATTTGTATGTAGATTGTACTTAGAGAAAATTGCCTATCTTTATACACATGAATAATACTAAGTCCTAATGGGTATTAGACCCAATAACCCTAACCATTAGCCTATAAATTATCTTTTACTCTCTCATTTCATCCAACATTTCATTTCATAACCACTAAATCCTAATTAGAAAGCTCCTAAACCTAGCCATAGCCTCCTAAGCAAAACTCCAATCTACACCAAATCAAAGAGAGTTAATTCAAACCATTAAAAGAGGTAATAGCAATCACAAAACCCACCTCTAATTCATTCTTTGATTTCTGAAATAAATTAGTAATCATTATTTTTGTGCATTTTCATTGACTCAAGCTCATTGATCCTCGTCTTCTTGCTTGGGGATTGCTAATCTTTGTGTTTGATCATTCTCTTGCTTGGTGAAAGGTAATAAATGCTAGCTAGAAACCCATTTGATATTTGCTATGGTTGGGATGTCGGATTTCATCGATTTCGGTCTCGTTGGAAAGATGAGGTCGAGATCTTCAACCCTGCAAAATTTGGTTAAGATCTGGATGCGTTTGATACTTCATTTTTATTGCAAAAGTAGCACCCAGAAACTGTTTTGAAAAACAGTGATTAATTTTAGTTCAAACGTCCAACTTCGCGACCTCGCCGCGAGCAGGTCCGATGTGGGATTTCATCGATTTCAGTCTCGTTGGAAAGAAGAGGTCGAGATTTTCAACCCTGCAAAATTTGGTTAAGATATGGGTGCGTTTGTTACCTCATTTTTATTGCCAAAGTAGCACCCAGAAACTGTTTTGAAAAACAATGATTAATTTTAGTTCAAACGTCCAACTTCGCGACCTCGCTGCGAGCAGGTCCGATGTCGGATTTCATCGATTTTGGTCTTGTTGGAAAGATGAGGTCGAGATCTTCAACCCTACAAAATTTGGTTAAGATTTGGGTGCGTTTTATACCTCATTTTTATTGCCAAAATAGCACCCAGAAACTGTTTTGAAAAACAGTGATTAATTTTAGTTCAAACGTCCAACTTCGCGACCTCACTGCGAGCAGGTCCGATGTCGGATTTTATCGGTTTCGGTCTCGTTGGAAAGATGAGGTCGAGATCTTCAAACCTGCAAAGTTTGGTTTAGATATAGGTACGTTAGATACTTCGTTTTATTGCCGAAGTAGCACCCAGAAACTGTTTTACAACAGTGATCATTTTCAGTTATCGTCGGACCAACTTTGAGACGTTGCCATTTCTTCGTTTCAAGTCGGAACCGAACGATTCTTGTTGCATATCGAATTAGGAGTACAGTACTATGCTCCTACTAATTTTCATCCAGATCTGGGTTCATATGATCCTTCGACCATGTCGTCAAAGTTGGACCTTTGCACTGTTTTGACACAGCAGAGTTTTGTGATTTTTGTCCGACTTTGAGACGACGCCGTTTCTTCGTTTCAAGTCATAATTGCCCGACTCTTTTTTCAGTTTGGAGCAGGGATGTTGGTCTACATGCCTTCCAATTTTCATGCCATTTGGCCTCGGTTTGCAGGTTCAAATCTGCCGTCTAACTAGTGACTTCGACTTGTTTTCAGCGATTTATACTTGGTATAATTTCGACTTTTTCTGAGTTTTTCCGATTTCTTTGAGATTTATCTCTAGGTTTCGTGCACGGATTTTATAAATCATTTTAAAGTGATTTTCCATCAAATTAGCTTTTGAAACTATTATTTAGTATTATTTTAAATATTAAATTAATTACTCCATAATATGAAGGATTTCAAAGGCTATTTCTAAAGAGGTTTTCAAACGATTAAAAATCTGCTTTCTCCAACTATTTTCTAAGTAAAATATACACACTTCTACACTTCGAGCGAAGTGGAAAGGTGATTAAATGGTTAGGTAAAACACGTACCATGAATCCGCGTGTTTATCTTTCTGATTAATCCCCGACCTATTCGATTGATCGTTTTGGCCTTTTGGCCTAGTTTACCGATGACATGAGGTGAACCTTTTACTGCTTTGAGTGTGCAAGCTTACGATTGGTTAGTAAACCGTTTAGTATGAACATTGGGGTATGGGACTCACGTTACTACTTTACGGGTTCCTTGCTAAGAGTTCGTGACACATTCCTACCGTTAGTGGTAAACGAGTACTGGGCCTACGAGCTTTTACCACTACGGCGTGTTTCCTGAGTGATACCTCTAGGATAGTGTCTTCGGACTGTCTCCCTTGGGTTTATTTGCCTTTGGGATAGTGTCTTCGGACTGTCTCCTTCTGGCTCATCACCTTCTGGATAGTGTCTTCGGACTGTCTCCTTTAGGTGTTGCCCCTTAGCTAAAGTGATGGGTGTGTCACTAGGGTATATTTCTTGTATGATTGAGTACAGTACTAGCGCGCTAATGTTTTCATGTGTGATTTATATTCCCTCGTGTAGCGCCATTCGGTGATGGTTTTATGCAACCACACGATATAAGCGTAACTACCTTGTGGAACTTGTTTTATGCCTACACTGGCACTTGTGTTTATGTTATGCCGATGATATTAGGCTTGTTATACATCTCTACTTAGATGTTTGTTTCTTCTCTATGTGAGAGATTTTGGTCTTTATTACCATGATATATGTTTCTCTTTTGGAGATTATTATGTTATATGTTGCCTCATTATCTTATCATGATTATTGTTCAGTTTATCTAACTGATTTGTTTAGCTAGCCTGACCCGAGTATTTTATGCTCGGGTCAGACCGAGTTGTTTCAGGTTAGGTCGCTTTGGACTTAGCTTGCTTCGGTGCTTCCGCTTTGGATATATCCGCTATACTATAGATAGCTTTACTTGTTATCCATCCTTTATGATACTTTGATATTATGACTATCTTGTGTATATTCTTTTGACTCACGGATGTGTGAGTGGTGGCTTTGTACCCACTTTTATATTTGGATCTGTACTTGATGTTGTATTGTGCTGAGACTATTTGCTTATTATCTGATGATGTTCTGTGAAAATGTTCATTTTGTTATTATGCTTTGTTCTGATAGATCTTTTAGCCATTGTAGTTTTGCTTTAAGTATTTATTGAATATGACGAACCACATGAGATGAAAAAAAATAGGTTCCACTTTTCGACGTGTTCAGTAGATAGTTAATGTAAGATTACACATGGTCTCTTCCATTATACTCCATTGTCCGCATTAGCAGACGGTATTATCCATATAATACTCTTTGTTAATGAGGCTCTCAGAGTGGGGCGTTATAGCTTGGTATCAGAGCGAGGTTCAGAACTAAGTATAATAAACACAGAACAGTAACACTTAGTACAATACATCCTAGTATGCTTCAAATATTACAAAGCCCTTTCCTCGTGACATTGGATAGATAAGTTAGGAATATGTTTAGGAATACATTTATACTCCGTAGTATTCCACTTTGAATTATCTATCTTTGAATCGTGCTTAACTCGTATCTTATCTTAACTTTCATTATGTCTGGAAGAGGTAGGACCCGTTGTTCTGCGGATGTTGGGCAATCCGGTGACCCACATCCGGGAGGCGTTTTTATGACTACCGATCAGATTATGGAGCTTGTTCGGAACTCTCAGCCTCCTACTCCAGATTCTGATGCACCACGCAAGTCTGCCTTTGCGCGCCTTTGCAGTGATTTCTCACATCTCGGGGGCAAGCCATTCAATGGCTCCGAGTCTGTTCTTGAGGTCCAGGCATGGATCCGCGTATGCGAGCGCATCTTTTCTCGCATGACTCTTCCTGATCATGACAGAGTTCTTGTAGCTTCCAGTATGCTTCAGAACCGCGCTTTGGATTGGTATGAGCTTCTCATTTCCGAGGTCGATGAGACCACTCTTACTTGGGCTCAGTTCCGTGAGCGTTTCGTGCTCAAATTTGTTCCGGAATCTGAGAAGATCTCTGTTGCCCACCACTTTATTGATCTTAAGCAAGGGAAATCCACTGTTTCAGATTATGTTTCTTCTTTCGAGGCCCTGTCCAAGTACGGCCTCGAGTTCATTAGCACACCACATAAGAAGAATCTCAAATTTGTTGAGGGTCCGAAGAAGTACCTCAAGAAGAAACTGATGCTTCAACTCAAGCTTTCATTCGAAGAGCTTGTAGATTCGGCGCTTCACCTTGAAGCAGTCGAGAGGGAGAAGGATAGTGATGAGGATGTTGAGGTGCCCAAGCACCCCAATAAGAAGAGGTTTTTCCACAAGCCTAATTCTTCCTCTTCCCAGAAGAAGAAGAAGAAGTTCATCAGTTCTGGTTCTGGTTCTCAGCCTCAGTCTCAGTCTAGTGGAACACCTTCCATTCGGAAGTGTTTCAACTGTGGATCTACCAACCATATGGTTAAAGAGTGTGCTAAACCTCTTATTTGCCGCTATTGTAAGAAGGAGGGTCATCTTATTTCCGCTTGTCCTACGGCACCTCCTAGATCCGGCAAGCATAATGCTGCCAAGGCTCCTACATCTTCATCTCAGCCTCGAGGTACGCATCCTTCCGTTCTCGAAGGTTCTATTTTATTTCATGATCAGTCTATTAGAGTTCTCTTTGATACGGGTGCTTCTCACTCATTCGTATCAAAGGAACTTGTTGATATTATGTCTTTGGATGTTTGTTGTTTGGTTTCTTCTCTAAGGATTGTGAATCCCATTGGCGGATCCACGACCCTTAGCTTGCTTTGTGAGAATGTTGATATTGATCTCTGTGGCTTTTCTTTCTGTGTGAATCTGCACGTTATGGCTTATTTGGGTTTTGACATGATATTGGGGATGGATTGGCTCATTCGATACGATGCCAAGATCATTTGTTCTGAGCGGGTACTATTTCTTAGTCACACTGACTCTTCCACTCAGTTAGCTCTTGTTCTTCGGGATGTAGATATCTCCGAAGCTTCTCTATGTGCTCTTGATTCACGAGATGACGATTGTGATATATCTCGTATTCCTATTGTTTGGGATTACCCCGATATTTTTGAGCCAGTTTCGAGTTTACCGCCTAAGCGGGCTATTGAGTTTCGTATTGATCTCATTCCCGGTTCTCATCCAGTTAGTCATCCTCCCACGAGGATGTCTACAAAGGAGAATGAGGAACTCAAGAAGCAATTAGTAGAACTCGAAGCAAAGCATTTTATTCAGTCTAGTTCTTCGCTGTGGGGTGCCGCGGTGGTCTTCGTGAAGAAGTCTGATGGTTCTCTTAGGCTTTGCATTGATTACCGCAAGCTTAATGAGGTGACTATCAAGAATCGTTATCTATTGCCTTGGATTGACGATATGTTTGATCAGTTAAGTGGTGCGAAGGTCTTTTCTCAGCTTGACCTTGCCATAGGATTTCATCAGCTCTGAGTTGCGGATGATAGTGTGCCACTTACAGCTTTCCACACTCGATATGGTTCATTTGAGTGGTTAGTCATGCCGTTCGGTTTGACGAACGCTCCTGCATTCTTTGTCGATCTCATGAATCGGGTATTCCGAGAATATCTCGATAAGTTTGTTCTTGTATTCATTGATGACATTCTGATATATTCTAGATCCGAGACAGAGCATACCCATCATTTGAGGATTGTCTTGGATACACTTCGCCTTCATCATCTTAGAGCCAAATTCTCCAAATGCCACTTTTGGGAGAATGAGGTTAGGTTCTTTGGTCATGTTGTATCTTTTGAAGGCATATCTGTCGATCCCGCCAAGATCGAAGCCATTCAGAATTGGAAGCGACCCGAGAATGTGCATGAGATTCGTAGCTTCCTGGGACTGGCAGGTTATTACCGTCGATTCATAAAGGACTTTTCCCGTGTTGTGCTTCCATTGACTACCCTTACTCGTAAGGGCGTCCGTTATATCTGGTCAAACAAGTGTGAAGACTCTTTTCAGCGATTGAAAGAACTTCTCACTCATGCTCCTATTCTTGTGGTTCCCGAAGGAAGCCACGATCTTGTTGTCTATACTGATGCATGCGGTAGCGGTCTCGGTGCCGTTCTCATGCAGAAGGATCGGGTGGTTGCTTATGCTTCTAGGCAACTACGTTCGAATGAGGTTCGCTATCCTACTCATGATCTTGAGTTAGCTGCCATTGTATTTGCCTTGAAGATATGGCGCCATTATTTATTGGGCGAACGTTTCATTCTTTATACCGATCATAAGTCCTTGAAATATCTCTTCACTCAGAAGGATCTTAATATGAGGCAGCAGCGATGGCTTGAGTTCCTTGCCTCATATGACCTTGACATTCAGTATACCCCTAGCAAGGGTAATCGTGTAGCAGATGCGCTTAGTCGCAAGCATTCGGTTGTAGTTTCTATAATGATAGCCGAATGGGCTATTCTTGAGACATTATCTATTTGTGATATTCGTGATCGAGCTCCGCCTCCTGATTCTCCGATATTATTATTCAGTCTGGAAGCTCGACCTAGCTTATTGGATTGCATTGCCCATGCTCAGCGGCAAGATCCAGATTTATTGCCTTTCATTCATCTTGTTGAGACTGGATCCAGTCTTCATTGGATTACAATATTGATTCTCATCAGTGCCTTCGCAAGAAGAACCGTATTATTGTGCCTTCTGATTCTGCACTTAGGCGTGACATTCTTGATGATTGTCATCGTACTAAGTATACCATTCATCCTGGTTCTAGCAAGATGTATGCCGACATGTGTCGCTTATATTATTGGGTAGGCTTGAAGCGTGATGTTGCAAGTTATGTGAGCAATTGCATGACTTGTCAACTTATCAAGGCCGAGCATCAGCACCCTTCCGGTCTTCTTCAGCCAATAGAGATTCCATTGTGGAAATGGGATCAGATTTCGATGGATTTTATTGATGGTCTACCTCGATCGAGGTCGGGCCATACTTCTGTTTGGGTCATCGTTGATCGATTGACCAAGTCCGCTCACTTTATTCCGATTAAGTCCACTCGGACTGCTCCTCTTTTGGCTAAGCTTTATGTGAAGGAAGTCGTTCGACTTCATGGTATCCCTAGTTCCATTGTTTGTGACCATGACCCGTTATTCACTAGTCACTTTTGGAAGTGTCTTCAATCAGCTTTGGGCACAAAGCTGAATTTTTCTACTGCTTATCATCCTCAGACTGATGGTTAGACTAAGAGAGTGAATCGTGTCTTGGAAGATCTCCTTCGCTGTTGTATCCTTGATTTTGGAGGTAGTTGGGAGGACCACTTGCCACTTGTTTCTGAGCTTCACAAGTTTGTTCGCGATCCTGATTCTATTATTGATCCGCTTATTATACCGGAGTTAGAGATTTCCCCTGATCTATCTATTGACCAGCAACCTCTTCGTGTGCTTGATTCGGAGGTTAGACGCCTTCGAAACAAAGAGGTCCCGCTTATTAAAATCCAATGGTCGTCTAATCCTAAGGACTGCACTTGGGAGACCAAAGAATTTATCGAGCGTACTTATCCTGGTTTTCTATCTTCATCTGTTTCTGGTGAGTATCTTTACTTCACCTTTGTTTGATTTATTTTGAGGATTAGATGTTATAGATAACTTCCATATTTAAGGAATTACGGGGACGCAATTTTCTTAAGGGAGGGAGTCTGTAACAACCGGTGATTGCAATTACCAAATAATAAATTAAAATTGTGATTTTAATTTAATTGGAGCTATTAATGAATTTTTAATGTGGCTAATTTGTTCAAAATTTAGTTATTTTGAATAAATTAATATTTTTGGGCTTAAGTGTAAAATGTAGCATTTTATGGAAATTAATTAGGGAAATTTGAAATTTATAATATTGCAAAATTTTATATGTGTACAATAGTGCAATATTTGATTTGGGAATTTAATTTGCAATTTATTTGCAAAATGGTGATTTTTGGCTAATATTAACTATAAACGGTGTTTTGGGGAAATTAGGGGTTAAAATGTAAAATATTGTTGATATAGGATTTTATGAAATGGCTAAAAATAATTGTTAACATCTTTTCATAATTTTCTATGGTTTGAAATGTATTTAGTAATTTGTATGTAGATTGTACTTAGAGAAAATTGCCTATCTATATACACATGAATAATACTAAGTCCTAATGGGTATTAGACCCAATAAATTATCTTTTACTCTCCTATTTCATCCAACACTTCATTTCATAACCACTAAACCCTAATTAAAAAGCTCATAAACCTAGCCATGGCCTCCTAAGCAAAACTCCAATCTACACCAAATCAAAGAAGAGTTAATCCAAACCATTAAAAGAGGTAATAGCAATCACAAAACCCACCTCTAATTCATTCTTTGATTTTTGAAATAAATTAGTAATCATTGTTTTTTTGCATTTTCATTGACTCAAGCTCATTGATCTTCATCTTCTTGCATGGGGATTGCTAATCTTTGTGTTTGATCATTCTCTTGCTTGGTGAAAGGTAATAAATGCTAGCTAGAAACCCATTTGATATTTGCTATGGATGGGATGTCGGATTTCATCGATTTCAGTCTCGTTGGAAAGATGAGGTCGATATCTTCAACCCTGCAAAATTTGGTTAAGATCTGGGTGCGTTTGATACTTCATTTTTATTTCCAAAGTAGCACCCAGAAACTGTTTTGAATAACAGTGATTAATTTTAGTTCAAACGTCCAACTTCGCGACCTCGCTGCGAGAAAGTCCGATGTGGGATTTCATCGATTTCGGTCTCGTTGGAAAGATGAGGTCGAGATCTTCAACCCTGCAAAATTTGGTTAAGATATGGGTGCGTTTGTTACCTCATTTTTATTGCCAAAGTAGCACCCAGAAACTGTTTTGAAAAACAGTGATTAATTTTAGTTCAAACGTCCAACTTCGTGACCTCGCTGCGAGCAGGTTCGATGTCGGATTTCATTGATTTAGGTCTCATTGGAAAGATGAGGTCGAGATCATCAACCCTACAAAATTTGGTTAAGATCTGGATGGGTTTGATACCTCATTTTTATTGCCAAAGTAGCACCCAGAAACTGTTTTGAAAAACAGTGATTAATTTTAGTTCAAACGTCCAACTTCGCGACCTCGCTGCGAGCAGGTCTGATGTCGGATTTCATTGATTTCATTCTCGTTGGAAAGATGAGGTCGAGATCTTCAACCTTGCAAAGTTTGGTTTAGATCTGGGTGTGTTAGATACTTCGTTTTGTTGCCGAAGTAGCACCCAGAAACTGTTTTACAACAGTGATCATTTTCAGTTATCGTCGGACCAACTTTGAGACGTTGCCATTTCTTCATTTCAAGTCGGAACCGAACGATTCTTATTGCATATCAAAGTAGGAGTACTATACTATGCTCCTGCAAATTTTCATCAAGATCTGGGTTCATATGACCCTTCGACCATGTCGTCAAAGTTGGAACTTTGCATTGTTTTGACACAGCAGAGTTTTGTGATTTTTGTCCGACTTTGAGACGACGCCGTTTCTTCGTTTCAAGTCGAAATTGCCCGAATCTTTTTGCAGTTTGGAGCAGGGATGTTGGTCTACATGCCTGCAAATTTTCATGCCATTTGGACTCGGTTTGCAGGTTCAAATCTACCGTCGAACTAGTGACTTCGACTTGTTTTCAGCGATTTATACTTAGTATAATTTCGACTATTTTTCTGAGTTTCTCCGATTTCTTTGAGATTTGTCTCTAGGTTTCATGCACGGATTTTATAAATCATTTTAAAGTGATTTTCCATCAAATTAGCTTTTGAAACTATTATTTAGTATTATTTTAAATATTAAATTAATTACTCCATAATAGGAGGATTTCAAAGGCTATTTCTAAAGAGGTTTTCAAACGATTAAAAATATGCTTTCTCCAACTATTTTCTAAGTAAAATATACACACTTCTGCACTTCGAGCGAAGTGGAAAGGTGATTAAATGGTTAGGTAAAACACGGACCATGAATCCGCGCGTTTATCTTTCCGATTAATCCCCGACCTATTCGATTGATCGTTTTGGCCTTTTGGCCTAGTTTACCGATGACATGAGGTGAACTTTTTAATACTTTGAGTGTGGAAGCTTACGATTGGTTAGTAAACCGTTTAGTACGAATATTGGGGTATGGGACTCACGTTACTACTTTACGGGTTCCTTGCTAAGAGTTCGTGACACATTCCTACCGTTAGTGGTAAACGAGTACTGTGCCTACGAGCCTTTACCACTACGGCGTGTTTCCTGAGTGATACCTCTGGGATAGTGTCTTCGGACTGTCTCCCTTGAGTTTATTTGCCTTTGGGATAGTGTCTTCGGACTGTCTCCTTCTGGCTCATCACTTTCTGGATAGTGTCTTCGGACTGTCTCCTTTAGGTGTTGCCCCATAGCTAAAGTGATGGATGTGTCACTGGGGTATATTTCTTGTGTGATTGAGTACAGTACTAGCATGCTAATGTTTTCCTGTGTGATTTATATTCCCTCGTGTAGCGCCATTTGGTGATGGTTTTATGCAACCACACGATATAAGCGCAACTACCTTGTGGAACTTGTTTTATGCCTACACTGGCACTTTTGTTTATGTTATGCCGATGATATGAGGCTTGTTATACATCTCTACTTAGATGTTTGTTTCTTCTCTATGTGAGAGATTTTGGTCTTTATTAACATGATATATGTTTCTTTTTTGGAGATTATTATGTTATATGTTGCCTCATTATCTTATCATGATTATTGTTCAGTTTATCTAATTGATTTGTTTAGCTAGCCTGACCCGAGTATTTTATGCTCGGGTCAGACCGAGTTGTTTCAGGTTAGGTCGCTTTGGACTTAGCTTACTTCAGTGCTTCCGCTTTGGATATATCCGCTATACTATAGATAGCTTTACTTGTTATCCATCCTTTATGATACTTTGATATTATGACTATCTTGTGTATATTCTTTTGACTCACGGATGTGTGAGTAGTGGCTTTGTACCCACGTTTATATTTGGATCTGTACTTGATGGTGTATTGTGCTGAGACTATTTGCTTATTATCTGATGTTGTTCTGTGATGATGTTCATTTTGCTATTATGCTTTGTTCTGATATATCTTTTAGCCATTGTAGTTTTGCTTTAAGTATTTATTGAATATGTCGAACCACATGAGATGAAAAAAATAGGTTCCACTTTTCGACGTGTTCAGTAGATAGTTAAAGTAAGATTACACATGGTCGCTTCCATTATACTCCATTGTCCGCATTAGCAGACGGTAATATCCATATAATACTCTTTGTTAATGAGGCTCTCGAAGTGGGGCGTTACAATGGTACAGTTTTATCATAGTATAGATCCATAGAGTTATACAACATATAAAAAGAGTTTATACAATTGAATAAGGGGCATTTCACCAGAAGGACAAACTTTGCAGTCCAATTAGTTTCTAGGACACACATTCGAAGAAATTAATTTCAAGGCCAAAGTCAGTAGAATAATTACTTTCAAGGACAAAGTCAGCAGTCCAATTACTTTTAAGGACATAATTTCATAGGTTTTTAGGCCCTAGAAACTAATTATTTTACGTTTTGTCCTTGATAGTAATTATTTCAGTTGTGTGTCTTAGAAACTAATTACACTTACTAAAGAGGCCCTTGTGGCTAATTTCCACATTGAATAAACCCAAATACTATCTCATAAATCATAATGACAAGCAAACACTGTCAAAGCTGCATAGTGTTGTACAACAGAATAAGCATAAAATCCATATATAGTACGAGAAGCTCCATCCTGCTCGTGCTCTACACATCCATCGTGTACACCTAGACCCGATATCTAGTCTACTCATTTAAGAGTACCCAAGATAATAAGAAGCAAAATATAAAACCTCGAATCAGACAATGTGTGGTATGAGCGATAAATGAATCTCAAAATGTTATTCAAATTGATATAGTAAGGAACAAAAGGTATAAGAGTCATACTTAATCTGTACATGCATCCAAAGAGTTAGCACGTAACATCTATATCATGCTACTTTACTATCATCATCAAAATGTACTACGTTTAAGTACAGTATCGGCTGTCTTGGTATCCACATCCTCTACGTCAGGTGACATCCCTAGAGTGATAGACTACGGGTAAATAATCAAAGCAAACATAACATCCATCAAACAATCCTCACTATCATTCAAGTGCTTTGGATATGTGATAACTCGTATAACCATCCTAATGTCGAAGACCAATGGAAAAGCCTCATTTTCTCGATGCTCGAAATCCATGCCACTCATTACGCTAGGAGACTAAACTACACGTCTTTGCAATCCAAGGTATATGGAACTACCGATATCTATGGGTATACGTCCTAATACCCAATGAGTGTCCTCACCTACGCCTACTTTACGACCACACTAGAATACTCTAGGTATCAACGATCCATTCGTACACATCCTCAAACCCGCCCTAGTTCGATTCATCCCATCATCAACGTGGAACCCTTCCTTGTCCTATCTACTTCCATTTTCGTAGTAGAGGACGTCCTAGTTCCACTTTACAGGCTCACGTTGTAACACCCATAATTTTAAATAATGTTATTTAGGATATTTAATTAGATAAATTAAATAGAATAATGTAAATGTTAAGTGATAAGGGGATTGAGATTTAAATAAATTTAAGTGGTCATGCTTATTAATTTAATTGGGCTAAAGAATAATTTATAGACTAATTAAATTATGTAAGGGTATAATGGGATTTAACTACACCAAACCTCACCTTTATATACATATACATACATACATACATATACACACATATATATACACACATACATATATACATATACATATATACATATATATACATATATATATATACATATACATATATCTATACATACATATACATATATCTATACATACATATATATATATATATACATATATATATATACATATATATATATATGTTTACCCTTAAGCCATTCCCACTCATGCTCATTTTATCACAAAAACAAAAACATAAGAAATGAAGTTAAGGCCGACCATTAACAGTAAAAGAAGAAAAGGAAATTCAAAAAAGAAAAGAAAAAAGAACTAAAGAAAGGGGAATTAAACTCATCTCAATCCACTTTCCTTATCAAAGATTAAAGTGGATGATAATTTCCTTCTCTATTTGTTAAATATATGTTTCGAATTTAAAGTTTAAATTCGTATATATGATGTTTGATGATAATATGCTTGAATTATGGTTTATTTAAATTTAAACAAGATTGTTTAAATAATGGATTATACGCTTTTAGATCAAAACCGTGTGATATTAATGTTTAAATGCCACGGAAAAATTATATGTTATGCAAAACATGATTCTAGAGTTTAGTCTTAAGTTTGATAATTTTCCAAGCCTTGGAAAGATTATTATGAATTTTTAAATGAAAATATAGCACGTTGGGTTTAATAATTTATTTCAGAAAATATATTGAGAATATAGATTTGAAATTTTGATATGTTAGATAACATGATCAAAGTAAATTTCTGTGAATTTTGGTGATTTTTCTTAAGTGATTTGGTATACAAAATAAATTATCTTGAGAAGAGGATCAAAATGATTTACGTATAAATAAAGAAGAAGGTTTTATTTGCAAAAGTTTAAGTTTGGTACTTATCCAAAATAAAACGGCGGTTAGTTTTGAAAAGCATGGGAAAAGTTAAAGCAACCAATAAGAAATGAACACGTAGGCAGGTTAGTTTATATAAGTTACTTAATTTAGTATTTAACCAAGAAAAATAGTTTCGCCTCTAACCAGAGTACCTTTTGTCCTTTCCTTTCGCCTTCGATCATATCGAAACCCCATTAAGTTAAATTCAATGCACATGGTATTATCTAGATGATACATAGTGGATTGGAAAAAGGCGAATGGCATGGTGTCGAAAGCATAGCTTCCGATGGGGTCGTTACCTCAGTTTGTTTTGAAAAGATAAGCACCTGCCTTTGTTTTACTAAGCTTTTGACTTAGTCGATACATATGTTTTTTAAAAGAAGTTTTATAATGGCTTTTGAAGGGGTTTCCATGTTTGTTTTAAAAGAAAAAGGGGTTTCGAAGGTGTTCCTTTAATTAAAAATCAATGCTTTTGAAAGAAGGGGTTCCGACCTAGTCGAAGCTTTGCCGCCGATTCTTGTGCCGTTCGAGTGTATTGAAGTCATCAATACCGTCGAAAGGTATTGTTTGATTTAAAGCTATATTAAGCCGCTTTCTAAATGCTTTCGAAAGGGTTATGGGTTTTGAAGGCAATGGTTTCTAAAGGGGTTTCGAAGTTATCCTTCAACATTTTAAACGCATGCTTTCGACTCTGTTGAAAGAGATGGTATCGACGCCATCATAAATTCCCCAATATTTTTATATAGTAAAGAATGGTTTTGAAAGAGATACTTTCATTTATATTTGCTTTGACCCTAATGATGTTTTAAAAGGTAAACCCAATGATGCCGAAAGGGGGGCTTTCAATGCTTTAGGAAGAGATACTACCAATGGTTTCGAAGCTATGCTTCTAATAATTAATAAGTAACACTTTATTATAGTCGAAAGGTTTCGAAAGAAGGATTTTAAAGTGTTTTTAAAGACAAAAGCCTAATGTTTCGAAAAGAGATATATGCTTTTGAAGGAGGCTATCCAGTGAGGTCGAAAGCAAGGTTTAGAAGGTTTCGAAAGTATAGTTTTCAAAATAATTAACCCAATCTTATTTAAAAGCAAAACCATGGCATATTAATAAATGAAGTATTTTGAAATGGAATTTATGAAGAAGTCTAAATGGGTTAAAGGAATTAACCAAGTTACATTGTTTGCTTCTTCATATATGTATATATTCACTTTATAATGAATCCAAAAATAGTACTTTGGAAAAAGGTAGAATGACCAGCTGGGTTAACCTAGTAGTGAATAAATAAAAGATATTGGCAGGGGCCAATAGGTTAACAATAAGCCCATGAAAACTATGTAAGGGAAAAGATATTAGTAGGGGACAATAGGTTCATAGTTAGCCCATGAAAACTATGTATAATTAAAGATGTCAGTTAGGCAGGTTTGTAGTAAGCCCATGAAAACTATATCCGGATAAGAAAATGAAATATTGACAGATAGTCAATTGGTTCCTAGTTAGCCCATAAAAACTAGGGTGAAAGAAAGATATTGACTGTCAGTCAATAGGTTCCTAGTCAGCCCATGAAAACTAGGATAAAAGAAATGATGTTGGAGTTACCACTAGGTTGATAGTAATCCCATGAAAACTATATAATCGGGCATGGAGTCCTTAAAAGTTTAACCGATTATTAGTTAGCCATGAAATCTATTGGGTTAATTGTAATCCTATATACTATAATTATGGCAGATGGTTAAAATGAATTGGGGATGGGTAATCCAGAATTGATTCAATTGTTTTGCATATCGTCACATAATAATGTTTTGAATTGAATTAACCACGGTGGATGCAGGGGCACGAAAAATGGTTTATAAAGTTTTTAAGATACTAGTGAGGGGAAACATGTTCCTCTAAGTAGTGTGGTCTCACTAGATATCTATATGATTTGAGATGGTATATTATTATTCAAACCAGGCTTTATGTCTGACTCGAAGTTTATGTTTTCCCCTTAAACTCTCGGGTATTCAATTGATTTTGAGTAGTTTGAGATTTGAGGTTTTTAGGTACCTTTTAAGACGAAAAAGCTTCTGGAGTTGTGCAGAAGGCATGTAGTTATTTAATTTCTTTCTCATGTGATTCCGCTGTGTTATTTTGTTAAGGCAAAGTGGTTTGTTTCCTATTATATACTCTGATCACCAAGGGGCATCTTCATTTGTCGCTCTTGGAGTACATTGTAATAATTATATTTTTCTGAACATGGTTAACGTTGTGGGATTATGTAATGAATGTTGAAATGAGTTTGGAATGGAATGTGAAAGTTGTTTTGAAATTTTAAACTTTTTCCATATCCATGTGTTTCTGGTATATCAATCTGTCTAACGTTACTGTATTTGGTCGCCGAGGATTAATAACTATGGATGACTGCAGCATCCATAGCCATTAGGTTTGGGCCTCCAAGTAGGGGATGTTACAAGTTGGTATCAGAGCCTAGGTTTATGAAAACTTAAGCAATTCAAACCTAAAAGATTTTCAAAACATAATCCAATGAATCTAAAATATTGATCGGGGTTGGGTTAGCGCGATTTTAACGTACTTGTATTTGATATATATATATATATATATATATATATATATATATAATTACGTAATTCCCCATTCTCTTAGACCGTTCTTCTATATCTTACTAAGGCTCGTATTCAAATTTACGAGAAAGAAGATATGGAAGCAGGAAACGGAAGAGGAAATCTGGGTGGAGGAAGCACCACAGCTGATGGAAATGCTCGACCTAACACCCGGAGGAACCAAGGTCGACAGGCTAACGCTAATCAAAATGCGGAAGCCAATGTGAGTGCTGGGAATCCGCCAGTAGATGCGGGGATGATGTATCAGTTCCTTGCTAATTTGATGCAAGCAGGAACTGCTGGAGTGGCTGGAAATATTGGAGGAGTAAATCCTATGCTTCCCGTTGGGAATAATTATGCCAAGCTGAACCGAGACTAAACCAGTTTGGGTGGAAAGCCGTTTATGGTAACGAAAGATACTATAGAAGTGGAAAATCGGCTATTGCACTATGAAAGGATTTTCTCTAATTTGGGTTTAGAAGATGCGCAGAAGAGAAGATTGGCCTCTAGACAGTTGCAAGGGTCAGCACTTCACTGGTGGAATGGCGTGACTACCGGAGTTCCGGAGGAAGAGTTAACTTGGGCTGATTTTCGAAGGAGATTCGAGCAGAGGTTTATTTCTAAAGTTGCCAAGTCAGCATTGATGAGAAAATTTATGGATTTGGTTCAGGGAGACATGTCAATTATCGAGTATGCAAATAGATTTGATGAGCTATCTCGATATGGATATGCTATTATAGACACCGACATCAGAAGGAATGAAAGGTTCATTTGAGGACTGAGGCCCGAGCTTGCTAGTGCAACCCTGACTCATATCCGTGATCCCTGTAATGTGGTGGTGGAGATGGCCATTCGCCTTGAAGAGATGCTTGCTATTTGAGCTAGAGAGAAGCCTATTGAATCCCAGAGTTCTCAGGGAAAGAAGAAAAAGTTCTTCAAAAAGAAAGAAGCCCGGAAGGGAGATTCAGCCAAGAAGTCAAAAGCTGATTTAGTATGCTACAAATGTGACAAGAAGGATCATTTTGCAAACGAGTGCCGGTCAGGCAAGGGGCAGAAGAAGGCTGCGGATAAGAAGCATATTACGTGTTACAACTGCGATCAAGTTGGGCATTACGAGAACCAGTGTCCATAGCCAGTTAGGGCAGAAAAAGGGAAGGTTTTTGCTATTGGACCACCGTCCTCTTCCAAATCAACTGCACCAGATAAGGGAAAGACTGTGATGGTAGGTGAATTTTTGATTCAACGTATTCCAGTTAGGATACTATTTGATACCGGTGCATCACACTCATTTTATATCCCTGAATTTGTTTAATAATTATTCTTAGAACCCACTTACCATGTTTCTTCCTTATGGGTTGCGAATCCAATAGGAGGGTATGCAACTCTAGGGAGTAGATGTGACCAGTTAGAACTTGATTTGTTAGGTCATATGTTTGCATGCAGTTTGTATGTTTATGATTTCATATATTTTGGGATCATTTTTGGTATGGATTGGTTCGGTAGATATGAGACTAGGATATTCTGCCAGGATAAGGAAATATCAGTAAGGCACCCAGATAGTCATAACCAGATCATTTTCTCAATAGAGAATTCCGACCAAAGTGTTTGTGCTGTGTTAAGTACCTTGGAGGCAGCGAAGGAGCTTAGCCAGGTTCGAGTTGCAAGAGAGTTTGCAGATATATTTGAGCTGATTACAGGACTACCACCGAAACGAGCTATTGAATTTCAGATAGATCTTATACCAGGAGCTGAACCTGTTGGTAGACCACCTAGCAAGATGACACCGACTGAGATGAAAGAGTTGAAGGTGCAGCTAGTGGATCTAGAAGGACGAAATTTTATTAGACCAAGCAGTTCGCCTTGGGAGCGGCCGCGATTTTCATAAAGAAGTCGGATGGGTCATTGCGGATGTGCATCGAATACCGTAAGCTGATTGAAAGGACGATCAAGAATAGATATCCTTTGTTGTGAATTGATTATCTTTTCGATCAGTTGAGTGGAGCCAGAGTATTTTCCTAATTAGATTTGACGATCGGTTTACATCAGTTGAGAGTGACAGAGGACTGTATTCCTTTGGCAGCATTTCGAACTAGGTATGGTTCATATGAATGGTTAGTGATGCCATTCGGGTTGATGAATGCGCATGCTTTCTTCGTGGACTTGATGAACTGAGTTTTCCAAGAATACTTGGATAGGTTCGTGTTAGTATTCATAGATGACATTTTTGTGTACTCGAAAGATGAGAGAGAGCATGAGAATCATCTGAGAGTAGTACTTGAAATGCTAAGGCAGCATTAGCTAAAGGCGAAGTTTTCTAAATGTCATTTTTGGAAGAAGGAGGTCAAATTTCTTGGTCATGTAGTTTCGAAGGAAGGTTTGGCAATAGATCCAGTTAAG
The DNA here is from genome assembly GCA_030737815.1 of Allium fistulosum. Taxonomy (NCBI): domain Eukaryota; kingdom Viridiplantae; phylum Streptophyta; class Magnoliopsida; order Asparagales; family Amaryllidaceae; genus Allium; species Allium fistulosum. The sequence continues at coordinate 932,870,119 of CM060901.1, read as the reverse complement.
ATTGAAGCTGTCAATAATTGGAGGAGACTAGAGACGGTAACCAAGATCAGAAGTTTTCTCGAACTTGTTGGCTACTACTGGAGATTTATCAAAGATTTTTCACGGATAGCAGCACCTTTGACTAAGTTGACCAGGAAGGATGTGAAGTTCATTTGGTCTGAAAAATGTGAGGAAGGGTTCCTTAAGTTAAAACATTTGTTAACCAACGCGCCAATGTTAGTTGTTCCAGATGGAAACCAAGGGTTGGTGGTGTACACTGATGCATGTGGAACAGGATTGGGAGGTGTATTGATGCAGAATGGTAAAGTCATTTCCTATGCTTCTCGACAGCTAAGATCGCACGAAGTAAGATATCCTACTCAAGATTTGGAGTTGACTGCGGTGATCTTCGCATTGAAGATTTGGAGACATTATCTCTTAGGGAGATATTTGAGCTATACACTGATCATAAGTCCTTAAAATATTTATTCTCTCAGAAAGAGTTGAATATGCAACAGCAAAGGTGGCTAGAGCTTTTGGCTGCTTATAATTTTGGTATATAATATACACCTGGAAAAGGGAATAAGGTAGCGGATGCCCTTAGTAGGAAAATCAGAATGTAGTGTTAGCTATGTTGGCAAAATGGAAGGATTTAGAAGTTCTAGCAACGTGTAGTATAAAGTCAAGATCGACTACTGATTCTAGTCAGAATACTGCCAGGTTGGCCTGTTTAGAGGTTCGACTAGTGCTAATCGAGAGGATAACTTCTAAATAGAAAGAGGATCCAGAGATAGCCAAGAAAATTAGAAGACTCGAGGTGGGATCCGAGATCGATGATCTTAAAGATTTTGACATTGACCAGAAAGGATGGTTGAGGAAGAAGGAATGATTATGTGTTCCGAATGTAGAGAACTTGAGAAGAGAAGTTCTAGATGAGTGTCATCGATCCAAATTTACGATTCATGATGGGGGAACCAAGATGTATCAAGATATGAAGAGAAGCTTCTATTAGGAAGGCATGAAGAGAGATGTTGGCTTATGGGTTAGACAATGTGCAACCGTCAACAAGTGAAAGCCGAACACCAGAAGCCGAGCGGGTTACTTCAGCCTTTGGAGATTCCAGTTTGGAAGTGGGATTCTATATCCATGGATTTTATTGACAGGTTGCCAAGATTGAACAAGAGAAATGAAAGCATATATGTCATAGTGAACAGATTAACGAAGAGTGCCTATTTCATTCCAGTTAAGTCAACCAGAACGGCACCTGTTTTGGCGAAATTGTTCGTGAAGAACATAGTTAAACTTCACGGAATTCCTAGTGGCATAGTCAGCGATAGAGATGCATTATTCATTAGCGAGTTTTGGAGAAGTCTATAGAGAGTATTAGGCACCAAGCTCAAGATGAATACAACATATCATCCATAGATGGATGGACAGACTGAGAGAGTCAATAAGGTACTCGAAGATTTATTGAGGGCTTGTGTACTAGACTTTAGTGGATCTTGGAAAGATCACCTACATTTGATTGAGTTTTCCTATAATAATAGTTTCAGACTAGTATAGAAATGGCGCCTTTTGAAGCTTTGTATGGAAGGCCATGCAAATCACCCATATGTTGGTTAGAGACCGGAGACAAATTAGTCTTAGGTTTAGATATGGTTAGAGAGGCGTCAGAGAAGATTGAGTTGATCCAAGATCAAATGAAAGAAGCTCAGTCCAGACATAAAAATTATGTTTATAAAAGGTGTAAGGACCTAGAGTTCTCAGTTGGAGACAGAGTTTTTATTAAGGTGTCACCGATGAAGGGAGTGATACGATTCGGAAAGTCAAGGAAGTTTCCACTGAAATATGTTGGTCCATTCCAGATTATAGAAAGGATTGGAAAGCTCGCATACAGAGTAGAATTGTCGAGCAATATGGCAGGTGTCCATAATGTATTTCATGTGTCTCATCTCCGCATGTGCATGATCCAGAGACTACTATTTCTCCAACAGGATTGGATGAGTTAGTAGTAGAGCCAAATTTGACAATTGTAAGACAACCGGTTCGGGTTGTAGCGAGAGATGAGAAAAGATTAAGGTCCAAGATAGTCAAGTTGGTGAAAGTTCAGTGGAGCGACAATGAGAAGGACTGTACTTGGGAGACAGAAGACATGATTTGAGTTACCTATACTGTTTTAAATAGTATGTCTATATTAGATTTATATAGATGATCGCTAGTCAGATAAACTAGTATTGTTGTTAGGAGTGATTACAGATGATTGCTATGTTTAGTATTTAGTCCTTACAGAATTTCGAGGAAGAAATTCTTTAAGGAGAGGAGCCTGTAACATCTCTAATTTTAAATAGCATTATTCAGGATATTTAATTAGATAAATTAAATAGAATAATGTAAATGTTAAGTGATAAGGGGAGCGAGATTTGAATAAATTTAAGTGGTAGTGCTTATTAATTTAATTGGGCTAAAGAATGGTTTATAGACTAATTAAATTATGTAAGGGTATAATGGGATTTAACTACACCTAACCTCACCTTTAAATATATATATATATATAGGTTTACACTTAAGCCATTCACACACATGCTCATTTTCCTACAAAAATAAAAACATAAGAAAAGAAGTTAAGGCCAGCCATTAACAGTAAAAGAAGAAAATGAAATTCAAAGAAAAGAAAAAAGAATTAAAGAAAGGGTAATCAAACCCATCTCAATCCACTTTCCTTATCAAAGACTAAGGTGAATAATAATTTTCTTCTCTAATTGTTAAATATATGTTTCGGATTTAAGTTTAAATTCATATATATGATGTTTGATGAAGATATGCTTGAATTATGGTTTATTTAAATTTAAACACAATTGTTTAATAATGGATTATACGGTTTTAGATCAAAACTGTGTGATATTGATGTTTAAATGCCATGGAAAAATTATATGTTATGCAAAACATGATTTTAGAGTTGAGTTTTAAGTTTGATTATTTTCCAAGCTTTGGAAAGATTATTATGAATTTTTAAATGAAAATATAGCACGTTGGGTTTAATAATTTATTTCAAAAAATATATTGAGAATATGGATTTGAAATTTTGATATGTTACATAACATGATCAAAGTAAATTTCTGTGAATTTTTGGGATTTTTCTTAAGTGATTTCGTATACAAAATAAATTATTTTGAGAAGAGGATCAAAATAATTTACGTATAAATAAAGAAGAAGGTTTTATTTGTAAAAGTTTATGTTTGATATTTATCCAAATTAAAAAGGCTGTTAGTTTTGAAAAGCATGGGAAAAGTTAAGGCAACCAATAAGAAATGAATACGTAGGCAGGTTAGTTTATATAAGTTACTTAATTTAGTATTTAACCAAGAAAAATAGGTTTCGCCTCTAATCAGAGTACCTTTCTTTCCTTTCTTTTCGCCTTCGATCATGTCGAAACCGCATTAAGTTAAATTCAATACACCTAGTATCATCTAGGTGATACATAGTAGATTAGAGAAAGGAGAAAGGCATGGTGTCGAAAGCATAGCTTCCGATGGGGTCGTTACCTCGGTTTGTTTTGAAAAGATAAGCGCCTGCCTTTGTTTTACTAAGCTTTCAACGTAGTCGATACGTATGTTTTTTAAAAGAAGTTTTATAATGGCTTTCGAAGGGGCTGCCACGTTTGTTTTAAAAGAAAAATGGGTTTCAAAGGTGTTCCTTTAATTAAAAATCAATGCTTTCGAAAGAAGGGGTTCCGACCTAGACGAAGTCCTGCCTTCGATTCTTATGCCTTTCGAGTGTATTGAAGTCATCAATACCGTCGAAAGGTATTGTTTGTTTTAAAGCTATATTAAGCCGCTTTCTAAATGCTTTGGAAATGGTTATGGGTTTGAAGTCAATGGTTTCGAAAGGGGGTTCGAAGTTATCCTTCAACATTTTAAACGTATGCTTTCGACTTAGTCGAAAGGGATGGTATCGACGCCATCATAAATTCCCCAATATTTTTATATAGTAAAGAATGGTTTTGAAAGAGATACTTTCGTTTATATTTTCTTTGACCCAAATGATATTTTAAAAAGGTAAACCCAATGATGTCGAAAGGGGGACTTTCAATGCTTTAGGAAGAGATACTTCAATGGTTTCGAAGCTATGCTTCTAATAATTAATAAGTAACACTTTACTATAGTCGAAAGGTTTCGAAAGAAGGATTTTAAAGTATTTTTAAAGGCAGAAGCATAATGTTTTGAAAAGAGATATATGCTTTCGAAGGAAGATATCTAGTGAGGTCAAAAGCAAGGTTTCGAAAGTATAGTTTTCAAAATAATTAACCCAATCTTATTTAAAAGAAAAACCATGGCATATTAATAAACGAAGTATTTTGAAATGGAACTTATGAAGAAGTCTAAATGGGTTAAAGGAATTAACCAAGTTATATTGTTTGCTTCTTCATATATGTATATATTCACTTTATAATGAATCCAAAAACTGTACTTTGGAAAAAGGTAGATTAACCAGTTGGGTAGACCTAGTAGTGAATAAATAAAAGATATTGGCAGGGGCCAATAGGTTAACAGTAAGCCCATGAAAACTATTAAGGGAAAATATATTGGCAAGGGCCAATGAGTTCATAGTTAGCCCATGAAAACTATGTATAATTAAAGATGTCAGTTAGACAGGTTTATAGTAAGCCCATGAAAACTATATCCGGATAAGAAAATGAAATATTGACAGATAGTCAATTGGTTCCTAGTTAGCCCATGAAAACTAGGGTAAAAGAAAGATATTGACTGTTAGTCAATAGGTTTCTAGTCAGCCCATGAAAACAAGGATAAAAGAAATGATATTGGAGTTACCAATAGGTTCATAATAATCCCATGAAAACTATACAATCAGACAGGGAGTCCTTAAATGTTTACCCGGTTATTAGTTAGCCATGAAAACCATTAGGTTAATAATAATCCTAGATACTATAATTAATACAGATAGTCAAAATGAATTGGGGATGGGTAATCCAGAATCGATTCAATTATTTTGCATATCATCATATAATAATGTTTTGAATTGAATTAACCATGGTGGATGCAGGGGCACGGAAAAATGGTTTATAAAGGTTTTAAGATACTAGTGAGGGGAAAACCGCAACGCTAAGCGGCGTGGTCTTACTAGATATCTAAATGATTTGAGATGGTATATTACTATTCATACTAGGCTTTATGTCTGACTCAAAGTTTATGTATTCCCCTTAAACTCTCGGGTACTTAATTGATTTTGAGTAGTCTGAGATTTGAGGTTTTCAGGTACCTCTTAAGACGAAAAAGCTTCCGGAGTTGTGCAGAAAGCATGTAGTTATTTAAGTTCTTTCTTATGCGATTCCGTCGTGTTATTTTGTTAAGGAAAAGTGGTTTATTGCCTATTATATACTCTGATCGCCATGGGGCATCTTCATATGTTGCTCTTGGAGTACATTGTAATAATTATATTTTTCTGAACATGGTTAACGTTGTGGGATTATGTAATGAATGCTGAAATGAGTTTGGAATGGAATGTAAAAGTTGTTTAGAAATTTTAAACTTTTTCCATATCCCTGTGTTTCTAGTATATCAACTTATCTAACATTACCGTATTTGGTCTCCGAGGATTAATAACTATGGATGGCTGCAGCATCCGTAGCCGTTAGTTTTGGACCTCCAAGTGGAGGATGTTACACACGTCCTAGAACCTATCTCATCATATCTTCCTATAATAGAGCACGTCCTAACTCCATTTCATAAGTTCACATCCTAGAACTTGTCCTTTTAGACTACCATCACGACTCCCATCTTGAAGCCATCATCATCGGAACACTTCAAGACCTCCCTATTGGTCATAGAATTAACACCTCCCAGTCGTGAAACTAGTATGTCGAAATACTCCAACATCGCTTTGTTACTTAACCATCAGTCTTCATTGTGTTGTTATATCTACATCGATCAATGAACGAATGAATATCTACTGCACGACCTAGGGATTATACACTTCACCTCCTAAAAGTTTTACCTTGACCTTATAAATCATTCGAGTCAGTACTGACCTCTACCACTCGGTGCCTAAAAGAATCCTTCAACAAATTTGGGTCTCTCTACTTCTATGAAGATTTTTTCCGCCAATGCTCCAACTTCCAAGTCACTAGACCTACATCGTCATTTGGGAAAGTACTCGGTACCGAGTTGAGTGGTTGGTATAGAGTTCCTTAGCCAAAATTTGGCCTTCAACTCTCCTAGTCCCACTTCCTTCTACCTCGAAGCCTGACTCAAAGAATCCCCTATTTTTCCTTAACCAAGCTCCGAGATAAAGCCCACTGAAATGATTTAGGCATCAATTGAACGCAAGCCTTCTCTTTCTTACCTGAAGTCGACCTCGAGTTTTCCAACTAGTTACTCGAAGCGCGGCTCGAAGCAGAAGTCCATCGAGCTGATTTCCACCAACCATAATCTACTTGTCGCAAGAAGAATCCCCGACCCTATATTGATGCTTGCAACAACCCGCACCCCATTGGACCAGAATGTTTGCTAAATCGAAAACCCAAGTCCATTAAAGCACGGATCGTTAGTTTGTTATTCCGTTTTGAGTTCTATCATTAGTGCTATGGCATGCATTCATTTGTTTATTTGAAGGATACCAAACCAACAATCTATACTTTGGTGGACTTGGGTTTTCGATTTAGTGAAAATTCAGGTCCGCTGCGGTGCGGGTTGTTATAATGCTACTTGAACTGTGGGCTCTTCTTTACTACAAAGCCCCTCCCCCTAAGTTTCATCGAATTCTGACCACTTTTGCCTTCGATTTGCCCAATTTGACCACCTCTTTCCTAACTACCTAAAAGCACTAGCAAACCATATCAAAGCACAATATACATATATAAAATATCACCACGTACATCTATACACATATGCAATTCATCAAAACATGATAATAATACAAAAATGGTTAGAACTATTTTGGGGAAGATTGAAATGACTTATATAGTCCCATTAGTCCCCCTTAGGATCTATTCCCAAAATTGGGTTAGTGGGCCTATGTGCGGGTTAGCCTAATTGCCCAATAATGCAAACCGATAGCAGCCAAAATTAAAACCAGTCATAACTTTCAAACGGCAAGTCCGTTTTACAATTATGACCACTTTACGGAATGGAAAACCATCATCCTGAAGCAATAGAAGTGGTTTCATACCCTAGCTCGGCACCTGTTAAAATTATAGTCCATACAAGATTTTTAAGGTCAAAATGGTCACATAGAAATTTAACAAAAATCATAGATGTGAAAAATGTCTCTAAGAGTCATTTCCTAAATTTTAGAGTCATACGAACTCATATGAATTAAATTAAAATATTCGATGATCATCCGATACGTAAAATACAGATGTTACACTCTTCTTCACTTTAGGAATTTCGCCTTCGAAATCCCAAAACAAGTCAAAGAATAGTCAACCATAGTTATCCCGAATGCCTAACAATCGTATGCAACCATCAAACATAGCAAATAGGCAACCATGCAATCAATAGTACAGGTAAACCTATTCTATCATGTGAGATACCAAACTATCCTATATGATATCAAAGGTGAAAGTAAATACGATAAACAGTAGGCCTTACTATGCAAAGAGCTCCGGATATGCAGTCCTCATGGTCTCCTCGGTTTCGCACGTGCAATTGCCTTCACTTTCGCCCCATTGAACCTCCACTAACTCCAACGTCTTCCTCCTAAGCTTTTTTGTATCACCCAAAAATATGAACCGGCTTACGAAGCACGAAGCTTCTAGTTCTATCTCGATATCATCAAGCCGATTCGGTGCAATCATCACGCCTGAATCATGCACAAACTTCTACAAATGAGAGACATGGAAGATGTTGTGCATGCTTGCCATCTTCTAAGGTAAGTCGACCCTATATGCTAGGTTCTCAATCCCTGTATTATTGGAAAAGGACTTATGAATCTCGGTGCTAACTTCTCCTTACTACTGAATCTAATAACATTCTTCAATGAAGAAATCTTCACAAACACCAAATCGCTAACAGATAACTTTAAATCTCGATGTCTCTTATGAACATAGCTTTTTTGCTTATCCTGAGCAGCTTTTATTTATTGCTGAATGATCTCAATCTTCTTCGAGGTTTATCTAATCATATTCAGCCAAATTATCAGTTTCTCGTCCGCTTTCCACCAACATGAAGGAGTGTTACACGCTTGGCCATACAATACTTCGTATAGTGCCATATCGATACTGGATTGATAGTTTTTGTTGTATCCGAATTCTACCAAATGCAAGTGATCATCCATGAGCCTCCGAAATCGAGAATGCAAGCTCGTAAGAGATCATCCAATATACGATTCACCCTCTCGATCTGCCCATCCTTTTGCAGGTTATAAGCTATACTGAGATGCAGCTCGGTCTCCAATGCCTCTTGTAAGCTCTTTTAAAACCCATTAGTGAATAAAGGATCTTGGTCACTCGCAATGCTCTTTGGCACAATCACACTATCCACTACACATACAACTCGGCTAATTTAGATATCGTTCTTCTAGACTTAAAGGATATGAATCAGACACTCTTCATCGGTCTATCAATTTTGACCTTTATGTTATCGTACCTTCCTCTTATCCTCGACAATCCATCGATGAAATCCATCGATATATGCTTCCATTTTCACTTGGGAATCTCAAGCGGTTACAGTAACCCATTTGGCTTCTTTTACTCTGCCCTCACTAACTGGCAGTTTATATAGTTCGAAATGAATGTCTCCTCATCCTTCTTCATCCCTTCCCAATAATAGGTCTACTTCATATCACGATACATCTTATTATCGCTGGGATTTATAGTCAACCTATAATGGTGGCACTCTCGTAACGCCTCATCTCATAATCCATCAACATCAGGAACTAACAATCTCCCATCCTTAAAAAGCCAACCATTTTAGTCGAGTCTGTACTGCTTCATATCTTTAAACTCTACTCCTCCTTCTATCTTTGTCATGATCTCTTCTAGTCTAGCATCTCGCTTTTGACTAGTATCGATCTACTCAATCAAAGTAGGTTTGATCGTCATCATCTCTGGCCCTAACTCACAATGAGATCTGAAGTCATAGCCAACAATATACTCCAACTGCTTCCACTCTAGGAACATCGCTCTTAGACGGGCATGTCTTCTACTAATGCATCACCAACTGCATTTCCCTTACTAGGCGTAAAGGAAATGTAAAAGTCATAGGAGGCCAAGAATTCTAACCACCGCTACTGGCAAAGGTTGAGATCCTTCTAGGAGAAAAGGTACTTTAAGGATTTGTGTTCCATGAATAGCTCAATCCTTTCTCCTAATAGGTAATGCCTCCAAACCTTCAAAGCAAACACTATCATCGCTAACTCCAAATCATGAGTTGGATACTTCTTCTCGTGCGGTTTTAGCTATCGACTAGCATAGGTGACAATCTTTCCTTTCTAAATCAACACCGCACCATGTCTAGTACCATAGGCGTATGTGTACACTACCAACTTCTCATTCCTATTTAGAATGAACAATACTGGTGCACTCATCAACCTCTCATTCGGACTCACAAACGCATGCTCACACTTTGTGTCCTAAACATAATCTGATTCTTTTTCATCAAATTGATTGACAATGTTGCTACTTTGGAGAAGTCCTTGATAAAACATGTATAATACCCCGCAAATACTAAGAAACTCCTCACATCAATAGCGTTCTTAGGCTAGTTCCAATCCTAAATCACTGCCACCTTGGCAGGATATACTGCAATGCCTTGCTCAAAGACGACATGGCTCAAGAATCTCACTTCCCTTATCTAGAAGTGACAGTTCGAGCACTTCGCTCTGAACATGTGCTTCCTCAACACTTCAAGCACGATATTCAAGTGAGTCTTGTGTTCCTCCTCCATCATAGAGTAGACTAGAATATCATCCACGAACACAAGTACAAACTTGTTCAATTGATCCCTGAAAACACTGTTCATGAGATCGACAAAGTACGCTAAAGCATTGGTTAGCCCGAACGGCATAACCAACCACTCATAGAAATCAGACAGCATACAAAATGCATTGATCAGCACACTCTCCTTCGTTACTCTCAGCCGGTGAAACCCCATCTTTAAGTCTAACTGAGAGAACACCTTCACACCATGGAGCTGATCGAATAAGTCATTAATACGCGGGAGTGGATATTTTTTATTCCTCGTCGCCTTTTTCGGCTTACGGTAATCTACACAAAACCTCAAAGAGCCATCCGACTTAGTGAAAAATACTATAGGTGTGCCTCACTTAGATATGCTCCTCTGAATGAACCATCACTTCAATAGATCATTCACTTGCACCTCCAACTCTTTCTCTCTAGGTGCCATACGCCTTAAAGGCATAACTAACGATCTGGCATCCTTTACAAAATCTATACGAAACTCAATCTCTCAAAGTGGTGGTAGTCCGATCACCTCTTAAACATGTATGGATAATATCGTGCTATAAGCACAAATAAAAACTTATCATGCGAAATCTCGAGAAAGTACAGAAAACTAACCATTATCTCATCATTAGGCAGGCATCTTATCTTCAACCTATGCCCATCGTGTATTCTAATCATCACCAACGGCCTATCACAATCCACCACTATTCCATATTTCTGTAGCCAGTCCATCCCCAATATAATCTCGAACCCACCGAAATTCAAAACAAAGCAATCACAATCAAAAGAGCATTCTTGACTCAATAAGACCAAACCATGACAAACCATACATAGGCTAGTGGAGCATAATCAAGGGTCGGTCAACCATTTCGGGTTTTAATTTCAATCTATCTACCAGGTCACCGGATACAAAGGAATATAAAACCCCCGTATCGAACAAAACACAAAGGAGAACATCATAAATGGAAAGCATGCCTTAAATAACGACGCCTTTCCTCTTCTCTTTCACCAAGTGAGCACTCAATGAAGTTAGAACAATGTCCAAAGCATATGCCATCACCACCTACTTCTGCTTTATCGGTTATGGACAATTACTTTGCATATGGCCTATCTTGTTGAAGTTGAAATACTTTTTGCACTCAACTTTACAATTCTTACTCAAGTGGCCTCTCTCTCCATAGTTATAACAAGTAGGTTCCCACTTGCTCTTCTTCTTAGCGTCTTTATTCTAGAACTGCTTTCTCTTCCTATTCCATTTCTTCTTGCCTCCTATGCTCTATTGCAGCTTTGGCTCTTCCTTAACCATAGCAGCTGATTTGGACTTATGGTACAAACTCTCCTGGCGAAGAGCTTTCTCAATGAATCTCTCAAACGGCTCATCGATTTGACTCACCAACTTCTCCCTAGATAATAGTCCAAACCCATAAGAAATTTCTCATTCTTCCTTAACGGAGTGTTAATGAAGGACATCTCGTACTTTAACAAAGTGTTAAATTTAGCAAATTACTCGAAGATAGACATGTCTCCCTACTTCAAATCAGCAAACTTTCTGAATAGCTCCGACTTCCGAGCAGCCGAAATGAAATTTTCCTTGAATCGGGTTTGAATTAGTCCCAAGTAAACTAATCCTTGGGTGTTCTAATATTGTTCCAATATTTCATGGCTCTCCTTTGAAACTATTAGGAAGCCAACCTTCTCTTTATAGCATCATCCCATTCGAGGTGATCAAAGATTCTCTTGTAGGTGTCAAACCAATCCTGCACTTCCATAGTTGATTTCATTCCTTGAAATCATTTGCTACCAAAACCGGCAAAATCCTTATTCAGCTTAGCGAAAACAACTCTAGACGCTTGCACCTGAGCACCACCACCAATAGAAACATTCAGAGCGGCCTCTTGGGCAATTTACAACATGTTTGGCATCATCATATTATACATAGCTTGCAAGTCTGGGTTATCAGTCCCTATGCCCGCTCCTTCCTCAACTTCAAAGATGGAGTCCTTGTAGTGTTTCCTGTTTACTGGCTCATTCTTTGTAACGACCCGTAAATTTCAGTCATTTGAAATTGAAATATTTAATTGATTTTTAAAATATTGGAAAGTTAATTTTATAAGTTAAATAGTTTGAATTTCAAATATAGCGATTTATTTGAAATTAACTTGTTGAATTTAATATTAGTAATTTTTAAAATAATTTAATCCTGAATTTAATGTGAATAAAATGATTTCAAAAGTTGATTTAAATTCTATTTAAATAAGAATAGAGATAGTAAAATTTTAATTTAGAATTAAAGGTGATTTATTTGGTTTTATAATAATTCGTTTTAATTAACGTGTAAAAATAACCTTCTGGAGCATAGTCTCGGAATTGGACAAAACTAGTTTCATTAGACCCGCGATAGTGAATTATAGTATGCCGTCGAATTTCGTGATAATTGGACATATCATTTGGTCGTGCGAGTTCGAAATGCATAGAAATTAATTTCAGAAATTTAAATAAATAATTGGTTTTGAAAATTTATCTTCTGTATATGATCAAATTAGGTCTCCAGACTAGTTCCGTTTTGTTCAGAATAGGGGTATAACATACAGAATGCCAAGTGGCACGTCTCGATAGAAGTTCTGAATTTTCGGACATTTAAAGCGAGATATTATAATATAAAAATATAAGTAAATTATATCAGTCATACCACGTATCCTAGTGCCCATACCCAAGCATGTTTGACCATGCCCTCTCCCTCCTATTTATTCACCACCAACCAGAGAAAATTCGCCCAAAAATTTTAAACTCCCTCCTAGCAAATCCAACATCCCACGTTTGTTCTCTATGCTAGAGGCCAAGATGCTTGGAGTGGTCAAATGAGGAAAGACGCGGCATAGTTAGGGGAACCAATCCACGGTAGCAGATCATCAAACAGAGGTGTGTGGTGAGAGCTACGGCGGCACGTTCATGGGGCCTGTGTGTTCGGTTTTTTCTTGATTTCGAGGTGTTAGCGGTGGGCGAGGGGAAAGGGGTGGTGCATGGCGGTCGGCGGCGAGGTCGAGGAGAGGTGCGCGATCGGAGGCGGAGGCGCATGAGGTTGATGTCGCGATGAATTTTGTTCATGCCTAGGTCATGTTCGAGTGAGAGAAAGGAAGGTAGTTAATTTAGTTTTAAAGATAATTAATTTAAAGGTAAATTACAATTTAATTATCTCAAAAGTTAATAAATGCACAACTTTTTCATACAAGGTCGGTTTTGAGCACGACGAGTTGTATTGCGATCGTATCGATGAATATTATGCTATGGAGTTGGATTGGATGGATTCAGAGCTAGTAGGAATTTTGGTTAAAATTGAACATCTGATCAATTTTAATTCAAACTGGAACGTTTGACGAAAAAAAAATCATTGTGAGTTAAACTCACCATTTTGGTTAACCAGAAATAATATATAGTCGATAAAATTATTGATTAGATGTGTGGATATTTATTGTTGATTGTTATTTACTGTTTGGATGATTTACTATTTTGTGGAATATATATATATGTAATAAAAATTGTTAAGTTGGATGATTTACTATTTTGTGGAATATATATCTAATGTTGGTTGTTTTTAATCACATGTCGTTTTGCGCTAGGAAAGGATTATGTTGAAAGTTAAGTGTGGAATATATATATATGTAATAAAAATTGTTTATTTATATTAATATTGTTTTAACGTGTTTATAAATATTTTAATATTCCGAAAAGTTAATTATTTAAAATATTAATAGAGTTTGAAATTAATTTAAATTATTTATCAATAAAGTTTTGGAAATTAATTATTATTATGATAGCGTTGAAGATAAATTATTATTATTTTATTAAGAATGTTTTGAAATTATTAGTTTTTATTTTAAGATGTTTTGAAGTTGATTACTATTTATTTATATTGTTTGTTACTATATAATAGTATTTTAAAACAAATGATTATAATTTATTTATAAATGTTTTCGAAATTTATAAATAGGGTTTTGTAAACAAATGAGAGTTTTATAAGAGGAATCCTATAACATGGTTTGGAAAACTTGAAGGAAGATTAGTTAAGGGGTAAAAAGATTTTTATAAATGGTCTTATATATTTATAAATGAATCTTTGAAATGGGTTTATAGATTTATAAAGGAATTTTATAAATGGTCTTATGGATTTATAAAGGGTTTATAAATGATTTTAGAAATGTTAAAAGGGAATCTATAAATGATTTCAGAAACAAATGAATGGGGTTATAAATGGTTTTAGAGATTTATAAAGGAATTTATAAATCTGTTCTAAAATTTTGTAAAAAGAGAACCTTTCTCTGTTTTGTGAATATACTTATACCGCTGACATAAGTATATGTATATTTTCCAAGTATTTGAAATATAGGGATTTGTGGATATATATACCTCTGTAAAAGGATATTGATACAAATATTTCAAAAGGTAGATTTGATTAACAAAAGGATTAATTAAGAAGTCTAGTGGTTATTTATGTGCTTAACCAATGTTGGTTTTTCCCTATGGAATAAATACCTGATTTGAATATTTGTTATTCGACAGTTAAATAACTGACTATCGAATTTGGACCCAAAACGTTATTTTGAAAGTATCTAGGATGTGAGTTATATGGCACTATCATCTCCGATGATGCTGCACTGTACGTATAAATCTCATTTTGTTCTCCTAGGACAAACAATAAGGAAATCCATCCACTAACGGTTGGGAGGTGATCTCCGCTTTTATCTTTGACTGTTTATTTCATAAATAATTGGGGTTGAGTTTACCGGATATTATCGAAAGTTATTTTAAAGAGACTGGGATCAGATATGTTATCCGAAAATCACTTCGATCCACCCAAGCGTTTCGAAGTGAAGACATCTTGAAGAAGATGGAATTGAAGACGGAGTGTTTCATTCAGTCCTAGAATGGACTTGTATGGATGAATGCTGATATTACATTGTTTTCTGGAGGGCAGTATTAGCATTCCTAGTGGGAAGTGCTATATAAAGGTAAAACGTAGCATCAAGCCTCATCAACTGGGAATGTCTAAAAAGGGGAGTTGCAGCAGGGCTAAGTGGGTCGCTCCTAAGCAGGGTATGATCATCCCTATCTAGAGTCGATATTATCTCTCATTGGTATGCTTCGAGGCCCGTTAGCGGAGGATTGATCATATTCGGTTCTATCTAGTAAAGGGTAGGCCAATTCTATATTGGTAGGGGTCGATAGGTTCGACCTCGATGTAATTTCTAGAGATGCACCATAATGGGCGATACCCCATTAGCCTAGTCACTGTATGGAATCCATTCTCCAATAAGTGCCGTACGGATTTAGTTGTGCCCAACTATGGTGAAACCTCAGATGCAAGCATTTCAGCTATATTCATGTAACAAGCCGCATATTTTACGATTGTATATTTAAATGTTTTATTTAAATATAGCATCGTTAGTCGGATTCTAGTCCGAAATGTCACTTTTTGCAAACAGTCAAATTGGGACTCGAGACCACTTCCATTGAGTCCAAAATGGTGTTTGCGACCTTTTTGAGTATAAACACCGATATGTTTGGAGTTGAGTGAATTTTGCTATTTTTCACTTAGGGCTTTGGGTTTGGGTTTCAGCCCACTAACCCAACTCATCTTATATCCTAACTCCACCCCCTCTACTCTTCATTCATTCTATCATTTCCTAACACTTCAAGCTTTAGAAAAATGGGGGAAGAGAAAAGGAATTAGAAATTCCTAAGCCCTAGATTCATTTGCAAACTCAAGTTCTAGCTCAAAATCAAAGAGAAGCTTAGGTAAGCATCCTCTTCTTCTTCTCCATCTCAATCTCTCTCCAATTTCAGAAATTTCCTATGACCTAACTTAGGAAATATTCATTGTAATCTTAGATTGGAGCTTCTAGAGTTGTAGTTGAATTGTGGTTGATCTTTCTTTTGATTTCAAAGCTTCTCATTTGTTGTTTTGGGTTGAAAAGGTGAGTTTTTGAACTCACATCTATGTCTATTACTTTCATTGTTGTTAGGTATGAATTCCTAACATCTATTTCGTATTCATTTGCTTTGATTTGAATTGGTTTTGTGAATTCACCAATTTTTGGTTTTGAAGTCCAATTTTATGAAAATCCTACTATGGATGTTTGGACTTGTTGTTTGGGTGTATCGAAGAGCCTATAAGGCTGGGTAGTCGCTTGGCGTAAATCCCTAGTCGTCGTTGCTCGTCCGATCGCTCCCGATATGTTTTGGCCATCATTGGCCTAGGGTGATTTTTGCCCAGCTGAACCATTCAAACGTATGAATGGTAATTTTCAGACGTCTGGATTCAGACCTAGAGCAAAAATATACACAGCAGAAAAATAAAAATGGCAGTGACTAATTTCAGACGTCTGAATTATAGGTTCAGACGTCTTAAAAGGGGGTCAGACGTCTGAATTGTGCTTTCAGACGTCTGGGTGGTTTTCTGGAAATTTTCCAGAAACCAAATCCAGACGTCTGGAATTGACCCCAGACGTTTGGAATTGCCCAGTTTTGCCTATTTGCCTATTTTTGATTGAATTTCCATTGTTTATCGATTTTAGTTGCTCCGATTAGTTTTTATCACTTTTATCGACCTTGATGACTTCTTTTTCGGGATTTTTGGGAATATCCATTTTGATTGATTTGGTATCGATTTCTTTGGATTTAATTTACGTCTTCGAACGTGAATTTTTGGTGATTGATTGTTTCTACAATCACTTTTGTGATTTGTCACTTCTAAATACAAAGATTTCTATACTAGTAGTAAATATTCAAACTCTTTCACAACAACGATTTCAATACTACTTTTAAATACAAAGCTCGTTTTAAAACTGTTTTCCAATCTATTAGTATATACAAACCTTTACCTCATTCGTATGAGAAATCTAATTAAACGGCTTAGTAAAACAAGTGGTATGAAACGCTTGCGTTTACTTTGTCGGTTAATTCTTGGACTTGTTCGATTGAACTCTTGTGACAACTTTTGAGTGGAAATCTACAATTTGTTCGTAAATATTTAAGTTAAGCCAGTGGTTATGGGACATGAAGCTAAACTCATTTATTTACTAGCTTAGTGTAATCGACACTTCTTGATGATCATTTTATGATTTAGACTAGCGATGTGCGATGTCTCTTTGTCCGCGTGGGGGACCGTACCCCGTTTTGTTGAGCTTTAGCTCATTTGGAGGAGCTTCGGCTTATTTGGAGGAGTTTCGACTCATAGTCTGCAATGGGGGACTATACCCTGTTTGGAGGAGCTTTGACTCATTTGGAGGAGTTTCGACTCATAGTCCGCAATGGGGGACTATACCCTGTTTGGAGGAGCTTTGGCTCATTTGGAGGAGCTTTGGCTCATTTGGAGGAGCTTTGACTCATAGTCCGCAATAGGGGACTATACCCTGTTTGGAGGAGCTCCGGCTCATTTTATGGAATAGCGTTCCATTTGCGTTTCTGGATTTCTAGTTGATGATTTCTAGTATTTGTGTTTCACCGATTTTTGCGATTGACAATGATATGTTTTGTCAATATTTTTGTTTTGGTGAATAATTTAAAGAATATGACATTCTTTTTGGTGCTTGAGTAGATTTGAGACTTTGTATGATTTTTGTTGTTATTTGATGTCTACTTGTCATAGTATGGCATTATTATTATCATACGTTTTAGTCATATCTCTTATCCTATCTCATTTTATCTGATATTTATAGCTAGACTGATCCATTTATTATTTTCTTCTTAAATAATACTCGGGTCAGACCGAGGTATTTTAGGTGCTCCTGCTTGACTTCTTATCAGGGTCCTTCACTTGACTTTTGGCTAACTACTTTAGCATAGTAGTTTTTGTTAGTATACATTTGAGATAGAGACTCCTTGATGTATACTTATTCTTTTGTCTAGCACTTGTATCTATTCTTTTGTGATGTAGTGGATCTAGTTTGACCACTATTTTGATGTACACTTTTATGTGATATATTCATATCTGATTCCGCCTTTGTGATATGAATATCTGTGACTGATTTGTGTTATGCTTGTTTCTATATTTGTTTCCGAGGTCCACATAGCCACTGTGTGGTAGCTTTGAGTTCGAATCGGTATGTCGGATTTCCTCTTGAATTGAAATGTAAGTTATATTATCTGACATATCGGTGCTCGCACAAAGCAATTACACAGATGGTCGCTCTTCAACATCCTTATTCTTCGTGCTAGTTGACGGCATTACCCGGTAGTGTCCTTGGCTAGCGTGAGTATAGAGGTGGAGCGTCATAACTTGGTATCAGAGCCAAACTTCGGAACAATGTAGAATAATCTAGCAAGGATCATTGTCCTAAGTCTTTCTTAGGAATCATGCCATAGGATTTACTTCGAATCTTTGTACCGTTCTATCCTATTTCTTTTTGTGATGCCTTGTTTTACCAATCAAGTTTGTTTGATATTCATTCTGTGAATAACCTTTTTCCTCTTCTGTCTTTCTTAAAGAAGAGAAATGGTTAGATCTGGCAGTCCTAGCGTTGGTCAATCCAGTAGTCCTTCTCTAGATGGCGTATTCATGTCAGCCCAACAGCTTTTGGATCTTGTAAAGAATCAAAGGTTTATCTGTGCTTTGAGTAAGAACCCTGAAAAGGTTTTACCTTTGAAACTAGAAGTGCCTTTCGATCAGTTTGTAGATATCACTCTTCGACTAGAAGAGGCCGATAAAGAAAGTGATGTTGAAGTTGTGGATGCCAAACAAAACTTCAACATCAACAAGAAGAGGCATATTAAGTTCAAAAGCCCTAATCCCTACAAGAAAGGGAAGCAGGAAATTTCGGTAGCAAAGACTCCTACCACTAGTCATGGACGATGCTACAATTGTGGTTCTACGGACAACTATGCAAATAAATGTCTGAAATCTTTTTTGGTCGTTATTGCAAAAGTTCGGGCCATCTTATATCTATGTGTCCCATACTCCAAAGTAGGAGAGAGGAAGAGTTGAATGTTGTGCAAGCCCCTAGTAACACTTCTCGTGGTCAAGGTAATTCTCCTTCTGTCCTTGATGACATTAATTTGTTTTGTGATTATCTTATTCGAGTTCTTTTTGATACGGGTTCATCTCATTATTTTATATCAAAAGAACTTGTTGATACTTTATCTTTAAATATTATGGGCTTGATGACTTCACTGAGAATTGCGAATCCGGTTGGTGGATCCGCAACACTCAGTTTACTTTGTGAAAATGTCGAGATTATTTTATGTGATTGTTCTTTTCGAGCCGATTTGCATGTTATGCGTTACTTAGGTCTCGAAATTGATTTTTTGGGAAAGGATTGGCTTAATTATTATTAAGTCTATATCCTATGTCCAATGTGGACTATTCATCTTCGACATCTTCGATCTGTTAAGCAGATTTTTTTGTTCTTAATGATTTTGATTTCCAAATTCGGCGATATCATTTTATTCTTTAAACCTACATGATGTGGAGGATGTTGTTTCTCTCATTCATGTAGTTTGTGAATTTTCCGGTATATTTGAGGTTGTCTTAGGATTATCACCTAAGCAATCTATTGAGTGGTGTTAAGGTCTTTTCAGCTCGACCTTGCCACCGGTTTTCATCAGCTACGAGTTGCGGAGGATAGCATTCCACTTACCGCATTACGCACTCGTTATGATTCTTGTGAGTGGTTCGTTGTGTCATTCGGTTTGACGAACCTTCTACCTTATCTCATCCATCTTATGAATCGAGTATTCTATGAATATCTCGATAAGTTTATCTTTGTATTTATTGATTATGGATGGAAACAACAATTTAAAATTTGCAAACCTTTTTAATAAGATATTAATAAGTATAATTGGATTTTGTTCTTAAAACAAGCAAAGAATATTTGTATAGATTTTTTAGAGACATGTTTATCATATAGAAGATGATTTTGTGTTGTTTTGCCCATTGAGTGCTTTAAGAATTCTGGTCGATGCGCTTGATCAACGTTATCGATAGGAATCTCCTAAACGCTTTGATGAGACAGACAGACACAGTAAATTGACTTGTAATAAGTAAATTTTTCTAAAAAGATGATTACACAAAGTTAATTATAATTTTGAATGTCTTAGCTTTTCGGGAAAGATGATCATTTAAAAGAACTCCTTTCCAATACTCCTATTCTTGTGATTCTCGACGGGAACCAAGATTTTATTGTTCATACCGATACTAGTCGGGTTGGTTTGGGTGCCGTTCTCATGCAAAAGGGAACGTGTTATCGCTTATGCTTCTAGGCAATTAAAGCCTGCGAGACTAGATATGCCACTCATGATCTAGTGCTCGCGGTCATTGTTTTCGCTTTTAGAATTTGGCATCGTTATCTTTTGGGAGAGAAATTTGTTCTCTACACCGATCATAAATCTTTGAAGTATTTATTTTCTCAAAAGGAACTTAATTTGCGTCAACAACGTTGGCTTGAGTTCCTTGCATCTTATAATCTTGATATTCTTTATACTCCGGAAAAGGGGAAATCTTGTTGCCAATGCCCTTAGTCGTATGAAACAAGCAGTTGTTTCTATGATGATATCCGAATGGAATGATCTCGAGACTTTATTCACTTGTGAGATTCGAGATCGTGAATCCAATTTATGTTCATCTCTTGTTTTGTGTAGCCTTGAGGTTCATCCTTCTTTTGGACCGTACCTCTTTTGGCTAAACTCTATGTCAAAGAAATTGTTAAATTGCATAGAGTTCCTACTTCTATTGTTAGCGATCGTGATCCATTATTTTACTAATGGATTTTGGTAAGGTCTTCAAAAGCTTTGGGAACAAAGCTTAATTTTAGCACCGCTTATCATCCTCAGTCTGATGGACTAGTAGAGCGTGTGAATCAAACTCTTGAAGATCTCTTTCACGCATGTGTTTTAGATTTTTGGTGGAAGTTTGGAAGATCATATTCCTCTTGTTGAGTTTTCCTATAATAATAGCTTCCAATCTAGTATTGGTATGGCACCTTTCGAGGCACTCTACGGAAGGCCATGCCGACTTCCTTCATGTTGGCTTGAAGCCGGTGAGAAGCTGGTTTTAGGTCCAGATTTTATTGGTATTCGTTTGTGTTTCACCTATGAAGGGTGTTGTGTAACGACCCGTATTTTTAACACTTTAAAAATACGAATTAAAATGAAAATTTTGGATAAGAAAATCCGAAGGAAATAAAATTTTGTGTTGTTAAATGTGAATTACAAGTTAAAATACAAAACTGAATTCTGGAATAACTTATTTGTAAATTAAACATGGATGTTAACTTGTAGCGAATGTAAATAATGAATTGAATTTGATTGTAAACCAAATTGGTTATGATTGTAAACAAAGAATAAATAAAATGGTAGGTTTAATAATGGAAGTTTATGTTATTGAAACCAATATAAATAAATGTAACTTAATAGTACAGTTGATTGAAAGCAGATAATAACTGAAACTGTAATTCGATAAAGATGTTAACTTGTAATTGAACGTAAGTAAATATTTAAATTTGAATGTAACAAGTAATTGAATTGAATTGAATTTGATTGTAAACAACGAAATAAATAAAATGTTACATTTAATATTGAAGTTATAATATGGAAATCAACGTAAATGAATGTAATTTAATATTACTGTGAATTTAAATAAGATGATAGCTGAAGAAAATGAAAGTAAATGAATTATAAACTATTGGTAATAATGTATAAGTAAATGGTTGATTCAATAATGAAAGTGTAAATCGAAATAAAAGAATTCATTTGGAATTAAATAACTTGAATTTGAATTACAATATAATTGAACGCTGAATCTAATATAATCTTTTATATTGGATTTATAATGGAAAACTGCATTGAAAAAGATTGTTAATTACTTATGAATTGAATGAAATCCCAAATTAATTGAAATAATATGTAGTCATCGGGAATGGAATAAATTAGTATTATATAGGGAATTGGGACACTTGTTTGTAAATAATAAACTTATACGTGTGATTTAAAAGTTAACGATCAATAGTTGGTTAAATAAATGTTGAATTCATTGGATGTAAATAAAGTAATTGATTAGTAATGAGAATTCATTTAAAATCTAATATTGAAATTTGTTGAATATGGATCAATTAAATTGTTTAAATTTAATATTGGAAATAAATTGAATAATTGAATAGATTGAATAACAGGAATTGAATAATTGTATAACGGAAATAATTGTTCTATAATGTGAATTCGTTTTAAAGATTTAATCTTATAAGTTCATTTTCAAATATTTCAAAAGATAGTGAATTAGTGAATAATCAAAATTGTTTAAATTTAAATTTGCAAATATTTGAATAATTGAATTTTGAATATAATATGATTGAAAATGATATCGAAGATTGATATAAAATTTTATTTAAACAACAATGAATGTGTTAACATTTAAAATTGGATTTGTAAGAAATTCTGTAAATTTTGAAAAGTCGTCGATTTAATCGACGAGTAAAAATAGCCTTCCGAGGCACGGTCTCGGAATTCGATGAAACCAGTTCCATTGGATCCGTAATAGAGTATTATTATCGGATTTCAAATTTTGGAGCGTTTGGAGTTATCGTTTGGTTGTACGGGTTAGAAACGCGCTGAGATAAATATCGAAAATTTAATATTTTAATTCGATTCAGAAAGCTATCTTCCACATACGATCGAATTAGCCTCCGAAACATGTTCCATTGTGTTCGGGAGGCGGGTAAAACCTTACGAACGCCTGGCGGCACGCATCGTTTGGAGTTCGTGTGAAAAAGTCGATAAATAATATTAAAATAATTTGTATGTGTATATATACGCGTATCCTCAGTAAACCCTAGC
The DNA here is from genome assembly GCA_030737815.1 of Allium fistulosum. NCBI lineage: Eukaryota > Viridiplantae > Streptophyta > Magnoliopsida > Asparagales > Amaryllidaceae > Allium > Allium fistulosum. Next base: position 932,847,399 of record CM060901.1, on the reverse strand, counting down.
TAATTTTCGCAGCCGCCACTGTTTCATATCAATGGTCGAAATCGTCTACTCTTCCTCCTTAAATTTCTCTAAATCCATCAGTTTTTAGATGGAAGCTCCAACTGTGAAGTCGAAGAGCATGTGGAGCTCTTCATTACCAACGGTGGCGATCGATTTTCACAGCCTCGTTTGGTCGCAGTTCACTCGAGAAGCGAGCGAGTTCATTCGCGTTTTTCTATGCATTGGTTTGACCGAGTTCAGCAAGGCTCGGGGTGGTGGTGCTAGGCGGCCAAGCGCGCGCGGTGAGGGGTTCCAATCAACTTCTGGTGAGGCATGGAGGGAGCGGCGTTGGGGGTTTCGATCGTGCGTTTGGGTTTGGTAGCGTGCGATTTTATCTGGGAAGAAGAAGGGGGAAGCAAGATCGCGTGGCCTAGATCTAAAATTTCAAAATCAACGGCCAGATCTGGTTTGTTTTTTTTTTTAAAAAAATATATATATATATTTAGAGAGAGAATTGTTTATTTAATTTGTATTCAAACTTTAAAAATGTGTATCTTTTCCATATATTATCAGAATCGGACGAAACTGGCGACGCCGAAATCGCAGCGACGAGAGCTACGCCGCAGTGCAGATCCGGGAGTGTTTGGAGCTCGTTAATATTTTTGGTTAAATCGAACGTCGTTCGATTTGATTTAAAATCGTAAACCCAAGGTGAGTGTTTTATAACGCTCACAACGTACTAAATATCTTTATGCTAGTTAAATTTGACATTATGAAGTGTTATGATTTTATTCGTCGTTATTTGATAAAATTTAATTGTCATATAGATTGTCATTTGAATTAACCGTTGAAAATTAAATTGACAGTTAAATTGAAATAAAAATTGAATTGCGATTGAATTACCTGACACTGATAACTATGAAATTGCCATGAATTGTATTGTCTATTGGATGATGTATTTCGATAGATGTTATTGGTTGATATTTAAATGTTTGGATGTTTACTTACTTATATATATACTGCTATGCATACATATGACACTGTGATTTTGCTTAAGTGATATATATTCATCCCTGACATTTAATTGAAATAACTAATCACTTGGCCATAGGATAGAAAATTATATACGGACACTGGATTGGCTAAATTAATAATTTTTAAAATCGTCGGTTCGAAATTTATTTAAACGTTTTGATTTAAAAGTTTTGAATAAATTCAATTTATAGAAATCGAATTTATCGAAAATTGAGTTTGGAATGTTGAAATAAATTTTGGTTAAAAGAAATTGCTTAATAACTTAAGTTGAGACTTTGAAATTTAAAGTTGGGATATGATGGAATTTTGGAAATTTATTTGTTTTAAAGATTGAACATTATTTCGAGCTTTGAGTATTACTAAGTAAAATGATATTTCGAAATCGAGCTTGAAATTGATTCATATTGAATTTGGATTTAAAATTGAATATTGAAGGATAAATTTTGTTAAGTGTTATAAATTGATATTTTGAAAAAAATCAAGCTCCAAATTGATATAAATTGAAATTGAATTAATTGAAGGTGAATGTAGAATTGAATTAATTTGAAGTCAAAGTTGACATTCATTTGAATGGGAATCGAAATTGAATCAGTAGAATAGAAATTGAAATTGATTTGAATTGGGAAGTTATAATTGAAATGGTTTGGTTTTGAAGATGCTTCAGTTTTGTTTCCAAATTTCTCTGTTATACAAACCATCTTTAAATACTTAAACTATTTTAATCTAATTTAAATCTACTTAACCCAATTTAAATTATTTTAAACTAATTTATCTATTTGAAATCCATTTAAAGATTTTAAGTATGTCAACTATTTTAATTATTTAAAACTACTTTTATACTACTTAAAACTATTTTAATTATTTAAACTACTTTTATACTACTTAAAACTATTTTCTAAAATTCCAAGCTGGTCAATAAGGTTAAATGTTTATATTTAAATTTTGAATTTAAATACGAATTGGGTTAAATGAAGATGCAACCTAAATTGAAATTCGAAATGATTTTGAAATCGAAATGAGATTGAATCGGAATCTTACATTTATAATATGAAATGATGATATTTGAAATGGATTTGATTTTGAAGCGAATAAGATATTTTGATATCAATTATGAATTGATTTTTGAAATGTAAAAGAGCCAACGGTGTAATAATACGTAGTTATTAAAGAGACCGGGATCGGATATGGACATACTCTCTGTCGATACCGAAAACCACTTTAATAACTAGTATACGCGGAGTGTTGATCCAGAATGAAGTGGATGGTTTGGTGAACGCGTTGACTGAAGGAAGAGAACGATAATGGATGACCCTGACATGACTAAAACAGGAGCCGCGCCGGGCCATTGGGGTTCGCCATCTCTAGCGGACACACTTCTTCGATACCATATCTATTACATTTGTGATTCGATTTGGGTGCACCCCTTGATTTGGGAGTGTTGTTTCGCGGTGTTGAGGTAGTAGCTGCTATGCTCAACATCAGTCCGGATCACGCAACTACTAGTATCCTAGTTGGTATCGCCTCATGTACCTTGTCATACTGATTATCCTATTCGCGACCACTACGTTTTGGTTTGTACCTTTAGTATATGGATTGCCCTCTGGTGACTTCCGGTTTTGGGGAAACTACGGTCTTGTATATGCTCTTGGGAATATAAACGTGTTAAGGGTGGAATGGGCCATGGCTTAACGCTAGTTTGATATTTTACTTTATGATAGACATTATTGTATAATAGCGTATTGTACTACATAGTAGATAGTTTAACGGATCCTTAAGTGATGGAAAATCCCGTAACATCTCTTGAGTTATTGCACGCACGTCGACACTGGATAGGAGATGTCAAACCCCGTAAACATCTCTAACGCCGTTACACTCATCTTTATTTACGATTGATTTAACTTACATAAGGATGTTTTAGTCCTGACTCGAGTGTTTTGTCTTTTCATTACGCTCGGGTCAGTCCTGAGTTTTTCAGATTTTGAAGATCTATTCTGGAGGACGAAGACGAAGATTTGGTATACTATTACTATTATTATCTTTGCATCATGCTGTCTGCTGCATTATTTTATTCGTTCTATTGTATATGTATAACTCTGATAAATGATGTATACATGATAATCAAAAGTATATTAAACAGCTTCATGAACTGTTATTTGATTATTATATTTTATCTTTCCGCTGCGAGATTCTGTGATTGTTTTTTTGTTCCCTTTCTCTTCTTTTCTTATTTACCCCATTAACCATCCGCCCTTTAGAATGGTTTGGAATCGGCATGTGTGTTTGATTTGTCGATTTAAACTGTCCTAAAAGGCGGGTTGTTACATGTTGTGAGTTTCAGTCGATCGAGAAAGTTAGCACCTCGATCTGTTGGTCTATTTCCCATCACCGAACGTATTAGTTTCGTGGCTTATCGCCTTTTATTACCGGCTCAGTTTTCTGCTATTCATGAAGTTTTCCACATCTCTTAACTACGGAAGTACCTTAGGGATTCCGATTCTATTCTTCAGCCCGGTGTTATTGAAGAAATTGAGGTTTCATCAAATTTGACTTATGAGCAACGTTCTATTCATATCATTGCTTCGGAGGTTAAACGCCTTCGAAATAAAGATGTTCTTCTTGTGAAAGTTCAATAGTCCTCAAATCCTAATAATTGCTCTTGGGAATCTTGAGAATTCATCGAGCAAACACATCTGGACTTACTCTATCGTGCTCTTTATGGTGAACTTCTCATTTCAAAATTTCTTCTTTTGTGTCGATATGTTTTTATGGTTGTTACCCTTTATTTTCCTCTTAATTATTGCGAGGACGCAATTTCTTTAAGGAGGGGAGTCTGTAACAACCCGCATATTTTACGATTGTATATTTAAATGTTTTATTTAAATATAGCATCGTTAGTCGAATTCTAGTCCGAAATGTCACTTTTTGCAAACAGTCGAATTGGGACTCGAGACCACTTCCATTGAGTCCAAAATGGTGTTTGCGACCTTTTTGAGTATAAAAATCGATATGTTTGGAGTTAAGTGAATTTTGCTATTTTTCACTTAGGGCTTTGGGTTTGGGTTTGGGTTTCAGCCCACTAACCCAACTCATCTTATATCCTAACTCCACCCCCTCTCTTCTTCATTCATTCTATCATTTCCTAATACTTCAAGCTTTAGAAAAATGGGGGAAGAGAAAAGGAATTAGAAATTCCTAAGCCCTAGATTCATTTGCAAACTCAAGTTCTAGCTCCAAAATCAAAGAGAAGCTTAGGTAAGCATCCTCTTCTTCTTCTCCATCTCAATCTCTCTCCAATTTCAGAAATTTCCTATGACCTAACTTAGGAAACATTCGTTGTAATCTTAGATTGGAGCTTCTACAGTTGAAGTTGAAGTGTGGTTGATCATTCTTTTGATTTCAAAGCTTCTCATTTGTTGTTTTGGGTTGAAAAGTTGAGTTTTTGAACTCACTACGTCTATAACTTTCATTTTTGTTAGGTATGAATTCCTAACATCTATTTCGTATTCATTTGCTTTGATTTGAATTGGTTTTGTGAATTCACCAATTTTTGGTTTTGAAGTCTAATTTTATGAAAATCCTACTATGGATGTTTGGACTTGTTGTTTGGGGTGTATCGAAGAGCCTATAAGGTTGGGTACTGTGTAGTTAATGCCCCGCTATTACCCCGCTATAACCCCGCTATATCTCATAACGGATTCCTACCGCTACGATTTTTCCATATAGCCCCAAAATATAGCCTTTCCGCTTTAAGCCCCGCTATTTCCGCTATATCCCATTATTCCCGCTATATTCCGCTATTTCCGCTATATCTTCTTTAATAAAATGAATTAAAAAATTGCATTTATACATTATAAAAATTATGAAACTGATTTATTTGATTTAATTTTTAATATATTTTTAGAAATGAAAGTACTCTAATATTCTACTAAATTCAATTATGTTATATAATAGTTTTACGTTTATTTAAAGTATATTCGCACATGTTTTTTGTTTAAAATTATTTATGTATTAATTATAATTCAATTGAATGATAATTTTTCATTTAATTACCATTTATATATTTGTAAAAACATTAAGTAAGAGTTTTATATGCTATTTTAGAGCCATTCGCTATATCCCGCTATATCCTCGCTGTATCCCCGCTATGACTTTTTGCACCTCCACCGCTTTGAATCTACCGAGCGCTTTAACTGCATAGGTTGGGTAGTCGCTTGGCGTAAATCCCTAGTCGTCGTTGCTCGTCTGATTACACCCGATATGTTTTGGCCATCATTGGCCTAGGGTGATTTTTGCCCAGCTGAACCATTCAGACATCTGAATGGTAATTTCAAACGTCTGGATTCAGACCTGGAGCAAAAATATACACAGCAGAAAAATAAAAATGGCAGTGACTAATTTCAGACGTCTGAATTATAGGTTCAGACGTCTGAAAAGGGGGTCAGACGTCTGAATTGCGCTTTCAGACGTCTGGGTGGTTTTCTGGAAATTTTCAAGAAACCAAATCCAGACGTCTGGAATTGACCCCTAGACGTCTGGAATTGCCCAGTTTTGCCTATTTGCCTATTTTTGATTGAATTTCCATTGTTTATCGATTTTAGTTGCTCCGACTAGTTGTTATCACTTTTATCGACCTTGATGACTTCTTTTTCGGGATTTTTGGGAATATCCATTTTAATGGATTTGGTATCGATTTCTTTGGATTTAATTCACGTCTTCGAACGTGAATTTTTGGTGATTGATTGTTTCTACAATCATTTTTGTGATTTGTCACTTCCAAAGATTTCTATACTAGTAGTAAATATTCAAACTCTTTCACAACAACGATTTCAACACTACTTTTAAATACAAAGCTCGTTTTAAAACTGTTTTCCAATCTATTAGTATATACAAACCTTTACCTCATTCGTATGAGAAATCTAATTAAACGACTTAGTAAAACAAGTGGTATGAAACGCTTGCGTTTACTTTATCGCTTAATTCTTGGACTTGTTCGATTGAACTCTGGTGACAACTTTTGAGTGGAAATCTACAATTTGTTCGTAAATATTTAAGTTAAGCCAGTGGTTATGGGACATGAAGCTAAACTCATTTATTTACTAGCTTAGTGTAATCGACACTTCTTGATGATCGATGATGATCATTTTATGATTTAGACTAGCAATGTGCGATTTCTCTTTGTCCGCGTGGGGGACCATACCCCGTTTTGTTGAGATTCGCCTCATTTGGAGGAGCTTCGGCTCATTTGGAGGAGTTTTGACTCATAGTCCGCAATGGGGGACTATACTCCGTTTTGTTGAGCTTCGGCTCATTTGGAGGAGCTTCGGCTTATTTGGAGAAGTTTTGACTCATAGTCCGCAATGGGGGACTATACCCTGTTTGGAGGAGCTTCGGCTCATTTGGAGGAGCTTTGACTCATTTGGAGGAGTTTCGACTCATAGTCCGCAATGGGGGACTATACCCTGTTTGGAGGAGCTTTGGCTCATTTGGAGGAGCTTTGACTCATAGTCCGCAATGGGGGACTATACCCTATTTGGAGGAGCTCCGGCTCATTTTATGGAATAGCGTTCCATTTGCGTTTCTGGATTTCTAGTTGATGATTTCTAGTATTTGTGTTTCACCGATTTTTGCGATTGACAATGATATGTTTTGTCAATATTTTTGTTTTGGTGAATAATTTAAAGAATATGACATTCTTTTTGGTGCTTGAGTAGATTTGAGACTTTGTATGATTTTTGTTGTTATTTGATGTCTACTTGTCATAGTATGGCATTATTTTTATCATACGTTTTAGTCATATCTCTTATCCTATCTCATTTTATCTGATATTTATAGCTAGACTGATCCATTTATTATTTTCTTCTTAAATAATACTCGGGTCAGACCGAGGTATTTTCGGTGCTCCTGCTTGACTTCTTATCAGGGTCCTTCACCTGACTTTTGGCTAACTACTTTAGCATAGTAGTTTTGTTACACTACGCCATAGATGGCCTATTGCAACGAAAATACAAGATGTTGCTAGCTACAATGTAACGATAACTATGCTGATTTTTGTCTATTACAACATTAGCTTAAGGATGTTAGCATAGATATCAACACTATGTTGCAGTAGCTATAGACTTATAAAAATATTATAAAAATGAGTGCTGGCTGAAAAAAAAGCGGGCTGAAATAATTTTTAACGCGGGAAGCAAAAACAAAGCGGCAAAAGTTAACAAAATATTGAGGGTTTCACTCAAACACTTAACAAAATGCCGGCCCCGTTCTCTTTTATTTCCTGATTTGCTTTTGCTCTGTAAAAAATGCCGGCCTCGTCTCCTCTTCGATCTGAAATTAGGGTTCCGTAATAGAGTCGCCGCTTGTCGTATTGATTGTCGATGCTTCATTTTCTTTCTTTGATCAATTGGATTGTTCGTGGCTTCTTCAATTTAGTCGAGTACGATTGTTATAACTGGTACGTGATTTTACTTTTCAATTTGCCTATGCTCGACTTGATTTGAGTAGAATGGTTATTCTTTGTTGCTTGAACTCGAATGATTTCTCTGCCAATGATGTTGAACCTTTATATAGGGTTTGAATCCCTTTATTTTCGTTCGTCTGAATTTATTTGAATTCGTCAATTGATTTATCTCGGCCATTAATTTTCGTATGGATGTTGATGATGATTACTGACTTGTTCAATTCGTATATATTTTGATTTCTTGCTTCTCACGGCTTGTTTGATTTCATGGCCACCACGGCTTGATTTTCGGTTGACTTCGTATTCTCTGATTTTCTGAATATCACGTCTTTGGGTTTCTGCATTTGAACTTGACATTGTTTATTAATGTTAACATAACTTGACTTGTTTGATTCCTTGCCTTTCACTCTAGTTGTCACAGCTCTGACTTGATACACTCACTTGTATTTTGTTGTTTCATGACTTGATAAATTCATGTTATATGTCACAGTTGAATTTACTTGTGTACATGGTAATCTTGGCTGAGTCTGGTGCTTGAATTTTGTCTTGGTTCCTGTAAGACTGTAGCTGTCTTTGACTTGATGCTTGATCACTTGTAGTTGTCGTAGTGTTGCAGTATTGTTTATGTTTGCTGATGATGCTCTGACTGTTGAGGCAGTGTCATTGATATTCGAGTTGCTGTGCATTGTATACATGTTTGTTCATATATGTGCTCCATTGTATATTTGTAATCTCTGAACACTTCAGTCGGGTCTGGTTGCTTCATATGCATTGATCTTTAGTTTTTTTCATGTTGCATTTGTTTATATGTATGCTTGATTTGTAACCTTGTCTCATTTGCATATGATGCTTAGTACTTTGATCCCTGTTTCATTCTTTAACCACCAAGTGTTGTGTCTGGTTTGAACTCACTTTTGTGACCTGCTTCTCTGGTCTGTTCCATTTCACTGGTTTGGTGATGCTGGTTTCTTGTCTCTCTCTTGTGCATGCCTGAACTACTTTGTTCATGTATTGCTTGGACTTTGCTGATTTGAGGTTGCCTATGACCTTTGTACTACTGTACCACTTTACTTGTATCATGTGCACTGTTATACCTATTGCTTTTGTTGTTCCTTCTATTCTTTGATCTCATATTCATATATACTGACTTGAACTGATCATTGAAATGCATTGCCTTGCCTTTGTTGGTTTGTGTATTTGCTTGAGTATTGATTTGAACTGTTTTGTTGGTTCTTGATCATTTCAGGTTGGTTTTTGAAATTGTACTTGAGTTGAATCCAGTTTCAAAACTCGGGTTTGACCTTGTGCTCGTGTCGTGATGTTATATGTATTTCACTTGAGTTGAACCTGGCTTTTAATTTGGGTTTGACCTTGTGCTCACATGTCCCTGTAGATTTATCAAGTGTATATCGGTGTGCACGGCCTTGTGGCATGTACAGTGATACACTGTGCATGTCACAAGCTGTTCGTATATGATGAATTCAGAATTAAATGATGACGAACAACCCAAATAACTGAGGCAAATAATATTTTCAAAATCTCATTTTATTTTATACTGCAAAAATATTTTATTTTCAATTTTACTGCGTCAGTGTATATTTTTGCAGATAGCTCAGATGTTGGATTCAATCTGGAATAAAGTTGAAGATAAATACGAGTGAGAGTGAATTGTAGTGAGGTGCAAAGTAAATGGAAAATTGTGATGTAATCAAAATTATATTGTAATTGAAATTGTATATATATAATGAGAGCTTGAATTTGTACTATTCAAAATTGTAATAAATATTTGTTTGAATAAAATATCCATTTGAATTTAAATTCCGTGTTATTTATTTTATTCAGCAAATATTTATTTAATCTGTGAAAACAAAAATCATATAGTCGCATATTCAACAGGTTCCGTAAAGGTGGGCCACAGAATTAGTGGGCCCCACAATGTGGGCCCACATGTTGGGGCCCAGATTGTGGGGCCCACTTTTTAGTAAATTTGGTACATGTGGCAACAACAGAACCGATGTTGCCCTAGGGCCGCAAAGATGTTGCCTTTGACTCTAGGGCAACACGGCAAAATGCATCACCAAGAAAGTGTTGCCTTTGCCCTTTTTTAGCCTACAGCAACATTTTTTGGCACTTCCTGCATCACTTCTTGGGTGTTGCAGTATGCAATCTATGGCGTAGTGTTAGTATACATTTGAGATAGAGACTCCTTGATGTATACTTATTCTTTTGTCTAGCACTTGTATCTATTCTTTTGTGATATAGTGGATCTAGTTTGACCACTATTTTGATGTACACTTTTATGTGATATATTCATATCCGATTCCACCTTTGTGATATAAATATCTGTGACTGATTTGTGTTATGCTTATTTCTATATTTGTTTCCGAGGTCCACATAGCCACTGTGTGGTAGCTTTGAGTTTGAATCGGTATGTCGGATTTCCTCTTGAATTGAAATGTAAGTTATATTATCTGACATATCGGTGCTCGCACAAAGCAATTACACAGATGGTCGCTCCTCAACAGCCTTATTCTTCATGCTAGTTGACGGCATTACCCAGTAGTGTACTTGGCTAGCGTGAGTATAGAGGTGGGGCGTCACAATTCATATTTTACTTTGACCCCTAGACATTATTATAATATAAATGGATTTCTATGGAAATTGTTTTGGTTATCGTACGGTAAAAACCCATCCGTGTTTATATGCGGCATGGTCTTACGAGATACTTTTGATTTCAAAGGTTTTCATAAGTTTTAAATTGAATTGTTTGTGTTTTTCTCACGATGGCTTTCCAGAATGGCTCGGGTGTTGTTTTATTATAATGCTCGGGTCAGACCGAGCATATTTACAAATTGCTTTGGATACATTGGAGCTCGGAGAGACGAGTTGGCGGTCTTCAAGTCGCATTTACGTATATGTTTATTTTCCGCTGCTTTGTTATTGAAATCATCAGCATTTGTAAGGATAGGTTGCTATAATTGTCCAGGCTGATGATTGTGATTTGTTGTTGTACTCTGATGGATATATGTATATAACAGTTTCTCTTTTGTAAAGATTATTAATATTATATTATATATTGTTCCGCTACGATTGTGAGATTCTGTGTTGTTGATTGTTTCTTTCTCTCTTCTTTCTTCCTTCCTTCTTCTTTTCCCCTAACATTCGGGTTTCCAACATTCGATTGCTCGGCACGCAATACAGTGAACATATTAGTGTTGCTTTTCGAGGGTCGAAAATCGTGGGGTGTTACATTCTTGATCTATAACAAGAATGATCAATCTCTCAGAAGAGAAAATTGCATCAATGGTACTCGTATGTGCATTCGACCTAAATACTACATATATATTATATATAGGTTTGAAAACCAAAATATATAACAAGTATGCACTCTCTCGTATATACATATATATGTACACACATACACATACTCTTGATCCAGTCAAGGGTGATAACTCCTTTCCTATCTCTACTGGACCATGACATCAGCTCGAGTTAATCGTGTAACCTAAGCTCTAAACCAAATGTGATGACCGCCTTACACCACCGGCACCCAATATAACTAAATAGTGCACTGCTGCCATGCTCGACTAATGTAGAAAAATTGTTAAGAGTTAAAAATAAATAAAACATCATAGAACATGTCATATATCTCACAACGTATGGAATAAAATATAAAATACATCATAGATATAAAAAAGGAGAGACGGTAATAACTAAATTATCAAATATCAAAGTACATATCCATAGAGTTATACAACATATAAATAGAGTTTATGCAACTGAATAAACCCAAATACTATATCATAATGAAAAGCAAACATTATCAAGGCTCCATAATTTTGCACAATAGATTAAGCATAAAGTCCATATATAGTACGAGAAGCTCCATCATACTCGTCCTCTGCACTTCCATTGCATACAACTAGACTTGATATTTAGTCCCCTCATTTAAGAGTACCTGAAATAATAATAAGCAAAGCATAAAACCTGATGTTAGACAACAGTCTGGTGTAAGCGATAAATGAATAACAAAATACTATACAAGTCGATATAGCAAGGAACAAAAGGTATAAGAGTCATACCTAACCTGTCCCTACATCCAAAGAGTTAGCACATAACATATATAACATGCTACTCCACTATCATCATCAAAATGTACTACATCCTAAGTATAGTTGTAACGACCCGTATTTTTGGGTCTTCGAATTTGAATATTTAATTCGTTTAAATATTCAGATTTGAATTAAATCATAAAAATATCGGTTTCAAATCTGGACTTGATTTTCAATGACGTATTTTTAATTTAATTTTTAGAATCTTTCCACGAATTTTTAATTTGGAAAATAGGTAAAATTTCCGTTTGACATATTTTACGACAAACTTTGGTATTTTGAGACTTCATGAAATTTAATAACTTGACTATTTTATTTTTGTTTTGTGATCGTGTAACATTGTTATACACGATCATATTTTATTCCCTGTCAATCGCGGTTCATAATCGGACGCGAACCGGTGTGGCGGGGTACCAGAATTTAATTTAAAAACCAAACATATATATACAGTATACACAGTACACTATCTTTTTTCTTTTCCTAGCAACCACCATTGTCTCCCTATCCACCCTACCAGCCACCTTTGTTTCCTATTATTCGACATGAAAAATAAATTTTTGGATTTGATCTGATCATGTAGACATGAGTATATATCGGTGGTAGGAGCAGAGCCTTCTTCTTCTTCATATTCGTTTTTGATGCTTCCTCTGTTAATCTCATAAATCAAGGAAATTCAAAATTTTCTCAAGCTTCAAAAATCAATATCTCCTAATCTAAGCAAAATCGTCCAAAACTTCCAACATGAAAGTTGTTCGTCATCGAATCTAGTTTTCTCTAAAAATTGTTCGTGGGTACTTGACGAGTGGTTTGAGAGATATCTGTAAATAACAGCAAGTGGTCGAGAAAACGACCATTTTCGACGATCATGAATTGGCGAACGGAGGATATGGTCGGGTTCATATTGCCAAGCTATGATTTTTAAAGGTGTTCATGTGATTTTTAGCGGCTTGGTTTGTCATGAAGGAAGAGTTGATCGGTTTTCATTCGAAAAATAATTTCCGACGAACCGGTGGTCGAGGGGTCGAGCGGAGATGTCGAGAGGAGCATTGGGACAAGGTGGAGGTCGTGACAGTGGCCGATTTTTGATTTGGGATTTGGTTTGTCGTGTGTTGCTCGAAGTAGGATTTAAGGGGGCTGTTGGATTGGTGCTCTTTGCGTGATGACTGGGTCGAGGTGGAGCGACCGTAGTGGATCGCGGGGTGGCCATGAGGTGCGTCGGCGAATGGGAAACAGCATGGTGGTGGTGTTGGTGGTCGTAGGTGGACTATACGATGGGGGAAGTGGATTAGGGTCGCGCCATTTGGGTTCTAGGTTTCGAACTATTGGGCAAGTGGGTCGGGTTTCTCTTCGGCGGGCCGGAGGTCATGGGGATGGCTACAATCAGACAAGGGGGTGATGGGTGGCTGGTCTCGAGTTGGTGATTGGTGGAGGAAATCTTGTGTGCACGTGCATGGATTCGTGCACGAGGATGGGTTCCAAGATATAGGGACGCGAGTTGAGGGGGATTTAGGGAAGAAGTATCAGGGAATGGATGCGGGTTTGCTTTGACGTGGGCTCGGCCCATTCCAACATGGGTTTGTATGAACGGGTATGACATGATAACGTAAGTCGTTGATAGCTTTGGACATGTGAAAATTTATGACATATGTAAACAGACAGGATTTAAATCACGTTATTTTAATAATAATGTCATTTAGATTTATATACCATAAATATTGATGTTTATTTGACCAAATAAATTACCATCGAGTTAAATTGGATTGAATATTTTAATTGGACCCCTGATAGCGGAATAAAACACCGTTCCGCTAGTTAAATTAATTTGGCAATTAATTAGCAGAATAAATCCCTGTTCTGTTATTTTATAGTTTTGGACATTCGATTATATATTGTAAATGAAATGCCACTTTGAATTAGTGATATATTGACTAATGATGGTTAAGTTATTTAGTTATGGTTTATTGAAATTAATTTCTGATATTTCATTTAATAGTTTAAATGTCGCTATAGCAATTTTTGTTATACCGTCATTTATTGAATTTCACCCCCAAAACCATATCCTCTGAACTTGAGCTTGTGTTTCCGCTAAAATGAATATTGAAAAATTATTAATCATTTTGATTAATGATAATGTATATTAATTAATCTTTTAAATTAATTAATTTGAGATTAAGTGACCAATTTAATAAATGATGATTAAAAGTTAGTTTATCTTTAGATTTAATTAATCGCATGATGTTTTATACTTAACTAATCGTTTTAACTAGTGATTATTTGAGTTTAATTAATTCTTTTAATTAAGGATAATGGAGTTTAATTAATGTATGGAACTAAGTTAATTTTTTTAGTTAGTGATGTTGGGATTAATTAATTATTTCAATTATTGATAATTAAAATTAATAATCATTTTAATTGATGATATTTAAAAGTAATTAATCATTTTAAATAATAATATTTGAATTTAATTAATCATTTCAATCAACGATTGCTTTTAAATTTAATTAATTGTTTTAACTAATAATATTGGGAATTTAGTTAAATTATTTTAATCAATGATGTTTATAATTGAATAAATCATTTCAGCAAAATGATATTTTAATTACGCCTTTTAACTAATGAGGCTTGAATTTAATTAATTCAATTAATTTTATGATGATTTGAACTTAATTAATTATTTAATTAAAGGGATTTAAAAATTACTTATCATTTTAACAAATGATGTTTGAGATGACTTATTCATTAAATTAATGATTATTTGAATTTAACTAAACTTTGTATTTAATGATATTTAAAGTTAATTAATCAATTTAATAAAAGTGATTAAAGTAAATTAACTAATATAATATAAATTGCTTTAATAAACTGATTTAAAGATAATAAACTTATTAAAGGAGATTTTAAAGTTAATTTACCAATGTTATAAAAGTGTTTGGAAATAATTATATATTTTATTATAGATAAGGAATTGTTTATTTAAAGGGATTTTAAATGTAATTGATTATCTTTCGGGATAACTAATATTGTTTTTAAAGTTATAAAAGGGAATTGGAACTCGATTATTGGGATGTTAAGTTGGATAATCTTCTGGGTGTTCGGATTGATGTTGGTTTAGGCCTTCCGGGTCCCGCACTTGGAAAAATTATTCTCTTAACGTTTTAACAATCTAGAACTAATTCTAAAAGTGTTTTACCAATATGGAAATCAAGCCAAAAAGTTCAGTTCGTTTTTAGAAAGAAAAAGGTTGATTCGTTTATAGATATGAATTGTTTCTATAAAGCGAATTACTTATATGGAAACGGTTTATTTGTATAATTAGCACTAAACATCGAAGAAGTAGACTTGTCGCTATTTCGAAAGTTAAGAATAATCGTGTGACATGACTTTGAGGTAACACTACCTTGACTTGTCCAGTATTATTGTTAACCCATAAATAGTACAAGTTTGAATTCAATGAGTGGTGATAAGTATACAAGACTTAATTTCCATATACGATCATTTTATGTCCTCGATAGTTGGTGTCTCAGCTATCAGTTAGTTTAGCCACTTTATTTTCATCACTCTAAGGCGATGTGTTGCTCATTTGAGCTTTGTTATCCTTTGTCGGAGACTCGGAAATGACTAAACCCAAAGAGCGAGTGAGACCAAGCTATGTGGGTTGCTCCCATTAGGGTATTTTCACATCCACTCTAAATTGGATTCGGTGTTGCGCATTGAGATGCGAAGTACTCGGAATCTCGGTTACAGTTGGCGGGGTCCGGCTTGGAGGTTTCCAAGAGCCATCGGAGTTCTCAAGTATATTTCTAGAGGTATACTTTCAGTACGGGGGGCAAACCCTCCTAGTCATTTGTTGGAAAATCTCCATTCCTTATTTGATTCGAAAACCTTGAATCTGTTTTAGCTTTAAATTGCCACGACTAGAGTTATAACATCCCATCTTCTAAGGCCCAAAACTAACCGCTACTAATGTTGCAGTCATCCGTAGTTGTTATTTCTTGGCGAACGAATGCGGCATAGTTAATATTGATACACAAGAACACATGAATATGAAAAATTTTAAACTTCCAATAAACAGAATTTCTCATTTCATGCAAATTACAATTTAAGATTTAATTACATAAGCCCAGACGTTAACCACGTTCAGATCACTTATACATGTACAAAATACGATAAGAGCGACATATGAAGATGTCCCCTTATGATGATCAGAGAACTAATAATAAGAACTTTACAGTTCTTAGTACATCATAGCGGAAAACACAAAATAGCTCCTATGTAGCTAACACTGCCTCCTGCACGTCTACGAAAGCTTATTCATCCAAAAACCTGAAAGTCTCCCACTCTCAAACTACTCAAATTAATTTTGAGCACCCGAGAGTTTGTGGAGAAACACAAACTTCGAGTCAGACAATAAGTCTAGTATGAATAATTCCCTATTATCCCTTATCATAAGTAGATATCTAGTGAGACCACGCCGCTTAGCGGAACGGGTTTTCCCCTCACTAGTATCCAAAACAAAACATGCAAATCATTTACTGCACCCCTCCACCTAAAATGATTAGTCTTAACATAATATGAAAAAAAGCTATAAATCATATTTATTGGATATCCCATCCACCCATTTATTAGATATCCCATCTAAAAACAATTTATTAGATTTCCCATAAAATTAATTTATTAGAGTTCCCCTCTAAAATATTTAAATTAACTATCCGTCATAATTTAATAGGACTATCCGTCCCAAATCCATTTAAAATAAATGCAGATTATCCATCGTACATTGTTTTATAAAAGATGGTGTGGGCTATCCACCGCACACTCCATAGTTTTCCTATGATGACTATGAACCCTTGGGTGCAAAATCCCGAGGCTAACCACCTCTGGCAAAATATTATTTACTTTAGAAATTTGATGTGGGCTATCCACCGCACATTCCATGGTTTTCCTAGGTTAACCAAGAACCCATCACTTGGCCAATTAAAACATCATGATCCCCATGATTACTTATTTTCCCCAGGTAAACCACCTATTTAACCTATTCCCATTGGCAGCCCCAATTAGGTTAAATTAAATAAAAACACAATGATAGCCCCAATGTATATTTTCGAAAGCATATTTCTGTTTGTAACCCCAAACTATGTATCGAAAACATTAAACCCACTCTGGTGTCCCCAAGGTTTATTAACATTCATTTTATATAAGGATCCCCCTTACATATCAAACAAAGATAAGTATTTTATGCTATAACCCTTCGAAGTAACCCCTTCGACTTAGGAAAGTTTTACTTAAGAAAAATGGCTAAAAACAGCCCTTTAAAACCCTTCGAATGAAGTCCCATTCGAAAGCAAATAAACATCCAAAGTTAGCCCCTTCGGAAACCTTTATTTTGAAAGCATCACAAAATCATACCTTTCGACCTTGTCGGAAGGTTTCTTTTCGACCTAGTCGAAAGGTTCTACCTTTCGACCTTGTCGAAAGCCTGGGGTATCCCCCCTTATAAAAAAAATTATAAACCTTTCGAAAGCAATGAAACTCAAAATCTTTCGAAATCATTGAAACTCAAAACCTTTCGCAATCATTGAAGGTAACCCCTTCAAAAACTTTCGAAATCAAAACCTTTTGAAATCAAACCTTTCGAAACCATTCAAAAACAATGAAGTGTTGGAACCAACCCTTCGAAAGTATACTTCCTACCTTGTCGGATGGTTTACCCTTTGACTTTGTCGAGAGGTATTAAAACTTTTACTTTAAAATCAATGGGAGGTTCAGAAGTAATCCCTTCTTCTTACCCTTCTCTCCCTTTGGCTTTGTCGAAGGCATTCCTTCGACTTAGTTGAAAGGATTAAAACACCTTTTTAGAAAACATTTTAAAACAATTCTCTTGAAGGTTTAAACTTTCAAAGATCCCCTTCGAAACCCCTTCTTCAATATATAAAAAATTTAGTCTTTTATAAAATGATAGGGTCGAAGGATCCCCCTTCAACTTATTTGAAAGCAATTATGTTTCTTCTTGAAAGAAAAGGAAGCAGCCTCCCCATCCCTTCGTCCATCTTCCCCTCGACACCGTGCCTACCATTCGACTTAGGCGGAGGGTAATTGTTTACCTTCCATCTTGGACGAAAGGATAAAAGCGGGCTTGTTGGAGTCAAATGCAGAACTGGGCCTACTAAAGTGATGTTTTATCTTGCTTGTCTAACTTTGATTGGCTGAGGAGCCTTCTCATGTACTTCCAAACAGTAAAAATATACAAAAGTCAACCTTTTTCTTAAAACACTATTCTTCTTCCCCAATTAAATTTTCGAATTGCAGCCTTCCCTCCGTATTAACTAATTCGAAGGCAATTTTGCAGTTTATTCCTTAGGCTTAAATAATTTAATTACCTTAGTAAATCACTAAGGAAAATTTCCAAAAATCACCAAAAATCCGATAAATCATATACTTCAACATATTAAAATTTCAAACCATATGAAGATCAAAAACAACTCGGAATTTAACTAAAACCGAATAAAAACGTGTTAATTAGCCCATTAACATTTAAAACACCTATGTCTTATCTAGACAAAGGTTTAAATGGTTATATCCCAACCAAAATCACAAACATGAATCGAGTATAACCCATAACCGATCCAAACACAGAAAAATGAGATGATAAACATGATTATTCATCTTGATTAATTGATTGGAGAATGAGATAATTTCCTAACTTTTAATTCCTTAGCTTTATCTTCAATTTATTGCTCTTCCTGGAGCTTTTAATGACCGGCCGAAATATAGGTGAGGAGTTATGAATGAGAGCGTGGAAATTGATTAAAGTGGAGGAAGAGATTTATACTAAGAAATGTAGCCTCATTTCCAAGTTTACCCCTTAGTAAATTCCTCCTTAATTTAGTTAAGTCTTATTTTAGTTCATTCATTAAGACACGACCGTTGGATTTATTAATCTCATCTCCCTAATTATTCGCATTATTCTATTTAATTATCCAATTAAATATCCGGAATAATGTTAATTAAAATTCAGGGGCATTACAGACTCCCCCCCTTAAAGAATTTCGTCCCCTAATTTTCGGTAAGGACAAAACAACAAGCATATAGCCCATGCAAGCAAAGCTAGTGTAACCTACCAGCCAAATTCTATATAAACCCTATATAGAACTTACCATCTAAAACAGCCCAAGAAAAGTAGCCCTAATCCTGTCTTCTGTCTCCCAAGTACAGTCCTTCACGTTGTCGCTCCACTGAACTTTCACCAACCCGACTGTCTTATTCCTTAACTCTTCTCATCTTTTGCCACAACACGAACTGGTTGCCTCACAAAAGTCATATCTGGTTCCACCATTAAGTCCTCCAGTGCCGTTGGAGCGATAGTAGTTTCTGGTTCATGAACATACTTCCTAAGATGAGAAACTTAAAACACATTGTGGACCCCGGCCAAACTGCTCAGTAAATCTACTCGGTGTGCGAGTCTCCCAATCCTCTCTGATATAGAAAATGGTCCAATATATCTCGGTGCTAGCTTCCCGGTCTTCCCGAACCGAACCACACCTTTCATCGGCGATAGCTTGATGAAAACTCTATCTCCAACTGAGAACCCTAGGTTCTTAAGCTTTTTGTCTGCGTAACTCTTCTGCCTAGACCGAGCTTCCTTCATTCTTTCCCATATCAACTCAATCTTTTCCGTCGCTTCTCTCACCAAATATGAACCAAGGACCAATCTGTCTCCGATCTCTAACCAACATGCTGGTGATTTGCATGGCCTTCCATACAAAGCTTCAAAAGGCGCCATTCCTATAGTAGTCTGATAACTATTATTATAGGAAAACTCCACTAAGTGTAAGTGATCTACCCAAGAACCACTAAAATCCAGCACACAAGCTCTCAACAGATCTTCCAGTACCTTGTTGACTCTCTCTGTCTGCCCATCCATCTGTGGATGATAGGCGGTACTCATCTTGAGCTTAGTGCTTAACACACTCTGCAGGCTCTTCCAGAACTCGCTAGTAAACAAAGCATCTCTATCACTGACGATACTACTAGTAATTCCATGCAGTCTAACGATGTTCTTCATAAACAACTTAGCCAAAACAGGTGCCGTCTTGGTTGACCTTACCGGAATGAAATGGGCAAATTTGGTCAATCTGTCCACTATGACCCATAGACTTTCATTACCCCCGGTTTGACCTGGGAAACCAGTCAAAAATATCCATGGATATCGAGTCCCACTTCCAAACTAGAACATCCAAAGGCTGAAGCAAACCACTTGGCTTCTGATGTTCGGCTTTTACTTGCTGACAGTTCAAACACTGTTTTACCCATAAGCCAACATCCCTCTTCATTCCTTCCTAGAAGAAACTTCTCTTCATATTCCGATACATCTTGGTTCCCCCAAGATGAATCGTAATGATCGATGACATTCCCTAAGAACTTCCTTCCTAAGGTTTCCAACATCTGGAACACATAACTGTTCCTTCTTTCTCAACCAACTCCTGTGGTCAAGAATAAAGTCCTTTAAATCATTGATCTCGGTTCTAGCTTTTAACCTTCTAATCCTCTCGGCTAACACTGGATCCACTTTCTGCCTAGAAGCAATTCGTTCGATCAGAACTGGTCGAACTTCCAAACAAGACATCATGGTGATATTCCGACTAGATCCAGCAGTCGACCTCAACTACACAATGCTAGAAGCTAGTGCTTCTAAGTCTTTCCATTCTGCCAACATAGCTAACACCACATTCTGATGTTTCCTGCTAAGTGCATCTGCCACCTTGTTTCCTTTTCCCGGTGTATACTCGATGCTAAAATCATAAGCTACAACAAACTCCAACCATCTCTGCTGTCTCATGTTCATCTCCTTCTGAGAGAATAAATACCGTAGAGACTTATGATCCGTAAATAGCTCAAACCTTTCTCCCAAAAGATAATGTTTTCACACCTTCAATGCGAAGATTACCGCTGCCAACTCCAAATCATGAGTCGGGTATCTCACTTCATGCGGTCTAAGCTGTCTAGAATCATAGGCAATAACCTTTCCATTCTGCATCAGCACAGTGCCTAACCCAGTACCACATGCATCAGTGTAAACTACTAACCCCTGATTCCCATCAGGAACTACTAACACGGACGCATTGGTTAACAAATGTTTCAACTTAAGGAATGCCTCCTCACATTTGCTAGACCAAACAAACTTCACGTCCTTCCTGGTTAGCATAGTCAAGGATGCCGCTATCCGTGAGAAATCCTTAATGAACCTTCGGTAGTATCCTGCAAGTCCAAGAAAACTTCTAATCTCACTTACCGTTTCTGGTCCCTTCCAATTGTTAACAGGTTCGATCTTATCCGGATCAACTGCTAACCCTTCCTCGGAAACTACATGACCAAGGAATTTCACTTCCTTCTTCCAGAAATGACACTTGGAAAACTTCGCCTTCAGCTGATGTTGCCTTAGCATCTCCAACACTACTCTAAGATGATCCGCATGATCCTTCTCATTCTTAGAATATACCAAAATGTTATCAATAAAAA
This sequence comes from Allium fistulosum, assembly GCA_030737815.1. NCBI lineage: Eukaryota > Viridiplantae > Streptophyta > Magnoliopsida > Asparagales > Amaryllidaceae > Allium > Allium fistulosum. Next base: position 932,826,300 of record CM060901.1, on the reverse strand, counting down.
CCAACACGAAACTATCCAAGTTCTCTCGGAAAACCCGGTTCATCAAATCCACGAAGAAAGCTGGCGCATTATTAATCCCAAATGGCATAACCAACCACTCGTAAGACGCATATCTGGTCCTAAATGCTGTCAAAGGAATACTGTCCTCTACCACTGTTAGTTGATGGAAAACTGTCGCCAAATCCAGCTGGGAAGACACTCTGGCTCCACTCAACTGATCGAATAAATCGTCGATTCTCGGCAAAGGATACCTATTCTTGATCGTCCTCTCGTTCAACATACGATAGTCGATACACATCCTTAAAGACCCATCTGGCTTCTTCACGAATACCGCGGCCGTTCCCTAAGGCGAACTGCTTGGCCGGATGAACTTCTTTCCTTCCAATTCCACTAGCTGCACCTTCAATTCCTTCATCTCGGTTGGTGACATCCTATTAGGTGGTCTACTTATGGGTTCTGCTCCCGGTATGAGATCTATCCGAAACTCGATAGCTCTTTTCGGCGGCAAGCCCGAAACTGGTTCAAACACATCCGCAAACTCTTTTGCAACATAAACCCGCTTTAACTCTACTTCTGTTCCCATAGCACCTAATAACGCATAAGGATTTCCGTCCGAACTCCTTACTGAGTAAATAACTCGGTTACGGCTATTAGGGTGTCTCGATGATATTTCCCCTTCCTGGCAAAATATCCTAGCATCATATCTATCTAACCAATCCATACCCAATATGATCCTGAAACCCACAAAATCAAAAACATATAAACCGCATGCAAACATATGACCTAACAAATCAAGTTCTAACTGGTCATATCTCGCTCCCAGAGTTACATACCCTCCTATAGGATTCGCAACCCTTAAAGAAGTAATAAGGTATAAAGGTTCCAAACATAAGCAATCTACCAAATACTGAGATATAAATGAGTGTGATGCATCGGTATCAATTAGTATCCTAACCGGAGTACTATGAATCATAAGCATACCATCCATCACAGCTTTTCCTTTCTCAACAGCCGTTGGTCTAGAGGATGATGGTTCCAACGCAAAGACCTTTCCCTTTCCAGCCTTAGTAGCCTCGAGACACTTTTCCTTATAATGCCCCATCTGGCCACAGTTGTAGCACTTCACATTCGGTCTCACTACAACTGCTCTTCCATCACCCGAGCGACACTCATTAGCATAGTGCCCCTTCTTGTCACACTTGTAACAAACAATATCAGCCTTGCTCTTCTTAGTTGTTACCCCCGACTGGGCACCTTTCTTCTTGAAGAACTTCCGCTTCTTACCCTAAAAATTCTGAACCTCAACTGGTTTCCCTTTCCCAAAAGTAGAAAGCATCTCATCATTCTGAATAGCCATCTCAACAACAATATGATACGGATCCTGGAGGTTTGGCATGGTTGCTCTAGCGATCTCAGGATTCAACCCCCTGATAAGCTTATCATTCCTCTGAATGACAGTATCCACAGTAGCATATCTGTAACGGGATAGCTCAAAATCCGTAGCATACTCAATCACCCATTACAACAAACTGGACCTTTAACAGCGTTTAAAAATTACTGTAAAAGGATTTAACAATGTTTTTAACTACGTTGTGTAACGACATGCCATTATAGGTCGGGGACATACCACAACAATAGGGAAAACGCTATAAAAAGTAGGTTTTTAATAGCCTTTTAAGCACATATTATAGCGTTGGCTGAAGTGGTAAAGTACTTTTCTTAGCGTTGTAACTTATGCTATTTAATATATTCATCAGCCTTTATACTTTGCTAAGATAACTGTTTTATAGCGTTCAATTCTTTGCTATGTTACACATATACATTGGTAAGCTTTTGCTATGGCAACTTTAACAGCATTGTTAACATTGTTATGAATTCTTTTTACATCGTTTTTGACGTTGTCATTATTCCTTTTTTACAGCGTTTTATGAGTTGCCATGTGTATTTTTTATGTTTTTCGTTGTTAAGAGCCCTTTTTATAGCATTCTTAAAACGCTGTTGATATTTTTTACAGCAATTTTGAAACGCTGTTGATATTTTGCACAGCATTTTTGAAACTCTGTTGTTTAGGCCCTCTGCTCCAATGATCAATTCCATTTATGCACACACGTCACAATTTATATACCAAATATGCAACATAGTTAAAATCAGATCACTTTTTGTAATCAACTTGTCGTATTAATCACACATTCCATTATCAACATGTAACATTACATGATCAACATACGCAATATCCTTACATCAAAACATATATAATACGTCCATAATATTTCATAAACAATGTAGAACAAGTAGCAACTAGCGACAAAAATAGTAATACATACAAGTATAAAAACCCAAATATAGTTCTGGCATCACTCTGAAACCATAACTTGTTGCCGCATGTAAGATATCTACCTACCTATAGAGTAAAAGTTCAAAAGTTAGCAAAATAAATCAAAAATACAATCAATGCAACAGTAACATGAAATGCATTATGGAACAAAGGAACTGCTGAAACCAAACAACTATCTGGTACAAAAATGTTGAAACAGCCGTAACATTAAATGCATTTTCGAAAGGAGAACTGAAGAGCTGAACATGATTAGAGTAGGAATGCTCATATCGACGAACCAATGCTGTAGGGTATCATGTGGACTGGAGTTTAGGGGAGTGTGTTTACATAGGTAGCAGATTGCTATACAAGTTGCGGTGCATGGCACTGGAACAGGATGACAGTGTGTAACCATATTTCCCACTTGCATGTAAAAATTAATCTAAAGCTAGTATGTTTCCCACTAATGTTTCCCACTTGCATGTAAAAATCATTAGATGCATTTAGAATTTGCAAATCAATGGTAGAAATATAACATATGTAGATGCTTAGTAAATTTTCATAAAACACGGTTAATTTTCGAAAATAAATATAGTTAGCTTAGATTATTTTTATAAACTTAGTTAATTTTTATAAAACTTAGTTAATTTTTGATATTTAATTAATTTATATAAACTTAGTTAACTTGGTTAATTTTTATAAAATTAGTTAATTTTTATAAAATTTAGTTGATTTTAATAGCCATGGTTAACTTTTATAAAACTTAGTTAACTAGTTTAAATTTTTATACGACTTAGTCAACTTTTATAAAACCTTGTTAATTTTCATAAAAACATAATTAAATTAGTTACTTTTTTTTAGCTTGATTAATTTTTATTAAACTTAGTTAACTTAGTTAAATTTTTACAAAACTTGGTTAAATTAGTTAATTTTTATAAGACTTGGTTAATTTTTATAAGCTTAGTTAATTTTTATAAGACTTATTTAATTTTTATAAACTTAGTTATAGTTAATTTTTTATAATTTAATTAACTTAATTAATTTTTTAAAATTTAATTAACTTAGTAAACTCAGTTAATTTTCGTAAAACTTAGTCTATTTTAGTGGAGGATAGGTACAAAGGATCCAATTAGCAAGAGCAATTTACAGTGATTCCGATGTGCATTTGTTAGATGATCCTTTTCGAGCAATTGTTGCTCATTCAGGAGCACACAAACGCACAAACACTTTGCATATATTTGTTATTTTGTCAATAACGAAAAACTTTGCTTTGTTCTTAATCGTATAACTTATTTCCAAAAAGATTATGCTACCCTACCATCACCCATGTTTCATTCTTAAATATTTCCCACAATCTCTGATGTACTTTTGTGAATAGATCATTTGTACAAATCATGTAATTTAATCAATTAGCTTATTACGTTAGTTTAGTAGGACATACCCTTATCCGACATTGTTTGCAAAAAAACGTAAATATTAAAATTGAATTCTAAGATGCTTTATTAGATTAATCCTAATAGAAGTTTGAGGTCAATGATCAACTATATTCCTCATACTAAACTTGGATGTTACATGTGCAATATTGAGTTTATCTCAGTTGTCTACACACATTATGCATGTAACATTTAACTATATATATATATATATATATATATATATATAATTGATTTCTACACCTGATATTTATGTAAAGAAATTAATTTCTGCATGCATCTACCTTGTGTAGGAATGCCTAATACACCTCTTGCCTTCAAAAACAGTCATATATACAACTCATCAACTCGAATTCTTGAGTGCAGCAGACCTTATTCAAGCAACATTCACAGAAAATTTAATTAAATAAATTAGCCGACCTTGGTATACCAGCATTTAATAATTAGCTGCAAGTTGTATATATTGATATCCAACATTGATTAGAAGCATTTTCTTCATGTCATACACACCAAAATGAATATAGCTGAAAACTAAAAATGAATAAATTTTCCTACAGTATATATAAAGAAATACCTTGTGCGCTAAGTTTGAGCCCTGAGTTGACTTCATTTAAGAAAACGCACTTCAGGTTCAATATTGAATAAGGTTGCCACTTGAAATGTTGCGTTGGTTAAGCAAAGAAAATATCGGTTTAGTTTGATTCTGGATCGACAGCATTTTCTACTACATAAAAAGGATTTGTATCATCATTTAAGAGAAATATCACTTTAGAAAAAATTTCACAATGTTAAAAGGGTATTTATTTATGATGTTCGTATTATCAAAGTGATCGACTAGATTACTTATTTGTAAGGCCAATTACTGGCACCATCTATAACTTCAAGAACTGCATATATTTGAAATATAAAGGGATTAGTTGCATGTTTAATTACAAACAAACTGACACAGCCAAAAATATAGGGATGAGTTATAATTTTAAACGAGCAATTCTCCCTGAGCAATGAAAATTGATTGATTATTGGATCACATGATGGAATACACTTTTTGACGTTCAATGCAGCATGGAATACCAAATAAATATACATCGAGAAGATACACTATTTTTTTACTAGCAATACATAACTGGTAAAGTACACATACCTGGAGGAGTTTTAGCCAGGAAACGTTTAACCACATCCTCATTTTGTGAAATTGTTAGGCTGCATAACCAAAGGAGATGCAGAATAATTATAAATTTTATGCCAAGCGTTCAGAATTAGTGTTTAGAAAAGCAATAATGTACAGGTGAAGGTAAGCCATGACAATCTCTAATACATATATTGCAGAACCACCACCAACCTACAAGTACTGTAAACAAGTGATCCACCAACTTTTAGCAACATGAAACCATTGCTTAAAAGCTTTAGCTTTAAGCTGTCAAACATAAAATATTGTTAGAAAAATAAAAGGTAAATGAGCTTAACATGAAATAAAAATAAAATAACTAAACATGAAGTAAAAATAAAATAACCAAACATGAAGTAAAAATAAAATAACTAAACATGAAATCTAGCATGACATTAAACGACCAAAAATGCAAAACAGTAAAGTTAGCATCATATGATTTTGGTCAGTCCATATCTACGATGATGATATGGAGCAGTGTGTCATAAAGTCCATATATACAGGTATGTCAACTGCCTCAAACAAGAAAGTATTTAGTCTTATATAACAAGGAAAATAACATTATTTAACATTTAGTTAAACCAATATATATCATAGTAACTACTACAGAACAGTTGATGGTTATCGTTTCATAGTTATTAAATTTACAATTTTATAACAGGTCTAACAGGTTACGTTCCTTAAATTTTATACTAATCAATTCAATTTTAGTACGTATTAATTGAAACTAAATAATATACATACAAAATCTAAAATTCGGTAGACGCACAATGAACTTACCCAGGTGAAAGCTGCTGAATAATTTAAAGATCCTGATAGGTCCTCCCTTGAGCCAAACAGACATGCTTTGATCGAGCTTCATTATCATCCGATGGACGAATTGGTAACCAGTTTTTCTCAAACACGGCAGCATGTTATCGAATTAAAAAGGGAGAAATTGTGGCTTAAATGAGCTAAATGAGCGATGGGTTTGTTTTATAAGTGTTTGAATTTGAACATTCATTATATGGACGTTAAAAATCAAATGCATATTTCATCATGGTATCATTAGTAATAGGGCAAAATACATGTCCATAAACAGCGGGTCTGCAGTAGTGTACATGTACAGATGTCCTTTCGAAGATTTTGGGGTTTGAGCTGCTAACTCGCCAAGAATGTTGTCTAAGTTATCGCTGAAGTTTCTGTAGGGGTGGGAACGGAAAGTTTCCGTACCAACCGAGACATTTTCCATTTCTTCCGATCATTGACGGAATAATACAACATGTTTCGTATTCCACACCGTCAATCCCGGAATTCCAATAGACGGAAAATGGAAGAAACTGGGAATTCCATTTTTTCGCCAAGAAACTTTTCAGACGCTGACTATATAGGAATAACTAGCAAAATACAAACCACTAATAAATTGAACACAATACACAGTCTTTATTTATATACAAACAAAAGAATATATGCTTAGAACTTTAGCATTGCATCAAATATCTCATTTCATAACACTGCAACAAACGAAACAATGATCGGTGTCTAATATTCTAGGTACCTCGTTACATATATTTCAAACTTGAACACTGAAACAAAAATATTCACTGAGCAAAAATAATAAAGCAAAAGAGAAAAACAGAAACAATACAGTGATGCAAATTTGTAATCAGATATAAGCTTCATTAGTAGTAGCCTAGTAGTTGAGAGATCGAACCAAGACAGAGCAAAACTCCAGTACCTTTCAGTGCTAATGTATAAATCCTTTGATTAAAAATGATTAGTGCATGCCTGGAATCATGGTCGACAGTCTGAATGAATGCCTGGAATCATAAAACATTGTAAACCAGCTATTTTATGTGTTAACGCACACCATCTAAGATATAATTAACAATGTGCTACATTCTTCAAAGCCCATGCACAAATACAATCTGTTGAAGTCATTAGAGCATCTCTAGTTTAATTCATACACCATAATGTTAAATGTACTAAAGTATAAGAAATATACTAAGAAATTCCACCATAAAACTTCATTAGTAACAGTGCAAGAACAAATGTGCCAGATAAAACCATTGATTAAAGGAAGACTAAAGATCAATATGATCAGTTTAACCTATTATTATAAAGTATAAACTGTAAAATATATACCGAGAAACAATACAAAAGAAACAGGGGTATGATCCAAAAAGTATTCATGTCAGTAGATATTAACAAAGGCAGTATATATTGCATATATGCTACTAGTCTAGTTTTGTGATAACTTATTGTTTCCTAGAAGAAAAAATATATATAGGTACAACTTCGCCATCATATTGAAGCTTTGGCATCAGTCCAGGCAAGTAGCAGCAAAGCATGGCCGGCTACATCAAAATACTCAGAAACAAGTCTTAACTGTTCACCAACCTAAACTTTCAGATAAAATGTAAAAGAAATACAAAATCTAGATAAAATAGTTCAAAATAACCATTTTCAAATGGACATAGGATATTAGAAGTTGATTTTTAATTTTAAGACTGTTCATTAGGTATACTATACTGGCTGATTATTTTATCAATTATGACAGTATTCAGTAGTAAAATCAAACCATCGCCTTATAATTATCAAAAGCATGTTATTAAATTAGCTTTGAAACTTAACAGTAATTATCTTTTGATTATAGATAATAAACACCCAACTGGTTGTAATAACTAATAAATGATTGTATTAATTCATTTGAAACAAGCTTTATTTGCTTTTATGTCAATAGATTTTGCTTCAATGAATACTTAGTAACTATCTCAACTGATAATGGTTCCAAATTCCTAAACAAGGCTTCAAAAATCAAAAATTTCTCAAGATATTTATAGTAAAAAAATAGAAAATGAAGAGTATGGGATTTATGAATGATATATGATAAATTAGATATCAAGAATTGAGAAATTTTCGCTTGTAAATGAAGTCATGTAGGAAACAAATTACCTTTCAATTATGGAGATAGTGAACTTCAAAAGAATTTGGAAGCCTGGAAGGAAGCTGATACCAATTTAAGCGACAAAGGAAGTGGAGCAGCGGGCGGCGGCATGGACCGTAGGTAGTTGAAGGCAGATGGTAGCAACAGAGCATGGAGCGGCAATTGACGCAAGATGTTCGAAATTGAAAGCGAGAGGGAGAACAAAATTAGGGTTAGGGGTTTTAGCTAAAAGCGGCGGTTGAAATTGAGAGGGGAGAAAGAAACGAACTAATTACTTTTGTCTTTTATGGGCTTGCCGACTTCATGGACTGGACTCAAACTGCGGAAGGAAAACATTTCCTACGAAAATTTCCAAGTTGAAATGGAAGGAATTCCTTCCAACAGCCTTTATTTTGGAAGAAACGAAAATTGAAATGTTGGAAAATAGTCGGATGGAAATCCGTGGAAAACGGAATAACGGAAGAAAACCCCAGCCCTAAGTTTCTGTCATTGTTCCTTTCTTTGTTGCATGTTGGAATCTGAGCACCCACTAACCTCAAAATTGATAAACCTGCCAGTAATGCTAACGTAGATACTTATTTTTCTGATTCTCAAATCATTTGGCACATTCAGAAGTAAAAATAAATAAATTATAATAAACAATAAACAGAGAGTTATAATGTTGAAATTTGAGAATTGCTAAATGGTTAAAATTGGAAATGTCTTAACAAGGAAAAGAAAAAACACGTGTTTGTTCATTTTGACATTTTTGCACTAATCTGCATTTTTTTGTGCATAAAAAAAACTGCATTTATTTTAATCAATATGCTAAAGAAAAAGTAACGGATTCAATTCGTACACCACCTTTTTTCTACAACAATTATCGCATATAACTACCCCAGAAATCCTTCATTCCCCACCAAATTTCTTTATGTTTTTGTTTGAAATACCTAGAAAAATAAACTTCCATTCCTTACAATTATAAACTAAAACTTGATTCTTCAAATCAATGGCAGTGATAGTTTCATATTACCAAACCGTTTATTAGCCAATATTTTTCAATATAAAATAAGTTTCTCCATCCTGTAAGCATGAATTACAATTATGAACTATGCATTCAAAATAGTAAACGTACACTTGTTTTATCAATGAAGCAAGCACAAATTTCCTCCTTTCTCTTACCATTGGGTTCATCTGGTATAACTGTTTTGGTGACATTTGGCTGCAAAAGAAGAAAAGATAATAATAATAAGCTAGAACCTTAATTTCTAAAAGGTGTTTGAGATGGATATCTTTGATCATTTTTCTTATTTAGTTGCAAAGTCTACTGCTTATAGGAGTAAACACATAGAATTTAATGCTCATTTATCCACGTAATGATTTTAACACACCTGTAACTTAATTAAACACCATCCAAATTCCTAAGAGAAAAGGTGCGGAAAAAGCACTCTTGATAAGTTCAAATTTTCAATTTATTATAACTTGTATAAACGGAAATGAAAAGGATGTAGCATTAAACATCATTGCAGACTAAAGAGGTGGTATGCATGTAAATTCAACCACATATGTCTTACTGAATATGTAATATTTCACCTACTTTGTTGATGCTATTTGTGGGTAGGAAAAGTCCTAGAAGTAGAAAGAAATTTATTATGTGAATAGCAAAGGGATGCTAACATTGAATTTATATTTCTGTCATATAACTAATAGCACACTGAGTTAAGGAAGTACATATAGGAAAATGTGCGCAATTAAACTCACAAGCATCTTCATACTAAGCTAATATGTTACTAAAACAATAACGAAACTAGTTCAAGAGGAACACACTGCTTACTACTTAAAATAATACCAGTTGTTCTAAGCAAAAATAAAATCATATGATATAGTGTTGTGTGCCAAAGCGATTGGTTTTCTAACTATTGTGATGTATAGAGTTAGAAATGAAAGGAATAGATTTAGAGCAAAATAAACCATGACTAACTTATTTTCTAATATTAATGTATATACTCGATTTCAGTCATTCTTTCAAAGCCGAGTCTACCATCAAAATATGAATTATTTAATAATATGTACAAAGTAATCGTTACATAAACTCATAAATCGGTGTTCAGTCATGAGATAAGCTTACAGAACAACATATAAACAACAAGTAAAAATAATCTATCAACTAGTTGATTCTCAAATAAAATATATTTATATAAGATATGTAAAAACAACCAAATAAAATCAATCAATGTGGATAAATCGTAAACTAAGAGACAGACATCAACCATATATAGCTCACAACGAGCACAGATATCAAAAGATTCAAATCCAATAGACATCGCAGCTGGAACCATCAAAGGCAGCATTGTTACTTCCAGGCACAGGAAACTTTCAACTTACAATCAACATGAGGCTTCCTATGTATCTTCATCAAAGAGTTTAACCTCAGCCTAACCCTTGTATACAACTTAACATGAACATAGTAATACCCTTCTCCTTTCTCTCTATCATAAGTGCTCCTCGCATCGTTCACAAAGGAAGTCCCAGTAAAAACTGAAAACAAAGTGGCAGTGTTCTTATAACCTTGATAGAAAGTTGGCAGCTGTACATACCCAAACCTGGCATCATCATACAAAGCCTGTGCTTCAATATAATCATAGTAAAGTCCGATTCTTTTATTAGGGTTTCTGATAGCCATGGTCGTTGGAAGGTTGTACTGCAGATTGTTGTTGGAGCTGGGGAGAGTGAAGGTGGTGAGCTCTGCCGATGTGACATATACTTTTATTTGGTTTGGGCGGAAGATGAGCCATAGAACCAAAGCTATGATGCCCAGAGTTATTATGATGGAGAAGATCAACTTACGGAGTGATACAGGATGCTTGGGAAATTTAGGTAGCAGGTAATCTTAAACATATATGTTTCTCAAAGACAGAGAAATTTACAGTTAGACAGTGGAACTTGTCCATATGTCAGAACATCTTTACAAGGGTGAGAAGTTTTGAAAACAAAGTGGAACTAAAGAAAGCTGGTTACGATGAGGGTCTGTCACACAGCAACAGGAGGAAAGGATAAATACAGAAAACAGCTTCAACAGCAAAATAAATTATGCAAGGGATATACAGTAGACAAGAAGCAAGGATCAAGTGAGTCGAAGAGAGGGACGCAAACTCGAAGTTATTTCATTCTATGATCAGGGTAAAGAACAATAAGCTGACACAAGCAAAAATAAAGAGAGAGGACAATAAACTAGACAAGATCAAAGTTGATTGAAGATTATTCTCAAAATGTCACCACTCCATTATTGTTAATTGAAAAATGAACAGGTCTTTCGAATCAAATAGCAAAGTGAGACAAGGAGACCACTGTGAGCAACAACCTTCGTAATTGCAGCTGAATCGCTTAATAAGGGCATTCACGAGCTCAATAGGATTGATGAGATAGTTAGACATTTGATTCCTCACAGATGCCCAATGGTTTCTTCACTCTCTCTTGCAGATGATGCCTTCAACGTTCAAAGAAAATCCGACATCATTCTGATTTTCTTAACAAACATGAAAAGATCTCTTGAGCCAAGAGGTAAGTAAATCAAAGAGATGTTTCATAGTGTCAAACAAAATTCATGGAAGCCAAAAGGATGGATCAGCATGGCTTAGAGGTTCCTTCATAAGACCTTGCTTATTACTTATTAACGGTTAACTCGACAGCAGATACAATCATCCAAAGAAGGATTGAAGTATGTCTACCATCAAAAAGAAATGTAAATTTGATGATTTCTCTAACAAGTTTTGTTAATCAAAGTGTTATAATAAAAAATGAAATCGGGAAACAATGGTTGTTTTATCTGAATGGATAAAAAATGGGGCGATGACATCAACAAATTTTTTTTCGCTCTAGTATGTCAATAATCTAGGATTTTCTTCTTCTTCTTTCCATGGCCATTTAACCTACATAGGTTTATTCCACGGGCAAATCATCATGTAACAGTTAGTAGATATAATTACGTAAATTAAATCACATATCTTAGTGGACATCTCAATTTACCTTAGTAGATATCTCAATTACCTAAAATAAATCACTTATCATGGTAGATATCATAAATATATTGATTGCAATTAAAACACGATGACTTACATAATAATAACAAAAAATAGCAATTTCAAATGTTACATCTAAAGGTTAAACAAATTACCTCAAATCGGGTTTCTAAAGACAATCGACCAGGAATTCTTCAGTGATTGATGCTCTTAGTTATTGAGTGAACGCGAACCTAGAGTCATGTTCTTTTGTTTTCCAAGGACGGGTTCAAGGAGTTAGGGCTCGAGTGAATTGGACACTGCAGGTGAAATTAGGAGACGAACAAAATTCATGATAGATTTCATGAACATTTGATGTATATTTCAGATCTTAATTAGGTTTACATTTAGGTAGGATTAAGGATTTGGGATTGCGGGTGAAATTAAGGAGGATTTGAATTTCGCTGATTTCTTACTTCGCGTGAAGAGAAGGAGAGAAGGAAGAAAGGAAGTGGGCAAAAAAGTAGCCGTGTAATGAAATAAATCTCAAAATCAAGCGGGTTATGTTACACAGCGTTCGGGTTTCCATTTTTCTTTGAAAAAGCACTATTGTCGGCACTTATGGAAGAAACGTTGACAATTAGTGCTGAGAAAAGCGCATTTTGTTATAGTGAACATATGTAAGAATTAATCTAGAATATTTAACAAGATATTAAATTTTGTTGGTTGGATTTATATACGGGCACAAGCAGAAATAAGAAAACATGGGAGGGAGGGGGGGTATAATCAGAAAAACATATGGAAGAAATATCAAAGATAAGTTTAAGTTCAAACTGGCTGAGTTTTTATGATCTTCACTGCGGTAAGAAAAAAATCCTCTACCAATAGTTTTAGTAAAACTTTAATATACATCTAACAAAATACGGCTAATTTCGTAGTGATCAAATGCAATGTAAAGTGCATACTAAGTTATGAAATAGTGATAAAATAATTGCAAAATATAATGTCACCTTGAAAAGAATTGCACGATGCCTGCAAAGCCCAAAAGACAGGCTGCCTATAGGAATAACAATGCATTTGTGGCGCTTCTTTAATTGCTTGCTATATGATTTCCATTGTTTGTAAAGATCTCCTTGTTCAGTTTCAAATGCACCCCTTTAGACAATTTTTTTTGTATGTTCACGAAATCAAACAAAAAATGTCAATGATAAAAGAAAAGGGAAACATCAAATACCCCAGAAAATTTGCAACAAGCTTGGCGAGTCTATTATCAAGTTCTAATGTACATCCAGATGTGTAATAATATTCTAAAGCTTTGTCTTCGAGCATTTTTAGGCCAGAATCGGTAATTTATCAATAAGGACTACTTCCATAGAAGATTCCCTTGGATTGACTTCTTTAAGTGCATTTAACCTTGGTGGTTTTCTCCCTTCTTCTAATTCATTGCACATTGTCCATAAAAATGGATCCATTCCCATAATGTTGTAAAAGCCATATGTTATTGTATCAGAAAATGATAAATAACCATTCACCTGCAAAGGCAATTAAAATTTACCAACAACATAATGGATTATATTTATTATGAATAAGAGACAAGACTGAAACAGAATGGGAAAGATAAACCCAACTTCAAAATTATTTATAATCAACTATTTCAACTCATATACACAAAAGGGAAGAGGCGGATGTTGCAACTGCCCAGGCTACCAAGCCAATTGTCTATATTTAGCACCAATATCTTTATAAAGTACCAAAATTGTCAAGTTAATCTTTAATCGGATTTTCATAAATTGCACCCAAATGGTAGCCATGGTGATGTTAATAACTTAACATACATCTGCCCCTGTATACAAGTCTTACACACTGATCCCAAATGTCATCAACATGTAAAACAACAAGATAACATAGGTATACAAGTTGATGAAACTGAACTAGCTTTCCTTTCAAAACATTAGAAGCCTAAAACTGTTCCTCCAAATTTGACTAAGGTGTTGTTTATCATAATGTCTTATCACCAATTAATCATCTTTTCCAAATTTAATTCAAACTTCCCCACTGTCAATATAAGTTATAAAGCTGAAAACTACATATTTCACTACTACCAATTCAAAAAGAATCTCACTCAAATAATATTTCATTCAAATCTTAGAGCATATTTCATGTTCCTAAAAATGATTGGAAAGCAATTTTTTGACAAAATTTATTCATTTTTTAGGGTCGTTTAGTAATTTAAGACCTGCAAAAGGAATTCATTGTATACTTAGGACAAACACTAAGAGAGGTCAAGACTAATTTTGAAGTATCCTTAAAAAATAGCTTTGAATAACTAATGTGAACCACTGTATCATCCAATTAATAATATGATGATACTCAAATAGTTCAATCGATAAATATGATGATATTCATGTAAATTTATGGTATAGAAAGCATGTGCATTTTTTAATTCCAGAACAAGGTATATTTTTTTTATTTTGTAAATAAAAAGAAATTTTCAATCAAGCCAACTTCAAATGATCCAATCTTGAACAAACTGCAGGTACACTAAAAAAATTATTTGTGAAAATACATGCACATTAATTCTGATATAATGGAATATCACTTTTTTTTGTCCTTAACCTGCACATAGGCCCCTTTCCTTTCCAGTTTCATGTACATTTAATTATTTACCAAATCAAAATTTTACATCTAAGCTCATTGAAAAATTTGGAATATTTAAACTAAAATAGAGTGAAAGAAATACCTTTTATTCGAGTCGAGAACCAACAAATCGCCAAGACAACTTAAAAATTCCCATATTTGAGTTTATTAACTTGTCGATTTGATTGACAAGGCAGCCACTTCACCCAATCTCACACCATAACTTCCAATTATAGCCTTCCAACGAATAAATACCGCACTCCAGATTGTCTAGATTGATCGAAGAGGGAAATCATTAAAAACATTTAAAATGTTTTGAAAAACCCTAAAATACTTCTTCGTCCTACTCTACTTTGTCACATATGTGCTGTATTCCACATATAATTGGTTATAGGTACCGGAGAGGAAGGCGGAGGCGTGGGTGAAGAGAGGGAAAAAATGAAAATTGATTTTAAAAGCTAGGGTTTTTATGGTTTGTTAACTGAGAAAGAAACCATTTAGTATGACAACGAAAATAAGAAATGAATGTTATGCGGGAACATGAAAAATGATGCCGCCTTTGGGATTATCCCTCCTATCATACGTTTAACAATGGTGAAATGCTGTATTTATTTTAATCTAACCAAAGTGACATCACGGAGCTTTGACACGCTGTTTCCCATTGCAATAAAAAGGAATTTTTCTTGTAGGGACCGATTTATCCCCTGGACTAAATCTGCCAATTTCCTAAGTAATGCTGATTTGGCAACCTTTGGTAGAAATTTTTCTTCGAACCTCCTTCGAAATTTAGCCCAAGTCAGGTCTTCCTCTAGCTCTCCTACGGTAACTCCGTTCCACCAAAATAATGCTGCTTCTTGCAATCGCCTTGAAGCAAGAATCCTCTTCTGCATATCCGTCAAGTCGAGATCTGCAAATATCCTTTCATAATGCAATAGCCAATTCTCCACTCCTACTGCATCCTCGGTTCCTAGAAAAGGCTTTCCTCCAAGACTAGCGTAATCCTTGCTCAGTTTGGCATAATTATTGCCAACTGGGGCCACCAGATTAGCTCCTCCAGTATTCCCTACAGCCACTTCCGCAGCTGTTCCAGCTTACATCATATTCATGAAGAACTGATACATTATCCACATATCAACCGGCGGGATCTCAGAACCAACATTAGCATTTGCATCTGGGTTTGCATTTACCTGTTCACCCTGGTTGCTCCTAGTATTGGCTCGAACATTTTTACGTGTTGCGGTGCATCTCCCACCTTGATTCACTCTTCTGTTTCCTGCCTCCATATCTTACTTCCCTACTACCTGAAATCCAATCTTGGTAAGATATAGAAGAACGGTCTAAGAGAGTGGGGAATACTTACTTGGGTATTTATAGCAAAGTACACATACGTTACTGTAACGCTTACCCAAGCCCAACCATATTTTAGATTCATTAGATTATGCTTTAAAAATCTTTTAAGGTTTAAATTCCTTTTAAGTACATAAACCATGCTTTGATACTAACTTGTAACATCCCACCTTCTGAGGCCAAAAACTAACCGCTACTGATGTTGCAGTCATCCGTAGTTGTTATTTCTTTTCGACCGAATGCAGCATAGTTAATATTGATACACAGGAACACATGAATATGAAAATTTTTAAACTTCCAATTAATAGAATATCTCATTTCATGCAAATTACAATTTAAGATTTAATTACATAATCTCAGACATTAACCACGTTTGGATCACATATACATGTACAAAATACGATAAGAGCGACATATGAAGATGTCCCCTTATAATGATCAGAGAACTAATAATATGAACTTTATAGTTTTTAGTACATCATAGAGGAAAACACAAAATAGCTCTTATATAGCTAACACTGCCTCCTGCACGTCTGCGGAAGCTTATTCATCCAAAAACCTAAAAGTCTCCCACTCTCAGACTACTCAAATTAATTTTCAGCACCCGAGAGTTTATGGAGAAACACAAACTTCGAGTAAGACAATAAGTCTGGTATGAATAATCCCCTATCATCTCTTATCATAAATAGATATCTAGTGAGACCACGCCGTTTAGCGGAACGAGTTTTCCCCTCACTAGTATCTAAAACAAAACATGCAAATCATTTACTACACCCCTGCACCTAAAATGATTAGGCTTAACATAATATGAAATATAGTATAAATCATACTTATTGGATATCTCATCCATCCATTTATTAGATATCCCATCTAAAAGAAATTTATTAGATTTCTCATCTAAAATTAATTTATTAGAGTTCCCTTCTAATATCTTTAAATTAACTATCCGTCATAATTTAATAGGACTATCCGTCCCAAATGCATTTAAAATAAATGCAGATTATCCATCTTACATTGTTTTATAAAAGATGGTGTGGGCTATCCACCGCACACTCCATAGTTTTTCTAGGATGACCATGAACCCTTGGGTGCCAAATCCCTAGGCTAACCACCTCTGGCAAAACATTCTTTACTTTAGAAATTTGATGTGGGCTATCCACCGCACATTCCATGGTTTTCCTAGGTTAACCAAGAACCCATCACTTGGCCAATTACATCATGATCCCCATGATTATTTATAAAAATTCATGATCCCCATGATTACTTATTTTCCCCAGGTATACCACATGTTTAACCTATTTCCATTGGTAGCCCCAATTAGGTTAAATTAAATAAAAACACATTGATAGCCCCAATGTATATTTTTGAAAGCATATTTCTGTTTGTAACCTCAAACTATGTATCGAAAACATTAAACCCACCCTGGTGTCCCCAAGGTTTATTAACATTCATTTTATATAAGGATCCCCCTTACATATTCAAACAAAGATAAGTATTTTATGCTATAGACCTTCGAAGTAACCCCTTCGACTTAGCAAAGTTTTACTTAAGAAAAATGGCTAAAATAGCCCTTTAAAACCCTTCGAATGAAGTCCCATTCGAAAGCAAATAAACATCCAAAGTTAGCCCCTTTGGAAACCTTTCTTTTGAAAGCGTCACAAAATCATACCTTTCGACCTTGTCAGAAGGTTTCTTTTCGACCCAGTCGAAAGCCTGGGGTATCCCCCCTTATAAACCATTTATAAACCTTTCGAAAGTAATGAAACTCAAAACCTTTCGAAATCATTAAAACTCAAAACCTTTCACAATCATTGAAGGTAACCCCTTCAAACCTTTCGAAATCAAAACCTTTCGAAATCAAACCTTTCGAAACCATTCAAAAACAATGAAGTATTGGTGTTGGAACCAACCCTTCGAAAGTATACTTCCGACCTTGTTGGAAGGTTTACCCTTCGACTTTGTCGAGAGGTATTAAAAATTTTACTTTAAAAATAATGAGAGGTTCAGAAGTAACCCCTTCCTCTTCCCCTTCTTTCCCTTCGGCTTTGTCGAAGGCATCCCTTCGACTTAGTTGAAAGGATTAAAACGCCTTTTTAGAAAACATTTTAAAACAATTCTCTTGAAGATTTAAACTTTCGAAGATCCCCTTCGAAACCCCTTCTTGAATATATAAAAAAATTAGTCTTTTATAAAATGATAGAGTCGAAGAATCCCCTTTCAACTTATTTGGAAGCAATTATGTTTCTATTCAAAAGCAAAGGAAGCAGCCTCCCCATCCCTTCGCCCCTCTTTCCCTCGACACTGTACCTACCTTTCGACTTTGGCGGAGGGTAATTGTTTACCTTCCATCCTGGATGAAAGGTACCTTTCGACTTCGTCGAAAGGGTAAAAGCGGGCTTGTTGGAGTCGAAGGCATAACTGGGCATACTGAAGTGATGTTTTATCTTGCTTGTCTAATTTTGATTGGCTGAGGAGCCTTCTCCTGTACTTCCAAATAGTAAAAAGTATACAAAAGTTAACCTTTTTCTTAAAACCCTATTCTTCTTCTCCAATTAAAATTTTGAATTGCAGCCTTCCCTCCGAATTGACTAATTCGAAGGCAATTTTGCAGTTTAGCCCTTAGGCTTAAATAATTTAATTACCTTAGTAAATCACTAAGGAAAATCCCCATAAATCACCAAAAATCTAATAAATCATATACTTTAAGATATTAAAATTTCAAAGCATATAAAGATCAAAACAACTCAGAATTTAACCAAAACCAAATAAAAACGTGTTAATTAGCCCATTAACATTTAAAACACACATGTCTTATCCAAACAAAGGTTTAAATGGTTATATCCTAACCAAAATCACAAACATGAATCAGGTAAAACCCATAACCGATCCAAACACAGAAAAATAAGATGATAAACATGAGTATTCACCTTGATTAATTGATTGGAGAATGAGATAATTTCCAAGCTTTAATTCCTTAGCTTTATCTTCAATTTATTGCTCTTCATGGAGGTTTTAATGGCCGGCCAAAATATAAGTAAGGAGTTATGAATGAGAGAGTGGTTTATTAAAGTGGAGGAAGAGATTTATGCTAAGAAATGTAGCCCATTTCTAATTTTACCCCTTAGGAAATTCCTCCTTCTTAATTTAGTTCATTCATTAAGACATGACCATTGGATTTATTAATCTCATCTTCCTAATTATTCACATTATTCTATTTAATTTATCCAATTAAATATCCTGAAAAATGTTAATTAAAATTCAGGGGCATTACAAGAGCCAACTCCTCATCACGACATTTAAGTGTTTATTTAGTTCATTCTATCGAGTTTTGGACTATTACTTTGTTAGCCCAGTCTATCGAGTTTGGACTATTACCTCCTTTTTAGTCCATTCTACCAAGTTGGACTGTTTTCCTTGTTCTATCCATTCTGTCTAGTTTAGATTTTACTCGGTTTATTTCCATTCTTTCAAGTCTGGTTTAATATTATTTATACTTTATCATATCTGGATTTGTTTCCTGATAATTATTTCTGCCCTTGCCTATATGGATGTTATTCTTGTGAGGTAAAAACCCATTCTGCGTTAGCGACGTAGTCTCATAGAATTTTTAAATATGTTCCCCATTATTCGAGTTATCTCGCGCTGGTTTACCAGACTGACCTGGGCGTGGTCTTCCTATAATGCTCGGGTCAGACCGAGCATATTTCCAGGTTTACTTGGATATTTGGAGCTTCGGGAGTCGAGCTAGGGGCCCAGAGACGTATTCATGTACATGGTTATCTTTCCATTGTATTGATGGTTGTATTCATCAGCAATTGTAAGGATAGGTTGTTATAATTGTCCGGGTTGAAATAGATACTCTAATTGATGTCTGTATATGCATATATTACAGCTTTTTTTGTGTAAAGACTTGTTATATATTATAGATTATTCGTTCCGCTGTGAGATTCTATGTTGTTTAGTTTCTTCTTGTCTTCTTTCTTCTTTCTTTTTCCTAACTATCCGCCTTTACGTTCAATTTGAGTGTGTCATGTGTAGTTTATTGACCGCTTAAACTATTCGGAGAAGTGGGTCGTTACATTAGTCTCAGGGCTTAAGTTGAGTGACCACCTAGGCTTGGTAGGGTTGACTCATTTGAGATAGGGTAAGTGAGATCCTAGGATGATTTTGAGAGAGAGAGAGAGTGTGTGTGTGTGTGTGTGTGTAAGAGAGCGTATTTTTAGTGATATAAAAATGTTTTATATTGTGTTGTTTAATCTTTTAAGTGGCTTAAGAATTCTGGTCGATGCATTTGGCCAACGTTATCGATATGGATTTCTTAAACACTCGAACAAGACCAACTGACACAGTATTGTTTTAAAATGGGTAAATGAAATAATTTTACCTAGAAATATATTTTAAAGATTGTTTTTTCAAAGAAATTTATTATAGTTATTCTTGGATGTGCTTGGTTGATAGGAATGATAATATTCCATCGTTATCATCTAGGATTTGATCGGTCATGCTCGTCATTTCTGTGCATTGACTATTATCCATTATTCTATCTTGAATCTTCCTTTTTGAAACCTGGATTGGGTAGATAGGAATTTCGGAAGCATTGAAACGAATACCCAGTGAATTAAGTTTCATAATTTGAATATACAAGGCGTTCGTTGATAATGTGAGTTAATATATGATTTCTAAAGGTTGTTTATCTAAAAGGAATCTGAATATTTTAGAAATGATTTTATATATAAAAGATTGATTTGGTAAAATTAAGTTTTAATAAATATTGTTTTATAAAAAGGAAATTGGAATATTTTGAAATAAATATTTTGGAAATAATTTAATATAAAAGTTGGTTCTATTAAATTAGGATTTTATAAAAGAAGTTTATTGAAAGAAACTCAAATATTTCTGAAATAAATACTTGGAAAGATGGTTTATATAAGGAAGTTATCATATTTTCACAATAAATATTTGAGAATGATTTCCTTTAAAAGGAGATGTTTTATAAATTTGATTTATAAAAATTTGTCTTATAAATAAAAGGAATTTGAGAATTTAAATCCCGGTGATTTTGGAAAAATGGTTTTCGAGGTTTAAAGGGTTAATCATAGTAGTTGAAAATATTTTCGAGTTTCTTAATAGGGAATTGTTACCATTAAGACCTTGCTATATAAATGATTTGATAAAATAAATTTTGATTTGATTCCAAAAGTATGGTTTGATTTACTATAATGTAAATGCATATATTACTATTTCAAATGATTTTGAAGAAAAGAAATAATGATTTATTTGAGATATTTTTAGAGTATAAATGATTTTGGAAATGGTAATGATAGTTACCTAAAATATATTTTAAGTATAATTCTTTGAAAAGAGAATTTAAAAAGAAAGAGGTATATTTTCTTTGGATTGGTCCGGGAAATGAGTCCCGATTTGTTTTATGGTGATCAGAATAATCTTCTAAGTGACAATCAGATGTTTGCTTAGGCGAACGGTATTGTGCAGTTAGCAAATTATTCCCTTTTTCATTGTATGGTCGGGACGAGATTGAATCTGGACAAATCCAAAGTAGGTTTAAATGGATAGTTTGTTAAAACAAATTATTTGGAAATATTATTGGTATGGTTTCAGAAAGGGGATTTTGAAAATTGAAAAATTGTTTTTAAGTTAACTAGTTCGAGTGGCTCGAAAATAACTAAAAATGGATAAGAGATACGTTCGGATGGTAAACGTTCTCTTGAGTATTATTCCTCTTATAAGGAAGTATATGATACTATTTGGTAGCACCCATTTCCTTGGTATAATTTTGGGGTTACTCGGCTATATATATATATATATATATATATGGGGAATTTCACCAGAAGGACAAACTTTGCAGTCCAATTAGTTTCTAGGACACACATTTAAAGAAATTACTTTCAAGGCCAAAGTCAGCAGAATAATTACTTTCAAGGACAAAGTCAGCAATCCAATTACTTTCAAGGACATAATTTCATAGGTTTTAGGCCTGAGAAACTAATTATTTTACGTTTTGTCCTTGAAAGTAATTATTTCAGTTGTGTGTCCTAGAAAATAATTCCACTTGCTAAAGAGGCCCTTGTGGCTAATTTCCACTATATATATTCTATAGATTAAAATATATAGGATTATTTCAAAGAGGTGTTTTGAATAGGAACCGAATGTTTTAAATTGTTAAATGAATTGAAAGTAAAAGTTTGAATTTAATAGTTGGGTATACCCTTGTAATGTGGTAGAGTGTCTTATAAATTTTACAAATCCAAGGGAGTTATATGAAATGTTTTTCATAAATATTTTAATGAGAATAGAATTGGTATAAGGAATAACCAATTAAATAAGTACGTAGAATGGACATAGATTATTTCTCTTTTCATATAGTTGATCTAATATTCGAGTACAAGGCTTTGAGGTGTTTTACACCGTTCCAAATAAGGATTTATTACTTGATTTTGATGACGAACACTCGATGATGGTTCTCGATATGGAACCAAGGTTTTCTATCATAGCTATGGCTATGTAAGGAGAGCAGGAGTTCCTAATCAAGGAGCCTAATTAGAGTCTGCACTAGAAAATCGAGTAAGCGATGCTAGTTTGGAAAGAGTTATGTATTCAAGTAGTGATCGAATTTGATTATGTATATAAATGATCTATGAATATCATGCGGGCTTATGAATAATATTGAGTATTCTTGTGCTGGAATTTCGAGGACGAAATTCTTTTTAAGGAGGGGAGAGTGTAACGACCCGTAATTTTTGGGTCTTTGAATTTGAATATTTAATTCGTTTAAATATTCGGATTTGAATTAAATCATAAAAATATCGGTTTTAAATTTGGACATGATTTTCAATGACGTATTTTTAATTTAATTTTTAGAATCTTTCCATAAACTTTTAATTTGGAAAATAGGTAAAATTTCGGTTTGACGTATTTTACGGCAAATGTTGGTATTTTGAGACTTCACAGAATTTCATAACTTATTTATTTTATTTTTGTTTTATGATCGTGTAACATTGTTATAGGCGATCATATTTTATTCTCTGTTAATCGCGGCTCGTAATCGGATGCAAACCGGTGTGGCGTGGTACCAGAATTTAATTTAAAAACCAAACATATATATACAGTATACACAATACACTGTTCTTCTTTCTTTTCCTAGCAGCCACCATTGTCTCCCTATCCACCCTACCAACCACCCTTGTTTCCTGTGATTTGACATGAAAAATAAATTTTTGGATTTGATCTGATCATGTAGACATGAGTATATATGGGTGGTAGGAGCAGAGCCTTCTTCTTCTTCATATTCGTTTTTGATGCTTCCTCTGTTAATCTCATAAATCAAGGAAATTCAAAAATTTCTCAAGCTTCAAAAATCAATATCTCCTAATCTAAGAAAAATCGTCCAAAACTTCCAACATGAAAGTTGTTCGTCATCGAATCTAGTTTTCTCTAAAAATTATTTCGTGGGTATTTGTTCAGCGGTTTGAGAGATATCTGTAAATAACAGCAAGTGGTCGAGAAAACGCCCGTTTTCGACGATCATGGATTGGCGAACGGAGGATATGGTCGGGTTCATATCGCCAAGCTATGATTTTTAAAGGCGTTCATGTGATTTTTAACGGCTTGGTTTGTCATGAAGGAAGAGTTGATCGGTTTTCATTCGAAAAATAATTTCCGACGAACCGGTGGTCGAGTGGTCGAGCGGAGATGTTGGGAGGAGCATTGGGACAAGGCGGAGGTCGTGACAGTGACCGATTTTTGATTTGGGATTTGGTTTGTCGTGTGTTGCTCGAAGTAGGATTTAAGGGGGCTGTTGGATTGGTGCTCTTTGCGTGATGACTAGGTCGAGGTGGAGTGACCGGAGTGGATCGCGAGGTGGCCATGAGGTGCGTCGGCGAATGAGGAACAACATGGTGGTGGTGTTGGTGGTCGTAGGTGGACGATGCGATGAGGGAAGTGGATTAGGGTCGCATCATTTGGGTTCCAGGTTTCGAACTATTAGGCAAGTGGGTCAGGTTTCTCTTAGGCAGGCCGGAGGTCATAGGGATGGTTGCAATCAAACAAGGGGGTGATGGGCGATGGTTGGCTAGTCTCGAGTTGGTGATTGGTGGAGGAAATCTTGTGTGCACATGCACGGATTCATGTACGAGGATGGGTTCCAAGCTATAGGGATGCAAGTTGAGGGGGATTTGGGGAAGAAGTTTTAGGGAATGGATGCATGTTTGCTTTGATGTGGGCTTGGCCCGTTTGTGTTGAGTGGTGAGTAATAATTTAATCGAATTATTTTAAATTTATATATATATATATAGTTGATTTTGAAATACCATATTGTGTTCATATGAAACCCGTTTAACCTACGGATTTTTGCGGTGGGTTCATATGAATGGGTACGACATGATAGCGTAATTTGTTGATAGCTTTGGACATGTGAAAATTTATGACATATGTAAACAGACAGGATTTAAATCACGTTATTTTAATAATAACGTCGTTTAAATTTATATACCATAAATATTGATGTTTATTTGACCAAATAAATTACCGTCGAGTTAAATTGGATTGAATATTTTAATTGGACCCCTGTTAGTGGAATAAAACACCGTTCTGCTAATTAAATTAATTTGGCAATTAATTAGCAGAATAAATCCCGTTCTGCTATTTTATAGTTTTGGACATTCGATTATATATCGTAAATGATATGCCACTTTGAATTAGTGATATTTTGACTAATGATGGTTAAGTTATTTAGTTATGGTTTATTGAAATTAATTTCTGATATTTCATTTAATAGTTTAAATGTCGCCATAGTGATTTTCGTTATACCGTCGTTTATTGAATTTCATCCCCAAAACCCTATCGTATGAACTTGAGCTTGTGTTTTCGTTAAAAGAATATTGAAAATTTATTAATCATTTTGATTAATGATAGTGTAAATTAATTAATCTTTTAAATTAATCAATTTAAGATTAATTGACCAATTTAATAAATGATGATTAAAAATTAGTTTATCTTTAGATTTAATTAATCATTTTTGCTAATGATGTTTTATAATTAACCGATCGTTTTAACTAGTGATTATTTGAGTTTAATTAATTCTTTTAGTTAGGGATAATGAAGTTTAATTAATTTATGGAACTAAGTTATTATTTAGTTATTGATGATGGAATTATATCAATTATTTCAATTATTGATAATTAAAATTAATAATCATTTTAATTGATGATATTTAAAAGTAACTAATCATTTTAAATAATAATATTTGAATTTAATTAATCATTTTAATTAATGATTGTTTTTAAATGTAATTAATTGTTTTAACTAATAATATTGGGAATTTAGTTAAATTATTTTAATCGATGATGTTTATAACTGAATAAATCATTTAACAAAATGATATTTAGATTACGCGTTTTAACTAAAGAGGCTTGAATTTATTAATTCAATTAATTTTATGATGATTTGAACTTAATTAATTATTTAATTAATGGGATTTAAAAATTACTTATCATTTTAACAAATGGTGTTTGAGATGACTTATTCATTAAATTAATGATTATTTGAATTTAATTAATCTTTGTAATTAATGATATTTAAAGTTAATTAATCAATTTAATAAAAGTAATTAAAGTAAATTAACTAATATAGTAAAAATTGCTTTAATAAACTGATTTAAAGTTAATAAACTTATTTAATGAAAATTTTAAAGTTAATTTACCAATGTTATAAAAGTGTTTGGAAATAATTATCTATTTTATTATAGATAAGGAATTGTTTATTTAAAGGGATTTTAAATGTAATTGATTTTCTTAATATTGTTTTTAAAGTTATAAAAAGGAATTGGAACTCGATTATTAGGATGTTAAGTTGGATAATCTTCTGGGTGTTCGGTCTGATGTTGGTTTAGGCCTTCGGGGTCGCGCACTTGGAAAACTTATTCTCTTAACGATTTAACAATCTGGAACTAATTCTTAAAGTGTTTTACCAATACGGAAATAAAGCCAAAAAGTTCAGTTCGTTTTAAGAAAGAAAAAGGTTGATTCATTTATCGATATGAATTATTTCTGTAAAGCGAATCACTTATGTGGAAACGATTTATTTGTATAATTAGCACTAAACATCGAAGAAGTAGACTTGTCGCTATTTCGAAAGTTAAGAATAATCGTGTGACATGACTTTGAGGTAACACTACCTTGACTTGTCCGGTATTATTGTTAACCTAAAAATAGTACAAGTTTGAATTCAATGAGTGGTGATAAGTATACAAGACTTAATTTCTATATACGATCGTTTTATGTCCTTGATAGTTGGTATCTCAGCTATCAATTAGTTCAGCCACTTTATTTTCGTCACTCTAAGACGATGTGTTGCTCATTTGAGCTTTGTTATCCTTTGTCGGAAATGACTAAACCCAAAGAATGAGTGGGGGCCAAGCTATGTGGGGTTGCTCCCATTAGGATATTTTCACATCCACTCCAGATTGGATTCGGTGTTGCGCATTGAGATGTGAAGTACTTGGATTATCAGTAACAGTTGGCGGGGTCCGACTTGGAGGTTTCCAAGAGCCATCGGAGTTCTCAAGTATATTTCTAGAGGTATACTTTCGGTGGGGAGGGGGGGCGCACCCTCCTAGTCATTTGTTGGACAATCTCCTTTCCTTATTTCATTCGAAAACCCTGAATCTGTTTTAGCTTTAAATTGCCACGTAGAGCCAACTCCTCATCATGGCATTTAAGTGTTTATTTAGTCCATTCTATCGAGTTTTGGACTGTTACTTTATTTAGCCCATTCTATCGAGTTTGGACTGTTACCTCCTTTTTAGTCCATTCTACCAAGTTGGACTGTTTTCCTTGTTCTATGCATTCTGTCCAATTTGGATTTTACTCGGTTTATTTCCATTCTTTCAAGTTTGGTTTAATATTTTTTATACTCAATCATATTTGGATTTATTTCCTGATATTTATTTCTGCCCTTGTCTGTATGGATGTTATTCATGTGAGGTAAAAACCCGTTTCGCGTTTGCGGCATGGTCTCACAGAATTTATATATATGTTCCCCATTATTCAAGTTATCTCACGCTGGCTTTACCAGACTAACCCGGGCGTGATTTTCTTATAATGCTCGGGTCAGACCGAGCATATTTCCAGGTTTACTTGGATATTTGGAGCTTCGGGAGTCGAGCTGGAGGCCCAGAGACGTATTCACATACATGGTTATCTCTTCGTTGTATTCATAGTTGTATTCATCAGCAATTGTGAGGATAGGTTGTTATAACTGTCCGGGCTGAAATATATTAGTATACTCTGATTGATGTCTGTATATGCATATATTACAGTTTTGTTTTTGTGTAAAGACTTGTTATATATTATAGATTATTCATTCCGCTATGAGATTCTATGTTGTTTAGTTTCTTCTTTTCTTCTTTCTTCTTTCTTTTTCCTAACTATCCGTCTTTCCAGTCAATTTGAGTGTGTCATGTGTAGTTTATTGACCGCTTAAACTATACGAAGAAGCGATTTGTTACAATAGTATAAGCTGTCCTGGTATCCACATCCTAAATACCTACGTCAGGTGACAACCCTAGGGTGATAAACTATAGGGGAAACAATTAAAGCAAACATAACATCCATCAAACAATCCTCACTATCACTCAAGTGCTTTGGAATATGATAACTCGAATGATCGACCTAATGTCAGAGACCAATGGAAAATCTCGATTACTCGTTGCTCGAAATCCATGCCACTCAATAGGCCCGGAGACAAAACTGCACGTCATAGTTGCCCAGGGTATGTGGATCACGTCATACATCCACATGTATATATATTCTAATACCCAATGAGTATCCTCACCTACCCCTGCTTTACGAGCACACTAGAACACTCTAAGTATCAACGATACCTTCACATACGTCCTCAAACCCATCCTAGTTCGATTCATCCTATCATCATTGAAAAACCCTTCCTTGCCCTAGCTACTTCCATTTCCAGAGTAGAGCACATCCTAGTTCTACTCATAGGCTCGCATCTTATAACCTATCTTATCATATCTTCCCATAATACAACACGTCCTAACTCTATTTCACAAGTTCAGATCCTAGAACTTTTCCTTATGGGCTACAATCACGACTCCCATCCTAGAGCCTTCATCATTGGAATAATTCTAGACTCCTTATTGGTCGTAGAATCCACATCTCCAAGTTTCAAAAATAATATGTCGAAGTACTCTAATATTGCTTCGTTCCTTAACCATCAGCCTTCATCGTAATGTCATATCTATATCGATCGATGGATGAATGAATATCTACAGCATGACCCAGGGATTATACACTTCACCTCCTAGAAGTTTCACCTCGACTTGATAAAACATTCGAGTTGGTACTAACCTCTACCACTCGGTACCTAGAAGAATCCTTCAACAAATTTGAGTCTCTCTACTTCCATGAAGCCTCTATCCTTTAATGTTCCAACTTTCAAGTCACTAGACCCACACCGTCATTTGGGAAAGTACTCAGTACCGAGCTAAGTGGTTGGTACAAAGTGCCTTACTTAACCAAAATTTGGCCTTCAATTCTCCCCATCCCACTTCCTTCTACCTCAAAGCCCGACTTGAAGAATCCTCTATTTTCCCCAACTAAACCCAAAAATGAAGCCCATCGAATTGATTTGGTCATTAATTGAACCTAAGCCTTCTCCTTCTTATCCGCTGTCGACCTCGAGTTTTCCACCTAATTACTCGAAGCACACCTCGAAGCAGACGTCCACCGACCTAATTTCCACCGATCATAATTTACTTATCGCTAAAAGAACTCCCGAGCCAATCTTGATGCGACTTGAATTGTGGACTCTCCCCTTACCCCTCCTCCAAGTTTCATTCAATTCCAACCACTTTTGTCTTCGATTCACCCAATTTGACCACCTCTTTTCTAAATACCTAAAGCACTAGCAAACCATATCAAAGCATAATATACAAATATGAAATATCACCCATATACATCCATACGTTCATGCAATTCATTAAAACATGATAATCATACAAGTTCTAACCTAGATCCAACTTTTACATTATCATATCAATATGGTAAAAAGGGGTTGCAAAACCATTTTAAATGGTTTTAATTTCGACCATAAACATGTGTGATTATAGTTAGAAAACATTTTTAAGGTCAAAATCATGTTAAAATATCAAATTTAATTACATGGATAAGCATAGAACAGTGAGAGTTCAATAGCCACTCGCCGATTACCAAATTACCTATTTAAACACCTATAATTGATGTACACAACAGCTAATCCAAAATCAAAGCACCAAATTAATGAATTTATAGTCTCCTGTGTTCATCTTTCCTCTAATATGGATTTAGGTAAGAGTAGTGAGGAAAAGAGATGATTTTTATGAGATTAGGGTTAATGGAAGCTTAGAACTATTTTGGGGAAGATGGGAATGACTTAGAACAATCCCATCAGTCCTTCTTAGGTTCTTTTCCTGAAATGGGTTAGTGGGTCAATGTGTGGGTGTAACGACCCGTAAATTTCAACTGTTTTAATAACGTGATTAGTTAAAATTTTGTGAAATTTTAAACGATAAAATTTTGAAATATAAATTTGATATTTGGAACGCGTCTAGTTAAACATAGCAACTGGTAAATTTTTGTCCGAAAATATGGAAGTTTATTTCGCGCATAAATTTACTTCAATTTAATCAGTTAAAAAGCGATGAAAATAAAATGTTTCCGAAACTTAAATATTTTACATAGAAAAATTCTAAACCATCTTCTGAGCAAGATGTCAGTTTGTTGTTTTTCCAAATTCGGACATCTTTGGCTCCGTCGATCTTATTTTTCAGTGTTTTTTTTGCATTTTTCTACTATTAGAAAATTCGAATTTTTGTAATTCAATCGTACCGCTAATATTTGTATACCATTTTGATCGTCTTGTCATACTGATCGCTACGGTATATTTAATTCTGTGTTTTGAAATCTGGTACGTAGTGGAATCAATGAAAAACGATTTCGTACCGGTATCGGTTATAAAACCATTTGGCTTCTTTTGCCCATTCATCTACCCATCCGTTGAAACCAGTAAACTTTATAATTCCTATATTTCAACTTTGGCTATTGCTATTCTCTATGTCAATTTATTATATGATGGTTAGTGCATTTACTTTGATTCATTTATTCAAAGAGTACGTTCATTTTAATTGCTACTCCATCATCTTTTATCTGCACCATCATATTTTGTCTGCATTGAAACTCCACCACCTGCCTTTGTTTTCCTCTGGCCGCATGCATATACTCCACCACAAAAGACAGCCTAAGACTCACTTCCCCTACCTCCTTGAACGCCACAAGCAACTCCGCCTTCTCCCTCACCAACGTCAAATTCCGCAACCCACCATCCACCCACTCGGCCTCTTCCCCTGACCCGTGCCTAGCACCCCACCACGCGGCCACCATCGACCACCACCCTCCGACCTTCAAGCTCCGCCTTCCTAAAACCCGCACCCACATCCAACTGCCAAAAGTAAAACCGCCCTCCCTTCCACTTCTTCCACTCGCCTCCTTCGTTCCATGAACTGCCACGTCCCCTCAAGTTCGCCACCACATCGCCAAGTCTTGCCCCTCTCTACCTCGCATACCCACCAGCAACACTCCCTGCGCGTGCTGCCACCACCACCTCAGGCCTGCTTTGAACTCGCCGACAGTCCAAACCAATGAGATCCGCCTCTCCTTGTCTTTCTTGCCGTTGTTTCACGTCCCTCAACGTCAGATTTTGAATTATATATGCTATGCTCGCATATATATTTTGCTGGAGAAGTTTTGGTGGTCATCCTCACAACCTTCTTGATTCCATGAAATGCAACATCCTACCAATAGCTGCCTATTATAATATTGCTTCACGTGAAATCTTAACTTCTATATTGTGAAATCTTTTGTTTCCAAGGTAATTTGCCGCAAGCCCTCCTTTCTTCTATTATATATATATTGTTCTGTAGGTTAGTATAGCTTGGTATATATATATTTATAATCTTGTTAGTAGTATACACATGTTTGTTAAAGCATATAAAGTCTGTCAGTAGTATACTATTACTAGACACTATATACATTATAATATGAGTCAGCATTTATATAGTTATATATACTTGTCTAAATTAGTACAGATCTTGTTGCTTTAAACATTATGTTAGTTTTATATATTATATATGCCTGTTATAGTGTTCATTATATTATATAAAGCAGGAGTGAATATGTACAGCAGTGTACATCTTTTATCTAATATATATTAGTAGTATATTATATGTTAGTTATATTTACTATGTTCATTTCAGAATGTATATAGATACTGTGTTAGTTTTATAAAGTATTAGTTATATAATATGTTGGTTTATATAGTAGTCTACGGTTATATGTCTAGTGTTTACAGTATATGCTTGCAATAAGTATAGTTTACAGTATATATATGTAAGGATCGGCTTAATGATATGAATGTGTAAGTATATACGTTTGTGTAAGTTATAATTGATCTATGGTATTGTATATGATTTATAATAAAGTAAGTTGTTGTTAGTATATAAATATGAACTATAGATCTGTTGTTTTATAAATATGAATTATATAAGTCATAAATATTATTATTTCGTCTTAAATTTCATACGTTCTTAAGTATAATAGATATATATCATTGATTTTAATACTTGGGTTTTAAGGAAAAACGATTTTTAAATTTTATACTATTTTGGTTTTGTCAAATTCAAATTCATTGGGAAAACATATATAATATAAAAAATGTTATATATTTCAGCTTATATCAAAACTGATTTGATTTATTTCCATTGATTCCTGTTATCAGATCTGTTCATCGAATTCGTGCCATTATAGCTTTGCTTTGGAAGTCGTGCTTGCATCTCGTAACTCGATTTCTTTGTCTATCCTCTAGCCTCGAAAGGTGAGCACTCACTCACGATTAACGTTCTTTTATTTATTAAATTTGATTTCAATTGAAACGACAATTGAAATATGCTGCTGTTAGTTAATTACACTGTTATATATGTTATTGCCTGTATCAGTTCACCTGTGACATCTGACACCATTATTTGTTAATTATTTATGTGATGATAATATAGTTTGGCTGATAATTGATTGATTGTTGATGTTTATATTGGACGTTAAATTGTTAGTGTTAAATGATAAATAGTATGCAAAATTGAAATGGATATAGGATAGTTAACGATTTTAAAACTGATTTATATGTTAAATTTGATTAGTTGAATATGACCCCTTTTAATTGTTAAATTAATGGACATGCAGAATAGTGATGATTACACTTTGAACCATCGAGGTATATTGGATTAATTGTTGTAGTGTAAAAATTGAAATTGAATGACAAGTGAAGAACCGTATAAATAATTAGTGGAATAATCTTTAATCTACATGAAATGATAGTGTAGATTCTAGAGATAATTATATTAATTCGTACAAATAACAATGCGAATTAATACGGTTATTTCGGGATTATTTGAATTGATTATTGGATTGATATTGATTGTTGTTATTGCTTGTTTATTTACTTTGACATCATCCCAGTTATCACACTGCAAGTTCCCTTTGCTATGCTTTGATTTTGAATTGAATTGGAATCGGGTTGAAATGATAAATACCCAAATTTAACTTTGACTTTGGATAGAGAATTAAATAAAAGCCCGATTGGTCAATAATTTGATTTAAAAATAAAACGAAGATTTTTATTTGAATAAATAATATGGTTTTGAAATGAAGTTGAAATTTGAATTTTAATGAAAAGAAAATGTTAATATGTAATAATCCGAAACAAAATATTAACAATGTAATTGATAAAAGAATGTTGTTAAATTTGAGAAATGATTGAAGTAAGTTTGAAATTATAATTAAGTTTGAAATTATTAAACTTTGAAATGATTTAATAATTAAGTTTGAAATTATAATTAAGTTTGAAATTATTAAACTTTGAAATGATTTAATAATTAAGTTTGAAATTATAATTAAGTTTGAAATTATTAAACTTTGAAATTATTTAATAATTAAGTTTTGAATTATTTAATAATTAAATAAGATTGAATTATTTAATGATTAAATTAAATTGAATTTGTGAATAAGTGAATTTTACTTCGTAAATAATTGAAATTGAGTTTCTTTATTAATTAAGTTTGGAAAATTATTTAAGTAAGTAAATAAGTGAAATTGAATTTCTTTAACAAGAAATAAAATGTGATTTATTGAAATTAATGTAAGACTTGAAATTTAAAGAATTCGATTTGATGAATTTAATTTAATTCAATTTGTAAGTTTTGATATAAGGAAGTTGAATTTAAATAATGGATTTAATGAATTGGAAATTTAATAGAAATTGTTTTGAATGGCAAATTTACTTAATGAATATTGAATGCAATCGATAAATGAAGTTAAATTGATTTGAATGTTAAATTAAATTAATTTAAATGATTTCGAAATGAAACTGATATACGAATTTGAATCAATATTTGAATTGTTTTACATAAAAATTGAAATTGAATTATAAGATTGTGAAATGGTAATTTGGAAGTTTTGAAACGTAATTATGAAATTGGTTTAGAAAGACTAACGAAATGTTGATTTATAAACTCGAATTGAAATTGAAATTGAATTTGATTTGGTTTTTGAAATATATAAACGACCAATCGGTGTAATAATTACGAAAGTTATTAAAGAGACCGGAATCGGTTATGGATATACTCTCTATCTAAACCGAAACCACTTTAATAACTATACGCGGAGTGTGATCCAGAATGAAGTGGTTGGAATGATGTACGTGATGACTGAAGAAAGAGAACGATAATGGATAGCCTTGACACTTGTGTCAAATTGGAAATGACTAAAACAGGAGCCGTGCCGGGCCAATGGAGGTCAGCTACCTCAAGTGAACACACTTCTTCGAACTACTCATTATTTGTTGTCGATTGGTGCACCCTTGATTTTTGGGAGTGTTGTTTCACGGTGTTGCGGTCGCTGCGACGATGCGTTCTCACCAGTCCGGATCAGGCAAACGGTAGTATCACTACCTTGGGTATTGCCTCATGTGCCTTGTCATACTTGTATTCCCTATTCGCGACCACTACGAATTTGTTTTGTACCTTTAGTATATGGATTGCCCTCTGGTGACTTCCGGTTTTGGAGAAACTACGGTCTTGTATATGCTTTTGGGAATAAAAATGTGTTAAGGGTGGAATGGGCCATGACTTAACACTATTTTGATACCTTATATTACTGATAGACATTATCTACTTAGCGTACATTACTACCTAGTAGATAGTTTAACGGATCCTTAAAGGATGGTCATTCCAAACATCCTTTGAGTTACTTGTATTTCAATTGCTATTTCACTTGAGTTGGATTTATAAATATAAGAATGTTAATCCTGACTCGAGTGTCTTGTGTTTTTGCTTTACGCTCGGGTCAGACTGAGTGTACCAGTATTCGAGACTCACCTTTGGAGTTGGAGTTTTGCTTGAAGATCCAGCCATCTATTCTGCTTTCAGTATTCGATGATTCCAGTGATGTATTCTGATTTGTATCCGATGTATCGTGTTACTCTTCAATTGTATCTGGTTTAACTCTGATGTATCGTATTACTCTTCTGTTGTAAACTCTGATGTATCTTATATATTCATATAGTAGCTTCATGAACTACTATCTCTTTTATTTCCGCTGCATTTATTACTCTATGTCTGTGATTATTTTATTTACTGTATATGTTCAGTTTTGCCAAATTTAAATTAACAATGCGGTATTTTGAGCAATTCAATTCCGGCATGAGTGTCTACCTATACACTTATAATGGATGCGAATGACCCAAAATGGCGGGTCGTTATAGTTGGTATCAGAGCTTTGGTAGCTCTAGGCAAAACTTAACATACAGGGTAAATGTATTTACAGAATCACTCTCATTCGAGTTTCAATCTCTTCCTTTTGACTCAATTTCTTTGAATTTTGGAACGTTCCCCACAGTTCCAAAAATTCATTCGTGTCCCTCACTATTCGTCTTCTTTCAATTCGGGAGCACCCATAACTCCATTTTGAATGATATCTATAATAGATCGGCGGTCTCGCCAATCTTCGAATGATTCGCAAAGGAGAAACTCCTTTAAAATAGACATCGATTTACCGGAGATTTCTGTATCCTCGGTTTACGATGCTATCTATCTCCGGCAATGCCTGAATTCTATTTCTTGAGATCAAATGTCAATTTGCCTCGGAATTCTACATTGATCTTATTCTTGAAGTCACGGTCGACCCGGTTAAGGTTGCTCGCGATTTATATAAACTTATTCATCTTCCTATCTTGTTATTTAATTGTCTTATCTTTGTTTCAAACCTATCTTCGAATCAAAATTCTCTTTGATTTGATTTCCATCAAATTTGAATCGCTATACATGTTTTGAAATCTATTATTGTATCGTCGAGCGAGGAAGTGTATTTGTAAATTAATATTTAAAATGTTTTAATATATGCTGTGTTGTTTGAGTTGTTGATGTTGATTTGGGTTTCCGATCGATTCGTCTGATCAACGCTATCGATATGATTTCCAAAACACTTGAACAGAGCAAACTGACACAATATTATTTTCAAATTTGGAAAATGAAATAAATTTGTTTGATTATATTGTGAAAATATAAGTAAAAATTTTCTGGAATTTAATAGGTTAATTAAATTGTTGTTTGAAATGATAATATTTGATTATCATTTATTGTTCTAAATAAATTTATAAATACGGTTTATAAATTGATTTGGAATTTGAAATGAATTTAATTCAGAAATTTGAGAATTTAGTTTCCGGTGATTTCGAACTTTGGTTTTAAAATTTTAAAGTATATTATTGGAAGTATTTTCGAATAGAAATCGTTTCCAAAGAATTTTAAATGTTGAAATCAGTGCTCTTCTCTTTGTCGCTGGAAAATAATTTCGGTGATGGCGGCCGCATCATCGACATTCATTTTCGAGTTTCGAAGTGGAGAAACCATTCTGTAGCTTTGCTATGGTTTTGTTTGGAAAAATATTTTGATTTGAATTTCTTAAATATGACTGGATTTATATATATATATATATATATATATATATATATGGGAATATTATTTTAAATTTAATTTGATTTAATAAATATAGTATATACATAATTATTCTAAAAGGTTTGGAATTAAACGGAAATTTAATTCTTAAAAATCATGTTAAAAGATGTTTTCAATTATAAATAGAGCTAAATTTTGAATAAGTATTTAAACTTGAGATAATTGAATTTGATAATTTTATTTGTATAGTACTAAATTGCATTTCAATATAACATACCTAAGTTATTCATAAGTTAAAATGTAATTGGATAATATACAATATAGAATAATTTTATAAATAAAATTGGAGTGTTTATAATAAATGTTATACACTAAATTTTGATTATAAAGATGTTAATAGAGTTAGATAGGATAATAAGTAAACTCAGTTAATAATAAAATAAATTTGTTTTGAAAGAATTAATAAATTGAAATTTGATCAACTTATGAAAATACCTTGAATTTAAAAGCAATTAGTAAATATAAATTAATTTAAATCGAAACTTTTATGGTTTAAATTAATTTATATGGGTTAAATATATGTGATAAGATATATTAAGTATAATAAATTTAACAGTAAATTGGAATAAAGAAGAATTTAAATTGCTGAAAAAATATGATTATAATAAAAGACTATTCAAATTTATGGTTTTACAAATTGTAAATTGAAGAAAATTGGATAATAAAATAATGAATTTAGAATAGTTGAGATTGATTTTAGTGAAATCAAATGGATTGAATCAATTATTGAATATCAATTAATTTAAATTTGAATTTATATGGTTTAAATTAATTGTTATTTTGTATTTCAAATCTGTTTTTCTTTCTGGTTGTTTCTATTCTCCTACCTCGTTCCTTTTCGGGGACGAAAAGTTTTGAGTGGGGGAGAGTGTAACGACCCGTAAATTTCAACTGTTTTAATAACGTGATTAGTTAAAATTTTGTGAAATTTTAAACGATAAAATTTTGAAATATAAATTTGATATTTGGAACGCGTCTAGTTAAACATAGCAACTGGTAAATTTTTGTCCGAAAATATGGAAGTTTATTTCGCGCGTAAATTTACTTCAATTTAATCAGTTAAAAAGCGATGAAAATAAAATGTTTTCGAAACCTAAATATTTTACATAGAAAAATTCTAAACCATCTTCTGAGCAAGATGTCAGTTTGTTGTTTTTCCAAATTCGGACATCTTTGGCTCCGTCGATCTTATTTTTCAGTGTTTTTTTTGCATTTTTCTACTATTAGAAAATTCGAATTTTTGTAATTCAATCGTACCGCTAATATTTGTATACCATTTTGATCATCTTGTCATACTG
The DNA here is from genome assembly GCA_030737815.1 of Allium fistulosum. Lineage (NCBI taxonomy): Eukaryota > Viridiplantae > Streptophyta > Magnoliopsida > Asparagales > Amaryllidaceae > Allium > Allium fistulosum. The sequence goes on along the minus strand of CM060901.1, from coordinate 932,789,069 downwards.
ATCGCTACGGTATATTTAATTCTGTGTTTTGAAATCTGGTACGTAGTGGAATCAATGAAAAACGATTTCGTACCGGTATCGGTTATAAAACCATTTGGCTTCTTTTGCCCATTCATCTACCCATCCATTGAAACCAGTAAACTTTATAATTCCTATATTTCAACTTTGGCTATTGCTATTCTCTATGTCAATTTATTATATGATGGTTAGTGCATTTACTTTGATTCATTTATTCAAAGAGTACGTTCATTTTAATTGCTACTCCATCATCTTTTATCTGCACCATCATATTTTGTCTGCATTGAAACTCCACCACCTGCCTTTGTTTTCCTCTGGCCGCATGCATATACTCCACCACAAAAGACAGCCTAAGACTCACTTCCCCTACCTCCTTGAACGCCACAAGCAACTCCGCCTTCTCCCTCACCAACGTCAAATTCCGCAACCCACCATCCACCCACTCGGCCTCTTCCCCTGACCCGTGCCTAGCACCCCACCACGCGGCCACCATCGACCACCACCCTCCGACCTTCAAGCTCCGCCTTCCTAAAACCCGCACCCACATCCAACTGCCAAAAGTAAAACCGCCCTCCCTTCCACTTCTTCCACTCGCCTCCTTCGTTCCATGAACTGCCACGTCCCCTCAAGTTCGCCACCACATCGCCAAGTCTTGCCCCTCTCTACCTCGCATACCCACCAGCAACACTCCCTGCGCGTGCTGCCACCACCACCTCAGGCCTACTTTGAACTCGCCGACAGTCCAAACCAATGAGATCCGCCTCTCCTTGTCTTTCTTGCCGCTGTTTCACGTCCCTCAACGTCAGATTTTGAATTATATATGCTATGCTCGCATATATATTTTGCTGGAGAAGTTTTGGTGGTCATCCTCACAACCTTCTTGATTCCATGAAATGCAACATCCTACCAATAGCTGCCTATTATAATATTGCTTCACGTGAAATCTTAACTTCTATATTGTGAAATCTTTTGTTTCCAAGGTAATTTGCCGCAAGCCCTCCTTTCTTCTATTATATATATATTGTTCTGTAGGTTAGTATAGCTTGGTATATATATATTTATAATCTTGTTAGTAGTATACACATGTTTGTTAAAGCATATAAAGTCTGTCAGTAGTATACTATTACTAGACACTATATACATTATAATATGAGTCAGCATTTATATAGTTATATATACTTGTCTAAATTAGTACAGATCTTGTTGCTTTAAACATTATGTTAGTTTTATATATTATATATGCCCGTTATAGTGTTCATTATATTATATAAAGCAGGAGTGAATATGTACAGCAGTGTACATCTTTTATCTAATATATATTAGTAGTATATTATATGTTAGTTATATTTACTATGTTCATTTCAGAATGTATATAGATACTGTGTTAGTTTTATAAAGTATTAGTTATATAATATGTTGGTTTATATAGTAGTCTACGGTTATATGTCTAGTGTTTACAGTATATGCTTGCAATAAGTATAGTTTACAGTATATATATGTAAGGATCGGCTTAATGATATGAATGTGTAAGTATATACGTTTGTGTAAGTTATAATTGATCTATGGTATTGTATATGATTTATAATAAAGTAAGTTGTTGTTAGTATATAAATATGAACTATAGATCTGTTGTTTTATAAATATGAATTATATAAGTCATAAATATTATTATTTCATCTTAAATTTCATACGTTCTTAAGTATAATAGATATATATCATTGATTTTAATACTTGGGTTTTAAGGAAAAATGATTTTTAAATTTTATACTATTTTGGTTTTGTCAAATTCAAATTCATTGGGAAAACATATATAATATAAAAAATGTTATATATTTCAGCTTATATCAAAACTGATTTGATTTATTTCCATTGATTCCTGTTATCAGATCTGTTCATCGAATTCGTGCCATTATAGCTTTGCTTTGGAAGTCGTGCTTGCATCTCGTAACTCAATTTCTTTGTCTATCCTCTAGCCTCAAAAGGTGAGCACTCACTCACGATTAACGTTCTTTTATTTATTAAATTTGATTTCAATTGAAACGACAATTGAAATATGCTGCTGTTAGTTAATTACACTGTTATATATGCTATTGCCTGTATCAGTTCACCTGTGACATCTGACACCATTATTTGTTAATTATTTATGCGATGATAATACAGTTTGGCTGATAATTGATTGATTGTTGATGTTTATATTGTACGTTAAATTGTTAGTGTTAAATGATAAATAGTATGCAAAATTGAAATGGATATAGGATAGTTAACGATTTTAAAACTGATTTATATGTTAAATTTGATTAGTTGAATATGACCCCTTTTAATTGTTAAATTAATGGACATGTAGAATAGTGATGATTACACTTTGAACCATCGACGTATATTGGATTAATTGTTGTAGTGTAAAAATTGAAATTGAATGACAAGTGAAGAACTGTATAAATAATTAGTGGAATAATCTTTAATCTACATGAAATGATAGTGTAGATTCTAGAGATAATTATATTAATTCGTACAAATAACAATGCGAATTAATACGGTTATTTCGGGATTATTTGAATTGATTATTGGATTGATATTGATTGTTGTTATTGCTTGTTTATTTACTTTGACATCATCCCAGTTATCACACTGCAAGTTCCCTTTGCTATGCTTTGATTTTGAATTGAATTGGAATCGGGTTGAAATGATAAATACCCAAATTTAACTTTGACTTTGGATAGAGAATTAAATAAAAGCCCGATTGGTCAATAATTTGATTTAAAAATAAAACGAAGATTTTTATTTGAATAAATAATATGGTTTTGAAATGAAGTTGAAATTTGAATTTTAATGAAAAGAAAATGTTAATATGTAATAATCTGAAACAAAATATTAACAATGTAATTGATAAAAGAATGTTGTTAAATTTGAGAAATGATTGAAGTAAGTTTGAAATTATAATTAAGTTTGAAATTATTAAACTTTGAAATGATTTAATAATTAAGTTTGAAATTATAATTAAGTTTGAAATTATTAAACTTTGAAATGATTTAATAATTAAGTTTGAAATTATAATTAAGTTTGAAATTATTAACTTTGAAATTATTTAATAATTAAGTTTTGAATTATTTAATAATTAAATAAGATTGAATTATTTAATGATTAAATTAAATTGAATTTGTGAATAAGTGAATTTTACTTCGTAAATAATTGAAATTGAGTTTCTTTATTAATTAAGTTTGGAAAATTATTTAAGTAAGTAAATAAGTGAAATTGAATTTCTTTAACAAGAAATAAAATGTGATTTATTGAAATTAATGTAAGACTTGAAATTTAAAGAATTTGATTTGATGAATTTAATTTAATTCAATTTGTAAGTTTTGATATAAGGAAGTTGAATTTAAATAATGGATTTAATGAATTGGATATTTAATAGAAATTGTTTTGAATGGCAAATTTACTTAATGAATATTGAATGCAATCGATAAATGAAGTTAAATTGATTTGAATGTTAAATTAAATTAATTTAAATGATTTCGAAATGAAACTGATATACGAATTTGAATCAATATTTGAATTGTTTTACATAAAAATTGAAATTGAATTATAAGATTGTGAAATGGTAATTTGGAAGTTTTGAAACGTAATTATGAAATTGGTTTAGAAAGACTAACGAAATGTTGATTTATAAACTCGAATTGAAATTGAAATTGAATTTGATTTGGTTTTTGAAATATATAAACGACCAATCGGTGTAATAATTACGAAAGTTATTAAAGAGACCGGAATCGGTTATGGATATACTCTCTATCTAAACCGAAACCACTTTAATAACTATACGCGGAGTGTGATCCAGAATGAAGTGGTTGGAATGATGTACGTGATGACTGAAGAAAGAGAACGATAATGGATAGCCTTGACACTTGTGTCAAATTGGAAATGACTAAAACAGGAGCCGTGCCGGGCCAATGGAGGTCAGCTACCTCAAGTGAACACACTTCTTCGAACTACTCATTATTTGTTGTCGATTGGTGCACCCTTGATTTTTGGGAGTGTTGTTTCACGGTGTTGCGGTCGCTGCGACGATGCGTTCTCACCAGTCCGGATCAGGCAAACGGTAGTATCACTACCTTGGGTATTGCCTCATGTGCCTTGTCATACTTGTATTCCCTATTCGCGACCACTACGAATTTGTTTTGTACCTTTAGTATATGGATTGCCCTCTGGTGACTTCCGATTTTGGGGAAACTACGGTCTTGTATATGCTTTTGGGAATAAAAATGTGTTAAGGGTGGAATGGGCCATGACTTAACACTATTTTGATACCTTATATTACTGATAGACATTATCTACTTAGCGTACATTACTACCTAGTAGATAGTTTAACGGATCCTTAAAGGATGGTCATTCCAAACATCCTTTGAGTTACTTGTATTTCAATTGCTATTTCACTTGAGTTGGATTTATAAATATAAGAATGTTAATCCTGACTCGAGTGTCTTGTGTTTTTGCTTTACGCTCGGGTCAGACTGAGTGTACCAGTATTCGAGACTCACCTTTGGAGTTGGAGTTTTGCTTGAAGATCCAGCCATCTATTCTGCTTTCAGTATTCGATGATTCCAGTGATGTATTCTGATTTGTATCCGATGTATCGTGTTACTCTTCCGTTGTATCTGGTTTAACTCTGATGTATCGTATTACTCTTCTGTTGTAAACTCTGATGTATCTTATATATTCATATAGTAGCTTCATGAACTACTATCTCTTTTATTTCCGCTGCATTTATTAATCTATGTCTGTGATCTGTGATTATTTTATTTACTGTATATGTTCAGTTTTGCCAAATTTAAATTAACAACGCGGTATTTTGAGCAATTCAATTCCGGCATGAGTGTCTACCTATACACTTATAATGGATGCGAATGGCCCAAAATGGCGGGTCGTTACAGTGGGTTACCCTAATTACCCAATAATGCAGGCCAGTAACATCCAAAATTTAAAACAGCCATAACTTTCAAATGCTAAGTTTTCTTTACTATTTTGACCACATACTGAGTAAGGAATCATCATTCAGGAGCAATGGAAGTGGTTTCAGATACTAACTCAGCTCCTATCAAAAGTTAGAGTCCATACAAGATTTTCAGTGTCAAATTGGTCACATAGAAATTCGGAAAAAAAATCATAGATGCGGAAAATGCCCATGAGAGTCTTATTTTAAAATTCTAGAGTCATACGACCTTATATGGATTAAATGAATTATTTTACGATACATAAAATAAGGGTTATTACACAAATACACGTGTCATTCTTGTAAAATGATTAATACATGTGAAATTCATGCACATGCTCTCATATTCACAATTTTTTTCCTTTACCTAATTTCTTTCTCTTACTCTAATAGCTTGCACTTTGCTCCATCAAATCTTCACCTCCTCAACTACTTCTTCATCCTTACCAATTGTACTTTATATGCCATCATCTGTGCTTGTATGACTTCCTTCTTCCCCATACGCGTCTCTCCTTCTTTGCTGCCTTTCTAGTTGTGTCACTTGCAAATTATGTGCACATGCACATCATTTGTTCAGCATAATTCCAGCATCATCATCCTTCTCCTTCATGTTTACTTGTTTCTGAACTTGCTCCTCTAATGCTCCAATCTCTCTAGTACTCTAACATGCATCATAGGCGGTGAATGATGGTGATAGAGAGTGGAGATGTAACAATTCCCCTCCCTTCCAAAGCTTGACCTTGTCTCAAGGTCAAATGTGGAAATTTAGCTACCAAATAATAGTTTTCCAATGTCGCCACATCTTCATCTAGTTGTTTCCATTTCACCAATACGTGTGTTATGTTTGAGTTATTTACTTTTATCATTCTTCTAGCCAAAATTCTTTCAGGTTCTTGAATGATCTATTCATCATATGATGGGGTGGATTGTTGAATGACTATGTGATCTCCAATCTTTTTCATGAGTTGAGAAACACGAACGACGGTATGTCTTTTCACTGGAACAGGCGGTGCAAGTTTGTATGCTACCTCTCCTACCTTCTCAATAATTTGATAAGGCCCGTAATACTTGGAAGACAATTTATGTGTATGTACACGACCCATATAAAGCTGTCAATATGGCTGAATGAACAAGTAAACCTAATCATTAATATCAAACATTCTATGTGTCCAATGTTTATCTACTAAACCTGTCTTTTTTCCCTCGCATGGTTAATGTTATCCTTCAAATTTTGGAGAGTGATATCTCTAGCAAATAACGTGTCTTCTAATTTTGGTATTCCGACAGTCTTTGGTATGTAATTTTGTAAAGTGGGTGGTTCACTTCCATGACAGCCTTAAATGGAGTCATTTTTGTAGCACTTTTCCATATGGTATTGTACCATAATTCAGTCAAGGTCAGCCAGTTTACCCATTCTTTAGGTTTGTGGCTACAAATGCACCTCAAATAACATTCCAAAACTCAATTAATAACTTCAGATTGACCATTGGATTGAGGGTGATAAGCACTGCTAGGACCCAGTTTAGATCCTTGTAGCTTGAAGAGCTCTTGCCAAAAATTACTAGTAAAGATAGGGTCCATATCACTGACTAAAGATGTAAGCAGCCCATGGAGTTTTACTACATTATCAAAGAATATTTTTGCAACTTGTGGAGCTATGTAAGGGTGTGTTTGTGGCATAAAGTGAACATACTTAGATAGTCTTTCAACCACTACTAAAATCACAAAATATGTATGGCATTTTGGCAATTGCACTATAAAATCCGTTATTATATCTTTCCAAATCTGGTCACGAATTGGAAGGGGTTGTAATAGGCTAGGTATGTTAATATTTTCATATTTGATCCTTTGATATCAATCACAAGTTGAAACAAAAGACTGCACATCTCTTTTTAAACCTTGCCAATGAAAAACTTCCTTAATTCTTTATAAAGTTCTTTAGATACCTAAGTGGCTTGCTAATGGTGAAGAAAGAAATTCTTTAAGAAGTTTATTTTTGATGTCAGAAGCATTTGGGTTAATAAGAATTCTTTCTTTGTAGTGGTACAAATCAGCTTGCTTAGTGTATCTTGAAGACATTGAACACCAGTTTCCCATTTTTCTATTAGTTGCGATGTAATATGGGTTAAATTGCATTAGAGATTTAATGCCATGATTCCATGGACTTTGAACTACTGAAATTGCTTATAGTTTTAATGTTGAGCTAGCAGGATATTGATCATTACTTCTTAATAAACTATCTCCCACTGTGTTTTCTTTACCAGGCTTGTACTACACCAAATAATCAAAGCCCATTATCTTGTTTAACCACTTATGATGAGTGTTATTTGTTAGTTTTTGGTCTAATAAGCACTTAAGTGATTGATGATCCGTTTTACTAACAAATTTTCTCCCCAATAAATATCGTGACCATTTTTTGTTGCTAAGATTAATGCTAACAACTCCTTCTCATAAGTGGATAGATGTAAACTTTTCCCTTGAAGCACCTAACTCAGAAAAGCAATAGGCATACCCTTTGTAACGACCCTGAATTTTTGACATTTGAAATATGAATATTTAATTGAGTTTAAATATTCGAATGATAGTTTAATTTGAAATTCGAATATCAAAGTGAATTTGGCAATTAAATTTTTGAATTTAATTTATTGAAACTGGGAAAAAAATTTGTATCTTCAGTTTTAAGCAGATTAAAAATATATTCAAGGCTTGGAAAATCTATATTGATAATTCTAAAGATAATGGGACTTTCAGAATTGAATTTGAAACTGTTTTGTTCAGTTTTGAAATTTTGTTGTTTAAATCGATATTTAAAATAGCATTCCGGGGCTCAGTCTCGGAATTCGACGAAACCAGTTCCATTAGATCCGTAATATTGTATTATTATCGGATTTCAATTTTCGTAATGTTTGGAGTGATCGTTTGGCCGCACGATAAGAAAACGCGCTGAAATTTAATCGAAAATTTAATATTATAACTGGTTCAAAAAGCTATCTTCTCCATACGATCGAATTTGGATTTGGAACCTTTCCCATTGCATTCAGAATAGGCGTATAACATTACAAACGCCTGGCGGCACGCCTTGACAGGAGGTCGAGATTTCAAGTTGTTTATCGAGAGAATTTGAATTTAAATTTAAATATATATTTGTATATTTGTCAACATCAGTTGTTTTCCTTTCACCTCAGAAGCACTGTAGCTTTGAGGGATTCTCACGCAAACATCATTTCCTCCCCTCTTTAACTCAGAAACTTTAATCGTATTCACTATTCGAAGAAAAAGAAAAAAAAGGGATAAATGGCAGAACAAAATACTTTCTCCTTCAATTGATTTCAAGTTGCCATAAATAATAATTACATAGCATCTCAAAAACAAATCCAAGTGAAAATTGATTTCTTTCCCTAGGTCAGTTCCCTCCCCAGTTCGTTCGTTCTCCTCAAATCGAATCAAATTCATTTATAGCAAATCGATTAAAGGAGATTGAATCTACCCATTCTCGAAGATGACCTGAGTGATTTCGAAGTGGGTCTGCAAATTAATCGTGCTGAGACGTGGAGTTCGCAGCATCGATTTGGGGCATGCACGTGCATGCTGGGGAACGCGAGCGAATGCGGCGGCGAATGGATGGATGGTCGCGTCGGCGTTGGAGACGTCATCGCGAGTAGTCAATGGTTTGGTGATGGGGGTTCTCGAGCACGTGGAGAATGCTATGGATGACCGAAAAGGAGCAGTCTTTTATCATCAAATACGCTGGTTTTTCGGTACGAAGACTGGAGACGTGCTTCAGGTTATTGTCGTGGTATCAAAGCGTTTGTATGCGCGGCAGTGAGATGACGAGAAGGCTCGCAATCAAAATCGTGGTGGCTAGGGTTTGAGTCCGCGTTCGTCAGTGAAGGTATATTCTACTGTAAGTTGAAAAAAATTTCTGTTTTAATTTGAAAGAAGTACATGGGTGTATAAACAGAAATATATAAGAGAAAAAAAAAGATTAAATTATTAAAGAAAATTTAGTTTTGAATTTAATTTTTTTTGTTAAATAAATTTATTGAAAGGAATTGGTTTGCAATTAAATCATTGGTTAAATAAATTTATCAAATGGAAATTTAATTATTCGAGTGGTTCGAATATTAATAAATTGTATAAATTGTTATACAAGGTCAAAATTGCAAAGAAAATGAGCTGGAATGAAAATGGACTGCCAAATAAAAGCAAAGGTGAGATCTTCTCACTCAAATTGGAAATATTGATTTTTGAAGTTATTGATTGATTGCTGTTTGGATGTGATATTAGATAAAGTAGGATATATCTATGTATATAGCAATATATATATTGGCATATGTATATATTGGAGTTGATTGATTTCCCGCATTATATAGCGGATGAAATCCTATTGCGCCGCATAATAGCGGATGATATTTTATAAAATCCCATATACCGCGATATTCCACCTCGAAGTGGAATTGGTATTGTGCTAACATCTGTGGATGCAGGGAAATAGGTTGGAGGGATTCAACAGGATTCCTCAAAACATTTGAATTGATTTCATATGTTGTGTGATTGATTATTTATAATCTGTGTATGATTATATCTGTGATTGAATTTGTTGAAGGCTATAATTTAGCCGAATGTATTTTTGGTATCGTAGGATACCATAAGTAAATGAAATTGGATTTCTGAAATTAAAAATTGAATTTTAGATGGTTTGGAAGAATAAGAGAATTTATTTAAAAGAAGATACATTTGTTTGAAATCAAATTGATAATTGATTGGGTATTTGAAATAAATCTTTGGGAAATCGACATGAAAATTTATTTGGTGTTTGAATGAAAATCGATTTTTGGTGTTGAGAATAAATTTGTAAATCGATTTGTAAAATGATTTGGTATTTGGGATTAAAAGTTAGAATCAATTTGAAATTTGATTCGGTGTTGAAGTAAATTCAGAAATCAATTTGGAACTTGATTTGGGGGTTTGAAATAAAATTGAAAACCGTATAAAAAGTGAGTATTTGAGAATGTAAATTCCGAATAGAATTGGTAAAGAAAAGGGGAAATTCGTTTTAAAAATAAACATTGATTTATTTTTAAAGTGTGGAAGTAAATTTACAAACCTGGAATGTAAATTTGAAATAAATCGATAAGGATTTATTTAATTGGTTTAAGTGGACCATTTTAATGTGAAGTGTGAAATATGATTTGAAATTGATTTTCAAATGTGAAGTGTGAAATATGATTTGAAATTGATTTTCAAATGTGAAGTATGGAAAATATATATCTTTTGAAGATATTTTGAAATAAATAATTTGGGAAAAATTATTTGAATTGGATGTTTGTTGTGAATGTTGTTTGATAGTTAAATAACCGACTATCATATTTGCCTTTGAAATGGCACTTGATTTGTTTTAAAACAAACGCTCACTATTCGGGTTAGCCGGGAAAAGACCTTTGTGTCATATAACCCATTCCGAATTAGTGATACGGCGATATGGATCGTATTGAAGACCAGTGGTGAAGACCAGATATTTTCGAAAATGAAAGGACAACCTGTCGAATATCTCTGCACCGAGTTGCTCCGGTATAGAGATTTATATCACTCTTTTTGTGATGGGAAGTCCGGACGTGATTAGAAATTATCCGGATTGCAAGGGCTTCTTTGGAAGTGCCTTCGGTTCCGTTCGATCCCGGAACGGACTTGTATGGATGTGTGTCTGACGTTACACTTTGAGATGTAAAGCTGGTTTCTATCAAATACATTTCTGTTGGTGGCGGAGAATTTATTCTCTTAGCTTAACACCCTTCTCTGAGACGTACGAGCTCAAAGGTTATGTAGTTGATGGTTACTAGTGATACATTTCCAATTTGGTAATGTGGCACACGAAGTGCTGTTGATCATTTGTGGATCAAAGCGTGGCTTTGGAAAAAGCGTAGTGTATGAGGACGAGACTTCGTCGAGCCTCACAACTCGGTAATGGTCGAAACAGGAATGTTGCGGCAAAGGTTCGTAGGGGTAGCGCCCCTAGGGTATGTCATTTCCTTCTGGATAAAAGGTGATATCATGGTATGGAGCCCAGATATTTTACCTATGTTGATTATATTTTGTGGCTGTTGCTTTGTGATTGAGGATCCTCGGATAAAGGTTGGTTACGACCGGGGGATGGCATACTTGTGTGTTAGTTACCTAGTTACAGCTGTACAGCGTGAGGTAGCGTCAGTGTGTTAGTTACCTAGTTACAACTGTACAACGTGAGGTAGCGTCGGCCTTTTGTTTGCAAAGATCCGGTTAGGTTCTCAGGGCGTCTTTCCAGAGGCATTCTATTTCGGTAAGGAAGTTCCTTTGCCTGACCATTTGTTGGAAATCCAAAGAAACAATACGAACCCTGTACGATTTTTAGTTGTATTACCTGCTTTGGAATGTGGCGGTAACCTGCTATTGAACGTAGTAGCTATAGTAGGCATACAACAATGGTTGTATGTTGGCTAAGATTGATATTATACTTTCGAAATGTTTTCCACACTAGACATTAATAATAATATCAATTGATTTTGCGTAATAAGCATTTTTGACTATCATAAGGGGAAATCTCCTCCAATTCTGCGTTTGCATTGTGTGTGTGGCGGGAGGCCTTATGGTAGTTTCATTTTTCCAAAAGCATTGCGAATTGGTTTATTTTCTTTGTGAAAATAACTGTTTTACGATCTCACACCAGTCACCATGACTGACTCAGAGTTTATTGTTCCCTTTCTAAACTCTGGGTGCCCATAATTTTCCACACGGGCAACCTAGAGTTATTTTTATCAGGATATTCTGGATATTCTGGAGCTTTGGAGATGAGCTGGATGGCGAAGCATATACTCGTACTTGTTTATTATTTCCGTTGTGTATTCTGTATGAGGACGAGTTTATATAATTGTCCATTATTGTATTGAGTTGTATATTGACTCTGATTGATGTATGTATAAACTGATATAATCTTTTGTTTTAAAGACTAGTGATTATCTATTATATATTGTTCCGCTGCGAATGTGAGATTCTGATATTGTTTCTGTTTCTGTTTTTCTGTTCTTTCTTTTCTTCTGTCTTCTTCTACCTCTTCTTTTAACCCTAATGGTTCGGTTTTCCGGCATTCGATTGCGCGGCATTTGATACAGTGGACGTATTAATGTCGACTTTCGAGCGTCGAAAAATCGAGTCGTTACAAGTGGTATCAGAGCATCCGGTTAAGCGACAACCCTGCTCTGTTGGGTGTTACTCATTAGAGATAGAGTCAGTAGTACTCTAGAATGAGTGTGATTGTAATAATAGATATGAGCACGTATTTGTTAGTGAATACAAAATTTGTTTTGTATTGTGTTGACTTATCGGTTGATTGTTTATAGATTCTGGTCGGTGCAGTCTGGCCAACTGTAATCGATAGGGGTTTCTAAACTCTTAAACAAGATAAACCGACACAGTATTGTTTTAAATAGGGTAAATGAAATAATTTTGCCCAAAACTATTTTTGTATAGAAAATAGATCATTTTCTATTAATTATTATAGTATATGGATGCTTGGTTGTTAGGAAGTAATAATATTTAATTATTATCATTGTTATATGGAATTGAATAAGAAATAAAAATAATAACCAAAATTTTTTGAAGATAAATTCATTTGACAAATGAAATTTATAAATATGAATTGAAAAAGTATAGGAAATAAAATTCATATACAAATGAAATTTGTGAATATAAATTGTGAATGTGATTTATAATTTGGAATGGAATTCCAAGGAAATATTTGAAATAAATTTCATTAATGGAATGTAAATAAGTTGATAACTTATAAAATAACTGAAATCTGATTGGAATGAGATTCAAATTGAAAATGAATGAATTTATGAATGAACAAATGAAGCTACATTTGTAAATAAATGAATTGGAATTGAAAAATGGAATGAGATTGATTTGAATCAAGTTGAATAAAAAAAATCCAAACTTGGAGGAATAAAACAAAATGGATTGAATTCAAGTAAACTAACTTGATAAATTATTAATTCATGAAATAGTGAATTGGAAGTTGAGTTAGTAAATCAAAATTGAATTGTGAAGCTGAATGAAATGGTTTGAATTTGTATATAAATTCAAGTAAGTAAGAAAGAAAAATAAATTGAAATTTCCTTGTTATTGATAAAATAAATTCGAGACGAATTGAATATGGAAATTTGAAATTTAAAATGGATGAGTGAATATACTAATTAAATTAGTAGATGGAATAGATTTCAATGGTTTTCAATGAGATTTGTTTGATTAATGGAATGCCAATTAAAAAAAATCGAATGGAATCAATTGGAAATGAAATACTATACATATATGGCATATTAGGTTTTCTAAACTAAGGATATGAAAAAGTACCTTCCATTGAAAAATTTGTGAAGGTGTTGGAACTCGGTATGACTGTCCATTTGATCGGGATGGGATCATGTTGATTGATCACGATGTATGCTAGCGTAATTCGAGGGGTGTGATGCCCACAGTTACAAGCGATTCCACTGGGATAGTGGCGCAACCGCCGTGTAAACTGCGATCTAGATGCCATAGCGAAATTCGAGGGGCGAGATGCCTACGGTTACAAGCGATTCCACTGGGATAGTGGTGTAACCGCCGTGTGAACTACGATCTATAGCAACAACCATGGCGAAATTCAAGAGATGTGAAATCTACAGTTACAAGTGATTCTACTGGGATAGTAGCGAAACCGCCGATTAACTGTGATCCATGGGGGAACGTGCTTTCCATACCCATTTTTAAAAGGATTTTTAAGTGTTTTCACTGGGGGTTAGAAAAATTTTGAAATTTTTGGAAAATTTTCACTAACGACAAATGATTTCAAAATTTAATTTGAAATAAGGAAAGCAAGATTCAATCTTCGAAATAGAAGATGAATCGAATTCAAGTAAAATTCGAAATGAAATTCTGAATGAAAAATTTGGAAATAAAAGTTTTGAAGATAAAATAAATTCCAAATAGAATTGAAATTGTCAAATTGAATTCAAATGGAATTGAAATGCAAAGTTGAATGGAAATGAATGTATAACTTTGTTTGTAAAGTAAAAACAAATATAAGAAGTATGTTAATACTTATATTGCACTTAAGAAATGAATGAATGAAATTCTTAAGTAAATTGGTATTGGGAAATCCAATAAGTGAATTTGGACATTATTGTTCAGTAAAGTATACAGGGATTGTAAAGGCTAAGGAAAATGGAATTAGATTTTCGATTTTGAAGATAATTTAAATTGCTCGACCAAAAGGTATGTATTTAAATTTCAGTATGAAATTTGATGAGATTCTGATTTTGCCACTTGGCATTTTGTTTTCTTTTGAGATTTGGGAGTCCGTAGGGACGTTTTGTAGTCGTACCGTATTAGCCGCGCAAAGGAGACACTGGCGAAATTTTTCGAAAATATCGGGTGTTAGAAAGTTTTTGAGAAATATTGAAAGTTTAAAATTCGAATTTAAATTTAAATTTGAATTGTGAAGTAAAATAAAGTTGCTTGGAACTATGAAATGTTTGGAAAGTTAATAAGAGAAATGATAGTGTCTTTAATAAGAAAGATTATTTTATCAAGTTGATAAAAACTGTTTGGTTTGGTAAAATAGTTAACGGGTATTGAATCATTCTTCTTGACTTGTAATTTCGGGATGAAATTCTTTTAAGGGGGGAAGATTGTAACGACCCTGAATTTTTGACATTTGAAATATGAATATTTAATTGGGTTTAAATATTCGAATGATAGTTTAATTTGAAATTCGAATATCAAAGTGAATTTGGCAATTAAATTTTTGAATTTAATTTATTGAAACTGGGAAAAAAATTTGTATCTTCAGTTTTAAGCTGACTAAAAATATTTTCAAGGCTTGGAAAATCTATATTGATAATTCTGAAGATAATGGGACTTTCAGAATTGAATTTGAAACTGTTTTGTTCAGTTTTGAAATTTTGTTGTTTAAATCGATATTTAAAATAGCGTTCCGGAGCACAGTCTCGGAATTCGACGAAACTAGTTCCATTGGATCCGTAATATTGTATTATTATCGGATTTAAATTTTCGTAATGTTTGGAGTGATCGTTTGGCCGTACGATAAGCAAACGCGCTGAAATTTAATCAAAAATTTAATATTATAACTGGTTCAAAAAGCTATCTTCTCCATACGATCGAATTTGGATTTGGAACCTTTTCCATTGCATTCAGAATAGGCGTATAACATTACAAACGCCTGGCGGCACGCCTTGACAGGAGGTTGAGATTTCAAGTTGTTTATCGAGAGAATTTGAATTTGAATTTAAATATATATTTGTATATTTGTCAACATCAGCTGTTTTCCTTTCACCTCAGAAGCACTGTAGCTTTGAGGGATTCTCATGCAAACATCATTTCCTCCCCTCTTTAACTCAGAAACTTTAATCGTATTCATCATTCGAAGAAAAAGAAAAAAAAAGGGATAAATGGCAGAACAAAATACTTTCTCCTTCAATTGATTTCAAGTTGCCATAAATAATAATTACCGAGCATCTCAAAAACAAATCCAAGTGAAAATCGATTTCTTTCCCTAGGTCAGTTCCCTCCCCAGTTCGTTCATTCTCCTCAAATCGAATCAAATTCATTTATAGCAAATCGATTAAAGGAGATTGAATCTACCCATTCTCGAAGACGACCTGAGTGATTTCGAAGCGGGTCTGCAAATTAATCGTGCTGAGACGTGGAGTTCGCAGCATCGATTTGGGGCGTGCGCGTGCATGCTGGGGATCGCGAGCGAATGCGGCGGCGAATGGATGGATGGTCACGTCGGCGTTGGAGACGTCATAGCGGGCAGTTAATGGTTTGGTGATGGGGGTTCTCGGGCACATGGAGAATGCTATGGACGACCGAAAAGGAGCAGTCTTTTATCATCAAATACGCTAGTTTTTCGGTACGAAGACTGGAGACGTGCTTCAGGTTATTGTTGTGGTATCAGAGCGTTTGTATGCGTGGCAGTGAGATGACGAGAAGGCTCGCAATCAAAATCGTGGTGGCTAGGGTTTGAGTCCGCGTTCGTCAGTGAAGGTATATTCTACTGTAAGTTGAAAAAAATTTCTGTTTTAATTTGAATGGAGTACTTGGGTGTATAAACAGAAATATATAAGAGAAAAAAAAAGATTAAATTATTAAAGAAAATTTAGTTTTGAATTTAATTTTTTTTGTTAAATAAATTTATTGAAAGGAATTGGTTTGCAATTAAATCATTGGTTAAATAAATTTATCAAATGGAAATTTAATTATTCGAGTGGTTCGAATATTAATAAATTGTATAAATTGTTATACAAGGTCAAAATTGCAAAGAAAACAAGCTGGAATGAAAATGGACTGCCAAATAAAAGCAAAGGTGAGATCTTCTCACTCAAATTGGAAATATTGATTTTTGCAGTTATTGATTGGTTGCTGTTTGGATGTGATATTAGATATAGTAGGATATATCTATGTATATAGCAATATATATATATATATATTGGCATATGTATATATTGGAGCTGATTGATTTCCCGCATTATATAGCGGATGAGACCCTATTGCGCCGCATAATAGACGATGATATTTTATAAAATCCCATATACCGCGATATTCCACCTCGAAGTGGAATTGGTATTGTGCTAACATCTATGGATGCAGGGAAATAGGTTGGAGGGATCCAATAGGATTCCTCAAATCATTTGAATTGATTTCATATGTTGTGTGATTGATTATTTATAATCTGTGTATGATTATATCTGTGATTGAATTTGTTGAAGGCTATAATTTAGCCGAATGTATTTTTGGTATCGTAGGATACCAGAAGTAAATGAAATTGGATTTCTGAAATTAAAAATTGAATTTTAGATGGTTTGGAAGAATAAGAGAATTTATTTAAAAGAAGATAAATTTGTTTGAAATCAAATTGATAATTGATTGGGTATTTGAAATAAATATTTGGGAAATCGACATGAAAATTTATTTGGTGTTTGAATGAAAATCGATTTTTGGTGTTGAGAATAAATTTGTAAATCGATTTGTAAAATGATTTGGTAATTGGGATTAAAAGTTAGAATCAATTTGAAATTTGATTCGGTGTTGAAGTAAATTCAGAAATCAATTTGGAACTTGATTTGGGGGTTTGAAATAAAATTGAAAACCGTATAAAAAGTGAGTATTTGAGAATGTAAATTCCGAATAGAATTGGTAAAGAAAAGGGGAAATTTGTTTTAAAAATAAACATTGATTTATTTTAAAGTGTGGAAGTAAATTTACAAACCTGGAATGTAAATTTGAAATAAATCGATAAGGATTTATTTAATTGGTTTAAATGAACCATTTTAATGTGAAGTGTGAAATATGATTTGAAATTGATTTTCAAATGTGAAGTGTGAAATATGTTTTGAAATTGATTTTCAAATGTGAAGTATGGAAAATATATATCTTTTGAAGATATTTTGAAATAAATAATTTGGGAAAAATTATTTGAATTGGATGTTTGTTGTGAATGTTGTTTGATAGTTAAATAACCGACTATCATATTTGCCTTTGAAATGGCACTTGATTTGTTTTAAAACAAACGCTCACTATTCGGGTTAGCCGGGAAAAGACCTTTGTGTCATATAACCCATTCCGAATTAGTGATACGATGATATGGATCGTATTGAAGACCGGTGGTGAAGACCGGATATTTTCGAAAATGAAAGGACAACCTGTCGAATGTCTCTGCACCGAGTTGCTCCGGTATAGAGATTTATATCACTCATTTTGTGATGGGAAGTCCGGACGTGATTAGAAATTATCCGGATTGCAAGGGCCTCTTTGGAAGTGCCTTCGGTTCCGTTCGATCCCGGAACGGACTTGTATGGATGTGTGTATGACGTTACACTTTGAGATGTAAAGCTGGTTTCTATCAAATACATTTCTGTTGGTGGCGGAGAATTTATTCTCTTAGCTTAACACCCTTCTCTGAGACGTAGGAGCTCAAAGGTTATGTAGTTGATGGTTACTAGCGATACATTTCCAATTTGGTAATGTGGCATACGAAGTGCTGTTGATCATTTGTGGATCAAAGCGTGGCTTTGTGAAAAAGCGTGGCTTTGGAAAAAGCGTAATGTATGAGGATGAGACTTTGTCGAGCCTCACAACCCGGTAATGGTCGAAACATGAATGTTGCGGCAAAGGTTCGTAGGGGTAGCGCCCCTAGGGTATGTCATTTCCTTCTGGATAAAAGGTGATATCATGGTATGGAGCCCAAATATTTTACCTATGTTGATTATATTTTGTGGATGTTGCTTTGTGATTGGGGATCCTCGGATAAAGGTTGGTTACGACCGGGGGATGGCATACTTGTGTGTTAGTTACCTAGTTACCGCTGTATAGCGTGAGGTAGCGTCAGTGTGTTAGTTACCTAGTTACAGCTGTACAGCGTGAGGTAGCGTCGGCCTTTTGTTTGCAGAGATCCGGTTAGGTTCTTGGGGCGTCTTTCCAAAGGCGTTCTATTTCGGTAAGGAAGTTCCTTTGCCTGACCATTTGTTGGAAATCCAAAGAAATAATATGAACCCTGTACGATTTTTAGTTGTATTACCTGCTATGGAATGTGGCGGTAACCTGCTATTGAACGTAGTAGCTATAGTAGGCATACAACAATGGTTGTATGTTGGCTAAGATTGATATTATACTTTCGAAATGTTTTCCACACTAGACATTAATAATAATATCAATTGATTTTGTGTAATAAGCATTTTTGACTATCATAAGGGGAAATCTCCTCCAATTCTGCGTTTGCATTGTGTGTGTGGCGGGAGGCCTTATGGTAGTTTCATTTTTCCAAATGCATTGCGAATTGGTTTATTTTCTTTGTGAAAATAACTGTTTTACGATCTCACACCAGTCACCATGACTGACTCAGAGTTTATTGTTCCCTTTCTAAACTCTGGGTGCCCATAATTTTCCACACGGACAGCCTAGAGTTATTTTTATCAGGATATTCTGGATATTCTGGAGCTTTGGAGATGAGCTGGATGGCGAAGCGTATACTCGTACTTGTTTATTATTTCCGCTGTGTATTCTATATGAGGACAAGTTTATATAACTTTCCATTGTTGTATTGAGTTGTATATTGACTCTGATTGATGTATGTATAAACTGATATAATCTTTTGTTTTAAAGACTAGTGATTATCTTGTAACAACCCGCATATTTATCGATTTTATATTTAAATATTTTATTGTTAGTCGGATGTTAGACCGAAAAGCTACTTTTTGCATACGGTCAAATTGGGACTCGAGACCACCCCCATTGAGTTCAAAATGACGTTTGCGATCTTTTTGAGTGTAAACTTCGATATGTTTGGAGATAGTGAAATTTTCGTCACTTTTTGTGTTGAGCTTTTGGTTTGGGCTGCACCTCTTCTACCTCAGCCCAACCCCTTCCTTCTCTTCATCACTTCATCAACTTTGAAGCTTTAGCAACAATGGTGGAGGGAGTAGGAAATTAAAATTCCAAGCTCAAATTCTTTAGCAAATTCAACATCTAACTCCAAATTCAAAGTGAAGACATTGATTCAAGCTTGTGGTTGATCTTTGCTTTGCCCCGAGCTTCATCTTCATCAAATTCCGTGAAAAGGTGAGATTTTTAGTCTCACATCTTGCTTAAATTGTCATTGGACTGTTGGGAATGATCCCCTATTGCATTTGCATCAACATTTGCATTTGGTTTGAATTGGATTGGCGAAAAACTTCAATTTTCAGCGTTTTGGTGATTTTCTGGCCTTAAGTCGTTTCTGGCCTTCGCTGAGTCGTTCACGAGTTAAGTCTAAGTCGTGAGTCGTTCACGAGTTAAGGGCTTAAGTCGCGCGCGTGTATTTCTGTTCGCCTGGCTTGAGTCGTTCACGAGTTAAAGGCCTGAGTCGTTCTCGAGTTAAGTGATAAGTCGTAGCTCGTATTTGAGCTTAAGTCGTAGCTCGTATGGCTCTTAAGTCCTAGGTCGTTGGCTTTTAAATCGTTAAGTCGTAGGTCGCTGCTTCTACTAAGTCGCTAGGCCATGCCAACTCCGCTAGCTCGCAACTGTTAAGTCGTATGACCTTAAGTCGTAGGTCGTCCCCGACCTAACTCCACTAGGTCGTTCCAGCCTTAGCTCGTAGCTCGAATTGTGGCTTAAGTCGTTAAGTCGTTCGTTCCACTAAGTCGTTCAAGGCTTAGGTCGTTCGCGAGTTAGTACTTGGTCGTTTGACCTATTTTTCCCCTAGGTCGTTCGCGAGTTAGTACTTGGTCATTTGACCGGTTTGGCTTCTCGAGACCACTTGCCTTCACTAGGTCGTACCGTGACGGGGCGCTGCCCCGCACCCCGCCGTGGGCGCTGCCCCCTGGACCCCCGCGACCTGACCGGGCAGGTCGAACCCCGTATTACTCTGCGTAGGCAATCTCTTCTGAAAAACATTTATCAGAATTTCTACTTTGATGGATTTGGGATTGACTTCTTTGGACTTTACTCACGTCTTCGAACGTGAATTGATTTGTTTCTACAATCGTTTTATGACTTGTCACTTTAAAGATATATGAAGGTTTCAATACTAATAGTAAATATCAAAACTCTTTCATCAAAGCGATTTCAACACTATTTTAAATATCAAAAGTTCGTTTCCTCAAACCGATTTTCAATCTACTAGTATATACAAGCCTTTACTTCACTCGAATGAGAAATCGACTTAAACGACTTAGTAAAACGGGTGGTATGAAACGCTTGCGTTCACTTCGTCGGTTAGCTCTTGGACTTGTTCGATTGAACCCTTTTTGTGACAATTTCCTAGTGAAGATTTACAGCTTGTTCGTAAATATTTAAGTTAAGCAAGTGGTTATGGGACATGAAGCTAAACTCATATATTTACTAGCTTGGTGTGATTGACACTTCTCGCTGATCATGATGATCATTTTATGATTTAGACTAGCAATTGTGCGATGTCTCTTTGTCCATATGAAGGACTGTACTTCATTTTATTGAGCTTCGTCTCATTTCTTTGTGGGCTGGCAACCCAAGTACTTTTAATGTGTTTCGATTCATCTGATGTACCGTTTGTACTACATCGATGTCTCTGTCTTTCTGATTCATTGGACGTACCGTTTGCACTGCGTCAATGTTTGATTCATCTGATGTACCGTTTGTACTACATCGATGTCTTAGCTTTCTGATTCATTGGACGTACCGTTTGCACTGCGTCAATGTTCGATTCATCTGATGTACCGTTTGTACTACATCGATGTCTCTGTCTTTCCGATTCATTGGACGTACCGTTTGCACTGCGTCAATGTTTGATTCATCTGATGTACCGTTTGTACTACATCGATGTCTTGGCTTTCTGGTTCATTGGACGTACCGTTTGCACTGCGTCAATGTACCGGCTTTCATGCTCCTGTTTGGGATTGGCCATCCTTTTCTTGTGATTTCTGGATTTCTAATGATTGATTTCTGGAATTTTATGTTTCACCAGCTTTTACCATTGACATTGATGAGTATGTCATTTTATTGTGGCTTGGTGAATTAAATTAAGAATATGACATTCTTTTCTCTGTTTTGAGATTATTGAGATATTGTATGACTTTTATGGGATTTCTAATGTATACTTTTCATAGTATGACACCTTTTTGTTATCATACGTTCTATTATCATATCTCATATTCTATCTCATTTTATCTGATAATTATAGCTAGACTGATCCGTTTATTATTTTCTTCTTAAATAATACTCGGGTCAGACTGAGTTTTTACAGGTGCTTCTTCATGACTTCTTATCTGGAGCCATCTTCTGACTTTTGGCTAACTACTCTAGTTTAGTAGGTTTTTGTTGTATGAATTTGGGATGAGACTCCTTGATGTATACGTATTCTATTGTCTTGCACTTGTATCTATTCTTTTGTGTTATTGTGGATCTTATTTGACCACTACTCTGATGTACACTTTTAGGTGTAATATTCATATCTTATTCCGCCTTTGTGATATGAATTGTCTGTGACTGATTTGTTCTACGTTTATTTCTATATTTGTTTCCGAAGATCATTTATAGCCACCGTGTGATAGCTTTGTGTTTGTTTCGGTATGTCGGATTTCCTCCTTAAAAGATATGCATTCTATTCTATCTGACATATCGGTGCTCGCGCAAAGAAGTTACATAGATGGTCGCTCCTCAACAGCCTTATCCTCCGTGCTAATTGACAGCACTACACCGTAGTGTTCTTGGTTAGCGTGGGTATAAAGGTGGGGCGTTACATATCTATTATATATTGTTCCGCTGCGAATGTGAGATTCTGATATTGTTTCTTTTTCTGTTTTTCTGTTCTTTCTTTTCTTCTGTCTTCTTCTACCTCTTCTTTTAACCCTAATGGTTCGGTTTTCCGGCATTCGATTGCGCGGCATTTGATACAGTGGACGTATTAATGTTGACTTTCGAGCGTCGAAAAATCGAGTCGTTACACCCTCCTATAGAAGAACTGATCCTACTTCATATCTTAATGCATCACATTCGAGAACAAAGTCTTTAAATAGTCTGGAAGAGCTAGGGCTGATGGTGTTGTAAGTGTTTCTTTCAATTGATTAAATGCTCTTTGTGCATCCTTGCTCCAAGAAAAAGAATTTTTCTTTAATAAATCAATCAATGGTTTAACTATAGCTCCTTAACCTTTTACAAATTTCCTATAGTAGCTAGATAATCCTAAAAATCCTCGAAGAGCTTTAATTGTTTGAGGTTGAGGCTATTCTTTAACTGCTTGAATTTTGGAGTAGTTAAAAGTAACACCTTCTTTCCAAATGACATGACCCAAGTAATCAATTTGTGTTTGTGCAAAGGAGCATTTAGAAATTTTTGCCACTAGCTTGTGTGATTTTAGGACCTGCATAGCCACAATCTAATGTTATAAGTGCTCTTCTAATTTAAATTATAAATTAGAATATCATCAAAAAAAACTAAGATGGACTTCCTTAGATATTTTCTGAACATGTCATTCATCAATGCTTGAAAAGTTGCAAGAGCATTGGTTAAGCCAAAAGGCATCACTAAAAATTCATGATGGCCTTCATGAGTTTTAAATGTTGTTTTATGAATATCATCAGGGTGCATTTTTATTTGGTGGTAACTAGACATTAAGTCTAGTTTGGAAAAGTATGTAGCACCATTTAATTCATCAAACAAGTCATCAATGAGAGGAATTGAGAATTTATTCTTCTTTGTGGCTTTTTATAATCCTCTGTAGTCCACACTCATTCTCCAACCGCTATCACTTTTCTTCACCATGACTACTAGGGATGAATATGGGATGTGACTGTGTCAAATAATTCCAGCTTACAACATTTCTCTCACTAGTTTTCTTGATTCATTTTTCAAGTGGTAACAATGTTGATTTGTTTTCATGAAAATTGGTTTAGAAGGAGAGGATAAGTGAATTTTATGGTCGATTTATCTTAGTGGAGGTAATGTGGTTGGTTTTTTGACGACAATTTCAAAGTCTTAAATGATTTTTTGAATTAGTGGTGGAATGGGTTGTGGGTGAAGGGATAAATCAATGTGATAAGCAGTGGTGAAGGTTCTATTTGATGAAGGAAAAAACACAGGCTGTTGTGAGTAAGGGTTCTGTCTATTTGTTTTTCAGCAGTCAATTTGTTGCTTGGTGGTTGAATGCCTTTCCATATAATTTCCTTGCCATTGTGGTTGAGTTTAAGCTGCGGTTTTTTAAATTAAACACAATATCATCAATGAGACTCATCCATTGAACCCCCGGTACTAATTGACACTCTTCCAATGGTAGTGGTAATAGATCAGTAGGCATTTCAAACCCCTGACATTTAAGAATGACCCCTTTACACATTCCAAATACCGATAATTTCTCTTCACTATGCACTAAAACTTTGAAGTTTTGTGATGTAGTGATCGGTAAATTTGATTTTTCTGTCAACCGATCATCGGTAAAGTTATGAATGGAGCCAGTGTCAACTAAAATAAGAACTCTGATGTCCTAAAATTACTCGATTAACTCTAACAATGTTAGTTACTTGGATACTAGAAAGTGCTTACAAGGCATGGAATATGGCGTCAAGATGTGGTTTTGGTGTGCTGGATTATAAAGCATATTTTCTTGTTGTTGTAACTCAGGTTCAACGTCTTCATTTTGATTAAATTTATCCAGTATATACACTTGATTTTTGGACATTGATGACCTTGGACCCACTTGTAACAACCCCGTTTTGAAGTAATATTAAACTAATTTAATTAAAACAGAAGTGATTGAATTCGATTTTTGTTAATTATTATTTTTGGGAATCAAATTATTATCCAATTAAATTCAATTTAATAAAGTATTTTGTTATAATGAAACTGAATTAGTTAATAAATTCCTTTTTTAGAAAATATATTAAAATTCAAATAAAGTGTTATTATTAAATATAAAATATTTTAAAGTGTAAATAAATTTGTATAACTAAAATAGATGAAAAGAAGTTTTATTTGATATTCAATCAAATCAATAAATCGACGAAATTGAATAGATTTATTTATATTAGTTCAATGCATAATTAAATAAAGTGAACAAGTATTGAATTGAATAGAAATTGTGCAATTTGAAAATTTATCTTATCAAAGGAAGTGTAAATCAAATTAAAATAGAATAGATTTACAAATTCATAAAGGGATCAATTAAAAGAAAATAAAAGAAAAATAGAAAAGAAAAGGAAATAATAGTAATAAGCCCAATCCTACTTAAATAAAAAAACCATTTCTCTCCAACCTAGCTAAGCAACACTCTCGTTCTATTTCTATTTGCCCTAGTACTATTTTTCCCCAAATTAATCAGTCGACCAAAAAGAGAAAAAAATCGTGGTAGAGGCCAGCAATGCGAGCAAGCATGGGAGGCGGCACCTCGTTGACGACGACATGGTGCTAGGGATCATAACCATGATGGTCGGGGCAGAAGTCGCAAACGAATCGGGCATGGTGACGTCTGGCGAGGATATGGATTTCATGGTGGTCACGGCTGGAGGTGGGCGATCAGAGCAAGGTTTTGGCAGCAAGCAATGTGAAAAGAGGGCAGCAGCAAAGGGTTCACAACGATGTTTGATGATGTTGCACGATAACAAAGGGTTGCGTCACTGAATTAATTCGACAACGACATAACAGTGAGTTATTTTTAACTCATACTTCTATCTCTAATCATTGAATTCCTATTGCATGCCTTGATATGATAGATTGTGTGATAATATTTAATTGATAATTGATTGAACTGAATGAGATATTGTCGCATGCTTATGTTTGATTATTATATGGATTTAAAAAAATCAATTTGCAAATGGAACATCGTTCGATTGCAAAATTAAATTCTTTATTTAAATTAAATAGAAACACATATATGGTTGTGTGACCGGAGTTGTCGAAAATCAGCTCAGATCACTGAATAATTTTATATTATGGAATTACATTTTCATAGAGCGATTTCAGCTCTAGAAGTTGCATTCTGATGGGTTTATTATTTTGTAAATTGTTTTGCTTTCTGAATTTTTGAGCTTGTTCTTGGTAATGTTAACTTCTAATTTTGAATAGTAACTGGTTTTAAAACTTGCAAATTCTTTTAGCATCTATTTTAAAGAAAACATATATAATGTGTGTATATATAATGTTTTATTTTAAAAAGAAAGAATGGACAAATGAAGTTTTAAAGTTAAAAATATTTTATGAAAAGTAATTATATATATATAGATGTTAAAATAAAGAAAGTTACATATGTATATAGATTTTAAAATAACGAAAGTTATTATTATGGTATTAGTTTGATTTCTAATTTTAGTAAAGAAATTCCTTTTTTAAACTAGAAATCTTTTTACTCTTATCTTTTAAAAATATAAGTGAACAAGCTTGACATATTTCTATTGGATTTCATGATTTTCTATGAAGTAAAGAATTTTAATAAACGATTGAATTGTCAGATTGGTATTAGACATTTCGTACAATTCTTTGGCTTATTATTATAATTTCTTAAATAGAGTTTGAGTGGAATTTACTAGCTTTTAGTAAATACTCGAATTTACTATCCGGTATGGGGCAGTTAGTTAAATTCTTGTGATTACTTGAGTGATAGTAATCAACACTTTAGAGTTGTATTATCTTGAGGTGTTCGGATTTCATTGTTAGGCCGATAGATCCCTAAGAGAAAACAACTCATTGTCATCGACTTAGTCGATACATTTTTAGAGTTGGGTAGGCAGGCCTATTTGTTGGTTAAGTCTGTTTTGGTATAACTATACTGCCCTTTTATTTCTAGGACAGAGATTATATTGTAGCCCTATTAGTTTATTTTTATATACAGTTATAGTGTGTGGCGGTCTATTTCTTTATTAGACCCATGTCACTGTTTTAAACTGATATTGACCACCATTATTATTTCATTAGTGATGATTATTTCTTCATAGATTTTAGTATGGGTATTAGGTATCCTTTTGGCTCCGAAGAATTTTGAATTGATTATTACCATATTTTTGAATGATAGTCCATCGGAGACTTGATATGGATTTATGAAATGTTGATTTGGATTGATATGCCTCATTTTGATTATTTGTTTTGGCATATTTTATTATGACTTAATTTACTGTTAAGTAATATATCCATGTTATCGGTATCTCACCCTTTCATTTAGATATAGCCTGACCCGTTTATTATTTTATAATACTCGGGTCAGGCCAAGATTCCACAGATACAACGACACCTTGATCTCTGGATTTTTGTGCTAGCCTGGAGTAGACTATTTTTGACTTTTTAGTTTACTTCATAGTTGTATATATAGATATTTGAGACGATCTGTCATGTATATTATTTTGTAGTCAATTTGTACCTGATATAGTAATTTAGATACGATGTGGGTAGACTCACATCCTATTATTTATATGACGTATATTATTCTGTTGTGATCTGTGACTCGTATTTTGATATTTATACATTATATACTATTCTAAATATTTTTAATCGGTGTGATTATTACTCTGTATTAATATTGTACACATCAAAATTTTCAGCTCAGGTCCTCAAAAGGTAATAAAGACGTGTCAGTATTAGTCCAAAGATATATTCACATTTGATCGCCCTTAACCAACTGTATTCTTTATGTTATTAGATGACATTACTTGTAATGTTCTTTAATAATATAGGTATAGAAATGGGGTCGTTACACCACTTTTCATCACACATGTAACAAAGTCCTTTGTCTCTTCTTATACCCAGTTCAGTTGGAGATAATTAGCTGCATTAATTGGTATTTGGTTTAAGTTATGGTGATGTGTATGGTTTTGTAGGGTTTGTTGGTGTGTTTTGAGGTAGTTGTGAGAAGTATGATGGTTGATAAATGCTAGTGTTCTGTTTGTACTGTCTCCATGTACTCATAAGTTTTTCTTTAAAGGTTTTAGCAAGAGTTATTGCTTCTCTAAAAAATCTAGGTCTAGAAGCTGACACTTTATATTGAATTTCATCCTTTAAACCACCACTAAATTTGTCCATAATGTAATAGGGTTGCAATTTATCCAACAAGCAAGCAAGTTGTTCGAACTTAGTAAGGTATTCTCTTACTGAAGTAGTTTGTTTCAAATTTGCAAAAGAATCAAAAGGTCTTGACATTTCTGGTGGCCTAAATCTGGTGATGCTTTCCTCTTGAAATACTGGCCATAAGAATGCATGATCTACATTAGTTGATTACCAATTAAACCAGGGTAGTGCTTCATCCTTCAAGTGAGAGGGACAAATCTAAACCCAATCAAGTTGTGGTATTTCTTTGTAAATAAGCATCTGCGCAGTTTGTTTAAGCCATGGTAAGATGTTGAGATCTCCATTGTAATCTGGGAATTTTAGCTTCAATGATTTGTGATGGATGGGTTTATGTGCAACTAGTGAATGTTTAGTGTGAAGAGTATGAGGTGATGGTGGATTGTTTGTGGTTGATAGTGTTAAGGTTGGTCATGGACGTGTGGGATTGATTTTGTTTTGAAGTATTTGGTTGTTTGGGAAGGTGGTTTGTGGTTACATGACTTGTATATAGTTGCTGAATAGTTGGTTAGATAAGATGCCTTGTGAGTGAAAGGAAGTGGTTATTTCATTTTGGTTTGAGCTATTAATAGCAATATTCTACATGTTTGATTGAATGGGGTTTGTGTTTTTGGCTAGCAACAGTTGTAAGTCTTGAGAAATTTGTACTAATTCAGACTTAATACTTGACATTTCCAAAGCTACTAAAGTGTTGAATGTGTCTTTCTTGTTTTTCCACTTATCAATTGGTTCCATGGTTGCTTTGTTTTGTTGTAGATCTACATTTTCTTCATCATTATCATTCAAGTCTTGTATTCCATCATGATAGATTTTAGTACCTAAATATTATACCCAATGGTGTGGATCAACTACAACGGTGGTGGTTTTCTTGGGGTACTTTAGCATGGTAAAGCAAACTAAGTGTAGAGAAGAAGATGTGAGAGAAGAAAAATGTAACGACCTAGAATTTTGGTCGTTTGAATTTGGAATATTTAATTGATTTTAAATATTAAAAAGTTAATTTTATAAGTTATGTAACTTGAATTTCAAATAAAGCGATTTATTGGGTAATTAAATTATTGAATTTAAAATAATTGAATCTTGAATTTGAAATGAGTGAAAATATTTTTAAAGTTGATTTAAATTCTGTTTTGATAGAAGTAAAGATAGTAAAATTTTAAAATTTGAACTAAAAGTGAATAAAGTAGATTTTATAATAATTCATGTTAATTAACGTGTGGAAATAGCCTTCCAGGGGCACTGCTTTGGATTTTGACGAAACATATGTCGTTGGATCCATAATAGTGAATTATAGTATGCCATCGAATTTCGTGATGATCAGACATATCATTTGTGTGTGCGAGATCGAAACGTGTAGAAATTAATATCTAAAACTTATATAATAATTGGGTTTGAAAAGCTACCTTTTGTATATGATCAAGTTAGGCCTCGAGACTAGTTCCATTGTGTTCAAAATAGGGGTATAATATATAGAACGCTAGGCGGCATGCCTCATTTGGAATTTGAGATTTTTGGACGTTTAAAGATGAATATTTTAAAATTAAAAATTATATAAATTCCTTATATCTACCATTACCCATATCCAAGGGCCTATAACCAAGCACACGTGCCCATACCTTACCCATGCCGTTCTACCCATATAATTAGTGTATATCAGAGAATTCGTTCTCCTCTCTAAATTTAAAACCCATGCACATCCAATGACTCGTATCACTTTGGACCACTCGAGGCTGTGATGGACGTTGGCCCCAACATCAAGGTTGTGCGCCTCGATGCATTGAAGATGATTTCTGGTCGGATTTGCATATGGTAGCTCGAGGCGGCAGCAATTGGGCCGCGTTTGTGGGTGAATTGGGTTTGGGTTTGGTCGATTTAAATGGTGGTGGTGCGCAAGGATGGGGGGTCGACGATGGTGCACGGTGACAGGCACGACGCGCTCGAGTGGAGGCACGACGGCGTTGGTCATGGTGAGGTCGCGGTCGTGTTTTTTGACCTAGAAGTATTCGAGCGTGAGAGGGAAGAGAGGGTAATTAGTTTAACATTTATTTATTTTAGTTAATTATAATTTATTAATTCAAAAGTTCGTTAATTCATAATTCATTCGTATGAGGTCCCAATCGAACGCGACGGGTTGCGTTGTGATCATATCGACGAAGGCTATGCTATGGAGTTGAATCGGATGGATTTAGAGCTAGTAGGAATTTTGGGTTAAACTGAATGTCCGTTCAATTTTAATTCAAACCCGGAACGTTTTGGCAACTATTAAAATCAATGAGGGTTAATCTCCCCTTTTTGGTTAACCGGAAATATTTTTAATCGATAAAATTATTGATTGGATGTGTGAATATTTTATTGTTGACTGTTATTAACTGTTTGGATAATTTGCTAAGTTATATTATTGGTTTGGATATATTCCCGCCCCTGGAGTAGATGAGACCCTATTATGTTTCCGTGTAAGAGCAGATGACCTTTTGTATACGATCCCACCTCGAAGAGGTTGATTTATATTTTTATGATTATATACTGTATGTGATGCAAGAGGACAGGTTGGAGGGATCCAATGGGATTCCTCACACTGTTAATTTTATTTTCATATAATTTGATATATGATATGTTGGATGCTATAATTGATGACATAGACACGATTTTGCTTATTTAGTGCTTTAGTAGCATTGGGTCTTATATTTTGGTATTTTAAAATATCATAAAATAGTGACTGATTTTAAAAGGGGATTTCAAAGTGATTTTGGAAATTATATATGTTTTAAATAATTATTCTTGAATTATTTGAAGAAGAAATTTATTTTAAAATCAAAGATATGATTTTTGGATATTATATTTAATATTTTATAAAATATTTCAAATAGAGATTTTCAAACTATAAAATACAGATTTTTAAAATCTTAAAATAAGTTCATCTTTTATAATAAAGGAATATGGTTTTAAAGGAAAATAGAAATATTTTGATATAAATATTATTAACCATTTTATATAAAGTAATATATATGTGTGTGTGTGCACGCGCGCATATATTAAAGATTATTTATAAATGTGAGATTTATAAGGGTGGTAAATTTATAAAAGTGATATTTTACAAATGAAGTGAAGATTTATAAAATCGTGTTTTGTTAATAAAAGTATGGATTTATAAACGGTGTTTATAAATTAAAAGAAACTATCATCATTTAATAAATTGGTGAAATAAATCAAATGGTGGATTTATTATAAAATGCGGACTGATATTTTAGAAAATAGTTGATTCTATTTTGGACATTGAAGGTGAGGGTAAATTTGGGAAGGTTAAATGATATTTTATATATAGAAAGGAATTTATAAAAGAAATTCATTCATATGTGGCAACGTTAAAAACATATGGTTATTGATGTTTTCAAATGAGATTTATGAATAAGGGAGATTTATAAAGGAAATAGAGTTAAAAATGGAGTTCATAAATAAAGGGATTTTATGAAAGGAAGTTTTATAAAAGAGAAGGAGATTTATAAATATGGTTTAGTAAATATGGAAATGATCAGGTTGGAAATTAAGTATGGATTTTTATCAAGGAAATATAATTATGTTTTAAAAGTTGTTATTTATATTAATATTGTATTAAAATGGTTTATCAATATTTTAATATTTTGAAAAGTTAATTATTTAAATTACTAATATGGTTTGAAACTAATTTTAATTATTTATTAATAAAGTTTTGGAATTTAATTATTAGTATGTTGAAGATAAATTATTATCGTTTTGTTTAATATATTTTGGAATTTATTAATTATTATTTTAAAATGTTTTAAAGTTAATATTATTTACTTAATGTTACTATTATATAATAGCGCTTTTAAGTAAATGATTAGAATGTATTTATAAATGTTTCGAGATTTATAAATAGGGTTTTATAAACTGATGTGGATTATAAGAGGAATCTTATAACATGTTTTTGGAAAACGTAAAAAAAGATTAGTTAAAAAGATAAAAGAGTTTTATAAATGGTTTTAGATATTTATAAAAGAAATTTTAGAAATGGGTTTATATATTTATAAAAGGGGTTTTATAAATGGTTTTGTGGATTTATAATGGAGTTTATAAATGATTTTAGAATTGAATAAAAAGGGGGATCTTCCCAAATGTTAGTGAATATACTTATACCGTTAAGATAAGTATATGGATATTTTCCAAATATTGAAGTATAAGGGTTGTGAATGAAACCTTTGTAAAAGTATTTTGGTACAAATAATTTACAAAGTGAATTTAGTAAATAGAAAGATTTATTAAAAATGCTAGTGGTTTCTTATGTGCTTAACCAATGTTTTTTTCCCATATGGAAATTAAATCCTCGATTAGATGTTTGTTTATTCGATAGTTAAATAACCGACTATCGAATTTAGACCCAAAACGTAACTTTGGAAATATTTAGACGAAACACGTGAGTTATATGGCACAATCTACCATGTGTATAAATCTCGTTTCGTTCTCCTAGGACAATGATAAGAAAATCCATCCACTAACGGTTAGGAGATGATCTCCGCTCTTATCTTTGACTGTTTATATCCTAAAGAATCGGGGTTGAGTTTATTGGAAACTATCGAATGTTGTTTTGAAGAGACCGGGATCAGATATGTTATCCAAAAACCACTTCGATCCAACTCAAAGTTTCGAAGTGAAGACATCTTGAAGATGAAGGAATTGAAGACGGGGCCCTTAAGTGTTTCGTTCAGTCCCAGAACGAACTTGTATGGATGCATGCTGGTATTGCATTGTTGTTTGGAGGGCAGTGTTAGCATTCCAAGTGGGAATGCTATATAAAAGGTAAAACGTAGCCTCAAGCCTCATCAACCGAAAATGACAAAAATCGGGCATGCAATAGAGCCAAGTGGGTCGCTTCCATCAGGATATTGTCATTCCAAATCTTGATCGATTACTATCTACTCATGTATGCTTCGGAGCCCATAAATGAAAGGGGTGATCATATTCGGTACTACTAGTCAAGTGGTAGGGCAATCCTGTGTGGCAGAGGTACAAGGTGTTCTTGTTAGACCCCAGGTGCTTTTTATCTAGAGATGTACCTTCGAAAGGTAGTTCCTTACCTTGTCATAGTATGGAATCCATTCTCCAATATGAGCTTTTACGATTTTAGTTGTATACCAATTATGTGGAATTTAATTAATGTAACAATTTCCGCTATGATTAATAAGTATTTGTATTTTAGACATTATTATAATATTAGAGGATTTTCTATAAAAATGTTTGGGTTATTATGAGGTAAAGCCCTCTATGTTTATGTGCGGCGTGGTCTTACGAGATACTTTTGATTTTCAAAGGTTTTCTATAACATTAAAAATCCAGTTTGGTGTGTTTTTCTCATGCTGATTTTCCAGACTGACTTGGGTGTTATTTTATTATAATGCTCGGGTCAGACTGAGCACATTTATAGATTTTTTTGGATGCATTGGAGCTCAGGAGACGAGTTGGAGGTCTTCAAGTCGTATTCATGTATATGTTTATTTCCACTATTTGTTATTGAAATCATCAGCATTTGTGAGGACAGGTTGTTATAACTGTCCAGGCTGATGATTGTGATTTGATGTTGTACTCTGATTGATGTATGTATATAACAGTTTCTCTTTTGTATAGATTTTTGGATATTATATGTTGTTCCGCTGCGATTGTGAGATTCTATGTTGTTTTAGTTTCATTTTCTCTTCTTTTTTTCTTCTTCTTTCTTCTTTCCCTTAACTATCTGTCTTTCCATTCGATTGCATTGGACTTGTGTGGTTTATTGTCAACTTGAATTGTGTGGACTGGCGGGCTATTACAAAAAGGACTAAGCTTGAGAAGATGGAGGAGAGAAAAAGTAATTCTAATTCATTTCGTAAAAACGATAACAAATTATTTTACACTTTATATCATTAATCATTTCTTTCCCACTCATGCTTACCCACTCACACATATAAACATGTCATTCTTCTAAATGATTAATATAATTTGAAATTCATGCATGTGCACTCATGGTCACACTTCATTTCTTTACCTAGTTTCTTTCTCTTACTCTAATAGCCTGCAGTTTACTCCATCAAATCTCCACCTCCTCAATTGCTTCTTCATCCTTACTAGCCATACTTTGTATGCTATGATCCATGCTTATAAGTTTCCTTCTTCCCTTTTTGCATCTCTCCTACTTTGCTGCCTTTCTAGTTGTGTCACTTGCTAACTGTGTGCACATGCACACCATTTATCCTACATAATTCTAGCATCATCCTCCTTCATGTTTATTTGATTCTGAACTTGCTCCTCTGATGCTCCATTCTGCTCTAGTACTACAAGATGCATCATAGGCGGTGGATGATGGT
Source organism: Allium fistulosum (assembly GCA_030737815.1). Classification (NCBI taxonomy): domain Eukaryota; kingdom Viridiplantae; phylum Streptophyta; class Magnoliopsida; order Asparagales; family Amaryllidaceae; genus Allium; species Allium fistulosum. Next base: position 932,755,124 of record CM060901.1, on the reverse strand, counting down.
GATATGAAGTGGAGATGTAACAAAATCTGTTTTAAAAAAGAAATAAATATCATAATATTGCATACACACACAAATAAATATGTGTGTGTATGTATGCATGTATGTATGCATATTATAACAAAATATAGAAGATTTCTCTCTTTTTAATTAGAATAATTAATTTATTTGTAACCATATACATGGTAACTTAGACACCAAGTAATTGATTAATTCAAATATCATCTACATTCTTTATGAAAGTGTATAAAAAAATATTTATGGTTTTCTCTTCTTCCAATTTTATTCTTCTTCTCCAAATAGTAAGAAGATGTTGCCACAGAGATCAAGACTCTTCTCAACTAGGTTTTTTTTATTTGATATAGTAATAGTAAACAATTGTTTTTTAGAATCAATAAAGTGTGTGGTTGGTTGAAATCTTAAGTGTTCGTTTTGATTTGCTTGTATGTTTTGGAGCTATCAGCACCATTGTTTGTATTCAAATGTTATTATTTTTATCCAATATTATTCCTTTGTGTCTTGGATGATAGTCTTTAAATAGGCTTTCGCAATAATTTTATCCTTTGTTAGGTCATATACGACAAAAATCCTAACAAATAGATATCAGAGCTAGATCATTGCAAGACTTAGGGTAACTTTGGATTTGAAAAAAAGCAAGATGTAAAACATAATTTCGTTCTTGAAAATTGTTGCTTTGATTGGAAAAAATAGGGTATCTAGAAACCCAGTATGGAGGATATTTATATCTTAATGACTTTTATTAGTCAGTTGAAGGTGATGGAAAGAAGCCCTCAGATTTATAAGAGGGAAACTAGAAGAAGATAGACAAAATGATGATTGCATTGATTCGTCAATATCTTGATGATTTGGTTTTCCACCATGCGGTTGATAGTAGGAAGCGAGTGGCAGTTGGAGAACTTAGCTACTTGTGATGATCGTTTTGGTGATCATATTTTCAACAAAGGATGTTAATGTTGATGTCACTTGAGGTACCAATGATGATCATATTGGGAGCTCAGATCAAGTGGTGGATAGCTGTCAAGTTGGAAAATACACGAAGACTGTATGGAGATCTTATTGATATTACAAATGCTTTTGAGGCTAATTGGTGTAGTGTATCTCATGATGGGAGATGCATTACATTATAGAGGAAGCGTGCATATATAGAAAAGAAAAGAATAGTGTTATAACATTCTTTGTATTATATATTAATGATTTACTATTAGTCAGTAATGATGTAACTATGTTACAATCAGTGAATCTTTGGTTGTCCAATAGTTTCTCAATAAAGAATTCAAGAGAGGAATACTTCATATTAGGTATTAAGATCTATAGAGATAAATCGAGAACGTTATTAGGACTGTCCCAGTTGCACATAAATACTGTACTGAGACATTTTATAAGGAAAAATCCAAGCTTGAAATATTTCATTCGGCATGGAATTGTCCTTTCCAAGAAGGACTCCCCATTTACGGATGAGGTAAGACAGTGCATGAGTCAGATTCCTTATGCTTCGGTAATAGGATCCATCATGTACACTATGCTATGTACTAGGCTGTAAATTGCTCTTGCACTAGGTGTAATTAGCTGATATCGGTCAAATCTAGGAGAAAATCACTGGATAGTAGTTAAGGTCATCCATAAGTATTTAAGAAATACTAAGATTTGTTTCTAATATATGGAGACAAATAACTACTTCATAGCATAAAAGAAGTATAGAAAATAGCATTTTAACAATGAATGCTATTGGTAGTCATTTAATAAAACAAAACCAAATAATGTCTTGTTGTTAAATGTTGCTGCTTACCCCTCCGTGAAATTTCAGTGCATTTTCTATGTCGTTGCTTTCTCTTTTCTCCATTTCAACGAGTCCCAACCCCCCCCACACACACGAAAACTAAAGAACCTTAAATATTTCCTCTTCCCAATTTGATATCTCTTTCCTATATTCCTCTCATCTAATTCTCTCTCACCAGATTATAAGTCGTCTCATTTTGAAGTTTCTTCAGCAAATGTGTGATGTCGTTCTAAGTACCTTCTGTGTGTTGATTCATGAGTTTTGATTCATGACACAAGCTTCAGAGATCATACGACGAGAATACTATACGAAAGCGACAAAAAGAGAATAAGCGTATGTTGTGCACTACAAAGGAGACAAGACTACAATCTAGAGATTAGTATGAATATTTTATTGTATTGAGTCTTAGAATATTGTTAAAATCATTCCTCAAGTAGTCAACACACACACAAATTATTATACATTAAATTATATATGAAAAAGTGTGCACTGTGCAATTGACAGCAGGTCGGCCGACCGACCAGGAACTTCGATCGATCGACTCTATGTCAGTGCACAGATATGCACTGTTCTGTGTACGTTTTTGAAACTCAGCTGACCGACCAGTTTTCTCGGTCAACCGACCTGAGAATAACGGCTAGTTTTCTGAAGAGTTGCGATTGTTCGTAAAGAGGAATCTCCTTCAATCCAAGAGATACAGACACAACTTTTGATTGAAACTCTTCATGAAAGATTGTAACTATTTTACAACTATATAAACATGTTCAATTCACTTCTATATAAACCAATTTCTTGTTTATAATTCTGAAATCTATTCTCTATTATTCTCTGCAAATAAAAAGCATTCATTCTCATTCAATATCACTAGAATCCTTGAATAAATTCATATACTTCGATTCTACATGATTATCTTCCTTCTAAATCTTCACACACATATATACTCTTAAGGATTTGATTATAGGAAAGCTGTACTATCAAAAGACAATCAGTGTTATTTAGAACACATTCGTCAACAAATTATTTGTATTAAGTTGAAGTCCTCTTCGGCTGTTGAGGCGGAAAAATTTCTGTTCAACTGCTCAGGTGTCGTATACCTATTCCTCCGGGTTAAGTGAGGGGTTTAGTTTAAATTCAGAGGGTATTCTGGGACTAGACGTAGAACGGGAGGTTCGAACCAGTATAAAAATTCCTGGTGTGCTTACTTTAATTTTTGTTTTACTGCTATTATCAGTTTCCGCATTTATATATCATATTACACGATCCTTAGTACTGCACGTACACTTTCATTTGGTATCGGAGCAAGGTTATCCTATAACCGTCACAAAGTTATTTGATATCTATTTCTAGTAATATGGCAACAACACATACTAACGATTTTGACACTAACACTAATACTAGTTTCACAGAGGGTCAATCAACTTCACGACCTCCACTTTTTAATGGTATAAATTATAATTATTGGTCAACTAGAATGAGAATCTATATGCAATCTAGTGGATTTGATATCTGGAATGTTATACAAAGTGAGTACAAAACTCCTACTGGAGAATACTCAACTTGGAGTAACACACAAAAACTAGATGCTACATCAAATGCAAAGGCTATGAATATTTTATTTTGTGCATTAGATAGAAATGAATTCAATAGAGTTAGCATGTGCACTTCTGGTTATGAAATTTGGAGAACACTTAAGATAACACATGAAGGAACGAACAAAGTTAAATTAAGCAAAATCTCTATGTTGAAAAATCAATTTGAAAATTTCAAAATGAGGCCAAATGAATCTATAAATGACATGTACTCTAGATTCCAGGATATTTATCATTCTTTACTATCACTAGAACAAAAGTTTACTGATTTTGATGTTGTTACAAAAATCTTAAATTCTTTAACGGACGAATGGGAAAGAAAAGTCCTAGCCATTGAAGAAGCAAGGGATTTGTCAACATTAAAACCAGAAGAATTGATAGGTAATTTAATGTCCTACGAAGTAAATTTGCAGGCAAAGAGAAATGGAGCACAAGAAAAGAAGAATGTGGCATTTCAAGCAGAAAAAGATGACTCCGACTCAGAAAATGAAGATATGGCAATGATTGCTAAAAATTTCAAAAAGTTTTTGAAATTGAAAAGAAATAAATTCAGGGGAAACACAAATAATTCCAACAACAATAGAAAACCATCATCTTCAGCAATGGAATGTTATGAATGTCACAAGAAAGGTCACATGAAGAAGGACTGTCCAGAACGTAAAAAGAGCAATTTTAAGAAGGACAGAACCAAAAGAAGAGCTTTTTCAGTCACTTGGGATGACACAGACTCATCATCCTCATCAGAGTGAAAGTGATAATGAAAATGAACAAGCAAATGTGTGCTTCATGGCTTCGTCAGACGATGTAAGTGATCTTACTTTTGAAGATTTAATTGAAATTAATTCTGAATTAGTAGATTTAGCAAAGCAACTTAAAAAGAAAAATAAGGAGTTGCAAAGAAAGTTAGATAGGACAGTTTTAGAAGTAGATATGCTGAAAGATGAGAAGAAAATATTAGAAGAAGAACCTGAAATTACTCAACATTCGAATTCTAACTTATCTTCTCAAATTTCTTCAATATCTGAAGAACTAGAAATTCATAAAAATAAAAATGATGTTTTATTTTTGGAAAATAATAGTTTAAACTCTAAAATTAAGGATTTAGAGTTAGAAAAATCTAGTCTTAAAATAAAATTTGATGATATCTCTAAAAATGTACCTAATTTCAATAAAGGAAGAGAGAATCTTTCTAGAATACTTGAAAATTCTCAATCCTCTAATAATAAATCTGGACTAGGATTTAAGAAACAAAATAATTTTGCTAAAAGTAAGATTAATAATAATATTAAGAAGGATATTAAGAAAACAGTTTACCCAAACACTAAAACCATCAAGATATGGATTCCAAAATCAAATAATATTTTGATAAGGAATAAACATATCAAAATGTTTATTGAAACTGTTCATAATAACAAGAATTATGTTTATAAAGGGAATTCTGAACCCGTATGGGTTTGGCTTCCTAAGATCTAACTCTTAGGACCCTAAAAAGAAATGGGTACCAACTTTTTATTAATTTTTGCAGGTACCACATAAAAGGAGAGGAAATGGATTTTAGATAGCGGTTGCTCAAAACACATGACTGGAAACAAAGAAATGTTGTCAAATATTATCTACTCAAATGGAGGATCAGTCACGTTTGGAGATAACTCTAAAGGATATATCATCGGTAAAGGCGATGTCAGCAGCAACGGTACCACTAATTTACCTCTCATTACTGATGTTTTATTAGTTAAAAATTTAAAACATAATTTATTGAGTATTAGTCAGCTATGTGATAAATGTTTTAATATAACTTTTTCAGAAAATAAATGTAATATTTTCGATAAAAATCATAACACTATTTTCGAAGGAATAAGAGATAAAAACATTTATATCTTAAATATGAATGTTAATAATGATTCAAATTTGTGTTTAATAGCTAAAGAAAACGATTCTTGTCTTTGGCACAAAAGATTTTGTCATGTTAATTTTAAAACCATCAACAAATTAGCTAAAAATAAATTAGTTAAAGGATTACCAAATATAAAATTCAAAATTAATATATTTTGTGATGCATGTAAATTAGGAAAATTAACAAAATCTTCTTTTAAATCTAAAAAGGTAATATCTACAGAACAACCACTTGAACTTTTACACATGGATCTTTTTGGTCCAACTCAAGTTTAGTCTATTAATCATAATAGATATGTGTTTGTTATCGTAGATGATTTTTCTAGATATACTTGGATTTTCTTTTTGAAAAATAAAAGTGATACTTTCGATAATTTTAAAGTTTTTGTTAAAAGAATTCAAAATATTAAAAGTTTGAAAATTAAAAATATTAGAAGTGATCATGGAGGAGAATTTGAAAATGAAGCTTTTGAACAATTTTGTAACAAGAAAGGTATTAACCATAATTTTTCGTTTCCTAGAACACCACAACAAAATGGAGTTGTAGAAAGGAAAAATAGAACGTTACAAGAATGTGCGAGAACTTTATTAAATGGAACCACTTTATCGAAACACTTTTGGGCAGAAGCTGTAGCTACTGCTTGTTATGTGTTGAATCGTGTTTCTATTCGACCGTTAACTAAGAATACTCTATATGAACTTTTAAATGGAAGAAAACCAAATATTTCATATCTTAAAGTTTTTGGTTCTAAATGTTTTATTTTGAATACTAAAGATCAGCTAGGAAAATTCGATCCAAAATCCGATGAAGGAATATTCGTTGGATATTCGGAACGAAGTAAGGCTTATCGAGTTTATAATAAAAGAACTCAAATTATTGAAGAAAGTTTACATGTTTCATTTGACAAAAATTTTAAAAATATAAATCCAAATATTACTGTTGATTCTGATGATGAAACTACTCAGAATGAAAATAGTAATACTAATGAAAATTTCGATAATGATCATGATATTACTGAAAATAAGAATATTAATCCTAATATAATAAAATCTCCACCTAGAATTTTACGAGATCATCCTGTGCAAAATATAATCGGAGAAGTTAATACGAATGTTAAAACCAGACATCAATTAAATCAAATTGGACATGTAGCTTTTCTCTCTAATATAGAACCTAAGAATATAAAAGAAGCATCAACTGATGACTACTGGATTCTTGCCATGCAAGAAGAACTAAATCAATTCGAACGAAACGAAGTTTGGGAACTCGTTCCTAGACCTAGTGATCAATCAGTCATCGGTACTAAATGGGTTTTCAAAAATAAAGCAGATGAACTAGGAAATATAACCAAGAATAAAGCTAGATTAGTTGCACAAGGATATAATCAAGAAGAGGGAATTGATTACGAAGAAACGTTTGCTCCAGTCGCCCGACTTGAAGCAATACGAATCTTATTGGCTTTCGCGTGTTTTCATAATTTTAAACTTTATCAAATGGATGTTAAAAGTGCTTTTTTAAATGGTTATATAAAAGAAAATGTTTTTGTTGAACAACCACCACTTTTCAATCATGAAAAATATCCAGATCATGTTTATAAACTCAAAAAGGCCCTATACGGTTTAAAACAAGCACCATGTGCTTGGTATGATCATCTTAAAAGCTATTTATTAGAATCTGGTTTCGAAATAGGTAAAGTCGATCAAACACTTTTTATTAAGAAAACTAAGAAAGATATTTTAATAATTCAAATATATGTTGATGATATTATTTTTGGGTCGACAAATGAAAAGTTATGTCAGGATTTTTCGACTATAATGACAAAAAAATTTGAAATGTCTCATATGAGAGAATTGTCATATTTTCTTGGATTACAAATTAAACAAATTGAAAATGGAATTTTTATCAATCAAGAAAAATATTGTTATAATTTAATTAAACGATTTGGTCTGGAAAACACTTCTGCCAAACCAACTCCAATGAGCACAACTACTCATCTCGATAGAGACGAGGAGGGCAAAAGTGTTGATCAGAAACTATATCGTAGTATGATTGGATCTTTACTATATTTAACAACGAGTCGACCCGATATAATGATGAGTGTTTGTTTATGTGCTCAATTTCAAGCAAATCCCAAAGAATCACATATGCGAGCAGTTAAACGTATTATTCGTTATCTAACTAAAACCAAAGATTTCGGGCTATTTTATCCGAAAGAATGTCCTTTCGAATTAGTCTCCTATAGCGATGCAGATTTTGGAGGAAGTCGGACGGATCAAAAAAGTACGAGCAGAACGTGTCATTTCATTGGACGTTCCTTAGTCTCTTGGTTCAGTAAGAAACAAAATTGTGTTTCCTTATCGACGTGTGAAGCAGAATATATATCTGCTGCTTTGGCATGTGCACAAGTCGTATACATGCAACAAACACTACAGGATTTTAATTGTTTTCTTGAAAAATCTATAATTTATTGTGATAACACTAGTGCAATAAATCTTTCTAAAAATCCGGTCAATCACTCACGAACAAAACACATCGATATTCGTCATTAATTTCTTCGTGATTGTTTGGAAAAAGGATTAATAAATTTAGAATTTATTAATACTGAAAATCAAATTGCTGACATTTTTACTAAATCGCTAAATGAAAATATTTTTATAAAACTTAGACGTGACTTAGGAATAATGTCTTTAAAAGATTTATAAATAAAAAATATGCAAAAATATTGAAAAGAAAAAAATTGTTTTATTTCTGACCAAAGCGAGACTCGAACTCATGACCTCTGACTTGCTTGTTAGATGTTGTGTTATAGCCACTTGAGCTATGGGTGTTTCTTGTCTCAGTCTTCGTTAGAGTTTGTTTTATTTATTTTGGTTTCAGAAAATCTATTTTTAATTCTAAACTTATAAATCATACATTTACAAACGGCTTTATTATTAAATTTCTGTGATTATAATTAAAACTAGTTCCTATCCACTAATTTTTCAGCAAACAAATGCTTATATATACTATGCTTATTTTTCAAAACATATACTAAGAAAGTTTTAAAATCAAAACTTAAAAAATGTCTTCAAACAATGACTTCTATAATTCCGACAACTCTCGTCTATCGTATACATCTCAACACGATGATGGTTCCGACCGCATTCCTGAAAACGGACCCTATCCTATCTTTCCCATGCCTAATCGTGTCCTTAAATTCTCTCCTTCTCCGGATAAAGACCCCCGACATGGATGGAAACCATGGGAAAACTCCCATACAGGCTATACACCGGAAAAGAAAAAAGCCAAGAATGCAATGGTAATATCTCCATTAACTAAACAGAAAATTGATGAGATACACCACTATCAACAACAACAAATGGATATGCAGTGGGAACTTTACTATGAACAAAAAGTTACGACACGACGTTTGAGCTTTCTAGAACGGATGGCTATGAAAGTTTGTTCATCAAAGAAGGATGACATTGCTGAACCCGCTTATAGGCCTTCATCCTCTTCGAATCCTGCTCAATCTCCAATAGCTCCAAAATGGTCACCTATAGAAGATGTTCCGTCTCCAAACTCTTGGGAACGTAGATTTTAAGAATGGTGGCTAAACAATATATATATATATATATATTTATATGTTGTTTGTTTTCAATAAGTTGTATTAATATAGTGCAACAATAATAAAATTTATATTTATATAATTTTTTTAAGAAAAACAGCAAAACTGTGCATTTTTGACAGGGTCGGTCGACCGAAGGCCTGAGTCGGTCAGCCGAACCCATCCCGAAAGTTCCACTTGTTCTTAGATAACCCAGTCGGTCAGCCGACCCAGAAATTCGGTCGACCAAACGTGTTTTTCTGATGCTTTTTACTTCATATTTGTAACCCATCCATTCACCTTTTCAAACTACCTCTTCACTTTTACTTTCCCAATTTCAGTTTTTACCCTAGCCCCCATTAAAATTTTCTCAAATTTTTATCTTTTCTTCAAAAACAATGGCTCCTAAGAAGAGAACACAGACTACCAATGCTTCATCTTCATCAACTCCAGTAGATACTCAAATCGCCTCATGGCTTGTCAATGATGTAGCACTTCAAAGATGGATACAACTTCAAGATGCCAAAATCTTTGAAGAATCATTTGTAAGTTACCCTGATTTCGTTCCCTACGGTATTGAAAATGCCGCTATTGAGAGTGGACTTGATACATTCCTTGACCATAGGAAAAATAATTTTAAAATCAATCATATTATGGTCAAGTTATTTCTAGCAAACCTTAACCTTATCAATCCGCCGAGAAACACTGACAATTGTGTTTGGACATCGGTTTGTGGCACTTCAATTTTCCTTTCCATTGATCGAATTAATCACATTTTGCATGCATGACCGGGTGGAATTTCGTTACACGATGTAGATTGTAATATATCAATTCGTGACCGGATAAGCCATCTATTTTTTGAAGATGATGCTACAGATCTTAGACAAACATCATCCCTTCGACCTAAAGCCCGACTCTTTCATCGATTCATGATGAAATCTATAGTTCCTAGAGGCAGTTCATATCACTTAGTATATCCCAAAAACTTCAAAGCACTGTATGCTATTTGCGGGAATGTACGAGTAAATTGGACACAACTTCTTATGGATGAATTTCTCTCTTTTAACCAAGGAAAGATGCTCCATATTTATTATGGAGAATACATAATGAGATTGATCAATAGCTTCGTCACCCATGCTCTAGAATCCGAAACATCCAAAGTTCGTTCTTTTGATTCAAGAACCATAAAACTAATGAAGTTTCCCGATTCGCCTCCTAGATTTATAACATTTAACCAATGGCGTACTACTCCTCGAGAACAACTACGCCGTAGCTTTTCTACACTGCAACCATCAACTCATGCTACGGAACGTCTAACTCGCCAACATTCAATTCAAAGACCAACTCCTGGAATTAGTACGGAGGCGGGCATTGATATTTTGGCTCAAAATCAACTAGCCTTGGATGCCCGGCTACGAAAAATTGATGGTCGTTTCAAGAAAATCAAGGGCTTCTTCGTCAATCTATGGGATGCCTTATCATGCACTTCCGAAGCCGGTGCCTCTCACCTTGCTCTCGGAAAAAGGCCGGCACCAAACTTTTCTTGGTCCACTTCGGAGAATACAAGTTCCGGTACATCGGGATCTCACACTTCTAACGCTCAAAGACGTGGTAAGGAACATGCTCCTCTGGAAGAAAATATTCGTCCAGAATTTTGGGATTCCAATGATGGTGAGGAGTGATCATATTGTTTTTACAACTTGCTATTTCATAATTTCAAGTATTTTTTTATGAACAATATGCCTATTTTTAGATGTTGTGTAGTAAGTAAACATCATTAATATTCCTATTTGGTTTGAGTATGTAATATTTAAACTCGATGTTTTCTTACTTGTGTTACATGTCCCATATTTTTTTCATATTACATCTAATAAGTATTCCTTTTTGTCGATGACAAAGGGGGAGTAATATATGAAAGCTAATAAATTTTTGCAGAAAAATTGCCATATATTCAGGGGGAGAGTTATAATATATACTACTTCGTCACATAAGTATTGTCATCAATCAAAAAGGGGGAGAATGTTGATTCATGAGTTTTGATTCATGACACAAGCTTCAGAGATCATACAACGAGAATACTATACGAAAGCGACAAAAAGAGAATAAGCGTATGTTGTGCACTACAAAGGAGACAAGACTACAATCCAGAGATTAGTATGAATATTTTATTGTATTGAGTCTTAGAATATTTTTAAAATCATTCGTCAAGTAGTCAACACACACACAAATTATTATACATTAAATTATATATGAAAAAGTGTGCACTGTGCAATTGATAGCAGGTCGGCCGACCGACCAGGAACTTCGGTCGACTAACTCTATGTCAGTGCACAGATATGCACCGTTCTGTGTACGTTTTTGAAACTCAGCTGACCGACTAGTTTTCTCGGTCAACCGACCTGAGAATAACGGCTAGTTTTCTGAAGAGTTGCGATTGTTCGTGAAGAGGAATCTCCTTCAATCCAAGAGATACAGACATAACTTTTGATTGAAACTCTTCATGAAAGATTGTAACTATTCTACAACTATATAAACATGTTCAATTCACTTCTATATTAACCAATTTCTTGTTTATAAGTCTGAAATATATTCTCTATTATTCTCTACAAATAAAAAGCATTCATTCTCATTCCATATCACTAGAATCCTTGAATAAATTCATATACTTCGATTCTACGTGATTATCTTCCTTCTAAATCTTCACACACATATATACTCTTGAGGATTTGATTATAGGAAAGCTGTACTATCAAAAGACAATCAGTGTTATTTTGAACACATTCGTCAACAAATTATTTGTATTAAGTTGAAGTCCTCTTCGGCCGTTGAGGCGGAAAAATTTTCGTTCGGTTGCTCAGGTGTCGTATACCTATTCCTCCGGGTTAAGTGAGGAGTTTAGTTTAATTCCAGAGGGTATTCTGGGACTGGACGTAGAACGGGAAGTTAGAACCAGTATAAAAATTCCTGGTGTACTTACTTTAATTTTTATTTTACTGCTATTATCAGTTTCCGCATTTATATATCATATTACACGATCCTTTTTACTGCACGTACACTTTCACTGTGCTCATTTGTTTTCCTCTATTATCCATCTATTTGTCTAAAAAGTTTGTTGTTCTACATAAATATTTTATCATTTTAATGTTAGTTGATCACTGATACTTGATTTTATGTTAATTGATTAAAAGTGGGGTCAATTGGTTATGAATTGTAAATACCTTACAACATTGATATTTTATTGAGTTTTATACCTTTGATTGGTTAATTTTTGATGTCGACTTGAACTTGAGAATAAGTTGTTGAAACCCTGAACAGTTAAGAAGGTAAATTATATTATAGCTCTATTGAGACCATTATCATTATCAACCATTCAAAATTGTTTTTTGTTTATTTGCGTAGTTTTGGTTTTGGTGTTATCTATGTTAGAATTATCCCTTTTTTAGCTTCTGTTTATGACCAAAGGTTGGTAAATTTGTATAAAATGACCGTTATTCATTATTATAATATAATTTTTAAGTAGATTTTGAAAGAATTTCATTCTTTAAGAAATAATTACATGATAATTAAGTATGCGTCAAAAGCAATTACTATCAATGTTACTTCTGCTCCTAGAGAGCCACAAAAATCTATACCTAGATCAAGGCAAAAGAAAAAAACTAAAACAACAGCATGACGACAAGGTCAAACTTTACACAAAGCATCAGAAATTTACAAAGAGAAGTTCATAGAGCATTTTCTTAGAACCGTGATAGTGGAGGAAAAAGTAGCCTAAAAGACAACCATTGGAAAAGAAAAAGCTCGGGTTTTGAAGCTTCTGAAAGAGTTGTTTGAGATGCAATGACAGGCATCCAATAGGAGCATACTATAATAGCTGATGGACAAGAGCAGCTTCCTTTTGTGTCTATTGTTGAAGAGTGGGTGTTGACCAGAAATCCAACTAAAGATAACACCTTTTGTCCTTCTCACAGATATGGAACTTCTCCATATACACTAAAGGAAATATTCTGACTTGTTTGTATTCAACCATTTAATGGATAGGTAAATTAACTAAAATTATAAACGGTAGTGCAATTTTTTAGAAAGCGCTTTCTTTATAACATTCGACTTGTTTAAGATGCAATTCAAATATTTGGTTTAGGTATCATTACTCTTAATATTAGTTGATAATTGATTATAGATTCAAAATATTATAAACATGTGATTTCACTCCATTTTCTTCTTTTAAACCACTATACTTTATATTGCTCATGTTCTGTTATTATGTATTGATTATAAAAAAGACCAAAAAATCTCACTTTTAGTGAATGTGTGAACCACTAGTTGATTTTCCGTGTTGAACATATATATATAATATATTTCTTATAATGCTCATGTTCTGTTATTTTATCAATCTTACAAGGTTATTCACTGCTCTAAGAACATTACCTATATTAATATAGTCATCTATATGTACTTTCTTAATTAAGATTATGCTACATTGTATGTTTGAATTCATGAAATCATATTCTAGGTAATCCATTTAGGAAATTACAACTTTTGCCAAAAAGCTCTAGATAGATGATGGTTTAAACTACGATTATAATATTTCTGCCACCACTGTTCAATTTGGATCATGGAAGCTAACAATTTAAACTATGATTATAATATTTCTACCTCCATTGTTGGATTTGGATCATGGAAGCTAATAGTTTATATAAATTTTGGGTCTTTGGATTGGTTTTGTATTTTCTATTTTTCAATGAATAATTTAACTTGATTTTGTTGGCTTGATTATGATTTTCTATGCAATTTCTTAGAATTGGTTAATGAATCATGTTTATCAAACTATGGTAATACAATATTCCTAACTTATTTTCATGAAATTTATTTGTAGCCAAAGGCCTTGATGACTAATCAAATTGTAATTTTCATAGTATTTAATGGGTTTTTAAAAATAGTAAAATATAATCTTTGCAAAGTTGATGATGATTTTGCAGAATTAACAAGTTTTTAACTCAATTGCATGTATTTAGATGTCTAATTTCATGATATTTGCTTTAACAGTTGTTATAACAGTGACGTATCATTACACATTTGAATTAAAGATACTAGAGACCTTAAAATATCAACTTACTAAATACTTGAATAACAATACCCATATGTCACTGCTATAATCCAATCTCTATAGTTTTTTCCCATGTCTTAAAAACAATTGAGAAATTGTCTTTGTGTTGATCTCCAGCCTGTCCCAACCTCTTGAAGTTTCCATTGGGCAAGTCTTTACCTAAGGTCAAAACCTAAACAACACCCGTAGTTTGCATGATGCCTGGAATGAAAAAGGCCAACCTCCATGCAGTGAATTTAGTGGCTCCCATCTTCGTAATAAGACCGTGTAACAATGAAATTAGAAGTAGGGCTATAAATGAGTATCCGAAAAATCTAAAATCCATCCGTATCCATATATGAATATGAAAAATTATCTGATATTCGACAAACGGATACGGATATGGCCATATCTGTATTCGATAATTATCCATTTGATTTTTATCAAGATTATAGTTATTTTTTATGTATTTTAGTACATAAAATGATTGTTGTTTACTATTTTATTTCGGTAAAAAAATTAATATGTATATAAAAATCAATTTTTATCACTTAAAATTATTTTTCTTGGTCTATTTGTTATTTTTATATTTTTAATACAAAAAAGGATTTATAATAAATCAAAATTTTATATTTATTTATTTAGATTTATTGGTTGTGAACTATTCGAAAAATAACCGATAAATATCCGATATCCGCCTACGTCCATGGATATGACTATTAGATATCCAAAAATGATTTCAGATATGGATACAGATATGACACTATCCATATTCGAAAGTATTCATTTATAGGCCTAATTAGAAGCTGTGTTACACCTCCTCCGAGATTACCCTATCCTCTAACAATCCCACTAGCTATTCCGACCTTAGTCGAAGAGAACATTGAGCTCATCCAATATTGAGCTAACATGAATAATGCTAAGCTGAAACCAGTGAAGAAACATGAGAAGAGATATGATGTTGGGGAGTTGATGATGGAGGCACAGTAGATTGCAGGAGTGGTGATTAGGATGAGAGAGGTAGATGCAAGGTGGGTACCCACTAGGTCGCATGTTGTACCCATGTAGACACGTTAATGATTTTGATTCAAAAATTATTCTAAAATTTGTTGAAGAGTACAATGTGCAGGTATATTCTTTTACATACTTTTCATTTCGATACTTCATCATTTAGAATATTCTATGCGTTGTTAACTTTGTTCTGCATATATTTTTATTAAGGAACTTAAACTACAACTATTCTTTATTCAGATTACTAATATACATGAATCAAGTAGATGTAGCTATGAGACTGTTAGAGCATCTACATATTTTAGGCACTTGCATGTGTAATCGGGAATAATTTGAAACTTTGTCATACATGAAATGCGGGTCAATTGAAATGACAAACCTTCATTTTTCATTAAAAGTTATATCATTCTATTATGTTGAACAACCCGCCTTTTCGACTTTCAAAAGTCGACACTAATACATCCACGTTATTCACTTGTCGAACATCTAAGTGCCAAAGAGGCAGATTGCTGGGGTGAAAGAAAAGAAATGATAGAGCATAATCTTACATCATTACAAGTAAAATATAACATACATGTGACCTTTACAAAAGAAAATTGTAATATACATACATCAATCAGAGTATACTAACCTATCATCGGCTTGAATAGTTATAACAGTCCGTCCTCACAAATGTTGATAAATACAAAACAAGAAACGCAGTGGAAATAAAAGATATGTGAATATGTCTTGGAGACATTCAGCTTGTCTCCTGATGCTCCACATAACTAAATTTAGAAATACACCCGGACTGACCTGAGCATTATAAGAGAATAACGCCCGGATCAGTTTGGTAAACCAGTGTGAGAAACACACATCAAATGGATTTTTAATAATATAAAACCTTTTATAAATAATGGTATCTCGTAAGACCATGACGCACATAAGCTCGAACAGGTTTTTACTTTTCAATTACCAAACCATTTTATTAGAAAATTCAGTGATATTATAATAATGTCTAGATTTTAAAATAAATATATAACATACTTGAAATGCTTACATCTCACATTTTAACATATTTGGTATACAACTAAGTTCGTAAGGCACATATTGAAAAAATGGATTCCAACAATGACAAGGTAAGGGACTACCTTTCATACAGTACACTTCTAGATAAAATGTATCGAGGCTGCAAACATTGCACCTCTACCAACACAGAACCAACCAACCCCTTCCTAGACAGTACCGAATATGATCACTACTCCGGCTTCCCACTTGACAAACCATTTCCGTGGCCATAAGCATACATAATTCGTAAATATAGATCTAGATACTAGTGATGACCATACCTAAATGATAGCGAACTACATAGCCCTACTGCATCTACCTTGTTTTAGTCATTTTCAGTTGTGAGGCTTAAGTTTACGTTTTACCTTTTAGAAAATCTCACTTGGAATGCTAACATTGCCCTCCAAGCAATAATTCAATGCCAGCATTCATCCATACAAGTTGTTCTAGGATCGAACAAACTAATGGCACTACTCTACTATATCCATTTTCGAATCATCCTCAAGATTACTAGCATATAGCCCTTGCACTTTAAAGAATTTCGTCTTTAATTCCATCAACTTCAAGATGTTTCCACATTCGAACGCTTATGCTAGTTCGAAGTGGTTTTCAGATAACATATTTGATTACAGTCTCTCCGAACCGACTATAGATAGTTTAAAAACTGACCAAGTTTTGATAGTTGGTTATTTAACTATCAAATAAACAAACAATCAAATCAGAGATTTAACTTCATATGGAAACCAAGAATGGTTAAGCACATAAGCAAATACTAAGCCTCTTTAATTTAATCCTTTCATTAATTGAAATTTCCTTTCAAATATCCGTATTAAAATACCTTTTACAAAAGATATATTCACAAATCCTCTCTACTCTTTTCAATACTTGAAAAGTATTCATATATTTATCTTAGCCATATAAGTATACTCACAAACCATTTCACTTCTAATACTTAGAAAAGTAGTTATATACTTATCTCAGTTGTATAAGTATATTCACAAAACACTATACTTTCAATACTGAGAAATGTATTTATATATTTGTCTCAACAGTATAAGTATATTAACCAATCTTAAGGAAGATTTCCTCCTTTATAAAATAAACAAGTTTTAAATGGGCCAAAACAATTGTTATTTAAAATGCTGTTTATGATAAACCCAAACTATTTCCTTTTTAGTGTTAGTAAATGGATCGTATGTAAATTTGACCAAATATACTTAATACCACTTCCCGATTTCAAACTTGTGCTATCCCTCGATTAATAATGAAGTCGGTCAAGTTATTGTATATCCTTGTCTCGAAGTACATTCTTAAAGTTTCTTAGATTGAGACAAGTTTCCATACTTGGAATTTGGTGTGAAGTATGAAAAGAATACTATCCATACCACCATAATTTATATTGTTCATTTATGGAAATCATATCTCATTCCTTTTATAAATCTCCTTTATATTTATAAAAATTCTTTTATAAATCTCCAAATTTATTAATAATCTTCTTTTATAAATCTCCAAATTTATTTATAAATTTCTTTTATAAATCTCGTCACAAATCTTCGTTCTCAAGATAGGACTAAATACTTTTCATAAAACGATCGTTTCATATGTCACTATAAATTCACAAATGTGATTTATTTTCTGATTTATCAAAATGATATAAATTTTCCTTTTTTTTATAAAACACTATTTAAAAATCTATTCTTTTATTTATGAAATACCATTTATAAATCTATCTCTCTATACAACATTTTATGTAAAACGTTTCATAGTAATTATTTCAAAATATTTCTATCTTCTTTTAAACAAAAATCACTTTATTATAAAAGATAAATTCCCCTTTTCCTTTGAAATAAACATCCATTATTATATTAACTTTTCTATAGAATAAATACTTCCCAAAATATTTTTAAGACACTCTAATATAAATTAGAAGAGACTAACAAAACGGTGAAGAAAAATAGAGAAGTTCACAAACCATTTCTAAACAAAATACCATCAAAATTCCAAAAGTCAAATTTGAAAATCATTTTCCAAATCAAAAGCCAATTTCAAATCCAAATAGCAAATAATAATATTTTCAAAATACTATAATAAGGCCAATAGTTACCATAACACCTAACCAATTCTACTACTACCTTTACCACTAAAAAGGTTCAACTTTTAACATATATCAATGTCATATCCAATATGGCCAAACCACCAAGTTTTGACATTGAACAATTTATACAATAGGTATATAACTGAAATTTAAAATCACAATGGTGAGGAATCCAGATTCCTCTGCAAAAGTCCATGTATTTCATTTTATATATCATTCGCTTTTTAAAGCGGAAATTCAATCAAACCAAACCAATAAATCATTTAAGCACAAAAACAATAATTTATATCAACACATATCATATAATGTTCATCCAAAGGTGATTTTACTCACCAAAATTCCAGCTAATTCTTAAGCGTTCCTATTCGATCTAAAATCGATAGACGTTCAATTTTAACTAAAAATTTCGCTTGCTCGAAACATGAAGAAATCAATTCATGTGCGTAGATAACATTCCTACGAGCACAAGCAAAAGATCGCATCTCGATTGGACCTCGTATGTAGAAGATTTTTATTTTATAAGGTTTTGAATTAAAGAATATAATTAATTCACTAATTAATTTACTTAAATTGATTCCCTGTAACGACCCGGATTTTTGAAGTTGTTAAATAAAATGAACAATGATTTAAACTAGAGAATTTAAATCGTTAATCTAGAATTTGTGTTTTTTTATAAAAGATAATTTATAAAGATTAATTCTAAATAATTGTGAAATTGAGAAATTTTAGTATTTTCAAAGTGCTAGATATCATTTGTAAATCATTGAATTGTAGAACTTAGAATTTAAATTAAAAAGGGAATATTTAATTGATATGATCCTTTCATTTTAAATAAATGAAAGTTTTTGAATTTTATAATTTTAATTATGTTGGGTTTTATTTTCAAATCCATTGATAAAAAGGATTTTAATTTTTAGAGTGAAATAGAAGACATTTGGAAGTAAATAAAAGGATATAAGAATTGATTTATTTAAAAGGAAAGAAAAATATTCTCTTATTAGGTTTAAGCCCACTAGTAAATTTAACAAAGAAGGTTCCCCTTTTGTTTCCCTTTAGTTTGTATGTACATTTCACCGTGAACAAAAATTTAGAGAAAAAACAGAAAGAAGAAACTAGAATACAATCTCTTCAATTCAATTGCAAGTTAAACACTTTAGAAGCTAATAAATTCAAGGTAATGTTATCTAGTCTCGCTCTAACTTTTAGAACACTCAGTTTTAGTTTTTACAATGGTTAATTCTAGTTGTTATTGTTTTGGGTTGAGGTGCTTTCTAAGGACTGCTGATTCTAGTTTTAGGCTTCTGTAGATGTTTTGGCTGCCTAATTGCAAGGAGAAAAGGTGAGTCGAAACCTCACATCATCTATCTCTAAACTATTTGTTGCATGTAGTTGATTTTCATATTGAATAATTGAGAATTTAAGTGATAATTTTGGGGTTTTTGTAGTTGCAAATTTGAACTGCTTTCTTTGTCATATTCATTTATAGTGTTTAAGTTTTCACCTCTTCCCAATGCTTAGTTGCTTTGATCAAATTTTGGTTTGAATGCATGTGTAATTTGGAGTTTATAATGCAAGTTTGAAATGCTAACATGCGAAGTAACCATACCGGAGCTTATGCTCATCGACGGTGGGTAGGAGAATTCTTGGAACCGACGCTCCATGTGTCCCACCGGTCATTTAAGACCGGTCAAGCACCTAGAACGTCAGTTCTAGGTGTTTTTAACTCATCCCCATCATTTTTCTTGCACTTAGGTTTACCTTATCCGATTTATAAGATTCCATTTGCTTTGTTTAGTGATTTTCTGAGACTAGAGTTTTCGATTTTGATTAATTTTTGATTCAATGATTTGTGAAGTTGTTTATATATTAGTCTATTCAATATGTATATAGTTTGAAGGCAAGTAATTTGCAAAAGATAGCATATTTATAAATACTGATTTCAAAACTTATTTCCATATAAATTCAATTCCTTTTTATAAGTGATTCTAATAAGTAAATTTATAAATATAAAAAATATTAAGTATTATTAGTAGAAATAGTTTTATGGGTTTAAAAGAATGGTTTTGGAAATAGAAACATTTATTGTTTCTAAATTAATAATAGTATGTTTATATATGGCTTTTATGGGATCTTAGAACAACTATAGCTATATACACATATGTTTTTAGATCTATTCGAATTTATAGTCTACATAATCAAGTGACAAATAAATGAATATATAGTTGAAGAATAAACAAGTTTATGGATTTTAAAATGTGGAGTTTGAATGCAAATAAATAAATAAAGTGCTTAGAAATCATTTTCGATATGTTAAATATATATTATTTACTTTCAAGACCTTAAACTCTAATTTGATTTTATTGAATTTAGACATTGGCTATTTTATATTCTATTTGGGCATTTTTGTGTGACTTTTGGGTTTATTGTTTTCTTGCAATTTCTGCTTTCATTTGAATGAGAAATTTAATTAAAAGATTTAGCAATACAAGTGGTATGGTACATTTGTATTACTTTATAGGTTAATTATTGGACTTGTTCAATTGAATATTTTAGTGGAGTGGAATTTACAATCCTTTAGTAAATATTTAAGTATCGCAAAGTGGTTATGGGAAATTAGGCCATACTCATTTAGTTGCTAATAAAAAGTAGAATACACTTACCGTATGGAGTTTACTAACTTATAGTAAATATTCGAGCAAACCCGAGTGTAACAACCCGCTTTTCCGTACAATTCAAGCTGACAATAAACCACACATGTCCAACCCAAATCAAATGGAAAGACGGATAGTTAAGGGAAATAAAGAAGAAAGAAGAAGAGAAAAGAAACTTGAACAACATAGAATCTCACAATCGCAGCGGAAAAAAATATAATATAATATCAATGATCTTTACAAAAGAGAAACTGTAATATACATACATCCATCAGAGTACAACAACAATCACAATTATCAGCCTGCATAGTTATAACATCATGTCCTCACAATTGCCGATAATTTCAACAACAAAGCAGCGGAAAATAAACATATACGTGAATACAACTTGAAGACCTCCAACTCGTCTCCTGTGCTCGAATCTATAAATATGCTCGGTCTGACTCGAGCATTATAATAAAATAACACTCAATTCAGTCTGGAAAATCAGCATGACTGAAAAAAACACACCCAACTGAACTTTTAAAGTTATATAAAAACCTTTGAAAACAAAGGTATCTCGTAAGACCACGCCGAACATAAACACGGACGGGTTTTTACCTTATGATAACCAAAACATTTCATATGAAATCCTCTGATATTATAATAGTGTCTAGTATACATGTACTTATTAATCATAGCCGAAATTGTTACATTAATTAAATTCCAGCATACTAGGTTCTACAACCAAAACTGTGACGACCCACATTTCGGAAGGTCTAAATCGACAATAATCCAAACATGTCCAACTTAAACAATCTGAAACACAGATAATCAATAGGGTAATTAAGAAAAATAAGAAAAGAAGAAAACAAGTACATAATTTAGCAACGAAATGACAAAAATATAATAATCAAATAAACAATTCATGAAGCTATTTATACTATACATTTGATTATAATTTATACAACATTTTTCAGAGTTATATATACAACAGAATAATAGAGTAATGCAGCAAAACAACATGATGCAGGGAATAATACTAATAATAATAATGTACCAAATCTTCATCTTCGTCCTTTAGAGAATAATCTTCAATACGTTGAAAACTCAGGGCTGGCCCGAGCGTAATGAAAAGACAAAACATTTGAGTCAGGACTAAAATATCCTTATGTGAGTCAAATAGATATCACATATACATGAGTGTAATGGCGTCATAGATATTTACGGGGTTTTACATCTCTTATCCAGTGTATAATGTGCATGCAATAACTCAAGAGATGTTACGTGATTTTCCATCTCTTAAGGATCCATCAAAATATTTATATATAGTAGAATATGCTATATATAATGTCTAATCAGTAAAGTAATTATTTTTCTTAGTGTTAAGCTTTACATTAATCCCCCTTAACGCGTTTTTAAGCATTGTCGTACAGTTTGCATATAACGTCCCATTTGCACGTTGGGGGATGGGGATGCACCGTGATATGACAACACTAAACCAAAATCGTAGGGGTCTCGTATAGGGATAAAAGCATGACAAGGCATGTGAGGCAATGCCCAAGGTAGGATACTACCGGTTCGGGTCGCAGGGCTGGTGGTAATGCATCGTAGCCACGATCGCCCACCACGTACATCCATCCCATATCGAGTCAAAAGGAGGTTATCCCAAAATCAAGGTGCACCAATCGAAAACCAACATCAAAGATAATAGTATGGACCTAGTCCAAAAGAAAATCAAAGAATGGATGTCCGCTAGGGGTAGCTAGCCTGCTTGGCCCTATCAAGCCGTCCTGTTTTAGTCATTTCAAATTGGCACAAGTGCCGGGGTCTATCCTCATCGTTCTCTTTCTTCAAATCCAGCAAACGTATGCCAAATCCAACCACTTCGTTTCGGAGTCTCCTCCGTGTACATAGTTGTTAAAGTGGTTCCAATATTGACAGAGAATATGCCAATGAGAGGCCCCGGTCTCTTTAACAATCAAACATTGTTTTACACACCGGTTGGTACTTTTACATTTCAAAAACAATTCATCCTTGATATCAAAATATCATATTCTCTTCAAAATCATCATATTTTCCTCAAAATACTTTATTTTCAATTCAATAGTCATTTCGAATTTCAACTTAGGTTATAACTTCATTTTAACCCAATTCGTTATTAAATCCAAGATTTGGATAAACATTCCGACCTTGACTAGTTTGAATTTTTAGAAAATAGTTTAAATTTTTTTAAGTAGTTTAAAAGTTAAAATAGTTTTATATAAAATAGTTTGAGTATTGAAAATGGTTTATATAATAAAATAGTTTGGAAAAAAATCAAAATAATTTGAATATTTAAAAAGAATAGATTTTTAAACAGTTTATTTTAAATAATTTATTTGAAAATAGTTTCAAAGTCAAACTGATTCAATTCCAAATCTTCCAATTCAAATCATCTTCTATTTCAATTCCATTCAAATTGACTCAATTTTGATTCCAATTCGAATTAACTTCGATTCCAATTCAAATCAATTTCAATTTCCATTTTTAACTTCAAATTCGATTCAAAAATTCGATTCAATGGTTTAAATTTCAATTCAGTTCTAATTTTTAAACCGATTCAATTTATATTAATTTCGAGTTCACTTTCAGAATATTGATTTAAATCATTTAAATTAAATTCTACTTCGATGTTCAATTTAAATGTTCAAATCTTTAACATAATTCAATTTCGAGCCAAATTTAGAAATATTCATTTATGTCACTTTTACTTAAATAAATTCGAAGTTCGAGTAAAAGTTCAAACCTTTAAAACAATTTCAATTTTCTTAATTCAAGTCATATGTCGATTTTTACTTCACATTTCAAAATAAATTCTTAAAACAATTCATTTTAACCAATTTCAAATTGAACGTTTCAAGACTTGAATTCAAAATTAATTCAATCTATATAAATTCGACTTTTATTTCTTTAAACCAAAATCATTTAAATGATTCTAAAACCAAGAATTTTTAAATCTTTTAATTTAAACAATCTGGTGTTTGTATATAATTTTCTATCCTATTGCCAAGTGATCAGTTATTTTAATTTTAATTTCAGGGATGGTTATATATTATTTTAATCCAAAATAAATGTCATAGGTATATATCATTTCAACATATTTCTTAATTTATTTGAAATAATTCCAATAACAGTTTATATACTGTCAATATTTTTACAGGGTGATAACATGATATATAAAGTAAATAAGCATCCAAATCATCCAAAATATCAATCAACAGCATCCATCACAATCAACATTCCAAAACAGTCAATATATCACAACAATTAACCAGCTACCAACAATTGGAAATTTAACTAGCAGTTTAATTCCAGTTTCAATTTAACTGTTAATTCAAAATTTCTAGCATATAATTTCTATATCGATTTCCATGTTAGTTAAATTTACCAAATAACAATCAATAAATTTAGATCACTTCAGGATTTCAATTTAACTAACATAAAAATAATTTAGTCATTTGTGAGTGTTTAAGACACTCGCCTTTTATTTGAAACTGAAAATATTTCAGCTTCAAATAAATTCCAATTTGATTCCATGGCGTAAACATCGTCGATACGGATCCAGTGCAACTTGTTTCACTCAAATCGGATCTCGTACAACAAAGTTATGCTATAATTAGCATTTGAATAATTAAAAAAAAATTAACTAAAATAAATTAACTGAAAAAGAAAACAAGACCTCTTCCTTTCTGCTCGTTGCTCTCCCAGGTTCACGCTCGCGTTCTCTCCTCTTCTAGTCACGATATTATTCTCTCTGTTTTTTTTACGTTCGAACGACAATCGCTCGATCGAAGAATCGATGAAGCCTCGCCTGTAGCTCGCCGCCTATGCCAGAACCACCATGCCCGCCTCGTCTTTATTATTGCCAGCAACCATCGTCATAAAAAAAACACCCAAGCCCTAAACTATCGCCGACCGAACCCTACCATCTCGCGCTCCTCCGCACGCACCACATCGACGCCGCGACCCTCGCGATTATAATTTTTTTATCGTCGTTTCATTTTTTTTCTCTCTACGACATTTGAAACAAGAGGGTGTGGGAATGTACGAGAGGAGACATATTTGTAGGCGCGGCGCATGAATGTTGAGGAGAAGTAAGTATATATATACCATTACAATAAGAAAATATCTAACTCGATTGGCCTGCAAAATTCCTAACTCCAAACGAAGCGTGCCGCCTGGCGTTCTATATGTTATACCCCTATTCCGAACACAATGGAACTAGTCTCGAGACCTAATTCGATCGTATGCAGAAGATGGCTTTCAAAATCAAATTATTTTAATTAAACTCATTTAATTAATTTCTACGCTTTTCAAGCTCGCACGGCCAAACGATAAGTCCGATCGCTACGAAACTTGAAATCCTATAATAATTCACTATTATGTATCCGATGAATCTGGTTTCGTCAAAATTTGAGACAGCAGCCAAAATGGCTATTTTTACTCGTTAATTAAAAAAATTAAGAAATTTATTTAATCGCTTTAAATTAAATTTTAACAATCTTCATTCTCGTTTAAATAAAATTTAAATCAACTTTTGAAATCATTTTCATTCACATTAAATTTGGAATTTAATTATTTAAATAATTTCAATTATTAAATTTATACAATTTAATTATTCAATAAATCACATTAATAAATCATTGAATTTCGAATGAATTTTAGTTATCAATAATTATTTTATTTTCATCCAAATAATTCAAACTTTACTATTCAATTCAAACTATTGATTATAAACACATCAAATACATAGAATTTCATTTCAACACTTGTTATTACCAAAATCTTCGAAATTGTTTATTTCAAAATTTTATTCAAGTTCAAATTCAATAAATTTCATAAATAAAACATTGAAATTTTTTATTTCTAACCATTATTATTCCATAATCATATTAAATTCAATAATTTAAAATAGTTAAAAATACGGGTCGTTACAAACATCCTCCTACTTTGAGGCCCAAAACTAACAGCTACGGATGCTGCAGTCATCCATAGTTATTAATCCTCGATGACCAAATACGGCGACATTAGATACACTGATACACAGAAACACAAGAATATGGAAAAAAATTAAACAGCGAAAAAATTCCACATTCCATTTCATAATCCCAATTCGCAGACCACGTTCAGATAACATATAATTATTACAAAATATGCCAAGAGCGACATATGTAGATGCCCCTTTGGTAGATTAGCGTATATAGATAGGCAAGTAAACTATTTTCCTTTACAAACAAATCACACAGCGGAAATAAAAGAACACTGATAACAAGCTTGCCTCCTGCACGTTCTCGGAAGCTTTATTCGTCTAAAGAACACCTAGAAACCTTAACTCTCAACCTACTCAAAATAAATTGAGTACTCGAGAGTTTAAGGGAAGAACAAAACATCGAGTCAGACATAAAGCCTGATATGAATAATAATTTACCATCTCAAACTATTTAGATATCTAGTGAGACCACGCCGCTTAGCGAAACGGGTTTTCCCCTTACTAATATCCTAAAACATTATAAAACCATATACCGTGCTCCTGCATCCACAATTTTTAAAACATAGTATTTCAAAACATTATGATGATATGCAAAACAAGTAAATCAAATCTGGATTACCCATCCCTATACATTCTGACTATCTACTCAATTATAGTTTCTAGAGTTATAATTAACCTATTATATATTTATGGACTATCTGTCCAATTTCATAGTTTTTATGGGATCGCTAAGAACCTATTGGTAACTCCAATATCTTTTCTCTTATCCTTGTTTTCATGGGCTAACTATGAACCTATTGACTAATTGTCAATATCAAATCTGGATATAGTTTTCAGGGGCTAACTACAAACCTACTGGCCCCTGCCAGTATCAAATCATAGTTTTCATAGGCTGACTATAAACCTATATGCTTCTGCCAATATCATACAGTTTTCATGGGCTTATTGTAAACCTATTGGCCCCTGCCAATATCTTTAATTAAGAATTTAACATTTGTTAAGTTATATTCACTACTGGGTCAACCTAACTGGTTATTATGCCCTTTCCCCAAAATACAATTATGGGTTAATAACAATGTGAATAACATTTCCAAAATCTTTATTTATGCCATGGTTTTTCCTTAAAAATGAGAATGGGTTATTTGTTTTGAAACCTTAAAACATCACTTTCGAAAACCCTGGATGACCTCCTACGAAAGCATAGAAAACCGCTTTTTAAAAATCTAAGTATATGCCTTTCGAAACCAATGAAACCTATCGATGGTATCAAGAAAACATTCTTTAAAACATAGGTTCGAAACAAATAAAATACCCTTTCGAAAGCATTGGGTTTACTCTTTAAAAACATCATTTGGGTCAAAATGGTTAGGTACGAAAGTATCTCTTTCGAAACCAACTGAAGTAAATTTAGGGAAATGTTGATGGTGTCGGAATCATCTAGTCGAAAGCAAAAGACCTTAAAAATTAAAACTTCGAAGGACAGAGTCGAAACTCCCTTTCGACTTCATCTCCTTCGAAACCCCAACCTCTTTCGAAAGCAATTAGGAAGCGGCTTAACCTAGGTAAAAACAAGGATAACCTTTCAAAGGTATTGATGACTTCAATACTTCGAAAGGAAAATAGCGACTAGGTTTCGACTAGGTCAGAACCTACCCTTTAGAAAGCTTCTTATTTAAAGAAAAAGTTCCCCTTCGAAAGCTATTTATAAAGTCCCTTTCGAAAGCATGGCTTTCGACTATGTTGAAAACTCTAAGTAAATCAAGGCAAAATTTTAACTTTAGAAATCAAACGAAGGTTTCGACTCTATAGGGTATTGACTCAGTCGAAAGCCCTTCAAAAACTAGGCAGGCGTTTATCTTTTTAAAATTGAACCTTGGTTTCGACTATGACGAAAGCATAGCTTTCGACACCCTACCTTCTGCTACTTACTAATACACTTCGTACCAATTTCCATTGATACCATGTGCCTTGGTTTCGACTTTGTGGGTTTCGACAGTGATGGTTTCAACTAAGATGGAGCGGAGGTAAAGGAGTCGAAAGGTGCCTCCGAAATAGGCGAAACCACCTTTTCTGAAACACCGATTTATAGCTAATCATAGTAAATTGCTTTATAACTAACCTACAAGTTGTAATGCCTTGATTGGCTACTTTGAAACTTTTCAAATACTTTTCCATTAAAAACTGCCACATTAATTTGATTTAAACCATAGAAAGGTAACGTTTAAGTCCTTCCGTATATCAAAAGTAATATTTGCAAAAAAGTCCTTCTTTAACAATATTTTATTTTCCCAAATAAATCAGTTGGGAAAAATCCCCAAAAATCATAGAAAATCAATTTTATCATGTAATCAAACATATTAAAAATTTAGACCAAAATTTTTCCAGGAATATTCAAAATAAATTTTTAACCCAAATACTTCATATTTACCATCAAAAATTCATAATAAAATTTCCATAGCTTGAAAAATTCCAAAAATTAAAACCCATCTCCAAAACCATGTTTTACTTGACATAAAAATTTTCCATGGCATTTTAAAATCAATAAACCATGGTTTTCACCCTAACACCGTACGGATTTTACATATAATTAAATTGTTTAAATCAAACAATCTATAACTTTAGCATATCATCATCCCAAATTATCATAGAAACGAAATAAACACTTTAATCCAAAATCATAAGATTAGAGAAACAAAAGAGATGGAATAAAATTATTATTCACCTTAAACTTGATAAGGAATTTGAGATTTGTTGTTGATCCTCTCTAGCTTTTGATCTTTAGCTTTTTATTGAAATCCCTCTTTTCCTCCTTGTTAATGGCCGACTATCTTAGGGTTTGCATTTTATTTTTGATTTGAGAAAAATGAATGTGAATGGACAATTACAAAAAGATATAGCCGTGTATAATAAATTGGCTAATTTACTAATATGGCCATATGTATGTTAATTAACCTTTAAATCAATTTAAAGCCCATTTATCTTATGGTTAAGCACGACCCTATGTAATTTATTCAAATCTCAATCCCCTTATCATTATTATTCTATTTAATTTATCTAATTTGTAACAACCCTGTATTTTGTGATTATTTTAATTATGTATTTTAATTATTTTAAATTGAATTTCCTAATTTAGAAACTTTATTTTATTTATTTAATAGATAATTTTTGTTATTTTAAATATAAATTTTGATTTGTATGTGAATTATAATTCCAAACATAAATAAATAGAGTATTTTCTAGAATTGTGAATTTTGGTCAATATGGTCAAACTTTGACTTTTAAATTTAAATGTAAATATATGAATTTTTGAATTTTATCTTTTATTATGAAAATAGATTTAATTTCAAGAATACTGCTTTTCGTTTCGTTGAAATTGGATTTAAATTGTGAAAGTTATATTGTTTTCAATATTGTGTGTATATTGAGTTATTTAACAATATTATTTATTTTAATTTATATAAATGATATTTTTATTTGACATATCTTATTCTAATTTGTATATGTATGTTATATTATATTTATTTTGCCTTTTAAATATTTTTAAAGTGATTATAAAATTTTTCCAAAGCTTATGGAATTTATTTCAAATTTTTAAAGCCTAGTTTGCATTTTTAGCTATTTTCTTAATTTAATTCTATTTAATTAAGATTTAATTATTTATTTTATACATTTTTTTTCTGAGTTTTATCTTTATTTATCAGTATTTTACATGTATTTAAATTTGCAAAAAGAAATAATAGAAATTTGAAAGGTTTGTGACCTTTTATTTGCTTAAGACTCTTTGTTTTCTCACCTTTTCATTTCCTAACTCTTGCATTCATTTTGGCCGATCCTTATCTCATTCTTTCAGCTACATACCCACTTCATTTTCACGTAAAGAAAAACTTCTCAACCCTAAAAACTTCGGCCTCCATCATCTGAACAAAAGTTGGTAATGTTCTTCTCCTTTTCTACTCGATTTCTTCCTTGTTTTCTTATTCTATTTGCATTTGCTTCACCTATATAGCTCTGCCACTTGCTCCTCCATCACCACCACCTCGACCACCATCATTCTCAGCTGCAAACACCTCCATCTCCTCTGACCTACCAGGCCATGGCCATCCCAAAGTTGAAACTCCACCAAAATGTAAACAATGCCTTAAAAACAATGCAAGCCGAGCTCCCCTTGACCATACCCTTCATTTTCCACCACCACCACCACCTTTGGCCGCCACCACCACCTTGTCCAGACTCTACCTCATCACTCCAGCTACTGACCAGAGATGTACACCCTCTGGCCGGACCAAATTGCCCATGCCCGAGACTTAGTTTGGACCATTTTCCACCTATTTGCCTAGAAACCCTTCACTTACCCTATGTTGTAACTTCCTCCATCATGTTCTACCTTGTAGCCTTACCTTTTCCAGACCCATACTTGATCCAAACCAAGTACAAACCTGACCTAATTGATCCCCTAGGCCATGCAAACAAGTAGAGAAAGCAAGGCAAAAAGTTTCATATTCAAATCGCTTTTTGTTTCAAAGTTATTCAAATTCAATCGTATTGATTTTAACTATTGTTTTGGTTTTGTTTTGGGTTGTAACACATGATCTATAACTTGGATCTCACTCTCCACTCAAGTTCATAGCTTTGTCATTGTGTTCTGGTTTGTGTTGTGTCATTTGAACTTGCATCTCCAGCAAAAGAGGTGAGTAAATCTCACACGACATTTTATACTTATGCAATTGTGAAACGACAACAACTTAATGTGTAGAATTAAAAATGATGTTATAATTGCTTGTGATTTATTTATATGATGTTAAACTTGTTTAATTACCTGTCATATCATCTGTTACTGTTATATATTGTATACTGTTCATTTTTATCAGTTTATCACACTGCAAGTTCCCTGTAGATTAGGTTCACTATGGGTTGAAATGATACATACCCGAACAGACTTTAGAATAGGGAAAGATCGTTATGGGCTGAAATGATAAGCCTGAGCGACTTTTTATTTATTTTATTTTACTTGGGATTGCGGGTTTGAAATGATGAAACCCGGATTTTTTTATATATTATGGATTGAAATGATATATTATCCGTATCACTTGAATTAGGCTAGAAAACTATATACAGGCCCGTGGTTATTTTTAAGGTTTTGAAAAATGTTTAAATAATTTCTAAAAGTGTAAAAATATGAAAATTTGATTTTAATTGAATTTTTATAAGTTTATATAGTGAAATTAGGAATTTTTCTATAAGTTAAAATTGTTGAAAATGAATAGAAATGGAATTTTTGAAAATATAACTTAAGTTAGAAAATTTTGGAATTTTGGTTAAAATGAGAAAATAAGTTATATAAATAAAAATGAAAATAAAAATGGAAATTTGAAATTTATTGGAGAATGGAAATAAAATTTAAGTGTTAAGTTTATTTATTAAAAATGTGTAGAAAAGAAATTTACACTTGAATTTGTTAAATAATTCATTGAAATTTGATTTAACTATAACAGATTTATTTAATAAAAATCATGTGTTAAATGATATATTATATAAACATTTTTAAATGTTAAAACATGATTTTTATAATGTAAAAAGGGTTTAAAATGAATTTTATTATTGACTGGAAATACACTAAAATCTGAAAAATACTTTTAACCTGAGCTATTACAGTATTTATGGAAATGCTGTCTTTGCCATTTTAAACTAAATTTCAACTAAAATGAGATATAACAACTATTCTAAAGTGCTGTCTTTGCTGAAATAAAATGTTTTCAAATATAACTTATAACAGCTTTTTCTAAATGTTGTGAAAGGCAGAAATTTTCAATGTTTATGGATTTTGACCTAATAAATGAACTCAGAATGATTTGAAACTTTGGGAATCGAGTACTTGACTTGAAAGAATAATAATTTCACTTTTAAATGGTTTAAATGGAAAACTATTTAAAGGGTGATTTGATAAGATAATAAATGAATGATATTTTGGAATTTTAAAGGGTATTAAATTTGATAATTGAATTTAAATTCAAATAATGATTTGAAAGGAAGTTTTGAAAGGATATGATATTTTAATATATTGAAATGGTTTGTAAATGATTAAATCTTTATTTTGATAAAGATTTGGATTTGAAATGATATTAAAATTTTGAAATATAAAATATTATTTTGAAATACTATAACCACGGGTATACTTCTCTATATGTCATTTGATTTCCTGATGATGGCTGTGATGTACATTAACACTGTTAGTTGCATGGTTTATTTCGATATGGACATTTCTGTGATATTGATATTACTGTTTAATTGATGGTTTTTATGGATCCTTAAAGGATGGGCGATCCCAAGCATCCTCTAAGTTATTATGCATTGCTATTACAGTTCACTTGAGTTGGTTTACATTGTATAAGTATATATGTCCTGACTCGAGTGTTTTGTGTTTTACTTTACACTCGGGTCAGCCTAAGAATCACAGCTTTGGAATCTATCTTCTGGAGCTAGAGATTTGCTGGAGCTTATCTGTCCATCTGTTATTTCTTATCTTCTAATCCAGTTATTTACTATTCGGTATTGCTTCTGTATCAGCGGTTTATGTATCCTAACTTCTATTGTATCTATTTTGATTATGAGATTTTGTATATGTTTTGAGAGTTTGTATATAGTAGCTTCATGAACTACTATGGTATATTATTTCCGCTGCGAGTTATTCTGATATTCTGTGTTTGTGATTCTGTATTTGATTTTATTTGCTCCAAATTTTATTACAATCCGTTATTTTGAATTATTCAAGTCAGACATGTGTGGATTATTGTCGATTTGAATGGTCCAAAATAGTGGGTCGTTACATTTGGTATCAGAGCTTTGGTTTTAGGCAAACCTTAGCCTGCGGAGCAAAAACTCATTAGAGATAGGGTAGAAATACCCTAGAATGAGTGAAAGTAATCTCAGAATCATTTCTTTGTGAGAGTACGTATTTTCGAAGTATAAAATGATTTGCAAATGATTTTTAAAGAATTTTCAAAGATTATTTTGATATAAAATTTTCTTGCTTTGAGAGTAAAATTTTCTAAACTTCATTCCTTTCGTATCCACCTTGTTAGTAATTTCTTCGATTAGGATTCCTTTGAACTTTGGAATGCTCCCACTTGTTCTGAAATCTATTCCTGTCTTCCCTATTTGTATTCCTGTGATCTATGGAGCATTCCGTAACTCCACTTTGAATGACCTTGATAGGGTGGCGATTCCGCCAATCTTTGAATGATTTGTAAAAGGTTGAAACTCCCTTATAATTGGCATTGATTCACCGGAGATTTCTATATCCTCGGTTTACGATGTTTTCTATCTTCTGCTATATTTAGATTCTATCTTTGGCGATCGAAGGTCGATTTGCCTTAGATTTTCGCATCGATTATATTCCTGAAGTCACGGTTGACCCTATTAAGGTCGCCCGCAATTTATATAGGCTTATCCATCTTCTATTTGGTAATTTAATGATCTTATCTTCGTTTGAGCTTATCTTCGAATCAGAATTCTATTTAATTGGTGTTCCTCTAAATTTGAATCTCTGTTTTGTTTTGAAATCCATCCTTGAATCATCCCTTGGAAAATTTGTGGTTGATTGTCTTTTGAAAATTGTGCATTCATCGAAGTTGTTATTTTGATAAGGATGACCATATGTTTATATAAAGGTGAAATGTTTTCGATAGGGATTATATACCATTTTAAAATTGAGAATTTAAAGTTTTGAATGGATTTGAAATTTTGAAGATTTTATAGGAAATGGTTTCATATAAAATGATTTGTAACTGAAGGTTTTGAATCTAAATTTGAGTGATTGAACTCTGGCATTTTTGGAACAGGTTTTAAGATTTTGAAATAATAAATAATATGATTTGAAAGTATTTTCCGAATATGAAATGTTTCAAATGATTTTAATGAGTTCCAAATGATTTCGAAGAAATTTCAAAAGAAGTTTTCGAGAAAAGAGAAGTCCAGAACCCACTTATGACGCTGGAAAATAATTTCGGTGATGAATGCATGCATCATCGACATTGATTTTCGAGTTTCAGAGTGGGGGAAAGGCCACTTCGGTAGCTTTGTTATGCGATTGATTTGTGAAACTAATTTTGATTTCAAATTCTGAAGTGTGATGTGATATTCGAAAGATATATGTGTATATATTTGAACAATTTGAAATGAGCCGGTGTTCAGTCCTTGAGTTTTGGATTTGATTTGATATAACCCTATCTTTTGGAATTGATTTACTGATTTGTTGGTGATTTCCAACTCTTGGATTGAAATATGATTTCTTCGACTATTTTGAAGGTTCGAGCACTTCCAAATCAAGGTTAACTTTTCAAAGCTAAGTAATTTTGAAAAGTATAAAGTATAAAGTAAATAAGTTGAAACAGTTTTGTTAAGTAAATGAATAAGGCTATTTTGAATTTTTCTAATATGAAATTTAGATTTGAAATGTTTTGAAAAGAATTTGGTCTTCAAAATATTTTGAATAAAATTTAGTTTAAATGTTTAACTTAGTAACATATTTATGAAACTATATATTTAAAAAGTTGGAATAGATACATAAGTTGTACGTATGCTGTTTTATTCGCATAATTAAATTGATCCAAGTTTGAGTACACAAGTTCGAGGTGAATTACACCATTTCGTGTTAGGATTTTTCATTTGATTCTTGATGGCGAATATTAGATATGGATTTTGGGCTTGATTCTAGTTTCTCTATCATAGTATATGGCTATGCAAGGAGACTGATGGCTTCTAGTCGAGAAACCATATCGAAGTCCGCATTAGGGAAGTCGAATGGACAATACCAGTTCGAAAGCGAACTTGTGTGATTGAGCGAGCGATCAAATGTGATTTTGCGAAATGATGACCAATGTACATGTTATATTCTAATATCATTGATATACTTTACGCTGAAATTGGAAGTTGTTGGGTTGGATATCTTTGTAATTTAATTGGAATTTTTCTTTTATGCAAAACTACTATCAATTTAAAACCATTTCCAAACTATTTTTCTTTTATTCTTCTTAAAACAAACTATTTTAAACTATTTTATTTACAAAACTATTTTTCAAACTATTTTATATACAAAACTATTCTAAATTCAAAACCTTTTAGTAAGCAAAGATGTTCAATCCCATAGGACACTTCATGCAGCGAAATTGATTTTTGAAATTTTTTTTATTTCTGATATAAGATGGACCTTATGTAAATATAAGATGATTTTGAAAACCATTGATTTTGGAAATGAATTGGTTGACTTAAATTTTGTTTATTTAGAAATTTGGATTATTTTCTAAACTTATGATTTTGGAAACTTTGAAATTGAAGATATTTGATTTGAAAGAATGATTTGGTGAAATCATATATGATTTTGAAAACTGTATTGATATTGAAACAAATTGAAATTTGAGAACCTTGTGTTACTAAATACTTGATTTGGGAGTTATCGAACTTATATAAAAAAAATTGGTTTGTATAAGTATGATGTTGATTCGAAAACTATGGATTTGAAAAGGTACTCAATTTGTAAAGTGAAATCTTATATAATTGAAGTCTATATAAGTGTGATTTGATATACTTTTGATTTTGGAAAGGTATTTGATTTGAAAATAAAATATTATATATAATGGACTTTATATAAGTATGATATTTGAAAGTAATTTGAAAAGGTACTATATGATACATATTTTCGAAGTAAAGATATGGAAAGTGCCTTCTGCTTGATATCCGCTTTGTGGCCACATTGTGGATTCATTCTATCGATATTTCTCTAATTTTTGGTTTTCCGGATACGATACTCGAGTTTCCATCGAATTCCATGGCAATCTCCATGGTCTTACGAGCGCGACTTCATAGCATAATCGCAGGGTTGGGGGGCGGCCTACGGGTAAGGATGTTTCCTATGAGATCCAGGCGTAACCATTGTGTATCTGCGATCTATTGGGTTGCTTGGTAGCGTAATCAGCAGGGGCTGCGAGAGCCTAGGGTACGGATGTTTCCTGGGAGATCCAGGCGTAACCATTGTGTATCTGCAGTACTACCAGTCTTCATGGCGTAATCGCAAGGTTGGGGGGCGGCCTACGGGTATGGATGTTTCCTCGGGGATACAGGCGTAACCATTGTGTATCCGCGATCCATGATCGACATGTTTTGTTTTTTTTGGATTGTACTTTCCATATCTGTTTTTTAAAAGTTTTCCAGTATTTTCACTAGGTGTTGAAACATGCCTACTAAGTACCTAGAGAATTCTAGCTTTGCGCCTGATCAACGCACTGCCAGAGTCTGCAGGAACGAGGATAAACTTGTTAAGACATCGAGTTATAAAAGTATTTTGATAAAATATTATATAAAGGATACTTTGGTCAATTATTTCCTTTCTAAAGGATTTTAAAGTGTTTTAAATATTTTACCTCTTTAACCAACAATTTTAATTAATAGCTCATCCTTGTCTTTCGTCCTATTTTCCCTTCTAGCTATTCCTATTCTCCACCTTGTTAAACTTACCTGTAACAACAGTTATCAGGTATAATTTTAATCTTCTTGTCATCTTGTCTTAATCCTATTCCATTCTATTTTTTCTGTGTTTTCCGTACCTCATTCCTTTTGGAGGACGAAAAGATTTGAGTGGGGGAGAGTGTAACAACCCTGTATTTTATGATTATTTTAATTGTGTATTTTAATTATTTTAAATTGAATTTCCTGATTTAGAAACTTTATTTTATTTATTTAATGGATAATTTTTGTTATTTTAAATATAAATTTTGATTTGTATGTGAATTATAATTCCAAACATAAATAAATAGAGTATTTTCCAGAACTGTGAATTTTGGTCAATATGGTCAAACTTTGACTTTTAAATTTAAATTTAAATATATGAATTCTTGAATTTTATCTTTTATTATGAAAATAGATTTAATTTCAAGAACAATGCTTTTCTTTTCGTAGAAATTGGATTTAAATTGTGAAAGTTATATTATTTTCAATATTGTGTGTTTATTGAGTTATTTAACAATATTATTTATTTTAATTTATATAAATGATATTTTTATTTGACATATCTTATTAAAATTTGTATATGTATGTTATATTATATTTATTTTTCCTTTTAAATATTTTTAAAGTGATTATAAATTTTTTCCAAAGCTTATGGAATTTATTTCAAATTTTTAAAGCCTAGTTTGCATTTTTAGCTATTTTCTTAATTTAATTAAATTTAATTATTTATTTTATACATTTAGTTTTTCTGAGTTTTATCATTATTTATCAGTATTTTACTTGTATTTAAATTTGCAAAAAGAAATAATAGAAATTTGAAAGGTTTGTGACCTTTTATTTGCTTAAGACTCTTTGTTTTCTCACCTTTTCATTTCCTAACTCTTGCATTCATTTTGGCCGATCCTTATCTCATTCTTTCAACTGCATACCCACTTCATTTTCACGTAAAAAAACTTCTCAACCCTAAAAAATTTGGCCTCCATCATCTGAACAAAAGTTGGTAATGTTCTTCTCCTTTTCTACTCGATTTCTTCCTTGTTTTCTTATTCTATTTGCATTTGCTTCACCTATATAGCTCAGCCACTTGCTCCTCCATCACCACCACCTCCACCACCATCATTCTCAGCTGCAAACACCTCCATCTCCTCTAACCTACCAGGCCATGGCCATCCCAAAGTTGAAACTCCACCAAAATGCAAACAATGCCTTAAAAACAATGCTAGCCGAGCTCCCCTTGACCATACCCTTCATTTTCCACCACCACCACCACCTTTGGCCGCCACCACCACCTTGTCCAGACCCTACCTCATCACTTCAGCTACTGATCTGAGATGTACACCCTCTGGCCGAACCAAATTGCCCATGCACGAGCCTTAGTTTGGACCATTTTCCACCTATTTGCCTAGAAACCCTTCACTTACCCTATGTTGTAACTTCCTCCATCATGTTCTACCTTGTAGCCTTACCTTTTCCAGACCCATACCTGATCCAAACCAAGTATAAACCTGACCTAATTGATCCCCTAGGCCATGCAAACAAGTAGAGAAAGCAAGGCAAAATGTTTCGTATTCAAATCGCTTTTTGTTTCAAAGTTATTCAAATTCAATCGTATTGATTTTTAACTATTGTTTTGGTTTTGTTTTGGGTTGTAACACAAGATCTATAATTTGGATCTCACTCTCCACTCAAGTTCATAGCTTTGTCATTGTGTTCTGGTTTGTGTTGTGTCATTTGAACTTGCATCTCCAGCAAAAGAGGTGAGTAAATCTCACACGACATTTTATACTTATGCAATTGTGAAACGACAACAACTGAATGTGTAGAATTAAAAATGATGTTATAATTGCTTGTGATTTATTTAGATGATGTTAAACTTGTTTAATTACCTATCATATCATCTGTTACTGTTATATATTGTATATTGTTCATTTTTATCAGTTTATCACACTGCAAGTTCCCTGTAGATTAGGTTCACTATGGGTTGAAATGATACATACCCGAACAGACTTTAGAATAGGGAAAGATCGTTATGGGCTGAAATGATAAGCCCGAGCTACTTTTTATTTATTTTATTTTACTTGGGATTGCGGGTTTAAAATGAAAAAACCCGGATTTTTTTTATATTATGGATTGAAATGATATATTATCCGTATCACTTGAATTAGGCTAGAAAACTATATACAGGCCCGTGGTTATTTTTAAGGTTTTGAAAAATGTTTAAATAATTTCTAAAAGTGTAAAAATATGAAAATTTGATTTAAATTGAATTTTTATAAGTTTATATAGTGAAATTAGGAATTTTTCTATAAGTTAAAATTGTTGAAAATGAATAGAAATGGAATTTTTGAAAATATAACTTAAGTTAGAAAATTTTGGAATTTTGGTTAAAATGAGAAAATAAGTTATATAAATAAAAATGAAAATAAAAATGGAAATTTGAAATTTATTGGAGAATGGAAATAAAATTTAAGTGTTAAGTTTATTTATTAAAAATGTGAAGAAAAGAAATTTACACTTGAATTTGTTAAATAATTCATTGAAATTTGATTTAAATATAACGGATTTATTTAATAAAAATCATGTGTTAAATGATATATTATATAAACATTTTTAAATGTTAAAACATGATTTTTATAATGTAAAAAGGGTTTAAAATGAATTTTATTATTGACTGGAAATACACTAAAATCTGAAAAATACTTTTAATAGCATTCAGAAATGCTATGATTTCAGAATTGAACTAAAACTTAGTAAAAAGACGCTATTACAGCATTTCTGAAATGCTGTAGTTGCTGTAGTAAATGTAAAGGCTAAAGAACTTAATAAAGGGCTATTACAGCAGTTCTGTAAACTGATGTAGCTGCCTGCTGTCTTTGCTGAAATTAAGTAAAACCCTTATTTTTGAACCTGAGCTATTAAAGTATTTCTGGAAATGCTGTCTTTGCCGTTTTAAACTAAATTTCAACTAAAATGAGATATGACAGCAGTTCTAAAGTGCTGTCTTTGCTGAAATAAAATGTTTTCAAATATAACTTATAACAGCTTTTTCTAAATGCTGTGAAAGGCTGAAATTTTTAATGTTTATGGATTTTGACATTGTAAATGAACTCAGAATGATTTGAAACTTTAGGAAATGAATACTTGACTTGAAAGAATAATGATTTCACTTTTAAATGGTTTAAATGGAAAACTATTTAAAGGGTGATTTGATAAGATAATAAATGAATGATATTTTGGAATTTTAAAGGGTATTAAATTTGATAATTGAATTTAAATTCAAATAATGATTTGAAAGGAAGTTTTGAAAGGATATGATATTTTAATATATTGAAATGGTTTGTAAATGATTAAATCTTTATTTTGATAAAGATTTTGGATTTGAAATGATATTAAATTTTTGAAATATAAATATTATTTTGAAATACTATAACCACGAGTATACTTCTTTGTATGTCATTTGATTTCCTGATGATGGCTATGATGTACATTAACACTGTTAGTTGCATGGTTTATTTTGATATGGACATTTCTGTGATATTGATATTACTGTTTAATTGATGGTTTTTATGGATCCTTAAAGGATGGGCGATCCCAAGCATCCTCTAAGTTATTATGCATTGCTATTACAGTTCACTTGAGTTGGTTTACATTGTATAAATATATATGTCCTGACTCGAGTGTTTTGTGTTTTACTTTACGCTCGGGTCAGCCTGAGAATCACAGCTTTGGAATCTATCTTCTGGAGCTAGAGATTTGCTGGAGCTTATCTGTCCATCTGTTATTTCTTATCTTCTAATCCAGTTATTTGCTATTCGGTATTGCTTCTGTATCAGTGATTTATGTATCCTAACTTCTATTGTATCTTTTTTTATTATGAGATTTTGTATATGTTTTGAGAGTTTGTATATAGTAGCTTCATGAACTACTATGGTATATTATTTCCGCTACGAGTTATTATGATATTCTGTGTCTGTGATTCTGTATTTGATTTTATTTGCTCCAAATTTTATTACAATCTGTTATTTTGAATTATTCAAGTCAGACATGTGTAGATTATTGTCGATTTGAATGGTCCAAAATAGTGGGTCGTTACATTTGGTATCAGAGCTTTGGTTTTAGGCAAACCTTAGCCCGCGGAGCAAAAACTCATTAGAGAAAGGGTAGAAATACCCTAGAATGAGTGAAATCAATCTCAGAATCTTTTCTTTATGAGAGGACGTATTTTCGAAGTATAAAATGATTTGCAAATGATTTTTAAAGAATTTTCAAAGATTATTTTGATATAAAATTTTCTTGCTTTGAAAGTAAAATTTTCTAAACTTCATTCCTTTCGTATCCACCTTGTTAGTAATTTCTTTGATTAGGATTCCTTTGAACTTTGGAATGCTCCCACTTGTTCTGAAATCTATTCATGTCTTCCCTATTTGTATTCCTTTGATCTATGGAGCATTCCGTAACTCCACTTTGAATGACCTTGATAGGGTGGCGATTCCGCCAATCTTTGAATGATTTGTAAAAGGGTGAAACTCCCTTATAATTGGCATTGATTCACCGGAGATTTCTGTATCCTCGGTTTACGATGTTTTCTATCTTCTGCTATATTTAGATTCTATCTCTGGCGATCAAAGGTCGATTTGCCTTAGATTTTCGCATCGATTATATTCCTGAAGTCAAGGTTGACCCTATTAAGGTCGCCCGTAATTTATATAGGCTTATCCATCTTCTATTTGGTAATTTAATGATCTTATCTTCGTTCAAGCTTATCTTCGAATCAGAATTCTATTTAATTGGAGTTCCTCTAAATTTGAATCTCTGTTTTGTTTTAAATCCATCCTTGAATCATCCCTTAGAAAATTTGTGGTTGATTGTCTTTTGAAAATTGTGCATTCATCGAAGTTGTTATTTTGATAAGGATGACCATATGTTTATATAGAGGTGAAATGTTTTCGATAAGGATTATATACCATTTTAAAATTGAGAATTTAAAGTTTTGAATGGATTTGAAATTTTGAAGATTTTATAGGAAATGGTTTCATATAAAATGATTTGTAACTGAAGGTTTTGAATCTAAATTTGAGTGATTGAACTCCGGCATTTTTGGAACAGGTTTTAAGATTTTGAAATAATAAATAATATGATTTGAAAGTATTTTCCAAATATGAAATGTTTCAAATGATTTTAATGAGTTTGAAATGATTTCGAAGAAATTTCAAAAGAAGTTTTCGAGAAAAGAGAAGTCCAGAACCCACTTATGTCGCTGGAAAATAATTCGGTGATGAATGCATGCATCATCGACATTGATTTTCGAGTTTCAGAGTGGGGGAGAGGCCACTTAGGTAGCTTTGTTATGCGATTGATTTGTGAAACTAATTTTGATTTCAAATTCTGAAGTGTGATGTGATATTCGAAAGATATATGTATATATATTTGAACAATTTGAAATGAGCCGGTGTTCAGTCCTTGAGTTTTGGATTTGATTTGATATAACCCTATCTTATGGAATTGATTTACTGATTTGTTGGTGATTTCTAACTCTTGGATTGAAATATGATTTCTTCGACTATTTTGAAGGTTCGACCACTTCCAAATCAAGGTTAACTTTTCAAAGCTAAGTAATTTTGAAAAGTATAAAGTATATAAGTTTGGTATTTATGTTTAAAATATGTAGTAATATGATTTAAATAAGTTGAAACAGTTTTGTTAAGTAAATGAATAAGGCTATTTTGAATTTTTCTAATATGAAATTTAGATTTGAAATGTTTTGAAAAGAATTTGGTCTTCAAAATATTTTGAATAAAATTTAGTTTAAATGTTTAACTTAGTAACATCTTTATGAAACTATATATTTAAAAAGTTGGAATAGATACATAAGTTGTATGTATGCTGTTTTATTCGCATAATTAAATTGATCCAAGTTTGAGTACACAAGTTCGAGGTGAATTACACCATTTCGTGTTAGGATTTTTCATTTGATTCTTGATGGCGAATATTAGATATGGATTTTGGGCTTGATTCTAGATTTCTCTATCATAGTATATGGCTATGCAAGGAGACTGATGGCTTCTAGTCGAGAAACCATATCGAAGTCTGCATTAGGGAAGTCGAATGGACAATACTAGTTCAAAATCGAACTTGTGTGATCGAGCGAGCGATCAAATGTGATTTTGCGAAATGATGACCTATGTACATCTTATATTCTAATATCATTGATATACTTTACGCTGAAATTGGAAGTTGTTGGGTTGGATATCTTTGTAATTTAATTAGAATTTTTATTTTATGCAAAACTACTATCAATTTAAAACCATTTTCAAACTATTTTTCTTTTATTCTTCTTAAAACAAACTATTTTAAACTATTTTATTTACAAAACTATTTTATATACAAAACTATTCTAAATTCAAAACCTTTTAGTAAGCAAAGATGTTCAATCCCATAGGACACTTCATGCAGCGAAATTGATTTTTGAAATTTTTTTATTTATTTCTGATATAAGATGGACCTTATGTAAATATAAGATGATTTTGAAAACCATTGATTTTGGAAATGAATTGGTTGACTTAAATTTTGTTTATTTAGAAATTTGGATTATTTTCTAAACTTATGATTTTGGAAACTTTGAAATTGAAGATATTTGATTTGAAAGAATGATTTGGTGAAATCATATATGATTTTGAAACTGTATTGATATTGAAACTAATTGAAATTTGAGAACCTTGTGTTACTAAATACTTGATTTGGGAGTTATCAAACTTATATAAAAAAAATTGGTTTGTATAAGTATGATGTTGATTCGAAAACTATGGATTTGAAAAGGTACTCAATTTGAAAAGTGAAATCTTATATAATTGAAGTCTATATAAGTGTGATTTGATATACTTTTGATTTTGGAAAGGTATTTGATTTGAAAATAAAATCTTATATATAATGGACTTTATATAAGTATGATATTTGAAAGTGATTTGAAAAGGTACTATATGATACATATTTTCGAAGTAAAGATATGGAAAGTGCCTTCTGCTTGATATCCGCTTTGTGGCCACATTGTGGATTCATTCTATCGATATTTCTCTGATTTTTGGTTTTCCGGATATGATACTCGAGTTTCCATCGAATTCCATGGCAATCTCCATGGTCTTACGAGCGCGACTTCATAGCGTAATCGCAGGGTTGGGGGGAGGCCTACGGGTACGGATGTTTCCTGGGAGATCCAGGCGTAACCATTGTGTATCTGCGATCTATTGGGTTGCTTGGTAGCGTAATCAGCATGGGCTGTGAGAGCCTAGGGTACGGATGTTTCCTGGGAGATCCAGGCGTAACCATTGTGTATCTGCAGTACTACCAGTCTTCATGGCGTAATCGCAAGGTTGGGGGGCGGCCTACTGGTACGGATGTTTCCTGGGGGATCCAGGCGTAACCATTGTGTATCCGCGATCCATGATCGACATGTTTTGTTTTTTTTGGATTGTACTCTCCATATCTGTTTTTTAAAAGTTTTCCAGTATTTTCACTGGGTGTTGAAACAAGCCTACTAAGTACATAGAGAATTCTAGCTTTGCGCCTGATTAATGCACTGCCAGAGTCTGCAGGAACGAGGATAAACTTGTTAAGACATCGAGTTATAAAAGTATTTTGATAAAATATTATATAAAGGATACTTTGATCAGTTATTTCCTTTCTAAAGGATTTTAAAGTGTTTTAAATATTTTACCTCTTTAACCAACAATTTTAATTAATGGCTCATCCTTGTCTTTCGTCCTATTTTCCCTTCTAGCTATTCCTATTCTCCACCTTGTTAAACTTACCTGTAACAACAGTTATCAGGTATAATTTTGATCTTCTTATCATCTTGTCTTAA
Organism: Allium fistulosum; assembly: GCA_030737815.1. Taxonomy (NCBI): domain Eukaryota; kingdom Viridiplantae; phylum Streptophyta; class Magnoliopsida; order Asparagales; family Amaryllidaceae; genus Allium; species Allium fistulosum. Next base: position 932,711,004 of record CM060901.1, on the reverse strand, counting down.
TCCTATTCCATTCTATTTTTTCTGTGTTTTCCGTACCTCATTCCTTTTCGAGGACGAAAAGATTTGAGTGGGGGAGAGTGTAACAACCCTGTATTTTGTGATTATTTTAATTGTGTATTTTAATTATTTTAAATTGAATTTCCTGATTTAGAAACTTTATTTTATTTATTTAATGGATAATTTTTGTTATTTTAAATATAAATTTAGATTTGTATGTGAATTATAATTCCAAACATAAATAAATAGAGTATTTTCCAAAACTGTGAATTTTGGTCAATATGGTCAAACTTTGACTTTTAAATTTAAATTTAAATATCCGAATTCTTGAATCTTATCTTTTATTATGAAAATAGATTTAATTTCAAGAACACTGCTTTTCGTTTCATTGAAATTGGATTTAAATTGTGAAAGTTATATTGTTTTCAATATTGTGTGTTTATTGAGTTATTTAACAATATTATTTATTTTAATTTATATAAATGATATTTTTATTTGACATATCTTATTATAATTTGTATATGTATGTTATATTATATTTATTTTGCCTTTTAAATATTTTTAAAGTGATTATAAAATTTTTCCAAAGCTTATGGAATTTATTTCAAAATTTTAAAGCCTAGTTTGCATTTTTAGCTATTTTCTTAATTTAATTAAATTTAATTATTTATTTTATTCATTTTTTTTCTGAGTTTTATCATTATTTATCAGTATTTTACATGTATTTAAATTTGCAAAAAGAAATAATAGAAATTTGAAAGGTTTGTGACCTTTTATTTGCTTAAGACTCTTTGTTTTCTCACCTTTTCATTTCCTAACTCTTGCATTCATTTTGGCCGATCCTTATCTCATTCTTTCAGCTGCATACCCACTTCATTTTCACGTAAAGAAAAACTTCTCAACCCTAAAAAATTCGGCCTCCATCATCTGAACAAAAGTTGGTAATGTTCTTCTCCTTTTCTACTCGATTTCTTCCTTGTTTTCTTATTCTATTTGCATTTGCTTCACCTATATAGCTCAGCCACTTGCTCCTCCATCACCACCACCTCCACCACCATCATTCTCAGCTGCAAACACCTCCATCTCCTCTAACCTACCAGGCCATGGCCATCCCAAATTTGAAACTCCACCAAAATGCAAACAATGCCTTAAAAACAATGCTAGCCGAGCTCCCCTTGACCATACCCTACATTTTCCACCACCACCACCACCTTTGGCCGCCACCACCACCTTGTCCAGACCCTACCTCATCACTCCAATTACTGACCTGAGATGTACACCCTCTGGCCGAACCAAATTGCCCATGCCCGAGCCTTAGTTTGGACCATTTTCCACCTATTTGCCTAGAAACCCTTCACTTACCCTATGTTGTAACTTCCTCCATCATGTTCTACCTTGTACCCTTACCTTTTCCAGACCCATACCTGATCCAAACCAAGTACAAACCTGACCTAATTGATCCCCTAGGCCATGCAAACAAGTAGAGAAAGCAAGGCAAAAAGTTTCGTATTCAAATCGCTTTTTGTTTCTAAGTTATTCAAATTCAATCGTATTGATTTTTAACTATTGTTTTGGTTTTGTTTTGGGTTGTAACACAAGATCTATAACTTGGATCTCACTGTCCACTCAAGTTCATAGCTTTGTCATTGTGTTCTGGTTTGTGTTGTGTCATTTGAACTTGCATCTCCAGCAAAAGAGGTGAGTAAATCTCACACGACATTTTATACTTATGCAATTGTGAAACGACAACAACTGAATGTGTAGAATTAAAAATGATGTTATAATTGCTTGTGATTTATTTATATGATGTTAAACTTGTTTAATTACCTGTCATATCATCTGTTACTGTTATATATTGTATACTATTCATTTTTATCAGTTTATCACACTGCAAGTTCCCTGTAGATTAGGTTCACTATGGGTTGAAATGATACATACCCGAACGGACTTTAGAATAGGGAAAGATCGTTATGGGCTGAAATGATAAGAATGAGCGACTTTTTATTTATTTTATTTTACTTGGGATTGCGGGTTTGAAATGATGAAACCCGGATTTTTTTATATTATGGATTGAAATGATATATTATCCGTATCACTTAAATTAGGCTAGAAAACTATATACAGGCCCGTGGTTATTTTTAAGGTTTTGAAAAATGTTTAAATAATTTCTAAAAGTGTAAAAATATGAAAATTTGATTTAAATTGAATTTTTATAAGTTTATATAGTGAAATTAGGAATTTTTCTATAAGTTAAAATTGTTGGAAATGAATAGAAATGGAATTTTTGAAAATATAACTTAAGTTAGAAAATTTTGGAATTTTGGTTAAAATGAGAAAATAAGTTATATAAATAAAAATGAAAATAAAAATGGAAATTTATTGGAGAATGGAAATAAAATTTAAGTGTTAAGTTTATTTATTAAAAATGTGAAGAAAAGAAATTTACACTTGAATTTGTTAAATAATTCATTGAAATTTGGTTTAACTATAACGGATTTATTTAATAAAAATCATGTGTTAAGTGATATATTATATAAACATTTTTAAATGTTAAAACATGATTTTTATAATGTAAAAAGGGTTTAAAATGAATTTTATTATTGACTGGAAATACACTAAAATCTGAAAAATACTTTTAATAGCATTCAGAAATGCTATGATTTCAAAATTGAACTAAAACTTAGTAAAAAGAGGCTATTACAGCATTTCTGAAATGCTGTAGTTGCTGTAGTAAATGTAAAGGCTAAAGAACTTAATAAAAGGCTATTACAGCAGTTCTGTAAACTGATGTAGCTGCCTGCTCTCTTTGCTGAAATTAAGTAAAACCCTTGTTTTTGAACCTGAGCTATTACAGTATTTCTGGAAATGCTGTCTTTGCCGTTTTAAACTAAATTTCAACTAAAATGAGATATAACAGCAGTTCTAAAGTGATGTCTTTGCTGAAATAAAATGTTTTCAAATATAACTTATAACAGCTTTTTCTAAATGCTGTGAAAGGCTGAAATTTTCAATGTTTATGGATTTTGACCTAGTAAATGAACTCAGAATGATTTGAAACTTTGGGAATTGAATACTTGACTTGAAAGAATAATAATTTCACTTTTAAATGGTTTAAATGGAAAACTATTTAAAGGGTGATTTGATAAGATAATAAATGAATGATATTTTGGAATTTTAAAGGGTATTAAATTTGATAATTGAATTTAAATTCAAATAATGATTTGAAAGGAAGTTTTGAAAGGATGTGATATTTTAATATATTGAAATGGTTTGTAAATGATTAAATCTTTATTTTGATAAAGATTTGGATTTGAAATGATATTAAATTTTTGAAATATAAAATATTATTTTGAAATACTATAACCACGGGTATACTTCTCTGTATGTCATTTGATTTCCTGATGATGGCTGTGATGTACATTAACACTGTTAGTTGCATGGTTTATTTCGATATGGACATTTCTGTGATATTGATATTACTGTTTAATTGATGGTTTTTATGGATCCTTAAAGGATGGGCGATCCCAAGCATCCTCTAAGTTATTATGCATTGCTATTACAGTTCACTTGAGTTGGTTTACATTGTATAAGTATATATGTCCTGACTCGAGTGTTTTGTGTTTTACTTTATGCTCGGGTTAGCCTGAGAATCACAGCTTTGGAATCTATCTTCTGGAGCTAGAGATTTGCTAGAGCTTATCTGTCCATATGTTATTTCTTATCTTCTAATCCAGTTATTTACTATTCGGTATTGCTTCTGTATCAGTGGTTTATGTATCCTAACTTCTATTGTATCTATTTTGATTATGAGATTTTGTATATGTTTTGAGAGTTTGTATATAGTAGCTTCATGAACTACTATGGTATATTATTTCCGCTGCGGGTTATTCTGATATTCTGTGTCTGTGATTCTGTATTTGATTTTATTTGCTCCAAATTTTATTACAATCTGTTATTTTGAATTATTCAAGTCAGACATGTGTGGATTATTGTCGATTTGAATGGTCCAAAATAGTGGGTCGTTACATAATTAAATCTTCTGAATAATGTTATAAAAAATTAGAGATGTTATAGGCTCCCCCCTTTAAAGAATTTCGTTCTCAAAATTCAGTAAGGACTAAATACTAAACATAGCAATCATCTGTAACAACACCTAACAACCATACTAGTCTAACTGACTACCAACTATCTGTATAAATCTAATATAGACATACCCTTAAAGCAGATCAGGATAAGTATCTCTAATTCTATCCTCTGTCTCCCAAGTACAGTCCTTCTCGTTGTCGCTCCACTAAACTTTCACCAACCCGGCTGTCTTGTTCCTTAATCTTTTCTCATCTCTAGCTACAACCCGAACTAGTTGTCTAACAAAAGTCAGATTAGGCTCTACCACTAAGACATCCATCCCTGTTGGAGGAATAGTAGTCGCTGGATCATGCACATACTTATGAAATGAGACACATGAAATACATTATGGACACCTGCCAAATTGCTCGGCAACTCTATTCTGTATGTGAGCTTTCCAATCCTCTCTATAATATGGAATGGACCTACATATCTTGGGGCTAACTTCCTTGACTTTCCAAATTATATCACACCCTTCATTAGTGATAACTTAATGAAAAACCTTATCTCCAACTGAGAATTCTAGATCCTTACGCCTCTTACCTTCGTAACGCTTCTGTCTGGACAGAGCTTCCTTCATCCTTCTCCGGATTAACTCAATCTTCTCTGACACCTCTCTAACCAAATCTAGACCTAAGACCAATCTGTCTCCAGTCTCCAACCAACATGCTGGTGATTTGTATGGTCTCCCATACAAAGCTTCAAATGACGTCATTCCTATACTAGTTTGGTAACTATTTTTATAGGAAAACTCAACCAAATGTAGGTGATCGTGCCAAGATCCACCAATGTACATCACACAAGCTCTCAACAAATCCTCAAGCACCTTATTAACTCTCTCTGTCTGCCCATCCGTCTGTGGGTGATACGCGGTACTCATCTTGACCTTAGTGCCTAACACACCCTGTAGACTTTTCCAGAATTTGCTAGTGAATAAAGCATCTCTGTCACTGACTATGCTACTAGGATCTCCATGAAGTCTAACTATGTTCTTCATGAATAACTTCGCCAAAACAGGTGCCGTCCTGGTCGAATTTACTTGAATGAAATGGGCACTCTTGGTCAATCTGTCCACTATGACCCATATACTTTCATTTCCTCTACTTGACCTTGGCAACCCATCTATAAAATCAATGGATATCAAATCCCATTTCCATACTAGAATCTCTAGAGGTTGAAGTAACCCGCTCGGCTTTTGATTTCGACATTCACTTTTTGACAGTTTACACATTACCTAACCCACAAGCCTACATCCCACTTCATGCCTTCCCAATAGAAGCTCCTCTTCAAATCTTGATACATCTTGGTCCCTGCAGGATGAATCGTAAACTTGGATCGATGACTTTCCTCAAGAACTTCTCTTCTCAAGTTCTCCACATCTGAAACACATAACTGTCCCTTCTTTCTCAACCATCCTCTCTAGTCAAGACAAAAATCTTTCAAATCATCGACCTCAGTTCCAACCTCAAGCCCTCTCGGCTAATAATGGATCCTCCTTCTGTTTAGAAGCAATTCTCTCGATCAACATTGGTCGAACTTCTAAACAGGACAACATGGCAGTACTCTGACTAGAACTAGGAGTCAATCTTAACTACACACCATAACTGGCCAAAGCTTCTAGATCTTTCCACTCTACCAACATAGCCAACACCACATTCTGATGTCTTCAGCTGAGAGCATCCTCTACTTTATTACCTTTCCCTGGGGTATACTCTATACCAAAATCATAAGCAGCAAAAAACTCCAACCACCTCTGCTGTCTCATATTCAACTCTTTCTGAGAGAATAGATATCTTAAAGATTATGATCGGTATACAACTCAAATCTCTCCCCTAAGAGATAATGCCTCCAAATCTTTAAGGCAAAAATTATTGCAGCCAACTTCAGGTCATGAAAAGGATATCTTACTTCATGCGATCTAAGCTGCCTAGATGCATAAGCAATGATTTTGCCCCTCTACATCAACAATACTCCTAATCCAGTCCCACATACATCAGTGTATACTACCAACCCTTGATTTCCATCTGGAACAACTAACACTAGAGCATTGGTCAACAAATGCTTTAACTTAAGGAATGCTTCCTCACATTTGTCAGACTAAACAAACTTCACTTCCTTCCTGGTAAGCTTAGTCAAAGGAGCTGCTATCCGTGAGAAATTCTTAATGTATCTCTGATAATAGCCAGCAAGTCCAAGAAAACTTCTGATCTTGGTCACCATCTCTGGTCTCTTCCAATTGTTCACAACTTTAATCTTATCTGGATCGACTGAAAATCCTTTCTCTAAAACCACATGACCAAGAAACTTAACCTCTTGCTTCCAAAAACGACATTTGGAAAATTTCGCCTTTAGCTGATTCTGCCTCAACGTTTGTAGCACAACTCTAAGATGATCTTCATGCTCTCTATCATCCTTAGAGTACACCAAAATGTCATCTATAAACACCAACACGAATCTATCCAAATACTCTCAGAAGACTCGGTTCATCAAATCCACAAAGAAAGCATATGAATTCGTCAACTCGAATGGCATTACCAACCATTCATATGAACCATATCTAGTCTGAAATGCTGTCAAAGGAATACTGTCCTCCTCCACTCTTAACTGATGGAAACTGGTCGCCAAGTCCAACTAGGAAAACACTCTGGCTCCACTCAACTGATCAAACAGATCATTTATTCTTGGCAAAGGATACTTATTCTTAATTGTCCTTTTGTTTAACTTACAATAGTCAATACACATCCTTAACGACCCACCTGGTTTCTTCACGAACACCGCGACCGCTCCCCAAGGCGAACTACATGGTCTAATAAAATTCCTTCCTTCTAGATCCACTAGCTACATCTTCAATTCCTTCATCTCAGTAGGTGATATCCTACTTGGTGGTCTACTTACACGTTCAGCTCCTGACACAAGATATATTCTAAACTCAACAGCTCTTTTCGGGGGGTAGTCCAATGACGGGCTCAAAGACATCTGCAAATTCTCTTGCTACCTGAACCTAACTTAACTCATTTCCTACCTCTATAGCATTAAGCATAGCACTAATACTCCGGCCAGTATTCTCTACTGAGAATATCACTCGGTTATGACTATTAGGGTGTCTTAGTGATATTTCTTTGTCCTGGCAAAATATTCTAGCCTCATACCTACCCAACTAATCCATACCCAAAATATTTCCGAAATCTATGAAATCAATAACATACAAACTGCATGAAAATTTATGACCCAACAAATCAAGTTCTAACTGGTCACATCTTAACCCTAGAGTTGCATACCCTCCTATTGGATTCACGACCCTTAAGGAAGTAACAAGGTAAGTGGGTTCTAAACATACTCTATCAACCAAACACTGAGATATAAATGAATGTGATGCACCTGTATCAAATAGTACTCTACCTAAAATACTCTGAATCAAAAGTGTACCTTCCATCACAGTCTTTCCTTTATCAACCGTAGTAGGCCTAGCTGATCCAATAGCAAAAACCCTTCCTTTGTCCTCCCTAACAGGCTCTGGACATTGATTCTTGTAATGCCCAACTTGGTCACAGTTGAAGCATTTCACATTCTTCTTAACTGCAACTTTCTTCCCATTTCCTAACCGGCATTCATTAGCAAAGTGACCGTTCTTGTCACATTTATAGAAAACTCTCTCAGCCCTTGACTTCTTAGCAGTATCTCCCTTCTTCTTAAAGAACTTCCTCTTCTTCCCCTGATAACCCTGAGTTTCCACCGACTTCTCTTTAGCTAAATCAGTAAGTAACTCCTCATGGCGAATGGCCATCTCTACCACTATATTACAAGGATCTCGGACATGTGTCATGGTCATTCTAGCAAACTAGGGACTCAGTCCCCGAATAAACTTCTCATTCTTTTTTATGTCAGTATCTATAATAGCATAACCATATCGAGACAGCTCTTCAAACTTAGTAGCATACTCGACCAGTGACATCTCTCCTTGCACTAAATCCATAAACTTCCTTATTAACTCAGACTTAGGAAACTAAGATAAAAACTTCTTCTCAAATCTCATTTTAAAATCAGCCCAAGTTAATTGCTCTTCCGGAACTCCGGCAGCAACACTATTCCACCAATGTAGTGCTAATCCCTGCAACTGTCTAGAGGCCAACCTCCTCTTTTGTCCATCATTCAGGCCTAAATTAGTAAATATACGCTCACAATGCAACAATCAATTCTGAACCTCTACGGCACTCTCTGTTCCCAAGAATGGCTTCCCACCCAAACTGGTATAATCTCTACTCAACAAAGCAATATTCTTAACTGGAGCCATAGGATTAGCTCCTCTTACATTTCCAAAAACACTAGCAGGAATTCCAGCTTGCATCAAACCGGCAAAGAACTAATACATCACTTCCATATCCATTGCTAGATTTCCAAAACCTACATTGGCTTTAGCATTTTGGTTACTAGCATTAGCCGGCCGACCCGGGTTTCTCCTGGTAGTGGGTCGAGCATTTTCATTTGTTGTGGTGCTTCCTCCACCGAGATTTCCTCTTTCGTTTCCTGCTTTCATATCTCCCTTCTCGTAAATCTGCATACGAGCCTTAGTAAGGTATAGAAGAACGGTCTAAGAGAGTGGGGGATACACACTTATATATATATATCAAATACAAGTACGTTACTATGACGTTAACCCAAACCCCGATCATATTTTAAATTCATTGGATTATGTTTGAAAATCTTTTAGGTTTTAATTTTTTTAAAGTTTCATAAACCTGGCTCTGATACCAACTTGTAACATCCCCCTACTTGGGGGCCTAAAACTAATAGCTATGGATGCTACAGTTATCCATAGTTATTAGTTCTCGATGACCAAATACGGCAATATTAGATACATTAATACACATAAACACAGGATTATGGAAAAAATTTAAACAGCAAACAAATTCCACATTCCATTTCATAACCCCAATTCGCAGACCACGTTCAGATAACATATAATTATTACAAAATACGCTAAGAGTGACAAATGAAGATGATCCCTTGGTAGATCAGAGTATATAAATAGGCAATTAAACTATTTGCCTTTACAAACAAAAAAGACAACAGGAATAAAAGAACACTAATAACAAGCTTGCCTCCTGCACGTCCTCGGAAGCTTTATTCGTCTAAAAGAACACCTGGAAACCTTAACTCTCAACCAACTCAAAATCAATTGAGTACCCGAGAGTTTAAGGGAAAAACAAAAACTTTGAGTAAGACATAAAGCCTAGTATGAATAATAATTTACCATCTCAAACCATTTAGATATCTAGTGAGACCACGCCGCTTAGCGGAGCGGAGCGGGTTTTCCCCTCACTAGTATCCTAAAAAATTTATAAAACCATATATTATGCTCCTGCATTCACAATGGTTAAAACATAGTATTTCAAAACATTATGATGATATGCAAAACAAATAAATCAATTCTGGATTACCCATCCCCATTCATTCTGACTATCTGTCTCCAATTATAGTTTCTAGGGTTACTATTAACCTGTTAAATGTTAAGGACTATCTGTTCAATTACTTAGTTTTCATGGGATCACTAAGAACCTATCGGTAACTCCAATATCTTATTTCTTATCCTAGTTTTCATGGGCTAACTAGGAACCTATTGACTGACTGTCAATACCTTAATCCAGATATATTTTTCATGGGCTATGTACAAACCTACTGGCCCCTGCTAGTATTAAATCATAGTTTTCATGGACTGACTATGAACCTATCGGCCTCTGCCAATATCATACAGTTTTCATGGGCTTACTATAAACCTATTGGCCCCACCAATATCTTTAATTAAGAATTTAACATCTGTTAAGTTATATTCACTACCGGGTCAAACTAACTGGTTATTATGCCCTTTTCCCAAAATACAGTTATGGGTTAATAACAACGTGAATAAGATTTCCAAAATCTTTATTTATGCCATGGTTTTTTCTTAAAAATGAGAATGGGTTATTTGTTTTGAAACCTTAAAACATCACTTTAGAAACCCTGGGATGACCTCCTTCGAAAGCATAGTAAACCTCTTTTCAAAACTCTAAGTATATACCTTTCAAAACCAACGAAACCTTTCGATGTTATCAAGAAAACATTCTTTAAAACATAGTTTCGAAACAAATAAAATACCCTTTCGAAAGCATTGGGTTTACACTTTAAAAACATCATTGGGTCAAAATGGTTAGGTACGAAAGTATCTCTTTCGAAACCAACTAAAATAAATTTAGGGAAATGTTGATGGTGTCGGAACCATCTAGTCGAAAGCAAAAGACCTTAAAAATTAAAACTTCAAAGGACAGAGTCGAAACTCCCTTTCGACTTCATCTCCTTCGAAACCCCAACCCCTTTCGAAAGCAATTAGGAAGCGGCTTAACCTAGGTAAAAACAAGGATAACCTTTCGAAGGTATTGATGACTTCAATACTTCGGAAGGAAAATAGCGACTAGGTTTCGACTAGGTCGGAACCTACCCTTTTGAAAGCTTCTTATTTAAAGAAAAAGTTCCCATGCGAAAGCTATCTATAAAGTCCCTTTCGAAAGCATGGATTTCTACTATGTTGAAAACTTTAAGTAAACCAAGTCAGGAATTTAACTTTAGAAAAAAAACTAAGGTTTCGACTCTATAGGGTAGCGACTTAGTCGGAAGCCCTTCAAAAATTAGGCAGGCTTTGATCTTTTTAAAATTGAACCTTGGTTTCGACTCTGACGAAAGCATAGCTTTCAACACCCTACCTTCCGCTACTTACCAATACACTTCGTACTAATTTCCATTGATACCATGTGCCTTGGTTCCGACTTTGTGGGTTTCGCCAGTGATGATTTTGACTGAGATGGAGCGTAGGTAAAGGAGTCGAAAGGTGCCTTCGAAATAGGCAGAACCACCTTTTCTGAAATGCCGATTTCTAGCTAATCATGGTAAATTGCTTTATAACTAACTTGCCAGTTGTAACGCCTTGATTGGCTACTTTGAAACTTTTCAAATACTTTTCCATTAAAAACCGTCTCATTAATTTGATTTAAACCATAGAGAGGTAACGTTTAAGTCCTTCCATATATCAAAAGTAATATTTTCAGAAAAGTCCTTCTTTAATAATAATTTATATTAACAAATAAATCAACTGGGAAAAATCCACAAAAATCATAGAAAATCAATTTCATCATGTAATCAAACATATAAAAAATTTAGACCCAAATTCTTCCAGGAATATTCAAAATAAATTTTTAACCCAAGTACTTCATATTTACCATCAAAAATTCATAATAAAATTTCCATAGCTTGAAAAGTTACAAAAATTAAAACCCATCTCCAAAATCATGTTTTACTTGACATAAAAATTTTCCATGACATTTTAAAATCAATAAACCATGGTTTTGACCCAAAAACCATACGGATTTTGCATATAATTAAATTGTTTAAATCAAACAATCTACAACTTTAGCATATCATCATCCCAAATTATCATAGAAACGAAATAAACATTTAAATCCGAAATCATAGGATTATAGAAACAAAAGAGATGGAATAAAATTATTATTCACCTTAAACTTGATATGGAATTTGAGATTTTTTGTTGATTAATCCTCTCTAGCTTTTGATCTTTAGCTTTAGATTGAAATCCCTCTTTTCCTTGTTAATGGCCGGCTATCTTAGGGTTTTCGTTTTATTTTTGATTTGAGAAAAATGAACGTGAATGAACAATTTAAAAAGGATATAGCCGTGTATAATATATTGGCTAATTTACTAATATGCCCATATGTAGGTTAATTAATCTTTAAATCAATTTAAAGCCCATTTATCTTATGGCTAAGCATGACCCTATGTAATTTATTCAAATCTCAATCCCCTTATTATCATTATTCTATTTAATTTATCTAATTAAATCTTTTGAATAATGTTATCAAAAATTAGGGATGTTACAGCTACTCAGGACCGGCACCACCCCCTTCTCGAGTAGCTCCAAATATGATCACCCCTTGGTTGCAATCAACAACCACACAATGAGATCTCTAAGCATACATGAATATCGCTCTAGACTTAGGATGATCGTACATGAATTCTCTTCTCTTTTCTTCCTAGCATGACCGGCTCCTCCTTGATTTACCTTTGTGTTATGCGTTTTTGTGAAATGAGAAATAATCATGAATGGTGCAAAGGACATGAATATATATTAGGGTAGGGGTTATAAGCGGCTAGTTCCTATTATGCTCTTATGTAAATTAACTTAAAGCACTCTAAAGCCCATTTAATTAATTAAATCGAGCACGACCCCTTAAGTATTTATTCAAATCTCAATCCACTTATCGCTTAACATTTACATTATTATATTTAATTTATCTAATTAAATTTCTTGAATAATATTATTAAAAATTAGGGGTGTTACAGGCTCCCCCCTTAAAGAATTTCTTCCTCGAAATTCAGTAAGGACTATATACTAAACATAGAAATCATAGAAATCATCTGCAACGACTCCTAACAATCCACTTGATTACATAAATTGAAAGGGACAACGGATTAAGGATCTTAAGGCTAATTTAACACTAGGGGGGTGAATAGTGTTTAATGAATTCTAAGACTTATATGAACTAAATTGAAATTATGACACAAACAAATGCAGAACTTAATCACAGAACAATCACAGAATCAAACACAGATGCAGAAAGTAAATGAAAAGCAATAAAGGGAAAGAACACACCGGATTTTATACTGGTTCGGAGTTACCCTACATCCAGTCCTATACCAAGGCAAACCACCTCATACAGATTTTTATTAAACCAGTGTCGAGATTACACTCCTCAATTTATAAAGGCCTTGAGGTACCCTCCTGTCTCACAAGTCCGGGGCAAACTCTCTTGATTTACGGGCCACAAGATTACCCAATTGATTTCCAGGCACAACCACACCTTATAGAGAAACTCGATAAACTTTTGATTACAAATTGATCCTATAACTCTGAATAGCATTTTGATCTTCGAGAGAGGACATAGAATCAAACAAGAATGAAATTCTAATTTGATTCACTTGGGAATTTGGCAGAATTTCAACACGATCTTAAAAATATGAAAATTATAGAACATGGATTTGTGGAGAAGAAGAAGTGAAGAAAATATGAGAATAGTATATTAAAAAATTCGTTTGAGAAGGCTATTTATAGAGTACCAACTGTCATAACCATTCGTGAAGAGATTTAAACGAATAGACACTTCTTTTGAAAATTGAAACTTTTGAAATCAACGGCCACCATGTCGACATGGGGTATCCCATGATGTCAACATCCCTATGTTAGAAATAGTATAAAATTTGTTTTGAAAATGATATTGAAATGAAAAAAAATTGAAATGCCTCTGGAGTAAAATAAACTAACTTTACTATGTTTTAAAACACAAAAACAAAGAATATTTTAAGGCTAAAACATCTTTTTGAAAATCATTTGAAAAGATAGTTTTAAGGCTAAAACATTTTGAAAAGCAGTTTTGAAAATCATTTTGGAAAACCAATTTGAAGTAGTTTTGCAAGCTTCTTCCTGCAGAATATCTCATCACATCAGGACTCGAGAACTTGTACAAAACCAGGATGTTCGTGGGTTTGTAAGCCACTTGTCGTAGGTTTGTAAGCTACTTGTCGTGGGTTTGTAAGCCACTAAGAAGGTAGAAATGGGTTCCATCCCAAATGAAATTCGGAATGAAGATTGCCATGCTATTATGAAGTTTAAAAAAAAACTAGACACGTATCTTGATCTTGATACTCTAGAGTCTTCAATCTTGAGTCTTGAGTCTTTATACCGATAAGTCTTCAGTAATCAATACCTGCATATCTATATATCCTGCATATACATATCTTTTTAGACAATAATGTTAGTATATATATTTTATAATAAGATAAGTTAAAAAGGTTGTTGTCATCAAAACCAACATCTCAGCTCCTAATAGATACATCTTGGTCCCTCCAAGATGAATCGTAAACTTGGACCGATGACATTCCCCAAGAACTTCTTTCCTCAAGTCCTCGATATTTGGAACACATAATCGTCCCTTCTTTCTCATCCATCCTCTCTGGTCAAGACTAAAATCCTTTAGATCATCGATCTCCGTTCCAACCTCCAGCCTTCTAATCCTCTTAGCTAACATTGGATCCTCTTTCTACTTAAAAAAATTCTCTCGATCAACATGGCCGAACATCTAAACAGGACAACATGGCAGTACTCTAACTAGAACTAGCAGCCGATCTTAAGTGTATACTACAAGTAGTCAGAGCTTCTAAATACTTCCACTCCGCCAACATAGCCAACACCACATTCTGATGTCTTCTGCTAAGAGCATCCTCTACTTTATTACCTTTCCCTGGTGTATATTCTATACCAAAATCATAAGCAGCCAAAAACTCCAGCTACCTCTGCTGTCTCTTATTCAACTCCTTCTGAGGGAATAAGTATCTTAAAGACTTATGATCTGTGTATAGCTCAAATCTCTCCCCAAAGAGATAATTAATGCCTCCAAATCTTCAATGCGAAGATCACCGCAGCCAACTCCAAATCATGTGTAGGATATCTCACTTCATGCGTTCTAAGCTATCGTAAAGCGTAGGCAATCACTTTACCCTTCTGCATCAACACAGCTCCTAATCCAGTTCTACATGCATCAGTATACACGACCAACCCTTGGCTTCCGTCTGGAACTACTAACACTAGTGCATTGGTCAACAAATGTTTTAGCTTATGGAATGCTTCCTCACATTTGTCGGACCAAACAAACTTCACCTCCTTCCTGGTTAGCTTAGTCAAAGGCACTGCTATCCATGAGAAATCTTTGATGAATCTTTGGTAATAACCAGCAAGTCCAAGAAAGCTTCTAATCTCAGTCACAGTCTCTTCCAATTATTAATAGCTTTGATATTATCTGGATCGACTGACAACCATTTCTCTAAATCCACGTGACCAAGAAACTTAACATTTTTCTTCCAAAAATGACACTTGGAAAACTACGCCTTTAGCTGATGTTGCCTCAGCGTCTCAAGCACAACTCTAAGATGATCTTCATGCTCTCTTTCATCCTTACAGTATACCAAAATGTCATCTATAAACACCAATACGAATCTGTCCAAATACTCTTGGAAGACTCGTTTCATCAAATCCAAGAAGAAAGCAGGTGCATTCGTTAACCCGAACGGCATTACTAACCACTCATACGAACCATATCTAGTCCGAAATGCTGTCAAAGGATTGCTGTCTTTTGCCACTCTTGACTGATGAAAACCTATCGCCAAATCCGACTAGGAAAACACTCTGGATCCATACAACTGATCAAATAGACCATCAATTCTCGGCAAAGGATACTTATTCTTTATCGTCCTCTCGTTCAGCTTACAATAGTCGATACACATCCTCAATGACCCATCCAGTTTCTTCACGAATATCGCGGTAGCTCCCCAAGGTGAACCACTTGGTCTAATAAAATTCCTTCCCTCTTGATCCACTAGCTTCACCTTCAATTCCTTCATCTCAGTAGGTGTCATCCTGCTAGGTGGTCTACTCACAGGTTCAGCTCTTGGCACAAGATCTATCCAAAACTCAACAGCTCATTTCGGTGGATGTCCTATGACTGGCTCAAAGGCATCTGAAAACTCTCTTGCTACTCGAACCTGATTTAGCTTTTCTCCCACTTCCATTGCACTAACTAAGCACAACTACTCCTGTCAGAATTATCCACTGAGAATATAATTCGGTTATGACTATCAGTGTGTCTTAGTGATATCTCCTCATCCTGGCAAAATATCCTAGCCTCATACTGGCTCAACCAATCCATGCCCAAAATGATTTTGAAATCTACGAAATCGAAAACATACAGACTGCATGCAAACTTGATGACCTAACAAATCAAGCTCTAACTGGTCACATCTCATCCCTAGAGTTGCATACCCTCCTATTGGATTCGCAACCCTTAAGGAAGTAACAAGGTATGTAGGTTCTAAGCATAACCTATCAACCAATTATTGGGATATAAATGAGTGTGATGCACCAGTTCCAAATAGTATCCTAACTGGTATACTCTAAATCAAAAACGTACCTTACATCACAGTCTTTCTTTTTCAGCCACAGTTGGCTTAACAGATGATCCAATAGCAAAAACCTTTCCCTTGTCCGCCCTGACTGGCTCTGGACACTAGTTCTTATAATTCCCAACTTGGTCATAGTTGATGCACTTCATATTCTTCTTGTCTGCATCCTTCTTACCCTTTCCTGACCGGCACTCATTTTCATAATGACCCTTTTTGCCACACTTGTAGCAAACTAAATCAGCCTTTGACATCTTGGCAGAATCTTCCTTCTAGGCTCTCTTCTTCTTAAAGAACTTCCTCTTCTTTCCTTGAGAACCCTAGGTTTCAACTGGCTTCACTCGAGCACAAACATCAAGCATCTCCTCATGGTGAATTGCCATCTCCACAACCACATTACAAGAATCACGGATATGTGTCAAGGTCGCCCTAGCAAGCTCGGGTCTCAATCCCCGAATAAACCTCTCATTTCTCCTGATGTCAGTATCTATAGTAGCATAACCATATCGAGATAGTTCATCAAACTTAGTGGCATACTCGATAACCGACATCTCTCCCTGAACTAGATCCATAAATTTTCTCATTAACGCCGACTTAGCAACCTCAGATAAAAACCTCTATTCAAATCTCGTTCTGAATTCAGCCCATGTCAACTCTTCCTCCGGAACTCCAGCAGTAACACTATTCCACCAATGAAGTGCTGACGCTTGCAATTGTCTAGATGCCAACCTTCTCTTCTATTCATCATCTAAACTTAAATCAGCAAAGATACGCTCACAATGCAACAGCCAATTTTCAACTTCTACAGCATCCTTCGTCCCCATAAATGGCTTTCCACAAAGACTGGCGTAATCTCTGCTAAGCTTAGCATAATTAGTCCCAACAGGAGCTACAGGATTAGCTCCTCCAACATTTCCAGCAACTCTAGTAGCAACTCATGCTTGCATCACATTGATGAAGAACTGATACATCGCCCCCATATCTACTGGTGGATTTTCAGCACCCACATTGGCATCAGCATTTTGATTAGCATTAGCCTGTCGACATTGGTTCCTCTTTGTAACAACCCGCATATTTTACGATTGTATATTTATATATTTTATTTAAATATAGCATTGTTAATCGGATTAAAGTCTGAAAAGCTACCTTTTGCAAACAGTCGAATTGGGACTCGAGACCACTTCCATTTAGTCCAAAATGGCGTTTGCGACCTTTTTGAGTATAAACATCGATATGTTTGTAGTTGAGAAGAATTTTGACATTTTCACTTAGGGCTTTGGGTTTGGGTTTCAGCCCACTAACCCAACTCATCTTATATCCTAACCCCACCCCTCTCCTCTTCATTCATTCTATCATTTCCTAACACTTCAAGCTTTAGAAAAATGGGGGAAGAGAAAAGGAATTAGAAATTCCTAAGCCCTAGATTCATTTGCAAACTCAAGTTCTAGCTCCAAAATCTAAGAGAAGCTTAGGTAAGCATCCTCTTCATCTTCTCCATCTCATTTCCTCTTCAATTTCAGAAATTTCCTAAACCCTAACTTAGGAAATGTTTTTCTTTTGAGCTTAGATTGAAGCTTCTTGGGTTAAAATTGAAGAGTGGTTGTTCTTGCCTTGCTCTATAGCTTCTCTCTTGTGTTTTTCGGTTTAAAGGTGAGTTCTTGAACTCACATCTATGTCTATAGCTATCATTGTTGTTAGGTATGAATTCCTAACACCTATTCATGTTCATTTGCTTTTGATTTGAATGGATTTGGTGAATATTTCAATTTTTGGTGTATTGAAGTCAAAATCTTTAAAAATCCTAGCTTTGAAGTTTAAACATTTTTTTGGTGGTGTATCGAAGAGCCTATAGGGCCGGGTTGCCAATTGGCATAAACCCCTAGCGCCCATCGCTCGTCCGATCGAAATTTGTTTGGATTTTTCTTTTTGCCCTTCATGGAGCTAGGCTGAGAGTTCTGCAAAATGCAGTTCAGTCGATTGAACCAGTGGGTCGGTCGACTAAACCAGGGGACAGAAAGTTCTCTGCCCCTGTATCAATCGACTGACCTACTGAGTCAGTCGACTGAGCCTGGAAACCTAGTGTTTCCAGGTCTGTATCAGTCGACTGACTTACTGGGTCAGTCGACTGAACCTGGAAACTGAGTGTTTTAAGGTCTGTGTCAGTGGACTGACCCTGTAGTCCAGTCGACTGATTCTGGGAGATGTTTATTTTGCCTATTTTAGGCAAATTTGTATGGATTTCCAATTTTTTGATCGATTCTCCTTTCTCCGATTAGTTGTTATCGCTTTAGTTGACTTTGATAATTTCTTTTTTGGGATTTTTGGCAACATCCAGTTTGATGGATTCGGTATCGATTTTTATGGTTTCAATTCATGTATTCGAATGTGGATTTTGGTGATTGATTGTTTCTACAATCATTTATGTGATTTGTCACTTTAAAAATATAAAGGTTTTCTATATTAGTAGTATATATTCAAACTCTTTCATCAAAACGATTTCAACATTTACTTTCAATATCAAGCTTGTTTTTAAAACCGTTTTCCAATCTATTAGTATATACAAACCTTTACCTCATTCGTATGAGAAAATCTAATTAAACGGCTTAGCAAAACAAGTGGTATGAAACGCTTGCGTTTACTTTGTCGGTTAATTTTTGGGCTTGTTCGATTGAAACTCTCGTGACAATTTTCAAATGGAAGTCTACAATTTGTTCGTAAATATTCAAGTTAAGCCAGTGGTTATGGGACATGAAGCTAAACTCATATATTTACTAGCTTAGTGTAATCGACACTTCTTGATGATCGATGATGATCTTATTATGATTTAGACTAGCGATGTGCGATGTCTCTTTTTCCGCGTAGGGGACTATACCCCATTCTATTGAGCTTCAGCTCGTTTGGAGGAGTTTTGACTCATAGTCCGCAATGGGGGACTATACCCTGTTTGGAGGAGCTTCGGCTCATTTGGAGGAGTTTCTGACCCATAGTCCGCAATGGAGGACCATACCCTGTTTGGAGGAGCTTCGGCTCGTTTGGAGGAGCTTCGGCTCGTTTGGAGGAGCTTCGACTCATTTGGAGGAGCTTCGGCTCATTGTCCGCAATGGGGGACTATACCCTGTTTGGAGGAGCTCCGGCTAATTTTATGGAATAGCGTTCCATTTGCGTTTCTGGATTTCTAGTTGATGATTTCTAGTATTTGTGTTTCATCGATTTTTGCGATTGACATTGATATGTTTTGTCAATATTTGTGTTTTGGTGAATAATTTAAAGAAGGTGATTCTTTTTGGTGTTTTGAGATGATTTGAGATTTTGTATGATTTTCATTGTTATTAAATGTATACTTGACACAGTATGGCATTTATTGTTATCATACGTCTTAGTTATATCTCTTATCCTATCTCATTTTATCTGATATTTATAGCTAGACTGATCCGTTTATTATTTTCTTCTTAAATAATACTCGGGTCAGACCGAGGTATTTTAGGTGCTCCTGCTTGATTTCTTATTAGGGTCATTCACCTGACTTTTGGCTTACTACTTTAGCATAGTAGTTTTTGTTAGTATACATTTGAGTAGAGACTCCTTGATGTATACTTATTCTTTTGCCTAACATATGTATCTATTCATTTGTGATGTAGTGGATCTTCTATGACCACTATTTTGATGTACACTTTTATGTGATATATTCATATCTAGTTCCGCCCTTGTGATATGAATATCTGTGACTGATTTGTGTTATGTTTATTTCTATATTTGTTTCTGAAGGCCTCATAGCCACTGTGTGGTAGCTTTGAGTTTGAATCGGTATGTTGGATTTCCTCTTGAATTGAAATGTAAGTTATATTATCTGACATATCGGTGATCGCACAAAGCAATTGCACAGATGGTCGCTCCTCAACAGCCTTATTCTTCATGCTAGCTGACGGCATTACGCCGTAGTGTCCTTGGCTAGTTTGAGCATAGAGGTGGGGCATCACAGCTTGGTATCGGAGCCAAACTTCGGAACAATGTAGAATAATCTAGCAAGGATCATTGTCCTAAGTCTTTCTTAGGAATCGTGCCATAGGATTTAATTTGAGCCTTCGTACCGATCTATCCTTTCTTTTTATGATGCCTTGTTTTATCAATCAAGTTTGTTTGATATTCATTTTGTGAATAACCTTTTTCATCTTCTTTCTTTCTTAAAGAAGAGAAATGGTTAGACCAGGCCGTCCCAGCGCTGGTCAATCTGGTGCTACTCCTCAGGATGGAGTATTTATGTCAGCTCAACAACTTTTAGATCTTGTGAACAATGCCCAAGCTGCCGAACCCGTTCCAGCGCCTACTCACCCTAAATCCAGGTTTGCACGCTTGTGCAGAGATTATACCGCTTTGGGTGGAAGGCCATTCAAGGGATCCGAAAATGTTATAGAAATCCAAGCTTGGCTTAGATCATGCGATCGCATCTTTTCCCGCATGGGTCATATTGATTCACTTCGAGTCCAAGTGGCTTCTAGCATGCTCCAAGAAAGAGCATTAGATTGGTATGAGCTTTTGATTTCTGAAATTATCGAAGCGGATCTTACTTGGGAGCAATTTTGGGAAAGGTTCGAATTGAAGTTTGTGCCAGAAGTTGAAAAAGTAACTTTAGCACGGCGTTTTATTGACCTTGTTCAAGGTGAATCTTCCGTGGCAGAATATGTCACATCTTATGAATCTCTCTCTAAATATGGGGTCGAGTATATTAATACCCCATTGAAGAAAAATCAAAGGTTTGTCTATGGGTTGAATAAGAACCTTAAAAAGCCTTTGCTTCTGAAACTAGAAGTTTCTTTTGATCAGCTTATTGATATCGCTCTTCGACTTGAAGAGGCCGATAATGAAAGTGATGTTGAAGTTGTGGGTGCCAAACAGAACTTCAACATCAATAAGAAGAGGCATCCCTTTATTAAGTTCGAAAGTCCTAATCCCAACAAGAAAGCGAAGCAAGTAACTCCGGTAGCAAAGACTCCAATCCCTAATCGTGGAGAGTGCTACAATTGTGGCTCTAAGGACCACTATATAAATAGGTGTCCAAGGCCTATTTCTTGCCGCTATTGCAAAAGTTTGGATCATTATATATCTTCATGTCCCAAACTTCAAAGCAAGAGAGAGGGAGAGCTGAATGTTGTGCAAGCTCCTACTAGCACTTCTTTTGGTCAAGGTAATTCTCATTCTATCCTTGATGACATTAATTTGTTTTGTGCTTATCCTATTTGAGTTCTTTTTGATACGGGTTCATCTCATTATTTTATATCAAAAGAACTTGTTGATACTTTTTCTTTAAATATTATGGGCTTGATGACTTCATTGAGAATTGCGAATCCGGTTGGTGGATCCGCAACACTCAGTTTGCTATGTGAAAAATGTCAAGATTATTTTATGTGATTACTCTTTTCGAGCCGATTTGCATGTTATGCGTTACTTAGGCTTCGAAATTGATTTTTGGGAAATGATTGGATTGATCATTATTATGCCCACATCCTATGTCCTGAGCAGACTATCTATCTTCGACATCCTTAATCAGTTAAGCAGATTTCTATTTTTTCTTAATGATTTCGATTTCCAATTTGGTAACATCATTTTATTCTTTAAACCCACTTGATGAGGAAAGTGTTATTTCTCTCATTCAAGTAGTTTGTGAATTTTCCGGTATTTTTGAGATTTGTCTTAGGATTATCACCTAAGCAATCTATTTTGTGGTGATAAGGTCTTTTCAGTTCGACCATGCCACTAATTTTCATCAGCTACGAGTTGCGGAGGATAGCATTCCACTTACCACATTCCGCACCCGTTATGATTCTTATGAGTGGTTCGTTATGTCATTCGGTTTGACGAACCTTCTACATTATTTCATCCATCTTATGAATCGAGTATTCTACGAATATCTCGATGAGTTTATCCTTGTATTTATTGATTATGGATGAAAACAACAATTTAAAATTTGCAAATCTTCTTAATAAGATATTTATAAGTATGATTGGATTTTGTTCTTAAAACGAGCAGAGAATATTTGTAAAAAATTTAAGAGACATGTTTATCATATATAAGATGAATTTGTGTTGTTTTTCCCATTAAGTGCTTTAAGAATTCTGGTCGATGCGCTTGATCAACGTTATCGATAGGAATCTCCTAAACGCTATGATGAGATAGTTAGACGCAATAACTTGACTTGTAAAAAGTAAATTTTTCTAAAAAGGATGATTATATAAAGTTAATTATAATTTTGAAAGTCTTACCTTTTCGGGAAAGAGGATCGATTAAAGGAACTCTTTTCCGATGCTTTTATTCTTGCGATTCCCGAAGGAAACCAAGACTTTATTGTTTGTACCGATGCTAGTCGTATTGGTTTGGATGTCATTCTCTTGCAAAGGGAATGTGTTATCACATATGCTTCTTGACAATTAAAGCATGTCGAGACTAGATATGCCATTCATGATCTAGTGCTCACGACCATTGTTTTTGTTCTTAGAATTTGGCATCATTTTCTTTTGGGAGAGAAATTTGTTCTCTACACCGATCATAAATCTTTGAAGTATTTATTTCCTCAAAAGGAACTTAATTTGCATCAACAACGTTGGCTCGAGTTCCTTGCATCTTATGATCTTGATATTCTTTGTACTCCGGAAAAGGGTAATCGTGATGCTGATGCCCTTAGTCATAAGCAACAAGCAGTTTTTTCCATGATGATATCCGAATGGAGTGATCTCGAGACTTTATCCACTTGTGAGATTCGAGATCGTGAATCCGATTCATGTTCATCTCTTGTTTTGTGTAGCCTTGAGGCTCATTCTTCTCTTTTAGACCACATTCTTGAAGATCTTTTTTGTGCATGTGTTCTTGATTTTGGTGGAAGTTGGGAAGATCATATTTCTCTTGTTGAGTTTTCTTCCAATAATAGCTTCCAATCTAGTATTGGTATGGCACCTTTCGAGGTACTCTACGGAAGGCCATGCCGATTTCCTTCGTGTTGGCTTAAATCTGGTGAGAAGCTGGTTTTAGGTCCAGATTTTATTGTTATTCATTTGTTTTTCACCTATGAAGGGTGTTGTGCGTTTCAGTTGATCGGGAAAGTTAGCACCTCGATATATTGGTCCATTTCCCATCACCGAATGCATTGTTCCGTGGCTTATCGCCTTTTATTACCGGCTCAATTTTTTTGCTATTCATGACGTTTTCCATGTCTTTCAACTATGGAAATGACTTAGGGATTCCGATTCTATTCTTGAGCCCGGTGTTATTGAAGAAATTGAAGTTTCACCAAATTTGACTTATGAGCAACATTCTATTCGTGTCATTGCTTTGGAGGTTAAACGCCTTCGAAATAAAGATATTCTTCTTATGAAAGTTCAATGGTCCTCAAATCCTAAGTATTGCTCTTGGGAATCTTGAGAATTCATCGAGAAAACACATCCGGACATACTCTTTCGTGCTCTTTAAGGTGAACTTCTTATTTCAAATTTTCTTTTGTGTTGATATGCTTTTATGGTTGTTACTCTTTATTTTCTTCTTAAGTATTGCGAGGACGCAATTTCTTTAAGGAGGGGAGTCTGTAACAACCCACATATTTTACGATTGTATATTTAAATATTTTATTTAAATATAGCATCGTTAATCGGATTAAAGTCTGAAAAGCTACTTTTTGCAAACAGTCGAATTAGGACTCGAGACCACTTCCATTGAGTCCAAAATGGCGTTTGCGACCTTTTTGAGTATAAACATCGATATGTTTGGAGTTGAGAAGAATTTTGACATTTTCACTTAGGGCTTTTGGCTTGGGTTTGGGTTTCAGCCCACTAACCCAACTCATCTTATATCCTAACTCCACCCCTCTCCTCTTCATTCATTCTATCATTTCCTAGCACTTCAAGCTTCAGAAAAATGGGGGAAGAGAAAAGGAATTAGAAATTCCTAAGCCCTAGATTCATTTGCAAACTCAAGTTCTAGCCCAAAATCTAAGAGAAGCTTAGGTAAGCATCCTCTTCATCTTCTCCATCTCATTTCCTCTTCAATTTCAGAAATTTCCTAAACCCTAACTTAGGAAATGTTTTTCTTTTGAGCTTAGATTGAAGCTTCTTGGGTTAAAATTGAAGAGTGGTTGTTCTTGCCTTGCTCTATAGCTTCTCTCTTGTGTTTTTCGGTTTAAAGGTGAGTTTTTGAACTCACATCTATGTCTATAGCTATCATTGTTGTTAGGTATGAATTCCTAACACCTATTCATGTTCATTTGCTTTTGATTTGAATGGATTTGGTGAATATTTCAAATTTTGGTGTTTTGAAGTCAAAATCTTTAAAAATCCTAGCTTTAAAGTTTGAACATGTTTTTGGTGGTGTATCGAAGAGCCTATAGGGCCGGGTTGCCGATTGGCATAAACCCCTAGCGCCCATCGCTCGTCCGATCGCAATTTGTTTGGATTTTTCTTTTTTCCCTTCATGGGGCTAGGCTGAGAGTTCTGCAAAATGCAGTTCAGTCGACTGAACTAGTGGGTCAGTCGACTGAACCAGGGGACAGAAAGTTCTCTGCCCCTGTATCAATCGACTGACCTACTGTGTCAGTCGACTGAGCCTGGAAACCTAGTGTTTCCAGGTCTGTATCAGTCGACTGAACCTGGAAACCGAGTGTTTCCAGGTCTGTGTCAGTGGACTGACCCTGTAGTCTAGTCGACTGATTCTGGGAGATGTTTATTTTGCCTATTTTAGGCAAATTTGTGTGGATTTCCAATTTTTTGATCGATTCTCCTTTCTTCGATTAGTTGTTATCGCTTTAGTTGACTTTGATAATTTCTTTTTCGGGATTTTGGCAACATCCATTTTGATGGATTCGGTATCGATTTTTATGGTTTCAATTCACGTCTTCGAATGTGGATTTTGGTGATTGATTGTTTCTACAATCATTTATGTGATTTGTCACTTTAAAAATATAAAGGTTTTCTATACTAGTAGTAAATATTCAAACTCTTTCATCAAAACGATTTCAACATTTACTTTCAATATCAAGCTTGTTTTTAAAACCGTTTTCCAATCTATTAGTATATACAAACCTTTACCTCATTCGTATGAGAAAATCTAATTAAACGACTTAGCAAAACAAGTGGTATGAAATGCTTGCGTTTACTTTGTCGGTTAATTTTTGGACTCGTTCGATTGAAACTCTCGCGACAATTTTCAAGTGGAAGTCTACAATTTGTTCGTAAATATTCAAGTTAAGCCAGTGGTTATGGGACATGAAGCTAAACTCATATATTTACTAGCTTAGTGTAATCGACACTTCTTGATGATCGATGATGATCTTATTATGATTTAGACTAGCGATGTGCGATGTCTCTTTGTCCGCGTGGGGGACTATACCCCGTTCTATTGAGCTTCGGCTCGTTTGGAGGAGTTTCGACTCATAGTCCGCAATGGGGGACTATACCCTGTTTGGAGGAGCTTCGGCTCATTTGGAGGAGTTTTCGACCCATAGTCCGCAATGGGGGACCATACCCTGTTTGGAGGAGCTTCGGCTCGTTTGGAGGAGCTTCGGCTCGTTTGGAGGAGCTTCGGCTCGTTTGGAGGAGCTTCGACTCATTTGGAGGAGCTTCGGCTCATAGTCCGCAATGGGGGACTATACCCTGTTTGGAGGAGCTCCGGCTCATTTTATGGAATAGCGTTCCATTTGCGTTTCTGGATTTCTAGTTGATGATTTCTAGTATTTGTGTTTCATCGATTTTTGCGATTGACATTGATATGTTTTGGCAATATTTGTGTTTTGGTGAATAATTTAAAGAAGGTGATTCTTTTTGGTGTTTTGAGATGATTTGAGATTTTGTATGATTTTCATTGTTATTAAATGTATACTTGACACAGTATGGCATTTATTGTTATCATACGTCTTAGTTATATCTCTTATCCTATCTCATTTTATCTGATATTTATAGCTAGATTGATCCGTTTATTATTTTCTTCTTAAATAATACTCGAGTCAGACCGAGGTATTTCAGGTGCTCCTGCTTGACTTCTTATCAGCGTCATTCACCTGACTTTTGGCTTACTACTTTAGCATAGTAGTTTTTGTTAGTATACATTTGAGTAGAGACTCCTTGATGTATACTTATTCTTTTTCCAAGCATATGTATCTATTCATTTGTGATGTAGTGGATCTTCTATGACCACTATTTTGATGTACACTTTTATGTGATATATTCATATCTAGTTTCGCCCTTGTGATATGAATATCTGTGACTGATTTTTGTTATGTTTATTTCTATATTTGTTTCTGAAGGCCTCATAGCTACTGTGTGGTAGCTTTGAGTTTGAATCGGTATGTCGGATTTCCTCTTGAATTGAAATGTAAGTTATATTATCTGACATATCGGTGCTCGCACAAAGCAATTGCACAGATGGTCGCTCCTCAACAGCCTTATTCTTCGTGCTAGTCGACGACATTACGCCGTACTGTCCTTGGCTAGTGTGAGCATAGAGGTGGGGCGTCACACTCTTGGTATTAGATCGAGCATTTCTGTTGGTTATGGTGCTTCCTCCATCGAGATTTCCTCTTCTATTTCCTGCTTCCATATCTTCTTTCTCATAAATCTGCATACGAGCCTTAGTAAGATACAGTAGAATGGTCTAAGAGAGAGGGGAATACATACTTTTATATACATATATATCAAATACAAGTACGTTACTATAACTAACCCAAACCCCGATCATATTTCTGATTCATTGGATTATGTTTCAAAAAGCTTTTAGGTTTAACCATTCTTTTAAGTTTTCATAAACCTATGCTCTGATACCAACCTGTAACATCCCATACTTGGAGGCCCAAAACTCATAGCTATAGATGCTGTAGTCGTCCATAGTTATTAATACTCGGCGACCAAGTATGGCAGTGTTAGGTACATCGATACATAGAAACACATGAATATGGAAAACTTTTAAAACATCAAACAAGATCACATTCCATTTCAAAACATTTCCAATTCATTACATAATCCCACACTCGTTAACCATGTTCATAGAAAATATATTTATTACAACATACGCCAAGAGCGACATATGAAGATGCCCCTTGGATGATCAGAGTATATATAGGTAATTTAACAACTTTGTCATTACAAACAACACAGCAGGATCAAAATAAAAGAGAACTCTAGATAGCTATCATGCCTCCTGCATGTCTCCGGAAGCTTTATTCGTTTAATAAGGTACCTGAAAACCTCAACTCTTAAACTACTCAAAATCAATTGAGTACCTGTGAGTTTAAGGGGAAAACATAAACTTCTAGTCAAACATAAAGCCGGGTATGAATAATAATCTACCATCTCAAACCATTTAGATATCTAGTGGGACCACACCGCTTAGCGGAAAAGGTTTTCCCCTCTCTAGTATCTTAAAATCTATATAAAACCATATACTGTGCTCCTGCATCCACAATGGTTAAAACAATTTAAAATAATTTAAAACAATATGATACAATGATATGCAAAACAAATGAACCAATTCTGGATTACCCATCCCCATTCATTTTGACTATCTGTCTCAATGATAGTTTCTAGGATTACTATTAACCTAATAGTTTTCATGGGCTGACAAATAACCGGTTAAATATTTAAGGATGCCCTGTCCATTTACATAGTTTTCATGGGATCACTAAGAACCTATTGGTAACTCCAATATCTTTACTCTTGTCCTAGTTTTCATGGGTTGACTAGGAACCTATTGGTAACTCCAATATCTTTTCTTCTTATCCTAGTTTTCATGGGTTGACTAGGAACCTATTGGTAACTCCAATATCTTTTCTTCTTGTCCTAGTTTTCATGGGTTGACTTGGAACCTATCGACATCTATCAATATCTTAATCCGGATATAGTTTTCATGGGCTTACTATAAACCTATTGGCCACTACCAATATCAAATCATAGTATTTATGGGCTAACTATAAACCTATCTTTCTGACATCTTCATTTATACATAGTTTTCATGGGCTTACAATGAACCTATTGGCCTCGACCAATATCTTTTCCTATACATAGTTTTCATAGGCTTACTGAGAACCTATTGGCCCTTGCCAATATCTTTCTTTAATATTTTAACATCCTATATTCTGGCCTTTCTGACCTCCTGGATGCGGTTCTACTCATTCAGGAGTTAACTTAATTTTTATTCACTACTGGGTCAACCAAGCTGGTTATTCTGCCCTTCCCCAAAATACAGTTATGGGCCCATTACAATGTGAATATATACATATATGAAGAAGCAAACACAATAACTTGGTTAATCCCTTTAACCTTTTAATCAAAGAAAACTTCTTCAAAAATTCCTTTTCAAAACATTTTATTTATTTATGCCATGGTTTACTTATTAAAAATGAGATTGGGTAATTTGTTTTGAAACTAAGGCTTTTAAAACCTTCCAAACCTTGCTTTCAACCTCACTGGATAACCTCCTTTGAAAGTATATAAATCTCTTTTCAAAATATTAGGCCCCTGCATTTCGAAACACTTTAAAACCTCTCTTTCGAAACCTTTCAAATATAGTAGAGTATTACTTATTAACTCTTAGAAGCATAGCTTCGAACCCAGTAAAAGTACACCTTTCGAAACCTTTAGAAGTATCCCTTCCGAAACCATTAATAGTCCCTCTTTCGAAACCATTGGGTTTATATTAAAAATATCATTTGGATCAAAGAGAATATAAACGAAAGTATCTCTTTTGAAACCATCATTTACCATACAAAAGTATTGGGGAAACCTTGATGGCATCGGCACCATCCCTTTCGAAAGCTTCAAATCACTTAAAAAAACACTGAAGGATAACATCGAAATCCCCTTTCGAAGCCATTGCCTTTGAAACCTTTGGACCCTTTCGAAAGAATTTAGGAAGTGGCTTAGAACATCTTATAAACAAAACTACCCTTCGAAGGCATTGATGACTACAATATACTCGGAAGGCAAAAGAACAGCAGCAGGGCTTCGACTAGGTCGGAACCCCTACTTTCGAATGCATTATTTTTATAAGTAAAGAAACCCATTCGAAAGCTTGTTCTTTAAAACATAAGATGGAAACCCCTTCGAAAGCCTTTAGAAAACCTCTTTCAAAAACACATGCTTTGACTCCTTCAAAGGCTATAATAAACAAAGGTAGGCGCTTCACTTTTTTTAAAACAAACAAAGGTATCGACCCCATCGGAAGCGATGCTTTCGACACCATGCCTTCCTCCTTTCTCCAATCCACTACATACCATCTAAGTGATACCTTGTGTATTGGTTTCGGCCTGGGTTGGTTTCAACTGAGATGGAGCTGAAGCATTGGAGTTGAAAGGTGCTTCTAAATAGAGGCGGAACCCACTTTTCTGGGTAAACCCTATTTAATACCAATTAAAGCAAACACTTTCTAACTAACCTACCATGTGTAAACATATAATTGGTTGCCTTAACTTTTCAAATTCTTTACCAAAATAACCGCCGCTTAATTTCTGATCTAAACCAAGGTTAATTTAGCAATTAAGCCCTTCCATTAAACAAAACCATTATTTCAAATAAGTCCTTCTAAAATAATTTAATTTGCATAGAAAATCCCTTAGGAAAAATCCCCAAAAAATACAGAAATTTACTTTCATCATGTTATCTAACATATCAAAAGTTTAGACCCAAATTCTCAATATAATTTCTAAAATAAATTTATAAACCCAATTAACCATATTTTCCTTTGAAAATTCATAGTAATCTTTCCATAGCTTGAAAAATTATCAAAATTAAGACCCAACTCCAAAATCATGTTTTACATAACATAAAATTTTTCCATGGCATTTAAACATCAATATCAATCGGTTTGCCCTAAAAACGCATATAATCTTATTTAAACATTCTTGTTTAAATCAAACAAATTGTAATTCAAGCATCATCATCCAAATCATCATAGAAACGAATTTAATCTTAAATCCAAAAAAAATATAATTATAAAACAAAATAGAAACGGTATAAATTATTATTCATCTTAATTAAGATAAGATGATTGGATTGAGATTTATTCCCCTTGCTTTAATTCTTTAGCTTGATTTTAATTCTCTTCTCTTTTCTTCCTAGCTATGGCTGGCTCCTCCTTGATTTACGTTTGTATTTTGCGTTTTTGTGAAATGAGAAATAACCATGAATGGTGTAAGGGACGTGAATATATATAAGGGTAGGGGTTATATGCAGCTAATTGCCATTATGCCCTTATGTAAATTAATTAACTTAAACTACTCTTAAGCCCATTTAATTAATTAAATTGAGCACGGCCCCGTAAGTATTTATTCAAATCTCAATCCCATTATCACTTAACATTTACATTATTCTATTTAATTTATCTAATTAAATCTCCTGAATAATGTTATTAAAAATCATGGGTTTTACATCATACCACTTTACTTATCTTGAGTTAAATTTCATTTTATAACTCAAGTATATATTCATCAATTCATTTCACAACTCAAATTCAACTTCACTTAATTCATTACACTTAAGTTAAATTTCATTTTACAACTCAAGTATATATTCATTTCATCAATTCATTTCATTAATTCTTTACAAATCGAGTTCAATTTTAATTTCATTTGACTTTGCTTTAGTTAAATTTCATTTCAAAATTCGTTTATTTAACTTAACTTAACTTAAATTTCATTTTATAATTCAATTTTCAAATTTAGTTTTCTTAACATTTACATTCAACAAATTTAAAATTTATTTTAACATATTCTTTTCAAATCCATAAGTTGTAACCTTATTTCTTATCTATATTCAAAAACTTATTGTCTTATGTATCTCAAAACATTTAGGTAGAAATATTCAGGATTTTTAAACATTTGCTTTTATTTCAAATCATTTTGAAATTATATATATGCATAACTCCTTTATGCATACTATTTCACTTCTGGAATCTAGAACAAATTTGTTTTATTAAAACAAAACTTCAATGGTGGAAATTCCTCACTTAGAAACTCAAAAATGAATGTCGATGATGCTACAGTCATCACTAGAATTATTTTCCAACGACTGAGGTGAGTTCAGTGCTTTCTGTTTCTTTTAAATTCCATTTAAAATATTTCTATATTTCCAAAATAATACTATTATTATTTTTCCAAAACCCTTGAATTTTTTTTTCAAAACCACTGGGATTTAAATTCTCAAACTTCTTATTTCAAATCCATTTTTATTAACAAATCATATATATAAATATACTTAGGCGAATTCATTTCCTTTTCATTTATAAATCACATTTATAAATCATATTCATAAGATATCACTTCCTATGTAATATTATTCCACAAATGTTATTATTTTAAGTATAATCAATATTCTATAATTTATACTTATAAATTTAGTCACTTATATAACCTATTTTCCAAATGTTTGTCTTTGTTAGATTGTAACAATAACAACTAACAATAAATGATAATAATCAAATATTATCATTTGTTAACACATCCAAACACATCATATATAGCCTATAATAATTTATGAAAAATTATTCCTTTATATATAAAATATAATTTTGGTAAAATTATTTCATTTACCTACTATTAAAACAATACCATGTCGGTTTGCCTTGTTTAAGCGTTTAGAAACCCCTATCAATATCATGGCATTCCATGTACCGACCAGAATTTGTAAGCCACTCAACAGATAAATTAACATAATATAAAACATTTTGATAATCGCTAATAAATACGCACTCATATATATACACTCAAACTCATCCTAGGGTCTCGCTTACCCTATCGCAAATGAGTAAATTCCCACCAAAGGCTAGGTGTTCGCTCAGCCAAAGCTCTGATACCACATTGTAATAACCCGCTTTTCCATACAATTCAAATTGACAATAAACCACACATGTACAACCCAAATTAAAGGGAAAGAAAGAAGAAAGAAGAAGAGAAGAGAAGGGGAAGAGAAAGAAACTAAAACAATACAGAATCTCACAATCGCAGCGGAACAAAATATAATATAATATCAATCATCTTTACAAAAGAGAAATAGTTATATACATACATCCATTAGAGTACAACAACAATCACAATTATCAGCCTGGACAATTATAACATCCTGTCCTCACAATTGTCGATAATTTCAACAACAAAGCAGCGAAAAATTAACATATACGCAAATACGACGTAAAGACCTCCAATTCGTCTCCTGAGCTCCAATGCATCCAAAACAATTTGTAAATATGCTCGGTCTGATCCAAGCATTATAATAAAATAACACTCGAGTTAGTTTGGAAAATTAGTGTGAGAAAAACACACCCAACTGAACTTCTAAAGTTATATAAAAACCTTTGAAAACAAAGGTATCTCGTAAGACCATGCCGCACATAAACACGGACATGTTTTTACCTTACGATAACCAAAACATTTCATATGAAATCCTCTGATATTATAATAGTGTCTAATATACAATTACTTATTAATCATAGCCGAAATTTTTACATTAATTAAATTTCAGCATACTAGGTTCTACAACCAAGACCGAAGGCTCGTATTGGAGAATGGATTCCAACTATAAAAGGGTGAGGGTCTACCCACCGAATCCGTACACCACTAAATAAAATGCATGGGAGGCTACAACACGTTGCACCTCTGCTACTTAGGACCGACACTACCTCTTTCTCGAGTAGCACCGAATATGATCACCCCTTGGTTGCAATCAACAACCACATAATGGGAACCCTAAGCATACATGAATATCGCTCCACACTTGGGATGATCATATCCTACTTGGGTGCAACCCACTTAGCCATGTCGCATGTCCCTTCTTTATTCATTTTCCTAGCGTGAGGCTCAAAGAGGCTACACTCTTACCATTTCCTCCTAGCAAACCATCTTGGAATGCTAATATTTCCTTCCAGGCAACCAATGCAATACCAGCATTCATCCATACAAGTTCGTTCTAGGACTGAACGAAACTCTTGAGAACTCCGTCTCTAATTCCATCATTTTAAAGATGTCCTCACTTAAAATGCTTGAGTTGGATCGAAGTGGTTTTTGGAAAAAATATATGATCCCGGTCTCTTAAAAACAACATTGTCCGTTTCCGGTAAACTCAACCCTGGTTTTTTAGGAAATAAACAGTCAAAGATAAGATCGGAGATCACCTCCTAACCGTTTGTGGAGAGATTTCCTTATCATTGTCCTAGAAGAATGAAATGAGATTTACACGCATAGTACAACATCATTGGAGATGACTGTGCCACATAACTCACGTGTTTCCCCTGGATATTTCCAAAGTTACATTTGGGTCCATATTCGATAGTCGGATATTTAACTATCGAATACCAAACATTCAATCGGGGATTTAATTCCGTAGGAGAAACCAACATTTGGTTAAGACCAAGCAATACTAAGCTTCCTTGATTAATCTTTTCATTAATTAAAATCATCTTGTAAATGCTTGTATCAAAATACTTTTACAATGATATATTCACGAAGCCTTCTATTTTCAATACTTAGAAAATATCCATATACTTATCTCAACGGTATAAGTATATTTGCCAAACACTAAGAAAAATCTCCTTTTTATAAACTTCTAGAATCATTTATAAACTCCATTATAAATTTCTAAACCTTTATAAAACCATGCAATTATTTATAAATTCTTTTTATAAATCTGTAAACCCATTTCTAAAATTCATTATAAATATCCATCTATTTATAAACCTATTTTTCTTGAGAATAATCTCCCTTTAAATCTTTAAACCATTTTATAAGCTCTTCTTATAAAAATCCAAGTCCGTTTGCAAAACTCTATTTATGAATCTCGAACCATCATAAATAAATAATTACTATTAACTTTTAACCTCTTAAAATAATAACTAATAATTCAAACATCATGAATAAAAAAATAGTTAGTCTTTGCCATATAAGTAATAATAATAAATTTAAAAATATTATTAATAATCATCATTATTAATTTCAAACATATTAATAATTTAAATAATTAACCTTTTAAAATTATTTAAATATTTATAAACAACTTTAAGCAATATTAACATAAATAACCAACCTTAAAACAATATATATTTCCTTGGTAAAATTCCATTCTTAAATCTTCAACCCAATCATTTCAATATTTATAAAACTATATTTAAGAATCTATTTCCATTTTTTTAAAACTTCCTTTCATAAAACCCATTTATTTATGAGTTCCATTTATAACTCTATTTCCTTTATGAATATCGCTTATTCATAAATCTTATTTAAAACATCAATCACCATCCGTTTTAATGTTACTTCCATATAGATAATTTCCTTTTATAAATTCCTTTCTATTTATAAAAATAACATTTAACATTCCAATTTACCCTCACTTTCAATTCCCAAAACAGAGTCAACTATTTCTAAAATACCAGTCTGTATCTCAAAATAAATCCATCGTTTGATTTATTCTCCAATTTATTAAACGATAATAGTTTCCTTTAATTTATAAACCTCATTTATAAATCTATACTTTTATTATCAAAATATGATTTTACAAAACTTCCTTTGTAAAAACATCGCCCTTGTAAATTATCTAATTTATAAATTTCATATTTATAAATATATCATAATATATGTACCAATATACATATATATCACTTTATACAAAGATGATTAATAAATATTATATCAAATATTTCTAATTTCTTTTAAAATATGTCCCTTTATTATAAAAGACGAACTTATTCTCCAAGATTTAAAAATCTATATTTTACAGTTCGGAAATCTTTATTTAGAATATTTTATAAAACCATAAATTTATAATCTCTAAAAATCAAAATTTTATTTTAGAAAAATTATTAAACATATAAAATTTCTAAAATCATTTTGAAATCCCTTTTTAAATGAAATCACTACTCTATAGTATTTTAGAATACCAAAAATGAGGCCTGGTGCTAATCGATTAAGCAAATCATATCGATGTCATCAATATGGCATTCAACAAGTCATATATCACTTTATATATGAAAATAAAATCAACAGTGTGAAGAATCCTATTGGATCCCTCCAACATGTTCCCTTGCATCAAATACAATATACAATCATAAAAATATAAATCAACCACTTCGACTCAGGATTCGTATACAAAGGGTCATCCGCTCTTACACGGGAACGTAATAGGGTCTCATCTGCTCCAATAGGCAGGAAATATATCCAATCCAACTAATAATAATTAGTAAATTATCCAAATAGTCAATAATTACCAGAAATACATATCCAAACATCCAATAGATAATTTTTATTGACTATAAATATTCCTGGTTAACCAAAATGGTGAGATTAACTCACTTTGATTTTAGTTATCATCAAAACATTCCGTTTTGAATTAAAATTTAAAGAACGTCCAATTTTAATCCAAACATCCAACTAGCTCCGAATTCATCCAATCCAACTCCATGGCGTAGTGCTCGCTGATATGAACGCAACGCAACTTGCCGCGCTCGAAACGGACCTTGTACGAGAAAGTTATGAACTAATTAACATTCGATTATAATTAAATTAAATTAACTTAATAAAAATAAATTTAAACTTAACCTTTCTCTTTCATCTTTCCCTCCCTCACGCGTGTTACTTCCCAGGTCGCGCTCCTGTACCCTTTTTTTCTCTAAAACTTCGACGATCGAAGCTCAATCGCGCCAGAACGACACCATGGCCAGCACCACTCCGACTGCGCCACGCCAGCCTCGCGCCACCCTCCTACGCGAGCGCATACATGCGAGAAACCCCAAGAACCCATGAAAATTGACGATGAACGGAGGTAAATCGATCCCGCCTCGGTCGACGATTCGTCGATCCAACCGTAGGATAGCTTCGTATGGTCATGCTCTACATTTCTCTAGTTGAAGCCGAAGGCTAATTCGGCCCCTAGAGGCTCCGATCAATGTAAGCCGTTGGATTGTTTTATTTAATGGCGGTTGAAAGTTTGGTTTAGAGTTTAGTTCGCAAATGGAAGAAGGTTGGGGGCTATTTATAGAAAATAAATCGGCACTATTCACATGTTAAAATTTCGAACTCCAAATGAAGCATGCCGCCTGGCGTTCTATATGTTATACCCCTATTCCAAACACAATAGAATATGTATCGGGAGTCAATTCCATTATATTCAGAAGATAGCTTTTTAAAATCAAATTATTTTAATTTAAATTCCTTTAATAAATTTCTACGCATTTCGAACTCGGACGATTAAACGATACGTCCAATCGCTACAAAATTCGACAGCATATAATAATTCACTATTACGTATCTAATGAAACTGGTTTCGTCGAAATCCGAGACAGTGCCCAGAGAGACTATTTTTACACGTTAATTAAAACGAGTAATTTCCAAAATCAGATTAATCACTTTTAAATCAAATTTAAAAGTTTATTATCTTTATTCTTATTCAAATAGAATTTAAATCAACTTTAGAAATCATTTTCATTCATATAAAATTCAAGATTTAATTATTTAACAAATTCCAAATATTAAATTCAACAATTTAATTACCAATTAAATCGCTATATTTGA
This sequence comes from Allium fistulosum, assembly GCA_030737815.1. Classification (NCBI taxonomy): domain Eukaryota; kingdom Viridiplantae; phylum Streptophyta; class Magnoliopsida; order Asparagales; family Amaryllidaceae; genus Allium; species Allium fistulosum. The sequence goes on along the minus strand of CM060901.1, from coordinate 932,674,313 downwards.
AATTCAAGTTATTTAACTTATAAAATTAACATTTCAATATTTAAAATCAATTAAATATTCCAAATTCAAATGATTGAAATTCTAGGTCGTTACACCGAGTGGTTATGGGACATACGGTCGTTGCTCGAATGATTACTATTCATGAGTTTTATGACACTTAATCTGCGTTTTATGGACTTTCATGCTCATCTATTTTTATAGGTTATATATCTGTCTGTGGAGCTTTATGCTCATCTATGGAGCTCTCCGCTTATATGTGTTTTATGGGTTTACAGATCCATCTGTGGGTACTCTGGACCATCTATGTATAACATGCGGATTCGGTGAGCTTTCATGCTCAAAAATCTATGATGTGCCTTCCCCTTTATATTTCTGGATTACTATTACTTATTTTTGGATTTTGTGAGATTTGTGTTTTCACCAAATATTTCTTGGGTTTTGCTTTTATGAGATAAAAGTATTTTGGGTTTGGTGAATAAATTTTAAAAGCAATGATGTCCGTTTTTGTTTTTCCACTAAGTGGCTATGTGTTGCTATTGAGATTCGATTTAGGATTTCACCATTATCCTGATTTTCCTATGAAAGGCTAAATTTGTGTTTTGCGATTTAGTGAATTTTGTGATGTTTTTTCATTTACTTTCTTATGGCTATTTCTAGAGTTTGGAATCATTCACTTTGAGTTATTATTATTGTAGTTGAACTTGTTTAGTTTAATTTACCATACGAGTTTATATACCCTCGTTGTGTATGCATGCTTGTTATTACAATCTCACCTTTTGGATATTTAGAGATAGTCTGACCCGTTTATTATATTTTATAATACTCGAGTTAGACTGAGACTTGACAGGTACATGGACTTAGTGACTTTGGATGTGGGCTAGCTATAGTAGATTTATGCAGTTATCTATATGATATAGTTTATATTGAGATGTTGGTCTTACATGTATTCATGTTGTATATTTGATGTGGTGTTGCCTTGAGTTGTTATGTATACTTTTAGACCCATCATAGTCTATGTATGTTTGTGCAGTTAATGCCATGCTATTACCCCGCTATAACTCTGCTATATCTCATAGTAGATTTCTACCGCTACGATTTTTCCATATAGCCCCAAATATAGTCTTTCCGCTTTAAGCCCTGCTATATCCTGTTATTCCCGCTATATTCCGCTATTTTCGCTATATCTTATTTAAAAGAAATGAATTGAAAAATGAAATTTATACATTATAAAAATTGTAAAATTAATTTATTTAATTGAATTTTTAATATATTTTCAGAAATGAAAATACTCTAATATTCTACTAAATTCAATTATATTATACAACAGTTTTACGTTTATTTCAGTATATTTGCACATGTTTTTATTTAAATTATTTATGTATTAATTATAATTCAATTGAATGTTACTTTTTCATTTAATTACCATTTATATATTTGTAAAAACATTAAGTATGAGTTTTATATGCTATTCTAGAGTCAACCGCTATATCCCGCTATATCCTCGCTATATCCCCGCTATGACTTTTTGCGCCTCCACCGCATTGAATCTGCCGAGCGCTTTAACTGCACAGATGTATGTATATTGTTGTATATGTAAGTCCAGTTTTCCCTTTCGTAGACTTACACATTAATGAGATATTTGATGTGTTCTATTTTCATTGCGACTTATGATTCTGTGTTGTATATTATGTGATATATTGTTTTGGATTAATAGTAAGTGACCATATTATTGTTTTGCGCCTGGATTGTATACGTCGAATCCCTCCTCGTAAGAAAATGATAAAACATAGTCACAATATTGGACGTATTAATGCTCGCCCAAAGTAATATTACGGATGGTCACTCTTAAACATCCTTATTCTCCATGTTACTTGATAATATTGCTTATAATATTCCCGGGTAATATGGGCATAAAGGCGGGGCATTACAATTGGTATTAGAGTTGAGGTGCAAAACAATATAGAACGTAAGAAACATAGTAATTGGTATTAGTCTCGTCCCTTGGGTGTGTCGGGTAGAAATTATGATTTATTTCCTGTTTAGAGTAGAAGTAAATGATTATTGGGAATAATCGTTGGAACGTATTTATGGAAATTTTGAATTACTTACAAATTATTTTTATAAAATGATTTTAAAAGTTAACCATTGTGTAGTGGCGTTCTGATCCGTTAGTGACCAGAGTTGCACAACGGAAGCTGATAGAGTGTTTCCGTTGAGCACAGTAATTAGTTGTTTATTTATGTTTGATTGATGTTGTATGCATGGATGAATTATTGCATATTTGAATTATTATTGATAGATTTTTATTTGTTTAAGAATTTAGAGATTTACATATTTTGGAATTAGTTTTGTGTTAAATTGCCCTTAGGGTGTTTTATGAATTCTGATCAAGACGGGGGACGCCACGATGTCAATAGTGATTCCTAAACACTTTGACGAGTTAGTCAGACACAGTAATTTTGTGTTATAATATTTAAGTATTATAAATAATTGTGCATGAGTTATAAATAATATTTAAGAAGGAATTAAAGTTTTAAGCGAGTTAAATATTATTTTAAATGGGATAAATGTTTTGGAAAAATATATTTATATGCATATGTAATAAACTTTTGGAAGTGAAATTTATTTTGTGAAAAAGTATATATACCTGTATATATGAATGTGATAATATTAAAACAAGTATCTTGAAGAATAATAATATTTTAAAAAGAAGAAATTATGAACTATATGATTATTTGGAAGGGAAATATTATTAAAGTTTTCATAATAACAATATTTAGTAAATGTTTTGGAATTGAATATTATTATTTATGGAAATAAAAATATTTTGAGGAAATTTATTTTGGATAATAAATTTAGAAGAAAATTTTATCTATAAGTATATATGTGTTTAAAATTTTGATGGTTTAGAAAATTAAAAAAAGAACTAAAAATGCATTTTATGTATTAATTTTATGACGTATGCAGCCACCAAACCTTAGGGATAGTAGAGATCAGTGGCGAAGACATGTTGACTTCACAGTCAACATCGCAACCAATTAACACAGTGAGTCGCTATAAATAGATAGCAAGGCAATGCCATTAAATTATTTGATATTTGTAAATTACGAATGTTTATTTTTAAGATATATGGTAAGAAGAATAGTGTGTGATATTTTGATTTGCTGTGTAAATCATTTTATGATTTAAATGGATGTTAACTTTTATATTTGAGCCCTAACTATCAAAAATTAATTGCTTTAAAGAAGATGTTGAAAATATTCATATATATATGACCTTTTAGAAATCATTACATATGTAATTGAATTAAAAATAATTATTTTCAAGACCCAAGCTTGCTTTGGTTTTCATTATTCTTGTCCTTGGCTATAAAAGCCGTTTTGATATTTCTTTTGATGACTTTTGAATTATTGCTTCGTGCAATTTTCACCGTGTTTTTTTGCTTGGGTTTTGGCATTGTTTGGATTAGTTTGTGGTGTTTTCCTTTCTCAACTTCTGGGTTGTTTCTAACTTTCATTTGATGCTCTTATTCCTTCCATGGAAATTGCTCTTCGGTTATAGCATAGTACACCTCTTTCCACAGTTTTCAAACTAGATTTTTCAAGGAGATATATTTTAAACAAAATTGTTTTCTCAATAAAAAAATATATTTATTTATAAACCCGATTTTGGAAACATATACGTACTAATAGTTTTGAATTGTTTGAAAAGCAAGGTTTTAATATATATATATATACGTATGTATGTATGTATGTATGTATATGTATGTGTGTGTGTGTGTATATCGAGTTATATTTATAATAGCTAGTATTAATTTTGATAGTGCGATATTTTCAAAATCATTTCAAAAAGATAAACTATTTTTATATATAAAAATTTCACGTTCTTGATTAAATGAGAAATTAAATTAAACGGACTAGTAGAACAAGTGATATGAAACGCTTGCGTTTATTTCTCTGGTTAATTCCTAGACCTGTTCGGTTGAACCCCATTGACACTTATTCTGACAAGTTTTAGACTTGTTCTTGGAGTTTGTAGACTTTAATGTCTACTTGGAGTTCTGTAGACTTTCTGTCTATCTTGGAAGTTTAAACATATGTAAGATGAATTTTATGTTCACCAATCTTAGAGTAATTTAGGCCCCTCCCCCCTTATGATTCCTAGATTTCTTTTATTAACTTCTAGGTTCTATGTGATTTGAGTTTCAGCAAAATCATCTTGAGTTTTACTTTTAAATGGAAAAGTGCAATGTTTGGCGTTTTTTGTGTTTTTCCCTTTTTATTTTCTACATTTCTATTATTAATTTTTGGATTCTTGAGACTTGAGGTTTTGCCATAATTAAGGGGGTTTAGCTCTTTTAAGCTAATTTAGATTTTTGAGATCCGTGAATAAATTTTTATGAATATTGATATTCTTTTGTGATTCACCATTAAGAGAAAATTTTTGGATTTTGTGAGTCTATTTCTGTAGCTTGCGAAACGCTGTCTATAAATCTCTTGTATGCTTTATAATTGTTATGATTTTAAGTGGATCATCATTTTGATTGAGATGGTTGTGAATTTGGAATGTTGTGAATTTGGCATGTCAAATTAATAAGAATAATTCAAATTTAAATAGCTTTACAAAATAATAATGAGTATAAGTTCTTTTGTAAAGCAAGAGAAGAGATTTTATAAATAAGTTGAATTTTAGTATAAGGATATGACTTATACTAAATTAAATTTTCTTTATGATCATATGAAGTCTATGAAGATTTGATAAATTAAATATTTTAGTGAAAGAAAGAAATTATATTGGTTTGAGCATACATGTAACTTTTACTAGGAATTAGCTTTCCTAATTTATGAATTTCAAATATGAGAAATTGAATTAATAGAAAGTAAAAGTTGAGTTTTGGTTGAAAATTTGTAACTTTTCATATTATGGAAAATTAATTCTTTGAGTAATGATTTCTTTTTAATAAAACCAAGAAAATCTACTGATAAAAATAAAAGAAGTCTTTATATTGTTTTCATATTCTTGCTCTATAAGATTTAAATAAGATGAATATCCGTTTATGTAACATCCCGCCATTTTGGACCATTCAAATCGACAATAAAACCACACATGTTAGACTTGAATAAGTAAAAACAATAGATTGTTAATAAAATTTGGGCAAATAAAATCAATCATAGAATCACAGACACAATATATCTGAATAACTTCGTAGCGGAATAAATAAACATAGGAGTTCATGAAGCTCCTAGATACAAAGTTTCAAAACTAATACATAATACCAAGTCTGGAAACAAATATACTTGTAAAGTTAGATACATAAGTTGCTGCTACAAAAGCAAAAGTGGCGTGGAAATAACTGGAATAAAATATCAAGTAGACGTCTGAATCTTCAGCGGATCTCTAGCTTCGAAAGAGGATGAAACCAAAGCTGTGAAACTCAGGCTGACCCGAGCGTAAAGCAAAAACACAAAACACTCGAGTCTGGACATACATACTTATAAAATGTAAATCAACTCAAGTGAACTATAAAAGAAATACATCAGTAACATAAAGGATGCTTGGGATCGCCCATCCTCTAAGGATCCGTTAAACTATCTACTATGTAGTAGTATACGCTATTATAATAGGGTCTAAAGTAAAGTATACTATTTAAAAATAGCGTTAAGGCTTTACATTTTTCACCTTAACACATTTTTAGGTATGCCAATAGTCTATACAGTACCGTAGCTCACCGTAAACTGGAGCCGCTAGAGGATACCACATAGGTACGACATAAAACAAACTCGTAGAAGGCACGCTAGGGTAGGTGACACGACATAACTAGGCGATGCCAGGGTAGATATACCGATTACACTTCCGGACTGTTGGTAACGCATAGCCGCAACTACTGCCCAACTCGATCCACACTCCCGAATCAAAGGTGCGCACCAAATCAATCACAAAGTAATAGAATGGCTAACGATGAAGTCTGCCCGATTAGAGGAGCTACCTCCTTAGCCCGTCGATTGCTCCTGTTTTAGCCACCTTATGCTAACTCATGGGAGTTAGGTCCACGTAAATATACCTTTAGGATCGTCGCCACCATCCTACTTCATTCTGGAATCTCCACCGCGTACACAGTTGTTAAAGTGGTTTTCAGTATCGACAGAGAGTATGCCCATATCCGATCACGGTCTCTTTAACAACCAATCTTTATTATAACCCGTGGTTATATAAATTTCAGATGGTTTATATTTCATATCAAACATATTCCTTTTTAAACCATATAAATTCCATATCATTATTCTTTTAAAATAATATTCATTTTCCCAAAGTAGTAATACTTCCAAATTCATTTAATTATAACCCTTTTTAAACATAAAAGTTTAGAGATCATAGCACTTTAAGAATGTAACTTTTAGAACCATACATGTAACCATTAAGAAAATTGTAGCATTCAGAAAATATCACCTTTAAGAAAACGCAGCAGTACAGAAGTGCAACTGTAAGAATTCACAGTAGTGCAGAACTGTTACAGTAAGAATTCGCAGCAGTGCAGAAGTGTTACTGTAAGAATCCGCAGCAGTGCAGAATTGTTACAGTAAGAAACTGCAGCAGTTTTGAATGGCTACCGTAAGAAATCGCAGCAGTTTTGAATTGTTACTGTAATACTTCCTACTACAATAGTCTATAAAATCAAATAGTATATATATATATACAGTTTTTATCAAAGTCATTCCATTCTTCCTATTATATTACTCAAATTTAAGCTATTTAGTCATTTAAAGAAATCACACCTTTGATTTAATAACTTTGTAACTAAAACATCAAATTTTAAAGCATAAATCTTTATACCAAGTTAAAAGTATTTTTACTTACCTTTTTATTTCTTTTCAGTAAATGACATTTATCATTTTTATTTCCCAAATCATACCACTTTCATTTGTTAAAACTTACATGTCAAATGTACGTTTTAACTTACATTTCTTTTCACAAAACATTTATTTTAATCACTATTACATGAATTAAAACTTACAATTTATAGGTTAGAATAAAATACTATTATTAAGTCAAATCGGCTTATAAAATTTCAATTAACCTTCATACCGTAAATTAGATTCCAAAATTTACATTTCCAACTATTTATTTCTTATAAAATTTTAACACATGTAAGCAAATTCACAGAAATTATCACAGTAATTTTAGTTGAGATTCATATATAAAAATCCAAAATACTTAATAATTTTTAGAAAAATCATTTTAAATCAACCACGGAGTCTGTATAAAATTCTCTACCCTAGGGTCAAGTAACTACGGACATATATCATTTCAATCCGCAATTTATTAATTTTAAGGGTTTTATATCATTTCAAACCCGCAATCCCAAGTCAAATAAAATTGCTCAAGCCTATCATTTCAGCTTATAACAATTTTTCCTTACTCTAAAGATCGTTCGGGTATGTATCATTTCAACCCATAGTGAACGAACTTGCAGTGTGATTCCAGAATATTAAATAAACATAAAAATATTCAACATATCATGACATATAATCAAACAGACATAATATGATATGAAATAAAAAAATAAATCATATGAATGACATAATATAAACATATGAAATGACATGATATAAACATATGAAGTAATATGATATAAACATATGAAATAACATGATATAACACATGAAATAACATGATAAACTCATAGGTGAAATGTCAAACTTGCATATACATATCCTCATAATTCAATTGTCATCAATTCATCAAATAAATAAGTACGTATGTCAAGTGTGATTTTCTCACCTTTCTTTGGTTAGAGAGGTGATTCAAAGCGCAACACAAAGACTACGACAAGCATGACTAATTACGGACTTGCTTGAGTGAGAGGAGAATCCAATTCCATCGCTTAAACAAAATAAAATAAATTCCATACGTAAACGAATAATTCACATAGAAAAAAATATATAGATATAAACATGTGAAGAGAGCTTGACTAGGGGTGCATAGGCTTGGCTATAGGCTAGTTTATTTGTGTTTGGGTTCGGCCATAGGGATTTTTGGTGAAGGGGGTTCGGCCATAGGGGTTTGGGTTTGGTTAGCCTAGGTTTTGGTGAAGGGGTTTTCGGCCTAGGGTTAGGGTTTTGGTAGAGGAGGGCTCAGCCTAGGGTTTGGTGATGGAGGAGGTGGTCACGGCTAAGGCAAGGGGAGGGGAAAGTGTTGAGGAGGTTCAACCATGGTGCTTTGGAGGAGGTTCGGCCATGGGAGTTTTGGTGGGAAGGAGAGGTGGTAGGGCCGAACTTTGTAGAGAAGAAGGAGGGGAAAAGGAGAGAGGAGTAGTGGGTTTTAGGCTAGGGCTTTGTGATTAGAGGAAGAGGAGATGGTGTGGCCGAAATTTGTGGAGAAGGAGGAGGAAAATTGTGGAGGAAGAAGAGGGAGAAGTCTAGGGTTTTGAGGAGGAAGAAGAAGGAGGAACTTACATTTTTCTCTATGGAGGCACAAATGACAAATAGGAACACTAGCAAAACCCTAGGATATTATATAGGGTTCTCATCATGTGACTTCTCATATACCCAAGCAAATCCTAACCCATTTGTACAAGCCCAAAGTCACAATGTAAATAAGATAAATGTTTAAAAGAAAATAACTGCGTGTAATACACCAAACGTTGTCAGTTCTGAAAAGTAGAAACCAAAATTTTACAAGACAGAAAACAAGGAAAAGGTTAGAATTTAAATTCCTCTTCATAAATAAAAAAAAGTAAAATTTTAAAATTTAAAATTTAAAATTTCCACAGAAAGTCAAACTTTGACCAAAGTTGACAAAAATTTGAAATTTAAGAAAAGTCTTTATTTTATTAAATTTGGAAGAACATTTCACATCAAACTCAAAATTATACATTAAAATTTTCCAATTTAGAAATTTAAAATAATTATATTCAAAATTTCAAATAAATTTTCATTTAAAATATTCTCAAAATTTTGCGGGTTGTTACACTCTCCCCCACTCAAAACTTTTCGTCCTCGAAAAGGAACGAGACACAAAAAAACAAAGAAGGATAAGGTAGGATAACGAATAATACCTGGAACGAACAATTCCGGATTCGAAGCATGAATGCTCTCTTCCGTTTCCCAAGTACAATCCCGATCATCAGTGCTCCATTGCACTTTGACTAGGTTGACAGATTTTCTTCGAAGCTGCTTCGTACCTCTATCGATAATACGAAGCGGCTTCCTCTCGACAGTAAGGTTTGGCTCGACATCCAAACTCTCGAGAGCAGAAGGCTGGATAATCAAAGATGGATCATGAAGATACCGACAAAGATGCGAAACATGGAACACATTATGCACTCCAGAAAGTTTCTCAGGCAATTCCAAACGATAAGCTAAGGAACCAATTCTCTCTAAGATGCGAAAAGGACCAACAAACCTAGGAGCGAGCTTCCCTCTCCAACCAAAACGAATCACATTTCTTAATGGGGAGACCTTAAGGAAAACCTGATCACCAACATAAAACTCCAAACTCCTCCTACGCCTGTCAGCATACTTCTTCTGTCTATCCTGAGCAATCCTCATCTTCCTCCTAATCTCCTGTACCTTCTTAGAAGCCTCTAGAATCATATCCTGACCAAGAACCAAACGATTACCGGATTCAATCCAGCAAGATGGAGATTTGCAAGATCGTCTATATAGAGCAGCAAATGGAGCCATTTCGATACTAGCCTGAATTCAAAAGATGGAATAAGATAGATAAATGTTTAAGACAACCTTAAACAGATATTTGAGATTATACCTGATAACTATTGTTATAGGTGAATTCAACGAGATGAAGATGATCTTCCCAAGGTCCTCCATAATCAAGGACACATGCACGAAGAAGATCTTCTAAAATCTGATTTACCCTTTCCGTTTGACCGTCGGTCTGCGGATGGTAAGCAGTGCTCAGATTCAGACGAGTACCTAAAGATTCCTGAAAAGCTTTCCAAAACTGACTGGTAAAGATGGGGTCTCTATCGCAAACAATGCTAACAGGAACACCATGAAGACGAACTATCTCTCTCATATAAATCTCAGCTAAACTAGAAGCAGAATGGTTAGACCTGACCGGAATGAAATGAGCTGACTTATTCAATCTATCCACAACTACCCAAAACTTTCATTACCTTTCCTAGTCCTTGGTAATCTATCAATAAAATCCATAGAAACTTGTTCACATTTCCAATTGGGGACCTCAAGAGGTTGCAATAATCCAGCAGTCTTCTGATGATTAGCCTTAACCTGCTGACAAGTCGCACATCTACTAACAAAAAGGGAGATATCACGCTTCCTACCACTCCACCAATACAACTTCTTTATATCCTGATACATCTTCGTCACACCTGGATGAATAGAAAGTCTGGACCGATGATTTTCCCAAAGTAACTCTTATCTCAATCCATCGACATTCGGGACACAAATTCGATTATTAATCCTCAAAACCCCTTTATCATCGATCTGAGCTCCACTTCCATCTTGGCTATTACCACCAACCCTGCTACGAACATTCTCCTTAATAAGCCTAATTATCCTATCCTCATCCTGCTTAGCGATAATACGATCCATAAGTGGAGAAGAAACAACAAGCTGACATAACATCGCCTTCTTCCTACTCAAAGTATCAGCTACAACATTAGCTTTCCCGGGGTATAGTTGATGTCAAGGTCATAAGAAGCTAGAAACTCAAGCCACCTAACTTGCCTCAGATTCAAGTCCTTCTGGGTGAAAATATATTTCAAAGACTTATGATCCGTAAAGAGCTCAAATTTAGTTCCCAATAGATGATGTCTCCACAGCTTAAAAGCAAAAACTACGGCAAGCAATTCCAAATCATGGGCTGCATAACTGGCTTCATGAGTCTTCAACTGACGACTGGCATAAGCGATAACCTTCCCATCCTGCATCAAAATGGCTCCCAAACCTTCACGACTAGCATCAGTGTATACTGATCCCTCATTTCCATTTGGAACGGTAAGAACTGGTGCGGAAGTAAGCTTGCGCTTCAACTCATTGAATGCAGCTTCACACTTATCATTCCATCTAAACTTAGCATTCTTACGAGTTAGAGCGGTGAGAGGTGCAGCAATCCGAGCAAAATTCTCAATGAATTTCCGATAATAACTGGTAAGGCCCTGAAAACTACGGATATCAGATGGAGTCCTAGGAGTTTCCCAGTCCTGAAACGGAATAGGGAAGAATAAGAACTACAGAGAAAGAGATAGAATAATTAAATACACATAAGAAGGAAGAGTAGATAGACCTATATTGATTGCAGCGATCTTAACTGGATCAACAGAAACTCCATCACCAGAAACTATATGTCCAAGAAATCAGACTTCATCTTTCCAGAAATGGCATTTCGAGAATTTGGCTTTCAACTGATGACTTCTGAGTGTCTCGAGAACAGAATTTAAATGGAATTCATGTTCCGCCTTAGACTTAGAGAAAACAAGAATATCATCGACGAAGACTAGAACAAACTTATTAAGAACATCACGGAAAACTCGGTTCATAAGGTCGACAAAGAAAGCTGGAGCATTAGTCAAACCAAAAGGCATAACTAACCACTCAAAGAAACCATCCTCAGAACGGAAAGCAATTTTGGGAATACTTTCCTCGGAGATTCTGAGCTAGTGGAAACCGGTGGCAAGATCAAGATGAGAAAATACAGTAGCTCCATAAAGCTGATCGAACATATCATTGATACAAGGCATTGGATATATGTTTTTCATAGTGAGCTTGTTCAGCTCCCTCTAATCAACACACATCCTCAAAGAACTATCAGACTTAGTGACAAAAACCACTACTGCTCCCCATTCGGAATGACTGGGTCTGATCAAACCTTTGGAGAACAAGTCTTCAATTTGCCTCCTCAACTCAACCTTCTCACGGGGTGCCATTCTTCTAGGAGGAAGAACTAAAGGCGAGCTCCAGGAATGAGATCAATACGAAATTCAATTTCCCGTTTAGGAGGTAAAGAAGTGACTTCACCAAATACATCGGAATAGAGTTTGACCACATGAGTAGAATCAAGGTCACTAGGGAAAGAATCAAGAGAATAGATAAAACTGCCAGCATACTCCTGAGGCATACGGCACTGAATCACAAAAAGATCACCCTTATCACCAACAAGAGAAACGGTTCGGGCTTTACAAGAAATAACAGCTTCATGATTCTTTAGCCAATCTTCTCCAAGCAATAGATCAAAAGCATTGAAACCAAGAACATAGAAATCACCAGAAAAACGATAGCCAGAATGGAAGAGTTTCACATTGTTACAAATCCTACTAAGGTTTGCGGGACCACCAATAGGATTAGTAACACACAAAGGTTTGGTTGCAAACTTAGGTGAAAGGATATGCTCAAACTTATCACAAAGGTCCATAGAAATGAAACTATGCGAAGATCGAGTGTCAAATAGAACACGAACCGGAAAATCAAACAAAGTAAAGGTGCTCTTGAGAGTACCTTGGGTATCACTAGGACCAGGTGGTGTAGGCGGAACCTGAGTGGAAGAAGTCATGGCAAAGACTCCAGATGTCTTGCTTTTCTGATACAAGGGACAATCCTGCTTGAAGTGGCCAGGCTGCAAACAGACATGGCAAAGATCACACCTAGTCATATGAGCTGGAGGAATAGCAGCTCCGGCTAAAGTAGGACAACTATTGCCATAGTGCCCTTTCTGATCACACCTAAAGCAAGTGATGGAAGAAAGATCAATAGGCAGCTTCAGGGAAGAAGAAGATCCTAAACCTGGATTCTTGAGCCAATTCTGCTTCTGACGCTGGAAATTTGACTTTCTCTTCTTAGAGTTGCTAGAAGGCGGCTGAGATGAAGGTGCACGAGCAACAGATGATTCCTTAGAAGTGGGGTTCTCATATCTAATGGCCATATCCATCAATGCCGTAAAAGAGCTGTGCACATGAGAAATCAGACGATCATAAAACTCTGGGTGAGCTCCAGCTATAAACTTCTCATTCTTCTTAAGAGGGGTATCAATCAAACTAGGACCAAACTTGGAATGTTCGTCAAACTTCCTCTCATACTCAGCAAATGACATATCCCCCTGCTTAAGGTCCATAAACTCCCTGTATAGCTAAGACTTCCCAGCCTCTGGCATCCACTTCGTCACAATAGCCTCCCTAAACTGATCCCAAGAAATATCTATTTCAACAGTGTTGGCTATAACAGACTCCCGCCAATCTAGTGCTGCCTCCTTCAACTGCCATGCTGCTAACTGGCGCTTCTGAGCGTTAGTGATCTCCAAACCAGCAAAAATCCTTTCCAAACCTCTCAGCCACTACTGAGCCTCAATGATGGTCTCTGATCCTGAAAACTTAGTACCACCTAACTGGGTGAACTCCTTACAAAGGGTAGTAAACCTAACGGGTGCAACTGGTGCTGGAACTGGGGCAACACCACGACCTCTGGCATTCCTACGATTCATCCTGGAAATTCAAGAATGAATTTTAGGACAAAGATAAAGGAAAAGATAGAAGAAAAGATCCAACTAGACTGGAAATCCTAATCAAAGAATTCTATAAAACAAGGTGGATTCGAAAGGAAGGATGTAACAACCCGCATATTTGCCGATTTTATATTTAAATATTTTATTTAAATATTTTATCGTTAGTCGGATGTTAGTTCGAAAAGTTACTTTTTTCATACGGTCAAATTAGGACTCGAGACCACTTCCATTGAGGTCAAAATGACGTTTGCGATCTTTTTGAGTGTAAACTTCGATATGTTTGGAGATAGTTAAATTTTCGTCACTTTTTGGCTTAGGACTTTGGTTTGGGGCTGAACACACACTAACTCAACCCAACCCCCTCTTCTCTTCATCACTTCAGCAAATACTTCAAGCTTCTTCAAAAAAATGGTGGAGGGAAAGGGAAATTAAAATTCCAAGCTCAAGATCTTTAGTAAATTCAACATCAAACTCTGAATTCAAGGTGAAGAACATAGATTCAAGCTTGTGGTTGGTTCTTGCTTTGCTCTTAAGCTCTCCAACATCAATTTCGTGGAAAAGGTGAGATTTTTAATCTCACATCTTGCCTATATTGTCATTGGGTTGTTGGGAATGATTCCCCATCGCTTTAGCATGCATATTTGCTTTTGGTTTGGATTGAATTGGCGAGAAACCCAATTTTTCAGCATTTTTGGCAAAATCTGGGCTATAGGTCGTACTGTCTCAAAGCCTCTGTCTGCAGATTTTCGTTCTGGTGCTAGGTCGCTCACGAGTTAAGCGCTAGGTCACTCGCGGGTTAAACGCTAGGTCGCTCCACTTCTGGGTCGCTCGTCATGGCTTATCTCGTAGGTCGTCTCCGACCTAAGCTCCAGTTAGGTCGATCGAGTTAGGTCGTTGGACCATTTACACTAGGTCATTAAGTCGTTCATGTGTTAACTCGTAAGTCGTTCGACAATTAGGTCGTTTGATAGCTTTAGGTCGCTTGCGAGTTAAGGCTTAGGTCGTGTGGCCATTCTGCTTAGGTCGCAAGGCCACTAGGTCGCTAGACCTTTATCACTTTAGGTCGTATGACCTTGGCTAGGTAGTTAGGTCGCATGATTTCGTTAGGTCGCGTACCTCTAGGTCGCGTGTCTTTAGGTCGCAAGCCTTTAGGTCGCGTATCCTTAGGTCGCCAGTTTTAGGTCGCTGGTCCTCATGCCTCTTAAGTCGCTCGACCTCGATAAGTGGTAGGTCGCTCACGAGTTAAGCGTCAGGTCGTAGACCCTTAAACCGTTAGGTCGCCTGGCCTGTGCTATTTGCTTAGGTCGTTAGGTCGTATGTCGATCTCCCTTAGGTTGTATGACCTCGATTTTGATAGGTCGCTCGGCCTTACCTTCCACTATTAGCTCGCGTACCTTCTTAGGTCGCGCACCCACTTAGGTCGTTAGACCTCATTTTTGCCTTAGGTCGTAGCCCACTTGGCTTCACTTAGGTCGTAGGCGATCTTATCTGAAAAGTATTCAACAGAACTTCCACTTTGATGCATTTTGAGCTGATTTCCTTGGATTTTGTTCACATCTTCGAATGTGAATTTTTTTGTGATAGATTGTTTCAACAATCGTTTTATGACTTGTCGCTTTAAAGATATATGAAGGTTTCAATACTAGTAGTAAATATCAAAACTCTTTCATCAAAGCGATTTCAACACTATTTTAAATATCAAAAGTTCGTTTTCTCAAACCGATTTCCAATCTACTAGTATATACAAGCCTTTACTTCACTCGAATGAGAAATCGACTTAAACGACTTAGTAAAACGAGTGGTATGAAACACTTGCATTCACTTCGTCGGTTAGCTCTTGGACTTGTTCGATTGAACCCTTTTTGTGACAATTTCCTAGTGAAGATCTACAGTTTGTTCATAAATATTTAAGTTAAGCTAGTGGTTATGGGACATGAAGCTAAACTCATATATTTACTAGCTTAGTGTAATTGACACTTCCTTATGATCATGACGATCATTTTTGTGATTTAGACTAGCGATTGAGCGATGTCTCTTTGTCTGCGAGGGAGACTATACCCCGTTTGTGTGATGTTTCGCCATCACATATGTAGGGTAGCACCCTACGGTCTTCGGGCCATTCCTGTGTGAAAATTTAATGGATAGCTTCCATGAGATAGCTTCTCGTCATGTGTTTTACGCGTAGGTGAGTTTTCATGCTCCCATTCATGTGTTAGGCCTCCCCCTTTTTATGTGTTTTCTGGATTTCTTGTGATGATTTCTGGAAGTTATGCTTCACCAATTTTTATGATTTTCATTGATATGATATCAGTTTTTTTGCATTGGTGAATTTATGTGTTATTGACTTGTTATGAATACAAGTTTAGGGTATGATACCCTACTTTATCTTTGAGAAGATTCTTGTGATATTGATTGATCTTTTGTTGATTATCATTTACATACTTATAGTAGTATGCCGTTATGGTTGTTACATGTTCATGCCATATTATTTATCCTATACCTTATCATCTGATATTTATAGCTAGACTGATCCGTTTATTATTTTCTTATAAATAATACTCGGGTCAGACCGAGATGTTACTGGTGCTTCTGCTTGACTTCCCTTCAGGATTATTCTGACTTTTGGCTAACTACTTAGATTAGTAGCTTTTGGTTGTACACATTCGAGATATAGACTCTATGTAGTGTACTTATTCTTTTGTATAGCACGTGATGCTATTCTTTTGTATTATCGTGGATCTTTTTGACCACTACTCTGATGTACACTTTCATGTGTTATATATATTTATTCATATCTTCTTCCGCCTTTGCGATATGGATGTCTGCGACTGATTTATGTTATGATTACTTCTATGTTTGTTTCCGAAGATTATATATAGCCACCGTGTGATAGCTTTGTGTTTGTATCGGTATGTCGGATTTCCTCCTTAAAAGATATGCATTCTATTCTATCTGACATATCGGTGCTCGCACAAAGAAGTTACATGGATGGTCGCTCCTCCACAGCCTTATTCTCCGTGCTAATTGACAGCACTACATCGTAGTGTTCTTGGTTAGCGTGGGTATAGAGGTGGGGCGTCACAAAGGAAGAATTCTAAGAAAAGGAATTTTAAAACAAGAAATTTTTTATATCCAAAATAATCTTTTAAAAATCATTTAAAATCATTTTATACTTGAAAATACGTTCTCTCACAAAAAATGATTCTAAGATTGATTTTACTCATTCTAGGGTATTTCTACCCTATCTCTAATGAGTTTTTTTTGCCCCTTAGGCTAAGGTTTGCCTAAAACAAAAGCTCTGATACCAACTGTAACATCCCACCATTTTGGACCGTTCAAATCGACAATAAAATCACACATGTCAGACTTGAATAATTCAAAACAACAGATTGTTAATAAAATTTGAGGCAAATAAAATCAATCACAGAATCACAGAATCACAGACACTGAAATGACCCTCCTATTTACACACTAATTTCATTGGTGATTTTTTTTTACAAATATATTTCCCAGGGTCATTTTCTTTCTCTAATAAACAAAATATATCCAGGATCTTTCACAATATAAAAATATTGTTTTAATTCTAAATCATTCTTAACATACATATATGAAGATATCTATGTTATATTCTACTTGAATCAGAGCATGATAATAAGTAGAAATCCTTTTAAATTTATTAAAATGTGATAAATTCCCTTTTTAAAAGATTACTTATTGTATTCTGATTTTTGACTATAGTGTCCTCTGGAAATATGTACTTTAGGCTGTTATTAAACTTAAGAAATGATCAAGCAATAATCAGTGGAAAGCAAGCTTATAATATAGATGATTTTCTTAAAGTCTGAATATTATCAAACTCAGGTTAAAAGAAAGTGGATCCTAAGTGAACACAAGCAACATCTAGGCGTAATGGAAACGCGCCTAACTTATACATTCAAGGTCACGAGTTCGAGTACTATGCTGGTCGGTTCAAACACAATTTTTGGTTTTTCTTTTTATTTTCTCCTGTATGGCTGAAATCTGATACCTACCTATATATATACTCAATTTTTACTTATAATCTATCATACAAAACAATATTTCTTGCTTCATTATTTTTTTGAAATCCTTTCCTACAACTGTTCTAGAATTTATATTTATATTTTTGCCCAATATCAACATGTACACAGATATACATGTACATGTCAGTGTTTTTGTTCATTTTCCAGAAAACTGAGCTCAAATGTTCCCTTGCTTCATTGATTTGAAGTGAAACATTTGGCCTGACCTATGGCCTAACCATGTGGTTACTCTGGCCATTCTTTTGTTTGCATTTTTACAACCCAGATTATACACAAAACATTGACACCTCTCTTTTTCAAAAACATGTTTATATGTATATTTGTATGAATCAGACACCTTGCGAATCAGATACATATCATTCTTCCTAACCATAGTTCTCTTTTAAAAATACATTTTCAGGGTATAAACACTTTTTCTTGCATTTGGACATATATCAATCTCATAAATTGAAAGTATAGCAGTTTGATTCTTTTCTGGGTTTTCCCAATGTAATTTTCTATATATCTATATTCTTTTTGAAAGGACTCAGGATTAACTGAAATCATCATAAAATGATTATGCTTATAAAATCCAGGTTTTTCCTCAAAATCAAAACAACTTTAGCAAATAGGTTTTCAAATCAGTTTAATATCAAGATCCTTAGTACATACCAAATCAGAAATAACCAGAAACAACATAGCACATGTCTCTTACAAGTTCTTCCTACTTAATACATTTAGATAGCCATATTAATCAGGGAATACATGCATGAATTAACACATTTTAGCTTTTATTTCTAATTATCTTAGCATCCTCTATTCCATATCTTTTTAATCTTGCTTACTTAGCTCCATCACAACCTGCAAAAGCATTAGTGGCTGCCCCATTATAAATGAGACACCCCCATGTGCCATGAGCAATAAGGGTCAGATCTATAATCTGGTGATAGCATTTCTAACATATCCATGATATTAAGCTAAGGATACAGCATAAATATACTTTGCATACTTGACAGGTATTATCATGTACAATACATAAGAGCAAACATATGCAACAAAACAACTTTTATCTGGAACTACTAAGGTTGCCTTTTCTTTTTCTTATAAATTCCTGGCCTCATCTGCTATAAGGAATCAAAGGGGCACATTGCCATGAACTAATTAACATTATGGCACAAAGATCTCAGGACTTAAACAAGCCATGTGCCAACTTGTCTACTTCAAATAGGACAAGCATTCCAGCAGCCTTCTTGGCACAAAATCCTTAGTTATATCACTAAGTGTATTCATGTTCATTTTATCAATGATAGCTAGGTGTACAAACCATCTGTACACATGAAGCATACTAGTTACCTTGCAGACATGATATTGCAAGCAAGTTAAAAGTTACTTTCTAGAGGTATAACACCCCAGTCATTTCATCTCACTTTATTTAGCATATAAACACCCTATTCAAGCATATACCAGAATGTTTGCAACTGAGAATAAATGCATGGCTCTATTGGGTTTATTTTGATTTTGCAAGCAACTGTGTTTAGCCAGATTTTTAATCTTGTTTAAACACAGTTTTTAGGCTTGTAAATTTCTGTTTGGTTTAGGGCTTAGCACTTATAGAGAAAGACTCCATTGCACCCTTAACCAATTATTTCAAGCCTCAGCACTATACCAATGTATATGCAGCTCATAGTTTTCTTTTTCATTCTTTGTCTTAAGCTATGATTCAGGCTAGTTACAAATACTCTATTATATGTTCTTTAAGGTTTTGGTATAACATACAGAGATGAAAATAGAACAACAAAGTTACACATCCATCATAGCAGATCATATCTCATCAAGCATTCATGTAACCATCAGTAGCCAACATAGTTTGTAAATCAAAACATGCAAAATATAGCATATAAAAGCTTGGCTGCCTAATCCCAGGTCTTAATGCCATGTATATGAGTGAGGATACTCACCTAAATGCTTACACAAGCTTAAACCAGAAAACCCTTCAAATCTTTAGCCTTATCTTCCTCTTCTTCCTTAGGTTAATTAATTAGTGAGAGAGCAGTTTTCTGGTTGGGCTCTTGGTTTAAATAAGGGTTCTATCTAGGGTTTTGGGTGATGCAAAATCCCTATTTTAGCCCAGACCAGAATCATGCATTTGGCATTGCATATTCCCTCCCTTAATGTCCCGGCCAATATTTTAAAACAAGGCTAAATTGTGCCCATTTTCTTTTCTTTTCAGAAAGTAATTACTTTAAGTATTTTTATTATATTTACCTCAAACATGATAATGGTGTGACTTTCTATTTTCTGCCTATGTACATTTGCTTTCTTGCACTTTGGTTCTTACTGTTTTAGTGATTCCTTTATTAATTTTCTGCTCAAATAATATCTAGATATATATATATATACATTTATACAACTATGGGTGTTAATTTAACTTTAACCTTTTATTTGCAGAAAACATGTGCATACTTATGTGCATTTCTACACCTATTATTCAAATAAAATTTCACTTATTCATTATAAATCAATGTTCTCTTCTGTCTTAATTTTCAGACAAGTCATACATATGCATGTATATAGATATATATATATACACACATCCTCAGGAATTTTTAATATTCATGTCTAGGTCTATATTTCCTTTATTTAAAACATTTTATCTAAATGTTTTCCTTCCTTGTTTTATTATTCAGGAATTCTGGATTTTCTCTTAGTGCCAT
This sequence comes from Allium fistulosum, assembly GCA_030737815.1. NCBI lineage: Eukaryota > Viridiplantae > Streptophyta > Magnoliopsida > Asparagales > Amaryllidaceae > Allium > Allium fistulosum. Next base: position 932,654,083 of record CM060901.1, on the reverse strand, counting down.
AACTAGTGTGCACGTGCACACATGCACACAACCTTGCACCACTGAAAATCCCACCTATATAATAATTCTGATTTTCCCCCAGAATTTTAATCATTTATTTAAAAGAATTTTCCTCAAAATCTTGGGGTATTACAATCACCCCTTCTTTTAGGAATTGTGCCCTCACAATTTGCAACATATTCTTTGAGTACTCCTACTTTCTTAGGAAAATTATTCAAATATGCATGAGCAATTCAAATAGTCACTGTCTATCATACATATCAAACTTTCTTAGTAATCTAAGAATTTACCTTTTAAATTTGCAAAGAGCCTAGGGTAATCCATCCTGATTTTATCTTCTAGCTCCCAAGTACAATCACTAGGATCTATACTCCATTGAATCTTTACAAGCTTCAATGTCTTGTTTCTTAATTTCTTTTCTTCCCTTGCCACAATTCCCACTGGCTCTTTCTCATAGATTAGATCTGGATTAATCTGAACTTCAGTAGGCTTTTCTAAGATTTCCTCCTTGTCATGCACCCATCTCCTTAGTTGTGACACATGAAACACATTGTGCATTGCACTCATCTTCTCTGGAAGCTCCAGCTTATAGGCTAGTGAGCCTATCCTTTCCAAAATCTTGTATGGTCCAACATATCTGGGTCTGAGTTTCCCCTGCTTGCCAAATCTCAAGACTTTCTTCATTGGTGAAACCTTAATGAAGACATAATCACCTACTTTGAATTCCACTGACTTCCTCTTTGCATCAGCATACTTCTTTTGCCTATCTTGAGCTACTGCCATCCTCTTTCTCACCAGTCCTATTTTCTCTGTGATGTCCTTGACATATTCTGGCCCTAGGATAGCTTTCTCTCCTGCCTCAGCCCAACACATAGGTGATAGACATGGCTTTCCATATAGGGCTTCAAAGGGTGCCATTCCAATTGTACTTTGGTGGCTATTATTGTATGTGAACTCAGCCAAATGGAGGTGGTCCTCCCAATTTCCTCCAAAGTCTAACACACATGCTCTAAGCAGATCCTCTAAAATCTTGTTTACCACTTCTGTTTGCCCATCTGATTGGGGGTGATAAGCAGTGCTTAGGCACAATTCACTCCCCATAGCTTCTTGGAAGCTCTTCCAGAATCTTGAAGTGAAAATTGTATCCCTATCACTCACTATAGTTTTAGGAACACCATGCAATTTTACCACTTCTCTCATAAAAGTTTGGGCTAAACTAGGTGCATTTCTGTCTGCTTTTACTGGTATGAAGTGGGCTACTTTAGTCAGCCTATCTACAATCACCCAAATACTTGTATTTCCCCTCTTGGATCTAGGAAGGCCATCTATGAAATCCATAGATATGTCTTCCCACTTCCACTGTGGTATGCTAAGTGGCTGCAATAACCCTGAAGGTCTTTGGGTCTCAGCTTTTATTTGTTGACAAACCATGCACTTAGCAACATATCTGGCTACATTAGACTTCATTCCCTTCCACCAATAGTCCCTTTTTAAGTTTTGGTACATCTTGGTGCTGCCTGGATGTATGGAATATTTGCTCCTATGGTACTCATTAAGGATTTCTTCTTTCAATTCTATGATGTTTGGGACACATATCCTACCCTTGTACCTTAAGTATCCTTTTACATCAATGTGATAATCCTTCACTTCCTCCTTCTTTAATAGGAGAGACCTCTTTTCTGCTAAGTCTTGATCTTCTTCTTGCATTTTTGCCACCTTCAAGGCCAAATTTGATTGTAAAGTAATTAAACTTAACCTTCCTTTACTCCTTTCTTCCTCAATCATCTCCATACTTACCCCACTGTTCTCATCTATTTCCAAATCAGTGAGCATGGTCAAGTCTCTAAACTCCTCCATCATCAACATGGCCACTTTTGCATGCTGCCTACTCAATGCATCTGCCACTTTATTAGCCTTGCCTGGTGTATAAAGTATATCTAAGTCATAAGCAGCAAGAAATTCAACCCATCTGTGTTGTCTCATATTTAAATCTTTCTGTGAAAAGAGATACTTTAAGGCCTTGTGATCAGTGTATAAAATGAACTTTGCACCTAATAAGTAATGCCTCCAAAGCTTCAAGGCATAAACTACTGCTGCCAACTCAAGATCATGAGTTGCATATCTAGTTTCATGGGGTTTTAGTTGTCTAGATGCATAGGCTATGACCTGATCTTGCTGCATCAACACAGCCCCTAGCCCTGACCCACATGCATCTGTATATACAACTAATCCCTCATTGCCTTCTGGTACTCTCAACACTGGTGATTTTACCAAAGCCTCCTTGATCTGGGTGAAAGCTTGTTCACACTTATCAGTCCATATAAACTTTTGGTTCTTCCTAGTCAGGTTAGTGAGTGGTATTGCTATTTTAGAAAATCCTTGTATGAACCTCCTATAGTATCCTGCCATCCCCATGAATGACCTAACTTCACTAACATTGTTAGGCTTCTTCCATGCTTGGATTGCTACTATCTTATTGGGGTTTACAGAAATTCCTCTAGCAGAGACAACATGTCCAAGAAAGTGTACTTCCTCTTGCCAGAACACACACTTAGAGAACTTTGCTTTCAAATCTTTTTCTCTTAATCTAGATAAGACCAAATGTAAGTGGTTCTCATGTTCCTCTATTGTTTTAGAGTAGATTAGAATATCATCTATAAAAATCAGAACAAACTTGTCTAAGTAATCTCTGAATATCCTATTCATTAGGTCTACAAAGTAAGAAGGGGCATTTGTTAGCCCAAATGGCATAACCAGAAACTCATACAAACCATATCTTGTGTTGAATGCTGTATATTTAACACTTGATTCCTCAACCTTCATCTGATGAAATCCAGATGCCAAGTCTAGCCTAGAAAACACTTTAGCTCCACTGAGTTGATCAAAGAGATCATCTATCCTGGGTAATGGGTATTTGTTTTTGATGGTTACTTTGTTTAATTCTCTGTAATCTATACACATCCTTAAAGTACCATCATGCTTTTTAACAAATACTACAGGAGCACCCCAGCATGAATTACTTGGCCTTATAAACCCCTTGGCTTCTAATTCTTCCAGCTGGTTCTTTAGCTCCTTTAATTCACTTGGCCCCATCCTTGTAGGTTTTTTGATAACTGGGCTAGCCCCAGGCATAAGGTTAATCTGGAATTCAACAGGTCTATGGTGTGAGACACCTTTTACTTCCCCAAATACATCCAAGTATTCTTTAACTATGGGATTTCATTAATAGCTATTTCCTTGGGATTATTTTCTAATTCAATTAAATGATTTAGACTGTTTTCTTTGATAGGTTCACATAGAATTGTAACCCTTTGGCCTTTAGAATTTTGTAGTGAAATGGTGGATGCATCTAGGTCAATTATGGCTTTGAATTGTCTTAGCCAATCTGCCCCTAATATAACTCCTATATTTGGGAAATTTAGAACATATAAATTGGAAACAAATGTGTTTCCCCCTATGTTCAAATTCACATCCACACAAATCATATCTAATACACTAGAACTTCCTAAAGGGCTTTGTATTAACAGAGGTATTTCAGCCAAAATGCAGTTCATTTTCAACCTTTTAACTATTTCATGGGAAATGAGTGAGTGGGTTGCCCCGGTATCATATATTACAGCTAAAGGTATGGTACAAATAAATAGTGTACCTTCCACTTGACCATGGTTTTCAGCATTAGCCTCAATTATGGCCTTGCCCCTACCTTCCAGGTTTGCCACTTTCCCTTGTTGCTTGTATTCTGGGCAATTTCTTTTCATATGCCCTTCCTTCCCACATAGATAGCATTTGAAAGCTCCCCCTTTAAGCTCTGGGCATCTTGGCTTAATATGGCCTTCTTTCCCACAATGGTTGCAAACTATTTTTCTTTTGGCTTCATTGGGTTTTGCATCTACTGCCTTCTTACCATCTGCCTCTCCTTTCTTCTTATCATAAGGATGGTACTTCCCTTTGTTCTTCTTGTTGCTATTGTTTTTGAAGCTCCTAAACTTATCTCTTTCCTTGTCATGCTGCTCAATCTTCAGAGCCAAATCTATCACTTGATCAAAAGTTCTGTCAGCATAAGGTAGTATAGCCCTGCTAAGCCCTGGGTTCAATCCCTTGATGTATCTATCATTTTTGGATGCTTCATCAGCCACTAACATTGCCCCATAGGTTGACAATCCCTCAAACTTCTGGGTGTATTCTGTGACATTCATAGTCCCCTGTCTAAGTTTGATGAACTCCTCAAGTAAAGTGGTTTTTGCTGAGGCTGGAACAAACCTTGCCTCTAACATCTCCTTAAATTGATTCCAATTAATATCATTTTCATTCCGGCCAGCTATGATCACCTCCCACCAACTCAAAGCTGCACCTTTTAATTGCCTTGAGGCCACTTGCCTCTTCCTTTGGTCATCTAGTTGCATATCAGTGAAGATCCTCTCTAATGTCCTCAGCCATGCTTGAATCTCCATTACACTTTCAGTTCCTTCAAAGCTCTTGCCTCCCAAGTTGGTATAAGTCTTCACTAACTTGGAGAGCTCCTCATGTGGGTTCTCAGGTCTGTGCCCAATTCCATCTCTCAAAACTCTCACAAATTCCTGCATGTCAAGCATTTGTGGTGTGCTAGATCCTCCTTGATGATGAGACCCTCTTCCTACCATATTTCTAAAAGTATATGTATTTCATCTTATTAGTTTATAACACTTAGCTTTAATTTTAAATTGATTGTATCTTTCCTATTTAATCATTGTGTATGTCACATGCACACACATACATACATTCAGGGAATACTTATAAACAGTCAAATATACAAACATTTTGCTATGTTAATTAAAACATAGCTCTGATACCAAATGAGATGACCCTCCTATTTACACACTAATTTCATTGGTGATTTTTTTTTACAAATATATTTCCCAGGGTCATTTTCTTTCTCTAATAAACAAAATATATCCAGGATCTTTCACAATATAAAAATATTGTTTTAATTCTAAATCATTCTTAACATACATATATGAAGATATCTATGTTATATTCTACTTGAATCAGAGCATGATAATAAGTAGAAATCCTTTTAAATTTATTAAAATGTGATAAATTCCCTTTTTAAAAGATTACTTATTGTATTCTGATTTTTGACTATGGTGTCCTCTGGAAATATGTACTTTAGGCTGTTATTAAACTTAAGAAATGATCAAGCAATAATCAGTGGAAAGCAAGCTTATAATATAGATGATTTTCTTAAAGTCTGAATATTATCAAACTCAGGTTAAAAGAAAGTGGATCCTAAGTGAACACAAGCAACATCTAGGCGTAATGGAAACGCGCCTAACTTATACATTCAAGGTCACGAGTTCGAGTACTATGCTGGTCGGTTCAAACACAATTTTTGGTTTTTCTTTTTATTTTCTCCTGTATGGCTGAAATCTGATACCTACCTATATATATACTCAATTTTTACTTATAATCTATCATACAAAACAATATTTCTTGCTTCATTATTTTTTTGAAATCCTTTCCTACAACTGTTCTAGAATTTATATTTATATTTTTGCCCAATATCAACATGTACACAGATATACATGTACATGTCAGTGTTTTTGTTCATTTTCCAGAAAACTGAGCTCAAATGTTCCCTTGCTTCATTGATTTGAAGTGAAACATTTGGCCTGACCTATGGCCTAACCATGTGGTTACTCTGGCCATTCTTTTGTTTGCATTTTTACAACCCAGATTATACACAAAACATTGACACCTCTCTTTTTCAAAAACATGTTTATATGTATATTTGTATGAATCAGACACCTTGCGAATCAGATACATATCATTCTTCCTAACCATAGTTCTCTTTTAAAAATACATTTTCAGGGTATAAACACTTTTTCTTGCATTTGGACATATATCAATCTCATAAATTGAAAGTATAGCAGTTTGATTCTTTTCTGGGTTTTCCCAATGTAATTTTCTATATATCTATATTCTTTTTGAAAGGACTCAGGATTAACTGAAATCATCATAAAATGATTATGCTTATAAAATCCAGGTTTTTCCTCAAAATCAAAACAACTTTAGCAAATAGGTTTTCAAATCAGTTTAATATCAAGATCCTTAGTACATACCAAATCAGAAATAACCAGAAACAACATAGCACATGTCTCTTACAAGTTCTTCCTACTTAATACATTTAGATAGCCATATTAATCAGGGAATACATGCATGAATTAACACATTTTAGCTTTTATTTCTAATTATCTTAGCATCCTCTATTCCATATCTTTTTAATCTTGCTTACTTAGCTCCATCACAACCTGCAAAAGCATTAGTGGCTGCCCCATTATAAATGAGACACCCCCATGTGCCATGAGCAATAAGGGTCAGATCTATAATCTGGTGTGAGCATTTCTAACATATCCATGATATTAAGCTAAGGATACAGCATAAATATACTTTGCATACTTGACAGGTATTATCATGTACAATACATAAGAGCAAACATATGCAACAAAACAAATTTTATCTGGAACTACTAAGGTTGCCTTTTCTTTTTCTTATAAATTCCTGGCCTCATCTGCTATAAGGAATCAAAGGGGCACATTGCCATGAACTAATTAACATTATGGCACAAAGATCTCAGGACTTAAACAAGCCATGTGCCAACTTGTCTACTTCAAATAGGACAAGCATTCCAGCAGCCTTCTTGGCACAAAATCCTTAGTTATATCACTAAGTGTATTCATGTTCATTTTATCAATGATAGCTAGGTGTACAAACCATCTGTACACATGAAGCATACTAGTTACCTTGCAGACATGATATTGCAAGCAAGTTAAAAGTTACTTTCTAGAGGTATAACACCCCAGTCATTTCATCTCACTTTATTTAGCATATAAACACCCTATTCAAGCATATACCAGAATGTTTGCAACTGAGAATAAATGCATGGCTCTATTGGGTTTATTTTGATTTTGCAAGCAACTGTGTTTAGCCAGATTTTTAATCTTGTTTAAACACAGTTTTTAGGCTTGTAAATTTCTGTTTGGTTTAGGGCTCAGCACTTATAGAGAAAGACTCCATTGCACCCTTAACCAATTATTTCAAGCCTCAGCACTATACCAATGTATATGCAGCTCATAGTTTTCTTTTTCATTCTTTGTCTTAAGCCATGATTCAGGCTAGTTACAAATACTCTATTATATGTTCTTTAAGGTTTTGGTATAACATACAGAGATGAAAATAGAACAACAAAGTTACACATCCATCATAGCAGATCATATCTCATCAAGCATTCATGTAACCATCAGTAGCCAACATAGTTTGTAAATCAAAACATGCAAAATATAGCATATAAAAGCTTGGCTGCCTAATCCCAGGTCTTAATGCCATGTATATGAGTGAGGATACTCACCTAAATGCTTACACAAGCTTAAACCAGAAAACCCTTCAAATCTTTAGCCTTATCTTCCTCTTCTTCCTTAGGTTAATTAATTAGTGAGAGAGCAGTTTTCTGGTTGGGCTCTTGGTTTAAATAAGGGTTCTATCTAGGGTTTTGGGTGATGCAAAATCCCTATTTTAGCCCAGACCAGAATCATGCATTTGGCATTGCATATTCCCTCCCTTAATGTCCCGGCCAATATTTTAAAACAAGGCTAAATTGTGCCCATTTTCTTTTCTTTTCAGAAAGTAATTACTTTAAGTATTTTTATTATATTTACCTCAAACATGATAATGGTGTGACTTTCTATTTTCTGCCTATGTACATTTGCTTTCTTGCACTTTGGTTCTTACTGTTTTAGTGATTCCTTTATTAATTTTCTGCTCAAATAATATCTAGATATATATATATATATACATTTATACAACTATGGGTGTTAATTTAACTTTAACCTTTTATTTGCAGAAAACATGTGCATACTTATGTGCATTTCTACACCTATTATTCAAATAAAATTTCACTTATTCATTATAAATCAATGTTCTCTTCTGTCTTAATTTTCAGACAAGTCATACATATGCATGTATATAGATATATATATATATATATACACACATCCTCAGGAATTTTTAATATTCATGTCTAGGTCTATATTTCCTTTATTTAAAACATTTTATCTAAATGTTTTCCTTCCTTGTTTTATTATTCAGGAATTCTGGATTTTCTCTTAGTGCCATAACTAGTGTGCACGTGCACACATGCACACAACCTTGCACCACTGAAAATCCCACCTATATAATAATTCTGATTTTCCCCCAGAATTTTAATCATTTATTTAAAAGAATTTTCCTCAAAATCTTGGGGTATTACAGACACGGAATATCAGAATAACTTCGCAGCGGAATAAATAAACATAGGAGTTCATGAAGCTCCTAGATACAAAGTTTCAAAACTAATACATGATACCAAGTCTGGAAACAAATATACTTGTAAAGTTAGATACATATGTTGCTACTACAAAAGCAAAAGTGGCGTGGAAATAACTGGAATAAAATATCAAGTAGACGACTGAATCTTCAGCGGATCTCTAGCTTCGAAAGAAAATGAAACCAAAGCTATGAAACTCAGGCTGACCCGAGCGTAAAGAAAAAACACAAAACACTCGAGTCAGGACATACATACTTATAAAATGTAAATCAACTCAAGTGAACTGTAAAAGAAATGCATTAGTAACTTAAAGGATGCTTGGGATCACCCATCCTCTAAGGATCCGTTAAACTATCTACTATGTAGTAGTATACGCTATTATAATAGGGTCTAAAGTAAAGTATACTATTTAAAAATAGCGTTAAGGCTTTACATTTTCCACCTTAACACATTTTTAGGTATGCCAATAGTCTATACAGTACCGTAGCTCACCGTAAACTGGAGCCGCTAGAGGATACCACATAGGTATGACATAAAACAAACTCGTAGAAGGCGCACTAGGGTAGGTGACACGGCACAACTAGGCAATGCCAGGGTAGATATACCAATTACACTTCCGGACTGTTGGTAACGCATAGCCGCAACCGCAACTACCGCCCAACTCGATCCACACTCCCGAATCAAAGGTGCGCACCAAATCAAACACAAAGTAATAGAATGGCTAACGATGAAGTGTGTCCGATTAGAGGAGCTACTTCCTTGGCCCGTCGATTGCTCCTGTTTTAGCCACCTTATGCTAACTCACGGGAGTTAGGTCCACGTAAATATACCTTTAGGATCGTCGCCACCATCCTACTTCATTCTGGAATCTCCACCGCGTACACAGTTGTTAAAGTGGTTTTCAGTATCGACGGAGAGTATGCCCATATCTGATCCCGGCCTCTTTAACAACCAATCGTTATTATAACCCGTGGTTATATAAATTTCAAATGGTTTATATTTCATATCAAACATATTCCTTTTTAAACCATATAAATTCCATATCATTATTCTTTTAAAATAATATTCATTTTCCCAAAGTAGTAATACTTCCAAATTCATTTAATTATAACCCTTTTTAAACATAAAAGTTTAGAGATCATAGCACTTTAAGAATGTAACTTTTAGAACCATACATGTAACATTTAAGAAAATTGTAGCATTCAGAAAATGTCACCTTTAAGAAAACGCAGCAGTACAGAAGTGCTACTGTAAGAATTCGCAGCAGTGCAGAACTGTTACGGTAAGAATTCGCAGCAGTGCAGAAGTGTTACTGTAAAAATCCGCAGCAGTGCAGAATTGTTACAGTAAGAAACTGCAGCAGTTTTGAATTGCTACCATAAGAAATCGCAGCAGTTTTGAATTGTTACTGTAATACTTCCTACTACAATAGTCTATAAAATCAAATAGTATATATATGTTTACAGATTTTATCAAAGTCATTCTATTCTTCCTATTATATTACTCAAATTTAAGCTATTTAGTCATTTAAAGAAATCACACCTTTGATTTAATAACTTTGTCACTAAAACATCAAATTTTAAAGCATAAATCTTTATACCAAGTTAAAAGTATTTTTACTTACCTTTTTATTTCTTTTCAGTAAATGACATTTATCATTTTTATTTCCCAAATCTTACCACTTTCATTTGTTAAAACTTACATGTCAAATGTACATTTTAACTTACATTGCTTTTCACAAAACATTTATTTTAATCACTATTACATGAATTAAAACTTACAATTTATAGGTTAGAATAAAATACTATTATTAAGTCAAATCGGATTATAAAATTTCAATTAACCTTCATACTGTAAATTAGATTCCAAAATTTACATTTCCAACTATTTATTTCTTATAAAATTTTAACACATGTAAGCAAATTCACAAAAATTATCACAGTAAATTTTAGTTGAGATTCATATATAAAAATCCAAAATATTTAATAATTTTTAGAAAAATCATTTTAAATCAACCACGGAGTCTGTATAAAATTCTCTACCCTAGGGTTAAGTAACTACAGACATATATCATTTCAATCCGCAATTTATTAATTTTCTGGGTTTTATAACATTTCAAACCCGCAATCCCAAGTCAAATAAAATTGCTCAAGCCTATCATTTCAGCCCATACCAATTTTTCCTTACTCTAAAGTTCGTTCGGATATGTATCATTTCAACCCATAGTGAAGGAACTTGCAGTGTGATTCCAGAATATTAAATAAACATAAAAATATTCAACATATCATGACATATGATCAAACAGACATAATATGATATGAAATAACAAAATAAATCATATGAATGACATAATATAAACATATGAAATGACATGATATAAACATATGAAGTAATATGATATAAACATATGAAATAACATGATATAACACATGAAATAACATGATAAAATCATAGGTGAAATGTCAAACTTGCATATACATATCCTCACAATTCAATTGTCATCAATTCATCAAATAATTAAGCACGTATGTCAAGTGTGATTTTCTCACCTTTCTTTGGTTAGAAAGGTGATTCAAAGCGCAACACAAAGACTACAACAAGCACGACTGATTACGGACTAGCTTGAGTGAGAGGAGAATCTAATTCCATTGCTTAAACAAAATAAAATAAATTCCATATGTAAACGAATAATTCACATAGAAAAAAAATGTAGATATAAACATGTGAAGATGGCTTGACTAGGGGTGCATAGGCTAGTTTATTTGTGTTCGGGTTCGACCATAGGGATTTTGGGTGAAGGGGGTTCGGCTATAGGGGTTTGGGTTTGGTTAGACTAAGTTTTGGTGAAGGTGTTTTCGGCCTAGAGTTAGGGATTTGGTAGAAGAGGGCTCGGCCTAGGGTTTGGTGATGGAGGAGGTGGTCACCGCCAAGGCAAGGGGAGGGGAAAGTGTTGAGGAGGTTCGACCATTGTGCTTTGGAGGAGGTTCGGGCAAGGGAGTTTTGGTGGGAAGGAGAGGTGGTAGGGCTGAGCTTTGTAGAGAAGAAGGAGGGGAAAAGGAGAGAGGAGTAGTGGGTTTTAGGCTAGGGCTTTGTGGTTAGAGGAAGTGTAGATGGTGTGGCCAAAATTTGTGGAGAAGGAGGAGGAAAATTGTGGAGGAAGAAGAGGGAGAAGTCTAGGGTTTTGAGGAGGAGGAAGAAGAAGGAACTTACATTTTTCTCTATGGAGGCACAAATGACAAATAGGAACATCTAGAAAACCCTAGGATATTATATAGGGTTCTCATCATGTGACTTCTAATCTACCCAAGCAAATCCTAACCCATTTGTACAAGCCCAAAGTCACAATGTAAATAAGATAAATGTTTAAAAGAAAATAACTACGTGTAATACGCCAAACGTTGTCAATTCTGAAAAGTAGAAACCAAAATTTTACAAGACAGAAAACAAGGAAAATGTTAGAATTTAAATTCCTCTTCATAAATAAAAAAAGTAAAAGTTAGAAATTTAAAATTTAAAATTTCCATAGAAAGTCAAACTTTGACCAAAGTTGACAAAAATTTGAAATATAAGAAAATTCTTTATTTTATTAAATTTGGAAGAACATTTCACATCAAACTCAAAATTATACATTAAAATTTCCCAATTTAGAAATTTAAAATAATTATATTCAAAATTTCAAATAAATTTTCATTTAAAATATTCTCAAAATTTTGCGGGTTGTTATAGTTTAACACCTTAATTATTTAGTATTTTTAAACTACAACAGGTGTTATAATCTTTTTTAAAAGAATGTGAAATATTGGTATAAACTTATTTTCAATCTAGAAAATAAAGATGAATAAGATGTTGACTTTTGGTAAACTAATTTGTTGAATTATGAATTAAATTATTGTTTTAGATTATAGGAGTTTAGTTAAAACAATGTTAATATTTTAGGGATGATTGGTTAAAATTTAAATATTGAAGAAGAATTAGGAAAATAAATTATAAAAATATATTGTAGACTTTTATCTAAATAGGAAATTGCAAGGATGCAATTTCTTAGGGGGGATGTCGGTAACAATCCGGATTTTTGAAATTGTTAAATAAAATGAATAATGTTTTGAATTGGAGAATTTAAATCATTAATATGAAATTTGTGCTTTTTTATAAAAGGTAATTTATTTTATGATGATTAATTCTAAATAATTGTGAAATTGAGAAATTTTTGTGTTTTCAAAGTGTTAGAGATCATTTGTAAATCACTGAATTGTAGAACTTAGAATTTAAGTTAAAAAGGGAATACTTAGCTAATTTAATCCTTTTATTTTAAATAAAAGAAAATTTGTGAATTCTATAATTTTAATCATGTTGGCTTTATTTTCAAATCCACTGATTAAAAGGATTTTAATTTTTAGGGTGAAATCGAAGGTTTTTGGAAGTAATTAAAAAGGATATAAGAACTGGTTTATTTAAAAAGAAAGAAAAATACTCTCTTATTGGGTTTAAGCCCATTAGTAAAGTTAATAAAGAAGGTTCCTCTTTAGTTTGAACGTACATTTCACCGTAAAAAAAATGTTAGAGAACAAATAGAAAGAAGAAACCTCTTTCTTTTTAGTAATCCATGAATATAATCCCTTCAACTCAATTGCAAATTAAACACTTTAGAAGCTTATAAATTAAAGGTAATGTTCTCTAGTCCAGTTCTAACTTTTAGACAACTTAATTTCACTTTTTACGGTGGTTAATTCTGGTTGTTATTGTTTTGGGCTGAGATGTTTTCCAAGTATGCTGATTCTAGTTTAGGCTGCTGTAGATGTTATGGCCGCCTAATTGCAAGGAGAAAAGGTCAGTTGAAACCTCACATCATCTATCTCTAAACATTTTGTTGCATGCAGCTGATTTTTCATATTGAATGATTGAGAATTTAAATGATAATTTTGGGGTTTCTGTAGGTTCAAATTTGAACTGCTTTCTCAGTCAAATTCATTTACAATATTTCAGTTTTCACCTCTTCCCAATGCTTAGTTGCTTTAATCAAATTTTGGTTTGAATGCATGTATAATTTAGAGTTCATACTGCAAGTTTGAAATGATGGTATGTGAAGTAACCATATCGGAGCTTATGCTCGTCAACGGAGGGTAGGAGAACAGTTGCAACTGATGTTCTAGGTGTCCCACCGGTTAACCAGTAAACTAAGACCGGTTGACCGGTAAAGCACCTGGAACTTCAGTTCCAAGTGCTGTTAACTCTATTGTTTTGCTTGCACTTAGTTTTGGTTTATCTGAGTTGTATGATTCTAATTTCTTTGTTCAGCGATTTTCTGAGAATAGAGTTTCCGATTTTGATGAATCTTTGATTCAACGATTTGTGAAGTTGTTTATATATTAGTCTATTCAATATATATATATAGTTAGAATGCAAGCAATTTTCAAAAGATAGCATATTTATAAATAACGATTTCTAAACTAATTTCCATATAAATTCAATTCCTTTTTATAAGTGATTTTAATATGTAAATTATAAATATAATAAATTATTAAGTATTATTAGTAGAAATAGTTTTATGAGTTTAAAAGAATGGTTTTGGAAATATAAACCAATATTGTTTCTAAATTAATAATAGTATGTATATATATGGCTTTTATGGCATTTTAGAAAAACTATAGCTATATATAAATTTGTTTTGAGATCTATTCGAATTTATAGTTTATATTATTAATTGAAAAATAAATGAATATATAGTTGAACAATAAATGAGTTTATGGATTTTAAAATGTGAAGTTTGAAAGTAAATAAATAAATAAAGTGTTTATAAATCATTTTGTATATGTTAAAAATATATTATTTACTTTCAAGACCTTAAACTCTAATTTGGTTTTATTGAGTTTGGCAATTGGCTATTTTATATGATATTTGGGCATTTTTGTGTGACTATTGGGTTTATTATTTTCTTGCAATTTCTGCTTTCATTTGAATGAGAAATAAATTAAACGATTTAGTAATAAAAGTGGTATGGAACATTTGTATTAGTTTATAGGTTAATTATTGGACTTGTTCAGTTGAATATTTTAGTTGAGTGGAATTTACAATCGTTTAGTAAGTATTTAAGTATCACAAAGTGGTTATGGGATATTGGGCGATACTTATTTAGTTACTAATTGAAAGTAGATTACACTTATCGAGTGGAGTTTACTAACTTATTGCAAAATATTCATGTAAACCCGAGTGGTTATGGGACATACGGACGTTGCTCGAATGATTACTATTCTTGAGTTTCCAACACTTAATCTGTGTTTTATGGGCTTTCATGCTTATCCGCATTAAGGGGTTATACGCCCATCTGTGGAGTTTTATGCCCATCTGTGGAGCTTTACGCTCGTTTGTGTTTTATGGGTTTTCATATCCATCTATGGGTCCTCTGGACCATCTGTGTATAACACGCATGTTCGGTGAGCTTTTATGCTCACCAATCTGTGATAGGCCTCCCTCTTTATATATCTGGGGATTACTATTACTGATTTCTATATTCTATGAGATTTGTGTTTTCACCAAATATTTCTTAGGTTTTTCTTTTATGAGATACAAGTATTTTGGGTTTGGTGAATAAATTTTAAGAATAATGATGTCCTTTTGTGTTTTGCCATTAAGTGGCTATGTATTGCTATTGAGATTCGATTTGGGATTTCACCATAATTTTGATTTGCCTATGAAAGGCTAAATTTGTGTTTTGCGATTTGATGAATTATGTGATGTCTAGCCATTTACTTTCTTTTGGCTATTTCTAGAGTTTGGAAACATTCGCTATGAGTTATTATTATGGTAGTTGAACTTGTTTGGTTTAATTTACCATACGAGTTTCTATACCCTTGTTGTGTATGCATGCTTATTATTATAAACTCACCTTTTGGATATTTAGAGATAATATGACCCATTTATTATATTTTATAATAGTTCGATCGGACCGAGACTTGACAGGTATAGGGACTCAGTGACTTTGGAAGTGGGCTAGCTATAGTATATCTATGCGGTGTTATCTATATGATATAGTTTATTTTGAGATGCTGGTCTTACATGTATTCATGTTGCATATTTGATGTGGTGTTATCTTGAG
Organism: Allium fistulosum; assembly: GCA_030737815.1. NCBI lineage: Eukaryota > Viridiplantae > Streptophyta > Magnoliopsida > Asparagales > Amaryllidaceae > Allium > Allium fistulosum. The sequence continues at coordinate 932,638,652 of CM060901.1, read as the reverse complement.
TCTTTATGTATACTTTTAGACTCGTCATAGTCTATGTATGTATATTGTTGTATATGAAAGTCTAGTTTTCTCGTTTGTAGACTTACACCTTAATGAGATATTTGATGTGTTCTATTTTCATTGCGACTTGTGATTCTGTGTTGTATATTATGTGATATATTGTTCTAAATTATTAGTAAGCCACCATATTATTGTTTTATGCCTGGATCATAAAAATCCGAATCCCTCCTCGTAAGAAAATGATAAAAAATATAATTACAATATTCGATGTATCAATGCTCGACTAAAGCAATATTACGAATGGTCGCTCCTAACCAGCCTTATTCTCCTTGTTACTTAACAAAATTACTTATAATATTCCCAGGTAATATAGGGATAAAGGCATGCGTTACATTACCCCTCAAAACCATCTTCCCCAATCCACTAACCTTCTCTCCTGTATACGCACGTCAACAACCTCATGCATGCACGCCCAAACTCGACCACTACTCGATGAAATCGCAAACCACCATCAATGAACTTCTCTTCCTCTCCTTTTTGCATTCCACACCATTAGTCGAAGCTCGCTTGCCCCCATAAAATCCAGACCTGGACTAGTCTCCCCCTCGACTACGAAACGTAGCAACTCCCAAACCCACCTTGCACACCACCAAACTTCACCAATCGATGCTCCTCCACATGAGAAACCCATTGCAACCAATGTTAAAGCTATCTCCTCCTCAATTGACGATAAACCAAAACCCTAGCCCACAATGTAATACGTCGATCACCAAAAACCAATGTTACACTTGACCAAACTTGTATAGATTTGAAGTTTGCACCCATACAAATTTAGCAAATACAATTTCATAATTTTTAGTTTTCTATATCTCACAATTTTGAATATTGAAGGTGGATATGTGGTTTATGTTTAATTTAATTGAAAATGAAAAATAGGAAAGAGGGAAAATGAAAAGTAAGAGGGAAAAGAAGAAATGAAGAAAAGTATAAGGGTGGGGTTTTGTGTGTTTTATAATTTCCAGCACTTCACTACACAGTATTTCGTTTGCGTACGAACCGTGGATGACAAAAATATAAATACGATCACGCACAACAATGTGGCACAATCCCAAAATAATAATAAAATACACTGGTTATCTTATTCTGTGAAATTTCAAAAATACCTAATTTTGCCGCCACAAACGTCAAACGATAATTTAAATATTTTCCAAATTAAAAAATATGGATAAATCTTATAAATTCATTTAAAAATACATTATTAAAAAACAAATCGTTTTTATTAACAATTAATTTTCTTATTATTTATTACATTTGAATCAAATTCGAATATTTAAATATTCACATTTGAAACGTTAAAAATTTCGGATCGTTACATATGTAGAGTATATGATTATTTTATAAAGCAATTGAATTATGTTTTAGTATTATAACAGTTCTTCAACTGAACTGCAAATTCAACTCATTTTTGCAACTGAGTTGCAAAACAAATCTCAGTTGCAAAACCAACTCAGTTGCAAAACCGACAGCTCAGCTTTTCAAACTGAAATGCACTCTGTTTGCAAAACCGAGTTGCGATTTGCAACTTAGTTTGTTTTAACTCAGTTGAAAACTGATTGAAAAATTGCAAATCGGTTTTGCAAACTAAAATGCTACTCAATTTGCAAAACTATGTTGCAAATAACCATTTCATTTTCACCATTTGGCAAATAATGTTGTATAATTTTTATTTTGACTATATCAAGGTGAAAAGCCATAAACAAATTTATTTACACTTGTTTATTGTTTGTTTCCCAATATGGGAACAAGAAAATTACTGGGTATGGAGGGTCAACTCAACTTATGGTGGTCGGAATAATTTAGGATTAGGAGGTCGCATAAGGGTATTAATTATATTAAAGATGTACTGAGGAGCCATATGAGGCATTGAGCGAACAATTAGAACTTACATATAACTAGGTATGTTAAGAACACTACTATTTTTTTATAAATTACCTATTGAATTTTTTTATTTTGATTTTAAACTAAAATTAAAGATAAAGACAACATGAATTTTTATTTGGTTGAATATCTCTCTGTGGAAAAAATAAAATATATATTCAATTAGGGTGTGCGGGAAAGCACCAACCATGCAAAGGAATTGCTATTGGAACTTTATGAAATCCGATAAGTTTATAAAAATTAACCAAGTATTACAAAAATTTAACTAGGTTAATTTTTTCTAAAAATAAACTATGTTTACAAGAATTAACTAACTTTTACAAAAAATAACTATGTTAAGCAAGTTTCTAAAAATTAAACATATATATAATAATTAAACACATTTATAAAAAATAAATAAGTTTTTCAAATGTTTAACTAAGTTAACAAAGTTTTATAAAGAAATAACTAAGTATATAAAAAACAATTAAGTTCAATAAAAATTTAACCAAGCTGACTAAAAGTTTATAAAATTTAACTAAGTCAACCAAGTTTATAAAAATTAACCAAGTTAATCAAGTTTTATTGAAATAAAATAATTTTCTAAAAGTTAACTAATTTTATAAAACATATATAATTTATAGAAATTAACTAATTTATATAATAATTTAACTGAGTTAATTAAGTTTTATAAAAATTAAATATTTTTTAAATATTAATTTTTTTTATAAAATTAACTAAGTTTTATAAAAATGTAACTATGTTAACTAAGTTTTATAAAAATTAACCTAATTTATAAAAATTAACATAATTTATAAAAATTAACTATTTTTATAAAAGTTAACTAAATTCTATAAAAATTGAATATTTTTGTTAAAAATAATTAAGTTTTAAAAAAATAACTAAGTTAATAAAATTTAAATAATTTTTATAAAAATTAACCAAGTTTTATAAACATATGATTAAATTAACCAAGTTTGTAAATTTTAACTAAGTTTTATAAAAATTAACCAAGTTTTGTAACAATTAAATAAGTTTATAAAAAATAAACTATGTTTAAAAAAATTAACTAAATTAACTAATTTTATAAAGTATTTTTTAGGTTTTATAAATATTTAGTCAAGTTAACTAAGTTTCTAAATATTAACCAAGTTTTATGAAAATAAATTAAGTTTTACAATAGCTAAACAAGTTCATATAAATTAATAATATTATTTAGTTATATATAAATAATAGTAGTAGTTTAAAACTGAATAAGTTCATAAATACTATATATTATTGTTTAAAAGTCCCATTTTACCTACACTTTTGTCATGAACTATGACAACTGCCCATGACCCCTGCACCGAACCTAGAGATAGTGCGCTGTAATGTGTGCCAGGCGACCATGGACGATTGCCAAGGTAAATTAAAACAACAGAATCTATCGTATTACTCACAGCGCATGGACAAAATATAATAGAACATATACATAGTGAAGCTTCACATAATAGAATCTCATCAATAAAACTTCATAATAGTTGAATACAAACATCTGAATAGTCAATACATCAAGCCTCACTACATAACACTCAGAGAATATACAAACAGCGGAACATCCAGTACATATAGTAAGAAGATAATATGCAACTCTCCAGCTCGTCTTCGACATCAGCATCGTGGAAAGCAAGAACAGCACCTGTCACCTGCTACCTAGTCTGCCCGTCCCAAAATGGACGAACAGCCCAAGGCAATAAGAGTTAAAAACATAAAGCCTTGAGTCAAACAACAGTCTTAGTGAGCGGTAAATTAACTAACAACATACCAAAAGAGCATAAAGGAAAAGGAATAGGAATACAACCCTCCCACTCCACCTCTTTCTACAGTGATAGCCCCCAGACACACACTAAGTAGAAGCAATCATAGCAAAGCATACAATTTAAAGTAAAGCAATTATCACTCAAGTCAAGGGCGATGTTTTCCAAGTACAAACACCCAAGGCCTAAACCAAGATCAGATAAGCACCCAGAAAACACTGCTCTTGAGTCCGAATAACGATACAACCAAACATCCATGACTCTGGCTATCACTGTTATCATTGCTTCGATATCATCGTTAATTGAATGACCGGCTCATTCTTTCATCCGTCCGTCAAGGGCTAATGGAAACCCCGGTTCTAGACATAACTCTGCACGTCATCGTGACCCGTGCCTAGGACTATCGAATCTGCCCAGAGTACTTGACTACCCAATCAGTAGCCTTCAGGGACTATCGAATCTGCCCAACGTAATCTTGCTTTGAGCATGCTAGAACCTTCAACAACGATGAGATCTCAGCCTTCTAGTCATCCTCCTCGACGACTATTTCCATACTAGCTCAAGCGCCTCTCGAGCAAACCATTATCCTCAAACTCGAACATTTCACCGAGTTATCAACATGCTTGGAATGATCTCGTCTGGATTAGACCAAGGCTATCTCATATCATGCTTCGCCTCATCACCATCATAGCAAAGCTTCATCTCAACATCATCATCAAATCTATCCATATGAGCTTCGTCATCCGCTACATATGCCAGAAGCAGCTTTCCCAATTCAAGAGCCTTTCCCTTAGCTTTTGAATCATCTTCGGTCTAAATCAAATCATCAATCATCTAATTCATAACAATCAATCAAGTCAAACATTAATCCAAGTAATCAAGCATTCAAATATGATCTAAATAGACAATTATAACAATAATGGCAATTTCGTAATTAAAGAGTCAAAAGTCTAACAAACATGAAAACATGAACAATATCTCTATAATCTTGATAAATGAACTTGCATAGGTTAACACTTAGTAAAATGGATGTCAAATCATCATGAACCATGGGTCTATATGGATCAATACTTAGGTTTACAAGAATGCATGGAAATCACTACTTTAACACAAAATCAAGCCAACGATCCGATATACTCCTTTGGATCCGTGTGAGAGATAATCACCACTCACCAAATCACCTAAACAACCCAAAAGCAACACACTTCAGATCTGGCAGCGAAGGATCTAACTTGATCTATCACGAATCCGCTTCAAACGATGAAATCTCTCTTCGAAGAATGTAGATCTTCAATCTAAGCTCTTCGATCTTCAATTTGATCTTCAACTTGGATGGATGGAATCACTAGATTAGAGTGGAGAAAAGAAGTGAAGAAGTGTAGAAGTCGAGCTCTCAAAATGGCAGCACTTCGTCGCTTCGAAATCCGGATCCCAAAAAGTGAGAAAAACCCTCTTATTTATAGGCTGATTTCCCCTTAGGTCGCTCGGAGTTAGGTCGTCCACGACTTACGACCTAAAACCCCCACGACTTAAAAAGCCCACGACTCAACAATACCAGCCTAAGACCTAACACTTAAGCGCTTAGCGACCTAACGACTTAACACTCAAGCGCTTCTACGACCTACGACCTATCACTGCGCACGACCTAACAGATCCAACGACCTAACACCTGTGCGCTTATGCGACCTAACGACTTAACAGCTTAACTCCTAAGTCGCTCGCGACTTAACAACTCCTAGGTCGCTCACGACCTAACACTCAGCCAAAACCCAGCGACCTAGCGCAGACACACTTCCTCGCGACCTAACAACTCAACAGAGTCACGACCTACGACTTAACTGAGACGCGACCTAACTAATTTAGCCATGATACGACCTAACTCCTTAAGTCGTCTAACTCTTAGGTCGCTAACTCGCTAACCCTCTTAGGTCGCTAACATCCTATAGGTCGCTCCAAACTAACACACGACCTAAACCACTATACGACCTAACTGCTAGGTCGTTAACTCTCTTAAGTCGTCTACCCCATAAGTCGTCCACTCCTTAAGTCGCTCAATTCCTAAGACTGCCAACTCCCCTTAGGTCGTCAACCCTGTTAAGTCGCTAACCCTTAGGTCGTCCACTACCTTAGGTCGCTCCAACACCCTACGACCTAAGCCACCACACGACTCATCTCCAGTCGACCTAAGCCACACACGACTTAACTTCCAAACGACTTAAGCTCTAGATGACTCATCAACAATGCGACCAAATGATAACTGTTTTACGATGTTTCGATCCGTAAAAATACGGGTTGTTACATTCTCTCCCCCTTAGGAATTTTGCCTCCGAAATTCCAAACAAACAAGAGCAATCAAAGACTATTCTGCACGCCTACCATCCATAGAAATCAACAAACCATGCATCCAATTCTAGCTTAGCATGCAGAATTCTAAAACTAGAACAAGTTACAATATCGTGAGATGACATGACACCTTAGGGCCATACCTTGAAGAGTTCAGGATGAGCTGCTTTCATCCTCTCTTCCACCTCCCACGTACAGTCGTTATCATCATCACTCCATTGTATCTTGAGCAACTTAACTACCTTCCTCCTAAGCTGTTTCGTGTCGGTTCCCACAACACGAAGCGGCTTACGAGGTCTCTTATCGACTGGATCAACTTCGAAATCTTCACAGCTATCAGCAGAAACCACTGTATTCGAGTCGTGCACATACTTCCGTAGATAGGATACATGAAAAACATTGTGCACACTCGACATCTTCTCTGGTAATTCCAATCTGTAGGCGAGCTTTCCAATTCGCTCGATGATCGGGAATGGTCCAACAAATCTCGGAGTCAACTTCCCTTTCTTCCCGAATCGAATAACATTCTTCAATGGAGAAATCTTCACAAAAACCATATCGCCTACGTAGAATTCCAAATCCTTACGACGCTTATCTGCATAACTCTTATGTCGGTCTTGGGCTGCCTTCATTCGTTGCCGAATGATCTCTATGCAATCCGAAGTCTGTCGAATCATCTCTGGCCCAAGTATCAACTTTTCTCCGGTCTCTAACCAACATGTCGGAGTGTTACACGGTCTTCCATACAATGCCTCATACGGTGCCATACCAATGCTTGACTGGTAACTGTTGTTATATGCAAATTCCACCAAATGAAGGTGATCTTCCCATGATCCTCCGAAATCTAAAACACAAGCTCTGAGGAGATCTTCCAAAACTCGGTTGACTCTCTCGGTCTGACCATCTGTTTGAGGGTGATAAGCTGTACTCAAACACAACTCGGTTCCCAAAACTTCCTGGAAGCTCTTCCAAAATCCACTAGTGAACAATGGATCTCGATCACTCACTATACTCTTCGGAATACCATGGAATCGAACTATCCACTTAACATACAACTCAGCCAACTTTGATGCGGTCCTAGTCGATCGAACATGAATGAATCTTGCACTTTTAGTCAGACGATCTACGATGACCCAAATTCCTTCATTTCCCGTTCTGGTTCTAGGTAGTCCATCAATAAAATCCATCGACACTTGTTCCCACTTCCATGTAGGAACCTCTAATGGCTGAAGAAATCCACTGGGCTTCTTCTGCTCAGCTTTCACCAACTTGCAGTTCATGCACTTGGAAATAAAATTTCCAACATCCTTCTTCATACCTTCCCAGTAGTAGATTCTCTTCATATCCTGATACATCTTATTTCCTCCTGGATGAATTGTCAGCTTCGAGTGATGACTTTCCTTCAGAACTTCACTTCTCAATTCATCTATATCAGGAACAACTAGTCTTCCTTGCTTTCGAAGCCAACCCTCTCGATCGACCTCGAATCCTTTATCCTTTTCTGGGTCCAATCCAGATTCCAAATCACGGATAATCTTGACAAGCTTATCGTCTCGCTTTTGGCTCTCGCCAATCCTTTCCACAAGAGTGGGTCTTATCGATAAGTTTGCCAACATCTCAGGTTCCAATTCACATCTGGGCCTGAAGTCAAATCCAGCTAAATACTCGAGAATCTTCCATTCTGAAAACATGGCTCCCAATCCTGCATGTCTTCGACTTAACGCATCTGCCACTGCGTTACCTTTTCCTGGAGTATAAGCTATACCATAATCATATGATGCCAAAAACTCTAACCAACGTTGCTGCCGAAGATTCAAATCCTTTTGGGAGAAAAGATACTTCAATGACTTATGATCTGTAAACAAATCGAATCGATCTCCCAATAGATAATGTCTCCACATCTTCAGAGCAAAAACAATCGCCGCCAACTCCAAATCATGAGTCGGGTAATTCCTTTCATGCGGCTTCAGTTGTCGACATGCATATGCAACAACTTTATCCCTCTGCATTAGCACTGCTCCAAGTCCAGTACCACATGCATCGGTGTAAACCACCATCTCATCATTCCCACTTGGAATAGTTAAAACAGGAGCACTAGTCAGTCGCTCTTTCAGGATTCCGAAAGCTTGCTCACACTTATCTTCCCATCTGAACACTTGGTTCTTTTTCGTCAATCCTGTTAACGGTGCAGCCACCTTAGAGAAGTCTTTGATAAACCGTCGATAATATCCTGCTAATCCAAGAAAACTTCTCACATCAGATGCATTCTTAGGTCTACCCCAATCCTGGATTGCTGCCACCTTAGCGGGATCAACCGCTATTCCATTTCCAGAGATAACATGGCCTAAGAACCTCACTTCACTCTTCCAGAAGTGGCACTTCGAAAACTTAGCCTTCAGCTGATGTTTCCGCAAGATTTCCAAAACAATACGCAAGTGCGTCTTGTGCTCTTCTTCAGTTCTGGAATAAATCAGAATATCATCCACGAACACAAGCACGAACTTGTTCAACTGATCTCTGAACACTCTATTCATAAGATCCACAAAATATGTTGGCGCATTAGTCAACCCAAACGGCATTACCAGCCACTCAAAGAAACCGGATGGTGTCCTAAAAGCAGTCTTCGGCACACTATCCTTAGCCACTCTTAACTGGTGAAATCCCTTTGCCAAATCCATCTGAGAAAAAACCTTAGCTTCGTGAAGCTGATCAAACAAGTCATCTATTCTCGGCAATGGATACTTGTTCTTCTTAGTCACCTTATTCAGCTCACGATAATCCACACACAACCTCAACGATCCATCTGCTTTGGTTGCAAACACAACTGGTGCACCCCATTCGGACACACTACGCCGAATGAATCCTTTCTGCAAAAGGTCATCAACCTGCACCTTCAACTCTTGCTGTTCCCTAGGCGCCATCCGCCTAAGAGGCATCACAACAGGTCTGGCTCCTTCAACTAGATCTATACGAAACTCGATCTCTCTATGCGACGGTAACCCTTTGACCTCATCAAAGACATCCTCAAATCCATTAGCGATTGGCATAGATGACAGTCCATCCCGTGGAACAACCAGCGAATACATGAAGCTCATGAAGACGCCTTCTTCATGCTTACATCGTATCACAATCTTTCGCCCCTCCACATTCTCGACTGTCACCTCCAACCTCTCACAATCAACCTTTGCCGCATACTTCCTAAGCCAGTCCATACCCAAAATAATTCCGAACCCCACAAAGTTCAGAACAAAACAATCACAAACAAAAGAGCAATCATGACTCGATACAATCAGACCACGGCATAACATACACAAACAAGACGAACCCCCGATTGGGTTAGTCACAACCAATGGCCTATCAACAATATCCGGTTCCAAACCCAACCGGCCTACAAGTTCATTACAAACAAACGAATGCGACGCCCCAGTATCAAATAACACTCTTACTAGAACTCCACATAGGAAAAGAGTACCTTGAACCACTACACTCTTTCCCTTCACTTCAACCGTAGGAGCTTTCGAAGACGATGGAACAGCTCCTAAAGCATAAGCTTGCACAATCTGCTTGTCCTTCCTCGGTTCTGGACAATTCTTCCTGATATGCCCCGGCTTGTCACAGTTGTGACACTTCATCGGCACCTTCGGATTCTTGCAATGCCTGGAGAAATGGCCCTTCTGCTGACAATTGAAGCAGGTCACCTCGCCTTTCGGCTTCTTCTGACCATCCTTACCCTTTTACTGCTGCTGCTTCCTTTTCTTGCTTCCACCCTGCTGTGGTTTAGACTCTCCCCTGGTCACAGCAACAGCAGATCCTTCCTTAGGAAACAGACTCTCATGCCTGAGAGCTTTCTCCACAAGCTTCTCAAATGAATCATCCAAATGATCCACCAACTGTCTCCCAAGATAACTGTCCAAGCCTGTCACAAACTTCTCATTCTTCTGATATGCAGATTCAATATACGACCGGGCATACTTGGACAAAGCTTCAAACTCAGAAACATACTCAAGAACTGGTCTTCCTCCCCGCTTGAGCTCCACAAACTTCTTGAACAGAACAGACTTCTGAGCTGTAGAAATGAACTTAGCTTCAAATCTGACTTGGAATTGCTCCCAAGTAATCTCTTCCTCTGTAGTGTTAATGGTGATAGAGTTCCACCAATCAGAAGCTCTTCCTTGAAGCTGTCTTGATGCAAGCTTCCTCTTAGTTGCATCCTCGATTCCCAAACCACCAAAGATCCTTCTACAAGCATCTATCCACCTCTGGACCTCAATGGTTTGTTCCGTTCCCAAGAAAACCTTTCCTCCAAGAGCAGTATAGTCCTTACACAGCTTAGCAAAGTCCACCGGTTTTGGAGTTTGAACTTGAACTCCAACATCCACCGATGGCCCCGGAGCTGGCATCCTTTTCATGATCGAAGTAATCATAGCTTCGAACATAGCAGCATAATCAGCAGCCCCCTCAGTAGCACGGCCTTCCCTAGCAGCTGGTTTCCCTCTTCGACTCATTCTCAATATCTATAAAAAGGAATGGTTAGCACACCTAGAGAAACAACTGCATAAGGAATTCAAACTCTACTAAGCTACTATATTATATATTGTAATCATCCATCAAAATACAATTACGTCACTCATACGTATTAACGTCAGCGAGCGTTGGGTAAAATCAATTAACCAAAGCTCTGATACCAAATGTGACGACCGCCCATGACCCCTGCACCGAACCTAGAGATAGTGTGCTGTAATGTGTGCCAGGCGACCATGGACGATTGCCAAGGTAAATTAAAATAACAGAATCTATCGTATTACTCACAGCGCATGGACAAAATATAATAGAACATATACATAGTGAAGCTTCACAGAATAGAATCTCATCAATAAAACTTCATAATAGTTGAATACAAACATCTGAATAGTCAATACATCAAACCTCACTACATAACACTCAGAGAATATACAAACAGCGGAACATCCAGTACATATAGTAAGAAGATAATATGCAACCCTCCAGCTCGTCTTCGACATCAGCATCGTGGAAAGCAAGAACAACACCTGTCACCTGCTACCTAGTCTGCCCGTCCCAAAATGGACGAACAGCCCAAGGCAATAAGAGTTAAAAACATAAAGCCTTGAGTCAAACAACAGTCTTAGTGAGCGGTAAATTAACTAACAACATACCAAAAGAGCATAAAGGAAAAGGAATAGGAATACAACCCTCCCACTCCACCTCTTTCTACAGTGATAGCCCCCAGACACACACTAAGTAGAATCAATCATAGCAAAGCATACAATTTAAAGTAAAACAATTATCACTCGAGTCAAGGGCGATGTTTTCCAAGTACAAACCCCCAAGGCCTAAACCAAGGTCGGATAAGCACCAAGAAAACACTGCTCTTGAGTCCGAATGACGATACAACCAAACATCCATGACTCTGGCTATCACTGTTATCATTGCTTCGATATCATCGTTAATTGAATGACCGGCTCATTCTTTCATCCGTCCGTCAAGGGCTAATGGAAACCCCGGTTCTAGACATAACTCTGCACGTCATCGTGACCCGTGCCTAGGACTATCGAATCTGCCCAGAGTACTTGACTACCCAATCAGTAGCCTTCAGGGACTATCGAATCTGCCCAACGTACTCTTGCTTTGAGCATGCTAGAACCTTCAACAACGATGAGATCTCAGCCTTCTAGTCATCCTCCTCGACGACTATTTCCATACTAGCTCAAGCGCCTCTCGAGCAAACCATTATCCTCAAACTCGAACATTTCACCGAGTTATCAACATGCTTGGAATGATCCCGTCTGGATTAGACCAAGGCTATCTCATATCATGCTTCGCCTCATCACCATCATAGCAAAGCTTCATCTCAACATCATCATCAAATCTATCCATATGAGCTTCGTCATCCGCTACATATGCCACAAGCAGCTTTCCCAATTCAAGAGCCTTTCCCTTAGCTTTTGAATCATCTTCGGTCTAAATCAAATCATCAATCATCTAATTCATAGCAATCAATCAAGTCAAACATTAATCCAAGTAATCAAGCATTCAAATATGATCTAAATAGACAATTATAACAATAATGGCAATTTCGTAATTAAAGAGTCAAAAGTCTAACAAACATGAAAACATGAACAATATCTCTATAATCTTGATAAATGAACTTGCATAGGTTAACACTTAGTAAAATGGATGTCAAATCATCATGAACCATGGGTCTATATGGATCAATACTTAGGTTTACAAGAATGCATGGAAATCACTACTTTAACACAAAATCAAGCCAACGATCCGATATACTCCTTTGGATCCGTGTGAGAGATAATCACCACTCACCAAATCACCTAAACAACCCAAAAGCAACACACTTCAGATCTGGACAGCGAAGGATCTAACTTGATCTATCACGAATTCGCTTCAAACGATGAAATCTCTCTTCGAAGAATGTAGATCTTCAATCTAAGCTCTTCGATCTTCAATTTGATCTTCAACTTGGATGGATGGAATCACTAGATTAGAGTGGAGAAAAGAAGTGAAGAAGTGTAGAAGTCGAGCTCTCAAAATGGCAGCACTTCGTCGCTTCGAAATCCGGATCCCAAAAAGTGAGAAAAACCCTCCTATTTATAGGCTGATTTCCCCTTAGGTCGCTCGGAGTTAGGTCGTCCACGACTTACGACCTAAAACCCCCATGACCTAAAAAGCCCACGACTCAACAATACCAGCCTAAGACCTAACACTTAAGCGCTTAGCGACCTAACGACTTAACACCCAAGCGCTTCTACGACCTACGACCTATCACTGCGCACGACCTAACAGATCCAACGACCTAACACCTATGCGCTTATGCGACCTAACGACTTAACAGCTTAACTCCTAAGTCGCTCGCGACTTAACAACTCCTAGGTCGCTCACGACCTAACACTCAGCCAAAACCCAGCGACCTAGCGCAGACACACTTCCTCGCGACCTAACAACTCAACAGAGTCACGACCTACGACTTAACTGAGACGCGACCTAACTAATTTATCCATGATACGACCTAACTCCTTAAGTCGTCTAACTCTTAGGTCGCTAACTCGCTAACCCTCTTAGGTCGCTAACATCCTATAGGTCGCTCCAAACTAACACACGACCTAAACCACTATACGACCTAACTGCTAGGTCGTTAACTCTCTTAAGTCGTCTACCCCATAAGTCGTCCACTCCTTAAGTCGCTCAATTCCTAAGACTGCCAACTCCCCTTAGGTCGTCAACCCTGTTAAGTCGCTAACCCTTAGGTCGTCCACTACCTTAGGTCGCTCCAACACCCTACGACCTAAGCCACCACACGACTCATCTCCAGTCGACCTAAGCCACACACGACTTAACTTCCAAACGACTTAAGCTCTAGATGACTCATCAACAATGCGACCAAATGATAACTGTTTTACGATGTTTCGATCTGTAAAAATACGGGTCGTTACATGAACCATGCCTATTGGGCTAATTGTTAAAATTTCCCTTTACAGTAACTAGACATTTGGTGTGAGGAACTAGCAATAGGTGATTTGAAGTAATATATAGTGTTGTATGTATCATTTGGGTCTGAATACTTCTATGTATCATTTTGGTCAGAATGCTTGCATATATTATTGCTTTGGTTATTAGCATTTGTGTCTTCATACTTTGTTGTGAAATATCATCGATGTATATTGTGTTTTGGAGTAATTTTATTTGATTACATGTAATGTGTTGGTTATCAAATGTGATCTTAGTGATATTTTAAATTTGTAATATATATGCATTGAAATGCCTCGAAGTAGTGTAGAAAATATATTGTAAAATGATAACATTTCAAAAATGAGTTAACTGTTAACGATGGTGTTTATAAAACACTAGCGTCAGTGACGTTTAATAGCGTTTATAATACGACATCATTAGCGACTTTTAATAACATTTATAAAACGCTATCTTTAGGGAATTTTGATAGCCTTTTATTTTCGCTATCTAATATTCCACTCTTTTAATAATATGTCGTTTACAGCGTTTGTAAAAACGATATTATATTTATTTAAATGTTTTACAAACGCTATTAAATGCACTTATTGATAGCGTTTGTGGCATTGCTATTGTAAGTCCCCAGCCTATAATAACATGTTGATATACAATCTTCTTAACAATGCTATCAAAGCCTATAATAGAGTTTTTAAAACGCTATTAAAAATCCAAAATGTTGTAACGATTATAAAGGGGTATCAGACTCGAGCTTTCAGAGTGATATTGACGACAACAAATTAGTCTTAGGTTCGTGTTTATCCTTAATGAAGGGGCCATTAGTTGGAAATATTCCAAATAAGAAGTTATGGCTTATTCGACCATGGAAGTTGAGAATGTCACCTAGAGTAATGCAGCAAAAGAAGCAGTGTGGATGCGCAAATTCATTAAGGAGCTTGGAGTGATCTCGAGCATTGAATATTTGATGCCAAGGACCACGAGCTCATAAGAAGTCGAGGCATGCCCTTTTAAAGTTCCACATGATAAGGCTGTTTATCGGTGATGGAGAGATAATAGACAAGAGAGTAGATACTAAAGATAACATCTTAGATCCATTCACTAAGGCACTTTCTCAGTCTTACTTAGGTAGACTTAACTCATGGGGGTGAGGGTCCATATTGGCCAAGTGCAAGTAGGAGATTGATAGAGTTAAGGGCGTGCTCTAAGGGAAAATACATAACTATTTATGTAACTTAACTCTACAAATAATTTGGTTCGAAATAAATTTTTCTTTTGGTTTTATTCTCTTTTATACGTGTTGTTATATAGAGATATAAATAATGAAATAAATATATTAAATATATATAAGAAAAAATTCCTTATGAGAAGTATTCAATCGATTGCAATTACGAACATGTTCATAATCATAAGTATTGAATCGATATCTAAATACTTACTTCTTAAATGTTACTAGTCAATATGTATCGAGAAAAGGATATCGATACATCCATGGAGGCTAATGTATGTAACTCTCTCCATATGATGGATGGTGAATTACTCGTTACCATTGGGGGGACCAAGGGGT
Source organism: Allium fistulosum (assembly GCA_030737815.1). Taxonomy (NCBI): domain Eukaryota; kingdom Viridiplantae; phylum Streptophyta; class Magnoliopsida; order Asparagales; family Amaryllidaceae; genus Allium; species Allium fistulosum. Next base: position 932,623,535 of record CM060901.1, on the reverse strand, counting down.
TACATACTTGTGGTTGTATGAAACAATCATAGAACAACTCAACAAGAGTTTTCTATAGGTTAATACGATTGAGTTAAAACAGAAAATCCCAATATAATGATCTGCAGTGGTCTTTGGGCTTGAGCATACTGTGAATCTTAGGTAACCCAGTTGTAGTTTGATTATTGTCAAGCTTATTGCATAGTGACCATGTTACGTACATTATTGGGTACATGTTGAACTCCATAAAAGAAAACATTACTCAAGAGAGGATTTGTCTACTTTATTTTAGAAGGTTGGTATCATTGTAATTAGCAGTCGACTTAAAGTCAAAATCTGTGGCCAGAGTAAATTTTTTATTTGATAAATGTTATCAGTTTGAACCTAGGACTTTAATGTGGTCTATGCAATTAACTATGGATTTTAATAGACTTTTTAACCTTAGACCAAACTCTAGATGTCTTACTGATACAGTGATGACTAAAAGAAAACATGCACAAAATATTGTTACAAGGTGTAGCTTAATAAAGATTAGAAATTAGATTTCACCTAAATGATCTATAAACGTTGAACTTGTGCCTAATTCTAGACTTCAGTAAAGTTTATACAAGCTTCAGTATTTAAATTGTTTAAATATTGACCGAAGACCGAGTTCACACTAGAGAGTCAACACAACCATATTGCTGGTTAATTTATGAGTTCGACGAATTTAAAATTAATCTACAATGTTATAATATAATAATAAAATTAATACAAAAGTTGCATCAAACTATTATGGAATTTTAATTATTTACTTAAAGCCTTAAAATCAATTAAATATGTATACCCGTTATATATTGATTTAGTTAAGACATAGGGCGGGGTGGAACAGAGGAGATGAGGGGCTCGAGACATGGTCTTTAGATCTTAAGGAAAGGAAGCTAGATATTTGTGATCTAGTCAGCTATAAATAACCGCCCCATTCATTCTCTGCATACATTGAAACAAAACCCTGATCTCTGATAGAGTAAGGGTATGCCTTAAGGAAAATTCTATAATTTATTGTAAATTATTAACTCTGCAATAAAATCTCGATCGAAATAAAAGATGTTTTTCTTTCAATTATATACCTGTTATAAATGTGTTATATTAATTAATTAATTTAAGTATATTTAATAGAAAATTATAGATGATATATTTTTTGATAGTAGTTACAATGTGTTGTAATCATGAGCAATTTATCACAATATAATAAACATATCTTTATAAATATTCCTAATCAAGATGTAACGAGACTGGATATAGATGCATTCATTGAGACTAGAGCACGTAACGCCCACAAAATATTGGGTAATGTATTACTTATGATTGCTGGAGGAATTAAGGGGTTACATACTGATAGTATTGGATAACTATAGAATGACTCACTCAATAGTTTTCTATTGGATAATATAACTAAGTTGAACATAGAATATCGAAGTGAAAATATTACATGGTTCTCTCAACTTGAGAATACTGCAAATTTCAATGTGGATACTCCACTTTGATTACAATTAAGTCATGGCACATTATCCATCGAACGACTATAGTTGGATTTGAGTTAAAGCATAGGAAGTGGAACACCATTCAAAATAGAATTCATCTCATTGGCTATTAGAGGTTAGTATCATGATCAACTCAAGTCTTTGGCCAGAGTAGTTTGGTTGATAATATTTGTTATCATTAAACCAACAACTTTATGGTTGGACTTTACAAGTTGAATGTGGACGATATTAAAATTTGACCAATATGCATCGGTAATATATTATAAAATAAAAAATATATTGTATTAGCCCACAACTTTTGAAAATAATTTTTTGAAAGATTTTGAAATGGTCTAAGTTTTTAAATTTTTTGATATATATATGATATTATCAAATATAAAATATAAATAATATATGTGCATAACTTATTTTAAATTTGATAAATATAATATATATTGAAAGAAAAATTATAATGTAAAAATTAAATTAAATAATATTATGTTGTACACATAAATATATAAATCAATATTAAATTAACGGCGACATAAGAAAAACTTTTCATACTGATGTACATACATACGTACAATATATACGTTTGTGTGTGTCCATTTTTATGTGTGTGTGGCATCATTATTAACCTATGGCATTGAAAATTATTTTTTAAACATAAATCCTAATGGTTAATTTTACACCTATGACATATGTTCATCATGTATACGCTCTATGTTTATTATATTTATAATGTTTATATTGTGAATACGAACATATTATAAATAAAAATATAATATAAAATTAGACTAAATGCACATAAATGTTTAACACAAAATTAATTAAATTATAATTAAACCCTAAACTCTTTTATTAACAATACTATATATAGTTTAGTACAAATTATTTATTCATGTAAACATAAAATACTACCTCGTGCATTGGTAAACAGATTTCATTTTGAAATTTCCACTTTTTACCATGTAGCCAATGTACCTGATCCAACATTAAATTGTTAACATAATCATATAAGCACTATTTCAGACATGATTATATCCTATGCTTACCATCACATTACGAACCATGACATACAATCATCATTTTAATACACAAGCATAACCTATACTTATCATCACCATATTAGGAACCCTAAAATATAAATAACATTCTCAATCACATGCACTACCTAGACTCTTATATATATGTTAATTCACCAGTTATCCTTAACCATATTTGGTGAATACCACACAGGCCTATATGTCACTAATTTATCTTTCTCGAACAACGCCGCGGACAAATGATCGCTCATTCACCAAGAAGGTTAACCGAACCAAAGCCACCCTAACTCTCCTAATAGATTGAATGTAAGCACACCGAATAATTTTAGCAAGTGCCCTTACCAAGCGTCAATAGCCTCTCATAATCCCATAAGCACCCTACAGCCAATGCACCTAGTCCAATATTAAATTGTTAACATAATCATATAAGCACTATTTCAGATATGATTATATCCTATACTTTCCATCATATTACGAACCATGGCATACAATCATCATTTTAATACACAAGCATTACCTATACTTATAATCACCATATTAGGAACCCTAAAACATAATTGACATTCTCAATCACATGCATTACCTAGACTCTTATATATATGTTAATTCACCAGTTATCCTTAACCATATTTGGAGAATACTACACAAGGTTTATATGTTGCTAATTTATCTTTCTCGAATAACGTCGCGAACAATGATCGCTCATTGTAACGACCCGTATTTTTGGGTCTTCGAATTTGAATATTTAATTTGTTTAAATATTCGGGTTTGAATTAAATTATAATAAAAATATATGTTTCAAATTTAGACTTGATTTTTAATGATGTATTTTAATTTAAATTATAGAATTTTCCCATAAATTTTAATTTGGAAAATAAGTAAATTTTCATTTGACGTATTTTATGGCAAACGTTGGCATTTTGAAACTTCTCACAACAGGTTAACTTATCTATTTTATTATTGTTTTGTGATTCTGGTACCATGATGTACTCAATCGTATTTTAGTTTCTGACGTTTGTGGCTCGTACACGGACTTGATATTATATGATGGGTATTGGGATTGTTCTAAAACAATGCAAGCACAATTCAGTATGTACACAAGTACACCACCCTTTACATTCAGCCAATTTATTGTTTTCCTTTTTCCCTACACTGTTGTAGAATCCCTTCACCTCAGTAGCCACAACAACCACCCTTGTCCCCTTTTGATTTGAACTTCATTCATGAATTTGGGTTCATTATCTTAGTTATAGGTGATGGGCTCTGCATATATACACACACACACACATACAAACACACATTATACGTCCACATCTTCTTTTTCTTATTCATTTTTGTAAAATTTCAAAACTATGAAAATAAACTCCTTTCCCTTACTTTAAAAATCAAATTCCTCTAGTCCGTTCGATATTAACCAAAACTCTCAACTACAAAGTTGTTTGTCATCGAATCTAGTCTTATTTTAAATTGATCGCGTATGAGTTCGTCAAGAATCAAGCGAGTAATCGTCAAATTACAATAAGATGGAATAAATGTTCTCAATGTTCAAAAATTCATATCTCTTGATCCAGGTCGAATCGTTCGACGCCGCTAGCACCGTCGAGTTCATATCGAAGCATAGTATTTTTGGAAAAGATTCGACGCGATTCCGTGTCGATGATTGGCGTTTGTCCTAACCTAGGGCTTGGGTTAGTTGGAGTTGTGGACATCGATAGGGGAAATGGAAGGTGGCATCAGGTTCGCAGAGGAGAGGTGCTTGAGGGATGAATTTTTGGTGGAGTTTGGTGAGAATAATTGTCGTGCACAGTAAGGTTTTAGACAATGTGGTACTTCGGGCTTGATGGGTTGGGTTTAGCTGGAGCAATCCGAAGTTGGTGACGTGATGGTGGTTGCGATGAGGAAGGGGAGTCACATGCGTTGGTGGAACTAGTTCTTCGGTTTGATGGCCGATTGGGTGTGCAACATGCACGTGCGTGGATGTTAATGGCGTACAGCAGAAGAGAAGATGAAAAGGGAGAAGAATAAGAAGCACATGAGTTTGGTTTGGGTGTGGAGCAAGTGGGCTCGACCCATTTGGTATTAGAGGTGAGAATCCTTTTTTTTAATTTGCTAATTAATATTGGGTTATGAAATGGTTGAACTTTGAAAATTCGTATCATGCCCATATGGAATCTGATTGACTTAAATTATCTTATGTTATACTTGTATGGACGAGTACAACATTATAGTGTAACTTATTGATAGCTTTGGACAAGTATAAATTTATGACATATTAAAACGGACCGAATTTAGATCATGTAATTTTAATTAATAACATCGTTTAAATTTATATACCTTAATTATTGATGTTTATTTGGCCAAATAAAGTATCATTGAGTTAAATTGGATTGAATATGGTAATTGGATATTTGTTTAGCGGAATAAAACACCGTTCCACTAGGTAAATTAATTGGACATCAATTTAGTAGAATAAATCACCGTATCTAGACATCTATTTAGCAGAAATAAAAACCCGTTCTACTGTTTTATAGATTTTGATATTTGATTATACGTCATTAATTGATATGCCACTTGGAATAAGTGATATGTTAACCAATGATGGTTAAGTGTTAAATGTATTTACATAGTCGTTGATAATGTAAATATCAGTTATTAACTTGGAAAGTTAAATTAAATATTATGGTAGCTTGTTTAAGTACCATGGTGATCGTTAAGCCTCCTTCAAAATTTAAAAAGCAAAATTTTGATTTGAAAGTTATTTTAAGAATAATTATTATTTAGTAATAAGATTTCTAAAAAGTAATAATTATTTATTAATAATGTTTTGAAGATAATTAATAATAGTTTTTAATAATGTTTTAAGTTAATTATTTTATTAATATGATTCTTAAAAGTTATTCCTTAATGAATGTTTATTTATTATTTTAAAGTTTTTTAGTTATTGTTTTAAAATGCTTCAATTTTATTTTAGTTGTTTATTTAAAGTGATTTAACTATACATTAATTTTTAATTAAAGTTAATTAATTATATTGATTTAATTTATTTAGTGATATTTATAGGTTAATTAATTATCATATTAATATTAGTTTAAATTTAATTAATTATTGTTTTAATAATGATTTAAAGTTAATTAATTATTATATTAATATAGTTTTGAAGTTAACTTATTATTACAATAATAATGGTTAAAATTCATTTAATATTTTATTTATGAGATTCCAAAGTTATTATTTTAGATGAGATTTAATTAAAATAGAAAGAAGGATGTTAAATAATAACTTATTATTTAAAGTTATTTTAAATAAGTTATGGTTTATCAAGGGAATCTTACTGACTTGAAAAGTTTAGTAAATAAGTTGTTTAAATATGGGAAGAGTTTATAAATGGTTATGTATATTTATAAAAGAATTTATTAAGGAGTTTTTAAAGATTTGAAAAGGAAAAGTTTTATAAATGGGGTTTGAGATTTTGGAAGAATGTTTATAAATAGATTTGATGTTTATAAAGAATGTTTTATAAATAGATTGGAGATTTATAAAGAAACTTTATAAATAGATTCGAAGATATTTATAAAATAAAGAGATTTGGAAAGAAATGGTTGATTTTCATGGCCTAATTCGAGGGTTAGGGATTGCCTACAGCTTACTATGGATTCGCGGGGATAGCGACGTAACCTTTATGTAAGCTACAATCCATGGTCGATATTGAACGGTACTTCCCATATCTATTTTGAAAAGTTTTCAAGTATTTTTAAAAGAATACTTTGTGAATATACTTATTCCTATGAGATAAGTATATGTAATAGCCCAGGATTTTCGACCCTCGAAAATCAACATCAATACGTTCACTGTATAGCATGCCTTGCAATCGAGTGCCGGAAATACTAGATCATTAGGGGTAAAGAAGGAAAGGGATAGAAGGAAACAGAAAAAATAACACAGAATCTCACAATTGCAGCGGAACAAAATATAATATATAATAATAGATCTTTATAGACAAGAAACTGTAACTGCTAATATACATACCATTATCAGAGTACAACAATCAATAAATAAATCTGGACAGTTATAATAACTTGTCCTCACAAGTGCTGAATATACAGCACACACATAGCGGAATACAATCAAGTACATGTAATACGCCTGAGACTCCTCCAGCTCGTCTCTTGAGCTTTAAAGCATCCTAACCTGAATCTGTAATATTCGGTCTGACCCGAGCATTATAATAAATAAGACCCGAGTCAGTCTGGAAAACCAGCGTGAGAAAACACACTCAATTTGAATTATTAATATTATCAAAATCCTTTGAAAAACAAAAGTATCTCGTAAGACCCCGCCACACATAAATACGACGGGGTTTTACCTTACGATAACCAAAAATATTTTATATCAAAATCATTTGATATTATAATAGAGTCTATAGAAAGTAAACTATAAAATAGCTGAAATGCTTGCATCTCACGTTTCAGCATAATTGGTATAAAACTAAAACCGTACAGGATGGTAGTGGATATTGGATTCCGTACAATGACTAGGCTACTGGGGTACTGCCCGCCACAGTACACTTCTAGAAAAATGTATGGAGGACCTCGCCTGGATCCCCTGCCAATATAAGACCGGCCTAACCCTGACCTGGATAATACCGAATATGTTATCACCCTGGGTGTTCCCACCCTAATCGAGCGCTCTCTTTTCCATGCACAACCATATCCATAATTATATTATATCCGAGGGTATCTAGAAAAGTGATAACATACCCTACTTGGGTGCGACCCACTTAGCCCTGCAACATCTCCCCTGTTTTAGTCATTCCCGATTGATGAGGCATGAGGCTACGTTTTACCTTTAGAATAACATTCATACTTGGAATGCTAACACTGCCTTCTAGGAAATAATGCAATGATAGCATTCATCCATACAAGTTGTTCTGGGTCTGAACAAACCGAATCTCCAAAATCACCATCTTTACTATCTTCACTATATACCAATTTGTAACACTCAAATCTGATCGAAGTGGTTTCCGGATAATTAAATCTGATCCCGGTTTCTTCGAAACGATCAACGAATTTGGCCAATTTGATAGTCGGTTATTTAACTATCAAATTTCACACATCAGTAATCACTTGGCCCATATTTTAATTATCAAATATTTGTTCAAAATATATTTACAAAGATATATATTCAATTCTCTTCCAGCATTCCAACATTTAAAAAAAATTCCAAATACTTATCCATACCCGGATATTTTTAAACCATTTCAACACTTAGAAATATTTACGAATTCAATTTTATAATTCATTGCTTAGAAAATATTTCTACATAAATCATTCCGTAGTTACAATATTTCAAATCCTTCCAGTCCAATACTTAGGAAATATTTATAAGTATATTTTTTCCAAAATCATTTTATTTTCAATACTTAGGAAATATTCCATTTATTTCATACTTCTCAAAATCCTTTTCAATATATTTTGTAAATTCCTTAACTCAACGGATTCCATAAGTTTCCGGAATTCATAAATTAATTTCCTTTAAAATTTCCAAAATCAATTATACTCGTCTATAATTCTAACTACCCATTTCTAACTTCTTTTATGAATTCTAATTCATTTTCGAAGTTCCCATATTTCAATATTTTGGAAATTCCATTTTCTCCCAAAATCCCTAATAAGATTCCTCTTATCAAAATCATATCCGTTAAATAAACCTCATTTGCAAATCTTGAGAGGATTTATAAATAATTTCAATCACTTCAAAACTCTATATATATGATAAGTATTTTTAAAGAAAAATGATTTATTTTTAAAAACACGTTTAAGTAATTATTTAAAATATTAAAACACTTTAAATAAACATCGATAACTCATTTCCAAATTATTTTTAAATAAAACTAATCGATTTACAAAGCTTATTATAAAATTTAGAATTTATTCCAAATAATATTAAATATTTGAAAAATCCACTTTCCGAAGTATTTTAATACTAAAACAGCTTTAAATTACATAGTTTGAATAAATAAAATTTTCCTTTCAAAAACTTAACTTCTCGATAAAAATATTTTTAAAATTCCAATAACCAATTCCAATTTATAAATCCCTCTCGATTCATAACACATCGATTTCATTCCGATTTCCTAACCATTCTCACATTTCAAAAATAGAATCCACTATTTTTGCCAAAACCGATTTCCATATCTCAATATAAATTCGCAATGTGAATTTATATTCCCAATTTGTCAACCGATACCATTTTTCCCTTATTTATAAACTTCGTTTATAAATTTATAAACTCCCTTGAGTTTCACTGGTTTAAAAAACTAATCTCATTTATAAAATTTCATTTTTATGAATCCATTTCTTATAAATCCCATTTATGTTACAAATCTACTTTAAATATCTATTTCAACTTCTTTCCCATATTTTTGGAAATATCATTTAAAAATCCATTATTAAATATCCTTTGTTTAAATTATTTTAAAATCTCTATTTAACACATTTATGAATAGATAAGTACAAATCCCAAAATCAAATCATTTATTTTATCCAAATCAATTTCCTTTAAGTAATCCAAATTCGATATAAATATTTTTATATCCAAAATCCCCTTTAATTTCCTTCAAATTCAAAAATAATATTTATAGTATTTAAAATACCAAAATCAAGGCCAGTACTACTATAGCATCCAATAAATCAAATCACACAACAATCCAAATAGATTATTCAATCACATCATATATCATTATATATGAAAAACAATCAATATATTTGAGGAATCCAGTTGGATCCCTCCAACCTATTTTCCCTGCATCCACAGATGTTATATAACATAAAATACCAATCCCGCTTCGAGACGGGATATCGCGGTAATATAGGGTCATACGCTATTATGCGGGGCGCATAGGGTCTCATTCACTTCAATCGGCGGGAATATATCCAACTACTAATATATATACTAATATATATAACATAACATCCAACTGATAATAATATATCAATTCAACCAATCATCCAATAATAACTTTTTAATTGCTGTAAATTAAACTAGTCAACCAAATTGAGTGAGATTTACTTACCTTGATTTTCTGCAATTGTTAATCGTTCCAATTCCAAATGCATTCCATTGCGTAGTATTCGCCGCTGCGAATCCAACGTGGCTCGTTACGTTAATTTTGGACCTCATATAAATTAATAATAGCATTTATGAGATTCACGAATTAAATTATAAATTAATTTCACTAATCCCTCATTAGCTAGTTAATTACCTTTATTAAATTTAATTAAAACAAATTACTTTATACCTTCTCTCAGCAAATCGCACTTCCTCGCCAACCGTTCACTATCGTCGCCGAACGTTGCCATCCCCTACCGCGCCCCCCTCCAGCTTGCTGCGCCGCCTCCACGTCAATATCCACACCTTTTCGACCCCTCACATTTTCGTACGCACTACCAAACAACGCGACTACCCCTTTTCCAAACGCCACTGCGACCACGACGAACTCAAAGACACCAGCCTCGACCGCTCTCACCCTAGCTTAGAGAAATGCACCACCGAAGTCGATGCCTTCCTCCCTGCACGTGTGCCCCTCTCCTGCAGTCGCGCTACCTCCCCTTTGCGATTTTGTGTGATCGCGACATTGTTGTTTATTTTTCTTTCTTTTTTTTCATTTAGAGTTGATTCGATTTTCTGTTTGGAAAGGAAAAGCCATGATTTTAATTTGAATGAGGCGGCTGAATTATAGGGTAGGGTGGCGCGTGCAATCTTAGGGTGGCTAGGTTTAGGATAAGGGTTGACTTTAGAAAATTATAATATTATTAAATTTTCAAAATATCTCGTTTTAGCATAGCTCGAAATCCCGAACTCCTATCGAGGCGTGTCGCCTGGCGTTTCTAATGTTATACCTCTGTTTCAAATGCAATGGAACAAGTTTCAGAACCGAATTCGATCATATGTGGAAGATAGCTTTTTGAATCCAATTATTATATTAAATTTTCAATATAAATTTCAACGCGTTTCTATTTCGTACGACCAAACGGTACTCCAAATGCTACAAAATTTGAAATTCGATAATAATACACTATTACGGATCCAATGAAACTGGTTTCATCGAATTCCGAGACTGTGCCTTCGATTGCTATTTTAACGCGTCGATTAAATCGAACGATTTTCAAAATTGGTGAAATCGCTTGAAATTTCAGTTTTAAAAACTTACTAGCTCAATTCTAATTCAAATAGAATTTATATCAACATTAGAAATCATTTCGATTCATATTCAACTAAATTTCGATTGTTTACCATTCCATATTACGATAAATCGCTATATTTGAAAATTTAAATTCATTCTATAATTTCAACCAAAATCTTCATATTCAAAAATCCATTTATATTCCAAACCGAATATTTAAAATCATTTAAATATTCAAAATCAAACAACAGAAAATACAGGTCGTTACAGTATATGAGTATTTTGATAGATATATTTGAAAGAGATTCAAATTAATGGAATTTAATTTAAGAGGCTTGGTGATTTCCATGGGAAATGTAATCTCTGCTTGCATGTTTGATTATTTGATAGTTAAGTAACCAACTGTCAAATCTTGGCCTAAATATGTAATTCTTCTTAATTTTGGTGGTACGGAAATAATTCATACTTAACACCAAAGGATTTTAACTCTGGAAATATCTAGAAGAAACACGGGAATTATATGGTATAGTTACCGTCGGTGGTGCTATACTACACGTATAAACTAGTTTTGTTCTTCTGGGAGAAATGATATGGAGATTCGTCCACTTAAATGGTTAGGGGGTGATTCCTGCTCTTAGGTATTATCTGATTATTTCCTAAAGAACCGGTATTGAGCATTCCATAAACTCGATGATTGGTTTTTGGAGTGCCAAGGAAGCGAAAGAGTGTACTCGTAAGAGATGCCTCAAAAACCGTAACCACTCCAAAACCATATATAGTTCTATGGAGGAGTTTCATGATATATTGAGATGTTGGAATCCATGTGTGATTCCGAAACCCATTGGGGTATGGGAATCCGTGTGTGATTCTAAGATCTATTTGAGATGTGGGAATCAATGTGTGATTCCGAGAGCCGTTGGGGTATTGGAATCCATGTGGGATTCCATGATCTGTTTTGATGGCGGTGCGTGAGCTGGAATGCTAGACGTAGCCTCATTAGTAGAAATGGCTAAAATCAGAGATATTAGGCATGAGCAGTAGGCTTGGCAAACCCATAAGGTTTAGTTGGCTCCTCCTAGACATTACTTACCGTTGTTATGCATGCATGGGGCGATGCACTCGGTCTTAGCGAGGCCAGCTATGTTTTTCCTATGGTACATCACTATGGATGTATGCTACTTCAGAAGGATATCTCCAATCCTTGTGCTGGAGGACCATTCTTGAAGTACTGAGGGCACTTCCATGGAAATCCTACATAATTAGCAAATGTGCCTTAAATTTTCGATTATATACCTAGTATTATTGTGATGTACACTTACGAGCATCACAACTACTTGATTATTATTATTATTTTCACCCTTAGAAATTATTATAATATCACTGGATTTTTTTAAAAAGTGTTTTTGGTTATCGCAAGGCAAAAACCCGTCTGTATTTATGTGCGGTGTGGTCTTACAAAATACCTTTGTTTCAAAAGGTTTATTTGAACTTTAAGTGTCCATTTGATTGTGTTTCTCAAGCTAGTTTTACCAGACCGACTGGGCGTTGTTTTCCTATAATGCTTGGGTCAGACCGAGCATATTTCCAAGTTTAGTTGGATGTTTTGGAGCTTCAAGAGAGGAGCTGGAGGCCTAGAGACGTATTCACATACATGGTTACTTTCAATTGTATTCGTGGTTGTATTTATCAGCAATTGTGAGGACAGGTTGTTATAACTGTCCAGGTTGAAATATGTTAGTATACTCTAATTGATGTCTATATATAAATATATTACAGTTTTGTTTTTTTGTAAAAATTTGTTATATATTATAGATCATTCATTCTGTGGTGAGATTCTGTGTTGTTATTTTTCTTCTTGTCTTCTTTTTCTATTTTCCCCTAACTATCCACTTTTCCTTTCAATTTGAGTGGGTCATGTGTGGTTTATTGGCAGCTCAAACTATAGGGAAAAAGTGGGTCGTTACAGTTGGTATCAGAGCTTAGGTTGAGCGAACACCTAGACTTTGGTGGGGTTAACTCATTTGAGATAGGGTAAGTGAGACCGTAGGATTAGTTTGAGATTATATATATGAGAGCACGTATTTATTAGTGATATAATTTTTTTTATATTATGTTGTTTGATTTGTTGGGTGGCTTCAAAATTATGGTCTATGCGCTTGGCCAGCGTTATCGATACGGATTTCCTAAGCACTTAAACAAGACCAAACTGACACAATATTGATATAAAATTTGGGTAAATGAAATAATTTTATCTAGAATTATATTTTATATATAAAAGAAATATAATTTTCAAAAATATAATTATTCTTAGTTGTGCTTGGTTGATAGAAATGATAATATTCCACCATTATCATCTAGGATTTGATCGGTCATGCTTGCCTATTTTTGTGCATTCACAATTATTAGTTAATCTATCTTGGATCTTCCTTTTTGAAACTTGGGTGGGATAGATAGGAATTTTGGGAATAATGAAACGAACACCTTGTAAACTAAGTTTCACAGTTTGACTATAGAGCATTCAGATTGATAATATTGAGTTAAAATTTAGTTTTAATAAATGTTGTTTTATTAAAAGGGATTTGGAATATTTTTAAATAAATATGTTAGCACTCTTCTTTCGTACCATCGAGCGGAGAGATATAGTAGGCGTGGAGAGCTTTTTAAGGGGAAACTTGAGGAAATGATTAAATATAAAAGTTTATTTTATGTAATTGGGATTTTATAAAAGAAGTTTATTAGAAGAAAACTAAAATATTTTTGAAATAATACTTGAAAAATGATTTATATAAGGAAGCTAGAATATTTTCGCAATAAATATTTGAGAAATGGTTTCCTTTAAAAGGATATATTTTATAATTTTTTTTATAAAATTGCATTTTATAAATACAAGGAATCCAAGAACATAAATCCTAATACTTTTAGAAAATGGTTTTCAAGGTTTACAATTTAATAATAGTATTTGAAAATATTCTGGGAATAAAAATATTTCTAAGGTTTTTAAGGGAATATATGCACTGAACTCGCTTTGGTCGCTGGAAAACAATTTTGACAATGATTGCAACATTGTCGGTGTTCATTTTTGAGTTTCTAAGTGGGGGACTGCTACTATTAGGATCTCGCTATATAATTGTTTTGATAAAAAATATTTTGATATGATTCCGAAAGTATGATTTGATTACCATAGAGTAAATACATATATGATCATTTTAAATGATTTGTGGAAAAAGAAATAATAGTTTATTTGAGATAGTTTTTGAGTATAAATGATTTTGGAGATGGTAATAATAGTTTTCTTAAAAAGGTTTTTGGTGTATCAATATTTTGGAAATAGTTTGCTTAAATATATCTTTTAAATATATATTTTAAATATATATTTTAAATATAATTCTTTGAAAAGAGAATTTAAAAGAAATGTGTATTCCTTTAGATTTGGTTCGGGAAATGAGTCCCGATTGGTTTTGTAGTGATTGAAATAATTTTCAAAGTGACGATCGGATGTTTGCTTAGGCTGATGATATTGTGCACTTAGTAAATTATTCCGTTTGTGATAGTACGGTTGGGACAAGTTCGAATCAGGATGAATTCAAAGTAAATTAGAAATTGATAGTTTAATAAAAGCTATTTATTTGGTAATATATGTAGTACTGTTTCAAAATGGGTTTAGAAAGAAAGAAATGTTTTAAGTTAACTAGTGCGGGTGGCTTGAAAATAACTAAAAAATGGGTAAGTGATACATTCAGATGGTAAACGCTTCTCTTGAGTATTATCCTTATAGTAAGGAAATGTATGATGCTATTTGGTAGTACCCAGTTCCTTGGTATAATTTTGGGGTTACTTTGGCTATATCTATAATGTTTACTGTGGATTAAAAGATATAGTATTATTTCAAAAAGTGTTCTGATTAAAAACCCAGGTGTTTAAAATTCTTAAGTGAATTCAAAATAAAGTCTAAATCTGATAATGGTATGTACCCTCAGGATGTAATAGGGTGTTATACTGGTTTTTAAAACTTAAGCTATGTTTTATGAAAACATTTTCATAAATAATTTAGTAGTAATAGAAATGGGTATTAAGAATAACCAATTAATTAAGTGTGAAAGTGGATATGGATCATTTCTCTTTATATAGCTGTGATCTAATATTCGAGTACAAGGCCTTGAGGTGTTTCACACAATTCTAAGTAAGGATCTATTAGTCAATTTTTGACAGTGAGCACTTGATGAGAGTGTTTGGTATGATACAATATTTTAGATCATAGTTAATGGCTATGTAAGAAGAATTGAGGTTTCTAAGCCTGATCATAGTCTACACCAGAAAAATCGAATGAGCGATGCTAGTTTGTAAGTGGAGTTATGTATTCGAGTAGTGATCAAACTAGATTATGTATATAAATGATTTATGAACATCATGCTGGCTTATGAACTGTATTGGTTGTTCATGTGGTGAAATTTTGGGGATGAAATTATTTTTTTGGAGGGGATAATGTAACGACCCATATTTTTGGGTCTTCAAATTTGAATATTTAATTTGTTTAAATATTCGGATTTGAATTAAATTATAATAAAAATCTATGTTTTAAATTTAGACTTGATTTTTAATGACGTATTTTTAATTTAATTTATAGAATTTTTCCATAAATTTTAATTTGGAAAATAAGTAAATTTTCGTTTGATGTATTTTATAGCAAACGTTGGCATTTTGAAACTTCACAAAATAGGTTAACTTGTCTATTTTATTATTGTTTTGTGCTTTTGATACCTTGCTGTACGCAATCGTATTTCAGTTTCTGATGTTTGTGGCTCGTACGCAGAATCGATAATGTATGTATCAGGATCATTCTAAAACAATGCAAGCATACTTCAGTATGTACACAAGTACACCACCCTTTACACTCAGCAGATTTATTGTTTTACTTTTTCCCTATACTGCTGTAGAATCCCTTCACCTCAGTAGCAACAATTGTGAACTTTATCCCCTTTTGATTTGAACTTCATTCATGAATTTGGGTTCATTAGCTTAGCTATAGGTGATGGGCTCTACATATATATTTATACACACACACATTATACGTTAACATCTTCTTCTTCTTGTACATCTTTGTAAAATTTTAAAACCATGAAAATAAACTCCTTTCCCTTACTTCAAAAATCAAATTCCTCCAATCCTTTCGATATTAGCTAAAACTCTCAATTACAAAGTTGTTTGTCATCGAATCTAGCTTTTATTAAAATTGATCATGTTCGAATTCGTCAAGAATCGAGCGAGTAATTGTCAAATTACAGTAAGATAGAATAAATGTTCTCAAATTTCAAAAATTCATATCTCTTGATCCGGGTCGAATCGTTTGACGCCGCTAGCACCTCGAGTTCCTATCGAAGCATAGTATTTTTGGTGAAGGTTCGGCGCGATTCCGTGTCGATGATTGGCGATCGTCCTAACCTAGGGCTTGGGTTTGTTGGAGTTATGAATGTTGATAAGGGAAATAAAAGGTGGCATCGGGTTCGCAGAAGAGAGGTGCTTTAAGGGTGAATTTTTGGTGGAGTTTGGTGAGAATAATTATCGCGCACAGAAAGATATTGGATGATGTCGTACTTTGGGGTCAATGGGTCGGGTTTAGCTAGAGCAAGATGGAGTTGGCAACGTGATGGTGGTCGTGATGAGGAAGGGGAGTTGCATGTGTTAGTGGAGCTAGTTCTTCAGTTCGGTGGCCGATTGGGTGTGCAACGTGCACACGCATGCACGTTAATGGCATACATGAGGAGAGAAGATAAAAGGGGGAAGAAGAAGAAGCACACAAATTTTGTTTAGGTGTGGAACAAGTGGGCTCAGCCCATCTGGCATTGGAGGTGAGAATCATTTTTTTTTAAATTTGCTAATTAATATTGGGTTATGAAATGGTTTAACTTTGAAAATTCATATCGTGCTCATATGGAATCCGATTGACCTAAATTTTTTTGCGTTGTACTCGTATGGATGAGTACAACATTATAGTGTAACTTATTGATAGCTTTGGATAAGTATAAATTTACGATATATTAAAACGAATAGAATTTAAATCACGTTATTTTAATTAATAACGTCTTTTAAATTTATATACCTGAATTATTGATGTTTATTTGGCCAAATAAAATATCGTTGAGTTAAATTGGATTGAATATGGTAATTAGATATTTGTTTAGCGGAATAAAACACCATTCTGCTAATTAAATTAATTGGACATCAATTTAGCAGAATAAATCACCATTCTGCTATTATTAACTGGATAGATCATATTTGGACATCTGTTTAGTAGAAATAAAAACCCGGTCTGTTGTTTTATAGATTTGTATGTGACTAACTGTTATGCCACTTTGAATAAGTGATATGTTAACCAATGATGATTAAGTGTTAAATTTATTTATATAATCATTGATTATGTAAATATTAGTTATTAACTTGGAAAGTTAAATTGAATAATATGGTAGCTTGTTTAAGTACCTTGGTGATCATTATGCCTCGTTCAAATTTAAAAAGCTAAATTTTTGTTTGAAAGTTATTTTTAGAATAATTATTATCTAGTAACAAGATTTAAAAATAATAATAATTACTTATTAATAATGTTTTAGAGATAACTAATGATCGTTTTTAATAATGTTTTAAGTTAATTATTTTATTAATATGATTCTTAAAAGTTATTCCTTAATGAATGTTTAATTATTATTTTAAAGTTATTTAGCTATTGTTTTAAAATGTTTTAATTTTATTTAATTATTTATTCAAAGTGATTTAACTATACTTTATTTTTTAAATAAAGTTAATTAATTATATTGATTTAAGTTATTTAATGATATTTATAGGTTAATTAATTATCATATTAATATTAGTTTAAAATTAATTAATAATTGTTTAATAACGTTTTAAAGTTAATTAATTATTATATTATATTAATATTGTTTTGAAGTTCACTTATTATTACAATATTAGTGGTTAAAATTCATTTAATATATTATTAATGAGATTCTAAAGTTATTATATTCGATGAGATTTAATTAAAATAAAAAGAAGGATGATAAATAATAACTTATTATTTATAGTTATTTTAAATAAGTGAAAATAAGGGACACATCCCTAAAATCAAACTTAATACACAAAACATCCTCGCCAAAAAATAAATATAAATTACATCCATATTTTCAAATACTACAATTTTCTTCCCTAAAATACCCCTCTGCTCCATGGTTGAACGTTGGTTCTTCATATATGGATGTTATTCTCACATCCATAATTAAAATTTGAATCCCAATAATTATCAATATTTAAAACACAATAACTTTTTGTAGAAACGACGGATTAATAAACCGTTTTCACCATTAAATCACAAATTTGATTGTCTTTCTAATGAGTGGCATTATGCATATGTAAAAACAACGGTAGACCAAGTTATTCGCGGATCCAACTATGCAATAATATGGTATGATTGCAGACAATTCAGCAATTATATGCAATAATTGCAGAAAAGTCTGCAATTATATGGTATACATTTCTGCGATTACGTGGAATAATTGCAGACTTTTCAGCAATTATTCGATATAATTGCATAATAGTATGCAATTATATGGAATAATTGCAGAAAAGTTTACAATTATTCCATTTAATTGCAGAGAAGTCTGCAATTATATGGAATAATAGCAGAAAAGTCTGCAATTATTCCACTGAATTTCATAAAAGTCTGTAATTATTCCATATAATTGCATAAAAGTATGCAATTATATGGAATAATTGCTGACATTTGAAGAAAAATTGATGATTATTTTATATAAATGCAGAAAATGGCAAGTATACGAAATAATTGCAGAAAAGTAGGCAGTTATATGGAATAATAGCAGAAAAGTCTGCAATTATTCTATATAATTGCATAAAAGTCTGCAATTAGTATGCAATTATATGAAATAATTGCTGACATTTGAAGAAAAATTGATGTTTTTCAAAAATTACAGAATTCTCTGCAAATATATGGAATAATTGAAGCCTAACTATGATTTTTTGGTATTAATAATGGATCTCATTTTAAAGATTGTAAAATTTATGATTTTTTGGTGAAAACGGTATGCTGATTCGATGTTTCTACAGAAAGTTATGCACGTTTGAAATGCTAAAAACGTAAAGGGTATTTGGGTCTTTTGGCGTAGGCGGATTTGAAAATAGCGACTAGAAAAGTAAGTTTATTTTAGGAAGGATATTTTCTCTATTTTGAAACTTAACAAGGATATGAGCCAAACTATCCCTTTAAATAATTTATGGTTTTCAAAGGAATCTTACTAACTGAAAAGTTTAGTAAATAAGTTATTTAAATATGGAAAGAGTTTATAAATGGTTCTAGATATTTATAAAAGAATTTATCAAGGAGTTTTGAAAAGGAAAAGTTTTATAAATGGGGTTTGAGATTTAGAAAGAATGTTTATAAATAGATTTGATGTTTATAAAGAATGTTTTATAAATAGATTGGAGATTTATAAAGAAACTTCATAAATAGATTTGAAGATATTTATAAAATAAAGAGATTTGGAAAGAAATGGTTGATTTCCATGGCGTAATTCAAGGGGCAGGGATTACCTACAGTGTGACGATCTATAATTTTTGATAATTAAAAAATTGTTAATTTAATAAAGTTTGTGATTTAATGTTAGAAGAAATAAAAACTTGTGATTTAAATAATAAGAATATAATTGGAATAAAATTTAATAGTATTAATTTAAGGTAATTTATAATTGCTTTGAATGAAATTCCAATTAATTAAAAGGATTATAAAGTTATAATTGATATAGATTGTAAATAAATTATAGTAATGTATGTATTAATTGATAATTGGATTAAAGAAGAAATTGATAATTTAAAGAGTTAATTGATTAATGAAATAATGTGTAATGGATAGTAACTGAATAAATTTAGTGTTGTGGTAGTAATTATAACACTTGTTATGGATAATAAACTTATAAGATGTGACTAAAGTTTAATGGTGACAATTACTATATGTTACCTATTTATTTAGCCTGTTAAATTAAATTTGAAATCAATTGCAATTAATTCACTTAATTAGTGCAGTAAATTTAGATTAAATTGATGATTGGAGAATTAGTATAGCGTAAGTTGTTATACCTTTTGTTGTAAATAATAAACTTACAAATGTTATTAAATGTAGTAACAGTGGCAATTGTTGTTTGTTACCAATGTATTTAATCAATTTCAATTAAATGTTACATAAAGTGAGTTAAGACAACAACTGAAAATTGTGAATGAAATAAAATGAATGGAAATGTTAATTTTATTCATAAGGTAATAATTGATTTAATAAAAGAATGAAACCAAGATAAATAAATAAATTGGGATTTTAAATTACAATTAATGTGAAAAATCGACAAAATTTCAATATGATGGAAATATAGTAGTTAATACAAATAAAGGATGGAGATTAGAGAATATTAATGTAATAAAATATAAACCAATGTTAATTATACCCATAAGGTAACAATGGATTGAATAACAAGATTTAAAATACGGATTTATTGGAATTTTAATTTATAATTACTGAATTATTTGAAATTGAAATTCAACACGGTAAATTGTGCAATATTCAATAATAAATTGATATAGAAATCTGTTATAAAGGACTGTAAATTATTAAGTAATATAAAGCGATGGAAATTGTAAATTATTAAATTTGAATTGAAAGGTAACTTAATTAATTTAATATTTATTTATTTAATTAACGTGAGAATAGCCATAATGGCCACTGGCTCGGATTTCGACGAAACCAGTTTCATCGGATCCATAAAGGTGAATTATTGTAAGATTTCAAGTTTCATAGCGATCGTACTTGTCGTTCGATCGTACGGACTTGAAACGCGTAGAAATCAATTTAATTGAAATCAATTGAAATCAATTTGAAATAAGCCGATTTTAAGTTAACTTCTTCAAACGATGGAATTAGGACCTAAAACCTATTCCATTGAGTTTAAAAATATCGAAAACATCTATTTTGATATATGGAATGGCCCATTTTCGTTTCGGAGACAGAACGGGTTTTTCGGGTCATTTATTGTTCAACGTGTAAATCAAATCTTATCCGTTCTTTCTATTTTCTGATCTACCTATAAATAGCCTATTATAAACCCTAGTTGTTTCCCATTTCCATTTGTCTGTACGTACAATTCCATCTGCTCCTCTCTTTCCAATGGCAGACAAACCAAAACCAATTCCAAATTCAATTGCAAACAAAATCAAATCCAAAATTAAACTCCTCCAAGCCCTATCAAATTATATACCGTTTTGAAGCTCTCGACGAGCGCAATTCACTGGTGGAATTCATTTTTTCCATCGAATCACCGTTTGTCTAGAAATTGAGGATGAACCTCGGTCGTTCGTTTTAGGGTTTTGACGATCAACGGTGGATCATCGTCCGATCGACGATCGGAAGGCGGCGTTGGGAAGGTAGCATCGAGCAGCACGCATCCATATGGTTGGCCGCACCTGCAGTGCCATGAATTCGCGGTGGTTGTCCATGGCCTTGGAGCACCGCGGCTGGCGTGGCAGGGTCTAGGAGCTCATCCTGAGGAGGGCGGCATGTAGGTGAGTCCGATCGTGGTGATAGTAAGCGGCGCGGCGGCTATAGGCGGTCAAAACGGCGATGGTGGCGGCTCTGAGTTGTTCGAAGTCGTTTACGCATTAGGGTTCGCGTTTTCTCAGGTGACGTGGCAAATCCTATATGTTTTGTTTATTTTAAATTTTTATTTAAATTTTAGTCGTTTACGCATTTGGGCGCGGTTTCTTCTGCTGCGATTGTGTCGAAATTCCGGACATTTTGGAACTTGTTTGGATGAATTCTGAGACTGTTCAATTTTGAGCCCTATTTTGGATTTCAAATCGATTTGAAACCAAGGGTGAGTGTTTTAACCCACTCACAATTACTAAACTATCTTATGTCAGTTAAATTAAATTTATAATGTGATTAGAAATCAATTGATTGACGTTTGGTATGTTTAAATTGTTATTCTAGTTAAATTCGACTTTTATTGTATTTAATCATCGTTTAATTTAATATTGAATTTAAATTGTCAATTTAATACATGTTATTGATTATTAGTTATCTATTGATGTTTATTGATTGATTTGGATGATGATTGTGATGGAGGTTTGATTGTTGATATTGGATGACTGGATGTTGTATTTTATATTGTTATAACACTGCAAGTTCCCTATGGGTTGAAATGATACTTACCCGAACGATCTATAGATTAGGGAAAAATCGTTATGGGTTGAAATGATAGACTCGAGCGATTTTATGGATTTTTATTTAATTCAGGATTGCGGTTTGAAATGGTATATAACCGTTAAAATTTAAATTGCGGATTGAAATGATAAATATCCATATCACTTGACCATAGGATAGAAAATTATATACGGACACCAGATTGGTTAAATTAAGTGATTTTTGTATCTTTAAATTTTGAATTCAGTTAACTGGTATTTTGAAATAGAAATTTAATTTATATAAACTGAATTATTTTCGAAAGTCCAAGCGTAAATGTTGAAATTAGAATTGATTAAAAGAATTGTTCAAAGAATTTAAATTGGAATTTCAAAGTTGAAGTGTCAAATATAAATGAATTTATCAGAAATTAAGTTATTGTAAACGTTTGGATATAACTTTGAATTCTATTTTAAATTAATTTAAACTATTTTAATCAATTTAAAATGATTTTTAATTTATTTAATTTATTATAACCTATTTAATCCAATTTAATCTATTTTACCTATTTTAAACTAATTAAATGTATTTAATCTATTTTAAATCTATTTAAAATAATCTAAATCTATTTAATCTATTTTAAATTTATTTAATCTATTTAAAAACCTACTTAATATAATTTAAATCTATTTAATCTATAATTAATCTATTTAAAACATTTTAAACCTAATTAAATTTATTTAATCTATTTAAATCATAATATCTAATTAAATCAAATTTAGATCTATTTAAACCATTACTATTTAAACTATTTTAATCTATTTAAACTACTTTTAAACTATTAAAACTATTTATGACTATCTAAACTATCCTCTAAATTGCAAACTGTGTAAAGTTAAAGTATTTATATTTAAATCCTTGATGGTGATACAACTTAAGTTGGAATTTGAAATCGATACCTTTTGTGAAATGATATATTTGAGTAAATATGATTTTGAAAGTGAAGACGATTTTGAAAGTGAATATGGTTTTGAATGTGAATATGATTCCAAAAGAGATATGATTTGAAATCGAATATGATATTTGGATATAAATTGTGAATTGACCTTCTTGAAACGTAAAAGAACCATCTAGTGTGAAATAAGTGTTTGGTTGTTAAAGAGACCGGGATCGGATATTGTCATACTCTTTGCCAATACCGAAAACCACTTTAACAACTGTGTACGTGGTGGAGGTTCCAGAAACGAAGTAGGATGGTTTGGTGAACAATTTTGTATGAGGTATTTACGTGACCTTAACTCCCGTGAGTCAGCTTGATGTGGCTAAAACAGGAGCTATACCGGGCCAAGTGAGGTCATTCCTCCTATCGGGCTCATTTCTTCGATACTATATTCTGACTTTGTGATTGATTTGGTGGCCACCCCTTGATTTTGATTATGGGAGTGTGTCCGAGGTGGGCAGTAGTAGCTGCTATGCGTTATCACCAGTCCGGGAGTGCAATTGGTATATCTACCCTGAGTATTGTCTCGAGTGCCTTGTCACATGCCTTATCTCGCCTTCTATGAATTTGTTTTGTACCATACCTATGGAGTGCCCACTGATAGCCCTTAAGTTTACGGAGGAATTACGGTATTGTATAGACTATGGGAATATATAAAAATGTGTTAAGGGGGATATGGGTAACGCCTTAACGCTATTTTAATACTTTACTTTATTGTAGACAGTATTATAATAGCGTATTGTACTACATAGTAGATAGTTTAACGGATCCTTAGGAGATGGAAATCCTGAAAATCTCTTAAGTTATTGCACTCATGTTAGACACTGATAGGAGATGTCAAACCCCGTAAACATCTCTGACGCCGTCACACTCATATTTAACGTTGATTTAACTTACATAAGATCTTTTAGTTATGACTCGAGTGTTTTGTCTTTTCAATTCGCTCGGGTTAGCCTAAGCATTTCAGGGTTGAAGACCTTATTTCTGGAGGACGAAGACGAAGATTTGTACTATTATTATTGTTGTTATTATATTTATTCCACTACATCATGTTGTTCCGCTGCATTTATTTATTTATTCATGTTTATGTAACTCTGATGTTTGTGTTGTAAAGAATAATCTAATATATTTATAAAACAGCTTCATGAACTGTTATTTGATTATTATATTGTCATTCCGCTGCGAGATTCTGTATTTGTTTCCTTTCTTTCTCTACTTTTTATTATTACCCCATAACTATCTGCCCTTTTGAATGGTTTGAGTTTGACGTGTGTGTCTGCTTAAAACGTCCAAAAAGGCAGGTCGTTATAGTTGGTATCAGAGCTTTGGTTTAGCGATAACCTTAGCTTTGTGGGGTCTGACTCATATTAATTAGGGTAGTAATACCCTAAAATGAGTCACTGAGTGTATATATATGAGAGAGCGTATTTGTTAGTGTTATAAAAGGGTTTTTATATTGTGTTAATTTGTTCCGTTTTGTATTTATAAATTTTGGTCGGTACATAGGACGCTATGACATCGATAGGGATTTCTAAACACTTAATAGGATAGACCAACACAATATTGTTTTAAAATATGGGTAAATGAAATAATTTTACCTATTATTATACTTTGTATATAAAAGAATAATCTTTATAAATGTATATAATGGTACGTGATTTATTTGGTTGTTTGTTAGAAACTAAATTTTTTTAAATATTGGTTGAAAAATGAGATTTACAAATAAAATGAATATAAACTGAAAATCTGAGAACTTGATTTCAGGGATTTTTTGAAATTTCTTTTGAAAGATTTTGGAATATAATATTAGTATTATTTGGAAATATTTTCCGATATAAATATTTCAATGTGATTCGAAAGGAAGTTTTAAAAGAATTTTTGGAAGAAAATAAGTTTTGTACTCCCCTCTCTGTGGCTGGAAAATAACTTCGGTGATGAGTGCACGCTTCATCGACGTTCATTTTCGGGTTTCAAAGTGGGAAGGCTGCTGTAGTTGTTTTACTACACATCTGTTTGATGAATAAAACCTTAATTTTGAATTTCTAAATATGATTGATCTATAAAAGAGATATATATATATATATATATATTATTTTTAAATGACTAAAATAAACCCGGAATTTAGTTCTTAGATTTTTCTGATAATTAGTAGTTTTAATTATTATAATGAACGGAATTTTGACTATATTAATAATTGGAAACTTCTAAAATGAAAATAAGAAATTTGATGTTAAAATGATTAATGAAATAGATAAGGAACTGAAATTATGAAACTGTAAATAAAATGGAAATGAAAATAAGAAATGGTAAATATTGAACATTTTGTTAACTAAATAAATAAGAGAAACCTTGGATAATATTCAATTACATTCTTAAGACATTATATGTATATAACTTACCAAAATGTAAAAAGTTGTAGTGTTAAATAGGATATGTAATAGAATGTTGTACAAGTAAAAACTTGGAAAATGAAAGTGTTCAATGAAATTGCTTCTATAAATAAGAATTCTAATATTATAAATTGTTATAAACTGAAGTTAATAGTTGAAATGCTACTAATTAAATGTAATAGAAGTGAATAATGTAAGAAAAATGGTTTTAAACTTAAGTTAACATTTTAAGCTATTTATAATCAAATAGAATGGTAAAGGTGAATACTGTAAGTAAATAATTATAAACTTCAATTAATATTGAAGTCATTTATAATTAAAATAAGTACTATAAAATTTGAGGGTTATAACTTTAGAAAAAGTTGGAAATGATTTAGAAATGAAGTTAATCTTCAATAATACTACATATGGAAGAATGAATGTGAAAAAGAAATAATCTATAAATGGTGAATTGAATTGTAAAGAAACTTACCTAATAATGTATAATCCAATAATTGGGAAAAAATAACTTATTTAAGCAATGAATGTAAAGTAACAAAATGACATTGTATGAATAAAGGAGAAATAAACTTTTGTAAGTAATAACGAATGAAATTAATGAAAATAAACATTAATGTAATGAGAAAAGAAAGTAAATGATGAAAAAGAAAAACAAATCAAACTAAATTGTAAATATGAAGTCAACTGAAATAAAATGTATACAATACTTCAATAATGAATTCATTTATGATCCAAATAATTGAAATGGTTATAACTTATGTAAGTAAAGGATGTAGGGTAATGAAAAGAAAATGGTATTGTATAGATAAATGGAAAATGAATTTTGTAAGTGGTAAATGAAAAAGTAATTAAACAAGCATTGTATGAACAAATGAAATGAACAGTAAATAATGTGGAAAAAAAGAGTAATGAGAATAAAACATAAATACTATTTGAAACTGTGTTGAATTCTTTGTTTGTTTGACTTATGGATTGGTTGGGAGAGGATACTTTTATTGTGTTAGATGTATAAATAATCTATAAAGTTATCTATGATTGTTTAGTGTATGGTTTACTTCATAGTTTATTTATAATTTTATATGATTAGAAGTTTTGAACCCGAACAAATCATTTGTTTTGGTTGCTATGGATGGGTGATTGCTCACTTTGTTGAAATGATGTTTGTACAGTGGTTAGTTGCAAATGAAATTGTTGTTATGTGGTGATGTTTTGTTTGTTATTTATTGAAACAGCTTAAACATTTCTCTTTATATAATTTGCTAACTTCTTTTAAATTATATAAGTGAAATATAGGTTATGGAAGCAGTTGCTACTGCTTTTGGTTTCATAAAACAAGCGTTATTTGCCCAACAAATAGGTACGTTCTCGGATTACGGTTTTCTAGCGATATTATATTGTTTTCTCATGGTTTGGGATATATTATTTTGAAAAATATGATATATATTGTTATTATTGATATTATTATTTCTCCTACACCTCTCCGTACAAAGGAGACTCTGCCAAAAAATTTCGTGAATTTAGGACTTAGAAAATTTTGTGAAATGTTTTCAAAATTTTATTAGTTTGAGTATAAAAGGATTTAATTGTTTATAAATTGATATATTTTATTTAAATGGTTTAATTTTGTAAATTAGTTGTTTATAAATTTAATATTTTGGATAAGATATATTGATTACTTAATTCCTGCTTTTCCCTTCTTTTCGTTTTCGGGGATGAAAAGTTTTGAGTGGGGGAGAGTGTAACGACCCGTAATTTTCGATAATTAAAAAATTGTTAATTTAATAAATTTTGTGATTTAATGTTGGAAGAAATAAAAACTTGTGATTTAAATAATAAGAATATAATTGGAATAAAGTGTAATAGTATTAATTTAAGGTAATTTATAATTGCTTTCAATGAAATTCCAATTAATTAAAAGGATTAAAAAGTTATAATTGATATAGATTGTAAATAAATTATAGTAATGTATGTATTAATTGATAATTGGATTAAAGAAGAAATTGATAATTTAAAGAGTTGATTGATTAATGAAATAATGTGTAATGAATTGTAACTGAATAAATTTAGTGTTGTGGTAGTAATTATAACACTTGTTGTGGATAATAAACTTATAAAATGTGACTAAAGGTTAATGGTGACAATTACTATATGTTACCTATTTATTTAGCCTGTTAAATTAAATTTGAAATCGATTGCAATTAATTCACTTAATTAGTGCAGTAAATGTAGATTAAATTGATAATTGTAGAATTAGTATAGCGTAAGTTATTATAACTTTTGTTGTAAATAATAAACTTACAAATGTTATTAAATGTAGTAACGGTGGAAATTGTTATTTGTTACCAATGTATTTAATCAATTGCAATTAAATGTAAATTAAATGTTACATAAAGTGAGTTAAGACAACAACTGAAAATTGTGAATGTAATAAAATGAATGGAAATGTTAATTTTATTCATAAGGTAAGAATTGATTTAATAAAAGAATGAAACCAAGATAAATAAATTAATTGGGATTTTAAATTAAAATTAATGTAAAAAATCGACAAAATTTCAATATAATGGAAATATAGTAGTTAATACAAATAAGGGATGGAGATTAGAGAATATTAATGTAATAAAATATAAACCAATGTTAATTATACCCATAAGTAACAATGGATTGAATAACAAGATTTAAAATACGGATTTATTGGAATTTTAATTTATAATTACTGAATTATTTGAAATTGAAATTTAACACTGTAAATTGTGCAATATTCAATAATAAATTGATATAGAAATCTGTTATAAAGGATTGTAAATTATTAAGTAATCTAAAGCGATGGAAATTGTAAATTATTAAATTTGAATTGAAAGGTAACTTAATTAATTTAATATTTATTTATTTAATTAACGTGAAAATAGCCATTTTGGCCAATGGCTCGGATTTCGACGAAACCAGTTTCATCGGATCCGTAATAGTGAATTATTGTAGGATTTCAAGTTTCATAGTGATCGTACTTGTCGTTCGATCGTATGGAATCGAAACGCGTAGAAATCAATTTAATTGAAATCAATTGAAATCAATTTGAAATAAGCCGATTTTAAGTTAACTTCTTCATACGATGGAATTAGGACCTAAAACATGTTCCATTGAGTTTAAAAATATCGAAAACATCTATTTTGATATATGGGATTACCCATTTTCGTTTCGGAGACAGAACAGGTTTTTCGGGTCATTTATCGTTCAACGTGTAAATCAAATCTTATCCGTTCTTTCTATTTTCTGATCTACCTATAAATATCCTATTATAAACCCTAGTTGTTTACCATTTCCATTTGTCTATACGTATAATTCCATCTGCTCCTCTCTTTCCAAAGGTAGACAAACCAAAACCAATTCCAAATTCAATTGCAAACAAAATCAAATCCAAAATTAAACTCCTCCAAGCCCTATCAAATTATATATCATTTTGAAGCTCTCAACGAGCGCAATTCACAGGTGGAATTCGTTTTTACCATCGAATCACCATTTGTCCAGAAATTGAGGATGAACCTCGGCCGTTCATTTTAGGGTTTTGACGATCCAACGGTGGATCGTCGTCCGATCGACGATCGGGAGGCGGTGTTGGGAAGGTGGCATCAAGCAGCATGCATCCATATGGTTGGCCACACCTGAAGTGCCATGAATTCATGGCGGTTGGATAAAACACGTGGGCATCTCGTCCACGGTCATGGGGCACCGCGGCTGGCGTGGCAGGGTCTAGGAGCTCGGCCTAAGGAGGGCGGCGTGTAGGTGGAGTCCGATCGTGGTGATAGTAAGCGGCGAGGCAGCTATAGGTGGTCAAAACGGCGATGGTGGCGGCTCTGAGTTGTTCGAAGTCGCGTACGCATTAGGGTTCGCGTTTTCTCAGGTGACGTGGCAAATCCTATATGTTTTGTTTATTTTAAATTTTTGTTTAAATTTTAGATGTTCTAACTATCATAACTTTCGCATACGAGCTCGGATTTGGGCGCGGTTTCTTCCGCTGCGATCGTATCAAAATTCCAGACATTTTGGAACAGGTTTGGACGAATTCTGATACTGTTCAATTTTGAGCCCTATTTTGGATTTCATATCGATTTGAAATCAAAGGTGAGTGTTTTAACCCACTCACAATTACTAAACTATCTTGTGTTAGTTAAATTAAATTTATGATGTGATTAGAAATCAATTGATTGATGTTTGGTATGTTTAAATTGTTATTCTGGTTAAATTTGACTTTTATTGCATTTAATCATCGTTTAATTTAATATTGAATTTAAATTGTCAATTTAATACCTGTTATTGATTATCAGTTATCTATTGATGTTTATTGATTTATTTGGATGATGATTGTGATAGAGGTTTGATTGTTTATATTATATGACTGGATGTTGTATTTTATATTGTTATAACACTGCAGGTTCCCTATGGGTTGAAATGATACATACCCGAACGATCCACAGATTAGGAAAAAATCGTTATTGGTTGAAATGATAAACTCAAGCGATTTTATGGATTTTTATTTAATTTGGAATTGCGGTTTGAAATGATATATAACCGTAAAAATTTAAATTGCAAATTAAAATGATAAATATCCGTATCACTTGACCCTAGGGTAGAAAATTATACACGGACACCGGATTGGTTAAATTAAGTGATTTTTGTATCTTTATATTTTGAATTCAGTTAACTAGTATTTTGAAATTGAAATTTGATTTATATAAACTGAATTATTTTCGAAAGCCAAGTGTAAATGTTGCAATTAGAATTGATTTAATGAATTGTTCAAATAATTTAAATTGGAATTTCAAAGTTGAAGTGTCAAATATAAATGAATTTATCGGAAATTGAGTTATTGGAAACATCTAGATATAACTTTGAAATCTATTTTAAATTAATTTAAACTATTTTAATCAATTTAAAACGATTTTTAATTTATTTAATCTATTATAACCTATTTAACCCAATTTAATCTATTTTACCTATTTTAAACTAACTAAATTTATTTAATCTATTTTAAATCTATTTAATATAATTTAAATCTATTTAATCTATTTTAAATTTATTTAATCTATTTAAAAATCTACTTAATATAATTTAAATCAATTTAATCTATAATTAATCTATTTAAAACATTTTAAACCTAATTAAATTTATTTAATCTATTTAAATCATAAAATCTAATTAAATCAAATTTAGATCTATTTAAACCATTTTACTATTTAAACTATTTTAATCTATTTAAACTATTAAAACTATTTATGACTATCTAAACTATCCTCTAAATTGCAAACTGTGTAAAGTTGAAGTATTTATATTTAAATCCTTGATGGTGATACAACTTAAGTTGGAATTTTGAATCGATACATTTTTGTGAAATGACATATTTGAGTAAATATGATTTTGAAAGTGAAGACGATTTTGAAAGTGAATATGGTTTTGAAAGTGAATATGATTCCGAAAAAAATATGATTTGAAATCGAATATGATATTTTGATATAAATTGTGAATTGACCTTCTTGAAACGTAAAAGAACCATCCAGTGTGAAATAAGCATTTGGTTGTTAAAGAGACCGGGATCAGATATTGTCATACTCTTTGCCAATACCGAAAACCACTTTAACAACTGTGTACATGGTGGAGGTTCCAGAAACGAAGTAGGATGGTTTGGTGAACGATTCTGTATGAGGTATTTACGTGACCTTAACTCCCGTGAGTCAGCTTGATGTGGCTAAAACAGGAGCTATACCGGGCCAAGTGAGGTCATTCCTCCTATCGGGCTCATTTCTTCGATACTATATTCTAACTTTGTGATTGATTTGGTGGCCACCCCTTGATTTTGATTATGGGAGTGTGTCCGAGGTGGGCAGTAGTAGCTGCTATGCGTTACCACCAGTCCGGGAGTGCAATTGGTATATCTACCCTGGGTATTGTCTCGAGTGCCTTGTCACATGCCTTATCTCGCCTTCTATGAATTTGTTTTGTACCATACCTATGGAGTGCCCACTGATAGCCCTTAAGTTTACGGAGGAATTACGGTACTGTATAGACTATGGGAATATATAAAAATGTGTTAAGGGGGATATGGGTAACGCCTTAACGCTATTTTAATACTTTACTTTATTGTAGACACTATTATAATAGCGTATTGTACTACATAGTAGATAGTTTAACAGATCCTTAGGAGATGGAAATCCTGAACATCTCTTAAGTTATTGCACTCATGTTAGACACCGGATAGGAGATGTCAAACCTCGTAAACATCTCTGACGCCGTCACACTCATATTTAACATTGATTTAACTTACATAAGATCTTTTAGTTCTGACTCGAGTGTTTTGTCTTTTCAGTTCGCTCGGTCCGCTTGAGCATTTCAGGGTTGAAGACCATATTTCTGGAGGATGAAGACGAAGATTTATAATATTATTATTATATTTATTCCACTGCATCATGTTGTTCCGCTGCATTTATTTATTTATTTATTCATGTTTATGTAACTCTAATGTTTGTGTTGTAAAGAATAATCTAATGTATTTATAAAACAGCTTCATGAACTGTTATTTGATTATTATATTTTGTCATTCCGCCGCGAGATTCTGTATTTGTTTCCTTTCTTTCTCTACTTTTTCTTATTACCCCATAACCATCTACCCTTTTGAATGGTTTGAGTTTGACGTGTGTGCCTGCTTAAAACGTCCAAAAAGGTAGGTCGTTACGTATAGTTTACTATGGATTCGCTGGAATAGCGACGTAACCATTGTGTAAGTTGCGATCCATGGTCGATATCGAACGGTACTTCCCATATCTATTTTTAAAAGTTTTCATGTATTTCTGAAAGAATGGTTTGTGAATATACTTATTCCGGTGAGATAAGTATATGAGTATTTTGATAAATGTATTTGAAAGAGATTCTAATTAATGGATTTTAATTTAAGAGGCTTGGTGAATTCCATTGGAAATGTAATCTCTGCTTGCATGTTTGATTATTTGATAGTTAAATAACCGACTGTCAAATCTTGGCCTAAATATGTAATCCTTCTTAATTTTGGTGGTACAGAAATATTCCCTACTTAACATCGAAGGATTTTAACCCTGGAAATATATAGGAGAAACACAGAAATTATATGTTACAGTTACCGTCGGTGGTGCTATACTATACGTATAAACTCGTTTTGTTCTTCTAGGACAAATGATAAGGATATCCATCCACTTAAACGGTCAGGGGGTGATTCCCGCTCTTAGGTATTGTCTGATTATTTCCCAAAGAACCGATACTGAGCATTCCGGAAAATCGACGATTGGTTTTTGGAGCGCCAGGGAAACTGAAGAGTGTACTCGTAAGAGATGACACAAAAATCGTAACCACTTCGAAACCATATACGGTTCTATGAAGGAGTTGCATGATACATTGAGATGTTGGAATCCACGTGTGATTCTAAAACCCTTTAGGGTATTAGAATCCGTGTGTGATTACAAGATCTATTTGAGATGTGGGAATCCATGTGTGACCCATTAGAGTATTGGAATCCATATGGGATTCCATGATCTGTTTTGATGGTGGTGCATGAGCTGGAATGCCGGACGTAGCATCAGTGGAAATGAATAAAACCAGAGATAAGAGGCAGGGCCAGTAGGGTTGGTGTAACAACTAGCCTTTTTGGACGTCTAAGCAGACACACATGCCGACTCAAACCATGTAGAAGGGTAGATTGTTATTGGGGTAGATAAGAAAAACAGAGAAGGAAAAAACAAATATAGAATCTCACAGCGGAATGACAAAATATAATAATCAAATAACAGTTCATGAAGCTGTTTTAGAAATACATTGATTATTCTTTACAACACAAACATCAGAGTTAGATAAACCGGAATAAATAAATAAATGCAACAGAATAACATGATGCAGTAGAATACATATAATAGGTAATAATAGTACAATCTTCGTCTTCGTCCTCCAGGAATAAGGTCTTCAACCCTGAAATACTCAGGCTGACCCGAGCGAATTGAAAAGACAAACACTCGAGTCAGAAATAAAAGATCTTATGTAAGTTAAATCAACGTTAAATATGAGTGTGACGGCGTCGGAGATGTTTACGGGGTTTGACATTCCTATCCAGTGCCTAACGTGAGTGCAATAACTTAAGAGATGTTCGGGATTTACATCTCCTAAGGATCCGTTAAGCTATCTACTATGTAGTACAATACGCTATTATAATATGTCTACAGTAAAGTAAAAGTATTAAAATAGCATTAAGGCGTTACCCATTTCCCCCTTAACACATTTTATATATTCCCATAGTCTATACAGTAATGTAACTCCTCCGTAAACTAGAGGCTATCAAAGGGAACTCCATAGGTATGGTACAAAACAAACTTGTAGAAGGCGCTCTAGGGCATGTGAACATGGCACTCGAGGCAATGCCAGGGTAGATATACCAATTGCGGATCCGGACTGGTGGTAATGCATAGCAGCTACTACCACCCACCTCGGAACACACTCCCAAATCAAAATCAAGGGTGGCCACCAAATCAATCACAAAGTCAGAATATAGTATCAAAGAAGTGTGCCCGATAGGAGGAATGACCTCACTTGGTCCGACATGGCTCATGTTTTAGTCACATCTAAGCTGACTCACGGGAGTCAGGGTCACGTCATACCTTTACAGAAATCATTCGCCAAACCACCCTACTTCATTTCTGGAATCTCCACCACGTACACGGTTGTTAAAGTGGGTTTCGGCATTAGCAGAGAGTATGACAATATCCGATCCCGGTCACTTTATCAACCAAATGCTTATTTCACACCGGATGGTTCTTTTAAATTTCAAAGGTAAATTCACAATTTATATCAAAATATCATATTTGATTTCAAATAATATCTCTTTCGAAATCATATTCACTTTTAAACTATATTCACTTCCAAAATCATATTTACTCAATATGTCATTTCACAAAGGTTATCAATTCCAAATTTCAACTTAGGTTGTATCGTCATCAAGGATATAAATATTTAACTTTACACAGTCTGAATTTTTTAAAAATAGTTTAGGTGTTCATAAATATTTTAATAGTTTTAAAAATAGCTTAAATTTGAATTTAATATAGTTTAAATAGTAAAATAGCTTTGAATAGATTTAAATTGGGTTTAGTTAGATTTAAAAATGATTTAAATAGATTTAAAATAGATTAAATAGATTTTATTAGGTTTTGACGTTTTTAATTAGATTAATTATAGACTAAATTGATTTAAATTATATCAAGTAGATTTTTAAATTGATTAAATAAATTTAAAATAGATTAAATAGATTTAAATTATATTAAATAGATTTAAAATAGATTTAAAATAGATTAAATAGATTTGAAATAGATTTAATAGATTTAAATTAGATTAAATAGATCTAAAATAGATTAAATAAATTTAAATAGTTTAAAATAGGTAAAATAGATTAAATTAGATTAAATAGGTTATAATAGATTAAAATAAATTAAATAGTTTTAAATTGGTTAAAATAGTTTAAATTAATTAAAATAGTTTAAATTAGTTTAAAATAAATTTCAAAGTTATATCCAAACATTTCCAATAACTCAATTCCGATAAGTTCATTTTATTAGACACTTCAACTTTGAAATTTCCAGTTTAAATCCTTTAAACAATTCATTAAACCAATTCAAATTTCAATATTTACGCTTGGATTTTCGAAAATAATTCAGTTGATACAAATCAAATTTCTATTTCAAAATGCCAGTTAACTGAATTCAAAATTTAGGTTCAAAAATTAACTTAATTTAACCAATCCGATGTCCGTATATAATTTTCTACCCTAGGGTCATGTGATACAGATATTTATCATTTCAATCCGCAATTTAAGATTTTATGGTTATATATCATTTCAAACTGCAATCCCAAATTAAACAAAAATCCATAAAATCGCTCGAGTCTATCATTTCAACCCATAACAATTTTTCCCTAATCTTTAGATCGTTCGGGTATGTATAATTTCAACCCATAGGGAACTTGCAGTGTTATAACAATATAAAATACAACATCCAGTAATCCAATATCAATAATCAAACATTCATCACAATCATCATCCAAATCAATCAATAAATATCAATATATAACTGATGATAAATAACATGTATTAATTTGAGGATTTAAATTTAGTATTAAATTAAACAGAAATTAAATGCAATAAAAGTCAAATTTAACTAGAATGACAATTTAAACATACCAAACATCGATCAATAAATTTATAATCACATCATAAATTTAATTTAACTAACATAAGATAATCCAGTAGTTGTGAGTGGGTCAAAACACTCACCTTTGATTTTAAATAAAATTAAAATCCAATTTAGGGCTCAAATTCAAACAGTTTCAGAATTCGTCCAAACCAGCGTCAAAATGTCCGGAATTTAGATACCATCCCAACAAAACCAACCGCGTGCAAATCGGACCTCATATGCAAGAGTTACGCTAATTAGAAGTTGTATAATATATAATATAATAGGTATAAAATAAAATATTTATAATTACACTTCATCTCGAGAATTTCGTTTGAACCCTTAATCGCTCGTGCACAGAACCAAAGCCGCCGCCACCCTATCATCTAGAATCGCCGACCATCCACCAGCCATCGCCTCGATCTGACCACGCCCAACCCTCCGCCACGCTCAGCCGCACCCAAGCTCCACTCGCGCGGCCGTACGACCTCACCTATATTCTCGACCGTCGATCGACATTCCAGGCAAAACACGGCGACATCGAGTACCTCCAGACCAACTTAGCCGTACCATTCGACTTCCTACACCCTCCTCTACACTCTACCGCCACCCGATCGTCCTATAATCGACGATCCACCGCACAATCCAACGACCACAAATGAACGACCGAAACTAAATCGCCAAATTCTAGCCACACATAAATTCCTATCGAAAAACAGACTGCGGATTTGGCTTGCATTCATCGAGAGCTTCAAATTGATATATAATTCGATATAGTTTAAGGAGTTTAAATTTTAGAATTGAATTTGAAATTGTATTGAGGGTTTGGAATTTTAGATATGTTCTGCCATTGGAAAGGAGGAGATAGGCAGGAGATGTACGTACATAATAATGGAATAAGAAATAGCTAGGGTTTATAACAGACTATATATAGGCAGATCAGAAATAGAAAAGAGTGGACCAGATCGATTTGGATTGAAACGATAAACGACCCGAAAAGCCCGTTCTGTCTCCGGAAAGAAAATAGGCCAATCCATATATCAGAATAGATGTTTTCAATAATTTTAAACTCAATGAAATAGGTTTCAAGTCCAAATTCCATCGTATGAAGAAGTTAACTTAAAATCAGCTTATTTCAATTGATTTCAATTGAATTTAATTAAATTGATTTCTAGGCGTTTCGAGCCCATACGATCAAACGACAAGTCCGATCGCTACGAAACTTAAAATCCTACAATAATTCACTATTACGGATCCGATGAAACAGGTTTCGTCGAAATCCAAGACAGTTACCAAAATGGCTATTTTTACGTTAATTAAATAAATTAATATTAAATTAATTAACCACTTTTTAATTTCAAATTTGATAACCAACAATTTTCATCAATTTTGATTACTTGGCCATTTACAATAATTTAAAACAATTTTACATATCAATTCAGTGTTTAAATATCCCACTAATTACAGTGTTCAATTTCAACTATAATTAAATACAATTAATTTAATTTAATTTCAATAAATTTATTTAATTTGGTTTCGATCTTTTAATTCAATCAATTATTTCTCTACATACATAGTTAACATTGTTATATATTTTATTACATTAATATTTTACCATTTTCATCTTACTTTTCATTAACGTAATCTTTAATTACATTTAATTGTAATAAATCCATTTATTATAATTTATATTCCAATATTGAGCAAACTTGACTCTCATTCTTTTTATTCAATCAATTGTCATATCATGCATAAAATTTTCATTGGTTACATCTTATTGAATTAACATTCTACAATTATCAATTTAACCTACATTAACTTCACTAATTAAGCGAATTAATCGCAATTGATTTCCAATTTTAATTTAACAGGCTAAATAAATAGGTAACATATAATAATTGTCACCATTAACTTTTAGTCACATTTGTATGTTTGTTATCTACACACAATTGTTATAGTTATTCACACAACTTTCATTTTTCCAATTACAATTTATTACATACTATTTAATTAACACAACACTTAAATTATCAATTGCTCTTTTAATTCAGTTATCAATAAATACATTCATTATTACAATAAATTTACAATTTATAACCAATTATAACCTTTTTAATCCTTTTAATCAATTGAATTACATTTAAAGCAGTTATCAATTACCTTAAATTAATACCATTTCATTTGATTCCAGTTATATTCTTATTATTTAATCATAAATTTTTATTTCTTCCAACATTGCATCACAAAATCTTATTAAATCAACTATTTTTAATTAGGGGCATTTCGCTAGAAGGACAAACTTTGCAGTCCAATTAGTTTCTACGACACACATCCATAGAAATTAATTTCAAGGCCAAAGTCAGCAGAATAATTATTTTTAAGGACAAAGTCAGCAGTCCAATTACTTTCAAGGACATAATTTCATAGGTTTTTAGGCCTTAGAAACTAAATATTTTGCATTTTGTCCTTAAAAGTAATTATTTCAGTTGTGCATCCTAGAAACTAATTGCACTTGCTAAAGAGGCCCTTGTGGCTAATTTCCACTTTTAATTATCGAAAATTATGGGTCGTTACAGTTTGCAAACCCATAGGATGTAGTCGACTCCTCCTAGACGTTACTTACAGTTGTTATGCATGCATGGGGTGATGCACTCGGTCTTAGCGAGACCAGCTATGTTTTCCTATGGTACATCACTAGGGATGTATCTGCTTCGGAAGGATATCTCCGATTCTTGTGCAGGAGGACCGTTCTTGAAGTACTGAGGGCACCTCCATGGAAATTCTACACAATTAGCAAACGTGCCTTATTGGTTTTCGATTCAATACCTAGTATTGTTGTGATGTACACTCACGAGCATCATAACTACTTGATTATTATTATTTTCACCCTTAGACATTATTATAATACCACTGGATTTTCTTTAAAAGGGTTTTGGTTATCGTAAGGTAAAAACCCATCTGTGTCTATGTGTGGCATGGTCTTACGAAATACCATTGTTTCAAAAGGTTTATTTAAACTTTAAGAATCCATTTGATTGTGTATCTCATGCTAGTTTTACCAGATTGACTCGGGTGTTGTTTTCCTATAATGCTCAGGTCAGACCGAGCATATTTCCAGGTTTAGCTGGATATTTTGAAGCTTCAGGAGACGAGCTAGAGGCCCAGAGACGTATTTACGTACATGGTTACTTTTCCATTGCATTCATGGTTATATTTGTCAACAATTGTGAGGATAGATTGTTATAACTATCCGGGCTGAAATACGTTAGTATACTTTGATTGATTTCTGTATATAAATATATTATAGTTTTGTTTTTGTGTAAAGATTTGTTATATATTACAGATCATTCGTTCCACGGTGAGATTCTGTGTTGTTATTTTTCTTCTTATCTTCTTCTTTTTTTCATTTCCCCTAACTATCTGCATTTCCGTTCAATTTGAGTGGGTCATGTGTGGTTTATTGGCCGTTCAAACTGTACGGAAAAAGTGGGTCGTTACACTCATTCACTAAGAAGTTAACCAAACTAGAGCCACCCTAACTCTCCTAGGAGATTGAATGTAAGCACACTGAATTATTTTAGAAAGTGTCCTTACCAAGCATTAATAGCCTCTCCTAATCCCATAAACACTTTCATTTCACATCGTGAATTGACCTATTTTATTTGGTAATTACATCCACATTAATGTTATTTTAGTCATACTAGAGTTATTTTTCTCAATTGAACCCATTTAATTATGTTGTCCAAGTATTAACACCTCGTCATATACCCATTGAATTAGACTTCTGTAACAACTTGATTTTCTTTTAATATTATTTTAATTCTAAGGTTAGGTATTTGAGAAAACAAGTTAAATAAAGTAGTGACATAGTCGATATGTCGTATGGATTGCTGGGAAGAAGCTTGTACTTTCACCGTTGAGGTTTGGAAAGATAGGGTTCAGCTGGGCGGTGGATTGATTATATTTTATAAAATGTTGACATGAAACTTATTATTATGATTATTACTATTATTATATAGAATTAAATAGTTTTGTAAATAAATTTATCAGTCAAAAATCATTATTTTAAATCGATAAAGATGAGTTGTAAGGTGTATGCAATGTTAATGTAGAAAAGTGTATCTATTGAATAAGCGCAATACTGGAATGAAAAATTAAAACTAAAGTTGTAACACCTCGGAAAATTTAATAATAAATTAAAATACAAAAAAGTAAAAAATGCAATTTTACATAAAAGACAAAAATAATAAATTTCTACAAATGTTGGAATTAGGCTATGGGGCTATTCCATTGTGTCCGGAACGTCATTTACAGTTAGAAACCATATATAACTTGCTAAATTTGATAAAATGGTGGAACAATGGAAAATGTAGCTAGTGCCAACTTTGTAATTATGGATTTCAAAAATTAGAATAGAAACTCTAATTCTCAACTATAAATAATGGTCTAAGCTTCCACTCTCCTCATTCAGAAACCCTAGCCTTTGCTTCCTACACATCTCTTCCTTCTCATCTTCCTCCTCAAAAATAAATTCATAGTTTCAAACAAAATAAAAACTAAATCAAATAAAAGAATATAAAGATAACTATAGAAAGAAGGGTTCCATAAACAAAGCTAGAGAAAAGAAGCAGCAGATATAAATCTAAAGAGAAGACGAAATTCTATCTATGAAATTAGTAAGATGGGAATAAGTAGTTGAATTTCAGTTATATTCCTTTTAGTATTACAAATATGATTTCACTTCTTCAATCTACCCTTTATTATGAATCTTTGAATTTAAATCAATTGAAAAACCCTAGGAAATAGTATACCTAATTATTGAATCTATAAAACTACCTCTTACCCAATGGATCAAAATTGTAAAACATGTTGGGTTGATTTTGATGTGCAATAGATAACTTCTATGGATTTGGTTCATATGACTGTTAAGAATGATTTTGGATAGGTAGAAATTGATAATCGATTTGAACACACATAAATACCTTATACACGCACACAATTGACTGGAAATCCATTTATAATTGTTAGAATAAATCAATTGAAATTGATATAAAATAGTAGAAACTATATCGAAAACACTGTGAAGACAAACCTTGAAACCCTTACTCGAATGGACGAAAATTGAAGTAAAACAAACAAGAAAAATAGAACTTGAAAATCTAGAAAAAACAAGTTAGACGTCTGAATTAGCTGGTTAGACGTCTGAGTCGAACTAAAAACGAATAAATACGAACCAGAAAGAAAACAGTACAAATAAAGCATGATTTAGTCGTCTAAACACCCCAACTAGACGTCCGAGATAGAGGTCAGATATCTGAGCTTAAGGTCCAGACAGATGAATAATTGAAGTTTGAAAACAGAAAGAAAATAGTATAAAATAGGCTCGAATCAGACTCTGATTCCTATACTCAGACATTTGAATGTGGAAAAGTTTTTTTTTAATTTTTTTTATGAGTAAGGCATCTGAGCTGAAGGGTCGGGCGTTTAAGCTGAAGTAGCAGGCCATATCGAATCTGGACCTGGTGCAGGCCTAGTAGGATGAGTCGGGGAAACTTATTCCCACTTCTTAGTTATAGGAGAGTGCGCATAGCTGAAAGGAGTTGGCCAGCAAGCTGGAAACATACTATCTTGAGTTAAGTCCTAGGCTCTCACGTCACGAACTCGGTACGCGACACTTAACGTGATAGGTTATTATATCACAATTAGAAGCTCTTATCATCCATAGCTAGTCCTAACTACCTAAACTTATGGGAGCTAGAAAAAGTTTTGGTGGCAAGAAACCATCACTATAGGAATAGTTAATTGTAACAACCCGAATTTTTGAGTTGATTAAATAAAATAAACAATGATTTAAATTGGAGAAATTAAATCATTAATGTGGTGTCTGTATTCATTTTATAAAAGATAATTTGTTTTAGAATGATAAATTCTAAATCCTTATGAAATTTGAGAAATATTAGCATTTTATTTCAAGTATGATAATTATTGGAGTTTATTTGGTATATAACTTAGTTAAAATAAGATGTATACGTTGTAGAATTTGAATTGGGTTGGGTTTTGATATTATATTAAGTAATTAGGCACTTCATTTATGGAGCCTACTTATAGTTAAATTTAAAAATAATGAATTTTATATGCTTGTTGGATTATAAACTTTCCCCTAAAATTCCAAACTAATTAGACAACTAAAAACAGATGTCTTACTTCTCTTATCCTATTACTATATGTTCATTTACAGTAAATGGAAAATAGAAACCAAAAGGAAAACAAAGTCTCTCCCCAAACCTAGAAAGCAAATCAACAAATCAAATGGGTAATCAATTACTAATAAAATTCAATATAATTAAGGTAATGATTTTATACCAATCCTAGCTCTTTTGTTTGTTCAATTTTCAGTTAACAGTGTTTGTTTGGTAGTTATTTGTTTTGGGCTGAGATGTTTGTTAGGGTTTTGCTCTTTTGAGAATTGGAGGCTATTGTAGTTGTATTTAGGTGCTAAATTGAAGAGGAAAGGTGAGTTAAAACCTCACAATACCTATCTCTAAATATTCTTATTGCTTGCTTGTAATATTATGATGGAATGATTGATTTGGGTGCCTGGTTGCTTGAGATTGCAAGTCCTTATTTTAGGAATTCAGTGCTATTTGAATTATGGTGTTATTCATTTCCTGAGTTAATCATAGTTACTATTTTGGTCATATCATTTTCTTTTTACATCAGAATTTAATAAATTTTAATGTTCTAGAAAGAGTACATCATGTAGGTCAATATTCACGTTGAACACTTTTAAAAAATATGGGCATATGTTGATCAAAAACCTATTGCAAACTCACTACCCTTCTCTTGTAAAATTTGCAATTTCTAAGCTAAATGTTGTTGGTAATTTGAACATATCTTTCTTATTTCTTGTCGGAATTCGATAATTTTTAATGTTCTGGAAACTTTCATGTTAAACACTTACAAAAATTCTGAGCATAGGTCGATCAAACACCTATTGCAAACTCGCTACCCTGCTCTTGTAAAATTAGCAATTTCTAAGCAAAATGCAGTTGGTAATTTGAACATAGCTTTCTCATTTCTTGTCCGGATTCGATAATTTTAAATATTTTGAAAATATTACATTGTGTCTGTCAACTTTTATTTTGAACACATATAAACATTCTGAGCATGGGTTGATCAAAAACTTACTGCAAACTTGCTGCCCTGCTCATTTAAAATTTGCAATTTCTGAGCCTAAACGTTGTTGATAATTTGAATATATCTTTCTCATTTCTTGTCCGAACTCGATAATTTTTGATATTCTAGAAAGTTTAGACCCTATTCTATAAGTATTGAGTTTTGAGTTTTATAAAATTCTGAGGTTTAAACAGTCTAAATTGCACTTCCTTGTCACTGTCCTTAGAATGAACGACTAGGATATTGAATTTTGAACCTACGAATTTTTTCGGCCATAACTTTTGAACCGTATGTCTATATTGGATGTTCTTTTCTTATTGGAAAGCTTAGTCTTTTATCTACAACTTTTGTGTTTTGAATTTTGCAAAATTTTGAGTTTTAATGGGTCGAAATTGCCATTGTATCCAAATTTTGCTTCCAACTTGGTTTGCCTCTTATTGTTTTGTTTAAACCTTGTTTTGAGTATCTTGATATTTTTGAATGCTTCTCAATTTTCCGAGATTTGGATTCTCTGATTAATGGATTAATTTGGATTGAGTTTTGGAATTTAATTACTTAATATATATATAGACTTAAAATAAGTAATTTTATAAAAAAGGTTTATTATAATATATCGATTTCTAACTAAATTTTCATATCAATACAATTCCTTTTAATAAATGATTTTATAAAGTGTATACACACACACACATTAAGTTGTGCTAGTAAGAATGGTTATGGATTTTGGAATATGGTTTGGGAAATATAAATTTTATTTGATTTCAAAAAACTGTTTGAATGCCTATATGGGTTTTGGTGTACGAGTATTTGTGATTTTATAAAATAAATAAACTTATATATATGGTCTTAAAATATGAATTTTGAACTATGGATTTTTTTATAATTTTGAACAACTATATATATATAATCATTTTATATTAAATTTGAAATTATGGTTTTTTTATTTAAGGATATATATATATATATAGTTGAATAATAAATGAGTTTATGGGTATTTCCAATGAGAAGTTTGAAATTAAGTTATAAATAAAGTATTTTAGTAATTATTTCATATATGACAAAATTATATTATTTGCTTTCAAACTATAAACTCTTATTGGATTTTAAGCCATTTGGGCATCTTCGTGTGACTTTTGGATTTGGAGATAAAATATTTTGAGAGCCTTAATTCTATAATATGAGAAGTACTAATAATCGAATTAGTGTTATTGACTGGTTTAAATGCTATCAAGTAATGCTTCATCGAATATGGTATAACTCACTGACTAGAATGTTTGAATGGAATTTACTAACCCGTGAGCGAATACTTGAATTTCACCGAGTAGTATGGGATGCTTTGGTCATATTCTTGTGATTGCTTTTAGGAAAGTATTTAACACTTTAGGGTTGTACTCTCTTTCGGTGTTCGACATTTGTGTGGGCTGATTGATCCTTAAGAGAGTATAGTTATGATTTTCCAGTGGTATCTGTAATGAGTGAGATTTTCAAACTTCTAGTAAATACTTGAATTTCACCAGCCGATGTGGGACATTTTGGTTAAGTTCTCATGATTACTAAAGTGATAGTATTTATCACTTTAGAGTTTACTCTCTTTTGGTGTAAGGCATTTGGCTGGGACGAAAGATCCTTAAGAAGTATTTTCCTAAATTTTTACGATCCTTATGATCGGTATGAGTTATGTCTTCTCCGGTCTTTCAGTTATGTTTCTACAATCATTGTGATTGGTATGGACGATCCTTGAGATTGGTTGGTATTTGTTTTTTTTTGGTATGGACCATCAGTGGTATCGGATTTGTAACGACTTGGAATTTTACCATCTTGATTTGCGAATATTTAATAATTTCAAATATTCAAATAATAGGTTTTATAAATTAAAAATAATACGACTCTTTTAAACAATAACAAATAATGGTAAAATAGATTTGCAACAACCCAGGATTTT
Source organism: Allium fistulosum (assembly GCA_030737815.1). Lineage (NCBI taxonomy): Eukaryota > Viridiplantae > Streptophyta > Magnoliopsida > Asparagales > Amaryllidaceae > Allium > Allium fistulosum. The sequence continues at coordinate 932,578,865 of CM060901.1, read as the reverse complement.
GCTACTTTGAAATAAGCTATTTATATTTAATATAATCAATAAGTGGATTTTTATTATCAAATAAACATATTTAATGATTTAATAATGATGATAAAATAGTTTTCAAAATTTGTTTACCAATATACATAGTTCAAATAAAAATAGAAAATGTGACCGAAAAACGTTTTTCGAATATTCGACTTTACAGCACCAAAAGGTTACTGGAAATAATTGTGTACATTTGTTTAAAACATGCACACACTTATAAACTAGGGTTTAATCGAAATTGCAAATATATACATGCATATACATGTATACATACATGAACATTTAATAATATATACATATACATTCATGATATGACTAATTATGCATATTATGCATATTTATATACACATATGTATAATTACCTAAGTTAGTACCTAAATGTCACCTAAATCACCTAGGTTAGTACATGAAGGTATGGAGAGGGGGGAGGACATGTGGAGAGGGGATGGTGGAGAGGTATTGTGTTACATGACATGTTTACATTATTTAAATCAAGAAAATTAGTTATTTACCTCTTCTCCTTGCCTATATATACCATCATACATTTTCATTCTTTTACTTTACATCTCTATTCCATATTCATCTCCATCTTCTTCATGTCTTCATAATTTCCATGGCTACTAATTCTATGTTAAAAGTTTTAAAAAATTGCCTTTCTTCGCTTCTAGACTCACTACATTCCCTCGCATACTCTTCTCTACCAAAAACAAGCCCACATCCACCTAACCCATGAATGGCTAAGCCTTTACTAGCCCAGGCTGAGCCCAATTTTCCTCTTGGCTGAGCGATGTTGCATCCTATAAGCCCATACTAGTCATATCTTGAAGCTAAGGTGGTTTGCTAGTGTTGTAGCCAAGTTCGGTGGAAGTTTGGTTAGATTTAGATAAGTTATGGTGAGTAAAACTCTCATTTTTGGAAAAGATATTGACTTGATTATATTGAACTATATGTTGTAAAAATATAGTGCTTGTTGTTTTGAAATATAACGTTGTTTGGATGACATATGGTTACAAGTTTGTGATTGAGCTTGGATTTGTGATTTGGATGTTTAATGATATGTTTGGATATAGATATGTAAATGGTTGGTTATGATATGATGGTGGTGTGTTTATAAAACCAAAACCAAGTGTATGTGATGAAAATGTTGTGAAGTTAGCACCTTTAAATGTCGCAATGGACTTGAGATCTAATTTGAAAACAAAAGCTCATTTTCTAGTTTTGGATTTAGAAAATGTTACCAAGTTATTTTAAGTTTTATCAAAAATCTTCTATTGAGTTTTCAGATGTGTAATAGCAAGAGTTAAAGTGATATTTTCACCTAGAAATCAATTCTAGCAAAGTGTGCTCGTAACAATAGTCGCTATGGATGCAGTTCAGGAAAATTTTATGATTTCAAACTTTAAAGTATTTTCCTTTGAACTGTTTATGAAAACTCTTTTCAAACTCATTAAGTGAAAGGTTAACTTTTGTTATTTAATAATTTATTTATTTAATTTATTAATTAGGGTAATTATTAATTAATTAATTAATTATTAAGTAATTAGGTTAAGTGGTTAGAGTTTAAGAAATTATTAACCAAGTTAATTATTTTTAATTAAGGAAGTTTTAAGTAAGGATAAATCAAGATAAAAGGTAAATAAATTTTTAATTAATCAAGTTTAACTGTTCTAATTAATTTTTAAATTAGAGTTATTTATTTAATTAATTATTATTTAATTAAAGGTTAATTATTCACTTAATTATTACATATTTAGAGTTTAATTATAAATGAATGTTTATTTAATTAAATTTTAATTAATATTTAATTATAGATAAGTTTTTAATTTAGTAAGGTTTAATGGTTGATTAATTAAGACTTAACCAAGCTTATTTGAGGTTTAATTTTTAGTTAAATAAATTAAGAGTTAAATAAGCTAAATTAGGGTATAATTATAATTTTTGATTTAGTTAAGATTTATTAAGGTTTAATTAAGTTTTAACTAATGATTAATTGAGGTTTATTCATTGTAACAGCCCGCACCTCACTTGACGCAGATATTGTCCCCAACTTAGTCACCTCCGTCTCATGGGCCAAGCCAAGGTGTGGGGTTTTGTTCCTCAAAAGGCCTCGATGTTGTTACGAGGTGAAGGCTTTGGTATATAAGCACCCACTTCATAGAATTTTTCCGCGATGTGGGACTATTATTCCCATTTTTTGAAGGGGTGTTACAACCTCCCCCTCTTTAGAGCCCAACGTCCTCGTTGGCTCATGAACACAACACCACCCAAGCGTCGTGGTTGTAACACGTACAGACCACAATTCCGGTTGGGTATTGCTCTGATACCAATGTAACAGCCCGCACCTCACTTAACGCAGATATTGTCCCCAACTTAGTCACCTCCACCTCATGGGCCAAGCCAAGGTGTGGGGTTTTGTTCCTTAAAAGGCCTCGATGTTGTTATGAGGTGAAAGCTTTGGTATATAAGCACCCACTTCATAGTATTTTCCCGCGATGTGGGACTATTATTCCCATTTTTTGAAGGGGTGTTACATTCATTTTAAAAGTTCTCTATAATTCTATCGGTTATTTATTTTAAACCAATTCTTATGTAAGTAAATTGTTTTTAAACCGAATGATATCTTTTCTAAGCCTTAAGTGGCCCTTATGACTAGGAAACAAACGACATCTATTGGCAGAATAAAACACCATTCTGCTATTAGAAATACTAGAAAATTTATCCGTATAATGGTTTGGTTGATTGTGATTGAATGAGTCCCTTTACTTACTGCTTGCTAATGCAAATATCCATGTTAACTTATTAAGTAGAACCAAATTAAAAGATCCATTGTGGTCTCTAAGCCTCTGTTGGATTTTGTGAAGTTAAATGTTTTCATTTTCGATAATGATTTCAAAGGTATTCCATTTTGGATAAGACATTTTAAGGATGATTTGGCAAGGGTTTTAGTTAAGATATTTTAATGATGGATGGGTTTATCAAAAGAAACCTTTTTTATAAGGTTTTATTAAAGAAGTTGTTTAAATATGAAAGGTTTATAAAGGAATTTTATGAATGATTTTGGGGTTTCGTAAGGAAGTTAGAAATGTTTTGAATATTCATAAAAGAAGTTTTGGAAAGGACTGAAGGTTTATAAAAGAAATTTATAAAATGATCGGTTATTTATAAAGGAGTTATAAAGGGTTTTTAATATTTATAAAATGGTTTTTTTATAAATGAATTTGTAATTTTGGAAAGTATTCTGAAATGGATTTGGATTTCAAGTAAAAGAGATTTCATGAATGTAATAGATTTGATTAAAAAGGATTTATCAAAAGTAAATAAAAAGAATTTGAGATCTGGGTTCCTCTAAACTGACTTTTAAAAATAATGGTATGGAACATCCGTTCCACAGTTAACACCGAGGAAATGGTGTTTAGGGTTGTACTTACCTCCAATTTAAACAACATTTGTTTAATACTTTTTAACATGATTTGGAAGTAAGAAGTTATTCACAAATGTTTTGTGAATATACTTATGTCAGAGATATAAGTATATGAATGTTTTTTTGGCAAATGTTTTGAAAAGAGATTTATTAAATAAAGGTTTGTTTTGAGGCTTAGTGGTTGCATAAATCTCAAATGGAATTGGTTGGTGTTGTTTACTTGATAGCTAAGTAATCGACTACCAATTTGGATCTATTTGACTTAGAAGGTATGTCGGGTATATTCGAGTTCCTCGATGAGGACTTGATTGCTTAGTGCATACTTCCAAAGGAATCAAAATTGGGTTAGCCTGGAATTATCACTTAGTTTTGGAGACACCAGTCTCCAGATCTATCCGAACCACCCTAAACTAATAACAAACGATGCTAAATCATATTGAAGTATGCTGTGGAGTTATACTATTCTTTCTGAGGGTGATTCCAAAATGTAAGATAGCAATGTTGAATGTTTGTTCGATCCCAGAATAACTTGCATGGATGAATGCTGGCATTGTATCTCTGCCTGGAGGGTAGTGTTAGCATTGCAAGATGGTCTGCTAAGAGGAAGAAGGTAAAGACATGACCTCACGAGCCTCATAAACCAGGAAATGGCAAAAACAGGGTACGCAGCAGAGCTATATAGCCAGCTACCATTAGGAGACGCCATCCCATCTTATATTGTCCATATTCAAGTTGTTTTGCGTGCAAACACCGTGGTAGTATAAGGTGATGATGTCAAAAAGGGATGAGGTAATATAGTTCGACATGTTAATGGGGCAACCGATTCTTTGTAGCAGAAGTACAAGATGTTCTTGTCAGACTCCGGTGCATTTTCTAAGGGTGTATCGTCGGAAGGTAGTCCCTTACCTTACCATAGTATGGAATCTAATCTCCAATACGTGCCTTTACGGTTTTGATTTTAGAGCCTAGTATGCTAAAATTTAATATGGTAACAATTTCAGCTATTTTGAAATTTATTTGAAACCATAGACATTATTATAATATCACTGGATTTTTATATGCAAATGTTTTGGTTATCGTAAGGTAAAAACCAATCCGTGTTTATATGCGACGTGGTCTTATAAGATGCCTTTGATTTAAAGATTTTTATAAAGTTAAAGACTTATGCTTTACTCACAGCAGACCCATGTCGGACCCGGAGTTTATTTTTTCTTTTTTCCTAAACTCTTGGGTGCTCAAATTTGAATGCGCAACCAAACAATTTAGTTTTTTCCACAGATTCATTTTGGAGGAGCTAGGAGCAGGTGGCTTCATTGATAGCTAGTTATCACTTTGTCTTCCGTTGTATTATATGTATATTGTATCATTTAGGTAGGAACAGACTGTTATAACTGTCCTAGGGTAGAATTTGTATTAGTATGACTCTGATGTAACATTATGAAATGCTTTTGTAATCTATTATGTTGAGAAATATATATTGTTCAGTTGCGTTGTGAGATTCTGCGTTTTTTAGTTTCTTCTGTTCTATCTTTTTTTCTTTCACCCCTAATGACCCGTCTTTCGGATAACTACATGATCGACACATGAATACCGAGGATGTATTAAATGTCTTATTTGGTAGTAAGAAAGGCGGATTGTTACATTTGGTATCAGAGCTTAGGTTGAGCGGACACCTAAGCTTTGGTGTAATAAGCTCATTATAGATAGGGTCAGTAGTGCCCTAGAATGAGTCTGAGTGTAATATATATATATGAATGTGTATTTGTTAGTGGATAAAAATGTTTTATATTGTGTTGTTTGACCTGTTCAGTGGCTTAAGAATTCTGGTCAATGTGCCTGATCAACGTTATCGATAGAGATTTCCTAAACACTTGAACGAGTTAAATTGACATAATACTGTTTTAAATTTGGTAAATAAAATAATTATACCAAGGAATATAATTTCTATATATAAAAAAATGATTTTCAAAATTTATGTAGTTATCTATAAGGAGAGTGGGTTAGGACTAAATAATATTTAAATTATTACCATTTAGGGTTTAATCAGTCATGCTCGTTTAGTTTTTAGCATTAACTATTGTCAGATTTAATAATAGATTTCGTTTTATCATCATGGGTTGGGTAGATAGAATCCGTAGGAACATTGAATCGACCACCTTGTGAATTAAGTTTCACAATTTGATTATAAGGCATTTGACGATATGATGGGTTAAAAATTGAATTTTAATAAAGGTGTTTATTAAAAAGAAAAAAAATTCCTAGATAATTTTATAAGGTAAATTAAGAGAGATGATTTTACAAATCAAAATTATTAAATGTTTTTTAAAAATGAAAAGGGTTTTAAGAATGTTGAATCTCGGTGGCTTTGATAAATTCCAAATGATGTTGGAAAATAGCAGTAATCTTTCTTAATGAGATTTTAAGATATAGATATTTTAAAGTAAAGTTTGAGAGTAAGGTTTCCTTTGGACATTTCGGGAATAAGTCTTGATCTGTTTTGTGATGATCAGAATAATCTTCTAAGTCAGAGTCGAATGTTTGATGAGGTAGATATGATGGTGCACATAGTAAATTATTCTCTTTGTCATTGTACAATCGGGACAAGTTCGAATCCGAATTTATCCAAAGCAAGTGGATGATTTGATTATAAATAGTATTATTTCAAGAATAATTTGGAAAAAGAAGAAATATTTTTATTAACTAGTTCGAGTGTCTCGAAAATGACTAAAAATGGGTAAGAGATGTGTTCAGATGGCAAACACTTCTCATGGGTATTAACCTTCTTAGTAAAGGGATAAATGACACTATTAGGTAGGTGTGACGACCCACAAATTTGTCTCGTTTAAAGCCAACAACAATCGCACATGTCCAACCCCAAACCGAATGGAAACATGGATAATCATGAGAAAGAAAGAAAGAAGAGTGAAGAGAAGAGAAGAAAAGAAAGAAAGAAGAGAAAAAGAAGAAGGAGAAAGAAAAGAAGAAAGGAAAGAGGAGAGAGAGAAGACAAAATAGAAGAAGCTAAAACAATTACAGAATCTCACAACTATCGCTAATTAAAAACTATCATTATATATATATATATATATTATATAATTTAGGAAAAATTATTTCATTTATCCTATTTTAAAATAATATTATGTCGACTTGCCTCGTTTAAGTTTTTAGAAACCCCTATCGATAACACGGCGTCCCACACATCGACCAGAATTCATAAACAACTCAATGGATAAGTAAACACAATAGACAACATTTTATAGCACTAACAAGTATGCTCTCTCATATATATACACTCAAATAGACTCATTCTAGTGTATTACTGCCCTATTTCTAATGAGTCGAACCCCACAAAGCCAAGGTTATCGCTAAACCTGGTTCTGATACCAACTATGATGACCCACATTTCAGAAGGTTTAAATCGACGATAATCCACACATGTCAAACTTAAACAATCCGAAACGTAGATAATCAATGGGGTTAATTAAGAAAAATAAGAAAAGAAGAAGAAAACAAACACAGAATCTCACAGTGGAACGATAAAATATAATAATCAAATAAACAGTTCATGAAGCTGTTTACTAAACATTTAATCATAATCTATACACATTTATCTGAGTTATATATATACATCAGGGATAGATAATCAATACAGCAGAATAGCATGATGCAGGGGATAATAATAATAGTAATGTACCAAATCTTCATCTTCGTCCTTTAGTGAATAATCCTCAATACGTTGAAAACTCAAGACTAACCCGAGCATAATGAAAAGACAAAACACTCGAGTCGGGACTAAAATACTCTTACGTAAGTAAAATCAATATCACGAAATATGAGTGTAACAGTGTCAGAGATGTTTACGGGATTTTGCATCTCCTATCCAGTGTATACATGCATGCAATAACTTAAGAGATGTTACGGGATTTTCCATCTCGTAAGGATCCATTAAACTATTTATATATATAATAGTATACGCTATAGTAGGTAATGTCTATCAGTAAAATAAATATCAAAATAGCGTTAAGGCTTTACATTGATCCACCTTAACACATTTTATAGGTAGACCAAAATCCTAATGGGCTCGCATAAGGAAAAATATGACAAGGCATGTGAGGCAATGCGCAAGGTAGGATTCTACCAGTTTACCCTTTCTGGCTGGTCGTAACCCATCCGTGGCCGACCGCGACAATCAATCAAAACAAAAAGGGTGCACCCATTGAGTATAAAATCACGATAGTAATACGAGTGATCAATGTCGCTAGAGGTAGCTAACCTCATTGGCCAGACATAGCTCTTGTTTTACTCATTTTAATTATGACACAAGTGTCAAGGCTATCCATCATCGTTCTCTTACTTCATTCCAGTAAACGTCGCCAATTCGACCACTACATTCTGGATATCATCCACTGTGTATACGGTTGTCAAAGTGGTTCCAATATTGACAGAGAGTATGCCAATAAGAGGCCCCGGTCTCTTTAACAACCAAATGCCGTTTTACACATCAGTTGGTACTTTTATATTTCGAAAATAATTCGTACTTGATATCAAAATATCATATTCTCTTCAAAATCAAATCCATTTCGAAATCATCATATTTACTTCAAATTCAAATCCATTTCGAAATCATCATACTTGCTTCAAAAATCATATTTTACTTCAAAATGTCTATTCAGTTCGATATATCCATTTCACTTCAAAATCTGATTCGAATTACAATTTTGGTTATAATTCACTTTAACCCAATTCGCATTTAAATCCCAGATTTAAATATAAACATTTCACCCTTTTGACCAGTCTGAATTTTTAGAAAATAGTTTAAATATTTTTAAAATAATTAAATAGTTAAAATAGTTTAATAGAAAACAGTTTGAGTAACAAAAATGGTTTATATAGTAAAATAGTTTGGAAAATCAAAATAATTTGAATATTTAAAGAATATAAATTTTAAACCATTTATATTAAAATAATTCATTTAAAAATAGTTTCAAAGTCAAACCGGTTCACTTTCCAAATTTTCCAATTCAAATCAGTTCCAATTTCCATTTCGATTTAATCGATTCAATTCCGATTTCAAGTCGAATTTTACTTCGATTCCAAATTTATTTCAACTTAAATTCCAAATTAATTTCAAATCCAATTCCAAATTAATTTCAAATCCAATTCCAAATTAATTTCAACTCCAATTCCAAATTAATTTAAATTCCAATTCCAAATTAATTTAAACTCCAATTCCAAATTAATTTATATTTCAAATTTAAACCCTTTCGATTTATATCAATTCCGAGTTCGATTTCCAAAATATCGATTCAAAACACTTGAATCAAATTTTCCTTTAAAATCCAATTTAAAAACCAATTCATTAAATTTAATTAAATTTCAAACTCAATTTCGAAACATCGTTTTATATCACCTTTATTTAGCAATATTCAAAGTTCGAACAAAAGCCCAATCCTTTAAAATAAATCAATTTTTGAAATTCAAATCATATTTCGATTATAATTTAAAAATCTTAACTTCGATTATTTAACCAATTCCTGTTATCAGTTTTAAATTACAACATTCCGAGTTCCAATTCGAAAATAATTCAATTTCCATAAATTCCATTTTTATTTTTAAAAACCAAATCATTTAAATAATTTCAAATCAAAATTTTGAAATCATTTAATTTAACTAATCCCGTGTCCGTATTTAATTTTCTATCCTATGGCCAAATGAATCAATTATTTCAATTTAATTTCAGGGATGGATATATATCATTTCAATCCAATATAAATGTCATAGGTACATATCATTTCAACCTATTTCTTAATTTATTCGAAATAATTCAATTTACAGTTTTATATACTTTAATGATATACAGGATGATAACATGATATATCAAAATAAATAAACATCCAAAATATCAACTAATGGCATCCATCACAACCTATCATCCAAACAGTCAATAAAATTCAAAACAATTTCATAATTATCAATATCGGGTATTTTACGGGCAATTAAATTCTAATTCAATTTAACTGTCAATTCAAATTCTATCAATTAATTCAGATGTCAATTAAACTTATCAAATAATTAGCAATAAATTTTAAATCACATCATGATATAAATTTAACTACATAAAAATTATTTCAGTCAATTGTGAGCGTATAAACACTAACCTTTAATTTATCGACGATTTAAATCCAAACAAAGGCCTAAATTTGAACAGTCTCAGAACTCGACCAAATGAGTTCCATATTGTCCAGAATTTCGATACGAACGCAATGGAGAAAATCGCGCATCGATCCGAGCTCGTATGCAAAATTTATTCGAGTTAGAACATTTGAATTTTAATATAAAATAATTAATAATAAAAAATAAATAAAAAAGAAGACGTACATCTCTCTCAACATGCTCATGCACGTTATAACCCAAACACACGCCAATTCCAAGAGCACGCACGCCACACCAAGCGATCTTACGACGATCAGGAAGTATGGCCACGTGCACCACTCCTTGCTCCACCTCCGCCTCAAACGTCGTCCATCAGCTACTTTTGTTTGCCTCGAAACACGCAAAAACTGCCACGACTATGAGTTGAGATCTCAGCGAATCCGTAACGTATTAGCACATATTAGCCGTTGGATGTGTAGAGCTCGTCGAGCTCTATAACTTTTCTTTTGGAAGTTTTCAATTTCGTTGAACGGATTGAGAGATATCGAGGGGAGAAAATGGTGAATTTTCGGCCATTCAATAGGGGCGGCCATGTTTTCTAGGGTTTCCAGAAAATTAAATAATAATTTATCTCGTAATGCATGTCGTATTTGTATAGTTAGGTTAAAAATCGTCCGAACTCCAATCGATGCATGCCGCCTGACGTTTATAATGTTTTACCCCTCTTCCAAACGCAATGAAACTAGTTTCAAGGCGTAATTCGATCGTACGTGGAAGATAACTTTTCAAAGTCAATTTATTTTATCGAATTCCTTAAATTTATTTCTACGCATTTCATGCTCGCACAGCCAAACGACAAGTCCGATCGCTACGAAACTTGAAATCCTACAACAATTCACTATTACGGATCCAATGAAACTTGTTTCGTCGAAATCCGAGACAGTGGCCAAAATGGCTATTTTTACTTGTTAATTAAAATATAAAATTTCCACTTTTTAATTATTCACCTTTAACCCAATTTTAAATATTAACCATCTTCATTCATATTCAAATAAAATTTAAATCAATTTTAGATGCCATTTTCATTCACAATAAATCAAGATTCAATTGTTTACAATATTTCCAATGTGTAAATTCAAACGATTTAATTATCTATTAAATCACCATATTAATAAATAATTCAAGAATTATTAACAATAATAAATTTCCAAATGAATTTAGTGATCAATAATTATTTCCATCTAAATAATTCAACACTTATGATCCAATCCTAATTATTGATTGTAATTTTATTTCAATATAAATAATTCCTAAATTTTCGAAATGGTTTATTTCAAGTTTTTTATCCAAGTTCATATCCAATAACTACATTAATAAATTATTAAATTTTATTTCTAACTATTTCTATTCAAGAATCACTTTAATTTTTATAATTTAAAATAGCTAAAAATACGGGTCGTTACAGTCCACCTGACCATCATGTGACTCATGTACACTAGAGTATTTGAGCTTAGAAAATGTGCTCCAGTTCAATTAGGGAGAGCTAGTCACCTCATTACAGGCGATGTATCACCCAAGAGAATTCGACTACCAAAGCTCAGGTTTGAGCCTGGTCTCATACATTACTCTATACTCAACTGCTTGCTACCTAAGGGAACCCAAGAGCAAATTTGCATTTCAGCTTTTTCCAATGCAAACCGCACTTTACATCCGGTCATCACCTGGCTACATTAACGGATGTATCCACTGTGCCTTATTATCATATTGATAGTTAGCATTAAAATGAAAGTAATTTCTGTAGAATAAATGTAGGGACCATTGGATACTCAAGATATTACACTCAATAAATCACACAGATAATCAAACAACACAACAAAATTTCCAAATTAAAGTTTGCAACAAAAGATTTATTTCATTCAATTCAAAAGAGCACGGGGGAACAATGCCTGCCCCGTTAGGCTTACAATGATATTCTTATCATCAGCTAGTTGAAAAGAAAAAAAGAGAGCAGAGAAGAAGAAGCACGCCAACAGCTCTTCTAAGGCAGGTTAGCCCTCACTTTTATCACCGCCTAGAAAGCCTCTGGCTTCGTCAGAGAAGCACTTCAGATACTTCGATTGATCTGGAACTTATTAAAGGAGAGCTCCCCATCATGTCCCACAAGGGGTCTTGAGAAGCTCAGGACAACCTTACCAAGGAGCAAACCAAGGCTTCGGCAATGGTGGAAGAGTAGAGGCTACACCTGGGGTTGTAGAGCCTTAAAGAAAGGAAGCACTCTAGCTTCACCTGGATCATTAGGTCGAGACCAACGTCCAACCACTATCAAAACCTTGACCGACAAGAAAGGTCAAAGAAAAGTGGGAAAGCATAGTCCACCCCAAGCTGAAGTTTCTAGCCATTGTTTGGAACTGCAATCAATGAGTGGCAGTTCAAACACCAAAGTGCTTACTCCTTTCTCAACATCCCGGCTAAATTTAATAAAAAGGCATGCATGTAAAGGCGTTTGGTAAGGAAACAAATGATGAAGCTAGTGGTTTTTTTTATCAGAAAGAATTGCGAAAGATGTAGGATCTAGATTAACCCTAGAGGGGGGGTGAATAGGGTTATTGCAAATCTTCTCAAATTAAACGCGGAAGTAAACAGCAGATAAATAAATATGCAGTAAAGTAAATCACACACAGAATTTACCCAGCTTCGGCAACCCCTGCCTACTGCTGCATTCCCAGATTTCTATTAGAGTTAAACAGTATCCCGCTTACAAACACTCTGACAGACTCGCAGACACTCGCTCCCGCTCACAAACACTCCTACAGACTCGCACACCCTGCTCCGCCTATAGAGTTTCGTTTACTCGCAAACTCTGCTCCCGCCTATAGAGCTTTGCAAACTCGCAGCCTCCCTGCTCACTGAACTAACCCTAACTAGACAATCTGACAACACCTAAACCCTAGGTGGTGATTCACTCTGACTGGACTTTGACAATACAAACTGAAAAACAAAATACAGTTTTTGAAAACTAGGACAAACTATAGATTGTCAATTTCAAACGATTTTGCCCTCAAATAACCTAGGCCTAAACTAAATTATTTAAAACCTGGCCCAATTAGAATTAAAATCCTTAAACCAATTAAACAAGCCCGGCCCAACAACCAAATAAAACCCTAGAAAAATTAAAACCCAATTAGGCCGGCCCTTCTCTTTTTCGTGAAAAATAATGGCTGCTTGGTTGTTTTTTTCTTTGTCGCTGTGAATTAGAGCTTCGGCTGGTTTGTTCGAATTTGATCCTCTGTTAAACAGCGACTTTCTTCGACTTCAATCTTCTGACGAATCGTGGCTTTGTTCGACTTCGATTGTTTCTTCGTTCTGAAGATTAGGGCTTGAAAAATTGGAAGTACCGCTCTGTCGAATTTGAATTGATGCTTGCGGTTCCTCCTCTCGAGTTCGTATGTGATACCGGTACGTGATTTTTGCCTTTGCTGGTTTTGGATTGATTGAATGTGATTCGAGTTATTGGTTTATTGTTCTCTGTTAGCTCAAAACTCGAATAAATATTTTGCCGATGATGTTCATCCTTTTATAGGGTTCGAATCCCTGAATATTCGTTCGTCTATATGTATTTGAATTTGTCAAATTCTTTTCTCTGGCAGCTGATTTTAGTTTCGATGCTTGAGATATAGTCTGACTTTGTCATATACGTATATTCGATAGAACTTGCTTCTCACGGTTTTGATTTTTAAAATGTGATGATTACGACTTTGAATTTGCTACTCCATGAATTTCGCAAATTTGACTTGTTCGACTTTGGCTTCGATCATTTTTAATTTTGTGAGTTTCTGACTTTCACCTGTACGTTCGAATTTGAATCTTTTGCTTTCTTGTGGCTTGATATTTGAGATTGATACACCTGACACTGTTCGAACTTGGCACTGGTTGACTTTGACCTTAACTTGATATTGTTTACTGACCTGTACATATTGTTGCTCGATTATGTGGTTCCTGTCTCTGACCATCTTTTATCTCTGACCTGCTTTGATGTTTTTCTTTGATTATCGGTCTCTGACCTGATGTGTAGTATGAGCTACCAGATTGCTTTTCATGAGCTTGCTTTGATCATGTTACGTTATTGCTTGAGTCTGGATTACATATTATGTCACTGTCTCTGGCTATTTTCTTTTTGTACTACCTGGTCTGGATTAACATATTGCTGTGATTGAGCTCGGGTTATCTGCACTTGTTTGTGCATATGTGGTTGGTATGTTTTGTATTTGGTATCTTCACTGTGTTGCATTCATTAGTGCTCGACCTGATGCTTGCTCTGTTCACTTTGTTCCCTGTTGCACATTCACCTGTTTACTCAAGACCATATATGTGCATACATACTGGTTTGAGACCTGATTGCTTTTAACTTGATTATGTTGGCATTGTTTGAGTTGTAGCTGATCATCTTGAACTTGTTGCATTCCATTTTTATGTGTACATCTCTCTGACTTTTACATGCAGTCTGGTTTTTGGTGCTTAGTCATGTTAGCTGTGGATCTGGTTTGCCTTTGATTCATGCTGTACATATTGTGTCTCGCTTGAGTTGAATCCAGTTTTAAACTCGGGTTTGACCTTGTGCTGATGACGAGATTTTATTGTACTTGAGTTGAATCCTGTATTTGGGTTTGACCTGTGCTCACTTGTCCCTGTAAATATATCAAGTGTATATACATATATCGGTGTGCACGGCCTTGTGGCATGTACAGTGATACACTGTGCATGTCACAAGTTGTTCGTGTGTGATAAATTCAGAATCAAATGATGACGAACGACCCAAATAACTGAGGCAAATAATATTTTCAAAATCCACATTTTGTTTTATACTGCAAAAACATTTCCTTTTCAATTTTACTGCGTTAGTGAATATTTTTGCAGATTGCTCAGATGCTGGAATCAAACTGGAATGAAGTTGAAGATAAATACGAGTGTGAGTGATATGTAGTGAGGAAATGATGTAACAATGAAAAGTGTGATGTAATTGTATTGTGATCAAAAATGATGTATATAGTGAGAGCTTGAAATTGTACTATCAAAATTGTAATAAATATTTGTTTGAATAAAATATTCGTTTGAATTCAAATTCTGTGTTATTTATTTTATTCAGCAAATATTTATTTTATCTGTGTAAAATAAAATAGTACAATATCAAATACATTTAAATGAATGTATATATGTTTATTATCATCAAACAAAAAAGCATATACATGCATATTCCACAATCTCCCCCTTTTGATGATAACAAACATATATTTAAGATTTTGACTACATTAAATGTATTTGATTATTCAGTTTGCTCCCCCTATTTGAATGCTCTCTTTCTACACAATACTCCCCCTACATATATGCATAAAGAATTCAAATAAGTCTTGATTTAGAAAATATTTGACCTTTATTTTCAAAATCTTAACTTTTCTCTCCCCCTTTTGTTATCAGCAAAAGAATAATAGTAATAGAAAAGTAGAGATATAGTGATAGACATTAATACAATATTAAAGCTCAATCGAGTATAAATATTAATTTCAATAAGAAAATCAAACAAAAATCATAAATACTTTAATTGATGCATATTCCACTTTAGAATGATATGAATGATTTCATCAAATAAAACCATATAGTTGTGTCTATTTGTGGTATATTTATTTTAGGAGATTTGAATATCTACTAACCATGCATAACCGTTAGGACTTTTAAATGAGATTAGTAGTATTCCAAATTTTTAAAAAATGAATTCAAGTATCTTCTAACCACGCATAACCGTGAGGACTTTTAAATGAGATTAGAATCAACTTGTCTATTTAATCAATTAATTTTGATATGCGTTCCATACATGCATAACCGTGAGGACTTTTAAATGAGCATGGAAGCACAAAATCAAAAATCCAAGTAATTCACCCATGCATAACCGTGAGGACTTTTAAATGAGAGTGAATATTTTGGATTTTATTGTTAGAAATATAATAAAATTGAAGCACAAATGATTCCCTGTTTAAACTACCACAAATTAACATACTATATTGATTTTTGATGAGTGATGGTTGATAGACGGATGATAGAAATAGAAATGATCATGGAATAGTTATCAACAAAAAGTTTTTATAACTCTTGTTTAAATTTCTAAAGAAAGTTTCTAAATATACTTTCTCAAGTTATAATATATGATTAATATCAATACTCATCTTATTTTCAATCACTATTTATCTTTTTAGATAATTATTAGGGGGTCAGATCAGTTAATCAATTTCAATCAAGTTTTCTTAAATAACAAGTCTGATACAAGGTCAAAAGAAATTATTTTCTAGAAGGGGTTTTTAAGAAAAATTCTGCTAAAATGAAAAATATTTCAAGTGAAAGATATGCAGATATTTTCTTTGAAAAATGATGCAGCAAATGAATGTCTCAAAATGTAATCACGTTCCACTAGTAATTTTTCTATCAACTACATTACCAGTGTAATCTGCATCTGACTCAATATCACTCGTTGGATGTTATAGACCAGATTGTGAAATTTCAACAAATTATCTCAGAGTTATTTTCAACAAACTTGACTTTAAATTGAAGTCATGTTAACCATCAAACAAATATCACAGTGTCAGATTTAGAAACCTTAAGATCAACAGTCATTAAACCATCACCATCATTTCAAAGCAATTTCTTAACGTTTCACCAATTTCCACAAAGTTTCAACAATTTCAACAATTTCTCAAAAACCTTTTTATATCATGAGTAATCAATCAATCCTCATAGTTTGACCAAACAGATTTAAGTTCATGAAAAATGGTTGATCAATTTTTAAGCACAGATTAAAGTCTAATCATATAAGATCATAAATCAAGCAAGTTAGATTCTGTCATCCATCACAATTACTTCGAGTAAGATGATTGGTTAAAACTCAGAATTAACATCATCAATCATAACTGGCTGATCTAATTCAGATGCAGATTCTTACCGGTTATCTATCGTTTGAAAGAAATGCAACTACCTGTTTTACCTGTACGATAATCTTTCGTTGTTTGCCCATAGTGAATCTGTCACCTTTATACTAGGCTAAGGAACATTGATTTGACACCCGTTGTATATCTGAAACAGCCAGAATCCAGATAACACCAATGTTGTTCCTCAGCCTGCCACCACACCTACATGGTTAAAGATGTATGTGACCTATTTATAGGTCCATGGTTGTTAGTGGCAGAATAGTTATTAATAAACAATCCCTTTGGAACCCAAACTTGTTTTGTCCTTTCATTCTTGTTCCAATACACTTGAAATTTCTTCGTAGAAGTTTTAGGAACCCAAACTTGTATAAATTTCGTGTTCTTGTTCCTATGACTACCATTTTCAACATGATGTCCAAATATTTCACGTTCAGTAAAGATGCCCTTTCCTTTTGCACTATCATCAACTTGTGATTTACCAAAACCTAGCCCTTTTCGGTTGTTAGCAAACAGTTGGTTTCCTAACAGCATATTGTATGATTTTTCTCCTCTAGAAAAGTTATTCAGTGATTTTTCAAGATCTAGGACTTTGGTTTTCAGTGTTGAGTTTTCAGACACAAGTGTAGTGCATCTATTTATAAAATCCTTTTTCCTAGTCGCAATAATTTCCTTTAGATTCAAATTTTCTTTTTCAAGATCCTCGAAGCTATTTTTCAGTTTAGATAATTCTGAATCTAAAGCTTTATAGTTTTTACATTCTAGGTTTTGAATTTTTTCAAGTTCAGATTCTAACCTAAAATTTTCATGGGCAAGTTCTTTCCTATCAGATTTCAGTTTTTCATTTTTAGAATCAAGAGCTTCAACAGTTTTAGTAAGATCGAGGCATAAATAAACAAGATCTTTATAAGAATAATTTTTTACCTCATTATATTCCTTTGAGCTTGCTTCTGAATCTGATTTTGATTCCTCTGAGCTTGCTTCTGAATCTGATCTTACCGTAAGACACAGGTTAGCCTCCTCTGAGCTATCAGTTGAAACTTCCTCTCCTTCCTCATCATCCCAAGTTGCTGCGAAGGCCTTTTTCTTCTTTTTCTTTCCTTTGTTGTTTTTGAGAAGTGGACAGTTTTGTTTGAAGTGACCAAGCTTGTTGCAGTTATAACAGATTAGTTCATTTTCAGAGTTGTCAGAATCTTTAGATGTATTACTACTGGTCTTCTTCTTTCGTGGCTTGTATTTCGACCACCTTCTGAAATTATTGACAGCCACTGCAAGTCCTTCAATTGGATCAACTTCTTCTTCATCGCTCTCTTCTCTACTCTTTAAGGCAATCGTCTTCTTCTTTGGTTCGGAATTGATGCGTTCCTCCTTTGCTTTCAACTCAAGCTCATACGTCATCAAATTTCCGATCAAATCCTCCATGCGTAGTTTACTCAAATCTTTTGATTCTTGTATTGCCGTGACTTTTGCCTCAAAGTTCATTGGTAAGACTCGTAGAATCTTCCTCACCAGCTCTACTTCAGAGAATACCTTTCCAAGCGCTCTAGCATTGTACACCAAGGTTGAGAAGCGTCCAAACATATCCTTTATGCTCTCGCCTTTGTCCATCACAAAGTTCTCGTATTCATTGCTGAACAGGGCTAGACGAGACTCTTTGACTTGAGAAGTTCCTTCGTGTGTCACCTCCAAAGTATGCCAAATTTCCTGTGCTGTTTTACAATGAGAAATTCTATTAAATTCAGTTTTATCAAGAGCACAGATAAGAGCATTCATGGCCTTAGCATTAGTGGTTTTCAACTTCTTATCATTAGCATCCCACCTATCTCTCGGTTTAGGAATCTCAGTATCACCAATAGTTATAGTGGGAGGTGTATAGCCAGTTTCAATAATATCCCAAACATCATAATCAACAGAACTAAGATAAATACCCATCCTAACTTTCCAATAAGCATAATCATTACCATTAAACATCGGTGGCCTAGCAATAGATTGCCCCTCAGAAAAAGCATTATTCGATGAATTCATGACTCTAGAGTTAA
The DNA here is from genome assembly GCA_030737815.1 of Allium fistulosum. Classification (NCBI taxonomy): domain Eukaryota; kingdom Viridiplantae; phylum Streptophyta; class Magnoliopsida; order Asparagales; family Amaryllidaceae; genus Allium; species Allium fistulosum. Next base: position 932,560,257 of record CM060901.1, on the reverse strand, counting down.
AGTAAAAATACCAGGCTCTGATAACACTTGTAGGATCTAGATTAACCCTAGAGGGGGGGGGGTGAATAGGGTTATTGCAAATCTTCTCAAATTAAACGCGGAAGTAAACAGCAGATAAATAAATATGCAGTAAAGTAAATCACACACAGAATTTACCCAGCTTCGGCAACCCCTGCCTACTGCTGCATTCCCAGATTTCTATTAGAGTTAAACAGTATCCCGCTTACAAACACTCTGACAGACTCGCAGACACTCGCTCCCGCTCACAAACACTCCTACAGACTCGCACACCCTGCTCCGCCTATAGAGTTTCGTTTACTCGCAAACTCTGCTCCCGCCTATAGAGCTTTGCAAACTCGCAGCCTCCCTGCTCACTGAACTAACCCTAACTAGACAATCTGACAACACCTAAACCCTAGGTGGTGATTCACTCTGACTGGACTTTGACAATACAAACTGAAAAACAAAATACAGTTTTTGAAAACTAGGACAAACTATAGATTGTCAATTTCAAACGATTTTGCCCTCAAATAACCTAGGCCTAAACTAAATTATTTAAAACCTGGCCCAATTAGAATTAAAATCCTTAAACCAATTAAACAAGCCCGGCCCAACAACCAAATAAAACCCTAGAAAAATTAAAACCCAATTAGGCCGGCCCTTCTCTTTTTCGTGAAAAATAATGGCTGCTTGGTTGTTTTTTTCTTTGTCGCTATGAATTAGAGCTTCGGCTGGTTTGTTCGAATTTGATCCTCTGTTAAACAACGACTTTCTTCGACTTCAATCTTCTGACGAATCGTGGCTTTGTTCGACTTCGATTGTTTCTTCGTTCTGAAGATTAGGGCTTGAAAAATTGGAAGTACCGCTCTGTCGAATTTGAATTGATGCTTGCGGTTCCTCCTCTCGAGTTCGTATGTGATACCGGTACGTGATTTTTGCCTTTGCTGGTTTTGGATTGATTGAATGTGATTCGAGTTATTGGTTTATTGTTCTCTGTTAGCTCAAAACTCGAATAAATATTTTGCCGATGATGTTCATCCTTTTATAGGGTTCGAATCCCTGAATATTCGTTCGTCTATATGTATTTGAATTTGTCAAATTCTTTTCTCTGGCCGCTGATTTTAGTTTCGATGCTTGAGATATAGTCTGACTTTGTCATATACGTATATTCGATAGAACTTGCTTCTCACGGTTTTGATTTTTAAAATGTGATGATTACGACTTTGAATTTGCTACTCCATGAATTTCGCAAATTTGACTTGTTCGACTTTGGCTTCGATCATTTTTAATTTTGTGAGTTTCTGACTTTCACCTGTACGTTCGAATTTGAATCTTTTGCTTTCTTGTGGCTTGATATTTGAGATTGATACACCTGACACTGTTCGAACTTGGCACTGGTTGACTTTGACCTTAACTTGATATTGTTTACTGACCTGTACATATTGTTGCTCGATTATGTGGTTCCTGTCTCTGACCATCTTTTATCTCTGACCTGCTTTGATGTTTTTCTTTGATTATCGGTCTCTGACCTGATGTGTAGTATGAGCTACCAGATTGCTTTTCATGAGCTTGCTTTGATCATGTTACGTTATTGCTTGAGTCTGGATTACATATTATGTCACTGTCTCTGGCTATTTTCTTTTTGTACTACCTGGTCTGGATTAACATATTGCTGTGATTGAGCTCGGGTTATCTGCACTTGTTTGTGCATATGTGGTTGGTATGTTTTGTATTTGGTATCTTCACTGTGTTGCATTCATTAGTGCTCGACCTGATGCTTGCTCTGTTCACTTTGTTCCCTGTTGCACATTCACCTGTTTACTCAAGACCATATATGTGCATACATACTGGTTTGAGACGTGATTGCTTTTAACTTGATCATGTTGGCATTGTTTGAGTTGTAGCTGATCATCTTGAACTTGTTGCATTCCATTTTCATGTGTACATCTCTCTGACTTTTACATGCAGTCTGGTTTTTGGTGCTTAGTCATGTTAGCTGTGGATCTGGTTTGCCTTTGATTCATGCTGTACATATTGTGTCTCGCTTGAGTTGAATCCAGTTTTAAACTCGGGTTTGACCTTATGCTGATGACGAGATTTTATTGTACTTGAGTTGAATCCTGTATTTGGGTTTGACCTGTGCTCACTTGTCCCTGTAAATATATCAAGTGTATATACATATATCGGTGTGCACGGCCTTGTGGCATGTACAGTGATACACTGTGCATGTCACAAGTTGTTCGTGTGTGATAAATTCAGAATCAAATGATGACGAACGACCCAAATAACTGAGGCAAATAATATTTTCAAAATCCACATTTTGTTTTATACTGCAAAAACATTTCCTTTTCAATTTTACTGCGTTAGTGAATATTTTTGCAGATTGCTCAGATGCTGGAATCAAACTGGAATGAAGTTGAAGATAAATACGAGTGTGAGTGATATGTAGTGAGGAAATGATGTAACAATGAAAAGTGTGATGTAATTGTATTGTGATCAAAAATGATGTATATAGTGAGAGCTTGAAATTGTACTATCAAAATTGTAATAAATATTTGTTTGAATAAAATATTCGTTTGAATTCAAATTCTGTGTTATTTATTTTATTCAGCAAATATTTATTTTATCTGTGTAAAATAAAATAGTACAATATCAAATACATTTAAATGAATGTATATATGTTTATTATCATCAAACAAAAAAGCATATACATGCATATTCCACAAAAGATTCATAGCCTTGGAATTTTCTTATAAAGAACGAATTTATGAGCTTTGGAAAGAAGAAGAAATGGGCATTTATATACCCATGCCTTCAATCACACGCGTTGAATTCAAAAGGCAAAAAGAATCGCAGTCGTTCAAAAGAGATAAGTATTAAGTTAAGCCATGCATATGAGGAGATGTCACACTTCTCTGCCATGTTGGAAAACCGTATCGTCACAACCAATTGCATAAAGCCATATGAAAAGCGCATTAAATGCATTGTAAAGCCGTCAATCGACAAGATTTGTATGATTTTTCAAGCCCGCACGCACAAACGGATATGGACATAGAGGTACAATGCTACTCGATTTTCTTGCAAGTAATTAATAGGCCAATTAAAAGCAGTCTGGTCCTATCAAAGCTAGCCTAATTGATCTGCCATCGGGACGCAAAGGCCGACCCATAACCATGTTGATCTCAAACCGACCATTCTACTCAAAAAGGCGCCATGATGAGTTCCGGCCGCCTCATCCCAAGCAACCCTCACACTTAGGCAAGATCTGGACTAGGCATGGCTCGCTCCTAGTCAGCTCTACTATATTGAACTTCTTCCAACAGCAGCTAAAAGCCAACACAATTTTCCTAGCAGCACATTAGCTGACAACCGGCTCCTATCTAAGCCGCCCCAGTAGACAGTGCATTAGGCAAGAGTAGCCCAATCATGACCCATCTTTAGCATGGCTTTAGTATAGTCAACTCCAACCCACGTCAAGCCTCCCTCCGGCTCCCTCGTGCCCAGTTATTAATCGTCTTCCTTGTGTGGTCCTCAATAAGATTCCAAGTTTCTTTCGTATTGCCGACAACTGGTCGGCTAACTCAGCCAGCTCAGCCATGAGGCATAAAGTAACGAAAAAGTCATCCACCCATCCATCCAAAGCACCGTGGTTGGGCGACTGAACTGATGTGGCTTACCATCAGCATTAAATGCGCATTTAATGTAAGCTCACACCTAGTACAGAGAGGCAATGAGTACTTTTTCATTCACCTCTATATTCAGATCAAAAATCAAGTATTTTTCCTGCCATCTCCACGGTGCGATCTTAACTGTCCACTATCCACTTCAGCTACTATAAATACCCTTTCGCATTGCAACTTTAAAGAGGTTGGAACATTCAAGAATTCTGAGTACTACGCAAAATTTAGTGCTCTTGATACCGCATAAGTCCTCAGGATTACATAGCTTTATTTATATTAAGTTGTCCCTTTTTCTCTTATTATTCTTTTGTAATTCCCTATTATTGTAAGAGAAATATATATTAAGAGAATTTCACAATGGATGTAGGTAGCTTTGTTGAACCACTCTATGTCTTGTGTTACCTACCTTCCAACTATGTATTTAACTCCTCATTTTTTTAGCCTAGTGATTAGACAGCAAGCTTTGCTTTTAACAACGCACTCAAGGTTGGCTAGGAATCTAGTCAACACATGGCTAAGATCGTTTTATGAATATATGGCCAAAGCTTCACGAAAGTATGGCTAAGGTCATTTTACAAAAATATGTCCGATGGTATTTATGAAAGTATGAAACTTCCTTAACGAAAACATGACTATATTGCTTTACGAAAGTATGACCAATGCACCTTTATGAAAGTACACACTGTTTATTGATGGAAGTATAAAAATATTCCTTTACGAAAGTATGGGTTATATCTTAATGAAAGTATGAACTATCTCTCCACAAAAGTATGAACTTTCTCTTTACGAAAATATGAACTTTCTAATTACAAAAGTATGAGTTATCCATTGATGAAAGTGTTGATATGTTCCTTTATGGAAGTATGAAATAAATATTAACCAAGGTATGAACATTCCTTTTAACAAAGATATGGAAATACAGGTTAACGAAGATATGTCTTATCATAAGTACAAATCGCAAACACACGATTACATTGAAAATTGCTTTATTATAAAACAAAGTAATATCCTTTTGCAACGCAAGAACATAGACTTTTTATAGCAATCAAGAATAACATTTCTTCTACAAGTGCTACTAAAAGATTTTTTAAAAATAGAAATAAATTTTTGAACGCTATTTGTTCGCTTAAGTGGGTTAATGAAAACTTACGTGCTTCCCTTAACATTTTTCTCAGTATGTCGATACTTGATTGCTTTTATTCTTTCTTTTCATCTCTTCTACCTTAAAAGAAGAAAAGCTTAAGCACTAAATTTATCCTAAAAATTAATTCAATCCCGATCAAAATCTCAAATCTACATGAGATATATGTTGACATTTTGATCAAACTCGAGATACACTCTCCTTAATTTTTTTTAAAACTTACTGTTTAACCCTAGTTTCTAATATTTTGCTTCTTACTCTAATTTTGTAGATAACGCCCATGATTCATTAACCTTGATTTCTACTTAATTATAATTTCTCCATAGTTTGATCATGCTCGTCACGAGACTCTCTACAACCTAAATGCAATTTATGGATATATATAATCTTTTTATTTTTAAGTTATTTATGGTCTGATATTTTTAAATACGTTACGTTAATTTCTGGTGATATCTTATTATAATCTGTATGAGCGCTCACTTGTTGCCATTCCCAAAATTGAACCCGCTAATTTTTCATTATTATAACTCTTATAATTCTTTAACTTTACATTTTTGTTTTTGTTTCGGATTAGTACAAATGATTTAACGTTGTTGTGTGACATATTTTCATTGTGTTTTTGTCTAGTCATTTTGAGTGAAAAGTTAATTGTTTTACATCTCATTATATATTCACTACACCATACAGCCCATTTTGCCACACCCAAGTGCGGAAAAATTGCTACGGTCTTAAGCCGTGGCAATTTTACCACGGTCCAAAGCTGTGGTAAAACAAATTAGCATGGTTGTTGGCCATGGCAATTTTGGAACGGCCGTAGACTGTTCCAAATTTAACAAAAAAAATTCAAACCCTCTCTTTGCATCTCAGAATCGATATACACACTAAGCAGAACCCCCTTCTTAAATTAGCCCGCGTATGTAAGAAATATTTTCCATCCCGCACGCCCTAACTCTTGTCGATTTACATCCAAATCCCCATCGACGTTCCTTGAATTGCCCAGATACATAAATCGCTCCTTGGATCGCGTAAATCAAGTTCTCACTCAAATCGTTCTCGAGGTATTAATTTGTCTCTTTTATTAGTATGGTTTGATTCAAAGTTCTTTGATTGAGTTTGATTTTTGGTTAGCGGTTAGATGTTTAGAATGGACTGACTTTCAATTCCATTGATTTATCAAAGATTTATCGAAGAATAACCAGTTATCAATATTTTGGAAAGTTGCCTCTCAATTCCGCCTTGAATCTAGGGTGAAGAGTAGAAGAAGTTGGATGTGTCCCAAACGAAGCGTTTGTCAAAACTTTAATTAGCAGTAGTCAAACTATATGACTTATAAACTGTGAATTATTGGATATTATGCTTGTTTATTATTAATGCAATCTGATTGATGTTGAACTCAATACCATTGTCAATGTCCTCACTTTGTCTGGAGTGATGAATTCAAAACTTTTTGTTGTTTTTATTGCCCTTAAAGTTGGAGTCATATTTTACCGGTACTCTTTACGGAACGCATCATCGTTAAACACAGATAAATGCTCATTTGAACATGTGTTTGTTTATATTTTTTCATTCTTGATTCTATTGTCATATGAGTTTTGCTTTCATGTTCATATGGCCTTTATATAGGTGATTGCAATTAGCAAGTTGTTTTTATAAGAGGATTAATTGATGGTCTTTTAGCAACAGAGTTTATTTATTAGTTTTATAAGGCTTATGATGCAATTGGATACATGAGAATGCCCAAATTAAAAGCATACCTCTATATTGATTTTGTTTAAAAAATAAAAACTATTTATCATCTGGAACTGCATTGATTGTATAGAATCTCAGCTTATGCATATGAGGTGTTTGCTATTTTGATCTTACATTCAGATTCCAATTGTTCCTTACCTATATAATAATTCTAATTAGTGCTTATGAAAATATCTATTGATTTCTATGGTAAGAATAAGGGAAAAAACATATGTATGGTTGGGTAGTGTGGAACTGTACAAAAGTGTGATGCTAATCAGTTGTGACAGGAGTATTAAAATTTTGAAATCTCATAAGCTTTTCACAAATTAGTTTACTTCCCTGTATTACATTTGCAATTTCTATATATTTTACACAGGGCCATTTGTTTTTATCTCCATAACTCCATTTCACTATAAATAAAACCGATCTTCTTCCATCATGCATTTATTAAAATAACTTCTTTTTTTGTAATGATTTGTCCACAAATTCCTAGAACTAGTATTGGTCAAATTGGAGAAGAGAAGTGGTCTATAGTGCAACCCTTGTTAGCATACTGGATATGGCACTTCTTTGGTAAATCGAAAAATATAACTTATTCATATGTTGTCTAACATATCCTACGAATTTTTTACTTATCACCACGTACAAAATTTTAGTTTGTATTAATTCCACTCTTTTCTACAGAAACAAGGAGCGGAATTGAAGGTCTTTTAACACTTTGGATCATGTCCAAAAGATGGAGATTTCGAATGGTATTTCGGATATGAAGAATGAATTCCACTTTTTCAGGTATGCCAGTGCTCTTAAACCGACTTATTACTTATATTTACAGTACATATTTGGATGGATGTAACGTATAAATATATATATATGAACCTCGATATTTTTAACTGAACAGGAAAGAACCATTCAGTTATATGTGCTTTTGGATGTGTTTAAGCATATCAGGTCTATCACATGGTATAAATATAGAATAGTGTTATCTAAATGCTAATCGTGGGTAGAATTTGCTTTCAGATTATCTATAAAAAAATTAATCTTTTCTCTTAAATATGGTGAACGCATAAGACATGAAACTGTTTTCCTATTGAGTATATGAAAGGATATTGATAGATATTTTATTTTAGCTTAGCCTGCCTAGGTATGGCTCTTGGTTTAAATTGACCTGTCACGACCCGACTTTCTTAGCCCAGAAAGACGCATCATGATTTAAGAAAGAAAGGGATAGAAGAAGAAAAGATAGGAAAGAAAGAACAACAACAAATAAGAATCTCACAGCGGAACGAATGAAATATAATATATCACATAAGATATTACATAGTATCATATACATCAGAGTTACACAACTTATACATCTCATATTAGACAGTTATAAACACCTGTCTATCATACAACTCCAATACATCAATACAACACAGACACAACACTAACACAGCGGAACCATAACATATCTACACGCTGAAGCCACCTGCTCCAAATCTCCTCCAGAATTCGTCAAAGCTAACCTGAATCCCTCGACTACTCAATATAACGAGTAGCCAAGGGATTCAGGTTTTCTTTGACGAATTCTGAAGAAGCAATGGAGCAGGAGGCTTCAGCGTTTGTAGATATATAGTGTTCCGCTGTGTTGATCTCTGAGTCATTTGTTTGAGTTGTATTTGAGGTTGCAATAACTAGACAGGTGTTTATAACTGTCTAGTATGTGTTGTATAAGCTATGTAACTCTGATAGTCGTTGTATATTATGTAATACTTATGTTATTAATATAATTTATTCGTTCCGCTGTTGAGATTCTAGTGTTGTTCTTTCTTTCTTCTCTATCTTTTCTCTTTTCTATCCCTTTCTTTCTTAAAAATGATGCGTCTTCCTGGGCATAGGATAGTAACCCCCCATTCAAGTATTTTAGCTGATGTTTATAACTTTTGGTTGTAAATTGATTTCCTGTGATGAACTGCTGTACAGCTTATGCTTGATTTGCATATCATATTTCACTTATATGCATACACATATGAATCTTCCAGTTCTAATTTTGCACATCCCATTATAGGTTTATTTTTATAGTTTGTAATTTGATTGACATTTGCAACATGCATTACACTATATTTCCATGCATCCATTATAAGAACAGTTTTTCTAATAAACTTCAAATGTATAAATAATTTCAGTTTCATGTATGAGTGGATGTGCACCCATGTTCCATTATAAGGACAGTTTTTCTGATAAACTACAAATTGAGGAATTTTGATGGTGGTAATAATCCATCCCCCTCCAAGAACTATGAAAATGGATCAAGGCAGCTTAAGCGGTCAATTTCCATTGTGAGGCATAGGAGAGGCGGTTTCGAGGTAACTAAATTTAGGAAGAAATTTTTTCCCTTTCATGGGTTGGCATTTGCATGTGAATTTGAGTTTCGGTTAGAACATAAAAGTTTGTTTGTCCATGTTTAAAATATAAGCTAGCATGAGATCCGTACTTTGTACACGGGAAGATAGTACTTCTTTAATTATGCAAGTTACAATTATTTTAGCAGTAAATTCTCGGATTATAGTTGACCACGTAACTATGCCCAAAATAAGGTAGGGATGTTTTCTTCGATAAGGCAAAGTTAATATTTCATGGGTTGGCATTTGCATGTTATCATTATTGTTAATATTGTTGTATCGGAAATAGTATCAATATAATACTTTTTGGAATATAATTATAAATAAAAATAAATTAACTGTTAATAATATTATAAATAACAATTAGCTTAATAATAGGATATAAAGAGAGCATACATAACTAGTTATTTAAAGAACTATTATTGACCTATTCAATAATAGTTATAATATGATATCATTAAAGTAGTTTCCTAGTTATAGCCTGAAATTTAAATAATACAAGTTGACTTATTATTGACTTATTTAAATTAACTGTTGATAATATTATAAATAATAGGTTTATAATATTATAATATTTCACATCTATTGCAGGTAATATTAAATATTCTAGATATCAATTGTTTACTGGTTTGTAAATTAACTATGATTAATAAAAAAAAACTAAATACTTTTTGCATTAATTAATATTTCATTATCTCTAAATTATATCTTAACATTAACATTAACATAGCTTTTTTTTGGATCCGTCTAAAATTGTCATAAGAAAATGTAAAAAAATGCATGCATGCATCTGTTAGAATTGATCTCTTTAAAATTGGTAGGAAAAATATATGCATAAGAAAATAAATTACCTATTTCATGACATTTTGAAGCTGCTGAATATAAGAAATAATTTTAGAACTGTGATGCATAACTGAATTTTGTAAGCCTTCATCATCCATTTTGGTATCATTTATTTTCTCAAATATTTTTCTTCGATATGGGATATTTTGTTCTATGTAAACAATTCCTATATTCTACTTTGGTGCAATATGATGAGTACAATTGATTAGGAATTTTTTCATGTCCGATGTGTACCTTTCAAGTAGACAGACTGTTAAGTCTATATCACACCAATAAAGTCACAAGGAATAACCCTTTCTTGGAAAATTGATGATTCTGTAAAAGTTTTATTTTTCAAAGTTTAAGTTGACAAAAAAAAGTACAGAGAGAAGCAAATTTCATGATATATAAAAAAAGTACAATAAATTTTGCTATTTCGAGTCCTTTAAATGCAACTTTTATATGATACATTTGATATCTTATGTTATTTCTTCGTAAACTTAATTATATTTTTGCACAGGTTTGGTGCTTGGTTAGTGCTACTGCATGTTGTTGCTTCACTAAGAACTGCAGTCGTTATACTATGATGGCGAATTCAGGAATCATTTCTTTCTTGTTGTTTACTGTTTACAATGTACAATAAATGTTGTTTACTTGTTTTATTATGAACTGATGGTTTCACTATGAAATGAAGTTTTATTATGAACTGAAAGTTTTAAGTTTGTAATCAAGCACTTGTAGTATGTGTATTATAAATTGTGTGCACCATGTAGAATGATGGGTTTGTCATCTGTTACTCGTTTTGTATTCACGTTGTTTGATTTGCCACGGCTCTAGGCCATGGCAAAATTTTATTTCGTCACGGCTTAGAGCCGTGGCAAAAATTTAATTTGCCACGGCTTTGGGCTGTGGCAAAATTTTATTTCGTCACGGCCTAAAGTCGTGGTAAAATATTTGCCACTGCCAATTTTGCCACGGCTCAGGACCGTGGCAAAATTAATTAGCCACGGCTCAAAGCCGTGGCAAAATCACTTTTCTGGTGTAGCGATTTGTTTATTTTGCACTAAAATCGTGTAAAAAAAATGGATATTCGATAATCAAATTATACGTAGGTAACTTCTATTTATACACTAAAATCACTTAACATACACTACTATTTTGCTAAGAAAATCTATTACTAAATTACCTTTCTTAATCTTAGCTTTTTATTATAACCCATCAAATTAAAATAGTAAAATTAATGATTTGATCAAGTATGTACATTTTTATGAAGAATTTAATGATTATTTTTACCATGAAACTTAAAATATCAATTAAGACAACTTCCATAATTAATTTCTCTAATTTAAAAGTACTTAATTTTTTCTTTCTAAAATTAAGGTTAATTTTGTTGAAATCGGGATTTCCTTTTTAAAAAAAATAAAGAAATTATAATGTTAGTGCAAAAAAATTAAAGTTCATTTTATTGAAATTTCAACTTAATTTAGTGATAGGGATTCCTTGTTTGGTGTAATAAGTTTTAATTTTAAGGAGAGAAGACGATGAATATGAAAACAAGGATAATTTTGTCAGAGAGATGGAGTACGTACAGTACATTATGTTGTATGCTGCTACATTATATTTTTCGATATATGTTAAGTAATTATCGGTGTATAAACAGAATTAGCCCTATGTGTTATTAAGATTATGTTAATATAAGTGAGTTTGTGTAAGACAAGTAAAGTGAAAATTATATCTGCTTAAATATGTCTATTAGCACGATGTTGTTCTTGTATTACGACCTTCTACTTCACTTGGTAATTTGAATAATAATTCATATTATAATCCAAACATGATAATATTTACAGGGTCATTCTCAATCCTCTCACATGATAATTTTTTTAATATTTTTTTGATAATTTAGTTAAATAAAACTAACTTTTGTTCCCATTTCTTGGTCATTTTTGAAAGTTTAATTTCAAATTCGTTTTTTCAAGTTTTATTCTTCAACATTAAAAAAACCGTAAATAAATAAGTTAATTGGATGTTTTATTTTGGTCTCGTCTCTCACAATGGGGCATCCATTGTTCTAAACATATTCTAGTTTCTTTTAGGTTGAATATAAACAAATTAGATTTTATACAAAGATTGATCTATATGAAATTTTGGTTTTAGTTGTGGTTATCTGAAAAGTTTTGCAACTATTATTGTTGAAGGTATGTTTTGACATCCAAGAGAAGCTCCTTTGTGCAGACTTTCTTGGTTGTCTCATCACATGCAACTACTATTATTTACATTTTCTTTTTTTCAAACATCCACACGCTTAGTTCAAATCTATTTAGTGTCAATTAAAGAAGAAATAAGCAATAATTAATAACTTAAGGAAGTAGTTGTATTAGGAAATTTTAAAACAAGCTACAAATGAATCGTATTGCATTACAGTGAGAAATGATTTCTAATGCATATACTGTGGAAGAATTCCAGATGAGTATCACCAAAATCAGCTGTGGATGATATTTTCTTAGATGACAAAAAGGCCACACGATTAAATGAGCTTCGTTATGGTAGCTACCTATAGAACAAATGAAAGGTAAGATGGGATCCGTATAAATTGAATTATAATTAATACAACGAACCGAAAAATTGGTAGGCTTTAATCAAGTTAAATCATAATGGATATGTATATTTTCATTGGCTTAAAAGTTACGATGGATCTGTAAATTCACTTTCAATATAACAAAGAAGTGAATGAGTTTTTCTTCTTTGATTTCTCTACTATTGGAATGTGAAATATTTATTACTACTGTTAATCTTCATAGACATCATTCACCGCTTAATTGATTTCTTCAACCAACTTGTTAATATTTTAAACTACTGTGAATGATTTTCTTTCTCACGTGTGATTTATTCATAATAGATACTTGATAGGTTGGTACTTTAGTCCTTGATTAATTTATATTGCACAACGAAAAGGAATCTCTACACATGTGCTAGAGATGATTTTTGTTTGGAATACGTATGTATTATGCATGAATGTACTTTACAAATTAATCAAACGTGTAGATATGTGTATTTTATGGTAAATTAACTCTTATATAACACGTTATATGTGATTCATTATATATGATTTATGAAGTGATGATAAACCACTTCTTTTTTTATTTTAAGAAATCATTTATCAAAATTTAAGTTGTTTAACTTTATTTAATAACCAAGCAATGTATTATCTGGGCTAATCTTTAAGCATATACTAAATTTAGGTTTTTCTCTGAACAGTGGTCCCTGATTTTAACTGCAACCAAGTGGAATAATGTGAGAAGATCATACTTTTTCTTCATTCTTAAAAAATTGATGAAACTTGTGTGGGGTGAGAGGAACAAAAGGGTATTTGAAGGAAAATGCAGGACTGTGCTTGTGCTTTGGGCTGCTCTTAAGCATGAAATATTAGATGGTATGAGAGCAAGTAAGCATGAATTTTTGGACCATCAAATCGAACCATGGATACCGTAGCATTGTTTCTTTTTTTTGGTCTGTATTTTTTTTTCTTTTGTTTGTACTCTCTTTTATTTTCAATAAATCTGGTAGGGGCCCAGTTTTCAACCCCGTTTGCTCTGGCAAAAAAAAAAAGGTTTTTGGAACATGGAATGATTATGCACTATTGATATGATTTTTTATTTATTTTCAAGGGCTAAAAATATGGCAGTACGCTAAAAAGATATTCAACAAAATATGACAACAAGTGTTTTTGTTAAATGTAGATTATTCCTTAAGCAAAATTTGAATATGAAAGGTGTATTTTTGAATAGTAACTAAATTAAATATTCCACAGTTAACTTTTTTTTTAGTTATCACAAATGTGTGTTAAACATTAGCAAGGAAGTTGTTGTGGTTTCTTTGGAAAGTTGCATTTTCTCTTAGGTTGATACCAATCAACCACTATAACATAAAAGAATTGTTGTCATGGTAATTTTTTAAATCAATTTTTAATAAGGAGTAGCAAATGAAGTACCAACTACAGCTTTATCGTGTATTTTTTAAAATTAATTTGATGGTTACACGTGTATCATTTGCTTACTATATCACTCTTATGTTACATGTTATAATCATCAATGTAGTTGTTTGCGCCAAAATTGGTCACAAACACCCAATAGTCGATGAAAACACCAATTCACAATCACAGATTACAGATGACAAGTATGTAGAGAATAAAAATGAAGATCACTCAGGAAATTCATAGGAAAGCAGTAAAGAACACAGAGTTTATAGTGGTTCGGCAATCCGGTCTACGTCCACTTTGAATTTGATGATTTTATTGATGTATGCTTACTGGTTACAGCGGATTACAGCAGTGAAAATCGAGTAAAACAGTAGTCTTTGAGTACAATAATGATTTTGGCAGAGTATGGACGTAGAAGAGCCAAAAAGTTCCATTTCTGTAGGCTCCAGGGTGCTATTTATAGGTGTAGGCTGCAAATATCTTGCCCAGATCTCGGAAGACTCATTCTCTCACGTGGATGGGCCCACGTGATCGATCCCATGTCATCTGCACTCAGTCCGTGATCGACACGAACGAATTACGTATCGATCAAGATTTGATCCAATCGAGTCGAAATAGAGCAGGAACATTCTTTAGGTTGTGTGTAAGCTTCTGTGAAAATTTTGTGACATTTGGACTTGTAAATTGTCAGTTATGATCGGTGCAAGTATCGTTCGTACGAAGGCTGAATTGTTCGTATCGATACTTGTTCGTATCGATTGCCTTCGTATCCCTCATCCATGTGTCTATCGGTCCCACATCCATAGCCGTAGCCTTCGCATCGATCCGAACTTCAAGTGCTTCGATCCACATCCTTTGCTCCATGCCAATCGCTTCCTTAGCATTCATCGGTTCGAAGTACAGAGTCCTCGTATCCATCTATATTTCATTTCCATCTAGCGCCGCATCTTTCGTATTGATTGGCACTATGCTCTTCGTATCGATCCCATGCTTCGATCGATATGAAATGCATCGATACGAAAACTTACCAATCTATATCAAATGTCGATCGATACGATCATCCCTGATCGATACGAACTACCACCGATCTAAAGCCATGTGTGTTATCCCTATTTGCATCCATCCAGCTGCTCGTATCCATCGACCAACCATCCTTCGTATCGATCAACATATTCCTGCTGTCCTATTTGTATCGATCCTATGTCGTTGTTCGTATCGATCCTTGAGCACCCCGAAAGCACACGCCTACGTATCCATCAAACCTGCCTTCTTCGTATCCATAATTTTGTCTATACTCCTCGTATCGATCCAAACTTCCTTTCTTCATATCGATCCCGATGGATACGAACAACATCCACCTTGATCAATACGAACATATCGATGCGAGCCAGTTCCCATGAACTTTAATCCATCCATAACTTGGGCATAGGAACTCTGATTCACCTGAAATTTGAAACGTAGCCTCTTCTAGCCTTGTTCATCGTTCCCAATAGATCCTGTCTTGATTGGAGCTTGACCAAATTTTGACGACATCGATCATAGCCTTGTTTCCAATCGGTCTCCAATCCTGATATCCATCCTTTCCAGCCAATTTGTTGATATCCCAGCCTTGACCAAAAGGTGGGATAACATTTGCCCCCCAAAACGTGCCTTGTGGTAAGAAGGTGTGTTTGTAAAGCTCCGGTTCCGACATCCGAAGTCTGTATTCCATCCATATCCAATAACCGAATCCAGGACCTCCCCAGGACGATATCCAAATTCGAGACCGCTCCGGGCCCTTTGCCAAATCCAGGACCTCGCCGGGTCCATTTATCCCTAGCCGAAATCCGAATCCAGGACCTCTACGGGTCGCATCATCCTATTCCGACCCTGACTCTCCGATCGAGAGCTTTTTTATGTTCTCTGGCCAAGGACTTTTATATTCTCCGGCCTTGGCTCTCCGGCCACGGACTTTTATATTCACCGGCCTCGGCTCTCCGGCCAAGGACTTTTATATTCTCCGGCCTCGGCTCTCCGGCCAAGGACTTTTATATTCTCCGGCCTCGGCTCTCCGGCCAAGGACTTTTATATTGTGTTTTGAGTCCATTCCATCGCTCTCCGACGAAGGGACTCATCATTTGCGATTACTGCCTCGTCTCTCCGGTCGGGATCGTAATCACGAGACCTCCATTATTCATTACATCGATCCAAATCCAATCATTCAAAATAAAAAAAATTTACAGCCAGGGGAAACCACATAAATGTCTGTACATCCAAGGAAGAAACCAAAGTTTGATGAAAACGAAAAGAAAAACAGGATTTCATAGGCTCGAGCAACATGGTTTATCACTGTCTCAGAGCATGCCTAGGGACCGTCCTCGATCCCGTACATGTGTAAGTGACTTAGCCGTATTACTTCGAGCGCTATTACTTATTCAAAGCCGTAAATCTATTTAGTTGATAACAAGTTGACGTAGCCGAGGTCCAGTGCCATCCTCGTTCGAGGTGGGCGGTGGCCATTCCTATTCCACTACCACAGCTCAATTCCTTACATACTGCTGTAGTTGACCATTCCTTACATGCTCCTCAACGATGTCCCTCAAATGCCTGCAGTCATTCGTGCTGTGCCCATCCAGCTCATGGAATAGGCAATGCCTTCCCGATGCCCATTCGTAATCCGAAGGTTCCCTTCTTGTTGGCCTTCGATACTGGAGGCGCCCTCGAGTGTCAAAATAAATCCTTTCCAGAGTTTCAGTTAGATCCGTGTAAGAAGAAAACTTTGACTCCCTCCGTGGCCTTTTTGAAGTGCTACCGTTATTATTCATTTTCCTTGTGCCTTTGTCGTCTTTTTTTGGATTTTCTCGGGGTGGACCTCCATCCCTTACTCTCCCTTCTCTTTCAGCATGCGCATCTTCCTGCCTTAGAAATATTTCCGCCTCATGATAGAACTCCCCAAGATCCCTCGGTGGGTCTCGTTCCAATGATATCTTGAAATATGAATTGTCTGCAATTCCTGAAACCGCTGCCATCAAAACCATCGACGGATCAGGTCGTCCACCGAAGCCACTGCCACATTGAATCTGGTCAAGAAATCTCTAAGTGATTCTCCTTTCCATTGTTTCATTGATGTTAAAGTCATCACATTCTTGAGTCTGGCTATGTGGCCTCGAAACTGTCTCATAAACCTTTCAATCAACTCCGTCCATGTTCCAATAGAGCCACTCTCCAGCTGTCTGAACCATAACGCCGCTATATCTGTCAGATACAAAGGGAGGCATTATGCCATGACCTCCTCTGATGCTCTAAGTACTTCCATATGCCTCATGTACCTTGTCAAGTGAACAGCGGGATCTGTTCTCCCGTCATACATCTCCAGTGTTGGTAACTAGAATTCTTGTGGATTCCTGGCTTGCCTGATTATAGGAGCAAAGGAACTCCTATTCACATCTTCCAGATCTCTATTCACTAGTCCACCCCTCATGGCTCGTCTGACCATCTCCACCAATCTGTCACTGTCGTCAAGCTGTAGCCCTTGTGTCATGGCCCGAAAATCCGTACCTCTTGATTAACCACTAATCTCCATTGATTAACTCAAAATGAACGGGAATACGAACTATGATGGTTTTAAGAAAAAGAAAAAGTAGAAGAAGAAGAAGATAGAAGAAAAAGAGAAGAAAGAAAGAAGAACAACAGAACAGCAACAGAAAACAATATCAGAATCTCATATATCGCAGCGGAACAATATACAATAGATAAACACTAGTCTTTTAAAACAAAGAATTATATCAGTTTATACATACATCAATCATCAAAGTCAAAATACAACAATGGACAGTTATATAACTTGTCCTCATACAGAATATACAGCGGAATAAATACTATCAGATACAAATACTACGTCTCGCCATCCAGCTTATCTCCAAAGCTCCAGAATATCCAGAATATCCTGATAACATAACTCTAGGCTGCCCGTGTGGAAAATTTGTGGGCACCCAGAGTTTAGAAGGGAACAATAAACTCCGAGTCAGTCATGGTGACTGGTGTGAGATCGTAAAACAGTTATTCTTTATAACAACAACAGGATAATTTTAAAGTCAATTCGAAATGCTTTTGGAAAATGAAACTACCATAAGACCTCCCACCACACACACAATGCAAACGCAGAATTGGAGGAGATTTCTTCTTATGATAGTCAAAGATGCTTACTACGCAAAATCAAATCATTTTTGATATTATTATTAGTGCATAGTGTAGAAAACATTTCGAAAGTATAATATAAATCTTAGCCAGCATAGACATTTCGAACTATGCCTACTATAGCTACCATCCAAACAGTGGGGCGCCACCATAAGTGAATGATAGGTTCTACAACTAAAACCGTACAAGTCACGTATTGTTTCTTTGGATTTCCAACAAATGGTCAGGCTAAGGAACTTCCTATCCACGATGGGTACGTCCCTGGAATAGACGACCCGAGAACCTAACCGGATCTCTGCCAACACAAGGCCGGGTTACCTCTGCAAAAATAGGTAACTACTGACACGCGTATGCCATCCCCCGATCGTCACCGATCTTCCCAAGGATCCCCGATTCGCAACAAACCACATAGATAATAATAATGCAGTAACCACAGAGGTTAAGTATCTGGGCTCCATACCATGATACCACCTTTATCCAGAAGGAATGACATACACTAAGGGGCGCTACTCCCTAGAACCTTGCCGCATCCTTCCTGTTTCGACCATTTCCGGGGTGTGAGGCTCGACGAAGTCTCGTCCACAAAGCTACGCTTTCTCAAAAAGCCCTGCTTCGGGTCAAACAAAATGATCAACCTATGATCACAAAGATATAAGATCAACCAAATGATCATATCACAAATGATCAAACACTGATCATTTCACAGCAACACTCAGTATGCCACGTTACCAAATTGGGATATATCGCTGATAAATTTCAACTACATAACCTCTGAGCTCGTATGTCTCAGAGAAGGGTGTTAAGCTAAGAGAATAAATTCTCCGCCACCAACAGAAATGTATTTGAAAGAAATCATCTTTATATCTCAAATTGTAGCGTCAGACACACAATCCATATAAGTCTGTTCCGGGATCGAACAGAACCGAAGGCACTTCTCACGAAGCCCTTGCATTTCCGGATAATTTTCAATCACGTCAGGACTTCCCGTCACTAAGGGTGATAAAACCTCTAAATCGAAGATCAGTCGATGTAGAGTAACTCGACGGTAATCCTTCCGTTTTCAAAAATATCCGGTCTTCAACACCGGTTTTCAAATGCGATTCATAACGACGTATCACATATTCGGAATGGGTTATACGACCCCATGGTCCTTTCCCGGCTAACCCGAATAGTGAGCGATTATTCAAAAATAAGTGTGGCATTCAAATTCATCAAATTCACAACAAATACCTATTTAAGGTAATTATCGATAGTCGGTTATTTAACTATCAATAAAGATGCGCAACATCATCAGATTCCAAATAATTTTCCCAAATTATTTAATCTCCAAAAATATCTTCATTACATATAAAAATTCCACACTTAACCATTTGAAAACAATTTCAAATATTCACTTTTCAATTTATCTTTAAAAGATAAAAACTCAAACAGTTCATTTCACATTGGAAAAGCATTTCCATACTTATTTAAAAATAAGTAATTCACAAATCATTTATTTTCAACACTTAGAAAATATTCAATATACTTAAATCAATTTAAGTATATATCTCATTCTTTAAGGAAATCATTCTTAAATCACATTTATTTGTGTCACATACCGAAATTTTCGACTTTCGAAAATTCGACATCGATACTCACTTTATCGACTGCCGAGAAATCGAACGCCGGAAACTTCAAAAGTGAGGGTTTTAGAAAGAAGAAAAAAGGCAGAAGAAGAGAACAGAAGAAGAAAGAAGAAGAACAGTACAAGAGCAGAAACAGAAACAGAAAACAATATCAGAATCTCACATATCGCAGCGGAACAATATACAATAGATAAATCAATAATCTTTTAAACAAAGAATTTTATCAGTTTATACATACATCACATCATATCATCAGAGTCAATAAACAACAATGGACAGTTAATAAACTTGTCCTCATACAGAATACACAGCGGAATAAATACTATCAGATACAAATACTACGTCTCGCCATCCAGCTTATCTCCAAAGCTCCAGAATATCCAGAATATCCTGATAACATAACTCTAGGCTGCCCGTGTGGAAATTGGTGGGCACCCAGAGTTTAGAAGGGAACAATAAACTCCGAGTCAGTCATGGTGACTGGTGTGAGATCGTAAAACAGTTATTCTTTAAAATAAACAACAAAATAAATTTTTAAGTCAATTCGCAATGCTTTTGGAAAATGAAACTACCATAAGACCTCCCGCCACACACACAATGCAAACGCAGAATTGGAGGAGATTTCTTCTTATGATAGTCAAAGATGCTTTCTACGAAAAAATCAAATTCTTTTTGATATTATTATTAGTGCATAGTGTAGAAAACATTTCGAAAGTATAATATTAATCTTAGCCAGCATAGGCATTCCGCACTTATGCCTACTATAGCTACCATCCAAACAGTGGTGACCACCATAAGTGAATGATAGGTTCTACAACTAAAACCGTACAAGAACGTATTGTTTCTTTGGATTTCCAACAAATGGTCAGGCTAAGGAACTTCCTATCCACGATGGGTACGTCCCTGGAATAGACGACCCGAGAACCTAACCGGATCTCTGCCAACACAAGGCCGGGTTACCTCTGCAAAAATAGGTAACTACTGACACGCGTATGCCATCCCCCGATCGTCACCGATCTTCCCGAGGATCCCCGATTTCCAACAAACCACAAAGTAATAATAACTGTGCAGCAACCACAGAGGTTAAGTATCTGGGCTCCATACCATGATACCACCTTTATCCAGAAGGAATGACATACACTAAGGGGCGCTACTCCCTAGAACCTTGCCGCATTCTTCCTGTTTCGACCATTTCCGGGGTGTGAGGCTCGACGAAGTCTCGTCCACAAAGCTACGCTTTCTCAAAAAAGCCCTGCTTCGGGTCAAACAAAATGATCAACCTATGATCACAAAGATATAAGATCAAACAAATGATCATATCGCAAATGATCAAACACTGATCATTTCACAGTAACACTCAGTATGCCACGTTACCAAATTGGGATATATCGCTGATAAATTTCAACTACATAACCTCTGAGCTCGTACGTCTCAGAGAAGGGTGTTAAGCTAAAAGAATAAATTCTCCGCCACCAACAGATATGTATTTGAAAGAAATCAGCTTTATATCTCAAATTGTAACGTCAGACACACAATCCATACAAGTCTGTTCCGGGATCGAACAGAACCGAAGGCACTTCTCACGAAGCCCTTGCATTTCCGGATAATTTTCAATCACGTCAGGACTTCCCGTCACTAAGGGTGATAAAACCTCTAAATCGGAGATCAGCCGATGTAGAGTAACTCGACGGTAATCCTTCCGTTTTCAAAAATATCCGGTCTTCAACACCGGTCTTCAAATGCAATTTATACGACGTATCACATATTCGGAATGGGTTATACGACCCCATGGTCCTTTCCCGGCTAACCCGAATAGTGAGCGCTTATTTAAAAATAAGTGTGGCATTCAAATTCATCCAATTCACAACAAAACATCCATTCAGGGTAATTATTGATAGTCGGTTATTTAACTATCAATAAAGATGCGCAACATCATCAGATTCCAAATAATTTTCCAAATTATTTCATCTTCCAAAAATATCTTTACTAGATATAAAATTTCCACACTTTAAAAATAAATCAACGTTTATTTTTAAAACAAATTCT
The DNA here is from genome assembly GCA_030737815.1 of Allium fistulosum. Classification (NCBI taxonomy): domain Eukaryota; kingdom Viridiplantae; phylum Streptophyta; class Magnoliopsida; order Asparagales; family Amaryllidaceae; genus Allium; species Allium fistulosum. Next base: position 932,538,679 of record CM060901.1, on the reverse strand, counting down.
CATTCCATTTATAAATTCCATAGTGAATTTATACCTTCAAAATATCTACTGATATACGATTCTCAAATCGATTTCAAGTATTAAATTTCATTTTATCTTTAAGAAGATAAAATCTCAAAACGTTTCATTTCATTTTGGAAATGCATTTCCATACTTATTTAATAATAAGTATTTCACAAATCATTTATTTTCAATACTTGGAAAATATTCGATATACTTAAATCAAATTAAGTATATATTCATTCTTTAAGGAAATCATTCTTTAAACACATTTATTTGAGTCAAAACGAATGTTACGTAAAACATCGTACGACGACTCTAATTCACTAGTATAGGGATTCGGAAATTAAGATAGATATATAATCCCAATACTAGATAAAAACATTTCCTTTCGGAAATCATTTACTATAACAACAGTGTTATAGTCCACCATTTCCTTATATTTCTCGAAAACGTCTATTTCAACAATGAATGTTGAAATCTATGATTTCGATAGTTCACACGTTTTAAAACATCCTTTAAAACAATTAACTTCACTTCAAATATCACTTTTCCAAAATTATATCATTTTTACTTAACAATATATTCACTGTCCAAAATCGTGAATATATCTTCTTAACTAATCTTCTATATTAAATTTATCACATTCAATCTATTTTCGAATTTATAAGCACGTTTATAAATTCTATTTCTCTTTTTAATAACAACTTCGACTTATAAACCTTTTTTTATCAACTTCTATACTTAACTTATCAAAATAAGTGACTTTGGGTTCATAAACAACTTTTATAAATTTTAATTCCATTTATAAAAGCTTCAATACCAAATCAATTTCAATGTTGATTTCTAATTTTATTTTCAACGTTCGAATAAAATTTCCACATTGATTTCTCAAAAATTCATTTCTAAATATTAAATCAATTACAGATTGATTTCAAATTTTATTTAGCACTACTAAATACATTCCTTATTGAATTCATTTTACATTGATTTCACAACTTATTTTAATGTACAAATTAAATTTCAAACTGAATTTCCAACTTATCTTCTTTTAAATAAATTCCTTTTTAAGAAAATAAATTTCAATCGTTTCTTTCAATTTATTTAGAAATCCAGATTTTAAATTAATTTCCTCAATTTAAAATCACTATTATACGCAATTCATTTATTTAACATTTTCACTTTATTCTGGAAATAAATTCGATGAGATTATAAAAATTAACTTTTTATACTTTAAAATTCCTTTCTTCGAATTTATTAAATTTCTAAAATCAAATTCATTTAGAAATTTCTATTTTGATTTCCAAAAATTCGATTTCGTTTATTTTTGGAATCCAATGATGTCAAAACATCTATTCAGCTAAATTTTAACTTTCAAACAAATTCCAGATATCAATATGATTTATAGCATCACTATAATCATTCACAGATTCATATCACAATAGAAATGAATTAAATACATGTGAGGGGTCCAGTTGGATCCCTCCAACCTGTTCCCTGCATCCAAAGATGTTAGCACAATACCAATTCCGCTCCAGTACGGAATTATCGCGGTATATAGGTTTTTATAAATCCGCTTACTAACGGCGCAATAGGGTCTCATCCGCTATACGAGGCGGGAAATCATCAATCCAATATATACATATGCCAATATGTATATACTGCTATATATATATAGATATATCCTATTATATCTAATATCACATCAACATAGCAATCATATCAAACAATAAATAACTGAAAATTCCACTTCAATTTTGAGTGAGAAAAATCTCACCTTTGATTTAGTTTTGCAATCCATTCTCATTCTCGGCTTGATTCCCTTTCAGTATTGACCTTGTATAATAATTTTAATGTTTTATCAATATTCGAATTTGTCGAACAATTCATTTCCATTTAGTAAAATTTTATTTTACCTAATCAATTTAATTTCAAACAGATTTCCTTTTAATAAAATATTTGAACCAATTGAACAATCACTTACCATTAATAACCAAATTAACTATTACTTTTAATTTTTAAACCAATTCTTTTTAATAGTTAAAACATCTATTTTCCCAATCCTATCCATATGTAAATTAATTTCTGTTTATAAACTTTCCATCATTTTTTTCTGTGAATAACATGTTTAAAAATAAATCGTACCGCTTTGACAATCACAGCAAACCCTCAGCCGCCACGATCCTACTTCGTCGCCGATCGACCAGTGCCCTAAAAATCGATGCCGAGCCCCAGACTTCATCCATCGAGAACACTATCACGATCCAAACTCGCGCACGCCTGTTCCATTGCGACACGCCTCGCCGCCTCGAACGCGACGCTCGAAATCGAGCCCCAAGCCATCGCCTATAATTGTCTGCAGCCGCCTCGATGCCCTAGCTCACCACTGCTACGACCGCGTCAATCCCCATCGATATCCCTGCTGTATAACTCGTGGCCGCCACGGACTACTTCATCGAAGTCGGAGTTGACTTCGACTCCATTTCCAAATCCGCCGCACTCTCGAAGAAGTCGTGCTCGACATCGCCTCAAGTCGAACTCGAGATCGCGATTTCGATTATTAGGCTGCTCGGCCGTTTTGATTTTGATTTGAGCAGAAAAGGGAAATGAGGCTCGACCATTCTTTTTTTTTTTCTTCGCTCTGATCTGAAATTGCCTTCGAAAAATTAAAAGAGGAAAAGGAGTGAAAGGGAAACTCGCGGCCATGATTTAGTTTTGAACGTAAGAAAATATCTCGTTCGATTTGAAGGAGGCAGGACATGATTTTACGACTAAAAGCTGAGGGTATCGTATATCAGAAGGGAGACAAGAAATCGTGATTCAGCAGAGAATAGGTCTGCTTACTCAGGAGTAGGGTGGCAGTGATTTGATTTTACAAAATTTTAAATTAAATTTCAGTTTAATTCTTAACGCGTTTATGTGTCATACGCTCACATAACAACTCCGATCACTGCGAAATTTGGAATCCGATAATAATACAATATTACGGACCCAATGGAACTGGTTTCGTCGAATTCCGAGACTGTGCCTCGGACGGCTATTTTTTTAAATATCGATTCAAACCATTAAATTCAAAACTGATCAAATCACTTCTGAATTCATTTCTGAAGTTTCTATTATCTTCAGTATCATCAATACGAATTTTAGAAGCTTTTAAAATATTTTCCTTCAGCTTAAAATCATAGATTCAAATTTTTATTCAACATTCAACAGATTAAATTTTATAATTTAATCGCCAAATTCAAAGTTATATCGGGGATTCAAATTAAATTATCGTTCAAATATTTAAAATTAATTAAATATTCCCAATTTAATTCGTTCAAAATTCTGGGTCGTTACAAACTTCCCTCCTTAAAAGAATTTCGTCCTCGAAATTACAAGTTAGGAAAAATGGTCCTTAACTCGTCTATCATTTTTCACAATCCAATAGTTTTATCAAATTTTCAAAACAAATCTTTCTACTAAAGATTCGTTATCATTCCAACTATCTTTCTAACTTCAATTATAGGTTTCAAACAACATTGCTTTACTTCAATTCAAATTTGAGTTTAAATTCAAATTTTAAACTTTCAAATTTTCTCAAAATTTTCTAACGCCTTAAATTTCCGAAAAATTTCGCCAGCGTCTCCTTTGCGCGGCTAATACGGCACGACTACAAAACGTCCCTACGGACTCTCAGATTTCAAAAAGAAAAAGAAACAGCCAAGCGGCTAGACAAGAAATCATCAAAAACTCATATTATAATTCAAATACGTACCTTTTGTCGAGCAATTCAAATTTATCTTTGAAATCAAATCCAATTCATTTATACCTGTATATCCTACTAGCCATTATATCTAGTTACATATATTCAAACCATTTCGTACATTCAATTACAAAATTTTCAATATAACTGCTTATATCATCTCTAATTCACTATTGAAGTTATATATTCAATTTTGTTCAATCTTTACATTTCAATTTCATTTGAATTCAATTCACAATTCCAATCTAATTTGGATTCAATTCAACTTTTGAATATTGACTTTCATTGATTAGCTTTCATTTACAACTGCTTATTTTAGCTTAGTTTCAATTTCTAATCCATTTCAAATTCTAATTCACTTACAAATTCAGATTTGCTTTCAACATTAAATTTCAATTCCAGTTTTTATTCACTTTCATTGCACTTACAGTTGCAATTTATTCATTCTTTCTGAAACTCCTTCACTGATTCTTTCATTTCCAATTGGAATCTCATTTCCAAATCAAATTTCAAATATTTTATAAGTTATCAATTTCATAATATTTCATAAATATCGTTATATAGTATTCCAGAGTCTTTTCAACTTTTCAAAACCATTTTGAAAACAATTCAAATTCCATTTGAATTTTCTAAAACAAAATCCAAATTTTCCAAACAACTTTCATTTAAAACAATCGGCAGCAATTTCCTCTTTTTGGAAACCCGAAAATGAACACCGGTGATGTCGCGATCATCATCGGAATTATTTTCCAGCGACCGAAAAGAGTTTAGAGCTTTCAACTCTCCAAAATATTTTTCAAAACCTTCGAAATTCATTTTCCAAGCCAAAAAGAATTTAAACTTTTCAAACCTCCAAAATTTACAAATTCTTTTCAAAACATTTCCAAAAACTTCTCTGGAATCCCGTTTCAAATTACCATTCACATTTATAATTTACATTCTTAAATTTCATTAGTATGTGAATTTATTTTAACTTTGGAGTTATAATTCCAATTTCTCATTTAATTTCAATGATAATAGTTTAATGTTATCATTTCTAGCAACCATGCAACCATATACTATAGTAATTCATGGAAAATCGTTTCTTTTCTATACAAAAATAGATTTGGGTAAAATTATTTCATTCACCCTATTTAAAACAATACTGTGTCGGTTTATCTTGTTTAAGAGTTTAGAAACCCCTATCGACTACAGTTAGCTAGACTGCACCGACCAGAATCCATAAACAATCAACCGACAAGTCAACACAGTACAAAACAATTTTATATTCAAATAACAAATACGCGCTCATATCTATTATTACACTCAACTCATTCTAGAGTACTACTGACTCTATCTCTAATGAGTAACACCCAACAGAGCAGGGTTGTCGCTTAACCATATGCTCTGATACCACTTTGTCACATACCGAAATTTTCGACTTTCGAAAATTCGACATCGATACTCACTTTATCGACTGCCGAGAAATCGAACGCCGGAAACTTCAAAAGTGAGGGTTTTAGAAAGAAGAAAAAAGGCAGAAGAAGAGAACAGAAGAAGAAAGAAGAAGAACAGTACAAGAGCAGAAACAGAAACAGAAAACAATATCAGAATCTCACATATCGCAGCGGAACAATATACAATAGATAAATCAATAATCTTTTAAACAAAGAATTTTATCAGTTTATACATACATCACATCATATCATCAGAGTCAATAAACAACAATGGACAGTTAATAAACTTGTCCTCATACAGAATACACAGCGGAATAAATACTATCAGATACAAATACTACGTCTCGCCATCCAGCTTATCTCCAAAGCTCCAGAATATCCAGAATATCCTGATAACATAACTCTAGGCTGCCCGTGTGGAAATTGGTGGGCACCCAGAGTTTAGAAGGGAACAATAAACTCCGAGTCAGTCATGGTGACTGGTGTGAGATCGTAAAACAGTTATTCTTTAAAATAAACAACAAAATAAATTTTTAAGTCAATTCGCAATGCTTTTGGAAAATGAAACTACCATAAGACCTCCCGCCACACACACAATGCAAACGCAGAATTGGAGGAGATTTCTTCTTATGATAGTCAAAGATGCTTTCTACGAAAAAATCAAATTCTTTTTGATATTATTATTAGTGCATAGTGTAGAAAACATTTCGAAAGTATAATATTAATCTTAGCCAGCATAGGCATTCCGCACTTATGCCTACTATAGCTACCATCCAAACAGTGGTGACCACCATAAGTGAATGATAGGTTCTACAACTAAAACCGTACAAGAACGTATTGTTTCTTTGGATTTCCAACAAATGGTCAGGCTAAGGAACTTCCTATCCACGATGGGTACGTCCCTGGAATAGACGACCCGAGAACCTAACCGGATCTCTGCCAACACAAGGCCGGGTTACCTCTGCAAAAATAGGTAACTACTGACACGCGTATGCCATCCCCCGATCGTCACCGATCTTCCCGAGGATCCCCGATTTCCAACAAACCACAAAGTAATAATAACTGTGCAGCAACCACAGAGGTTAAGTATCTGGGCTCCATACCATGATACCACCTTTATCCAGAAGGAATGACATACACTAAGGGGCGCTACTCCCTAGAACCTTGCCGCATTCTTCCTGTTTCGACCATTTCCGGGGTGTGAGGCTCGACGAAGTCTCGTCCACAAAGCTACGCTTTCTCAAAAAAGCCCTGCTTCGGGTCAAACAAAATGATCAACCTATGATCACAAAGATATAAGATCAAACAAATGATCATATCGCAAATGATCAAACACTGATCATTTCACAGCAACACTCAGTATGCCACGTTACCAAATTGGGATATATCGCTGATAAATTTCAACTACATAACCTCTGAGCTCGTACGTCTCAGAGAAGGATGTTAAGCTAAAAGAATAAATTCTCCGCCACCAACAGATATGTATTTGAAAGAAATCAGCTTTATATCTCAAATTGTAACGTCAGACACACAATCCATACAAGTCTGTTCCGGGATCGAACAGAACCGAAGGCACTTCTCACGAAGCCCTTGCATTTCCGGATAATTTTCAATCACGTCAGGACTTCCCGTCACTAAGGGTGATAAAACCTCTAAATCGGAGATCAGCCGATGTAGAGTAACTCGACGGTAATCCTTCCGTTTTCAAAAATATCCGGTCTTCAACACCGGTCTTCAAATGCAATTTATACGACGTATCACATATTCGGAATGGGTTATACGACCCCATGGTCCTTTCCCGGCTAACCCGAATAGTGAGCGCTTATTTAAAAATAAGTGTGGCATTCAAATTCATCCAATTCACAACAAAACATCCATTCAGGGTAATTATTGATAGTCGGTTATTTAACTATCAATAAAGATGCGCAACATCATCAGATTCCAAATAATTTTCCAAATTATTTCATCTTCCAAAAATATCTTTACTAGATATAAAATTTCCACACTTTAAAAATAAATCAACGTTTATTTTTAAAACAAATTCTCATTCCATTTATAAATTCCATAGTGAATTTATACCTTCAAAATATCTACTGATATACGATTCTCAAATCGATTTCAAGTATTAAATTTCATTTTATCTTTAAGAAGATAAAATCTCAAAACGTTTCATTTCATTTTGGAAATGCATTTCCATACTTATTTAATAATAAGTATTTCACAAATCATTTATTTTCAATACTTGGAAAATATTCGATATACTTAAATCAAATTAAGTATATATTTATTCTTTAAGGAAATCATTCTTTAAACACATTTATTTGAGTCAAAACGAATGTTACGTAAAACATCGTACGACGACTCTAATTCACTAGTATAGGGATTCGGAAATTAAGATAGATATATAATCCCAATACTAGATAAAAACATTTCCTTTCGGAAATCATTTACTATAACAACAGTGTTATAGTCCACCATTTCCTTATATTTCTCGAAAACGTCTATTTCAACAATGAATGTTGAAATCTATGATTTCGATAGTTCACACGTTTTAAAACATCCTTTAAAACAATTAACTTCACTTCAAATATCACTTTTCCAAAATTATATCATTTTTACTTAACAATATATTCACTGTCCAAAATCGTGAATATATCTTCTTAACTAATCTTCTATATTAAATTTATCACATTCAATCTATTTTCGAATTTATAAGCACGTTTATAAATTCTATTTCTCTTTTTAATAACAACTTCGACTTATAAACCTTTTTTTATCAACTTCTATACTTAACTTATCAAAATAAGTGACTTTGGGTTCATAAACAACTTTTATAAATTTTAATTCCATTTATAAAAGCTTCAATACCAAATCAATTTCAATGTTGATTTCTAATTTTATTTTCAACGTTCGAATAAAATTTCCACATTGATTTCTCAAAAATTCATTTCTAAATATTAAATCAATTACAGATTGATTTCAAATTTTATTTAGCACTACTAAATACATTCCTTATTGAATTCATTTTACATTGATTTCACAACTTATTTTAATGTACAAATTAAATTTCAAACTGAATTTCCAACTTATCTTCTTTTAAATAAATTCCTTTTTAAGAAAATAAATTTCAATCGTTTCTTTCAATTTATTTAGAAATCCAGATTTTAAATTAATTTCCTCAATTTAAAATCACTATTATACGCAATTCATTTATTTAACATTTTCACTTTATTCTGGAAATAAATTCGATGAGATTATAAAAATTAACTTTTTATACTTTAAAATTCCTTTCTTCGAATTTATTAAATTTCTAAAATCAAATTCATTTAGAAATTTCTATTTTGATTTCCAAAAATTCGATTTCGTTTATTTTTGGAATCCAATGATGTCAAAACATCTATTCAGCTAAATTTTAACTTTCAAACAAATTCCAGATATCAATATGATTTATAGCATCACTATAATCATTCACAGATTCATATCACAATAGAAATGAATTAAATACATGTGAGGGGTCCAGTTGGATCCCTCCAACCTGTTCCCTGCATCCAAAGATGTTAGCACAATACCAATTCCGCTCCAGTACGGAATTATCGCGGTATATAGGTTTTTATAAATCCGCTTACTAACGGCGCAATAGGGTCTCATCCGCTATACGAGGCGGGAAATCATCAATCCAATATATACATATGCCAATATGTATATACTGCTATATATATATAGATATATCCTATTATATCTAATATCACATCAACATAGCAATCATATCAAACAATAAATAACTGAAAATTCCACTTCAATTTTGAGTGAGAAAAATCTCACCTTTGATTTAGTTTTGCAATCCATTCTCATTCTCGGCTTGATTCCCTTTCAGTATTGACCTTGTATAATAATTTTAATGTTTTATCAATATTCGAATTTGTCGAACAATTCATTTCCATTTAGTAAAATTTTATTTTACCTAATCAATTTAATTTCAAACAGATTTCCTTTTAATAAAATATTTGAACCAATTGAACAATCACTTACCATTAATAACCAAATTAACTATTACTTTTAATTTTTAAACCAATTCTTTTTAACAGTTAAAACATCTATTTTCCCAATCCTATCCATATGTAAATTAATTTCTGTTTATAAACTTTCCATCATTTTTTTCTGTGAATAACATGTTTAAAAATAAATCGTACCGCTTTGACAATCACAGCAAACCCTCAGCCGCCACGATCCTACTTCGTCGCCGATCGACCAGTGCCCTAAAAATCGATGCCGAGCCCCAGACTTCATCCATCGAGAACACTATCACGATCCAAACTCGCGCACGCCTGTTCCATTGCGACACGCCTCGCCGCCTCGAACGCGACGCTCGAAATCGAGCCCCAAGCCATCGCCTATAATTGTCTGCAGCCGCCTCGATGCCCTAGCTCACCACTGCTACGACCGCGTCAATCCCCATCGATATCCCTGCTGTATAACTCGTGGCCGCCACGGACTACTTCATCGAAGTCGGAGTTGACTTCGACTCCATTTCCAAATCCGCCGCACTCTCGAAGAAGTCGTGCTCGACATCGCCTCAAGTCGAACTCGAGATCGCGATTTCGATTATTAGGCTGCTCGGCCGTTTTGATTTTGATTTGAGCAGAAAAGGGAAATGAGGCTCGACCATTCTTTTTTTTTTCTTCGCTCTGATCTGAAATTGCCTTCGAAAAATTAAAAGAGGAAAAGGAGTGAAAGGGAAACTCGCGGCCATGATTTAGTTTTGAACGTAAGAAAATATCTCGTTCGATTTGAAGGAGGCAGGACATGATTTTACGACTAAAAGCTGAGGGTATCGTATATCAGAAGGGAGACAAGAAATCGTGATTCAGCAGAGAATAGGTCTGCTTACTCAGGAGTAGGGTGGCAGTGATTTGATTTTACAAAATTTTAAATTAAATTTCAGTTTAATTCTTAACGCGTTTATGTGTCATACGCTCACATAACAACTCCGATCACTGCGAAATTTGGAATCCGATAATAATACAATATTACGGACCCAATGGAACTGGTTTCGTCGAATTCCGAGACTGTGCCTCGGACGGCTATTTTTTTAAATATCGATTCAAACCATTAAATTCAAAACTGATCAAATCACTTCTGAATTCATTTCTGAAGTTTCTATTATCTTCAGTATCATCAATACGAATTTTAGAAGCTTTTAAAATATTTTCCTTCAGCTTAAAATCATAGATTCAAATTTTTATTCAACATTCAACAGATTAAATTTTATAATTTAATCGCCAAATTCAAAGTTATATCGGGGATTCAAATTAAATTATCGTTCAAATATTTAAAATTAATTAAATATTCCCAATTTAATTCGTTCAAAATTCTGGGTCGTTACAATTTGAGTCAAAACGAATGTTGCGTAAAACATCGTTACGACGACTCGAAATCCCTAGTATAGGGATTCGGAATTAAGATAGATATATAAATCCCAACACTATATAAAATATTTCCTTTCGGAAATCATTTACTATAACAACAGTGTTATAGTCCACCATTTCCTTAAATTACTCGAAAACGTCTATTTCAACAATAAATGTTGAAATCTATGATTTCGATATTTAACACGTTTTAAAACATCTTTTAAAACAATTAACTTCATTGATAATATCGCTTTCCCAAACATAACCATTTTTACTTAAAAATATATTCACTGTCCAAAATCGTGAATATACTTCATTTAGCCCAATTCCAATCATTTCTACACATTTTCATTTCAATAGGAATTCGCTATCCAAAATCGCGAATATATCTACTCTGATAATCTTCTATATTTAATTCATCAAATTCCATCGCTTTCGAATTTATAAACACGGTTATAAATTCTATTTCCATTTATAAAAACTACAATTTATGAATCTTCTTCATTAACTAGTTCAATTCATAACTCAATTTTTTATACTAACGGTCCATATTATAAGTTAATACTTATAATTCATTTATTTTCAAAATCGTTCTTTTAAAACTTTACAATTGTAAAGTTCATCCCTTTATAAATCATTTTAACATCATTTCCATTTAAATTCACATTCCCTTATTTCAATTGGATTCATTTTTCCAAATATTCACTTTTGAATCTAAAATCGGATTCCAAATTAATTTCTAATTCTACTTTAACTCCAAATCAATTACAAATTGATTTCTAAATTTATTTTCACTACTAAAATAAATTCTTATTCTTTTCAAATTATTCAATATCCTATTTTTAAATGGATTCTTCAAATTGAAATCATTTTACATTGGTTTCCCAAATTATTTCAATTTACCGATTAAATTTCAAATTGGATTTCCAACTTATCTTCTTTTAAATAAATTCCTTCTTAAGAAAATAAATTTCAATCGTTTCTTTCAATCTATTTAAAAATCCAAATTTAAATTAATTTCTTCAATTTAAAATGATTATTTTACGAAATCCATTTATTTAACATTTTCACTTTATTCTGGAATAAATTCGATAATACTATAAGAATCAACTTTTATACCTTTAAAGTCTTTTCTTCAAACTTTATTCAATTTCAAAATATTTGATTCACTTAGAAATTTTCTACTTGAATTTCAAAAATTCAATTTCGTTTATCTTTGGAATCCAATGATGTCGAAACATCCATTCAGCTAAATTTTAGCTTTCAAACAATTTCCAGATATCAATATGATTAATATAATCATTCACAGATTCATACCACAGTATAAATAAATTCAATCAATGTGAGGGGTCCAGTTGGATCCCTCCAACCTGTTTCCCTGCATCCAAAGATGTTAGCACAATACCAATTCCGCTCCAGTACGGAATTATCGCGGTATATAGGTTTTTATAAATCCGCTTACTAACGGCGCAATAGGGTCTCATCCGCTATACGAGGCGGGAAATCAATCAATCCAATATATACATATGCCAATATGTATATATTGCTATATATAATAGATATATCCTACTATATCTAATAGCACATTCAAATAGCAATCAAACAGTCAATAATAACTGTAAAATCAAATTTCCTTCGAGTGAGAAAATCTCACCTTAGTTTTTAATAGCAATCTGTTTCCATTTTCGGCTGTTTCTTCATTTCAGCCCTAGTATAAACAGTTTATACAAATTTATTAAAAATCCGAACTAATCGAATAACAATTTTTCGTTTGATCAATTTAATTAACCGATGGTTTTATTTTTAACTAATTTCTTTTAAATAAATCTATCCAACTAAACCTTTTTTCTTTAAACCAAAATCTCATGTATATAAATATTTCAAACATTTTTTTTTCCTTATATGAATTTCTTCAATATTTTAAAACTCCTTTGTATAAATTCTTTTCTGTTTTAAACCTTTACTTTTTATATCTACATATATATATATATACTTAAATTAACGTTTGAACCAATTAAATAACCAATTTTTTTTCTTTAATAAATTTATCTAACAAGTTATTAAATTTCTCTTTTTGAATAGATTTATTTAATTTAACTAATACCTTTAATTCTCTAAACCAATCACTTTTTAATTTATTGATTTAACTGAAAATTAATTTTAAAACAGAACTACCTCACTGTATAGGCAACCCGGAACTGCTGCTCCGAACGCCCCGGCGTCGACGACTTCCCCGACCACCCACTGTAGCCACTTGACGAACCCGCGGCAACCAGACTTCGACATGCCTTCCCCGAGTCGCCTTCGACTGTATTCGACCTCCCAACAGCCAAATCGAGTACCTCCCAAAGCCATCCCTTAGCTGATCCAATCGACCCACACCCACTCGACTTCGCCGCCGCCTTGTCGCCGCGCCCTAGAACGCGCTTGCTCGACTTCGAACGCCCCCAGGTCGCAGCCTCCATCGCGACTTCGAACTAGGGCAACTCGCGATCCCAAACACTGTCGCCTCCCACGCGCTTGCCCACGCGTCTCGAGAACCACCAGCCAATGATTCGAGATCGCAGGCGACTCTCCCTCCCCCTACGAACTTGCGATAAAATTATTGGATTGCTCGATCTTTACGAATTTGATTTAGACGATGAGGGATACGCGGCTATTTATTCACTCATGTTTCGTTCGATTTTAATTTGAGAGGAATCGAATGAGATAGGAAGTGTTTTAAACTGAACGGAGGGAACATGATTGCGTGATTTTGCAGAGGGAAGGTCGTGCTTGCACGATAAATTTCATTGTCTCCAGCGTGATTTTCTCCGTGATTAAAGGAGACAACGTGCTGCCTTTGACCAAAAATTTAAGTTTTAAATTTAAATTGAATTTGATTAAATTCCAATGCGTTAAATCTCCGTGCGCTCACACATCAACTCAGAAAATTATGAAAATTGAAATCCAGCAATAATACAACATTCCGGACCCAATGGAACTGGTTTCGTCGAATTCCGAGACTGTTTGAAAAATGACTATTTTTAAATATCGGTTCAAACAATAAAATTCAAAACTGAGTAAAACAGTTTAAATTTCAATTCTGAAGCTGCTGTTATCTTCAGTATCCTCAATATGAATTTTACCAGCTTTCGAAATATTTTTCTTCGGCTTAAAATTAAAGATTCAAATTTTTATCCAGTTTAAATCGACTAAATTTTATCATTTAATTTCGGATTTCAAAATTATATCGGGGACACAAATTAAATTATCGTTCAAATATTTAAAATAAATTAAATATTTTCAATTTAATTCGTTCAAAATTCTGGGTCGTTACAAACTTCCCCCCTTAAAAGAATTTCGTCCTCGAAATTACAAGTTAGGAAAAAATGTCCTTAACTCGTCTACTATTTTTCACAATCTAATAGTTTTATCAATCTTTCAAAATAAATCTCTCTACTAAAGATTCGTTATCATTCAACTAAATTTTCCAACTTAAATTCTAAGTTCCAAACATCATTATTAACTTCTGAATTCAATATCGAGTTTAAATTCAAATTTTAACTTTCAAAATTTCTCAAAAATTTTCTAACGCCCTAAATTCCCGAAAAATTTCGCCAGCGTCTCCTTTGCGCGGCTGATACGGCACGACTACAAAATGTCCCTACGGACTCTCAGATTTCAAAAAGAAAAAGAAAAAGCCAAGCGGCTAGACCAGAAATCATCAAAAACTCATATTAAAACTCAAATACGTACCTTTTTCGAGCAATTCAAATTCTCTTCTAAATCAAAATCCCAATTCCTTTACACCTGTATATCTACTAGCCATGATATCTAGTTACAGCATTCAATCATTTTGCAAACTCGATTACAAATTTTCAATATATACTTCTTATATTCTCTTTAAATTCGCTATTGAAGTTACATATTCAATTCCGTTCAAATTTTATTTGAATTCAATTTCACATTTCAATTTCTCATTTGAGTTCAATTCACAATTCCAATCTAATTTGGATTCAATTCACTTTCAATTCTGAAATATTGAATTTTTATCGAATTTCTTTTGTTTACTTCAAACTAATCTCAAAACTTTATTTTATTTCACACAATTCAGATTCGTCTCAATATTCAGTTTTAACTCCAGTTTTATTTACTGACAAATTCAAAATGAATTTTAACTTTCAACTTCATTTTCTTGTACTTGCAATTGCAAATCTATTTATTCATTCTCAAATTCTTTCATTTTCAATTGAATCTCATCTCTATCAAATTTGCAAATATTTATAAGTTATCAACTTATTTACATTTCGATTTATAATCACTTATATATTCATATTACAAATTCATTTCATTAATGAATTTAAATTTTTCCAATATCTATCGGGAATTCCAGAGTCTTTTTCAACCTTTTCAAAACCATTTTGAAAACAAGTCAAATCATCCTTTGAACTTTCAAAACAAAACCCAACCTTTCAAACAACTTCCTTTTAAAACAATTTGGCAGCAATTCCTCTTTTGGAAACCCGAAAATGAACACCGATGATGTCGCGATCATCATCGGAATTATTTTCCAGCGACCGAAAAGAGTTTAGAGCCTTTCATTCTTTCAAAATACTTTTCAAACCTTCGAAATTCATTTTCAACTCCAAAAAGAAGTTAAACTTTCCAAATCTCCAAAATTTTCAAATTCTTTTCAAAACATTTCCAAATACTTCTCTGGAATTCCGTTTCAAATTATAAGTCACATTTATAATTTACATTCTTTAATTTCATTTGTATGTGAATTTATTTCTTAATTTTGGAGTCACGATTTCAATTTCTTATTCAATTTCAATGATAATAATTAATATTACCACTCCTAACAACCATGCAACCATATACTATAGTAATTTACAGAAAATCATTTCTTTTCTATACAAAAATAGTTTTGGGCAAAATTATTTCATTTACCCCATTTAAAACAATACTGTGCCGAATTGTTCTATTCGAGTGTTTAGAGATTCCTATCAATGATCGTTAATTACTCGTATTGACCAGAATCCATATACCACTCAACAAATCAATCATCACAATATAAAACAATTTTATATTCAATAACAAATACGCGCTCATATCTATTATTACACTCAACTCATTCTAGAGTACTACTGACTCTATCTCTAATGAGTAACACCCAACAGAGCAGGGTTGTCGCTTAACCATATGCTTTGATACCAAATGTCATGGCCCGAAAATCCGTACCTCTTGATTAACCACTAATCTCCATTGATTAACTCAAAATGAACGGGAATACGAACTATGATGGTTTTAAGAAAAAGAAAAAGTAGAAGAAGAAGAAGATAGAAGAAAAAGAGAAGAAAGAAAGAAGAACAACAGAACAGCAACAGAAAACAATATCAGAATCTCATATATCGCAGCGGAACAATATACAATAGATAAACACTAGTCTTTTAAAACAAAGAATTATATCAGTTTATACATACATCAATCATCAAAGTCAAAATACAACAATGGACAGTTATATAACTTGTCCTCATACAGAATACACAGCGGAATAAATACTATCAGATACAAATACTACGTCTCGCCATCCAGCTTATCTCCAAAGCTCCAGAATATCCAGAATATCCTGATAACATAACTCTAGGCTGCCCGTGTGGAAAATTTGTGGGCACCCAGAGTTTAGAAGGGAACAATAAACTCCGAGTCAGTCATGGTGACTGGTGTGAGATCGTAAAACAGTTATTCTTTATAACAACAACAGGATAATTTTAAAGTCAATTCGAAATGCTTTTGGAAAATGAAACTACCATAAGACCTCCCACCACACACACAATGCAAACGCAGAATTGGAGGAGATTTCTTCTTATGATAGTCAAAGATGCTTACTACGCAAAATCAAATCATTTTTGATATTATTATTAGTGCATAGTGTAGAAAACATTTCGAAAGTATAATATAAATCTTAGCCAGCATAGACATTTCGAACTATGCCTACTATAGCTACCATCCAAACAGTGGGGCGCCACCATAAGTGAATGATAGGTTCTACAACTAAAACCGTACAAGTCACGTATTGTTTCTTTGGATTTCCAACAAATGGTCAGGCTAAGGAACTTCCTATCCACGATGGGTACGTCCCTGGAATAGACGACCCGAGAACCTAACCGGATCTCTGCCAACACAAGGCCGGGTTACCTCTGCAAAAATAGGTAACTACTGACACGCGTATGCCATCCCCCGATCGTCACCGATCTTCCCGAGGATCCCCGATTCGCAACAAACCACATAGATAATAATAATGCAGTAACCACAGAGGTTAAGTATCTGGGCTCCATACCATGATACCACCTTTATCCAGAAGGAATGACATACACTAAGGGGCGCTACTCCCTAGAACCTTGCCGCATCCTTCCTGTTTCGACCATTTCCGGGGTGTGAGGCTCGACGAAGTCTCGTCCACAAAGCTACGCTTTCTCAAAAAGCCCTGCTTCGGGTCAAACAAAATGATCAACCTATGATCACAAAGATATAAGATCAACCAAATGATCATATCACAAATGATCAAACACTGATCATTTCACAGCAACACTCAGTATGCCACGTTACCAAATTGGGATATATCGCTGATAAATTTCAACTACATAACCTCTGAGCTCGTACGTCTCAGAGAAGGGTGTTAAGCTAAGAGAATAAATTCTCCGCCACCAACAAAAATGTATTTGAAAGAAATCATCTTTATATCTCAAATTGTAGCGTCAGACACACAATCCATATAAGTCTGTTCCGGGATCGAACAGAACCGAAGGCACTTCTCACGAAGCCCTTGCATTTCCGGATAATTTTCAATCACGTCAGGACTTCCCGTCACTAAGGGTGATAAAACCTCTAAATCGAAGATCAGTCGATGTAGAGTAACTCGACGGTAATCCTTCCGTTTTCAAAAATATCCGGTCTTCAACACCGGTTTTCAAATGCGATTCATAACGACGTATCACATATTCGGAATGGGTTATACGACCCCATGGTCCTTTCCCGGCTAACCCGAATAGTGAGCGATTATTCAAAAATAAGTGTGGCATTCAAATTCATCAAATTCACAACAAATACCTATTTAAGGTAATTATCGATAGTCGGTTATTTAACTATCAATAAAGATGCGCAACATCATCAGATTCCAAATAATTTTCCCAAATTATTTAATCTCCAAAAATATCTTCATTACATATAAAAATTCCACACTTAACCATTTGAAAACAATTTCAAATATTCACTTTTCAATTTATCTTTAAAAGATAAAAACTCAAACAGTTCATTTCACATTGGAAAAGCATTTCCATACTTATTTAAAAATAAGTAATTCACAAATCATTTATTTTCAACACTTAGAAAATATTCAATATACTTAAATCAATTTAAGTATATATCTCATTCTTTAAGGAAATCATTCTTAAATCACATTTATTTGAGTCAAAACGAATGTTGCGTAAAACATCGTTACGACGACTCGAAATCCCTAGTATAGGGATTCGGAATTAAGATAGATATATAAATCCCAACACTATATAAAATATTTCCTTTCGGAAATCATTTACTATAACAACAGTGTTATAGTCCACCATTTCCTTAAATTACTCGAAAACGTCTATTTCAACAATAAATGTTGAAATCTATGATTTCGATATTTAACACGTTTTAAAACATCTTTTAAAACAATTAACTTCATTGATAATATCGCTTTCCCAAACATAACCATTTTTACTTAAAAATATATTCACTGTCCAAAATCGTGAATATACTTCATTTAACCCAATTCCAATCATTTCTACACATTTTCATTTCAATAGGAATTCGCTATCCAAAATCGCGAATATATCTACTCTGATAATCTTCTATATTTAATTCATCAAATTCCATCGCTTTCGAATTTATAAACACGGTTATAAATTCTATTTCCATTTATAAAAACTACAATTTATGAATCTTCTTCATTAACTAGTTCAATTCATAACTCAATTTTTTATACTAACGGTCCATATTATAAGTTAATACTTATAATTCATTTATTTTCAAAATCGTTCTTTTAAAACTTTACAATTGTAAAGTTCATCCCTTTATAAATCATTTTAACATCATTTCCATTTAAATTCACATTCCCTTATTTCAATTGGATTCATTTTTCCAAATATTCACTTTTGAATCTAAAATCGGATTCCAAATTAATTTCTAATTCTACTTTAACTCCAAATCAATTACAAATTGATTTCTAAATTTATTTTCACTACTAAAATAAATTCTTATTCTTTTCAAATTATTCAATATCCTATTTTTAAATGGATTCTTCAAATTGAAATCATTTTACATTGGTTTCCCAAATTATTTCAATTTACCGATTAAATTTCAAATTGGATTTCCAACTTATCTTCTTTTAAATAAATTCCTTCTTAAGAAAATAAATTTCAATCGTTTCTTTCAATCTATTTAAAAATCCAAATTTAAATTAATTTCTTCAATTTAAAATGATTATTTTACGAAATCCATTTATTTAACATTTTCACTTTATTCTGGAATAAATTCGATAATACTATAAGAATCAACTTTTATACCTTTAAAGTCTTTTCTTCAAACTTTATTCAATTTCAAAATATTTGATTCACTTAGAAATTTTCTACTTGAATTTCAAAAATTCAATTTCGTTTATCTTTGGAATCCAATGATGTCGAAACATCCATTCAGCTAAATTTTAGCTTTCAAACAATTTCCAGATATCAATATGATTAATATAATCATTCACAGATTCATACCACAGTATAAATAAATTCAATCAATGTGAGGGGTCCAGTTGGATCCCTCCAACCTGTTTCCCTGCATCCAAAGATGTTAGCACAATACCAATTCCGCTCCAGTACGGAATTATCGCGGTATATAGGTTTTTATAAATCCGCTTACTAACGGCGCAATAGGGTCTCATCCGCTATACGAGGCGGGAAATCAATCAATCCAATATATACATATGCCAATATGTATATATTGCTATATATAATAGATATATCCTACTATATCTAATAGCACATTCAAATAGCAATCAAACAGTCAATAATAACTGTAAAATCAAATTTCCTTCGAGTGAGAAAATCTCACCTTAGTTTTTAATAGCAATCTGTTTCCATTTTCGGCTGTTTCTTCATTTCAGCCCTAGTATAAACAGTTTATACAAATTTATTAAAAATCCGAACTAATCGAATAACAATTTTTCGTTTGATCAATTTAATTAACCGATGGTTTTATTTTTAACTAATTTCTTTTAAATAAATCTATCCAACTAAACCTTTTTTCTTTAAACCAAAATCTCATGTATATAAATATTTCAAACATTTTTTTTTCCTTATATGAATTTCTTCAATATTTTAAAACTCCTTTGTATAAATTCTTTTCTGTTTTAAACCTTTACTTTTTATATCTACATATATATATATATACTTAAATTAACGTTTGAACCAATTAAATAACCAATTTTTTTTCTTTAATAAATTTATCTAACAAGTTATTAAATTTCTCTTTTTGAATAGATTTATTTAATTTAACTAATACCTTTAATTCTCTAAACCAATCACTTTTTAATTTATTGATTTAACTGAAAATTAATTTTAAAACAGAACTACCTCACTGTATAGGCAACCCGGAACTGCTGCTCCGAACGCCCCGGCGTCGACGACTTCCCCGACCACCCACTGTAGCCACTTGACGAACCCGCGGCAACCAGACTTCGACATGCCTTCCCCGAGTCGCCTTCGACTGTATTCGACCTCCCAACAGCCAAATCGAGTACCTCCCAAAGCCATCCCTTAGCTGATCCAATCGACCCACACCCACTCGACTTCGCCGCCGCCTTGTCGCCGCGCCCTAGAACGCGCTTGCTCGACTTCGAACGCCCCCAGGTCGCAGCCTCCATCGCGACTTCGAACTAGGGCAACTCGCGATCCCAAACACTGTCGCCTCCCACGCGCTTGCCCACGCGTCTCGAGAACCACCAGCCAATGATTCGAGATCGCAGGCGACTCTCCCTCCCCCTACGAACTTGCGATAAAATTATTGGATTGCTCGATCTTTACGAATTTGATTTAGACGATGAGGGATACGCGGCTATTTATTCACTCATGTTTCGTTCGATTTTAATTTGAGAGGAATCGAATGAGATAGGAAGTGTTTTAAACTGAACGGAGGGAACATGATTGCGTGATTTTGCAGAGGGAAGGTCGTGCTTGCACGATAAATTTCATTGTCTCCAGCGTGATTTTCTCCGTGATTAAAGGAGACAACGTGCTGCCTTTGACCAAAAATTTAAGTTTTAAATTTAAATTGAATTTGATTAAATTCCAATGCGTTAAATCTCCGTGCGCTCACACATCAACTCAGAAAATTATGAAAATTGAAATCCAGCAATAATACAACATTCCGGACCCAATGGAACTGGTTTCGTCGAATTCCGAGACTGTTTGAAAAATGACTATTTTTAAATATCGGTTCAAACAATAAAATTCAAAACTGAGTAAAACAGTTTAAATTTCAATTCTGAAGCTGCTGTTATCTTCAGTATCCTCAATATGAATTTTACCAGCTTTCGAAATATTTTTCTTCGGCTTAAAATTAAAGATTCAAATTTTTATCCAGTTTAAATCGACTAAATTTTATCATTTAATTTCGGATTTCAAAATTATATCGGGGACACAAATTAAATTATCGTTCAAATATTTAAAATAAATTAAATATTTTCAATTTAATTCGTTCAAAATTCTGGGTCGTTACACCTTGTTTGTTGCTTCTGACCTGTCCTTCGAGTTCACGAGGGAATCCTGGAATCTGGTCTCCTGGACGGGCATCCATTCCTCTATCAGTGCCATGTTGCTCGGCTCCACCTGGTACTCTGCCCGGGATTGGATCATGCTCTGGGTGAATGCCCCCTAGTTCTGGTGTTGCACTGGATGGTCCCGCTCCATTCTGAATTCTGGTTGCTTCATGTTCCTGATCCCGATCTCTAGCATCTCCTATAGTTGCGTTCCCTTTATTCTGCACTCTAACTTGAATAACTTGTTGAAGTAGATTCTGCATCATCTCCTCTTGTCCCTTCAACATCGTTTCCATCTCATTTCTGGCGATGAAGATCGAGGCCTGATTCACTCCTAAGGAAGCCTCTTGACTCCCTTCATGCTGACTCCTTTCAGTTCTTTGTCTTCTTGTTGATTGCTTGGCCATGATTGCCTCTAGATCTCATCCTCTAGCTTTCCAAATCCGAACCCCAAGCTGTAGAACCCCTGAGTGCTAGCCTTCTTACTGAAAGCACCAAAATGTTTGCCCCAAAATTGGTCACAAACACCCAATAGTCGATGAAAGCACCAATTCATAATCATGGATTACATATGACAAGTATGTAGAGAATAAAAATGAAGATCACTCAGGAAATTCATAGGAAAGAAGTAAAAAACACAGAGTTTATAGTGGTTCGGCGATCCGGCCTACGTCCACTTTGAATTTGATGATTTTATTGATGTATGCTTGCTGGTTGCAGCGGATTACAGTAGTGAAAATCGAGTACAACAGTAGTCTTTGAGTACAATAATGGTTTTAGCAGAGTATGAACGTAGAATAGCAAAAAAAGTCCCCTTTCTGTAGGCTCTGGGGTGCTATTTATAGGTGTAGGCTGCAAATATCTTGCCTAGATCTCGGAAGACTCCTTCTCTCATGTGGGTGGGCCCACATGATCGATCCCATGTCATCTGCACTCAGTCCGTGATTGATACGAACGAATTTCGTATCGATCAAGATTTGATCCAATCGAGTCGAAATTGAGCATGAACATTCTTTAGGTTGTGCGTAAGCTTCTGTGAAAATTTTGTGACATTTGGACTTGTAAATTGTCAGTTATGATCGGTGCAAGTATCGTTCGTACGAAGGCTAAATCATTCGTATCGATACTTGTTCGTATCGATTGCCTTCGTATCCCTCATCCACGTGTCTATCGGTCCCACATCCAAAGCCGTAGCCTTTGCATCGATCCGAACTTCACGTGCTTCGATCCACATCCTTTGCTCCATGCCAATCACTTCCTTAGCATTCATCGGTTCGAAGTATAGTCCTCGTACCCATCAATATTTCGTATCCATCTAGCGCTGCATATTTCATATTGATCGGCACTATGCTCTTCGTATCGATCCCATGCTTCGATCGATAAGAAATGCATCGATACGAAAACTTACCAATCTATATCAAATGTCGATCGATACGATCATCCCTGATCGATACGAACTACCACCGATCTAAAGCCATGTGTGTTATCCTATTTGCATCCATCCAGCTGCTCGTATCCATCGACCAACCATCCTTCGTATCGATGAACATATACCTACTGTCCTATTTTTATCCATCCTATGCCGTCGTTCGTATCGATCCTTGAGCACCCCGAAAGCACAGGCCTTCGTATCCATCAAACGTGCCTTCTTCGTATCCATCATTTTGGCTATACTCCTCGTATCGATCCAAACTTCCTTTCTTCGTATCGATCCCGATGGATACGAACAACATCCACCTTGATCGATACGAACAGATTGATGCGAGCCAGTTTCCATGAACTTTAATCCATCCATAACTTGGGCATACGAACTCCGATTGACCTGAAATTTGAAGCGTAGCCTCTCCTAGCCTTGTTCATTGTTCCCAATTGATCCCGTCTTGATTGTAGCTCGACCAAATTTTGATGACATCGATC
The DNA here is from genome assembly GCA_030737815.1 of Allium fistulosum. Classification (NCBI taxonomy): domain Eukaryota; kingdom Viridiplantae; phylum Streptophyta; class Magnoliopsida; order Asparagales; family Amaryllidaceae; genus Allium; species Allium fistulosum. Next base: position 932,515,345 of record CM060901.1, on the reverse strand, counting down.
ATAGCCTTGTTTCCAATCGGTCTCCAATCTTGATATCCATCCTTCCCAGCCAATTTGTTGATATCCTGGCTTTGACCAAAAAGTGGGATAACAGTAGCATCTCAAAGAATCATCAAACCCACTGTCAAGGCTGAATGAAAATATAAATGAATAGCAGGTTAGATAATACTTGCAGTTCTAATTTCTAACAAGCAAACATATAAACCACTTATGGCACAAATTGTTTTCCTGCTAAATTTGCCTTTTACAAATCTAAAGTATGACCATGTATAGGATTATTGGTATGAATGGGTTTATACAAATTATTAGTTATTGATACCATTGTTTTAAACATTTATTTACAAAATTACTATTATAGTAAATTATCTTTCTTCTTTAATAATAGTTATAATTTTTTTAGTGTCACACTTTTTTTGTGTAAGCGTGAACTACCAAAAATGCCCCTCTATATATATTATCAAATCTTAGTATCACTTAAAAATAGAATCTAATAAATAAACTTCATTTACCAATTCAAAACGTTCTTTTATAAATATTGCCAAATCTCACTATCACTTAAAAATAGGATCAAATAAATAAAAAAAAATTACCAATTCAAAACCCACATTTACATGTATTACCGAATCTTAATATCACTTAAAAAAATAGATCTAACAAATAAACTTTTTTTAAAATTTGATCTTTATTAATTAGTAATAGAAATAAAAATTCAAACTAACCAAAGAATTAGATGTTGAAGCATCGAATAAAAATTTAAACTAACCAAAGAATTAGATGTTGAAGCATCGAATAAAAATTCAAACTAATTACACATGATTTCACCGCAAAAATATGACTAAATATTTGAGTAAATCATTCATCTTAAATGTGTTAAACATATAAATTTATAGAAAAACATTTCACGCGCGAAGCGCGTGCCATAACGCTCGTTATTATTAATAGTTGTAATAGCTTTGGTGTCACACTTTTTTGCTATCAACGTTAACTACCAAAAACGCCCCTTTGTATATTATCAATCTTAATCACTTAAAAATATGATTTAATATTAAACTTAATTAACAAATTCAAATGCCCCTAAAAGTAGGATCTAATAATTAATCATTCTTTACAAATTCAAAAATGCTTCTAAAAATAGGATCTAAAATTAAACTTTCTTTACAAATTCAAAACACTTCTTTACAAATATACAAATCTTAATATCACTTGAAAATAAAAACTTATTTTTTCGACTGATTTAAACATATACAATATATAAGGAAAACAAATCATGCGCGAAGCGCGTGCCGTAATGCTCGTAATAATAGTTGTAATATCTTTAGTGTCACACTTTTTTGGTGTTAGCATGAACTATCAAAAACACCTCTCTACAGTATTAACAAATCTTATATTCCTTAAAATATGATCTAACAGTTAAACTTGCCTGATAGTAACAAATCTTAATATCCTCTAAAAATATGATCTAACAGTTAAACTTCTTTGCATATTCAAAATGTCCATCTACACTTAAAAATAGGATCTAACAAATAAATAAAAATTCTTTAATTAACTACAAATTCGTTGTTTATTAATTAATAATAGAAATAAAATTCAAACTAACAAAAAAATTAGATGTTGCAACTTAGAAATAAAAGTCTAAATTAATTATATGTTATTTCAACGTAAAAACAAAACTAAATATTTGTGCAAGCCATTTTTTCTTGAACATGTTAATTGTATATAATTTGTAGAAATATAATTCATGCACGAAGCACATGCTATTTTCACGCGCGAAGCGTGTGCTCTGACGCTAGTATTGATAAATATACTTTATACGAAATTACAGTTTTTACATGAAATGCAGGCCAATTTGGGTTGTTGGTAATTCTTATGTCATGCCAATAATCAATTGTTTAAATTATCAGGTATTAACTACAGGTTATAAAACAGTTGTTTAAAGTTTAATCGGTTATATATAATATAGGACAGCACAGTATATCCTAGTTTTTCATTTCAATTTAAATTCGATAACTTGTATTTTAGTTTAAAGGAGAATGAACTGATATTGAAGGGTTGCTGTGATAATTTTTGGGAAAACCAGAAAACAAGGTTATATTTTTACAGTAAAATAGGAAATTGGTTTATAAAGTTTGGAAAAATAAATATATAAACATATACACATATTTTAGAAATGTTTTGTAGACTTGGGAAAGCATAGGAATTTATACAAAGATTGGATTTTTATCTATATGGATAGATTATCTTTATAAATATATGTGAAGTTTCACAAATAAAATAAAATAAAATAAGTATACATTTTAATCTACAAGTCTATTTTTAAATCCAAGGTTTAAATTTATTTGAAAGAATAAAGAATTTATTTTAAATGGAGTAAATTTATCTAAAGGGAGGTAATTGTTCAATAAGTAAGAATATTAATAAAAATCATCTAAATGTTATATTAGGTCTGGAATCGGGGAAAGACAGACCGGTTTGGATTGGTTGGCAAATTAAAAAGCAAAGGTGAGTTAATCTCACTCATCTGGTTGCTGTTTAAATTTAAATAGTTAAATTGAAATATTGGTTGAATGAGTGAATTGATTTGATATGATATTATATATAGTAGTATATATCAATATATATATATATACTGGAATATGTATATATTGGAGTTGATATTCCCGCAGTATATAGCGGATGAGACCTATGCGCCGCATAATAGCGGATGATATTTTATATACCCATATACCGCGATATTCCACCTCGAAGTGGAATTGGTATTGTGCTAACATCTGTGGATGCAGGGAAACAGGTTGGAGGGATCCAACTGGATTCCTCAAAATTATTTAGATTATTTGATATTCTGTGTTATGAATATTAATATCCTGTGATGATTTTATTGATGATTGAAATATTGGAAGATATTGTTGGATTGAATATCTAAGTAAAATGAGTTATTAAATTCTATAGAATTGGATTTTGAAAGAAATAAAAGAGTAAATTTTAAGTAAATAATTCAAATGAATTAGAATAAGGGAATTTTGAATTAACAGGGAAAATACAAACTTTAAAACTAAAGTGATATTAAATTTAAAGAATAAAGGATTTATTTTTGAATGTAAGGATTAAATTTAATTAAGGGATAAAGAAGGAATTTTGGAAGTTTTAAATTGGTATTTCCTGTTAAAAGGGGTTTTAACTCACAATAAAGAAATAAATCTAAAGTTAAAGTATTTTGAATAAATGAAGTAAGCAAGGAATTTATTTCAAAGTAAAGTAAATCGAAAATCAATTTGGGATTTGATTTAAGTGTTAAAGCAGGATTTTTAAAAGAGAAGTGAGATTTTGGAATTTATAAACTGGGTTTATAAAGTAAAATAAAATATCAGTGGATATTTGAAAATATAAATTCAAGGTGGGAATTTATAAAGGGATATGAATTGGTTTAAAAATAAATGTTGATTTATTTTTAAGAGAGGTAAAGTGAAGTGTATTTCCTTGGATAGCCAAGTACGTTTTCAAAGCAATTTGAAATATAGGTTAAAAATTTTAAGTATGTTTTAAAAAGCATGTTTTAGGAAATTTGTTTTTTTTCTAAATGTTAATTTCCAATGTAAGTATTTTCAAATCTATTATTATAGTAAATATATAAAAGTGATTTGGTATTATGTTTAAAAAGGGAAATTTAGTTTATATTTATAAAGTGGTTTTATTTTAAATATTCTTAAAGTATATATTTTAGTAAAGTATTAAAAGTAGTTTTAATTTCAATATTATAAAGTATATTTATAAAAAGTGCTTTTAAATTTATTTTAAAATCTAAAGTATTTTGTACTTGGTGTTTCAGAGGAAATAAATATTTGGGAAATGTATTCCGTAAGCGGAAACTATCTTGAAATTGTTTTCAAATGAGCTTTGAAATTTGGAAATATATCTTGCGAAGATATTTTGAGGTTAATAAATAATTTGGAAAATTATTTATTGTTTGATGGATGATTGTGAATGATGATTGATAGTTAAATAACCGACTATTAATATAAGCCAATGCGCTGATCGTTTCGAAGAGACCGGGATCGGGATTAATTTCCCAAAAACCACTTCGATCCGGTTTGTACGTTTCGTGGAAACGATTTCAGAGTTGAAGATGGAGCAGCGAAGTGCAAGGGCTAGTCGCTACTAATCTTGAGGATATTTCCAAAATGGATGTAGTAGGGGTAGTGCCTTCGGTTCCGTTCGAACCCGGGACGGACTTGTATGGATGAATGCCTTCGGAACATCGTCAGCGGACGATGGGCATTCTAAGGGATATGTGCTGAAAGGTAATGCTTAGCCTCGAGTTTCATCAACCAGAAATGACTGAAAATCAGGGGTTATGCAGCAAGGCTTCGTGGGTAGCTCCCACTGGAGGGTAAGGTCATCCCTGTCTAGATGTCCCTTATATTTCGGCTTAGTGTTGCGGTTGCTGATCCCAACCGTGGGGTGATTTTATTCGGAATCATCCAGTAAGGGATGGTTCCGGCCTTGTGTTGCAGGGGAGTGGGAGTACTCCTCGGTACTGTGATCTAGACCAGGTACTGTGTCAGGTGGTACCCCAGTGCCTAGTCATTAGTTGGAAATCCATTTTTCCTACGTGTCGTGTACGGTATTTGTTTGTATACCTATTAGTTGGAATTTAATAAATGTAACAATTTCGGCTATTTGAATAAGTATTTGTATATAGACACTATTATAATATCAGAGGATTTGATAAGAAAGTGTTTTAGCTATCGTAAGGTAAAAACCCGACATGTTTATTTGTGGCGTAGTCTTACGAGATGCTTTTGTTTCAAAAGATTTTTGAAACTTTAATAATAAATTGAGTGTGATTTTCTCACGCTGGTTTTCCAGACTGACTCGGGTGTTGTTTTATATAATGCTCGGGTCAGACCGAGTATTATAGGATACAGGATATGATGCTGTGGAGCTCAAGAGACGAGCTGGTTGGCGAGACGTATCTTCCGTATTTGTGTATGTATATTCCACTGTGTAGATTGCTGTACATTCAGTTATATTGAGGACATAATATGATTATTGTCCAGTTGTATGTTATGTGTACTCTGATGATGGATTGTATAAAACAGATATAGTTTTGATTTGTGTAAAGATCTGTTAATATATATTATATTTTATTCCGCTGCGATGTGAGATTCTGATGTTGTTGTTTTCTATTTTCTTCTTCTACCTCTTCTTCTTAACAATAATGGTTCGTACTTCCATTCTTCTTGAGTTCATTAATGTAGATTAATGTCAATTTAAGGGGTACGGATTTGCGGGTTATTACAGTGGTATCAGAGCTTAGGCTAGCGATAACCTTGGCTCTAGTGGGAATTACTCTTAAATAGAGTCGACAGTACTCTAGAATGAGTTTGAGAGTATTAATAGATATGAGCGCGTATTTGTTAGTGAATATAAAATGGTTTTATATTGTGTTTGTTGGTTTATTGAGTAGTTTATGGATTCTGGTCAATACGAGTAATTAACGTTATTGATAGGGATCTCTAAACACTTAAATAGAACAATTCGACACAATATTGTTTTAAAATGGGTAGATGAAATAATTTTACCCAAATTATTTTTGTATATGAAAGAAATAATTTTTATAAATTATTATAGTTATATTTGGATGTTTGGTAGCTAGATGATGATAATAAATTATTATCATTAAGAGGAAATTGAATAAGAAATTGAAAACTTATAACCAAAGTTCAAGAATAAATTTATATAACAAATGGAATTTGAGAACATAAATTATAAATGTAATTTATAAGTTGAAATAAAACTTCATATACAAAGGTGATTATAATTTTGAAATAGAATTCCAGAGAAACATTTGAAATTGAAATGAGATAAATTCCAAGGAATGTTTGAATGTAGATTTAATGGAATTGCAATTTGGGATTTTGGGAAAAGTTTAAATTCCTAGGATTTGGAAATGGTTTTCAAAGATTTTGGAGAAATAATAAGTAGTACTATTTTAGAAATATTTTGGGGTGGAATTGAAATCTGGTGAGGTTTGGGGATTCAAAATGTTTTTAAAGAGATAAAAGCATTAAATTCTCTTTCGGTCGCTGGAAAATAATTGCGGTGATGACTGCAGCATCATCGATGTTCATTTTCGAGTTTCCAAAAGAGAAATTGCTACTTGGATGTTTTGGGCTGGTGTTAGTTTGCAAAACTGGGTTTGGTTTTGAAATCAAAAAGGATTTTGGATATAGTTAATTTCAAAAATGATTTTGAAATTTTGAAATTGTTTAAACTCTGGAATCTTATTTAAAAGATGTTTATGGAATAATAAAATATATACTGGCTAAATAAAATGCATAATCCCGAGTTAGAAAGCAAAATGTGAATGGGATTGATTGTAAATAAATGAAATATGAATATAAATAAGTTTGTGACTTATAAAATTTGGAAGTAAAATAAATAAGCCAAATAAAATTGTTTGTAATGGTAATGAATAAAATCCAAAACTTAAATTATAAAATAGATTGAACTCCAGTAAATGGTTAAGGTGATTTTGGAAATAAAAATCAATTATTAGATATAAAATTGGAAGTGTAGTCGAACAAAGTAAAATTTGAATAAACTAATTGGTAATTAATTAGTTTATGGGATATGAAATGTTCCAAGATTAATAAATGGATTCAAATGAAATAAATGTGAACATGGAATGTATAATAAATTGAATGGGATAAATTGAATGGATATTCTATTGAACTTGCATTGAAATGGTCGTCATGGACGCAAATGAGATTGTATAAAAATTTATAAGTTAATTTAAGCAATAAAATTTATTTTTGAATCAATTGAAATAAATATGGGTTCGTTTGGATTAAAATGAATTGAATGTAAGCAATGAGTGTAAACCATTTAAATGGAAGCATTTAAATTGTGTCAGAACCTTATAAACCTGCTTATGGAAGTGTTTAGTGGATATTGCTTATGTTATACAAGTGTTAGCTATTGAAATTAAGAAAGTTATTAATAAACTTTATATATTGGTCACTTACCTATTTAAGTTGAGTTAGTACAAGTACCGGGAAGCCGTTTGGTTGGATCTGATTGCGAAATTTGCTAAAATAAATAGCTGCTTGCTTAAAAATGCTAAAATAAGGTACGTTTATGCAAAAATTCAAAATAGGAGATATGAACTGCATATATTGATATATATTGTAATTTCCGGCCTGAGGCCGATGTATATATATATTTGTGCATCCTGCGATATCGCAGAAGCTCCTCCGTACAAAGGAGACTCTGCCAAAAGTTTCTGAAAATTTTGGGAGTTAGAAATTTTTTTTGAAATGTTTGAAAATTTTCGTTAACAAAAAATGATTTAAAATTGGTTAGCAATAAAGTTGAAACTGAATATTGAAATGAAATTTAAAATTGTGTATTTAAAGTAAGGTGAAATTGAAGAAATTAAAGGAAGAAAAGTTACGAATAAACTTTTATTTGAGATGAGGTGAATAATATTCAATATTCAAGATTTGAAAACAAATTGTATTCAAATGGAATTGTAAAGAGAAAGTGAATAGGAATGGAAATAAACTTCAGTAGTGAAGTAAGAACAAATCCAAGAAGTATATAAAATGTTTATCTTGAACTTAAGAAATGAATAGTGAATTCTTAAGTAAATTTGGTACTGAAAGTATGCTAAGTGAATAATTGAATTAAGGTTGAAATTGTAAATTGTGAGATGGGAAAGTTGTGAATAAATGGATAACAATCAAATGAATGTGAATAAAAGAGAATTGATATAGTTGATAATCAATTGGGCTAATTACGTAAGGTGTACGTATATTATTTTATTCGCATAGCTATTTGATCCAGATGTCGAACACAGAATTTCGAGATAGTTTTATCGATCCGAATTAGGATTTTTCATTCGATTTTTGACGGCGAGCCTGGATATGGATTGTTGATTGATTCTGGATATTCTCTATCATAGTTTGTGACTATGCAAGGAGAATAACGGTTTCTGATCGAGAAATCAGATCTGAGTCCGCACTAGGAAGTCTGGTGGACAATACTAGTTCGGAAGTGAAATTGTGTGATCGAGTGAGCGATCGAATGTGATATTGCGTACGGATGATATATGTGCATCGTACGGGCTTAAGTAAAACAAATATTGAAAATTTGTAAAGAAAAGTATAAAATGACTTTGGAATTGTGATTGAATGTTATTGCTTAGTAGGATATACAGGTGTATAAAAGTAATGGATAAATTAGGATTTTTGATTGTTGAAGATAAAATTTAATGGCCCGACAAAAGGTATGTATTTGAATTTCTATATGAAATTTGATTGGGGTTTTGATCCAGCCACTTGGCTTTTTGTTTTCTTTTTGAGATTGGGAGGCCGTAGAGCCATTTTGTAGTTGTACCGAGCTAGCCGCGCAAAGGAGACGATGGCAAAAAATTTCAGAAATTTAAGAAGTTAGAAAAATTTTGAGAAAATTTTGATAGTTCAAAATTTGGTTTCAAATATAAATTTGAATTGATAAGTAGGTGATATGGGTTGAACTTATGAATAAGTTTGGGAAGTTAAAAGATGATTAGTGTATCATTAATAAAAGATTGTTTGGGTATTGTTAAAACTGTTTGAATTTAGGAAATAGCTAACGGGATATGGGACATTCTTCCTAACTAGTAATTTCGGGGACGAAATTCTTTTAAGGGGGGAGGAATGTGACGACCCGGAATTTTTGTATATTTGAAATTGGAATATTTAATTAATTTTAAATATTCAGAGGTTAATTATAAACTTAAATTTCAAATATCGGTGTTTATTGAGTAATTTAATTATTAAATTAAATTATTTGAAGTTGGATAAAATAGTAAATCTGGTATTCTAAGCTGATTAAAAATATTTCCAAAGCTTGTAAAATTCATATTGATAACACTGAAGATAATAGAAGCTTCAGAATTTAATTTGAAATTGATTTGTTCAATTTTGAAATTATATCGTTTGAATCGATATTTAAAAATAGCCTTCCGAGGCACAGTCTCGGAATTCGACGAAACCAGTTCCATTGGGTTCGTAATATTGAATTATTATCGGATTTCAAATTTCGTATTTTTCGGAATTGTTATGTGAGCACACGGTGAGTAAACGCGTTGAAAATTAAATCGAATTCAATTTAAATTTAATTTTTAAATTTGTCAACATCAGCTGAAAATCCTTCTCCATCAACACGTTTCAAAACACTCCTTCAACACTCAACCCATCCTTCTCCCTTCTTTCCGCCAGGAATCATGATACGAAATCGTGCAAGCTTGTCTCAGTTCATTTTTAAATACCTTCCCCCTTTCTCTTCAGTAAACCAAAAAAACGAGTTCAAAATCAAACAATATTAATGGTCGCAGCTTCAAAACGAAAGGGAATCGAAACGAAACCCTTTCTCGTTTAAATCAAAACCACGAACCCTCCTTGTTCAAACTTCAGATCGCATATAGGAGAAAATGGCGATCGAAGCTGCTCATTTCCATTCCTTCTCTCTTCCGATTCAAATTCAACTATGGCATTTTTTGGGTCGATCGTACTCATGCGCACGTTTCATCGGGAGGGTTGAGCTCGCGGTGACGATGGGTTCTCGCGAGTTGTACGTGCGATGACGAGGCCACGTGATGTTGTTCTTCGTGGGGATTCGTTGTTGATGGAACGAAGTTCGAATCGAGTAGGGTTGTGAAGCGATTGAGGGGTCAAAGCAGCATGGCTCGTTCGCGATTGCAGTCTCGATTGGGAATCGACTTTGGGGAATTGATCGCGACTGCCAAAGGTTCGAATAGGCGGTGGTTAGAGTCGCGAGTGACTGGACGAGTTCATTATCGCGAGGTCGAATCTCGTTTGGAGCTTTGAGTAGAACTCCTTGGTTTGATTTTCGCGATCGAGTTTAAGGTAATTTAAATCTAACATTTTAAACTTTTCGCCACTTAAGTTTAAACTTGTGAAGCAATAATTATTTAAATTATCAGGTATTAACTACATGTTATAAAACAGTTGTTTAAAGTTTAATCGGTTATATATAATATAGGACAGCAAGGTATATCCTAGTTTTTCATTTCAATTTAAATTCAATAACTTGTATTTTAGTTTAAAGGAGAATGAACTGATATTGAAGGGTTGCTGTGATAATTTTTGGGAAAACCAGAAAACAAGATTATATTTTTACAGTAAAACAGGAAATTGGTTTATAAAGTTTGGAAAAATAAATATATAAACATATACACATATTTTAGAAATGTTTTGTAGACTTGGGAAAGCATAGGAATTTATACAAAGATTGGATTTTTATCTATATAGATAGATTATCTTTATAAATATATGTGAAGTTTCACAAATAAAATAAAATAAAATAAGTATACATTTTAATCTACAAGTCTATTTTTAAATCCAAGGTTTAAATATATTTGAAAGAATAAAGAATTTACTTTAAATGGAGTAAATTTATCTAAAGGGAGGTAATTGTTCAATAAGTAAGAATATTAATAAAAATCATCTAAATGTTATATTAGGTCTGGAATCAGGGAAAGACAGACCGGTTTGGATTGGTTGGCAACTTAAAAAGCAAAGGTGAGTTAATCTCACTCATCTGGTTGCTGTTTAAATTTAAATAGTTAAATTGAAATATTGGTTGAATGAGTGAATTGATTTGATATGATATTATATATAGTAGTATATATCAATATATATATATATATTGGAATATGTATATATTGGAGTTGATATTCCCGTAGTATATAGCGGATGAGACCCTATGCGCCGCATAATAGCGGATGATATTTTATATACCCATATACCGCGATATTCCACCTCGAAGTGGAATTGGTATTGTGCTAACATCTGTGGATGCAGGGAAACAGGTTGGAGGGATCCAACTGGATTCCTCAAAATTATTTAGATTATTTGATATTCTGTGTTATGAATATTAATATCCTGTGATGATTTTATTGCTGATTGAAATATTGGAAGATATTGTTGGATTGAATATCTAAGTAAAATGAGTTATTAAATTCTATAGAATTGGATTTTGAAAGAAATAAAAGAGTAAATTTTAAGTAAATAATTCAAGTGAATTAGAATAAGGGAATTTTGAATTAACAGGGAAAATACAAACTTTAAAACTAAAGTGATATTAAATTTAAAGAATAAAGGATTTATTTTGAATGTAAGGATTAAATTTAATTAAGGGATATAGAAGGAATTTTGGAAGTTTTAAATTGGTATTTCCAGTTAAAAGGGGTTTTAACTCACAATAAAGAAATAAATCTAAAGTTAAAGTATTTTGAAATAAATGAAGTAAGCAAGGAATTTATTTCAAAGTAAAGTAAATCGAAAATCAATTTGGGATTTGATTTAAGTGTTAAAATAGGATTTTGAAAAGAGAAGTGAGATTTTGGAATTTATAAACTGGGTTTATAAAGTAAAATAAAATATCAGTGGATATTTGAAAATATAAATTCAAGGTGGGAATTTATAAAGGGATATGAATTGGTTTAAAAATAAATGTTGATTTATTTTTAAGAGAGGTAAAGTGAAGTGTATTTCCTTGGATAGCCAAGTACGTTTTCAAAGCAATTTGAAATATAGGTTAAAAGTTTTAAGTATGTTTTAAAAAGCATGTTTTAGGAAATTTGTTTTTTTTCTAAATGTTAATTTCCAAAGTAAGTATTTTCAAATCTATTATTATAGTAAATATATAAAAGTGATTTGGTATTATGTTTAAAAAGGGAAATTTAGTTTATATTTATAAAGTGGTTTTATTTTAAATATTATTAAAGTATATATTTTAGTAAAGTATTAAAAGTAGTCTTAATTTCAATAATATAAAGTATATTTATAAAAAGTGCTTTTAAATTTATTTTAAAATCTAAAGTATTTTGTACTAGGTGTTTCAGAGGAAATAAATATTTGGGAAATGTATTCCGTAAGCGGAAACTATCTTGAAATTGTTTTCAAATGAGCTTTGAAATTTGGAAATATATCTTGCGAAGATATTTTGAGGTTAATAAATAATTTGGAAAATTATTTATTGTTTGATGGATGATTGTGAATGTTGATTGATAGTTAAATAACCGACTATTAATATTGGCCAATGCGCTGATCGTTTCGAAGAGACCGGGATCGGGATTAATTTCCCGAAAACCACTTCGATCCGGTTTGTACGTTTCATGGAAACGATTTCGGAGTCGAAGATGGAGCAGTGAAGTGCAAGGGCTAGTCGCTACTAATCCTGAGGATATTTCCAAAATGGATGTAGTAGGGGTAGTGCCTTCGGTTCCGTTCGAATCCGGGATGGACTTGTATGGATGAATGCTTTCGGAACATCGTCAGCGGACGATGGGCATTCTAAGGGATATGTGCTGAAAGGTAACGCTTAGCCTCGAGCTTCATCAACCAGGAATGACTGAAAATCAGGGGTTATGCAGCAAGGCTTCGTGGGTAGCTCCCACTGGAGGGTAAGGTCATCCCTGTCTAGATGTCCCTTATATTTCGGCTTAGTGTTGCGGTTGCTGATCCCAACCGTGGGGTGATTTTATTCGGAATCATCCAGTAAGGGATGGTTCCGGCCTTGTGTTGTAGGGGAGTGGGAGTACTCCTCGGTACTGTGATCTAGACCAGGTACTGTGTCAGGTGGTACCCCAGTGCCTAGTCATTAGTTGGAAATCCATTTTTCCTACGTGCCGTGTACGGTATTTGTTTGTATACCTATTAGCTGGAATTTAATAAATGTAACAATTTCCGCTATTTGAATAAGTATTTGTATATAGACACTATTATAATATCAGAGGATTTGATAAGAAAGTGTTTTAGCTATCGTAAGGTAAAAACCCGACATGTTTATTTGTGGCGTGGTCTTACGAAATGCTTTTGTTTCAAAAGACTTTTGAAACTTTAATAATAAATTGAGTGTGATTTTCTCACGCTGGTTTTCCAGACTGACTCGGGTGTTGTTTTATATAATGCTCGGGTCAGACCGAGTATTATAGGATACAGGATATGATGCTGTGGAGCTCAGGTGACGAGCTGGTTGGCGAGACGTATCTTCCGTATTTGTGTATGTATATTCCGCTGTGTAGATTGATGTACATTCAGTTATATTGAGGACATGATATGATTATTGTCCAGTTTTATGTTATGTGTACTCTGATGATGGATTGTATAAAACAAATATAGTTTTGATTTGTGTAAAGATCTGTTAATATATATTATATTTTATTCCGCTGCGATGTGAAATTCTGATGTTGTTATTTTCTATTTTCTTCTTCTACCTCTTATTCTTAACAATAATGGTTCGTACTTCCGTTCTTCTTGAGTTCATTAACGTAGATTAATGTCAATTCAAGGGGTAAGGATTTGCGGGTTATTACAGTGGTATCAGAGCTTAGGCTAGCGATAACCTTGGCTCTGGTGGGAATTACTCTTAAATAGAGTCGATAGTACTCTAGAATGAGTTTGAGAGTATTAATAGATATGAGCGCGTATTTGTTAGTGAATATAAAATGGTTTTATATTGTGTTGGTTGGTTTATTGAGTAGTTTATGGATTCTGGTCAATACGAGTAATTAACGTTATTGATAGGGATCTCTAAACACTTAAATAGAACAATTCGACACAATATTGTTTTAAAATGGATAGATGAAATAATTTTACCCAAATTATTTTTGTATATGAAAGAAATAATTTTTATAAATTATTATAGTTATATTTGGATGTTTGGTTGTTAGATGATGATAATAAATTATTATCATTAGGAGGAAATTGAATAAGAAATTGAAAACTTATAACCAAAGTTCAAGAATAAATTTATATAACAAATGGAATTTGAGAACATAAATTATAAATGTAATTTATAAGTTGAAATAAAACTTCATATACAAAGGTGATTATAATTTTGAAATAGAATTCCAGAGAAACATTTGAAATTGAAATAAGATAAATTCCAGGGAATGTTTGAATGTAGATTTAAAGGAATTGCAATTTGGGATTTTCGAGAAAAGTTTAAATTCCTGGGATTTGGAAATGGTTTTCAAAGATTTTGGAGAAATAATAAGTAGTACTATTTCAGAAATATTTTGGGGTGGAATTGAAATCTGGTGAGGTTTGGGGATTTAAAAATATTTGAAATGTTTTTAAAGAGATAAAAGCATTAAATTCTCTTTCGGTCGTTGGAAAATAATTGCGGTGATGACTGCAGCATCATCGATGTTCATTTTCGAGTTTCCAAAAGAGAAATTGCTACCTGGATGTTTTGGGCTGGTGTTAGTTTGCAAAACTGGGTTTGGTTTTGAAATCAAAAAGGATTTTGGATATAGTTAATTTCAAAAATGATTTTGAAATTTTGAAATTGTTTAAACTCTGGAATCTTATTTAAAAGATGTTTATGGAATAATAAAATATATACTGGCTAAATAAAATGCATAATCCCGAGTTAGAAAGCAAAATGTGAATGGGATTGATTGTAAATAAATGAAATATGAATATAAATAAGTTTGTGACTTATAAAATTTGGAAGTAAAATAAATAAGCCAAATAAAATTGTTTGTAATGGTAATGAATAAAATCCAAAACTTAAATTATAAAATAGATTGAACTCCAGTAAATGGTTAAGGTGATTTTGGAAATAAAAATCAATTATTAGATATAAAATTGGAAGTGTAGTCGAACAAAGTAAAATTTGAATAAACTAATTGGTAATTAATTAGTTTATGGGATATGAAATGTTCCAAGATTAATAAATGGATTCAAATGAAATAAATGTGAACATGGAATGTATAATAAATTGAATGGGATAAATTGAATGGATATTCTATTGAACTTGCATTGAAATGGTCGTCATGGACGCAAATGAGATTGTATAAAAATTTATAAGTTAATTTAAGCAATAAAATTTATTTTTGAATCAATTGAAATAAATATGGGTTCGTTTGGATTAAAATGAATTGAATGTAAGCAATGAGTGTAAACCATTTAAATGGAAGCATTTAAATTGTGTCAGAACCTTATAAACCTGCTTATGGAAGTGTTTAGTGGATATTGCTTATGTTATACAAGTGTTAGCTATTGAAATTAAGAAAGTTATTAATAAACTTTATATATTGGTCACTTACCTATTTAAGTTGAGTTAGTACAAGTACCGGGAAGCCGTTTGGCTGGATCTGATTGCGAAATTTGCTAAAATAAATAGCTGCTTGCTTAAAAATGCTAAAATAAGGTACGTTTACGCAAAAATTCAAAATAGGAGATATGAACTGCATATATTGATATATATTGTAATTTCCGGCCTGAGGCCGATGTATATATATATTTGTGCATCCTGCGATATCGCAGAAGCTCCTCCGTACAAAGGAGACTCTGCCAAAAGTTTCTGAAAATTTTGGGAGTTAGAAATTTTTTTTTGAAATGTTTGAAAATTTTCGTTAACAACAAATGATTTAAAATTGGTTAGCAATAAAGTTGAAACTGAATATTGAAATGAAATTTAAAATTGTGTATTTAAAGTAAGGTGAAATTGAAGAAATTAAAGGAAGAAAAGTTACGAATAAACTTTTATTTGAGATGAGGTGAATAATATTCAATATTCAAGATTTGAAAACAAATTGTATTCAAATGGAATTGTAAAGAGAAAGTGAATAGGAATGGGAATAAACTTCAGTAGTGAAGTAAGAACAAATCCAAGAAGTATATAAAATGTTTATATTGAACTTAAGAAATGAATAGTGAATTCTTAAGTAAATTTGGTACTGAAAGTATGCTAAGTGAATAATTGAATTAAGGTAAAAACTGTAAATTGTGAGATGGGAAAGTTGTGAATAAATGGATAACAATCAAATGAATGTGAATAAAAGAGAATTGATATAGTTGATAATCAATTAGGCTAATTACGTAAGGTGTACGTATATTATTTTATTCGCATAGCTATTTGATCCAGATGTCGAACACAGAATTTCGAGATAGTTTTATCGATCCGAATTAGGATTTTTCATTCGATTTTCGACGGCGAGCCTGGATATGGATTGTTGATTGATTCTGGATATTCTCTATCATAGTTTGTGACTATGCAAGGAGAATAACGATTTCTGATCGAGAAACCAGATCTGAGTCCGCACTAGGAAGTCGGGTGGACAATACTAGTTCGGAAGTGAAATTGTGTGATCGAGTGAGCGATCGAATGTGATATTGCGTACGGATGATATATGTGCATCGTACGGGCTTAAGTAAAACAAATATTGAAGATTTGTAAAGAAAAGTATAAAATGACTTTGGAATTGTGATTGAATGTTATTGCATAGTAGGATATACAGGTGTATAAAAGCAATGGATAAATTGGGATTTTTGATTTTTGAAGATAAAATTTAATGGCCCGACAAAAGGTATGTATTTGAATTTCTATATGAAATTTGATTGGGGTTTTGATCCAGCCACTTGGCTTTTTGTTTTCTTTTTGAGATTGGGAGGCCGTAGAGCCATTTTGTAGTTGTACCGAGCTAGCCGCGCAAAGGAGACGATGGCAAAAAAATTTAGAAATTTAAGAAGTTAGAAAAATTTTGAGAAAATTTTGATAGTTCAAAATTTGGTTTCAAATATAAATTTGAATTGATAAGTAGGTGATATGGGTTGAACTTATGAATAAGTTTGGGAAGTTAAAAGATGATTAGTGTATCATTAATAAAAGATTGTTTGGGTATTGTTAAAACTGTTTGAATTTGGGAAATAGCTAACGGGATATGGGACATTCTTCCTAACTAGTAATTTCGGGGACGAAATTCTTTTAAGGGGGGAGGAATGTGACGACCCGGAATTTTTGTATATTTGAAATTGGAATATTTAATTAATTTTAAATATTCAGAGGTTAATTATAAACTTAAATTTCAAATATCGCTGTTTATTGAGTAATTTAATTATTAAATTAAATTATTTGAAGTTGGATAAAATAGTAAATCTGGTATACTAAGCTGATTAAAAATATTTCAAAAGCTTGTAAAATTCATATTGATAACACTGAAGATAATAGAAGCTTCAGAATTTAATTTGAAATTGATTTGTTCAATTTTGAAATTATATCGTTTGAATCGATATTTAAAAATAGCCTTCCGAGGCACAGTCTCGGAATTCGACGAAACCAGTTCCATTGAGTCCATAATATTGAATTATTATCGGATTTCAAATTTCATATTTTTCGGAGTTGTTATGTGAGCACACGGTGAGTAAACGCATTGAAAATTAAATCGAATTCAATTTAAATTTAATTTTTAAATTTGTCAACATCAGCTGAAAATCCTTCTCCATCAACACGTTTCAAAACACTGCTTTAACACTCAACCCATCCTTCTCCCTTCTTTCCGCCAAGAATCACGATACGAAATCGTGCAAGCTTGTCTCAGTTCATTTTTAAATACCTTCCCCCTTTCTCTTCAGTAAACCAAAAAAACGAGTTCAAAATCAAACAATATTAATGGCCGCAGCTTCGAAACGAAAGGGAATCGATACTAAACCCTTTCTCGTTTAAATCAAAACCACGAACCCTCCTCGTTCAAACTTCAGATCACATATAGGAGAAAATGGCGATCGAACCTGCTCATTTCCATTCCTTCTCTCTTCCGATTCAAATTCAACTATGGCATTTTTTGGGTCGCTCGTACTCGTGCGCGCGTTTCATCGGGAGGGTCGTGCTCGTGGTGACGATGGGTTCTCGCGAGTTGTACGTGCGAAGACGTGGCCGCGTGATGTTGTTCTTCGTGGGGATTCGTTGTTGATGGAACGAAGTTCGAATCGAGTAGGGTTGTGAAGCGATTGAGGGGTCAAAGCAGCGTGGCACGTTCGCGATTGCAGACTCGATTGGGAATCAACTTTGGGGAATTGATCGCGACTGCCAAAGGTTCGAATAGGCGGTGGTTAGTGTAACGACCCGACTTTTTCTCCACAGAAAGTCGTATCATTAATAAGAAAGAAAGGGGTAGAAAATAGAAAAGAAGAGAAGAAAGAAAGAAACAACAACAACGATCTCACAGCGGAACGAATAAATTATATTAATAACATATACTATTACATAGTATACAACACTTTACAGAGTTACACAGCATATACATCACTTACTAGACAGTTATAACATCTGTCTAGACATTACAACTCAATACATTACAGAGATACAGACACAGCGGAACTACTATATATATCTACAACGCTGAAGCCTCCTGCTCCATTGCTCCTCCACAATTCGTCAAAGCTAAACCTGAATCCCTTGGCTACTCGTAAAAATTTGAGTACCCAAGAGTTTATAAAACAGAAATAAACAACTTGGGTCAGACATGGGTCTGGTGTGAGTAACAGGTTAAACTTGCTTAACTTCAAAACCTTTAGAAAGAAAAGGTATCACGTAAGACTCCCCACAAATAAACATGGGTAAGTTTTTACCTTACGCTAACCAAAACATTTGATAGGAAATCCAGTTATATTATAATAGGGTCTAGGGTTTTCAAATAAATATGAAATAGCTGAAATTGTTACATTATTAAATTCCAGCATACTAGCCACAAAGTGGGTTATACAATCAAAACCGTAAGGGCACGTAGGAAGAATGGGTTTCCATACAATGGCAGGGCTACTGGGGTACCGCCCATCACAGTACGTGGCCTAGATCACCGTACCGAGGAGTACGCCCGCTCCCCTGCAACACAAAGCCGGAACCATCCCTTACTGGATAATTCCGAACAAGACAATCCCGTAGTTGGCGCGACCAACCACACACTAAGCCGAATAAAAGAAAAGGGACCTCTAGACAGGGATCTATCTTGCTCTCAGTGGGTGCTACCCACGAAACTTTGCTGCACCTCCCCTGTTTTAGCCATTCCCGGTTGATGAGGCTTGAGGTTACAATTACCTTTAATCAGAACATATCACTTAGAATGCTCATCGTCCGCCTGACGATGTGCTGAAAGCATTCAATCCATACAAGTTCGTTCCGGGTTCGAACGAAACCGAAGGCATTATCTCGTTACACTCGTTTTGGAATCACCCTCAGAGTTAACGACAATAACCCTTGCACTCTGAATCTTCATCTTCACTTGAGATTCACGACCTATCGTAAATTTGGATCGATGTGGTATTCGGGTCTCCAGACCTGGAATTCCGGTATACGGAAACCCGATCCCGGTCTCATCGAAATCCAAAACGTATCTTTTAAGGCCAAGTTGTTTTAAAGTTAAAACAATTCAATTCTACTATCTATTTACACACAGATAGATAATTCACAGATTCACAATAGATAATCAACATTATCATTATAAGCAGATAATCCATATCATCATCACCCATCACTATGCAACCAAAGCATCCAAATCATACAGTATCAATTATCTCATATTTGAGATTTCAAACCATTCAAGGTACACAATATCATCCATTCATAAGCAATGATTTATTTATCACCATCTACGATTAATTTAAAATGAATTAAATTAATTATTTCATCTTTAATTAATTTAAAGTAAATTAAATTAATTACTACATCTATAAATCCTGCTTAAATCATTATTAATTAATTATCAATCAATTAATCAATCATCATCCAATTATTCAATTTAATTAATCATCCTTGATTAATTATTTAATTACATTCAAATAATTAGTATTAAATTAATTATACAAATTAATTATTCTTAACCACTTATAGTAATTAACCTTTAATTACTTCATTTATTAATTAACTATAATTAATTACATTACTCCTTAATTAATTACATTAATTAATCACTTCCTTTATTAATTATCCCTAAATTAATCAATTCTTAATTATATCATCAATTATTAACTAATGATCCTTAATTACATTTTAATTAATTACTTTATTTAAATTAATTAAACCATAATTATTAATCACTATTGATTAATCACATTCAGTAATTAACTATCCTTAATTACTTCTTAAAATAAATTAATTATTCCTTAATTAATTTCTTAATTAATCTCTTGATTAATTCCATTAAGTAATTAACTTCCCTTAATTACTCTACTAATTACATCAGTAATTATCCATTAATTACTTTCCTAAGTAATTATACTTCATTAAATTACATTAAGTAATTATACTTCACAAATCATTAAATGATTATCTTAAATTAATTAAACTTAATTAATTAACTTAACTAATCAAATTAAACTCAATTAATTACAATGAGTAATTAATTTCTTAATTACTTCCATTAAGTAATTACATTTAAACAATTTTCACAATTGATTATCTTTAAATTAATTAATCTAATTAATTATTAAAATTAATCATATTAATTAATTATTAAATAATCCTTAATTAATGATCTACATTAACTATTAACTATTCTTTAATTATCTTTCTTAAACAATTAAACTTTAATTAAACATTATTATTTACAAATTAATTAATTCTAATTACCAATAAATTAATCCCTAATTACTTAAATAATTAAGTTTCTAACAATAACTTAATTAATCCTTAATTACTTCAATAATTTATTCCTAACCATAAATTAATAAATCTCAAATTAATGATTCCTTTAATTAATTTAATTAAACCTTAATTAATCAAATTAAACCCTAAATTTATTAACCTAAATCATAAATTAATTAATTTTGATTAATTATCTTTTAATCACCTTACTAATTTATTTTATCCCACATTATTAAATCTTAATTATCTTTAAGATAACACTCTATTCTTATTAATGATTAAAATATCATTAATAAAGTATTTGAACCAAATTACCTTTAAATTTACATTTAAATTTCATTTTAATTTAAGATTTAAAATGAAGACAAGTTTAACTTTAACAAAGTTTTGAAATTATTTAAATCCTTTTAAATTACATGTTAAAGAAATATTTATTTAATTAAAGAAATTTTAAACCAAATTCATTTTAAATACAAATCAATTTAAAATACACTTTAACATTCAAATTGTTTAAAACATTTCAAATTTAAAAACTTCTTTTTATTTCCAAATTGAAATGCATACTTACTTTGATTCCAGATTAATCTTTAAATTTAGAAACCTATTTACAATTTAAACTTCATTTTTAAAAATCCAAACTACTTTATCCTTTTAAAGTAGTTAAATCAATTTTAAATTTAAAAAAAAAACTTTATTTTATTTGAAACTAAGATTTAAACTTAACTCCAGATTTAAAACTAGATTTAACTTATTTAAACTTTTCCTTTATACTTAAACTCAGTTTTTAAATTTATTTTAAAATTTAAAAACTGGAAACAGTTCTCTGGAAAGAAAACGTTACAAATAATTTCCCGAGAAACTCCTATAATTACTTCGAGTTCCCAACCCATAATCACGAGTATTGCTTCGAGACAAATAAATTTTTTTCCGCGAGTAACCCAAATCGACATCATCAGAGAAATTTGTGCACCGTGCACATGTACCTTCATCACAGCCAACTCCGACCATCTGCGATGCTTCCTTCAAGTCGACGACCAGCCTCACACATGATTCCAACCAACAGAACATTAACTCCAGCTCGAAATCGAATTCGAGACTCCATTCCCAAACCTGTAACACTAAAACCAGGTCCTCTTTCAAACCTGTCAACACAAACATCTCGACGCTCCGACCACCTGAGTTGCTGAACTTCCGGCCTCGCCTTTGCTAACACCCATGCTATCATTTCCCTAAGTATAGTGACACTCGATCAATTCTAGGACTCGAGATGATCAAACTTCCAGCCATCGTCAAAACTAGGTCTACAAACAAAAACAAACAACCCCTGCCACCACTGGTCTCTGACCATCTTTCTGGAATTTTTCCCGGCCTCACCATTAACTCCTCTTCCTCCAGAATAAACTTCAACACCCCAGAACCCCGAGATCACCAGAACTTCTCAAAAATCCAAAAACAGTGCAACCCAGAAATGCACTTACATTTCTAATCTAAAAATTGTTAATTTAGTTTTGAAAAAACATGATTTAGTTTAAGGATTCGATTCATAATCATGAATCCCTGAATTACTAAATTTGAATTTTGATTTATCTTAAGCATTCCAGCACTTATGGTTTCCAGAGCCAAATGAAATTATTTTGACTTAACTTAAAATCCTAAACCAAAGTTTGAAATGAATCAATTCAATTTTGGTTCTAATCTTAAATCCTAAATAAGGTCAGATCAAGTGATAATATGATTTTTACCAAATTCCTAATTTTAAACTCAAAACAGTCAAGAGCAGACATACATCAACCACACATATATACATTCACATACACACAGAGGATTCAACAATATATATACATGTAAATCATACTTATTCCGGAATCAACATGCAAACAAATAACCCATACTTATGCTTTCAAAAATAATGTTACTCACCGATTTTAAAAGAAGCAGAGCCTCCAGATTTTTGAAACCGAGACAACAGGCTTTTGATTTTGATAAATCTTTGGTTTTTAAAACTGCATGCTTTTGATTTGCTTTTTAATTCCAGATTTGCTTGCTTCTGTTTTTGAAGAATACATGCAGGCTTTGATTTCAAAACAGAGAAGTTTGATCTCTGCTTTGATTCCAGGTTGAAGAAGAGACAGGCTTGTTGTTCTTTATTTTTGAAAGAATTTAGTTCAGGCTTATTTCTGAGAATTTGGTTTGAGTCTGATTCATTTCAGATTTGAGGAGGATTACAGATTTTGAATTGAGGAGGTATAAACTATCAGATTTATTTAGAGGAAATGTTTTGAGGAGTTTCTTACTTTATTTGTTTTCAGGTTTTGTTGATATGAGATTTGCTTCATTTCTTTGTTTAGAAAGAAGGTTAGAAAAGAAAAGAAAATGGAGATGTATGTTTATATAAAGGCTGAAATTATCTAAAAATAAAAATAAAAGAAAAACAAGATTAAATGACACTTGTCATATACATTAGCTATTTACATTACACATGTTTTATTTAAGTTTTAATATGGTGACATTTGTCTTTTAAGTATTTAATACATAATTTTTATTTATTTTAAAATGTTAATAAAACTTTTATACTAGTTTACTATTTATAAATACTTACCTAAATGTATATATGTATATAAATTACTTTAAAGAAAATGTAAATAAAACCAATTAAAAGCTTTTTACTTAATTTATAAATTTACAAATACTTATTTATATATATAGATAACTTTTAAAGAAATAAAACAAACCTTTTATTTAAATTTAAACTTAAGCTTAAATCTATTTAAACAATTAAACATTTATTTTATGTATTTTAAAACCATATAGTTATTTGTTAAATAACTTTGAAAGGCTTAATATTAAATTAATCATGATTCCCAAATTACCAAAAAATATATATTAGAAAACAAGATTTATTTATTTCAAACCAAAGCTCATCTATTTACAATATATACAGTTATATATATATATTATAAATAGAAAATATTTTATTAATTTTTAAAAGATAAAATTCACCAGTTAAATATTTATTAAATTAGATTATTAAACTAATTCAAATTTATTAACAAAGGTTAACAAATCAATTTAATTTTCAATACAGATTATTAAATTGATATTGCCCAAAATTCCGGGATATCACATTCCTCCCCCTTTAAAATAATTTCGTCCCCGAAATTTAAAACAAAGGTAATTTAATAATCTAATTGAAGATTTTAATTCTTAAACCACAACATATATTATCAACCATATGCTAACAACCATAGCAACCAATCATCCAAATAAACAAACAATTCTAACTATCCAGACAAAATTCTGGATAGAATTTCCTCGAGTTTCCCCAAGTATATATATATACCGGAATACTCGCTCTACAAACAATCTAAACTACGAAGCTATAGAACTCCTACTCAACTAGATCTACACAACTAGACAGGATATCAGTCTACAGACGAGTCTGACTCAACTACCAAATCCTCCTGAACTGCTGATTCCAAAACTAGAGATAGATCAAACACTTATCCAAAATCAAGAATACAATCTCTACTCTTCAAACATCAGAAGACTAAACTTACTTCTCCTATCTGGAAAAGATAAAACAAAAGCACTTCCAAACTGCTCCCGCTGCACAACTCTGATCTGAAGTAGATAAGAATGCTGACGAAGAACACGAGCACAACTGGACAACACATCCCAGAAATATGGTTCAACGGATCCATAAAGAAAACTCAGATACTCCATCAAAACTTGAGCTGCTTCACTAAACTCTATCTCTAGGAATTATCCTTCAACTAGACTGAACCACCGGTACCACTCCTGGAATCCAGTCGATAAGGAAACTAAATCTCCAGATGCGAACAACTTATGACTTCCCTAAAGACATCCAGCAAATCTCTGATAACCCAAGAGAACACTCAACAATCGCAAGTCACTTTTGCGATCAACCCATCCTAAGTCCAAAGAAAACTGTTCTCCCTTAACCAATCAGAACAGCTTACACTTATCTATCCAATCCATCGAAGAAATGGA
The DNA here is from genome assembly GCA_030737815.1 of Allium fistulosum. Lineage (NCBI taxonomy): Eukaryota > Viridiplantae > Streptophyta > Magnoliopsida > Asparagales > Amaryllidaceae > Allium > Allium fistulosum. Next base: position 932,490,895 of record CM060901.1, on the reverse strand, counting down.
TCCACTCTGCTGCTTCTGAACTTCACCTAGAACACTGCTAAGCCAGAAACTTCCTGCCAATGCACAGAATACTCCGAGCTGCACTGCTGCCACCGATGCCAAAGACTTCCTTTTCCAAAGCTCTTCGAGAAACTCGAAACCCAAACCAAACAGAAACACCCTGCTGAACTCAGCCACAACACCGAAACAGACACACTTCATTAACTTGTTCCAAAGAAAACATCTTCGGGAACATCCATATTCACTGCGTCTCATCACACAGCTACTATTACCTGAGATACCATCACTCGCTTCTGTCTAACTGACAGATCCAACTCTACCCATCCAACTACAAAGATAAACTCCGAACCTTAACAGGTTTTCTTCAGAGATTGTGAAATCCTTACACAACTGCAAAGTTCACTCGAGACGGTATTAGGTTTACAGTCTCGACAAATACACTTCCAACCTCAACACTCAGACTCTTAATCCTAGATGATAAATTATTATCATCTCAACCAATCATTACAAATACCATATACATTTAAAATGATACTTTTTATATATAGAAAATATATCTGGGTAAAATTATTTCATCTACCTTTTTAAAACAATATTGTGTCCGTTGGCCTGGTCCAAGTGTTTAGAGATCCCTATCAATAACGTTAGCTACTCGTATTGACCAGAATCCATATACCACCCAACCGATCAATTAACACAATATAAAATCATTTTATATAACTAACAAATACGCGCTCTCGTATATATATACTCAGACTCAAACAGGTTGCTACAGATCCTATCTCTAATGAACAATCCTTCCGAACCTAGGTATTCACTCAACCTAGCGCTCTGATATTCACTTAACCAATAGCTTAGGTATTCGCTCAACCTGGCTCTGATACCAAATGTAACGACCCGACTTTTTCTCCACAGAAAGTCGTATCATTAATAAGAAAGAAAGGGGTAGAAAATAGAAAAGAAGAGAAGAAAGAAAGAAACAACAACAACGATCTCACAGCGGAACGAATAAATTATATTAATAACATATACTATTACATAGTATACAACACTTTACAGAGTTACACAGCATATACATCACTTACTAGACAGTTATAACATCTGTCTAGACATTACAACTCAATACATTACAGAGATACAGACACAGCGGGACTACTATATATATCTACAACGCTGAAGCCTCCTGCTCCATTGCTCCTCCATAATTCCTCAAAGCTAAACCTGAATCCCTTGGCTACTCGTAAAAATTTGAGTACCCAAGAGTTTATAAAACAGAAATAAACAACTTGGGTCAGACATGGGTCTGGTGTGAGTAACAGGTTAAACTTGCTTAACTTCAAAACCTTTAGAAAGAAAAGGTATCACGTAAGACTCCCCACAAATAAACATGGGTAAGTTTTTACCTTACGCTAACCAAAACATTTGATAGGAAATCCAGTTATATTATAATAGGGTCTAGGGTTTTCAAATAAATATGAAATAGCTGAAATTGTTACATTATTAAATTCCAGCATACTAGCCACAAAGTGGGTTATACAATCAAAACCGTAAGGGCACGTAGGAAGAATGGGTTTCCATACAATGGCAGGGCTACTGGGGTACCGCCCATCACAGTACGTGGCCTAGATCACCGTACCGAGGAGTACGCCCGCTCCCCTGCAACACAAAGCCGGAACCATCCCTTACTGGATAATTCCGAACAAGACAATCCCGTAGTTGGCGCGACCAACCACACACTAAGCCGAATAAAAGAAAAGGGACCTCTAGACAGGGATCTATCTTGCTCTCAGTGGGTGCTACCCACGAAACTTTGCTGCACCTCCCCTGTTTTAGCCATTCCCGGTTGATGAGGCTTGAGGTTACAATTACCTTTAATCAGAACATATCACTTAGAATGCTCATCGTCCGCCTGACGATGTGCTGAAAGCATTCAATCCATACAAGTTCGTTCCGGGTTCGAACGAAACCGAAGGCATTATCTCGTTACACTCGTTTTGGAATCACCCTCAGAGTTAACGACAATAACCCTTGCACTCTGAATCTTCATCTTCACTTGAGATTCACGACCTATCGTAAATTTGGATCGATGTGGTATTCGGGTCTCCAGACCTGGAATTCCGGTATACGGAAACCCGATCCCGGTCTCATCGAAATCCAAAACGTATCTTTTAAGGCCAAGTTGTTTTAAAGTTAAAACAATTCAATTCTACTATCTATTTACACACAGATAGATAATTCACAGATTCACAATAGATAATCAACATTATCATTATAAGCAGATAATCCATTTCATCATCACCCATCACTATGCAACCAAAGCATCCAAATCATACAGTATCAATTATCTCATATCTGAGATTTCAAACCATTCAAGGTACACAATATCATCCATTCATAAGCAATGATTTATTTATCACCATCTACGATTAATTTAAAATGAATTAAATTAATTATTTCATCTTTAATTAATTTAAAGTAAATTAAATTAATTACTACATCTATAAATCCTGCTTAAATCATTATTAATTAATTATCAATCAATTAATCAATCATCATCCAATTATTCAATTTAATTAATCATCCTTGATTAATTATTTAATTACATTCAAATAATTAGTATTAAATTAATTATACAAATTAATTATTCTTAACCACTTATAGTAATTAACCTTTAATTACTTCATTTATTAATTAACTATAATTAATTACATTACTCCTTAATTAATTACATTAATTAATCACTTCCTTTATTAATTATCCCTAAATTAATCAATTCTTAATTATATCATCAATTATTAACTAATGATCCTTAATTACATTTTAATTAATTACTTTATTTAAATTAATTAAACCATAATTATTAATCACTATTGATTAATCACATTCAGTAATTAACTATCCTTAATTACTTCTTAAAATAAATTAATTATTCCTTAATTAATTTCTTAATTAATCTCTTGATTAATTCCATTAAGTAATTAACTTCCCTTAATTACTCTACTAATTACATCAGTAATTATCCATTAATTACTTTCCTAAGTAATTATACTTCATTAAATTACATTAAGTAATTATACTTCACAAATCATTAAATGATTATCTTAAATTAATTAAACTTAATTAATTAACTTAACTAATCAAATTAAACTCAATTAATTACAATGAGTAATTAATTTCTTAATTACTTCCATTAAGTAATTACATTTAAACAATTTTCACAATTGATTATCTTTAAATTAATTAATCTAATTAATTATTAAAATTAATCATATTAATTAATTATTAAATAATCCTTAATTAATGATCTACATTAACTATTAACTATTCTTTAATTATCTTTCTTAAATAATTAAACTTTAATTAAACATTATTATTTACAAATTAATTAATTCTAATTACCAATAAATTAATCCCTAATTACTTAAATAATTAAGTTTCTAACAATAACTTAATTAATCCTTAATTACTTCAATAATTTATTCCTAACCATAAATTAATAAATCTCAAATTAATGATTCCTTTAATTAATTTAATTAAACCTTAATTAATCAAATTAAACCCTAAATTTATTAACCTAAATCATAAATTAATTAATTTTGATTAATTATCTTTTAATCACCTTACTAATTTATTTTATCCCACATTATTAAATCTTAATTATCTTTAAGATAACACTCTATTCTTATTAATGATTAAAATATCATTAATAAAGTATTTGAACCAAATTACCTTTAAATTTACATTTAAATTTCATTTTAATTTAAGATTTAAAATGAAGACAAGTTTAACTTTAACAAAGTTTTGAAACTATTTAAATCCTTTTAAATTACATGTTAAAGAAATATTTATTTAATTAAAGAAATTTTAAACCAAATTCATTTTAAATTCAAATCAATTTAAAATACACTTTAACATTCAAATTGTTTAAAACATTTCAAATTTAAAAACTTCTTTTTATTTCCAAATTGAAATGCATACTTACTTTGATTCCAGATTAATCTTTAAATTTAGAAACCTATTTACAATTTAAACTTCATTTTTAAAAATCCAAACTACTTTATCCTTTTAAAGTAGTTAAATCAATTTTAAATTTAAAAAAAAAACTTTATTTTATTTGAAACTAAGATTTAAACTTAACTCCAGATTTAAAACTAGATTTAACTTATTTAAACTTTTCCTTTATACTTAAACTCAGTTTTTAAATTTATTCTAAAATTTAAAAACTGGAAACAGTTCTCTGGAAAGAAAACGTTACAAATAATTTCCCGAGAAACTCCTATAATTACTTCGAGTTCCCAACCCATAATCACGAGTATTGCTTCGAGACAAATAATTTTTTTTCCGCGAGTAACCCAAATCGACATCATCAGAGAAATTTGTGCACCGTGCACATGTACCTTCATCACAGCCAACTCCGACCATCTGCGATGCTTCCTTCAAGTCGACGACCAGCCTCACACATGATTCCAACCAACAGAACATTAACTCCAGCTCGAAATCGAATTCGAGACTCCATTCCCAAACCTGTAACACTAAAATCAGGTCCTCTTTCAAACCTGTCAACACAAACATCTCGACGCTCCGACCACCTGAGTTGCTGAACTTCCGGCCTCGCCTTTGCTAACACCCATGCTATCATTTCCCTAAGTATAGTTACACTCGATCAATTCTAGGACTCGAGATGATCAAACTTCCAGCCATCGTCAAAACTAGGTCTACAAACAAAAACAAACAACCCCTGCCACCACTGGTCTCTGACCATCTTTCTGGAATTTTTCCCGGCCTCACCATTAACTCCTCTTCCTCCAGAATAAACTTCAACACCCCAGAACCCCGAGATCACCAGAACTTCTCAAAAATCCAAAAACAGTGCAACCCAGAAATGCACTTACATTTCTAATCTAAAAATTGTTAATTTAGTTTTGAAAAAACATGATTTAGTTTAAGGATTCGATTCATAATCATGAATCCCTGAATTACTAAATTTGAATTTTGATTTATCTTAAGCATTCCAGCACTTATGGTTTCCAGAGCCAAATGAAATTATTTTGACTTAACTTAAAATCCTAAACCAAAGTTTGAAATGAATCAATTCAATTTTGGTTCTAATCTTAAATCCTAAATAAGGTCAGATCAAGTGATAATATGATTTTTACCAAATTCCTAATTTTAAACTCAAAACAGTCAAGAGCAGACATACATCAACCACACATATATACATTCACATACACATAGAGGATTCAACAATATATATACATGTAAATCATACTTATTCCGGAATCAACATGCAAACAAATAACCCATACTTATGCTTTCAAAAATAATGTTACTCACCGATTTTAAAAGAAGCAGAGCCTCCAGATTTTTGAAACTGAGACAACAGGCTTTTGATTTTGATAAATCTTTGGTTTTTAAAACTGCATGCTTTTGATTTGCTTTTTAATTCCAGATTTGCTTGCTTCTGTTTTTGAAGAATACATGCAGGCTTTGATTTCAAAACAGAGAAGTTTGATCTCTGCTTTGATTCCAGGTTGAAGAAGAGACAGGCTTGTTGTTCTTTATTTTTGAAAGAATTTAGTTCAGGCTTATTTCTGAGAATTTGGTTTGAGTCTGATTCATTTCAGATTTGAGGAGGATTACAGATTTTGAATTGAGGAGGTATAAACTATCAGATTTATTTAGAGGAAATGTTTTGAGGAGTTTCTTACTTTATTTGTTTTCAGGTTTTGTTGATATGAGATTTGCTTCATTTCTTTGTTTAGAAAGAAGGTTAGAAAAGAAAAGAAAATGGAGATGTATGTTTATATAAAGGCTGAAATTATCTAAAAATAAAAATAAAAGAAAAACAAGATTAAATGACACTTGTCATATACATTAGCTATTTACATTACACATGTTTTATTTAAGTTTTAATATGGTGACATTTGTCTTTTAAGTATTTAATACATAATTTTTATTTATTTTAAAATGTTAATAAAACTTTTATACTAGTTTACTATTTATAAATACTTACCTAAATGTATATATGTATATAAATTACTTTAAAGAAAATGTAAATAAAACCAATTAAAAGCTTTTTACTTAATTTATAAATTTACAAATACTTATTTATATATATAGATAACTTTTAAAGAAATAAAACAAACCTTTTATTTAAATTTAAACTTAAGCTTAAATCTATTTAAACAATTAAACATTTATTTTATGTATTTTAAAACCATATAGTTATTTGTTAAATAACTTTGAAAGGCTTAATATTAAATTAATCATGATTCCCAAATTACCAAAAAATATATATTAGAAAACAAGATTTATTTATTTCAAACCAAAGCTCATCTATTTACAATATATACAGTTATATATATATATTATAAATAGAAAATATTTTATTAATTTTTAAAAGATAAAATTCACCAGTTAAATATTTATTAAATTAGATTATTAAACTAATTCAAATTTATTAACAAAGGTTAACAAATCAATTCAATTTTCAATACAGATTATTAAATTGATATTGCCCAAAATTCCGGGATATCACAGTTAGAGTCGTGAGTGACTGGGCGAGTTCATTATCGCGAGGTCGTATCTCGCTTGGAGCTTTGAGTAGAACTCCTTGGTTTGATTTTCGCGATCGAGTTTAAGGTAATTTAAATCTAACATTTTAAACTTTTCGTCACTTAAGTTTAAACTTGTGAAGCAATAATTATTTAAATTATCAGGTATTAACTACAGGTTATAAAACAGTTGTTTAAAGTTTAATCGGTTATATATAATATAGGACAGCAAGGTATATCCTAGTTTTTCATTTCAATTTAAATTCGATAACTTGTATTTTAGTTTAAAGGAGAATGAACTGATATTGAAGGGTTGCTGTGATAATTTTTGGGAAACCCAGAAAACAAGGTTATATTTTTACAGTAAAATAGGAAATTGGTTTATAAAGTTTGGAAAAATAAATATATAAACATATACACATATTTTAGAAATGTTTTGTAGACTTGGGAAAGCATAGGAATTTATACAAAGATTGGATTTTTATCTATATAGATAGATTATCTTTATAAATATATGTGAAGTTTCACAAATAAAATAAAATAAAATAAGTATACATTTTAATCTACAAGTCTAATTTTAAATCCAAGGTTTAAATTTATTTGAAAGAATAAAGAATTTATTTTAAATGGAGTAAATTTATCTAAAGGGAGGTAATTGTTCAATAAGTAAGAATATTAATAAAAATCATCTAAATGTTATATTAGGTCTAGAATCGGGGAAAGACAGACCGGTTTGGATTGGTTGGCAAATTAAAAAGCAAAGGTGAGTTAATCTCACTCATCTGGTTGCTGTTTAAATTTAAATAGTTAAATTGAAATATTGGTTGAATGAGTGAATTGATTTGATATGATATTATATATAGTAGTATATATCAATATATATTGGAATATGTATATATTGGAGTTGATATTCCCGCAGTATATAGCAGATGAGACCCTATGCGCCGCATAATAGCGGATGATATTTTATATACCCATATACCGCAATATTCCACCTCGAAGTGGAATTGGTATTGTGCTAACATCTGTGGATTCAGGGAAACAGGTTGGAGGGATCCAACTGGATTCCTCAAAATTATTTAGATTATTTGATATTCTGTGTTATGAATATTGATATCCTGTGATGATTTTATTGATTATTGAAATATTGGAAGATATTGTTGGATTGAATATCTAAGTAAAATGAGTTATTAAATTCTATAGAATTGGATTTTGAAAGAAATAAAAGAGTAAATTTTAAGTAAATAATTCAAGTGAATTAGAATAAGGGAATTTTGAATTAACAGGGAAAATACAAACTTTAAAACTAAAGTGATATTAAATTTAAAGAATAAAGGATTTATTTTTGAATGTAAGGATTAAATTTAATTAAGGGATAAAGAAGGAATTTTGGAAGTTTTAAATTGGTATTTCCTGTTAAAAGGGGTTTTAACTCACAATAAAGAAATAAATCTAAAGTTAAAGTATTTTGAATAAATGAAGTAAGCAAGGAATTTATTTCAAAGTAAAGTAAATCGAAAATCAATTTGGGATTTGATTTAAGTGTTAAAACAGGATTTTTAAAAGAGAAGTGAGATTTTGGAATTTATAAACTGGGTTTATAAAGTAAAATAAAATATCAGTGGATATTTGAAAATATAAATTCAAGGTGGGAATTTATAAAGGGATATGAATTGGTTTAAAAATAAATGTTGATTTATTTTTAAGAGAGGTAAAGTGAAGTCTATTTCCTTGGACAGCCAAGTACGTTTTCAAAGCAATTTGAAATATAGGTTAAAAGTTTTAAGTATGTTTTAAAAAGCATGTTTTAGGAAATTTGTTTTTTTCTAAATGTTAATTTCCAAAGTAAGTATTTTCAAATCTATTATTATAGTAAATATATAAAAGTGATTTGGTATTATGTTTAAAAAGGGAAATTTAGTTTATATTTATAAAGTGGTTTTATTTTAAATATTCTTAAAGTGTATATTTTAGTAAAGTATTAAAAGTAGTTTTAATTTCAATATTATAAAGTATATTTATAAAAAGTGCTTTTAAATTTATTTTAAAATCTAAAGTATTTTGTACTTGGTGTTTCAGAGGAAATAAATATTTGGGAAATGTATTCCGTAAGCGGAAACTATCTTGAAATTGTTTTCAAACGAGCTTTGAAATTTGGAAATATATCTTGCAAAGATATTTTGAGGTTAATAAATAATTTGGATAATTATTTATTGTTTGATGGATGATTGTGAATGTTTATTGATAGTTAAATAACCGACTATTAATATTGGCCAATGCGCTGATCGTTTCGAAGAGACCGGGATCGGGATTAATTTCCCGAAAACCACTTCAATCCGGTTTGTACGTTTCGTGGAAACGATTTCGGAGTCGAAGATGGAGCTGTGAAGTGCAAGGGCTAGTCGCTACTAATCCTGAGGATATTTCCAAAATGGATGTAGTAGGGGTAGTGCCTTCGGTTCCGTTCGAACCCGGGACGGACTTGTATGGATGAATGCTTTCGGAACATCGTCAGCGGACGATGAGCATTCTAAGGGATATGTGCTAAAAGTTAACGCTTAGCCTCAAGCTTCATCAACCAGGAATGACTGAAAATCAGGGGTTATGCAGCAAGGCTTCGTGGGTAGCTCCCACTGGAGGGTAAGGTCATCCCTGTCTAGATGTCCCTTATATTTCGACTTAGTGTTGCAGTTGCTGATCCCAACCGTGGGGTGATTTTATTCGGAATCATCCAGTAAGGGATGGTTCCGGCCTTGTGTTGCAGGGGAGTGGGAGTACTCCTCAGTACTGTGATCTAGACCAGGTACTGTGTCAGGTGGTACCCCAGTGCCTAGTCATTAGTTGGAAATCCATTTTTCCTACGTGCCGTGTACGGTATTTGTTTGTATACCTATTAGCTGGAATTTAATAAATGTAACAATTTCGGCTATTTGAATAAGTATTTGTATATAGACACTATTATAATATCAGAGGATTTGATAAGAAAGTGTTTTAGCTATCGTAAGGTAAAAACCTGACATGTTTATTTGTGGCGTGGTCTTACGAGATGCTTTTGTTTCAAAAGATTTTTGAAACTTTAATAATAAATTGAGTGTGATTTTCTCACGCTGGTTTTCCAGACTGACTCGGGTGTTGTTTTATATAATGCTCGGGTCAGACCGAGTATTATAGGATACAGGATATGATGCTGTGGAGCTCAGGAGACGAGCTGGTTGGCGAGACGTATCTTCCGTATTTGTGTATGTATATTCCGCTGTGTAGATTGCTGTACATTCAGTTGTATTGAGGACATGATATGATTATTGTCCAGTTGTATGTTATGTGTACTCTGATGATGGATTGTATAAAACAGATATAGTTTTGATTTGTGTAAAGATCTGTTAATATATATTATATTTTATTCCGCTGCGATGTGAGATTCTGATGTTGTTGTTTTCTATTTTCTTCTTCTATCTCTTCTTCTTAACAATAATGGTTCGTACTTCCGTTCTTCTTGAGTTCATTAGCGTAGATTAATGTCAATTCAAGGGGTACGGATTTGCGGGTTATTACAATTCAACTGCAGGCACCGCATATCTTAGTTGTTGTCATCCCACTATTTTCGACTACATTAATGATTCGCTAGAATGGTTGTTATCATTTATTATTTCATACAAGAACCGACTTTATAAAGGTAGGTCTGAACGTTCATTTGGTAAATAGAGTTTATAACATAATTATATGCATTGTGCCTTAATACAAACTGACAGCAACTATAAGGTTTATAATTTAATTTAGGCTTCGTTGGAATTTCATACACAAAACTAGTGAAACGTTGTTTTAAAAATTCCCCTTATAACTCGTTAGTCATTTTATATCATGGACATTTGAAATTTCATTTAGTTCATACATTCACAACAAAAGGCATTGCAGCGGCGACGGCTATAAAGTGACGTTAGCCGTCGCCGGCCGACGCTAAAAGGCGATGCAAAAACAGTCGACACCAATAGGTTTAGCGGCTGCTTTAGCGACGGCATTGTCGCAAGTTTAGCAATGGCTAGCGTCGCTGCGTGAAACACGTGGCAAATGCAGAGTGGTTGATAGACTGTCGCTGGTCGACGCTAGCCGATGCAAAACTGGGTAAATTCACCGTAGAAAGCCGTCGCTAGCCGACGCAAGCCTGGACAACTTGGTCGTCGCTAGCCTTTGCAATACTGGGTATTTTTTTAAAATCTACAGCTTCTATTCGAGCCATCCAACCATGCAAATATCATAATATCTCTGTACATCTCATTTACAACACATATAAATCCACTTTCGCAACTACAACCATCGCATATCACCCATAAGCAAGTATATAACGCAAAAATCAATATCTACATTAACATTCCATTAAACAACGTCTATATTCCATCAAACAACACATTCATAAATCCTTCAAACAACACAACCATACCGACAAATACTCATGTTCATCAAACAAAACATCCACAAAACCATCAAGAAACACAATCGTCAAACAAGTATCAAATTCATCAACACATGTCAAATAAATACAAAACAAAACAAACAAAATCCATCAAACACCACAGTCATACCTACTGATCGTCATCTCCCGACCCATCCTCCCCAGGCATTCTCCCGTGATCTGCTAAATATGCCGCAATCCGCTCATCTAGCAGCTGCGCCAATCCTCCGCTCTTCCACCAATCATTGAATGCTGTCATCTGCTGTTTCAGCTGAGCTATATCCTTCTCTGCCTGGGATCTCCTATAAGTCGTTTGGGTCATTATCGCTTGTAAAATAGTTAATAGCGAGTTATAATTTTGCTCAATATTAAATGAAATTTACATATTAAACGAAATCAGAGCTTCCCATATACGGTTCGACTCCTCCAAGGTCAACTCATGGCTAGTGGGTTGCGCCACTCGAGCTTGCTCCGCTTCATATCTTTCCTGCGATGATGAACAAAAGTTTGCTACAATAAATATTCAACTTAAAACTTACGAAATGTGAAGTAAAAAAAATTAAGCATGTTTACCATTTCGGATTGAGATTTATCATCCATCCAAACATATGAAACTTTGTTATCCTCATCTTTCTGCTCAACGGCATGCGTGTGTGAAGACCTCTGCCATTGTAGGCTCACGATTATACTTCTTATACTGAAATGATATATATGAATAAACAATGTTACCGGTATGATTAAATATCAATAATCTATTTACAATCGCAATCGATAAATTTACCGATTCCTTCTGATTTTGTTGGAAGGATTTAGAGCCACCGTGGTGTACAACATGATTTTTATTCCTATTTGCACGGTTCCGCGATGATATTTCCTATAAATTTAAATATATTATTAACTAAAGTAGTGCTAATATACGAAATTTAAACAAATTATAACAATAATATAAAATTAAACAACTACTTTAAATTCAGGAGTATTCCTATAATGACCCGTATTTTTTATAATAAAAAATATTAAATTAATATGATTTTGGGATTTAATATTGTCAGAAATTAAAGTTTATGATTTATTAATGAAAAAAGGAGTTAGAATATATAACCTGATCTTAAATGAATTCTAAAAATGACAAGTTCAATGAGGTAAGGATGGTAACACAAATTAGATAATTTAATGTTATTGATTTGAATATAATTAATAACTGTTTGAATGTAAACTTCATCGATTGCAAATAATAAAATGTTAACAAAGAATAAATTGGTTTTATTATTTCTAATCGGAATATAAATGTAAAGTTTAATTTGGATATAATTGTAGAGTTTAATAATGAATAGAAGAAACCATATATTAAAGGAGAAATCACATGTCATTTAATTGAAATTGGTTTTAGCATTGATAAGTTAAATTATTAACCTTTGTTTGTAAACAATAAATTTAGAAATGTGTTGAATTACTAAGATTTAACAATTGTTTTATTTATCATATCATTATTAATCTGTTTGAAATTTATTGTGAATCAATGAAATTTAATGTAATTAAATATTTCAATTAATATAAGCAAAGGCGTTAACTACTGAGCGATGAGTGTAATAAAATGGAAATTGTGTTTAATTAACATATAAGGTATTTGTTGATTCAATATAAAGAACATTTAAAACAAAATAAAAGAATTTGTTGAAATATAAAATGTAACGAACTAGGGTTTTCTACCGTCGTAATGAATGTTTGAATGAAAATGGTTAGAAATTAAAATTTATGATTTATTAATGTGAATTTTATTAGATCATAAATTTGGACCATAAATAAAATTCTAAAACAACAAACTACAATGAAGCAATGAAGTGGAAGGTGCTAACGCGTATTAGAATATAATTTAATAGTAGGAATTTAAGGATAGAGATAATGTAATGATATTCTATTTATAGTAATAACAGGAATTGGAATAATAAATGCTAGTTTTAATGATGAGTTAAATGAATATTGATTGATAGAGAAAAACATTTATTTAGTATGTAATTTAATGCTTGTTGGATACTGTAATTTTATAAATGTGTTTGCAAGTATAAATAAGGATTACAATGTTTACGTATTTATTTAATTGATTTCATCAATTTGGGTCTGTTTTGAAGTGGAAGATTGAAATTAATTGGAAATAAATTTATTGAAATCTTTCAATTGAAATAGGAAAAAGAAACGAAGTGCAATTAATAAATTTAATGTAATATTGTTTTCATTTAGAATGTACATTATTTAGAAATATAACAATGGATTTAATATTATGTAAGTTGATTATTTTAGAATATAAGAATGTTTACATTTATGAATTGCAAGTAATGAATAAGCATTTTGAGAAAATAAAAGAATGTCTGAGGAAAATAAACTGAACGTTTCCATTCTAAATATAAGTATAACGTTGTAAAAAGAGAAAATTGAATTTTTAAAACAACACTTTACTGTACTTAAATAGCAGGCATAGGTTGCACGGAAGTGATTTTAAAGCCAACCTTGAAATTTAAAATAAATCAAATATTTGAGTTCATGATTACGTGTCGAGAAAAATGTTGTTTTTAAATTTGAATTTTTGAATCATGGTTCATATTTTATTTTAGTAGCGGCAGTCCCCATTATGTAAATTGGTGTGTTCAAATTTAGTTATGTTGTATTAATAAAATCTTTAATGGATGTCAATTTTTGTATGTTCGGGGTTAACAAAATTAATTGAGTGAAAAAATGTTTTGAAATTTGAATTCCAAAAGTTTGTTTACAGTGTAGAGTTGGTCTGTTCATTCCCTTTCTAATTAGTAAGTGTCACACTCTTTTCATCATTTCCTTATTTGTTCCATTATTCATTACCATTTACATTGTCCAAAGCTTTTTCATTTCACGAACCTTACCTACTTTTAATATTTTTAATTCTTTCTTTCACTTCTTTTAATACCTACCCTTTTTTAGGGTTGTTCATGTTTTTACTTTCCCAGCTTGTTTATATTTAACTTTATTAACTTTTCACTAGTTTCAATCTTCGTTCCTGTAGCCTCATTTCATTTTTTAAATCTCATCTTCTGTAGCTTCATTTTTTTTCTCTCTTCACCTTCCTCCTTCCTTTTTCATGTTTCTTCTTAAAATCTCCTTTTTCTCTTTTTTCCAAAGCTTCCTTTTTTTGTTATTCTTTAAAGCTTCGTTTTCTTTTTCAATTCTTCTTCTTCTTTTTCAAACCTTCTCTTCTTTCCAAATCTTTTTCTTCAAATCCAGATCTATATAATCTTCTCTGTCTCATCCAAAACTTTCTGTAAAGAAAGAGATTAAGATAGCAAGGAAACAAAACAAAAGGAGAAAATAGTAGCGGATCCAAATCTGACTAGAAAAGGGAAAGCCAAAAGGTGAGTGATTCAACCCACTCATGAAATACTAAAATTTCCATTGCAAGTTAAATAAAATTTATAATGAGATATATAAATTTTTTATTGTTGTTTATTGGTTTAAATTGACATTTGAATTGATATTGAATCGGAATTGACATTAAATTGAATTGACATTTAATTTTATATTGGAATTTAATTGATGGTTAAAACCTCGATATTGATAACTATTAACTATTGTTATATATTGGTTGATTTGGATGTTGTTTGAAATGGATGCTTATTGATTGATATGTTGGATGTATGGTTGTTTATTTATTTTAATATGTCCCTGTTATCACCGTGTATATTATCGACATCATTTAAATGGTCATCTAAATCATTTTAGAATCAGATAACTAAGACATTTAAATTATGGGTTGAAATGATATATACCCATATAATTTCTTGAATTTGGATTATGTATTGGAATTGAATTATTTGAAAGGTTTAAAAATTTTAATTTAAACTTTGGATTTATTTTAATTAAAGTGGTTAAAATTGGTATTTCGAATTATTTGAAATCTCTTAAATAATTATATTCACGTTGTACACTTGATAGGAGATGAAAAATCCTATAACATCTCTGAAGCCATTGCACTAATATTTTTATTTGAGATAGATTTGATTTACATAAGAATTTTTAGTTCTAACTCGAGTGTATTGTTTTTCATTTTGCTCGGGTCAGCCTAAGTATTTCAGTGTTTGAAGACGTTATTCCTTGGAGATGAAGATGAAGATTGGTGATCGTATTTATTATTATTTTTCCATTGCATTTTTGATATGTTCGTTTATTTTACTCTGATTAATGTTGTAAAAACGTGTAATCAAATGTATATTGTAAAACAGCTTTATGAACTGTTTTGTTTGATTATTATATTTTGTCGTTCCGCTACGAGATTCGGTGTATGCTTTCCTTCTTTCTCTTGTTTTCTCTATAAAACCCCATTGATAATCCGCCCATTTGAATGGTTGAGTCAAACATGTGTGGTTTATTGTCGACTTAAATTTTCCAAAAATGTGGATCATCACAGTTGGTATCGGAGCTTAGGTTAGCGTATACCTAAACCTGTAGGATAAGCTCATTGAGTGTACATACATATATAAGAGAGCGTATTTGTTAGTGATATAATTTTTTTTGAAATTAATAAATGAAATGATTTTCAACCCTGATTATATATATAATATAAAAGAATTAATTCTATAAATTGGTAAATTCATTTGTGATTGTTTGATGATGATTGGATGTTTTACTGGTTGATATTGATCGATCGATATGATTGTGCATATTAAAGTTTACCGATTAGTTAGTTGTGCTCGGCCAGTTTATGAGCATCTGACTTTTGTTGTTGACTTTCGAATAGTGCATAACCAGTTGTAAGTAATTTACCTTTTCATGCATGGGAAGGGTAGAAATTGTAATCTTTTGAGAATGTTGGAATGAACACCGAGTGAATTAAGTTTCACTATTTGACTATAAGGCGTTCGGCGATAATGTTGGGTTAAAATTTATTGTTAGATTAAAGTTATTTATTTTTAATCCAAACAAAGAATTACGATGTTTGAAATGAATATTATATAAGATAATGACTCATACGAATATGATTAGTGACTAAAAAAGGAAATTCAAACAGGAAATTTGAGAGTTTGAACTCCGGGAGTTTTGAAAGTGGTTTCGAAGATTTTGAAAAAAAATATAGTGGTATTATTTGAAAGTATTTTCCATACTGAAATGTTTTCAAAATGCTTTAGAAAGAAATAAAGTGCAGAGCTAATTCTATCGCTGGAAAATAATTTCGGTGATGATCTTGACATCATCGGCATTCATTTTCGAGGTTCAAAATGGGGAGGCCACTTTAGTAGCTTTGCTACTTGTTTTTTTAATGAAACCGATTTGGTTCAAATTCCTGAAGTATGATTTGATATTGGAAAGACATGTATATATTTATTTCAAATGATTGAAATAAAACCTGGTGTTCAGTTCTCGAGTTTCTACTGAATAATATTATGAACACATGTATCATATGCATTAGGATTGATTGGTTGATTGATTGTGCATCTTGTTGAGATAATTGATTGCTGATTTCCAATTTTAAATTGGAATTTGACTTTTTTTTCCGACTATTCTAAAGGGTCGAACACTTCCAAATTGAGAATTAATTTTCAAAGCTAAGTATTTTGGAAAGTATAGTAAGTTTGGTTTTGAAAATTTTAAAGTAAAGACTAATAGAAGTTGAACAAGTTTTAAAATGTTAAATATTATGATAAATAAATTATATAAGATTATTTTGAATAATGTAAGTATGAAATTTAGTTAGAAATATTTTTAATGAAAAGAGTTTTAAGAAATGTTTTGAACATAGTAAATATTTACAAAAACTTATTATTGGAAAATTAATATTAAGCAGTTCTGATTTTGTATAAATACGGAAAATAGTTTTGATAGGTTTATAATGGAATTTGTTTTGAGAAACATTTTTATTGATATTTTTCTAGAATCTGGAAGGTGGAAGGATCTTCTGGAATGTTTTGTGTCCATTGCATAAACAATAGATCAGCAGTGGACCACTGCTATCGTAACATCATCATTTGACATCAGATTTTGAGCAGTATTTTTCGTATCTGTTTTTAAGTATTTTCACTGGATGTTGAAAGAGGTCTACTAAGTACTTGGAGAATTGTAGTCTTATGCCTGATCAACGCATGGCCTGAGTCTGTAAGAACGAGGATAAACTTGTTAAGACATCAAGTTAAAAAGTATTTTGATAAAGTATTATTTAAAAGATATTTTGATTTTTTTTTCTTTTCTAAATACTTTAAACTGTTTAAAAGGTTGTTTATTTATGTACGACTTGGTTTAATATTTAATTATCAATGTTGTAAATATTGTGAGAAGTTATTAATTCAATAAACATATTTAAAGTTAATGATTATTGCTTTATTAATAATTTTTGAAAAGTATTTTGAGATTAAAACTAATAAATTTATAAATAATGGATTTAAGGTCTTCAATATGCTTCTTTCTAAATATAAGTAATGATGTAATTATTTTCAAATAGTTTACATATATTTATAAAGATGTTATTTAAAAAATTTAAATGGTATTTATAAATGAAGCAAGAAATTTTACAAATGAATTTTTGTAAAGTATTAAAGATGATTGATTTGCAAATGAAGTTTTCAAATGAATATTTCAAATAAAATTTATATAATTTTCTTTGAATATATAATTTAAAGATATTATATAAATGGACTATATATAAAAAAATTCTGTTTTACAATTTTATAAAAAATAAATGATTTAGGAAATTTATTTATAGTAATATGCTTGAAAAATAAATTGGAATCGCTATTTTTGAAAGTATGGTTTGAAATATTTACTTGATTTCGAAGTACTAATAGTAATTTAAAGGTTTGTTTACTATTTGAATCTAGTATTAAACCGAAATAAACGTTTTTCCATGATTTGAATATTCATTTTAAAACAAGTGTGTAAAATTAATTATGAAGATATGAAATTTTATACTTTGATTTGGAAATTTAATGTAAGTTTTGAGTATACTATTAGTTTCAGTTTAATAATCTTGAGTTTATGCTTATTTTAAATTAATGAGTCTAATAAATTATCAGATTTAAGGAACTTTATTTTAAACCTTATTATAATGTTTTGATATAAATTTCTAACATTGTTTTAAACTTTTTGGAAAATCTTTGCATAATTCTATGAGGATGTTTTAAATATATCTTATATTTTTACTAAGTGAATGAGGTTAAATGTTTTAATTGAATTTTTAGATATATTGAAATATTTCTTTTCTCTTCAAAGATGAATACCAAAAATTTAAATTTTTATTCTATAACCGAATTAAGTTATAAACTTAAGTAAAGCAGTAGAAGCTTAAGTAATATTTTATGAAATGATTCATTAATGACTTAAATATTTAATGGAAAATAAATTATGTAAGAGATTGATCTTTATATAAATAAATGAGTATTAAAAATGAATGAAGTAATTGGTGTAGTTAAGAAACCAATAGAATAAAATACATAAGTTGGATATAGATCATTTTATTCCATAATAATTTTGATCCAGATTTGAATACATGATTTGTATTAATTCACACTAGTCTGAATTAGGATTTTTCGCTCGATTCTTGACGGCGAATGCTTGATACAGATTTTTAATATGAATTTGAAGTTTTCTATCATATTTTATGGCTATGCAAGGAGAACAGAGATTTCTAATCAAGGAACCAGATCAGAGTCCGCACTAGAGTTGTCGGGTTAACAATACTAGTTCGAAAATAGAATTTGTGTATTCAAGCAAGTAATCAGAATTATTATTGTGTACAAAATGTTATATGTACATCGTACGAACTTTAATAATTAAATATTATGCTATGATTATTGCTTCTGTTTGTTATACTATTTTGGTTGCATGTAACTGTTACATTCCATTAGAATTGATTGTAGAAGTTCATCATACTTATCAGTTGTGTTATATTACTTTGTTGCATATGATTGCTATATTGTGTGTTACTAGTATTTATGATAGGATAATTAGTATATTGCCCTTTTATCATGTTTAATTCTCTTGAATTATGTAAGTAAGATACATGTTTATGGAAGCAATAGCTGTTGCTTTTGGTTTCATAAATAGAGTTTTGTTGCTCGACAAATAGGTACGTTTTCGGATTACAATTTTGTAGCAGTATTTTATGGTTTTTCTTATGGATTGGGATGCTTTATTATTAAAATATGATATATACAATGTAATTATTGATATTGTTATATTTTCGGACTTATCCGCGCAAAGGAGATGCTGCTGAAATTTTTCGTAAATTCAGGACTTAGAAAATTTTTGTGGAAGTTGAGTTATTTTCAAATTTATATTAAACTTAAATACCTAAGTTAATAGTTTATAAATTGATTATTTTGAATAAAATGTATCAGTTCTCTAGATTCTTTCTTGTTCCTTTTTAGGGACGAAAAGTATTGAGTGGAGGAGATTGCAACGACCCGTATTTTTGATAATTAAAAATATTAAATTTAATAAGATTTTGGGATTTAATATTGTCAGAAATTAAATTTTATGATTTATTAATGAAAAAAGGGGGTTAGAATATATAACCTGATCTTAAATGAATTCTAAAAACAAAAAGTTCAATGAGGTAAGGATGGTAGCCCAAATTAGAATATAATTTAATGTTATTGATTTGAATATAATTAATAACTGTTTGAATGTAAACCTCATCGATTGTAAATAATAAAATGTTAACAAAGAATGAAATGGTTTTTTTATTTCTAATGGAATATAAATGTAAATTTTAATTTGCATATAATTGTAGAGTTTAATAAGAAATAAAAGAAACAATATATTAAAGGAGAAATCATATGTCATTTAATTGAAATTGGTTTTAGCATTGATAAGTAAATTTATTAACCTTTGTTTGTAAACAATAAAATTAGAAATATGTTGAATTACTAAGATTTAACAATTTTTTTATTTATCATCTTATTATTAATCCATTTGAAATTTATTGTGTAAACAATGAAATTTAGTGTAATTAAATATTTCAATTAATATAAGAAAAGGCTTAAACTATTAAGCGATGAGTGTAATAAAATGGAAATTATGTTTAATTAACATATAAGGTATTTGTTGATTTAATATAAAGAACATTTAAAACAAAATAAAAGAATTTTTTGAAATATAAAATGTAACGAACTAGGGTTTTTACCGTCGTAATGAATGTTTGAATGAAAATGGTTAGAAATTAAAATTTATGATTTATTAACGTGAATTTTATTAGATCATAAATTTGGACCATAAATAAAATTCTAAAACAATAAACTACAATGAAGCAATGAAGTGGAAGGTTGTAACATCCCGAAAATTTTCGACTTTCGAAAATTCAACATCGATACTCACTTATCGACTGCCGAGAAATCGAACGCCGGAAACCCGAAAAGTTATGGTTTTAGAAAGAAGAAAAAGGTAGAAGAAGAAGACAGAAGAAAGAAAGAAGAAGAACAACAGAAAACACATCAGAACAGAAACAGAACACAATATCAGAATCTCACATATCGCAGCGGAACAATATATAATAGATAAACACTAGTCTTTTAAAAACAAAGAACTATATCATTTTATACATACATCAATCATCAGAGTCAATATACAACAATGGACAGTTATATAACTTGTCCTCATACAAAATACACAGCGGAATAAATACTATCAGATACAAATACTACGTCTCGTCCTCCAGCTTATCTCCAAAGCTCCAGAATATCCAGAATATCCTGATAATCTAACTCTAGACTGCCCGTGTGGAAATTGGTGGGCACCCAGAGTTTAGAAGGGAACAATAAACTCCGAGTCAGTCATGGTGACTGGTGTGAGATCGTAAAACAGTTATTTTATCTTTAAAATAAACAACAGGATAACTTTAAAGTCAATTCGAAATGCTTTTGGAAAATGAAACTACCATAAGACCTCCCACCACACACACAATGCAAACGCAGACTTGGAGGAGATTTCTTCTTATGATAGTCAAAGATGCTTACTACGCAAAATCAAATTCTTTTTGATATTATTATTAGTGCATAGTGGAAAACATTTCGAAAGTAGAATATTAATCTTAGCCAGCATAGGTACCATTATATTATGCCTGCTATAGCTGCCTCCTGAGGAGACAGGTTATACAATTGAAATCGTAAAGGCTCGTATTGTTTCTTTGGATTTCCAACAAATGGTCAGGCTAAGGAACTTCCTATCCACGATGGGTACGTCCCTGGAATAGACGACCCGAGAACCTAACCGGATCTCTGCCAACACAAGGCCGGGTTACCTCTGCAAAAATAGGTAACTACTGACACGCGTATGCCATCCCCCGATCGTCACCGATCTTCCCGAGGATCCCCGATTCCAACAAACCACATAGAAAAAATAATGCAGTAACCACAGAGGTTAAGTATCTGGGCTCCATACCATGATACCACCTTTATCCAGAAGGAATGACATACACTAAGGAGCGCTACTCCCTAGAACCTTGCTGCATTCGTCCTGTTTCGACCATTTCCGGGGTGTGAGGCTCGACGAAGTCTCGTCCACAAAGCTACGCTTTCTCAAAAAGCCCTGCTTCGGGTCAAACAAAATGATCAACCTATGATCACAAAGATATAAGATCAAACAAATGATCATATCACAAATGATCAAACACTGATCATTTCACAGCAACACTCAGTATGCCACGTTACCAAATTGGGATATATCGCTGATAAATTTCAACTACATAACCTCTGAGCTCGTACGTCTCAGAGAAGGGTGTTAAGCTAAGAGAATAAATTCTCCGCCACCAACAGAAATGTATTTGAAAGAGATCAGCTTTATATCTCAAAGTGTAACGTCAGACACACAATCCATACAAGTCTGTTCCGGGATCGAACAGAACCGAAGGCACTTCTCACGAAGCCCTTGCATTTCCGGATAATTTTCAATCACGTCAGGACTTCCCGTCACTAAGGGTGATAAAACCTCTAAACCGAAGATCAGTCGGTGTAGAGTAACTCGACGGTAATCCTTCCGTTTTCAAAAATATCCGGTCTTCAACACCGGTCTTCAAATGCGATTCATAACGACGTATCACATATTCGGAATGGGTTATACGACCCCATGGTCCTTTCCCGGCTAACCCGAATAGTGAGCGCTTATTTAAAAATAAGTGTGGCATTCAAATTCATCCAATTCACAACAAATACCTATCTAAAGGTAATTATTGATAGTCGGTTATTTAACTATCAATAAGGATGCGCGACATCATCAGATTCCAAATAATTTTCTCAAATTATTTTATCTTCAAAAATATCTTTACTAGATATAAAATTTCCACACTTCAAAAATAAATCAATATTTATTTTTAAACGAATTCACATTTCTTTTTATAAATTCCATATTGAATTTATATTTTCAAAATATCTTCTGATATACGATTTTCAAATCGTTTTCAATATTCAATTTCAATTTATCTTTACAAAGATAAAATCTCAAAACGTCCATTTCATATTGGAAAAGCATTTCCATACTTATTTAAAAATAAGTATTTCACAAATCATTTATTTTCAACATTTGAAAATATTCGATATACTTAAAAATCAAAATTAAGTATATATCTCATTCTTTAAGGAAATCATAAATTTGACATCTATTGGAGTCAAAAACGAATGTTGCGTAAAACATCGTTACGACGACTCAAAATCACTAGTATAGGGATTCGAAATTAAAATAGATATATAAATCCCAATACTACACAAAAATATTTCCTTTCGGGAATCATTTACTATAACAACAGTGTTATAGTCTACCATTTCCTTATTTTTCTCGAAAACGTCTATTTCAACAAGAACTGTTGAAATCTATGATTTCGATTCAAAATACATTTTAAAACATCGTTAAAAACAATTTAACTTCATTTTAAAATATCACTTCTTCAAAAATGAATCCATTTTATTCAATAATATATTCACGGTCCAGAGTTGTGAACATATCTTTTCTTTAAAAATCTTCTATAAATAAATTTATCCAATTCAATCTATTTCGAATTTATAAACACGTCTATAAATTCCACTTCTATTTTAATAACAACCTCGACTTATAAACCTTCTTTTTATTAACTTCTATATTTTACTTATCAAAATAAGTGATTTCGTATTTATAAACAGCATTTGTAAATTCCAATTTTATTTATAAGAACTTCAATATCAAATCAATTTCAATATTGATTTCTAAATTTATTTATCACTACTAAATAAATTTCTTATTTTCCTCAAATCATTCAATATACTATTTTTAAATGGATTCTTCAAATTGAAATCATTTTACATTGATTTCCCAAATTATTTCAATTTACCAATTTAAATTTCTAATTGGATTTCCAACTTATCTCTTTTTAAAAAATTTCCTTTTTAAGAAAATAATTTCAATTGTTTCTTTCAATCTATTTAAAAATCCAAATTTTAAATTAAATTACTCAATTTAAAATCACTATTATACGAAACTCATTTATTTATCATTTTCACTTTATTCTAAAAATAAATTCGATAATACTATAAAAATCAACTTTTATACCTTTAAATCATTTTCTTCAAATTCTATTCAATTTCTAAAAATTTATTTACTTAAAAACTTCTATTTTGATTTCCAAAAATCCAATTTCATTTATTTTTGGAATCCAATGATATCTAACATCCATTCAGCTAAATTTTAGCTTTCGATCAATTTCCAGACATCGATATGATCAATAACATCAATATAATCATTCACAGATTCATATCACAGTATAAATAAAATCAATCAATGTGAGGGGTCCAGTTGGATCCCTCCAACCTGTTTCCCTGCATCCAAAGATGTTAGCACAATACCAATTCCGCTCCAGTACGGAATTATCGCGGTATATGGGTTTTTATAAATCCGCTTACTAACGGCGCAATAGGGTCTCATCCGCTATACGAGGCGGGAAATCAATCAATCCAATATATACATATGCCAATATGTATATATTGCTATATATATAGATATATATCCTACTATATCTAATACACATTCAAACAGTCAATCAAATCAATAACTGAAAATTTCCACTTTTCAATTTGAGTGAGAAGATCTCACCTTAGCTTTTATTTTGCAATTCATTTCCAATCCAGTTTGGTTTCCTCACCGTCTTAGACCTTGTAAATAATTATACAATTTATTAATGTTCGGAATAATTGATTAATTTTAATCAACTAATGACTATTTAAACTAATATTTTTAAATTTAACCAATGTTCCTTTTTAAAAATATCTTACAGTAACTAAAATAAATTAAATAGGTTAATTAAATAAATTTATTACCTTAGTAAATTGGTTTTAACATAACTTTATACACCAAAATATATGCATGTGCTATTTTCTTTTGAAGCTATATACTCATAAAAATAAACTATATAGGTTTTATTTAAAATTTCTATTTTCCTATATTTTTCTCTTTTAAACTGCACATAAATAACCTATAAGAGATAGTCGGCATAAATTTACCTAAAAGTGACTATACAAGTAAATTATTGCAAACATAATTCACTGGAGTTAATACAAGTTAATTACCCAGATTCACGTCCTCACCAAACATCAAGTCGACACGCAGCACCCCTGATTCCATTCGCCAAGCTTCTGCCACGAACCAATGGCCACGATCGAAGCGAACCCAACCCTAGCTGTCGAAGCCCGGAACCCTTTGCCTCCGCCTCGCTTTACCCAAACTTCGATCTTCCCGACTTCACTTGGCTCATGCGCTCGCGAATTTGACTCGCGAAACCCCAGCGTCGCCTCTACGAATTCGACGACTTTGCCGCCTTCGATTTCTCGGCACGAGCTCCTCGTCGCGGTTGTCGAACCGGAATCGCGATGATGTCGCTGCCTCCTCCCGAGAACGCGCAACTTTGATTTGAATTCATTCATCATTTTTTTTCCTTTGGGAACGAATTGATTTTCGAATTAGAGGAGGCTGTGATTTGAAAAGAATAAAGCTCGGCTATTATTTGAATTGGAGAAAAAGTTAGGTCACAATAGCTCGCTTTTCTTTTGAACGGGAATTTGAATTTGATTGTCTTGTGAAGAACGAAAGAGGTCGCCATTTTTTTCTGTTTCCTGAGTTCGATTATTGTCTGGAGTAAGGAAGAGCTTCGCAATTTATTTTATAATTTCTTTCGTATTGAACGTGATTTAACGAAGTGAAAGAAAGCAGGCTGAGAGCAGGGAATCTCTGCTATTGGAAAGTTGACGTAACAGATATTTGACTGGTTAAACAATGTATTACTTTATTCAAATTTAAATTTGAATTGACTTGAAAACGAAGCCAAAAATTTCGACTTCCTATCAAGGCATGCCGCTAGGCGTCCGTAATGTTATACGCCTATTCCGAACACAATGAAAAAGGTTTCGAGTCCAAATTCGATCGTATGGAGAAGATAGCTTTTCGGACCAGTTACAATATTAAATTTTCGATTAAATTTCAGTGCGTTTGCTTATCGTACGCTCACACAACAACTCCGGACATTACGAAAATTGAAATCCGATAATAATACAATATTACGGATCCAATGGAACTGGTTTCGTCGAATTCCGAGACTGTGCCACGGAATGCTATTTTTACATATCGGTTCGAACGATTAAATTCAAAACTGAACAAAACAGTTTCAATTTCAATTCTGACGCTTTATTATCTTCAGAACTATCCATATAAAAATTCAAAGTCTTCATCTTATTTTTAAATCAGCTTAAAACCAAAGATATAAATTTTTACCCAGTTTCAATAATTAAATTCAATAATTTAATCGCTAAATTCATTCTGATATTTGAATTTCAATTTAAATTATCATTCGAATATTTAAACTCAATTAAATATTCACATTTTAAATGTCAAAAATTCAGGGTCGTTACAAAGGTGCTAACGCGTATTAGAATATAATTTAATAGTAGGAATTTAAGGATAGAGATAATGTAATGATATTCTATTTATAGTAATAATAGGAATTGGAATAATAAATGCTAGTTTTAATGATGTGTTAAATGAATATTGATTGATAGAAAAAAAACATTTATTTAGTATGTAATTTAATGCTTGTTGGATACTGTAAATTTATAAATGTGTTTGCATGACTATAAATAAGGATTACAATGTTTACGTATTTATTTAATTGATTTCATCAATTAGGGTCTATTTAGAAGTGGAACATTGAAATTAATTGGAAATAAATTTATTGAAATCTTTCCATTGAAAAAGGAAAAAGAAACGAAGTGCAATTAATAAATTTAATGTAAGAATGTTTTCATTTGGAATGTACATTATTTGGAAATATAAGAATGGATTTAATATTGTATAAGTTGATTATTTTAGAATATTAGAATATTTACATTTATGAATTGCAAGTAACGAATAAGTATTTTAAGGAAAATAAAAGAATGTTTGAGGAAAATAAAGTGAATGTTTCCATTCTGAATATAAGTATAACGTTGTAAAAAGAGAAAATTGTATTTTTAAAACAACACTTTACGGTACTTAAATAGCAGGCATAGGTTGCACGGAAGTGATTTTAAAGCCAACCTTGAAATTTAAAATAAATCAAATATTTGAGTTCATGATTACGTGTCGAGAAAAATGTTGTTTTTAAATTTGAATTTTTGAATCATGGTTCATATTTTATTTTAGTAGCGGCAGTCCCCATTATGTAAATTGGTGTGTTCAAATTTAGTTATGTTGTATTAATTAAATCTTTAATGGATGTCAATTTTTGTATGTTCGGGGTTAACAAAATTAATTGAGTGAAAAAATGTTTTGAAATTTGAATTCCAAAAGTTTGTTTACAGTATAGAGTTGGTCCGTTCATTCCCTTTCAATTAATAATTGTCACTCTTTTCATTGTCTCCTCATTTGTTCCATTACTCATTTCCATTTACATTGTCTGAAGCTTTTTCATTTCACGGACGTTATCTACTTTTCATATTTTTAATTCTTTCCTTCACTCTTTCAATACCTACCGTTTTTAGGGTTGTTCATATTTTTACTTTATTTCAATTCCCGGTTTGTTTATATTTAACTTTATTAGCTTTTCACTAGTTTCAATCTTCATTCCTGTAGCCTCATTTCATGTTTTAAATCTCATCTTCTGTAGCTTCATTTTTTCTCTATCTTCACCTTACTCCTTCCTTTTTTGTCATGTTTCCTCTTCAAATCTCCTTTTTCTCTTTTTTCCAAAGCCTCCTTTTTTTCTTATTCTTCAAATCTTCTTCTTCTTTTTCAAAGTTCTTTTTCTTTTTCAATTCTTCTTCTTTAAATTTTCTTCTTCTTTTTCAAACCTTCTCTTCTTTCCAAATCTTTTTCTTCACATCCAGATCTATACAATCTTCTCTGTCTCATCCAAAACTTTCTATAAAAAAAGTGATTAAGATAGCAAGGAAACAAAACAAAAGGAGAAAGTAGTAGCGGATCCAAATCTGACTAGAAAAGGGAAAGCCAAAAGGTGAGTGATTAAACTCACTCGCGCAATATTAAAATTTCCATTGCAAGTTAAATAAAATTTATAATAAGATATATAAAATTTTGATTGTTGTTTGTTGGTTTAAATAGACATTTGAATTGATATTGAATCTGAATTGACATAAAATTGAATTGACATTTAATTTTATATTGGAATTTAATTGATGGTTAAAACCTTGATATTGATAACTATTAACTATTGTAATATATTGGTTGATTTGGATGTTGTTTGAAATGGATGCTTATTGATTGATATGTTGGATGTATGGTTGTTTATTTATTTTAATATGTCCCTGTTATCACCGTGTATATTATCAACATCATTTAAATGGTCATCTAAATCATTTTAGAATCGGATAACTAAGTCATTTAAATTATTGGTTGAAATAATATATACCCATAGAATTTCTTGAATTTGGATTATGTATTGGAATTGAATTATTTGAAAGGTTTAAGTTTTTAATTTTAACTTCGGATTTATTTTAATTAAAGTGGTTAAAATTGGTATTTCGAATTATTTGAAATCTCTTAAATAATTATATTCACATTGTACACTTGATAGGAGATGGAAAATCCCGTAACATCTCTGAAGCCAATGCACTCATATTTTTATTTGAGACTGATTTGACTTACATAGGAATTTTTAGTTCTGACTTGAGTGTACTGTTTTTTATTATGCTTGGGTCAGCCTGAGTATTTTCGTGTTTGAAGACGTTATTCCTTGGAGATGAAGATGAAGATTGGTGATCGTATTTATTATTATTTTTCCACTACATTTTTGATATGTTTGTTTATTTTACTCTGATTAATATAGTAAAAATGTGTAATCAAATGTATATTGTAAAACAGCTTCATGAACTGTTTTATTTGATTTGTCGTTCCGCTGCGAGAATCTGTGTATTGCTTTCCTTCTTTTCTCCTATTTTCTTTATTAAACCCTATTGATAATCCGACCATTTGAATGGTTGAGTCAAACACGTGTGGTTTATTGTCGACTTAAATTGTCCAAAAATGTGGGTCGTCACAATTCCAGAGCTGGAGAAATTCAGCCCAAACATCAGCGTTCATCCAAGCATGTTTTTTATTCCCATTCTTTGCCTTTGAAAGAATGTCCCTATAATTTTTCCGCATCTTTTGGTTCTAGTGATTTCTACAAATATCCGTATCTTTCGGATCAACATGTACTGCAGCCTGCATATTGAAATTAATTTGAATTATATACATTATATTAACTTTCAAATGAATTGTATAAATTTATACTTACCATCAAGTCGGCCCATATAATATTCATAACATGGTCTGTGGATGTCATCCCAATGAGCCCGACATCCCAACATCCGACTCTTGAATACCTTCTTGGAGATTTGAAGAATGTAGTCTGAAGGTTCCACCTCGAAACCCCTATTTAAATTTTGGTGTAGCCATTTAATAAATTTTAAATAATATACACGCAATAAATTTGAGACTTACCTTGCACTCCTCGAAAACCTTCGCTACTAGTCGAAAATCCAACGTCGTGCCACTAACACCCACATTAGGAGAAGAAGAAGGCCAAGATCTGCTGGAATGTTTCCTGTAAGACATATATATCTGCGACAAACATATCATTTCATATAATGAAAAAACATATCAATTTATTATTAGAAAACAAGTTTGATCAATCATCACGTAAAACTTCAACTAAATCATCATAAATTAAACAAGATCTCCTGAATACATATATAAAATTAAGCAAACAGAATAATACATAGCTCACCGCATAGTCATCATTATTAATAACAGCGGAAACTCAGAATATACATTTTACAACAAGTGATACATATATTTAGAATTATCAATCTTCGTCGTTTTCTTATTCAGACTCGGTCTCGTACTCTATATCATTTTCTTCTGTACTCTCAAATGCTTCTATTAAAACATTTGATTCATCATTCAACGACCCTAAATCAATATCATCAGTTATTATTATTTCATTATTTGGCACAAGATCCGCTGGATATATCGCTTCGTCTGGAATATTATTTCCCTCAAACGTAAATCTTGCCTTTGTTTTAAAAACAGCTGACCAATCCGCTTTATCTCTTTTCAAGGATGGATAAGGAGCAAAATAAACTTGTAATGCTTGCTTGGCGAATACGAAAGGATCATACTTATAGTAATGTAAGGTATGCTTTATTTCAATAAGCTTAAAATCTTTGTGCACGTTGATTCTAGAACCAGGAATATTGCCGAACCAATTGCATTTGAATAAAAAACTTTTTCTCTAGGTTGTATATACTATGTCAATTCTAAAACCTGTGTTAATATGCCGTAAAAATATTTTATATGGTCGTCTAGATCATCACTACCTTTGACAAATACACCGTTGTTATATGTTAATTTTTCAGCACCATAGTCATTGGGGTTGAATTTAAATGCATTGATGAAGAATATTGGATAAGTCTTAACATTTCTTTTTGGTACAAGCTCAAGATGTTGTAATCATTCATCAGCGATAGAATTTCTTGGATCATAAACGTAGTTCGAAAACCATTTAGCAAATTCTTTACTGAGATCACCAAATGGATGTTGTGATTCGTAAATACTGCAAATATATATAACATGTTCCATTATAATTAATACATAAGTATACCTAAAATAATTATGAATTTATTATTACCTGACAAATGGTGTAGCTTCCGCACAGTTAAGAAGAACATATGTGTGTGATACATGGTAATCTCTATCATCTAACCATATTTCCACACATTTTCTAGCAGGTCGGCCATGTTGTCCAAAAATAGATAACATTGTTTGAGAAGAATCTTGTTCAATGGCTTCATCATTACGAGGAACACTTACAAATGATAAGTTCACATGGTCACTGAAGTAATGAGAGAAAAAGAATGAAGCTTCTTCTTCAAGATATGATTTGCAAATCGAACCTTCAACTCGTACGTTTTGTCTAATTTTTTTCTTTAGATGATTCAAGTACCTATTACAAAATTAATTCAATTTAAATTTACTTATGTAAATTTGAATTTTAAACTAAAATAAATATTACGAATATCCAATATTGCCTTTCAAATGGATACATCCATCCATATTGCACAGGACCTCGAAGAAGTGCTTCGGATGGAAGATGAACAGGTAAATGCTTCATTACATTAAAGAAACTTAGCGGAAACATTTTCTCCCGTTTGCAGAGTAGTATAGCGATTTCTATTTCAAGTTTACGTATACGGTTACTGTTAACGTGGTCGAACAAAGCTGTTTATAAAATAATTTTAATTTTGTTATAACACTCCATACTTTTTTAGGCAATAGTTCTTTGAAAACAACGGGCAATAAATATTCCATCATGATATGGAAATCATGACTTTTCAACCCACTTAATTTATTGTTTTTAAAGTCAACGCATCTACGGAGATTAGAAGAAATACCATCAGGACATCTTAGTCTTTCCACCCGCTTTGGCACGAGTTTTACTTACTTTCTAGATCATGGCATGCTTTGGGTTTTTTTACTATCATTGGGCTTCATACGAAGTTTGGGACGTTTACAAAGTGTGCTATATCAAGTCTTCAATTCAGATCGTCCTTATTTTTCCCCTTAACATTCAAAACTGTATTAAAAACGTTATTAAACACGTTTTTTTCATTGTGCATCATGTCAATATTACGTCGAAGTAAGAGATCTTTCCAATAAGGCAACTTCCAAAATATACTCTGTTTGCACCAATTATAAATGTCCGATTTACTTGAAATTTCAGTCTGTACTCTAGTTTCATGTATCTTTGGATAGTCCTTTTCAATTTTATATATTTCTTCGCTTGACCAAATCTTTGGTGGTAGCATTCTCTCTTCTCTGTTAGATTTAAAGTTTTTTTATCTCCTCTAAAAGTATGATTGTGATGGAGAAAACACCGATGACAATCAAACCATGGTATTTTCTTCCCATACTGTAAAGAAAATGCTCGTGTTTCTTCCATGCAATAAGGACAAGCTAGACGACCGACAGTACTCCAACCTAAAAGCATTGCATACACAGGAAAATCATTAATAGTCCATAACAAACAAGCGAACATACGAAAATTCTTGTTTTTGAAATGTTTTATTCTTCAACACCTTCATGCCATAGCGTTTTCAACTCTTCAATCAACGTTTGTAAATAAACATTGATTCTTTGTGTCGGATCATCGGGGCCAAGGATGGCAATAGTGAGTAACATATATGGAGTTTTCATACACATCTACGGAGGAAAATTATAAGGAGTAACGATAGTAGGCCAAGAGGAATATTTACTACCAAACTGAGAGAATGGTGAAAATATACCCATACATAAACCAAGTCTTACATTACGGCTCTTTGCAGCAAACGTGGGATATTTCTTATTGAAATGTTTCCATGCTTCTCCAACAGATGGATGTGTCAAAGTTCCCTCTTCATGTGTTCTCGTACACTATGCCATCACATATAACATGCCATAGCTGAAGACACATATAACCTTTGAAGTCTGCGAGTGATGAGTAAATAATGCATTCACTTGTATAGAACTTCCTTACTTTCTTTTTTCTTGGTTTGTATCTTTCCTCGTTACATATTTGGCAGTTTCTATGGTTAATGTCATCTTTCCAATACAACATGCAATCTTTTATACATGTATCTATCTTTTGGTACGGCAGACCGAAAGCCGACATAAATGTTTTTACTTTATAATGACTATTGTACATCAGATTATTAGGTGGCATATGTCGTTTTGCAGCTTGTACAACTGTTGTAAATCCAGCTTATGTAAAGTTGAATTTTGATTTCATAGTGATGTATTCAGCTGTTACTGATAATTCGGTTCCGCTTTTACAGCCATCCCACAACGGCCTCTTGGTAGCATCCAATAAATCATAAATTCTTTTTGCTCCCACATTCGGTTCTTCTTTGATATTTACGTTTTCAATATCAACTTGAACGGTAGGGAACATTGATCATGCTGCATCTTCCACCATATCTTCTATTGGATTCGTCATAACATAATCGTTCTCTCACACTACAAGATTAGGTGTAGGTGCATCAAGTTCTCCGTGACGATCCCACAAATAATAAATTGGCATAAAACTAGATTTATACAAATGTACTTTAACTGTATCTGGTTTCCAATGCTTCAAATGTTGGCACTTACTACAAGGATAACGAAGTTTTACATTTTTTTGACTATTTGATGTAGCGAATCTAAGAAATTCGTGTACACCATTGTAGAAATGTTCCTTCATCGAAGCTTTCATACCAATTCTGACTTCATACATTCATGTACGGTCGAGAGAATAATCAAACATTGTTCCTAATTTAAAAATATATGTTAGTAATTTCAACAACACCTAAATTTTGTCTACAACAAAATTAAAGCCTTTTGGGACTAAAGACTTCATACACTATAGTTCTGTCTAATTCGACAGTACTTCACTTCTCTTCTACGCATAACATTGCATCCAAGGCGTATATTGTTGTTGTTGTATTTTCTAAAATAAATTAAAGCCTTTTAGGACTAAAGGCTTTGTATTTTTTAAACTAATACTTAATGCTTCGTTACTTAGTTTTTAAAAAATTGATTTTAGTACAATATTTGTTTCAAAAAAAATTATTCTTTCAAACTAAAATTTATTATTTCTTGATTTATTATTTCACTTCACTTCATTCTTAATTTTATACTTCATTCAACAATATAAACATTTTATTAACTAAATTTGAAATTTTAAAACATATTTTACAATTCATTTAACTATTTAAATTTGAACTGATTTTGTAAACTAAAATTTGAAGTTTGCACTAATTTTAATCAATAATAATACACTAATTTTTGCACTTATTTTAATCAACAATTATACACTAATTCTAAAACATATTTTACAATTCATTCAACTATTTAGCAGCATATTAATCAATAATTATACAATAATTATTGCGCAAATTATAACAAACATTGTTTTAAACTATACTAAACATTCGTGTAAACTTATCAGTAAGCATATTAATCAATAATTATACACTAATTTTGGATTTTAATCAAACTTAATTTTTGGTGCGAAAGAATAAAAAGTTTTCTAGTTCGTGGGTGTTTGATCAGTGTACATAGATCTGCATCGACTAGCGATGGCTAGCGGAGGCCGCTTATTCTAGCCGTCGCTGGCCAACGCAAAAGGCTAGCGTCGATTTTAGTAGAATATTTGTGTCAAAAAAAATTATTATTTCAAACTATAATTTATTATTTCACTTCACTTCGTTTTTTAATTTTATAATTCATTCAACTATTTAAATATTTTATTAGCTAAATTTGAATTTTTAAAACATATTTTACACTGTAGTTAACTATTTAAAATTTTAATTTACTAATTTTGTAAACTAAAATTTGAAGTTTGCACTTATAGTAAATTAAAATAAATTTATTTTATACCAACCACTTATACTTATAATTAATACACACTAATTAATTAAAAAATATTACTTGTGTTTAACCGTAAGCAGCATATTAATCAATAATTATATACTAATTTTCACGTAAACCATAACAAACATTGTTTAAACTATAACAAACATTCGTGTAAACTTATCAATAAGCATATTAATCATTAATTATACACTAAATGTTGGATTTTAAATTAACTTTAATTTCTAATTACAAATTAAACAATCAAACCACTGATTAATATCCAAATCAACTAATACACTATTATCATCAACTAATACGCAATAATCATCAATTTCAAACCCATAAACAACTAATTTTCGAAATTAAGGTTTTAATTATATCCCCAAATCAACTAATACATTATTTTCATCAACTAGTACAGAATAATCAACAATTTCTAACCCATAATCAATCAATTTTCGAAATTAGGGTTTTAATCATACCTAGATTAAGCTGAAATTGGAGAGGAATGAGATATTGGCGAGCTTTGGAGGGTTTAGACGATTTAGGCGGCTAGGCGTGGTGGAAAATTTTGTGCATCATTTTAGTTTTGGTGGGAAACGATAATGATTTCCAGTTCGTGGTTTCGACCTGTATATTCAGAGTTTGCGTCGGCTATCGACGGCCGCTTATTTTAGTCGTCGCCAGCCGACACAAAAGGCTGCCGCTATAGGCAGCCTTTCTTGTAGTGATTTTTTAATAATATTTCAATAATCCTATGGTTTTGCTACTCCACTTCACTTAAACTTAACAAATTGAATGTTTTTCGAACCATGCATACAGAATATGAAATACAGAATTTTTGCTTGTTCCATCAAGTATTATTTGAAATTTGATATTTTAAATACCATCTATTGTTAATGTTCATTATAAATTTTAGTTTACTGCTAACACTCATCGTATCACCTATTCATTTCATTGTCCTTCTTCTTACTATGTGTCATTCTCATTCAGATTTCAATCTACATGAAATGGTATGAAGTAATTCAATCTGTGCAAAATGGTTCAAAGTGAATTCATTCATGACTAAATGCTCTCTTCCCGACAAGACATAAGTATCTGATATATTCTAAATTTGGACAAAACCTTTAATTTTTGTGAATGACCAATTTACATAACTACCAAACTGATGAAGCAATGAAATTAGAAGTTTCTGATTCTCAAAAGAAAACTATCTCTTAGATGTTAATGCAATAGGATAATTTGTTTAACACAAAAGTCTTAAGAATATTTTAGAAAAACTTCTCTTCCCTTTGATTATTGCCTTTTTTTTTATATTTTACACCATATGCATCTGCGTATAAAACTAGCTCTATGAAATTTTATGCATTTTGTTAAATATGGACAATTTAAATCTATTCCAAATATTAAAAGAGAAGATATTAACTGATTCTTGCAATTAATCAAATATGGAAACAAATAGGAAGATTATCAATTAATGTCAAAAAGATATATTAATTGATTTGAGGAATTAATCAAATACAGATATACGTGGAAACAAATACCAATATGCTAAATTTGTGTTGAAATCAAGTCAAGTAAATCTGGAAGGATTTCACCCTTATCTCCCAGGCAATCTTCATCCTTCCACCTAT
The DNA here is from genome assembly GCA_030737815.1 of Allium fistulosum. Taxonomy (NCBI): domain Eukaryota; kingdom Viridiplantae; phylum Streptophyta; class Magnoliopsida; order Asparagales; family Amaryllidaceae; genus Allium; species Allium fistulosum. The sequence continues at coordinate 932,455,388 of CM060901.1, read as the reverse complement.
ATATATGAAGACATTTGTTCATCTTTTAAATACAAGATGACAAGAGAGTTCTTGTGACGCCCCACTCTGAGACTCACATTAGCAAAGAGTATTACAAGGTAACACCGTTTGCTAATGCGGAGAATAGAGCTGGTTAGGAGCGACCATCTATAGCCTTGCCTGAATTATCTACTAAATATGTCGACAAGGTAGTATATATCAATATTTTTATCAAGTGGATCGACATATCCAATAAATACTTAACACAAAGCCATAGGTGGCTGAAGGATCTATCAGAACAAATATAACAACTCAAATGTAATACACATCACAGAACAGTTGATCATCACATACATTTACACATATACAGATACATTACAGAGTATACAAAATGATACATGTCAAGTGGTAAAGTAAACCACAACATACAGACGAGTCAAAAGAATATATCAGAGTTACAGCCAAAAAAAGGACTACATAAAAAGCTATAACAAGAAGGAGCTAGCAGAATAGTCCATGCTGAAGCAAAATAGGCTAAGTCCAATGTACCTAACATGAAACATCTCGGTCTGACCCGAGTATAAAATACACGGGTCAGTCTAGCTAAACAAATCAGTTAGATCAACTAAATGATAATGAACATACAAGGTCATAAAGTACCATAAATATCTCCAAAAGAGATAACCAAATCATCTAACATAAGATGAATCAAAACAAGCCTCATACCATCGGCAATCCCAATAGACAAAGGATATCTTATCCCAAAACAACCCAAAAGGCTAATGACAAATACCAATAAAGGTAACACAAGTTTCCACAAGGTAATCGCTATATATCGTGTGGTTCAAAGAACCTACCCCTGAAAGGAGATACTCTAGGGAAATATAATTGTCAAAGAAACAAAAGATGCTCGAGCTCAGTACTGTATAACAAGGATCCACAAACCCGAAGGCAACAAACCCAATATCACAAGAGCGGTGACGATGGACCAACTCCAAAAGCGATACTATAGGGCAACAAACCCGAAGGCACAAACCCGAAGGTACAAACCCGAAGACAACATACCCGAAGGCAACATACCTGAAGGCAACAAACCCCGAAGGCTCAAGCCCGAAGGCAACAAACCCCGAAGGCAACAAACCCCGAAGGTTCAAGCCCGAAGGCACCAAACCGTAGTGGCGAAGGTCCGGAGGCCCAGTACTGGACACCACTAACTGGCGGAATGTGTCACAACTCTCAGAAATGAACCCGAAGAATGTTAACGTGTCCCATACCACACGTTCTCACTAAACGATTTACTAACCGTTAGTCAATTTCACACTCAAAGTAGTACAAAGTTCACCTCATAGCATCGGTAAACCAAACCCAAAGGTCAAAACGGTCAAACGAATAGATTAGGAATTAACTGGAAAGATAAACGCACGTGTTCATAGCACGCGTTTTATTTAATCATTTGATTCTCCTCCCTCTTCGCTCGAAGTGCAAAATTGTGTGTGTTTTAAATAGAAATTATAAATTGGAGAAACGAGCTGTTAATACAATTAAAAAGATCATTTTGTAAACCCGTGTACGAAATCAAAAAGGAATCATCAAGTCAATAATAATTGATAACAACAAATCGGATAATCACGAATCGATATAAATTGGAATATTCATCAAACCAATTCAATTCAAAAGCAAATGGACAAGGAATATATGTTAGGAATTTCTACCTCACACTATCAAAGATATAGACGTAGATGTGAGATAAAATTCTCACCTTTAAACTCAAAAAACACAAGAGAGAAGCTATAGAGCAAGGCAATAGGTTAATCTCTCTTCAACACCACCTCAAGAACTTCAATCTAAATCAAAGATGAAGTTTCTCTAAGTTAGGGTTAAGAACATTTCTGAAATTGAAGAGGAAATGAGATGGAGAAGAAGAAGAGAAGGCTTACCTAAGCTTCACTTGGATTTTGGAGCAAGAATTTGAGATTGCAAGAGGAACTAAGGCTTGGCAATTTCTATTTCCCATTCTCTTCCCCCATTTTCAGTTGAGCTTGAGTGTTTAGGAAATGAAATGAGTGAATGGAGAGGAGAGGGGGCTGAGTTAAGGTATAGAATGAGTTGGGTGAAACCCAAACCCAAAAGCCCACTTAGAAAACATCAAAATTCAACTCGCTCCAAACATATCGAAGCTTATACTCAAAAAAGTCGCAAACACCATTTTGAACTCAATGGAACTGGTCTCGAGCCCAAAAATGTTGATTCTCAATTTCATTCCTCATTCAGACATCTGAAATATCCAAACCAGGCGTCTGAATCTGGAAACATAGGAGTTTTCAAACTTCATTCAGACGTCTGAACCGAACGATTCAGACGTCTGAATCTGGAAAAATAGAAGTTGTCCAGAAAAATATTCAAACGTCTGAATCGTCCATTTCAGACGTCTGAAAATGGCAATTTTTTGCCTATTTCCCCTCTGGTTTGATTCGAACAATTTCAGACGTCTGAATGCTTCATTTCAGATGTCTGAATCCCTGTTTGACAGTTTTTCTTCAATTAGACTCCTCCGAAACACGATCCACAAAGACACTTCACTAATTCGATTGTTCTTTTACGAATAGTGACTTTTTCAGACTAAAATCTGACTAACGATGCTATTTTCAAATTAAACAGTAAAAATATACGAATCGTAAATATGCGGGTTGTTACAGATCTCCCCTCCTTAACAAAATTGCGTCCGCGCAATTCCTAGAGAAGAATTTGTAACAACTACATACTTAGATCACCCAAAAAGGAAAGAATATAAGCTTGAGATGAAGAGATATTCTCACCATTGCTATGCAAAGATAGAAAACCCGGATAGGATCGCTCGATAAACTCTCTGGTTTCCCAAGTCCAGTCATTGGGATTAACGGTCCATTGAATTTTAATGAGCGGTACGTCTTGGTTTCGAAGGTGTCTCACCTCCGAGGCAAGTATGCGAATAGGCTGCTGTACAATAGATAAGTTTGGTGAGATCTCAAGCTCTTGCATATCAGGAGAGTCGATAACAGAATCCGATTCTTGTAGACACTTCCGAAGCTGAGAGACGTGAAACACGTCGTGAACACCGGATATATGAGCTGGAAGTGAAACTCTATAAGCCAAAGGGCCAATACGTTCAGTAATTGGAAATGGTCCTACAAAACGAGGAGCCAATTTCCCTGTCGTACTGAAGTGCATAACCCCTTTCAAAGGAGAAACACGAATAAAGACGAGATCATCAACCGAGAACTCGAGAGGCTTCCTGCGGTTATCCGCGTAGGATTTCTGGTGGCTCTGTGCCTCTTTCATTCTATGACGAATAAGATCAATCTTCTCAGAAGAATCATGAATAAACTCTGGGCCAAGAATAAGCTTCTCCCCAGATTCCAACCAACATGAAGGTGATCGACACGACCTTCCGTATAAGGCTTCGAAAGGAGCCATACCAATACTGGACTGAAAACTATTGTTGTAGGAGAACTCTACAAGGGATAGATGATCCTCCTAACTACCTCCGAAATCAAGAATACAAATATGGAGGATATCCTCTAAGATACGATTCACCCGTTTAGTATGTCCATCAGACTATGGATGATAAGTTGTGCTGAAATTAAGCTTTGTTCCCAAAGCTTGCTGAAGACTCTTCCAGAAATGACTTATGAATAAAGGATCACGGTCACTCACAATTGAACTAGGAACACCATGAAGTCTCACGATTTCCTTGATATATAACTTACCCAAAAGAGAAGAAGTCCTATTAGATTTAATAGGAACAAAATGAGCAGACTTAGTGAGGCGATCAATAATAACCCAAATGCTAGAATGGCCCGATCTCGTACGAGGTAGGCCATAATGAAATCCATAGAAATCTGATCCCATTTCCACAATGGAATCTCTAGAGGCTGAAGGAGACTAGAAGGGCGCTGGTGCTCGACTTTAATATGTTGACAAGTCATGCAATTACTCACATAACTCGCCACATCGCGCTTCATGCCTTCCCAATAATAAAGGCGATGCATATCGGCATACATCTTACTACTGCCAGGATGAATGGTATACTTAGAACGATGGTAGTCATCAAGAATGTCATGCCTAAGTGCAAAATTAGAAGGCACAACAAGACGGTTCTTCTTGCGAAGACACCCATGAAAATCAATGCTGAAATCCCACAACGCCTCATCACGGGATTCAGTCTCACAAAGCTGAAGAAGATGCACAAGATCAGAATAACACCGCTGAGCTTCGACAATACGATCCAATAGAGAGGGTCGAGCTTCCAAACTGAATAATCTTATTGGAGAATCAGAGGATGGAGCTCGATCACGAATATCACAAAAAGATAGAGTCTCAAGAATATCCCATTCGGCAAGTATCATAGAAATGACAGCCGAATGTCTGCGACTAAGCGCATCAGCAACGCGATTACCCTTACCAAGGGTATACTGGATATCAAAGTCATAGGAGGCAAGAAACTCGAGCTAACGCTGTTGCCTCATATTGGGTTCCTTCTGAGTGAACAGATACTTCAAGGATTTATGATCGGTATAGAGAATGAAGCGCTCGCCTAATAAATAGTATCGCCAAATCTTCAAGGCAAAGACAATGGCGGCTAACTCAAGATCATGAGTGGCATAGCGAACTTCTTTCGGACGAAGTTGCCTAGAAGCATAAGCAACTACCCGATCCTTCGGCATAAGCACGGCATCGAGACCACTACCACAAGCATCGGTGTAGACAACAAGATCATGATTCCCCTCGAGAACCACAAGAATAGGAGCATTGGTGAGAAGTTCCTTTAATGTCTAAAAGGAAGCTTCACACTTATCGCACCAAATATAACGAATGCCTTTCCGAGTAAGGCTGGTGAGAGGAAGCACAACATGGGAAAAATCCTTAAATGAACCGACGGTAGTAACTCGCCAATCCAAGGAAACTATGAATCTCATGAACATTCTCAGGCCTCTTCCATTTCTGGATAGCTTCGATCTTTGAGGGATCAACAGAAATGCCGCAAGAAGATACAACATGGCCCAAGAACTTAACCTCATTCTATCAAAAATGGCACTTGGAGAATTTGGCTTTAAGCTGATGGTGACGAAGAGTACTCAAGACAATTCTCAAGTAATTAGCATGCTCGGTTTCAGACTTAGAATAAACAAGAATGTCATCAATGAACACAAGGACGAACTTATCAAGATATTCCCGAAATACTCGATTCATAAGATCAACAAAGAAAGCAGGGGCGTTCGTCAAACCGAACGACATAATGAGCCACTCGAAAGAACCATATCGAGTGCGGAAAGCTGTAAGAGGTATGCTATCTTACGCGACTCGGAGCTGGTGAAAAGCAGTGGCTAGGTCGAGCTGAGAAAAGACCTTAGCACCACTCAATAGATCGAACATATCATCGACCTAGGCAATGGATACCTATTCCTGACGGTCAACTCGTTAAGCTTGCGATAGTCGATGCAAAGCCTAAGAGTTCCATCGGACTTCTTCACAAAGACGACCGTAGTACTCCACGGTGAAAAACTGGACTGAATCAACTGTTTCGAATCAAGCTCTAAAAGCTGCTTCTTGAGTTCCTCATTTTCCTTTGTAGACATCCTCGTAGGAGGACGACCAACTGGCTGCTTGCCTGGAATGAGATCAATGCGGAACTCGATCGCCCGCTTGGGTGGCAAACCCAAAACCGGCTCAAAAACATCAGAGTAGTAACAAACAATAGGAATAAGAGATATGTCATCATCATCTCGTGAGTCAAGAGAACATAAAGCCATTTCGGAATTATCCACATTCCGAAGAACAAGTGATAGCTAAGTAGACGAATCCGGATGTCGAAGATATAAAATTCTTTCAGACAAATAATCCTGGCATCATATCTCACTAGCCAGTCCATACCCAAAATCATATCAAATCCCAAATAAGAAATAACATGCAGATTCGCACGAAAAGAAAAGCCACATAAAATAATCTCAACATCGTCACAAAGCATGCTAAGGGTTGTGGATCTCTCAATAGTATTTGCAATCCTTAACGAAGTAACCATACAAGAAACATCCAAAGACAAATCATCGACGAGCGTCTTCGATACAAATGAATGCGAAGCACCCGTATCGAAAAGGACTCGAATACTACGATCATGAAATAAAATAGAACCTTCCAAAATAGATGGAGATATACCTCTGGGCTGAGAAGAACCTCCACAAGCCTTAGCAACATAAAGCTTGCCAGACTTGGCGTTAGCAGGAACAGTGGGACAGGAGGAAACATGATGACCTTCCTTCTTGCAATAACGGTAGAAGAGAGGCTTAGGACAAGCTCGAATCATATGATCAGGAGAACCACAATTGAAACACTTCCGAATGGAAGGTATTCCAACAGATTGAGAGTTAGAACTAGATTCAACTGGCTTTTTCTTCTTGGAAGGGAGAAATCCCTGCTTATGAAATGGAAACTTCTTCTTATTGGGGTTCTTGCGAACCTCAACATCATCACCACTATCACACTCCTTCTCGATGGCTTCGAGATGAAGTGCCGAATCAACCAATTCCTAAAAAGAAAGCTTAAGCTGAAGCATTAAATACTTCTTAAGATATTTCTTAAGACCAGAGACAAACTTCATATTCTTCTTATAAGAAGTGCTAATGAATTCAAGACCATACTTAGATAAGGCCTCAAATGATGCAACATACAAAGAGACGGAGGACTTCCCTTGGTTCATCTCAAGGAAGCGATGGGCTAATAAAACTTTCTCAGATTTAGGAATGAATTTGAGTTCGAATCGTTCCCGAAACTGACTCCAAGAAAGAGCAGACTCATCAAGTTCGGCTACAAGAAGCTCATACCAATCAAGGGCACGCTCTTGCAATAATTTAGAAGTTACAAGAACTCAATCGTGGTCAGAAAGATCCATACGAGAGAAAATACGCTCGCATGTGCGAATCCAAGCTTGGACCTCAAGAACAGACTCGGAGCCTTTGAATGGCTTTCCACCAAGATGAGAAAAATCACTGCACGGACATGCAAAGGCAGACTTGCATGGAGGAGATGCTCGAATAGGAGTTGGAGGCTGAGTGCTCCTAAATAACTCCAAGAACTGATCAGAAGACATATAAACGCCGTCCGGATGCGAGCCACTGGATTGCCCAGCATCTGTGCATCGTCCTCGGCCTCTTCCAGCCATTAGCTGAAAGTTAAGATAAGATAAAGATTAATCACAGGGTAGATATCGTTAATTCAAATATGGAATATTATGGAATAAGATGCATTCCTAGACATATTCCCAAAATTCTATCTACCCCAATGCACGGAAAGAATAAAAGGCATGATGATTCAAAGATTCGTACCATTCGTATTACACTTTGATGTACTGTAATATGTGTCTCTGTTCTATGTTTATCATATTTTTTTCTGAACTCAGCTCTAATACCAAGCTATGACGCCCCACTCCGAGACCCACATTAGCAAAGAGTATTACAAGGTAACACCGTCGGCTAATGCGGAGAATAGAGCTGGTTAGGAGCAACCATCTATAGCCTTGCCTTAATTATCTACTGAATACGTCAACAAGGTAGCATATATCTATATTTTTATCAAGTGGATCGACATATCCAATAAATACTTAACACAAAACCATAGGTGGCTGAAGGATCTATCAGAACAAATATAACAACTCAAATGTAATACACATCACAAAACAGTTGATCATCACATACATTTACACATATATAGATACATTACAGAGTATACAAAATGATACATGTCAAGTGGTAAAGTAAACCACAATATACAGACGAGTCAAAAGAATATATCAAAGTTACAGCCAAAAAAAAGGACTACACAAAAAGCTATAACAAAAAGGAGCTAGCAGAATAGTCCATGCGGAAGCAAAATAGGCTAAGTCTAATGTACCTAACCTGAAACATCTCGGTCTGACCCAAGTATAAAATACATGGGTCAGTCTAGCTAAACAAATCAGTTAGATCAACTAAATGATAATGAACATACAAGGTCATAAAGTACCACAAATATCTCCAAAAGAGATAACCAAATCATCTAACATAAGATGAATCAAAACAAGCCTCATACCATCGGCAATCCCAATAGACAAAGGATATCATATCCCAAAACAAGCCAAAAGGCAAATGACAAATACCAATAAAGGTAACACAAGTTTCCACAAGGTAATCACTATATATCGTGTGGTTCAAAGAACCTACCCTGAAAGGCGATACTCTAGGGAAATATAAATGTCAAAGAAACAAAAGATGCTCGAGCTTAGTACTGTATAACAAGGATCCACAAACCCGAAGGCAACAAACCCAATATCACTCGAGCGGTGACGATGGACCAACTCCAAAAGCGATACTATAGGGCAACAAACCCGAAGGCACAAACCCGAAGGTACAAACCCGAAGGCAACATACCCGAAGGCAACATACCCGAAGGCAACAAACCCCGACGCTCAAGCCCAAAGGCAACAAACCCCGAAGGCAACAAACCCCGAAGGTTCAAGCCCGAAGGCAACAAACCGTAGTGGCGAAGGTCCGGAGGCCCAGTACTGGACACCACTAACTGGCGGAATGTGTCACAACTCTCAGAAAGGAACCCGAAGAATGTTAACGTGAGTCCCATACCACACGTTCGCACTAAATGGTTTACTAACCATTAGTCAATTTCACACTCAAAGTAGTACAAAGTTCACCTCATATCATCGGTAAACCAAACCCAAAGGTCAAAACGGTCAAACGAATAAATTAGGAATTAACTGAAAAGATAAACGCACGTGTTCATAGCACGCGTTTTATTTAATCATTTGATTCTCCTCCCTCTTCGCTCGAAGTGCAAAATTGTGTGTGTTTTAAATAGAAATTATAAATTGGAGAAATGAGCTTTTAATACAATTAAAAAGATCATTTTATAAACCCGTGTACGAAATCAAAAAGGAATCATCAAGTCAATAATAATTGATAACAACAAATCGGATAATCACGAATCGATATAAATTGGAATATTCATCAAACCAATTCAATTTAAAAGCAAATGGACAAGGAATATATGTTAGGAATTGCTACCTAACACTATCAAAGATATAGACGTCAATGTGAGATAAAATTCTCACCTTTAAACTCAAAAAACACAAGAGAGAAGCTATAGAGCAAGGCAATATGTTAATCTCTCTTCAACACCACCTTAAGAACTTCAATCTAAATCAAAGATGAAGTTTCTCTAAGTTAGGGTTAAGAACATTTCTGAAATTGAAGAGGAAATGAGATGGAGAAGAAGAAGAGAAGGCTTACCTAAGCTTCACTTGGATTTTGGAGCAAGAATTTGAGATTGCAAGAGGAACTAGGGCTTGGAAATTTCTATTTCCCATTCTCTTCCCCCATTTTCAGTTGAGCTTGAGTGTTTAGGAAATGAAATGAGTGAATGGAGAGGAGAGGGGGCTGAGTTAAGGTATAGAATGGGTTGGGTGAAACCCAAACCCAAAAGCCCACTTAGAAAACATCAAAATTCAACTCGCTCCAAACATATCCAAGCTTATACTCAAAAAAGTCGCAAACGATATTTTGAACTCAATGGAAGTGGTCTCGAGTCCAAAAATGTTGATTCTCAATTTCATTCCTCATTTAGACGTCTGAAATATCCAAACCAGATGTCTGAATCTAGAAACATAGGAGTTTCAAACTTCATTCAGACGTCTGAACTGAACGATTCAGACATCTGAATCTGAAAAAATAGAAGTTGTCCAGAACAATATTCAGACGTCTGAATCATCCATTTCAAACGTCTGAAAATGGCAATTTTTTGCCTATTTCCTCTCTGGTTTGATTCGAACAATTTCAGACGTCTGAATGCTTCATTTCAGACGTTTGAATCCCTGTTTGACAATTTTTCTTCAATTAGACTCCTCCGAAACACGATCCACAAAGACACTTCACTAATTCGATTATTCTTTTATGAATAGTGACTTTTTTGGACTAAAAGCCGACTAACGATGCTATTTTCAAATTAAACAATAAAAATATACGAATCGTAAATATGCAGGTTGTTATAGTTCTCCATAAAATATCTTCAATAAGGTCCCTATTTCTGTAACTATTGTTGAGTGAGAAATTTATATTAAGTGATTTATATTCTTCTCATATTGTACTCCCTCTTGAAGTGAAGAAGAATAGGGGGTGCTGAGTCTGAGGACGTAGGCATAGCCGAATCTAATATCGGTGTGTTCTTTCCTTTCTATCTTTTATCCATAATTTTCACTCTTTGATTTTCTTTTTATTCTCTTTGTTGGATTGGAATTGTTGAGATTATCCACAGACTAGGTTATTGGGTGTTCGGCTTCCGCTACCCAAACCCTGATTTTTCAGTACAGTTTGGTACTAGAGCTTGTTATTCTATTTGAAGACTATTTCAGTTATGTCTAAATCTATAAAGAATAGCATGGGTAGAAGCTCTACAAATTATGGAGTCACTAGATTTGATAGAAGGGAGATTTTGGCATATGGAAGATGAAGATGGAAGTGGTATTGAAAAAAGAAAGGACTTTTAAGGTTGTCTCAGATCCAAAGAAACTGAAGAAATTAACACATGAAGAGATTGTGGAATTGAAAGAGGATTCTCTAACTACCATCCAGCTTAGCTTTTTTGATGAAGTACTTAGAGAGTTTTCTCATGTGAAAAATGCTAAGAAATTATTGGATGCTCTTCAGAAAAAGTTCCACGATAAGTCTCTCACAAATCATATCATCCTGCAACAATAACTTTGCTCGTTCAATATGAAGCTTGGAACCGATGTATTAGCTTACGTAGATGCCCTAAACACATTTGTTATGAATCTTCGAGCAGTTGAAGTAAAAATTAAGGATGAAGTGCAAGCTATCATTCTTTTGTGTTCTTTTCCTATGGAGTATAACACTTTTGTTAACTCTATGATTTATGTACACTCTTCTATTTGCTTGGAGAATGTGAAGACAAATTTGCATAACGAGATGTTGAGGGAAAAGTTAGCAAACATGAGCATGGAGAATGATTCCGAAGGCCTTATTGGGTAAAGGGGAAGAAGTAAGAGTAAACCCAAATATGGTGGAGATAGAGCTAAGTCAAGATCTTAGTCAAAGGGAACTTTGAAGGGAGTTTGTCATTATTGTAGAAGACCCGGACATTATATTACAAATTGCCCCAAGTTGGAGAATAAAAACAAATCCATTACCTATAAGGCTTCAGCTTCTACAGTAGAGACATCATATTCAGAGAGTGATCCTGACATTTTTACAGCTTCTGCCTCTTCTATAAAGAGTACTATATGGATTATTGACTTTGGTGAATCCTATCACATGACACCTAATAAACACTCTTTTTGCACTTATCTTCATTTTGATGGAGGAGAAGTTCTCATGGAAAATAATGCTACTTGTCGCATGATTGATATTAGAATGGTAAAGATCGGGATTTTTGATGGTGTTGTTCGTACTTTATGAGATGTCAGGCATGTGCTTGATTTGAGGCGTAGTTTTATCTCTATTGGAGCATTGTGCAATCTTGGCTTGAAGTGAAAAAGATTCATTTAAAATTACAAATGGATCATTGATAGTGATGAAAGGGGTAAAAGCTGAAAATCTATATTTGCTGAAGGGTACCACTATTGTTGCGGAGTTTTTTTCGGTTGTTGATTCTATTGATTCCGATTCTACCAAATTGTGGCATTTTCGTATGGGACACATTAGAGAGCGCAGTTTGGAAGTGTTGAGAAAGTGAGGTTTGATTGACGGTATTCATCATTCAAAACTTGGATTTTGTGAGGGATGCGTACTTCGAAAGCAGACGAAGGTTTCTTTTGGCATTGCAGAGCATAAGTCTAAAGATGTTTTGGAGTATGTTCACATTGATGTTTGGGGCCCCGCACCATGACTATCTTTTAGAGGAGCTAGGTATTTTGTTTTATTTGTTGATGATTTTTCTACAAAGTTATGGGTTTACTTTATAAAGTCCAAGGAAAAACTTTTGATAAGTTTCACAATTGGAAATGTCTTGTTTAGAAACAGTCAGGAAAGAAAGTGAAGGTTCTTTGTTCAGATAATGGTGGTGAATTCACTTCTCAAAAATTCACCAATTTCATGAGTCCGAAGGAATCAAAAGGTACTGCACCACACCAGGGGATCCTTGGTCAAATGGGGTTAAAGAGAGGATGAATCAGACTTTGTTAGAAAGAACTCATTGCTTACGTCTGACTGTTGGATTAAAGAAGAGATTTTGGACAGGAACATTATCTACGGTGGTTTTCCTCATCAACAGTACACCTTCTACCGTAATAGATATAAAGCTTCCTGAAGAAGTTTGGAAGGAAGGGCCTGTTTCATATTCCTTTCTCAAAGTGTTTGGTTGTCTAGCTTATGTGCATGAGAGCAAAGGGAAGTTGGATCCAAGATCGTGCAAGTGTATTTTTCTTGGCTATAGGAAAGGATTTAAGGGTATAGGTTGTGGTGTCCTACTACCCAGAAGATTGTTACAAGTAGGCATGTTACATTTGATGAAAAATCTATGTTAAAGGTGGAGCCTTCTTCTTTAGTTCATAATGATGCTAAGAGGACAAATTCAGAGTGCTTAACACAAAGTAGATCAACGAACTTCCATACAAGTAAAATTGGTGTTTTCGATGACACCGTGGTTGATGAGGAGAGGACAGATGACCAATCTCAAGGTGGAGCTCAAATTCAAACTCGACCAACCAGAAAAAGGAAAAGACCTAGATGGCTTAATGATTTTGTAGGATTGAGCATTAAAGACACTGACTTTGATGACATGGCATCCTATGCATTGAGCATATTTCATGATGAGCCCAGAGACTATGGAGATGCCTTTAGTTCAGTTGATAGTTACAGTTGGTTATTAGCTATGGAGGAGGAAATGGAGTCTTTGCACAAAAACCGCACTTGGGATTTAGTGCCACTTCCTTTTGGCTAAAGAGCAATTGGGTGTAAGTGGATCTATAGGGTGAAAGATGGCAGCAATGGTGACTTGAGGTATAAGACGAAATTAGTAGCGAAGGGTTATGTTCACAGGAAAGGTATGGAGTTCCATGATATTTTTTCTCTAGTTGTCTGCACTTCCATTAGCATTCTTTTGGCATTGTTGCTCACTTCGACATGGAGTTGGAACAATTAGATGTCAAGACAGCATTCTTGCATAGTGACCTTGAGGCGGACATTTACCTACAGTAGCCAGAGGGGTTCATTGGTAATATCAGGTCCAGTCATGTTTGTAAGCTTAACAAATCTCTTTATGGTTTAAAACAGTCTCCAAGACGGTGGTATAAGAAATTTTATAAGTTTATGATCTCACATGGTTAGTCTAGAAGCATTAAGGACCAATACGTCTATTTTAAGAAGTGTGATGAACACATCATCTTTTTGTTGCTTTATGTTGATGATATGTTGATAGCTTCTAAGAGCATGACTAGAATTTTAGAGTTGAAGACGAAGCTCAGCAAGGAGTATGATATGAAAGATGTGGGAAAGGCGCAAAGACTTTTAAGGATGGATATTCAAAGGGATGGAAGAAAAGAGTTTTAAGGTTCACTCAAACTCAGTATATCGAGAAAGTCCTATTCGATTTGGTATGGAGAAAGCTAAACTTATAAGTACTCTATTAGGTTCTCAATTTCAGCTATCCAAAGATTTGTGTCCCACATTGAATAAAGACAAAAGGGATATGGCTAGTATTCCTGACTCTAGTGAAGTTGGAAGCCTTATGTATGCTACGGTATTACGGTATGCACAAGGCCTGATTTAGTTCATGCAGTTGGTGTTGTTAGCAGATACATGCCTAACACAGACAAGACTCATTGGCAAGCAGTAGTGGATTCTACGATATTTGAGAGGCACTTCTGATATTGGCTTGTTGTTTGGAGGTAGCGACATAACTCTAAGGGGTTATTGTGATTCAGATTATGTTGGGGATAGAGATGGAAGGAAATTGATTTTAGGTTATGTTTATACACTTGGCATAGGCCCAATTTTTTGGAAATCCAAGCGACAATCCATTGTAGCTTTATTAACTACAGAGGTAGAACTTATTTCTGTTGTGGAAGTGGATAAGGAAGGATTGTGTTTGTTGTAGATTCTGGAGGATTTATCAGTGATGCAGAAGATGGTGGAGTTGTCTTCAAATAGTCGGAGCGCTATTCATCTTGTTGAGAATCAAGCCTATAGCTCACAAAAAAAGCACATTGATGTTAGGAGTTTCTTTCTCATGCTTGAAGAAGAGAGAAATAAGATAAAGCTATTAAAGATACACACAAAAGACAATCCAACTGATATGTTAACAAAATCGGTTCCAAAGGACAAGTTTAGCATTGTTCAAACTTGATTAGTGTGATACGAGCTACTTAGCGTCATGGGGCGTTGACCCAACAACAAGTTTAGTTAATTAATTGATATATTTAAATCGAGGTGGAGTGTTAAATTTGGATGATTTAAATCTATTCCAAATATTAGAAGAGAGAATGTATTAATTGATTCTCGCAATCAATCAAATATGGGAAACAAATAGAAAGACAATCAATTAACGTCAAAAGATATATTAATTGATTTGAAGAATTAATCAAATAAGTATATATGTGGAAATAAATACCTATGTGCTAAATTTGTATTGAAATCAAATCATGTAAATCCGCAAATATTTCATCCTTATCTCCAAGGCAGTCTTCATCCTTCCCCCCACACAGATATACATACATATATATATATATATATATATATATATATGAAGGTATTTTTTCAACTTTTAAACACAAGGCGACAAGAGAGTTCTACATAAAATATCTTCAATAAGATCCATATTTCTATATCTATTGTAGGGTGAGAAATTTATATTGAGTGATTTATATTTTTCTCATGTTGTTCTCCCTCTTGAAGTGAAGAAGAAGAAAGGTTGTTGGGTCTGAGGACATAGGCATTGTCGAACCTTGTTATATTGGTGTGTCCTTTCTTTTCTGTCTTTTATCTATAATTTGCGCTCTTTGATTTTCTTTTTATTCTCTTTTTTGGATTGGAATTGTTGACATTATCCACAGACTAGATTATTGGGTGTTCTATTTCCACTACCCAAAACCCTGATTTTTCACTACAGTTTGATCTCCACCTTGGCGAGCATTTTATTAATTTAACTTAGTTATACAGAGTCCTCAAACACTTGGATAAGGTTGCTAATACCTCTTAGTAGTTTAGATTATGTCGCTACCACCTCTCAGTAGTTAGGACAAGCTTTTTTTACAAAGAGTCATCTTTTCCACGGTTGGAGCAGGCCGCCTTCTAACATATAACTCCACCTTAATGAGACTCCTAAGCTCAAGCCTCACACTAGAGCAGAATTAGGACAATGTTGTATCATATTGGTCCCCTCGAACAATCGGCCCTGATACCATATTGAAATTTTCGGCACCACCTCGCATCTTCCGCTATGCACGCACTTCATTTAGTGTAGAAGAGGCAAGACCATTGAACGAAGCTCTTTTTGTGCCAATGACATAACTGGATATCCCTACATCCCCTTAGAGCATATTTATTTTCATGGCAGCATTTTTTGTAACAAAAGGAATCCATTATTGTTACATGCTACCAATCCTATATGCCCATTTTATTTAGGATATCTTGTGGTGTGGGATTAATCACAAGCCAATCTACGCACCCTCTCTAATTCAATACAAGCCGCACCTAATACATTTCATATTTTTACATTTACAATTCGAATAAACTGATTATTATACTTATGTTTGCTAAACCTTTTTGACCATTATATGCTATAAATATTTCTACTTCCATTCACAAGGCATTTTGATCAAATCTGCAACTATTTCCAAACATTTCTACCTTTTTTCACACAAATAATAATATATTTATCGTATTATTCTATTATGTTATTATTATTTATGATTTAAGTAAGAATTTGAAGTGTCTAGGACATACTACCCAACATTCCACACTGAGAATAAATCTGCTAATAATGTATAACTATTCATTATAAAGAATCAAAAACTTCTGCTCTGGTCGATTTTACTAAACTAATGAAATTCCTTTTCACATTTAACTGTGCTTATAATTAATGTTTGAATGTAAAAACCTATTTTTTATCGGATTTTATCGATGTCTTTATTTATTAAAATATGGTGATTTTCAGTTTGACGTTTATGATGCATTTGACATAAATTTTCAAATTTGATAAATTCAAATAAAATGTGTAGAATTATGATCAGTGCACCATGTGGAGTTATGATACGCTAGCCTAATACTGTGCGGGATGGATTTTAAGGCTAATGTAACACTAAAGGGAGATGAATAGTGCTTTTAAAATCATTACCAATTTATGTCGTGATTATCAAACTTATTAAAAAAAGAATTAGATTCACAAATTGTATTATAGTAATGCTGAAAGTTAAAGCAATAAATGTAAAGAGAAGAGACGAAATTTTTTATATTGGTTCATATTCTCAATCAACATCTACTACTGTACATGGTATAGAATTTCCAATGTAACGAACTTGCAATTCCATAGGGTGATAAGTACACCTTTACAACCTAACTTCGAATCTGGTGGCAAGCAACACCTATCCTGACTTTTCACATGTGGTAGGACACACCTAACCTCTTGCACTTCCATGAGTGGCAAGAAAACCCGACCTCTTGACTTTCCATGGGTGGTCAAGATCAACTATACAATTCTAACTTCTATGAGTGACAGGATACACATTTACAAATAAATGGTAGAGTAATATCTATAAGAAATTGAATTTTTCAACCACAATTTCAAGTAGTCTTCAATACAACTTCCTATAGACGTCCGGTTGTAATATATCTTTGAGTTCTTTGACAAATATGATAGAAACAAAGAGTAAATGATAGAGAATTTGTATGTGGTCTCTCTGACTTTTGGTAGATTGCAAATCAATGAAGAAATAGAGAGAAAAAGAGTAGATTCACAAAGTATAAGTGTACGCGAGTAAAAGGGATTTTCTACAAAATGTGAGAATGTAGAGAGTGAGAGAATAAGAAAGATCAGCTTGAAAAATCCATTTTCCAAAGCCTTTAGTTAGAATATGAAGAGAAGTATTCGTAAAGGGTGAAAGGAAGTACCTATTCGTTTAAGTTGAAAAGTTGCAACTAACGACTAGTATGTCGACATACAATCTTGGATATGTTGACATATCCTAGTACAAAATGACAATCTTTTTATTAAAATTGTTTTAAATCTTTTAACTTGTAAAACCATTATTGTACTTTTATAAAAAAAAGTTATGGAGAATATAATAAAGAGTTTTTATAGAGAAAATTCAAAGATCTGGTTACGGGATCTTTAACAAATAAATCTAAGACTCTGTATACTTTAATACTGACTGCTGTCTTGTGCTCTTACAGTCTTTGTTCTTAAATCTCTTGTATTCTCTTAGCCTTGCCTTTGAATATCTTTTGTACTTCTAGTTTTGTTCTTGTCTTCTTATTCATGGTTTCTCTTGATCTACATGGTCTTGTACTTCAGTTCATGTGTTGATCTGCCTTGATGTGTATACTACATCTTCACTTGATCATCCTGCAATTTGTCTTGATAGTATTCCTATAATTCTAGTATTACATCATATATAAAACTGAAAAATCATCAATACTAATATTTATCTAGTTGTTATCATCAAAACTTATACTTTTGGTTCTAAAAATCTCATCCTTTTCGATGACGACATCCATTTAAATAATCTAAAATATAGGATTAGTTCAAATCTAAATCCCCTTATGTTAATGCTCCCCTTATCTTTTTGACCATTAGATTTTGTACATTCCCTTCTCCCTTTGTCATTAATAGAAATGGGATAACATAATTTGTACTATATTTTAGTTAATGTTAATAGAGTGATGTTGGACTTTTTACTATGATATTGTTTATTCATTGCTATTTTAGGTATCTTAGTTGTCATCATAACTTCCGAAATCTTAAAAATGGTTTGAGTGAGTTAAGATATTGCGTGTAAAATTTATCAAACATTAATTGGGTAATAGTAAGTATGAATATTAGAGTAAGCATGGACTTTTATATTAAACAAGTATAAACATTTTCGTTTATATTAGCCTAATTGTAATGACCCATAATTTTTAACGTTTCGAATGAGAATATTTGATTTGTTTAAATTTTCAAATTTAATTCAAAAGTAATAAAATAAAAAGATAAAAATAATAATAAGTTTTTATTAAAATGACTTGATTTTTAATTTAGCATTTTTAAATGAATCTATAACATTCTTCCATAATTTTTAATTTGGAAAATATTTAAATTGTCGTTTAACATATTTTATAGCAAACCTTGGTATTTTTGAGAATTTCACATAATAAGGTAACCAGTGTATTTTATTGTCATTTTGTGATCGTGTCACATTGTTGTGCATGATCGTATTTTTATTTCTGTCATTCGTGATCCATACATGAACGAGATACTATATAGCATAGTATCTAGACTTTGAAATGATGGTTTCTTAGCTTGGAAGCTTTGTGTTGTCTTGATTTATGTACCATCTCATACCACTTCATTTCACCATAAATTCACTTCACTTCATCTCATTCCATATCACTTCAGTTATTTCTTCTTCCTCTTCTTCTTTTATTATTTCCTTTTATCATTTCCTTTGCTATAAATTAAAAAAACAAAACCACCTTCCGCCTTCAAAAATCAATATCTCCAAATCTTTTCACTTCTAGCCAAAACATCGAACTGCAAACCCGTTTATCTTCACCTTTAGTATTTTTGAAAAACGACCGCTCATCATTTCATCAGGAGTGATGGTGGGAATCGTCCGATTATTTCTGGCTGGATGATGGTCTTTTTTGATGATTATGGAATAGAGATTAGAGAGTGGGGTTGTGTTCATGGCGAAAAGATGAGATTTTTAGAGGTGGTCACATGATTTTTAGTGGTCGGAATCAATGACGGTTCCTTAATGATTGTTTTCCGATCATTAAATAAATTCTAACGAACTAGTGGTCAAAAGGAGTAACAGCCTGTGCCGTGACAAAGCTTGGGTGAAGGTGCAACTTTTTCATGTTTGTGGCAGGAGCTACGGTGGTAGGTGGCGGTCAAGCGAGGTCAAAGTAGGGTTTTGACCTACTTTTTTGTTTAGTTCGAACTTTGGATTGACGGCGGCGATTTACGGCATTGAGCTGGCTGAAGTTGGAGGCGAGTGTGTGGCATGAGGTTGTGGTTCAAAGGGTGGTGGCATCGTAGGTGATAGATAGTCGAGGCGACGGTAGTTGTAATTTGTTCGAGGCGATTGTAGTTTACTGGAATGCGATTTGATTTAGGTCATGGTAGGATTTCGATGGAGATGGCTAGAGACAAGGTGGTAGGTGTTGGCATGTCAAGCTCGGCAAGTGGAGTTTGTGGGTGGCCTTGGTTCGACGATTAGGTGAGTGGTTGGCAGTGTCACATGCTCGGTGGTGCACGTTCGTGCATAGGAGATGTCTATTTGGGGGAGATGGAGGAAACGGGTTTTGGTTATTGGTTGAGTGGAGATGGGCTGGGCCTGTTTTGATGAGATATTATATAATTTATTTGTTTATTTTATATAAACTAAGTATATTAACTTTGCAATGGCATATCTCATTCCTTTTAAATCTGATTAACCCACGGATTTTTGCGTTAGACCCGCATTGACGATTACGACTTATGGTATAACTTGGTGATAGTTTTAACGAAGTTTAAAATATTAATAAATTAATAGTGATTGAATATAATTACGTTGTTTTAAATAATAATGTAGTTAAAATAATTATATTTCGTTTATGATATCTATTTAGCCGAATAAAACACCGATCTGCTATAATTAAATTGAATAGATTATTTTAGACATCTATTTAGCAGAATAAAACACCGTTCTGCTATAACTAAATCGAACATATTATTTTGAACATTTATTTAGCAGAATAAAACACTGTTCTGCTATATTTAAATTGAATATATTATTTTGGACATCAGTTGAGCAGAATAAATCCTCGTCTGTGCTTGCAAAAAAAATGATGGTTTTGGATGTTAATTAACATGTGGATTAATTAATATTGGATAAATGATGTGTTAATGATTGGTTATTAATAATTAAGTGCCAAAAGCTTGGTAGTCTGACCATATTGGATTATGACATTGATATATGTTAAAAGTTGAATCTTTTTAGTGATAAAGGTAGTAGTAGCATTGGTTAACTGCTATGGCAGCAACTGGCCTAATTATATTAAATTGAAATACTTTTATTTCCTGTTTTTGATGTAAGAATGGTTTTGATTTGAGGGATGATTTTAAAAGTGACTTTGGAATTTTCTATAGCATTTATTTAGAAATGGTTTTTGAACTTATTTATTTTACTCCAACCTTTTTGGAAACGCTTTAAAAGTATCTCAGAAATATTTATTTTACAGAAAAGTTGACATAATAATGAGTGTTTAATTTAAAGGAAAATAAATTGGCATATTTTTAATTATAAAGTGATTCTATTTTCAAAAGAAGATAGTAGTATTTTGGAATAAATATCTATGAAACATTTTATATAAAATTTTGTATAGAAAGAGAGATTTATAAATAAAAGAAAGATTTATAAATTATATTTGTTAAATAAAATTGAGATTTATAAATGGTATTTTATAAATAGAGAAGAGTATTACAAATAGAAAACAATTTTATTAATAGAAAGGAGTTTTATAAATAATTTTAGAGATTTATAAAAGGAGATTTATAAATAATTTTAGCGATTTATAAAATTAGTTTCATAAATAATTTAAGAGATTTATTAAAGAAGTTTTACAAATTAATTTGGAGATTTATCGAAGGACTTGTAAATATGAAATGGGTTTATAAAAAGGGAATTTTACAAAAGGAATGTAATTTGATTTTGATAAAAAATCCTTCTTAGTTATGGTGGTATGAAAGCATTCTTTCTATCTTTAACACTGAAAGAAAAGTGGTTTAGGTTTATAGTAATAATGTTTTAAATGACATTTTTTTAAAAAAAAAACCCTACTCTGGAGAGTAGAGTTAGGGAACTCGACTGCCTGACACACCGGTCCCCTTTTTTAGCTAGCCCAACTTCAGAGCTTCAATACCCCACCATTTTTATTCAGTATTTAAGGGAATAACCACCTCAAGCCATTTGGGAAACATAGCTCAATTTACCAGGACTCAAACCCGCGACCTCAAGGAACTTTGTTTCATAGTCGCTAAGCAGCCCAACTTCAGAGCTTCAATTCACCACCATGTTTTCTAAGTATTGAAAGTGGTTTGGTTTGTGAATATACTTATACCGTTGACAAAGTATATGCATATTTTTCTAGTATTTTCAAGGTGATTTTTAATTAATGAAAAGATTAATTAAAGAGGCTTAATGGCTACTTATGTGTTTAACCGTGCTTGGTTTCTTATAAAAGTAAACCCCTAATTTAATTGATTGTTTGTTTGATATTTAAATAATCGAAATCAAATCTTGACCAAATATAAATTTGGAAATATCTAGAAGAAATACGGGAAATATATTGTATGTATAAACTCATTATGTTCTTCTAGGATAAATGATAAGGAAAACCGTCTGTTTAAACGGTTAGGAGGTGATCTTCGCTCTTATGTATTGTCTGTTTATTTCTAAAATAACCGGGATTGAGTTTACAAGAAACATTCGATTGTTGATTTGAAGAGACTGGGATCAAATAAGGCTGAGTTATTCGAAAACCACATCGATTTAGCATAAGCATTCAAATTGAAGACATCTTGAAGATGATGGAATCAAAGAAGGATCTCTTTGAAGTGCAAGTGCTACTAATCCTGAGATGATTCCAAAACAAATGTAGTAGAAGTAGTGCCATCGGTTTGTTTTGATCTTGAACAACTTGTATGGATGAATGCTGGCATTACATTGTTGTCTAGAGGGTAGTGTTAGCATTCCAATTGGGATTTGCTAAAAGGAAAAGGTAATCGTTGTTTCACGAGCCTCACAAGCGGGAATGACTAAAATCAAGGGAGATGCAATAGGGCTATGTGGGTCGCACCCATTAGGGTACGGTCATCACCTTTCTAGATCATTAATGAAAAATTATGGATTTTTTTATCCCGCCTTTTGGCAAGGTCGTGATACCAAGGACTTGGCTGGAAACCGAAGACAGTTTGTCCCGACGATTGGTTATACACAGGTTCAGTATGGATACTGGAAAATTTGGTCCGAGTTCAAATCGAGCTACAATTAACATGGTATGACAAGCAAAGCTATGAAATCCAACGTTCCAAATTTCAGGTTAATCGGAGTTCGTATGCTCAAGTTATGGATCGATCAAAATCAAGAAAGAAGGCCTCATTTCGTATCCATCACAAGTCAACCTCCTTCGTATCCATACAGATTCGTATCCATTTAAGTCAACCTCCTTTGTATCCATCACCAGCTACCCATGTATCCATTTCGTATCGATCGACTGCATTCATGCATTTTGTATCAATCAACCAATAGATCGATACAAAACCAACGCTTTTCATCGATACGAAGCCAACATCAAGCATCGATACGAAGCGACCTTCAACCATCGATACGAAATAGCATGCGAGCATCGATATGAAGAGCGGTCGTTAGAACCGATATGTAGAAGGATGGTCGACCAAAGGAAGCAGTCTTCTAGCATGAAACTTGGATCTCTCCTAAACTATCGGTCCACGTCATCTGATTGATACGCATAGCATCGATATGAAGAACGATCGATACGAAGGTATCGATACGTACGCCTCAGCTAACCTACAATATGAATCTTGGACCGATCATAACTCAAAATCTACAAGTCCAAATGCTACCAAATTTTCACAGGAGCTTACATACCCCCTCAAGAATGTCTCTGATCGATTGCAGCCCAAAAGGAGTAGATCTTGATCGATACGAAGAGCACTTGGATCGATCATGGATCAATCCCAAAAGACCTCGGATCGATCTGGTGGGCCCACCCACATATGAGAAGGGGTATTCCGAGATCTAAGACAGATATTTCCAGACTGCACCTATAAATAGCACTTCAATGCCAATAGAAAAGAGACTTTTGACTCCATTACGCCGTTACTTTGTCGGAGATCCATTGTAACTTGAGTGTTTGAGTTATTCTCTATTGTAACCAGTTTGTAATCAACAATAAAGATCAAATCATTCAAAGTGGACATAGGCTACAACGTCGAACCACTATAAATCCCTTTCAATTTCTACTTCTGATTGCTTGAATGGCGTGTTTGTTAGATTATCCTCCTTTTACATTTAAATTCTTCATTTTAATCTCTTAAAATACATCCGAAGAGTGTTGTGCCCAATTTTAGTACAAACACTTTGGTGCTTCCACTAAGAAAACCCATATTTCTCTTGCTCGTTGGATCTACTGCCATTGTTGGATTGTTGAAATCTAAGGAGAAGATCCAATAGTTCCTTCCACTCTACTTAGATTATTCCAGATCTAGGAAGAGCTACGTCACTCAACATGGTTACTACCAGAACCGCTTCAACTGCTGTAGATCTAGAAGGAAGGGATAGACAACATCCCACGCAGTTGAACACAGTAGGTCAAGCATCTGCTAGAGCTCCAGATCTGCAAGGCCCTATGACTAGGGAGGAGTTCCAGATCTTAATGCAAGAGCTAACTTAGAGCCGTCAACAGCTCACGCAGCAGATCTGTGCCAACACGGAACTCGCAAACCAGCTTAATGAGGAAATGCGAAGGAGATCCAGAAGGGATTGTGCTTCCTATTCATCAACCGAAATCTCGACTTCTTTTGATTTCAATCATAGGTCAACACGCCAACAGCTGGATGGAAACTATGCGCAAGCCTCCGGGTATCAGCGTGCTATGAACCTCGGACAAGCCGGGGTCGGTCCTTCTATAGAACACCAAGCTGGACCCTTCTCCCAAGGAGGGGCACTTCCTTATCATGCTATGGATGACCATGCAACTGCTGCTACTATAGATTTGGAAGCTGAGATCTAGAACCAGCCAGATCCAGCCCTTCGTCAACACATCCATGCTCACGAACCCTACATTACCGAAGACCGAGGCCAAGGAGGCATGTAACAGAGCGTCGACAGCGCCCAGACCGTCCCCGCAACATGGAACCCGACCATGCCTTGGCCCCGAATGTCTAGATGCCTGACATTCCAACCATGATCCGCCAAATGATCCGAGAAAGTCATGGTCTTACTAATGACGATTGGGGAATCTCCTAAAGTCAAACTCCATTCACCAACGACATTCTTTACGCTGAGCCACCTCGTCAATTCAGGATGCCTACCTTGCCCGTGTATGAAGGAAGTTCGGATCCTAATTAGCACATCCTAAAGTATGAATGGCTCATGAATGCCGCTCGAGCTGACGATGCGGTTAAGTGCAGGAGTTTCCCTATTTCCTTGGGATGTATTGCAACAATGTGGTTTACTCGACTACCACCCAGATCCATTTCGAGTTTCGATCAACTGGCTACAAAGTTTGTCAAACAATTCTGTATGCATGTTATAAGGCCAAAGGATGTCAACACCTTGTCCAGCATTACCCAAGCCCCAGGAGAGACACCTAGACGTTATCTGAAGAGGTTTCATGCTACCTGTGCTGAGGTCAGCAACCCGAATGACAATTCTATCTTAATGGCATTAACTAAAAGAATCCATCCCGATTCCGAGTTTGGCAATTGGTTGGCTTGGAAACCCCCGCGTCGTTGGATCATTTCTATGCTAAGGCGGCCTAGTTTTTAAGGAGAGAAGACGCTAGACGATCTAGGAAGTAGGATGATGCAGGGCTCAATGTTGAGGGAATTCAAAGTAAAGTTGTTGTGAAATAGGCTAGTGAGAGTTTTGGTAAAGTGCAGTTGAATATACAGAACAAGTAAGGTCAACAGAAAGGTAACGGAGGTCAGGGGAAGAAGAAAGATCAAAATCATGGACCAAGACCCAGAGCTCCCATGTTTGGCCAATATACCCCTTTGAATACATCCCTGGAGAATGTTTATTTGCAGACCTGTAATACTGGACAATTTAAGAAACCAGCTCCAAAATAGTCATTTGAGAAGCAAATTCAAATTGGAAAGTTTTGTAGATTCCACGATTGCTATGGCCACAACACCAATGAGTGTCGTCACTTGCAAGACATCATTGAGAAGTTGATCAAAGAGAGGAAGTTGGTACAGTTTGTTCGGGCGCCATAGAATGGAGGTGCGAGCCCATCTAATCTGAATCAAGTTCAAGGCCAAGCTAGGCCCGAGGAACCCGCGCGCACTGGCGGAAGGCTGGTTATAAATACAGTTAGTGGTGGGCCTCATCCAGCCGATCGAAGCTGGAAGGAAATAGAGTCGTATGCCAGTTCGATTAGGCATGTGGACTTCGAGTGTTGCAGTAATGTTGATGACGGAGCCCTGGCGAAACAACAGAAAATGATGATAGACGACATCTTTCTCAGGAATAGAGATGCTGCCAGAGTCGAGGCCCTCACTATCAATCAGTTGGTTATATAAACTCAAATAGGTCCTGCTTGGATGAAGAGGATCTTGGTAGATAGCGGAAGCTCCGTAAACATTCTTTTTAAGCGAGCTTACGACAAGGTGAAAATGGAAGCGAAGGACCTAGAGCCGTGTCAGTCTCGCATACATGGCTTTAATGGAAGTGCAACTATACTCGCTGGGATGGTGGACTTGCCTGTTGAGTTAGATGTTGGAGAGCGCCGGAGAGTTCGGATGCTATAGTTTGTTGTGTTAGACATTAATTCCCCATATAATGCTTTCTTGGGCCGACCGTCCCTCTCTGAATTCAGGGTAGCGATTGCCCCATGGAGTTTGACTCTAAAGTTCCCCACTGATAACGGGGTTGGAGTAGTTCACGGAGATTAGGCGGCTGGACTCGCCTCTTATGTTGCTGAGCTACGTGATGCGTAGTGTAGAGAGAAGAGCAAGGACGTAGAGGAATCTCTCTACGTCCGTTTTTCTGAGAATCGACAGCTAATGCCTGGGCCTAGGCCCGGGCACCACAACCAGTTTCTAAAAGATCTTGATCCATGAGATAATGATAAGGAAGAGGAAGTCAAAGATAGTCAGGCTTCACCGGCAGAGTTGACAATCGATTTTCCGATCGATGACAACGATGACTCTAGAATGATAAAGGTCGGATCTCAACTTAGCCGCCTGATGAGTGAGGAATTGGTTGAATTTCTCGAAGCAAACCTCGACGTGTTTGCCTGGACTCACTCAGATATGTATGGGATCTTGCTAGACATCGCGAGCCATGAATTGAATATTGACCCGCGGTATGTCCCGGCTAAACAAAAGAGGTGCGGTATGGATCTAGAGAGATCTGCCGCCATTAAGGAAGAAGTAAACAAGCTCAAGTCGAATGGGTTCATTCGTGATGCATTATACCCGGAGTGGGTATCCAATCCAGTGCTTGTCAGAAAATCAAACGGGAAATGATGAACGTGTGTGGATTACTCGGACTTGAATAAAGCATGCCCCAAAGATAGTTTCCCACTTCCCAGAATCGATCAACTTGTAGATTCAACGGCCGGACACGAGCTCTTATCTTTCATGGACGCATATTCCGGCTACAATCAAATGCTGAGGCACCTACCTAATCAGGAACATACTAGCTTTGTCATCGATTTGGGACTCTATTGCTATAAAGTGATGTCGTTCGGACTCAAGAACGCTGGGGAACTTATAAAGGCTCGTGAACCGAATGTTCGCTAACCAGATTAGGAAAACCATGGAGGTGTACGTAGATGATATGCTTGTAAAGTCACGGCTGTTCATCAATCATGTCAAAGACTTGGAAACAATGTTCAACATCCTTCGACGGTATTGAATGAAGCTCAACCCACTGAATTGTCACTTCGGAGTCGCATCCGGAAAGTTCCTTGGATTCGTTGTCAATGCTCAAGGAATTGAAGCCAATCCTGAGAAAATCTAGGCGATTCGGAATCTCGAGACTCCCAGAACCATAAAGCAAGTGCAAAGCCTCAACAGGAAGGTGGCAGCCTTGAGTAGATTCATCTCAAAACCCACAGGTAAGTGCATTCCTTTCTTCGATCTAATCAAAAAAGGAAAGCGGAATTTCGAATGGACCAAGGAGTGTGAAGGTGCATTCCAAGCACTGATTCAACATTTGGCAACGCCACCTATTTTGTCGAAGCCGGTTGATCATGAGAGACTGTATATCTATCTGGCGGTTTCAGCAAATGCAATCATTGCTGCATTGATTCGGGAAGAGGATTAGATCCAACGACTGGTCTATTATATCAGCAAGCAATTGACAGGGGCGGAGAGAAACTACCCGTTGGAAAAGCTGGCTTACTACCTCGCCATTGCCTCGAGAAATCTCCGTCCATATTTCCAGGCTCATCCAATCATAGTCTGCACTGACTAGCCGTTATAACAGGTCCTTATACGACCTGAGATGTCTGGTAGATTGCTCAAGTGGAACATCGAGTTGAGTCAATTTGATATTGCTTATACACAAAGGCGAACCATTCAAGGACAAGTTCTGGTGGACTTCATAGCTGAATTCACTATGCCGGAGGACTTACCTGAAACCAGTGAATCTCCTAGGTACATATGGTAGCTATACACTGATGGTGCATCAAACGACCGTTGCTCAGGCGCTGGAGTGGTACTTGAAACCCCAAAAGGTTGATCCATATGCTATGCTTTGAAGTTTGACTTCCGTGCAACTAACAACGAGGCCGAGTACAAAGCTTTACTCGCCGGACTTAGACTAGCCAGAGACTTAGGAACTATCACTTTGGAGATTCATTGTGACTCGCAATTGGTCATATGCCAAGTTCAAGGAGAATATCAAGCTAGAGACCGGAGGTTGGCTGCTTTTCTTGCTCAGGTTTAGGAAGTGTTGAATTAGTTCGACTACTATGCCATCCACTGTATACCTCGGGAGCACAATCAGAAAGCCGATTCTTTGGCAAAGCTGGCCAGCACTGGTGAAGCGCAGCAAATGGGACTCGTCCCCGTTGAGACACTTACCACTCCGAGTATCGATCAAATGGAGACAGACTGGGTACACAAGGCAATGCCCGAGAAGAAGTCGTGGATGACCCCGTTTCGAAATTATCTTGAACACGTAGCTTTAACTGAGCGCAGAAGTGAGAAAAGAAAGGTTCTCTGGAAAGCTTTGCGATTCATTATCCATAATGGAGTCACGTATAGGAGGGGATACTCTGTTCCTTTACTTCGGTGTATCGTCCATGAAGAGATCAAACAAGTGTTACATGACGTGCACGAGGCAGAATGCGGCGATCAAACCGGGGGCAAGCTCTTACTAAGAAGATACTCAGATATGGATTTTACCAGCCGATAGTGAATCGTGACGCGTTGGACTATGCCAAGAAATGTGAAAAATGCCAGAAGCATGCTAGAATTCTGAGAGCCTCGCCTACTGAAATCATCCAGATGGTCAGTCCATGGTCGTTCGCCACATAAGGCATCAATATAATCGGATCTTTACCTCTGGCAAAGGGTGGTGCGAAGTACACCATCGTTGCAGTTGACTACTTTACCAAATGGGGGAAGCCGAGCCCCTTGCTACTATCATGACGAAGAAAGTAATCAACTTTGTTGTACGCTACATTACCTATTGTTCTGGCCTTCTGCAAACAATTATCACTAACAACAGAGCCCAATTCGATAGTGTCGAGTTCAAGAATTTCTGTCAACGTTATCACATCCATAAAAGGTTCTCGGCAGTTGCTCACCCTCAAGCAAATGGACAGGTCGAAGCTGTTAAAAAATTTATTAAGTCCATTTCGAAGAAACGACTGGAGAAGGCTGGAGGCAAATGGGTCGATGAGCTTCCCATGGCCCTATGGGCATACCGAACTACCCACAAGTCCGTGACCGGCCACACTCCATTTTCACTTTCCTATGGCTCTGAAGCCGTCATTCCAGTTGAAGTAGAAGTACCTTCTCACCGTGTGACATATTATGATCCGAAGACGAACACCATATTACTTGTCAAATCTCTGGATTTATTGGATGAGAAGCGTGAAGAAGCTTATTTGAGGGCAACCGCACACCGCAGTTGAATCGCCCGATTGTACAATGCTAAGGTCAGACCCAGAACCGTCGAAGTTGGCGATCTCGTACTCAAGTGGATTTATCAGGCCCCTTCACACATGAATCCGACATGGGAAGGGCCGTATGTTATCGAACGGAGACTTGGAGACATCACTTTCAAACTATCAATTGTTAATGGTCTCACTTTACCAAGAGCAATGAACAGGTCTCCGTCGCTATTACACATAACAGGCTTTATTTATTCATTTAGTCTGGTTTTCTCCTTTGAAATTTGTTTATGCATTTCAAAATTTGAACTTGTAATAATGCAACTGAATTTGCCGTACTTTCTTATTTCAGCAATAAAATGCAAACTCATCAAGCAAGATAGGCAACCCATGAAATGCATCGTGCGACCGCCACGATGTACGAAGAGCTAAGTTCCATCATAT
This sequence comes from Allium fistulosum, assembly GCA_030737815.1. Lineage (NCBI taxonomy): Eukaryota > Viridiplantae > Streptophyta > Magnoliopsida > Asparagales > Amaryllidaceae > Allium > Allium fistulosum. The sequence continues at coordinate 932,425,875 of CM060901.1, read as the reverse complement.
GGTGGGACTTGTTCAAATAGGGAGTGACTGTGATATGACAGGTCACTCGCTAAGTGAAACCTCGAGCTCAGGAGCAGGCAACGATAAAAGTTAAGAGGATTGAAACACGATGATCCTTTAACAAAACCCGGCTCCCAAAGTGCGAGCTGGAGTACAAACTCTCACACATGGGCTCGAAGAGGGTGGATCTGTCTGCCCGTTACTTCGCCTATATTCAATCTAAACTCGAGGAGGATGGATCCGTTCATCCACGACCTCGCCTTCATTTTTTACAAACTCGAGGAGGATGGATCCATCCATCCATGAGCTCGCCTTCATTTTTCACAAACTCGAAGAGGATGGATCCGTCTATCCATAACCTCGCCTTCATTTTCTACAAACTCGAGGAGGACGGACCCGTCCATCTACGACTTCGCTTGACTACTTAGCGTGGATGTGATCCGACCATCCACAACCCTGATCGACTCCTCGTTCCCAGAATGCGAATGAAATCCTAATACTTAGACAGATGTGATCGACCATCTATTAACAAACTCCAGGTTCCCGAAGTGTGAACTGGAGTATAAGCATTAAAATAGGTGTGATCAACCACCCATCAATTAACTCTGGTCCCGAGAGCGCGGGCAGGAGTATAAACACCAAATGGGTGTGACTGACCACCCGTCAACCAACTCTGGTTTCTAGAGAGTGGACTGGAGTGTAAACATGAAACGGGTGTGATCGACCGCCCGTAAAACAAGTTAAATCCCTAGAGTGCGGATACGATCCTAAATATTAAGCGGGTGTGACTAACCGCCTGTGAAATAACTTAAGTCCCCGGAGCACGGGTATAACACACAAGTTTGATCCCTAGAGTGTGGATGTGAATACCAACAAATAAGCGAGTGTGGTCTGACCACTCGAACTCATTTCACTTTAGCTATGTTCCAACTAATTTATGTTAAAATTATTGAGGGCGGAAAGCGACTACCAACCAACTACTTTAATTCTCCTCAGAATTGGGGGCATAACTCAAGTACAAGCCGCTAATCGAGACAGCGCAATGTTGGGACTCTACTTGACGTTTGGTTATGATCTGAAGTCATGACTACATGACTTAGTGACCGAACTCAACTCCGATTCAGAGACTAAAGCCTCATAAGTACATTGAATGGAAACACGAGTGCTAAAATACTTAAGCAAATAAACACAGAGTTATGTTGAAAGACAAAAAGAGATTTTATTTCTACTATTCTTTGGAGAAAAGACAAGTACAAAAATATGTCCAATGAATTCCTATAAGCAGGGGCCAACCCGCATCTATGCATGGCCTACAAAAGCAAAAGAAAAATTTATTCTAAGCTATCTGCAAAAAGAAGAAGCAAAAGTTCAAGTCTATGCCTTTGGTGTTTTATCTTTTTTGCTCTTCTTCGACGTGGACCCACATGAACTACCGCTTGGATGTCTCTTCAAGCCTTTACTTCCCCGGCCTGCTTTAGCTGATTTGCCTTCGGCCGGGGGAATATAGTTATCTCCTCCTCAGAAGTCACGAAGATAAGAATATTCTCTATGGGCGAAACTGGAGGAATGGTGGCACCCTCAACGCTGGAAGAATGAGATGCACTGGTATCGATAATGGTGCTACCTAGAGAAATTATAAGCATAGGGACCAGACCGGGACCCGCCATGCCACCACCAACACTGCTAGCTTGCCTGGTTTGCTCCATTTGGGCTCTAATCTCTGCCATTATCTTCTCGGCCTGCTCTGCATGTATGCCCATTGGAATGCTAGGGGTCGGACCCAAGGAGCTGGTAATGTTTGCATCTTCATCCACGACGAAAGGTATTTCAGTGAGCGGGTCACTTTGGTGACCGAGGAGTGCTTCTAGCATTTGATCATCGAGAATGCAACTTCTTTCATGCATCTCCCCGGTTAATGCGGCCATCGATGTAGTCGTTGCTTCCGTTATAACAGCCTCCTGCTCATGATGCAATTCTTGTGTTGCAGGAGGATCGGCTGGTGCGGAATCTATAACTGAATAAAGATAAGAGAAAATATTAGTGACATTTTCCGACAATGCTCTTGCACTTGGGCGAATGGAAGAAGGGTTCATAGTACCTTCCTCGGATTGGCTCACATGTTGAGCCGATGTGCCTTCAAAGACATGCTCGTGTACCAGAGATAGGCGAGGCCTGTCAGGGTCGTACCTTGGGACATTTGGAGGATCAATGGATGAAGTAGGCTCAGACTGAGACGTTGCGGGCACCTCGAAACCTACCTCGTGATGCTCAACTCCGAACCCTTCTCCAACGTCCGAGTACTTGGCAGCTAGTTTTTCCTTTTCGAAGGCGACGATGGCGTCGTGAAGAACTTTTGCCTCAACTCCAACTAATATTTGATTTTCAAGTTCAAAGTCATCAATAGTTGAAGTGTTGCACTCTACCTTTTTGTTCTCTACCAGGCAGCACCAGGCAGTATATAGATGTGATGGGTAGTCTTCGAGCCAGCTCAGATTGCGGTGTCTTAAGATGTTGACATTATAAGTAACTAGGAGATCTTCAATCTCATTTTCCATCCTGTTCTCCACCGCTTTAACTTCAGTTTCAATTCTAGCTTCGGCTTCCTGGGCCTTTAAAACTGCCGCATCCATTTCCTTCTTCAGCGATACGGTCTGCTTACATGCTTCTTAGGCAGCTTTGTTGGCGTTATTCTTTTCCTTGACGACCTCAGCATACTTCGCCTTTAACTCCTCAAGCTCCTTAAGCACATCATCTCTTTCTGCCACAACAGTGGTGGTCCTATGGCCCATCTCCTCAACTAAGGCCAAATGCTCCTGTCACATTTTTTCCATAGACTTAATTGCCTCATCGGCTTTCTTTTGGGCCTCCGTCTCCGACTTCCTTGAAGATTCATTCTCATTGGTGAGTACTTGTATTATACGGTCCTTCTGAGTGAGATCCTTCTCCAGTTTCTCGATTGTTTTTGCCCGCTCAAAGGCCACCATTGAGGCTTTCTCTGCAGTCTTCACCCATTCTCGATACTAATTGTAGACATCGTACACATAATCATGTACCATCTGTTCTGCCTCATTGGGGATTCGCTTCAAGTTTAGGGGGAAATGGAAGCCATCGACGTAGATATTTAGGAAGTCAGTTTTTAGCTTAGCAATTCTAATGGCTCCCTCCCCCGTGGGCTCCATAGCAGTTGGCGCAGTGACAATGGGGAGTTGTTGCATCTGTTCTACGACGACGGTCACTGGATGTCGAAGTATGAGAAGGCGCTGTTTGTTGTGAAGTTTCAGCAGAATGTTTTCCGGAGCCGGAGGCTTTCGAGAGACCTCTAGGTGGTGGAAAACGAGACCGGGAACGGCGCCTACTTTGATACTGCCTCTCCCTCTCCCTTTCTCTTTCATAACAATCCCGTTCTTGGCTGGAACAGCCGCGATCATGGTCTCTTTCAGACTCGCACCTATGGGATTCAGAATATGATCTAAAAGAATGGTGCGCAGAGCGAAGACTTCCGAGCATAGATCCTTTTCTCACCATTGTATCTATAAATGAAAAGAGAAATAGAGTAAATTATCTTTGAAAATTGAGGAACATGTGATTAGAAGTTGTGTGGTGCCGTGAAGTGTGTGAGTGCATGTGGAAATCCCCCAACCAACCGGTTATGGCAGCCGTGCTCGAAGGAGTTGGCTCCCCTATATCTAAAGAACTTTGAAGACCCTCTAGTCCAAGGTCTTGATATGAAGTTAAGTCATCTGGGATGGGGATATCTGCCAATCCCTTTAGTGAACTCTCCATTCGTGGAGGAGAAGACTCAGAACTTATAACAGTTGTTATGGGAAGAGGTATCACAATAGTTTTGCATCTCATGGATTTGTAGGCAATAGCCTTGCCTTTTCTTTTCAACTCTAAAGATCGAGGACTCTGTGAAGGCACAGCTACAGGCTCATCTCCAGCGGGCACATTCTCATCATTGCCTTGTTCAGTGATTATAATTCCAGGGGCTCTTCTTCCTCCATGCACCTCCAGAGCCATTCTGAGAACACCTGCTGATCCAATGCTTTGGCCTCTTTCTATAAGCCCAGCAGCGATTAAGTTTTCGTCGGTGAGAACTTCATCAATCTCTCTAAGATCAGCCGACACTGATTGGAGAGTTCGTACAATCTCTTTGAATCGCTCTCCTTCAGGCCGTGGGAACGAAGTTGTAAAAGAAGCAAAGTATTAGACTCAGCATCAACTTAAATTACTCAGTTAATCGACAAAGGAGTTAGAACACTTACGTCTAACTAGCCACCGTCTGGCAAATCCCGGTGGACACCAAACGAAGAACCATTCGGTTTTGAAGTAGCTTAGCTTGCTCCAAGCTCCTGCCACTACTAGGCAATTTCTAACTGCTTCCAGGAAAGTGAAAGAAGGGTTGTCCTTGTGGCTATTAATGTTGAATAGATATCTGATTTCTTCGACTATCGGAGGTCGATAAAGGTGCTCCATTAAGATGATGCATAGACTGTTGAGAAGAGCGTATCCATTTGGATGCATCTGAGATGACGCAATTCTCAAGAAGAGCAACACTTCCCGGATGAATTGAAAGGGGGCAGCATTCCAGCAACACACATGAATCTATTACAAGTCGTATACCCTTATGAGGGATTATGGGCTCTATCATTCATGCCCGGTACCAAAACATCTTCTAGAGATAGTCTGTGCCAAAGACAGTTCTACCAAGCATGTCTTCGGAAACTTTGGAGCGAATAGAATCCTGCGGATTCATAATAAAAGATGCACCTGGCATCTCATCCGGAGCGGGACTTATTACTTCAGCTGCAATCTCTGGCATTTCTATAGCTGGAAGTGGAGGACTTTGGATATCCTACGACTCAGAGCTTCCAGGATCCATAGTATTGAACTCAGTAAAAACCATTGTTAGATGGCAAGAAACCTTTGTTCCCCCCGTGATTGTGAAGTGAGTGATCGTGTTGTGTAGTGCTTCATAATACTTTAAATTTATTCAAGTTCAATAGATGATGAAACGACAAGACTTTGAGATTCAACTGGAGTGACCGTCATCACTAACCGTCACAACCATGCCAACCTGACTTCAGAGAACGATCCATGCTAAAGTTCATTAAGTTTATCGAGTAACAGTTACATCGATGAGCTTCGAAGGTGTAACGACCCAGAATTTCCATCAGTTGAAATTCAAATATTTAATTGATTTTAAAAATTAATAAGTAAGATTGGTAAGTCGAATTAATTTAATTCGAATATAGTGATTTAATTGGATAATTTAATCGATAATTTAATATTTGAAATTCCAGAAATAATTGGAAATTGGGTTTAATGTGTATAAAAATGATTTATAAAGTTATATTAAATCATATTGGAGTTAGAATGATGTTTGTGAACTTTTAAAATTGAATTAAAAGTTAATTTGTGAAAATTGAATATTTTAATATTTAATTGACGAGTGAAAATAGTCATTTTTCAAACAGTCTTGGATTTCGACGAAACCAGTTTCATCGGATCCGTAATGTTAAATTATTGTAAGGTTCCAAATTTCGTGTCAATCGAATTTACGGTTTGTCTGGGGCAAGCTGAAACGCATCGAAATCGTTTTAAATCGATTTGATTTAAAATTTGATCGTTTATTTCCGTAACTAGCACATACGATCGAGTTAGCTTCCGAAACACATTCCATTGTGTTCGAAACGCGGGTAAAACCTTAGAAACGCCAGCCGGCACGCTTGATTTCGTGTTCGGAAAATTTTCGATGAATAGTGTTTCGTAAATTTTCTATAAAAGCCCTTGATTTTCTTCATTTGCACAAACCCTTAGAGCACTAGGGTTAGCCGCCACTTATACTTTCAATGGCCAGAAATCTCTAATCTTCCCCTTCAATTATCTTCCAATCCATAGAAAATTACGAGAAATGTTCAACTACAACGTCGAAGAGCACATCGAGATCTACAACTTCAACGGTTGTGATCGAATTTGGAGGCACGGATCGACGACAATCTTCGTTTGAATGGCCAATGTTCACTCACATTTTTCGAGGCGGCGGCATGACCGAGTCGAACGTGGCTTCAAGTGAAGGTGGAGTGGAGCTTGGCGAATCGAACGACATCACTTGATCAACTCCTTGACGAGGGTGATGGCCGCGGCATCAAAAATAATCGAACGACCATGGGTTGTTTCGTTCGTGCGTATGCCTGGGAGTTTTCACGTGATGGAGGAAGAAAGGGTAGAGCGGCCAGATTTGCATCGTTCGAAATCATGTGGCTGTGATGATAGAAGGTTTAAAAATAATAAAAGGAATTGAAAATAAATTTTATATAAATGTGTGTAATCTTTAAAATACCATAACATTGTCATACATTATCAGAATTCGACGAAACTAGCAACACCGGAATCGCAGCGACGAGCAGCTCATTGTGGTGAAGACGTGGGATCATTTCAAGCAAGAGAAAATTTTGCGTTAAATCGAACGTGTTCGATTTAATGTAGAAAAAATTTGAACGCTCGACATTTTAAAAGCGAGGTGAGAACTCCTCGCTCAATCAAATTGTTTCGATTTAAATTTTAAATAGTTAAATATAAAATTACTTGATTTTGTGAATTGATTTATGGTTGTTATCTATTGTGTTGAAATAGACCCTATACGCCGCATATTAAGCGGAGGTTATTTATTAAAAACATATACCGCGATAATTCCATCGTGAAGTGGAATTGGTATTATATATGTATTTGGAGTTGATTTCCCACATTATATAGCGGATGAGACCCTATTGCGCCGCACAATAGCGGATAGTATTTTATAAATCCCATATACCGCGATATTCCATCTCGAAGTGGAATTGGTATTGTGCTAACATCTATGGATGCAGGGAAACAGGTTGGAGGGATCCAACTAGATTCCTCAAATTATATGAATTTGTTTCATATGTTGTATGAATTTGTTTCATATGTTGTATGCATTTGTTTCATATGTTGTGTGATGAATTATTTATAATCTATGTACGATTATATCTGTGATTGAATTTTTTGAAGGCTATAATTTAACCGAATGTATTTTTGGTATCGTTGGATACTAGAAATAAATAAAATTGGATTTTTGAAATTAAAGTTGGGAATTTTAAGTAAATTTCTTTTGAAAGAATTGGTTGAATTTAAAAGAAAGGATTTTAAAGTATAAAGTTGATTTTTGAAATCTTATCGAATTATTTCTAAAATATGGGAAAAGGTTTTTATAAATAGATTTTGAATATTATTATTTGAAAGTTGAAGAATTTATTTAAAATGGAATTTTAAATGGTTTGGAAGAGATAAATTGATGTAGCCCACTATAGGTTAAGACACAACAGAGTACAAACAACACATCAAGTTTTAGGTCGAAGGTCGCATTCCCCAAGTCGCCAGCGACCTAGTGGGTTACAGCCTAGCGAGATACGAGAGATGGATGATGAAGAGCACCATGAAAAGTCGCCTGAGCGACCTAACATGATATGCCTTGAGTCGCTTGAGCGACCTAGCGGGGTATGCGAGTTAAGTTACGAGTTCGAGAGCAACGACCAAAAAAGTTTATGCCACATTTCCTTAAGTCGTTTGAAACTTAGGTCGTTCCAGAATCTTAGGTCGCGAAGTCCTAGGTCGCGTACAGAATCCCTATGTCGCTTTCCAGTTAGGTCGCTAAAGTTCATATGTCGCTCATTCTTAAGTCGCATGAGATGCTCAAGTCTTAGGTCGCTCCAGATGTTCTTTCTTATGCCGCTTCTTCTCGAGACGTTCAAGTGGTTAACTCGTAAATTCCTTATGTCGCGAGGTTCTTCATAAAGCTTAAGCCACTGCTTTCTTAGGCCGCATGAAGCTAGGCTAACTGTTAGGTCGCATGGTGTTAGGTTGTTATGTGTAATTTGTTAAGTCGCTTATGTGTTGTATGTATATTAAGTCGTTTACTATTATGTCGTATGTCGTGTACTTTGTTAAGTCGTGTACTGTGTTGTGCTTTGTGATGTAAGTGTTGTGTTATGTTGTAACCCTATAAATAGGGATGTTGGGTCATTTGTAAAAGTTGGTTGATTTTGAATAAAACTTTGTTTGAGTGCTTTGTGCCTCTTCTTAAATTGGTAGTTGAGTGTGATCTCCTATCTCCACCTTCGGTATTCGAGTGCGCTCGAATCAACGATTGTTGAAGCCGATTCACGGAATCAAGTGCGCTTGATCAACGTAGAAGAATCGTAGATCTTTAAACACAGTATCGTGAATCCGGTATCTTTGGGATCAACGGATTTGGGCGTTTGGTATTTTCATTCCACTGATTGCTACTTTCATCGTTGTATTCATTTCTGTTATTTCCGCTGCATCATTTGGTATCAGAGCCAGACTTAGCCAATCATAGCTAAGCCGAGCCTGTTGGAGCAAGTGAAATGTTGAAGTTCATTTTTGTAGATCAAGGCCGAGAGTTTAAATGTTGGAGTTGTGAAGTTTTGACAATGCCGCCGAGAAGAGCTAATCGCCATCAGAATGTTGAAGCGTTGTATAGAAGAGAAGAACCCGAGCAAATGGAACAACGCATCAATGAAAAGTTTAATGAAGGCATTGGGAAGTTAGAGAAACTGATGATTGACATGAATCAAAGTCAAAGGAGAAGGTCGCCAGTCTCGAACCATGGAGGAAACAAAGTTTTTCCATCGGTTACGGAAGCGAGGAGGGTGTCGCCGCAATCTTATCGAGAAAGAAGAGAATCTTCAGTTTCATTGAGACAATAACATCATGAGCATAGAAGTGAAGAGAGAAGAACTCCACGTGAGTTTAAACATGAGCCATATCGGGATGTTGAAAGATAAAGTAGAAGGGATATGCGTGATCATAGAGATGTGGATGGTTGATATCGTTATCGAAATACATCTGTTTTTGATGAAGAGAGTAATAGAAGTAATATTCATTATCGAGATCGAGACCAAGTACGAAATGCACATCAGGATGTTGAAGATGATCGACGATGGGAGTCAGGGATGAAAACTGAAATTCCAGAATTCAAGGCTAGAATGGTAGCAGAAGAATTTTTGGATTGGTTATCTAATGTTGAAGAAAATTTTGACTTTAAGGAGGTTCCTGAGCATCGATGAGTTAAGTTGGTTGCTACTCATTTGAGAGGAAGAGCTATGGCATAGTGGCAACAAACTAAACTTACACGGGAGAGAATGGGGAAGTCAAACATTGCTACATGGGAGAAGATGAAAAAGTTAATGAAGGCTACATTCTTACCGTATAATTATCAGTCTCTTATGTATCAACGATTGCAGAATCTGAGACAAGGAACAAAGTCAGTGAATGACTATGCGGATGAATTTTATCAATTGATTGCGAGGAATGACATCATGGAGACGGAGGAACAGTTGACCGCTAGATTTGTTGGAGGATTGAGAATGCAGATTCAAGATATGGTGAATATGTTTGATCCAAGAACTGTTGCTGAAGCACATCAAAAAGCTCTAGCTTGGGAGAAGCAAGGAAGGAGAGGTGGTGGTGTGTCTACAAATTTCAACAATCAGAACAAGGATGTTAGTAGCAGTGCGGATGTTTCCAAAGTCATTAGTAAGCCGGTTGTGAATGAAGCCAACAAAGCCAAGGTCAATAGTAGTCTCAAATGCTTTAATTGTCAAGAGTTGGGCCATAAAAGCAATGAATGTACAAAGCCAAAGAAGCGAGCAATGATTGCGGAGATTGAGAATGAAGATGCAGAGGTAGAGTGTGTCAATTCATTACCAATTGAAGAAGAAGAATTATTGACAGGAGATGAGGGTTGTAGTTTGTTGGTGAGGAGGTTTTGTTTAACACCAAAACAAGAGGATGATTCTAGCTGGTTGAGGAGCAACATTTTTCAGTCAACATGCACTATTCTGGGGAAGGTTTGTAAATTTGTCATCGATGTAGGAAGCTGTAATAATATCATTTCTTCAGAAGCTGTAAAGAAGTTGTCATTGAAAACAGAGAAGCATCCAAACCCCTACAAATTAGCTTGGTTGAGGAAAGGAGGGGAAGTGAAGGTTAATCGAAGAGCATGTGTTAATTTTTCAATTGGGAAGAAATACAAAGATGAAATTTGGTGTGATGTGGTTGACATGGATGTATGTCATTTGTTGTTGGGAAGACCATGGCAATACGATAGAGTTGTGCAACATGATGGTCGCACCAACAGCTACAGTTTTATGTTCGAGGATACACGAATCACTTTGTTTCCTAAAAGACGTCAACAGGGTGAAAACAAATTGGAGGAAATCGAGAAACTAAAGACTTTGTTGTCTTTAAAGGAATTTGTTGATGTGGAAGATGAAGTCGATTGTTTTCAACCACCAAAGTTTGATAAAGATGAAGTTGATGATTTTCAACCAACGAAATCTGATGAACATGAGGTTGAAAATTCACAATCAGCAAAGTTGGATGAGGATGAAGAAAGTGTGTCAAGAGATGAAGGGGGTAATTTATCAGTAAAGAAGGTGGATTCGATTAGTCTATTATTTACAGAAGAGTTTGTTAAAGAAGTGGAGGATAGTGCAGAAGTATTCCTGTTGAATGAAAATGAAACCAGTGAAAGTGTTGAAATTCTCGAAGAGGTTAAGCCAGTGGTGAATGAATGTGAAGATATAGCTCCTGCAGAGTTGTCCAAAGAATTACTGCCACTGAGGAACGTACAACATCATGTTGATCAAGTGCCAGGTGCTATTGTACCGCATATGCCACGTAATCATATGTGTCCGATAGAGCAGGTAGAGTTGAGAAGACTGGTTGATGGGTTTCTGTTCGAAAGAAGGCAATTGTATATTCCTGATTGCAGTTGGAGAATAAGAGTTATCAAAGACTTACATGTAGAAAGACACGAGGACTGTGATCGTACCATGCAGTTGATTGTAACGTCTTGTTTTGGGCCGTCAATAAGGAAGGAGGTTGAAAGGTTTGTTCAGAGGAGCCATAATTACCAAATTTCAAAAGAAACCGCGACGAAGTCAGGAGTATGTATGTTATTACCTATACATACTAGATTATGGGTGGAGGTAAGTATGGACTCTGTATTGGGTTTGATGAAGACGCAATGTGGCAACGAATCTATCCACATGATGGTTGAACGATTTCCTGTTGGTATTTACAACAAGCTAGATGCTAGGCGGATGGGTCGTTTGGAAGTTGTGAAGGAAATTATTGAGAATACCTGTAAGTTGAACTTGCCGGATCGTTTTCCTACCACTAATGTTTTCGACGTCAAACATTTGATTCCGTACCATGAACATAAACTTTTCGAAGAAGAAGAAACTGTAAATTCGAGGACGAATTTCTTTCAACAGGGGGGAGGATGATGCAGCCCACTATGTGTTAAGACACAACAGGGTACAAATAGCACATCAAGTTTTAGGTCAAAGGTCGCGTGCCCCAAGTCGCCAGCGACCTAGTGGGTTACAGCCTAGCGAGATACGAGAGATGGATGATGAAGAGCACCATGAAAAGTCACCTGAGCGACCGAACGTGCTATGCCTTGAGTCGCTTGAGCGACCTAGCGGGGTATGCGAGTTAAGTTACGAGTTCGAGAGCAACGACCTAACAAGTTTATGCCACATTTCCTTAAGTCGTTTGAAACTTAGGTCGTTCCAGAATCTTAGGCGCGAAGTCCTAGGTCGCGTGCAGAATCCCTATGCCGCTTTCCAGTTAGGTCGCTAAAGTTCATATGTCGCTCATTCTTAAGTCGCATGAGATGCTCAAGTCTTAGGTCGCTCCAGATGTTCTTTCTTATGCCGCTTCTTCTCGAGACGTTCAAGTGGTTAACTCGTAAATTCCTTATGTCGCGGAGTTCTTAATAAAGCTTAAGCCGCTGCTTTCTTAGGCCGCATGAAGCTGGGCTAACTGTTAGGTCGCATGGTGTTAGGTCGTTATGTGTAATTTGTTAAGTCGCTTATGTGTTGTATATATATTAAGTCGTTTACTGTTATGTCATATGTCATGTACTCTGTTAAGTCATGTACTGTGTTGTGCTTTGTCATGTAAGTGTTGTGTTGTGTTGTAACCCTATAAATAGGGATGTTGGGTCATTTGTAAAAGTTGGTTGATTTTGAATAAAACTTTGTTTGAGTGCTTTGTGCCTCTTCTTAAATTGGTAGTTAAGTGTGATCTCCTATCTCCACCTTCGATATTCGAGTGCGCTCGAATCAACGATTGTTGAAGCCGATTCACGGAATCAAGTGCGCTTGATCAACGTAGAAGAATCGTAGAACTTTAAACACGGTATCGTGCGCGATCAACGTGTTTGAGATAGCTAGAATCCGGTGTCTTTGGGATCAATGGATTTGGGAGTTTGGTATTTTCAATCCACTGATTGCTACTTTCATCATTGTATTCATTTCTGTTATTTCTGCTGCATCATAAATGAATTTATTTTCAAAGGTGATTAATTTCTAGAAATCAATTTGTAATTGATTTGGTATTTGAAAATAAATCTTTGGGAAATCAATATGAAAATTTATTTGATGTTGAATGGAAAAAATTGATTTGTGTCGAAATGAATTTTTAAATCAATTTGTAATTGATTTGGTGTTGAAGTAAATTTTGAAATCAATTTGTAATTGATTTGGTGTTTGAAATAAATGTTTGGAAAATCAATTTGGGTTTGAAATAAATATGGAAATCAATTTAAAAATTGATTTGGAATTGAAAGTGAATATTTGAGAAATCGATTTGAAAATCGTATTAAAAATGAATATTTGGGAATGTAAATTCAAACGGAATTTATAAAGGAAAGGGAAATTTGTTTTAAAAATAAACATTGATTTATTTTTAAAAGTGTGGAAAATATGATTTGAAATTGGTTTTCAAAGTGATGAAGTGTGGAAATAAATTTACAGGTTTGGGATGTAAATTTGAAATAAATCGATAAGGATTTATTTAATTGGTTTAAATGAAAGTGATTGGAAATTTGTTTTCAAATGGTTGAAGTGTAAACCATATCTCGCGAAGAGATTTGAAATTTAATAATTTGGGAAAAATTATTTAAATTGGTTGATTGTTGTGGATGTTGTTGATAGTTAAATAACCGACTATCAATATTTGCCTTCGAAATGGCACTTGATTTGTTTTTAAAACAAACGCTCATTATTCGGTTAAGCCGGGGGAGGACTTTGTGTCATATAACCCATTCCGAATAATGATACGTCGTGAATGGACATTATTTGAAGACCGGTGTGAAGACCGGGTGTTTTCGAAAGTGAAAGGACAACCTGTCAAATGTCTCTGCACCGAGTTGTTCCGGTATAGAGATTTATATCACTCTTTTTGTGATGGGAAGTCCGGACGTGATTAGTGAATACCCGGATTGCAAGGGCTTCTTTGGAAGTGCCTTCGGTTTCGTTCGATCTCGAAACGGACTTGTATGGATGTGTGTCTGACGTTACACTTTGAGATGTAAAGCTGGTTTCTATCAAATACATTTCTGTTGGTGGCGGAGAATTTATTCTCTTAGCTTAACACCCTTCTCTGAGACGTACGAGCTCAGAGGTTATGTAGTTGATGGTTACTAGTGATACATTCCCAATTTGGTAATGTGGCAAACGAAGTGTTGTTGATCATTTGTTAAGCAAAGCGTGGCTTTGTGAAAAAGCGTGGCTTTGTGAAAAAGCGTGGCTTTGTGAAAAAGCGTGGCTTTGTGAAAAAGCGTAGCTTTGTGGACGAGACTTCGTCGAGCCTCACAACCCGGTAATGGTCGAAACAGGAATGTTGCGGCAAGGTTTTTAGGGGTCGCGCCCCTAGGGTATGTCATTTTCTTCTGGATTAAAGGTGATATCATGGTATGGAGCCCAGATATTTAACCTATGTTGATGCTGCAAATTCATTATACTTTGTGGTTGTTGCTTTCTTACATAGGATCCTCGAATAAAGGTCGGTAATGACCGGGGGATGGCATACTTGTGTGTTAGTTACCTAGTTACAGCTGTACATCGTGAGGTAGCGTGAGTGTGTTAGTTACCTAGTTATAGCTGTACAACGTGAGGTAGTGTCGGCCGTGTGTTTGTAGAGATCCGGTTAGGTTCTCGGGGCGTCTTTCTAGAGGCGTTTCCATTTCGGTGTAAGGAAGTTCCTTTGCCTGACCATTTGTTGGAAATCCAAAGAAACAATACGAACCTTGTATGGTTTTAGTTGTATTACCTGCTATGATGTGGCGGTAACCTGCTATTGAACATAGTAGCTATAGTAGGCATAAGTGCGAAATGTCTATGCTGGCTAAGATTAATATTATATTTTCGAAATGGTTTTTCGACACTATGCACTAATGATAATAATATTGAATGATTTGGCATAGTAAGCATTTTTTACTATCATAAGAAGAAATCTCCTCCAATTCTGCGTTTGCATTGTGTGTGTGGCGAGAGGTCTTATGGTAGTTTCATTTTCCAAAAACATTGCGAATCTGTTTTATTTTCTTTGTGAAAATAACTGTTTTTAGTTCTCACACCAGTCACCATGACTGACTTGGAGTTTATTGTTTCCTTCCTAAACTCTGGGTGCCCACCAATTTCCACACGGGCAGTCTAGAGTCAGGTTATCAGGTCATTCTGGATTCAGGAGACGCTTTGGAGCTTAGTGGCAAGCTGGATGGCAAGGCGTATCACTTGTATATAATATTATTTATTCCGCTGTGTATTCTGTATGAGGGAAAGTTTGTATAACTGTCCATTGATTTATTGTGTGGTGTATTGTTGTTGTACACTCTGATGATGACGTAATGTATAAAATGATATAGTTCTTGATTTAAAGATTATTCATTTATCTATTATATGTTGTTCCGCTGCGAATGTGAGATTCTGATATTGTTTCTGTTTCTATTTTTATATTCTTTCTTTTCTTCTGTCTTCTTCTACCTCTTCTTTTTAACCATAACAATTCGCTTTTCCGGCATTCGATTGCTCGGCAGTTGATACAGTGGACGTATTAATGTCGACTTTCGGAAGTCGAAAATCCCGATCGTTACATGTGGTATCAGAGCTGTTGGTTAAGCGACAACCCTGGCTCTATTGGGTGTTACACATTAGAGATAGAGTCAGTAGTACTCTAGAATGAGTTGAGTGTAATAATAGATATGAGCGCGTATTTGTTAGTGAATATAAAATTGTTTTATATTGTGATGATTGGTTTGTTGAGTGGTATATGGATTATGGTCGGTATAGTCTGTACAACTCTATCGATAGGTATCTCTAAAGACTCGTACAGAACAATTCGACACGATATTGTTTTAAAAATAGGGTAAATGAAACAATTTTACCCGAAATTATTTTTGTATATAAAAGGAAATGATTTCCATAAATTATTATAGTATATGGTTGTTTGGTTGTTAAGGGAATGGTAAATGTTAAACTATTATCATTATTGAATAAGAAATTAAAATGTTAAACAAAGGGTTAAGAAATAAAATCCATATACAAATGAGATTTGTAAATGTAAATTGTAAATGTGATTTATAATTTGAAATAGAATTCCAGAGAATTATTTGAAAGTAGATTGAAAGGCTTTGAAAATTGAAATTTTGGTGAAAGGTTTAAATTCCCTTTGAGTTTGAAAATGATTTTTCAAAGGTTTTGAAAAAAGTGTTTTTAAGAGATAAAAGCACTAAACTTTTTTCGATCGCTGGAAAATAACTTCGGTGATGACTGCAGCATCATCGATGTTCATTTTCGAGTTTCCAAGAGAGGAATTGTTGCCAAATTATTTTAAATGGAAGTTGTTGCAAAACTGGGTTTGGGTTTTGGAAATTCAAAAGATAATTTGAATTGGTTTCAAAAATGATGATTGAATGTTGGAAATACTCTGGAATCTTATTAAAATGTTTATGGAATAATAAATGAGTTTGAATTATGAAAATAAATTGTGAATGAATAAATAAATTTGCAATTGCAAGTGCAAGAAAATGAAATTGAATGTTAAAATTCATTTTGAATTTGTAAGTAAATAGAACTGGAATTGGATTTGAGTTGTGATAAACAAATTTTAAATTAAAATCCAAGTTGAAATTAATGAATATAAGTGAAACGAGTTTTGAACTTATAATATGAGATAATAAATTTGACTTTGGTAAAAGTTAAATAGAATCTACTTTAGAATGAAATGTTGTGATGGAATATAACTTAATAATGTTGAATGAAGTTGATTTTGATATCAAAGTAAATTAATAAAGTGAATTAATGAAATGAAGTGATGAATATGAACTTGAGTTATGCAATAAAATTCAACTTTAGTGGTTAAATGAATTAGCCATTGAATTAATGAATGGATTGAATGTTAATCAATCGAATCTAAAAGAATTGATATGGAATAATAGATGTAAGTGTTAATTCATTAAAGCTAATGTAATTATAAATTGAATAATTGAATTAAAATCAATAGAATATTAAACCAAATTGAATGTAAATTTAATAATTTGGTTATGTTGGCTATGATTTGGTTGTTATATGATTGTTGGTTGATTGTATATAGTATAATTCATTAAGTATTAATGAAATTGAATTGATAGAAATTGAAAGCTATGTAATTGGATTTAAATTGGAAGTGAACCAACTTGAATTTAAATTAGTGAATGTAAACTAATTGAAAATGAATAATTGAATGTCGTTGTATATGAATTGGTTGTAAACAATTACAAGTGATGTTGAAATTATATAAGTTGCTTATAAACCTTGTTTAGTATGCATTTCTTTTAATGTGCATGTGTTGTAGTTGTTTAAAAGAGTAAAATGTTAATAACTTCATATATATGTTACTTACGTGTTTAAATTGAGTAAGTACAGGTGCTGTGGCTGCCGTTCGGCTGGTTGGTCGCGCTAAAATGCTTAATAAATAACTGCTTTGCTTAAAAATGCTAAAATGGTACGCCTACGCAATAAAAATAGGAAATATGAACTGTTTTTCTTCTTTTCCGACCGGGTTGGTCGATGTATATATATTTATGTCTATTGTGATCCTACTACGATCGAACCGCGCAAAGGAGACGCTGGCGAATTTTTCTGAAAATTTAAGGCGTTAGAAAATTGTTGGAAAATTTTGGAAAATTTGTGAAAACTAAATTTTGGATTTGGAGTTAAAAGTGAAACGATATAGTTTGTTTTGAAAGGTATAACTAAGTATAGATTTGAAAAACTTAGTAAAGTTTTTGAAAGAGTTTAACTATTGGATTATGGGGAAGTTGTACACTTAATTGATTTTGAAATCTAAGTTGAACGAATTGTTTTGAAAAGTTAATGGATTTGGGCATTTTTCTTACTTTGCAATTTCGAGGACGAAATTCTTTTAAGGGGGGAAGATTGTAACGACCTAGAATTTCCGTCAGTTGAAATTCAGATATTTAATTGATTTTAAAATTTAATAAATAATATTGGTAAGTCGAATGAATTTAAATTCGAATATAGTGATTTAATTGGATAATTTAATCGATAATTTAATATTTGAAATTCCAGAAATAATTGGAAATTGGGTTTAATGTGTATAAAAATGATTTATAAAGTTATATTAAATCATATTGGAGTTAGAATGATGTTTGTGAACTTTTAAAATTGAATTAAAAGTTAATTTGTGAAAATTGAATATTTTAATATTTAATTGACGAGTGAAAATAGTCATTTTTCAAACAGTCTTGGATTTCGACAAAACCAGTTTCATCGGATCTGTAATGTTAAATTATTGTAAGGTTCCAAATTTCGTGTCAATTGGATTTACGGTTTGTCCGGGACAAGCTGAAACGCATCGAAATCGTTTTAAATCGATTTGATTTAAAATTTGATCGTTTATTTCCATAACTCGCACATACGATCGAATTAGCTTCCGAAACACATTCCATTGTGTTCGGAACGTGGGTAAAACCTTAGAAACGCCAGCCGGCATGCTTGATTTCGAGTTCGGAAAATTTTCGATGAATAGTGTTTCGTAAATTTTCTATAAAAGCCCTTGATTTTCTTCATTTGCACAAACCCTTAGAGAACTATGGTTAGCCGCCACTTATACTTTCAATGGCCAGAAATCTCTAATCTTCCCCTTCAATTATCTTCCAATCCATAGACAATTACGAGAAATGTTTAACTACAACATCGAAGAGCACATCAAGATCTACAACTTCAACGGTTGTGATCGAATTCGGAGGCACGGATAGACAACAATCTTCATTTGAATGGCCAATGTTCACTCATGTTTTTTGAGGCGGCGGTGTGACCGAGTCGAACGTGGCTTCAGGTGAAGGTGGAGTGGAGCTTGGCGAATCGAACGGCATCACTTGATCAACTCCTTGACGAGGATGGTGGCCGCGACATCAAAAATAATCGAACGGCCGTGGGTTGTTTCGTTCGTGCGTATGCCTGGGAGTTTTCACGTGATGGAGGAAGAAAGGGTAGAGCGGCCAGATTTTCTTCGTTCGAAATCGTGTGGCTGTGATGATAGAAGGTTTAAAAATAATAAAAGTAATTGAAAATAAATTTTATATAAATGTGTGTAATCTTTAAAATACCATAACATTGTCATACATTATCAGAATTCGACGATACTGGCGGCACCGGAATCACAGCGACGAGCAGCTCGTTATGGTGCAGACGTGGGATCATTTCAAGCAAGTGAAAATTTTGCGTTAAATCGAACGTGTTCGATTTAATGTAAAAAAAATTGAACGCTCGACATTTTAAAAGCGAGGTGAGAACTCCTCGCTCAATCAAATTGTTTCGATTTAAATTTTAAATAGTTAAATTTAAAATTACTTGATTGTGTGAATTGATTTATGGTTGTTATCTATTGTGTTGAAATAGACCCTATACGCCGCATATTAAGCGGAGGTTATTTATTAAAAACATATACCGCGATAATTCCATCGTGAAGTGGAATTGGTATTATATATGTATTTGGAGTTGATTTCTCGCATTATATAGCGGATGAGACCCTATTGCGCCGCACAATAGCGGATAGTATTTTATAAATCCCATATACCGCGATATTCCACCTCGAAGTGGAATTGTATTGTGCAAACATCTGTGGATGCAGGGAAACAGGTTGGAGGGATCCAACTAGATTCCTCAAATTATATGAATTTGATTCATATGTTGTATGAATTTGTTTCATATGTTGTATGAATTTGTTTCATATGTTGTGTGATGAATTATTTATAATCTGTGTATGATTATATCTGTGATTGAATTTGTTGAAGGCTATAATTTAGCCGAATGTATTTTTGGTATCGTTGGATACCAGAAATAATTAAAATTGGATTTTTGAAATTAAAGTTGGGAATTTTAAGTAAATTTCTTTTGAAAGAATTGGTTGAATTTAAAAGAAAGGATTTTAAAGTATAAAGTTGATTTTTGAAATCTTATCGAATTATTTCTAAAATATGGGAAAAGTTTTTTATAAATAGATTTTGAATAGTATTATTTGAAAGTTGAAGAATTTATTTAAAATGGAAGTTAAATGGTTTGGAAGAGATAAATGGATTTATTTTCAAAGGTGATTAATTTCTAGAAATCAATTTGTAATTGATTTGGTATTTGAAAATAAATCTTTGGGAAATCAATATGAAAATTTATTTGATGTTGAATGGAAAAAATTGATTTGTGTCGAAATGAATTTTTGAATCAATTTGTAATTGATTTGGTGTTTGAAATAAATGTTTGGAAAATCAATTTGGGTTTGAAATAAATTTGGAAATCAATTTAAAAATTGATTTTGAATTGAAAGTGAATATTTGAGAAATCGATTTGAAAATCGTATTAAAAATGAATATTTGGGAATGTAAATTCAAACGGAATTTATAAAGGAAAGGGAAATTTGTTTTAAAAATAAACATTGATTTATTTTTAAAAGTGTGGAAAATATGATTTGAAATTGGTTTTCAAAGTGATGAAGTGTGGAAATAAATTTACAGGTTTGGGATGTAAATTTGAAATAAATCGATAAGGATTTATTTAATTGGTTTAAATGAAAGTTATTGGAAATTTGTTTTCAAATGGTTGAAGTGTAAACCATATCTCGCGAAGAGATTTGAAATTTAATAATTTGGGAAAAATTATTTAAATTGGTTGATTGTTGTGGATGTTGTTGATAGTTAAATAACCGACTATCAATATTTGCCTTCGAAATGGCACTTGATTTGTTTTTAAAACAAACGCTCATTATTCGATTAAGTCGGGGGAGGACTTTGTGTCATATAACCCATTTCGAATAATGATACGTCGTGAATGGACATTATTTGAAGACCGGTGTGAAGACCGGGTATTTTTGAAAGTGAAAGGACAACCTGTTGAATGTCTCTGCACCGAGTTGCTCCGGTATAGAGATTTATATGACTCGTTTTGTGATGGGAAGTCCGGACGTGATTAGTGAATACCCGGATTGCAAGGGCTTCTTTGGAAGTGCCTTCGGTTCCGTTCGATCCCAGAACGGACTTGTATGGATGTGTGTCTGACGTTACACTTTGAGGTGTAAAGCTGGTTTCTATCAAATACATTTCTGTTGGTGGCGGAGAATTTATTCTCTTAGCTTAACACCCTTCTCTAAGACGTACGAGCTCAGAGGTTATGTAGTTGATGGTTACTAGTGATACATTCCCAATTTGGTAATGTGTAATATGAAGTGTTCTTGATCATTTGTTGATCAAAGCGTGGCTTTGTGAAAAAGCGTGGCTTTGTGAAAAAGCGTGGCTTTGTCAAAAAGCGTGGCTTTGTGAAAAAGCGTAGCTTTGTGGACGAGACTTCGTCGAGCCTCAGAACCCGGCAATGGTCAAAACAGGAATGTTGTGGCAAGGTTTTTAGGGGTCGCGCCCCTGGGGTATGTCATTTCCTTCTGGATAAAAGGTGATATCATGGTATGGAGCCTAGATATTTTACCTATGTTGATGCTGCAAATTCATTATACTTTGTGGTCGTTGCTTTGTGATTGAGGATCCTCGGATAAAGGTCGGTAATGACCGGGGGATGGCATACTTGTGTGTTAGTTACCTAGTTACAGCTGTACATCGTGAGGTAGCGTCAGTGTGTTAGTTACCTAGTTATAGCTGTACAGCGTGAGGTAGCATCGGCCTTGTGTTTGTAGAGATCCGGTTAGGTTCTCGGGGCGTCTTTCTAGAGGCATTTCCATTTCGATGTAAGGAAGTTCCTTTGCGTGACCATTTGTTGGAAATCCAAAGAAACAATACGAACCTTGTACGGTTTTAGTTGTATTACCTGCTATGTGGCGGTAACCTGCTATTGAACATAGTAGCTATAGTAGGCATAAGTGCGAAATGTCTATGCTGGCTAAGATTAATATTATATTTTCGAAATGGTTTTTCGACACTATGCACTAATGATAATAATATTGAATGATTTTTCATAGTAAGCATTTTTGACTATCATAAGAAGAAATCTCCTCCAATTCTGCGTTTGCATTGTGTGTGTGGCGGGAGGTCTTATGGTAGTTTCATTTTCCAAAAACATTGCGAATCAGTTTTATTTTCTTTGTGAAAATAACTATTTTTAGTTCTCACACCAGTCACCATGACTGACCTGGAGTTTATTGTTTCCTTCCTAAACTCTGGGTGCCCACCAATTTCCACACGGGCAGTCTAGAGTCAGGTTATCAGGTCATTCTGGATTTAGGAGATGCTTTGGAGCTCAGTGGCGAGCTGGATGGCAAGGCGTATCACTTGTATATGATATTATTTATTCTGTTGTGTATTATGTATGAGGACAAGTTTGTATAACTGTCCATTGATGTATTGTGTGGTATATTGTTGTTGTACACTCTGATGATGATGTAATGTATAAAATGATATAGTTCTTGATTTAAAGATTGTTCATTTATCTATTATATGTTGTTCCGCTGCGAATGTGAGATTCTGATATTGTTTTTGTTTCTGTTTATCTATTCTTTCTTTTCTTCTGTCATCTTCTACCTCTTCTTTTTAACCATAACAATTCGCTTTTTCGGCATTCGATTGCTCGGCAGTTGATACAATGGACGTGCTAATGTCGACTTTCGGAAGTCGAAAATCCCGATCGTTACATGTGGTATCAGAGCTGTTGGTTAAGCGACAACCCTGGCTCTGTTGGGTGTTACTCATTAGAGATAGAGTCAGTAGTACTCTAGAATGAGTTGAGTGTAATAATAGATATGAGCGCGTATTTGTTAGTGAATATAAATTTTTTTTATACTGTGATGATTGGTTTGTTGAGTGGTATATGGATTATGGTCGGTATAGTCTGTACAACTCTATCGATAGGTATCTCTAAAGACTCGTACAGAACAATTCGACACGATATTGTTTTAAAAATAGGGTAAATGAAATAATTTTACCCGAAATTATTTTTGTATATAAAAGGAAATGATTTCCATAAATTATTATAGTATATGGTTGTTTGGTTGTTAAGGGAATGGTAAATGTTAAACTATTATCATTATTGAATAAGAAATTAAAATGTTAAACAAAGGGTAAAGAAATAAAATCCATATACAAATGAGATTTGTAAATGTAAATTGTAAATGTGATTTATAATTTGAAATAGAATTCCAGAGAATTATATGAAAGTAGATTGAAAGGCTTTGAAAATTGAAATTTTGGTGAAAGGTTTAAATTCCCTTTGAGTTTGAAAATGATTTTTCAAAGGTTTTGAAAAAAGTGTTTTGAAGAGATAAAAGCACTACACTTTTTTCGGTCGCTGGAAAATAACTTCGGTGAATACTGCAGCATCATCGATGTTCATTTTCGAGTTTCCGAGAGAGGAATTGTTGCCAAATTATTTTAAATGGAAGTTGTTGCAAAACTAGGTTTGGGTTTTGGAAATTCAAAAGATAATTTGAATTGGTTTCAAAAATGATTTTTGAATGTTGGAAATACTCTGGAATCTTATTAAAATGTTTATGGAATAATAAATGAGTTTGAATTATGAAAATAAATTGTGAATGAATAAATAAATTTGCAATTGCAAGTGCAAGAAAATGAAATTGAATGTTAAAATTCATTTTGAATTTGTAAGTAAATAGATCTGGAATTGGATTTGAGTTGTGATAAACAAATTTGAAATTAAAATCCAAGTTGAAATTGATGAATATAAGTGAAACGAGTTTTGAACTTATAATATGAGATAATAAATTTGACTTTGGTAAAAGTTAAATAGAATCTACTTTAGAATGAAATGTTGTGATGGAATATAACTTAAGTAATGTTGAATGAAGTTGATTTTGATATCAAAGTAAATTAATAAAGTGAATTAATGAAATGAAGTGATGAATATGAACTTGAGTTATGCAATAAAATTCAACTTTAGTGGTTAAATGAATTAGCCATTGAATTAATGAATGGATTGAATGTTAATCAATAGAATCTAAAAGAATTGATATGGAATAATAGATGTAAGTGTTAATTCATTAAAGCTAATGTAATTGGAAATTGAATAATTGAATTAAAATCAATAGAATATTAAACCAAATTGAATGTAAATTTAGTAATTTGTTTATGTTGGCTATGATTTGGTTGTTATATGATTGTTGGTTGATTGTATATAGTATAGTTCATTAAGTATTAATGAAATTGAATTGATAGAAATTGAAAGCAATGTAATTGGATTTAAATTGGAAGTGAACCAACTTGAATTTAAATTAGTGAATGTAAACTAATTGAAAATGAATAATTGAATGTCGTTGTATATGAATTGGTTGTAAACAATTACAAGTGATGTTAAAATTATATAAGTTGCTTATAAACCTTGTTTAGTGTGCATTTCTTTTAATATGCATGTGTTGTAGTTGTTTAAAAGAGTAAAATGTTAATAACTTCATATATATGTTACTTACGTGTTTAAATTGAGTAAGTACAGGTGCCGTGGATGCCGTTCGGCTGGTTGGTCACGCTAAAATGCTTAATAAATAACTGCTTTGCTTAAAAATGCTAAAAAGGTACGCCTACGCAATAAAAATAGGAAATATGAACTGTTTTTCTGCTTTTCCGACTGGGTGGGTCGATGTATATATATTTATGTC
Source organism: Allium fistulosum (assembly GCA_030737815.1). Lineage (NCBI taxonomy): Eukaryota > Viridiplantae > Streptophyta > Magnoliopsida > Asparagales > Amaryllidaceae > Allium > Allium fistulosum. The sequence continues at coordinate 932,401,875 of CM060901.1, read as the reverse complement.
TATTGTGATCCCACTACGATCGAACCGCGCAAAGGAGACGCTGGCGAATTTTTCTAAAAATTTAAGGCGTTAGAAAATTTTTGGAAAATTTTGGAAAATTTGTGAAAACTAAATTTTGGATTTGGAGTTAAAAGTTAAACGATATAGTTTGTTTTGAAAGGTATAACTAAGTATAGATTTGAAAAACTTAGTAAAGTTTTTGAAAGAGTTTAACTATTGGATTTTGGGGAAGTTTTACACTTAAGTGATTTTGAAATCTAAATTGAACGAATTGTTTTGAAAAGTTAATGGATTTGGGCATTTTTCTTACTTTGCAATTTCGAGGACGAAATTCTTTTAAGGGGGAAGATTGTAACGACCCAGAATTTCCGTCAGTTGAAATTCAGATATTTAATTGATTTTAAAAGTTAATAAGTAAGATTGGTAAGTCGAATGAATTTAAATTCGAATATAGTGATTTAATTGGATAATTTAATCGATAATTTAATATTTGAAATTACAGAAATAATTGGAAATTGGGTTTAATGTGTATAAAAATGATTTATAAAGTTATATTAAATCATATTGGAGTTAGAATGATGTTTCTGAACTTTTAAAATTGAATTAAAAGTTAATTTGTGAAAATTGAATATTTTAATATTTAATTGACGAGTGAAAATAGTCATTTTTCAAACAGTCTTGGATTTCGACGAAACCAGTTTTATTGGATCCGTAATGTTAAATTATTGTAAGGTTCCAAATTTCGTGTCAATCGGATTTACGGTTTGTCTGGGGCAAGCTGAAACGCATCGAAATCGTTTTAAATCGATTTGATTTAAAATTTGATCGTTTATTTCCGTTATTCGCACATACGATCAAATTAGCTTTTGAAACACGTTCCATTGTGTTCGGAACGTGGTTAAAACCTTAGAAACGCCAGCCGGCACGCTTGATTTCGAGTTCGGAAAATTTTCGATGAATAGTGTTTCGTAAATTTTCTATAAAAGCCCTTGATTTTCTTCATTTGCACAAACCCTTAGAGAACTAGGGTTAGCCGCCACTTATAATTTCAATGGCCAAAAATCTCTAATCTTCCCCTTCAATTATCTTCCAATCCATAGACAATTACGAGAAATGTTCAACTACAACGTCGAAGAGTACATCGAGATCTTCAACTTCAACGGTTGTGATCAAATTTAGAGGCACGGATCGACGATAATCTTCGTTTGAACGGACAATGTTCACTCACGGTTTTCGAGGCGGTGGCATGACTGAGTCGAACGTGGCTTCAGATGAAGGTGGAGTGGAGCTTGGCGAATCGAACGGCATCACTTGATCAACTCCTTGACGAGGGTGGTGGCCGCGGCATCAAAAATAATCGAACGGCCGTGGGTTGTTTCGTTCGTGCGTATGCCTGGGAGTTTTCACGTGATGGAGGAAGAAAGGGTAGAGCAGCCAGATTTGCTTCGTTCGAAATCGTGTGGCTGTGATGAGAGAAGGTTTTAAAATAATAAAAGGAATTGAAAATAAATTTTATATAAATGTGTGTAATCTTTAAAATACCATAACTTTGTTATACATTATCAGAATTCGATGAAACTGGCGACACCAGAATCGCAGCGACGAGCAGCTCGCTGTGGTGCAGACGTGGAATCATTTCGAGGAAGTGAAAATTTTGCGTTAAATCGAACGTGTTTGATTTAATGTAAAAAAAAATTGAACGCTCGACATTTTAAAAGCAAGGTGAGAACTCCTCACTCAATTGAATTGTTTCGATTTAAATTTTAAATAGTTAAATTTAAAATTGCTTGATTGTGTGAATTGATTTATGGTTGTTATCTATTGTATTGAAATAGACCCTATACGCCGCATATTAAGCGGAGGTTATTTATTAAAAACATATACCACGATAATTCCATCGTGAAGTGGAATTGGTATTATATATGTATTTGGAGTTGATTTCCCGCATTATATAGCGGATGAGACCCTATTGCGCCACACAATAGCGGATAGTATTTTATAAATTCGATATACCGCGATATTCCACCTCGAAGTGGAATTGGTATTGCGCTAACATCTGTGGGTGCAGGGAAACAAGTTGGAGGGATCCAACTGGATTCCTCAAATTATATGAATTTGTTTCATATGTTGTATGAATTTGTTTCATATGTTGTATGAATTTGTTTCATATGTTGTGTGATGAATTATTTATAATCTGTGTATGACTATATCTGTGATTGAATTTGTTGAAGGCTATAATATAGCCGAATGTATTTTTGGTATCGTTGGATACCAGAAATAAATAAAATTAGATTTTTGAAATTAAAGTTGGGAATTTTAAGTAAATTTCTTTTGAAAGAATTGGTTGAATTTAAAGAAAGGATTTTAAAGTATAAAGTTGATTTTTGAAATCTTATCGAATTATTTCTAAAATATGGGAAAAGGTTTTTATAAATAGATTTTGAATAGTATTATTTGAAAGTTGAAGAATTTATTTAAAATGGAATTTTAAATGGTTTGGAAGAGATAAATGAATTTATTTTCAAAGGTGATTAATTTCTAGAAATCAATTCGTAATTGATTTGGTATTTGAAAATAAATCTTTGGGAAATCGATATGAAATTTATTTGATTTTGAATGGAAAAAATTGATTTATGTTGAAATGAATTTTTAAATCAATTTGTAATTGATTTGGTGTTGAAGTAAATTTTGAAATCAATTTGTAATTGATTTGGTGTTTGAAATAAATGTTTGGAAAATCAATTTGGGTTTGAAATAAATTTGGAAATCAATTTAAAAATTGATTTGAAATTGAAAGTGAATATTTGAGAAATCGATTTGAAAATCGTATTAAAAATGAATGTTTGGGAATGTAAATTCAAACGGAATTTATAAAGGAAAGGGAAATTTGTTTTAAAAATAAACATTGATTTATTTTTAAAACTGTAGAAAATATGTTTTGAAATTGGTTTTCAAAGTGATGAAGTGTGGAAATAAATTTATAGGTTTGGGATGTAAATTTGAAATAAATCGATAAGGATTTATTTAATTGGTTTAAATGAAAGTTATTGGAAATTTGTTTTCAAATGGTTGAAGTGTAAACCATATCTCGCGAAGAGATTTAAAATTTAATAATTTGGGAAAAATTATTTAAATTGGTTGATTGTTGTTGATAGTTAAATAACCGACTATCAATATTTGCCTTCGAAATGGCACTTGATTTGTTTTTAAAACAAACGCTCATTATTCGGTTAAGCCGGGAGAGGACTTTGTATCATATAACCCATTTCGAATAATGATATGTCATGAATGGACATTATTTGAAGACCGATGTGAAGACCGGGTATTTTCGAAAGTGAAAGGACAACCTGTCGAATGTCTCTGCACCGAGTTGCTTCGGTATAGAGATTTATATCACTCGTTTTGTGATGGGAAGTCCGGACGTGATTAGTGAATACCCGGATTGCAAGGGCTTCTTTGGAAGTGCCTTCGGTTCCATTCGATCCCAGAACGGACTTGTATGGATGTGTGTCTGACGTTACACTTTGAGGTGTAAAGCTGGTTTCTATCAAATACATTTCTGTTGGTGGCAGAGAATTTATTCTCTTAGCTTAACACCCTTCTCTGAGATGTACGAGCTCAGAGGTTATGTAGTTGATGGTTACTAGTGATACATTCCCAATTTGGTAATGTGGCATACGAAGTGTTGTTGATCATTTGTTGATCAAAGCGTGGCTTTGTGAAAAAGCGTGGCTTTGTGAAAAAGCGTAGCTTTGTGGACGAGACTTCGTCGAGCCTCACAACCCGGTAATGGTCGAAACAGGAATGTTGCGGCAAGGTTTTTAGGGGTCGCGCCCCTAGGGTATGTCATTTCCTTTTGGATAAAAGGTGATATCATGGTATGGAGCCCAGATATTTTACCTATGTTGATGCTGCAAATTCATTATACTTTGTGGTTGTTGCTTTGTGATTGAGGATCCTCGGATAAAGGTCGGTAATGACCGGGGGATGGCATACTTGTGTGTTAGTTACCTAGTTACAGCTGTATAGCGTGAGGTAGCGTTAGTGTGCTAGTTACCTAGTTACAGCTGTTCAGCGTGAGGTAGCATCGGCCTTGTGTTTATAGAGATCCGGTTAGGTTCTCGGGGCATCTTTCCAGAGGCGTTTCCATTTCGATGTAAGGAAGTTCCTTTGCCTGACCATTTGTTGGAAATCCAAAGAAACAATATGAACCTTGTACGCTTTTAGTTGTATTACCTGCTTATGAATGTGGCAGTAACCTGCTATTGAGCATAGTAGCTATAGTAAGCATAAGTGCGAAGTGTCTATGCTGGCTAAGATTAATATTATATTTTCGAAATGGTTTTTCGACACTATGCACTAATTATAATAATATTGAATGATTTTGCGTAGTAAGCATTTTTGACTATCATAAAAAGAAATCTCCTCCAATTCTGCGTTTGCATTGTGTGTGTGGCGGGAGGTCTTATGGTAGTTTCATTTTCCTAAATCATTCCGAATTTGTTTTATTTTCTTTGTGAAAATAACTGTTTTTAGTTCTCACACCAGTCACCATGACTGACCTGGAGTTTATTGTTTCCTTCCTAAACTCTGGGTGCCCACCAATTTCGACACGGGCAGTCTAGAGTCAGGTTATCAGGTCATTCTGGATTCAGGAGATGCTTTGGAGCTCAGTGGCGAGCTGGATGGCGAGGCGTATCACTTGTATATGATATTATTTATTCCGCTGTGTATTCTGTATGAGGACAAGTTTGTATAACTGTCCATTGATGTACTGTGTGGTATATTGTTGTTGTACACTCTGATGATGATGTAATGTATAAAATGATATAGTTCTTGATTTAAAGATTATTCATTTATCTATTATATGTTATTCCGCTATGAATGTGAGATTCTAATATTGTTTCTGTTTCTGTTTATCTATTCTTTCTTTTCTTCTCTCTTCTTCTACCTCTTCTTTTTAACCATAACAATTCGGTTTTCCGGCATTCGATTGCTCGGTAGTGGATAAAGTGGACGTATTAATGTCGACTTTTGAAAGTCGAAAATCCTGATCGTTACAGAAGGGCGGTCAAATATGCAGTTTAACAGCTAAGTCAGATATGAAAGGATGAAGCTCATCGAAGTCAAACGTTCGAGTATGCAAAAGTCTCGTATCCATCAAAGTTCAGACTTGGGTCGATCACAAAAAGCCCGGTTCATATCGATCAGAGAAATTACATTTTGTATCGATCACAAGAAACACAGTTCGTATCGATCAGAAAATCGGTCTTCATATCGATCGCCAACAGTGGTTTCATACCGATCACCACCCAAGTCATCGTATCGATCGCTCCAGAGCGATACGAACTTCCACCATCCTCAATCCATACGAAACTACCTCTTCCATCCATCATTTCCAGATCAATGCATACTTCCATTGTTTCCATATCGATACGTGCTTTCAAATTCCGGGTCGATACGAGCTACTTCCCCATATTCCAGTGTTTCCTTCATATCCATCGACCCTTCTTCTTCCCCAAGCTGCTAGTGCGCCATTGCTCCTTCCTTGACCTCACTCCGACCCAACTCCGGCATCAACAACGCCGAAATGGGCAACGACCATAGATGGAACAACGTTAAAACTCGAGTCTTATCGTTTTGGGATGGTTTTGATTTGTCAGTTACCTAGTTAAAACAATTGGTTCGAAAGATTGATGGATTGCTTAGTTTGAAGACGAAGACAGTTTTCTTTCTTCTTGAGTTCTATATCAAACGAAGGCAAGAGTAAAAATGATAGCAGGTGAAATTTTTCTAAGTCCAAATTGTATTTATATGGATTCGAAACTAGGAGAAGATGTATCATCTCCCAGTGGTCAAAACCGTTTGAAACGGTCACAAGTTCCATCGATACGAAGAACCATCTCCGTATCCATCTGCCCTGAACGATCCAGAATGTAGCAGTTTGTATCCATCAGCGAACCCTCGATACGAAAGATACAACAAAGGCTCGTTTGAACTATTCAACTCCATCGATACGAAATGACAGTTTCGTATCCATCCATTTAAAGGCTACAAGAGCTCGTATCCATCAATACGAATCATCTCCAAAGACTGTCTATTTCATATCGATAACCATTGATACGAAGCATGTATTCCAACTTTTTAGATCGATCCAGGAGAGGATCGATACGAAACTCGATCCTGACCAAAACTAAAGAACTTGACAACGACCCGTGAACATGCAAACGTGAACATGAGTCAAGTTAACATACTTGCATGTATGACGAACTAACGTTCAATTTTCAAAATTTATAGGAATCGAATGCTCACCTAATGACAATTAAAACAGTGAACAACAAATTGCTAGCACTCGATACTCAATTATAACAAAACATTACATGATTATTGGCAGTCAACAATTCACCATTTATATTACTGGAAATCGATCAATGGTTACATCTCTTGATGAAAAGGCAGCGACTATTCAACGAATCAGATAGAGTTTTTTCAAAATAAAGAATGCAGCTTTTCAAAGCATGACATGTTCACACAAGACGTACTTTGGGGGGCAAATGTTATTCCGCCTTTTGGAAAGGCCGTGATACTAAGGACTTGGCTGGAAACCAAAGACAGTTTGTCCCGAGGATCGGTTATACACAAGTTCACTATGGATACCGGCAAATTTGGTCCAAGTCTGAATCGAGCTACAATTAACATGGTATGACAAGAAAAGCTATGAAAGCAACAGTTCCAAATTTCAGGTCAATCGGAGTTCGTATGCTCAAGTTATGGATCGATCAAAATGAAGAAAGAAGGCCGCATTTCGTATCTATCACAAGTCAACCTCCTTCGTATCCATTGAAGTCAACCTCCTTCATATCCATCAGTAGCTACACATGTATCCATTTCGTATTGATCGACCGCATTCATGCATTTCATATCGATCAACCAATATATCGATACGAAACCAATGATTTCCATCGATACGAAGCCAACAGCAAGCATCGATACGAAGCGGCCTTCAACCATCGCTACGAAATAGCGTGCGAGCATCGATATGAAGAGCAGTCATCAGGACCAATATGCAGAAGGATGGTCGACTAAAGGAAGCGGTCTTCTAGCATGAAACTTGGATCTCTTCTGAACTATCGGTCCACGTCATCTGATCGATACATATAGCATCGATATGAAGAACGATCGATACGAAGGTATCGATACATACGCCTCAGCCAACCAACAATGTGAATCTTGGATCGATCATAACTCAAAGTCTACAAGTCCAGATGCTATCAAATTTTCACAGGAGCTTACCTACCTCCTTAAGAATGTCTCTGATCGATCGCAGCCCAAAAGGAGTAGATCTTGATCGACACGAAGAGCACTCAGATCGATCCCAAATGACCTCAGTTCGATCTGCTGGGCCCACCCACGTGTGAGAAGGGGTATTTCGAGATCTGAGCCAGATATTTCCAGACTGTGCATATAAATAGCACTCCAATGCCAACAGAAAAGGGACTTTTAACTCCGTTACGCCGTTACTCTATCGGAGATCCACTGGAACTTGAGTATTTGAGTTATTCTCTATTGTAACCAGTTAGTAATCAACAATAAAGATCATATCATTCAAAGTGGATGTAGGCTACAACGCCGAACCACTATAAATCCCTGTCTATTTCTATTTCTAATTGCTTGAATTGGCCTGTTTGTTAGATTATCCTCCTTTTACGTTTAAATTTTTCATTTTAATCTCTTCAAATACATCCGAAGAGCATTGTGCCTAATTTTGCTACTGACAGATTTGGTATGTTCATGGGAGCTCTCGTAGGAAAAGGTTGCAAAGCAACCGGGTGATGACATATTCGGTACTATCCAGTAAGGGGTAGGCCGGTCCTATGTTGGCGAGGATCCATGTGTGGGCCTCTGTACATTTTCTAAATGTGTACTGTGATAGATGGTACCCAAGTGCCTTGTCATTGTATGGAATCCACTCTCCAATACGTGCCTTACGGTTTTAGTTGTAGAACCTAGTACCATTGAATGTAATTATGGGTAACCATTCCAGATATGTTATATACTTATTTTTAACCTTAGACATTATTATAATATCTCAAGATTTCCTATAAAAATGGTTTGGTTATCGTAATGTAAAAACCCATCCATGTTTATGTGCAGCGTGGTCTTATGAGATACCTTTATTTTTGAAAGGTTTTATAATATTAAAAAACCATTTGATTGTGCTTCTCATGCTGGTTTACCAGACTGATCTGGGAGTTATTTTCTTTTAATGCTTAGGTCAGTCCGAGCATATTTTCAGATTTAGGTATTAATGCTTTGGAGCTTCAAAAGATGACCTAGATGCCTCCAATACGTATTCATGTATCTTCTATTTTCGCTGTATTTCTTGTTATGTATTTATCTGCATTTGTGAGGACAATTTATTAAATTGTCCAGGATGATGATATGTTAGTTACTCTGATTGATGTATATATACAACATTTTTGTTTTGTAAAGATCATGTGCCTATTTTATATTACTCATTATGATGTGATATTTTTTTTTGTCTTTTCTTTATTTCACCCCAACAATCTGTCTCTCGGGCACTTGGATGCTCGACATGTGAATACCAGTAATGTGTTAGGTTGAGTGAACACCTATGCCTTGGTAGGGTAAACTCAATAAAGATATGGTAAGTGACACCTTAGAATGAGTTTGAGTGCATTATATATAAAAGCACGTATTTGTTAGTGCTATAAAAATATTTTATATTATGTTGATTGGTTTGTTGAGTGGCTTATGAATTCTTGTCAATGTGCATGATCAATGTTATCGATAGAGGTTTCTAAACACTTGAATAAGACAACTCGACATAGTATTGTTTTAAAATTGAGAAATGAAATAATTTTATCTAAGATTATATTTTATATATAAAAGAATAATTTCTGAAATTTGATATAGATTTATGATATGTTTGTTTGTTAGGATATGATAATATTCGATTATTATCATTTACTGTTTGTTTGGTTGTGCTCGACAGTTTATGAGCGGTTTTACCTTTTTATTGCATGGGTTGGGTAGATAGTAATTGTCGGAACATTAAATACGAACATCTTGTGAATTAAGTTTCAAGTATAATTATAAGGCGTTCGGTGATAATGTTAGGTTAAAAATTTAATTTTAATAAAAGTTTCTATTTTTATCCAAACAAAGATATACATTAGTGAAATGATATAAGAAAGTGAAATTATATAAGTATGGTTTATAAATAAAAAGGATTTAAAATTGAGAATTTGAGAAATTAAATCCGGGTACTTTGGAAATTGTTTTTCAAAGTTTTGAAAATAATAATAGTAGTACTATTTAAAAGTATTAATGAATAGAAATACATTAAAAGGTTTTTAAAAGAATTAAAAAGCACTAAACTCACTTCTATCGCTGAAAAATAATTCTAGTGATGACTGCAGCTTCATCAGCGTTCATTTTCGAGTTTCAAAGTGGGGATTGCTACCATTGTAATTTGCTCTAGAGTTGTTTTGGTAAAACAACTTTTTTCTAATTTCGAAAGTATGATTTGATATACAAAAGGAGATATGTATATTAATATTATTTCAAAATGATTTGAAATAAAATCGGATGTTTAGTTCTTAAATTTTCTGGTAAGTAATATTATGACTTATGTACCTTATCCATTAGGATAGGTTGGTTTGTGTGTCTCATTTTGATATGTTTTTTTGGTATTTTTCATTTATTGAGATGAAGTAGAATTTTCAATGATTTTGGATAGTCGAAAACTTTTGAATTAGTTGAGAACTTGAAACTAATTGTTTGCAAAAATATAAAAGTTGAGTTTTTAACTCTAGAATGGAAAGACACTAAGTTAAAACAAGTTTTAAATTTTTTGAACGTCTTAGTTAAGTAAAACAAATTTGATATTGTATATATACTCTCAGGATATAGTAGGGTATTATACAAGTTAAAACTTAAGTTAAGTTTTTATGAAATATTTTCATAAATAATTTTGGAAGTAAAAGAAACTGGTATAAATAAGAACCAATAAGAGTAAGTACGTGTAAGTACATTTTACGTATATCATTTCTTCGCATGGTTCTTAATCCAAGATTCTAGTACATGATTTTGAGGTGATTCACACCGACCTGAATAAGGACATATCACTCGATTCTTGATGGCAAATACTTGGTGAGGGATCTTAATATGTTACCAATGTTTTCTATCATAGTATATGGCTATGTAAGGAGAGTGGAGGTTTCTAATCAAGGAGCCTGATCGGAGTCCGCACTAGGAAGTCGGGTGAGCGATACTAGTTCGTTAGAAAAGTTTATGCATTCGAGTAAGTGATCGAATCAGATATTACGTATGGATGATCGATATACATCGTACAGGCTTATGACAAATGTTAGTTAATTATGTGGGCTTAGTTCTTTCTTGATTTGATAGTAATGAAATTTCGAGGACAAAATTCTTTAGAGGGTGAAGAATGTAACGATCTAGAATTTTTAACATTTCGAATGAGAATATTTAATTTATTTAAATATTCAAATTTGATTCTAATGTAATAAAATAATAATAATAAGTTTTAATTAAAATGACTTGATTTTTAGTTTAGCATTTTTAAATGAATTTATAAGATATTTCATAATTTTTAATTTGGAAAATATTTAAACTATCGTTTCACGTATTTTACGGCAAACGTTGGTATTTTTTAGGATTTCATAGAATAAGAAAACCAGTATATTTATTGTTGTTTTGTGATCATGTCACATTGTTGTGTGCGATCGTATTTTTATTTCTGTCGTTCGTGGTACAGACACGAATGGGATACTGTGTAGCATAGTACCCAGACTTTGAAATGATGGTTGCTTAGCTTGGAAGCTTTGTGTTGTCTTGTTTTATGCACCATATCACTTCACTTCAGGTCACCATAAATTCACTTCACTTCATCTCATTTCATATCACTTCACTCATTTCTTCTTCCTCTTCTTCTTTTATCATTTCCGTTACTGCAGATTAAAAAAACAGAACCTCCTTCCACCTTCAAAAATTAATATCTCCAATCTATTCACTTCTAGCTAAAACTTCCAACTAAAAAGTTGTTTATCACCTCTAGTATTTTCTAAAAAGAGTCTCTCGTTGTTTCGTCGAGTGTGGTGACGGGAATCATCCGATCACAATGGTGGTCGAATGATGGTCGTTTTTTGATGATCACAGAATAAAGATCAGAGAGTAGGGTTGTGTTCATTGTGGCAAGATGAGATTTTTATAGGTGGTCGCATGATTTTCAATGGTTGAAATCGATTGTGGTGGCTTGATGATCATTTTTCGATCATTAAATAAATTCCGACGAACAGGTGGTCGATGGGAGTGACAGCCAGTGCCATGATGAAGCTTGGGTGAAGACATAAGTTTTTCATGTTTAGGGCGGGAGCTACAGTAGTTGATGGTGGCCAGGCTAGGTCAAAGTATGTAACGACCCGTAAATTTTAGTGATTTTACTAATATATTTAATTGAAATTTTATGAAATTTTAAACAATAAAATTTTCAACTGAAAATTTGATATTTGGAATACGTCTATTTTAACATAGCAAATGGTAATTTTTCAATTAATAATATGGAAATTTATTTTTTTGTGTAGTTTTATATAAATTCAAATCAGTTAAAATTTGATGGTAATAAAATGTTTACCAAACCACAATTTTTTCTATAGAAAATTTGTAAATCATCTTCTGAGTGAGACGTCATAATTCGTTTCTCCAAATTTGGACTTCTATTGCTCCGTTTATCTTATTTCTGACAAATTTGCAGCATTTTCGGTACCAGTTATCGACTTTTGATCAGATGATCGTACCACTGACATCTGTATCCCGTTTTGATCGTCTCGTCGTGCTGATCTCAGCAATATATTCGTATATGTGTTTCGGCATCCGGTGGATGGTGAAATCTATAAAACGTTGGACCGTATCGGTACCGTTTTAAAACCCTTCGATTTCCATCTGTCCTTTCATGTACCTACCTGTCCAAATCTAACGGCTATTTGCATTTAATATTTCTAGAATTCAACGTGAAAGACCGTTGGTTCTCCTTATTTCAACATAGCTCTCTAGTTCCAATTCTCCTTTTCCAATTTGTTTATTATTTTCTTTTCTTCCAAAATGTTCTCCCATCATTTTTCTTTCAGCTTTTCCCCACTCCTTTCCGCATGCATCTTCCCATGACCTGACACCTTCACTTCCTCTTCCCACCTGCACGCAGGCCACGTCCATCCTCCAGCCTTTCCCCTCACTGTTCCTTCACTTCTCCTTGCCGCTTGAATCCCCACCATCACCAACCACCTACTGAAAGCCGCCTCCAAATCCTCACAACCTGACCGAAGCCTAACTATCTCTGCCTTCTCATTTCCTTGGCCATGATCCAACCTCCTCCTCGCCACAATGTTTCCTCTCTGTCTCATTTTTTTCCAAGCCCGAGCCACCTCCGGCCGATCTCCTCCTTGGCTGTGACAAACTCACGCTTTTCCCTAATCTCCTCTCTTTATTATATAGAGGTAATATATACTGAACGTATATATAGTTATAAAATATCAGTGTTATATTTCAATGTTATATTCATTTGGTTTGTCCAAATACAGCCGCATGCATACATTTGTTGTGTATATATATATACCTGATTTTTATAAGTTTCCAAACATGTTATATATATTAGTGTATACAAGATCTTTATATATATATATTAGTTTCTATCTATTCGGTTGTGGGGTATTGTGTTTGTATATATTTACTCATATTAGTCTACATGCATTGTATATTTATTTTATCATAGATCTGTGTACATATAGAAGTGTGGGTTCAGCTGTATAGTTTATTGGTGATTTGTTTTTAAAGTTATGACAATATGTTCGTATATTTAAAGAAATATATTTATTTATAAAGAGTTAATTTTTTTCATCTATTATGTCTGCATATTTTAGTTATAAAAGTTGCAGTAGGTATATTAAAGTATATATATGAGTATGATACGTATCTCTTATTATATATCCATATGAATATAAGTTTGTTTACATACGTTCTATTATAAAAAAAATATGTATATTGATTTTGGTTATTGACTTCGAATTATATTATATATAAGGGTTTGACTTTTATAAGTGTTTTAAAGAAAATAGATGATTTTATAAAAGTTTATATAAGTTATTCCTTATGTATATAAGTTTAGATAAGTTATATCAGTTCATAAATATATTCTCCGTTATATAATAAGCATATGTGTGATTAAAATAATCTGTTTGTATTTATATATATGCATAAGAGTACATAAGTTTGCATATTACCTATTTGAGTTTATGCATAACTTTATATATATGTATACAAGTATACATTGTTTTGTCACAGCATATGTACAAGGTTGCTTTCATATTTACAAACATGCTTTTCTCCATTTTTCTATATGTTATAACTTTGTTTTGCTGATTTTTATATATAATGGTGATATTTATATCTATGATAAACTGTTTTTATAATATGTTCATTTCGGTATATATTATTTGTTATTATATAAAATAGTATATATAGTAAAACACTCTTCTATGTAAATATATATACTGTTTTAAATATGATAAGCTTGTATATATTTGTTTGAATCTGGAAAGGTTCTGACTTGAACCTATACAATCTTTTATCAAAAGTAAGTTATATAATATATTATTCATAGATTTTAAAACCTTTAATTTTATTTATTACAGGTATATATACATTAGTTTATATATATGTGAATTTTATTTTCAATTATATATATATATATTGTATGTGTTGGGATTTAATAATGATTTTTGAAATGCATACATATTTAATTTAATATGTGTTTGAAATTTAGAATATGATTTTTATTTATATTAATAGTTATATATATGTAGTTATTTATATATATACATAAGTTCACTTATGACTGATCTTTATCAATCCAGTTTCGATTTGATTTCGTCAATTTCTATACCATCAGCTTTGCTCATCAAATTCGTGCTTGGATTCATAACTCATCTCGCTCTCGTTCATCTCTAGCCTTGAAAGGTGAGCAATCACTCACGATTAACGTTTTTATATTTATTAAATATTATTTCAATTGAAACGACAATTGAAATATACTGCTGTTAGTTATTTACATTGCTATTTATACGTTATTATCTGTATCTGTTCACCTGTGACAACTGACACATTTATCTGTTATTTATATTGATGATATATGTCTATTATATTATTATCATATCTGTTATCGCTTTGCAAGTTCCCTGTTAGTATAGAATTCACTATGGGTTGAAATGATACATACCCGAACGATTTGTAGAATAGGAGAAAATCGTTAAGGGTTGAAATGATAAAACCAAGCGATTTTCATTTGAATTTAATTTGGGATTGCGGGTTGAAATGATATATACCCGTATATATATTTAAACTACGGATTGAAATGATAAATATCCGTATCACTTGACCATAGGATAGAAAATTATGTACAGACACCGTTGGTCTATATATAAATATTTTGAAATGATTTCTATGGTTTTGGAAAGAAGTATATGGTTTCTTAAATATTGATTTTTAAAGATTTATTAAAGTTGATTTAATAAAGTTGATATATAATATGTTTAAGTACTAGTATGGAGCCCGTGCCGAAGGCACGGATGAGAATTTTAATTTGTATATAAACTTGGATGTTATTTGTTTTATGGATCAAAAGTTTTGTGTGTGTATATGCATATAGGTATGGAGTAGTTATATGGTTTGTAATGCTTTTCAACTATGCGATTTCCAGTGAACCAGACACACACCTTATGGCAGTATATGTTGGAGTGATGTAAATTTTGAACATTGCACACAATGTGCTATAACGAAATGTACAGAATAAATTTTTGTTCGTGTAATGTACTTGGAAAATATAACTAATCAAGTGATGCGTAGAATTTAATATTAGTTGATAACATTACTGTTCAGAAGATTTATAAGCAAATAAGCTCTTGGAGGACCTTCTATTAGATGAAGAACTGTACGATTGGTTGATGAATCAATATTGTTATTATCTATGTCAGAAGGATGGATAAACCGTAGAAAAATCGTACGCTAATGAAAACTAATCAAGACCTGGAACATCAGATATGAAGAGCCAACATAGCAAATATTTCATATTTTAAAAAATTGTATTTGACTAAGAAGTGAGAAATGAGTTAACAAACATGCATTAATGGAAATAGTAGCAATAAAATACTAACTTACATGGAAACAAACAACAAATTACATAGAAAACTACCAATTACATGTAAAACCCTATCGTAAATAGAACACAGGTTAAGATGATTATATGAACTCATAACTTGGCAAAAACATCTACGCTAACATAATCAGTCTAGAACAGTATAAATAAATTACAGTAATTTATACTAATAAAAATAAAATAACATAAAATACGTTCAACTTGTAAATCTCAAAAATATAAATAAAATACATTGGGTGATATGAAAATTGGTATACAAATTAAAAATTAAAAAAATAGTTTGTATGTATTATTTGGTAGAAAAAACAATAAATTGGAAGAAAGTAGTGTAGAAATAACGTTGGATAATAAAGCGCCAAATTTTGTACCATTTCAGTTGGAGTGAAAAATGAACTGCAAACATGGTATATAAGCATGAAGATTCATATGACACTACATGTATAGTGGACATAACAAAATAAGTAGAAGATGATTAAAAATGTGGTAAATCGTTCATATTGATGTTGCCTTAAGTATTGTTGAAGGACCATCAACGACCAATATAATGACCCTGTCACCATATAATCATGGGAAAATTAATGTTTGTGCATCAAAGTTATACAAAGATATAGTTAGTATGGTAAGAAGCGAATACATGTAAAAGTTAAAAGAAATGCATGACATACCCGAATGTTTGTGATGGAGAGGCATGCGTTGGTAGTATGTGGATTAGAAGGTAATTGACGTGAGTTACAGTAAAACCTCAGGGTAAACTATATTTGTTGTAGTTGTCACTTCTATTTTTGGAAGAAGGATAGATATTTGACGGAAGGTAGTGCATCAGGAAAGAGCTACGTAAAGTTGTCCATGGGTGAAAACTGGGGTGTGTAAATCGATAACAACATACTTCACGGATTGTCCTTGTGCTTTATTTATAGTCATTGAGTAAGCCAGCTTGATAGGAAATTGCCGTCTTGACATGTTTATACTTAGTTCCGAAGATGATGGCTGAAGCGATATTCGTGGAATAAAAACTAAGTTTCCTGATTTATCTCCGGACAATATTTGAGCTTCTATTATTTGTGTTGCACATCGAACCACTATTAGTCTTGTACCATTGCACAGACCATCTTTAGGAGCGAGATTTCTTAGTAGAATTATAGGGCATCCAACCTTTATTTCAAGTTTGAAGGGGGGTAAACCACTACATTCTATTGAATTCAGAAACTCGCTTGGGTAACGAACATTATCTGGAGTCTCGACCAACTTATCTGCAGCAAGAAAAATGTGACTTTCACTTGGACACATTTATAGACATGTAGAGTTTATTGTGTTAACATCTTCATTTCGTGCAGACAAAATTATTCGTTCGGTAAAAAATAATGGAGGTTTTGGTATCACATGTAGTTCTGGGTAAACTTTGGATACTAAATTAGTTAGGTTGCTACATTTGTTCATCATTGCCAAATCAACTAATAGCTCAAGATTAGAGCCTACCTGCACATTGAATGAAAAAGGAGAAAGGTATTTCAGTTATATATGTCAACACTGTATACTTTGCAATTTGAAGTAATAGTAGAAAGTGCGAAATATATAACCTGGTCTAAGTAAGATGAAAATTCAGCAGTATCAGAATCTTCAGAATTTAAATGCATGTTCTTCGATAGTGTTAATGCTTCAACATATTTCCATAAAGCTGAACGTCGTAATGTTGCTCCAACAATATCTTCACGTAAACCTCTAGGGATAATGGGTAAAATTTGACGAAAGTCTCCTCCTAGAACTACTGTTATTCCACCAAATGGCTTAGAACAATCCTGAATATCCTGTAAAGAATGATCAACTGTTTCGACACAAAATCTATGTTGCATCGACACTTCATCCCATATAATAAGGCTTGATTTTCTTATAAGTTCAGCAGTCATGGATTTCTTTGTAAATCCACATAGTGAATCTTCTAAAATATTCAAAGGAAGAGAGAATGTTGAATGTGCAGTTGTACCTCCAAGCAAGAGAAGTGAAGCAATACCAGAGGAAGCTACGGTTATGACAATGTATCCCTCACTATGACATTTGTCGACAACTGTGTTATATAAATACGTTTTTCCAGTTCCAGCCCCTCGATTTCAGAAGAAAAGTTTACCATGATCATTTTTTACAGAATCAAATATCTTTGTATATGCATTGCATTGGTCCTTATTGAATGAGTGAATGTTTTGTTTGGCCTTTGCAGCTTGTCCCGTATATCGTAACTAGGTATGTTCCCATATAAGTTTGTTATGACAAATCACATTCCAATTTTCGGTTGGTAGAGGCATGGGTGGAAAATCTGATAAACTTTTCCCAGATTCCTGTAGCAATTTATTTAGAAGATGTAACCCATAGTCTTTGGTTTGATACTCTGATGGGTTAGGAATTAAAAATTTCGCTATGATCATATGAGGTAGGTCATCACAGATGTGCGTAGAGAATCTATGCTATAGAAGATGTGGTTGTAATGGGGAGCACTGTGTGAGGATAATACAAAAAAGTCTTCTTAACTGATACCCCATATTAAAGACTGAGGCCTCTTCCAAACATGTAACCCATTCATCATCATCTTCTAACATGCCTTTACTAACACATGCATCTTTAAAGGTTTGATGTATTTGGCCATTTACTGTTCTCAAATCTTCAAATGATGTTGGCCCTTTGCTAATAGTCAGCAGTAAACGTAGATAAAAACGTTCTCCTGAATTAGGACTTGCAAAATACATTCGACCAATTGCTTTGGATTGTAAACTTCTTGGTGACCACTTGTGTGTAACTTTGTTCCATGTGAAATGCTCAGGAAATTCCTGGTATGTAAATTGTCGTGCTTTAGGGTGTGCCTGACAGAAGTTGAAAAACTCAATCAAAGTTGATGTTTGGTTTTGGGCCGTTGCCTTTATATCATCGACAGACTGTGTTGGGTTGAAAGTCACCTGATGCATTCCAGGAAGATGTAGTTGTAAACGTATAACTATAGGGTCCTCATGCATGTGATAACCAAAAATGTGCCATGCAGCTTCAGGTGGTCCAATGTACCTTAAATCAAGATACTGTTTGATTTCATCTTCTTCACCCAGTACCATTGTAGTTCGATCATGCCCCTTGTATATGTATTTGTGTATATATTTTACAGCACGTACACTTGCACATCCCTCTACATTTATGTGAGTTGAAAATTTCTGAAAGAATTGGATTATATGGAACTACATCTCTGTTGTCAGCATGCATACCTTTGATGACAAAAGATCTTCCATCATTTCGTCTATGGTAAATAGGATATCCATCTTGATCCATTATATAATGTTGTATCAGCCGAATCGCGTGGGTAACGTTTAGAACATTTTCCATTCTCCATGCATGAAGCTTTGTTGTTTCCTTTACAGGGTCCATGTACCATGCACTTTTTGATTGTTTCAAATAATAACGGGCGCTCTAATTCATTTGGGAATTCGGCAGAAATGAGGTTGTTAACCTGTTCCACCGTTCGTATTTTGTCTGCAGGTCAAAGGAAGAAAAGCGCATGCATATGTGGCAAGCCACGTTTTTGAAATTTAATGGTGTAAACATATGCTACAACCACACCAAAAATACCTCCTTTGATAATTTCATGCATCAGACTACGTCTTTTAAGTTCAAATACTCGGGCAATAATGTCTGGACGATCACTTGGGTTTTGATTTTTTTTATACTATTTTGAATCTCCGGCCAATTTGGATTTGCAGCCATTGTTAAAAAAATATCAGGATGCTTGTTGTAGCGAGTTATAGCTAAAGAATCTTAATATATTTCATACATATGTCGAGGGGTTCCAGTGAAAGAGGAAGGTAGGATGAACCTTTTTCCAATTTGATCAGCGCATAACATGTCCGACGCAATATCTGTAATACCACAATAAAGATCCCTTCGAAGTCGTGGTTGGTGGGCCCAGGCCCATTGTAATCTATTTTGCTCAGTACATGCCCAAGCATCTATAATAAATTCTTGTAATAATTTTTGTGTAAGCAAAATAGTTGAATACTCACCTTCCCGTTCAATTAGTCTGTAACTATAGTATATTTGTTGAGTCAATCTTTTAGTTGTAGGGCAATTTAAATTTGGATTCCATTTAGTATGGTTAATATCCCAACCGAGGTCACCATATGGAAAGAGAAGAACAAAGTGAAGCGGTAGATAAGCTGGATGACATTCGCTAATCCTTTCCAAATGTTGCCCATCTCGAAGATGTATTATGATATCTCTACTTCCACTAATTTTAGTTCCATCACCTGGTAAGATAACTGCTATTTCATCAGCCGTTGGCATATTGTACACATGTTTATCATTTGTTTTATTATAGTGCAGATGACATGACAAATCATCAATAATTTGTGCTGAGTTTGCCAAAATATTATATGCTTGACGATATAAATTTGTGAAATGGTTGTCTCGGAGCAAAACTGTTTGAATTATTTCCAAAGCCTCTTTCTTTAGTCCTTTATTCCTAGCATGCCGAAATTTTAATGCTTTATTAGGATCATAGATATATAGTTGTGAATAAATAGGCTCACTCCCAGTTTCTGGTAGTAGTGAACCTGTCCTATGTCGCAATTCTCCATGTATAGTCAATGATTTAATGCCATGTTGTCCTAGAGTTCTATCATCCAGCCGACATCCAAGACTTGTGAATGCATTTGCAGTGTTATACTCTCGAATATGTTGTAGAAATAAAGAAGATTTCCAGTCGTTGTCGTTGTATAGTTGACGAATTTCCAAAGGCGGTTTGTTTAGTGATGGTAGCCTAATTGTTCCTGATTTGCAACATGTTCCAAAAGAAGGGTTATTTTTTGAACTTCTCTTTAAACGTTCATCGATCCAATGTAGTGCTTTGCAATATGGACATGGTACATTCATGAGTCCTAAATAATGACGTTCAACAGGTTGAGAATTTTGGCGACAAATAAACTGCACAGCTTCTGTTGGTTCTGCTTCGTCTTCACTTTCCTCATCCATACTTCTAGATTGACAAATAAACTTTAGTCTATATATTTTTGTTTTGTTGGTATAGTATTATTCAACCATTATACTAAATTGAGGGAAGAGTGATAGAACTTACGATGTGCTATTTGTTTCATTGTCCGATGTAGTAATAGCTATATGTGTTTTATTGTGGTTGTCATGTACACACCGATTCCCGAGAGATGGGTTGGTCGTGAAAGGCATTGGACTACAATAAGCATGTGGCAGTAGCGGAGTAATGGTATGATCACTATTTATGATCACATCCCTTTGGAAGTTATTATTTTGACTACTAAGTTCCTCTTCATTTCTTGGCATTTTTTCTTTCTGTCTACGCAACCGTTGAGCAGTTGATCGATTTGATATAGTGTAACGATCCGTAAATTTAACTGGTTTAAATAACGTTATTAATTGAAATTTTGTGAAATTTTAAACGATAAAATTTTGAAATATAAATTTGATATTTGGAATGCGTCTAGTTAAACATAGCAACTGGTAAATTTTCGTCCGAAAATATGAAAGTTTATTTCGCGCGTAAATTTACTTCAATTTAATCAGTTAAAAAGCAATGAAAATAAAACGTTTTCAAAACCTAAATATTTTTATATAGAAAAATTCTAAATCATCTTCTGAGCAAGACGTCATTTTTCGTTTTTCAAAATTCAGAATTCTTTAGCTCCGTCGATCTTATTTATCTGTGTTTTTGCTGCATTTTCCTTTATTAGAAAATTCGAATTTGTATAATTCGATCGTATCACTAATATCTATATACCGTTTCGATCGTCTCGTCACGCTGATCAAAATGGTATATTTATTTGTGCAAATTGGTGTCTGACATAATCCGTTGCGTTAATTTAATCGTTTCGGGCGGACCGGTTAAACCGAATTCAGCTCAAGCTAAAAACAATTTGTACCCATTCAAATTTTGAAAATGTATTCAGCTGCAGTGCATTAATGGGGTAGTTTGATGATGGGAGTTGGCTTGGAAATATGTGTGGCGTTTGGGAATTCGGAGAGAAAATTGATTGTGGCAAGTTTAATAAAAAATAAACAAACCTTTTCATTTTTCTGTTCATAAACTTGAAGCTTAAACCCATTCTCAGATCCACGTCCCATTATATTTCTTTCCTCCCTGTTGCTTTCTCCCTCCCCTTTCTAAAATTTAGCATGCCACCTTCACAACTCTGCAAACCAATCATCTTCCCATTTCCCTTCCAGTCTGCCTCGCACCACCACCCTACTGTCACCGTACGCCACACTTTTGCCGACCTTGGCCTTAGCTCAATCTCCTCCCTCTCCGGCCAAAGCAAGCCCGACCTTCATCGACAACCCGCCACCGTCAGCAACCCAGATCTGGTCAGCCTCGCCCATGTTGCCAAATCTCCAGTTCGCCCAAGATCACCCCTCCGCCTCCCTTTTCCTTCACCACGTGGCCGACCGTGACCCAACCCATAGCAGCGCCCCTCTCCACCAACAGCCGTTAACGGCCTCACCTCTCCCCAATACCCAAGACAACTCCTCCCTCCACCTTGTGCATCAGCCCGCCCTTCCCTGTGCTCGGCTACCCATCCGAAAGCCGCGCCGACCTGAGCTCGTCGCCTGTGCCGTGCGCCTCCCTCAACTCGAGACTCTCCTCCGGCTAATATTGCTTGTCCGTCGAACTCATTTCTATCATGCTTCACTTTGAAATCCGTGCTTGGATTCGTAATTCGTCTTATTCTCGTTCATCTATCTAGCCTCGCAAGGTGAGCAATCACTCACGATTAATGTTCTTTTATTTATTAAATTTGATTTCAATTGAAACGACAATTGAAATATGCTGTTGTTAGTTATTTACACTGTTATTACCTGTATCAGTTCACCTGTGACATCTGACACCACTATATGTTATTTATACAATGATAATTCAGTTTGGTTGATAATGATTGATTGTTTGATGTTGATATTGGACGTTAAATTGTTAATGTTGTAACTGATAAATAATTTGAAATTGAAATCGACGTAGGATAGTTAGATTTGATATATGTGTTAATTTGATAGATGACATTTGCATAATATGACCCCTTTTAATTAAATAAATTGACATGTAGAAATAGTGTTAACCACACCTTGAACCATTTAAATGTAAGTGTATAAATTGATGTAGTTTGAAATTCAACAATAGATATCAAGTGAAGAACCGTATAAATATTAGTGTAATAATCTTTAATCTACATGAAATGATAGTGTAGATTCTAGAAATAATTATATTAATTTGCACAAACAACAATGTGAATTAATACGATTATTTCGGGATTATTTGAATTAATTATTGGATTGTTATTGATTATTGGTGTTGCTTGTTTATTTACTTTGACACCATCCCAGTTATCACACTACAAGTTCCCTTTGCTATGCTTTGATTTTGAATTGAATTGGAATCGGGTTGAAATGATAAATACCCAAATTGAACTTTGACTTAGAATAGAGAATTAAATAATAATCGATTGGTCAATAATTTGATTTAAAAATAAAAATAAAGATTTTATTTGAATAAATAATAAGGTTTTAAATGAAGTTGGAATTTGAATTTTTATGGAAGAAAAATGTTAATATGTAATAATCCAAAACAAAATATTAACATAGTAGTTGATGAAAGAATGTTGTTTAAAATTTAATTATTAAGTTTGAAATTATTTAATAATTAAGTTTTTGTAATTATTTAATAATTGAATAAGATTGAATTATTTAATAATTAAATAAAAATTGAATTCTTTATTAAGTGAAATTGAACTTCTTGAATAAGTGAAATTTAGTTTCTTTATTAATTGAGTTTTTTAAAATTTATAACTAAATAAATAAATAAATGAAATTGAATTTCTTTAACAAGAAATAAAAATGTGATTTATTGAAATAAATGTAAGACTTGTAATTTAAGAATTTGATTTGACGAATTTAATTTAATTCAATTTGTAAGGTTCATATAATGGAGTTGAACTTAAGTAATTGATTTAATGAATTGGAAATTAAATAGAAATTGTTTTGAATGAAATTTACTTAAGGAATATTGAATGAAATCGATTAATGAAGTTGAATTGTTTTGAATGTTAAATTAAATTAATTTAAATGATTTCGGAATGAAACTTGTATACGAACTTGAATCAATATTTGAATTGTTTTAATAAAAATTGAAATTGAAATATAAGATTTTGAAATTATGAATGTGGAAGTTTTGAAACGTAAATTATGGAAATTGTTTAGAAAGACAAATGGAATGTTGATTTAAAAATTCTAATTGAAATTAAAATTGATTTGGTTTTGAAATAAATAAACGACCAATCGGTGTAATAATTTCGAAAGTTATTAAAGAGACCGGAATCGGTTAGGGACATACTCACTGTCTAAACCGAAACCACTTTAATAACTATACGCGGAGTGTGATCCAGAATGAAGTGGTTGGAATGATGTATGTGATGACTGAAGAAAGAGAAGGATAATGGATAGCCTTGACACTTGGGTCAAATTGGAAATGACTAAAACAGGAGTCGTGCCGGACCAAATGGGGGCTAGCTACCTCGAGCGAACACACTTCTTCGAAACTACTCATTACTTGTTGTCGATTGGTGCACCCTTGATTTGGGAGTGTTGTTTCGCGGTGTTGCGATCGCTGCGGCGATGCGTTCTCACCAGTCCAGATCAGGCGAATGGTAGTTTCACTACCTTGGTTATTGCCTCATGTGCCTTGTCATACTTGGATCCCTATATACGCGACCACTACGATTTGTTTTGTGTTATACCTATGGAGTACTCCCTGATATCCCACTAGTTTACGGTGGAGTTTACAGTGCTGTATAGACTATAATGCTTATATAAAATGTGTTAAGGGGGATAATGGTAACGCCTTAACACTATTTTGATACCTTATATTACTGATAGACATTATCTACTTAGCGTATATTACTACCTAGTAGATAGTTTGACGGATCCTTAAAGGATGGTTATTCCAAACATCCTTTGAGTTACTTGTATTTCAGTTGTTATTTCACTTGAGTTGGATTTATTGATATAAGAATGTTAATCCTGACTCGAGTGTCTTGTGTTTTGCTTTACGCTCGGGTCAGACTGAGTGTACTAGTATTCGAGACTCACCTTTGAAGTTGGAGCTTTGCTTGAAGATCCAGCGATCTATTCTGCTTTCAGTATTCGATGATTCCAGTGATGTATTCTGATTTGTATCTGATGTATCGTATTACTCTTCCGTTGTATCTGGTTTAACTCTGATGTAACTTATACATTTATATAGTAGCTTCATGAACTACTATCTCTTTTATTTCCGCTGCAATTATTACTCTGTGTCTGTGATCTGTGATTATTTATTTACTGTATATGTTCAGTTTTGCCAAATTTAAATTAACAATTCGGTATTTTTAATTATTCAAGTTCGACATGTGCGGATGCGAATAGTCCAAAATAGCGGGTCGTTACAGTTGGTATCAGAGCTTTGGTAGCTCTAGGCAAAACTTAACATATAGGGTAAATGTATTTACAGAATCACTTTCATTCGAGTTGAATCTCTTCCTTTTGACTCGATTCCTTTGAATTTTGGAACATTCCCTGCTGTTCCGAAATTCATTCTTGTCCCTCACTATTCGTATTCTTCTGGATTCTGGAGTATCACATAACTCCACTTCGAACGATCTTTATAATGAGTTGGCGGTCCCGCCAATCTCAAATTGATTTGTAAAGGGGTAAAACTCCTTTACAATAGGCATTGATTTACTGGAGATTTATGTATCCTCGGTTTACGGTGCTATCTATCTCCTGCTATACCTGAATTCTATTTCTCGAGATCGAATGTAGATTTGCCTCGAAATTCTGCATCGATCTAATTCTTGAAGTCACGGTCGACCCGGATAAGGTTGCCCGCGATTTATATAAACTCATCCATCTTCTTATTTGTTATTTAAATCATCTTATCTTCTGTTTCAAACTTATCTTCGAATCAAAAATTCTCTTCGATTTGATTTCTATCAAATTTGAATCTCTATCCATGCTTGAAATCCATTTTGTATCGTCGAGCGAGGAAGTGTATTTGTAAATTAATATTAAAATGTTTTATATATTGTATGGTTTGAGTTGTTGATGTTGATTTGGGTTTCCGATCGATTCGTCTGATCAACGCTATCGATAGGATTTCCAAAACACTTGAGCAGAGCAAACTGACACAATATCGTTTTCAAATTTGGTAAACAAAATAGTTTTGTATGATTATATCATATATATAAATATAAGTTTTCTGAAATTAAATTTTAATGAATTTGTTGTCAGAAATAATAATATTTGATTTTCGTTTATTGTTTTGTAAACCATTGATTATTGCATAATATAAATAAATAAATTTATGAAACTCGGTTATAATTTGATTTGGGATTTGAAAGGAATTTAAATAAAGAATTTTAGAATTTAAATTCTGGTGATTTCAAACTTTGATTTGAAAGTTTTAAAGTGTATAGTATTTAAAATATTTTCAAATATAAATCGTTTTCAAAGAATTTTAAAATGTTGAAACCGGTGCTCTTCTCTTTGTCGCTGGAAAATAATTTCGGTAATGGCGGCCGCATCATCGACATTCATTTTCGAGTTTCGAAGTGGAGAGACCAATTCGTAGCTTTGCTACAGTTTTGTTTTGGAAATAAAATCGATTTAAATTCCTTAAGTATGATTTGATTTATATATATAGGTATACTATTTTAAATTCAATATGATTTGATATATAGTATATATTTATCTCTAAATTGTTTGAAGTTAATCAGAAATTTAATTCTTAAAAATTGGGTAAAAGAAGATTTCAATAATAAATGAAACCAAAACTTTGAATTAATATTTAAACTTAGGAAAATTGAATTAGAAATTTATTTGGATAATACTCAATTGCATTATATATAACTTACCTAGAATTTTCAAAAGTTAACTATGTAATTGAATATTACACAGCATAAAATGATGTTGGAGAAATTAATAAATAAATTTGAGTAGTTATAATAAATGTAAATATACTTAATATATATGTGATAAGATATATTAAGTAGAATAAATTTAATAATAATTTGGAATAAAGAAGAATTAAATTTGTTGAATAAAGTATGAGTATGACTATTCAAATTTAGGACTTTTGAAATTGTTAATTTAAGGAAATTGGATAATATACAATAAATTGTCTTTATAAATTAAATGTGAGTGCGTATAATAAATGTTATTCACCTAAATTTTATTATAAAATGTTTATGGAGATAAATAGAATAATATGTTAAATAAATAATAGGTGTGATTAATAGTAGAAAAAATTTTGTTTTGAAAGTTAATAAATTGAATTAAATCAACTTAAGAGAGTATCTGGAAATAATTGAATTTAAATTGAATTTCATTTGAAAGGAATCTTTGTACCTAACATTAATAAATGTGAAACCAATTCAATTTAATAAAAAACCTTGAATTTAAAAGAAATTTGTTGAATATAATTTATTTAAATTAAAATTTATATGGTTTAAATTGATTGTTTTATTTTGTAATTCGAGCCTATTTTCTTCTCGTTGTTTCTATTCTCCTACCTCGTTCGTTTTCGGGGACGAAAAGTTTTGAGTGGGGGACAGTGTAACGACCCGTAAATTTAACTGGTTTTAATAACGTTATTAATTGAAATTTTGCGAAATTTTAAACGATAAAATTTTGAAATATAAATTTGATATTTGGAATGCGTCTAGTTAAACATAGCAACTGGTAAATTTTCGTCCGAAAATATGAAAGTTTATTTCGCGCGTAAATTTACTTCAATTTAATCAGTTAAAAAGCGATGAAAATAAAACGTTTTCGAAACCTAAATATTTTTATATAGAAAAAATCTAAATCATCTTCTGAGCAAGTCGTCATTTTTCGTTTTTCAAAATTCGGAATTCTTTAGCTCCGTCGATCTTATTTTTCTGTGTTTTTGCTGCATTTTCCTTTATTAGAAAATTCGAATTTTTATAATTCGATCGTATCACTAATATCTATATACCGTTTCGATCGTCTCGTCGCGCTGATCAAAATGGTATATTTATTTGTGCAAATTGGTGTCTGACATAATCCGTTGCGTTAATTTAATCGTTCCGGGAGGACCGGTTAAACCGAATTCAGCTCAAGCTAAAAACAATTTGTACCCATTCAAATTTTGAAAATGTATTCAGCTGCAGTGCATTAATGGGGTAGTTTGATGATGGGAGTTGGCTTGGAAATATGTGTGGCGTTTGGGAATTCGGAGAGAAAATTGATTGTGGCAAGTTTAATAAAAAATAAACAAACCTTTTCATTTTTCTGTTCATAAACTTGAAGCTTAAACCCATTCTCAGATCCACGTCCCATTCTATTTCTTTCCTCCCTCCCCTTTCTAAAATTTAGCATGCCACCTTCATAACTCTGCAAACCAATCATCTTCCCATTTCCCTTCCAGTCTGCCTCGCACCACCACCCTGCTGTCACCGTACGCCACACTTTTGCCGACCTTGGCCTTAGCTCAATCTCCTCCCTCTCCGGCCAAAGCAAGCCCGACCTTCATCGACAACCCGCCACCGTCAGCAACCCAGATCTGGTCAGCCTCGCCTATGTTGCCACCTCTCCAGTTCGCCCAAGATCACCCCTCCGCCTCCCCTTTCCTTCACCACGTGGCCGACCATGACCCACCCCATAGCAGCGCCCCTCTCCACCAACAGCCGTTAATGGCCTCACCTCTCCCCAATACCCAAGCCAACTCCTCCCTCCGCCTTGTGCATCAGCCCGCCCTTCCCTGTGCTCGGCTACCCATCCGAAAGCCGCGCCGACCTGAGCTCGTCGCCTGTGCCGTGCGCCTCCCTCAACTCGAGACTCTCCTCCGGCTAATATTGCTTGTCCGTCGAACTCGTTTCCATCGTGCTTCACTTTGAAATCCGTGCTTGGATTCGTAATTCATTTTATTCCTGTTCATCTATCTAGCCTCGCAAGGTGAGTAATCACTCACGATTAATGTTCTTTTATTTATTAAATTTGATTTCAATTGAAACAACAATTGAAATATGATGTTGTTAGTTATTTACATTGTTATTACCTGTATCAGTTCACCTATGACATCTGACACCACTATTTGTTATTTATACAATGATAATTCAATTTGGTTGATAATGATTGATTGTTTGATGTTGATATTAGACGTTAAATTGTTAATGTTGTAACTGATAAATAATTTGAAATTGAAATCAACGTAGGATAGTTAGATTTGATATATGTGTTAATTTGATTGATGACATTTGCATAATATGACCCCTTTCAATTTTACATAAATTGACACGTAGAAATAGTGTTAACCACACCTTGAACCATTTAAATGTAAGCGTATAAATTGATGTAGTTTGAAATTGAACAATAGATATCAAGTGAAGAACCGTATAAATATTAGTGTAATAATCTTTAATCTACATGAAATGATAGTGTAGATTCTAGAAATAATTATATTAATTTGCACAAACAACAATGTGAATTAATACGATTATTTCGGGATTATTTGAATTAATTATTGGATTGTTATTGATTATTGTTGTTGCTTGTTTATTTACTTTGACACCATCCCAGTTATCACACTGCAAGTTCCCTTTGCTATGCTTTGATTTTGAATTGAATTGGAATCGGGTTGAAATGATAAATACCCAAATTGAACCTTGACTTAGGATAGAGAATTAAATAAAAATCAATTGGTCAATAATTTGATTTAAAAATAAAAATAAAGATTTTATTTGAATAAATGATAAGGTTTTAAATGAAGTTGGAATTTGAATTTTTATGGAAGGAAAATGTTAATATGTAATAATCCGAAACAAAATATTAACATAGTAGTTGATGAAAGAATGTTGTTTAAAATTTAATTATTAAGTTTGAAATTATTTAATAATTAAGTTTTTGTAATTATTTAATAATTGGATAAGATTGAATTATTTAATAATTAAATAAAAATTGAATTTTTTATTAAGTGAAATTGAACTTCTTGAATAAGTGAAATTTAGTTTCTTTATTAATTGAGTTTTTTAAAATTTGTAACTAAATAAATAAATGAATGAAATTGAATTTCTTTAACAAGAAATAAAAATGTGATTTATTGAAATAAATGTAAGACTTGTAATTTAAGAATTTGATTTGATGAATTTAATTTAATTCAATTTGTAAGGTTGATATAATGGAGTTGAACTTAAGTAATTGATTTAATGAATTGGAAATTAAATAGAAATTGTTTTGAATGAAATTTACTTAAGGAATATTGAATGAAATCGATACGGAAGTTGAATTGTTTTGAATGTTAAATTAAATTAATTTAAATGATTTTGGAATGAAACTTGTATACGAACTTGAATCAATATTTGAATTGTTTTAATAAAAATTGAAATTGAAATATAAGATTTTGAAATTATGAATGTGGAAGTTTTGAAACGTAAATTATGGAAATTGTTTAGAAAGACAAATGGAATGTTGATTTAAAAATTCTAATTGAAATTAAAATTGATTTGGTTTTGAAATAAATAAACGACCAATCGG
Source organism: Allium fistulosum (assembly GCA_030737815.1). Classification (NCBI taxonomy): domain Eukaryota; kingdom Viridiplantae; phylum Streptophyta; class Magnoliopsida; order Asparagales; family Amaryllidaceae; genus Allium; species Allium fistulosum. Next base: position 932,372,048 of record CM060901.1, on the reverse strand, counting down.
TGTAATAATTTCGAAAGTTATTAAAGAGACCGGAATCAGTTAGGGACATACTCACTGTCTAAACCGAAACCACTTTAATAACTATACGCGGAGTGTGATCCAGAATGAAGTGGTTGGAATGATGTATGTGATGACTGAAGAAAGAGAACGATAATGGATAGCCTTGACACTTGGGTCAAATTGGAAATGTCTAAACCAGGAGCCGTGCCGGGCCAAATGGGGGCTAGCTACCTCGAGCGAACACACTTCTTCGAAACTACTCATTACTTGTTGTCGATTGGTGCACCCTTGATTTGGGAGTGTTGTTTCGCGGTCTTGTGATCGCTGCGGCGATGCGTTCTCACCAGTCCGGATCAGGCGAACGGTAGTTTTACTACCTTGGGTATTGCCTCAAGTGCCTTGTCATACTTGGATCCCTATATACGCGACCACTACGATTTGTTTTGTGTTATACCTATGGAGTACTCCCTGATATCCCACTAGTTTACGGTGGAGTTTACAGTGCTGTATAGACTATAACGCTTATATAAAATGTGTTAAGGGGGATAATGGTAACGCCTTAACACTATTTTGATACCTTATATTACTGATAGACATTATCTACTTAGCGTATATTACTACCTAGTAGATAGTTTGACGGATCCTTAAAGGATGGTTATTCCAAACATCCTTTGAGTTACTTGTATTTCAGTTGTTATTTCACTTGAGTTGGATTTATTGATATAAGAATGTTAATCCTGACTCGAGTGTCTTGTGTTTTGCTTTACGCTCGGGTCAGACTGAATGTACCAGTATTCGAGACTCACCTTTGAAGTTGGAGCTTTGCTTGAAGATCCAGCCATCTATTCTGCTTTCAGTATTCGATGATTCCAGTGATGTATTCTGATTTGTATCTGATGTATCGTATTACTCTTCCATTGTATCTGGTTTAACTCTGATGTAACTTATACATTTATATAGTAGCTTCATGAACTACTATCTCTTTTATTTCCGCTGCAATTATTACTCTGTGTCTGTGATCTATGATTATTTATTTACTGTATATGTTCAGTTTTGCCAAATTTAAATTAACAATTCGGTATTTTTAATTATTCAAGTCCGACATGTGCGGATGCAAATAGTCCAAAATAGCGGGTCGTTACATATAGCATTCACATGATCAATCCTGTTGAACCTAACACGGAAGGAGGGCATGTAGTGAGATCCTGATTGTTACATATGTATAGCTAAAGTTTACAGTGAAAATATTTTTTGCATAGAATGATAGGGGTGACATATACTTACGTATAGTTTGGCTGTTGGTTTGTTGGAGGATTTTTTCCTCTGGGACAGTCAGTTAGTATTTTGTGAGCATGCTCTGACTGCTTACTTGTCATTGGCATAGTACTGTTGGAAGATGCAAGTTGAACAACACGTTTATCATCATCGATGGCTGAAGTCGTTTCAAGTTTCCTTATCCTTTCTCTTTGTCGACGTAATATTTGTGCAACTGAACGGCTTGATGGGAAATTGCTGTTTTCGTTGCTGGTCGTTGAAAAGTTGGAAAATAGGTTGTGGACAACATAATATAAGTGAAAATATTTGATATGTAAGTTATTTAGTAGGAGGGTGTTGTAGAAAATGGGGGAGAGGATACACTTACCTGTTGTTACCGTTGATAATTGCATTTTTGGAAGATTTTAGTCGATCATTCATCAAGGCGGTTTCAGGTGAAGATTATAGAAGTGAATCTTGTTGATCGGTGATGGTGCTTGAAGATGCATGTATCGTTGGTTTGGCATATGCCTGTTATGATTGATTTGGTGGAGAGTCAATTACTGCATATGTTTGGAGGATACCATTTGTTTCAGTAGATGGTTGGGATGTCACGGTGGTTATCAGTTGTGTTGACCTCTCCCTCTGTCGTCGAATGCGTTGTGCAACAGAATGTTTAGATGGCATGTTCACTAGATCAGTCTTTTGGATCTTGATAGTAATTAAACATTGTATGAAAATTAGAGTGAAGAATGCATTTATAGTTACATGAAAATAATATTACTATAGTAAAGAAAAATACATATTCTCAGGCAAAACAGTTGGTACGCTAAGGCAATAATTTGGCATTGTGCATGAACTTGGTATACTACTGAACTCGGGTATATTTTGCTGGTGGTCTACGCATTCATTTTTTTCAGTGCATATAATATTTTGGTAAGTATTCTTCTCCCTTGTCCCATCAGTGCTTGTTGATAATTTTTCACAGGCCTGATACAGGGGAGTGCAATCAATTCATATTTGCTGCAAACAGAGAAAACAAAAATTCAATATGTAGCATTCACTTCTCTATCACAAACCTTCATTCGTTTTCTATCATTGCTTAATGTCATTGAGATGTTGGTCGTAGTGGATGATGTAGGGAGGTTGTTTTCATCCAGCATTCTGCATGATGAACAAACAAATGATATAACAAACAAAGTGATGTTTTTGAATTGGTTGCAAATATTGGAGTGGTTAAAAAATATTGAGAAGTAGGAAGAGATTCTCTTAGTGGGGGAGAAAAAATTTCAACTATTATAATAGTGTCTTTTTTTAACATAGATAGAAACTACAATGAGCTCTGCTCATTTCAAAACTCCTCACAGCCATAATTTATTGACTGTAGCAATGGGTGAATTTTAAGGTAGCACACAGAAGAATGTACCTTTATTCATCTATAATTTATTTAGCGAGATTGTTGTAAACATTGTTATTCATAAGAAAAGGATGCAAGTATTAAAACTTGACTTAGACACATGAAGTTACCTAATTTGTGAAGGGTAAATTTGGCTTATATAGTTAATCCCATGTTAAATAGTATACCATATAGAAGGAGAGTATAAAATAAATTCTTGTAAATATAAATAACCATGTTTATATTACAATCTATGTTTATATGGTGGTGTGTAAAAGAGTAAGTTTTGGTAATTGTTGTAAATAACCATTTACAAAATTGTAAACTGGTAAGTATGAATTCTTTTAAATAACCATTTAAAATTACTAATGTCGTTGAGGGAAAGTATTGATAGTGGTTGCATGAAACAGAGTAAAAAGGCAAGTATAAAATCATTCCAAACAAATATGAATACCTTTAAGCCCAGAAAGAGTAAATCAAGCTAAGTATAAAATTTTAAATAAGATGAATGCTGTAGTAAAGAGAGTAAGGAAGGAAAGTATAAAATAAATTCTTGTAAAATATAAATAACCATGATTATATTACAATATATGTTTATATGGTGGTGTGTAAAAGAGTAAGTTTTGGTAATTCTTGTAAATAACCATTCACAAAATTGTAAACTGGAAAGTATAAATTCTTGTAAATAACCATTTACAATTACTAATGTCATTGAGGGAAAGTATTGATAGAGGTTGCATGAAACAGAGTAAAAAGGCAAGTATAAAATCATTCCAAACAAATATGAATACCTTTAAGCCTAGAAAGAGTAAATCTAGCTAAGCATAAAATTTTAAATAAGATGAATACCGTAGTAAAGAGAGTAAAGAAGGAAAGTATAAAATAAATTCTTGTAAATATAAATAACCATGTTTAAATTACAATCTATGTTTATATGGTGGTGTTTAAAAGAGTAAGTTTTGGTAATTCTTGTAAATAACCATTTACAAAATTGTAAAATGGAAAGTATAAATTCTTGTAAATAACCATTTAAAATTACTAATATAGTTGAGGGAAAGTATTGATAGAGGTTGCATGAAACAATAACGGTAGTAGAGTAAGAAGGCAAGTATAAAATCATTCCAAACAAATATGAATACATTTAAGTCCAGAAAGAGTAAATCTAACTAAGTATAAAATTTTAAATAAGATCAATACTGTAGTAAAGAGAGTAAAGAAGGAAAGTATAAAATAAACATACTCTGTTCATTTGAAATATGACATATAAGGCAGCAAGAGAGCAAAGTGGGAAATATAAAATACTTCCAAACAAATGCATGGGTACAGATATATACTATATTAATGATACTAATGAGTAAATTTATTAAATATATTTTGATAGAATGATTGTTAGGTTTGTAAATAATGGCATTTAGAGCAAAAAGATGAAGTATTAAACCATTACGTACATACAAATGAACATGTTTAAGTATCTAAAGGATAAATTTGGTTTATCTTCACTATTTATCATCTTAAATAGGTAGAGTTTGTCCCAGTTAAGGGAGAGAAATCTTTAAATTTTTATATTTACAGACATATTTTAACACGGATGGAAATTGTAATGAATTGTCTTCATTTCGATCATCTAAATGAAAGTATGTAGGGTATGACATACTGTTTATTGACTATATGAATGTATGAATTTTCATTTACCATACTGAAGACAGTACCTTTATTCAGTCATAATTCTAGAAATAGACACACAGTAATAGTTAGATTTTCATAGAAATTTACGGATCTCATACCAAGAATGGTCAAGCAAAAACTTCCACTTTTCTCAAAATTTTCATGTGATGTATTTGTAGGAAAAAGTAGCTTAGTGGAAGTTATTTCATTTAATGGGTAGGGAATTCCATGTAAATTGATGATAAATGGAGCCAGTTAAATATTTTGTAATTATAGTTGGTAATAGATGTTAGAATAACACCAGTAGCTAAGTGGGTGGAATATTAGGATTATGGAAGAAGGAGTTGGTAGTTATGTTAACTTTACGTAGAGCAGGTAGTTATAGGAAGGTAGTGGATGGGTCCATAATCAGCAGTTTCATGCATTAGTTTGGAGACTAAGGGCGGTAGATTATAATTATTTTTGTGTTGTGTATAGGAGAAAAAACAGAGATTTAAATTAGGTGAAAAATAATAAACATAGTAGTAGTCAGATTGAAAAAGAGCAGTTATGTTGTAATAACAGCAATTGCATATACGTCAACTTGTTATCATATAAAAGTTAAACTTTATGGTGGATGAACTGTTGTGTGTAAGCTGCAAAAATTTGGCAGTATGTGAAAGTTGATATATTTTGCTTGCTCAAAATCAGAATATTTTAATCAATAAAATATTACAGATTGTGATATAGACATAACTGTAAATGGAGGAATAGAGTATGAATTAACAAATTGGTAAAGCATTGCACTTTTGATGCAAATTAATGAGTATTGTAGGAATATTATTTTAAAGACAACAACTGTGATATGTACGTATTCAACATATGTGTCACGTACATAAAAAATAGTTCAAAGATAAGCATAATGAAACAGAGATTAAACATTCAAACTTTGTGTGAGATACAAATACATGCATTGATTACATGAGCAATAAACTAAAAAACATTTCAGTTGATTAAAAAGGAAGCATAATTAAAAATGAAATATTTAATATTTTCCAAAAGAAGCAGCATGGATCGTAGATATGGAGGCAGCTGGCAGTACTTGCCATGTTATTGGAAGAATAACATTTTCTTGACCACTCGTAAAAATGTGTAGCTGTCCAGTACAACCCCTTGATGCCAGTGACCTGCTTTAACCGTAAGCTACAGTTGAACGAGAGAACATGTAGTCAATATGAATGATAGAGCAGTGCGCATAATGTTTTACTAAAGATGAATCTCAAATTTCATACCAATAGGTGTTTTATTGGCCATTTAGTCATTGTGGTATTTCTCATATTCTCCATGTAGTCCAACACGGCAATATCCCACAACTGTATGTTACATCATATTGTGCAATATGTGCTGTAATACTTTTAAATATTACCATCTTTTACATAAGTAGTTTTTTTACATACTTTATCTCCAATAGTAGTATGGGGAGTGGATGAGGTTGATATCTTCATTTCCGTTGGTTGTTGCGGATAGATTTGTACGTCCTTGAAATTCAAACATACGGTATTCATGTCAATGACTCGGGTTGGGATATAAATATGAAATACCAACATCATACACACCTGATCATTTAATACGATGACGTTAACCCCATACTTGTTCAGGAGAGCAACAGTTTCTTCCATAGTTTCATCTCCATCCACCCAAAAGTTGCCTCGAATTATCAGATTATTGAATATTCTTGCAACAGGATGTCTGCCATTCTCATTTGCCATAGTTCTTGTCAGTTAAAGTGTAATGTAAAGTTGTAACACGAAATTAGGATAGGTGAGTAGAAGGAGCAACAAAGTTATTTAATTAGTGGGATGTCACTGATATTTTTAAATTGTGGGCACGGGAAAGTCTGCGCCTATGAAAAGTGGATAAACATGGGTAGTGGGAACAAAAATGTTCAAAATATAGGCATGTGTATTTTTCTATTTCAAATTATTGTAGAATTGTTGTATCGTAGCATGAGTATTAAAAATGCAGTAAATTTTTGTAATTATTATTAATAAACACTTATAAAACGGAAAGTATAAATTCGTGAAATAATTTGTCAGGATGAATTTTTTTGGTAAATGTAATATTTGTTGAATATAAAAGATATATAAAATTGCAATTTGGTTGGTAACTTTTTTTTGGAAAAACTTAATTAGTCCAGTAATATAATAGTTATCATTGCATCTATTAATCAAGTGATATGATCAGGATTAATGCTTATTTGCAAATCAGATAGTAAAACTCTTAAAATAAGAATAAAATATCATTTCTATGGAATACTGGTAATATATAACTTCCACACACATATGTCTGTGTAAGTAATTACGCATGTGCATATTGTACATAGGGTATTGATCAGATGGGTTGGTGTAATAAAAGGCAACATACGTTTGGATACAGTTACCCTCAGTGATAAATGGAATAAAACTGCATATTGTATGCTCAACACATTAAAAAGCATGCAGGTAGGGCTTCAAGTTCAACAGAGTGCGTGACTCTAATATAGGTATAAAGCTTTGACAGAGAATAAAACAAATTTGTTAAATATTGTTAAAGCAACTATTTATAACCGTTAGAGCAATGCCTATATTCATCTTGTAGTTACTTTTCATTGATTTTCATATGTCAGTTTTTTATTTTGTTCGTTGGGTACTGCATACTATAATATTATCTGCATGGGCGTTTACTTTTGAATGCTTCCCTTTACTTCGTTGTACTGTGTTTTTCTTTAGAATTTCATTTGCCTTGTTGGAAAAATGCGTCAATACTATAATATTATATGCATAGCCGTAAGATAAATATCACATAACCAGTAATCAAAGTCTTACCCATCACATCATCTCTGACATAATTAATTTTCTTTTGGTTTACTGGTTTGAGCTTAAATGGTAATTAATTTTTTTTTAGTATACTAATAATGCAGTACAAAATAAATGAAAAGTGAACAAATGAATCACAGTGGTGATGTGTTATATATCATTTCAGCATGGAATAGTACAAACATTCAGACTTGTCTATGGTACTACCATGTTGACATATATCAATTCATTATGTAACTGTACTAATATTCACGCCTCTCTGCAATATGAAATAAAAGAAAATAACATGTAGACATATAAGTAATGAATTGTACTTTTTGACATAAGGTATGTTTTGATGAGCATATACATGTAATTTTTTTTTCACTAAAGGGTGCAATCTGTTTTAATCTTTTAGTCCTTAGTACACGACTTCAATTTGCACACATAAAGTGTTCTATGATGTTTCCATTTGCGAATGAAGGTTGGACTAATACTAACTTATAGACGTTATTCATATAGTAATTTCCTTAATGAAACCTGTAAGCATGCATTAAGTTTTATATAAGTATTTTCCTAATATTTACACAACACAGACATGACCAATATAGAAGAGTTGCATTGTGGATACTTTACAAAGTAATTGCAGATCAAGTGGAAGAATATAAATGCATTTAGCATAGTGACCAGCATTTAATTGAATCAGTTGGAGTAATTGAGGCAGTACCGAGAAATGTTTGTAAAATGAAGATTTTCATAACCCATAATGGAAGAGTTATTGAACTCCCAAAGCTACTACTTTCTATTATAAGTTTGTGATTCTCTCCATATGGAACACGCATTACCACGTATGAGGGACTAAATCAAGGGCTTTTGAAGTATTCATTCGGTTTTGGGTAGATCAACTTGGTTGAACTTCAAAGATAAATCATATAAGTCAGGTATGATCAAAGTTGTGTTGTGTTTATTAAACACTAATCTAAATTTTCCACCATTAGCAACTTTTGATTACAAAATATAAAAGATAACATGTGGACATATATGTAATGAGCTGTACAGCTGAATTAAAGAAAATAACATGGGGAAACAAAAAATAAAAGATAACATGGAGAGGTAAGTGTTGAAAAAGCAGAGGCATCTGCAATATAAATGGAAAAAAGTACAAACATCACAGCAAATAAAAAGATTACATGGAACAGTGAAAACTGATATTCATGCAAAAGGTACAAAGAAAAATGTAGTAACAGAACCAAATACGATTGAAGGACGAAGAAATAAATTAACAGGAAAGTGGAGATGAAATTATGTAGCAAGGAGACTATCAATATCCGTTCTTCACTGCCCACGCAACCTGCGTATAAAAAATCCACAAATAATTTAATTTGGTCAAAGAATGTGATAGGCAGTGTAATACAACAGCGCATATTACCACAGCATCCTTTAATTCTTCATCCCAATCAACAGTGATGCATACTGGAAGGGGTTGTTCCTGGCTGGCAGAGGCCTCATTGTCTGCAATTGTATTTCTGTTCAGCACAGGGGGAGGTTCAGGCACTCCCATCGGCAGATCTATAGTGACTACCTCCACAGGAGGAACAACTTTGTCAGCGTCCAGCTTACATCGTTTTGGTTTCTTATTCGGTGTTTCATCAGCCTCAACCTCAACTATTATGCCATCAACCGTAGACTTTTGTATTCCATCTAATTCAAACTTCATAGCATTAGAAGAATCAGTGTTTTTTGCATTCAATGCTTCTCTCTTCTGAGCTGTTGTTCTACTCTGCAATGGTATAAATCACCAAAGTGAGAGAAGGTGAGCATACTGCAAATCAGATTGTTGTATGTGCATGAAGAAACAGAAATAATACCTGCTTCATGTTGATCCCCTCCTAAAACTCTATAACAAATGGAGGAAAGAAGGACAATATAGTTAGTATGAATGAATCACAGTTGTGGGTGACGAACGAAAATAGTAAATTAATTAAGGAATGGAAGAGAACATATGTGGGGAAGAGAGCAGCACCTGAAAAAGGAAGAAGTTGGTGGTGCAAGCAGATGGATGAAGAGGGCAATGAGGCTATCGTATATAGGGAAGTGGGTTGGTGGGGAAGTGGGCGATGAGCAGTTTAAGGAGGCAGTGGATTACGTGCGTTTGTGGTTGAGGAGAGGTGGGAAGGAGTTTGTAACGACCCGTATTTTTTCGGATCGAAAAGTTTGTCAAAATCTGGGATTTTCAGCATTTTCTAGTTATTCCAGATCTTGGTTGAAATTTGCCTAAGTCCTAGGTCGTATGCGACCTAGAGGTTAGTTAAGTATTGTTGGCAACTTAGGAGATAAGTCGTACCTAAGAATGTTGGGGATTGGTGACTTTAAGGTTTGGAGTTAGGTCGTGTGATGGATGGTAAGGGTTTAGGTCGTAGACGACCTAAAAGGAAGGAGACTTTAGAGTTTCTGGCGAGTTAAGGTGTTAGCGACCTAAGAGATAGGTTGGTAGCGACCTAAGTAAACCCAGTAGTTGACGACCTAGGGATGAGCGACCTAGTGGTGCCGGGCTAGTATATTTAGGTCGGCAGCGACCTAAGGAAACTAGTGGTTAGCGACCTATAATAGTTCGCGACCTAAGGGGTTAGCTTGTTAGCGACCTAGTAGTTGCCGAGTTAGCGACCTAGTAGTTGCCGAGTTAGCGACCTAGTGGTTCTGAGTTAGCGACCTAGTGGTTCTGAGTTAGCGACCTAGTGGTTCTGAGTTAGCGACCTAGTGGTTCCGTGTTGGCGACCTAAGGAGTTAACAAGTTGGCGACCTAAGAAGTTAACAAGTTGGCGACCTTAGGAGTTAGGCTGTTGTGTTAGGTCGCGTAGGTTGCTAAGTTGTTAGGTCGCTAGGATAGTTCAAGTGTTAGGTCGCGTGTTGTTTTAGGTCGACTTGTGTTAGGTCGCAACCCAACTGAGTCTTAGATAGTTAGGTCGTTAAGTTGTTAGGTCGCTGGGTTTCCTAAGTGTTAGGTCGCAAAGAAGTTTAGACGTACATCTGTTAGGTCGGAGAGGCTTAGGTCGGAGAGGCTTAGGTCGCTTAGGTCGGAAGCGACTTAGGGAGATAGCCAGATTTCGACTTAAGGACAGATTTCAGCTATAAATAGGAGGGGTTGTTCTCACTTTTTGGGATCCGGATTTTTGAAGCGACGAAGTGCTGCCATTTTGAGAGCTCGACTTCTACACTTCTTCACTTCTTTTCTCCACTTTAATCTAGTGCTTCCATCCATCCTAATCGAAGATCAAGATTGAAGATTCAAGAGCTTAGATTGAAGATCTTCATCTTTTCAAGAGAGATTTCTTCATTTGAAGCGGATTTGTGGTAGATCTAGCTTCATCCTTCGCTGTCCAGATCTGAAGTGTGTTGATTTGAGGTTGTTTAGGTGATTTGGTGAGTGGTGATTATCTCTCACACGGATCCAAAGGAGTATATCGGATTGTTGGCTCGATTTGGTGTTAAAATAGTGATTTCCATGCATTTTCTTCATCCTATGTATAGATCCATGTAGATCCATTGTTCATGATGATGTTGCATCCATTTTATCATATGTTAACCTATGCAAGTTCATTCATCAAGTTTGTAGAGATATAATCCATGTTTTAATGCTTATTGGACTTTCAACTCTTTAATTACGAAAATGCCATTATTGTTATAATTGTCTACTTAGATCATTTTTGAATGCTTGATTGCTTGGATTGATGTTTGATTTGATTGCTTGTTATGAACTAGATGATTGATGATTAGATTTAGATCGAAGATGATTCAAAAGCTAAGGGAAAGGCTCTTGAAAATGGAAAAGCTGCACGTGGCATATGTAGCGGGATGATGAAGCTCTTATGCATAGATTTGATGATGTGGTGATGAGATGAGGCTTTGCGAGGATGTAATGAAGCGAGGCAATCATATGATGAAGACTTGGTCTAATCCAGGCGGGATCATTCCAAGCATGTTGATAACTCGGTGATATGATTCGAGTTGAGGATAATGGATGCTCGAGAGGCGCTTGAGCTAGTATGGCAATAGTCGTCGAGGAGGATGACTAGGAGGTTGAGATCTCATCGTTGTTGAAGGTTCTAGCATGCTCTAAGCAAGAGTACATGGGGACGCCCAAAAGACTAAGTTGATGGTCGAGTACTCTGGGTAGATTCGATAATCCTAGGCACGGGTCACGATGACGTGCGGGAGTTATGTCTAGAACCGGGGTTACCATTAGCCCTTGACGGACGGCTGAAAGAATGTGCCGGTCATTCAATTAACGGTGATATCGCAACAATGATAACAGTGATAGCCGAGTCATGGATGTTTGGTTGTATCATCATTCGGTCTCAAGAGCGGTATTTCCTGGGTGCTTATCTGACCTTGGTTTTAGACCTTGGGATTTGTACTTGGAAAACATCGCTCTTGACTCGAGTGACAATTGCTTTACTTTAAATTGTATGCTCTGCTATGTTTGCTTCTGCTTAGTGTGTGTCTGGGGGCTATCACTGTAGAATGAGGTTGGAGTGGGAGGGTTGTATTCCTATTCCTTTTCCTTTATGCTCTTTTGGTATGTTGTTAGTTAATTTACTGCTCACTAAGACTGTTGTCTGACTCAAGGCTTTATGTTTTTAATTCTTATTGCCTTGGGCTGTTCGTCCATTTTGGGACGGGCAGACTAGGTAGCAGGTGACAGGTGCTGTTCTCTTCTCACGATGCTGATATCGAAGACGAGCTAGAGGGTTGCATATTATCTTCTTATATGTACTGGATTTTTCCGCTGTTTTGTATTCTCTGAGAGTTATGTAGTGAGGCTGGATGTATTGACTATGTGGATGCTTGTATTCAACTATTATGGAGTTTTATATGATGTCATTTTATTCTGTAAAGCTTCACTATACATATGTTCTATTGTATTTTGTCCATGCGCTGTGAGTAATACGATAGATCCTGTTGTTTTAATCTTACCTTGACAATCGTCCATGGTCGCCTGGCACACTTTACAGCGCTCTATCTCTAGATTCGGTGCAGGGGTCATGGGCGGTCGTCACATTTGGTATCAGAGCATTGGTTGATCGATTTTACCCAACGCTCGCTGAAGTAACTACGTATGAGAGACGTAATTGTATTTTGATGGATGATTACTATATATAATATAGTAGCTTAGTAGGTTTGAGTCCTTTATGCAGTTGTTTCTCTAGATGTTCTAATCATTCCTTTTTATAGATATTGAGAATGAGTCAAAAAGGGAAACCAGCTGCTAGGGAAGGCCGTGCTACTGAAGGGGCTGCTGATTATGTTGCTATGTTCGAAACCATGATGACTTCGATCAGGAGAAGGATGTCAGCCCCGGGGCCATCAGTAGATGTTGGGGATCAAGTACAGGCTCCAAGATTGATGGATCACTTGGACGATTCATTTAGGAAGCTTGTGGAGGAAGCTCTCAGACATGAGAATCTGTTTCCTAAGGAAGGATCTGTTGTTGCTGTGACCAGGGAAGAGTCTAAACCCCAGCAGGGTAGAAACAAGAAGAGGAAGCAGCAGCAGCAGAAGGGTAAGGATGGTCAGAAGAAGCCGAAAGGCGAAGTGACTTGCTACAACTGTCAGCAGAAAGGCCATCTCTCCAAGGATTGCAAGAATCCGAAGGCGCCGGCGAAGTGCCACAACTGTGACAAGCCAGGGCATTTCAGGAAGAATTGTCCAGAACCGAGTAGGGACAAGCAGATTGTGCAGGCTTATGCTTTAGGAGCTGTTCCGTCGTCTTCGATAGCTCCTACTGCTGAAGAGAAGGGAAAGAGTGTGGTTGTTCAAGGTATTCTTTTCCTATGTGGTGTTCCAGTTAGAGTTCTGTTTGATACTGGAGCGTCGCATTCGTTTGTGTGTAATGAACTAGTAGGCCGGTTAGGTTTGAAGCCGGATATTGTTGATAGGCCATTGGTTGTGACTAATCCAGTTGGGGGTTCGTCTTGTTTGTGTATGTTATGCCGTGGTCTAGTTGTGTCGAGTCATGGTTGCTCTTTTGTTTGTGATTGTTTTGTTCTGAACTTTGCGGGGTTCGGAATTATTTTGGGTATGGACTGGCTTAGGAAGTATGCGGCTAAGGTTGACTGTGAGAGGCTGGAGGTGACAGTCGAGAATGTGGAAGGGCGAAAGATTGTGATACGATGTAAGCATGAGGAAGGCGTCTTCATGAGCTTCATGTATTCGCTAGTTGTTCCACGGGATGGACTGTCTTTAGTGCCAATCGCAAATGGATTCGAGGATGTCTTTGACGAAGTCAAAGGGTTGCCGCCGCATAGAGAGATCGAGTTTCGTATAGATCTAGTTGAAGGAGCCAGACCTGTTGTGATGCCTCTTAGGCGGATGGCGCCTAGGGAACAGCAAGAGTTGAGGGTGCAAGTTGATGATCTTTTGCAGAAAGGATTCATTCGGCGTAGTGTGTCCGAGTGGGGTGCACCAGTTGTGTTTGCAACCAAGGCAGATGGGTCGTTGAGATTGTGCGTCGATTATCGTGAGCTGAATAAGGTGACTAAGGAGAACAAGTATCCATTACCGAGAATAGATGACTTGTTTGATCAGCTTCACGAAGCTAAGGTGTTTTCTCAGATGGATTTGGCAACGGGATTTCACCAGTTGAGAGTGGCTAAGGATAGGGTGCCGAAGACTGCTTTTAGGACACCATCCGGTTTCTTTGAGTGGCTGGTAATGCCGTTTGGATTGACTAACGCGCCAGCATATTTTGTGGATCTTATGAATAGAGTGTTCAGAGATCAGTTGAACAAGTTCGTACTTGTGTTCGTGGATGATATTCTGATTTATTCCAGAACGGAAGAAGAGCACAGGACGCACTTGCGTATTGTTTTGGAAATCCTGCGGAAACATCAACTGAAGGCTAAGTTTTCAAAGTGTCACTTCTGGAAGAGTGAAGTGAGGTTCTTAGGCCATGTGATTTCTGGAAATGGAATAGCGGTTGATCCCGCTAAGGTGGCAGCAATCCAGGATTGGGTTAGACCTAAGAATGCATCAGAGGTGAGAAGTTTTCTTGGATTAGCAGGATATTATCGACGGTTTATCAAGGACTTCTCCAAGGTAGCTGCACCGTTAACAGGATTAACGAAAAAGAACCAAGTGTTCAGTTGGGATGCTAAGTGTGAGCAAGCTTTCGGAATCCTGAAAGAGCGACTAACGAGTGCTCCTGTTTTGACTATTCCAAGTGGGAATGATGAGATGGTGGTTTACACCGATGCATGTGGTACTGGACTTGGAGCAGTGCTGATGCAGAAGGATAAAGTTGTTGCGTATGCTAGTCGACAACTGAAGCCGCATGAAAAGAATTACCCAACTCATGATTTGGAGTTAGCGGCGATTGTATTTGCTCTGAAGATGTGGAGGCATTATCTGTTGGGAGTTCGATTCGAGTTGTTTACGGATCATAAGTCGTTGAAGTATCTTTTCTCCCAGAAGGATTTGAATCTTCGACAGCAACGTTGGCTAGAGTTTTTAGCATCATATGATTTTGGTATAGCTTATACTCCGGGAAAAGGTAACGCAGTGGCTGATGCGTTAAGTCGAAGACATGCAGGATTGGGAGCCATGTTTTCTGAATGGAAGAGTCTCGAGTATTTAGCTGGATTTGACTTCAGGCCTAGATGCGAATTGGAACCTGAAATGTTGGCAAACTTATCGATAAGACCGACTCTTGTGGAAAGGATTGGCGAGAGTCAAAAGCGAGATGATAAGCTTGTCAAGATTATCCGTGAATTGGAATCTGGATTGGAGCCAGAAAAGGATAAAGGATTCGAGGTCGATAGAGAAGGTTGGCTTCGAAAGCAAGGACGACTAGTGGTTCCCGATATAGATGAATTGAGGAGTGAAGTTCTAAAGGAAAGTCATCACTCGAAGTTGACAATTCATCCAGGTGGAAATAAGATGTATCGGGATATGAAGAGAAACTACTACTGGGAAGGCATGAAGAAGGATGTTGGAGATTTCATTTCCAAGTGTATGAACTGTCAGTTGGTAAAGGCTGAACAGAGGAAGCCAAGTGGATTGCTTCAACCCTTAGAAGTTCCTACATGGAAGTGGGAACAAGTGTCGATGGATTTTATTGATGGATTGCCTAGAACCAGAACGGGAAATGAAGGGATTTGGGTCATTGTGGATCGTCTGACTAAGAGTGCACGATTCACTCCTGTTCGATCGACTAGGACTGCATCAAAGTTGGCTGAGTTGTATGTGAAGTGGATAGTTCGATTCCATGGTATTCCGAAGAGTATAGTGAGCGATCGAGATCCATTGTTCACTAGTGGATTTTGGAAGAGCTTCCAGGAAGTTTTGGGAACCGAGTTGTGTTTGAGTACAGCTTATCACCCTCAGACAGATGGTCAGACCGAGAGAGTCAACCGAGTTTTGGAAGATCTTCTTAGAGCATGTGTTTTGGACTTCGGAGGATCATGGGAAGATCACCTTCATTTGGTGGAGTTTGCGTACAACAACAGTTACCAGTCAAGTATTGGTATGGCACCATATGAGGCATTGTATGGAAGACCGTGTAACTCTCCGACATGTTGGTTGGAAACTGGGGAAAAGCTGATACTTGGGCCAGAGATGATTCGACAGACTTCGGATTGCATAGAGATCATTCGGCAACGAATGAAGGCAGCCCAAGACCGTCAGAAGAGTTATGCTGATAAGCGTCGAAAGGATTTGGAGTTCGACGTGGGAGATATGGTTTTTGTGAAGATTTCTCCACTGAAGAATGTTATTCGATTCGGGAAGAAAGGAAAATTGACTCCGAGATTTGTTGGACCATTCCCGATCATCGAGCGAATTGGAAAGCTCGCCTACAGATTGGAGTTACCTGAGAAGATGTCGGGTGTGCACAATGTTTTTCATGTATCTTATCTACGGAAGTATGTGCACGACTCGAATACAGTGGTTTCTGCTGATAGCTGTGAAGACTTAGAAGTTGATCCAGTTGATAGAAGACCTCGTAAGCCGCTTCGTGTTGTTGAAACCGACACGAAACAGCTTAGGAGGAAGGTAGTTAAGTTGCTCAAGATACAATGGAGTGATGATGATAACGACTGTACGTGGGAGGTGGAAGAGAGGATGAAGGCAGCTCATCCTGAACTCTTCAAGGTATGGCCCTAAGGTGTCGTCTCATCTCGCGATATTGTAACTTGTTCTAAGTCTTAGAATTCTGTACGCTAAGCTAGAATTGGATGCATGGTTTGTTGATTGCTATGGATGGTAGGCGTACAGAATAGCCTTTGATTGCCTTGTTTGCTTGGAATTTCGGGGGCGAAATTCCTAAGGGGGAGAGAATGTAACGACCCGTATTTTTTCGGATCGAAAAGTTTGTCAAAATCTGGGATTTTCAGCATTTTCTAGTTATTCCAGATCTTGGTTGAAATTTGCCTAAGTCCTAGGTCGTATGCGACCTAGAGGTTAGTTAAGTATTGTTGGCAACTTAGGAGATAAGTCGTACCTAAGAATGTTGGGGATTGGTGACTTTAAGGTTTGGAGTTAGGTCGTGTGATGGATGGTAAGGGTTTAGGTCGTAGACGACCTAAAAGGAAGGAGACTTTAGAGTTTCTGGCGAGTTAAGGTGTTAGCGACCTAAGAGATAGGTTGGTAGCGACCTAAGTAAACCCAGTAGTTGACGACCTAGGGATGAGCGACCTAGTGGTGCCGGGCTAGTATATTTAGGTCGGCAGCGACCTAAGGAAACTAGTGGTTAGCGACCTATAATAGTTCGCGACCTAAGGGGTTAGCTTGTTAGCGACCTAGTAGTTGCCGAGTTAGCGACCTAGTAGTTGCCGAGTTAGCGACCTAGTGGTTCTGAGTTAGCGACCTAGTGGTTCTGAGTTAGCGACCTAGTGGTTCTGAGTTAGCGACCTAGTGGTTCCGTGTTGGCGACCTAAGGAGTTAACAAGTTGGCGACCTAAGAAGTTAACAAGTTGGCGACCTTAGGAGTTAGGCTGTTGTGTTAGGTCGCGTAGGTTGCTAAGTTGTTAGGTCGCTAGGATAGTTCAAGTGTTAGGTCGCGTGTTGTTTTAGGTCGACTTGTGTTAGGTCGCAACCCAACTGAGTCTTAGATAGTTAGGTCGTTAAGTTGTTAGGTCGCTGGGTTTCCTAAGTGTTAGGTCGCAAAGAAGTTTAGACGTACATCTGTTAGGTCGGAGAGGCTTAGGTCGGAGAGGCTTAGGTCGCTTAGGTCGGAAGCGACTTAGGGAGATAGCCAGATTTCGACTTAAGGACAGATTTCAGCTATAAATAGGAGGGGTTGTTCTCACTTTTTGGGATCCGGATTTTTGAAGCGACGAAGTGCTGCCATTTTGAGAGCTCGACTTCTACACTTCTTCACTTCTTTTCTCCACTTTAATCTAGTGCTTCCATCCATCCTAATCGAAGATCAAGATTGAAGATTCAAGAGCTTAGATTGAAGATCTTCATCTTTTCAAGAGAGATTTCTTCATTTGAAGCGGATTTGTGGTAGATCTAGCTTCATCCTTCGCTGTCCAGATCTGAAGTGTGTTGATTTGAGGTTGTTTAGGTGATTTGGTGAGTGGTGATTATCTCTCACACGGATCCAAAGGAGTATATCGGATTGTTGGCTCGATTTGGTGTTAAAATAGTGATTTCCATGCATTTTCTTCATCCTATGTATAGATCCATGTAGATCCATTGTTCATGATGATGTTGCATCCATTTTATCATATGTTAACCTATGCAAGTTCATTCATCAAGTTTGTAGAGATATAATCCATGTTTTAATGCTTATTGGACTTTCAACTCTTTAATTACGAAAATGCCATTATTGTTATAATTGTCTACTTAGATCATTTTTGAATGCTTGATTGCTTGGATTGATGTTTGATTTGATTGCTTGTTATGAACTAGATGATTGATGATTAGATTTAGATCGAAGATGATTCAAAAGCTAAGGGAAAGGCTCTTGAAAATGGAAAAGCTGCACGTGGCATATGTAGCGGGATGATGAAGCTCTTATGCATAGATTTGATGATGTGGTGATGAGATGAGGCTTTGCGAGGATGTAATGAAGCGAGGCAATCATATGATGAAGACTTGGTCTAATCCAGGCGGGATCATTCCAAGCATGTTGATAACTCGGTGATATGATTCGAGTTGAGGATAATGGATGCTCGAGAGGCGCTTGAGCTAGTATGGCAATAGTCGTCGAGGAGGATGACTAGGAGGTTGAGATCTCATCGTTGTTGAAGGTTCTAGCATGCTCTAAGCAAGAGTACATGGGGACGCCCAAAAGACTAAGTTGATGGTCGAGTACTCTGGGTAGATTCGATAATCCTAGGCACGGGTCACGATGACGTGCGGGAGTTATGTCTAGAACCGGGGTTACCATTAGCCCTTGACGGACGGCTGAAAGAATGTGCCGGTCATTCAATTAACGGTGATATCGCAACAATGATAACAGTGATAGCCGAGTCATGGATGTTTGGTTGTATCATCATTCGGTCTCAAGAGCGGTATTTCCTGGGTGCTTATCTGACCTTGGTTTTAGACCTTGGGATTTGTACTTGGAAAACATCGCTCTTGACTCGAGTGACAATTGCTTTACTTTAAATTGTATGCTCTGCTATGTTTGCTTCTGCTTAGTGTGTGTCTGGGGGCTATCACTGTAGAATGAGGTTGGAGTGGGAGGGTTGTATTCCTATTCCTTTTCCTTTATGCTCTTTTGGTATGTTGTTAGTTAATTTACTGCTCACTAAGACTGTTGTCTGACTCAAGGCTTTATGTTTTTAATTCTTATTGCCTTGGGCTGTTCGTCCATTTTGGGACGGGCAGACTAGGTAGCAGGTGACAGGTGCTGTTCTCTTCTCACGATGCTGATATCGAAGACGAGCTAGAGGGTTGCATATTATCTTCTTATATGTACTGGATTTTTCCGCTGTTTTGTATTCTCTGAGAGTTATGTAGTGAGGCTGGATGTATTGACTATGTGGATGCTTGTATTCAACTATTATGGAGTTTTATATGATGTCATTTTATTCTGTAAAGCTTCACTATACATATGTTCTATTGTATTTTGTCCATGCGCTGTGAGTAATACGATAGATCCTGTTGTTTTAATCTTACCTTGACAATCGTCCATGGTCGCCTGGCACACTTTACAGCGCTCTATCTCTAGATTCGGTGCAGGGGTCATGGGCGGTCGTCACAGAGTTTGAAAAGGGAATGATGGTATTTGTTTGCAGTAGACTGAACGCAAACAAATTTTACAATTTAATTAAAGCTGCTTTCCTGTGAGCTTCCCATAAATTATCAAACATATCCCACTGTATGAGCACTACAGGAATTGAATAGTATATAATAATGAATGAATAGCTACCTATTAAAGTAGAAATATACAAATGATACTATTTCATATATATAGCAGTTAGTTTTACTATCACAAAAAATGTCACTGAAAGTTCGAAATTCAAGCGTTAATATTCTATATCAGGTCTTGTTGCTTCAATCTCTCCATGTGTATAGTTCAAAGAAGCTGTATAAAACATTTATATTCTACTTTTACATGCTGTATATACACCTGTACATAAATATGTTATTTAGCATCTATTTCTTATCGATTTTTAAAACATAAATGGATGGATGCAGATATTTTAAAGCAGAAATAAACCAATGTGACTTTAATGAGTTTGCAACAGTTTTCTTGTCAGTGAATTTTATTAACGGAAATAATGGATGAGTGGAGGAAATGGGTGAGTAAGTGGAGATGGAGAAACGATTTTCAGTTAATAACGGAGAAGTTAACAGAGTTAAATAGTTACTTATTTTGATGACATGGACAAATTTCATCCCCTTGATGTCTTTGTCAACAACAAATCACGACCGCTCTTTGTCTTCTCCATTAAGTCAGCTCTATTTTGTTATATAGATTTATTTAAAAATTTATATTTTCAAATATAGAGTTTGAAATGATTCAGGTTGAAAAGATAAATTTGAAATTGATTTGGAATTATATTTACTTAAGAATCATACTTAAATAAGTTTGATTTGAAATTTTTTAATTTGAGATTTTAAAGATATGATTTTATAACTTGATTTTGGTTTAAAGTGATTAAATGAATATTTCAAGTTTAATAAATCGAAAGAAATATTTAGTGGTTTGAAATTTGGGGTTTTATTTAAATGATATTGGGTTTATTAAGTGAATATTTCAAACTAAATAATAGTAAAGTGAATTTGATATATATATGAAATTATCGAATTTAGTTTTGAAATGTTGAATATTTAAAGCTTTGAAATATATTGAAATTGAAATGGCTTATTTTATGGTTCAAATATGTATTTGAAAATCGATAATTTGAAATGGTTTATTGAGAAACTGAGTCGAGTTGAAATTGATGATTTGAGATTTGATTAAATTTGAACTTTGGAATTCGAGTTGATTTGAATCGATTTGTGAAATTTGAGGTAACTATTTTTATATAAAGTATTTTTAAACTATATCTAAAACTATTTATATTTTACTTTATAAAATATTTTAATATAAACTATTTTAATATAAATCATTTCAATATAAATTATTTTATTATAAACTATTTTAACTTATAATTATTTTATATAAACTATTTTTATTTTATAAACCATTTTAAATATACTAATTATTTTAATATAAATTGTTTTAACTTATAACTATTTCATATAAATTATTTTATTTTATAAACTATTTTATGTTATATACTATTATTAATATCTAAACTGTTTGAAGGAAAGTGTTATGATTTCAAAGTGTTATGATTTCCAGAGTTATGAATTTCAAAGTATTATGATTTCCAAAGTATTATTATTTCAAATTGTTTTGGTTTCGAAAGTATTATACCTTTGAAAGTACTATGATTTTGGAAGTGAATATTCTTGAAATGGAAATGATATCGTATTGATATGTTTTTGAAATGGAAATGATATTTTGGTTTTGAAGTATAAACTATTTTGAAATGACCGTGGTGTTATAATAACGTTTGGTTGTTAAAGAGACCGGGATCGGATATGGGCATACTCTCTGTCGATACCAAAAACCACTTTAACAACTGTGTATGCGGTGGAGATTCCAGAATGAAGTAGGATAGTGGCGACGATCCTATATGAGGTATATACATGGACCCGACTCCCATGAGTTGGCATAAGGTGGCTAAAACAGGAGCAATTGACGGGCTAATGAGGTAGCTCCTCTGATCGGACACACTCCATCGTATGCCATTCTATTACTTTGTGATTGATTTGGTGCGCACCCTTGATTCAGGAGTGTGGCTCGAGGTGGGCGATTGCTACGGCTCTGCGTTACCACCGGCCCGAAAGTGTAACTGGTATATCTACCCTGGCATTGCCTAGTTGTGCCGTGTCACCTACCCTAGCGTGCTTTACTACGAGTTTGATTTGTGTCGTACCTATGGAGTATCCTCTGTTAGCTCCAGTTTACGGGGTATTACGGTACTGTATAGACTATTGGCACTATAAAATGTGTTAAGGGGGATATGGGTAACGCCTTAACGCTATTTTTAAATAGTTTATTTTACTATAGACATTATTATAATAGCGTACATTACTACATAGTAGATAGTTTAACGGATCCTTAGAGGATGGTTATCCCAAACATCCTTTGAGTTACTTGTATTTCAGTTGATATTTCACTTGAGTTGGATTTATTGATATAGGAATGTTAATCCTGACTCGAGTGTTTTGTGTTTTTCTTTACGCTCGGGTCAGATTGAGTGTACCAGTATTCGAGACTCACCTTTGGAGTTGAAGCTTCGCATGGAGATCCAGTTGTATCTATTTAGCTTGTAGTTATTCGGTTGATTCCAATGATGTATTCTGATTTTGTATTTGACTATTTTATTGAGACATCTATGTATTCGAGACCTCTGTTGTATCTTATTTAACTCTGTTATATATATAGCAGCTTCATGAACTACTATTCTTTTGTTTCTGCTGCTTATTGTTATATCACTCTGTGTCTACGATTCTGTGATTATTTTATTTACTGTATATGCTAAGATTTGCCATATTTAAATTAACAATCTGATATTTTGAGCAATTCAAGTCTGACATGTATGGATGTTGTAACATCCCGCCTATTCGCACGCTTTAGACCGACACACATGCCGATTTAAACCATACGAAAGGACGGATTGTTATGGGGTAAATAAGAAAAGACAAGAAAGAAATAAAACAAAATAGAATCTTGCAGCGGAACGATAAAATATAATAATCAAATAACAGTTCATGAAGCTGTTTTACAAAACATTTGATTATACTTATACAATACATATCAGAGTTACACATACCAGAGAATGATAATTATGCAGCAGAATACAATGGTGTAGTAGAATATATAAAAAATAGTAATAATAAAATCTTCGTCTTCGTCCTTCAGAAATAGGCCTTCAAATCCTGAAATGCTCAGGCTGACTCGAGCGAATTGAAAAGACAAAACACTCGAGTCAGAACTAAAAGATCTTATGTAAGTTAAATCAATGAAATAAATATGAGTGTAAACGGCGTCAGAGATGTTTACGGGGTTTGACATCTCCTATCCAGTGTCTAACGTGGGTGCAATAACTTAAGAAATGTTCGGGATTCACATCTCTTAAGGATCCGTTAAACTATCTACTATGTAGTAATATTCGCTATATACAGTAGTGTCTAATCAGTAAAGTATAATCATATCGGAAAATAGCGTTAAGGGGATGGAGAACCTTAACGCGGTCGGATCTTAAAATCATAATCGTAGTAAAGCTCGATATGGTAGGTGACACGGCACAACTAGGCAATGCCAGGGTAGATATACCAATTACGCACACGGACTGATGGATACGCATAGCAGCCACTACCGTTCCACCTCGAACAACATTCCCAAATCGGAGGATGGCCATCTAGTCAAATCACAAGTAAGAGTATAATATCGAAGAAATGCGTCCGAGAAGAGGTGCTACCTCACTGGTCCGAGATCGCTCCTGTTTTAGCCACCTTATGCCAACTCACGGGAGTTGGGTTCACGTAACATACCTTAAGAACGTCGCCACCATCCTACTTCATTCTGGAATCTCCACCGCGTACGCGGTTGTCAAAGTGGTTTTCGGTATCGACAGAGAGTATGTCCATATCCGATCCCGGTCTCTTTAACAACCAATCGTTATTATAACACCGTGGTCATTTAAAATATATATATACTTTTAAAACACAATCATTGCCCTTTCAAAACATATCCTTTTCTTCAAAATAGTATATACTTTAAACCAAAATATTATTACTATTTCAAACCCAATTCAATAATATATCATTTCCATTTCCAAAACAATTCAATTGTCTCATTTAAATAAAACCAAATTTCCAATCGCTAATCTTACTTTTATTTATAAAACTTGAAATATTCTTTAAAACCATATTAAACCCAGCTCACATAAGGCAGTCATATTCTAAATCTCAAAATTTCAATCGGTTTCAAATCAATATATTCAAAGATAATTCTTAAATAATTTCTATTTCAAAAGAATTCATTTTCAAACCGTATTACTTTCAAAGTTATAAAAATTTCGAAAACCAATACTTTGAAAACAATAATACCTTAATTTAAATAAAACATTTCAATTTTGATATATTTCAAGTCTTAAAATATTCTAAAATTCTCAACTAAATCTGAAAATTCTATATATACCTTAATTCAATTTTTCTATTATTTAGTTTAGAAATATTTATTTAATAAGTTCAATATCACTTAAATAAAACTCAAACTTGAAATATTCGTAAATCAACTCAAAACATCATTAAGTTACACATAGCTTAAATTTTAGAATTTAACTATATATAAAATAATATTTATAAAATATCAAAATTTAATATTTATTAAACCGTATATTTCTTTCCAAACCATAGAAAAATCACTTTAAAATATTTTATATATAGACCACGGTGCCTGTATATAATTTTCTATCCTACGGTCAAGTGATACGGATATTTATCATTTCAATCCGTAATTTTAAAATAAAAGTTTACGGTTATATATCATTTCAAACCGCAATCCCGAATAAAATAAAATGCATAATAACTTGCAGTTTATACTATATAAAATATAGCATCAATTCATCCAAATATCAATAATCAACCATTCATTACAATCGTCATCCAATTTAAACAAAAACATCAATATAAAGCATATAAAATATAACAGGCATCACCAAATAGTTTATATTCAATAAAAATTAATAACTTTCAACTGGCAGTTTATATGTAACGGATAAATTGATTAACAATTAATTGGCAGTTTAAATGCAATGGATAAATTAATTAACAATTAACTGGCAATTTAAATGCAATAAATAAATAAATTAACAATTGATTACGATGAATGCAATTAACTGAGATAATGATGAAATATATGTCAAACAGCTATAAATAAATTTCTAACCACATCATACATGAATTTAACAAACATAGGAAATCTTAGAAGTTGTGAGTGGGTTAAAACACTCACCTTTTTGAATTTAAATTGAATTTAAATTCAATTTAAACCCAAAAATTTGACCGTCTCAGAATTCGTCCAAACCAGCGTCATCAGGTCCGGAATTAAATTACGATCCTAACAAAAAAAACCGCACGTGAAACGGAGTTCGTATGCACGAGATATTGCGAAAATTGTGATTGAATTTCAATTTAAAAATAAATAAAAAGAGAACACATACTAGCTGCCACGTCATCATCTAAATGTTTCTCACGTACAGGCACCTTCACGAACGTTTCTTCCTGCTACCGAACTCAGCATGAAACCCATTTGACCGGCCTTTGACCGTGAATCGCCAACGCCACGGACCACCATTTGACAAACCGCCGTCACCATCGTGATCTCCAGGCCGAGCCGCTCCTCCCTACCCCAGCGCGCGCCTCTCTGGTGGCCGCCGCCGCCTCCAAGCTAGGGTTTGCAAACCCTAGTTCGCCAATTCCGGCCACCTCCGGTCGTCTTAACTTACGAGACCACCGTCAAACGACTCCACAAACCTTCCTCTTCAAAACCCAGAAAGCAATTTGCCTAAAATCGATCCAATCAAAAACTCCCAAATTGGGCCATGTGGATTTCGAAAAATGGAGGTTTGACCGCGATTTCCGGTTGATCTGAGCATCAATTGCAAAAACCGAGACCACCCGTAGATTCGTATCGATGAAAACTACCACATATATTTTTTTGGGATTTTTCTGAGGACTTAAATTTTTATTTGATTTTTGAACTGTTATTTGGATCTGAAAGCATCCATTGAGGTAGAGAAAGGATTGAAGAAAAATGAACATACAGACAAAAAATAGAAGATGGAGGCTAGGGTTTATAACCGTGCTTATATAGAGGTAGAGGTAGAATAGACAAATGGGATAGACGAACGTGCGGAACAAACTATGGCCCAAAAAGCCCGTTCTGACCCCCGAAACGAAATTGGGTAAACCCATATATCAAAATAGGTAATTTAAAACATTCTGAACGCGATGGAAAAAGTTTCACGTCCAAATTCGATCGTATGAAGAAGTTATGCTGAAAACAAAATTTTCAAATTGATTTTAAAATTTGATTTCAATTAAATCGATTTCGAGGCGTTTCACGTTCGTACGATCAAACGACAAGTCCGATCGCAACAAAACTTAAAACCCTACAATAATTCACTGATACGGATCCGGTGGAATTGGTTTCGTCGAAATCCGAGTCAGTGGCCAAAATGGTTATTTTTATATTAATTAAATAAATTTTAAAATAAATTAATTAAATTGAATTTTATATTTCAATTATAGAATTGACCATTTATCACCTTTATACTTCTCAAAAATTTGCAATTATTTAAAGATAATTTAAATGTCAAATTAGAGCAAATAAATTTTATCAATTTCAATGCCCTATCTTTAAATTCCATTATATTCAAAATTATAAATTTTAGTTCCCAACATTTCTATTAAATTAACTAATCAATGTTTATTCCATCTATAAATTTAAAGTAGATGGATTCCATGTTGGGTTCAAAATCTATTATTCTAATATCCTTGAATTCCAGCTAAATCTCTATAAACGTAATAATTAAACGTTAATTTCATTTATTTTGCAATACATCCAATTATTATAAATTAGATCAATTAACTTACTATTTAAAACTCAACTTCAAAAAAAAATTCATTACGTGCCATACCATCAATCTATGTAACCTTTAATCCCTTCCAAATTCTACTGATTCCAAAAATTTAGAACTTCACACTTTGCTTACATAAATTTTGATTGTAGTACACTTATTATATTTTTGCCAAATAGATACATTGATTTCAATTAACTATCCTCTATAATTTATTTCTTGGTTTCATTCTTCTTATTTCCCAAATTACAATCTGTGTTACAAATTTTGAATTAGTCACTATTCATTATTATTGACTTTAATTTAGCATCATTTACCTTGCATTAACGTTGTTACTTAACAATCCCTACCCAATTGCAATTTTATATTCAAATGAATACATTTACTCTTTCCGTTATGGAATTAATTATCAAAAGGCACATCTAATTATCATTATTGATTTTATACAATTTCCATTAACTGTACATTCGATTACTATTCAATGTATATGTATTCATTAATCAGTTCGATATATACGTTTGTTTCCCTCTATTTGATTTATAACCTAGTATACATTTACCTAAATTCTATTTCAATCACATTCATTAATGGGTGTGGCATTGAAATCAAATTCATTAACTTATCTCACATTATTATCATTAATTACAGTTGGCTTACCAATTTTTATTCAATACCATAAATAAATAACATATTATTCAATACTTACTCTTGTTTCTCATATTCTATTTAAAAATCAAATCATAACATTTACATTATTTTATTGAATTGGAATTTCAATAAATAACATTTATTTATTTATTATTTTTTTCAGTTAACTTTTAATTACAATTGCTACATCTAATTCCTAACATTCATTTTACTATAAATTATGGAAATTATGACAAA
Organism: Allium fistulosum; assembly: GCA_030737815.1. Taxonomy (NCBI): domain Eukaryota; kingdom Viridiplantae; phylum Streptophyta; class Magnoliopsida; order Asparagales; family Amaryllidaceae; genus Allium; species Allium fistulosum. The sequence continues at coordinate 932,344,881 of CM060901.1, read as the reverse complement.
CTTAGTTAACGAAATTCACGGGTCGTTACACTCTCCCCCACTCAAAACTTTTCGTCCCCGAAAAGGAAAAAGAAGGGAGAAGGAAGAATTTAGATAAACAATACATCTTATTCAAAATATTAACTTATAAACACTAATCTACAAAATTTATTACTTTATATAGAATATACCCATTTTAATCATTATATCTTTTTATACTTAAATAAATAAAGTTTGGAGTAGCATTCAAAAATAATTTTCTAAGTCCAAAAATTTCGAAAAATTTCGGCGGAGTCTCCTTTGTACGGAGAGGCTCGAGAGAAAATATAATATTAAATATAACAAAATATCACATATAATATCCAAAATAGTAAACCCCAACACGGAAAAATATATAAAATATCGCTATAAAACGTAATCCGAAACGTACCTATTTGTCGGGCATTTACGCTTAATTTATGGAACCAAAAGCAGTAGCAATTGCTTCATAACCTGCATTTCACTTATAAATCCAAAGGGTTAACAATTTATATAAAGTGAAATATTTATGTGGTTTCAATCATTAACAACCAATCAATACATCAACCATCAACTTCACAAACAGCATACACACCCAAAACAAAGCAACCATCCAATCAAACAGACAAATAGTTGTTTGGGTTCAAAACTTGAAATTGTACGGAATGGAAATAACTATCAAGTGCATCATTTCCTCAACAGTCTTAGATGGACAAAATAGATTATTTATTCATCCAACAACTTCAAATTCCTTACCCAACGAACCACAAATCAAACAATGACAATTCCAACCATCAAAATCAAATTAGCTTATTATAACTTTATTTCATACTTTAGTTGTTTGATTTCCTTTTATAATTTACATTTATTTCTAGTAAACCTTTAATTTCATTTACATATTAATGTTTGTTTCATTTTTTTTTTACTCATTACTTACGCTTATTCTTTCTCATTAATTTAGGTCATGTAAGCTTCTATTATTGCATTACACCTATGCATTTCTCAATTTCATTTATTTATTTAATACTTACATCCCTATTATATTTACTGCATTCATCTTTTATACTTATTTTGTTCACAAATAGTTTAAATCTTTTACTTAAGTTTTATTATCTTCCATATATATACTACTTACTATTATTTACTCATTTATTATCTTATGATCTTATTTATTCACACATTAAACACTTAAGTTTATAATCATCTATTTGTCATACTTACTTTTTAATTATATTTCCTTGATAAAATTTCAATTATAACCTAAGTTAATAACATTAAATTCTCATTTAATATAGCAAATTCATTGAATACTTCATTACCTACTTTTACTTGTACAAATTTCTATTACATTTCTTATTAAACATTTCAACTTTTTATATTTGGTAAGTTATATAAGTTAAAGAAAATGCAAATGAACTTATACAAGTTTTATCTCATCTTTTAATTAAATTTAATGTTCAACAATATTACTCTTTGTCTCCTATGTTACAAAGTTCAATTTTCTTTAATCTCCATTTATAACTTAGTTTTTAGATCTCTTATTTAAATCAGAGGTTTCAATTTATTAATTACTTACCTTTTATTTCACTATAATAATTTAAACAATTAATTAATGGAAATTTAAGAATTTAAATTCTGGGTTAAATTTCAAATTATTTTGAAATAATAGATAAATATTTTCTTATAACTTATACCTCTAGTTAAATTTAAAACAATTCAAAATTTATACATTTTTTTTCAAAAAATGAATCTGCAGTAAACTACTATAGTGGCCTTCCCACTTCGAAACTCGAAAATGAAAATCGATGATGCGTGCACTCATCACCGAAATTATTTTCCAGCGACAGAGAGGGGAGTACAAAACTTGTTCTTTCCAAAATTTCTATTTATATTGAAATACTAATATCAGAAAATACCTTTAAAATATTATTATTTTTTCTCCAAAATCGTCTTTAAAACAAAACTTCCGAATTATATTAAAATATTTATATCAGAAAATACTTATAAGCAATACTATCATATTCCAAAATTTATTCGAAAGAAATTTCATAACCCCGGAACTTAAGTTCTAAATTTCCCATTTTATCTATTTTATTCTTTAATCTTGTTTCTATTATTATTTACACTTATTACCTACCAACCAATCTATAGCAACCAATATATATGTCATTTGGAAAATTTATTTTATATATAGAAAATATAATAGGCAAAAATTATTTCATTCACCTATATTAAAAACAAATATTATGTCTGTCTGTCCTATTAAGTGTTTAGAAACCCCTATTGATGTCACAGCGTCCCATGCATCAAGCAGAATTTATAAATACAAAACGGAACAGATTAACACAATATCAAAACCTTTTTATAGCACTAACAAATACGCTCTCTCATATATGCGCTCAGCGACTCCCATAGGGTATTATTACCCTATTAGTAAAGAGTCAAACCCCACAAAGCTAAGGTTTATCGCTAAACCAAAGCTCCGATACCAGATGTAACATCCCGCCTTTTCGCACGCTTTAGACCGACACACATGCCGATTTAAACCATACGAAAGGACGGATTGTTATGGGGTAAATAAGAAAAGACAAGAAAGAAATAAAACAAAATAGAATCTTGCAGCGGAACGATAAAATATAATAATCAAATAACAGTTCATGAAGCTGTTTTACAAAACATTTGATTATACTTATACAATACATATCAGAGTTACACATACCAGAGAATGATAATTATGCAGCAGAATACAATGGTGTAGTAGAATATATAACAAATAGTAATAATAAAATCTTCGTCTTCGTCCTTCAGAAATAGGCCTTCAAATCCTGAAATGCTCAGGCTGACCCGAGCGAATTGAAAAGACAAAACACTCGAGTCAGAACTAAAAGATCTTATGTAAGTTAAATCAATGAAATAAATATGAGTATAAACGGCGTCAGAGATGTTTACGGGGTTTGACATCTCCTATCTAGTGTCTAACGTGGGTGCAATAACTTAAGAAATGTTCGGGATTCACATCTCTTAAGGATCCGTTAAACTATCTACTATGTAGTAATATTCGCTATATACAGTAGTGTCTAATCAGTAAAGTATAATCATATCGGAAAATAGCGTTAAGGGGATGGAGAACCTTAACGCGGTCGGATCTTAAAATCATAATCGTAGTAAAGCTCGATATGGTAGGTGACACGGCACAACTAGGCAATGCCAGGGTAGATATACCAATTACGCACACGGACTGATGGATACGCATAGCAGCCACTACCGTTCCACCTCGAACAACATTCCCAAATCGGAGGATGGCCATCTAGTCAAATCACAAGTAAGAGTATAATATCGAAGAAATGCGTCCGAGAAGAGGTGCTACCTCACTGGTCCGAGATCGCTCCTGTTTTAGCCACCTTATGCCAACTCACGGGAGTTGGGTCCACGTAACATACCTTAAGAACGTCGCCACCATCCTACTTCATTCTGGAATCTCCACCGCGTACGCGGTTGTCAAAGTGGTTTTCGGTATCGACAGAGAGTATGTCCATATCCGATCCCGGTCTCTTTAACAACCAATCGTTATTATAACACCGTGGTCATTTAAAATATATATATACTTTTAAAACACAATCATTGCCCTTTCAAAACATATCCTTTTCTTCAAAATAGTATATACTTTAAACCAAAATATTATTACTATTTCAAACCCAATTCAATAATATATCATTTCCATTTCCAAAACAATTCAATTGTCTCATTTAAATAAAACCAAATTTCCAATCGCTAATCTTACTTTTATTTATAAAACTTGAAATATTCTTTAAAACCATATTAAACCCAGCTCACATAAGGCAGTCATATTCTAAATCTCAAAATTTCAATCGGTTTCAAATCAATATATTCAAAGATAATTCTTAAATAATTTCTATTTCAAAAGAATTCATTTTCAAACCATATTACTTTCAAAGTTATAAAAATTTCGAAAACCAATACTTTGAAAACAATAATACCTTAATTTAAATAAAACATTTCAATTTTGATATATTTCAAGTCTTAAAATATTCTAAAATTCTCAACTAAATCTGAAAATTCTATATATACCTTAATTCAATTTTTCTATTATTTAGTTTAGAAATATTTATTTAATAAGTTCAATATCACTTAAATAAAACTCAAACTTGAAATATTCGTAAATCAACTCAAAACATCATTAAGTTACACATAGCTTAAATTTTAGAATTTAACTATATATAAAATAATATTTATAAAATATCAAAATTTAATATTTATTAAACCGTATATTTCTTTCCAAACCATAGAAAAATCACTTTAAAATATTTTATATATAGACCACGGTGCCTGTATATAATTTTCTATCCTACGGTCAAGTGATACGGATATTTATCATTTCAATCCGTAATTTTAAAATAAAAGTTTACGGTTATATATCATTTCAAACCGCAATCCCGAATAAAATAAAATGCATAATAACTTGCAGTTTATACTATATAAAATATAGCATCAATTCATCCAAATATCAATAATCAACCATTCATTACAATCGTCATCCAATTTAAACAAAAACATCAATATAAAGCATATAAAATATAACAGGCATCACCAAATAGTTTATATTCAATAAAAATTAATAACTTTCAACTGGCAGTTTATATGTAACGGATAAATTGATTAACAATTAATTGGCAGTTTAAATGCAATGGATAAATTAATTAACAATTAACTGGCAATTTAAATGCAATAAATAAATAAATTAACAATTGATTACGATGAATGCAATTAACTGAGATAATGATGAAATATATGTCAAACAGCTATAAATAAATTTCTAACCACATCATACATGAATTTAACAAACATAGAAAATCTTAGAAGTTGTGAGTGGGTTAAAACACTCACCTTTTTGAATTTAAATTGAATTTAAATTCAATTTAAACCCAAAAATTTGACCGTCTCAGAATTCGTCCAAACCAGCGTCATCAGGTCCGGAATTAAATTACGATCCTAACAAAAAAAACCGCACGTGAAACGGAGTTCGTATGCACGAGATATTGCGAAAATTGTGATTGAATTTCAATTTAAAAATAAATAAAAAGAGAACACATACTAGCTGCCACGTCATCATCTAAATGTTGCTCACGTACAGGCACCTTCACGAACGTTTCTTCCTGCTACCGAACTCAGCATGAAACCCATTTGACCGGCCTTTGACCGTGAATCGCCAACGCCACGGACCACCATTTGACAAACCGCCGTCACCATCGTGATCTCCAGGCCGAGCCGCTCCTCCCTACCCCAGCGCGCGCCTCTCTGGTGGCCGCCGCCGCCGCCTCCAAGCTAGGGTTTGCAAACCCTAGTTCGCCAATTCCGGCCACCTCCGGTCGTCTTAGCTTACGAGACCACCGTCAAACGACTCCACAAACCTTCCTCTTCAAAACCCAGAAAGCAATTTGCCTAAAATCGATCCAATCAAAAACTCCCAAATTGGGCCATGTGGATTTCGAAAAATGGAGGTTTGACCGCGATTTCCGGTTGATCTGAGCATCAATTGCAAAAAACCGAGACCACCCGTAAATTCGTATCGATGAAAACTACCACATATATTTTTTTGGGATTTTTCTGAGGACTTAAATTTTTATTTGATTTTTGAACTGTTATTTGGATCTGAAAGCATCCATTGAGGTAGAGAAAGGATTGAAGAAAAATGAACATACAGACAAAAAATAGAAGATGGAGGCTAGGGTTTATAACCGTGCTTATATAGAGGTAGAGGTAGAATAGACAAATGGGATAGACGAACGTGCGGAACAAACTATGGCCCAAAAAGCCCGTTCTGACCCCCGAAACGAAATTGGGTAAACCCATATATCAAAATAGGTAATTTAAAACATTCTGAACGCGATGGAAAAAGTTTCACGTCCAAATTCCATCGTATGAAGAAGTTATGCTGAAAACAAAATTTTCAAATTGATTTTAAAATTTGATTTCAATTAAATCGATTTCGAGGCGTTTCACGTTCGTACGATCAAACGACAAGTCCGATCGCAACAAAACTTAAAACCCTACAATAATTCACTGATACGGATCCGGTGGAATTGGTTTCGTCGAAATCCGAGTCAGTGGCCAAAATGGTTATTTTTATATTAATTAAATAAATTTTAAAATAAATTAATTAAATTGAATTTTCTATTTCAATTATAGAATTGACCATTTATCACCTTTATACTTCTCAAAAATTTACAATTATTTAAAGATAATTTAAATGTCAAATTAGAGCAAATAAATTTTATCAATTTCAATGCCCTATCTTTAAATTCCATTATATTCAAAATTATAAATTTTAGTTCCCAACATTTCTATTAAATTAACTAATCAATGTTTATTCCATCTATAAATTTAAAGTAGATGGGTTCCATGTTGGGTTCAAAATCTATTATTCTAATATCCTTGAATTCCAGCTAAATCTCTATAAACGTAATAATTAAACGTTAATTTCATTTATTTTGCAATACATCCAATTATTATAAATTAGATCAATTAACTTACTATTTAAAACTCAACTTCAAAAAAAATTCATTACGTGCCATACCATCAATCTATGTAACCTTTAATCCCTTCCAAATTCTACTGATTCCAAAAATTTAGAACTTCACACTTTGCTTACATAAATTTTGATTGTAGTACACTTATTATATTTTTGCCAAATAGATACATTGATTTCAATTAACTATCCTCTATAATTTATTTCTTGGTTTCATTCTTCTTATTTCCCAAATTACAATCTGTGTTACAAATTTTGAATTAGTCACTATTCATTATTATTGACTTTAATTTAGCATCATTTACCTTGCATTAACGTTGTTACTTAACAATCCCTACCCAATTGCAATTTTATATTCAAATGAATACATTTACTCTTTCCGTTATGGAATTAATTATCAAAAGGCACATCTAATTATCATTATTGATTTTATACAATTTCCATTAACTGTACATTCGATTACTATTCAATGTATATGTATTCATTAATCAGTTCGATATATACGTTTGTTTCCCTCTATTTGATTTATAACCTAGTATACATTTACCTAAATTCTATTTCAATCACATTCATTAATGGGTGTGGCATTGAAATCAAATTCATTAACTTATCTCACATTATTATCATTAATTACAGTTGGCTTACCAATTTTTATTCAATACCATAAATAAATAACATATTATTCAATACTTACTCTTGTTTCTCATATTCTATTTAAAAATCAAATCATAACATTTACATTATTTTATTGAATTGGAATTTCAATAAATAACATTTATTTATTTATTATTTTTTTCAGTTAACTTTTAATTACAATTGCTACATCTAATTCCTAACATTCATTTTACTATAAATTATGGAAATTATGACAAACTTAGTTAACGAAATTCACGGGTCGTTACAGATGTGAATGGTTGAAAATATCAGGATGTTACATGTGGTATCAGAGCTCTAGTTTTAGGCAAACTTAGCATATGTAGTAAATCTGATTACAGAATCACTTTCGTTCGAACTTGAAACTCTTCCTCTTTGATTCGTTTTCCTTTGAATTTTGGAATGTTCCCTCGGTTCCAAAATCCATTCTTGTCTCTTGTCTCCCCCTATTTGTGATTTGATTCTGGAGCATCCCATAGCTCCACTGTATGATTTGTAAAAGAGTGAAGCTCCTTTACAATAGGCATTGATTCCCCGGAGATTTCTATATCCTCGGTTTAGATGATGCTATCTCTTGCTATACTCGAGTTCTATCTCTTGAGATCGAATGTCGATTTGCCTCTGAATTTTTGCCTCGATCTTATTTTGAAGTCACGGTTGACCCGGTGAAGGTTTCCCACGATTTATATAGGCCTATCCACTTGTTCCTCACTTTGAAATCTATCTATCTCCCTACCGAGTCTATCTTCTAGTTTAATTCTTTTGGTTAGGACCCTCTATATTTGGATCTCTATCCTTGCTTTGAAATCCATTCTGAAATCATCGAGTGAGGGAGTGTATTTGTAATTAATATTAAAATTGTTTCATATATTGTGTTTTTTGAATTGTTAATGTTGATTTGGGCTTTCGATCGATTCGTCTGATCAACGCTATCGATAGGACTTCCAAAACACATGAATAGAGCAAACTGACACCATATTATTTTCAATTTGGTAAATTAAATAAATTTGTATGATTATATTATAAATATATAAGAAAATTTTTCTGGAATTTAATAAGTTAATTAAATTGGTTGTTTGAAATGATAATATTGATTATCATTTATTATTTTATAAATGAATTTATAAACATGATTTATAAATTGATTTAGAATTGAAATGAATTTAAATCAGGAATTTGAGAATTTAATTTCCGGTGATTTCAAACTTTGGTTTTAAAGTTTTAAAGTGTATATTATTTAAAATAATTTTAAATAGAAATCGTTTCCAAAGAATTTTTTTGGTTTAAATCAGTATTCTTCTCTTTTGTCGCTGGAAAATAATTTCGGTGATGGCGGCCGCATCATCGACATTCATTTTCGAGTTTCAGAGTGGAGAGACCATTCTGTAGCTTTGCTACGGTTTTGTTTTGGAAAATAAATTGATTTGAATTTCTAAAGTATGACTTGATTTATAATATATAAGTATATGATTATAGATTAGATTTGATATATAGTATATATATATATATGTATCTCTAAATGGTTTGAAATTAATCGGAAATTTAATTCTTAAATTTATGTTAATGGATGATATTAATTATAAATAGATCCAAAATTTTAATAATAAATATTTAAAACTTGAAATAATTGAATTGGAGAATTTTATTTGTATAATATCCAATTTCATTCTGATATAACTTACCTAAATCATTCAGAAGTTTGGATATGTAATTGGATAATATAATATAAAATGATTTTATAAATAAAATTTGAGTGGTTATAATAAATGTTATACACTTAATTTTTGATTATAAAAATGTTAATAGGGATAAATAGAATAATAGGTTGATTGAATAGTAAATGAGACAAATTAAATAAAATTTGTTTTGAAAGAAACCCATTTGTATCAAATATTAATAAATGGAAATAAAATCAACTTAATGAAATACCCTGAATTTAAAATCAATTATTGAATATTAATTAAATTAAGCTGAAATTAATTGTTTATTTTGTTTTCAATCTATTTTCTTTCAGGTTGATTTATTCTCCTACCTAGTTCCTTTTCGGGGACGAAAAGTTTTGAGTGGGGGAGCGTGTAACGACCCGTAAATTTTAGTGGTTTTATTAATATATTTAATTGAAATTTTGTGAAATTTTAAACAATAAAATTTTGAACTGAAAATTTGATATTTGGAATACGTCTATTTTAACATAGCAAATGGTAATTTTTCAATTAATAATATGGAAAAAAAATTTGTAGTTTTATTTAAATTCAAATGAGTTAAAATATGATGGTAATAAAATGTTTACCAAACCTGAATTTTTTTCTATAGAAAATTTGTAAATCATCTTCTGAGTGAGACGTCATAATTCGTTTCCCCAAATTTGGACTTCTATTGCTCCGTTTATCTTATTTCTGACTAATTTGCAGCATTTTCGGTACCGATTATCGACTTTTGATCGGATGATCGTACCACTGACATCTGCATGTCATTTTGATCATCTCGTCATGCTGATCTCAGTAGTATATTCGTATGTGTGTTTCGGTGTCCGGTGGACGGTGAAATCTATAAAACGTTGGACCGTATCGGTACCATTTTAAAACCCTTCGGTTTACATATGTCCTTTCATGTACCTACCTGTCCAAATCTAATGGCTATTTGCATTTAATATTTCTAGAATTCAACGTGAAAGACTGTTGGTTCTCCTTATTTCAACATAGCTCTCTGGTTCCAATTCTCCTTTCCCATTTTGTTTATTATTTTCTCTTCTTCCAAAATGTTCTCCCCTCATTTTTCTTTCAGCTTTTCCCCACTCCTTTCCGCATGCATCTTCCCATGACCTGACACCTTCACTTCCTCTTCCCACCTGCACACAGGCCACGTCCATCCTCCAGCCTTTCCCCTCACTTTTCCTCCACTTCTCCTTGCCGCTTGAATCCCCACCATCACCAACCACCTACTGACAGCCGCCTCCAAATCCTCACAGCCTGACCGAAGCCTAGCTATCTCCGCCTTCTCATTTCCTCGGCCGTGATCCAACCTCCTCCTCGCCACAATATTTCCTCTCCGCCTAATTTTTTTCCAAGCCCGAGCCACCTCCGGCCGATCTCCTCCTTGGCTGTGACAAACTCACGCTTTTCCCTAGTCTCCTCTCTTTATATATATAGAGGTAATATATACTGAACGTATATATAGTTATAAAATATCAGTGTTATATTTCAATGTTATATTCATTTGGTTTGTCCAAATACAACCGCATGCATGCATTTTTTGTGTGTATATATATATACCTGTTTTGTATAAGTTTCCAAACATGTTATATATATTAGTGTATACAAGATCTTTTTATATATCTATTCGACTGTGGGGTATTGTGTTTGTATATATTTACTCATATTGGTTGCATGCATTGTAAATTTATTTTATCATAGATCTGTGTACATATAGAAGTGTGGGTTCGGCTGTATAGTTTATTGGTGATTTGTTTTTATAGTTATGACAATATGTTCATATATTTAAAGAAATATATTTGTTTATAAAGAGTTAATTTTTTTCATCTATTATGTCTGCATATTTTAGTTATAAAAGTTGCAGTAGGTATATTAAAGTATATATATGAGTATGATACGTGTCTCTTATTATATATCCATCTGAATATAAGTTTGTTTACATACGTTCTATTATAAAAAAAATGTATATTGATTTTGGTTATTGACTTCGAATTATATTATATATATAAAGGTTTGACTTTTATAAGTGTTTTAAAGAAAATAGATGATTTTATATAAGTTTATATAAGCTATTCCTTATGTATATAAGTTTAGATAAGTTATATCAGTTCATAAATATATTCTCCGTTATATAATAAGCTTATGTGTGATTAAAATAATCTATTTGTATTTATATATATGCATAAGAATACATATGTTTGCATATTACCTATTTGAGTTTATGCATAACTTTATATATATGTATACATGTATACATTGTTTTGTCACAGCATATGTACAAGGTTGCTTTCATATTTACAAACATGGTTTTCTCCATTTTTCTATATGTTATAACTTTGTTTTGCTGATTTTTATATATAATGGTGATATTTATATCTATGATAAACTATTTTTATAATATGTTCATTTCGGTAAATATTGTTTGTTATTATATAAAATAGTACATATAGTACAACACTCTTCTATGTAAATATATATACTATTTTAAATATGATAAGCTTGTATATATTTGTTTGAATCTGGAAAGGTTCTGACTTGAACCTGTACAATCTTTTATCAAGAGTAAGTTATATAATATATTATTCATAGATTTTAAAACCTTTAATTTTATTTATTACAGGTATATATACATTAGTTTATATATATATATATATGTGAATTTTATTTTCAATTATATATATAGATATTGTATGTGTTGGGATTTAATAATGATTTTTGAAATGCATACATATTTAATTAAATATGTGTTTGAAATTTAGATTATGATTTTTATTTATATAAATAGTTATATATATGTAGTTATTTATATATATACATAAGTTCACTTATGACTGATCTTCATCAATCCAGTTTCGATTTGATTTCGTCAATTTCTAAACCATCTGCTTTGCTCGTCAAATTCGTGCTCGGATTCGTAACTCATCTCGCTCTCGTTCATCTCTAGCCTCGAAAGGTGAGCAATCACTCACGATTAACGTTCTTATATTTATTAAATTTGATTTCAATTGAAACGACAATTGAAATATACTGCTGTTAGTTATTTACATTGCTATTTATATGTTATTATCTGTATCTGTTCACCTGTGACATCTAACACATTTATTTGTTATTTATATTGATGATATATGTCTGTTATATTATTATCATAACTGTTATCACTCTACAAGTTCTATGTTAGTATAGAATTCACTATGGGTTGAAATGATACATACCCGAATGATCTGTAGAATAGGAGAAAATCGTTATGGGTTGAAATGATAAACCCAAGCGATTTTCATTTGAATTGAATTTGGGATTGCGGGTTGAAATGATATATGCCCGTATATATATTTAAACTGCGGATTGAAATGATAAATATCCATATCACTTGAGCATAGGATAAAAAATTATATACAGACACCGTTGGTCTATATATAAATATTTTGAAATGATTTCTATGGTTTTGGAAAGAAGTATATGGTTTCTTAAATATTGATTTTTAAGGATTTATTAAATTTGGTTTAATAAAGTTGATATATAATATGTCTAAGTATTTATTTAAAAATTTATATTTTCAAATATAGAGTTTGAAATGATTCAGGTTGAAAAGATAAATTTGAAATTGATTTGGAATTATATTTACTTAAGAATCATACTTAAATAAGTTGATTTGAAATTTATAAATTTGAGATTTTAAAGATATGATTTTATAACTTGATTTTGGTTTAAAGTGATTATATGAATATTTCAAGTTTAATAAATCAAAATAAATATTTAGTGGTTTGAAATTTGGGGTTTTATTTAAATGATATTGGGTTTATTAAGTGAATATTTCAAACTAAATAATAGTAAAGTGAATTTGATATATATATATATATATGAAATTATCGAATTTAGTTTTGAAATGTTGAATATTTAAAGCTTTGAAATATATTGAAATTGTAATGGCTTATTTTATGGTTCAAATATGTATTTGAAAATCGATAATTTGAAATGGTTTATTGAGAAACTGAATCGAGTTGAAATTGATGATTTGAGATTTGATTAAATTTGAACTTTGGAATTCGAGTTGATTTGAATCGATTTGTGAAATTTGAGGAAACTATTTTTATATAAAGTATTTTTAAACTCTAAAACTATTTATATTTTACTTTATAAATTATTTTAACATAAACTATTTTAATATAAATCATTTCAATATAAATTATTTTATTATAAACTATTTTAACTTATAACTATTTTATATAAACTATTTTTATTTTATAAACTATTTTAAATATACTAATTATTTTAATATAAATTGTTTTAACTTATAACTATTTTATATAAATTATTTTATTTTATAAACTATTTTATTTTATATACTATTATTAATATCTAAACAGTTTGAAGGAAAGTGTTATGATTTCAAAGTGTTATGATTTCCAAAGTTATGAATTTCAAAGTATTATGATTTCCAAAGTATTATTATTTCAAATTGTTTTGGTTTCGAAAGTATTATATCTTTGAAATTACTATGATTTTGGAAGTGAATATTCTTGAAATGGAAATGATATCATATTGATATGTTTTTGAAATGGAAATGATATTTTGGTTTTGAAGTATAAACTATTTTGAAATGACCGCGGTGTTATAATAACGTTTGGTTGTTAAAGAGACCGGGATCGGATATGGGCATACTCTCTGTCGATACCGAAAACCACTTTAACAACTGTGTACGCGGTGGAGATTCCAGAATGAAGTAGGATGATGGCGACGATCCTATATGAGGTATATACATGGACCCGACTCTCGTGAGTTGGCATAAGGTGGCTAAAACAGGAGCAATTGACGGGCTAATGAGGTAGCTCCTTTGATCGGACACACTCCATCGTATGCCATTCTATTACTTTGTGAATTATTTGGTGCGCACCCTTGATTCGGGAGTGTGGCTTGAGGTGGGCGATTGCTGCGGCTCTACGTTACCACCGGCCCGGAAGTGTAATTGGTATATCTACCCTAGCATTGCCTAGTTGTGCCATCTCACTTACCCTAGCGTGCTTTACTACGAGTTTGATTTGTGTCGTGCCTATGGAGTATCCTCTGGTAGCTCCAGTTTACAGGGTATTACGGTACTGTATAGACTATTAGCACTATAAAATGTGTTAAGGGGGATATGGGTAACGCCTTAACGCTATTTTTAAATAGTTTATTTTACTATAGACATTATTATAATAGCGTATATTACTATATAGTAGATAGTTTAACGGATCCTTAGAGGATGGTTATCCCAAACATCCTTTGAGTTACTTGTATTTCAGTTGATATTTCACTTGATTTGGATTTATTGATATAAGAATGTTAATCCTGACTCGAGTGTTTTGTGTTTTGCTTTACGCTCGGGTCAGACTGAGTGTACCAATATTCGAGACTCGCCTTTGGAGTTGGAGCTTCGCTTGAAGATCCAACTGTATCTATTCAGCTTGTAGTTATTCATTTGATTCTAGTGATGTATTCTTATTTTGTATTTGACTATTTTATTGAGACATCTATGTATTCGAGACCTCTGTTGTATCTTATTTAACTCTGTTATATATATAGCAGCTTCATGAACTACTATTCTTTTGTTTCCGTTGCTTATTGTTATATCACTCTATGTTTGTGATTCTGTGATTATTTTATTTACTGTATATGCTGAGATTTGCCAAATTTAAAGTAACAATCTGATATTTTGAGCAATTCAAGTCCGACATGTATGGATGCGAATGGTTGAAAATATCAGGATGTTACAAAGTAGGATTTCGACCTACTTTTTTGTTGGGTTCAAATTTTGGATCGATGGTGGATATTTACGACACCGAGCTGGCCGAGGTTAGGGGCAAGTGTGGGCGTGGGGTCGTGTTTCGAACGGTGGCAGCGGCGACGTAGGTGATAGACAGTCAAGGCGGTAGGGGTTGCATTTTGTTTGAGGTGGTTGTAGTTTATTGGAACGTGATTTTATTTGGGTCATGGTCGGATTTTGATGGAGATGGACAAAGACAAGGTGATGTGTGCTAGCGTGTCGAGCTCGGTGAGCGGAGTTTGTAGGTGGCCTTGGTTTGACAATTGGGTGAGTGGTTGGCCATATCACGTGCACGGTGGTGCACGTTTGTGCATTGGAGATATTGATTTGGGAGAGATAGAGGAAGCGGGTTTCGGGTATTGGGTGTATGGAGATGGACGGGCCTGCTTTGGTAAGATATTATGTAATTTATTTGTTTAATTTATATAAACTAAGCATATTAACTTTGCAAAGTCATATCTCGTTCGTTTTAGATCCGATTAACCCCCATATTTTTGTGTTAGACTCA
Organism: Allium fistulosum; assembly: GCA_030737815.1. NCBI lineage: Eukaryota > Viridiplantae > Streptophyta > Magnoliopsida > Asparagales > Amaryllidaceae > Allium > Allium fistulosum. Next base: position 932,329,663 of record CM060901.1, on the reverse strand, counting down.
TATTGACGAGTAACATAATGGTATAACTTGGCGATAGTTTTAACGAAGTTTAAAATATTGATAAATTAATAGTGATTGAATATACTTACATTGTTTTAAATAATAACGTAGTTAAAATAATTATATTTCGTTTGTGATATCTATTTAGCTGAATAAAACACCATTATGCCAAAATTAAATTGAATATATTATTTTGGGAAGCTATTTAGTAGAAATAAAACATCATACTGCTATAATTAAATTAAATCGATTATTTTGGACAGAGCAAAAAACCGTTCTGCTATAATTAATTTGAATAGATTATTTTGCACATCTATTTAGCAGAATAAAACACCATTCTGCTATATTGAAATTGAATAGACTATTTTGGACATCTATTGAGGAGAATAAATCCACATTCCATGCTTGCAAAGTAAAATGATGACTTTTGAAATTAATTAACATGTGGATTAATTAATATTCGATAAATGAGGTGTTAACTATTTACAGTTAATTTTTGAGTGCCAGTAGCTTAGTAGCCTGGCGATATTGGATATGACATTGATATATGTTAAAAGTTAAACCTTTTTAGTGATAAAGGTAGTCATAACATTGATTAAGTCCTATGGTAGCTATTGGCCTTATCATAGTAATTCGAAATACTAGTCTTTACCGTTTTTGATTTGAGAATGGTTTTGATTTGAGGGATGATTTTAAAAGTGATTTTGGAATTTTCTGTGGCATTTAATTAGAAATGGTTTTTAAACTCATTTGTTTTACTCTAACCTTTTTGTAAATGCTTTAAATGTATTTCAGAAGTGCAGGATCGTTTTCACCCTAGAGGGCGGAGGGAGTGAATAGGGTGATACTAAAATTAATATGGAAATAAAAATAAACACAGAAAGTAATGCAGTAGAGATGACACACAGATTTACCCAACTTCCGCAAAACCCTGCCTACGTGCTACCCCCAAGGTTTGTACTAGAAATTAAGTAATCAGACGTTTATAAACACACGTAAACTTGCAAAACCCACTACTTGATTAACCTAACTCTGTGCTCAAAACCCTGCCACAACTCAGCCATTGAGTTGCTAATTCTCGAACTACAAAATTGTAGTTCGTACCAAGTTCCACATCTAGAAATTCACCAAATTTTAAAAGGAAATTACAAATAAAATAAAAACTAAAACAAAACCCTAATTTTTGTAATTGAAGCCCAAAAAAATAAACATACAAGATCGGCCCAAACGAAATAATAGACGAATGTCTCCCTCCATTTATTTTTGCGGCCACCTTGTTTCTTTTTAAATCAGGGATTAAGGCTTCTTTAATATTGAAGATGCCGAATTAATTTGGTCGATTGCAATGATGAATTCACTTCTATTTGCCTTGTCAATCGATTCCTTGGCTTTGATAGCTTATGGCTGCTTCACTTTAGTCGAGATTGAATGATGCTTTGAACTGGTACGTGATTTTTTCCCTTTTAAATATGTAGTGTTCTCGACTTTGATTTGAGTTATAAATGGGTTCGTGATTTATTTCAAGGTTTGCTCTGGTATATGCTTGAACTCGAATGATTTTAATGCCGATGATGACATGGGTTTATATAGGGATAAAATCCTATAATTTCGTTCGTATAATTTTGGTTTGAATCTGTCGTGATATTATCATCTGCGTTGATTTTTGATCATATGGTCTTGTTATTTGCTGACTTCTTCATCATATACGAGATACTCTATATTTTCTGATGAATTCGAATCTTCTTAAACATAGTTGAATTGTTACGTTCTATTCTGCGATGACTTTGGCATTTGAAGTTTGACTTGTTAATCATCTTAAATTCCTCTATGAATTTATTCTACTTGCAGCTGATAATTATCCATGGCTTGATTTTCTTTATCTTTTTTTGACCGATGTTCACACTACTACTTGCTCATCATGTTATAACCTCTATGACTTTTTCTAATTGCTACTGATAATTGTTGAACACTTCAACGGTGTTCTGATTGACAATTTCTTTTTGAAACTGCTTCTTTACTTTGAACAGTGATTGTTTTTGCTGTAAACGGGTATACGGCTTGTGTTCGAACTACTACTGATAGTTTCTTTGATCATGTCATGTCCACTTATATGTGTGTCACCATGTATATACATACATACATATGTATGTGTGTGTGTGTGTATGTGTTGTGATGCTTATGCTCTCTCCGTTGTGTGAGTTGTCATGTTGATTTGCTTAACCCCTGTACATGTGAGCATGTTTGAAGCTCTGATACTTTGTTTCGAGTTAAGCTACTGTCATTTCGAGTGCTTGCTCTCTGATGAACTTGTATTCTCTAGCATCAATTATGTCCTTGTGCACTTGTTTTCATGTGTTCATCCCTTCATACCTGAACTAATATATGTGTGTTCATGCATGTATGCTGGTGCCTTTGTTATTTGGAGTATGGTGTAGTTTCTTTGCATTTTGATTTTGTATACTCTGTTCCATGTTTTCATGTGCTACATGCTTGCATGTCCATCTACATTCGAGCATATTTCATGATCTGGTCTGGACTGCTTTGGCTAAGGCATTTGTATTCTCTGACCATATGCATTGCCCTTGTATTAGAACCCCTACTTGCCTCTGAACTGATATGTGTATACATGCATTTGTTATGTCTGGTGCACTTGAACTCTTAAGTCTGGTCTGGTGGAAGCTTTGCATTCATGTCATTTATCATGTTGTATATTGTAAGTCTGGTGCACCATGAGGTCTGGTGTATGTTCATGCCTCTGAACTGTAGACTGGTTTGGTTTATTTCGGTCTTGTTGAGTCTGCACTTGTTTGCTTTGTATTGCTGTGGCTTTGTGCATTGCTCTGACCATCCATGCTTGTGTTCTTGTTACCTTTGATATTGAATCCATGCCTCATTGTGTTCATGCCTGAATGTGGCTCTATGTACATATGTTCATGCCTGAATGTTGCCTTGTTTTCATGTTCAAGTTGACTGGTCTGATATGATGTCAAGTTGTTATTTGCATTTGCACTTGAGTTGAATCCAGTCTAGGCTTGGGCTTGACCTTGTGCTCACATGTCCCTGCTATTTTAAGAGACAAGTGTATATTGGTGTGCACGACCTTATGGCATATACAGTGATACACTATGCATGTCACAAGTTGTTCGTGTGAGGTGAAAAATAAATAAATGATGACGAACAACCCAAATAACTGAGGCAAACAATATTTTCAAACACACATTTCATTGTGCACTGCAAAATATTTCTTTTTCAATTTTACTGCGTCGGTGATTATTTTGCAGGTAGTTCAGATGCTGGATACAGGCTGGAACAGAGTTGAAGATAAAAATACGAGTAAAGAGTGAATATGTAGTGAGGTGAATTATGTATGAAAAACCGTAAAGTGAAAATGTGTTATAATCGAAGTTGGATTGTAATTGAAAATGTATAAATGTAGTGAGAGCTCAAATTTGTACTATTTGAATTTGTAATAAAATATTTGTTTGAATATGAATTCTGATTTATTTATTTTGTTCAACAAATATTTATTTAATTATGTGGTAAAATGAAATAGTATAACAACAAATACATTTAAAACGAATATATATATATATATATGTTTATTATCATCAAACAAAAATCATAGGCTACTGTATTCTACAATCTCCCCCTTTTGATGATAACAAACATATATTAAGATTTTGACCCTATTAAATGTATTTGGTTTTGATGAATTCTATTAGCTCCCCCTATTTGAATACTCCCCCTACAACAAAGCTCCCCCTTCACATATGCATGAAAAATATGCAAATAAAATAAAATCAAATGCAATGAGCCTAGATAAGAATATTCTATGCAAATAAAAAATATGATTTATTTGCCAAAATCTTAACTTCTCTCTCCCCTTATGTTATCAGCAAAAGAGTAACAGTGTTAGAAAGAGTGATAAAGTGATAGACATTAATACAACATAATACCTAATCGAGTATAAATATTAAATTTCAATAAAAAAAATCAAACAAAAATCATAAATACTCTGTTAGGCGCATATTCCATTTTCGAGTGATAGGGGTGATGTCGGCATAGAAAATCATATAGTCGTGTCCATTTGTGGTATATTTAAGACAGCAATTTAAATACTTACTAACCATGCATAACCGTTAGGACTTTTAAATGAGATTAGCAGTATTCCCAATTTTTATTAAAAATGAATTCCAAGCATCTTATAACCACACATAACCATGAGGACTTTTAAATGGGGTTAGAATCAACTCGCCTATTTCAACCAATTTTGATATGTTTCCATACATGCATAACCGTGGGGACTTTTAAATGAGCATGAAAGCACATAATCAAAGATTCCAAGTAGTTCATCCATGCATAACCGTGAGGACTTTTAAATGAGAGTGAGTGCTTTGGATGTTTTTATTGCTGATTAAATTAAAAAAAATGAATAATTTCCCATTTAAATACCACATTTTGACATACTATATTGGATTTTGATGAGTGATTTTCGTAGAAATATGATAGAAATAGAGATAGTCATGGAATTTTTACCAACCAAAGTTATTACAAATTTTGTTTAAATTTTTAAAGAAATTTACTAAATATACTATCTCAAGTCATAAAGTATGATTAATATCAACACTCATCACTTTTTTCGGTCACTATTTATCTTTTCGATAACCAATGGGGAATCAGATTAGTTAACACAGGCATTTAAGATCAAATCCAAAAATATAAAATCAAATTTCTAAAATGCCTAAACTGAGATGAAGTCGACAAAAAAACATTTTATGGAAGGGGTTTTGTAAAAATGTCTGCCAATTGGAAATCAGTTGAAATGAAATTTATGCAGATATTTTCTTTCGAAATGTGATGCAACTAACGAATGTCCCAACATAAAACACATTCCACCAGTACTTTTTCTATCAACTAGACTACCAGCATAATCTGTATCTAAATACCCTTTTAACTCAAAGTTATCATTAGTTGGATACCATAGACCAAAGCATGAGGTGTGCAATAGATACCTTATAATAATTTTTACCGCTTTTAAATGAGATTCCTTTAGATTTTACAGAAACCGTGCACATAAACAAGCAGAGAACATAATGTCTGGTCTAGAAGCAGTAAGATAAAAAAGTATACCCATGTGTATCATTCTTGGCATTAAAAAAATGATTTTTTAAATTTTCCCAGTTGATCAGTGGCTGATTGAAATCAGATTCTGGTGCAAAGTTTCAACATATAATACATCGTTGTTGCTCATTATGACTCTGCCACCTTTGTATTTCTCTAGGCTAAGGAACTTTAATTTGTCGCCTATCATGTGCCTGGAACGGCCAGAATCCAGGTACCACTCTTGCTGTTCCTTAGCCTGCCAACACACCTGCATGAGGAAAGATTTTTGTGACCTATTTGTTTTTATAGGTCCATGATTGTTAGTGACAAAAAATTTTGAAAAACAATTTGCGTAGAACCAAAACAGTTTATGTTTGTTCCTTTTGGCACCCAGATTTGTTTGATTTTAAGGGATTTTACATTTATGTCTTTAGGAACCCAACTTGGTATGGTTTTCGTGTGTTTTGGTCTATACCAGCAATTGTTTTGATTGTGTCCAATTTTTCCACAAATCGTGCACTTGAAGTTGAAATGATTAGTTTTACTTCTATCCTTTTTAGATTGAGTATACCCAAGTCCTTATCTAACAGTATTAACAGTTTGTTTCCCTAATAGCATATTTAGTAATCTTTCTCCTTTGGAGAATTTTCCTAAAGTTGTAGACAATTGTTGGACTTGTGACTTGAGAGATTCATTTTCATTCAATAACAGAGTGCACTTTTTAATAGAATTTTCTCTCCTAGTATTTTCACTTTCTTTCAAAATCAAAATTTCATTTTCAAGAAATTTAATTTTACTTTCTGATTTTTTTATTTCCTCTTCAAATGATGGACACTTATCACACTTAGGGCTCTTTTTTTATATAGTTTTGAACCATTTGATCAAGCTGCTTATTTAGTTCTATCAAACTATATCTTTATGATTCAATTTTAGCGTAGTTCTCCCTAAGTCTTTCAAAACAGCCATTTACTTCATGAAAATTTATAAGTAATTGCGAGGGAGTAAGTTTTGATACCTTGCTTGGCTCGTCATCATCGCTGTAACTTGTTTCTCCTCGAAAACACAAATTTGCTCTATCACTCTCACTGCCAATGCTTTCATCATCTTCATCACTTTCATCCCTAGTAGCTGCAAAAATTCTTCTTTTTTATTTCTTTCCTTTGCTGAATAGATTTTGAAGACAATTTGGCTTGATATGACTAGGTTTATTGCACTTGTGACAAATGATCTCCTATTTTTCTGAGTTGTCTAAAACTTTGACGATTCTGCTCTTCAGTTGTTGATTTTTGGCTAGATTTCTAGATTTCCTGTTCCACCTTTTGAATCTCTTTATTATCAGTGCCAGTTCAGTTGCTCCTTCGTCATTACCATCATCTTCACTTTCCATCGTTCCTGTGAGAGCTATTGATTTCTTTCGCAAATCTCCTCCTTCATGTTCTTCCTTGAATTTTATTTTAGCTCATAGGTGGTGAGGTTTCTGATGAGTTCTTCAACTTTAACTTGTTTCGGATCCTTCAATTCTTGGATGGTAGTCACCTTTGCTTCAAAATTTCGCGGAATAATTCTGTGGATTTTTTGGACTATTTCCAGTTCTGTGTATGGTCTTCCTAAGGATTTTGTTTTGTATACAAGATTAGAAAGTCATCCATACATTTCTTTGACACTTTCATCCTTTTCCATTTTGAAGTTCTCGTACTCGATACTAAGCATGGCAAGACGAGATTCTTTAACCTGGGAGGTTCCTTCATGAGTCACTTCAAGCGTGTGCTAAATTTCCTGCGCAGTTAGACAATGTTAGACTTAAATTCAATTTGATCTAATGAGCAAATAATAGAATTCATAGCTTTAGCATTAGCAATTTGCTGTTTATTTTCAAGATATATCCATTGATCCATAGGTTTTTCAACTTCTTGATTATCTACCATTATTGTTGGTGTGTTATATCCCATTTCAACAATATTCCATGCATCTATGGTTTTCAAAAACATTTTCATTCTAGTTTTCCAATATGCATATTCACCATTGAACATTGGTGGCCTAGCTATGGTCTGACCCTCAACAAAAGAATTATTAAAAGACGCTATTTAAAAAATCAAAATTTTTCTTTAAAAAAATGGTTTTTGTTCCTAGCTCTGATACCACTTGTAGGATCATTTTTACCCTAGAGGGGGGTGAATAGGGTGATGCTAAAATTAATGCAGAAATAAAAATAAACACAGAAAGTAATATAGCAGAGATCACATACAGATTTACCCAGCTTCGGCAAAACCCTACCTACGTGATGCTCCTAAGGTTTCTACTAGAAATTAAGTAATTAGAGGCTTACAAACAAACGCAAACTTGCGATACCCGCTACTTGATTAACCTAACTCTAAGCTCAAAACCCTGCCACAACTCAGCCACTGAGTTGCGAATTCTCGAACTACAAAACCGTATTTCGTACCTAGTTACACAACTAGAAATTCACCAAATGTAAAAAAAAATTACAAATAAAAAAAAACTAAAACAAAACCCTAATTTTTGTAATTGAAGCCCAAAACAAATAAACAAACAAGACCGGCCCAAACGAAATAATAGACGAATGTTTCCCTCCTTTTATTTTTCTAGCCGCCTTGTTTCTTTTTCAATCAGGATTAGGGCCTCGTTCAAAATTGAAGATGCCGAATTAATTTGGTCGATTGCAATGATGAATTCACTTCGATTTTCCTTTTCAATCGATTCCTCGGCTTTGATAGCTTGCGGCTGCTTCACTTTAGTTGAGATCGAACGATGCTTTGAATCGGTACGTGATTTTTGCCCTTTTAAATATGTAATGTTCTCGACTTTGACTCGAGTTATAAATAGGTTCGTGATTTATTTCAAGGCTTGCTCTGGTATTTGCTTGAACTCGAATGCCGATGATGACATGGGTTAATATAGGGATAAAATAGTATAATTTTGTTCGTATAATTTTGGTTTGAATCTGTCGTGATTTTATCATTTGCGTTGATTTTTGATCATATGGTCTTGTTATTTGTTGACTTTTTCATCATATACGAGATGCTCCATATTTTTCTGATGAATTCAATTCTTCTTAAACATAGTTGAATTGTTCCGTTCTTTTCTGCTACGACTTTAGCATTTGAAGTTTGACTTGTTAATCATCTTGAATTAACTTGCAGTTGATAATTATCCACGACTTGATTTTATTCATTTTTTTTACTGATGTTCACACTGCTACATGTTCATCATGTTATAACCTCTATGACCTTTTCTAATTGCTACTGATAATTGTTGAACACTTCAACAGTGTTTTGATTGACAATTTCTTTTCGAAACTGCTTCTTTACTTTGAACTGCGGTTGTTTTTGCTGTAAATGTGTAAACAGCTTGTGTTCGAACCGCTACTGATAGTTTCTTTGATCATGCCATGTTCACTTGTATGCGTGTCACCATGTATATACATACATACATATGTATGTGTGTGTATATGTGTTGTGATGCCTATGCTCTCTCTACTGTGCTAGAGTTGTCATGTTAGTTTGCTTAATCCCCTATACATATGAGCATGTTTGAAGCTTTGATACTTTGTTTCGAGTTAAGCTGCTGTCATTTCGAGTGCTTGCTTTCTAATGAAATTGTATTCTCTGGCATCAATTCCATCGTTGTGCACTTGTTTTCATGTGTTCATCCCTTCATACCTGAACTAATATATGTGTGTTCATGCATGTATGTTGGTGCCTTTGTTATTTGGAGTCTGGTGTAGTTTCTTTGCATTTTGATTTTGTATTCTCTATTCCATGTCTTCATGTGCTACATGCTTGCATATCCATGTATATTTGAGCATATTTCCTGATCAGGTCTGGACTGCTTTGGTTGAGGCATTTGTATTCTCTGACCATATTCATTGCCCTTGTATTTGAACCCCTACTTACCTTTGAACTGGTATGTGTATACATGCATTTGCTATGTCTGGTGCACTTGAACTCTTAAGTCTGGACTGGTGGAAGCTTTGCATTCATGTCATTCTATCATGTTGTATGTTGTAAGTCTGGTGCACCGTGAGGTCTGGTGTGTGTTCATGCCTCTGAACTGTAGACTGGTCTGGTTTATTTTGGTCTTGATGAGTCTGCACTTGTTTGCTTTGTATTGTTGTGGCTTTGTGCATTGCTTTGACCATCCATGCTTGTGTTCTTGTTACCTTTGATATTGAATCCATGCCTCATTGTGTTCATGCCTGAATGTGGCTCCATGTACATATGTTCATGCCTGAATGTTGCCTTGTTTTCATGTTCAAGTTGACTGGTCTGATATGATGTCAAGTTGTTATTTGCATTTGCCCTTGAGTTGAATCTAGTCCAGACTTAGGTTTGACCTTGTGCTCACATGTCCCTGCTATTTTAACAGACAAGTGTATATTGGTGTGCACGACCTTGTGGCATGTACAGTGATACACTGTGCATGTCACGAGTTGTTCGTGTGAGATGAAAAATAAATAAATGATGACGAACAACCCAAATAACTGAAGGAAACAATATTTTCAAACACACACTTCATTGTGCACTGTAAAATATTTCTTTTTCAATTGTACTGTGTTGGTGATTATTTGGCAGGTAGTTTAGATGCTGGATACAGGCTGGAACAGAGTTAAAGATAAAAATACGAGTGAAGAGTGAATATGTAGTGAGGTGAATTATGTATGAAAAACTGTAAAGTGAAAATGTGTTGTAATCGAAGTTGTATTGTAATTGAAAATGTATAAATGTAGTGAGAGCTCAAATTTGTACTATTTGAATTTGTAATAAAATATTTGTTTGAATATGAATTTCGAGTTATTTATTTTATTCAACAAATATTTATTTAATTATGTGGAAAAATAAAATAGTACAAAAACAAATACATATAAAACGAATATATATATATATATATATATATATGTTTATTATCATCAAACAAAAATCATAGCTATTGTATTCTACAAGAAGTATTCATTTTACAAAAAAGTTAATATAATAATGAGTGCTTATTTTAAATGAAAATTAATGGGTTTTCTCTGATTATAAAGTGGTTCTATTTTCAAAAGAAGACATTAGCATTTTAGAATAAATATCTGTGAAATGCTTTATATAAAATGTTGTATAGAAAGAGAGATTTATAAATGGTATTTTATAAACAAAAGAAAGATTTATAAATGATATTTTACACATAAAAGAGGGATATATAAAAGGTATTTTATAAATAAAGAGAATTCATATAAAAAAAATTAAATAGAAAGGAGCTTTATAAATAATTTTAGAGATTTATAAAAGGAGTTTCATCATTAATTTAATATTTGTATTAAAGAAGTTTTACAGTTTAATTTGGAGATTTATAAAAGGACTTGTAAATATGAAATAAGTTTATGAAAAGGGAATTTTATAAAAGGAATGAGATTTGGTTTTGATAAAATAATCCTTCTTAATTATGGTGGTATGGAAGCATTCTTTCCATACTTAACATCGAAGGAAAAGTTGTTTGAGTTTATAGTAACAATGTTTTAAATGACATTTGTTTTGACCTGATAAAATATGATTTTGTAAAAATGGGAAATGTATTCTAAGTATTGGAAGTGAAATGGTTAGTGAATATACTTATACCGTTGGGATAAGTATATGCATATTTTTCAAGTATTTTCAAGGTGATTTTTGATTAATGAAAAGATTAATTAAAGAGGATTAATGGCTGCTTATACGTTTAACCGTGCTTGGTTTCTTATAAAATTAAACCTCTAATTTGATTGATTGTTTATTTGATAGTAAAATAACCGACTATCAAATTTTGACCAACTCTAGAAATATCTAGAAGAAACACAGGAATTATATGGTATGGTTATCTTCGATGATTTTGTATTGTACATATAATGTAACGTCTCGGGTTTTGCCCGCTCGAAAATCAACATCCGTACTTCACATTGTACTTGAATGCCGCAGATTCGACCGTTCAAATCCGATTCGCCGGAGCTATAACACAATTAAGTAAATAACACAGCGGAAAAAAAATGAATAATACATTGATATATAATATCTGATACAACAGAGTGATACAATGAATATCAATATACATCAGAGATATGATACAACAAATAGCAGCGGAAAAGAAAAAGATAACAACAGCAGCGGAACAATATCAACAGAAATGATAACTCCAAAATGATCTTCAGACAAGAATGAATCCACAACTCCAAGATAAGCAACTCCGATGAATGAACTAGCTCCAGATAATCTACTAAACCTGAATATCTGAAAAGAAACCCAACTCTAGACTGCTCGTGTGGAAAATTATGAGCACCCAGAGTTTAGGAAGGGAACAATAAACTCCGGATCAGTCATGGGACTGGTGTGAGCAAAAAACAGTTTATCTTTAAACAAACACAAAAGGTTTTAAACATTGAAATCCGCAATGCTTTTAGAAAATGAAACTACCATAAGACCTCCCACCACACACACAATGCAAACGCAGAATTGGAGGAGATTTCTTCTTATGATAGTCAAAAATGCTTACTACGCAAAATCAATTGGATATTATTATTAGTGCATAGTGCAGAAAACATTTCGAAAGTATAATATTAATCTTAGCCAACATACGACCAGTATCGTATGCCTACTATAGCTACTATGTTCAATAGCAGGTTACCGCCACATTCCATAGCAGGTAATACAACTAAAATCGTACAAGTTCCGTATTGTTTCTTTGGATTTCCAACAAATGGTCAGGCTAAGGAACTTCCTTCCGCCGCATGGGATCGCCTCTGGCGGGACGTCCCGAGAGACAAACTGCTCTCTGCCAACAAGGCCGGGTTACCCCTGTAACAGGTAACTCATGAATATGCCATCACCCGGTCCTTTGGGACCTTTATCCGAGGCCTCGATAACCAACATCACACATAATAAAGTGTATCCACATGAGTAAGTATCTGGGCTCCATACCATGACACCACCCTTTTCCAGAAGGAAATGACATACCCTAAAGGGCGCGACCCTCATAACCTTGCCGCAACATTCCTGTTTCGACCATTTCCGGGTTGTGAGGCCCTGACGAAGTCTCGTCCACAAAGCTACGCTTTTTCAAAAAGCCACGCTTTGGGTCAACAGATGATCAACCTATGATCACAAAGATATAAGATCAAACAAATGATCATATCACAAATGATCAAACACTGATCATCACACAGCAACACTCAGCATGCCACATTACCAAATTGGGATATATCGCTGATAAACTTCAACTACATAACCTCTGAGCTCGTACGTCTCAGAGAAGGGTGTTAAGCTAAGAGAATAAATTCTCCGCCACCAACAGAAATGTATTTGAAAGAAATCGGCTTTATATCTCAAAGTGTAATGTCAGACATGTATCCATACAAGTCTGTTCCGGGTTCGAACAGAACCGAAGGCACTTCTCACGAAGCCCTTGCAATTCCGGATAATTTCCAATCACGTCCGGACTTCCCATCACAAAGGGTGCTAAAATCTCTATATCGGGGCCAGTCGATGTAGAGACATTCGACGAGTTGTCCTTTCATTTTCGAAAATATCCGGTCTTCACCACCGGTCTTCAAATGCTATCCATATACGACGTATCAGTATTCGGAACGGGTTATATGACACAAAGGTCCTCTCCCGGCTAAACCGAATAATGAGCGCAATACTTTAAAACATATGGATATTGGGATTTCAATTAAGTCACAACTTAAAACCCAAAACTTTCCATTTGAATGGTTAAAACAAATTACCATTTACATCTTTTTAAACAAAAAGATTCATTTCAACAACCCTCAACGGTTTAAACAATTTTCACACTTTAATCTTTTAAACAAAAGATTCATTCACAGATTTTCCAAATTAATTCCCATTTCAATTTGATTAACTCGTTAAATCTTTAAAACAAAGATTTAACTTATAGCTTTCAAACAATTCCATTTCAAATAGTTTAAACAAATCATCATTTTAAATCTGTTAAAAATAAACAGATTTAATTCATAGCTTTCAAAAAAAAAAATTCATAACTTAGAAACCATTTTCACTTCAATCTTGAAATTCCTTTAATTAAACTGGATTTTCTTCTTTTATCTGAAAGCTTTTATCATTTGGAAACAAACAGTTTCATTTCAGAAAATCTGCTTCATTCATACGAGTTAAAATCTTCGGGTTAAATTCAAATTCTCAAACCAATATTTTAAAAATGGTTCCAATTCATATAAACACATTCCTAACATCTTTTAACAATAATTTCCAATTATGGAATTCAATTCCAAATTCTGAATTCAAATTCAAATTAATTTATTTAAAATTTGAAAGCTTTACCAAGTTATTAAAAATAGCTTTTATCTTTGAAAACACCTTTTCAAAAGCTTTAACAATTAACCCAAATCCATTTCTTAAATCAATTGAAATTAAAATTTCAATTTCAAAAACATCAAATTTAAATTATCTGTGACTTAACCGATTTCCACGTGAAATCCATATTTGTGTGTGTAAAGGTGTGGTCCAGGGGTTCAACACAATAGTGCAACATCAATCATCACATAACAAAATACAGGATATAGTTGATAAGCGATATAAACTATAACGCTTATCGCTCATTCACAGATCACAGATACATATCACAGATAAGTAAATTACAGATCACAACATAAATCAGGGTATATCACAGAGCATCATATATCAGGGATATCAAACAATCAAGTCATCCAATGGAATCCAATATTCATAGGTAGGATCAATTTAATTATCTGATTTATTTAACTAGTTTATTACTTATGAATTTAATTACCAATCCTGGTTAATTAATATTAATTAATTGTAAATCATTTTGATTTATTATTCCACAATCATTTATAAATTAATTAACCTTTTTAAAATAACTTAATTCAAGTTTTAACTATTAATTTATCAACCTTTAATTATTAATTATCCAATCTTAGTTACTGGTAATTAATTATCCTTTACTTAATAGTTAATCCTTAATTACTAAATCCATTAACCCTAAATCATCACATGATTATAATTAAATTTTATTTTTAATAAATTAACCTTAATTAACTACATAAATTAATCCTTAAATTAATTATTCATTAATTACTTGATTAATCAAACTATAAATTATTAACCATTTCACCTTAATTACTTTTATCAAGTAATTTGTTTCAAGAAATTAATTTCCTTTAACAAATAACCATTTAAACATTCTTTTTATTAATTTACTAACCTTTAATTATTTATAAGTTTATTTAAAATAACTTTCGAAATAAAGTTTTTAAAACCATTTTAAAACTTGATTAAGATTGAAGTTCCAAAAACTTGTTTAAATTTTTGAAGATTTAACTGCTTTTAGATCGAACTTCTCAGACCTGAACTAAACCATTGTTTCCCCTCCCTTTGCTTCGAGCAAACATCCCCATTTCTTCGAGTCTAGCTTGCATCTGACCCTAGCCTCCCCTGAGAAACAACCCACCCCAAAACAAATCGTGCTCGTGCACGTGCACCATCATCGCAGCCGACTCCGTTCAACTGCGACCATCTCCTCATACCACGATCATCCTCAGATTCATTCGCGACTAACAAAATCCACGAAATAACTCGAAATCGAAATCGAGTGGTTTGGCCATACCTGGAACTCGACTAAAACCCACTGTCGCCTGTCAACGCCACGTTCATGTTTCTCCGACCATCTGAGTGCCTCCGCCTTCGGCCCTAGCTTCGACTTCCTCTCCTCTACCACCTCCCAAAACCTCACAGTGCTCGATCAACAGAGGACCACGCACGAATCGAAATTAGTATCACACCTAAAACTAGGTTTACAGAACAAATCTGCCAACCACCATCACCACGGTGACCAACCACCACTTCCACCATTTTTCCTGTCTTCGCCACCAATCATACTTCCCTCGATTAAAAGCTCGACACCCAATGAATCTTCGATCGCCAGAAATTGGATTAAAACCCATTTCAGTTCAACTATAAACTGCTCTAAGCACACTCGTCTAAAAATCACCAATCTTGTTTTAAAAATCATATTTTTGTATACGAATTCCATTTATATTCATGAATTTGTAAATTAAGAAACTCGAAATTTAACATATTAGAAGATGGTTCTGTAGTTTTAACCTTTCCAAAGACAACACAAATTTGTTTACTTTAAACAAATTTTTAAACTAAAATTTATAGTGTAACGATCATATTTTGTTCAAGGCTTAAGTCTTAGCATGGATTGGATCAAGATCAAATGAATTTTCTTGAACCAAATTTGAGCTTGAAAACTAGAACAGGGATTCTCAGATTTAACAACAATGCACACATATATATCTACATCCAGGTATTCCACAGCAGATTCAAGTATTAATCAAAATTATCAAACTATCATCATCATAGATGTAAAGAATCAAGAAAAATCTAGTTAAAAGGGTTTTCTCACCTGATTCCTGGAAGAACAAAAGAAGAACAGAGCTTTGTTTTTGAAACAGGCTTTGATGTGTTAGCTGGAATCATCTTCTTGATCTCTGGTTTGACTTTATTTGTTTAAGTTGCTTTTAAATTTTCTTTAAACTGAAGCTTTGGTTTGAGTTTTCATTTACAGCTTGAAGTGGAACGAATTTGCAATGAGGATGATGTTTATAAAGAAAATGAAATGAACAGGGTATATAATATTGGTTTGTACAACATAACCAGGGATATTTTCCTTTGTTTTGTAGGCTGAAGTGATCAATGGTGGCTGCATTAATTGTTTGTACAACTTTACATTTTTTTTTCTTCCTTTACTTCGGCTGAAATGATATAGGATGGTGTACAAATAGGCATGCTGAAGGTGTTTTCATTAAATGCATGAGTACTTTGTTCCCATGCTTTCCTATTTATGCTTCATAATAAAATATATTTACTCTTTACTTTAATAATATTTTGCCTATTTTCTTACTTCTTGTCTCGGCTGAGAATATATTGCTTTGTAATTTTGATGAAAAGTTTTAGTTAACATGTTGTTAGATTTAATAAATTTGTTTCTTTCTTTTGCCTTGTTATTTTATAAGTGTTCATATGTGAATGTATTTTATTTCTATGCTTATCTTTCTTTGTAAAAAATGTAAATGAACTTCTATTTTAATTTACCGTTAGATTTTACTTTGTTTATGCTTGCCTACTTATTATTATACTTTGCATTTCCAAGTTCTACAGGCTACACTTACTTTATTTGTTAATGTTTGTTATTCTATATTTTACTTAACTTGTTGTTTATGGTTTGTTTTAGATTTTGTTTCTATACTTTGTTTTGTATGTTTATTTATTTGTTATCTCTTCAATGCAATATAAATGAATTAAATGTTGTTGTTGTCTTGTATTATAAGCTAATGCTTATTATTATTATTATTATTTCTAAATTTTTTAATCAATTTATCTATTTATTTTACTCTAATATTTATTATCTTATTTTAAATTTGTAATCTCAAATTATTATTAACAATCAATTTTTAATATTTAACATTATTATCAATTATTTATTTACTATTTAAAATCAAGTCAAATCTATCTATATATTTATTATTTTCAAATTCACTCACATTTGAGTCGGGGAAACTCGCTCCAATTTTCTAGTTAAATCTACAAATTTTATCCAAAAATTTATTTAATTACTCAATTTAATTCAAAAATTAATTTAATTATCAATTTAAATAAAATTAAATTTCGGGGTCGTTACAAACTTCCCCCCTTAAAAGAATTTCGTCCTCGAAATTCCCAAGGAGACAAAAAGATAGACGAAATAGGATTTATCAAATCAACTGAACATCTGTTCTGCATTTGGCTTACCAAATCAGAATATCAATAACAGATACAAGAACGAATCTGTTTTAACACTTCAGAAGATACTCGGGTTATCCAGATCTACGAAATATACAGTGGCATCGGTTAGTTCGAAAGGATAACTAACCATTCGTAGAATATATTGGGACCCAAAGAATAGATGGTTATATGGATACAATTTCAAAATTTTTAGTTTAGAACTAAAGTATACCTATCAACCATAACAATCAAAGCAACCAATACATCCAAACAAACAATTTTGGCTCGGTTGGAGTTTACGTCCCATATTAATATATCGAATTTTCTTCCTGGATCTACCAGAAATAATCGAAGAATTGAGAAAAAGATGCTAAACAAAAGAGATTGATAGAGAAAAGATTGCTTCCTCGTTGTTACAGAGTATTGACCGATTATAGTCATATTCCCCTGTCCCCTATCTCGTCTTCTTCTTGCACTCATACTCACTATCAGTGGATAGCAAGAGAATTTACTGAGACGTTCAGACGGATATCTTAAGGATACTCATTCTAGAGTTTACTTCACTCTATCTCTAATGAGCTACTTAATGTGTTACACTCCTGAGCTAAAGTTCAACCTTAGTTCTGATACCACATGTAACGTCTCGGGTTTTGCCCGCTCGAAAATCAACATCCGTACTTCACATTGTACTAGAATGCCGCAGATTCGACCGTTCAAATCCGATTCGCCGGAGCTATAACACAATTAAGTAAATAACACAGCGGAAAAAAAATGAATAATACATTGATATATAATATCTGATACAACAGAGTGATACAATGAATATCAATATACATCAGAGATATGATACAACAAATAGCAGCGGAAAAGAAAAAGATAACAACAGCAGCGGAACAATATCAACAGAAATGATAACTCCAAAATGATCTTCAGACAAGAATGAATCCACAACTCCAAGATAAGCAACTCCGATGAATGAACTAGCTCCAGATAATCTACTAAACCTGAATATCTGAAAAGAAACCCAACTCTAGACTGCTCGTGTGGAAAATTATGAGCACCCAGAGTTTAGGAAGGGAACAATAAACTCCGGATCAGTCATGGGACTGGTGTGAGCAAAAAACAGTTTATCTTTAAACAAACACAAAAGGTTTTAAACATTGAAATCCGCAATGCTTTTAGAAAATGAAACTACCATAAGACCTCCCACCACACACACAATGCAAACGCAGAATTGGAGGAGATTTCTTCTTATGATAGTCAAAAATGCTTACTACGCAAAATCAATTGGATATTATTATTAGTGCATAGTGCAGAAAACATTTCGAAAGTATAATATTAATCTTAGCCAACATACGACCAGTATCGTATGCCTACTATAGCTACTATGTTCAATAGCAGGTTACCGCCACATTCCATAGCAGGTAATACAACTAAAATCGTACAAGTTCCGTATTGTTTCTTTGGATTTCCAACAAATGGTCAGGCTAAGGAACTTCCTTCCGCCGCATGGGATCGCCTCTGGCGGGACGTCCCGAGAGACAAACTGCTCTCTGCCAACAAGGCCGGGTTACCCCTGTAACAGGTAACTCACGAATATGCCATCACCCGGTCCTTTGGGACCTTTATCCGAGGCCTCGATAACCAACATCACACATAATAAAGTGTATCCACATGAGTAAGTATCTGGGCTCCATACCATGACACCACCCTTTTCCAGAAGGAAATGACATACCCTAAAGGGCGCGACCCTCATAACCTTGCCGCAACATTCCTGTTTCGACCATTTCCGGGTTGTGAGGCCCTGACGAAGTCTCGTCCACAAAGCTACGCTTTTTCAAAAAGCCACGCTTTGGGTCAACAGATGATCAACCTATGATCACAAAGATATAAGATCAAACAAATGATCATATCACAAATGATCAAACACTGATCATCACACAGCAACACTCAGCATGCCACATTACCAAATTGGGATATATCGCTGATAAACTTCAACTACATAACCTCTGAGCTCGTACGTCTCAGAGAAGGGTGTTAAGCTAAGAGAATAAATTCTCCGCCACCAACAGAAATGTATTTGAAAGAAATCGGCTTTATATCTCAAAGTGTAATGTCAGACATGTATCCATACAAGTCTGTTCCGGGTTCGAACAGAACCGAAGGCACTTCTCACGAAGCCCTTGCAATTCCGGATAATTTCCAATCACGTCCGGACTTCCCATCACAAAGGGTGCTAAAATCTCTATATCGGGGCCAGTCGATGCAGAGACATTCGACGAGTTGTCCTTTCGTTTTCGAAAATATCCGGTCTTCACCACCGGTCTTCAAATGCTATCCATATACGACGTATCAGTATTCGGAACGGGTTATATGACACAAAGGTCCTCTCCCGGCTAAACCGAATAATGAGCGCAATACTTTAAAACATATGGATATTGGGATTTCAATTAAGTCACAACTTAAAACCCAAAACTTTCCATTTGAATGGTTAAAACAAATTACCATTTACATCTTTTTAAACAAAAAGATTCATTTCAACAACCCTCAACGGTTTAAACAATTTTCACACTTTAATCTTTTAAACAAAAGATTCATTCACAGATTTTCCAAATTAATTCCCATTTCAATTTGATTAACTCGTTAAATCTTTAAAACAAAGATTTAACTTATAGCTTTCAAACAATTCCATTTCAAATAGTTTAAACAAATCATCATTTTAAATCTGTTAAAAATAAACAGATTTAATTCATAGCTTTCAAAAAAAAAAATTCATAACTTAGAAACCATTTTCACTTCAATCTTGAAATTCCTTTAATTAAACTGGATTTTCTTCTTTTATCTGAAAGCTTTTATCATTTGGAAACAAACAGTTTCATTTCAGAAAATCTGCTTCATTCATACGAGTTAAAATCTTCGGGTTAAATTCAAATTCTCAAACCAATATTTTAAAAATGGTTCCAATTCATATAAACACATTCCTAACATCTTTTAACAATAATTTCCAATTATGGAATTCAATTCCAAATTCTGAATTCAAATTCAAATTAATTTATTTAAAATTTGAAAGCTTTACCAAGTTATTAAAAATAGCTTTTATCTTTGAAAACACCTTTTCAAAAGCTTTAACAATTAACCCAAATCCATTTCTTAAATCAATTGAAATTAAAATTTCAATTTCAAAAACATCAAATTTAAATTATCTGTGACTTAACCGATTTCCACGTGAAATCCATATTTGTGTGTGTAAAGGTGTGGTCCAGGGGTTCAACACAATAGTGCAACATCAATCATCACATAACAAAATACAGGATATAGTTGATAAGCGATATAAACTATAACGCTTATCGCTCATTCACAGATCACAGATACATATCACAGATAAGTAAATTACAGATCACAACATAAATCAGGGTATATCACAGAGCATCATATATCAGGGATATCAAACAATCAAGTCATCCAATGGAATCCAATATTCATAGGTAGGATCAATTTAATTATCTGATTTATTTAACTAGTTTATTACTTATGAATTTAATTACCAATCCTGGTTAATTAATATTAATTAATTGTAAATCATTTTGATTTATTATTCCACAATCATTTATAAAATAATTAACCTTTTTAAAATAACTTAATTCAAGTTTTAACTATTAATTTATCAACCTTTAATTATTAATTATCCAATCTTAGTTACTGGTAATTAATTATCCTTTACTTAATAGTTAATCCTTAATTACTAAATCCATTAACCCTAAATCATCACATGATTATAATTAAATTTTATTTTTAATAAATTAACCTTAATTAACTACATAAATTAATCCTTAAATTAATTATTCATTAATTACTTGATTAATCAAACTATAAATTATTAACCATTTCACCTTAATTACTTTTATCAAGTAATTTGTTTCAAGAAATTAATTTCCTTTAACAAATAACCATTTAAACATTCTTTTTATTAATTTACTAACCTTTAATTATTTATAAGTTTATTTAAAATAACTTTCGAAATAAAGTTTTTAAAACCATTTTAAAACTTGATTAAGATTGAAGTTCCAAAAACTTGTTTAAATTTTTGAAGATTTAACTGCTTTTAGATCGAACTTCTCAGACCTGAACTAAACCATTGTTTCCCCTCCCTTTGCTTCGAGCAAACATCCCCATTTCTTCGAGTCTAGCTTGCATCTGACCCTAGCCTCCCCTGAGAAACAACCCACCCCAAAACAAATCGTGCTCGTGCACGTGCACCATCATCGCAGCCGACTCCGTTCAACTGCGACCATCTCCTCATACCACGATCATCCTCAGATTCATTCGCGACTAACAAAATCCACGAAATAACTCGAAATCGAAATCGAGTGGTTTGGCCATACCTGGAACTCGACTAAAACCCACTGTCGCCTGTCAACGCCACGTTCATGTTTCTCCGACCATCTGAGTGCCTCCGCCTTCGGCCCTAGCTTCGACTTCCTCTCCTCTACCACCTCCCAAAACCTCACAGTGCTCGATCAACAGAGGACCACGCACGAATCGAAATTAGTATCACACCTAAAACTAGGTTTACAGAACAAATCTGCCAACCACCATCACCACGGTGACCAACCACCACTTCCACCATTTTTCCTGTCTTCGCCACCAATCATACTTCCCTCGATTAAAAGCTCGACACCCAATGAATCTTCGATCGCCAGAAATTGGATTAAAACCCATTTCAGTTCAACTATAAACTGCTCTAAGCACACTCGTCTAAAAATCACCAATCTTGTTTTAAAAATCATATTTTTGTATACGAATTCCATTTATATTCATGAATTTGTAAATTAAGAAACTCGAAATTTAACATATTAGAAGATGGTTCTGTAGTTTTAACCTTTCCAAAGACAACACAAATTTGTTTACTTTAAACAAATTTTTAAACTAAAATTTATAGTGTAACGATCATATTTTGTTCAAGGCTTAAGTCTTAGCATGGATTGGATCAAGATCAAATGAATTTTCTTGAACCAAATTTGAGCTTGAAAACTAGAACAGGGATTCTCAGATTTAACAACAATGCACACATATATATCTACATCCAGGTATTCCACAGCAGATTCAAGTATTAATCAAAATTATCAAACTATCATCATCATAGATGTAAAGAATCAAGAAAAATCTAGTTAAAAGGGTTTGCTCACCTGATTCCTGGAAGAACAAAAGAAGAACAGAGCTTTGTTTTTGAAACAGGCTTTGATGTGTTAGCTGGAATCATCTTCTTGATCTCTGGTTTGACTTTATTTGTTTAAGTTGCTTTTAAATTTTCTTTAAACTGAAGCTTTGGTTTGAGTTTTCATTTACAGCTTGAAGTGGAACGAATTTGCAATGAGGATGATGTTTATAAAGAAAATGAAATGAACAGGGTATATAATATTGGTTTGTACAACATAACCAGGGATATTTTCCTTTGTTTTGTAGGCTGAAGTGATCAATGGTGGCTGCATTAATGGTTTGTACAACTTTACATTTTTTTTTCTTCCTTTACTTCGGCTGAAATGATATAGGATGGTGTACAAATAGGCATGCTGAAGGTGTTTTCATTAAATGCATGAGTACTTTGTTCCCATGCTTTCCTATTTATGCTTCATACTAAAATATATTTACTCTTTACTTTAATAATATTTTGCCTATTTTCTTACTTCTTGTCTCGGCTGAGAATATATTGCTTTGTAATTTTGATGAAAAGTTTTAGTTAACATGTTGTTAGATTTAATAAATTTGTTTCTTTCTTTTGCCTTGTTATTTTATAAGTGTTCATATGTGAATGTATTTTATTTCTATGCTTATCTTTCTTTGTAAAAAATGTAAATGAACTTCTATTTTAATTTACCGTTAGATTTTACTTTGTTTATGCTTGCCTACTTATTATTATACTTTGCATTTCCAAGTTCTACAGGCTACACTTACTTTATTTGTTAATGTTTGTTATTCTATATTTTACTTAACTTGTTGTTTATGGTTTGTTTTAGATTTTGTTTCTATACTTTGTTTTGTATGTTTATTTATTTGTTATCTCTTCAATGCAATATAAATGAATTAAATGTTGTTGTTGTCTTGTATTATAAGCTAATGCTTATTATTATTATTATTATTTCTAAATTTTTTAATCAATTTATCTATTTATTTTACTCTAATATTTATTATCTTATTTTAAATTTGTAATCTCAAATTATTATTAACAATCAATTTTTAATATTTAACATTATTATCAATTATTTATTTACTATTTAAAATCAAGTCAAATCTATCTATATATTTATTATTTTCAAATTCACTCACATTTGAGTCGGGGAAACTCGCTCCAATTTTCTAGTTAAATCTACAAATTTTATCCAAAAATTTATTTAATTACTCAATTGAATTCAAAAATTAATTTAATTATCAATTTAAATAAAATTAAATTTCGGGGTCGTTACATATAAACTCATTATTTTCTTCTAGGAGAAATGATAAGGAAATCCGTTCATTTAGATGGTTAGAAGGTGATCTCCTCGCTTATGTATTGTCAGTTTATTTCCAAAAAACCAGAGATGAGTTTACGGAAAACTATTGATTGTTGGTTCGAAGAGACCAGGATCGTATAAGCATGAGTTATCCGAAAACCACTTCAAACCAGCATAAGCGTTCAAATTGAAGACATCTTTAAAATGATGGATCAAAGACGGATCTTTTTTATGTGCAAGGACTACTTGCTACTAATCCTGAAGTGATCCCAAAATGGATGTAGTAGAAGTAGCGCCTTCGGTTTGTTCTTATCCTGAACAACTTGTACGGATGAATGCTTACATTGCATTATTGCTGGACGACAATATTAGCATTCCAAGTGGGATTTGCTAAATGAAAAGGTAATCATAACCTCACAAACCTCACAACCGGGAATGACTAAATTTAGGGGAGATGTAGAAAGGCTATGTTGGTCACACCTATTAGGGTATAGTCATTGTAACGACCCGTATTTTTAACTATTTTAAATTATTAAATTTAATATAACTATTGAATAAAAATGGTTAGAAATAAAAATTTAATGAATTATTAATGTAATTTATTGGATATGAACTTGGATAAGATTT
Source organism: Allium fistulosum (assembly GCA_030737815.1). Taxonomy (NCBI): domain Eukaryota; kingdom Viridiplantae; phylum Streptophyta; class Magnoliopsida; order Asparagales; family Amaryllidaceae; genus Allium; species Allium fistulosum. Next base: position 932,305,656 of record CM060901.1, on the reverse strand, counting down.
TGAATAACAAAATTCAAGAAGATAAGGGATTGTAACTTATATTAGGAAGTAAATTAAATAATATTAAATTGTAAGTAATGGCATTAATGTTGAATTATTGTAAAATGAAAATAGTTGTTTTATTATTTGAATTCGTTTCAAAATTAAATTTTATAATTTAAATAACTTATATTTTAATTATAGTGATTTATTGGATAGTTAAATTGTTTAAATTTAATATTGGAATCATTTAAATAATTGAATTCTGGATTTAATATGAATGAAAATGATTTCAAGAGTTGGTTTAAATTTTATTTAAATGAGAATGAAGATTGTTAAATTTTAATATTAAATTTAAAGTGATTAAATTAAATTCTGGAAATTACTTGTTTTAATTAACGAGTAAAAATAGCCATTTTGGCCACTGTCTCTGATTTCGACGAAACTAGTTTCATCGGATCCGTAATAGTGAATTATTATAGGATTTCAAATTTCATAGCGATCGAACTTATCATTTTGTCTTGCGAGCTTGAAACACATAGAAATTAATTAAAGGAATTTAATTAAAATAATTTGATTTTGAAAAGCTATATTCTGCATACAATCGAATTAGGTCTCGAGACTAGTTTCATTGTGTTCAGAATAAGGGTAAAACATATAGAACGCCAGGCAGCGTACTTCGTTTGGAGTTCAGAATTTTCGCGAGTCAATTGAGTCGGAAACTTATATAATAAGACACGTTAGGTCATTCGTTCGTAAACCCTAACCCATCTAATAACGCGCCGCTCTCTCTAATAAAAGTTAATGGCTAATAATGGCCATCGTTCTTTCCTCTTTTCCTCTCAATCCATGCATGGAAATCAAAAACTTCCAAAAGCAAAGTCGTAGATCTCGGTGAGATCTACATGTTGAACGGTTGGATCATTGACAACTTGCACGAGATTGCCGAACCTTGGATGGAAGTCGCGCACGTTTTTGGGTTTGCAGCATGTATACACGCGCGCGCGATGATCAGGAAGCCCGGCGTTGGTGGAGTTGGCCAAGGCGGTCGTGGTGATGGTCGTCGATCAGCCTTTAGTCATTGGCAGTGGCGCATGCACGTCAATGACATCGCGTGTGTTGGGTTCTTTTGTAACCTGGGAGCAAGCTATGGGGTAGAGAGAGATTAAGGTTGTTAATTACTTTATTATATGTTAATTAATTTTTAGTTATATCATTAATGCTAATTATCGTATATCTTTTTCGTACGAGGTCTGTTTCAGACGAAATGAGTGGCATTGGAATCGTATCGACGAAGGCTACGTCATGGAGTTGGTTTGAAATTTATTTGAAGTTGGAAAATTTTTAGCTTCAAATAAAGGTGAGTGTATTATATGCTCACGAAGTACTAGAATATTTTATGTTAGTTAAATTTAAAATTATGAAGTGATTTAAATTTATTGATTATTGTTTGATAATTTTAATTGACATTTAAATTGACATCTGAATTAACTGATAGAAATTTTAATAGACACTAAACTGAATTGGAATTAAATTACTAGTAAACTCCTGATTATTGATAACTAGTTAATTGTGGTGATATTTTGACTATTTGGATGATTAATTGTGATGGATGACAATTGGTTGATATTTGAATGATTGGATGTTTATTTATTTTATATATATATCATGTTATCACCTTGTAAATTATTTACAGTATCTAAAAATCTAAATCGAATTATTTTGAATAAATAAAGAAATAGGTTGAAATGATATATACCTATGACATTTATTTTGGATTGAAATGATATATATCCATCCTTGAAATTAAATTGAAATAATCGATACTTGGCCATAGGATAGAAAATTATATACGGATACTAGATTGGTTAAATTAAATAATTTTAAAAGTCTTGGTTTTGAAATTATTTAAATGATTTTGATTTAAAGAAATGAAAATCGAATTTGGAGAAGTTTGAATTAATTACGAATTTGAGTTTTAAATGTTGAAATTAAGTGTGGTTAAAAGAAACTGTTTTAAAGAATTTAATTGGAATTTGAAGTCATGATTGAAATATGACTTCTATTATCGAAATTGAATAGTTTAAAAGGATTTGAACTTTTGCTTGAAATTCAAAGTTATTCAAGTAAAAGTGATATAAGTTGATATTTCAAACTTTGGCTCAAAATTGAATTACTTTAAAAGATTTGAACATTGAATTAAACATCGAAGTTAAATCTGATTTAAATGATTTAAATCGATATTTTGAAAATCGAGCTCGAAATTGATATATAAATCGAAATGGTTTAAAATTGATAATTGAGTTGAAATTTAACCATTGAATTGAAATTAATTTGGAATCAAAATTAATTCGAATTGAAATCGAAATTGAATCGATTTGAATGGAAATGGAAATTGATTTGAATTGGAAGATTTGGAATTGAATCAATTTGACTTTGAAACTATTTTCAAATAAAATTATTCTAATATAAACTATTTAAAATCTATCTTTTAAATATTCAAATTATTTTGATTTTCCATTCTATTTTATTATATAAACCATTTCAATACTCAAACTATTTTATATTAAACTATTTTAACTATTTTAAAACTATTCAAACTATTTTCTAAAAATCCAAACTAATCAGAGTGGGAATTGTTTAACGCTAAATCATGGATTTAAGTACGAATTGGGTTAAATTGAAGTTATAACCTAAATTGTAATTCGAATTGAATTTTGTAGTAAATATGATGTTTTGAAGTAAATATGATGATTTCGAAATGAAATTGATTTTGAAGCGAATACGATATTTTGATATCAAGTATGAATCGTTTTCGAAATGTAAAAGTACCAACCGGTGTGTAAAACAACGTTTGGTTACTAAAAAGACCGTGGCCTCTTATTGGCATACTCTCTGTCAAAACTGGAACCATTTTAACAACTGTGTACGCGGAGGAGACTCCAGAACGAAGTGGTTGGATTTGGCATCGTTTGTTGGATTTGAAGAAAGAGAACGATGATGGATAGACCCTGGCACTTGTGCCAATTTGAAATGACTAAACTAGGACGGCTTGACAGGGCCAAGCGAGCTAGTTACCCCTAGCAGACATTCGTTCTTCGATTTTCTTGGACTTGATCCATATTATTCCTCTTGTTGTTGGTTTTGATTGGTGCACCTTGATTTAGGATAACCTCCCTTTGACTCCATATAGGATGGATGGACGCGGTGAGCGGTCGTGGCTACGATGCGTTACCACCAGTCCTACGACCCAAACTGGTAGTATCCTACCTTGGGCATTGCCTCACGTGCCTTGTCATACTTTTATCCCTATACGAGACCACTACAATTTTGGTTTAGTGCATTCATATCATGGCACATCCCTATTCTCCGACGTGCTACTGGGGCGTCATATGCAAACTGTACGACAATGCTTAAAAACGCGTTAAGAGGGATCAATGTAAATCCTTAACGTTAAGAAAAATATTTATTTTACTGATTAGACTTTATATTCGTAGCGTATTCTACTATATATAAATATTTTTACAGATCCTTAAGAGATGGAAAATCCCGTAACTGTGAGAAATGCGGATTATGGATCTTAAGGCTAGAATAAACACTAAAGGGTGGTGAATAGTGTTTTAAGAATTTACTAATTCTTTTTGAGTTTATATTAATTTGAACACAAATGTATGCAAAATTCAGACACAGATATAATCACAGAATCAAACACAGATGCAAATATAAAGTAAAAGCAGTAAAGGAAAGAACACACCGGATTTTATATTGGTTCGGAGTTATCCTACATCCAGTCTCGCAACACAAGTACGGATTTCCTTTCAAAATCAATTCTTACAATTACACCCTCGATTTCAAGGCCACGAGGTACACCACTCCAGATTCACAATCCTCTGGGTAGAGATAGTTGATTTTACGCGCAACAAGTTCACCCAATTGATTTCCTAGGCTACAATCACACCTTCTCTCACTTGATTGATTTTCCAGGCTACAATCACACCTTTTCTCGCTCGATTGATTACAAAGAGGCCTATAACTCTGAATAGCACTGGGATCTTATTGAGATAGTGATAGAGAATCAAACCAGAGATGATCTAGTTAGATTCAATGGTGATTTCGGCAGAGTAATAGTAAAAATGTATATAAAGAAATGTGGAAGAAGAAGAGAAGTGAAATCAAAAAGTTATGAATATAAATTCGTTTAAAACATCCCATATTTATAGTAGAACAACAGCCATGTCCATTCGGGAAAGGATATGACGAATAGACACTTCCTTTGAAATTCAAACTTTTGGAATCAACTGCCATCATGTCGACATGGGTACCTAGGGGTTGTCGACATGCCTAAGGTATTTTTGATAATTTGTTTTTCTTTTGAAAATAACTTCTATCTTATATTAAAAATATTTTAAACTTTATAAATATACTATAGTTAAAATACATAAATAAGTATAGAGAATAATATTATGGTATATATAAAATTTTACTATAATTTCATATTTAAATCTTAAATATAAATATTAAAAGTTAAGTACATTATAATTAAAGATAGTTTAAAACCAAGGATAATTTTAATATTGAAAATAAAGATTATTTTGAGGCTAAAAGTATTTAAAACCAGGATAGATGTTTTTGATTTAAAAAGGAAGATTTTGAAATCATTTTGAAAACAAGATATAATTTTTAAAACATTTCAATAAAATTTAGTGGATACAAAACAATGTTCCACTAGATTTTTCGTAGGTTCCATCCTACTTAGAGTTCCATCCCCTTAACGGGCTCAAAGTGGTTTCCATTCCACGAATAAAATGGATTTTAAGATGTCAGTGCTTTTCTAGGAGTTTTAACAAAATTCTTAACTAAATTACTATTCTTAAAATCTTGAACTCTTGATAATCTTGATACTCATGTGTCTTGAATCTTGATATCTTCGATCTTGAGTTCATCAGTCCTTGAATCTCTATACTGCACAGTCTTTATTCTTTGGTACCTGTATATATATCCTACATATACATATATATCTAAACAATCATGTTAGTATTTATATTTTATAATCTTATTCTAAGGTTGTTTTCATCAAAACCAACTTCTCCGAAACTAACAATCTCCCCCTTTTTGATTATGACAACCTTTGTTTATAAAATATTACTTCTATCCTAATAACTCCCCCTAAAACTAATAACTCCCCCTTAATCTATGCTTAACTATCTTATTTTATACTTCTCCCCCTTTGTCATCAACAAAAACTAACTCCAAACTATATAACTCCCCCTTAATCTAATACAATATTACATGTGATTATAATGATAGTGTTATCATAAATAATCAACACTTAATTCTAAATCTAAAACTTAGCCCTTAATAACTAACTCTCTTAACTAAGAATCCATATATGATAATATTTATAATAATGGTAATGTGAGCATTCAAATATGAGAACACAAATCATTTATTACTTATATAATGTTATATTTACATTTGCGTAGAAAACGTAAGTAAGATCATAAATAATGATAAGAAAGAGAGAAAAGAAACTAATGTGTATCCTTGACAATGGGAGATCTATGAACCGAGCAATTTGGGTAGTGGAAACAGAAATTTCCACGTTGTTCGACTAGATTTCCATTCTTGTCAAAGCACACTTCGCCAACGCAAACAACTTTGTCGTCATCTTCAGCGTGCTCTTCTTCCATGGGGGCTTCTTCTTCCTCGCTATCCTCTTGCACTTGAACACTAGAGGATTCTTCATCGATCAAGATGGGATTAGCGTGATTGTCCATTAAAAACTTTTGCAAGTTTCTAAGGATTTTGCCTTGCCGTTCTTGTTCTTTGGCCATTCTGATTTGCATCACTTGAATTTCAGTCATAGGTTGCAGTGCATCCTTTAAGGAAACCTCCATTTTCATTACTCATGCAAGCGTAGTTCGTTGAAATGGTCCGGTAGAAGGAGAAGGGAACGAAAAGGTTGAATTTTTGTTTGATTTGGAGGAGGAAGCCATTGTTTTAATTTTTCAGAAGTTAGAATCATAGAAAGAACATAAGGAATGAACAAATTTTCAAAATAGGAAGAATATATATAACCATTCATTTTGAATTTTGGTGGGAAAAAACTTAAACTAAAAAAACGTTGTATGTCGACAGTGGTGTAGGTTGGATGTCGACAGGGTACTTGTAGTTTTGCTTATTTGATTTATTTTAATATAATTTGAATTATTCTTGTTATATATTTATATTTTATATTTCAGTTATTGAACAAATACCTAATTCTCTTCTTAATGTAGTAAATATATATTCATTTAAGGGTTTTGTTAAGATATCGGCAATTTGATTCTCGGAATTAATATAATCGAGAGAAATTACTTCTTTACTTATATTATCTCTGAGAAAATGATGTCTGATATCAATATGTTTAGTTCGAGCATGATGAGTAGGATTTTTGGATAAATTTATTGCACTAGTATTATCACAATAAATTGGTGATTTTGAGATATTTAAACCAAAATCTTTTAAAGTTTGTTGCATATATATTACTTGAGAACAAGCCAAAGCAGCAGAAATATACTCTGCTTTGGTTGTTTATAAAGAAACTGTGTTTTGCTTTTTACTAAACTAGGAAACCAGAGAATGCCCCAAAAAGTGACAAGTTCCACTTGTACTTTTTCGGTCTGATTTACAACCAGCATAGCCAGCATCACAGTAAGATATTAATTCAAAAGAATAATTTTTAGGATAAAATAAGCCATAATCATTAGTGTGTTTAATGTATCTTATGATATGTTTTACAGCTTTTAAGTGGGTCTCTTTAGGTTGGGATTGATATCTTGCACAGAGACAAACACTATGCATGATATCAGGTCTACTAGCAGTGATATAGAGTAGTGATCCAATCATTCCTCTATATAACATTTGATATACATCTTTCGAGAGATCTTCTTTACTTAGGTACTCACTGGTTTCCATGGGAGTGGGTTTTCCACTTGCAGCAGTCAAACCAAATTTACTGACTAGGCCTTTAGCATATTTCTCTTGACTGATAAAGATACCATTATCTAATTGTTTTATTTGCAATCCTAGAAAGAAGATTAATTCACCTATATGACACATCTCAAACTCTTTTGTCATTATTTCGGAAAATTCTTTATTCATTTCAAAATTAGTTGATCCGAAAATGATATCATCTACGTAAACTTGTACTAGTTGAATATCATTTTTATTTCTTTTAATAAAAAGAGTATTATCTACTTTACCTATAACGACCCGCTATTTTGGACCATTCAAATCGACAATAATCCACACATGTCTGACTTGAATAATTCAAAATATCAGATTGTTAATTTAAATTTGGAAAAACTCAGCATATGCAGTAAATAAATCAATCACAGAATCACAGACACAGAGTAATACAATAATACGCAGCGGAATAGATAAAATAGTAGTTCATGAAGCTACTATATAAACATCAGAGTTAGAAATAAAATACAACAGAATATCTCAAATGCAGTGAAGTCTCCAGTACAACAGATGACTTCTCTGAACAAATCAACTAGAAGAGCTGAAAGTTGAGGCAATAGTTGGATCTCCAAAGGAAGCTCCAAACTCCAAGGGTGAGTCTCAAATGCTGTATCACTCGGTCTGACCCGAGCGTAAAGCAAAACACAAAACACTCGAGTCAGGATTAACATTCTTATATAAATAAATCCAACTCAAGTGAAATATCAACCGAAATACAAGTAACATAAAGGATGTTTGAGATAACCATCCTCTAAGGATCTGCAGAACTATCTACAAGGTAGAAATATACATTATAACACCGTGGTCATTTTAAATTTATTTACTTCAAAAATCAAAATATAATTTTCATTTCAAATATATCAATTTTCCAAAATAGTGTATGTTCATTAAATAATTTATAAAGTAAAGTATTTATAATTTCCTCAAGTCTCACAAATCGATTCAAATTAACTCAAATTCCAAATTCAAATTTATTCAAAGCTCAATTCATCAATTCAATTTGGTGCTAAAGATACCATTTATATTTTCAATATATTTCAAAGCTTTAATATTCAACATTTTCAAAGTTCAAATTAACAGTTTCATATAGATCTTGATTTAACTTTATTTTTATTATTTAATCAGGGAATATTCACTTCATAAATTCAATATCATTTAACTAGCCTTAAATTTCATTTTCTACTAAATATTTCCTTAAATTTATTTAAACAAGAAATATTCATTAAATTATTTAAATCAAACTCAAGTTTTAAATCATATCTTAAATCCCAATTCCAATAAGTTTTAAAATGGTTTAATTAAATAAAATTCTTTACTAAATTCAAATTATCTTCCCAACCTTAACTTATTCAAATTTTTACCAAATTCTATTTTGAAATATAAATTTTATACTTAACATATTATATTTATTAAATCCATCTTAATTAAATTAAATATCATTATTAAATCTATATATATATCATTACCATTTATCTATCAATTTTTAAAAATCAACATTTGTTAAAACCAAATATTTCTTTCCAAAACCATAGAATTCAATTTCAAAATATTTATATATATATATGGACCAACGGTGTTTGTATATATATTTATCATATGCTTAAGTGATACGGATATTTATCATTTCAATCCGAAATTTAAATATATACGGGTAGATATCATTTCAACCCGTAATCCCAATTTCAATTCAAATGAAAATCGCTTGGGTTTATCATTTCAACCCATAACGCTTTTCTCCTATTCTAAAGTCAGTTCGGGTATGTATCATTTCAACCCATAGTGAATTCTATACTAACAGGGAACTTGCAGGGTGATAACAGATAATATAAAATACAACAACAGGCATATATCATCAATAATAATAAAACAGATACTGGTGTCGGATGTCACGGGTGAACAATTACAGATGATAGTAATAACAGACATATAAATACTAGATACTGGTGTCAGATGTCACGGGTGAACAATTACAGATGATAGTAATAACAGACATATAAATACTAGATACTGGTGTCAGATGTCACATGTGAACAGTTACAGATGATAGTAATAATAGACATATAAATACTAGATACTGGTGTCAGATGTCACATGTGAACAGTTACAGAAAATAGCATATATACAGCAATGAACTAACTAACAGTAGTAATATTTCAATTGTCGTTTCAATTGAAATTGAATTTAATAAATTAAAGAACGTTAATCGTGAGTGATTGCTCACCTTTCGAGGCTAGAGATGAACTAGAATGAGATGAGTTACGAATCCAAGCACGAATTCCAAAGTGAAGCACGATGGACACAAGTTCGACGGACAAGCTGATAAATCGGAAATCGATGAGAATGAATCAAATTAGCTTGATAAACTGAAACAAATAAATATTATATCTATATATATTCTTTATTAATTAATATAAAATTTTAAACTCATATTTAATATATATATATATATATATATATATATATATATTTCTAAAGAAAAATCCAAATCAGAAAAAAAATCAATATAAACAATTTATTATAATAATATATATAACCTAAATAGAAATTGAAAATTTTAAAAATCTATGTGTATATACTATATAGCTTACTTAACTTATATAAATTGGCATACATACTTCATAGCTTATAAATAACTATCTATATATCCATATTCAAACTCATGTAACCTCTATATGTATAAACTGACCCATCATAACTTATATAAATAAAATATTATAACATGCGTAATATCAATATTATTGTATACATACATACCTATATACCTTAAAAACGATATTGTTGCAACCCTATATGTATTTATATAAGCTACTAAAAATCATTTATGCAGATTTTATATAAGAAACAAAATATATATTTATGTATATAAACTGCTCAGGCTCACATCTAGGATATATATAAATTATAAATATATGTGGTTAAACATATGCAGGCTGTATAAATATGCAGACCCATCAACTGTATATATAAATTACAAATCTGGATATACAACTCTAATATGCAAACTCAGTTATTCATAAAATACAGCTATAAATGTAAACTCAAAATATATATATATAGTATACAACTAAATAAGTATATGCAAACAACTTATATATTTAAAATGATTTACCTAACTTATACATATATAAATAGGTATATATGTTCAACTATAAATCTATATATATAGAACTGTATAATATGTAAACAGTATAATATGTATAATATTCCTCCAAAATATCATAAATACAATACCTTTATAATATAATATACTGTATATATATAAAAGTATGGACGAACCAAGCATGGTGGAGGGAGGAATGGGTCGGCGCCTGGGTGTTTGCCGCCGAAGTAGGCTGCTTGCGATGAAGTGGCTGACTTGGAGCAAGGCAATGAAGTTCAGGTAGCATGCTGTTTTGAAGGCGAGAGGTGCAGTATGCTTCGGTCAGGGGAAACGTTCGTGAGCTACATAGGCGGATCTGGAGGGTTGTCGATCGTGGAGGTTGAGGTGGAGGGCAGTGGGAAGGTCGATGCTTCGGTTGTTTGGGTGATGGACGAAGGGATGCGAACGGTGGTCGGTTTGGTCGAACAGCTCGGGGAGGTGGTGAAAATATTGGGGACGAGTTGGGTGCTCTGTGATGAAACGTGGTGATGGCGTGAGAAAGAACAGAGAAAGAGGCGATGAGGCAATGGCGTTCGGTTGGCCAGAAGCAGGGACGTGGAGGCTTGGCTTGCCGTGGAGTAGGTGAAGGCGGAAAGGAATGAGATGTAGAGGCTTGCGGTGGTGAGATTTATTGGATTTCAAGGGAGAGGCATGACAAAAGGAAGGAGCAGGCAAAAGGAGATGGAGAAAAATAGTGAAGAACGAATGCAAAAGAATTGAAAACAGTCAAAAGAGAAAAGAAATATACGTGCACCTGAAAACGTTTGTCCTTTCAGATTTTTGACTTTTGAGTGTCAAAACTGACGAATATAAAAGGACACAGGTTATATATGTGATTAACACAACAAGCTGAATCAGATGGAGGACACAGAATTTCAAATGGATCCAATTTGGCGAATCGTCACATTTTGCATTCTGTTGATTCCGTCGCGCAGCGGACTCCGAAATACACCGATGAATACATCACAGTGATCAGCGCGACGAGACGGACAAAAGAAAATAGAAATACCAGTGTCAGGACCTTCCTATCAAAAGTCCATACGGACCCTGATATACGTTGTTATTCCATACGGAAAAATCCAAACGGTGCTAGAAACGTTCAAATTTCGCGAAACGAATTTCACAGTCTGATTTAGAATGATCTGAATAAATTTTCTCCTGTTGACATATTTTGGTTTCGGAAAACTTTTAAATTCACTGTTATTAACCGGTTTGATTTGAAATGAAATTTCACAGGAAAATAAACTTCAATATTATCAGATGAAAATTTACCAGTTGCTATATTAAAATAGACGTATTCCAAATAATAAATTTTAATTTCAAATTTTATTGTTTAAAATTTCACAAATTTCCCGTTAAATATACTTTTAAAACCATTAAATTTTGCGGGTCGTTACACTCTCCCCCACTCAAAACTTTTCGTCCCCGAAAAGGAAGGTGGTAGGAGAATAGAACAACCAGAAATTAAAGTAGATTGAAAGTCAAGATTAAACAATTAATTTGAACTATATAAAATTTACTTAAATTTGAAAACTTCATTTGCAATTCAATTGTCTTATATACTTTAAAACTTTTTCAAGACCCATTTGCAAAATTTCTTGCTTCCTTTACAATTACCATTTATATGCTTAAATAACAACTTTATAGATATATGAAAACTATTTAAAACAATTATTTACATTATTACTTATATTTACAAAGAAGCTATTAAATCCATAATTCATAAATTTATTAATTTATCTCAAGATACTTTTCAACATTATTAATAAATCAATAATCATTTCTTTAATGTATTTAATTAATAACTTCTAAAATATTTAACACCAAAATTTTCTATTTATAACACTATATTTTATATATATATATATATATATTAAACCATATAGTATATAAATAAACAATACTTAAAAAGGATATAGTCAACAAGGAGAAGAAGGAGGATTTGGAAAAGCAGAATATAGATGAATAAATAAAGCTGAGCAGATAAGGTAGATTCAAGGAGTAGTATCGGGCATGAATAGTTAAATTAGAACCATAAGGGTTTTGATTCCAAATATTGATACAAAATTTTCTTTGTTGGAAATACTTTTATTATAAAATACCTTTATAACGAAACAAATTTTCTTTCGAAAATACTTTTATAACTCGATGTTTCAACAAGTTTATCCTTGTTCCTGTAGACTCTGGTAGTGCGTTGATCAGGCGCAAAACTAGAATTCTCCAGGTACTTAGTAGACCTGTTTCAACACCCAGTGAAAATACTCGAAAAACCTTTAAAAATAGATATGGAAAGTACAATCCAATCAAAAAACGAATCAAATCATGGATCGCAGATACACAATGGTTACGCCTGGGTCCCCCAGGAAACATCCGTACCTTTTAAGCAATCACTGCCTTACGAATTTCGCCATGCAACAAAACGGTGAACCGCGGGATACATAAAAATGGTTACGCCTGGATCCCCCAGGAAACATCCATATCCCTTAAGCAATCTCTGCCTTGCGGATTACGCCACTAACACGACCATAGATCGCAGATACACAATGGTTACGCCTGGATCCCCCAGGAAACATCCGTACCTTTTAAGCAATCACTGCCTTACGAATTACGCTATGCAGTCGAGTTCGTAAGACCATGGGTAACGCCATGGAATGCGAAGGACACTCGAGTATCATATCCGGAAAACCAAAATCAGAGAGAATAATATCGATAGAATGAATCCAAGATGTGGCCACAAATCGGATATCAAGCAGAAGGCACTTTCCATATCTTTACTTCGAAAATATGTATCATATAGTACCTTTTCAAATCACTTTCAAATATCGTACTTATATAAAATCCATTATATATAAGATTTAATTTTCAAATCAAATACTTTCCAAAATCAATAGTATATCAAATCATACTTATATAGACTTCAATTATATAAGATTTCACTTTCAAATTGAGTACCTTTTCAAGTCTATAGTTTTCGAATCAATTTCATACTCATACAAATCAATTTTATATAAGTTCGACAACTCCCAAATCAAGTATTTAGTAACATAAGGTTCTCAAATTTCAATTTGTTTCAATATCAGTTCAATTTCAAAATCATATCCAATTTCACCAAATTATTTCTTCTCAAATTAATTATCTTTAGTTTCAAAGTTTCCAAAATAATAGATTTAGAAAATAAATCCAAATTTCCAAATCAATATAATTTAAGTCAACCAATTTATTTTCAAAATCAAATGTTTTCAAAATCATCTTATACTTACGTAAGGTCTATCTTATATAAGGATCAAATTTTTCAAAATAAATTTCGTTGTATGAAGAGCCATATGGGATTAAATATCTTTGCTTTTATGGGTTATATATCTTTGTAATTTATTTTGGGAATTTTCTTTTAGTAAGCAAAGATATTCTAACCCGACAGCTTTCAATTTCAGCGTCAAATATATCAATGATATTAGAATATAAGATGTACATACGTCATCATTTCGCACAATCACATTTGATCGCTCGCTCGATCACACAAGTTCGCTTTCGAACTAGTATTGTCCATTCGACTTCCCTAATGCGGATTTCGATATGGTTTCTCGACTAGAAGCCATCAGTCTCCTTGCATAGCCATATACTACGATAGAGAATTTTAGAATCAAGCCCAAAATCCATATCAGATATTCGCCATCAAGAATCGAATGAAAAATCCTAACACGAAATGGTGTAATTCACCTCGAACTTGTGTACTCAAACCGGGATCAAATTAATTATGCGAATAAAACAGCATACGTACAACTTATATATTTATTCCAACTAGTTAAATATATAGTTTCATAAAGATGTTACTAAATTAAAACATTTAACTAAATTTTATTCAAAATATATTGAAGCCCAAATTCTTTCAAAACATTTCAAATCTAAATTCCATATTTAGAAAAATTCAAAATAGCCTTATTCATTTACTTAACAAAACAGTTTCAACTTATTTAAATCATATTACTTCATACTTAAACATTCGAAACAAATTTATATACTTTATTAATTTATTCATACTTTCAAAATTTCTTAGCTTTGAAGTTAACCTTGATTTGGAAGTGCTCGAACCTTCAAAATAGTTGAAGAAATCATTTTCAAATTCAAGAGTTGGAAATCAGCAATAAATCAGTAAATCAATTTTAATAGATAGGGTTATATCAAATCCGAAACTCGAGGAATGAACACCGGTTTACTTCAAATCATTTCAAATATATATACATATATATACTTTGAATATCAAATCTTACTTCGGAATTTGGAATCAAAATTGGTTTCGCAAAATCATTCGCATAACAAAGCTATTAAAGTGGCCTATCCCTCACTCTGAAACTCGAAAATCAATGTCGATGATGCGTGCACTCATCACCGAAATTATTTTCCAGCGACATAAGTGAGTTCTGGACTTCTATTTTCTCAAACTTCTTTTGAAATTTCTTCGAAACTCATTAAAATCATTTGAAACATTTCTTATTCGAAAAAATACTTTTAAATCATATTATTATTATATATTTCAAAATCTTAAAACCAATTTCAAAACACCGGGGTTAAATTCTCAAATTTCAAATTTAAAATCCTTCAGTTATAAATCAAATTTCTTATATAGTTTTTTTTCAAAATTACAAATCCTTTCGAAACCTCAAATTCTTATTTTTAAAGGCTTTATAATCTTTATCGAAAACATTTCACTTTTATATATAGAATATAATAATTTCAATATATAAAACAATTTCTAAAATATAAACAAGCCTGATTTTTCAAAGGATGGTTCAAGATTAGATTGCAAAACAAAGATAGAAATTCAACTTAGAGGGACTCTAATCAATAGGATTCTGATTCGAAGATAGGCTCGAACGAAGATGAGATAATTAATTACAAAACAGTAGATGGGTACACTTATATAAATCGTGGACGACCTTAACCGGGTCAACCATAACTTCAAGAATATAATCGATGTGGAAATCTAAGGCAAATCGACATTCGATCGCCAGAGATAGAATTCGGCATAACAAGAGATGGCAACATCAAAACCGAGGGATATATAAATCTCCGGTGAATCAATGCCAATTGTAAAGGAGTTTCACCCCTTTACAAAACATTCAAAGATCGGCGGGATCGCCTATTCTTATAGAGGTTATTCGAAGTGGAGTTATGGGATACTCCAGAATCACAAGAATACAAAGAGGGAGAGATAAGAATGAATTTTGGAACCGTAAGGAACGTCCCAAAGTTCAAAGGAAATCAAGTCAAAAGGAAGAGATTCAAACTCGAACGAAAGTGATTCTGTAAATAAATTTACCGTATATGCTAAGTTTTGCCTAGAGCCAAAGCTCTGATACCAACTATAACGACCCGCTATTTTGGACCATTCAAATCGACAATAATCCACACATGTCTGACTTGAATAATTCAAAATATCAGATTGTTAATTTAAATTTGGAAAAACTCAGCATATGCAGTAAATAAATCAATCACAGAATCACAGACACAGAGTAATACAATAATACGCAGCGGAATAGATAAAATAGTAGTTCATGAAGCTACTATATAAACATCAGAGTTAGAAATAAAATACAATAGAATATCTCAAATGCAGTGAAGTCTCCAGTACAACAGATGACTTCTCTGAACAAATCAACTAGAAGAGCTGAAAGCTGAGGCGATAGTTGGATCTCCAAAGGAAGCTCCAAACTCCAAGGGTGAGTCTCAAATGCTGTATCACTCGGTCTGACCTGAGCGTAAAGCAAAACACAAAACACTCGAGTCAGGATTAACATTCTTATATAAATAAATCCAACTCAAGTGAAATATCAACCGAAATACAAGTAACTTAAAGGATGTTTGAGATAACCATCCTCTAAGGATCTGCAGAACTATCTACAAGGTAGAAATATACATTATAACACCGTGGTCATTTTAAATTTATTTACTTCGAAAATAAAAATATAATTTTCATTTCAAATATATCAATTTTCAAAAATAGTGTATGTTCATTAAATAATTTATAAAGTAAAGTATTTATAATTTCCTCAAGTCTCACAAATCGATTCAAATTAACTCAAATTCCAAATTCAAATTTATTCAAAGCTCAATTCATCAATTCAATTAGGTGCTAAAGATACCATTTATATTTTCAATATATTTCAAAGCTTTAATATTCAACATTTTCAAAGTTCAAATTAACAGTTTCATATAGATCTTGATTTAACTTTATTTTTATTATTTAATCAGGGAATATTCACTTCATAAATTCAATATCATTTAACTAGCCTTAAATTTCATTTTCTACTAAATATTTCCTTAAATTTATTTAAACAAGAAATATTCATTAAATTATTTAAATCAAACTCAAGTTATAAATCATATCTTAAATCCCAATTCCAATAAGTTTTAAAATGGTTTAATTAAATAAAATTCTTTACTAAATTCAAATTATCTTCCCAACCTTAACTTATTCAAATTTTTACCAAATTCTATTTTGAAATATAAATTTTATACTTAACATATTATATGTATTAAATCCATCTTAATTAAATTAAATATCATTATTAAATCTATATATATATCATTACCATTTATCTATCAATTTTTAAAAATCAACATTTGTTAAAACCAAATATTTCTTTCCAAAACCATAGAATTCAATTTCAAAATATTTATATATATATATATATGGACCAACGGTGTTTGTATATATATTTATCATATGCTTAAGTGATACGGATATTTATCATTTCAATCCGAAATTTAAATATATACGGGTAGATATCATTTCAACCCGTAATCCCAATTTCAATTCAAATGAAAATCGCTTGGGTTTATCATTTCAACCCATAACGCTTTTCTCCTATTCTAAAGTCAGTTCGGGTATGTATCATTTCAACCCATAGTGAATTCTATACTAACAGGGAACTTGCAGGGTGATAACAGATAATATAAAATACAACAACAGGCATATATCATCAATAATAATAAAACAGATACTGGTGTCGGATGTCACGGGTGAACAATTACAGATGATAGTAATAACAGACATATAAATACTAGATACTGGTGTCAGATGTCACGGGTGAACAATTACAGATGATAGTAATAACAGACATATAAATACTAGATACTGGTGTCAGATGTCACATGTGAACAGTTACAGATGATAGTAATAACAGACATATAAATACTAGATACTGGTGTCAGATGTCACATGTGAACAGTTACAGAAAATAGCATATATACAGCAATGAACTAACTAACAGTAGTAATATTTCAATTGTCGTTTCAATTGAAATTGAATTTAATAAATTAAAGAACGTTAATCGTGAGTGATTGCTCACCTTTCGAGGCTAGAGATGAACTAGAATGAGATGAGTTACGAATCCAAGCACGAATTCCAAAGTGAAGCACGATGGACACAAGTTCGACGGACAAGCTGATAAATCGGAAATCGATGAGAATGAATCAAATTAGCTTGATAAACTGAAACAAATAAATATTATATCTATATATATTCTTTATTAATTAATATAAAATTTTAAACTCATATTTAATATATATATATATATATATATATATTTCTAAAGAAAAATCCAAATCAGAAAAAAAATCAATATAAACAATTTATTATAATAATATATATAACCTAAATAGAAATTGAAAATTTTAAAAATCTATGTGTATATACTATATAGCTTACTTAACTTATATAAATTGGCATACATACTTCATAGCTTATAAATAACTATCTATATATCCATATTCAAACTCATGTAACCTCTATATGTATAAACTGACCCATCATAACTTATATAAATAAAATATTATAACATGCGTAATATCAATATTATTGTATACATACATACCTATATACCTTAAAAACGATATTGTTGCAACCCTATATGTATTTATATAAGCTACTAAAAATCATTTATGCAGATTTTATATAAGAAACAAAATATATATTTATGTATATAAACTGCTCAGGCTCACATCTAGGATATATATAAATTATAAATATATGTGGTTAAACATATGCAGGCTGTATAAATATGCAGACCCATCAACTGTATATATAAATTACAAATCTGGATATACAACTCTAATATGCAAACTCAGTTATTCATAAAATACAGCTATAAATGTAAACTCAAAATATATATATATAGTATACAACTAAATAAGTATATGCAAACAACTTATATATTTAAAATGATTTACCTAACTTATACATATATAAATAGGTATATATGTTCAACTATAAATCTATATATATAGAACTGTATAATATGTAAACAGTATAATATGTATAATATTCCTCCAAAATATCATAAATACAATACCTTTATAATATAATATACTGTATATATATAAAAGTATGGACGAACCAAGCATGGTGGAGGGAGGAATGGGTCGGCGCCTGGGTGTTTGCCGCCGAAGTAGGCTGCTTGCGATGAAGTGGTTGACCTGGAGCAAGGCAATGAAGTTCAGGTAGCATGCTGTTTTGAAGGCGAGAGGTGCAGTATGCTTCGGTCAGGGGAAACGTTCGTGAGCTACATAGGCGGATCTGGAGGGTTGCCGATCGTGGAGGTTGAGGTGGAGGGCAGTGGGAAGGTCGGTGCTTCGGTTGTTTGGGTGATGGACGAAGGGATGCGAACGGTGGTCGGTTTGGTCGAACAGCTCGGGGAGGTGGTGAAAATATTGGGGACGAGTTGGGTGCTCTGTGATGAAACGTGGTGATGGCGTGAGAAAGAACAGAGAAAGAGGCGATGAGGCAATGGCGTTCGGTTGGCCAGAAGCAGGGACGTGGAGGCTTGGCTTGCCGTGGAGTAGGTGAAGGCGGAAAGGAATGAGATGTAGAGGCTTGCGGTGGTGAGATTTATTGGATTTCAAGGGAGAGGCATGACAAAAGGAAGGAGCAGGCAAAAGGAGATGGAGAAAAATAGTGAAGAACGAATGCAAAAGAATTGAAAACAGTCAAAAGAGAAAAGAAATATACGTGCACCTGAAAACGTTTGTCCTTTCAGATTTTTGACTTTTGAGTGTCAAAACTGACGAATATAAAAGGACACAGGTTATATATGTGATTAACACAACAAGCTGAATCAGATGGAGGACACAGAATTTCAAATGGATCCAATTTGGCGAATCGTCACATTTTGCATTCTGTTGATTCCGTCGCGCACCGGACTCTGAAATACACCGATGAATACATCACAGTGATCAGCGCGACGAGACGGACAAAAGAAAATAGAAATACCAGTGTCAGGACCTTCCTATCAAAAGTCCATACGGACCCTGATATACGTTGTTATTCCATACGGAAAAATCCAAACGGTGCTAGAAACGTTCAAATTTCGCGAAACGAATTTCACAGTCTGATTTAGAATGATCTGAATAAATTTTCTCCTGTTGACATATTTTGGTTTCGGAAAACTTTTAAATTCACTGTTATTAACCGGTTTGATTTGAAATGAAATTTCACAGGAAAATAAACTTCAATATTATCAGATGAAAATTTACCAGTTGCTATATTAAAATAGACGTATTCCAAATAATAATTTTAATTTCAAATTTTATTGTTTAAAATTTCACAAATTTCCCGTTAAATATACTTTTAAAACCATTAAATTTTGCGGGTCGTTACATTACCCATATCAAAATTTGATTGTAATAAGTAAGATCTTAGTCTACCATACCAGGCTCTAGGAGCTTGTTTTAGACCATATAGAGCTTTCTTAAGTTTGTAAACATGATTTGGTAATTTTTCATTTTCAAAAAGTGGTGGTTGTTCAACATATACTTCCTCTTTTACATATCCATTTAAAAAGGCACTTTTAACATCCATTTGAAATAATTTGAAATTATTATTATTTGAGAAAGCAAGTAGAATCCTAATTGCTTCTAATCTTGCTACGGGAGCAAAGGTTTCATCACAATCAATTCCTTCTTCTTGATAATAACCTTGAGCGACTAACCGGGCTTTATTTCTAATGACCTCACCTTGTTCATTCATTTTATTTTTATAAACCCATTTTGTTCCAATTATAGTTTTATTTTCAGGTCTAGGAACAAGTTCCCAAACATCATTTCTAGTGAATTGATTTAGTTCTTTTTGCATAGCCAAAATCCATGAATCATCAGTTGATGCTTCTTTTGGATCTTTGGGTTCAATAGTTGATATAAAGGCTACATTGCTCATTTTACTTAGTTGATTTCTAGTTGTAACAACAGATTGCATATATCCTAGTATATTTTCTATGGGATGATCTTTTAAAAGTTTAATCCTTTTATTAGGATGATTAAATTCATTGTTAGTTTTAGTTGACTCTTGATTTTGAGTAATTAAATCCTCTTCATCATTTGTCTCTTCAAAAAAATTTGAGATTTTCATTGAATGAAACATGCATTGTTTCTTCAATGGTGTTAGTTCTTAAATTAAACTCTCTGCATGCTTTGCTTCTATTAGAATATCCGATAAAGATACCTTTGTCGGATTTAGGATCAAATTTATCTAAGTTATCTTTTATATTTAAAATAAAACATTTACTTCCAAAAATTCTAAAATAAGATACCTTAGGTTTCTTTCCGTGAATAAGTTCATAAGATGTCTTATCAGTTAAAGGTCTAATTAAATTCTATTTAAAATATAACAGGCGGTAGCAACTGCTTCTGCCCAAAAATATTTTGGTAAATTACTATCTGAAAGCATAGTTCTCGCACACTCTTGAATCGTCCTATTTTTACGTTCTACTACTCCATTTTGTTGTGGAGTTCTTGGAAATGAAAAATTGTGAATTATCCTCTTTTTATTGCAAAATTCCTCAAACTTTTCATTTTCAAATTCACCACCGTGATCACTACGGAGGGTTATAATTTTTACAGAAAGTTGATTTTGAATCCTTTTTGTAAAGTTCTTAAAACATTCAAAAGTATCACTTTTATGTTTTAAAAATATTGTCCATGTAAATCTAGAATAATTATCTACAATTACAAAAATATATTTACTGTGATTTATTGACTGAATTTGAGATGGACCAAATAAATCAAGATGAAGTAATTCAAGAGGTTTTGAAGTAGAAATCATATCTTTTAATTTAAAGGAACTTTTTCTAAGTTTTCCTAATTAACATGCATCACATAAACTATCTACTTTAAAATTCATTTTAGGAAGACCTCTTACTAGATCATGTTTTGACAGTCTAGATAAGAGTTTGAAATTCAAATGCCCAAATCTCTTATGCCAAATCCAAGGGTCACTTGTATTTGCCAAAAGACATAGGTTATCATTTGAAACTTTCATACTAATAATATAAATATTCTTTTTCCTAATTCCCTCAAATATTATGGTTGAATTATTATCTTCAATGTGACACTAATCTTTTTCAAATTTAATTTTATATCCTTTATCGCAAAGTTGACTAATTCTTAGCAAATTAGGTTTCAGATTCTTAACTAGCAAAACATTAGTAATAATAGGAGTTTTAGAGTTACCGACATTGCCGATGCCAATCACATATCCTTTTGAATTGTCTCCAAAGTTAACCAGTCCTTCGTCTTTGTATATTACATCATTCAGCATATCCGGATTACCAGTCATGTGTCTAGAACATCCACTATCGAGTATCCATTTATTCTTTTTAATCTGCACAATTTGTCCATTGTGGATTGATTCCTCAATACCCATAAAACATGTTTCCTGCACATCATAAAGATTTTGTAGACAACTTGAATTTGTATATAGATTATATGCAGACTCATGATGCAAAGATGATTTGAATATTTCTAAACTAGTATTAACAAGTTTTTCAAACATAGCCATTTTAAAAAAATTCAAAATTCATATTATGAAACATTGAAAACCTGGCTCGGATACCAAATGTGAGAAATGCGGATTATGGATCTTAAGGCTAGAATAAACACTAGAGGGGGGGTGAATAGTGTTTTAAGAATTTACTAATTCTTTTTGAGTTTATATTAATTTGAACACAAATGTATGCAAAATTCAAACACAGATATAATCACAGAATCAAACACAGATACAAATATAAAGTAAAAGCAGTAAAGGAAAGAACACACCGGATTTTATACTGGTTCGGAGTTACCCTACATACATTCCCGCAACACAAGTACGGATTTCCTTTCAAAATCAATTCTTACAATTACACCCTCGATTTCAAGGCCACGAGGTACACCACTCCAGATTCACGACCCTCTGGGTAGAGATACTTGATTTTACGGGCAACAAGTTCACCCAATTGATTTCCTAGGCTACAATCACTTGATTGATTTTCCAAGCTACAATCACTTGATTGATTTTCCAAGCTACAATCACACCTTTTCTCACTCGATTGATTACAAAGAAGCCTATAACTTTGAATAGCACTGGGATCTTGTTGAGATAGTGATAGAGAATCAAACCAGAGATGATCTAGTTAGATTCAATGGTGATTTCGGCAGAGTAATAGTAAAAATGTATATAAAGAAATGTGGAAGAAGAAGAGAAGTGAAATCAGAAAATTATGAATATAAATTCGTTTAAAACATCCCATATTTATAGTAGAACAACAGCCATGTCCATTCGGGAAAGGATATGACGAATAGACACTTCCTTTGAAATTCAAACTTTTGGAATCAACTGCCATCATGTCGACATGGGTACCTAGGTGTTGTCGACATGCCTAAGGTATTTTTGATAATTTGTTTTTCTTTTGAAAATAACTTTTATCTTATATTAAAAATATTTTAAACTTTATAAATATACTATAGTTAAAATACATAAATAAGTATAGAGAATAATATTTTGGTGTATATAAAATTTTACTATAATTTCATATTTAAATCTTAAATATAAATATTAAAATTTAAGTACATTATAATTAAAGATAGTTTAAAACCAAGGATAATTTTAATATTGAAAATAAAGATTATTTTGAGGCTAAAAGTATTTAAAACTAGGATAGATGTTTTTGATTTAAAAAGGAAGATTTTGAAATCATTTTGAAAACAAGATATAATTTTTAAAACATTTGAATAAAATTTAGTGGATACAAAACAATGTTCCACTAGATTTTTCGTAGGTTCCATCCTACTTAGAGTTCCATCCTCTTAATGGGCTCAAAGTGGTTTCCATTCCACGAATAAAATGGATTTTAAGATGTCAGTGCTTTTCTAGGAGTTTTAACAAAATTCCTAACTAAATTACTATTCTTAAAATCTTGAACTCTTGATAATCCTGATACTCATGAGTCTTGAATCTTGATATCTTCGATCTTGAGTTCATCAGTCCTTGAATCTCTATACTGCACAGTCTTTATTCTTTGGTACCTGTATATATATCCTGCATATACATATATATCTAAACAATAATGTTAGTGTTTATATTTTATAATCTTATTCTAAGGTTGTTTTCATCAAAACCAACTTCTCCGGGACTAACAGTAACATCTCTTGAGTTATTGCACACACCTTATACACAGGATAGGAGATGTGAAACCCCGTAAACATCTCTCACGCCATTACACTCATATTACATGTAATATCAATTTGACTCGCATAAGGATATTTAAGTCCCGACTCGAGTGTTTTGTTTTTTCATTACGCTCGGGTCAACTCTGAGTATTCCAGCGCATTGAAGATCATTTTCTGAAGGATGAAGATGAAGATTTGGTATATTAATTATTACTAGTAATATTCCCTGCATCATGTGTTCTACTGCATTGTTTATTTATTCTGTTGTATATATATAACTCTGATGAATGTTGTATAAATTATAATCAAATGTATAGTATAAACAGCTTCATGAACTGTTTATTTGATTATTCTGTTTTGTCATTCTGCTGTGAGATTCTGTGTTTGTTTTCTTCTTCTTTTCTTATTTTTCTTAATTAACCCCATTGATTATCTATGTTCCGGATTGTTTAAGTTGGACATGTGTGGATTATTGTCGATTTAAACCATCTGAAATGTGGGTCGTCACAGTTGGTATCAGAGCTTTGGTTTAGCGATAACCTTAGCTTTGTAGGGTTTGACTCATTAGTGATAGGGTAGTAATAGCCTAGAATGAGTCATTTGAAGGTATATATATATGAGAACACGTACTTGTTAGTGTTATAAAATGTTTTATATTGTGTTTATTTATCCGTTGAGTTGTTTATGAATTATGGTCAGTGCGTGGGACGCCATGTTATCGATAGGGGTTTCTAAACACTTAAACAAGGCAAGTCGACATAATATTGTTTTAAAATCAGGTAAATGAAATAATTTTACCTAAATTATATATTATATATAAAATGAAATTGAATGATAATAAATGAGTAAGTGAAATTAATGTGAGTAATTGAATTTAATTTAAATTGGATGTAAATGGATTGAATGCAAATGAAATAAGAGAATGTTAAATAAAGGAAATTGATACACTTAAGTATAAGAGGTAAGAAGTATAAGTTTAAATTATGAAATGAATAGATTTATAAAATAAATTGAATATGAAGTGGATAGGTTGTAAAACCAAGTTTGGAAATACTAATTTAACTAATTTGAGTTAAGGATTTTTATAAACTTAAGTAATGAGTTATGAAATAAAAATCTAATCTTAGTTTAAGTTAAAAGAATGAATTTAAACCGAGAATTTGAGAATTTAAATTCCGGTGCTTTTGAAATTGTTCTCTAAGATTTTGAAAATAATAATTAATATTATTTGAAAAATATTATGAATAGAAATTTGTTTCAAAAAGGAATTAAAAGGAAATAAATCCTATACTCCTCTCTTCTGTCGTTGGAAAATAATTTCGATGATGACGGCCGCATCATCGACATTCATTTTCGAGTCTCAAAGTGGGGGAGGCCACTTAATAGCTTTGTTACGCATTTAGGTTGATAAACAGATTTTGATTTAATAATTTCTAAATATGACTTGGTATATATAAAAGATATGAGTATATATATTATTTCAAAATGATTTAAAATGAACCCGGTATTTGAATTATTAAGTTTTGTTAATTAATGATTTTCAGTTGTAGAAATAAAGTGAATTTTTTTAATAGTTAAAAACTTCTAAAATGAGAAATAAGAAATATAAGCTAAGTGTTTAAATAATATACGAAGGTTAAATTATAAATCTTAAATTTCAAGACAATGGAAATTTAAACTTGTGAAAATTATTGAACATTTTTGTTAACTAAAATGAATAAGATAAATTTGTATAACATTCAATTACATTCTAAAAACATATATAAAACTTACCAGAAATGTTTAAAAGGTTTAAATGTTAAATATGAATGGTAATAGAATATTATACAAGTTTGAACTTGAGTAATATGAAATGTTTAAAGAAATATTCCAAATTTAAAATGTGTTTAAAGAAATGTTATGAAATTAAATTAAGTTGTTATAAAAAAATGGTATAAACTTAGTTAATGTTCTAAGAAATGTTAAATAAATAATTTGAGTGGTAAGAAGAAAATACTATTTAGACATATGAACTTAAAAGAAGGTAAACAAATAATAAATTAAATCATATTTTTGTAAATTGTTTAAAATAAAATAATATATTTGCAAAGGATGTTTAAGATTTAATTATAACTTTCTGAGATAATTATAATTTAAATCATATTGTGTAAAAGAAGATACATCTGAATAAAATGATTATAAACTTAAGAAATGATTAACGAAATAAATAAAAGTTGAAATTTGAATTATGAAATGAAATTTTACTTAAGTCAAGTTGAATTGAATGAATTGATAAAATAAGTTGATGAAATAAATTATAAAATGGAAGTTAACTTAAGAAAATTTGAATGAAATTGATTGTGATAAAAAGAAAAATTCGTTAATATGAATTTGAGTGATAAAATAAAATTTACTTAAGTAAAACTAATTATATGAATTAATGAAATGAACTAATGAAGTGAATCAATGAATTAATATGAACTTAAGATATGAAGTAATAATAATAAACATGAGTTGTGTTATAAAATGTTTATAATAAACTTAAATGGTTTATAAATGATATTAGTATTAAATAGAATATACTAAGTGGTAATAAAATAAAATTTAACTTAAACAAGGTTAAATGAAATGATTTATAAAATGAATTGATATGAGATGTTGTTAAACATAAAATGAGACAATTGAAATTTAACAAATTGAAATTTGAATAAATTGAATGTGAATGATATAGATGTAAATAAATTTGAAACAAATCGATTAATGTTAATAAAATCAGATGTTAATAAGAAATGAAGTGTATAAATTTAAATATTGACATTAGATAATGTAAATTCACATAGTTATGAATTAATTGGATTAATTGGCTGAACATTAATAATTGTTGAATGGTTTATTTTGTTACAAATCATTGTTATAACTGTTTGATTGCATATGATTGTTGTATGTTATGTATTTATGCTTGTGCTTATAATTTGGATTCAAAATCATGCTATGTGGTTCTATTTAACTCATACATGTTCTATATCTTATTATAAGTGACTAATGTTCTAAATTGAGTTTAGATAGGTACATATGAAGACCATTAGACGTATACATGGATTTTATTTGCTTTTGCTTGCTTAATATGAGCGAACTCGCTCGTATTAATAATAATAAGGTACGTATCTTGGATTACATACCGCATTTTTATAATTTTTTTCCCTACGGGATGCCTCATCATTGAGATGAGATGTATATTTGATATATTTGGTATATATTTGTGTTATATATTGTATTGTAAAAAATTTCCGATCGAGCGCCGCAAAAGAGACGCTGCCGAAATTTTCCGTAAATTCGGGTGTTAGAAAATTTTAGAAATTTTAGAAATTTTATAACTTGTTTTTATAAATAAGTTATTAATTTCCGTAACCCAAAATCGGAGTGGTGTAGTAGAAGCGTAGTAAATATTTTGCAAAATAAGATGTTTATGTTTATATATTGATTATTTTGAATAAAATATATTGTATGTTCAATTCCTTACTTACCCCGTTGCGAGGACGAAAAGTTTTGAGTGGGGGAGAATGTAACGACCCGTATTTTTAACTATTTTAAATAATTAAATTTAATATAATTATTGAATAAAAATGGTTAGAAATAAAAATTTAATGAATTATTAATGTAATTTATTGTATATGAACTTGGATAAGATTTTGAATAACAAAATTCAAGAAGATAAGGGATTGTAACTTATAGTAGGAAGTAAATTAAATAATATTGAATTGTAAGTAATGGCATTAATGTTGAATTATTGTAAAATTAAAATAGTTGTTTTATTATTTGAATTCGTTTTAAAAGTAAATTTTATAAGTTAAATAACTTATATTTTAATTATAGTGATTTATTGGATAATTAAATTGTTTAAATTTAATATTGGAATTATTTAAATAATTGAATTCTGGATTTAATATGAATGAAAATGATTTCAAGAGTTGGTTTAAAATTTATTTAAACGAGAATAAAGATTGTTAAATTTTAAAATTGAATTTAAAGTGATTAAATTAATTTCTGGAAATTACTTATTTTAATTAACGAGTAAAAATAGCCATTTTGGCCACTGTCTTGGATTTCGACGAAACCAGTTTCATCTGATCCGTAATAGTGAATTATTATAGGATTTCAAGTTTCGTAGCGATCAGACTTATCTTTTGGCCGTTCGAGCTTGAAACGTGTAGAATTTAATTAAAATAATTTGATTTTGAAAAGCTATCTTCTGCATGCGATCGAATTAGGCCTCGAGACTAGTTCCATTGTATTCGGAATAGGGGTAAAACATATAAAACACTAGGTGGCATGCTTCGTTTGGAGTGCGGAATTTTTGTGGGTCAATTGGGTTGGAAACTTATATAATAAGACACGTTAGTTCATTCGTTTGTAAACCCTAACCCATCTAATAACACACTGCTCTCTCCAATAAACGTTAATGGCCAAAAATGGTTTTCGTTCTTTCCTCGTTTCCTCTCAATCCATGCATCGAAATCAAAAACATCCAAAAGCTAAGTCGTAGATCTCGATGAGATCTACATGTTGAACGGTTGGATCGTCGCCAACTTGCACGACATCGCCGAAATCTTGGATGGAAGTCGCACATGTTTTTGGGTTTGCAGCACGTACACACGCGCGCGCGATGATCAGGAAGCCTAGCGTTGGTGGAGTTGGTCGCGGCGGTCGTGGTGATGGTCATCGATCGTCCTCCGGTCGTTGGTAGTGACGTGAGCACGTTGATGACATCGCGCGCGTTGGTTTCTTTCGTGACCTAGGAGTGAGCTGTGGGGTAGAGAGAGATTAAGGTTGTTAATTACTTTATTATATGTTAATTAATTTTTAGTTATATCATTAATGCTAATTATCGTATATCTTTTTCGTACGAGGTCCGTTTCGGACGAAACAATTGGCATTGGAATCGTATCGATGAAGGCTACGTCATGTAGTTGGTTTTAAATTTATTTGAAGTTGGAAAATTTTTAGTTTAAAATAAAGGTGAGTGTTTTATACGCTCACGAAGTACTAGAATATTTTATGTTAGTTAAATTTAAAATTATGAAGTGATTTAAATTTATTGATTGTTGTTTGATAATTTTAATTGACATCTGAATTAACTGATAGAAATTTGAATAGACAGTTAAATTGAATTGGAATTAAATTACTAGTAAACTCCTGATTATTGATAACCAGTTAATTGTGGTCATATTTTGATCGTTTGGATGATTGATTGTGATGGATGAAAATTGGTTGACATTTGGATGATTGGATGTTTATTTATTTTATATATATCCTGTTATCACCCTGTAAATTATTTACAGTATATAAAACTGTAAATCGAATTATTTTAAATAAATTAAGAAATAGGTTGAAATGATATATAGCTATAACAATTATTTTGGATTGAAATGATATATATCCATCCCTGAAATTAAATTGAAATAACTGATCACTTGGCCATAGGATAGCATATTATATATGGACACCGAATTGGTTATATTAAATAATTTTAAAAGTCTTGATTTTGAAATTATTTAAATGATTTTGATTTAAAGAAATGAAAATCGAATTTGGGGAAGTTTGAATTAATTACGAATTTGTGTTTTAAATGTTGAAATTAAGTGTGGTTAAAAGAAATTGTTTTAAAGAATTTAATTGGAATTTGAAGTCATGATTGAAATATGACTTCTATTATCAAAATTAAATTGTTTAAAAGGATTTGAACTTTTACTTGAAATTTGAAGTTATTCAAGTAAAAGTGATATAAGTTGTTATTTCAAACGTTGGCTCTAAATTGAATTATTTTAAAAGATTTAAACATTGAATTAAACATCGAAGTTAAATTTGATTTAATTGATTTAAATCGATATTTTGAAAATCGAGCTCGAAATTGATTTAAGTTGAAATGGTTTAAAATTGAGAATTGAGTTGAATTTAACCATTGAAATTAATTTGGAAATGAAATTGAAATTGATTTGAATTAAAATTGGAATCGAAATTAATTCGAATTGAAATCGGAATTGAATCGGTTTGAATGGAAATGAAAATTGAAATTGATTTGAATTGGAAGATTTGGAATTGAATCAGTTTGACTTTGAAACTATTTTCAAATAAAATTATTTTAATATAAACTAGTTAAAATCTATCTTTTAAATATTCAAATTATTTTGATTTTCCAAGCTATTTTACTATATAAACCATTTCAATACTCAAACTATTTTATATTAAACTATTTTAAAACTATTCAAACTATTTTCTAAAAATCCAAACTGGTCAAAGTGGGAATTGTTTACGGCTAAATCATGGATTTAAATACGAATTGGGTTAAATTGAAGTTATAACCTAAATTGTAATTCGAATTGAATTATGAAGTAAATATGATGTTTTGAAGTAAATATGATGATTTCGGAACGAAATTGATTTTGAAGCGAATACGATATTTTGATATCAAGTATGAATCGTTTTCGAAATTTAAAAGTACCAACCGGTGTGTAAAATGATGTTTGGTTGTTAAAGAGACCGTGGCCTCTTATTGGTGTACTCTCTGTCAATATTGGAACCACTTTAACAACTATGTACGCGGAGGAGACTCCAGAACGAAGTGGTTGGATTTGGCGTCATTTGTTGGATTTGAAGAAAGAGAACGATGATGGATAGACCCCGGCACTTGTGCTAGTTTGAAATGACTAAAACATGACGGCTTGACAGGGCCAAGCGGGCTAGCTACCCCTAGTGGACATCTGTTCTTTGATTTCCTTGGACTCGGTCCATATTATTCCTCTTGTTGTTGGTTTCGATTGGTGCACCTTGATTTAGGATAACCTCCCTTTGACTCGATATGGGAAGGATGGACGTGGTGGTGGGCGGTCGTAGCTACGATGTATTACCACCAGCCCTTGTTACCCGAACTGGTAGTATCCTACCTTGGACATTGCCTCACGTTCCTTGTCATACTTTTATCCCTATACGAGACCACTACGATTTTGGTTTAGTGGTGTCGTATCACGGTGCATCCCTATTCCCCGACGTGCTACTAGGGCGTTATATGCAAACATTATGGCAATGCTTAAAAACGCGTTAAGAGGGATCAATGTTGTAACGACCCAGAATTTTGAACAAATTAAATTGAGAATATTTGATTAATTTTAAATATTCGAACGATAATTTAATTTGAATCCCCGATATAACTTTGAATTTGGTGATTAAATTTTGAAATTTAATCTATATAGCGTTGAATAAAAATTTGAATCTTCAGTTTTAAGCTAAAGAAAAATATTTCAAAAGCTTTTAAAATTCGTATTGATAATTCTGAAGATAATAGAAGCCTCAGAATCAAATTTGAAAATGGTTTGATCAGTTTTGAATTTATATCGTTTAAATCGAATTTAAAAATAGCCGTCCGAGGCACAGTCTCGGAATTCGACGAAACCAGTTCCATTGGGTCCGTAATATTGAATTATTACCGGATTTCAAATTTCGTATTTTTCGGAGTTAATACGTGACCGTACGGCGAGCAAACGCATTGAAATCAAACCAAATTCAAAATTAAATTTAATATTTAAATCTGGTCAACTGCAGCACGTTCGTTCCTTTAATCACGCAGAGAATCACGCCCTTTGTTTCAGCCTAAAATCAAGCCGAGAATCACGAAATCATCTCGTTTGAATCGAAATTCCCCCCTTCTCCTCAGTTTAAATCTACACGAAACAAAAAAAAATCTCGTTCGAAGTTTAAGAATAATGGCCGCTAACAGATCGAAATCAAAGCCCTCCCCCTTAAACATTTCGAATCTGGAATGATTCGTTCCTCAGTAAAAATAAAAAAATAAAAAGTCACGAGCCTCCTTTATAAATTGCAAATCTTTCCTCCTCTCTGTTAAACCAATCGCGATGTGATGATAGAGCGAGGCAGTGGAGGGCGCGACAGTGCCGCTCGTCTCGAGTTCGACTGGGCAGTTCGTCGAGGCAGTTTGGGGGGTCGACAAATTTGGGGGCAGAAATCATTGCGACTGGAAGCATCGCAAGGCAGACGATGGCGAGCCGCGATGGCGTACGCGAGGAGATAGGCGACTGGTCTCGGTGACCATGTGACGGCGTGATGGCTCGCTTGGAGCTCGAATCAAGGCAGTTCGATTTAGGGTTGTGAGTGACGTCTGGAGAGTGCGCTTGCGAGCGTGATGCCGTGAAGCCCAGTTTTTCGAAGGCAGGTCTGGTATCGCGACGTCAAGCAGAGTGGTGGTCGTGAATTCGTTCGCGATCGAAGAATGGCTGCAGATCGTTCGAGGTGGTTGAGGTTCGAATCTTAAGTTTTATTTCATTTTGTTAAATTTAAATTTAGATTAGACTTTGTTATAGTTTATGTTTATAAAATGTATATATATGTATACAGATTGAAGAATATAATTTTGATAGTAAGAAAAAGAAATTTTATATAATTAGTTGGGTAAATTAATTTAAGGATAAGTTAATTTAATCTATTAAAAGAAGTTTGGTTTAAATTTAGTTTGTTTAGTTACATATAATTTTCAAAGGGTTTAAACAAGTTTTTAGATGGGAAAAAAAATAAAAATAATAATAAAGTAGTTTTAAAGGAAGACTTAGTTTAAATTTTTAATTATAGTTAAATAAAATTATTAAAAGAGAAAATTGGTTAATAGAATAATTTGGCTAATTTAATTTAACTAATAGGGAATTTATTTTTAGATTAGTTAAAATTAAAAGTGTTAACCAATTTAATCCATTAAAAAGAAATTGTTATTCGATTTTTTTTCGAATATTGATAGATTGTATTAAATGTTTATACAAGGTCTATAAATCGAGAAAACAAAAGAAGGATTGGATTGGATTGCAAATTAAAAACTAAGGTGAGATCATCTCACTCAGATTTATAATTGAATTACAGTTATTGATTGATATGATTGCTATTTGGATGTGGTATTAGATATAGTAGGATATATCTATATATATATATATAGCAATATATACATATTGGCATATGTATATATTGGATTGATGATTTCCCGCCTCGTATAGCGGATGAGACTCTATTGCGCCGTTAGTAAGCGGATTTTTATAAAACCTGTAACGACCCAGAATTTCGAACGAATTAAATTGGAAATATTTAATTAATTTTAAATATTTGAACGATAATTTAATTTGAATCCCCGATATAACTTTGAAATTTGTGATTAAACTTTAAAATTTAATTGATTGAATGCTGAATAAAAAAATTGAATCTACAATTTTAAGCTGAAGAAAAATATTTCGAAAGCTTTTAAAATTCGTATTGATAATACTGAAGATGATTGAAGCTTCAGAATTTAATTTCGAACTGTTTTGTTCAGTTTTGAAAATAATCACTCGAACCGATATTTATAAAATAGTCAATTTTCAAACAGTCTCGGAATTCGACGAAACCAGTTCCATTGGGTCCGGAATGTTGTATTATTGCCGGATTTCAATTTTCGTAATTTTCTGAGTTGATATGTGAGCACACGGAAATTTAACGCGTTGAAATTTAATCGGATTCAAATTTAAATTTAAATTTATATTTTGTCCACATCACCCCACGTTGTTTCCTTTAATCACGCAGAAGAATACGCCTACAATTAAGGAGAGATCGTGCAAACCATCCTCCATCTCTTCTAAATCATCACGCAAGTTCGTTTCAAAACACAGAGAATAATGGCCGAACAAATAAAAACCTCGTCCCCCTTATTCCTTCTTCTCCTCAGTTAGTAACGAACAAAACTAAAATTCTTTCTCCTTTAAATAAAACCCCTCTCTCATTTGAAATGGCCGAAGTTGATAACCAGATCTAACTCGAATTCGAAGCAGTCAAGGGAAGATCGTGCTCGTCTTCTTCAATAGACGGCTGAGTTTGTTCGCGACTTGGGCAACAATTCCTGGAGATGGCGGGGGGGTCGCGACCGCGCGCATGTAGATGAGTTGGTGAATTGGAATCGTGGTCGAACTCGAGCTTGCGAGGCGAAGCTGCGACGTTGAGGTGAACGGGTAGTCAAACTCGAGCACTGGAAGGTTTGGGTAGGTCGATGGGTTCAGGAAACGTGGAAGAAGGGGTCGTAGTCGCGAGTTCATCTGAGTCGAACTCGAGCTCAACAACTCCGGTGGTGTCGCGATTGGTCACGCGTGCAGTTTGGGGATTCGCGAGCACGAGGAGGCGCAGTGATCTCGAGTCGAGTTGTCGGGGTGCAGTTCGACCATGTCGTGATTTCTGTTGGTGGCGGTCAGTTAAGGGGAAGTCAACTGTAAGGTAACATTTCTTGGATTAATTTAAATTTAAATATATATATGATGGTAAAGTAAAATCTTGGAATTTTATTTACACAATTAAAATATTTACAGCAAGAGAAAAGAACAGAGAGTTAGATTTTCAGTAAAGCATAAAAATACTTCTATTTTAGATATTTCCATATAAAGTTGGAAAAATATATACAAGCATTTGTATAACAGTTAGTTGATTAAATTTATTAAAGTAAATATAGTTTAACTCATTTATTTAAAAGAAATGTTTGGAAGATAATATAAATGAATTATAATGTTTAAAGTATATGTAGAGTTAGAAAAAATATATTAAGTATATGTATATAATTTTAGAAATTACAGTAAACAAAAGATTAGTTTAAATGGATAAAATTTGATAAATGGAAAATTGTTTAAATTAAATTATTAATTTAACTAAAAATCTTAGTTGAATTTAAATTGTAAAATAGAAATAGATTTATAGTTCGATTTAAATTCGAGTATTAATGAATTTATATAATTGTTATACAAGGTATAAATCAAGAGAACAATTCAATTTGGAAATGGAATTGCAAAATAAAAAGGCTAAGGTGAGATTTTTTTTTCTCACTCGATTGAAAAGTGGATTTTAAGTTATTGATTTATTTGATTGATTTGTTTGAATGTGCTATTAGATATGATAGGATATATCTATATATATAGCAATATATACATATTGGCATATGTATATATTGGATTGATTGATTTCCCGCCTCGTATAGCGGATGAGACCCTATTGCGCCGTTAGTAAGCGGATTTATAAAAACCTATATACCGCGATAATTCCGTACTGGAGCGGAATTGGTATTGTGCTAACATCTTTGGATGCAGGGAAACAGGTTGGAGGGATCCAACTGGATTCCTCAACTGTATTTACTTATTTACAGATATTGTGATATATTCTGCTATCATATGATGATATATGATATTGACTGTTGTGATGGACTAATCGATGCTGTTGCATCATCGGATTCAGTTTTGAAATGTAAAAATAACGACTTTTATTTTAAAAAGGGGTTTTAAAGTGATTTGTAGAAATATACGTTTTATTGAAATTTTTGAATTGGTTTATTTTAAATAAATAAATGTTAAAATTTTAATGTTAGTAAATTTGTGATTTTTGTGAAATACGACAAAAATGTTATTTTTGAAATAAATAATTGATAAAGATTATGAAATAGTTTAAATTGGAACTGTTGAAGTATTTTAAACAATTCATATAAAAAGATTTATAAAAATTGATATTTTTATAAATTAAGAATATTGGAATTTTGAAATGAGTTTTATTAAGTGTTAAAGTCAAATAAAAATGGATTCCATAAGTGGATAGAAATTTATAGATTTATAAATTGTGAAGTTATTAAATGAATAGATTTTGTAAAACAAAAAGATTTATAAGCAATTATCTTATAAATCGGATTTTGACATTTAGATGAGAAATGAATAGATGTTGTAAATAAATGAATTATAAGTTCTTAACTTATAATATAGACTTCCGGTATAAAATTGAGATATATAAGTTGAATTGGATAACTTAGAAATCGAAGTTTTATAAATAGAAATGGGATTTATAAACATTGTTTTATAAATTAAAAATCAATAGAATTTGATAAATTAACATTGAAGTTATTAAAGGAGATATATTCGTGATTTTGAACAGCGAATTATCCTTTAAGTTAAATGTGTAGAAATTGTTAAAATTGGGATAGTAATTATATTCACGATTTTGGACAGTGAATATATATTATTGAATAAAATCAATATATTTTGAGAAAAGGAATATTGTTAAATGAAGTTGTTTTAAAAGATGTTTTAAAACGTGTTAAGTATCGAAACATAGATTTCAACAATTATTGTTGAAATAGACGTTTCGAAAAAATATAAGGAAATGGTGGACTATAACACTGTTGTTATAGTAAATGATTTCCGAAAGGAAATGTTTTATATAGTATTGGGATTTATATATCTATCTAAAATTTTGAATCCCTATACCAGTGATTTTGAGTCGTCGTAACGATGTTTTACGCAACATTCGTTTTGACTCAAATAGATGTCAAATTTATGATTTCCTTAAAAGAATGAATGTATACTTAATTTGATTTAAGTATATCGAATATTTTCAAATGTTGAAAATAAATGATTTGTGAAATACTTATTATTAAATAAGTATGGAAATGCATTTCCAAAATGAAATGAAACGTTTTGAGATTTTATCTTCTTAAAGATAAAATGAAATTGAATATTTGAAATCGAATTGAGAATCGTATATCTGTAGATATTTGAAAAATATAAATTCACTATGGAATTTATAAAAGGGAGACTGTTTAAAAATAAATATTGATTTATTTTTAAAGTGTGGAAATTATATATCTAGTAAAAGATATTTTGGAGGATAAAATAATTTGGGAAATTATTTGGAATCTGATGATGTTGCGCATCTTTATTGATAGTTAAATAACCGACTATCAATAATTACCTTTAGATAGGTATTTGTTGTGAATTGGATGAATTTGAATGCCACACTTGTTTTTAAATAAGCGCTCACTATTCGGGTTAGCCGGGAAAGGACCATGGGGTCGTATAACCCATTCCGAATATGTGATACGTCGTTATGAATCGCATTTGAAGACCGGTGTTGAAGACCGGATATTTTTGAAAATGGAAGGATTACCGTCGAGTTACTCTACATCGACTGATCTTCGATTTAGAGGTTTTATCACCCTTAGTGACGGGAAGTCCCGACGTGATTGAAAATTATCCGGATGTGCAAGGGCTTCGTGAGAAGTGCCTTCGGTTCTGTTCGATCCTGGAACAGACTTGTATGGATTGTGTGTCTGACGTTACAATTTGAGATATAAAGCTGATTTCTTTCAAATACATTTCTGTTGGTGGCGGAGAATTTATTCTCTTAGCTTAACACCCTTCTCTGAGACGTACGAGCTCAGAGGTTATGTAGTTGAAATTTATCAGCGATATATCCCAATTTGGTAACGTGGCATACTGAGTGTTGCTGTGAAATGATCAGTGTTTGATCATTTGCGATATGATCATTTGTTTGATCTTATATCTTTGTGATCATAGGTTGATCATTTTGTTTGACCCGAAGCATGGCTTTTTGAGAAAGCGTAGCTTTGTGGACGAGACTTCGTCGAGCCTCACACCCTGGAAATGGTCGAAACAGGACGAATGCGGCAAGGTTCTAGGGAGTAGCGCCCCTTAGTGTATGTCATTCCTTCTGGATAAAGGTGGTATCATGGTATGGAGCCCAGATACTTAACCTCTGTGGTTACTGCATTATTTTTACTATGTGGTTTGTTGCGAATCGGGGATCCTCGGGAAGATCGGTGACGATCGGGGGATGGCATACGCGTGTCAGTAGTTACCTATTTTTGCAGAGGTAACCCGGCCTTGTGTTGGCAGAGATCTAACCGTAATGTTAGGTTATTTCTCGGGTCGTCTATTCCAGGGACGTACCCATCGTGGAAAGGAAGTTCCTTAGCCTGACCATTTGTTGGAAATCCAAAGAAACAATACGAGCCTTTACGATTTCAATTGTATAACCTGTCTCCTCAGGAGGCAGCTATAGCAGGCATAATATAATGGTACCTATGCTGGCTAAGATTTATATTCTACTTTCGAAATGTTTTCCACTATGCACTAATAATAATATCAAAAAGGTTTTGATTTTTGCGTAGTAAGCATCTTTGACTAACATAAGAAGAAATCTCCTCCAAGTCTGCGTTTGCATTGTGTGTGTGGTGGGAGGTCTTATGGTAGTTTCATTTTCCAAAGGCATTGCGAATTGACTTTAAAAATATTTCTGTTGTTTAATTTAAAGATAAACTGTTTTACGATCTCACACCAGTCTTGCTATATTACAGCATGATAGGGGATTCTCGCTTCGCGGTTTGGTGGCGAACGGGAGACTCTTACCCCTACATGTCCCTGAGAGGGATGGGTTGGTTAGGCAGAGGCCTTGACAGTCGAGAGGCTGGCCGTAAAAGCAAGTTTGGGATATCATTGTAAGCCACGGTGGGGCTGGGATGGTTGAAAAGCCTACCGGTTGTGACCGCTTCCCAAAATTTTCGGGATGTTACATTTGGTATCAGAGCATATGGTTAAGCGACAACCCTGCTCTGTTGGGTGTTACTCATTAGAGATAGAGTCAGTAGTACTCTAGAATGAGTTGAGTGTAATAATAGATATGAGCGCGTATTTGTTATTTGAATATAAAAATTGTTTTATATTGTGATGATTGGTTTATTGAGTGGTATATGAACCTTCGTCGGCACAGTCTTGCAAAACTGTATCGAAGGGGTTTCTAAACGCTCGAATAGAACAGTTCGGCACAGTATTGTTTTGAATAGGGTAAATGAAATAATTTTACCCAAAACTATTTTTGTATAGAAAAGAAATAATTTTCTATGAACTACTATAGTATATGGTTGCATGGATGTTAGGAAGTAATAATAGTGAATTATCATCACTGAAATTGAATAAGAAATTCAAATCGTAACTCCAAAGTTAAGAAATAAATTCACATACAAATGAAATTCGAGAATACAAATTATAAATGTGATTTGTAATTTAAAACGAAATTCCAGAGAAGTTTTTGGAAATGTTTGAAAAGAATTTGAAAATTTTGGTGATTTGGAAAGTTAAATCTTTTTGATTTGAAAATGGATTTCGAAGGTTTTGAAAAGTATTTTAGAGAGATAAAAGCTCTAAACTCTTTTCGGTCGCTGGAAAATAATTCCGATGATGACCATGGCATCACCGGTGTTCATTTTCGGGTTTCCAAAGGAGGAATTGCTGCCAAATTGTTTAAATCGAAGTTTTCTTGAGAATTTGGATTTTTGTTTTAGAAAATTCAAAAGATAATTCGAATTGTTTTCAAATGATTTTGAAATGTTGGTAAGATTCTGGAATACCATATGAAAATATCTATGAATATTATGAAGTTGAATTAGATAAATTGAGACTTGAATTGTGAACTAAATAAAAGAATGATTCGAATTTGCAGATAAATTCAAGTAAGTAGAAATAAATTTCTGAATGAACGGAATTTACAATTGCAAGTAAATGAAATTAAAGATGAATGTTAAACTCTGTTTTGAATTTGTTAGCAATTGTAATTCAAGCTGAATATTGGAAATTGGAATTTGTAACGAATTAGTAATTGGAACTAATTTAAGATAGTACAGTTGTAAATGTCAGATAATTGATAAAATTCAATATTTCAGAATTGAAAGTGAATTGAATCAAAATTTAGTTGAAATGGCAAACTAAATACAAATGAATGGGAAATGTAAAATTGAATGAGAATAGCTATATAACTTCAATAGTGAAGTAAAAATATATAAGTAGTTTATATTGAAAATTTGTAATTGAATTTGCAAAATGATTGAATGCTGTAACTAGATATAATGGCTAGTAGATATACAGGTGTAAAGGAATTGGGATTTTAATTTAGAAGAGAATTCGAATTGCTCGACAAAAGGTAAGTATTTAAATTTCAATATGAGTTTTTGATGATTTCTTGTCTAGCCGCTTGGCTTTTTCTTTTTCTTTTTGAAATTTGAGAGTCCGTAGGGACGTTTTGTAGTAGTACCGTATTAGCCGCGCAAAGGAGACGCTGGCGAAATTTTTCGAAAATTCCGAGTGTTAGAAAATTTTTGAGAAATTTTTGAAAGTTTAAATTTGAATTTGAATTTAAATTTGAATTTTGAAGTAAAGCAGTGTTGTTTGAAACCTATAATTGAAGTTAGAAAGATAGTTGGAATGATAACGAATCTTTAGTAGGAAGATTTGTTTTGATAAGTTGGTAAAACTATTTGGATTGTGAAAAATAGTAGACGAGTTAAGGACTTTTTTTCCTAACTTGTAATTTCGAGGACGAAATTCTTTTAAGGGGGGAAGTCTGTAACGACCCAGAATTTCGAACGAATTAAATTGGAAATATTTAATTAATTTTAAATATTTGAACGATAATTTAATTTGAATCCCCGATATAACTTTGAAATTTGCGATTAAACTTTAAAATTTAATTGATTGAATGCTGAATAAAAAATTTGAATCTACAATTTTAAGCTGAAGAAAAATATTTCGAAAGCTTTTAAAATTCGTATTGATAATACTGAAGATGATTGAAGCTTCAGAATTTAATTTCGAACTGTTTTGTTCAGTTTTGAAAATAATCACTCGAACCGATATTTATAAAATAGTCAATTTTCAAACAGTCTCGGAATTCGACGAAACCAGTTCCATTGGGTCCGGAATGTTGTATTATTGCCGGATTTCAATTTTCGTAATTTTCTGAGTTGATATGTGAGCACACGGAAATTTAACGCGTTGAAATTTAATCGGATTCAAATTTAAATTTAAATTTATATTTTGTCCACATCACCCCACGTTGTTTCCTTTAATCACGCAGAAGAATACGCCTACAATTAAGGAGAGATCGTGCAAACCATCCTCCATCTCTTCTAAATCATCACGCAAGTTCGTTTCAAAACACAGAGAATAATGGCCGAACAAATAAAAACCTCGTCCCCCTTATTCCTTCTTCTCCTCAGTTAGTAACGAACAAAACTAAAATTCTTTCTCCTTTAAATAAAACCCCTCTCTCATTTGAAATGGCCGAAGTTGATAACCAGATCTAACTCGAATTCGAAGCAGTCAAGGGAAGATCGTGCTCGTCTTCTTCAATAGACGGCTGAGTTTGTTCGCGACTTGGGCAACAATTCCTGGAGATGGCGGGGGGGTCGCGACCGCGCGCATGTAGATGAGTTGGTGAATTGGAATCATGGTCGAACTCGAGCTTGCGAGGCGAAGCTGCGACGTTGAGGTGAACGGGTAGTCAAACTCGAGCACTGGAAGGTTTGGGTAGGTCGATGGGTTCAGGAAACGTAGAAGAAGGGGTCGTAGTCGCGAGTTCATCTGAGTCGAACTCGAGCTCAACAACTCCGGTGGTGTCGCGATTGGTCACGCGTGCAGTTTGGGGATTCGCGAGCACGAGGAGGCGCAGTGATCTCGAGTCGAGTTGTCGGGGTGCAGTTCGACCATGTCGTGATTTCTGTTGGTGGCGGTCAGTTAAGGGGAAGTCAACTGTAAGGTAACATTTCTTGGATTAATTTAAATTTAAATATATATATGATGGTAAAGTAAAATCTTGGAATTTTATTTACACAATTAAAATATTTACAGCAAGAGAAAAGAACAGAGAGTTAGATTTTCAGTAAAGCATAAAAATACTTCTATTTTAGATATTTCCATATAAAGTTGGAAAAATATATACAAGCATTTGTATAACAGTTAGTTGATTAAATTTATTAAAGTAAATATAGTTTAACTCATTTATTTAAAAGAAATGTTTGGAAGATAATATAAATGAATTATAATGTTTAAAGTATATGTAGAGTTAGAAAAAATATATTAAGTATATGTATATAATTTTAGAAATTACAGTAAACAAAAGATTAGTTTAAATGGATAAAATTTGATAAATGGAAAATTGTTTAAATTAAATTATTAATTTAACTAAAAATCTTAGTTGAATTTAAATTGTAAAATAGAAATAGATTTATAGTTCGATTTAAATTCGAGTATTAATGAATTTATATAATTGTTATACAAGGTATAAATCAAGAGAACAATTCAATTTGGAAATGGAATTGCAAAATAAAAAGGCTAAGGTGAGATTTTTTTTTCTCACTCGATTGAAAAGTGGATTTTAAGTTATTGATTTATTTGATTGATTTGTTTGAATGTGCTATTAGATATGATAGGATATATCTATATATATAGCAATATATACATATTGGCATATGTATATATTGGATTGATTGATTTCCCGCCTCGTATAGCAGATGAGACCCTATTGCGCCGTTAGTAAGCGGATTTATAAAAACCTATATACCGCGATAATTCCGTACTGGAGCGGAATTGGTATTGTGCTAACATCTTTGGATGCAGGGAAACAGGTTGGAGGGATCCAACTGGATTCCTCAACTGTATTTACTTATTTACAGATATTGTGATATATTCTGCTATCATATGATGATATATGATATTGACTGTTGTGATGGACTAATCGATGCTGTTGCATCATCGGATTCAGTTTTGAAATGTAAAAATAACGACTTTTATTTTAAAAAGGGGTTTTAAAGTGATTTGTAGAAATATACGTTTTATTGAAATTTTTGAATTGGTTTATTTTAAATAAATAAATGTTAAAATTTTAATGTTAGTAAATTTGTGATTTTTGTGAAATACGACAAAAATGTTATTTTTGAAATAAATAATTGATAAAGATTATGAAATAGTTTAAATTGGAACTGTTGAAGTATTTTAAACAATTCATATAAAAAGATTTATAAAAATTGATATTTTTATAAATTAAGAATATTGGAATTTTGAAATGAGTTTTATTAAGTGTTAAAGTCAAATAAAAATGGATTCCATAAGTGGATAGAAATTTATAGATTTATAAATTGTGAAGTTATTAAATGAATAGATTTTGTAAAACAAAAAGATTTATAAGCAATTATCTTATAAATCGGATTTTGACATTTAGATGAGAAATGAATAGATGTTGTAAATAAATGAATTATAAGTTCTTAACTTATAATATAGACTTCCGGTATAAAATTGAGATATATAAGTTGAATTGGATAACTTAGAAATCGAAGTTTTATAAATAGAAATGGGATTTATAAACATTGTTTTATAAATTAAAAATCAATAGAATTTGATAAATTAACATTGAAGTTATTAAAGGAGATATATTCGTGATTTTGAACAGCGAATTATCCTTTAAGTTAAATGTGTAGAAATTGTTAAAATTGGGATAGTAATTATATTCACGATTTTGGACAGTGAATATATATTATTGAATAAAATCAATATATTTTGAGAAAAGGAATATTGTTAAATGAAGTTGTTTTAAAAGATGTTTTAAAACGTGTTAAGTATCGAAACATAGATTTCAACAATTATTGTTGAAATAGACGTTTCGAAAAAATATAAGGAAATGGTGGACTATAACACTGTTGTTATAGTAAATGATTTCCGAAAGGAAATGTTTTATATAGTATTGGGATTTATATATCTATCTAAAATTTTGAATCCCTATACCAGTGATTTTGAGTCGTCGTAACGATGTTTTACGCAACATTCGTTTTGACTCAAATAGATGTCAAATTTATGATTTCCTTAAAAGAATGAATGTATACTTAATTTGATTTAAGTATATCGAATATTTTCAAATGTTGAAAATAAATGATTTGTGAAATACTTATTATTAAATAAGTATGGAAATGCATTTCCAAAATGAAATGAAACGTTTTGAGATTTTATCTTCTTAAAGATAAAATGAAATTGAATATTTGAAATC
Organism: Allium fistulosum; assembly: GCA_030737815.1. Taxonomy (NCBI): domain Eukaryota; kingdom Viridiplantae; phylum Streptophyta; class Magnoliopsida; order Asparagales; family Amaryllidaceae; genus Allium; species Allium fistulosum. The sequence continues at coordinate 932,262,359 of CM060901.1, read as the reverse complement.
GAATTGAGAATCGTATATCTGTAGATATTTGAAAAATATAAATTCACTATGGAATTTATAAAAGGGAGACTGTTTAAAAATAAATATTGATTTATTTTTAAAGTGTGGAAATTATATATCTAGTAAAAGATATTTTGGAGGATAAAATTATTTGGGAAATTATTTGGAATCTGATGATGTTGCGCATCTTTATTGATAGTTAAATAACCGACTATCAATAATTACCTTTAGATAGGTATTTGTTGTGAATTGGATGAATTTGAATGCCACACTTGTTTTTAAATAAGCGCTCACTATTCGGGTTAGCCGGGAAAGGACCATGGGGTCGTATAACCCATTCCGAATATGTGATACGTCGTTATGAATCGCATTTGAAGACCGGTGTTGAAGACCGGATATTTTTGAAAACGGAAGGATTACCGTCGAGTTACTCTACATCGACTGATCTTCGATTTAGAGGTTTTATCACCCTTAGTGACGGGAAGTCCCGACGTGATTGAAAATTATCCGGATGTGCAAGGGCTTCGTGAGAAGTGCCTTCGGTTCTGTTCGATCCCGGAACAGACTTGTATGGATTGTGTGTCTGACGTTACAATTTGAGATATAAAGCTGATTTCTTTCAAATACATTTCTGTTGGTGGCGGAGAATTTATTCTCTTAGCTTAACACCCTTCTCTGAGACGTACGAGCTCAGAGGTTATGTAGTTGAAATTTATCAGCGATATATCCCAATTTGGTAACGTGGCATACTGAGTGTTGCTGTGAAATGATCAGTGTTTGATCATTTGCGATATGATCATTTGTTTGATCTTATATCTTTGTGATCATAGGTTGATCATTTTGTTTGACCCGAAGCATGGCTTTTTGAGAAAGCGTAGCTTTGTGGACGAGACTTCGTCGAGCCTCACACCCTGGAAATGGTCGAAACAGGACGAATGCGGCAAGGTTCTAGGGAGTAGCGCCCCTTAGTGTATGTCATTCCTTCTGGATAAAGGTGGTATCATGGTATGGAGCCCAGATACTTAACCTCTGTGGTTACTGCATTATTTTTACTATGTGGTTTGTTGCGAATCGGGGATCCTCGGGAAGATCGGTGACGATCGGGGGATGGCATACGCGTGTCAGTAGTTACCTATTTTTGCAGAGGTAACCCGGCCTTGTGTTGGCAGAGATCTAACCGTAATGTTAGGTTATTTCTCGGGTCGTCTATTCCAGGGACGTACCCATCGTGGAAAGGAAGTTCCTTAGCCTGACCATTTGTTGGAAATCCAAAGAAACAATACGAGCCTTTACGATTTCAATTGTATAACCTGTCTCCTCAGGAGGCAGCTATAGCAGGCATAATATAATGGTACCTATGCTGGCTAAGATTTATATTCTACTTTCGAAATGTTTTCCACTATGCACTAATAATAATATCAAAAAGGTTTTGATTTTTGCGTAGTAAGCATCTTTGACTAACATAAGAAGAAATCTCCTCCAAGTCTGCGTTTGCATTGTGTGTGTGGTGGGAGGTCTTATGGTAGTTTCATTTTCCAAAGGCATTGCGAATTGACTTTAAAAATATTTCTGTTGTTTAATTTAAAGATAAACTGTTTTACGATCTCACACCAGTCACCATGACTGACTCGGAGTTTATTGTTTCCCTTCTAAACTCTGGGTGCCCACAAATTTCCACACGGGCAGTCTAGAGTTAGATTATCAGGATATTCTGGATATTCTGGAGCTTTGGAGATAAGCTGGATGGCGAGACGTAGTATTTGTATCTGATAATATTTATTCCGCTGTGTATTCTGTATGAGGACAAGTTATATAACTGTCCATTGTTGTACTGAGTTGTATATTGACTCTGATGATTGATGTATGTATAAAATGATATAGTTCTTTGTTTTAAAGATTATTCATTTATCTATTATATATTGTTCCGCTGCGATGTGTAAGATTCTGATATTGTTTTCTATTCTGATGTTGATGTGTTGTTCTTCTTTTCTTTTTCTTCTCTTTTCTTCTATCTCCTTCTTCTTCTACTTTTTCTTTCTTAAAACCATAACTTTCCGGGTTTCCGGCATTCGATGTCTCGGCAGTCGATAAAGTGAGTATCGATGTTGAATTTTCGAAAGTCGAAAATTTAGGGATGTTACAAAACCTATATACCGCGATATTCCACCTCGAAGTGGAATGGTATTGTGCTAACGTCTGTGGATGCAGGGAAACAGGTTGGAGGGATCCAACTGGATTCCTCAACTGTATTTATTTATTTACAAATATTGATATATATTCTGTTCTCATATGATGATATATGATGTTTGATGTGTGATGGACTAATTGGTGCGTTGCATCATTGGATTCAAACTTTTGAAGTTTTAAAAAAAATAACGATTTTTACTTTAAAAAAGATTTTGAAGTGATTTTTGGAAAGTATACGATTTATTAAATTTTTGAATTTATTTATCTTAAATAAATAAATGTTATAAATTTAAAGTTATGGAAATGTTAATGTTTGAGAAATATAACCAAAGCGTGATTTTTGAAATGAAAGTTGATTTAATTGTAAAATGGGTTAAATTGAGATTTTTAAAGTATTATAAAAGATGTACAGAAAAATTGATATTTATCAATTAAAATTTTTGGGACTTTAAAACGAGTTTTTATAAGTGGAGATAGAAAATTTATAGAATTATAAATTGTGAAGATAGAAAATTTGTAGAATTATGAATTGTGAAGATATGAAGTTTATAGATTTATAAAGGGTGAAGTTATAAAATGAATGAAATTTTAGAATAAAAGATTTATAAGAATTTTACTTATAAATCGGATTTTTGCCTTTAGATGGAATATTTATCGAATTGATTTATAAAGGAGATTTATAAATCAAAGTTGTTAGAAAATAGAAATAGGATTTATAAACGTTGTTTATAAATTCGAAATCAATTGGATTTGATAAAGTAAATATAGGAGATTATCAAAGAAGATATATTCGCGATTTTGGATAGCGAATTATTATTGAAATAAATGTGTAGAAAAGATTTAAATATGGTTAAGTGAAGTATATTCACGATTTTGGACAGTGAATATATTTTTAAGTAGAATGGATATGGTTTTGGGAAAGCAGTATTATAAAATGAGGTTAATTGCTTTAAAAGATGTTTTAAAACGGGTTAAGTATCGAATACATAGATTTCAACATTCATTGTTGAAATAGACGTTTTCGAGAAATAAGGAAATGATGGACTATAACACTGTTGTTATAGTAAATGATTTTCGAAAGAAAATGTTTTATATAGTATTGGGATTTATATATATATCTATCAAAATTTCGAATCCCTATACTAGTGATTTTTTTTGAGTCGTCGTAACAATGTTTTACGTAACATTCGTTTTGACTCAAATTGATGTTGTTATAGAAAATAGATTTCCTTAAAAAAAACGAAATGTATACTTAATATTGATTTAAGTATATCGAATATTTTCCAAGTGTTGAAAATAAATAGATTTGTGAAATACTTATTATTAAATAAGTATGGAAATGCATTTCCAAAAATGAAATGAAACGTTTTGAGATTTTATCTTCTTAAAGATAAATTGAAATTGAATATTTGAAAACGATTGGAAATCGTATATCAGTAGATATTTTGAAATATAAATTTCACTATGGAATTTATAAAAGAAATGGAAACTGTTAGAAAAAATAAATGTTGATTTATTTTTGAAGTGTGGAAATTTTATATCTAGTAAAGATATTTTTGAAGATGAAATAATTTGGAAAATTATTTGGAATCTGATGATGTTGCGCATCTTTATTGATAGTTAAATAACCGACTATCAATAATTACCCTGAATGGATGTTTTGTTGTGAATTGGATGAATTTGAATGCCACACTTATTTTTTAATAATCGCTCACTATTCGGGTTAGCCGGGAAAGGACCATGGGGTCGTATAACCTATTCCGAATATGTGATACGTCGTTATGAATTACATTTGAAGACCGGTGTTGAAGACCGGATATTTTTGAAAACGGAAGGATTACCGTCGAGTTACTCTACATCGGCTGATCTCCGGTTTAGAGGTTTTATCACCCTTAGTGACGGGAAGTCCGGACGTGATTGAAAATTATCCGGAATTGCAAGGGCTTCGTGAGAAGTGCCTTCGGTTCTGTTCGATCCCGGAACAGACTTATATGGATTGTGTGTCTGACGTTACAATTTGAGATATAAAGCTGATTTCTTTCAAATACATTTCTGTTGGTGGCGGAGAATTTATTCTCTTAGCTTAACACCCTTCTCTGAGACGTACGAGCTCAGAGGTTATGTAGTTGAAATTTATCAGCGATATATCCCAATTTGGTAACGTGGCATACTGAGTGTTGCTGTGAAATGATCAGTGTTTGATCATTTGTGATATGATCATTTGTTTGATCTTATATCTTTGTGATCATAGGTTGATCATTTTGTTTGACCCGAAGCATGGCTTTGTAGAAAGCGTAGCTTTGTGGACGAGACTTCGTCGAGCCTCACACCCCGGAAATGGTCGAAACAGGAAGGATGCGGCAAGGTTCTAGGGAGTAGCACCCCTTAGTGTATGTCATTCCTTCTGGATAGAGGTGGTATCATGGTATGGAGCCCAGATACTTAACCTATGTGGTTGCTGCTTTATTATCTATGTGGTTTGTTGGAAATCGGGGATCCTCGGGAAGATCGGTTACGATCGGGGGATGGCATACGCGTGTCAGTAGTTACCTATTTTTGCAGAGGTAACCCGACCTTGTGTTGGCAGAGATCTAACCGTAATGTTAGGTTATTTCTCGGGTCGTCTATTCCAGGGACGTACCCATCGTGGATAGGAAGTTCCTTGGCCTGACCATTTGTTGGAAATCCAAACTCCAATACGCACCTTGTACGGTATTAGTTGTAGAACCTGCCATTTACGTACGGTGGTCCCCACTGTTTAGATGGTAGCTATAGTAGGCATATGATACTGGTCGTATGCTGGCTAAGATTAATATTATACTTTCGAAATGATTTCTACACTATGCACTAATAATAATATCCAAAATGATTTGATTTTTGCGTAGTAAGCATCTTTGACTATCATAAGAAGAAATCTCCTCCAATTCTGCGTTTGCATTGTGTGTGTGGCGGGAGGTCTTATGGTAGTTTCATTTTCCAAAAAGCATTGCGAATTGACTTTAAAATTCTCTGCTATTTATTTTAAAGAATAACTGTTTTATGATCTCACACCAGTCACCATGACTGACTCGGAGTTTATTGTTCCCTTCTAAACTCTGGGTGCCCACCAATTTTCCACACGGGCAGCCTAGAGTTATATTATCAGGATATTTTGGATATTCTGGAGCTTTGGAAGCAAGCTGGATGGCGAGACGTAGTATTTGTATCTGAAATTATTTATTCCGCTGTGTATTCTGTATGAGGACAAGTTATATAACTGTCCATTTTTGTATTGAGTCGTATATTGACTCTGATTGATGTATGTATAAAATGATATAGTTCTTTGATTTAAAGATTATTCAATTATCTATTATATATTGTTCCGCTGCGATGTGTAAGATTCTGATATTGTTTCTGTATCTGATGTTGTTCTGTTGTTCTTCTTCTTTCTTTCTTCTCTTTTTCTTCCATCTTCTTCTTCTCCTACTTTTTCTTTTTCTTAAAACCCTCACTATTGGAGTTTCCGACACTCGATTGCTCGGCAGTCGATAAAGTGAGTATCGATGTCGAATTTTCGAAAGTCGAAAATTTCCGTACGTGACAGCGTGGTATCAGAGCATATGGTTAAGCGACAACCCTGCTCTGTTGGGTGTTACTCATTAGAGATAGAGTCAGTAGTACTCTAGAATGAGTTGAGTGTAATAATAGATATGAGCGCGTATTTGTTATTGAATATAAAATTGTTTTGTATTGTGATGATTGGTTTATTGAGTGGCATATGAACCTTCGTCGGCATATGAACCTTCGTCGGCACAGTCTGCGCAACTGGATTGAAGGGGTTTCTAAACACTTGAATAGAACAATTCGGCACAGTATTGTTTTAAAATAGGGTAAATGAGATAATTTTGCCCAAAACTATTTTTGTATAGAAAAGAAATGTTTCTCTATAAAGTACTATAGTATATGGTTGCATGGATGTTAGGAAGTGATAATATTAAATTATTATCATTGAAATTAAATGAGAAATTGAAATCATAACTCCAAAGTTAAGAAATAAAATTCACATACAAATGAAATTAAAGAATGTAAATTATAAATGTGAATTGTAATTTAAAACGGAATTCCAGAGAAGTTTTTGGAAATATTTTGAAAGGAATTTGAAAATTTTGGAAATTTGGAAAGTTTAATTTCTTTTTGGTTTGGAAATGAATTTCAAAGGTTTTGAAAGGTATTTTGGAAAGATGAAAAGCTCTAAACTCTTTTAGGTCGCTGGAAAATAACTTCGATGATGACCGCGGCATCATTGGTGTTCATTTTCGGGTTTCCAAAAGAGGAATTGCTGCCAAATTGTTTTAAATGGAAGTTGTTTGAAAAATTTGGGTTTTGGTTTTGAAATTCAAAGGATAAATTGAATTGATTTCAAAATGGTTTTTGAAAAAAGTTGAAAAGACTCTGGAATACTGTATAAAAATAATTATGGAATAGTATCAAATTGATATTGATAGAATAAATTTAACTTAAAGGATGGAGTTAAATTAAAGAAAGTATAAGTGAATAAATTTGAGTAAATGAAAGTGAAATTGAATGCTGAAAATTTATTTTGAAGTTGTAAGCAATGAATTGAAATTGAAAAAAATGAAATGAGACTTGAATCAAATGGAATAAAATCCAAACCTGAGAAAAATAAAATGGATTGAATCCGAATAAGCTACTTTGATAATTTATTAATTCACGAAATACAGAAATGGAAGTTGAATTAGTGAATTTAAAACTTGAATTATGAACTAAATAAAAAAAAAAATGGTTCGAATTTGCAAACATATTCAAGTAAGTAGAAATAAATTTCTGAATGAATGGAATTTACAGTTGTTAGTAAATGTAATTCAAGCTGAATATTGAAAATTGAACTTTGAAATGAATTAGTGAATGATACTGATATAAAGAGTGATATGAATTAGTAAATGAAAGATAATCGATAAAAATTCAATATTCAGAATAGAAGATAGAATTGAAATTGTGAATTGAATTCGAATGATTGAAATGCAAAATTGAATCATAATGGATATATAACTTCAATAATGAACTTAAAGATAATATAAGCAGTTATCTTGAAAATTGTATAATAAAATGTGTAAAATGGTTTGAATATATGTAACTAGATATTATGGCTAGTAGGATATACAGGTGTTATAAAGGATTTGGATTTGATTTCAAAGATAATTTTGAATTGCTCGACAAAAGGTAAGTATTTTAAATTTCTATATGAGATTTGATGATTTCTTCTCTAGCCGCTTGGCTTTTTCTTTTTCTTTTTGAAATCTGAGAGTCCATAGGGACGTTTTGTAGTCGTACCGTATTAGTCGCGCAAAGGAGACGCTGGCGAAATTTTTCGAAAATATCGGGCGTTAGAAAATTTTTGAGAAAATTTGGAAGTTTAAAATTTGAATTGGAATTTAAATTTGAATAGAGTAGTTAAACAATGTTGTTTGAAACTTAAAAATTGAAGTTAGAAAGCTAGTTGAAATAATAACGAATCTTTAGTAGAAAGATTTGTTTTGATAATTTGATAAAACTATTGGATTGTGAAATATAGTAGACGAGTTAAGGACCTTTCTTCCTAACTTGTAATTTCGGGACGAAATTCTTTTAAGGAGGGAAGTCTGTAACGACCCAGAATTTTGAACAAATTAAATTGAGAATATTTGATTAATTTTAAATATTCGAACGATAATTTAATTTGAATCCCCGATATAACTTTGAATTTGGTGATTAAATTTTGAAATTTAATCTATATAGCGTTGAATAAAAATTTGAATCTTCAGTTTTAAGCTAAAGAAAAATATTTCAAAAGCTTTTAAAATTCGTATTGATAATTCTGAAGATAATAGAAGCCTCAGAATCAAATTTGAAAATGGTTTGATCAGTTTTGAATTTATATCGTTTAAATCGAATTTAAAAATAGCCGTCCGAGACACAGTCTCGGAATTCGACGAAACCAGTTCCATTGGGTCCGTAATATTGAATTATTACCGGATTTCAAATTTCGTATTTTTCGGAGTTAATACGTGACCGTACGGCGAGCAAACGCATTGAAATCAAACCAAATTCAAAATTAAATTTAATATTTAAATCTGGTCAACTGCAGCACGTTCGTTCCTTTAATCACGCAGAGAATCACGCCCTTTGTTTCAGCCCAAAATCAAGCCGAGAATCACGAAATCATCTCGTTTGAATCGAAATTCCCCCCTTCTCCTCAGTTTAAATCTACACGAAACAAAAAAAAAATCTCGTTCGAAGTTTAAGAATAATGGCCGCTAACAGATCGAAATCAAAGCCCTCCCCCTTAAACATTTCGAATCTGGAATGATTCGTTCCTCAGTAAAAATAAAAAAATAAAAAGTCACGAGCCTCCTTTATAAATTGCAAATCTTTCCTCCTCTCTGTTAAACCAATCGCGATGTGATGATAGAGCGAGGCAGTGGAGGGCGCGATAGTGCCGCTCGTCTCGAGTTCGACTGGGCAGTTCGTCGAGGCAGTTTGGGGGGTCGACAAATTTGGGGGCAGAAATCATTGCGACTGGAAGCATCGCAAGGCAGACGATGGCGAGCCGCGATGGCGTACGCGAGGAGATAGGCGACTGGTCTCGGTGACCATGTGACGGCGTGATGGCTCGCTTGGAGCTCGAATCAAGGCAGTTCGATTTAGGGTTGTGAGTGACGTCTGGAGAGTGCGCTTGCGAGCGTGATGCCGTGAAGCCCAGTTTTTCGAAGGCAGGTCTGGTATCGCGACGTCAAGCAGAGTGGTGGTCGTGAATTCGTTCGCGATCGAAGAATGGCTGCAGATCGTTCGAGGTGGTTGAGGTTCGAATCTTAAGTTTTATTTCATTTTGTTAAATTTAAATTTAGATTAGACTTTGTTATAGTTTATGTTTATAAAATGTATATATATGTATACAGATTGAAGAATATAATTTTGACAGTAAGAAAAAGAAATTTTATATAATTAGTTGGGTAAATTAATTTAAGGATAAGTTAATTTAATCTATTAAAAGAAGTTTGGTTTAAATTTAGTTTGTTTAGTTACATATAATTTTCAAAGGGTTTAAACAAGTTTTTAGATGGGAAAAAAAATAAAAATAATAATAAAGTAGTTTTAAAGGAAGACTTAGTTTAAATTTTTAATTATAGTTAAATAAAATTATTAAAAGAGAAAATTGGTTAATAGAATAATTTGGCTAATTTAATTTAACTAATAGGGAATTTATTTTTAGATTAGTTAAAATTAAAAGTGTTAACCAATTTAATCCATTAAAAAGAAATTGTTATTCGATTTTTTTTCGAATATTGATAGATTGTATTAAATGTTTATACAAGGTCTATAAATCGAGAAAACAAAAGAAGGATTGGATTGGATTGCAAATTAAAAACTAAGGTGAGATCTTCTCACTCAGATTTATAATTGAATTACAGTTATTGATTGATATGATTGCTATTTGGATGTGGTATTAGATATAGTAGGATATATCTATATATATATAGCAATATATACATATTGGCATATGTATATATTAGATTGATGATTTCCCGCCTCGTATAGCGGATGAGACCCTATTGCGCCGTTAGTAAGCGGATTTTTATAAAACCTATATACCGCGATATTCCACCTCGAAGTGGAATGGTATTGTGCTAACGTCTGTGGATGCAGGGAAACAGGTTGGAGGGATCCAACTGGATTCCTCAACTGTATTTATTTATTTACAAATATTGATATATATTCTGTTCTCATATGATGATATATGATGTTTGATGTGTGATGGACTAATTGGTGCGTTGCATCATTGGATTCAAACTTTTGAAGTTTTAAAAAAAATAACGATTTTTACTTTAAAAAAGATTTTGAAGTGATTTTTGGAAAGTATACGATTTATTAAATTTTTGAATTTATTTATCTTAAATAAATAAATGTTATAAATTTAAAGTTATGGAAATGTTAATCTTTGAGAAATATAACCAAAGCGTGATTTTTGAAATGAAAGTTGATTTAATTGTAAAATGGGTTAAATTGAGATTTTTAAAGTATTATAAAAGATGTACAGAAAAATTGATATTTATCATTTAAAATTTTTGGGACTTTAAAACGAGTTTTTATAAGTGAAGATAGAAAATTTATAGAATTATAAATTGTGAAGATAGAAAATTTGTAGAATTATGAATTGTGAAGATATGAAGTTTATAGATTTATAAAGGGTGAAGTTATAAAATGAATGAAATTTTAGAATAAAAGATTTATAAGAAGTTTACTTATAAATCGGATTTTTGCCTTTAAATGGAATATTTATCGAATTGATTTATAAAGGAGATTTATAAATCAAAGTTGTTAGAAAATAGAAATAGGATTTATAAACGTTGTTTCTAAATTCGAAATCAATTGGATTTGATAAAGTAAATATAGGAGATTATCAAAGAAGATATATTCGCGATTTTGGATAGCGAATTATTATTGAAATAAATGTGTAGAAAAGATTTAAATATGGTTAAGTGAAGTATATTCACGATTTTGGACAGTGAATATATTTTTAAGTAGAATGGATATGGTTTTGGGAAAGCAGTATTATAAAATGAGGTTAATTGCTTTAAAAGATGTTTTAAAACGGGTTAAGTATCGAATACATAGATTTCAACATTCATTGTTGAAATAGACGTTTTCGAGAAATAAGGAAATGATGGACTATAACACTGTTGTTATAGTAAATGATTTTCGAAAGAAAATGTTTTATATAGTATTGGGATTTATATATATATCTATCAAAATTTCGAATCCCTATACTAGTGATTTTTTTGAGTCGTCGTAACAATGTTTTACGTAACATTCGTTTTGACTCAAATTGATGTTGTTATAGAAAATAGATTTCCTTAAAAAAAAACGAAATGTATACTTAATATTGATTTAAGTATATCGAATATTTTCCAAGTGTTGAAAATAAATAGATTTGTGAAATACTTATTATTAAATAAGTATGGAAATGCATTTCCAAAAATGAAATGAAACGTTTTGAGATTTTATCTTCTTAAAGATAAATTGAAATTGAATATTTGAAAACGATTGGAAATCGTATATCAGTAGATACTTTGAAATATAAATTTCACTATGGAATTTATAAAAGAAATGGAAACTGTTAGAAAAAATAAATGTTGATTTATTTTTGAAGTGTGGACATTTTATATCTAGTAAAGATATTTTTGAAGATGAAATAATTTGGAAAATTATTTGGAATCTGATGATGTTGCGCATCCTTATTGATAGTTAAATAACCGACTATCAATAATTACCTTGAATGGATGTTTTGTTGTGAATTGGATGAATTTGAATGCCACACTTATTTTTTAATAATCGCTCACTATTCGGGTTAGCCGGGAAAGGACCATGGGGTCGTATAACCCATTCCGAATATGTGATACGTCGTTATGAATTACATTTGAAGACCGGTGTTGAAGACCGGATATTTTTGAAAACGGAAGGATTACCGTCAAGTTACTCTACATCGGCTGATCTCCGGTTTAGAGGTTTTATCACCCTTAGTGACGGGAAGTCCGGACGTGATTGAAAATTATCCGGAATTGCAAGGGCTTCGTGAGAAGTGCCTTCGGTTCTGTTCGATCCCGGAACAGACTTATATGGATTGTGTGTCTGACGTTACAATTTGAGATATAAAGCTGATTTCTTTCAAATACATTTCTGTTGGTGGCGGAGATTTATTCTCTTAGCTTAACACCCTTCTCTGAGACGTACGAGCTCAGAGGTTATGTAGTTGAAATTTATCAGCGATATATCCCAATTTGGTAACGTGGCATACTGAGTGTTGCTGTGAAATGATCAGTGTTTGATCATTTGTGATATGATCATTTGTTTGATCTTATATCTTTGTGATCATAGGTTGATCATTTTGTTTGACCCGAAGCATGGCTTTGTAGAAAGCGTAGCTTTGTGGACGAGACTTCGTCGAGCCTCACACCCCGGAAATGGTCGAAACAGGAAGGATGCGGCAAGGTTCTAGGGAGTAGCGCCCCTTAGTGTATGTCATTCCTTCTGGATAGAGGTGGTATCATGGTATGGAGCCCAGATACTTAACCTATGTGGTTGCTGCATTATTATCTATGTGGTTTGTTGGAAATCGGGGATCCTCGGGAAGATCGGTTACGATCGGGGGATGGCATACGCGTGTCAGTAGTTACCTATTTTTGCAGAGGTAACCCGGCCTTGTGTTGGCAGAGATCTAACCGTAATGTTAGGTTATTTCTCGGGTCGTCTATTCCAGGGACGTACCCATCGTGGATAGGAAGTTCCTTGGCCTGACCATTTGTTGGAAATCCAAACTCCAATACGCACCTTGTACGGTATTAGTTGTAGAACCTGCCATTTACGTACGGTGGTCCCCACTGTTTAGATGGTAGCTATAGTAGGCATACGATACTGGTCGTATGCTGGCTAAGATTAATATTATACTTTCGAAATGATTTCTACACTATGCACTAATAATAATATCCAAAATGATTTGATTTTTGCGTAGTAAGCATCTTTGACTATCATAAGAAGAAATCTCCTCCAATTCTGCGTTTGCATTGTGTGTGTGGCGGGAGGTCTTATGGTAGTTTCATTTTCCAAAAAGCATTGCGAATTGACTTTAAAAATTCTCTGCTATTTATTTTAAAGAATAACTGTTTTACGATCTCACACCAGTCACCATGACTGACTCGGAGTTTATTGTTCCCTTCTAAACTCTGGGTGCCCACCAATTTTCCACACGGGCAGCCTAGAGTTATATTATCAGGATATTCTGGATATTCTGGAGCTTTGGAAGCAAGCTGGATGGCGAGACGTAGTATTTGTATCTGAAATTATTTATTCCGCTGTGTATTCTGTATGAGGACAAGTTATATAACTGTCCATTTTTGTATTGAGTCGTATATTGACTCTGATTGATGTATGTATAAAATGATATAGTTCTTTGATTTAAAGATTATTCAATTATCTATTATATATTGTTCCGCTGCGATGTGTAAGATTCTGATATTGTTTCTGTATCTGATGTTGTTCTGTTGTTCTTCTTCTTTCTTTCTTCTCTTTTTCTTCCATCTTCTTCTTCTCCTACTTTTTCTTTTTCTTAAAACCCTCACTATTGGAGTTTCCGGCACTCGATTGCTCGGCAGTCGATAAAGTGAGTATCGATGTCGAATTTTCGAAAGTCGAAAATTTCCGTACGTGACAAATGTAAAGCCTTAACGCTAAAGAAAAATATTTATTTTACTGATTAGACATTATATTCGTAGCATATTCTACTATATATAAATATTTTGATGGATCCTTAAAAGATGGAAAATCCCGTAACATCTCTTGATTTATTGCACGTATGTTATACACTCGATAGGAGATGTGAAACCCCGTAAACATCTCTGACGCCATTACACTCATGTTATATGTGATATCGATTTGACTCACATAAGGATATTTTAGTCCTGACTCGAGTGTTTTGCCTTTTCATTACGCTTGGGTCATCATTGAGTATTTCAGTGCATTGAAGATCATTTTCTGAAGGATGAAGATGAAGATTTGGTATATTAATTATTACTAGTAATATTCCCTGCATCATGTGTTCTACTGCATTGTTTATTTATTCTGTTGTATATATATAACTCTGATGAATGTTGTATAAATTATAATCAAATGTATAGTATAAACAGCTTCATGAACTGTTTATTTGATTATTCTGTTTTGTCATTCTGCTGTGAGATTCTGTGTTTGTTTTCTTCTTCTTTTCTTATTTTTCTTAATTAACCCCATTGATTATCTATGTTTTGGATTGTTTAAGTTGGACATATGTGGATTATTGTCAATTTAAATCATTCAAAATGTGGGTCGTCACAGTCATCACTTTTCTAGATCATTAAGAAAAATTATTGATTTGGTATGTGCATGAGAGCTCTCGAGGGAAAATGTTGCAAAGCTACCGGGATGATGACATATTCGGTACTATCCAGTAAGGGATAGGCCAGTCTTGTGTTGGCGGGGGTCCATGCGAGGCCCTCGATATATTTTCTAAAGGTGTACTATGATAGGTGGTACCCCGATGACTTGTCATTGTATGGAATCCATTCTCCAATATGTGCCTTATGGTTTTAGTTGTAGAATCTAGTACCGTTGAATGTAATTTTGGGTAATCATTCCAGTTATTTATATATTTAACCCTAGACAATAATATAATATCATGTGCCCATAAAAATGTTTTGGTTATCGTAAGGTAAAAACCCGTCCGTGTTTATGTGCGGCATGGTCTTACGAGATCCTTTATTTTTGAAAGGTTTTATAATATTAAAAATCCATTTGATAGTATTTCTCACATTGGTTTAGCGGACTGATCCGGACATTATTTTCTTATAATGCTCGGGTCGGCCCAAGCATATTTTCAGATTTAGTTATGGATGTTTTGGAGCTTCAAAAGATAAGCTGGATGCATCTAATACATACTCATGTATCTTTTATTTTTGCTCTATTTCTGATTCTGTATTTATCAGCATTTGTAAGGACATGCTATTATAACTATCCAGGCTGATGATATGTTAGTTACTTTGATTAATGTGTGTGTATGTATATATATTATAGTTTTCTTTGTACAGATCATGTGTCTATTATATATTACTCGTTATGATGTGAGATTCTGTTCTGTTTTTTCAACACTTGGATGCTCGACATGTGAATATGGTGGATGTATTAACGTTGACTATTGAGGGTCGTAAAGGCCGGTCGTTACACTAACAACTATACATAATACATTTATAATAAACAAGTAAGTTTATACACTAATTACTAAACTATTGATATACAATTAAATGAACGAAACAAATGTATACAAAGATAAGGAAAACACACATATAAAGACAATTTCTAAATAGATGTTGATTTTTTTATTTCTTTAAGGGATCTTTAACCCATACATTGTTAGGGCCAAAGATGTGATCAATTGAGATCACTTACCATTCTTGAGGAAATTCTTTATCAATATCCATGTCTTCATCTACTATTTTTCCATACCAACATCTTTAGGAACATATGCATTATTTTCTTTGAGGACATAACTGATAAAGTAGTGAAGAGATGCGAATTGTCTTTCTTGTTCGTACACCATCTATTTTTGATTCATTTCCAAGTGTTTCTGGTCTCTTAGGATGGTATGTAATGCTCTCTTGAAGTTTTGCAATGTAATTTCTAGATTTTCGCTCATGTTTTCATTGGAAATTGCTTTCATTCATTCATTTTTGGAGTAATTTGATAAGAAATGAAAGTGGTTGTTTAGGGAGGAAGATGACTTATTCTTTTGGTTCAAAATATCATATTTATAGTGTTAAAATTCATTTATATCTCTTCCCTCTTTAGGTTAAATAACTAATTTTAATTTGAAATTTAAAAACAATTTAATCGTTGTATGTCGACATATGGTCATTTATTTCTGATATGTGGACATATGGATATATGTATGCCGACATATATGACATTTATAGAGTTTTCCTACTCTTATTATTGATATTTTCATGTGTTCCTCATATAATATGTTGTACTCTTCTATATTATATTATTACATATATGGGTTGACTCTACGATGTAGGAGAAGAGTAGAAAATGAAAGATCTTAAGTTTCCTAACTCATATTATTATTGTGTCATGTCAAGTACAATTATATATTATGGACACTAACTTTGTGATTGTAGGTACCCTTATATATAACTACCTGTAATTGGGAACTATTAATTAATAATAAAATAACTACATTAGGCTTGATCTTGTAATGGGTACGTAGGGAGTCACTTTAGTATCGTGATGCAGTCCACTTTCCATTCATTTATATTATGTATTTGTGTGTGTGTGTGTGTATTCGTATAATGATATTGCGGGATATGTAGATATTGATTCAACATTGGGAAATAACAAGGAATACCACCATGAGAATTTGTTATGATTTTATATTTAAGATAACTAAAGTACGTATGTTATTCAATAACTATACATCACTCTGATAGATATTCTATTATTGACTGTGTATCATATCACATCTTACTTGATCACTTTGTAAACTATTATATATCTCATGATTTTATTTGTGAATTATGGGTATTTGAATCGTTTTTTTTGTTAACGCTTCAGGTTTCGGCGCTTTTAACGAGGGTCAAAAATGGGATGTCATGTTGTGGTATAGAGCTTAAGTTAGATGTCTTAGTTAAATTCATCTAGGATTGATGAAAAAACCTAGATAACATAATAAAACTACCTATAATTTGAGAATAATATGGATATGATAAGGCATCGTACATGCAAATGAGTTTATGGTAATGTATATTCATATGACGTACTTGATATTTTTCTCTATATCTCTATCTCATTCTTGTATACTACTCGTTTTATAGTGATATTAAGTGACAATCCGTGTTCGAATGGTTATGGATGGCAAAGTGAATACCAAAATGAAGTTGATAAGGAAAAATCATGAAGTGGAATAAGAGTTTTCTCCATCCCTATTGGATTTTTATCAGAGCACGCAATGGTTAATAGTATAACCACGATTCTATCAAGCCGCAAAGTGAATTTTATCAACATTTATACTATAAATTGGGAGGATATAATTTTGTTATGGGGAGGAGATCCGTAAAACCCATCTTTCCTACCATATTTTATCCGATTTTATATATTTTTTTATTTATTAAAATGTGGTGATTTTTCATTTGATATTTTTGACGTGTTTGATGTAAATTTTTACATTAGATAAATTTAAATAAACAGTTTAGAATTATAATCAGTGCAAACGCGTAATTTTGTTTTAAGAAAAGAGGGCTTGAAAACGGATGATGCGTGCACTGAATAGATCCATAAATAAACCTATATATGTAAATATAAGTACTGAAATAACATTTCTTTTCTCTTCTTCCACGTACGTATATTACATGCTCTTGTTCGTGTTGAGAAGAGTATCACTTGGTGATTCATGAGACATTTTAACGAACCTTACAACACTTGGTAACTTGAATATTAATGTATCGTGTGCAATAATAAAATTGACTAAGGAGCAAGAGTTTGCTTATTTTGGATCATCCCCTATTAATGGAATACAACTCTGTACTACTGCTTTATCATCTATCTTTCCACAAGAAGGAAATAAACAATGGTTTATACAACTTCCACATCAAAAGTTATCCCCTAGATAACTCTTCATACAATAAGATTTGGGTTATAAGAATTGAAGGGAGATGTAGAGAAGGACGAGAACTATCCTCGAGTATCATTTGTTTTAGAGTTTAGCAAGAGGATTGACGGTAGTGGTGAGTTCATCCATGACCATATTTCAGGCAAGAGTTCGACCACCACCCGAGCAACCGTAATATAGTTGTACCCGGCATGGATAGAGGGTTCTACTAGCAATTTTCGCCTATCGTCTAAGGTGATGAAATGCTTGGTGTGATGAAGGAATAACTAGCACACCATAGATTTCTATGCTCAGGTAATCATCACCGAAGTCGTCGAGAGCAGGATCGTTGCATGTGATTTCAGATGTTTATCACCCTAGGAGTGTTCGCCTGGCCGGGAGCACATGGAGACAATATTAGTGTTTAGTCAAAGTCATCAGCAAGAAATGTTGACTATGGAGGAGGACAACCGAAGTGAAGATGGAGGATATGGAGTTGCTCGTCTTAATGAGCCGAGGATTCTGGCAGTTGTTTTTAGCATTCCGATGGCTTTTGGGTGATGTGGCGGCGAGACGAAGTTTACAGCAGAAGTGGAGCAAGGTTCGTCAAGAAGAGAGCGAGATGTCAGACATGGGTATTGGACCACTGGTCGGTGTAGCTTCGAACGTTGAGTTCATTGGTGGCATTGGAAGATGTTCTCATGGCTAGAACGAGGGGTGCGATGTGGTGAAACCTATGAGATGGGTGCCTGGGTGGGAAATAAAAAGAAAGAGAAGGACATTTTATATTTAAGTCACTGGAACTTTTGTAATTGCGTAAGCAAGCATAACTTTAGTTATATAAGAATTTTACAAATTATTGATAAGCCCTTAAATTTTATAACTTGAACATTATGAAGTAGTATAGAATTATTAGACAAAAAGGTATAACTATTTAACTAATAAATTAATGATAATTTAATGATATAAGTAATTACCCATTAAAGTTAAATGATGATTGTTATCCTAAATACTTCTAATTGTAATTAGGGGATATTTGTCTTAAAATTTAGTATAACTGGTCTATATAAATATATTAGTGGGATTATTATGATATTTGCAACTGAATTTTGTCCATTTATGTGGCTACCAACATTAATAATTATGAAAGAAGTCTGGCCTCTAGTGTAGCTACCCACAGTTACAAATATCAATAGATTGTTCCTTAGTTGAACATTCAACATTTATTGGTTAGAGATACTTAATTAACCATTTGAGTATTTTATAAGAAAATATTATTCTAAGTAGTTCAAACCCGAAAACTACTCTTATTAGAATATGTTATCCAGCCTTTTGACCATGTTATATTCAGACTGACTGGGCAAGTTAGACTCGACGATTATCGAGGCAAGTAGCCTAAAGAGATGATCATAGGGTCCAAAAACCAAGTATAGATAAGACCACAAGACGACGGTCGAATGAACTCAGAAGAGCAACAACCTAAATTACACTAAGTACAGATTGGCGCTCCACCCTACATAGGGGATCAATACCGATCCCTAAGTGTATACCCAGAGTGGCCCCCCTCCTATGGCACTCTTCTCTATCTACCTGGAGCCTGATTCAAGTGTTGTTCCAGACTTCCTATGTGTCATATTCATAATCTCTATATACAGTCTAAAACAGCAATTCAACCTTCTGTGGATCCATCGCTTGGACCAAAAAACATCTTGGAAACTATGCAAAACAACCTTGGAATCACGAAGCCAACAACAAGATGAGCTAACACAAAAGGTTGCAAGATCCCTGCCTGCATATATAGGGATCGGTATCGATCACCAATCCTAGGGGATTTGGCGTCCAAACAAACTGTGGGACTTGGTCCCGCAGGAGAAATATCAAAGAGATATTTAGTCGCCCACCCATATAAATACAGATAGAATGATTCATTCTAGGGATCTTTACGCTGCTGCTACACACAAACTCGATTGTACTGTGGGATCCCTACCTGTGTAGTTAATGCCCCGCTATTACCCCGCTATAACCATGCTATATCTCATAGCGGATTTCACCTGCTACGATTTTTCCATATAGCCCCAAATATAGCCTTTCCGCTTTAAGCCCCGTTATTTCCGCTATATCCCGTCATTTCCGCTATATTTTGCTATTTCCGCTGTATCTTCTTTAAAAGAAATGAATTGAAAAATGATATTTATACATTATAAAAATTATGAAATTAATTTATTTAATTGAATTTTTAATATATTTTCAGAAATGTAATTTCTGTAATATTCTACTAAATTTAATTATGATATATAACGGTTTTATGTTTATTTATAGTATATTTGCACATGTTTTTATTTAAGATTATTTATGTATATTAATTATAATTCAATTGAATGTAAAATTTTCATTTAATTACCATTTATATATTTGTAAAAACATCAAGTACGAGTTTTATATGCTATTTTAAAGTCATCCGCTACATCCCACTATATCCTCGCTGTATCCCCGTTATGATTTTTTGCACCTCCGTCGCATTGAGTCTGTCAAGCGCTTTAACTACACAGATCCCTACCGATCCTTCCTACTTATAATCATAAATTCTAGTGTAAAAGTAATAAAATCATTCAAGTAGACATCGGCCGAGATTGCCGAACCACTATAAATTTGTGTGTGCTTGTTTCTGTTGATTTCTTTTGTTTTTCATTTACTTTCTTTATTTAATCTCTATGTTCTTACTATTTTAGGTGTTTGTGGCATTTTTGGTTCAAACATTTTGGTGCTTTCACTGAAAATAAGAATCTCAGGCATTTGGATCCATCATCTATTATTGGATTTCCGAGATAGATCCAATTTCTCTACTTTTTGATTCCACAACTCAGATTTTAAAAGGTCTATTAGAAGCTTTCTACCATGGACCCACCAGGGAAGAGTTCTAGTTTCTTCTCAAATAGTTTCCATGCTACTAAGATTTGAGCAAAGTGTATAGGAAGTTATCACTAATGGGTCCTAGGAAAGACAAAGCCATCGCCATGCAGCAAGGAGCCATGGATGTCTAGAATCCCTCTGACATAATCACCAGGATCGACCTAGAGAGAATAATGAAAGAACCGCAAGATAGCCATGTAGAGCTAAAGCGGCGGATCTAGGAAAACTGGAACCCGATGAACTAGCTAGATTTCCACCGTAGAGGACTAGAAGGGAGAAGACTCCTACATTTTTGACTCTGGAAGTTCCTCATCATTTGGCCAATATCACAGGAGTGGAGGCAAACCATCCTAAACAATTCCAAAATTGGAAAATAACATCCCCCACCTAGGGATCAATACCGATCCTGCATGCTTAATTTGATTAAGTATGTGATAGGTACTGATCCCTCACCTAGGGATCAATACCGATCCTGCATACTGAATTTGACTAAGTATGGGATAGGTTCTGATCCCCCACCTAAGGATCAATACCAATCCTACATACTGAATTTGACTAAATATGGGATAGGTACCAATCTCCCCACCTAGGGAGCTCAGTACCGATCCCCAAACCTTCATCTAAATTGAGCCCCACACCTTTCACTCACTATTGATGATGCCAAGAGCCTGTTTAAAATTCCTTTCCTACGATTCTATGCAATACTCTATCGATCTCCATAAGCACTAGACACCAAGCATATGGGTCAGTACCGAACCCACTCACCATGGGTTGGATTTTTAGGCTGGAGATGGAACACAATCCGGATGCACTGTGATTGACCAGGGTGTTGGTGTTCAGGCGGTTGCTATTGAATTGCCATGAAGGAATGAACACAGAACTTCTGGCCAAACGGTCCTCCTAGAGGCTGGAGAACCAAGGCATCATAGCTCAACCCAAGGTCGCTTACCGTGTCGGACCCACGGGGTAGATTACGACTACCGCCAACCAGCAGGCTTCCCGGAGCCAAATTTGACTGAAATACTACAACGACTTGTGAGAGAAAGTCAGAGCCAGACCAACGGCGACTGGGGTAACTCCCTAAGTCGAAATCCCTTTACTGAACTGATTCTGCATGAGGAGTATCCATAGAGACTCAATATGCTGACTATGCCGGCAATAGTAGGGAAGACTGACCCTTGCCAGCATATAGTGAAGTATGAACGACATACAGATTCCGCTAGAGTGACGGACGCCATTAAGTGTAGATACTAACTAAATCTCCATGGCCTATGACCGAACCTTTAGAGTTCCAACGAGGCGAGCATGCTTCGACTGTTCATCAGCCAATTCTTGTCCTTGACTCGTGGGCAAGAATGTGATCCAGAGTGGATGCGGCTCGACCATCCACTCTCAAGCTCGTGGACAAATTTTGACAAAACACTTATGCCTTGCTTAGAGCTTGATAAAATATAAATTCGATCGAATCATCCATTAGCAAACTCTCACTTCCGGATTAGGAGAAGGAGTATAAACTTAAACAGGATGTGATAAGACCGTGCGTAAACCAACTCTTGCTCCTGGAGTAGGAGCAGGAGTATAAACTTAAACTGGATGTGATAAGACCGTCCGTACCACAACTCTCGCTCCCGGAGTAAGGGCAGAGTATAAAATTAAACCGAATGTGATACGACTGTCCTTACCCTGTCTCTTTCTCCTGGAGTAAGAGCAGGAGTAAAAACTTAAATCGAATGTTATACGACCATCTATACCCTAACTCTCGCGCCCGGAGTAGAAGCAAGAGTATAAACTTAAATCAAATGTGATACGACCGTCGTACACCAACTTTCGCTCCCGGAGTAAGAGCAGGAGTATAAACCCAAACAAACGTAACTCGATCGTTCACCGGTTTAACTCTTGTCCTTGGATTGGGGGCAGAAGCATAAATCGAAAGGTACCTGACAAGACCGTCCAGCCCTCAATATTTTTCACGGAGTAGGCAAAATGGAAGATCCAAGCCGGGTGTAAGGCAGGATCAAATTTACTAACTTCGATCGGCACTCGGTGTTAGGCGCAATTGGAAATAAACATCCTTGATGGGGATGTACGAACTACGATCCTAAGTTGGTAACTTAAACAAGTCCTGGATTTTGGTGCAATTGAAGATCATTATCCTAGAAAAGGATATTTAAGTTGCTAATCCTAAGTGACTAACCTCAACCAACGCCCAGTGTTTAGCACCTCAACGATTACCTTGTGTTCGCTAGAGCGGCAAAAGGCTGGTAAATTACAGAATGGGCTAAAGACTCAGTTCGATAACGATGATGAAAAGAGATAGATCGCAAGTACATTGAATGGAAAGCGTATTTCTTGAGTACTTAGACAAATCTAAACAAAGAGTTAACAAAACAAAGAACCTGTTTTAGTCACATGAAATTTAGGAAGCTAAGAACGAGTGTTCTTAACACTAAGAACAAAAGGCAAAAGCGGGGGCCAAACCCGCACAAATCCGGCCAACAAACCAAAACAAACTACTATTATTTCAAACTAAAAAAGAGTCTACACATACAACCCAAGCCTTCGGTCCCACTGTCAGGATCGATCAAAGCACCATCCAAAGAGTTAACCCTTTGGTCCTACCATTGGGCCTGATGGAAGCACCCATCCAAAGAGTAATGGCCAGTTAAGCCTTTAGTCCCGCCGTTGGACCAAGCCAAAGCACTTATCCAAGGGAGATGGTCAAAAAGCCTTCACTCCCGCTGCCAGGCCTGGCCGAAGCACCCATCCAAAGAGTGATGGTAAACCAAGCTTCTGGTCCGACTATTGGGCCCTGCCAAAGCACCCATCCAAGGAAGATGGTCAAAACGCCTTTGATCCCACTGTCAGGATCGATCGAAGAACCTATCCAAAGAGTGATGGTAAATTAAGCCTTTGGTTCCACCGCCAAACCCGACTAAAGCACCCATCCAAGGGAGATGGTTAAAAAGCCTTCAGTCCCGCAGTCGAGTCTGGCTGAAACACCCATTTAAAGTGTTATGGTCAATTAAGCCATTGTTCTCACCGCAGGGGGCAATGCACCTATACAAAGGAGATGGTCAAAAAGCCTTCGGTCTCCATGTCAGACCCGGCCGAAGCGCCCTTCCAAAGAGTGATGATTGATTAAGCTATTAGTCCTATCATCGGATCTGACCAAAGCACTCATCCTAGAAAGGTAAAATATAAAAGAGTTGTAGGAGGATGAGTCAAAACTCTCAATTAAAGGGATGAGCGAGAATGAAGAACTTTCCAACAAGGCCATGGAAATCTATACTTCTCAATAAAATCAATTAGTTCTGATGAAAACCACTTTCTAAAAGGCTTTAAAAAGGAACGTCCAAAATTTCAAGAATCAATTTCGAATAACAACTCTTCAATAAATACATATTCAACTTTCATATCAAACAATAATAATTTCCAAAATAAAGCTATAAAATCATTTATATTTCAAGGGAATCTTTGAATAATTTCAAGAGAATTTCGACGAAGGTATATATATCAGAAAGAATATTTTCAATAGTAATGGTAATTATAGACACACATGTATGAACGTATTTAACGACAATGATCGGTGAATGACGACGATGAAGAAACAACCCAAAAAGAAGAAAAGAACAAGGTAAGATCCGAAGTTTACTTTAGGTAAAGCATATGAAAACTACTAATGTTTGGGGGGGCAAGTGTTACACCTTAGAATTTTCCCAAGGATCACTAAAGATTATAACTTGGTGAAGATAATGCCCTTAAAGGCCAAAAATAGCGAAGAGCTATTGCAAGTTGAAATTGGTAAAGCTATTGAATGTTCGAGCAAAATGAGGTTGTCACAAGTTAACAAAAAAGAGATCATCGCAAGTTGAAGGCTATCACATGTTGATAATATAAGCTATCACAAGATGATAATACAAACTCATTGCAAATTGAAGGATATCTCATGTTGATAATATAGATTATCGCAAGATGATAATACAAAGCCATCACAAGTTGAAGGCTACCGCATGTGAGGTCATTAAGGATATCGCTTATTGAAGGAACGAGAAGCTATCACAAGTTGATGACATAAAGCTATCGCAGGTTGATGGTCAATGGATGTATAGCATGCTGATATTGGTTGAGTTATCGCGGGATAAAGTGATCAAGTCATCGCAAGTTAAAGTAACGAAGCCATAATGTACTGTTAAAGATTACAGAACCATCGCATGTTGAAGATTATAGAGTATTGCACGTTGAAGTCTACATGTTATCACATGGTGAAGGTTATAGAGCTATCGTATGTTAAAGTGACCATAATTATTGCTTTATGAAGATTATAGAGTTATCGCATGTTGAATATTATAGAGCTATCGCACGTTGAAGTCTACATAATTATTGCATGGTGAAGATTGTAGAGCTATTGCATGATTGGAGTCCACATAGCTATCGCATGTTAAAGATTAAAGAGTTATCCCATGTTGAAGGTCACGTAGCTGTCACATGTTAAAGATTAAAAAGTTATTTCATGCTGAAGACCATATAGCTATTGCATATTGAAGATTAAAGGATTATCTCATGTTGAAGATTGTACGGTTATTATATGTTAAGGTTCACATAGCTATAGAATATCAAGGTTCACATAACCATCGCATGTTGATAAAACTGCCCAAAAACAATGCACTAGTTAGCCACGTGACATATCTTAGTTGGACCAACTATGCCATGTCATCATAAAGGAATTAGAAAAGGGTAATGCCACATGTCAAATCGACAATATGTCATGTCAGCAAATCACGGTCGTTCATTTCCTACAAATGCCACATGTTAAAAATTTAGGGGTCCAATTTGTCCATAAAGAAGCATGTACCTCCTACTAGAAAGGGATGAATCTCGAATTGTACTTCTTCCACTTTTTTCATTTGTCTTGAGCATAATAAAAAAACTTGGAATTGAGACCTTAATGGCCATTAAGTCAAATTGAAATTAAGATTTCATGACTAAGGGCATCGCTAACGTCCAATTTGCATAAATAACTTCTAAATGAGCTTTGAACGAGCATACTTGCCTAAGGGACTTGCATATTACTCAACTACCATTGATTCTCTTTGAAAAAAGCACACACGTTAGGTTAGAACTAACTTTTGACCTAACACCATCAATATAAGTCGTACACAATGGTCAAACAATTACACTAACAACCTGCTAATGTAAGATCATGAATACATAGTGTACACACAAGTATAGAGAATACACTAGTAACCTACTAATGTAAAATCATCAACTATCAATCATAATGCGTTAGTGCAACTACAAACACATAATCATATCATGACATGAGATACACTAGTTTCACTACTAGTTCATACAATAGACATTCCAAACACACTGCCAATACCCATAAATGTATGAAATAACCATAAATGGATATTTTTAATTTTATCCTCTACATCCCAAGCAAAAACTTCTCCATCGTCACTCCACTCGACGCAAACAAATCTAATAACTTTGTTCCTTAACTCTTTCATATCATGATCTTCTATTCCTT
The DNA here is from genome assembly GCA_030737815.1 of Allium fistulosum. Lineage (NCBI taxonomy): Eukaryota > Viridiplantae > Streptophyta > Magnoliopsida > Asparagales > Amaryllidaceae > Allium > Allium fistulosum. Next base: position 932,236,527 of record CM060901.1, on the reverse strand, counting down.
TTATTCGTTGAACATATGTCAAATATGATTCTACAGATAAGTCCTCGATGACACTCTATTCCACTGCTACACTAGGGTTCTGCACACATTTCCTCCAATGCAAAATGTGAAAAGCTTATGCACACCCACTAAATTATTAGGTAAATGGACGCTATATGCAAGCCTACCTATCCACTTTATCATAGGAAATGGGCCTACATATCTAAGAGTCAATTTCTCCACTTTCCCAAAGCGCATTTCACCTGCACATGTTAAACCTTGTCAAACCCATGATTTCCTACAACAAGTTTTGGCTCATTGTGCCTCTTATCAGCATAGCCTTCTGTCTTGTCTGCACGAATTTCAACCTAGCTTGAGTCAACTCTATCTTCTTGATTGTATCTCTTACCAAGTTGGTCCTAACATGGGTCTATCTCCTAGGTCTAACCAATAAAGGGAGATTTACACGTTTCTCATATAGTGCCTAAAATGGTGACGTACTAATACTCGACCAATAACTTTTATCATAGGAAAACTCCACTAAATGGAAATGGTCTTCCTAAGACCTCCCAAAATCTGGGACACGTGCGATTTGTAAATCCTCTATAACTCGGTTTAACCTTTCCGTTTAATTGTCTGTCTGTGGATAGTAAACTATACTCAAGTTCAATTTTATGTCCAAAGTACTCATAAACATCTCTAAAACTTAGTGGTAAATAATAGGATTCTATCATTAATAACGTTACTCGAAAACCTATAGAGTCCCACAAAAATCTTCATATATAGTGTCACTACACTAGTTGTCGTTCTACTCAACTTTTTGGTATAAAATGTGCACTCTTTGTAAGTCTATTCACCATATACTATAGTTTTCCACTCTCGATTTTCGAAATCCATTAGTAAAATCCATAGAAATCGAAACTCACTTCCAAGAAGGTACTTTCAAAGGTTGAAGTAATCGGCAAGACTTCTGATACTCAGCTTTCACTTGATGACATGTGAACACTTCTTCACACATTCGTCGACATCCCTCTTCATCCCTTCCCAAAATAACACGTACTTCATATCGCAACGCAACTTTTTTTTCTTTTGGGATAAATCATAAATTTTGACTGATGATTTTCCTTTGTGAATTCCTTCTGAAGATCTCCAACATTTGGGAGACACAAGTTTTCCTTCTTCCTAAGACAACCTTTCAAATCTACCTCAGATCCTTTTAGATCATCCACAATCACTCCCATTGCCTTGAATAACAATATGTCATTTTGTTACCTTACAACAATCCTTTCTCTAGGTGTTGGATGAACTTCTAAGCTTACTAATGCACTAGAATCCTGACTTGATCCAACATTCATTATAAATGCAAACCATAAGAAGGTAACATCTCTAGGGCCTTCCATTATGTAATCATGGCTAACACTTCATTTTGTTGATTTCTACTCAAAGCATTGGCAACCTTGTTTCCCTTTCCTGACATATACTCGATATCAAAGTGATACCCATAAAAAACTCTAACCACCTTTGTTGCCTCATATTCACATCCTTCTAAAAGAATAAATACTTAAGAGACTTATGGTTCGCATATAACTCGATCCGTTCTCCCAACAAATAAAGCCTTCAAATCTTCAACACAAAGATTACCACTGATAACTCTAAATCTTGGGTTGGATAACGAACTTCACGCAGTTACAACCAATAAGACGCATAAGTTATCACACTTCCCTTTTTCATCAACACTGCTCCTAATCCAATCTCACAAGCATCGATGTAAATCACAAAATCCTTGTTTCCTTCTGGCACAATCAAAATAGGAGCATTTCAGTATAATTTCACTTACGTAACCAAAATTGGAATAATCACCTTGAGTCGTCAACGATCCCTCTTGGATAGTTTCTTCTCTAATATGTTTTCTATTTGCAATGTTAAAAATAAAAGTTAAAGCCGTAATTTTAAGGAGGAAGACTTATGGTATTCGTTAGTGGATCTAGTTTGGTCTATTCTTAATCTATGATTTATTCATAAAATTTCCCTTGGTTGACTTATTCTAAAACTAAGATATCTTGATTAAATATATCTTTAATTATTTTTGAATTTGAATTCTTAATATTACTTCTAATATTTAAAAGTATTATTTGATTATATATATATATATATATATATGTGTGTGTATGTATGTATGTATATGTATGTATATATATATATATATCTATGTGTGTGTGTGTATATGTGTGTATATATATATATCTAGTGTGTGTATCTCTCTATGTGTGTATGTAATTTTTTATCGTTATATATATATATATATATATATATATATATATTAACATAATATTTATACTTATTACTCCACATTAATATATAATATTTTAAATTAATTATTTATCAAGCTCGTTTCTGTCGATCATTGAGAGTTACAGTTATGAGACTCCCATGTGTGACGCTCTGTCCTTAGTAATATTTGAACTATATGAATATTTAAAGTCTATACAATTTGCTGAAGTATAGTAGTAGATGTGATGTTATATAATTAAAGATTATTTTGGCGAAGTCCTACTTCATAATCACAAAACTGCACCCTTAAGAAACGATATATTATGCATGTTGTGTCTCTGCGTCGATACTATGCCACTAAAACGTGTAGAGCTTGATCAACGGACAACACTCTAATAACGTCCGTAGTTGATTGCGAAGTTTGATCTTGGAAGCCACTTGGTTCAATCTAATAACATTTACTGATTAATTATACAGCCTTGACCAAGGTCTTTGTGGCTTCGTGTAAACTTCCTATTACAGTAACGCTAACCTTTTATATCGAAGAAGACAAATCCCCCTTGATTAGTGTTTCGTTTCATATGTTTCAATACATGCTTAATCATGGTCGTGACACAATATATTATCATATGCTTGTTTGTAATAAACACAAGACCTCCACACATAAGTTCCACTTTACTCCAAGTTAAAAGACCACTAATCTTCTCATGAATTTTTGTTTGACTTAGATACAATAACCTATATAAAAATCTTAATCGATCGTTTTATGTTCGTTCTCTAGTAAGCACGTGTACATAACCACTTGATGTTACCAATATCCATGAGTAATTTACTATTTATCACTTGGAGAACTTTACATACGCTATTCTATTCGGTGCATCGATATCGTCTTTTCAAATACATACGATTAAAAACGTTTATGGATAAGTGTTTATGGGTCTGATCTAATAATCGCGTCAATGATCTCCTTCATAATTGGGATAACTAAACATTTTGTGTCAATGATTTCTATCGACAAACCCAACGTTACTCTTTATGCCATTGCATAAAAATGTAATGACATGTCGATAGGTACAATACCAGATAATTTACTCATTTTCAACGAGACGAGTAACGAGCCTCAGCTACAGATCAAAATTACATTATTGCCCCTGGACACTCATAGCTCAATCATTTACCAGATACGTTTCAAGATTATTTACTATTGATGTGAATCTCAGCAATAATCTTTAGTCAGAACTATATTTTTGTGATAATAATTAGTTGCATGCCTCTAATAAAGAAAATAACAACCGATAATAATGATACTTTAATTAGTGAGAGTCGTGGGATAGAGTATGGCATTATATGGTTTTCCCTAAATGGACTATAAATGAGGCCCAATATCAATCATAGAGCCGCTACCATTAGATCCATCATTGCTATGGGTGGGCCGCAAGCAGCCTACTTCATAAGATACATGCAGCTATGGGCCAACACCTTGAGAGTTTACTAGTTGATCCGTTATTTTTCTCTAGATGTTTTCCCCATTTGGTACGGATCAACCTAATGCATTTTACAGGCCACCCAGAGTGTTTTTCAAACATTATTTTGTTCATAACCTATTCATTTCACCTTCTTTTCGCATCTTGCCTTCTCAATTGCTATAAACAACTTCTATTGTGTTGTATATTTTCAACCTTCATTTCCTTGCGTCATACAGTATTAGTTTACATTACCTGAGACGTCTCTTTTGTGTTATTCTGATTCATACCATGTCATTGTTAACAGTAACATAAAAAACAATTTAAAAAAACATATACACTCTCATATAAAGTATATACTACATAGAAGTTAATATCTCCTGGTCATGGTCGCAATAAACAAGAAAACCTCAACAGAGGCAGTATGTCTTATATGTCATCGTGTTTTTTTTTTAACGTAACCAAACAAATAAAAGATTTTTGTTCTCTGCATTGTAATGTTCAATTTTCATCATATTATTTTACTCTTTGTATTACATGGGTGAAGATACCGATTTCACCTTCCTATAAGTATCTGTACACGAGTACAGAAGCATCCTATAGCAGTACAATAATCGTAGCTGAAATGCTTGGTATTCATTCATCTTTCTTGTCCATTGCTGGAGTTGCCCTCCTATTATCCACTCTTTCTGGTAAATTCTACGCATTCTAAACTGCTTTCAAGTATTTATGTCATGATATAGAAAATACCTAACATAGTACTGTATATTTTCAGATGGAAAGGTTATGATGGAATACATTGGGGCTACAGGAGTTCCAGTTTCCTTTAACAATGTTCCAATCGATCCAAGTATCGACTTTTACTTCCTTTTGAGCTTCGCAATCGACTCCGATCCATCTGGAAATCCTCAAAATGGGAAGTTTTCTCCCTACTGGTCCTCCTATCTGACTCCTTCCTCTGTTGCCTCTATCAAGTCCCAGTACCCTAATGTTAAGGTTCTTGCTAGCCTTTCTGGATGGAGCATTAACACCAAAGTCCTTTCTTGGTACACATAATATCTAAATAATCATATTATATCCATATCATTGTTCATCTGGCCAAACCACTGACATGTCCAAAATGTCCAAAAAAGTCTGTGCTTTTTCAGAAGTTTATGAACAATGAATGGTTTATCCGGATATTCAAGGAATAAAGTATAGTTTATTAGGTCAATATACTGAAATGACAAATGTTCTTTTTAAATAGGTACAAGCCAGAATCAACCTCGGAATGGATCACAAATGCGTTCACCTCCCTCCAAGCCCTTACAACACAATACCACCTTGATGGAATAGACATAGACTACGAAAACTTTCCAAAGAACGACACAAGCTTTGCCTACTGCATTGGAGAGCTCTTCACAAGACTGAAACAGCAACAAGTAGTGACTATAACGAGCATTGCTCCTTATCATAAAACAGTAGACCCGTACGTTGTTTTGTTTCAGCGATATGGAAATGTAATAGACTATGTGAACTACCAGTTTTATACGGATAGAGTGAAGTACCCGGCCTTTTACTTGGAAGCTTTTAGGCAAAGAGCTGGTCAGTTCGATGCAGCTAAGTTGTTGCCTAGCTATGAAATTGATGGAAGAGGAATACAAGGAGATGCATTTTTTGATGCGTTGAGGCTGATTGAGAGTAAAGGTTTTGACGTGAATGGGATTATGATCTTTTGTGCTGATGCGTCGCAGAAAGATGGGTTTAGTGTTGAAAGAAAGTCGCAGGCGTTTCTACTGTTGCCTGCACCACGTGCATCTGCACCTGCACCTGTACCTGCGCCTGGCAGTTTTGAGGATGACATGAAAGTATAAAAGTATAGTTGGTTATAATTAGATGGCTTGTATTTTTAGACGGATGCGAAAAGTGGAATTAATTATATCATACTCTTCATAAATTCTCAAATTTTAAAGTTGAATGAATAAATTGTTAGATTGGCTTAACAATGTTGGATGATTATATTTCTGCACATAGCCACGTACCAAGTACCCAGGTATATTTTAAGTAAAGTCGCGTGCATCTCAGTAATACTCAATCTTCTTCGTACATTTAGCATAAATATTATTAATAGCTATTTTGAGTTATTTAAAATATATATATATATATAACAACGTACCCGACTTTAGTGTGTCCCATTTTACATCAAAGACTAATATTTAGAGGGTTGCCAATTACACCCATTTTTTCACTAGATCTTATGCATTTTACCATTGAAATTCAAACTAGCCTTTAAAATTACCTCAAATGTTACCACACTATATTTTATAACTTTTCATCAAATTTGGTCAAATGAAAGGGGAATAGAGTGGACGGAAATAGATATTCGTGAGTTGCTTGGTCAAATCGGAAGTGAATTTCCAATAATGTTTGAATTATTTGAAAGAATACACATTTATTAAACATCGGTTACTTATATATTGTCGTCCATATTCTTTGAACAGCTATGCAGAAAACCGATGAATAATTATAACTCAACATTCGTTTGTACTGTATTAATGTCGGTAATCAATTTCAGTTGCTTAAACCTTAAATTACCAAAATGACGATGGTAAAACTTTTTGTGTAATTAGCAACCCTCAAAATTTAGGAGGGATCACATGTTAAATTACCAAATTATCTATGAATTCCTCTAAGTACTATTTCATACTTTTTACAAAAACAATATCAATTATAACAGTAAATGTCTTTAAAATAATGAATGATGCTTTTTAAAGGGAGGAGTGGACAATAGGGAGTGAGCAAATATTGGTTCCTATTGAAACCAATAGAAAATTAATGAAATCAATATACAAAGAGTGTATAGGTCGATTACGACATAAGCTTGTGTAATTAAATATATTCTAGCTTTATAAACAGTATTATAAATAACTATATAACCGAATAAGATAAGTAAGTGCAAATAGAGCAAACTCAGTAAGAAGACACAACGATTTATACTAGTCAGACCCGGCCAAGTGTAATTTTGGATCCTAGGCAATGAGAGCCTAGATGGAGGTATTTTATTTTGGGCCCTCACTAGTTTAGAGAAAATCAAAAAGCGTTGCACAATATAGGACTCAAACTCTGCCTAATCAATTCATAAAGCAAAAGCTTTACCATAATAACTATGCTAAGTTATTAAAAAAAGTGCTACATGAAGTTATTTATAGTGTAAAGTTAGTAAATTAAGACCTAACCTCAAACCAGGTCCTATGACATCACCCAACTTACCCAAGCCCAGAGCCGAACTTGATAATTATTCGGACTCCTTGTCCTACGTCCAGTCCCGGAACTCTTCTTCGGAATTCTTACTAAACAACTTCCCCACTTCAACAGGAGGAATAATTTTACAATCATTACTTAAGACCCTGCAAGGACCTCTTGCAACTTCAAAACAATTTTGTACCGTTGCTCGATTTCTTGCAAAAGATATCGGGTTGGCCCGGTAGGTAAACAACACTTTCTCCCCTACAACGCATTGGCTCGACAGCACACGGTCGTCCCATCACTTACGTAAATGCCTCATACAACAGTCTACAGAACGGTTTACTGCCCCCATCACTTGATAGGCCTGGACAGTGACTGGCCAATTATCATTGTCAATGGAAGGTCTCGAGCATCACATATAACATAGGCTCGCCTCATTAATGGACAACATGTTTGCAACATGAAGGCCTCGCCCCCAACTCATGTTTCCTGCCCTCTCGACCCTCTCAGTTTGCATCCCTTACAGAACGGTTTGCTCTAACTGTCGTGCTTTGTCATATTAGGTAGGCTTCGGAGAAAAACGACCGGTCATCCCCGCAAAAGAAGCAATGACTCAATATCGTTCCACTAAAAAGATTGGCACGAAACAACACTTTTCATCTGACAAAAGCATCACTATGCAGCAACCACCCTCTGTCCTTCATTATCCACATGGCAATGATGTTGTTGTTCACTAACAGCATTTGGCCTGCCTTTTAAACACAAGCACGCCCTAGTACGACCCACCAACTGGTCATCTAGGTCGTTCACTCCATCTGGCATCCAAGCTGGCCCGCATCTGAGCCATATAGCTTCATCAACGACAATGAGGATTCCCAGGGCCCAGTGCCTCAATCTAAGCCATTCAAAGCAGAATTATAGCTGGTATAAATACAGTTTCACATGCACATTTACAAGGATCGAATTATCATTTTTTGCATACAATATTTTCCTTATAATCAAGCTCTTGTAACTGAATATAAGTAAAAAAATCATCAGCTAAAGTGGATGTAGATCTTTAACAATATCGAACCACTCGAAAACTTGTTATTTACTTTATTTCCATTGCAACTCATGATATCTTCATTTTTCAATTCATAACTCATGGTGTTAGTAAATTACCTTTGCTAATATCCATCCTAAATCATAATTTCAAGGTTGACTAGAAATTTAGCCAAACTTTGACACTAGAAGGAAGACCTCTCCAGTAAAGTTCTAAACTTTCATAAATTTTCTTCTCCTTAAATCTCTTACTCTACTCAAAAAGATCATCGTGCAAACTAACGGTGGGAACGTGGACAACAATCTAATGGCCACAACATCAATAGTGACTCTAGAGCCAGCACAGTTAATCCCATTATGGGCTTGAGTAAAGACATCTAGCTCAGTTTGGTGAATGGGCTCACTAAGATTGGAAATTCTAGGTATTTAAATAAAAGAATAAAATAAATAATATGGGTAATGGGTTAGTGAGGGATTTTCTAATAAAATAACTTCAGCCTTAGTTACACAATTAAGGTGATTATTTTGTGCGCGACTTGAATAAACTTATGGCTAGGATGGATGCCCAAGAAACTATCAACTATGGTTTAGAAGCGTCGTTTGTAACAGACTGGACTAGGGCTAAACAGGTTCGAAATTACACCGCATAACCGCACAAAAAACACCGTTATTAACCACTTAAATCATAGTCAAATGTTTTTCGTTTAACCAAAGACGGTGCGGTTCTTCTTACCATGCTAATCGACAATGGAAATGGTGACAACTCTGTTAACCAGGACTAACTGTAATTTATAGAGTAAAATTCATTACACCTCCTGTAATTTATAAAGATATAATTTATAAAGTAGATTGGTAACGCCTGCAGTAATTTTACTTTGAAGAGAAGAAATTCATTATCATATTGGAATTATACGCTATAAATTCTATCTTTATAAATTACAGTCTCGTCCATTCAATCTAGTCTATAAATTCTACTTTGAAGAGAAGAAAATTCATTATCATATTTTATACGCCTCAAGTAATTTTCCTAAATCCTTGTCGATCATGTTTAATCACTCATCACCACACTCTAACCCATCTGAAGATCCTCTCATTCAAGTTAACCTGAAATCAATGGCAATTTTTTGGGTCTATTTGCTGGTTTCTCTTCAAAATACGGTAATCTAACTTCTTATTAAGCTTGGATGTAGCAATTTGTTTTATAAATTAATATTGCCTTATTACTTTGTTTAATCCATGGTACTAATTTGGCAATGAATGAGTCATGGTTGCAATTTAATTCATGGATATCATAATTTGGTGAGCCTTGTCAATATTTATTCCCTCAAACACCAATTCTTGTTGCAATTGTGGAAAAATTATTGCTTTAATTACTGCATTTATCAAGTAATTTGGTCAATTTTTTATTTTATTTGCGATGTTTCTTTCACTATAGATAGAAATATTCATTAATTACTGATTGTTGTTTCATTCATCAAAATATAACGTCATTCATAAACATTTGTTGCTTTAATTACTGCATTCATCAAATATTTATTCCCTTAAATTCTAATTATTATTGCAATTGTGAAAAAATTGTTGCTTTAATTACTGCATTCATTAAGTAATTGGGTTAGTTTTGTGATTTTATTGTTTGATGTTTCCTTAATTACCGTTAGTGATATTCATTAATTACTGATTGTAGAGAATTGAGTATTGATCAAAATAAGGTTATTAATGAATTTTCTTATTTTATATATAAGTTATAGCTAAAACTAAGTGATGTGTATTCATTAATTACTGATTGTTGTTTCATTCATCAACATATATAGCTACAATCGTAAATATTTGTTGCTTTAATTACCGCACTCATCAAATATTTCTCTTACTGGTTCATTACTGCATTTTGAATATTTGACTACAATCATAAATATTTTTCTCCACATAATTTTTGTTGAAGGAATGGATGTTATTCAAGAACAAAATTCATTTATTCCTAATATGGAAGCTCTATCGGCGGTACATCAAATTTGTAATTTGTCTTCGCAAGTAATTCCTAAACTGGAGTCCAGCAAAAAACGTAAGTCTTGGGTGTGGAAACATGCCATTGAAGTTAAGGATGTTGATGAAAAAAGAGTTGGCATCTGTAACACTTGTAAAACAATATTACCCGCAAATAGTATGCATTACGGGACTACCACCGTTGTCGAGCATCTTAAACGTAAATGTAAAGAATGACTAGCTTATTAAGGTGTTCTTAAAGGTCAGCCCAGTATAACTCAAACAAATTTAGGTGGTCCACTAATCCCTTATTCCTTTTGCCAAAAAAGAGATAAAGAAAAATTAGTTCGGTTTATCATTCAAGATGAAATGTCTTTAAGAATGGTGGAAGGAGTCGGTTTTAGACAGCTATTATTATAATTATGTCCTAAACTAAAAATACCAAACATGAAAAATTGCTTCTCTTATATGGGAAATGTATTACATGAAAAAAGCTAAAATTATGAGTATAATAGGGAAACAAAGAGTCAACATTACAACAATACTTGCACTTCCGTATGAAATATCAACTACATGGTTGTCACAGCTCATTTTAATAGTGATTGGAAGCTACACAAAAGAGTAATTAATTGCACTAAAATTACCAGTCATGTTGGTTTAGAGCTAGGTAAAAGCATAGAAACTTGCTTGAGGGGTTGGGGAATAGAAAAGGTGTTATGTATTATGGTAGATAATGCTAGTTCAAACGAGTCGGCTATCGAGCATGTAAGGAAAATACTAGATGACATGAATGAGGCTATTCTCAGTCGGCAATGTATTCATATGACATGTGCTTGTCATATTATCAACTTAATTGTTAAAGATGGCCTAAAAGATCTTTATAGTTCGATTGAAGCAATTCAAAATTATGTTAACTACATTCACTCTTCTCCTTCATGACTAGAAATATTTACGGTATATGCACGTCTGCTGAAAATGGATCAAATGTCCAATATACGAATAGATGTATGCACTAGGTGGAATTCCACGTACAAAATGTTAGACGGTGTAGGAAAATATCAAATGGTTTTTGCTATAATAGAGGAAAATGATCTCCCTTTTATCAATTATTTTAATGGAAAAGAAAATAGGGAACGGAAAAGGGTTGGACCACCATGTGTTGATGATTGGATGAAAGCTAAGCCTTTGTTCACTTTTTAGAAAGTTTTATGTGTCCACGTTGGTGCTTAGTGCATCAAAAACTATTACATCTTATCTTATTTCAAACGTTGTGGTTGAATTATTGTAGGAGATTGACTTGAAGTTTGAGGACTGTTCTAATTTAGTTTTATTAAATGTGGCAATTTTTATGAAAGAGAAGTTTAACAAATATTGGGAAGATTATGAATATGTCAATAAGATGATATACATTGCTCATGTTTTAAATCCTAGGTGGAAGCTTGACATCATTGAAACATGTTTTAAGTGCATTGGTTATGATGAAGTCAATATCTCTCATATTGTAAGTGAAACCAAAAGAAATTTTCTCTCTTTGTTTAATGAATATAAAGGAGTGGATAATAATGTATCTTCTTCATCAACCATTCAAATCCCAATAAGTTCAAAGAATGTCTCATTTGGACTCTCTCCATTTGAGTTGCAGGTCAAACGAAGAAGGGAGGCCATGGAGGTGGGGGATATTGTTAATAAAGTTGATAAGTATTTTTTCGATCCTTGTGAAAAATTAGATAGTGATTCTTTTGATCTATTTAATTAGTGGAACGTTAACCAATCTTGGTATCTGATTCTTTCCAAAGTGGCTAAAGTTGTATTATCAATCCCGAGCTCCACCGTAGCAAGTGAAACTGCATTTAGCTCAAGTAGAAGAATAGTGGATCCATTTAGAGCTACACTTACTCCAAAAACAGTAGAAGCTCTAGTGTATGTGCAAGTAATTGGCTTAAAGCGGAATACTTTAATTTTTACATAGAGCCAATGGAAGATAAAATTTAATTGTATAAGGAACTTGAGGCTCTTGAAATAAGTAAGAAATATCAATTCATATAATTATCCAAATATTGCTAAGGATTATCAATGTGTTCTACTTATGCATATGTCATGCTAATGTTCATTTGATCTTGCATTAGGTACTTTTAAGGCCATGACCCCTTCAACAAGCGTCGATCCAACTTCTAATGCATGTTAATACATTATGAATAGGTGATAAAACTTTTTTTTCTACTATTAAGAATTGATGCTTTCATTACTCAAATATTAAATGAACATACTTCTATTTACTATTAAAAAGATTGAACAAGATATACTGTTAAAAAGATTGAACTAGATTTTTGTTAAGAAACTTGATATACTATTAAAAATTAAATGCCTTACTGATTACTTACTGTTATACATATTTCCTTACTTGTTGCTTACTATTAAGAAACTTAATACAGCTTACAGCTAAAAATTAATACAGCTTACTTATTGCTTGTTGTTATACATATTTTACTAAAATTTTCTTACTAACACATACATAACATAAGAAACCTGATATACTTTGCTTTTGCTACTTAAATATTGGTTGTAATATGATGTTTATACAAGTAATATTCACAAACGTAATATTCACACAATGTTGATATAATTTGTTTACTAACACATATATAACTTAAGAAACTTGATATACTTAGCTTTATTACTAAAATATTTATTATAATACAACATTTATACAAGTAATATTCATAAATGTAATATACACACAATGTAGTTAGACATTCATATGTTAATCATGCATTATGTTACAATTTTCATTTTGTAGTATTTTAGGATTTTGGCTACTGCGCGTATTCATGATGCATATGTAAGTATGTATAATTACTTCTTAACTAGAACAAATAGAGTCAGACTTTAGACGTAAAGAATCTGCTCAAGCTCTGCAAGAGTGAAATATATGGATCGAGTATCACACTTAGGTTGAAGATCTGCCAAAAACAACTACTGAGCTTGTGGCGCCACAAACTCTGCAAACGGACTGAAATCGGCCTTGACCCCTATCCAGCCTTATCCAACCTAGACACCGCTAGACTGGACCCATATTCAGCCTATAACAACCCTACTTTTTACGCCGTGATAATAACATAAATTTAATTAAAATAAAACGTTTGAATTTTATCTTTAATAATTATTATTTATGAAAATAAAATTTTACTTAATTAAGTTCTATTACATAAAAGATTTTGTTTAATAAATTGGTAAATTAATTAATTAATTCTTTTCAGATAATATATTGAAATTGAATGGAATGTTTAAATAAATATGAAATGTTTATATATAGTAGATAATTTCCAAATGATCAAAATAATTGAAAATAAATTTACTTTACGTTAATACAATGAATAAATAAATAAAAATAAATAAGTATCGAATCGAAAGAAATTGTGTGGTTACTAAAATATATTATGTAGAAAGAAGTATAAATCAATTTAAATTAGGCAAAAATATTTTTATAAACAAATGTCAAGAACTAAAACCTTAAATTGAAGTGTAAAGGAAATTAATTAGAACTAAGTTAAATTAGAGTATAAGGCCCAAACAAATCAAGCGATGCCTAAACTATTTTAACCCATTCCTTTCTCTTTTCTAGAATACACCATATTTCTAAAACCTGAAGCCCAAAAACCCGACACCTCCCTCGTTTAATTTCTGCCCTAATTATTAAAAGGAAAATTCTATTCATATACCAAAAATCACCTAACATACACCATTAGTTTACTAAAAAAATTTGTGACTAACTTACCTTTTTTCTTTATTGCACTTTTGTTCTTTTTCTTATAACCCATCTAATTAAAACATTAAAATCAATGATATTTGATCAAATTTATACAATTTTGATGAAATCAATGAAACCTAAAATATCAATTAAGACAACTTTCGTGATTAACTAGTCTAATTCAAAAGTGTTTAAATTTTTCTTTAAAAATTAGAGATAATTTTAATGAAATTAAGAATTTAAAATATTAACACCAAAAATTAATGTTTATTTTATTGAATATTAACTAAATTCCTTGCAAGAAATTCATAGTTTTGTATAAATGAGTTTTAAGATTTAAACAGGAAAGAAGATGAAGACACAAACAAGGGTAATTCTGTAAAAGTTTTGGTGTATGTAAAGTAATTTTTTGTGCTTATTAGTTTATTATATTTTCGGGTGTACGTGGAGAGATTATAGGTGTAGGAATAGAATTAGCCTTATTAAAAATCAAAAATCACGTCAAAGAGGAAAAAAATCATCAATCAACATCGCGCTCGAGGCTCATTATTGTTGGCATGGTGACTTGAAGGCGATCGAGGCAAGCGGGGCGATACTTGGTTGGAGACGACATGATGGAGGTTGTGATAAGGTGGAGTGATGGCATAATAAGGGCTTTGCAAGCTGGTCGTCAAAAGGCATCGAAGCACAGACCTTGGCTTGAGTGGTGGCGACGCGATTGTGAGGCAGCGTGGTGAACGGGTGTGTGACCTGGTTTTTTTTGTGAGGGAGCAGCACTACAGTAGCTGATGGGTTGTGCTAGCAGTGATCAAGATATGGTGATGTGGGGTTGGCTGCAATCTTTGACAATAATGACGATTGGCTTGATGAAGGGTGGCAGGAGTTTTGCAATCATTTTGTCATCGATTTGTAATTCAAGCATCGTTTTGGTGAATATTTACACTCACTGCTATATAGCTATATTATATATATATATATATATATATATATATATATATCGTAGAATTGTTTTGGTTGAATGATTTGGTTTAATTGATTGTTTGGGATTGTTTGTGTTTGGATTGTTGGTATATTGGATTGAATTTAGGTGATATTTAGATAGTTGATGATTTATGTTAGTTGGATGTGTTAATTTGCAAACAGAATTCTAAAAGTTTTGAATTTAACTATATATATTGTATGATGGTGTGTGTATCTTATGGAAGACCAGAGTTTGATAGAATTCGACTCAGATCATACTATATAATTTATATTGATGATTAGTTGATAATTTGGAGTAATTTTACTCCATAGTTTATATATTAGATATTTAATTAATTTCTTGTTTTAAAAAGATGTTTGAAATGTTCTGTAAATTATTTTAGAGATTTTGTAATTTATTAAAAGTATTTTATAAATATTTTACTAAATTTTACTCAATTTAGCTGTTTTCATATTTACAAATATATTTTTAGCTATATATATAGTTTTCCTAAGGTTATAAAACCCTTTTTAAATCAATATTATAGTAAAATTGTTTTAAAGCTAAAATAGAATATAATGCTATTTTATAAAATATATTATTGAAATGATTATATTATTTTAAAGAGATTTCTAAAGTTATTTAAATATTTTTGAAAGAGTTTTCAAGCCTTGGAAAAATATAGAATTCTTTATATGAAATGATTATAAGATTTTAGATACGTTTTGACTAAATAAAACCTCTTTTCTATAATAAAGTAATTTCAAAAACAGTTTAATATAGAGGGAAAATATCTTATTTTTAAGTAGTTTGAATATGAAGTGAAGACTTTGAATTGTATTTTATGGTTTGAAATAATTTTAAATTATTTTAGAGGTTTATAATTTTATTTCAAAGTAGAACTATATGTTACATTTGATTGGTAAATTAAAATTTCATATGTTTTATATGTATGTGAACAAGGATTTAAAAGTAAATTATAGTGTTCAAATCTTTGTTTTGATATTATATATAGATAAAGTAAAGTTATTTAATATATAAATGTTAAACTAGCTTTATTAGTTTTATATCATAAAATTAATTGAAGAAAGGTTTTACTTAAAATTCAATTTTAACACCTCATGTTTTTACGTTAATTAAAATAGAAATTAAATAATTAATAATAAATTGTGAAAATAGAATTTTTATAAATATTGAAATTTGGCCATGAAACTTATACCATTAGATTCCTGGAAATTTTCTGAACAATTTTCATGTATAAAATTTTCCAATCGAAGTTCAAACGAGAAAGTTATCAGCATTTGAGTTTTCATAGTTGGAAATAATTATATAGCAATTAAGGAAATAATTTGAAATTGATTAATGTCGTTAAAGTTAACCGTAACTTAACGTATAAGCAACTTGATTAAGGTAAGGGAAACAGTGATTAAACGTTAATTCAATGATTATGAAAATAAATTAACGAAGAAATCAAACGACACAAAATACACTGAATTGGCCTATGTAGGTTGATCATAACCATGCGACGGTCAACCTTGGGCAGTCGACCTAGGCTTGGGGTGGTCGACCAGCATTAGGTTAGAGGCTATAGTAAACTTAGACTATGTGGTCCAGAATTGATTCGGTTCCATCTGACGGTTAGCGCTGATTTGAACCTCTATAAATTAAGGCTTAGGGTTCCACTTCCAACTAATTATTTTTCAAATAAGCGCGGAAGCTCCGCCGCTTTCTTTTCTCTTCCAAAATTTCTAAATACACAAAAATAGATCTAAATTGTAAGGATACACGTAAAAAAGAATAGAAAAGGACAAAGGATGGAAAATAGGTTCAAATCAAGTTACTACGTCGAAGGTAAACTATTATGCAATGATTAGAATTTTATTATGCAATGGACCAAAATAAAATTAGAGAATGAAATAATTTGATTTTGGCGTTTTAGATATATTTTAGTTTATTGAAATTTATATTGTTGTAAGTAGATTTCCATACATTATCAAGTCTAAATTTAACAAAAGTATGATGTTTGAAAAGACAAGGAATAAATACATGCTTATAAAAGAAAGAGATGTACAAAATATGGATGATTACCGTATTTTGTACAACCTATTTCAATAAATAAAAAGAAAATTCCTTGTAATTACAAACACCGCACAAACCACCAATTTTGATTAAGATATGGAAATTTACTATGTAACAACTAATTTATAATGTTTAATTCCAATCTATTAAAATGTAGTAAATCCCAAGAGTGGAATGTTAAGATAACAATGAAATAAGAAGGTTAATAAAATGGGAAGTAATGAAACAGAAAGTGCGGAGTTATAGGCAAGAATAAAAAGGAATAGCAGATAAAGTGGAATAGAAATCAAAGTTGAAACTAATGAATGTAGTAGCAACGATATTGATAACTGGAAACATGAAGCGGTAATTGAATTTGATAAATAAAAAGTTAAATGCATAGTAAAATGAAGACAAAGGTTCAAACATAAAAGATGTAAAGGCAATAAAGAAAGTGTAAGAAGAATGAATATACATGAACTTGAAATATGTGTATATGTAGCCTCAGATATGCATTTATGATAGGTATGGATAATTGCAATTTAATATATAAATTATAGAAAGGAAATGACATTGAGAGTAATTAGAGTAGGTTGAAGTGCGAAAGCATATTCAACCTAAGACCCGTGGAGAGTATACGCTTGCGTATGATAATGGGATACCCTCAACTTATGCTAGTGCTTGGAAAGGAACTTCCATAATTGTAGGCACTGAGCGGACCTTTTGCGGATGGTGAGACTGTATAAGCGTTGTAGAATAGTCTGCTTCAAATTTGGTTAGAGAAGGGCATTACCTTGATTTCACTAGGCAATCTAAATGGATGATGGATGAAATCAGACTTAGGCAATAGGGCGCACATCACTGGCGTGCGTAGATACCAAAACAAGGAGTAAGAGTTGAATATTTAATGAACTCGTCATTAGTCCCTTACAGTCAATGGGAAGGATAGGGTTACACCTAATTGATCTCTTCTGCCTACCAAGATTGATTCAGTTGGGTTATGAACCGCCATAGTTGTTTGTTAGTTTGTTTGATATGGCAAGGCTTGTTAATCCTTACACAGATTCCTTCAAAACACAGATGGGGTGGAGGTGCGTGGGGTCGGAAATCCACGATATATGAAGCAGACAAAGGTGAAAATCCCCGCAGAATATAGGACCTAATGGAGTAAAGGTCGTTAGTGCGCACTATAGGATTTCCTTAAGTGATACGATGATCATGATGCAGCGAGGCGATGGATCCTTATGAGGTGCTAAGCAATATATACTAGTGGAGATAATATTTAGTGGAAGATGGGATATATATATATATATATATATATATCGGGAGGTAGATAGGAACGTACGTAGCGATGGAGTCGTAGCGACTAATAATAAATCTAACATAACAAGAAACGGTGAACAATCGACATAAGCTGGTGTTATGTATAAGATATATAATTTACCAGTCATCAGAACTTTTTTCTGCCCCCCTCCTCATTACAATCCACAGGATTTAAAAGGGCAGGTTCTGGTATTGATTTGGAGAAGTTGTTTGGCTGAGGCACTTGACATTTGAGATGTCGATTCTTGGTTAGTGATTATATTGATCTATTATATTTATTTATTTCCATTGTGAGTTATTACCATTAGGCTCTGATACATTTTTCCTTTTTTTAGGATACCAAACCAATGATCCGTATTTCAGTGGACTTGTGGGCCCATTGGAGTTCGAGTTGTTACATTTGGTATCAGAGCACAGGTTAGTCAATTCCTGGAAGATTAGGAAGCGTAGAGTGAACATATTTGTATTTCGTCTATAAATATAAATGTAATATATGCTAAAATCCTAAGAATTCAATTTATAGAGTGGTTGCATATGGAACATCCCTAAAACTAGATGGTACATGACTCCTTATTGAGGCTTTGATAACCCAATGATCGTTGATCCCCAATTTGAATGCCGATTAATGATGTACAATAAGTCCAGATAAAGGAAAATTGTGGGTCCATATGTTACAGATAGTGGAAGACAGAGAAGTCTCTGAAGAAGGGTGTGAAATGGTCACTCATAATTAATGATTGGATTTTCGGATTTAGAAGGAGACAAGTCGGTAAATTGGAAGAAAAACGGTCTCAAGGGAATATTTAGAAGTCCACTTTGAGTCCAACCTAATAATAAGAAATTTTTGTGAAAAGTTGAAAAAAAAGTATAGATTTTATAATTTAAAAGGGACTTTTAATGGAAAAGTAAATAAATATTGGATTTCGAAAAATATATATATCATAAAGGTTTTGTAAGAAATTTTCTTTTGAAAAGAAGTGATAGAGCAAGATAGTTCGTGAATCTTTCTATGTAATAAAATTTTTTAAGATATTAAATATTTTTATTGATGGACAATATGAGTGTATATAAATCGGAATAGGGTGAATGGTATAGAAAAGAAGACTTAGGGTCTTAAAAATTAAGTTGTCAGTGGCTGCATTACAATAGTTTAAGTAAAAAGGATGGTAAATTAAGAGAGAAATGGTTGGGACTAGTGCAGTTTGGGCTGAAGAATTGAGCAGTGGGAAGTTAGGAAGTATAAATGAAAAAGAGGTTTAACTTATTGTAATTAGGTTGAGATTTGACATATTTTAATTCACTAAAATGAAAAGAGATAACAAAATAAGTTTCTATGAATTAATCAAGTTATAGATAAAGGTGTTTTGTTTGAGATAATAAGGAATGTAAATGCAAAGGAAGAGATGTACAAAATATCGAAAATTCCATATTCTGTACTATATATTTCAATAAAGAAATGAAATAAAATTCTTTATAATTTCACACAAAGCAAGAATCCTCTTTTAAGCGATTCATAGAGATATAGCATTAACGATTCCTCTTAGAGGACAAGTAGTTCCAATGCGTTAAAATATAGGATCCTTGAGTATAATAAAAAGTGTAGTAAATAAAAGTAGTGTTAATAAATTATATGCTAGTAATCAATATTGAGAACAGGAAATTAAAAGCAGAACAAAGGAAAATGGACCTTTTCCATTGTTATGTGCATTTAATTTAATTATCTTCTAAAAGTCCCCCTTTTTTTGATAATAAAGACTCCTCCCAATATTAGATGACTAGGTGGGTAGGAGATGTAAGGAAAATAATAGGATAATAGTTGTCCTTATCTACTCTAGTTTTTACAATTTAAAAGTCATGAAGGATGTTTTAGAAACATTGTAAATTCTACTTTTAAAAGCAATGGTTTGGTGAAAATAAATAATTTTTTGAAAGAAAATATAATAAATGGTTGAACTGAAAATCCTGGATTTTTAATAAGAGTTAGAATGGTCTTTAAAAGAAAAAGTAGATTTGATTTTAAACTTAGAATTATTAACATTCCCTTTTAAGTTTAGTGAATAAGTTAAATTCAAAAATTTTAGAATGTAAGTTTTGAAAATAGTTAAAACACCATGTTTTTTTTAGTTTAATAGAATATTCTAAGTAGCACTTTCAAAGGCAAGAGTTTGAGATTAACTATTTCAAGAAATTTTGGATTTTGAATTTTTGAAAAAAAATGATAAAGACCAAACCAGAATTTTAAATCTGGAGTAGATAGGAATTAGTGCCTAGGTAAGATGGGGAAAAGAATAAGGCTATGAAGGAGATAGCAATGACTACTTTTGGAATAGTAAGAAGAAGTCCCCGTAGAGTGTAAGGACAGTAGAAAAAGCCTAGGAATGTTATTTTGATATGTGTGTAAACCATAAAGAGGATATTAAAGTACACCTCTATAAGTTTTGGATATGCTTGTAGGAGGCTTATGGATAAAGGACATATCAAGGATTGAGAATACTATTTGAAGAATGAGATTAAGAGAAGATAGTAACAGATGGTAATGAGATGGTAAACACAAATGAAGGACATTGGTAGACTTATGTTAGGGAAACAAGAGAGGGATTAGAAGGTTAGCTTATTTGCTATTTAATATAAAGATTTCATAGGTTGTATTTCTTATCTACTGTAGTGAGAAGAGGCATAATTATTCCATTATTGGGTATGGAATTAAAGAGATGAATCGACCTTATTCATCATAAGTAATAAAGGAAGGATAAGATATTAAGGTTGTTGTAGAGGGATGACCTATTAGAAAGGTTTGTTCTTGTAGTAGTAGTAGTTAGTGGTGTTATGTTTCCTTCCAGTGTTAGTTTCTCTTTTTCGTGGGTTATAAGCATTAGTTGTTGCTATGAACTGCATATGTTTAGGGAAATGTTCATTTTTATGCGTATTCTAGGTGGACCGCGATGATTTGAGAAAGCAATAAAAAGGAAATTTCAGAGAAAACCACTTAACTAATGCTAAAGAAAAGAAAATAGTTGAAACTGAAAGTTAAATAATGAATTAAGAAAATTTATTTAACTAAGTACTAAATAAAAGTAAAATGAAAATGTAGGTTCCGAAAAGAATAGAAATTTTTCGAAGAATACAATTTTAGTAGACGGAGGATAGGAGTACGGAGAGGTAAGCCATGGGTCAATGTTCATGTTCCTCGATGGTTGAAATTTAATATTCAACATGTGTGCTGGTTAATATTAACAAGAAAGAAAAGTTTTTGAGAACTTAAAAATTTACCGCACAATTAAGCGAAGTCCTTGTGGACGATAGAGGGTTGGCTAAATCTTGATGTCAGAAATGCGGAAAATTATTTATAAAATGTAGTTATGCATATATTTTGAAAAGGAAAAATTTTATGAAAAATTTATTTATGAAAAGTTTTCGTTATAGATAATATGACTTTGAAAGGAAAATATAAATATCTTTGGGAATATCATAAAAGTTGAGGATTTTGAGTTTTAACAATTTTGAAATACCGCATGCTGGCATTAGAGAATAGTCGGTAAGTTTGTTGGTGTAGATTTTAATGTGTAGCAGTATTTGCAGTCAAATGGATACGATGAGTGACAAGGAAGCTGTTTTGTCTATGGAAGGTTTCTGTGATACCTTGTCGATGAGTGAAATTTAAAAAGATGATTTCTAAAACAACAATGTTTCTGAACTTAAAAAGAAGTTACTTATGAAAATGGTACTTGGAAAAGTAAGAAAAGGATTGAAGGCAAAGGAGTGGATTCCATGATACAGTGGAAAAAGGTTACATAAGAGAATGATGAAAATATAGAATTTTCCATCTAGACTGTTTCCAAGTATAAGAAAATAGGTTTAGAAGGCTGAATTTTTTTAAATATAGATGTTAGCAATGGTGTGCTAGGAATTTGGATGGTAAGGATTGGATGAAATATTAGTTGAACTACGCTTATATTTATAGACATGTGGGAAAATTTGGATGAAAAGCCATTTTTGCTATTTCAAAAAGTTGCATTCATGTAGAACTGCCAGTATATTTAGGATGATAGCATCATATGTTCAAAATTGATTTAAAAAGAAATCATTCATGTAGGAGGCGCCAATTAGAAATTATTGTTCATGCATATCATATGTATTGTAAGTGCACGTACGCAGATTGTTGCAAAATTGGTTGTACACTAATTAATTGTTAGTGTAGAATGGATGTGTGGTGGTTTACATGATCGAACCCTTGCGAAATTTCTAGGACGAAATTGTTTTAAGTAAGGAGAATGTAACACCAGCATTTCTACATTAACTAAAATAAAAATTAATAATAAATTGTTAAAAAGGAATTTTTGTAAATGTTGGAATTTGGCCACGAAACTTATACCATTAGACTCATGATGATTTTCTGATCAATTTTCATTTATAAACTTTTTAAATCGGAGTTCGAACGAAAAAGTTATCGACGTTTGAGTTTTCGTAGTTGGAAATAATTATATATGCAATTAAGAAAATAATTTGAAATAAATTAATGATTGATTAATGCTGTTAAAGTTAACGGTAGCTTAACGTTTAAGCAACTTAATTAAGGTAAGGATAATGGTTATTAAACGTTAATTCGATGATTATGAAAATAAATTAACGAAGAAATCAAACGACACAAAATGCACTGGTAGACCCGCATTAGGTTAGAGGTGACAGTAAACTTAGATCATGTAGCCCAAATCTGATTCGGTTTCATCCTATATTTAGTGCTGATTTGTACCTCTGTAAATTAAGGCCTAGGGTTCCACTTCCAGCTCATTATTTTTCTAATGAGCGTGGAAGCTCTATCACTTTCTTTTCTCCTCCAAAATTTCTAAATACACAAAAATAGATCGAGATTGCACAGATACACATGGAGAAGACTAGAAAATGATGGAGGATAGGAAATTGGTTCAAATCAAGTTACTATGTCGAAGGTAAACTCTAGATCTGGTTCTAATTAATAAATCTAAATCTCTTTTCTCTAATCCAATTTCCACTGAGAATTGTATAAATACTATTTGTGGATCGCATAGGGAGTCAAAAAGTGGAGAATACATATAACAGGCTTAGATCTGGATTAGATATAGAGATTTGGAAGCGCTAATTAAAGGTGAGTGCAAATATTATATATTTTTATATAATACTAGACTATATCATTGCGGAACTATTCCAACATGCCTAATGACTTAAATTAAATTGCAAGTTAATCCCTGCTACATGAAACGTTGAACTTAATCTTGCCTTTGAAACTTTATTTTTAAAGGGGAAATAATTTTAAAGGACAAAGTAAAGTAAATAATTGCTTAGAAGGACACGCGCAAAAAAAGTTTACCATAAGGACAAAGCCCAGATACAAATTAAAACAAAACAAAGAATTCTGCTCGTCTCCTCCTTCTCGCTTTCACTCAGAAATCGATGAACTTTGTTTTAAAAATAAAATTAAATCAAAACAAATCGATTTCTTGTTCAATTGCTCAGAAGCAAAATCAATTTCCACAGTCTCCCCAAAACCAAAATCACTTTCCCAAAACCAAAATTACAATTTCCAATTTCTTTGAGTCTGTGTTTGATGTCGCGGTTGTGGTTGGTGTTTTGCAAGAGGCGGTAAGGAGAAAATTTTGATTAGGTCGCGGTTTGGTCGAGGTTAAGGTCGCGAGTTGCTAGCGATGATTGTATTGGTCGAGGAAGGTGGATTGGAGTCAGGCCATGGCAGATGAGTTGGGTTTTTGGGCAGTGAAGCCAGAGAAGCAATTTGTTGTATATGCAGAAAGGTTGAGCAACCTACTTGAAAAAAATGATTCATAACAAAATATTGAAAAATATTATCTCTCAATTTCAAAAACAGTTAGTTCAGAAATAAACAGTTACTACAGGAAGAAAATTGATACCTACATAAAAGAAACTGATACCTACAAAAACAAAACTGATACCCATATAAGAGAAACTGATACCTACAAAAACAAAACTAATACCTACATAAAAGAAACTGATACCTATAGAAACAAAACTGACACCTACGAAAACAAAAAAGATAACTACATAATAAAAAATAGAACAAAATATTTAGCAAATATATTTTAAAGTAATAGCTACAAACGCAAAAATTCATACACAAATTGATACTAAGTGTAGTAGTAAAATTGTTAAATATTTTAATTCAAAGCATACTATATGCTTGTACCATTAAATTTGATGTTTCACAATTAAATTTGATGGTTGTAAAGTAATGTAATTTTGTTGAAATTTGTACTTGTGAAGTAATGATGTTCTGTTGCAATTTGATACTTATGAAGTAATGATGTTATGTTCTTAAAACAAAGCTGCTCTTACTTGTAAAAACATACACCAGAACTAATACTGTAAAAACATTTAACTGATACTAAAACTGAATACATCCACTTACAATAAACTGAACACAAATTAATAACAAATTCCATTTATAACAAATTCCATGCTATACTGAATACAAATTAATAACAAAAGGTCCAATTACAATAAACCACCAAAACAAGTCACACATCCACTTATTAATCTGAACAAATTCAAAATGAAAAATCAAATCATATCCTCTTCGAAGCTTGACAATTCCATTTATTATAACCAAGCTGCTTTGCACTCGCCACATCTATTATGCTTGTTCTGAAAATATGAAAATCCTCCTTTAGACTTAGCTGATGGTCTACCTACGCCACATTATCACCAATGCCAAAAAAAAAACATTAGTAAAAACATGTTCAGTTTAGAACATTAGTTTTTCCATTTCAGAAAAATGATACCCAAGGTATACAAAACTGATACCTAGTTACTGATAATAAAAAAATTATACTAAGAAAAAATAAAAATGATACCAGAAAACTGATCCTAAGATATGATACTTTTCCACTCTATCAGAAGCTTATATACAACCTAATCAATGATACTTTTCCAATCATCACAAGCTTATATCTCATTCTTCAAATCATACAAAAAGCAATCAATAGACATCCGGTGCTAAAAGTGTTATTATTCAACACAAACAGACAAAGAAGACTGTTATCCCCACTGAAAATAAAAAATAAAAAATAAACATTAGTAAAAATATGTTCAATGTAGAACATTAATTATTCAATTTCACAAAATTGATACCTACCGTATACAAAACTGATACCTAGTTACTGATAATCAAAAAAATTTATACTAAGAAAAAATAAAAATGATACCAGAAAACTGATCTTAAGATATGATACTTTTCCACTCTATCACAAGCTTATATACAACCCAGTCAATGATACTTTTCCAATCATCACAAGCTTATATCTCATTCTTCAAATCATACAAAGAGCAATCAATAGACATCCAGTGCTAAAAGTGTTATTATTCAACACAAATAGACAAAGAAGACTGTTATCCCCACTGAAAATAAAAAATAAACATTAGTAAAAATATGTTCAATGTAGAACATTAATTATTCAATTTCACAAAACTGATACCTACCGTATACAAAATTGATACCTAGTTACTGATAATAAATAAAATGATAAAAAGAAAAAAAATAAAAATGAAACCCAAAAACTGAACATAAAATATGATATTTTTCCACTCTATCACCACTTTATATACAACCCAAATAACTTTGTATCAAAACTTTGAAAAAAAACGAGATCACGGTAGAAATATGAAAAGAAAGAGGTCGACAAACGCGCATGAGAAAAATATAATAGATGAACTATAATTTTTCAGAAGAACGAAATTGAAATGACCAAACAAGGTTGATCGATATTTTGATTGCGAGAGTAAATTGGATCGCGACAGAAATATTTGATCGAAATGAAGAAGAAGAAAAGGAAGAAGCGCGTGAAAGTGAGCTGGAAGGAAAATACGTGCGTGTGTCCTTGTGAGAAAATAATTAGCGGGCTGTCCTTACGGTAAAAAAAGCCCTAAAAATTGTCCTTGAGGAAAATTTCCTGATTTTTAAATTGAATACTTCCCTGTTATGAACAAGTTTGCAAATTTCATATGTAATTGATTAAGGTTGTGTAATGATTAGAATTGTTAATTTCTGTGTCTGATATTGATTTAATAAAGCGTAATGATTAGAATTTTATTTTATGCAATGGACCTAAATAAAATTAGAGAATGAAGTTATTTGATTTTGGGGTTTTAGAGATATTTTAGTTTATTGGAATTTATATTGTTGGAAGTAGATTTCCATATATCATCAAGTCTAAATTTAACATGATGTTTGAAAAGACAAGGAATAAATACTTATAAAAGAAAGAGATGTCCAAACTAAAAAAAGATTACTGCATTTTGTATTGTCTATTTCAATAAATAAAAAGAGAATTCCTTGTAATTACAAACACCGCACAAACTACCTATTTTGTGGAAATTTATTGTGTAATAGTTAATTTATAAAGTTTAATACCAATCTATTAAAATGTAGTAAATCTTAAGAGTGGAATATTAAGATAACAATGAAATAAGAAATATAATAAAATGGGAAGTAATGAAATAGAAAGTATGGAGTTATAGGCAAGAATAAAAAGGAATAACAGATAAAGTGGAATAGAAATCAAAGTTGAAACTAATGAATATAGTAGCAACGATATTGATAACTGGAAACAGGAAGCGGTAAATGAATTTGATAAAGAAAAATTTAAACGCATAGTAAAATGAAGACCCAGGGTCAAACATAAAAGATGTAGAGGAAATAAAGAAAGTGTCAGAAGAATGAATATACATGAACATGAAATATGTATTTATGTTGCCTCGAATATGCGTTTATGACGGGTGTGGATAATTATAATTTAATATATAAATTATAGAAAGGAAATGACATTGAGAGTTGTTAGAGTAGGTTGAAGTGAGAAAGCATATTCAACCATAGGACCCATGGAGAGTATATGCTTGCATATAGATGAAGCGATAACCTCAAGTTATGTTAGTGCTTGGAACAGAACCTCCGTAATTGTAGGTACTGGATGGACCTTTTGCGGATGGTGAAACTTTACAAGCATTGTAGAGTAGTCTACTTCAAATTTGTTTAGAGGAGGGTATTTCTTGATTACACTAGGCAATCTGAATGGACGATGGGTGATATCAGATTTATGCAATAGGGCGAGCAGAGCCGGCGTGTGTGGGTACCAAAACAAGGGGTAAGAGTTTCATATTTAACGAACTTGTCATTAGTCCCTTGCGGTCAATGGGAAGGATATGGTTACACCTAACCGATCTCTTCCACCTACCAGGATTGATTCAGTTGGGTTATACACCGCCACAGTTGTTTGTTAGTTTGTTTGATAGGGCAAGGCTGATTAACCCATATAGAGACACCTTCAAAACACGGACAGGGTGGAGGTGCTGGGGCTGGAAATCCATAATATATGAAGCAGATAGAGGTGAAAATCCCCAAAGAATACATAATCTAATGAAGTAAAGGTCGTCGGTGCATACTATATGATTTTCTCGAGTGATACGATGATGATGAAGAGCGAGGCGACATATCCTTACGAGGTGCCGAGCGATAGATACTAGTGGGGATAGTATCAAGGTACCTTAATGGATGATGGGATATATATTTATGTATTAGATATAAATCTAAGGGAGGTATATTTATGTATATAGATATAAATCTAAGGGAGGTAGATGGGAACGGTTCGTACGCAGCGATGGAGTCGTAGCGACTAATGATAAATCTAACATAACAAGAAATCGTGAAAAATAAGTATAAGCTAGTGTTATGTATAAGATGTATAATTTACCAGTCACCAGAACTTTATTCTGTCCCCCTCCTCAATACAACCCATAGGACTTAAAATGGGAGGTTCCGGTATTGATTTAGAGCAGTTGTCTGGCGGAGGCACTTGACATTTGAGATGACAATTTTTGGTAAGTGATTATATTGATCTATTATATTTACTTATTTCTGTTGTGAGTTATTACCATTGTGGCTCTGGTATATTTTTCCTTTTTGTAGGGTGCCAAACCAACGATCCGTATTTTAATGGACTTGGGTTTTCCAACTTGCGAAAAATCTAGACCTACTGGAGTGTGGGTTGTTACAATAGTAATTTATTGAAAAGAAAATTTTATATTTGATTTTAATTAATAATATAAAAGATTATAAAATTATGAAAAATATTAAATATATTCCAAATAATATTTTAGGTATTTTAAAGTGAATTTCACTAATAATATGATTTATTATTAATAATGATTTGATTGTTTTATATATATTTGATTAAATTATTTTATTTTACTTTTTTTATTTCTCATTTCTTTTATATTGAAATTAATAATATGAATGATTCACCGTTGATTGATTTGGTTAGTATTTGGATATGATACGGCGATGACATCTTTCTGTATAGGTTTGTGATATTTTTTATATTGATTTTGATATTTTCATTCTATGCATTGAGGAATTAGAATAAACGGTGTTATAATACCGTTTGGGATGGGAAATTTGGTAATGTTTCTTTAGTTATCCTTTGGACTCGTTATATAGAATATTTGGAGATTGAGTGTAGTTTATAAGCAGTGAGTAAACATTTGAGTATCACGTAGTGGTATGAGACATTGTTGTGATATTTATTCGACTATTCATTATAAGTAGATGGCACTCACATAGCGGGAATATAATATGAATTTATACTTACATGAGGTGATGCTCATAGGTTTGAGTAGGGTAGGTTCCCTTATATTTATTAATATTGTGTGCTTCTATCACGATGTACTCCTCTTATTTGCTTTAGAGAGAACCAGATAGCTAGAATCCACCCTAGTAGCTTGAACTTGGGGTCGCACTTCAGATCCACGACACCATTGTTGCATATTTTATTTGATGTGCATCACATCATTTGGGTTAGGTGACCTATTGGGTAGGTGCCCAATATTATGAGATTTGGATGATCCATAGGGTAGGAGCCTTTTAGTCCCTTTTTGTTGCATAGACCAAAAGTCTGTGACCTATATGAGCAAGGCAAGGTCATGGTTAAGAGGCTATGCGTTAACGAGCCACTGGTGGATATGTGTCACAATGCCTGTCAAGGCAACTAAACACTGTAGGAGGAGATCCAGTTAGGTGATCCCTATGCAGTTAAAGTGTTTAGCGGTTCTACAGCGGTGGAGGTGCAAAGAGTTATAACGAGGATAAAGTGGGGATATAGTGGAAAATAGTGGAGGTGGGGAAAGCTCCATTATATATAAAATCAAATATTTAAAGTTAATTTGTTCTCGTTCTTACACCATTTGTGTAGGAAAAATAAATATGTTTTAATCTTATATAACAAAACTTAAAAATTTCATAATTATGCAGACTAGATTTGATGACTACAGTTGATTTCGAGCTTATTTTGAGCATTTATGCCTTAAAATTAGGTCTTTAACCAAACCTTGCTGATTTAATGTAAAGAAAACCACCCGAATAAACATTTGCATATTAATGTTGCTAAAGTGGGTGGTAAAATTACGGGGCTTAAAGTGGATTTACTATTTAATAGCTCTAAATTGAAATAGCGTAGCGGTTGAAGAACGCTATGCGCTATAGCGGGAATTTTGGAAGCTTTAACTGCATTGGGTGAACTTGGGCTTTTGGAGTGGGCAGACGAACATCAGTCTCCCTTTTGGTTCTAACGGAGTGGTACTATTGATACACCTCACTTAAGTATAGATATGGGTTAGGGGACCAGGGTCAAGTGACCCACACATTGATGTATAGAGATGACTCTACTTAAGACTTCATGTATGTCGTACAGTCATTCACCCGCCATGATTTATTACGATTTATTTAAATATAAGGAAATGAGATTATATCTGAATAGGTGTCCAAAGTATAGTGAATTATCATATCCTTTACTATATCTGACCGACGGATCGGTGCCCTATATTTTACAGTCAGATAGACTATTTTACATTATTTGATGATAGTGTTTTACTATTTGAGATGGATAGATATATTTGGCCATTACTATATGTTATCCTTTTTTATGTTAGATATGAGATAGTTTTAATACTAACGATTCACCCATTTGATGTTATTTCATGATTTTTGATTTGATGAGTTTATATGGATGATGACCTTTTCATGATGGGTTTTGTGGTGTTCTATGTTATATGATATTTGGGATTGTTTGAAATAATGTTATTATATTTATACCTAGTATATGTAGAGTTCCTGATGTTTATTGACCTAAGATTTAGATATAATCTGACATGTTTATTACTTATATAATACTCGGATCAGTGCGAGACATTTCACGTACAGGGATGATGGGACAAGCTTTTATATTAGGCATAGAGGAGACTAGTAATTCAATATTGTAGTTTATCATTTTGTATTGTATTCTCTTGTATGTATATCATTGCGATGTAATGTATATTAATTTTTGTATTATATGTACTGTTATCCGGGTTTTTAACCCATCAGAATCCAAGAGAAGACAGAACAACTTGATGAAGTCGGAATGACTCGGAACTCAACCGAAAGGGCTAAAGCAACAAGTTAAAGAGAGCCAAGCCATGTTACTAAAGCAACGACTAAGTTTGACTAAACCAAGGGACCAGTGTCTGCTAAGTCCAATCAGCAGCTAAATACAACCGGCTAGTAAATCATCATCAAAACAGAGCAACGTGCAACATGACTACCCAAAAAACGTCGATACAAGGAAATGAGAGAATTCCATACATCAAAAACCAAAGATAAACTAAGTGTATGGATCGCCAGCAATCCATACTTCATCATTGGATCGCTTAGTCACTGTGTCATGTGGGGAGCTAAGATGCCTAGAAGACAAACTACAAAATATGCTAAGGGTATGGATCGCCAACGATCCATGCACCATGGATCGCCAGCGATCCATACTTAACCATGGGGTATGTGCGATCTAGCATAGTGAAGCCATAAGGATAGGAGCTAACTAATTAGCTCACACGCGAGCTAAATCTATGGATCGCTAGCGGTCCCTAGACCATATGATATTTGGGCATCACTATACGTTAACCTAACTATTCTCGATGATATCTCGAGTATTGATGATTTTTGGATTTTGATGGTTTTAATATGGGTGGTTCACTCATTTGATGTTATTTCATGGTTTCTGATTTGATGAGTTTATATGGGTGATGACCTTTTTATGCTGGGTTTTATGGTGTTCTACATTATATGATATTTAGGATTGTTTTAGATAATGTTATTATATTTATACTCTGTATATATAGAGTTCCTAATGTTTATTCACCTTAGATCTAGATATAGTCGACCCATTTATTATTTATATAATACTCGGGTCAGTCCGAGACATTTTAGGCACAGGAACGATGAGACCAGCTTTTATATTAGGCATAGAGGAGACTAGTAATTCAGTATTGTAATTTATCATTTTGTATTGTAGTCTCTCATGTGTATATCATTGTGATGTATACTGACCATGTGTTGTATGTTTTTGTATTATATATATTATCACTAAGATTGACTCTATGGTCTTTGATATTTACTATATATATTATTTTGTCCTGGTTGCACACATGGTTATTGCTTTGTGCCCATACTGTGTACATATAAGTGAGTTATTTATTCGATGTTTCCAGTGTTAGCCCAAGGGAATATTCACGTGTATACCCTATATAGCATCATTCTCTGTATTATATGACAGTATTACTCTGTAATACTCTTGGATAGTATGGGTATAGAGATATGGTGTTTACATTTGGTATCAGAGCAAGTTTAGAACAATACATCATATATAAGAGACACAAATCAAGACCTTAGGTGAGACTTGGAGTCCTTAATTCCTTGTATATTAAAAGAATATTAGGAGTATATGATGATTACTATGGTAATCATCAGGGGACGTACTTGTTATTTTCCTAAATATATATAGTTCTGATTTTTATCACTTCTGTGTATTCGTCTCAGTGTGGAAAACTTTTCTGAGGAAGGAACTAAAGTAAAATGTGGCTAGCCCGCTGAGTAGTATCGGTAGTGGTAATAGTGAATAAAATTCTATGTGACATCAAATAGTGTAGCCTGATCTAGTAGAGATCAGAGTGCGTAGCAAATGCTGATAAATGGTTTTCCGTTGAAAGCATTTTTTTCATTTGCCTTAGTCTAGAATGTGGGAATTGAGTAAAAGTTATCTCTCAAATATTTCTAAATCCACTTAAATCTAGACAGAGCCAAATATTAATGAAAGCCAACTGTTTATCCAAATCTAAACTACTAGGGGATTATAAATCTGTTTAAATAATAATAATATATAATTAAATATGTGAAAGGAAAATTAAAATTAAAATTAATTGATCGCTTGATTGTGTGTTGGTAGTGGTAGATTATTAGGTTATTAACATAATCACCATTAATATGTGAATATACTTAAAGCAAGATTAAGATTTTGACAAAGTAAGAAAATTAATTATATATTAAAATACTTAAAATACTTGAATTTTTTTTAAAATTAAATTCATGTTAATTTGTTCGTTGAGTGCTTTAAGAATTTTGATCGATGCGTCTGACCAAAGTTATCAATAGGGATCCCAAACACTAGGACAAGACATCTTGACATAATCTTCTGAAAAGAAAATAATATTTTAGAAGAAAAGAAATATTTTGAAATAGAATACAATGTGTGGAAAAGAAGAACAATGTTTTGTGAAATATTATAAACAATATTTTGGTAAGGGAAATGTTTTGGAATGAGATAAAATAATATTTTGAAAAATACATACAAGTTAGGAAAATTGAAAAATTATCGTTTTAAAAAATATGTGGAGATTTTGGAAATTTTATAAATTATATTTTGTGAGGTAACTAATGTTGGGAAAATTATATTTAGAGTGATGTATTATTTTGAAGACAGGTAATATATTTTGAGTTATAGTAAAAACAAATATTTGAAATAAAATTTCGAATAAAGCTATATTAATTATTTTGAAGAGATTGGAATGATATGAAAAAATATTTTGAAATGAGAAAAATGTTTTAGAAAATGGAAAAAATAATAATTTATCAAGATTGAAAATCTTAAAAGTATTTTTACATTATTTGAATTAAATTCAATTATGAGTTTTAGGTATTTAAATATTTTCAAATGAAGAAAATATTAATCTAAATGCTTGTTTATTGTTTTGGAAATTCAAGGTATGATGTCTGAAATATCTTGAGACAAAATTCATGTTTTAAATGATTGAATTTGAATTTTATTAAAAGTAATCGAATGATTTGAATATAAAGCATATATATAGAAAGGAGGTTTGTATTTAAATTCCTTTTGAAAGAAGTTTTATGAAAGGAAAGCATTTAGATTACTTTGAATATAAATGGAGTGTTTCTATATTTAAACTCCTTGGAAAGAATTTTGATGAGTTCTATAACTCGGAAGATTTTGAAAAAAATAAATGATTTTTAAACCGTCTTGGAGTTAATGAAATAGTGACTTCTGAAAAATAAATCAGTGGTTATAGTCCTTACTGATATTATCATAACTTGTGATAGATTGATCTGATTTTGTTGATTCTTCTTTTATTAATAAGAAATTTGCATAAGTGACAACTTTGATGTTTATCACTTTCCAAAATTTTGAAGTTTGTAATGGTTTAAATATGAATTAATGAGGGAAGTGCTCACTGTCCCGAAATGTATACACTATAAAACAGCACCGGACCGTTTTGATCGTAATTTTCAAAAGGTTTGTCCTGTTTCGACAATCTTGCTTATTCTAGAAATTTTGAAACATATGCAACAACATTATTTAGTGTTTAGAAATTTTTTGACATTTGCTAGGCGAAAACTTGTAATCAAACGGGTGGGCCTGGACCCTTGTTTTACAGTTTCTAGTTTTTACACTTTGGAAAAAATATCATAATTCATTGTGTATTTTATATTTTGAAAATCCAAAAGTTGTTATGAGAATTTAATGCACTACGCAATAATTCGCTTTTTTAAACCATTATCAAATTTTATGTTTTGAACCTTGTGCTCTTTGTTGACAAATGGCTTAAAATAATGATTTTATGTTGCTTTTTAATTGCATAAAAGCATATTTACTATACTTCTTTAAATGCAACTAATAGTTAACGTTGAGTTGAGCTAGGTACTCAAGAACTTTGTTTGGATTACTAATTGGCGATGTTGGTTCGCTTTGCTCACATAAAGCAAGGAAATTTGCTTAAACGCTAAGTAATAAGGTACGTTTTTATACTATATCGATATATGTTGTGATATTATATTGTTTCCTGTGTTGGGATGCCCCATTGTTGAAATGCCTATTCAAAGATGTATACCATATAATTATTTGTGTTTTGATTTTTTTTAAACGCTCTCCATACAAAGGAGACTCTGCCGAAATTTTTTGAAAAATCCAACACTTGAAAATTTTTCATAAATTTTAATCGTATGCGAAAATAGAAAGTCGTTGGATTGAATCTATTTCAATTGTAGCATACGATAAGAGAAATTGGAGAAAGAGCCACATAGTGGATTCAGTAATTTAAGTTTGATATAAGTTCATAGATACGAAGACAGTTAGGGCATAATAATAATATAAATTTAACTAAAATAAAACATTTGAGTTTGATCTTTAATAACTATTATTAATGAAAATAAAATTTTACTTAACTAAATTATATTAAATAAAAGATTTTGTTTAATAAATTGGAAAATTAATTAACAAATTCTTTTTAGATAATATATTGAAATTGAATAGAATGTTTAAAAAAATATGAAATGTTTATATATAGTAGATAATTTTAAAATGATCGAAATAATTGAAAATAAATTTACTTTACGTTAATTTAATAAATAAATAAACAAAAACAAATAAGTATTGAATCGAAAAAAATTGTGTGGGTATTGAAATATATTGTGTAGAACGAACTATATATCAATCTAAATTAGACTAAAATATTTTTATCAACAAATGTCAAGAATTAAAATCTTAAATTGAATCGTAATCAAAATTAATTAGAACGAAATTAAATTAGAGTACAAGGCCCAAATAAATCAAGCCAAGCCGAAACTATTTTAACCTATTTCTTTCTCTTTTCTAGAACACTCCACATTGCTAAACACTTAAGCCCAAAAAACTGAACACCTCCTTTTTTTAATTTCTTTCCTAATTATTAAAAATATAAAATCATGACGTAGAGAAAAAAAATCATTAATCTACATTGCACTTGAGGAGCATTATTGCTGGTACGATGAGTCAAAGGTGATCAAGGCAGGCGGGGCGATGCCCGGTTGGTGGCGAGATGATGGAGATTGCGATAACATGGAGTGACAATGTGATTTTAGGCTTTGCGAGTTGGTTATCGATGAGGCACGGGAGCACAAACCTTGGCTTGAGTGGTGGCGACGCGATTGTGAGGCAACATGGTGAACGTGTGTGCTACCTGGTCGTTTGCTAAAGGGTGCAGCACTGCAGTACCGATGGGTGGTGCTGGCAGTAGTCAAGATATGGTGATAAGGGGTTGGCTACAATCTTTGACAAAGATGACGATTGGCTGTAATCTTTGACAACGATGACGATTGGGTAGAGGAAGGGTGGCAGTAGTTTTGGCATCGTTTTGTTGTCGATTTGGAATTGAAGCATCATTTCGGTGAGTATTTACACTCACAACTATATCGCTACATTTATTATATATATATATATCGTTAAGTTGTTTTGGTTGAATCATTTGGTTTAATTGATTATTTAGGATTGTTTGTGTTTGGATTGTTGGTATACTGGATTGAATTTAGGTGATATTTAGATAGTTGATCGTTTATGTTGGTTGGATGTGTTAATTTGCAAACCGAATTCTATCCATTTGGGAATTTAACTATATATATATATATTTATTTATATATTGTATGACGATCTGTCTGTTTTATAGAGGATCGAAGTTCGATGGAATTCAAGTCAGATCACACTCTATGATTAATATTGATGATTAGTTGATAATATTGAAGTAATTTTACTCTATAATTTATATATTAGATATTAAATTACTTTCTTGTTTTAAAAAGACATTTGGAATGTTTTGTAAACTTATTTAGAGGTTCTGTAATTTATTAAAAGTATTATATAAATATTTTACTAACTTTTACTAAATTTTGCTCCATTTAGCTATTTTCATATTTAAAAAAATATTTTTAACTATAAATATAGATATAGTTTTCCTAAGGTTATAGAACCTTTTTTAAATCAGTATTATAGTATATTATAAGTTGAAATTGTTTTAAAGGTAAAATAGAATATAATGCTATTTTATAAAATATATTATCGAAATGATTATATTATTTTAAGGAGAAATTATAATATAAAGGTTATTTAAATATTTTTGAAAGAGTTTTCAAGCCTTGGAAAAATATAGAATTCTTTATATGAAATAATTTATGATCTTAGCTATGTTTTGATTAAATAAAAACTCTTTTCTATAATAAGAGAATTTAAAATACGGTATAATATAAAAGAAAATTATCTTATTTCTAAGTAGTTTGAATGTAAAGTGAAGAATTAGAATATTATTTTATGGTTTGAAATAAATATAATTGTTATATCGCCTTTCGACCAGGCATTATATCATAAAAGTTGGCTAAATGGCTTCCTTGATAATCAAGACAGGAAGCCCAGAGAGACGGTTATCATGCCCGGAAATCGATGATATTTCGAACTATGGACAATAGTTGGGCGGATTCAGACTGGGTCCCAATCAAGGTGCAACCAATGTGAAGTAACAAGGAAGTCCCCCTGAGGACACATTTCAAATTTCAAGTCAATCGGAGTTCGTACGCTCGAGTTATGTACAAAGGAAGAATTTATATGAATCGATCGGGAATGATCCATAAGACAACATAAATCAACGAAGATCGATCGATATCTCAAAATATACAAAGCCAATGCACTTGAAACTTTCAGAGCATCAATATATTAAAGAGTGGAGCCCTCAGGAGCGATCGTTGGTCAAAACTCTCAAGTTCATGAAATTACCGATCGTTCTATACTGATCGTTCATAACGATCGGTGTATCTCAACAAGCAATCCAAATACAATAGATATCGATGAATATCTCACAAACTACTATTCAGAATGACACCATATTTTAGGAGCAAGGTCCAGCGGCATGTGGAACGCTCCACAAATGATTGCACGTCAATTTGAGGCCAAAAGTAATGATCAGTATAGCCATTAATGATCGTTACAAATTGACGAATTATGACTACCGATCGTTATGGTGGGCCCTTATGGACCTGGAGAGCCCTCGGCCGAAATCTTAGCGGATTATCTCGTCATCTCACCCTATAAATACAGACCTATTGGTTCATTTTCAAGATCTGGACGCTGCTTGTTACACTAGACTTCATTATAATCAAGTGCTAGCACAATCCTACAAAAGTAATTCGATTTACAAGAGAGTAATAAAGCATAATCTTCAAAGTGTACATAGACATACAACACCGAACCACTATAAAAATCGTGTGTTCCTTTACTTTTTCTGCTATTTATTTTGTAATCTTCGTACTTATCTTTCTATTTGGATATTGTTTTTGGAAATTGGTGCTTTCACATGCTATTGGGTGTTTGTGACCATTTTTGGCTCAAACAATAACTTATTTTAGGAGTTTATAATTTTATTTCAAAGTAGAACTATATGTTGCATTTGATTGGTAAAGTAACTCCATGTGTTTTATATGTATATGAACAAGGATATGAATTTAAATTATAGTGTTCAAATCTTTGTTTTGATATTATATATATATGACGTGAAATTATTTAATATATGAAAAAAATTACTAGCTTTATTATTTTTATATTATAAGATTAATTGAAGAAAGGTTTTACTTAAAATCAGTAATTTATTGAAAAGAAAATTTTATATTTGGTTTTAATTAGTTATATAAAAGATTGTAAAATTATGAAAAATATTAAATATCTTCCTATTAATATTTTAGGTATTTTAAAGTGAATTTCACTAATATTATGATTTATTATTAAATAATGATTTGATTGTTTTATGTATATTTGATTAATTCATTTTATTATTCTTTTCTAATTTCTCTTTTCTTTTATATTGAAATTAATAATATGAATAATTCACCATTGATTAATTTGGTTAGTATTTGATATAATACGATGATGACATCTTTCTGTACAAAAATATGATATTTTTATTTTGATTTTGATATTTCCAATTTATGTATCGAGCACTTAAAATAAACGAAGTTATAATTCCATTTGGGATGGGGCATTTGGTAATATTTCTCCGATTATTCTTTAGACTCGTTATATAGAATATTTGGAGATTGAGTGTAGTTTATGAGCAGTGAATAAATGTTTGAGTATCATGCAGTAGTATGAGATATCATTATGGTATTTATTTGATCATTCATTATAAGTAGATAGCACTTACATGATGGGAATAATAATATGAGATTATACTTTCATAAGGTGATGCTCATAGGTATGAGTAGGGTTGGTGCCCTTTTATTTATTGATATTATTTGCCTTTATCATGATGTACTCCTTTTATTTGCATTGGAGAGAACCAGATGGCTAGAATCCACCCTAGCGGCCTTATCTTAGGGTTACGCCCCAGATCCATGACACCATTATTGGATATTTTAATTGATGCGCATCACATGGTTTGGGTTAGGAGACACATTGGATAGGTGCCCAATATTATGAGATTTAGGTTAGGTGCCCTATAGCCCCTATTTATCGCATAAGTCAGCAATCTGTTACCTATAGGGGCAAAGCAGGGTCATGACTAAGAGGCAAGGTGTTGACGAGCCACTGGTGGATATGTGTCACGATGTCCGTCGAGGTAACTGAAGACTGTAGGAGCAGATCCGGTTAGGTGATCCTGGGCTTCTGGACGAGGCAGACGGCTATCAATCTCCTTTCTGGTTCTAACGGAGTGGTAGTTTGGCATATATTATTGGTGCACCTCACTTAAGTATAGATATGGGTTAAACATCCTAGGATTAGGTGACCCACATATTGATGTATATAGATGACTCTACTTGGGACTTCATGTCTGTCGTACAGTCATTCACCCCGCATGATTTTTTATACTTTATTTATATATATGGAGATGAGATTGTATCTGGATAGGTGTCTAGAGTATAGTGGATTCTCATTTCTTTTATTATATCTGACTGATGAGTAGGTGCCCTATATTTTACAGTCAGATAGACTATTTTACATTGTTTGATGATAGTGTTTTACTATTAAAGATGGAGAGAT
Source organism: Allium fistulosum (assembly GCA_030737815.1). NCBI lineage: Eukaryota > Viridiplantae > Streptophyta > Magnoliopsida > Asparagales > Amaryllidaceae > Allium > Allium fistulosum. The sequence continues at coordinate 932,197,266 of CM060901.1, read as the reverse complement.
ATATTTGGCCATTACTATATGTTAGCCTTTTTGATGTTTGATATGAGATAGTTTTAATATGAATGATTCACCCATTTGATGTTATTTCATGATTTCTGATTTGATGAGTTTATATGGATGATGACCTTTTCATGCTGGGTTTTATGGTGTTTTATGTTATATGATATTTGGGATTGTTTGAAATAATGTTATTATATTTATACCTAGTATATTTAGAGTTCTTGATGTTTATTGACCTAAGATTTAGATAAAATTTGACCTGTTTATTACTTATATAATACTCGGATCAGTGTGAGACATTTCAGGTACAGGGACGATGGGACAAGCTTTTATATTGGTCATAGAGGAGACTTGTAATTCAGTATTGTAGTTTATCATTTTGTATTGTATTCTCTTATGTGTATATCATTGCGATGTATATTGAAAACGTGTTGTATATTTTTGTATTATATGTACTGTTATCTGGGTTTTTAACCTATTAGGATCCAAGAGAAGACAAAACGACTTGATGAAGTCAGAATGACTCGGAACTCAACCGAAAGGGCTAAAGCAACAGTTAAAGAGAGCCAAGGCATGTTACTAAAGAAACGACTGAGTTTGACTAAACCAAGGGACCAGTGTCCATTAAGTCCAATCAGCAGCTAAATACAATCGGCTAGTAAATCGTCATCAAAACAGAACAACGTGCAACGAGACTACCCAAAAAATGTCGATACAAGGCAATGAGAAAATTCCATACATCAAAAACCAAAGATAAACTAAGTGTATGGACTATGGATTGCTAGCAATCCATACTTCATCATTGGATTGCTCAGTTGATGTGTCATGTAAGGAGCTAAGATGCCTAGAAGACAAACTACAAAATATGCTAAGTCTATGGATCGCTAGCGATCCATGCACCATGGATCGCCAGCGATCCATACTTAACTATGGGGTATGTGTGATCTAGCATAGTGAAGCCGTAAGGATAGGAGCTAAGTAATTAACTCGCACACGAGCTAAATCTATGGATCACTAGGGATCCATAGACCATGGCTCGCTAGCGATCCATAGTTTTGGCTCGGGTCGCGAGCTAAGCTCCTCTAGATCCTCCTATGTCCATCTGAAAGCAATTGGCGAATAGGCCAGGCCTAGATGCTCTATGATCTCTATAAATACCATCCTGCCTGCAACATAAACGGGATCTTCTCCGGACTGGTTGCTGAAGCTCTGCTGGAAACTTTCTTCACTCTTCATCTCCCTCACAACAATCTCCAAGGGGATTCACTATGATTCTCCAGTGGATTCCAACTTCAGGGATTCATTCTAGCTAAGGATAATTAATAGCCTTATAATCAAACATTATTTGTAACAGCAATCAGCCATAATAAAACTATAAAGTGGATGTACGCTTCGTTAACAACCGAACCACTATAAAAATCTTCTTGTGTCTTTCCTTTTACTATTCTTTTCTATACCTAGTACATGTATTATTGCTCTATGAGAACAGGGCTGGTGCTTTCACACTCAAACCAGGGTGTTGATCCATTTTTTGGGTTAACATTTTGGTGCTTTCACTAAGAGCTCCAACTCAGGATTCTGATCTAGCTATCTACATTGGATCCCATAGGTCTAGAAGTTAGATCCCCAATCTTTGCCTAAAGAATCTACCACTTGGAATCCATGGCTCTTGGAAGGAGAAGAATTGCCTCTGGAAGATCCATAGTGGTAGTGATAGCAGAAGATCATGTTAATCCTCAACATACTGAAGTAAATGGTGCTAACTTAGGAAATCAGGTGCCAACATCCTCCAGTCAACACGAAGTTGTTACTAGGATGAGTTAAATAAGATGGTTGACGAAATCAACCAATAGACGGAAAATAGCCAGAAGGCTCTAATGGATAAGCTCAACGCTCTTCTAACCCTACAGTCAAATCCTGCTCCAAGAACTATGCCTGAACTCGCGGCTGCTGTAGAACAAGAAAACTCTTCCGTTTCCAATCTAAACAGAAGAAGCGGGAAACAGCCGCAAAAAGGGTAACAACATGAACCATGGGACATAATGTGGAAGGAAACACAAATACTCCACCCGCTGCAAGGCAACCAAGTCTGAACTTGAACCAGAGGGCCAAGACCCTACAAGAAGATATAACTATGGATCACTCTGATTCAGAGGATGGAGAACATGACCACCAGTTAGAAGAGAATGTCAACGCATTTGATGGTGCTAGGAACATCCAAACTGCTCCAATCAGACCAACTGCAAACCAACGGGATCCCACGGGAATGGCTCTCCCTAAGACAGAAGAGCCTAGGCTTCAACCTACTCACCAAGACCATTTGCAAATCCAAACACTTGGTGTAGTGACTGACTACCGCCCACAGGACTACTAGACATCAGAGGCATACATAGCAGACATGGTCAAGCGATTGATGGACAAGAGTAAAAATCGAAGAGATGATGAATGGGGGTCTGCCCCAAGTCGGACTCCTTTTACCGATGAAATCTTGAATGAGAAATATCCAGATAAATTCACATGTCAACTATCCCAACCTACGACGGGACGAAGGACCCAAAACCCCATTTATACAAGTATAGCTGGTATATGGTCGGAGCGAATGCTTTAGAGACCGTTCACTGCATATGTTTCCCCATCTTTCTAGAAGGATTTGCGTCTATGTGGTTCACCAGACTTCCCACAAGATCTATCTCTACTTTTGACTTATTAGCGACAAGATTCCTTGACTAATTCAAGCTTCATACCGCGCAACCAAAAGATGCCATGTCCCTATCCGGATTGTTCCAGGGACGCAATGAATCGCTGAAATCTTTCATGAACCGGTTAAATAATGCGGTGACGGAAGTGAGCAACCCCAATAAGGACATGGCTTTTATGGCATTAGTCTGTGCCATTCTCCTGAAGACTAAATTCGGGAAATGGATTAAAATGAAGAACCCTACCACAAGAAAGAAATTCAACCGTAAAGCGAGTTAGTACTTAAGGTTGGAGGAAGTGCGGGAGCTGGAAAGAAAGTCTACTAGTGTGCAACCGATGAACATCGAACAGAGCAATGTAGTAATGGATCAAAACGCGCACGATTCTGGAACTGCTCAAGGAGTCATAGGCAAAGATGGGAATCAAAAGAGAAAAAATCAAAACTCCAATAAAAGAAATGGTAATGGCGGCAATAAAAGACTTAAAGGGTTCAGGTAGGAAGATTACACCCCTCTAAATGATACTCCAGAAAATATTTATCTTGCGATACACGGGACAGAGGAATACAAGAAACCCCCTAGTAGGGAAGCAACTGAGCAGCAAAAACACTCGGGAAAGTTTTGCCGCTTCCACAAGACTCATGGCCATAACACAAACGATTGCCGCCATTTGAAGAATCTCATTGAAGAGTTGATTCGGGAAAACAAGCTCCAATAGTACGTCAGAAAGCCACATAACCCTGACCAACCTACGGCTGCTCAGCCCCCTAGGGAACGAAGGAATCAGGCCGGAACTAGTGAGGAAGGGTCCAAACGAACTGACCAAAGACTCATTATTGTTACAATATCTGGGGAACCACACCCCACGTAAAGAATTTGGGGAAAGATGGAGCGATATGCAAGTTCATTAAAGCATGCTCCAAAGGAATCATGTCTCGCACTAGAAGATGAAACCCCAGCCAAGCTGCCAAAAGTATTGAGTCAAGACATAGTGTTCCGAAATTGAGACACTGAAGGGATCGAAGCCCAAACTCTCGATCCAATGGTGGTAACAACAGGAATCGGTCCCGCTATTGTTCGGCGAGTGTTGGTTGACAGTGGCAGCTCTATTAATATTCTTTTCAAACGTACTTTTGGCTAAATGAAAATCGGCATGAAAAGCATGTCTGCATGCCAAACGAAGATCCAAGGGTTCACTGGCGAGCCCGAGCAACCCGTGGGAACAATGACCTGCCAGTGAGCTTAGAGAGGGTGATCGAAGAGTCACCCTTATTCAGACTTTTGTAATTATGGATGAAATGTCAACATATAACGCCTTCTTGGAGCGACCCGCTCTAGCAAATTTCAGAATAGCTCTGGCCCAATGGTGTCTAACCATGAAGTTCCTTACTGCAAATGAAATCGAAGTGGTGAAAGGAGATCAGTGTGCTGCCAGAGAATGTTACATTGCAGAGTTAAACAAATCTAGAAGAAAGGAAATTAGGAAGGAAGTGGGGAGAACTCTCCACATCCATGAACCCTCCGAATAGCAACTACAGAGTGTCCCATGGCTTGGGGACCATAGCCGGTTCGACAAGGCTTTGGACCATAGAAAGAAGAGCTCAGGGGAGGAATGGGCAGTGCTAGTAGAATTGACGGTGTCCGTCTCGATCGACGTGGACGACCGAACTAAAGTCTTGAAAATCGGATCGCACCTTGGAAACAAGATGCGTTTGGAGCTTACCAAATTTCTTCGCACCAACTTGGATGTGTTCGCTGGACACATTCCGATATGTGTGGGGTGTCTCCATAAATCGCATGTCATGCGCTTAACATTGACCCCAAGTTCACACCAATAAAGCAAAAGAGGTGCAGCCTAGGTCCCGAACGGTCCAAGGCGCTAAGAGAAGAGGTGGACAAGTTAATGGCCAATGGTTTCATCCGTGATGCAACTAATCCAGAGTAGGTATCTAATCCAGTCTTAGTCAAAAGGTCCAATGGGAAGTGGCGAACTTGTATGGACTACTCAACTTAAATAAAGCTTGCCCAAAAGATAGTTTCCCTCTCCCTAGAATAGACCAACTTGTGGATGGAACGGCAGGACACGAGCTGCTATCATTCATGGACTCATACTCCGAGTACAACCAAATCCTGATGCATGAACCAGATCAAGAAAACACCAGCTTCATCATCGACCTAGGCCTATACTGCTATAGAGTAATGCCATTTGGTTTGAAGAATGCAGGGGCAACTTATCAAAGGTTGGTAAATACCATGTTCAAGCGTCAGATAGGGAAAACGATGGAAGTTTATGTAGATGACATGTTAGTCAAATCACGAGCAGCTGTTAATCACCATGATAACCTCGCTGAAATGTTTGGAATACTCCGAAAGTACGGAATGAAACTCAATCCACGTAAATGCCCCTTCAGAGTAGCCTTCGGAAAATTCTTAGGATTCATCGTAAGCGCCAGGGGCATCGAGGAAAATCCAGAACAAATAACGGCACTACGAGAAGTCCAAACTTCGAAGAATAAGAAGGAACTGCAAAGCTTGAATGGAAAAGTCGCAGCACAAAGTCGATTTATCTCGAAAGCTACCAATAACTGTATACCATTCTTCAATGCTCTGAAGAAAGGAAGGAAGAACTTCGAATGGAGCGAAGCCTGTCAAAAAACATTCGAAGAATTGCTACGGCACATGGAGGCTCCACCGATCCCGTCGAAGCCCGTGGATGGAGAAGACCTATTCAATTACCTAGCAATCTTACCCTATGCACTGAGCGCCACTCTCGTGCATGAAGAAGCAAAAATCCAGCGACCCGTGTATGACATTAGCAAGCGATTTACTAGAGTAGAGAAAAACTACCTGAAACTGAAAAAACTAGCGTATTGCCTCTTGATCGCATCTAGGAAGTTACGGCCCTATTTTCAGGCTCATCCGATTAAAGTGTTGACTGACCAGCCCCTGAAGCAAGTGTTATATCGACCTGAAACTTCCAGATGACTTCTCTAGTGGAACATAGAACTAAGTCAATATGATATCACATACCACCCAAGGAAAGCCATCAATGGGCAAGCGTTAGCAGACTTCATCGCCGAATTTACTGTACGGGATGACGAGGAAGAAGTTTAGCTGGAAGTAGACACGTAATGGAAGCTCTTTGTCGATGGCGCATCCAACAACCTCTGTTCGGGGGCAGGAGTAGTGCTTGAAACCCCCGAAGGATGAGCCATTAGCTATGCTCTGCGCTTGGAATTCCCTGGTACAAACAACGAAGCAAAAAACGAAGCACTGATTGCAGGACTGAAAGTTGTAAAAGTGCTCAAGATAAAATCTATTCACATATACAGCGACTTCCAGTTGGTCATCTGTCAGGTAAAAAGGGAATACTTGGCTCGTGGGGAGAATTGTGCCCCATACCTATCCAAAGTGCAAGAACTGCTAAGCGACATTGAACACTACACCATAACACACATTACACGGGAGCAGAACACCAAGGCAGATTATTTGGCTAAACTGGCGAGTTCCGAAGAAGCTTAGTCATTGGGGCTAGTCCCAGTTGAGACTCTAACCAACCCAAGCATAGATGAAATGGATGTCGACTGGATCCTCGAGATCACTATCGAACCAGATATGTGGATGAAGCGATAAAGGAATATTTACTTACAGGGACTCTTCCGACAGACCGGAATCAACGGAAAAAGCTTCTCCGAAAGGCATCGCTATTCATGATACAAGATGGAGTACTCTATCAAAGGGGATTCTCAACCCCCCTTCTCAGATTTGTGTCCAACGACGAAGCCCGACGAATCCTAGAGGAAGTGCACGAAGGCAAATGCAGAGACCATACTAGGGAGCAAACCCTTGCGAAGAAAGTCCTTCGGTACAGATACTTTTGGCCAACAATAAATCGCAATGCTGCAGACTATGCTAGAAAATGTGATCACTGCCAAAGATTCAAAAAAATTAAAAGAACCCCTTCAACAGAGCTAATGCAAATGATTAGCCCATGACCATTTGCAATATGTGGGATCGATTTGATTATCGTCCTGTCGATAGCAAATGGAGGGGCCAAATATGCTATAGTTGTTGTTGATTATTTCACAAAATGGGCTGAAGCGGAACCGCTGGCCACCATAACCACAAAGAAAGTCATTAATTTTGTTACTAAAAACATTATTTGCAGGTTTGGCGTACCACAAAAAATCATCATTGACAATGGAACTCAATTCGAAAGTGCCGAGTTCAAAGACTTCTTCAAAAGCTTCCGAATTGAGAAAAGCTTCTTAGTAGTAGCTCATCCACAAGCAAACGGGCAAGTGGAAGCAATAAACAAGGTCATCAAATCTACCATCAAAAAGCGGTTAACAAAAGCTAAAGGAAACTGGGTTGATGAACTTCCACTTGCACCATGGGCTTATAGAACTACCTACAAAGCGGCAACCAGCCACACTCCATTCGCTCTGGCATATGGCTCAGAAGCAATGATTCCCGTTGAATTAGAGGTCCCCTCGCACTGAAAGCAAAATTTTAATCAAAAGCAAAACGAGAAGCTTCTACTCGAATCGCTAGATATGATTGATGAAAGAAGAGAGGAAGCAGAGTTGAGAACCGCCGCCCACCAAAAAAGGATCACACGTTACTTCAACTCCAAAATTCACAACTAAACCTTCAAAGTGGGAGACCATGTGCTCAAGCGAGCCTACCCCATTCCGGGGGCCTTCGGATCGAACTGGGAAGGACCGTATGTCATCAATCAAAAGCTAAGGGATGAAACTTTCAAGCTGACAACCATCGACGGAATCCAAATTCCCAGGGCATGGAATAGCAAGTCACTTCGCCGTTACTTCATTTGAAAACTACTTTATGTAATCTCTATTTTTCAGCAAATAAGCCATCCAAGAATGCCGGGGGCATTGTAAATAGGAAAAAAATCTACCATGCTTTCCTTAATAAAATTTGATTCGCATTTTGAACCAACAAAACTGTGTCCGTAATAACTACCCGCCAGGTCAACGGAAGCAAATCGACTCAAACCGTTGGATCGGTGGAACCCGATCTTTGCCTTCTAAAAACCAGTGTAGCTCTAGCAACATCAGGAAGGCCAAAATTACACTCCTTATGTTGCCCGAAGATAGGCAACACTGAGGAGTACGAAAAGCCACACACTTCATAAGCCGCGCACTATATTTCAAAATATCAACTCCTCACGTTGCCCAAAGATAGGAAACATCGAGGGGTACAAAAAGCCGCGCACTAAATTTCAAAATACCAACTCCTCATGTTACCCAATGATAGGAAACATCGAGGAGTACGAAAAGCCGCGCACTAAATTTAAAAATACCAATTCCTCACGTTGCCCGAAGATAGGCAACACCGAAGAGCATGAAAAGCTGCACACTCCATAAGTCGCGCACTGACTCTTAAAACTTAAACTCCTCAGGTTGCCCAAAGATAGGCAGCATCGGAGAGCACTAAAATCGTTCTGGACCGACGGGTCATATCAGTCCCAAAAGCCGCACATTTCACAAGCCACGCGTTAACTCCCAAAGCCGTGAAATCACACTCCTAAAACATAAACTCCTCACGTGGCCCGAAGATAAGGAAACACCGAGGAGCGCTAAAACCATTCCAAATCGACGGGACATATCAATCCTAAAATCTGCACATCCCGTAAGTTGCACGCACTTTCAAGTCCAAAAATTTCCCTGGCAATGCCAGGGAACTTATCTACACAGGAATAACCAAAATCAAGCCGCTCCAACTGTCAGAAACAATAAAGACGACTCCAACCAAACCGGAGTACGATAGATTATTTCATTAAGCGTTGACAACGTGTACCTGCCCACAGTCAACTTATGCAATGTGCACATCTCAAACATGCATATATTGCATACCTACCAAAATATCGCAAAAACTCGGACTGCACCAGCACTTAATGTTACCGAGTTACGATTTAGTCAAATTTCAAGTGTTAATGTGCAGGCTATTTAAACCCTAAGTTACCGGTCATTTGTCAATTGTTTGAAGTAAACAGCCCTGTGAACTGGGGGGTTTACACCGACACTTAAATAAAAACACTTTAAAATGATAAGTTCACAAGTGCACTTAAATAAAAACACTTGAAAATGGTAAGTTCACAAGTTCTGTTACTCCAAATAAAAATTTCGGCAGTAATCACAAGAACTGGATAAATGTAAACAAAGCAAGCACAAGTGCACAGAACTCATATGAATAGACAAATAAGAGTACAGTCAAAATATGAATGTATTTCTTATAATTTTCTTTATACAAGGTCAAAACATGGGGGCCGTACCCACACAACACCGGCCAACAAAAAGTAAGTACAGATTCCACAACAAAAACACTAAGTGCAGACTCTGCACTTGAACAAAATGGCTCAAAAAAGGACCAAAATCAGATCGGTCGCCACCCAAACGCCTCAGCGCTTATTTCCACCACTCCCATTTCCGCCCTTTGTTCGAAGTTTCTGCCTCGTCTCGGGAGTGGTGTCGCTGCCAGTAATATCAACAAACTCCTCAGCACTAACATTCTCCTCTTCCTCTGCAGCCTTCTCAGAAGATTCGCCCTTCATTTTGCGCTTCCATGACTTGCGGGAGCTCTTCAAGGCTTTGATCGCTTCAACCTTCTCTTTCTTGATAGCGGCCAATTCATATTGAGTTTTGCGAGACTACTCCGTTTGAACTTCCTGCTCCTTAACTTCTACCGCAGTTACGTCACCTTCCAAAGATACAAAAGGGTCATCCAAGTCATGAAGTGCGGCTATCTTTTTAGACTCCGGCCCCGGCTGTGAGCCAAACACGGACATGGAAATAGGAACAAGAACAGAAACGAAAAATGAGGCTGTGGAAATGGCAGCAGGCCAGGGCACCGAGGAAGATGGCACATCAACATGAAAGGTAAACGGACCTATAAGATCAAAATGAAAGCATTAAATTCTTCCTGCTCTTGCGGCGTAAGCTGAAAGCTCCCGAACTTGGGAGGAGCGAGAGGATTACCTGCACCAGAAGAGTGGCCAAGAACATCAACTTCATATTCACCGCCTTCACCCTCCTTAGATGGTTCTATCACCCGAGGGGAAACCCCAAGCCCAAAACTTGTTGGCAGATTGCGGGGCTGCCCCGATGTCTCGCTGCCGCCAGAAATGAAAGGCTCTATAAGCGCTTCAGCGGCTGTAATCCTGGCAGCATTGGCAGCTTCTTTCTCCCTCTCGATCCACAATATCTCTTGGCCCTCCAACAACGCTTTCTTTGAGTTAAGATAGGTGTTTTCTAACTCTCGCTCGGTGTAGAAGTCACCGCTGTCATAGAATTGGGTCAAGATGTCTTCCTAGACCACAGCAAGAGTGCATGGAAATTTCGGGCCCAAGGAGCTAAGGCTCCTTTGATGAAGTAGAGAATTGACATAGAAGTTCAGGATGGTCTCGTCCATCTTTTCCATCTTCCTCTCGAAAGCATTTTGAAGCTCTAGATAATCCGTTGTAACGATGACCTTTTTGACCTCAACGCGAGATTTATCAGCGCCAAGCTACGCAACTTGGTCCTGCATTCGGGCGATCGTCGCGGCCTGATCAGAGATGGTCTTATTGTACCCCTCGACAATATGGTCATGGTCAAAGATAATTTTCTTTTGGGCTTTAATCTTTGCATTACGAGCGGCCACTTCCTCTTTCAATTTGGCCTCCTCGGCATAAGCCTTCTTATTTCGTCCCTATAGATGATCTCAATTCTTTCAAGGGCCTCTTTCACTTCTTTCAACAAGTCGGCATTCCTCCTGCTCTTTTGCAACGCCGCTTCTTTCTCCTCCTCTAGTTGTTTAATCTTGGCATAGCGTTTTGACAACACTCGTTCAAAATCATCCTTCTTTGACTCAGAAGAGAGGATTTCCTAGTAGTTGTTGCGATTGGTATCTGCCGCTGCTCACATAATTTTTCCCACCCTTCGGCCTGGTCCAAATCATTTTGAATAGCCTGAAGATGTGGCATGTAAGAATCTCTATGGACTAGATAGAGATCATGATCAAACTTAACTCCCCTTAGAAACCACCCCGGGAGCGCTGCCTCAAGCTTAGGAGGACCCGAAGGAAGAATGTTGGCAGGTCTCCGGTGGGGATGCGAAGCATCGAGGGCAAGCACAACAGAAGATGGTGGGATGCAAGTTGAAGGCGGAACAGGGGAAGAAGTGACGAGGATTTCTTGACCCGTTGAAGAGTGCATTGGAGCAAAAGCCTGTTGTTTCAAAGAATGCGAACAGTGGTCGAACTTTGATCTCTTCGATGGCTCCTCCCTTTCATCAAAAGACCTCCTCTTCTCATACCCGCCTTTGTATGACCGACCCCGCTCTCTTTCCTCTTGGCGATAGGTTTCAGCCTCTAAATCCTTTCTTCTCCTGTACTCTTCCTCCACCTCTCAGGGTTGATGATGGCTAGAAGAACTCTTAGACCAATGCTGGTAATCGGTGAACTCTAATAAGTCATCATAAAGGTCGCGCCCTCTCGTCATACCTGACACGAAGCACAAATAAAAGACTTTAGAAAACAGAAAATAAGGCATGGAAAGTGCGTGCAAAAGTGAGTGTGACCCTAGTAAAGCGTGTGGTGTGTTTGGGAGGATAGCCTAAAACGACGTCATAAATCGGATCGGACAGGCACCACGGAGGGAATCAGACTAATTTCATATGCAAAGTGCTCGAACGGAGGGCACCTCCTTAGATCTGAAATCTTCCCCTATATGCGTGTCAAAATTGACATAAACGTCACTCAAATCACCAAACTCTGCGCTAGCATCTTTGCTCGAAGAAACCTGACGTCCCCCGATCCCTGGGGCATTGTCTTTGTCACTTGTCTCTAGAGTAGGAGAACTCAGAATAATAGGGCTCATTGTCGGAGTCTCATCACATGATTCAGAATCCCCATCATCGGATTCTACGTAGAAGTCATCACTAGAAGTAGACTCATCGCTACTACTCCCGACTTCCCTCTCTTCTTTTTGAAAGTCCAGGGCAGCTTTGCCTTCCCTCTGTTTGTGCTCTTCTACTCCTTCCTATAGAATCGAAGGCATTCTGACTGAGTGACTAACTTCGGCCATAGCAACGTCTCTTCCATTACGAGCCTCTTCGGTTGATTCTCTTGATAAGCCCTCTCTTTCTCGAGAAGCGCCTTCTTCAGACCCGTGAGAGGTGGAGGTAGATCGCATGTGAACCCTGGATCAGGAAGGAGATGGGGCTTCAGCTAGAGCTGTGGACCTCCCCGAATACAACAATCCATATCAGAGTAAGTTCTCATCAGTCAGCAAGACTTTGATGGACCTCTCCTCATCATCGATAACCATCAAGGTCCGACAAACTTCATTAAGAGATAGGTCCCTATTCGGCCTCGGGATAACTCCAAGAAACGTTCGACTCGTTAGAAGCCTGGCAGCGATGCGTCGAAATTCAATAAATAAGGAAAAGAACTTACCCCCCCCCCCCCCGTTGTCCACAGGCGATTAAACCCTTCAAGGCACCTGACGAAGAATTATTGGGTCTTAAATTGGGACAGGTTGCTCTTTAGTCGTAGTACGATTTTCTGACTTCTTTGGGGTTCGGTTACGACCAAAGATGGACAATCATCCCTTCTCTTGAATGAAAGAAAATACCGAAACTCGTCAAAGCTTGGAGCGCGGTTGAATGTGTGCATGAAAAGGACATACAAACAAGTCAGGATGGCATAGCCGTTGGGATGGATCTGGAATGGGGCAATGCCTAGATTTGAGAGAGTCTCACACAAGAAGTCATTAAAAGGCGGGCACAAATCCATTCAGACACATATACCGATAGCAAGCGGTATACCCCGGGGAAGGCATGTGAGCGAACTTGTTTTTTTCTGGGAGGCGTACATCTTCCTCTAGTATGCCATGTTGCACGCAGATATCATGCAAAACCTTAGCAGAAACCACGGAAGAAGCCCTTTCTGGCGAGTTGAGAAGAACCTTAAAATTGGGAGGATTTCGATCCAAGACCGGACCTATGGGGACCAACTGATCGTATTCTGCCTGTGAAGTGGAAGGAGAAAGAGCAACGGATGACGACTCAGCTACCAAAAGTGTCGGGCTTCCTCCACTCAATTTACGGCATGTAGATGGATACTTTATTCTAAAACAACGGAACTCGCATTCAAAACAATCAAGTGATTCTATTCTAAATTAATAATTCCACCTACAGCACTTGAACTCTGGAGGGATATCGATTCATGCCGACACAATATATTTAAAGTATGTACTGGGGCAAGTGCAGTGTGCTGTCTATAGGGGGTGAGCTCAGCATCTGAAACACTACAAATGCTCTATCTCGTATAGATAGTTCGCTCAGAGTGGAAAAAGAAAAGGATTTCCTGTATCATTTCCATTTGTTTTACTTTCTCTACACTTACCCGTTATCGATCAATGATCGATAATGGATCTGTTGTCCAAAGCGACGTGGAAAATTCTTCTCATTGCAGGGACATCGAGCGTGCAAAAAACAAGCAGGATAAGTCCAAATTCTCCAGAAGAGCCAGGACCAATTCATGATGTGTCGTGCAGTATTAGCTATGGAACTTGGCACAAGTCAATTTTGGGTTAATGAATGAAGATAGCAAAACGTGTCAAGCACCGGGGCGAGGCCCAAATGTCGTTCCGGAAGAAACTCAAGACTCGATTTACTATCTTCCTCCATTAAGCCGCAATCAACTCAAACTTCTCACGACTAACATCACAAATGCGACCTCGCCATCAAATCGTAAAATGAACACTGCGGTTAGTAAACCCACCTCAGATTGAACCCTAAAACATGGAAGTGGTCAGAGACTTAGAATCACCAAACCGTAGTTGGGTCAGAGGCGACCTAAGGGATGGATTGGCAGTGACCTAAGGCTATGGCAAGCTAGGGTTTTAGTCGGAAATGGCCCAAGAAAGCAGTGGCGAAGCTTAGATGGTGGCAATGCAGATGGAATCATGGTGAAAAGCTTGGACAAGGTCAGATCTTAGGAAATGCTGGATTGGATCGAGCGAGCTAGATCAGATTGCTGGAAAAGGAGGTTCAGATCGCATGAAGATAGAAGGGTTGGAGTCGCGTAGAAGTGATGAAGTGAATCGTCTCAATTGGATATATAGGCAAACACGAAAAAAAAGAAAAGATTCCTAAGTACCTGGATCGCCAGCGATCCATCAGTTATGGATCGCTAGCGATCCATTGACTATGGATCGCCAGCGATCCATTGACTATGGATCAACAGCGGTCCATAGAATCACCCATCTCCGACCCCAAATTTGCACTGTGACATCCTCCTACCACTTCGAGGTGTACTGAAAGACTGTGAAGAGAAATTTGATCCGTTATGACAAGCAGTAGTTGTTGAGACAAAAACTACGTGGTAAGTAGTGTAACCTGCTATGTATCTGCGGAAGAATTCGACAAACATATACTAAATGCGATAACTTCCAAAGCATGCGTTGGTTCCAACGAAGACGTACTCTGGGGGCAAATGTTATCCGGGTTTTTAACCCATCAGGATCCAAGAGAAGACATAATGACTTGATGAAGTCAAAATGGCTCGGAACTCAACCAAAAGGGCTAAAGCAACAAGTTAAAGAGAGCCAAGCCATGTTACTAAAGCAACGACTAAGTTTGACTAAACCAAGGGACCAGTGTCCGCTCAGTCCAATCAGCAGCTAAATACAACCGGCTAGTAAATCATCATCAAACCAGAGCAACGTGCAACAAGACTACTGGAAAACGTCAATACAAGGCATTGAGAGAATTTCATACATCAAAAATCAAAGATAAACGAAGCGTATGGATCACTACCGATCCATACACTATGGATCGCCAACGATCCATACTTCATCATTGGATCGCTAGGTCGCTGTGTTACTTGGGGAGCTAAGATGCCTAGAAGATAAACTACAAAATATGCTAAGCATATGGATCGCCAGTGATCCATGCATAACCAAGGGGTATGTGCGATCTAGCATAGTGAAGCCGTAAGGATATGAGCTAAGTGATTAGCTCACACGTGAGCTAAATTTATGGATCGCTAGCGATCCATGGACCATGGATCGCTAGCGATCCATGGTTTTGGCTCGGGTCGCGAGCTAAGCTCCTCTAAATCCTCCAATGTCCATCTGAAAGCAATTGGCGAACAGGCCATGCCCATAAGTTCTCCGATCTCTATAAATACCATCTCACCTGCAATATAAACGGGATCTTCTCCGGACTAGTTGCTGAAGCTCTGCTGGAAACTTTCTTCGCCCTTCATCTCCCTCACAACAATCTCCAAGAGGATTCACTATGATTCTCCAGTGGATTCCAACTTCGGGGATTTAATCTTGCTAAGGATAATAAATAGCCTTGTAATCAAACACTATTTGTAATAGCAATCAGCCATAATAAAAGTATAAAGTGGACGTAGGCTTCGTTAACAACAGAACCACTATAAAAATCTTCTTGTCTCTTTTCTTTCACCGTTCTTTTCTATACCTATTATCTGTATTATTGCTCTGTGAGAACAGGGATGGTGCTTGCATATCCAAACCAGGGTGTTGATCCATTTTTTGGGTTAACATGTACTATTACTACGCTTAACTCTATGATCTCTGATATTTACTATATATATTATATATTGTTCTGTCCTAGTAGCACACGTAGTTATTGCTTTATGTCAATACTGTGTATGTATATATGAGTTATTTGTTCAATGTTTAAATACTACAAGTGTTAGCCCAAGGCAAAATTAACATGTGTATCCCATATAGCCTCATTCTCCATATTGTTTGACAATATTACTCTGTATTACTCTTGGATAGTATATGGGTATAGAGGTGGGGTGTTTACACAGCCCACTATCCCCAACACCTTCAACATATGACATGCCTCTCGCGAGAGGGTCATGCTTGAGACCTCTATATGGGTTGCTTTCATCTTTAACAGGGACACACATGCCATACCATTCAAGATTTTATCCATGACATTCCCTTGCCTGAACCTACACCACATCAAAGTGCTCACGCAGCTTGCCACTCTCCCTCCGTAGAAAGACACCTCGCCTTAGAATGCCTAAGGGCAGTGGACGGGGGAGCAACTTGCATTTTAATCACCTAGATGGTGGCGGAAAAGTAGAAGCCACTAGGACCAAGAGCCTTCGGTCTATTCCCTACCCAGAGGGAAGTCCCCAACCTCGATCCCATGAGAGGCAAGGCCAATACTCTAGATCACCATTTGTAAACAGAAATATGAGGTTGCTTACCCCTGCTTGTCATTGTCGTTCCCCATTGCCATATTCATGCCATTGATATACTTTTCCAGTAAGACACAAGAGAAGTCCATCCCTAGCTAAGGCTTCGCGCTATCCTTAATGAGCGACCGTAGGCCTTCGGGTGGAAATGGCATCACTTTGACAACAAATGTCGAGAATGCAAACTAGGAACCATGACATCAAGGGTTTGTCTGATGATGAGAATGACGAATCTCTTTCTAAAGAAATTTCAGAAACTTACATTCACTGGAACTATGCCTTGCCTTCAATCTAGAGGCCCAAAACTAAGCGCTACAAATGCTGCAGTCATCTATAGTATTAGATTCCAACGACTAAATACGCCTATGTTAATGGTATCAATAATATTAGAAGCACTTGAATATGAAACAAAACAAAGATTTCAAAAAAATTCTTCATTACATTTCAAAATCAAATGTTTCACATTCCCAACACATGATCCCAAATTTGTTCCCAGGCACAGATAAAATATACTTATTACAAATACACCAAGAGCGGTATATGAAGATACCCCCTTGGATGATCAGAGTCATAGAGTCATAATAGACTTAATACAAAACATAATGGAAATACATCGAAACATAAAACAAGAACTACAACTCATAAATAGCTATCCGTTTGCCTCCTGCAAGCCTCCGGTAGCCTTATTCGCATCCTACTAAAACATGAAAAGACATTAACCCCTCAGCCTACTCAAATTAATTTTTAGCACCCGAGAGTTTAAGGGGAAAACATAAACTTTGAGTCAGACATAAAGCTTGGTATGAATAATACTATACATCCCGGAATATATATATGCTAAGTGAGACCACGCTGCTTAGTGGAACGGATTCCGCCCACTAACATCCTTTTTAAACATATCTTTGCAAAACATTTTTTCCTGCAATCAAAACTGATTAAACACTGTAAAGCATCATTATGTAAACATACATAAACATCAGGTAATAAAGAACTATCTGTTCATACAAATAAGTTTTGTTTGGATAACTTTTAACCTTTGGCTGACTCGGGCCTACCAGACAATATAATCAAAATTAATCTAACATCTATCAGCTATTCTTCTTTTGGATTATCTATTCTTAACTATCTGTTAAATACTTCTCTTCTGGACGGTCTTTCCCTAACTTAATTCTCTTCCAGGTCTTCCTGATCCTAATGGTTTTTCGGGCTCACCAATAACCTATCTATATACAAACATATAGTCCTTTTGGTGTGTAATCATAATTTTAGTCTACCTATGACAAAGCCCTACACACTGGAACTTTGGACAACAATTAGCTACTAATAGCTAATGTATAGGGTGCGACCCTATACTAGTCCCATCTGGTATTCTAATATCCGAGTCATTTTTACTTTAAGATCCCCTCCCATAATTTTCCTTGAAAACATTTTTAAAGTGATTTAAAGATATTAAATAAAACTTAAACAAGGAAAAGTATATAATCTTTATACTTTACTCAAAATCATATTACCATGTCATATGTATATTCTTTACTCAAACCTTAGTTGATGAAGACATTTAAACATATGAAAGTACCTCTTTCAAAACCAAGTAAAAACCTTTCGAAATCAAACCTCAAACCTTTCGAAACCACTCTCCAAACCCTTCGAAACCATTGAGAAACAAACCTTTCGAAAGCAAATAAACTTTAGACATCCTCTTTTAAAAACCACTTTAAAACATTGCCTTAGAAAAACCTTGGAAAACCTTCCATCTCAAACCTTTCGAAACCATTGAATTAAAACCTTTCGAAATCATTCACTTAAACCTTTCGAAGTCATTCAACTAAAAACCTTTCGACTCCATTGGAAGCAACCTTTCGACTAAGTCGAAAGCTCTGCTTCGAAAGCTTTAAAACAATAGTCCTCTGTCTTTAAAACAATCTCTTTCGAAAGCTTTGGATTATACTTTAAATATAACAAAAGCAAATCACCTAAGTCGAAAGCTTCCTTTCGAAAGCAATGGGAGAAGCGGCTTGTTTTAGAACAAGTAAACCTGTCATCTTTGTCGAAAGGTTCAAAACAAAATATTTATAAAGCGGTAGTAACCCTTCGACTGTGTCGGAAGGTTTCATAACAAAACAGTGTTAAAACAGCAGTAACCTTTCGACTGTGTCGAAAGGTTAAACACCTTTATTTTAAACATTTGTCCTGGTAAAAAGCAACCAAGTCGAAATCTCTTATTCGAAAGCAAAGCAGGTGAAAGCTTTTGGTTTATAAAACAAACATACCCTAACCTCTTTAGCCATCAACCTTTCGACTAAGAACCCTCGATCATGTCCAATTCATTACGTACCAAGTAACTTGATACCGTATGCATTGATTTGACTTTGTCGAAAGTTTTGAACCTCTCGACCTTGTCGGAAGGTCTGGGTCGGAAGGTTTATTGCCGTAAAGGCCGAAACATGCTAAAAGTATGATCTCTTTGTTTTTAACTTAAAAGGATAACATTTCAACTAACCTGCCTTTGTTTGTCAAATTCTCATTGGTTAATAAATACTTTTCAGAAATGTGCTTGTAATATCCCGGAAATTTTAACAATATCAATTTAATAATCTGTTGAATAATTAAATTGATATGGATAATCTTTGATAATAAGATTTGAATTTAATTTAATAATCTGATTAAATTAGTATTTAATTGGTGAATTTTATCTTTTAAAAATTAATAAAATATTTTCTATTTATAATATATATATATATATATAACTGTATATATTGTAAATAGATGAGCTTTGGTTTGAAATAAATAAATCTTGTTTTCTAATATATATTTTGGTAATTTGGGAATCATGATTAATTTAATATTAAGCTTTTCAAAGTTATTTAACAAATAACTATATGGTTTTAAAATACATAAAATAAATGTTTAATTGTTTAAATAGATTTAAGCTTAAGTTTAAATTTAAATAAAAGGTTTGTTTTATTTCTTTAAAAGTTATCTATATATATAGATAAGTATTTGTAAATTTATAAATTAAGTAAAAAGCTTTTAATTTTATATAATTGGTTTTATTTACATTTTCTTTAAAGTAATTTATATACATATATACATTTAGGTAAGTATTTATAAATAGTAAACTAGTATAAAAGTTTTATTAACATTTTAAAATAAATAAAAAATTATGTATTAATTACTTAAAAGACAAGTGTAATAAAATTAAGACACCTAAATAACATGTGTTAAGTAATGGATTAACAATGAGACAAGTGTCATTTAAATTTGTTTCTCTTTTATTTTTATTAAATCATTTTTCAGCCTATATATAAACATATGCTTCTCATCTTCTTTTCGTTTTCTATTCTTCAATTCAAAACTAAGAAACTTCAGCCTGTAACCATTTTTCAACAAACCTGTAATGCATTTCTTCAAAATCTGAAAGCATGTAAAACCATTTTTCTTCAATCTGAAATCACTTCCTCTCAAACCAAATACTCAAAAACAATTTCTCTCAACAAAGAAATCTGTAATCAATATACTCCTCAAACCAGAAAGCTTTTTTCTTCAACAACCTGTAACTCATCTCTTCAATCTGATCAAAAAGCCTGTAACAAATTCTTCAAAACCTGAAATACATTTCCAAATCAAAGTTTAAGCCTGCAATTTCTTATTCAAAGTCTGGAAGCAAGTAAACCTGTTCTAAAGCAATATCTCAACAAACAAATAGCATGCATGCAAGTTCTAAAGCTAGCAATTCAAGTTTTAAAAGCAGGCATTCAGATTCTAAAGTTTAAAAGCAGTTTCAAAATAAGGCTCTGTTCATCTTCTTTAAATATGTGAGTAACTTACATTTTTTAAAACTTAAGTATATGATATCTGTTTGCATGCTATAAATTCTTGAATCTATGATGTAATATGCCTGCATGTTGTTTAGTATGAATTGTATGTATATATGTTGATATTTTTGTATGTATGTCTGATATCACACCTGTATAGTTTCCAGTTTTGAAAACTTCTCAAGATTTCTTTGTTTAAAGTGAGCAAACCCATAACCTTATACACATTTTGGTTTGCATATAATTAGTATTAATGAATGTTTGTGAATAAGTTGCATATGTTATGAATGTTGATAGGAATGTTGGTGTGCATGTCTGTTATTTGCTCTGTCCCAGTTTCAAGTTCAAGATTTGATTTAAATTTTGTATCTCTGGACCTAGGCATTGTTATGATTTAAATTATAAACAATAATTTATGGTTTAATCATAGATTAGAGTTTAAGAATTTAATTTAAGTTAAAACAAACTTGAATGGCCATGGAAAAATCAAAACAACAGTGCATGTTCAAATAAGTGTAAATTCAAATATCTTTATTTATTAATCCAGGTTTATAAATTGATTCCTTATACAAAATAATGATTTTTGAAAGAAAAATCACGATTTTTAATTGAGTAAATCTAGAGCATTAGGAAGATGAACGTGGAATGGGTTTTGTCAAAATTCTGTTGACCTAAGTGTTCGGCGAGGTCGTGGTCTTCACTGGAGATAGTTGAATGATGGGTGAGGACGGGAAAAATAGTAGATGGCTGTATTGACAACTGTGGCAGTGGGAATTGATCGAGAATGTCTGGAAACCTAGTTTTGCAGTGCTGGGATGTTTGATTTTTCGCGAGGCCTCTAAGTGATCGAGTGCCTTGTTATTCGAAGACGCCATAGCTTGGATGTTGAAGAATGAGTGGACGAAGTTTCAAAGCTTCTGATGGTCGGAGTTTCTGGGTCGTGGCGATGTCAGGTTTGAAGATGGTTCCAGTTTATTGTTCCAAGTGAGGATCATAATGCTCGATTTCGATTTTCGTGTTTGATCGAGGCTCTGGTGATCGAGTTAGGGTATGGGGTTGATTGTCGACTTGTAGAGTTCGTCGTGGGTGGCCGGAGCTCAGGCGAATAGCTGTGCACGTGCACATGATTGATTCGAATATCTGGAAGAATTTGAGTTAGAGGAAGAAGATAAGGCATACTCGAGTAAGTTGATGAGTGACTCGAAGTCGTACTCGTGGAAATGTAGAAATGGCTCGGGTTCGTACAAGGGAGATTCGAGTGAGTTTAAACTGTTTTAAAAAAAATCTAAATATAACAAAGTTAAAAAGCAGAGGAGGGGTACTCGGGATTCTCACGTGAGTGACTCGAAGAATATAGTGTTTTGACTCGAGTATTTTGTATAGGCTCGGGTAGATTTTAGTGCTTCAGTTTGAAACCTGACAGTTTTTTTTTAAAATTCAAATTAAGTTTAAAATGTAAAGCAGGTTTTTAAAACACAGTTTTAAATCAAATATAAAGTATGGATTCAAGTTAATTGTATCACTAGTTTGAGATAAATAAGTTTATAACAATTTAAATGTTTTATCAAATTTAAGATTGTTAAAAGTATATTTTAAAAAGGTTTTGAATTTAAATAAATTGGTTTAAAAATCATTTTAATGTTAAGTTTTCTTAACATTTGGATTTAAAAAGGGTTTTGTAAATTAGATTTAAATTTGGTTAAAGTTAAATTTGAAATTTATTTAAATCTTTAATTTAAAATGAATTAAAAAGAATTTTAGAAATGAATTATTTTAACTTGAAATGTTTTAAGTCTTTTGTTAATAATAATTAAAGTTATTAAGGTTAATAATTTAATTTAGAGATTAATAAAGGTTTAATGATATAGGAGTCATTAAATTAATAAGATAATTAAAGAATAATTTAATAATTTGATTAATTAATGGTTTAGTGGTAATTAATTAAATAATTTGATAAGTTAAATTAATTAATTTAATTAATTTAAGATAATCACTTGGTTATGTGATAAGTATAATTACTTAAATGTAATTAGTGAAGTGTAATTACTTAGGAAAGTAATTAAAGTTAATTAATGGATATAATTAACTAAAGATGATTTTAATAATGAAAGTAATTTGAGTTTAATTACTTTTGAATAATTAATCAAGGGATTAATTAAAAGATAATTAATTAATGAGTAATTAATTTATGGAAGAGTAATTAAGGGTAGTTAATTACTAAATGTGATTAATCAAAGGTGATTAATAAATGTGGTTTAATTAAGAATTAATTATTAAATATAATTAATTTAAATAAAGTAATTAATTAAGAGTAATTAAGAATTATTAATTAATTTAATTAATGATATGATTAAGGATTGATTAATTAAATAAATTAGTCAATAATAAATGATTAAAGTAATTAATTAATTATAATTAATTAAGGATTAAGATAATTAAGTATAATTAATTAATTAATGAAGTAATTAAAGATTAATTACTGAAATGGTTTAAGATAATTAATTTATGAAATTAATTAAGGTTTAATTACTTAAAGTAATTAAAGTATAATTAATCAGGAATGATAAATTAAGATGATACTTAAAGTATGATTAATTAATTGGTTTAATTAATAATTAAGTAAGCAGGATTTATAGAATGAAGTAATTAGTTTAATTCACTTTAAATTAATTAGATGATATAAATCATGGCTTAAGGATGGATGAATGAGATTGAATGTATTTCATTGTTTGATATCTCTGATAAGATATGATTGATATATGATATGGATGTTTGGTTGAATTATAATGATAATGTGAATTATCTGTTTGGGATGATAATGTAGATTATCTATTGAATTATCTATCTTTGTGTATATAGATAAGAATTGAATTGTTTTAACCTTAAAACAACTTGGCCCTTAAAAGATACGTTTTGGATTTCGATGAGACCGGGATCGGGTTTGCTACATTACAGCGTGATAGGGGGTTCTCGCTTCGCGGTTTGGTGGCGAACGGGAGACTCTTACCCCTACATGTCCCATTGAGGGGTTGGTTGCGAGTCGAGAGGCTGGCCGTAAAAGCAAATTCGAGGTATCACTGTTTGCCACGGTGGGTCTGGGATGGTTGCAAAGCCTACCAGTCGCCACTGGCTCGTCCCGTTACAGTGGTATCAGAGCATAGGTTGAGCGAATACCTAAGCTATTGGTTAAGTGAATATCAGAACACTAGGTTGAGTGAATACCTAGGTTCGGAAGGATTGTTCATTAGAGACAGGATCTGTAGCAACCTGTTTGAGTCTGAGTATATATATATACGAGAGCGCGTATTTGTTAGTTATATAAAATGGTTTTATATTGTGTTAATTGATCGGTTGAGTGGTATATGGATTCTGGTCAATACGAGTAGCTAACGTTATTGATAGGGATCTCTAAACACTTGGACCAGGCCAACGGACACAATATTGTTTTAAAAAGGTAGATGAAATAATTTTACCCAGAAATAATTTCTATATAAAAAAAAGTATCATTTTAAATGTATATGGTATTTGTAATGATTGGTTGAGATGATAATAATTTATCATCTAGGATTAGGAGTCTGAGTGTTGAGGTTGGAAGTGTATTTGTCGAGACTGTAGACCTAATACCGTCTCGAGTGAACTTTACAGTTGTGTAAGGATTTCACAATCTCTGAAGGAAACCTGTTAAGGTTCGGAGTTTATCTTTGAAGTTGGATGAGTAGAGTTGGATCTGTCGGTTGGGCAGAAGCGAGTGATAGTATCTTGGTATCTTCTGGAAGAAGTAGCTGTGTGATGAGATGCAGTGACTATGGATGTTCCCGAAGATGTTTTCTTTGGAACAAGTTAATGAAGTGTGTCTGCTTCGGTGTTGTGGTTGAGTTCAGCATGGTGTTTCTGCTTTGTTTGGGTTCGAGTTTCTCGAAGAGCTTTGGTTAGGAAGTCTTTGGCATTGTGGCAGTAGTGCAGCTCGGAGTATTTTGTGCATTGGCAGGAAGTTTTCTGGCTGAGCAGTTTTTCTGAAGGTAGAGTTCAGAAGCAGCAGAGTGGATCCATTTCTTCGATAAATTGGATAAATAAGTGTAAGCTGTTCTAATTAGTAAAGAGAGGACAGTTTTCTTTGGAATTAGGATGGGTTGATCGCAAAAGTGACTTGCGATTGTCTGAGTGTTCTCTTGGGTTATCATAGTTTTTCTGGATGTCTTCAGAGAAGTCAGAAGTTTGTCCGCATCTGAAGGTTGAGTTTTCTTATCGACTGGATTCCCGGAGTGATACCGGTGGTTCAGTCTAGTGGAAGGGTGTTTCCTAGAGATGGAGTTGGTGAAGCAGCTCAAGTTTTGCTGGAGTATCTGAGTTTTCTTTATGGATCAGTGAACCTTATTTCTGGAATGAGTTGTCCAGTCTGTGCTTGTGTTCTACCTCAGATCAGAGTTGAGCAGCGAAAGCAGTTTGGAGTGTATCTCTGGATGGGAGAAGTAAGTTTGGAATCTACTGATGTTGTGAAGTAGAGTTATGTTTGGATCTCGTCTGTGTTCTGATTTGGATAAGTAATTGGTCTACTTGGTTGAATTGTCAATTTGGATGACTTGAATTCATTGAGTTTCACGTATCTCTGAGGAAGTACGTATTTGATCTATCTTTGATTGTAGAATCAGCAGTTCTGGAAGTTGGGTAGTTGAGTCAGACTCGTCTGTAGTCTGATATTCTGTTTAGTTATATAGATCTAGATGTGTAGGAGATCTATAGCTTAGTTGTTTAGATTGTTTGTAGAGCGAGTATCCCGGTATATATATATACTTGGGGAAACTCGAGGGATTTTATCTAGAATTTAGTCTAGATAGTTAGAATTGTTTGATTGGATGATTTGGTTACTATGGTTGTTAGCATATGGATGATAGTAGATGCTTGTGTTTTAAATTTAAATCTTTAATAAGATTATTAAATTACCTTTGTTTAAATTTCGGGGACGAAATTATTTTAAGGGGGGAGGAATGTAATATCCCGGAAATTTTAACAATATCAATTTAATAATCTGTTGAATAATTAAATTGATATGGATAATCTTTGATAATAAGATTTGAATTTAATTTAATAATCTGATTAAATTAGTATTTAATTGGTGAATTTTATCTTTTAAAAATTAATAAAATATTTTCTATTTATAATATATATATATAACTGTATATATTGTAAATAGATGAGCTTTGGTTTGAAATAAATAAATCTTGTTTTCTAATATATATTTTGGTAATTTGGGAATCATGATTAATTTAATATTAAGCTTTTCAAAGTTATTTAACAAATAACTATATGGTTTTAAAATACATAAAATAAATGTTTAATTGTTTAAATAGATTTAAGCTTAAGTTTAAATTTAAATAAAAGGTTTGTTTTATTTCTTTAAAAGTTATCTATATATATAGATAAGTATTTGTAAATTTATAAATTAAGTAAAAAGCTTTTAATTTTATATAATTGGTTTTATTTACATTTTCTTTAAAGTAATTTATATACATATATACATTTAGGTAAGTATTTATAAATAGTAAACTAGTATAAAAGTTTTATTAACATTTTAAAATAAATAAAAAATTATGTATTAATTACTTAAAAGACAAGTGTAATAAAATTAAGACACCTAAATAACATGTGTTAAGTAATGGATTAACAATGAGACAAGTGTCATTTAAATTTGTTTTTCTTTTATTTTTATTAAATCATTTTTCAGCCTATATATAAACATATGCTTCTCATCTTCTTTTCGTTTTCTATTCTTCAATTCAAAACTAAGAAACTTCAGCCTGTAACCATTTTTCAACAAACCTGTAATGCATTTCTTCAAAATCTGAAAGCATGTAAAACCATTTTTCTTCAATCTGAAATCACTTCCTCTCAAACCAAATACTCAAAAACAATTTCTCTCAACAAAGAAATCTGTAATCAATATACTCCTCAAACCAGAAAGCTTTTTTCTTCAACAACCTGTAACTCATCTCTTCAATCTGATCAAAAAGCCTGTAACAAATTCTTCAAAACCTGAAATACATTTCCAAATCAAAGTTTAAGCCTGCAATTTCTTATTCAAAGTCTGGAAGCAAGTAAACCTGTTCTAAAGAAATATCTCAACAAACAAATAGCATGCATGCAAGTTCTAAAGCTAGCAATTCAAGTTTTAAAAGCAGGCATTCAGATTCTAAAGTTTAAAAGCAGTTTCAAAATAAGGCTCTGTTCATCTTCTTTAAATATGTGAGTAACTTACATTTTTTAAAACTTAAGTATATGATATCTGTTTGCATGCTATAAATTCTTGAATCTATGATGTAATATGCCTGCATGTTGTTTAGTATGAATTGTATGTATATATGTTGATATTTTTGTATGTATGTCTGATATCACACCTGTATAGTTTCCAGTTTTGAAAACTTCTCAAGTTTTCTTTGTTTAAAGTGAGCAAACCCATAACCTTATACACATTTTGGTTTGCATATAATTAGTATTAATGAATGTTTGTGAATAAGTTGCATATGTTATGAATGTTGATAGGAATGTTGGTGTGCATGTCTGTTATTTGCTCTGTCCCAGTTTCAAGTTCAAGATTTGATTTAAATTTTGTATCTCTGGACCTAGGCATTGTTATGATTTAAATTATAAACAATAATTTATGGTTTAATCATAGATTAGAGTTTAAGAATTTAATTTAAGTTAAAACAAACTTGAATGGCCATGGAAAAATCAAAACAAGAGTGCATGTTCAAATAAGTGTAAATTCAAATATCTTTATTTATTAATCCAGGTTTATAAATTGATTCCTTATACAAAATAATGATTTTTGAAAGAAAAATCACGATTTTTAATTGAGTAAATCTAGAGCATTAGGAAGATGAACGTGGAATGGGTTTTGTCGAAATTCTGTTGACCTAAGTGTTCGGCGAGGTCGTGGTCTTCACTGGAGATAGTTGAATGATGGGTGAGGACGGGAAAAATAGTAGATGGCTTTATTGACAACTGTGGCAGTGGGAATTGATCGAGAATGTTTGGAAACCTAGTTTTGCAGTGCTGGGATGTTTGATTTTTCGCGAGGCCTCTAAGTGATCGAGTGCCTTGTTATTCGAAGACGCCATAGCTTGGATGTTGAAGAATGAGTGGACGAAGTTTCAAAGCTTCTGATGGTCGGAGTTGCTGGGTCGTGGCGATGTCAGGTTTGAAGATGGTTCCAGTTTATTGTTCCAAGTGAGGATCATAATGCTCGATTTCGATTTTCGTGTTTGATCGAGGCTCTGGTGATCGAGTTAGGGTATGGGGTTGATTGTCGACTTGTAGAGTTCGTCGTGGGTGGCCGGAGCTCAGGCGAATAGCTGTGCACGTGCACATGATTGATTCGAATATCTGGAAGAATTTGAGTTAGAGGAAGAAGATAAGGCATACTCGAGTAAGTTGATGAGTGACTCGAAGTCGTACTCGTGGAAATGTAGAAATGGCTCGGGTTCATACAAGGGAGATTCGAGTGAGTTTAAACTGTTTTAAAAAAAATCTAAATATAACAAAGTTAAAAAGCAGAGGAGGGGTACTCGGGATTCTCACGTGAGTGACTCGAAGAATATAGTGTTTTGACTCGAGTATTTTGTATAGGCTCGGGTAGATTTTAGTGCTTCAGTTTGAAACCTGACAGTTTTTTTTTAAAATTCAAATTAAGTTTAAAATGTAAAGCAGGTTTTTAAAACACAGTTTTAAATCAAATATAAAGTATGGATTCAAGTTAATTTGTATCACTAGTTTGAGATAAATAAGTTTATAACAATTTAAATGTTTTATCAAATTTAAGATTGTTAAAAGTATATTTTAAAAAGGTTTTGAATTTAAATAAATTGGTTTAAAAATCATTTTAATGTTAAGTTTTCTTAACATTTGGATTTAAAAAGGGTTTTGTAAATTAGATTTAAATTTGGTTAAAGTTAAATTTGAAATTTATTTAAATCTTTAATTTAAAATGAATTAAAAAGAAGTTTAGAAATGAATTATTTTAACTTGAAATGTTTTAAGTCTTTTGTTAATAATAATTAAAGTTATTAAGGTTAATAATTTAATTTAGAGATTAATAAAGGTTTAATGATATAGGAGTCATTAAATTAATAAGATAATTAAAGAATAATTTAATAATTTGATTAATTAATGGTTTAGTGGTAATTAATTAAATAATTTGATAAGTTAAATTAATTAATTTAATTAATTTAAGATAATCACTTGGTTATGTGATAAGTATAATTACTTAAATGTAATTAGTGAAGTGTAATTACTTAGGAAAGTAATTAAAGTTAATTAATGGATATAATTAACTAAAGATGATTTTAATAATGAAAGTAATTTGAGTTTAATTACTTTTGAATAATTAATCAAGGGATTAATTAAAAGATAATTAATTAATGAGTAATTAATTTATGGAAGAGTAATTAAGGGTAGTTAATTACTAAATGTGATTAATCAAAGGTGATTAATAAATGTGGTTTAATTAAGAATTAATTATTAAATATAATTAATTTAAATAAAGTAATTAATTAAGAGTAATTAAGAATTATTAATTAATTTAATTAATGATATGATTAAGGATTGATTAATTAAATAAGTTAGTCAATAATAAATGATTAAAGTAATTAATTAATTATAATTAATTAAGGATTAAGATAATTAAGTATAATTAATTAATTAATGAAGTAATTAAAGATTAATTACTGAAATGGTTTAAGATAATTAATTTATGAAATTAATTAAGGTTTAATTACTTAAAGTAATTAAAGTATAATTAATCAGGAATGATAAATTAAGATGATACTTAAAGTATGATTAATTAATTGGTTTAATTAATAATTAAGTAAGCAGGATTTATAGAATGAAGTAATTAGTTTAATTCACTTTAAATTAATTAGATGATATAAATCATGGCTTAAGGATGGATGAATGGGATTGAATGTATTTCATTGTTTGATATCTCTGATAAGATATGATTGATATATGATATGGATGTTTGGTTGAATTATAATGATAATGTGAATTATCTGTTTGGGATGATAATGTAGATTATCTATTGAATTATCTATCTTTGTGTATATAGATAAGAATTGAATTGTTTTAACCTTAAAACAACTTGGCCCTTAAAAGATACGTTTTGGATTTCGATGAGACCGGGATCGGGTTTCCGTATACCGAGATTCCAGGTCTGGAGACCCGAATACCACATCGATCCAAATTTACGATAGGTCGTGAATCTCAAGTGAAGATGAAGATTCAGAGTGCAAGGGTTATTGTCGTTAACTCTGAGGGTGATTCCAAAACGAGTGTAACGAGATAATGCCTTCGGTTTCGTTCGAACCCGGAACGAACTTGTATGGATTGAATGCTTTCAGCACATCGTCAGGCGGACGATGAGCATTCTAAGTGATATGTTCTGATTAAAGGTAATCGTAACCGCAAGCCTCATCAACCGGGAATGGCTAAAACAGGGGAGGTGCAGCAAGGCTTCGTGGGTAGCACCCACTGAGAGCAAGATAGATCCCTGTCTAGAGGTCCCTTTTCTTTTTATTCGGCTTAGTGTGTGGTTGGTCGCGCCAACTACGGGATTATCTTGTTCGGGATTATCCAGTAAGGGATGGTTCCGGCTTTGTGTTGTAGGGGAGCGGGCGTACTCCTCGGTACGGTGATCTAGGCCACGTACTGTGACGGGCGGTACCCCAGTAGCCCTGCCATTGTATGGAATCCAAACTCCAATAAGTGCCGTACGTATTAGTTGTGCCCAACTATGTTGGAATGTGAGATGTAAGCATTTCAGCTATTTCTATATTTTACTTGAAAACCCTAGACCCTATTATAATAAAATCAGATTTCCTATCAAATGTTTTGGTTAGCGTAAGGTAAAAACTTACCCATGTTTATTTGTGGGGAGTCTTACGTGATACCTTTTCTTTCTAAAGGTTTTGAAGTTAAGCAAGTTTAACCTGTTACTCACACCAGACCCATGTCTGACCCAAGTGTTTATTTCTGTTTTATAAACTCTTGGGTACTCAAATTTTTACGAGTAGCCAAGGGATTCAGGATTAGCTTTGACGAATATTCTGGAGGAGCAATGGAGCAGGAGGCTTCGGCGTTCGTAGATATAGTATTCCGCTGTGTTGATATCTGTGATAGTGTCTTGTCTTGTATTTGAGTTGTAATGTCTAGACAGATGTTTATAACTGTCTAGTAAGTGATGTATATGCTGTGTAACTCTGTAAATTGTTGTATACTATGTAATAGTTTATGTTATTAATATAATTTATTCGTTCCGCTGTGAGATCGTTGTTGTTGTTTCTTTCTTTCTTCTCTTCTTTTCTATTTTCTACCCCTTTCTTTCTTCATAATGATGCGACTTTCTGGGCATAGGAAGCCGGGTCGTTACAGTGCTGCTACAATTTTCAGAATTAAATAATAATTCTATTTTATAAAATGCCCATTCTCCTTAATTAAATATATAAAACATTTAATTCACATACCTTAAATAATTTTATATATTCATCAAAACACTTAGGAAAATCTGGAAAAAATCCTAGAAAATTTATTTTAATATGTTTCCAACATATAAAAATTTCAAACCCAAATAATTATTATTTTAGCCGTAAATAATTTATAACCCAATAAACAATTTCCTTCACTAGAAAATTAATATAAAATCCACGATAATTCAGACAATTATGAAAATTGAAACCCATCTCTAAGATATCGTTTGTGACCTATATTTATATTTTCAAGGCATTTGGATGTCATCTAATAGGTTTTTCATATCAAACATATCATAAAAACTAACATGAACATATATAATTCATCCACAAGCGTATATATAATTTTAATCATCAAAACATGGCATATACTTGCAAAAACATATCGGATCTAGTCTTAAAACCGAAAAATAAAAGAAATGGGATGTAGTTATTATTCACCTTAGCTTTGAGATGTAAGATGTGAGATTTGACGTTGATTTAGTTGATTACTTTCCTTCTCTTGAATCATAGCTTTAATTTTCTCTTGAGAACAATAATGGTGGCCGGCTTTAGATGTTTAGTTTGCTAAAATGAAAATGAACGTGAGTTTTATTTCCTAAGGGTATAAGGTATAGGTCTTCCCTATTTCCCATTTTGCCCTTTCCCATTCCTAACATCTTTGTTTATGTTATTTTATTTTAGTTTGTACACTAACATGGCACGACTACCCTTAGCTAATCAATTCTCAACTTATTAATCTCTACATTATTTTATTTAATTTACCCAATTAATTATTCTAAATAATGTTACAAAAATATAGGGTGTTACAGACTCCCTACCTTAGAGAATTTCATCCTTGAAATTACGATAAGGTGCACAATTAAAACAACCAAAGGTAAAACATACCATCAAACAACTCTGGATAAGCATCTCTAATCCTGCTCTCAGTCTCCCAAGTTAGTCTCTAGCATCGTCACTCCACAGGACCTTTACTAAATTGACTATCTTGTTCCTTAAATTCTTCTCACCTCTAGCCACAATCTGAATTGACTCCCTAACTATAGTCAAGTCCGGCTCTACTACTAAATCTTCTAACAGTGTAGGTGCTATAGTAGTCACTAGGTCTCTAATACATTTTCTAAGATGAGAAATATGGAATACATCATGGACTGCAGCCAAACTGCTCGGTAATTCTACTCTATAAGCGAGTTTCCCGATGCTCTCAACAATACGGAAAGGTCCAACGAATCTAGGTGCTAACTTCCCTGACTTTCCAAGTCTAATCACACCCTTCATCGGTGAAACCTTAATAAACACATAGTCTCCAACCGAGAATTCCAAATCTTTCCTTCTTCTGTCAGCATAACTTTTCTGCCTAGACTGAGCTTCCTTCATCCTAGCTCGGATCAACTCAATCTTCTCTGCGGCTTCTTTCACCAAATCCGGACCAAGAACCGGTCTATCACTGGTCTCCAACCAACATACGGGAGATTTGCATGGCCTTTCATACAAAGCTTCAAACGGTGCCATCCCAATACTCGTCTGATAACTATTGTTATACGAGAACTCGAATAAATGAAGATGGTCCTCCCATCTTCCTCGAAATTCAATACACAAGCTCTTAACAAATCCTCCAAGGTTTTGTTAGTTTCCCATCAGTCTGTGGATAGTAAGCGGTACTCATGTTGAGCTTGGTTCCTAATGCTTCATGTAGACTCTTTCAGAACTCACTAGTAAATATAGAATCTCTATCACTGACAATACTATTAGGAATCATGTACAGTCTAGCTATATTCTTCATAAATAACTTCGCCAAAATAGGTGCCGTCCTAGTTGACTTTATCGGAATGAAATAGGCACTCTTTGTCAGTCTATCTACTATGAACCATATGCTTTCATTTCCTCTACTAGATCTTGGCAATCCATCAATAAAATCCATAAAGATAGAACCCATTTCCACAACGGAACTTCAAATGGTTGAACCAATCCACTAGGCTTCTGGTGTTCAGCCTTTGCTAGTTGGAAATTCAAGCACTGCTTAACACATACTCCAATATCCTGTTTCATACCTTCCTAGAAGAAACTTCTCTTCATATCTTGATACATCTTTGTTCCTCCTGGATGGATAGTGAACTTCGAACGACGACACTCATCCAAAACATCCTTCCTTGTGTCTCCTACATTCAAAACACACACAACCTTCCTTCCTTTCTCAATGACCCTTTCTGGTCAAGACTGAAATCCTTTAAGTCGTCGCTCTCCATTACTTCCCTTAGCCTTTTGATCCGTTCAGCCAAAATTGGATCCTCCTCCTGCTTAGAATATATCTTCTTAATCATTACCAGTTTAACTTCTAAACAAGACAATACAACACTCCCTGCACTAGAACCTACCTTGGATCTAAACTGCACACTACAAGCTGATAATGCTTCCAAATCTTTCCAATCAGTAATCATATCCAATACTGCATTCTAATGCTTCCTGCTAAGTGCATCCGCTACCTTATTTCCTTTTCCGGGTGTGTATTCAATTCCAAAGTCGTAAGCAGCAATAAACTCCCACCATCTCTACTGTCTCATGTTCAACTCCTTCTGAAAGAACAAGTACTTCAACGACTTATGATCAGTATAAAGCCCAAATCGCTCTCCTAAAAGATAATGCCTCCATACCTATAAAGCAGATATAACGGCAGCTAAATCCAAATCATGCGTAGGATACCTAACTTCATGTGGTTTGAGCTGTCTAGAAGCATAAGTAATCACTCTACCTCTTTGCATCAACACAGCTCTCAATCCAGTTCCACACGCACCAGTATAAACAACTAAACCCTAATTCCCCTCCGGAACCACCAACACCGATGCATGGGTCAATAAGTGTTTCAAGATCTGCAATGCTTCCTCACACTTATTAGTCCATACAAACTTCACATCATTTCGTGTAAGCTTAGTCATTGGTGCAGCTATTCGTGAAAAATCTTTTATAAACCTTCGATAATATCCGGCTAATCCAAGAAAACTCTTTATCTCAGTCACTGTCTCGGGTCTCCTCCAATTATTCACTGCCTTAATCTTAGTCGAATCTACAAATAACCCGTTCTTTGAGACTACATGACCAAGGAACTTCACTTCCTTCTTCCAAAAATGACACTTCGAAAACTTAGCCTTCAAGTGATGCTCCCTCAACGTTTCAAGCACAACTCTAAAATGAAATTCATGCTCCTTCTCATCCCTAGAGTATATCAAAATATCATCTATGAAGACCAACACAAATCTATCTAAGTTCTTTCAGAAAATTCGATTCATCAAATCTATGAAGAATGCCGACGCATTAGTTAGTCTGAACAGCATAACTAACCATTCGTACGATCCATATCTTGTCCTAAATGCCGTTAAAGGAATACTATCCTCTGCTACTCTAAGCTGATGAAATCCTATCGCTAGCAGGCTCGGGGCATATGTTCTTATAATGGCCGATCTGATCACAATTAAAACATCTGGCATTCTTCTTTCCAACAGCTTCTTTCCTTTTTCCTTTTCCATTCCCGATACGACACTCATTAGCATAGTGTCCCTTCTTATCGCATTTGTAACAAACCACTTCAGCCTTCCCTTTCTTCTGTGTTCCTCCCTTCTGAGCATTCTTCTTTTGGAAAAACTTTCTTTTCTGGCCCTGTCCCACCTGGACCTCCTTCATTTTCTTCCTTAAACGAGCTAACGTCTCTTCCTGCCTCGGCGCCATTTCTACCACTACATCACTTGGATCCCTTAAGTGCGGCAAGGTAGCACCTATCAACTCTGGCCTCAAGCCTCTTATAAACTTCTCATTCCTCCTGATCACCGTATCAACCAAAGCATACCCGTACTGGGCCAACTCTTCAAACTTTCTTGCATATTCCAGAACGGACATCTCTCCTTGCTCCAGCTCAGCAAACTTCTTAACCAATTCCAACTGCGCCATCACCGACATAAACCTTTCTTGAAACCTTCTCCTAAACTCCGCCCCAATCATGGTTTCCTCATCAACACCAGCTACAACAGTATTCCACCAAAATTGAGTAGCTCCTTGAAGCTGTCTCGAAGCTAACCTCCTCTTTTGCTCATCATTCAATCCTAAGTCAGCAAAAATCCTCTCACAATGTAGCAGCCAGTTTTCCACCTCGATCGCATCTTCAGTTCCAATGAAGGGCTTCCCTCCGAGCCTGGTGTAATCCCTGCTCAAGTTAGCATACTGGTTGACAATCGGAGCTTCCTATACTCCACCTCCAGCAGCAATTCCTTCGATAACTCCGGCTGTTATTCTAGCTTGCATCATGTTTACGAAAAACTGATACATGGCTCCCATGTCCACTTGGGGAACCCCAGCACCAACAGTTTCAGCTTGAGCCTGACCGGGACCTCTCCTAGCATTTGTTCGGGCATTTCCATTAGTGGTGGTGCTATCTCCTTAGAAATTAACTCTATCTCTTCTTCCTTCCATATCTGTATTCAAACCTCGTGAGATACAGAGGAATAGCCTAACTAAGACAGGAGTCTAGAAATATAGCGTATACTTATATATATATATATAGGAAATACAAGTACGTTACTATAGCATTATCCCATACCCCGATCTTAACTCTAATTACTAAAGATTATGTTTTGAAAAATCATTTTTAGTTAAAGTATTTAATAAACCATGCTATAATACCAAGCTGTGACATCCCAGATCTAGAGGTCCAAAACTAAGCGCTATAGATGTTGCAGTCATCTATAGTATTAGCTTCCCACGACTAAATACGGCTATGTTAATGGTATCAATAATATCAGAAGCACTTGAATATGAAATAAAACACAAATTTCAAAATAAATTTTTGTTCATTACATTTCAAAACCAAATGTTTCACATTCCCAACACATAATCCCAAATTCTTTCCCAGGCACAGATAAAATATACTTATTACAAATACACCAAGAGCGGTATATGAAGATACCCCCTTGGATGATCAGAGTCAAAGAGTCATAATAGACTTAATACAAAACACAGCGGAAATACATCAAAACATAAAACAAGAACTGCAACTCCTAAATAGCTATCCGTTTGCCTCCTGAAAGCCTCTAGTAGCCTTATTCGTCATCCTACTAAAACTAGAAAAGACCTTAACCCCTCAGCCTACTCAAATTAGTTTTGAGCACCCGAGAGTTTAAGTGGAAAACATAAACTTCGAGTCAGACATAAAGCCTGGTATGAATAATCCTATACATCCCGGAATATATATATGCTAAGTTAGACCACGCCGCTTAGCGGAAGGGGTTTTCCCTCACTAACATCCTTTTTAAACATATCTTTGCAAACTGTTTTTCCTGCAATCAAAACTGATTAAACACTGTAAAAAATCATTATGTAAACATACATAAACATTAGGTAATAATGAACTATCTGTTCAAATACATAAGTTTTGTTTGGATAACTTTTAACCTTTGGCTGAATCGGGCCTACCAGACAATATAATCAAAATTAATCTAACACCTATTAGCTATTCTTTTTCTTGATTATCTATCCTTAACTATCTGTTAAATACTTCTCTTCTGGACGATCTGTCCCATACTTAATCCTCTCCCAAGTCTTCCTGATCCTAATGGTTTTTTGGGCTCACCAATAACCTAACTATATACAAACATATATTACTTTCGGTGTGTAATCATAATTTTAGTCTACCTGTGACAAAGCCCTACACACTGGAATTTTGGACAACAATTAGCTGGGACTAATAGCTAATGTATAGGGCGTGACCCCATACTAGTCCCATCTGGTATTCTAATATCTGAGTCATTTTTACTTAAGAATCCCCTCCCATAATTTTCCTTGAAAACATTTTTAAAGTGATTTAAAACCATTAAATCAAACTTAAACAAGGAAAAGTATATATTCTTTATACTTTACTAAAAATCATATTACCTTGTCATATGTACATTCTTTACTAAAACCTTAGTTGATGAAGACATTTAAACATATGAAAGTACCTCTTTCAAAACCAAGAAAAAACATTTCGAAATCAAACCTCAAACCATTCGAAACCACTATCCAAACCCTTCGAAACCATTGAGAAACAAACCTTTCGAAAGAAAATAAACTTTAGACATCCTCTTTTAAAAATCACTTTAAAACATTGCCTTAGAAAAACCTTGGAAAACCTTCATCTCAAACCTTTCGAAACCATTGAATTACAACTTTTCAAAATCATTGAATTCAAACCTTTCGAAATCATTCACTTAAACCTTTCAAAGTCATTCAACTAAAAACCTTTCGACTCCATTGGAAGCAACGTTTCGACTAAGTCGAAAGCTCTGCTTCGAAAGCTTTAAAACATAGTATTTAAAATAATAGGCCTCTGCCTTTAAAACAATCTCCATCGAAAGCGTTGGGTTATACTTTAAATATTAAAAACAGTAAATCACCTAAGTCGAAAGCTTCCTTTCGAAAGCAATGGGAGAAGCGGATGGTTTTAAAACAAGTAAACCTTTCGTCTTTGTCGAAAGGTTCAAAACAAAACATTTATAAAACGACAGTAACCCTTCGACTGTGTCGGAAGGTTTCAAAACAAAACAGTGTTAAAACAGCAGTAACCTTTCGACTGGGTCGAAAGGTTTAAAATCTTTATTTTAAACATTTAATCTGGTCGAAAGCAACCGAGTCGAAAGCTCTTATTTGAAAGCAAAGCAGGTGAAAGCTTTTGGTTTATAAAACAAACATACCCCAACCTCTTTAGCCATCAACCTTTCGAATAAGAAACCTTCGACCCTGTCCAATTCATTACGTACCAAGTAACTTGATATGCATTGGTTTGACCTTGTCGAAAGTTTTGAACCTCTCGACCTTGTCGGAAGGTCTGGGTCGGAAGGTTTATTGCCGTAAAGGTCGAAATATGCTAAAAGTATGATCTCTTTGTTTTTAACTTAAAAGGATAACACTTCAACTAACCTGCCTTTGTTTGTCAAATTCTCATTGGTTAATAAATACTTTTCAGAAATGTGCTGCCACTATTTTCAGAATTAAATAATAATTCTATTTTATAAAATGCCCATTCTCCTTAATTAAATATATAAAACATTTAAGTCCCATACCTTAAATAATTTTATATATTCATCAAAACACTTAGAAAAATCTGGAAAAAAAATCCCAAAAAATCTATTTTAATACGTTTTCCAACATATAAAAATTTCAAACCCAAATAATTATTATTTTAGCCGTAAATAATTTATAACCCAATAAACAATTTCCTTCACTAGAAAATTAATATAAAATCCACGATAATTCAGAAAATTATGAAAATTGAAACCCATCTCTAAGATATCGTTTTTGACCTATATTTATATTTTCAAGGCATTTGGATGTCATCTAATAGGTTTTTCATATCAAACATATCATAAAAACTAACATGAACATATATAATTCATCCACAAGCATATATATAATTTTAATCGTCAAAACATGGCATATACTTGCAAAAGCATATCGGATCTAGTCTTAAAACCGAAAAATAAAAGAAATGAGATGTAGTTATTATTCACCTTAGCTTTGAGATGTAAGATGTGAGATTTGATGTTGATTTAGTTGATTACTTTCCTTCTCTTGAATCCTAGTTTTAATCTTCTCTTGAGAACAAAAATTATAGCCAGCCTTAGATGTTTTAGTTTGCTAAAATGAAAATGAACATGAGTTCTATTTCCTAAGGGTTTAGGGTATAAGCCTTCCCTATTTCCCATTTTGCCTTTACTCATTCCTAACATCTTTCTTTATGTTATTTTATTTTAGTTTGTACACTAACATGGCACGTCTACCCTTAGCTAATCAATTCTCAACTTATTAATCTCAACATTATTTTATTTTATTTACCCAATTAATTATTCTAAATAATGTTATAAAAATATGGCGTGTTACACTTACTCTGTCCGTTAAAAAATAAGACCACTCAACCTGAAGAGGTATATAGAATTGAAGGTGGAAGTAGAGAAGCTCCTCGGCAATGGTTTCATTAGGGAGTTTGAATACCCGATATGGGTAGCCAACCCGGGATTAGTTCGAAAACTAAGCGAGGCCTTGAGAATATGTATTAACTTCTTCGACATTAATGAGGATTTCCTAAAGGGCAGTTTCCCTCGACTACACATTGACCAGCTCATGGATGCAACAAGCAGACATGAGTTGCTTACTCTTATGGATGCCTACTCACTATGCATGGTCCAGATCAAGAACACAGATCATTTATTACTAACGTGGGGTTGTATTATTATAGAGCAATGCCATTTAGACTTTGAAATGCAAAGGCAACATACCAGTGGCTCATTAATAAGAAGTTCATAGAACAAACTGGAAGATCTATGGAGTTTTATGTAAATAGCATGTTGGTCAAAATTGAGAAGGTCGTGGGCATGTATAGATACTGGTCGAAACCTTCGACATCCTTGCTGCTATAATATGATGCTGAGCCCTAAGAGGTGTTTACCCAATGTCTGCTCTAGAAAATTCCTTGGATATGTGCTGAGTGAAAAAGGAATCAAAGCCAACCCCAACAATATACAAGAAATCCAGGACATGCAGGCCCTCCGCATTGTTAAGCAAGTACAAAACCTAAATAGGATGGTCGCCACGATCAACTGCTTTGTATCTCGAGCAACATACAGTTTCATCCCTTTCTTCGATCTCATAAAGAAGGGGAAGTCATTTACCTGATAGAAAAGTGCACAAAAGTATTTGAAGAGTTCAAGCAACAACTAACAACACACCCATCATTTCCAAGCCAATAGATGGGAAGACCTCAACCTTTACCTCGTAGTCACTGACCATGCGATCAACATTGCCTAGTTATGGGATGAAGAGAATATCCAACGACTGATATACTATGTCAACAAAAGGTTATAGGACCTAGAAGCGAGGTTTTCAAAATTAGAGAAGTTAGCTTTCTGTTTGCAAAAGGCAGCCTGTAAACTTTACCCCTACTTCTAAGCATACCCCATAAAAGTCCACACCAACTAACTTTGTAATAAGTGCTTTGTCGACCCAACATACTGGGCTGCATCCTGAAGTAGGTAGTAGAACTCGAGCAACATCACATCACATTCCATTCCCGCACCTCTGATAAGGGCAAAGCTATGGCCGATTTCATCGCAGAATGCTCGAGCCCAAACTATGATGAGTAAAAACAATCACAAACCAATGCTCATGGTATTTGTTGTTGGAGCTAAGCTAGCCCGCATCAAAAGTAATGTGTGAATTTTAATTTTTTTTACCATATTGAACCTTTAGTGGGTCTATGATATGAAGTCTAATTTATTTAGAACATTTCTAAATTTCTTTTAAATAAAAGCTATATTTTATTTGAATTTATAAAATTATTTATATTATTTGACTAATGTTGTATTATATATATACATGTATCATATACACATATGTCTCCGTGTGTGACATGTCAGTCCATGTAAGGTATAACACGCACGTGTATAGATGCTACGATTTACGTCGCAACAGACACGTTAGCTCATCCAATATACAAATATATTGTCCAAATGCATGTTTATATACTTTTACTTATATATATAATATTACAAATATGAATATATGTATAAACTATAATTTTTTATTCATAATTTTGTATAAATATATATAAACATAAGTGTGAAATATTAACAATATAAATATATATATATATATATATATATATATTTGTAACTATATAAATATATGTATAAATAATTTATAAAATATATTAAATATAGTAATAAATTTTTTTAGCTACAAGACCAGAAGGAGAATTTGTATAAATATAGTTTTTTAGATATATATATTTATATATAAGTATATATTAAATACTTATATATGTATGCGTAATAAGAAATATATATACATATATTAATACAAATAAAGCAATATAATTTATATCAAATTTATAAGTACCTGGTCATGCACATAGCTTTGTTTTTCTTTTAAATTTTAATATATATATATATATATATTATAATACTATACGAAATCATTAAAAAATATTTTTCGAACTAAATTAGAATTTTAAATTTCCAGTAAATTTTAGATGATAATTTTATTATATAGTTTTATGATTTAAAACAATTTAAAAAAATAATTTTTAATTTTTAGTTTTTAGTTAAATTATTTTAAAATTATAAAAACATGTTTTTTAATTTTCGTCTAAACTATAATATGTGCTAATCTAATTTTATAAAATATGAAACATAATTTATAATACATATATGTATTTATATAATTATTTATATGGTTGACTGATTTAGATATTATTTGAAACTAATATATAAATATATATAGATATTTTGTTACTTATTAAACATTACGTATAAAATTATATTTCCATATTTTACATAAGTATAAAGTAGTATTTAAATTATAAACTATATATGTATATATAAATATTATATATTAAATCATTTAAATAATATGAAAATTTGGTTTTTTATGTTAAGCCTTGCCGCATATATGTGTGTTTATATATAAATTTTTTTATCATATAAACATATATATTTACATTTAACCAATCAAAATTGTGATAATATATTTATATGTTGGAATCGTCACCTAACTAACAATACAATATATGAAATAGACATTATATATATAAAGATATTAGGAACATACCTTATAACCAAATCCTGTAAGTACACCTTGAAACGATGAGATCTGATCCTTGAACTGATTTCCAATCTAGAAGAGTGCTAGTTCCTGAACCATTGACCACCACCAGCAATCAAATAACACTTGATATGATTTGATTTAAACTTGGGTTGATGGAGGTTAGAAGGGGTTGAGTTTGGCCAGAATTGAATGAGAATGGAGGCTCTATATGTTCTTAACAAATGAAGGTAGAGATGCTTAATTAAAGGAGAATTATGAGATATTTTAGGATTAAGATCCTACATTATCTCTTACCAATTCTCTTCCATTTAGCCCTCCATCTCAATGCCTCTTTAGCACCATCATATGGTCGCATTTACCTTTATTGTGGCCGAACAAACTAACCCCTTTATGGGCCTTGAACCCATCTATGGCCTAAAAAAATATTTTTCATTTAAATGTAAACAAAATACTTATCGATATCATATATCGATTAATATATTTATAACTTTTATAAATACATTTTGATATTTGTTTATCAAATCAAAATCAAATTTATAACTAATATTTCATAAATATTAATTAATTTAATTAATTTATAACAATTACAAATTAATTAAATCGTTTGATCAAAGGAGAATTCATCATTTCAGTTGTGTGATTCGTTAGGTGTAAATTTGATCGACGATTAATATCGAACCATTCAAACATTAACGTTCACACGTCACTTAGCAGGTGATGTGATATTTTGTCCAAACTTATTGCTTACTTGGTTTTTGGTAAAATATAATACTTTGTTAATTGTTACCCGGTTGTGACTTTAATTTATATCAATTCTCTTCGTCAAAACTATATCACTTCAGAATTATAAAATTTGGTCCAAATTCCATTACCAAATTCCATTATCATCCATATTTAACCCTATAGTCCAAATACAAAGTCCTTGCTTCAATAGTAATAATTATTATTAAAAAAAATGCTCTGATCAGAGACTTTGACTTTGGGTTGACTTCAGTTGACTATGATACTAACCTCATATAACCGAGGAGACAAATTCTCTCTTAAATAGTGTTTCACTTCCAGTGCTTCCACTCGATACAACTATAGTTATTCGATGGATGCCATGCCAC
Organism: Allium fistulosum; assembly: GCA_030737815.1. Lineage (NCBI taxonomy): Eukaryota > Viridiplantae > Streptophyta > Magnoliopsida > Asparagales > Amaryllidaceae > Allium > Allium fistulosum. The sequence goes on along the minus strand of CM060901.1, from coordinate 932,155,258 downwards.
GATTTAATTATAATCAAAGCATAGCTTCCACATTGAAAATCAACAGTATTCTCAAGTTAAGAGAACTGCGCAATTTTTTCACTTCGATATTTTATGTTTGACCTTAGTTGTATTGACCAACAGAAAAATATCGAATGAATCATTATATAGTTATCCAATAATCATGGTTACCACTCGTTTCCCCCCAGCAGCCATGAGTAATACACTGCCTAACATTTGGAGAGCGGTACACACTCTAGTCTCAACAGATTTGTCGATATCCAGTCTCGATACATCTTGACTAGGAATATTTAAAATGTTATATTTATTTTCATTGTGATAAATTATTCATAGTTACAGCACTTTGTAACTACTACCACAAAACATACCATTTGTGGATTTTCTATTAAATACACTATTAATTAATATAACACATTATATCAATTATAAATAGAAAGAAAATACCTTTTATTCCAAACAAGATTGGTTATCGAGTTAGATATATATAACAAATTACATAATTGCCCCTAAGGTGTACCCCTAATTCTATCAATCTCTCATTTGTACTTGGGGTCAATTATGGAATCTTATTCCAACTTTTTCAATCGGTTTTCTCAACAACCAATTGGGTCGGTTCCTCAGTGTATGGGTATGCTTTTATGTTTCAATCATCTATTATATCAATCAACTTTCTCTAACGTTGATAAACTACCTTTATCACGTGGAACAAATAGGAGTATGTCTCTTGACTTGTAGTGAGCTCTAAGTTCTATCATGAACTATATGGTGACATTGTTATCATATAACAATGTTATAGGATTCCCAACAATTGGAATCACCCTTAGCTTAGTTATAAATTTATGCATTTAGTATATATACATTGGTTTTATTGTGACACTATTCAAGTTAATGTACTTAGCCTTTTCATTGAATCATCTACCATCTCTTCTAGTTGGAACATTTCCAACTTAAAGATTCTTAGCTTGAATTTAATATTGACATATTATACTCAATATCACTTATGAAGTTCGGGTCTGAACACTTCTTCATAAGAAGTTCGTTGTTTCTGTGAATAATTCTCTAGTACTTCATAAATACATGAGAACACCTCAAACAACCATTTAATGATATCTATTTGGATTTGACATTTTGCTTCAATATCAAATACATAAACAAATCATGATATCATAGAAAACATAACGTGTATGATAATTTATATTGCCAATGCATAAGGAATCCATCCTACATGTTCCGTATTAAACATTTTAATAAGGTACCCTTGCGTATCGTTTGGGACATTCCCAATGTCTTTTATACTTACTATAAAAGACATCATTTATAAATCCAACATTGAGTATTAAAATTACTAAAGTTGATTTCAACACAAGTACATCATTAAAAAATCAACAATGTGTTGTTTACCTATGGTTTAGAAATATCTATGTATTTTTTAACGTTCCTTCCTATGAAAACACACTTCCTCTGCATTTTAATTGATAATCAAAATAGTTGATATTTCTGGCAAAATATTAATTCAATTTTGAAACTTTTCAACGGCACTCTCGTATCAGTTCTTAGATCACTCACAAACTCAATATCGCTCCCACTGATTTCAAGACACTCTGGTTATTATGTGTAAACAATTTACTCTAAATCATTGTTTAGAATGTTCTGTTTCAACACATATGTTCCAAAACATAAAGTCATACCTTACGATAATTTTATGAGTAAAATTTGAACCAACTTGAGCAAATCAAATGGTTAATCTGTTGTGTTAATTTCAAAAATTGAAATTCATGGTATTATTCTTATCAATGTGGCTCACTTTATTCCAACTGCATTTGTCTTTCTCTTAAAGACACATTTGCGACTAATGGATTATATCCCTTTGGATATAACTATCAAAATTATATTTTAATAATATACTGGGAATCTATTTCGGATCTACACATTGTACGAAATCTAGAGCCAATACTCTTAATGGTTTAATAAAAAAATCGACGATTATTTATTCTTGATATTGACAAGAAACTCACAAATTCTCTTTAATGTACAAGAATACTCATTAGTCATTCTAATATATTATGTTCATTTAGGTTCGGTCAATTTAATTTCATCCCTTGTAATTAGTTTTTGCTTGGATTGTAACGAACCGTAAATTAATCACTTTGTATTTGAATATTTAAATCATTTTTAAATATTTAAATAATGAACTTTAATAACCAAATAAGCATATTTTAAATATTTATTAATGATATTAAAATCATTTTTGAATTTTTTTAACTAAAATAGTTAATTCAAATAAAAATAGAAAATGTGATCGAATAATGTTTTCTGAAATTTTGACTTTTATGTAAAAGAAAGTCGTCAGAAACATTGTACACATTTTGTATAACTCATATACACATGCACATACATGCACATATGTCATGTGATAAGCTAATTCATGTGTTAAAGTTAATAATCAAGCTTAGTTTAAAATGTAAAACTTGATTTGACATAAAATGCACAAAAATATATTAAATAACATTAGGAAATTTATTAAGTACCCTAAGCATAACCTAAACAAGTACCTAAGGCATGGTGAAAGTGGAAGAGTGGAGGTTGCGTGTGTACTAGGTGAGGTGGAAGGGGTATGGCAAGCATGAACACGTGGCAACTTTATATTATTTAAATGTTTAAGCTATTTTATTTACCTCATCATTTCTTTTGCCTTTAAATACTCCTCATCTTCATACATTTCCACTTTGAATTATCATTTACTTCTTCGCTTCCCTTCTCTTCATGTTCAAGAATATCCATGGCTACCAAATCCATGTCTAAAGTTGGAAAAATATAGCTTCTTCACTTTAAAACTCCATATATTCATCTACAAACGCTCCTCCACCAAGAAAAAATCCATTTCCACCTCAAAACTCCAAGGCTAAGCCTAATATTGCCCAGGGAAAACCCAAACCTAGCCCACTAAGGGCCTAAAAGTCCAAGCTAAGGTGTAGTGAAGGTAGTTCGTGAGTGTCGCAACTTGTTGTGGTAATCCGGTTAAGTTAGAAGTATTTTTGTGAGCAAAGCTTCCACCTTTGAACCATAAAGTTTAAACTATATTCATGCTCATATTTGTAGCTATTGAATGCTTATTGTGTAGTTGTAATAATGATTTGGTTGTTGGATTGGTATGTTGCTTTAAAATTAGTCACTTTGGAAAGTTAGTAAGCGAATCATAAGTTATATGAAAATCTAGTAGTTAAACTAATTTCGATGTTAATAAATGCTTGTTACATGTTGAATCATTGTAACCTACCATGTATGTATGTTCACCTCCTTGCTTTGTGATGGTTAGTTGTATTGAAAATGTAATATGCTTGAATTCTGAGCTGCCCGTATAGCGATAGTCGCTATATCGGCACTTTCAGAAAATTACCTTTTGTCGAAATCATTTGGTTTCATTACCGTGCTTGGAATTATTTTACAAGTTCAGCAAATTTTTGATTAATGATGTTTTAAAAAATAATTAATTACTTTAATAACTATTATTTAATTTAATTAACTAATTATTTAATTAATAAGGATTAAGGTTAACTAATTAATTTATTAATGATGTGTTTTAAATTTGACTAATTACTTAGTTAATGATGTTTTAAATTTAATTAATCATTTTATTTAACGATGTTTAAGGCTAATTAATCTTTTCATAATGATGGATTAAAGTTAAATAATCAATTTACTAATGATGTTTTTATATTAATCAATCTTTTTAATTAATGACTTTTAGAAGTTAATAAATCTGTTTTTTAATTAATCTTTCCTTTAAAGATTTTTACAATTAATGAATCATTTTTAAATATTGAGATTTAATAATTTATAAATTAATTTAATTAATTATATTTAAATGTTATTAATTAATTGAATTAATGATGTTTAAAGGTAATTTACTTTAAAGGTTATTAAAGTTAATTAATTAACTTAGTTAACGAAGTTTTAAAGTTAATTAATCAATGTACTAAAAATGTTTTAAGTTGTTAAATCCTTTTTATAATGATGTTTCAAAGCTAGTAAACTCCTTTAACAAAGTGTTTTAAAGCTAATACTTGTAATGTGAAGCCAAGTACATATTCGGGTTTTTAAAAGAAAAAGTTTGATTCATTTACGGAAATAAATTAATTTTCGTAAAACGATTCACTTAAATGGAAATGAATAATTTGTATAATTAGCACTAAACACCGAAGAAGTATACTTGTCACTATTTCAAAAGTTAAGAATAATTGTGAGACATGACTTTGAGGTTACACTTCCTTGACTTGTCTAGTATTATTGTTAACTAAGAAATAGTACAAGTTTGAATTCGGTGAGTGGTGGTAAGTATACTAGACTTAATTTCCATTTATGATCGTTTTATATCCTTGATAGTTGGTTTCTCGACTATTTGTTACTTCAACTTCTTTATTTTCGTCATTCTAAGATGATTTATTACTCCATTGAGCTTTGATATCCTTTGTCGAAAATGACCAAAATCCAAAGCGCAAGAGGAAGCCAAGCTATATGGGGTTGATCCCATTAGGATATGTTGACATCTAATCTAGATTGAATTCGGTAGCACTATTAGACGTGAAATATTCGGATACTCGATAAGGTTTGGTTGGGTCCAACTTGGTATTGTCCGAGAAGTGTCATAGAGTAAAAGAGCTTTTCAGAAGTATATTACTAGAGGTATACTTCAAAGGGATGCATCTTTCTAGTCATTTGTTAGAGATTTTCCTTTTCTGTTTTGATTCGAACCTTCAAATTCATTTCCTTATTTGCATTGAGAAGAGTCACCCACTCTTCATGGAGTTTAATTATTTATCCATTCTTTATTGATTTATGTGGGAGCAAACTCGTTCCGTGTTCAGCGGCGTGGTCTCACATATTTGTGTTTAATTTCACACCTACTGTTTAAAGTTTTACTCACACTAGACATGTTGTCTGACCCGAGTTGTTTGTTTTCCCTAAACTCTAGGGTACTCATTTTATTAGAGTAGTCCCAGAGTAGTAGGTCTTATGGGCTCTTTGAAGAAGGCGTTTGTGACAACCCGCAAATCCGTACCTTTTGAACCGACAATAAACCACACATGTCGACCCAAAGCGAACAGAATTTCAAATGATCATGAGAAAGAAAAGAGAGGGTGATAAGAAAGAGAGAAGAAAGTAGAAGAGAAGAGAAGAAGAAGAGAGAGAAGCAGAACCAAAATAATACAGAATCTCACATCGCAGCGGAATAACATATAATATAGATCAATAATCTTTACAAAGAGAAACTTTAATATACTAAAATCAATAGTAGAGTACATAATAAGTAATCATCAGCTTGGACAGTTATAATAACCTGTCCTCATAAATGCTGATAATTTACAACAACAACAATGCAGCGGAAAAATAAACAGATACGTATATACAACATGAAAATCTCCAGCTCGCCTGTTGAAGCTCCAAAAGAACCAAATCTGAACCTGTAAATATACTCGGTCTGACTCGAGCATTGAAAGGGAAGAACGCCCAGATCAGTCTGGTAAACCAGCGTGAGAAAAACACACCTTAACCGAATTTATAAAGTTACCAAAACTTTTTCCCTTTTCAAAACAAAAGGTATCTCGTAAGACCACGTCCACACGTAAACACAAACGGGTTTTCCCCTTACGATAACCAAACCATTTCATATCAAATCATGTTATATTATAATAGTGTCCATTATACAAATAATAATCAACATAGCTGAAATTGTTACATTATTGAATTCCAGCAATACTATGCTCTACAAACAAAATGGCAGGCGCGTTGTGGATTTTGGATTTCCATACAAATGATTAGGTGAAGGACTACCTTTCCAAACCAAACTCGGTACACCTCTAGAGGGATGTACCTAGGGTCGAGATACTCAGCACCTAAACCAACACAAGACCGGTTTAACCTTTCCTGGATAGTACCGAATATGTCATCACTCCAGTCATTACCGACCTAATCCATGACCACAAGTGTAATGACCCACTATTTTGGACCATTCAAATCGACAATAATCCACACATGTCTGACTTGAATAATTCAAAATAACAGATTGTAATAAAATTTGGAGCAAATAAAATCAAATACAGAATCACAGACATAGAATATCAAATAACTCGCAGCGGAAATAAAATACCATGGTATTTCATGAAGCTACTATATACAAACTCTCAAAACATATACAAAATCTCATAGTCAAAATAGATACAATAGAAGTTAGGATACATAAATCAATAATATAGAGACGATACCGAATAGTAAATAACTGGATTAGAAGATAAGAAATAATAGATGGACAGATAAGCTCCAGCAAATCTCTAGCTCCAGAAGATAAATTTCAAAGCTGTGATTCTTAGGCTTACCCGAGCCTAAAGTAAAACACAAAACACTCGAGTCAGGACATATATACTTATACAATGTAAACCAACTCAAGTGAACTGTAATAGCAATGCATAATAACTTAAAGGATGCTTGGGATCGCCTATCCTTTAAGGATCAGTCAAACCATCAATTATAAGTAGTAATAAACACTATCATAGAAATATCCATAATAAGTAAACAATGCAAATAACAGTGTTAATGTGCATCACAACCATCATCAGGAAATCAAATGACATACAGAGAAGTATACCCGTGGTTATAATATTTTAGAACAATATTTTATACTTCAAAATTAAATATCATTTCAAATCCAAATCTTTATCAAAATAAAGATTAAATAATTTCAAAACCATTTCAATTTATCAAAATATCGTATCTTTTCAAAACTTCCATTCAATCATTATTTGAATTCAAATCCAATTTATCAAATAAAATACCTTTAAAATTCCAAAATATCATTCATTTATTTTTTTTATCAAATCACCCTTTAAATAGTTTATATTCCAATTAAATTAATTCATTTAACCATTTAAAAGTGAAGTTATTATTCTTTCAAGTCAAGTATTCAATTTCCAAAGTTTAGACCATTCTGAGTTCATTTACTTAGTTAAAAACCATAAACATTGAAAATTTCAGCCTTTCACAGCATTTAGAAAAGCTGTTATAAGTTATATTTGAAAACATTTTATTTCAGCAAATACAGCACTTTAAAACTGCTGTTATATCTCATTTTAGTTGAAATTTAGTTTAAAACAGCAAAGACAGCATTTCCAGAAATGCTGTAATAACTCAGGCTAAAAAACAAGGGTTTTACTTAATTTTAGCAAAGACAACAGGCAGCCACAGAAGTTTACGGAACCGCTGTAATAGCCCTTTATTAAGTTCTTTAGCCTTTACATTTACTACAGCAACTACGACATTTCAGAAATGCTGTAATAGCCTCTTTTTACTAAGTTTTAGTTCAATTCTAGAATCATAGCATTTCTGAATGCTATTAACAGTATTTTTCAGATTTTAGTGTATTTCCCAGCCAATAATAAAATTCATTTTAAACACTTTTAACATTATAAAAATCATGTTTAAACATTTAAAAATGTTTATATAATATATCATTTAACACATGATTTTTATTAAATAAATCTGTTATAGTGAAATCAAATTTCAATGAATTATTTAACAAATTCAAGTGTAAATTTTTTTCTTCACATTTTTAATAAATAAACTTAACACTTAAATTTTATTTCCATTCTCCAATAAATTTCAAATTTCCATTTTCATTTTCATTTTTATTTATATAACTTATTTTCTCATTTTAACCAAAATTCCAAACTTTTCTAACTTAAGTTATATTTTCAAAAATTCCATTTCTATTCGTTTTTTCAACATTTTTAACTTATTGAAAATTCCGAATTTCACTATTTAAACATATAAAAATTCAATTTGAATCAAATTTTCATATTTTTATACTTTTTAAAATTTATTTAAACATTTTCAAAAACTTAAAAAAAAATAACCACGGGCCTATATACAGTTTTCTAGCCTAATTCAAGTGATACGGATAATATATCATTTCAATCCGTAGTTTACAAAGAAAATCCGGGTTTTATCATTTCAAACCCGCAATCCCAAGTAAATAAAAATTAATTAAAAGTCGCTCAGGCTTATCATTTCAGCCCATAACGATCTTTCCCTATTCTAAAGTCTGTTCAGGGATGTATTATTTCAACCCATAGTGATTCTATTCTACAGGGAACTTGCAGTGTGATAAACAGATATAAAATGAATAGTTAACAATATATAACAGTAACAGAAGAGATGACAGGTAAATTATCAGGTTTAACATTATATAAATAAATAATCACAGGCAGTTATAACATATCATAATATTCTACACATTCAGTTGTTGTTGTTTCACATTAGTATAAGTATAAAATGTCGTGTGAGATTTACTTACCTCTTTTGCTGGAGATGCAAGTTCAAATGACACAACACAAACCCACAATGACAAAACTATGAACTTGAGTGGAGAGCGAGATCCAAGTTATAGATCTTGTGTTACAACCCAAAACAAAACCAAAATAATAGTTAAAAATCAATACGATTGAATTTGAATAACTTTGAAACAGAAAGCAGTTTGAATACGAAACTTTTTGCCTTGCTTTCTCTACTTGTTTGCATCGCCTAGGGGATCAATTAGGTCAGGTTTGTACTTGGTTTGGATCAGGTATGGGTCTGGAAAAGGTAAGGCTACAAGGCTAAACAAGTGGTGGAAGTTACAACTAGAGAAGGTGAAGGGGTTTCTAGGCAAACTAGTGGATATTTGGTCAAACTTTAGGCTCGGCCATGGGTGGTTAGGGGTCGGCCAGTGGAGTGTGGGTCAGGTCAGGGGCTGGAGTGATGAGAGGAGGTATGGACAATGATGGTGGTGGCGGCCTAAGGTGGTGGTGGTGGTGAACAAAGGAGTGATGAAGCAACAAGGCTCAAACTAGCATAGTTTTAAGGCATAGGTTGGATTTTTGTGGATTTTTGGTTCATGGGAGTCTCAGCCATGGTCAAGACCTGAGGGGTAGGTAGTGGTGGTGGCAAGGAAGCTATGGTGGAGGTGGTGGCCATCACAATCAAGAGGAGGCCAAGCAAAACTAGGGGAGAAACAAGGCAAAATACGTGAAAAAAATGAAGAAAAGAAGAAAAAGAAGGAGGAAGACCTTACCAAAATGTTTGAAGCCGTGAATGAAAATGAGATGGTGATTATTTTCGTGAAAAGCAATTGAGGAATACATAGCAAAAAACAAAATGCACAGCCAGACAAAGAATTAATGAAGAGTTATGGAAATTGAAAAGTTTTAGGCAAATGAAAGGTCTTAGGTTAAAGCTTTTTGTCTCTTCAATTTTCCATTCTTTTTAATTAAATAAAGACCAATGAAAATTTATTAAATGAGTTTTAAAACTGAAACAAAGTAAAATAAAATGAAAATAAATAATTAAATTTAAAGAAAATAGAAAAAGAATTAAAGAAATTGCTTAAAAATTGGAAACAGGGTTCAAAAATTACAAATAAATCATCACTAGCTTTAGAAAAATATCTACTTCATTTTAAAAATACTTTAAAACAAAAATGTGAAGTAAAATAATTCATTTATATTCTAAAAACGGAATAAATAATTAAATTTAGAGAAATTAGAAAAAGAACTAAAGAAATTGTTTAAAAATTCAAAATAGGACTTAAAATTGCAAATAGAATATCACTAGATTTAGAAAAATTATAACTTTACTTCTAAACCAAATAAAAGTCAAGTAAAATAAAATAAATGCTGAACAAAATGAAGTGTAAATGAAAATAAAATAAAGTCTTAAGAAAATAGAAAATAAACCAAGAATTTCTTTAATTAAATGAAACTAGAAATTAAAAATTATAAACAGAATACAACTGACATTGGAAAATGTCAATTACACTTTGAAAAATGTTTTAAAACCAAAATATATACATAACATGTTATTTTACCATATAAATATAAATTAGAACATTACATGACCAAATAAAATATTATTTTTATAATTTAAAATAATCAATTTTGTTAAATACAACAAATTTCACACAATAGTTAAAAAGGCATAACTTTCACAATATAAATCAGATTTCAACGAAATGAAAAGCAGTATTCATAAAATTTTATATAATTTCATAATAAAAGATAAAATTCAAATTTTCAAACTCTCAAAATTTTAAATTTAAAAGTCAAAGTTTAATCATATTGACCAAAAATTCACTTTTTGGAAAATATTCTATTTAGTCCTGTTTGGAATTCTAATTCACATCAAAATCAAAATTTATATTTAAAAATAACAAAATTGATCCATTTTAATAAATAAAATAAAGTTTTCAAATCAGTAAATTCAATTTAAAATGATTAAAATATACAATTAAAATAATCACAAAATACAAGGTTGTTACACTCTCCCCCACTCAAATCTTTTCGTCCTCGAAAAGGAATGAGGTACGGAAAACACAGAAAAAATAGAATGGAATAGGATTAAGACAAGATGACAAGAAAATTAAAATTATACCTGATAACTGTTGTTACAGGTAAGTTTAACAAGGTGGAGAATAGGAATAGCTAGAAGGGAAAATAGGACGAAAGACAAGGATGAGCCATTAATTTAAAACCATATAAATTTCAATTGGAATTCTTTAATACTTAATAATTTGGTTAAATCCATTTTATTATATCCATAAAAGTCATTTAATTCAAATTGTTAGTTAAAGAGGTAAACAATATTTAAAACACTTTTAAAATCCTTTAGAAAGGAAAATATATGATCAAAATATACTTTATATAATATTTTAGTGAATATTAGGCTCAGGTCCCTAATAAGTTTCAAAATACACAAAAACCCTAGTAAAAAAAGTATGTAAATTAGGTCCCTAGAATTAAGTTACTAAGCAATTGCATATAGTTATGCAATTATTCACTGAATAATTGCAGACATTTATGCAATTATATCCAAAAGTTGCATAAATTTACGCAATTTTTTCGGTGAATAATTGCGGAAATTTCCGCAATTTTTTTGGTGAATAATTGCGTAATTTGCCGCAAATTTTTGAAAAAATTGCGGAAATTTCCGCAATATTTTGGTGAATAATGTCGGAATTTTCCGCAATTTTTCAAAAAAAATGCAGAAATTTCCGCAATTTTTCAGTGAAAAATTATGGAAATGTCTGTAATTTTTTGATATAATTGCATAAATGTCTGCAATTATTCACTGAATAATTGTATAAGTGTATGCCATTATTCGGTAACTTAATTCTAGGGACCTAATTTACAAACATTTTTTTACTGGGGTTTTTGTGTATTTTGAAACTTATTAGGGGCCTGTGCCAAACTGTCCCAATATTTTATCAAAATACTTTTATAACTCGATGTCTTAATAAGTTTATCCTCGTTCTTGCAGACTCTGGCAGTGCATTGATCAGGTGCAAAGCTAGAATTCTCCAGGTACTTAGTAGACTTGTTTCAACACCCAGTGAAAATACTGAAAAACTTTTAAAAACAGATATGGAAAGTACAATCCAAACAAAAAAATAAAACATGTCGATCATGGATCGCGGATACACAATGGTTACGCCTGGATCCCCCAGGAAACATCCGTACCCGTAGGCTTCCCCCCAACCATGCGATTATGCCATGAAGACTGGTAGTACTGCAGATACACAATGGTTACGCCTGGATCCCCCAAGAAACATCCGTACCCTAGGCTCTCGCAGCCCCTGCTGATTACACTACTAAGCAACCCAATAGATCGCAGATACACAATGGTTACGCCTGGATCTCCCAGGAAACATCCGTACCCGTAGGCCACCCCCAACCCTGCGATTACGCCATGAAGTCGCGCTCGTAAGACCATGGAGATTGCCATGGAATTCGATGGAAACTCGAGTATCATATCCGAAAAACCAAAAATCAGAGAAATATCGATAGAATGAATCCACAATGTGGCCACAAAGCGGATATCAAGCAGAAGGCACTTTCTGTAACGACCCGCTATTTTGGACTATTCGCATCCGCACATGTCGGATTTGAAGAATTCAAAATACCGAATTGTTAATTTAAATTTGGCAAAACTGAGATATACGGTAAATAAATAATCACAGAATCACAGACACAGAGTAATAATATGCAGCGGAAATAAAAGAGATAGTAGTTCATGAAGCTGCTATATAAATATATAAGTTACATCAGAGTTAAACCAGATACAATGGAAGAGTAATACGATACATCAGATACAAATTAGAATTCATCACTGGAATCATCGAATACTGAAAGCAGAATAGATGGCTGGATCTTCAAGCAAAGCTCCAACTTCAAAGGTGAGTCTCGAATACTGGTACACTCAGTCTGACCCGAGCGTAAAGCAAAACACAAGACACTCGAGTCAGGATTAACATTCTTATATCAATAAATCCAACTCAAGTGAAATAACAACTGAAATACAAGTAACTCAAAGGATGTTTGGAATAACCATCCTTTAAGGATCCGTTAAACTATCTACTAGGTAGTAATGTACGCTAAGTAGATAATGTCTATCAGTAATATAAGGTATCAAAATAGTGTTAAGGCGTTACCATTATCCCCCTTAACACATTTTATAAGCGTTATAGTCTATACAGCACTGTAAACTCCACCGTAAACTAGTGGGCTATCAGGGAGTACCCCATAGGTATAACGCAGAACAAATCGTAGTGGTCGCGTATAAAGGGATACAAGTATGACAAGGCACATGAGGCAATATCCAAGGTAGTGAAACTACCGTTTGCCTGATCCGGACTGGTGAGAACGCATCGCCGCAGCGATCGCAACACCGCGAAACAACACTCCCAAATCAAGGGTGCACCAATCGACAACAAGTAATGAGTAATTTTCGAAGAAGTGTGTTCGCTCGAGGTAGCTAGCCCCCATTTGGCCTGGCACGGCTCCTGTTTTAGTCATTTCCAATTAAACACAAGTGTCAAGGCTATCCATTATCGTTCTCTTTCTTCAGTCATCACGTACATCATTCCAACCACTTCATTCTGGATCACACTCCGCGCATAGTTATTAAAGTGGTTTTCGGTTTAGACAGTGAGTATGTCCCTAACCGATTCCGGTTTCTTTAATAACTTTCGTGATTATTACACCGATTGGTCATTTAATATATTTCAAAAACCAAGTCAATTACAATTTAAATTAGGATTTATAAACCAACATTTCATTTGTCTTTCTAAATCAATTTCCATAATTTACGTTTCAAAACTTCCAAATTCATGATTTCAAAATCTTATAATTCAATTCCAATTTCTATTTAAACAATTCAAATATTGATTCAAGTTCGTATATAAGTTTCGTTTCGAAATCATTTAAATTAATTTAATTTAACATTTAAATCAATTTAAATTCATTCAATCAATATTCATTAAGTAAATTTGCCATTCAAAACAATTTCTATTAAATTTCCAATTCATTAAATCCATTATTTAAATTCAACTTCCTTATATCAAAACTTACAAATTGAATTAAATTAAATTCATCAAATCAAATTCTTTAAATTTCAAGTCTTACATTAATTTCAATAAATCACATTTTATTTCTTGTTAAAGAAATTCAATTTCACTTATTTACTTACTTAAATAATTTTCCAAACTTAATTAATAAAGAAACTCAATTTCAATTATTCAAGAAGTTCAATTCCACTTATTAAAGAATTCAATTTATTTAATTATTAAATAATTCAATCTTATTTAATTACTTAATAATTTCAAAACTTAATTATTAAATAATTTCAAACTTAATTATTAATAATTCCAAATTTTAAAACAACGTTTATTCATCATCTACTATGTTAATATTTTGATTCAGATTATTAAATATTAACATTTCCTTTCACTAAAATTCAAATTCCAACTTCGTTTCAAAACATATTATTTATTCAAATAAAATCTTCATTTTATTTTTAAATCAAATTATTGACCAATCGGGTTTTATTTAATTCTCTATCCTAGGTCAAGTTCATTTGGGTATTTATCATTTCAACCCGATTCCAATTCAATTCAAAATCAAAACATAGCAAAGGGAACTTGCAGTGTGATAACTGGGATGGTGTCAAAGTAAATAAACAAGCAAGAACAACAATCAATATCAATCCAATAATCAATTCAAATAATCCCGAAATAACCGTATTAATTCACATTGTTATTTGTGCGAATTAATATGATTATTTCTAGAATCTACACTATCATTTCATGTAGATTAAAGATTATTATACAAATTATTCTATGCAATTCTACACTTGACATCAATTATTCAATTCATACTTCATCAGTTAATACAACATAAATTCAAATGGTTCAAGGGTAATTAACTAGTTTACTTCGTGTCAAATAATTAAACATTCAAGGGGTCATATTATACAATTTTAACAAATAAAATTCAACACATATGTCGATTCAAATTTTTAACTATCCTTCGTCAAATTTTATTTGCATAATATTTATCACTTTATCCATTACAATTTAACATCCAATATAAACAACAAACAATCAATCAATTATCAATCAAGCGGGATTATCATTTCATAAATAACAGATAAGGGTGTCATATGTCACAGATGAACTGATACAGGTAATAACATATATAACAGTGTAAATAACTAACAGCAGCATATTTCAATTGTCGTTTCAATTGAAATCAAATTTAATAAATAAAAGAACATTAATCGTGAGTGATTGCTCACCTTTCGAGGCTAAGATAGATGAACGAGAAGTTGACACTGATACGGATACTGAATTTGAATTGTGAATCCAGGCAAAACAAAATCGGCTTGAATTTGACGGACAAGCTGATAGGTAAGAAATAGACGAAATCTAATCAAAACTAGATCGATGCAGATAAAATTGGAACAAAAGTATATTATTATTTTCTTAACCAATATTAAATTTGGAACTCATTAATAATATATACATACATGCAAAAAAAATCAATTATACACAAGAAGTATACTTGTACACATCTGCGATAGCCCTTATATATAATACTATTTCTAAAAATAAAACACGCACATATATATATACATTCAAACTAAATTCACTTATACATAGATATAAATATATACTATATACTTTACATAACCGTTGTTAAACGTATTATATAACATATAACTTATATACAGACTCAACACATATATACAGCATTCGTAATATACAATACAAAAAAATGTGATATGATAAAATCTAATATAATATAGTACAATAGAATGTAATAAATAATATAATTTAATATAGTATGCATATAATACTACTGTAAATAGCACATTACTGAAAAGCGCACATATATATAATACCTCTTATAAAATATTATATTATAAATATCACTTCATTTAAAAATGCACGTACTAACAAATATATACTTTACTATAAAATTTCAAAAATTTAGACATAGTATATATAAATACTCTTAACACACAGATATATAAACTTATATACTTATATTATAAGCAACCCTTACCTGTAACTTATTATATATATATATATACAAACCCATACTAACATATATATAACCCAACAGATATATCATATAAAAAGAACTCAGATACAAAACATAATATTACTATCATAAGCCTGTACATATAAAGTAAGGCCCGGCCCAAGGTAGAAAAATAATTATAATTATATTTTATATTACTGTAATATGACGAACAAACATATACAAACCTATATACTCAAAACAAAACTCATATATATAAAACTGACCATAAGTTATCAAAATGTCAGTACCAAATATAAAGAAAACAAGAAATATAATAAACTTCATAGCGCCTAACACGTTGCATTCTATAGAAGCAAAACTACACAATCAGTTTATACCCTTATATATTTAACAAAACATCTGCATTCTTTAAAGCAGCATGAGTTATACTTAACAGCATTATCTTTGAAAACAGTAAAAAAAACAGTGACTTTATAAATACTTTATAACATGAAAACTGTACCAACTTTATAACTATATTCATATACACCAAACCATATATATTTTACCTATACGATGTAAGTGAGGCAGAAGTGCTCGGCCAGCCATCAAGTGAGAGGGATAACCGGTGATGATAGGAAAAGATGTGCGAGCACTTGAGGCCTATATGAAGGGCTGGAGGAAGGCCGGAGATGAAGGCGGAGGTGAGAGGCTTGGCTAGGAATGGAAGTGCGGTCCGGGATGGTGAGTGGTAGAGCAGTGGGATGGGAAGGCCAGGGTGAAGATGTAAAGTGCTCGGGTGCCAGGAGAAAGGAAAGAGGGAGAGAGGAGGAGTCGCTTATTCGGTTGGATGAGGGGATGGAGGCTGTGGCGGCATTAGAGAAGTAGGTGGTGCCGTGGAAAATGATGGGCGAGGCCAAAAAATGAGGACGAGTGGTGATTTGTAAAACAATGGAGAAGAGGAACAAGTAGAAGGTGACAGAAAAAGAAATGAGCAAGGTAAAGTAAACGTAAGCTGGCAAAGAAATTAAAAGGAGGAAGGAACGGTCCCCGAGCATTCACTCATAGTTATATTTTCAAACGACAACCAATATAAATTGAACGGTTGGAATTTGGAATAATTAAAGTCATAGAAACCTGAATGGTTGCATGCGTGGATTGATAGGAATAAGTGCCAATGCATAGCTGTTCCATAGATAAACGAATAGTCACGGGAATTGGGAGGCTAAACGATAACGATGCGAATATCGTTCCATAGATTTCGCTGTCTTTCAACTTCCGAAACACACAAACGAATATACCGCCGAGGACAGCACGACGAGACGATCAAAATGGCATACAGATATCAGTGGTTTGATTGAATTATAAAAATTCGAATATTTCTACTACGAAAAATGCAAGAAAAACACAGAAAAATAAGATCGACGGAGCTAAAGAAGTCCGAATTTTGAAAAACAAAAAATGACATCTTGCTCAGAAGACGGTTTAGAATTTTTCTATGTAAAATATTTAAGTTTCGAAAATGTTTTATTTTCATTGCTTTTTAACTGATTAAATTGAAGTGAATTTACGTACGAAATAAACTTTCATATTTTCGGACGAAAATTTACCAGTTGCTATGTTTAACTAGACGCATTCCAAATATCAGATTCATATTTCAAAATTTTATCGTTTTAAAATTTCGCAAAATTTCAATTAATAACGTTATTAAAACCAGTTAAATTTACGGGTCGTTACACTTTCCATATCTTTACTTCGAAAAATATGTATCATATAGTACCTTTTCAAATCACTTTCAAATATCTTACTTATATAAAGTCCATTATATATAAAATTTCATTTTCAAATCAAATACTTTCCAAAATCAATAGTATCTCAAATCACACTTATATAGACTCCAATTATATATAGGTTTCACTTTTCAAATTGAGTACCTTTTCAAATCCATAGTTTCCGAATCAACATCATACTAATACAAACCAATTTTTATATAAGTTCGATAACTCCCAAATCAAGTATTTAGTCAAATACAAGGTTCTCAATTTCAATTTGTTTCAATATCAATACAGTTTTCAAAATCATATACGATTTCACCAAATCATTCTTCCAAATCAAATATCTTCAGTTTCAAAGTTTCCAAAATCATAAGTTTAGAAAATAAATTCAAATTTCCAAATCAATATAATTTAAGTCAACCAATTCATTTCCAAAATCAATGGTTTTCAAATTCATCTTATACTCACATAAGGTCCATCTTATATAAGGATCAATTTTTTTTTTTCGCTGCACGAAGAGCCATACAGGATTGAACATCTTTGCTTACTAAAAGGTTTTGAATTTAGAATAGTTTTGTATATAAAAATAGTTGTAAAATAGTTTTGTATATAAAATAGTTTGTATGTAAAATAGAATAAAACAGTTTGTTTGAGAAGAATAAAAGAAAAATAGTTTTGAAAAATGGTTTTAAATGGATAGTAGTTTTTCATAAAAGAAAGAATTCCAATTAAATTACAAAGATATCCAACCCAACAACTTCCAATTTCAGCGGCAAGTTTATCAATGATATTAGAATATAAGATGTACATATGTCATCATTTCGCAAAGTCACATTTGATCGCTCGCTCGATCACACAACTTCGCTTTCGAACTAGTATTGTCCATTCGACTTCCCTAATGTGGATTTCGATATGGTTTCTTGACTAGAAACCATCAGTCTCCTTGCATAGCCATATACTATGATAGAGAATTCTAGAATCAAGCCCAAAATCCATAACAAATATTCGCCATCAAGAATCAAATGAAAAATCCTAACACGAAATGGTGTAATTCACCTCGAACTTGTGTACTCAAACTTGGATCAATTTAATTATGCGAATAAAACAGCATACGTACAACTTATGTATCTATTCCAACTTGTTCAATATATAGTTTTATAAAGATGTTACCCAGTTAAAACATTTAAACTAAATTTTATTCAAAATATTTTGAAGGCCAAATTCTTTTCAAAACATTTCAATTCTAAATTTCATATTAGAAAATTCAAAATAGCCTTATTCGTTTACTTAACAAAACAGTTTCAACTTATTTAAATCATATTACTACATACTTTAACATACATACCAAACTTATATACTTTATACTTCAAAATTTATTAGCTTTGAAAAGTTAACCTTGATTTGGAAGTGCTCGAACCTTCAAAATAGTTGAAGAAATCATTTTCAAATTCAAGAGTTGGAAATCAACAACAAATCAGTAAATCAATTTCAAAAGATAGGTTTCAAATCCGAAACTCGAGGACTGATCACCGGCTCAATTCAAATTGTTCAAATATATATACATATAACTTTCGAATATCACATCACACTTCGGAATTTGAAATCAAAAACTGGTTTCACAAATCAATCGCATAGCAAAGCTATCGAAGTGGCCTCTCCTCCACTCTGAAACTCGAAAATCAATGTCGATGATGCATGCATTCATCACCGAAATTATTTTCCAGCGACATAAGTAGGTTTTGGACTTCTATTTTCTCAAACTTCTTTTGAAATTTCTTCGAAATCATTTGAAACTCATTAAAATCATTTGAAACATTTCTTATTCGGAAAATATTTTCAAATCGTATTAATATATATTCCAAAATCTTAAACCAATTTCAAAATGCCAGAGTTCAATCACTCAAATTCACATTCAAAACCTTCAGTTACAAATCATCTTATATGAAACCATTTCTTATATAAATTTCAAAATTTCAAATCCTTTCGAAACTTCAAATTTTCATTTTTAAAAGGTATATAATCCCTATCGAAAACATTTCACTTCTATATATAATATGGTCATCCTTATCAAAACAACAACTTCGATGAATACACAATTTTCAAAAGACAATCAACCACAAACTTTCCAAGGGACGATTCAAGGATGGATTTCAAAGCAAAACAAAGATTCAAATTTAGAGGGACTCTAATCAAATAGAATTCTGATTCAAAGATAGGCTCAAACGAAGATAAGATAATTAAATTACCAAATAGCAGATGGATAAGCCTATACGAATCGCGGGCGACCTTAACCGGTCAACCATGACTTCAAGAATATAATCGATGCGAAAATCTAAGGCAAATCGACCATCGATCGCTAGAGATAGAATCTAAAATATAGCAGAAGATAGAAAACATCATAAACCGAGGATACATAAATCTCCGGTGAATCAATGCCAATTATAAGGGAGTTTCACCCTTTTACAAATCATCCAAAGACTGGTGGAATCACTGATCTTTCTAGAGGTCATTCAAAGTGGAGTTACGGAATGCTCCATAGAACAAAGGAATACAATTAGGGGAGATAGGAATGGATTTCAGAACAAGTGGGAGCGTTTCAAAATTCAAAGGAATCATAATCGAAGAAATCCCAACTAAGATAGAAGTTCAGAATTTTAAGGAAATCCTAATCAAAGAAATTACTAACAAGGTGGATACGAAAGGGATAAAGTGCAGAAAGTTTTCTTTCAAAACAAGAAAATTTTATATTAAAATAAACTTTAAAAATCCTTTGAAAATCATTTTATACTTCGAAAATACGTTCTCTCACAATGGAATGATTCTGAGATTGATTTCACTCATTCTAGGGTATTTCTACCCTATCTCTAATGATTTTTTGCTCCACAGGCTAAGGTTTGCCTAAAACCAAAGCTCTGATACTAAATGTAACGACCCACTATTTTGGACCATTCAAATCGACAATAATACACACATGTCTGACTTGAATAATTCAAAATAACAGATTGTAATAAAATTTGGAGCAAATAAAATCAAATACAGAATCACAGACACAGAATATCAGAATAACTCGCAGCGGAAATAAAATACCATAGTATTTCATGAAGCTACTATATACAAACTCTCAAAACATATACAAAATCTCATAGTCAAAATAGATACAATAGAAGTTAGGATACATAAATCAATAATACAGAGACGATAGCGAATAGTAAATAACTGGATTAGAAGATAAGAAATAACAGATGGATAGATAAGCTCCAGCAAATCTCTAGCTCCAGAAAATAAATTCCAAAGCTGTGATTCCCCGACTTACCCGAGCGTAAAGTAAAACACAAAACACTCGAGTCAGGACATATATACTTATACAATGTAAACCAACTCAAGTGAACTGTAATAGCAATGCATAATAACTTAAAGGATGCTTGGGATCGCCCATCATTTAAGGATCAGTCAAACCATCAATTAAGTAGTAATAAACACTATCATAGAAATATCCATAATAGAAATATCCATAATAAGTAAACAATGCAAATAACAGTGTTAATGTGCATCACAGCCATCATCAGGAAATCAAATGACATACAGAGAAGTATACCCGTGGTTATAATATTTTAGAACAATATTTTATACTTCAAAATTAAATATCATTTCAAATCCAAATCTTTAAAAAAATAAAGATTAAATCATTTCAAAACCATTTCAATTTATCAAAATATTGTATCTTTTCAAAACTTCCATTCAATCATTATTTGAATTCAAATCCAATTTATCAAATAAAATACCTTTAAAAATCCAAAATATCATTCATTTATTTTTCTATCAAATCACCCTTTAAATAGTTTATATTCCAATTAAATTAATTCATTTAACCATTTAAAAGTGAAGTTATTATTCTTTCAAGTCAAGTATTCAATTTCCAAAGCTTAGACCATTCTGAGTTCATTTACTTAGTTAAAAACCATAAACATTGAAAATTTCAGCCTTTCACAACATTTAGAAAAAGCTGTTATAAGGTATATTTAAAAACATTTTATTTCAGCAAAGACAACACTTTAAAACTGCTGTTATATCTCATTTTAGTGTAAATTTAGTTTAAAACAGCAAAGACAGCATTTCTAGAAATGCTGTAATAGCTCAGGTTCAAAAACAAGGGTTTTACTTAATTTCAGCAAAGACAGCATGCAGCTACAGCAGTTTACAGAACTGCTGTAATAGCCCTTTATTAAGTTCTTTAGCCTTTACATTTACTACAGCAACTACGACATTTTAGAAATGCTGTAATAGCCTCTTTTTACTAAGTTTTAGTTCAATTCTGAAATCATAGCATTTCTGGATGCTATTAAAAGTATTTTTCAGATTTTAGTGTATTTCCCAGCCAATAATAAAATTCATTTTAAACCCTTTTAACAATATAAAAATTACGTTTAAACATTTAAATTTTTTTATATAATATATCATTTAACACATGATTTTTATTAAATAAATCCATTATAGTTAAATCAAATTTCAATGAATTATTTAACAAATTCAAGTGTAAATTTCTTTTCTTCACATTTTTAATAAATAAACTTAACACTTAAATTTTATTTCCATTCTCCAATAAATTTCAAATTTCCATTTTCATTTTCATTTTTATTTATATAACTTGTTTTCTCATTTTAACCAAAATTCCAAACTTTTCTAACTTAAGGTATATTTTCAAAAATTCCATTTCTATTCGTTTTTTCAACATTTTTAACTTATTGAAAATTCCGAATTTCACTATTTAAACATATAAAAATTTAATTTAAATCAAATTTTCATATTTTTATACTTTTTAAAATTTATTTAAACATTTTCAAAAACTTAAAAAAATATAACCACGGGCCTATATATAGTTTTCTAGCCTAATTCAAGTGATACGGATAATTTATCATTTCAATCCGTAGTTTCAAAGAAAATCCGCGTTTTATCATTTCAAACCCGCAATCCCAAGTAAATAAAAATTAATTAAAAGTCGCTCAAGCTTATCATTTCAGCCCATAACGATCTTTCCCTATTCTAAAGTCCGTTCGGGGATGTATCATTTCAACCCATAGTGATTCTATTCTACAGGGAACTTGCAGTGTGATAAACATATATAAAATGAACAAATAACAATATATAACAGTAACAGATGAGATGAAAGGTAAATTATCAGGTTTAACATTATATAAATAAATAATCACAGGCAGTTATAACATATCATAATATTCTACACATTCAGTTGTTGTTGTTTCACATTAGTATAAGTATAAAATGTCGTGTGAGATTTACTCACCTCTTTTGTTGGAAATGCAAGTTCAAATGACACAACACAAACCAGAACACAATGACAAAGCTATGAACTTGAGTGGAGTGCGAGATCCAAGTTATAGATCTTGTGTTACAACCCAAAACAAAACCAAAATAATAGTTAAAAATCAATACGATTGAATTTGAATAACTTTGAAACAAAAAGCAGTTTGAATACGAAACTTTTTGCCTTGCTTTCTCTATTTATATGCATGGTCTAGGGGATCAATTAGGTCAGGTTTGTACTTGGTTTGGATCAGGTATGGGTCTGGAAAAGGTAAGGCTACAAGGCTAAACAAGTGGTGGAAGTTACAACTAGAGAAGGTGAAGGGGTTTCTAGGCAAACTAGTGGATATTTGGTCAAACTTTAGGCTCGGCCATGGGTGGTTAGGGGTCGGCCAGTGGAGTGTGGGTAAGGTCAAGGGTTGGAGTGATGAGAGGAGGTCTGGACAATGCTGGTGGTGGTGGCCTAAGGTGATGGTGGTGGTGAACAAAGGAGTGATGAAGCAACAAGGCTCAAACTAGCATAGTTTTAAGGCATAGGTTGGATTTTTGTGGATTTTTGGTGCATGGGAGTCTCAGCCATGATCAAGACCTGAGGGATAGGTAGTGGTGGTGGCAAGGAAGCTATGATGGAGGTGGTGGCCATGAAAATCAAGAGGAGGCCAAGCAAAACTAGGGGAGAAACAAGGCAAAATACATGAAAAAAATGAAGAAAAGAAGAAAACGAAGGAGGAAGACCTTACCAAAATGTTTGAAGCCGTGAATGAAAATGAGATGGTGATTATTTTCGTGAAAAGAAATTGAGGAATACACAGTAGCAAACAAAATGAACGGCCAAACAAAGAATTAATGAAGAGTTATGGAAATTGAAAAGTTTTAGGCAAATGAAAGGTCTTAGGTTAAAGCTTTTTGTCTCTTCAATTTTCCATTCTTTTTAATTAAATAAAGACCAATGAAAATTTAGTAAATGAGTTTTAAAATAGAAACAAAGTAAAATAAAATGAAAATAAATAATTAAATTTAAAGAAAATAGAAAAAGAATTAAAGAAATTGCTTAAAAATTGGAAATAGGGTTCAAAAATTACAAATAAATCATCACTAGCTTTAGAAAAATATCTACTTCATTTTAAAAATATTTTAAAACAAAAATGTGAAGTAAAATAATTCATTTATATTTTCAAAATGGAATTAATAATTAAATTTAGAGAAATTAGAAAAAGAACTAAAGAAATTGTTTAAAAATTCAAAATAGGACTTAAAAATTGCAAATAGAATATCACTAGATTTAGAAAAATTATAACTTTACTTCTAAACCAAATAAAAGTCAAGTAAAATAAAATAAATGCTGAACAAAATGAAGTGTAAATGAAAATAAAATAAATTCTTAAGAAAATAGAAAATAAACCAAGAATTTCTTTAATTAAATGAAACTGGAAATTAGAAATTATAAATAGAATACAACTGACATTGGAAAATGTCAATTACACTTTGAAAAATGTTTTAAAACCAAAATATATGCATAACATGTTATTTTACCCATATAAATATAAATTAGAACATTATATGACCAAATAAAATATTATTTTTATAATTTAAAATAATCAATTTTGTTAAATACAGCAAATTTCACACAATAGTTAAAAAGGCATAACTTTCACAATATAAATCAGATTTCAACGAAACGAAAAGCAGTTTTATTTACTTTCATAAGATAAAATTCAAAATTTCAAAATCTCAAAAGTTTAAATTTAAAAGTCAAAGTTTGATCATATTGACCAAAAATTCACTTTTTGAAAAATATTCTATTTAGTCTTGTTTGGAATTCTAATTCACATCAAATTCAAAATTTATATTTAAAAATTACAAAATTTATCCATTTTTATAAATAAAATAAAGTTTTCAAATCAGTAAAATCAATTTAAAATTATTAAAATATACAATTAAAATAATCACAAAATACTGGGTTGTTACAACAAGCATACATCAACAATAACCAAATACACAGCATCATAGCTGTAAAGATATGTCTAGAGGAGTGATGACATCTCCTAATGGGAGCGACCCACTTAGCGTTGCTGCTTCTATCCCTATTTCAGTCATTTTTCGAGGAGTGAGGCCAAAAGAGGTATCGATTACCTTTCACATATCTCATCATTATCATCTTTGAATGCCACATTGCCATTCCCGTTGACTACTAATTGCCTTCCACAAAAATACAACCCTTAAGCTCGTATGTCTCAAGAAAGGTGTTAAGCTAAAAGAAGTTGCCTTCTCCGCCACCACATGATGAACGTTTGTAAAAACCAATGTACGTAATCTTAGAAATGCAACGTCAGACACTCATCCATATAAGTTGTCCAGGAGCAGGACAAACCAAAGATACTCTCTTACCACATCCTATAGGATTAGTAGCGACAGCCTTTGCAATGGATATTTCATAACGAAGAGACTACTGCTACTATATGTATATTGGGATTTTAACCCCAAATGATCAACAAGCAGTCCTTCACTATGAAAATCCTAAATATCAATATCATCGACCAACCTGCACAATCGTCGCATATATGTTGGTCCGAAGTGGTTTTCAGATAAATCTGATCCCGGTCTCTTTGCACCAACAACGCAAAACCGTTTCTCATGCCTCACACAGAAATCAAGTCTCATAGATTTATCACGTCACCAACTGTCAACTTGCTATCCTTCGGTCAAGAAGAAAGCTCGATAGATTGGAGTAATCACTCTGCTCTACACGAATCAACATTCTCAACACAAACGATAATCAAGCCTACACAGTCAATTACGTACTAAGTGTATGACTAATTAGTTTCTACATCAAGTTAAGAAACTAAAATTGCCAAATTTGGTAGTTGGTTATTTAACTATCAAAGCAACAAACAAAATCTAGCACATAAGTAGTCACTGGGCCTGATTTTATTAATCATTTATAAATCAAATCACTTTCCAATTATTCACTTTAAAATATCTTTAAAAAGATAATATTCAAAACCATTTCACTTATTGGATATTTCAAAAACCATTTTCTTAATTGATTATTCACTTTGAAAACGTGAATATAATCCCTTTGTACACTTCCATATTTAACTTATCAAATTAAATTGATTTCGCCTTTATAAAATAATGTTATAAATCTTATTTCTATTTTTATAAAACTTCTATTTTGTACAACACTTATATATTTATAAAATTCTATTTTATAAATCCATTCTTTTCTAAATTTCATTTGCTATGAAAATCTAATTATAACTCTTTTCACAAAAAATCTAATTTAATTATATAAATCCATTCATAAAATATTGACTTCAGATCCAATATAAAACATTGGCTTCAAATCCAATTATAAATGTAACGACCCAAATTTTTTAATGATTTTAATAACGTATTTAACTGGAAATTTGTGAAATTTTAAACAATAAAATTTGAAATTAAAAATTTATTATTTGGAATACGTATATTTTAATATAGCAACTGGAAAATTTTCATCTGATAATATTGAAGTTTATTTTCCTGTGAAATTTCATTTCAAATCAAACCGGTTAATAACAGTGAATTTAAAAGTTTCCGAAACCAAAATATGTCAACAGGAGAAAATTTATTCAGATCATTATGAATCAGACTGCGAAATTCGTTTTTCCAAATTTGGACGTCTACTGCTCCGTTTATCTTAATTCTGACCAAATACCAGCATTTTCGGTACCGGTTATCGATTTTTGATTCGATGATCGTACCACCAATATCTGTATACCGTTTTGAACATCTTATCGTGTTGATCTCCACAGTATATTCATTTCTGTATTTTGAGGTCCGGTACGCGACGGAAACAATAAAACTGTGTGTCGTATCGGTACCAAATGGAGACTTTTAACTTACCGTGCCTTTTAAAAATTCAAACGTGATGTCCAATCAATCAGGAAATTAATTGCTTTGAATATTTCAGTTGAATCAATCTGAGACTATTCCATTTCCTTTCTTTTTTTTCGGTTACTTTTACTTATTCTTACGCTGCCTAACATTCGTTCAAAAGCTTACTTCTAGATCTGCATCTCACTTCCTAAAAAAAAAAACTCCTCCCCTCCCATTCGTTCTCTGCCAAAACCCAAGAGCCTTCTTCTCCACGTTTCTCCTTCCTCTCCTCGCCAACACCACTGCCCACCGCCTAAGCCTCTCCCCTCTGACTTCACTTCCACGCCTTGCTACTCCAGCGCGCATCCTCCCTCTCTCCAAACAAACACCCACATTCTTCCCAAAACCGAGCACCCTGTCCCTTGCCCTCCTCCATTTCGGCCTTCATCACCGCAGCCGACCTTGCTCCTCCAGACATCAACCCGCGACCTCCATCAACTCCACCGTCCGGCATCCCACCAACGAAACCAATCATCAAACCCCTCTCCTTCCCCTGCACTGCCGCTTCAACCGATCCTGCCTCTTCTTTTGTTCGGCCGAGCTTCTCTCTATATATATTATGGTATATTTTATATATGTTTGTAGGTAATATATATATATATTATTATATTATGTTGTTAGTACATATAGATTTAGCTGGACATATGTTAGTTTGTATATGTACAAGTTTACAATAATTTATATGTATAATATAACAAAGTAAGTTTACACTGAATTTTAATATCCCATGCGTATAAGTATATTTGTGTTCATTGTAAAGGTAGTGTCTAGTTTCATATTTCCTGTTATCAACTTATTAGTTCACATATATAGTTCATGCGTGAAAAAAAAAGAAAGAAAAAGTTACGTATATAATACAGTATGGCGAAGCCATGTATTCGGGTCTGCATATGTTATTTACTTGTTTTATTATGTAAAAAGCTTACATAAGTTGACTAGTCTATTAACAATAGACTGATATGTTAGTAAAGTTTACATTATCCATATCTCGTTAGTTGTCTTTATAATAGGTTCTTAATATAATACTTTGTATTTATAACTGGTTCTGAATATTCTACTCGTCATTTTTGTGAAGTCTGCATAAGTGTTTTAGAGAAGCTCACACATATTGCTCAATATATATAGACTGGATTTGAATTCGAGTAGTATATATGTGTGTGGTGTGTTATAACAAAGCAAATCTATATTTATTTTGTTATCAACTGGTGATTTTTAATTTTTTTTTTATATAAGGTTTTCGTTGGATTAATTTTAGGAATCTATAATATTATACATTTTGGTTTCTGTTAGATTTCTAAAATATATATATAAAGTGATTTGGATATGGATTATGATTTGAAATATAACATGTAATTTAGATTGAATATTGGTTTAAGTAAAAAAATAATGATGCCATATATTTTTGTTTTGATTATTTCTTCGTTGATCAAACTCTGATTTAACTTCGTCGATTCCTATCTATCAGCTTTGATCGACGTGCTTGTTTCGTCGTCGAATCGTTCCATCTAACGTTGCTTTGGAATTCGTAGTCCATTTCTTTGTCAGATCTCTCTATCCTCGAAAGGTGAGCAATCACTCACGATTAATGTTCTTATATTTATTAAATTTGATTTCAATTGAAACGACAATTGAAATATGCTGCTGTCAGTTATTTATATTGTTATATCTATGCCATCATCTGTATCGGTTCACTTGTGACACCCGACATCACTATCTATTATTTAAATTGTTATATATACTATTATCTGCAACTATCCACCTGTGGGATATGACACCATATCCCGTTGTTCTTATTCTATTATTATTGATGATATATGCCTGTTGTTTTATTTTATATTATCTGTTATCACCCTGCAAGTTCCCTGTTAGTATAGAATTCACTATGGGTTGAAATGATACATACCCGAACGGACTTTAGAATAGGAGAAAATCGTTATGGGTTGAAATGATAAACCCAAGCGATTTTCATCTGAATTGGAATTGGGATTACGGGTCGAAATGATATCTACCCGTATATATTTAAATTTCGGATT
Source organism: Allium fistulosum (assembly GCA_030737815.1). Lineage (NCBI taxonomy): Eukaryota > Viridiplantae > Streptophyta > Magnoliopsida > Asparagales > Amaryllidaceae > Allium > Allium fistulosum. The sequence goes on along the minus strand of CM060901.1, from coordinate 932,126,824 downwards.
GAAATGATAAATATCCGTATCACTTAACCATATGATAAATATATATACAGACACCGTTGGTCCATATATATAAATATTTTGAAATTGAATTCTATGTTTGAAAAGAAATATATGGTTTTAACAAATGTTGATTCTTAAAATTTATATATAAATGGTAATGATATATATAGATTTAATAATGATATTTAGTTTAATGAAGATGGATTTAAATACATATAATATGTTTAAGAAAAAATTATATTTCAAAATAGATTTTTAGTAATAATTTGAATAATTTAAAGTTGGGAAGATAATTTGAATTTGGTAAAGAATTTCATTTAATTAAACCGATTTAAACTTATTGAGATTAGGATTTAAGATATGATTTATAACTTGAGTTTGATTTAAATAAATTAAATGAATATTTCTTGTTTAAATTTTTTTTTTAGGAAATATTTAGTAAAAATGAAATTTAAGGCTAGTTAAATGATATTGAATGTAATAAGTGGATATTCCCTGATTTAATAATAATAAAGTTAAATCAAGAGCTATATGAAACAGTTAAATTTAACTTTGAAAATGTTGAATATTAAAGCTTTGAAATATATTGGAATTTAAATCAATATAATTTGAATTTGTTATTTAGAAACAGAATTGAATTAAAATGGAAAAATTTAGATTGAATTAAATTGAAATTTGGAAATTTAGTTGATTTGAACCGATTTGTGAAACTTGAGGAATTTATAAATGCTTCACCTTATAAATTATTTAATCTATATATACTATTTTGGAAATAGATATGTTTGAAATGAAAATGATATTTGGATTTTGAAGTATGAATAAAATTGAAATGACCACGGTGTTATAGTGTATATTTCCACCTTGTAGATAGTTCCACAGATCCTTAGAGGATGGTTATCCCAAACATCCTTTAAGTTACTTGTATTTCAGTTGATATTTCACTTGAGTTGGATTTATTAGTATAAGAATGTTAATCCTGACTCGAGTGTTTTGTGTTTTGCTTTACGCTCGGGTCAGACCGAGTGATACAGCATTTGAGACTCATCTTTGGAGTTTGGAGCTTCGTTTGGAGATCCAACTATTGATTCAGCTTCCAGCTTTCCAGTTGATTCGTTCACAGAAGTCATCTGTTTGGATTGGAGACTTCAATGCGTTTGAGATATTCTGTTGTATTTTATTTCTAACTCTGATGTTTATATAGTAGCTTCATGAACTACTATTTTATCTATTCCGCTGCGTATTATTGTATTACTCTGTGTCTGTGATTCTGTGATTGATTTTTTTACTGCATATGCTGAGTTTTGCCAAATTTTAAATTAACAATCTGATATTTTGAATTATTCAAGTCAGACATGTGTGGATTTATTGTCGATTTGAATGGTCCAAAATAGCGGGTCGTTACAGTTGGTATCAGAGCTTTGGCTCTAGGCAAACTTAACATATATGGTAAATTGATTTGCGGAATCACTTTCGTTCTGGCCTCTCCCAAATTATATTCTTATATGAGTATATCCATCTTCTCTTTTTGAATTTTAATTATCTCATCTTCGTTCGAGTCCTTTCCCTTTTGTTTTGAACACCCTTTGATTTAAATTCCCCTTAAATTTTGAACTTCTATCTTGTTGATTTTGGACTCATTGGATATTTGAATGATAGGAAACTATTTTGTAATGGCTAAATCAGAAGAGCAGAAAGCAGCCCGTCGGGCACGAAGAGCACTGACCCGTAAGGAACGGGAGGAAGCAATCGAGGAACAAGAGAGGCTGTGGAGAGAAAGAGCAGAACCGGGTCCTTATGACCATGTCATTTGTTATCGGTGTCAGGAAAAGGGACACTATGCAGCCATGTGCGGAAAAAGGAATGCAGGAAAGAAGAAGGAGGGCAAGCGTTTTCGATCCAAGATCTTCTGTTTTAGATGCCGTAGTGAGGGGCACTTTCCCAGTCGCTGCCAGAAGGTGAAGAAAGTGAAATCTGCACCCACTACATCTGTCGACCTATCAACCATTTGTTATCATTGTAAGAGGCCTGGGCATATAGCCAGGAATTGTTCTGTGCGAAAGTATGGAAAGAAGGTTGCGTACCCGCAGTTCATTAAGGAAGATGGGAGTGTAGTGCACCTATGCCAGAAATGCAGATGTTGGGGGCATATTGAGGGGGAGTGTTCTGGACCCGTTGATGTACCACCTGGAAGAATTAATACTGATGCTTTGTTTATGTAGGAGTGGTAAATCTGTGGACTTTTTTTTGTTATCTGTTGTATGTTAGGTTGCTTTAAGCGAACTCAATTGTATCTTTTTGCTTAACTGAAGTTGTCAACCTGGAGACATTTATGCTTCTGTTTTCGTATGTTATGAATTCGAGTCTTTCCAAATTTTGAATGGAAACTCTTCTGTATCGATATATGTTATATATCTCTAATCTTGGTTGGGATTTGCTTCGATTAGGATTCCTTTGAACTTTGGAACGTTCCCTACGGTTCCAAACTCATTCTTTCCTCTCCCTATTTGTATTCTTTTGATTCTGGAGTGTCCTATAACTCCACTTCGAACGATCTCTATAAGAATAGGTGATCCCGCCAATCTTTGAATGATTTATAAGGGGTGGAACTCCTTTACCATTGGCATTGATTCACCGAAGATTTATTTATCACTCGGTTTAGATGCTGCTATCTCTTGATATGCCGAATTCTATCTCTGACAATCGAATGTCGATTTGCCTTAGATTTCCGCATCGATTATATTCTGGAAGTCACGGTTGACCGGTTAAGGTTGCCCGTGATTTATATAAGCGTATCCATCTACTGTTTTGTAATTTATTATCTCATTCTCGTTTGAGCCTATCTTCGAATCAGAATCCTAATTGATTAGAGTCCCTCTAATTTGAATGTCTATCTTTGTTTTTGAAATCCATTCTTGAATCATCCTTTTTGAAAATCGGGTTATTCGTATTTTGGAAATTGTTTTATATATCGAAATTTTATAAGTATGATTATATTCTATATATATAAGTGAAATGTTTTTGATAAGGATTATATATACCTTTTAAAAATAAGAATTTGAAATTTGATTTTTTTTTGAAAGGATTTGAAATTTTGAAGTTATATAAGAAATTGATTTATATAAAAATGATTTATAACTAAAGGATTTTAAATTTGAAATTCGAGAATTGAACTCCGGTATTTTGAAATTGGTTATAAGATTTTGAAATTATAATAATAATATGATTTGAAAGTATTTTCCGAATAAGAAATGTTTCCAATGATTTTAATGAGTTTCGAATGATTTCGAAGAAATTTCAAAAGAAGTTTGAGAAAATAGAAGTCCAGAACTCACTTATGTCGCTGGAAAATAATTTCGGTGATGAGTGCACGCATCATCGACATTGATTTTTGAGTTTCAGAGTGAGGGATAGGCCACTTCAGTAGCTTTGCTATGCGAGTGATTTTGTGAAACCATTTTTATTTCAAAATTTTGAAGTATGATTGATATCCGAAAGATATATGTATATATAAATTTGAAATGATTTGAAGTGAGCCGGTGTTCAGTCCTCGAGTTTTGGATTTGATATAACCCTATCTATTAAAAGTGATTTACTGATTTGTTGCTGATTTTCAACTCTTGAATTTGAAAATGATTTCTTCAACTATTTTTGAAGGTTCGAACACTTCCAAATCAAGGTTAACTTTTCGAAGCTAAGAAATTTTGAAAAGTATTTTGATAAAGTATATAAGTTTGTTTTGAATGTTTAAGTATGAAGTAATATGATTTAAATAAGTTAAAACTGTTTGGTTAAGTAAACGAATAAGGAAATTTTAAAATTTTCTAATATGAAATTTAGATTTGAAATGTTTGGAAAAGAATTTGGTCTGCAAAATATTTTGAATAAAATTTAGTTAAATTTTTTAATTTAGTAACATCTTTATGAAACTATATATTTAACAAGTTGGAATAAATATATAATTTGTACATATGCTGTTTTATTCGCATAATTAATTTGATCCAAGTTTGAGTACACAAGTTCGAGGTGAATTACATCATTTCGTGTTAGGATTTTTCATTCGATTCTTGATGGCGAATATTGATATGGATTTTGGGCTTGATCCTAGAATTCTCTATCATAGTATATGGCTATGCAAGGAGACTGATAGCTTCTAGTCGAGAAACCATATCGAAATCCGCATTAAGGAAGTCGAATGGACAATACTAGTTCGAAAGTGAACTTGTGTGATCGAGCGAGCGATCAAATGTGATTCTGCGAAATAATGACGTATGTACATCTTATATTCTAATATCATTGATATATTTGACGCTGAAGTTAAAAGCTGTCGGGTTAGAATATCTTTGCTTACTAAAAGAAAAGTTCCAATTTAATTACAAAGATATATAACCCATAAAAGCAAAGATATTCAATCTCATATGGCTCTTAATACAGTGAATTTTTTTTTTAGAAATCTGATCCTAATATAAGATAGACCTTATGTAAGTATAAGATGATTTGAAACATTTAATTTTGGAAGTGAAATGGTTGATTTAAATTATATTGATTTGGAAATTTGGATTTATTTCCTAAATTTATTATTTTGGAAACTTTGGAACTAAAGATAATTAATTTGTGAAGAAATAATTTGGTGAAATTGTATATGATTTTGAAACTGAACTGATATTAAAACAAATTGAAATTTGAGAACCTTGTGTTACTAAATACTTGATTTGGGAGTTGTCGAACTTATATAAAATTGATTTGTATGAGTATGAAATTGATTCGAAAACTATAGATTTGAAAGGGTACTCAATTTGGAAGTGAAATCTTATATATTTGAAGTCTATATAAGTATGATTTGATATACTATTGATTTTGGAAAGTATTTGATTTGAAAATTAAATCGTATATATAATGGATTTTATATAAGTACGATATTTGAATGTGATTTGAAAAGGTACTATATGATACATATTTTCGAAGTAAAGATATGGAAAGTGCCTTCTGCTTGATATCCGATTTGTGGCCACATCTTGGATTCATTCTATCGATATTATTCTCTCTGATTTTGGTTTTCCGGATATGATACTCGAGTGTCCTTCGAATTCCATGGCGTTACCATGGTCTTATGTTTCTCTCGTGACTGCATAGCGCAACTGCCTGGCTGAGTCTTGCCTAGGGGTACGGATCGTTTCCTGGGGGATCCAGGCGTACCATTGTGTATCCTGCAATCTGTGTAGGTCGCGAATAGTAGCGCAAATGCTTGGCTGAGTCTTGCCTAGGGGGTACGGATTGTTTCCTGGGGGATCCAGGCGTAACCATTGTGTATCCTGCATTCTACTAGTCATCATGGCGTAACTCGCAGGGCTGAGAAAGCTTACGGATATGGATTGTTTCCTGGGGGACCCAGGCGTAACCATTGTGTATCTGTGAACCATGGTTGGACAAAGGTTTTGGTTTGTCTGTTTTGATTGGATTGTACTTTCCATATCTGTTTTAAAAGTTTTTCCAGTATTTTCACTGGGTGTTGAAACAGGTCTACTAAGTACCTGGAGAATTCTAGTTTTGCGCCTGATCAACGCACTACCAGAGTCTACAGGAACAAGGATAAACTTGTTGAAACATCGAGTTATAAAAGTATTTTCGAAAGAAAATTTGTTTCGTTATAAAGGTATTTTATAATAAAAGTATTTCCAACAAAGAAAATTTTGTATTAATATTCGAAATTGAAACCCTTATGGTTCTAAATTAATTATTCGTGCCCGATTCTATTCTCCCACCTCCTTCCTTTTCGAGGATGAAAAGTTTTGAGTGGGGGAGAGTGTAACGACCCAAAATTTTTAATGATTTTAATAACGTATTTAACTGGAAATTTGTGAAATTTTAAACAATAAAATTTGAAATTAAAAATTTATTATTTGGAATACGTATATTTTAATATAGCAACTGGAAAATTTTCATCTGATAATATTGAAGTTTATTTTCCTGTGAAATTTCATTTCAAATCAAACCGGTTAATAACAGTGAATTTAAAAGTTTCCGAAACCAAAATATGTCAACAGGAGAAAATTTATTCAGATCATTATGAATCAGATTGCGAAATTCGTTTTTCCAAATTTGGACGTCTACTGCTCCGTTTATCTTAATTCTGACCAAATAGCAGCATTTTCGGTACCGGTTATCGATTTTTGATTCGATGATCGTACCACCAATATCTGTATACCGTTTTGATCGTCTTATCGTGTTGATCTCCACAGTATATTCATTTCTGTATTTTGAGGTCCGGTATGCGACGGAAACAATAAAACTGTGTGTCGTATCGGTACCAAATGGAGACTTTTAACTTACCGTGCCTTTTAAAAATTCAAACGTGATGTCCAATCAATCAGGAAATTAATTGCTTTGAATATTTCAGTTGAATCAATCTGAGACTATTCCATTTCCTTTCTTTTTTTTCGGTTACTTTTACTTATTCTTACGCTGCCTAACATTCGTTCAAAAGCTTACTTCTAGATCTGCATCTCACTTCCTAAAAAAAAAATCTCCTCCCCTCCCATTCGTTCTCTGCCAAAACCCAAGAGCCTTCTTCTCCACGTTTCTCCTTCCTCTCCTCGCCAACACCACTGCCCACCGCCTAAGCCTCTCCCCTCTGACTTCACTTCCACGCCTTGCTACTCCAGCGCGCATCCTCCCTCTCTCCAAACAAACACCCACATTCTTCCCAAAACCGAGCACCCTGTAACGACCCGGGTTTTTCCTACACGAAAAACCGGCCATTTGAGTTAAGAAGAAGAGGTAGAAGAAGAAGAAAAATAGAAAACAACGACAGAATCTCTCATACGCAGTGGAATAAAATATAATAGATAATAACAGATCTTTACACAAAAAGAAATCTATATCTGTTTACATATACATCATCCAAATACATCATCAGAGTACATCACATCAATATCATACAACTGGACAGTAATCATAACTTGTCCTCACAATCTGAATACACAGCGGAATATATAACTCAAATACGGAAGTATGTATCGCCATCCAGCTCCATAGCATCATTTCCTGTAATCTATAATACTCGGTCTGACCCGAGCATCATATAAAACAATACCCGAGTCAGTCTGGAAAACCAGCGTGAGAAAATCACACTCAAATTGATTATTAAAGTTTCAAAATCCTTTGAAAACAAAAGCATCTCGTAAGACCACGCCACAAATAAACATGTCGGGTTTTTACCTTACGATAGCTAAAACACTTTATATCAAAATCCTCTGATATTATAATAGTGTCTACAGAAAGTAAAATATAATCTAGCTGAAATGCTTGCATCTCACATTTCAACAATAGTTGGGCACAATCAAAACCGTACAAGGCACGTAGGAAGAATGGATTTCCAACGAATGACTAGGCACTGGGGTACCACCTATCACAGTACGTGGCCTAGATCACAGTACCGAGGAGTACGCCCGCTCCCCTGCAACACAAGGCCGGAACCATCCCTTACTGGATGATCCCGAATAAAATCACCCCACGGTTGGGATCAGCAACCGCACCACTAAGCCGAAATAAAAAGGGACATCTAAACAGGGATGACCTTACCCTCCAGTGGGAGCTACCCACGAAGCCTTGCTGCATAACCCCTGATTTTCAGTCATTCCCGGTTGATGAGGTTCGAGGCTAAACGATACCTTTTAGAGAACATATCCCTTAGAATGCCCATCATCCGCTGACGATGTTTCGCAAGCATTCGTCCATACCAGTCCGTCCCGGGTTTGAACGGAACCGAAGGCACTATTCCTACTACATCCATTTTGGAAATATCCTCAGGATTAGTAGCGACTAGCCCTTGCACTTCACAGCTCCATCTTCGACTCCGAAATCGTTACACGAAACGTACAAACCGGATCGAAGTGGTATTCGAGTCTCCAGACCTAGAATCCCGGTATACAGAAACTCGATCCCGGTCTCTTCGAAACGATCAGCGCATTGGCCAATATTGATAGTCGGTTATTTAACTATCAATTCACATCCATAGCAACCATCACACAATAAATAATTTCCCACATTATTTATTTGCCCAAATATCTTTCCAAGGTATATTTCTATTTTCAAACTCCTTTTGAAAACAATTTCAAACAGTTTCCGCTTACGGAATACATTCCCCAAATAATTATTTCTCTGAAACACCAAGTACAAAACACTTAGATTTTAAAATAATCTTAAAACACTTTACTATAAATATACTTAATAATATTGAAATTTAAAAACTACTTTAATACCTTAACAAAATATATACTTAAGAAATATTTAAAATGAAACCACTTTACAAATATAGACTAAATTTCTCTTTTTAAAATATAATACCAAATCACTTTTATATAATTATTACAATAATAGATCTTTGAAAATACTACTTTAGGCTTAAACATTTAGAAATAATAGATTCTCTAAAATATGCTTTTTAAACCATAATAAAACTTTTTAACTTATATTTAAAATTGCTTTGGAAAAACATACTTGGCTATCCAGATAAATACACTTCTCTTCACATCTTTTAATAATAAATCAACATTTATTTTTAAACCAATTCATCTTCCTTTTATAAATTCCCACCTTGAATTTATATTCAAATATCCACTATATTTTATTTTACTTTATAAACCCAGTTCATATCTCCAAAATCTCACTTAAAATTTCAATTTTAAACAACTAAATCAATTTCCAATTGATTTTCCAATTTACTTTACTTTACTTTGAAATAAATTTCCTTTACTACTTTATTTATTTCAAAATACATTAACTTTTAGATTTATTCCTTTATTTGAGTTAAAACCCTTTTTAACTGAAAATACCAATTTTAAACTTCCAAAATTCCTTCTTTAGCCTTTAATTAAATTTAATCCTTACATTCAAAATAAACCCTTTATTCTTTAAATTTAATATCACTTTAGTTTAAAGTTAATATTTCCCTTGTTATTTCGAAATTCCCTTATTCCAATTCACTTGAATTATTTTCTTAAATTTTACTCTTTTATTTCTTTCAAAATCCAATTCAATATATTTTGATAACTCCTTTTATTGAAATATTCAATCCAACCATATCATCCAATATTTCAATCATCAATAAAATCATCACAGGATATCAATATTCATAGAACAGAATATCAAATAATCTAAATAATTTTGAGGAATCCAGTTGGATCCCTCCAACCTGTTTCCCTGCATCCACAAACGTTAGCACAATACCAATTCCACTTCAAGGTGGAATATCGCGGTATATGGGATTTATATAAAATCATCCGCTATTATGCGGCGCATAGGGTCTCATCCACTATATAATGTGGGAATATCAACAACTCCAATATATACATATGCCAATATGTATATATTGCTATATACTACTATATATATATCATCACATCAAACCAAATCAATCATTCAACCAATTATTTAAATTTAACCAATTAAATTTAAATTATAATTTAACTGAGTGAGATTAACTCACCTTTGATATCATTTGTAAATCTGATCCACACCGGTTTGATTTCTTTACGATTCCAGACCTTAAATAAGCATTAGATGATTTTATTAATAATGGAATTACCCACATAATTGATTATCATTTATTAATAAAATTTGTAAACAAATTTTCCTTTACTAAACAATCCCTACCAGCTAAAATAATCTAATAAGTAAATAAAACGAGTAAATTACTATAGTACATCTTCTAAAATAAATTAGGATATATGTATAAGAAATTTTATCTTTGGAACTACACATGTACTAAATGACCTATATACATTATAAAATCAATCTTAATGAGTCCTATGATTTTTTTTTCCTATATTTCCCAAAACCTTACGTATTCCTATTTCGGTTTATCCTGGGTATATTTAAAGTAGAATAGGTATGTATATACAGGTAAAATCCTTTAGACTGAAAATTATTATCAAATATAGCTTACTGTACATTTTAATCTTGTCTATCTATATTTCTCCTTTCTGCATATATATATACATATATATTTAAAAACTTCAGACTTTATATAATTTAATTTCTTTTATATACATAAATATTTTTCAAATCAAAATTGAAACTGCAGAGAAAAATAACTTCAAAATTACTAAATACCTTACACACGCAACAGATCCTTGAAGGCTTAATGACTTCGGCCACGAACGATGGCCATCCCTCCATACGGCGTCGGGGACTGTCACATCTCCTCACGAAACCAACAAGCCACCACTTCCCAAAACTGCATAGTAGGCCGAGCCACCCATATCTCGATACTGCCTCATCGAGTTTTGCTCCACCTCGAACGAACGAACGGGGATGTCGCCTCCCTTCACGCGTCGCAAATCGACCCTCCAATCCAACGTCTTCCCACTCCCCAGGCGAAGTTGCGAATCGCCAATGTCCACCCAGTTCTCCACGCGAACCAGCTTCTGCCCTTGCCTCGAACGATCATGACAAGAGCTCAAACCCTAGTCGCCTGCTTCGCTCGATCCAGACGACCATCGTGAAATCCCCCCCTCTCTCCTTTTTATTGAGAACGAAACAAATTGAATAGAATGAGGAAGACAAATTAAGAACGGAAATAGAAGAGAGGGGCAATTTTTTCTCTATTTGTATATCTTTGTTTACTTAACGAAAAAGAAAGGGAGACAGAAGCGATGTTGGCGTGCTTGAAACGTTACACGTGCTGGTGGAGCAGGAATTCCAGCTGAAAAGAAAGAATGTAGGCTGATAGAAAATTTGACTAGACCATTTATAAAATTAAATTTACATTTGATTCCAACGCGTTTATCCAGCGTACGACCTCACGACAATTCCGGAAGCTACGAGAATTGAAATCCGATAAAAATCCCATATTACGGATCTAATGAAACCAGTTTCGTCGAATTCCGAGAGTGTGCCTCTGAAGGCTATTTTAAAATTCAATTTAAACGATATATTTTAAAAACTGGTCAAAACACCTTTAAATTCAATTCTATCACTTTTATTATCTTCAGTATTATCAATATAAATTTTCTGAACCTTTAAACTATTTTTAACAGGCTTAAAATCAAGATTCAATATTTTACCCAATCCCGATAATTAAATTTAATAATTAATTATCCAAATAAATACTGTATATTTGAAATTAAAGTTAAAATTTAACCTTCGGATATTTAAAATAAATTAAATATTCACATTTCAAATATACAAAAATTCCGGGTCGTCACATTCCTCCCCCCTTAAAAGAATTTCGTCCCCGAAATTACTAGTTAGGAAGAATGATTCAATCCCCATTAATTATTTCCCAAATTCAAACAGTTTTAACAATACCCAAACAATCTTTTATTAATGATACACTAATCATCTTTTAACTTCCCAAACTTATTCATAAGTTCAACCCATACCACCTACTTATCCATTCAAATTTAAATTTGAATTCAAATTTTGAATTATCAAAATTTCCCAAAATTTTTCTAACTCCCTAGATTTCCGAAAATTTTTGCCAGCGTCTCCTTTGCGCGGCTAGCTCGGTACTACTACAAAATGGCTCTACGGCCTCCCAATCTCAAAAAGAAAACAAAAAGCCAAGTGGCTGGATCCAAAACCCAATCAAATTTCATATAGAAATTCAAATACATACCTTTTTGTCGGGCCATTAAATTTTATCTTCTAAATCAAAAATCCCAATTTATCCATTGCTTTTATACACCTGTATATCCTACTAAGCAATAATATTAAATCACAATCCCAAAGTCATTTTATACTTTTCTTTACAAATTTTCAATATTTGCTTTACTTAAGCCCGTACGATGCACATATATCATCCGTACGCAATATCATATTCGATCGCTCAATCGATCACACAATTCCACTTCCGAACTAGTATCGTCCACCCGACTTCCTAGTGCGGACTCAGATCTGGTTTCTTGATCAGAAACCGTCATTCTCCTTGCATAGTCACCAACTATGATAGAGAATTTCAGAATCAATCAACAATCCATATCCAGACTCGCCGTCGAAAATCGAGTGAAAAATCCTGATTCGGATCGATAAAACTATCTCGAAATTCTGTGTTCGATATCTGGACCAAATAGCTATGCGGATAAAATAATATACGTACACCTTACGTAATTAGCCTAATTGATTATTAGTTATATCAATTCTCCTTTATTCACATTCCTTTTTATTTGTTATCCCCTTATTCACAATTATCACATTTCTCAACTTCAGTTTTAGTCTTCATTCAACTATTCACTTAGTATATATTTTTCCAATCCAAAATTACTAAGTATACCTCCAATACAAATTTTCTTAAGAATTTCATTCTTCAATTCTTAAGTTCATATAAATTTTCTTATACTTATTTACTACTTCACCCCCTGAAGTGTATATATTCAAATTGAATTCCAATTTCATATGAATTTTAATTTACTTCAATTTACTACTTCATTTCAAATATAAATACTTATTCCACATTTCAATTCAGATTTTTATTTCTAATAATTTTTTCTAAATTCAATTCATCTCCAACTTCCAAAAATTGAATTTTATTTAGCTCGAAAACAATCCAAGTTAATTCATTCAATAACTATTTCTCAACTTATTTAAACCACTCCTCTATTGAGTTCAGTTTCCATTCAACATTTACTTAAGTCAATAACTTAAGTTTATTTTCCATTTAATCAACCCTTTAAAGTTTTATTTTCATCTTTCATTTGATTCTTATTTAATCAAATTCCATCCATTTATTTATTTAATATAATTGGTTTATTCACTCAATCATTATGAATTTTATTTTCCATACTCAATTCATCTGGAATTATTTTATTAATAACCAGGTCATTTCCAATTTATTTTCACTTATTTGGATTCATTTGCAATTTAAACCATCACTATGTTAATCCAATTTCATTAACTAATTTATTATCTCATTAGTTCCTTCGCTGGTTAAAATTAAATACTTGCTTTTTAATTCCAAATATCACTTCACTTAATTTTCTTAAGTTCGATTTATTCTATAATTCAAGTTTGGATTTATTAAAAAAAATAAGATTGCTCATCTTAGTCGTTTCCATTTGATAATTACAATTTTATTTCTATTAATAAGTTTTAACTTACTTACTTAAGATCTAGGACTATTCATTTAAGTCCATTTCCATCTTCATATCAAATTTCAAATTATTACACTTAAGAATTTAAGAATATGAATTTCTTTACACAATTATAAGCATTTTACATTACCTTTATATCCAATTCAATTCAACTTCAACTTACTTACATTTAATTCAATTCCAATTCCAATTCTCAATTTTATTTAACTCATCTTAAGTTAAATTCAAATATATTTTATTCACCTTCATATACTCGAATTAAATTTTAATTCTAGGATACAATTTTATACAAGTTTTACAATTCATTCACCTTCAAGTTCTCTAACTCTTTTATCTACCAACTTATATTACTCAGTGAGTTAATTTCATCTCATAATTATAATCCCAGAATTTAACTTTCATTCCTTTCTTATTTCAATCAACTTCATTCTATACTTTATGTTGTTGATTCATTTAAATTTCTACATTTATATTTTAAATAGAATTTCCAGAATCCAATTGCCCGGTTTTATTTCAAAACCATTTTGAATGCATAAATAACTCATACACATCTGGTATATCACATCAAATCCCCATTTCCAATACAATCTGCTTTTACCAAACAATTTTCCCTTTGAATTTCAAAACCAACCCAATTCACAATCATTTCCAATTTAAAACAGTTTGGTAGCAATTTCTCTTTGGAAACTCGAAAATAGACATCGATGATGCTGCAGTCATCACCGAAATTATTTTCCAGCGACCGAAAGAGAATTTAATGCTTTTATCACTCTAAACATTTCAAACATTTTTAAATTCCAAATCCCACCAGATATGAATTCAATTTCAAAAATATTCATGAAATAATATCACCATTATTTCCCCAAAACCTTTGAAACTATTTTAAATCCAAAGGAATTTAAATCTTTCCCAAAACTTCAAATTCAAAATCCATCCAATTTTTATATCCAAACATTTCTCTGGAATTCTATCACATTTTACTTCAAGTTATAAGTCACATATACAATTTACATTTACAAATTTCATTTGTTTATGAATTTATCTTATTTGATTATAAATCACATTTGTAATTCACATTTGTATATAAAGTTTATCCCAATTTATAAATTTCATTTATAGTCTATATTTCAAATTCCATCTTGTTATATAAATTTATTCTTTCATCTTAGGTTATAAGTTTCAATTTCTACTCAATAATGAGACTAACTCATTATGGTCATTTTCTAACAACCAAGCATCCAAATAAAACTATAATAAATTTCGAACAATTATTTCTTTTATATACAAAATAATTTGGGCAAAATTATTTCATTCACCCTATTTAAAACAATATTGTGTCGAACTGTTCTATTCAAGTGTTTAGAAACCCCTTCGATACAGTTGTCCAGACTGTGCCGACGAAGGTTCATATGCCACTCAATAAATCAACCAACACAATATAAAACCATTTTATATTCACTAACAAATATGCGCTCATATCTATTAGTACTCTCAAAATTCCCAACAGAGCCAAGGTTATCGCTAGCCTAAGCTCTGATACCACTGTAACGACCCGGGTTTTTCCTACACGAAAAACCGGACCATTTGAGTTAAGAAGAAGAGGTAGAAGAAGAAGAAAAATAGAAAACAACGACAGAATCTCTCATACGCAGTGGAATAAAATATAATAGATAATAACAGATCTTTACACAAAAAGAAATCTATATCTGTTTACATATACATCATCCAAATACATCATCAGAGTACATCACATCAATATCATACAACTGGACAGTAATCATAACTTGTCCTCACAATCTGAATACACAGCGGAATATATAACTCAAATACGGAAGTACGTATCGCCATCCAGCTCCATAGCATCATTTCCTGTAATCTATAATACTCGGTCTGACCCGAGCATCATATAAAACAATACCCGAGTCAGTCTGGAAAACCAGCGTGAGAAAATCACACTCAAATTGATTATTAAAGTTTCAAAATCCTTTGAAAACAAAAGCATCTCGTAAGACCACGCCACAAATAAATATGTCGGGTTTTTACCTTACGATAGCTAAAACACTTTATATCAAAATCCTCTGATATTATAATAGTGTCTACAGAAAGTAAAATATAATCTAGCTGAAATGCTTGCATCTCACATTTCAACAATAGTTGGGCACAATCAAAACCGTACAAGGCACGTAGGAAGAATGGATTTCCAACGAATGACTAGGCACTGGGGTACCACCTATCACAGTACGTGGCCTAGATCACAGTACCGAGGAGTACGCCCGCTCCCCTGCAACACAAGGCCGGAACCATCCCTTACTGGATGATCCCGAATAAAATCACCCCACGGTTGGGATCAGCAACCGCACCACTAAGCCGAAATAAAAAGGGACATCTAAACAGGGATGACCTTACCCTCCAGTGGGAGCTACCCACGAAGCCTTGCTGCATAACCCCTGATTTTCAGTCATTCCCGGTTGATGAGGTTCGAGGCTAAACGATACCTTTTAGAGAACATATCCCTTAGAATGCCCATCGTCCGCTGACGATGTTTCGCAAGCATTCGTCCATACCAGTCCGTCCCGGGTTTGAACGGAACCGAAGGCACTATTCCTACTACATCCATTTTGGAAATATCCTCAGGATTAGTAGCGACTAGCCCTTGCACTTCACAGCTCCATCTTCGACTCCGAAATCGTTACACGAAACGTACAAACCGGATCGAAGTGGTATTCGAGTCTCCAGACCTAGAATCCCGGTATACGGAAACTCGATCCCGGTCTCTTCGAAACGATCAGCGCATTGGCCAATATTGATAGTCAGTTATTTAACTATCAATTCACATCCATAGCAACCATCACACAATAAATAATTTCCCACATTATTTATTTGCCCAAATATCTTTCCAAGGTATATTTCTATTTTCAAACTCCTTTTGAAAACAATTTCAAACAGTTTCCGCTTACGGAATACATTCCCCAAATAATTATTTCTCTGAAACACCAAGTACAAAACACTTAGATTTTAAAATAATCTTAAAACACTTTACTATAAATATACTTAATAATATTGAAATTTAAAAACTACTTTAATACCTTAACAAAATATATACTTAAGAAATATTTAAAATGAAACCACTTTACAAATATAGACTAAATTTCTCTTTTTAAAATATAATACCAAATCACTTTTATATAATTATTACAATAATAGATCTTTGAAAATACTACTTTAGGCTTAAACATTTAGAAATAATAGATTCTCTAAAATATGCTTTTTAAACCATAATAAAACTTTTTAACTTATATTTAAAATTGCTTTGGAAAAACATACTTGGCTATCCAGATAAATACACTTCTCTTCACATCTTTTAATAATAAATCAACATTTATTTTTAAACCAATTCATCTTCCTTTTATAAATTCCCACCTTGAATTTATATTCAAATATCCACTATATTTTATTTTACTTTATAAACCCAGTTCATATCTCCAAAATCTCACTTAAAATTTCAATTTTAAACAACTAAATCAATTTCCAATTGATTTTCCAATTTACTTTACTTTACTTTGAAATAAATTTCCTTTACTACTTTATTTATTTCAAAATACATTAACTTTTAGATTTATTCCTTTATTTGAGTTAAAACCCTTTTTAACTGAAAATACCAATTTTAAACTTCCAAAATTCCTTCTTTAGCCTTTAATTAAATTTAATCCTTACATTCAAAATAAACCCTTTATTCTTTAAATTTAATATCACTTTAGTTTAAAGTTAATATTTCCCTTGTTATTTCGAAATTCCCTTATTCCAATTCACTTGAATTATTTTCTTAAATTTTACTCTTTTATTTCTTTCAAAATCCAATTCAATATATTTTGATAACTCCTTTTATTGAAATATTCAATCCAACCATATCATCCAATATTTCAATCATCAATAAAATCATCACAGGATATCAATATTCATAGAACAGAATATCAAATAATCTAAATAATTTTGAGGAATCCAGTTGGATCCCTCCAACCTGTTTCCCTGCATCCACAAACGTTAGCACAATACCAATTCCACTTCAAGGTGGAATATCGCGGTATATGGGATTTATATAAAATCATCCGCTATTATGCGGCGCATAGGGTCTCATCCACTATATAATGTGGGAATATCAACAACTCCAATATATACATATGCCAATATGTATATATTGCTATATACTACTATATATATATCATCACATCAAACCAAATCAATCATTCAACCAATTATTTAAATTTAACCAATTAAATTTAAATTATAATTTAACTGAGTGAGATTAACTCACCTTTGATATCATTTGTAAATCTGATCCACACCGGTTTGATTTCTTTACGATTCCAGACCTTAAATAAGCATTAGATGATTTTATTAATAATGGAATTACCCACATAATTGATTATCATTTATTAATAAAATTTGTAAACAAATTTTCCTTTACTAAACAATCCCTACCAGCTAAAATAATCTAATAAGTAAATAAAACGAGTAAATTACTATAGTACATCTTCTAAAATAAATTAGGATATATGTATAAGAAATTTTATCTTTGGAACTACACATGTACTAAATGACCTATATACATTATAAAATCAATCTTAATGAGTCCTATGATTTTTTTTTTCCTATATTTCCCAAAACCTTACGTATTCCTATTTCGGTTTATCCTGGGTATATTTAAAGTAGAATAGGTATGTATATACAGGTAAAATCCTTTAGACTGAAAATTATTATCAAATATAGCTTACTGTACATTTTAATCTTGTCTATCTATATTTCTCCTTTCTGCATATATATATACATATATATTTAAAAACTTCAGACTTTATATAATTTAATTTCTTTTATATACATAAATATTTTTCAAATCAAAATTGAAACTGCAGAGAAAAATAACTTCAAAATTACTAAATACCTTACACACGCAACAGATCCTTGAAGGCTTAATGACTTCGGCCACGAACGATGGCCATCCCTCCATACGGCGTCGGGGACTGTCACATCTCCTCACGAAACCAACAAGCCACCACTTCCCAAAACTGCATAGTAGGCCGAGCCACCCATATCTCGATACTGCCTCATCGAGTTTTGCTCCACCTCGAACGAACGAACGGGGATGTCGCCTCCCTTCACGCGTCGCAAATCGACCCTCCAATCCAACGTCTTCCCACTCCCCAGGCGAAGTTGCGAATCGCCAATGTCCACCCAGTTCTCCACGCGAACCAGCTTCTGCCCTTGCCTCGAACGATCATGACAAGAGCTCAAACCCTAGTCGCCTGCTTCGCTCGATCCAGACGACCATCGTGAAATCCCCCCCTCTCTCCTTTTTATTGAGAACGAAACAAATTGAATAGAATGAGGAAGACAAATTAAGAACGGAAATAGAAGAGAGGGGCAATTTTTTCTCTATTTGTATATCTTTGTTTACTTAACGAAAAAGAAAGGGAGACAGAAGCGATGTTGGCGTGCTTGAAACGTTACACGTGCTGGTGGAGCAGGAATTCCAGCTGAAAAGAAAGAATGTAGGCTGATAGAAAATTTGACTAGACCATTTATAAAATTAAATTTACATTTGATTCCAACGCGTTTATCCAGCGTACGACCTCACGACAATTCCGGAAGCTACGAGAATTGAAATCCGATAAAAATCCCATATTACGGATCTAATGAAACCAGTTTCGTCGAATTCCGAGAGTGTGCCTCTGAAGGCTATTTTAAAATTCAATTTAAACGATATATTTTAAAAACTGGTCAAAACACCTTTAAATTCAATTCTATCACTTTTATTATCTTCAGTATTATCAATATAAATTTTCTGAACCTTTAAACTATTTTTAACAGGCTTAAAATCAAGATTCAATATTTTACCCAATCCCGATAATTAAATTTAATAATTAATTATCCAAATAAATACTGTATATTTGAAATTAAAGTTAAAATTTAACCTTCGGATATTTAAAATAAATTAAATATTCACATTTCAAATATACAAAAATTCCGGGTCGTCACACACCCTGTCCCTTGCCCTCCTCCATTTCGGCCTTCATCACCGCAGCCGACCTTGCTCCTCCAGACATCAACCCGCGACCTCCATCAACTCCACCGTCCGGCATCCCACCAACGAAACCAATCATCAAACCCCTCTCCTTCCCCTGCACTGCCGCTTCAACCGATCCTGCCTCTTCTTTTGTTCGGCCGAGCTTCTCTCTATATATATTATGGTATATTTTATATATGTTTGTAGGTAATA
The DNA here is from genome assembly GCA_030737815.1 of Allium fistulosum. Classification (NCBI taxonomy): domain Eukaryota; kingdom Viridiplantae; phylum Streptophyta; class Magnoliopsida; order Asparagales; family Amaryllidaceae; genus Allium; species Allium fistulosum. Next base: position 932,107,462 of record CM060901.1, on the reverse strand, counting down.
TATATATATATATTATTATATTATGTTGTTAGTACATATAGATTTAGCTGGACATATGTTAGTTTGTATATGTACAAGTTTACAATAATTTATATGTATAATATAACAAAGTAAGTTTACACTGAATTTTAATATCCCATGCGTATAAGTATATTTGTGTTCATTGTAAAGGTAGTGTCTAGTTTCATATTTCCTGTTATCAACTTATTAGTTCACATATATAGTTCATGCGTGAAAAAAAAAGAAAGAAAAAGTTACGTATATAATACAGTATGGCGAAGCCATGTATTCGGGTCTGCATATGTTATTTACTTGTTTTATTATGTAAAAAGCTTACATAAGTTGACTAGTCTATTAACAATAGACTGATATGTTAGTAAAGTTTACACTATCCATATCTCGTTAGTTGTCTTTATAATAGGTTCTTAATATAATACTTTGTATTTATAACTGGTTCTGAATATTCTACTCGTCATTTTTGTGAAGTCTGCATAAGTGTTTTAGAGAAGCTCACACATATTGCTCAATATATATAGACTGGATTTGAATTCGAGTAGTATATATGTGTGTGGTGTGTTATAACAAAGCAAATCTATATTTATTTTGTTATCAACTGGTGATTTTTAATTTTTTTTTTATATAAGGTTTTCGTTGGATTAATTTTAGGAATCTATAATATTATACATTTTGGTTTCTGTTAGATTTCTAAAATATATATATAAAGTGATTTGGATATGGATTATGATTTGAAATATAACATGTAATTTAGATTGAATATTGGTTTAAGTAAAAAAATAATGATGCCATATATTTTTGTTTTGATTATTTCTTCGTTGATCCAACTCTGATTTAACTTCGTCGATTCCTATCTATCAGCTTTGACCGACGTGCTTGTTTCGTCGTCGAATCGTTCCATCTAACGTTGCTTTGGAATTCGTAGTCCATTTCTTTGTCAAATCTCTCTATCCTCGAAAGGTGAGCAATCACTCACGATTAATGTTCTTATATTTATTAAATTTGATTTCAATTGAAACGACAATTGAAATATGCTGCTGTCAGTTATTTATATTGTTATATCTATGCCATCATCTGTATCGGTTCACTTGTGACACCCGACATCACTATCTGTTATTTAAATTGTTATATATACTATTATCTGCAACTATCCACCTATGGGATATGACACCATATCCCGTTGTTCTTATTCTATTATTATTGATGATATATGCCTGTTGTTTTATTTTATATTATCTGTTATCACCCTGCAAGTTCCCTGTTAGTATAGAATTCACTATGGGTTGAAATGATACATACCCGAACGGACTTTAGAATAGGAGAAAATCGTTATGGGTTGAAATGATAAACCCAAGCGATTTTCATCTGAATTGGAATTGGGATTACGGGTCGAAATGATATCTACCCGTATATATTTAAATTTCAGATTGAAATGATAAATATCCGTATCACTTAACCATATGATAAATATATATACAGACACCGTTGGTCCATATATATAAATATTTTGAAATTGAATTCTATGTTTGAAAAGAAATATATGGTTTTAACAAATGTTGATTCTTAAAATTTATATATAAATGGTAATGATATATATAGATTTAATAATGATATTTAGTTTAATGAAGATGGATTTAAATACATATAATATGTTTAAGAAAAATTTATATTTCAAAATAGATTTTTAGTAATAATTTGAATAAGTTAAAGTTGGGAAGATAATTTGAATTTGGTAAAGAATTTTATTTAATTAAACCGATTTAAACTTATTGAGATTAGGATTTAAGATATGATTTATAACTTGAGTTTGATTTAAATAAATTAAATGAATATTTCTTGTTTAAAATTTTTTTTTAGGAAATATTTAGTAAAAATGAAATTTAAGGCTAGTTAAATGATATTGAATGTAATAAGTGGATATTCCCTGATTTAATAATAATAAAGTTAAATCAAGAGCTATATGAAACGGTTAAATTTAACTTTGAAAATGTTGAATATTAAAGCTTTGAAATATATTGGAATTTAAATCAATATAATTTGAATTTGTTATTTAGAAACAGAATTGAATTAAAATGGAAAAATTTAGATTGAATTAAATTGAAATTTGGAAATTTAGTTGATTTGAACCGATTTGTGAAACTTGAGGAATTTATAAATGCTTCACCTTATAAATTATTTAATCTATATATACTATTTTGGAAATAGATATGTTTGAAATGAAAATGATATTTGGATTTTGAAGTATGAATAAAATTGAAATGACCACGGTGTTATAGTGTATATTTCCACCTTGTAGATAGTTCCACAGATCCTTAGAGGATGGTTATCCCAAACATCCTTTAAGTTACTTGTATTTCAGTTGATATTTCACTTGAGTTGGATTTATTAGTATAAGAATGTTAATCCTGACTCGAGTGTTTTGTGTTTTGCTTTACGCTCGGGTCAGACCGAGTGATACAGCATTTGAGACTCATCTTTGGAGTTTGGAGCTTCGTTTGGAGATCCAACTATTGATTCAGCTTCCAGCTTTCCAGTTGATTCGTTCACAGAAGTCATCTGTTTGGATTGGAGACTTCACTGCGTTTGAGATATTCTGTTGTATTTTATTTCTAACTCTGATGTTTATATAGTAGCTTCATGAACTACTATTTTATCTATTCCGCTGCGTATTATTGTATTACTCTGTGTCTGTGATTCTGTGATTGATTTATTTACTGCAAATGCTGAGTTTTGCCAAATTTAAATTAACAATCTGATATTTTGAATTATTCAAGTCAGACATGTGTGGATTTATTGTCGATTTGAATGGTCCAAAATTGAAATGACCCTCCTATTTACACACTAGTTTTATTGGTGATTTTTTTTTTTTAGAGATGATATATAGATATATCATCTATTACAAATATATTTCCCAGGGTCATTTTTCTTTCTCTAATAAACAAAAATATATCCAGGATCTTTCACAATATAGAAATATTGTTTTAATTCTAAATCATTTTTAACATACATATATGAAGATATCTATGTTATATTCTACTTGAATCAGAGCATGATAATAAGTAGAAATCCTTTTTAAATTTGCAAAAATGTGATAAATTCTCCTTTTAAATTAAAACTTATTGTATACTGATTTTTGACTATAGTGTCCACTGGAAATATGCACCTTAGACTGTTATTATAATTAAGAAATAACCAAGCAATAATCAGTGGAAAACAAGCTTATAATATGGATGATTATCTTAAAGTCTGAATATTATCAAACTCAGGTTAAAAGAAAGTGGATCCTAAGTGAACACAAGCAACATCTAGGCGTAATGGAAACGCGCCTAACTTATTCATGCAAGGTCACTAGTTCGAGTACTATGCTGGTCGGTTCAAACACAATTTTTGTTTTTCTTTTTATTTTTCTCCTGTATGGCTGAAATCTGATACCTACCTATAATTGTACATATATATTTAATTTTTGGCTATAACCTAACATACAAAACAATTTTTCTTGCATAACTATTTTTAAAACCCATTCTTTCATCTGTTTTAAGAATTTACATCTATATTTTTTGCCCAATATCAACATGTACACAGATATACATGTACATGTCAGTGTCTTTGTTCATTTTCCAGAAAACTGAGCTCAAATGTTCCCTTGCTTCATTGATCTGAAGTGAAACATTCGGCCTGACCTATGGCCTAACCATGTGGTTACTCTGGCCATGCTTTTGCTTGCATTATTACAACCCAGATTATACACAAAACATTGTTACCTTTTCTTTCCAAAAGCATGTATATATATTTGTATGAATCAGATATTTTGTGATCAGATATATATCATTCTTCCTAATCATACTTCTCTTTTTAAAAATACATCTTCAAGGTATAAACACTTTTTCTTGCATCTGGACTTATGTCAATATCATAAATTGAAGATATAGCAGTTTAATTCTTTTCTGGGTTTTCCCAATATTATTTTCTGTATATCTATATTCTTTTTGAAAGAACTCAGAATTAACTGAAATCATCATAAAATGATTTTACTTATAAAATCCAGGTTTTTCCCTCTAAATCAAAACAACTTTAGCAATTAGGTTTTCAAATCAGTTTAACATCAATATCCTTAGTTCATACCAAATCAGAAATAACCAGAAACAACATAGCACATGTCTCTTACAAGTTCTTCCTACTTAATACATTAGATAGCCATATCAATCAGGGAATACATGCATGAATTAACACATTTTAGCTTTTATTTCTAATTATCTTAGCATCCTCTATTCCATATCTTTTTAATCTTGCTTACTTAGCTCCATCACAACCTGCAAAAGCATTAGTGGCTGCCCCATTATAAATGAGACACCCCCATGTGCCATGAGCAATAAGGGTCAGATCTATGATCTGGTGTGAGCATTTCTAACATATCCATGATATTAAGCTAAGAATACAGCATAAATATACTTTGCATACTTGACAGGTATTATCATGTACAATACATAAGAGCAAACATATGCAATAAAACAACTTTTATCTGGAACTACTAAGGTTGCCATTTTCTTCTTCTTATAAATTCCTGGCCTCATCTGCTATAAGGAATCAAAGGGACACATTGCCATGAACTAATTAACATTATGGCACAAAGATCTCAGGACTTAAACAAGCCATGTGCCAACTTGTCTACTTCAAATAGGACAAGCATTCCAGCAGCCTTCTTGGCACAAAATCCTTAGTTATATCACTAAGTGTATTTATGTTCATTCTATCAATGATAGCTAGGTGTACATACCACCTGTACTCATGAAACATACTAGTTACCTTGCAGCCATGATATTGCAAGCAAGTTAAAGGTTACTTTCTAGAGATATAACACCCCAGTCATTCCATCTCACATTATTTAACATAGAAACACCCTATTCAAGCATATACCAGAATGTTTGCAACTGAGAATAAATACATGGCTCTATTGAGTTTATTTTGATTTTTCAAGCAACTATATTTAGCCAGATTTTCAATCTTGTTTAAACATAGTTTTTAGGCTTGTAAGTTTCTGTTTAGTTTAGGGCTCAGCACTTATAGAGAAAAACTCCATTGCACCCTTAACCAATTATTTCAAGCCTCAGCACCATACCAATGTATATGCAGCTCATAGTTTTCTTTGTCTTTTCATTCTTTGTCTTAAGCCATTATTCAAACTAGTTACAAATACTCTGATATATGTTCCTTAAGGTTTTGGTATAATATACAGAGATGAAAATAGAACAACAAAGTTAAACATCCAGCATAGCAGATCATATCTCATCAAACATTCATGAAACCATCAGCAGCCAACATAGTTTGTAAATCAAAACATGCAAAATATAACATATAAAAGCTTGGCTGCCTAATCCCAGGTCTTAATGCCATGTATATGAGTGAGTATACTCACCTAAGTGCTTACACAAACTTAAACCAGAAAACCCTTCAAATCTTTAGCCTTATCTTCCTCTTCTTCCTTAGGTTAATTAATTAGTGAGAGAGCAGTTTTCTGATTGGGCTCTTGGTATAAATAAGGGTTCTGTCTAGGGTTTTGAGTGATGCAAAATCCCTATTTTAGCCCAGATCAGAATCATGCATTTGGCATTGCATATTCCCTCCTTCCTAATCCCTTAATATCCCGACCAATATTTTAAAACAAGACTAAATTGTGCCTATTTTCCTTTCTTTTCAGAAAGTGATAACTTTAAGTATTTTTATTATATTTACTTCAAACATGATAATGGTGTGACTTTCTATTTTCTGCCTATGTACATTTTCTTTCTTGCACTTTGGTTCTTACTGTTTTAGTGCTTCCTTTATTTATTTTCTGCTCAAATAATATCTGGATATAAATATACATTTATACAACTATGGGTGTTAATTTAATTTTAACCATTTATTTGCAGAAAACATGTGCATACTTATGTGCATTTCTACACCTATTTAAAATTTCACTTATTCATTATAAATCAATGTTTTCTTCTGCCTTAATTTTCAGACAAGTCTTACATAGGCATATATATAGATATATATATATATACACACACATCCTCAGGAATTTTTAATACTCATGTCTAGGTCTATATTTTCTTTATTTAAAACATTTTATCTAAATGTTTTCCTTCCTTGTTTTATTATTCAGGAATTCTGGATTTTCTCTTAGTGCCATAACTAGTGTGCACGTGCACACATGCACACAACCTTGCACCACTGAAAATCCCACCTATATAATAATTCTGATTTTCCCCCAGAATTTTAATCATTTATTAAAAGAATTTTCCTCAAAATCTTGGGGTATTACAAAAATAGCGGGTCGTTACAATAAAACTACTCATAATATTTCAATTTCAAATATACATATATATATAACATCGTTTAAAAGCTATTATGCTATTTATAAAATAGACTTTTTTAAATCCATTTGAAATCTCTATTTAAAGTATTTCACAAAACTATAATTTAATAACATCGGAAATCATATCTTCATTTGTTTAAATAACATCCTTTCTCTTTTAAATCCATTCAAATTAATAAAACGTATATAATTCCAAAATCATTTTGAAATCCATTTTTAAATAAAAACATCATTTTATTATTTTGAAATTCCAAAATATGGCCCAATGCTACAACATCACTAAATAAGGTGATTCACATGGATAATAACAATCATGGCATCCAACACAACAAAAATCACATGATACAACATATATATCAATATCTGTAAATAAAATCAACAATAGTGAGAAATCCTGTTGGATCCCTCCAACCTGTAACCTGCAACAAATATGCATATGAGAATATGTACAATGTCTGCTTCGAGGCAGACGCATGTACAAAGGGTCATTCGCTCATACACGGGAACGTATAGGGTCTCGTCCGCTAAAATATGCGGGAATATATCCAACCAACCAAATCAGTCCAAACCAGCTCTAAAATGTAGTGCTCGTCAATACGAACCCAACCCTGCTTGTTTCTTTTGAAGTGGACCACGTATGTAAGAGTTATACAATTTTATACATATAAATTATAATATAATTATTAACGTCATTAATCTTAATATAATTACCATTATTAAAGTTTAAATTCATCTCCCTCCTCTTATTAATAAGCGCATTCTCAACCCAACGTCGATCAGCTTCAAATGCTTGCCGCTCCTCAATTGCTCGCTTATTCGACGATCTGACATCACCACGTTGAAGAGCACGCTCCACCTTGCCTGCGCCTAGAGGTCACCCCCAAATCGCCGCCATAGCCTTGAAATTCGAACCCAAACGTAGCTCGAACGTGGCCAATTTTTGGCCTCCACGGTGCTCTGATGACAATCATCACCGTTGGATTTATAGAACTCACCAAGCTCTACAATGTTATAGTTGGGAGATTTTAATAAAAGTGTATGGATCAAGAGGAAAACGAGGAAGAACGAGGAGGATTTTTGGCCGTTCACTTCGTTTGTGGTGGCTGTGACCTAATTTCGAATTTAGGGTTTCAAATGGGGTAGTAGAGGTCCTTATATACACAATTACAAAACACTATTCATCGCCAAAATTTCCGAACTCCAATTGACGCATGCCGCCTGGCGTTCATAATGTTTTACCCCTATTTCAAACAAAATGGAATATATATCGGAGGCAAATTCCATCGTATACAAAAGATAGGTTTTCAAAATCAAATTATTTTAATTAAAATCCTTTAATTAATTTCTGGGCGTTTCAAGCTCGCATGGTCAAACGATAAGTCCGATCGACACGAAACTTGAAATCCTATAATAACTCACTATTACGGATCCAATGAAACTGGTTTCGTTGAAATTCGAGACTGTGTCAAAAATGATTATTTTTACACGTTAATTAAATATTTAAATTTCTAATCTCTGCCAAATCGCTTTTAATTGCATTTTAAAACTTCACTAACTCCATTCAAATTCAAATAGCATTTAAAACAACGTTAGAAATCATTTTTATCCACATTAGATTCCAAATTCAATTAATTAAGCGATTTAACTTATAACATTCATTTTTCAATATTTAAATTCAATTAAATATTCTAAATTCAAACGACTGAAATACTGGGTCGTCACATTCTTCCCCCCTTAAAAGAGTTTCGTCCCCGAAATTACTAAGTAAGAAAAATGCTATAACTCCATTAACTTTCAAAACCAATTATTGAAATAGATAATCAAATTGTTTTAAGTGTTTAACATTTCCAAAATAATTTAGTTGCAACTTTTTATAAAAACTTTTCTAAGTTTTAAAATTCATTCATAGTTATTAACTAATACTATTTCAGAAATTAACTAATATCATTTCAATTTATAACTCAAAAATAAAAACTTTTAGTTATCAAAAATTATCTAACGCCTTAAATTTTCAAGAAATTTCACCAGAGTCTCCTTTGCGCGGTTCGATCCAAAAAATCACAATATATATATATAATCACAATTATACATCTCATCTCAATGATGAGGCATCCCGTAGGGAAAAAAGTGTAAAAGTACGATATGTAATCCAAGATATGTACCTTATATATTATTAGCGAACGTATATAAGTAATATGGTGCGAAAGCGCATATGCCGTCCGCACCTACTAAAACACTCAACAATCAATGAGAAACATGTATATAGAAATAATATCAACATATAACATAACTATACAATAATCATAAGCAAATGAAACACATGCAATATAAGCAATCATCAAAAAACTAACATCCAACTAATCAATTCATTCATTTACTATTTAGTTTTCATCCAACTAATTTGCATTCAATTTAACTAACAATCATTTTATTACATTCATTCTCATTTTACATTCATTTGATTCTCATCAATTTAGTTTGCATTCATTCCTTTATATTCAATTAGTTCACATTCTACTAATTTACATTCATTCCAATTCATTTATTAACATTCATTTGTTAACATATACTAACTTTTAATTTATTAACATTCACTTAATTTTTTTTAACTTTGCTTCTAATTCATGTTTAACAACATTTCATTATTCACTCTGTATAATTCTTTTAATACTAATAACACATAATAACTATTTTATTTCATTACTAAATTTGCTTAAGTTTGCTTAGACATTTTATATAGCACTTATGTTTATTTTCACTTTCTTATCAAACAACATTTCAACTTATATCGAATTCATTTATATACTTAAGTTGAATTTCATTTATTAACTCAAGTTCATATTCATTTCGATTATTTCACTTAGCTTATTCAATTCATTTTATTTAACTTAAGTTAATCTTCATTTATTTACTTCATTTAACTCATTTAATTTACTCATTTCATTAATCTTCGAGTTAAATTTTAAATTTCAAAAATAATTTCATTAAACTTACCTTAAGTTTATTCACATTTCATAATTCCAATTTGTTATATAATCACTTACGAATTATGTTTATACACATTTCATTTACTTAGCTTATTAGCTTATTCAAATTAACCTCTTTCCTTAAGTTAATTTTAATTGCATAGCTTAATTTCAAGTTTCCTTTACTTATCTATTCCATTATCTAAATTATAACTTTAAAAACTTAATTCCATTTATTTCACAAAACATTTAGATAACAATTTCAGAATTCAAACACCCGTTTATTTCAAATTTATAAGTTATAAAACTTATTTATTTAGGATTCCATAAATATTTATTTAAGTTTATTCACATTCTAAAATTTCAATTCATGGTTATATAATCACTTTATCATTCAAGTTTAGATTTACTTTTATTTGATTCATTTTTAATTGATACGTTGAAAATTCATTTCGATTTATTTAACTTAGCTTAGTTAAACTTCAATTCATATAATTCATTTTACTAATTAAATTTATTTAACTTTACGTAAGTTAAATTTTATTTCATGTTCCAATTTCAAATTTTCTTTTACTTACATGTATACCATTTTCAATTTACAAGTTCAAAACTCATTTCCATATATCTTAAATAAATCGTACTTTGGATTTTAATATCAAATTTGTTTATCAAAACAAAACTTCATTAACAAAATCACTATTGGTAACAAATCCATCACTTAGAAACTCGAAAATGAATACTTATGATGTGGCCGTTATTATCCTTATTATTTCCAGGCAACTACAGTGAATTCAGTGCTTTTTATTATTTCTTTTAAATTCTTATTATTTATAAATTACTTTCACAAATTTATACGTATATAATTTCAATTTACCTCTTTGCTTATCTTTGTTTAGATTTATAATGATAGCTTTTATTTAAACATAACAACAAATAAAAAATGATAATAATCAAGTATTACCATTCATTAACAACCTACAAATCATATACAATTATATAAATATAATCAAGGTAAAATTATTTCATTTACCGAATTTAAAACAATATAAAACATTTTCATATCACTAACAGGTACGCGCTCATATATATATATATATATATATACACACACACACACACACACACACACACTCAACTCATTCTATGGTATTACTAACCATATCTATAATGAGTACACATCAAAGCCTAGAAGTATACTAAACCTAAGCTCTGATACCAGCTGTGACGACCCGCAAATCCATACCCTCTGAACCGACAATAAACCACACATGTCGACCCAAAGCGAATAGAATTGCAGATGATCATAAGAAAGAAAAGAGAGGGTGATAAGAAAGAGAGAAGAAAGAAGAAGAGAAGAGAAGAATAGAGAGAAGCATAACCAAAAAAATACATAATCTCACATCGTAGCGGAATAACATATAATATAGATCAATAATCTTTATAAAGAGAAACTGTAATATACATAAATCAATATCAGAGTACACAATAAGTAATCATTAGCTTGGACAGTTATAATAACATGTCCTCACAAATGTTGATAATTTACAACAACAACGCAGTGGAAATTAAATTGATACGTATACGACATCAAGATCTCCAGCTAGCCTGCTGAAGCTCCAAAAGCACCAAATCTGAAGCTATAATAATACTCGGTCTGACCCGAGCATTTAAAGGGAAGAACGCCCGGATTAGTCTGGTAAACCAGCGTGAGAAAAACACACCTCAACCGAATTTATAAAGTTACCAAAACATTTTCTTTTTTCAAAACAAAAGGTATCTCGTAAGACCACATCCACACATAAACACAGATTGGTTTTTCCCTTACGATAACCAAACCATTTCATATCAAATCATGTTATATTATAATAATGTCTAATATACAAATAATAATCAACATAGCTGAAGTTGTTTCATTATTAAATTCCAACAATACTAGGCTCTACAAACAAAATGGCAGGCACATAGTGGATTTTGGATTTCCATACAAATGATTAGGTGAAGGGACTACCTTTTTGAACCTAACTCGGTACACCTCTAGAGGGATGTACCTAGGGTCGAGATACTTGGCGCCTAAACCAACACAAGACCGGCCTACCTCTTCCTGGATAGTACCGAATATGTCATAACTCCGGTCGTTACCTACCTAATCCGTGGCCACAAACACACATCGACAATAATCAGATACAAGACGCCATAACGTGTAAAGATACATCTAGAAGAGTGATGACACCTCTTAATGGGAGCGACCCACTTAGCCTTGCTGCTTCTATCCCTGTTTCAGTCATTTTCCAAGGAGTGAGGCCAAAAGAGGTATCGATTACCTTTCACATATCACATCATCATCTTTGAATGCCAAATTACCATTCCCGTTGACTACTAATTGCCTTCAAAAAAATACAACCCTTGAGCTCGTATGTCTCAAGGAGGGTGTTAAGCTAAAAGAAGTTGTCTTCTCCACCACCACATGATGTACGTTTGTAAAAACCAATGTACGTAATCTTAGAAATGCAATTTCAGACACTCATCCATATAAGTTGTCTAGGAATAGGACAAACCGAAGGTACTTTCCTACCACATCCTATAGGATTAGTAGCGACAGCCCTTGCAATGTATATTTCATAATGAAGAGACTACTGCTACTATATATATAGGGATTTTAACCCCAAATGATCAATAGCAGTCCCTTACTATGAAAATCCTAAATATTAATATCATCGACCAACCTGCACAATCGTCGCATATATGTTGGTTCGAAGTTGTTTTCAGATAAATCCGATCCCGGTCTCTTTGCACCAACAACGCAAATGCGTTTCTCAACCTCACACAGAAACCAAGTCTCATAGACTTATCACGTCTCCAGCTTTCAACTTGCTATCCTTCGGCTAAGAAGGAAGCTTGATAGATTAGAGTAATCACTCCGCACTACACGAATCAACATTCTCAACACAAACGATAATCAAGCCTAAACAGTTAATTACATACTAAGTGTACGACTAATCATTTTCTACATCAAGTTGAGAAACTAAAATGGCCAAATTTGATAGTCGATTATTTAACTATCAAAGCAACAAACAAAATCTAGCACATAAGTAGTCACTGGGCATGATTTTATTAATCGTTTATAAATCAAATCACTTTCTAAATATTCACTTTAAAATATCTTTAAAAAGATAATATTCAAAACCATTTCGCTTATTGGATAATTGGAAAACCATTTTCTTAATTGATTATTTACTTTGAAAACATGAATATAATCCCTTTGTAAACTTCCATATTTAACTTATCAAATTAAACTGATTTCGCCTTTATAAAATAATGTTATAAATCATATTTCTATTTTTATAAAACTTCTATTTTGTACAACACTTATATATTTATAAAATTCTATTTTATAAATCCATTCTTTTCTAAATTTCATTTGCTATGAAAATCTAATTATAACTCTTTTCACGAAAAATCTAATTTAATTATATAAATCCATTCATAAAATATTGACTTTAAATCCAATATAAAATATTGGTTTCAAATCCAATTATAAAATTATTCATCATATTCAATTTCAAATCCATATATATATATATATATAAAACATCGTTTAAAAGCTATTATGCTATTTATAAAATATACTTTTATAAAACCATTCAAAATCTCTATTTAAAGTATTTCATAAAACTATAATTTAATAACATCGAAAATCATACCTTTATTTATTTAAATAAAATCCTTTCTCTTTTAAATCCAATCAAATTATTAAAACGTATATAATTCCAAAATCACTTTGAAATCCATTTTTAAACAAAAACATCATTTTATTATTTTGAAATTCCAAAATATGGCCTAATGCTACAACAGCACTAAATAGGTGATTCACATGGATAATAACAATCATGGCATCCAACACAACAAAAATCACATGATACAACATATATATCAATATCTGTAAATAAAATCAATAATAGTGAGGAATCCTGTTGGATCCCTCCAACTTGTAACTTGCAACAAATATGCATATGAGAATATGTACAATGTCTACTTCGAGGCAGACGCGCGTACAAAGGGTCATCCGCTCATACACGGGAACGTATAGGGTCTCATCCGCTAAAATATGCAGAATGTATCCAACCAACCAATATATATGTAAATCATATATCATCCAAACAATCATCAATCATCATAAATGAAATATTTCCCACTTATATAAAACATAAGCGGGCCAGAGAGAGTGAGTTTTACTCACTTTGGTTGCATTCGCCATTGCAGCATTTATTTCGATTAAAAACGAACAGGCGTTCGAATTTAACCAAAATTCCTACTTGTTCCCAATTAGTCCAAACAGGCTCTAAAATATAGTGCTCGTCAATACGAACCCAACGCCACTTGTTTCGTTTGAAACGGACCTCGTAAGTAAGAGTTATACATTTTTAAACATACAAATTATAATATGATTATTAAAGTCATCAACCTTAAGTTAATTACCATTATTAACGTTAAATTCATCTCCCTCCTCCTGTTATTACGCGCGTTCTCAACCCAACGTCAATCAGCTTCAAATGCTTGTCGCTCCTCAATCGCTCGCCTACTCGACGATCAAACTCCACCACGTTGAAGAGCACTCTCCACCCCACCTAAGCCTAGAGGCCGCACCCCCAAATCGTCGCCAAAGCCTCGAAATTCGAACCCAAACGTAGCTCGAACGCGGCCAATTTTTTTCCTCCACGGTGCTCTGATTATGATCATCACCATTGGATTTATAGAACTCACCAAACTCTACAATGTTGTAGTTGGGAGATTTTGATAATGGATGGATCAAGAGGAAAACGAGGAAGAACAAGGGGATTTTCGGCCGTTCGCTTCGTTTGTGGCGACTGTGACTTAATTTTGACTTTATGGTTTCAAACGGGATAGTTGAGGTTCTTATATACACAATTACAAAACACTACTCATCGCCAAAATTTCCAAACCCCAATCGAGGCGTGCCGCCTGGCGTTCCTAATGTTTTACCCCTATTCCGAACACAATGGAATATATATTAGAGGCCAATTCCATCGTATACAGAAGATAGGTTTTCAAAATAAATTATTTTAATTAAAATCCTTTAATTAATTTATGGGCGTTTTAAGCTCGCACGGTTAAATGATAAGTCTGATCGACACAAAACTTGAAATCCTATAATAACTCATTATTATGGATCTAATGAAACTGGTTTCGTTGAAATCCGAGACAGTGTCAAAAATGACTATTTTTACACGTTAATTAAATATTTAAATTTCCAATTTCTGCCAAATCGCTTTTAATTCAATTTTAAAACTTCACTAACTCCATTCAAATTCAAATAGCATTTAAAACAACGTTAGAAATCATTTTTATTCGCATTAGATACCAAATTCAATTAATTAACTGATTTAACTTATAAAATTCATTTTTCGATATTTTAATTCAATTAAATATTCTAAATTCAGACGACTGAAAAAAATAGGTCGTTACAGCGTCCGAGCAAGAGGCTTTTATCTACTTAGCTATCTATTCCGCTGTATTAGCTAGTTTGTGTAAGTATATTTTGTTTCAACATATGTAAAGGCAGGATGTTATAACTACCTAAGTTGATTTTATGTACTTTTGTGTAACACTGATAACTCTCCGTTAAGGAGTAACCTGATGTACTATTGACTGTTATTATTTATTTAGTAGTTACGTTGTGTGGTTTTTCTATTCTGTTCTTTATTTCAATCCACGATGATTCATCTTTTCGGTGCTTGGGCAACGACACACAAACACTGAGGATGTGTTAAGTGTCCTTCCTACCGGTCAGAAAGGTGGGTCGTCAGTGTGACGAAGTTGGTATTTCTTGAAACAACGGCTGTTTCTCAGTGCAATGGAATGAGCGTTTATAAATATTGCCCTATATAAAACTAATTTGGCATTAACATAAATTAGTCATCTAACGGCTATCGTTCCCAAAATTCTTTTAGGATGATTCATACAAGATCCCTTACGTATAATTATTGCGTGCTGTCTTTCGACTCACACAACCTGCCAATCCTTGGCATAGGATATGTATGGGTTTGTTATAAAATCTTATCTCATATGGTTTTGTAAACTATTATTTAGATGATATTATTTTTAATCTTGTGTACTACTCATAAGTACTCACCTTGTAGAAAGAGTTAAACTCAACTTCACTAAGCATGAATCGTGCTTTGTCCAATAGAGTTCGATTGCTCCTTATCAATACATCATTATGTATTACAGGGAGGAGTGACCTTTGAGATCGAATCTTTATTCATATTAGGTACATATGGAATTCTTTTTACTATACTCACCCATTCGATTAAATTGAATCATTTCTATCGCATGTTATATAACTTACTTCCGTTTTATATTCTACGAGTCTATCATAGACTTATACATGCATATAAAATACACATGTCCATGTCTACCTTAACTCATCGGTGAATATGACGAAGTACGTAGAACTATTTTGGTAATAATAGACTTATAATACATACATTTATATGTGTTAATCAGAAAAGTTCATCAACTCTAATGACGCTTCGACTAAATAGGTGTATAGCACTTAATTATTTGAGATATAATTAACCAATATCATATGATTCATAATCATATAATAAAAATTATTTCTCAAAACTACATCTTAGTCTATAAGTCCAAAATAATTGTAAATAATTTTAGATACTTCGGTATTTTCCAATGCACTACTTTTGTTGTGAAAACAAATACCACATTATAGTTTTATTTCATAATGAATATTCATAATATTCACATTGAAGTATAACTATGTCTGTTTTTAGATAACACCGAAAAATAGTCATTATTTCATAAATAATGTTATGTATGTTTTGCGAAAACAATTTCTGTTGTTTGATGCAATCAATAAGTGCTATATGACACACTCCCACTATTTCCACTATTACTATAATAGCATACTAAATTCAAAGGTCCATCATTCACTTAATATAGATTATTTATTTCATATACTGCAACCAGTATACAACAGAGAGTTCTTTAATCAAATATCTTGAACTTAAAGTAATAAATCTCATAGAAAATAGTTTTCTATATGAAAATAAATTTCGAAATTGAAACCTTATTTCTTATTCCAATGTTAAGTATCAAGTATTATTATTACAATTCTCATTTTCGATGTTTCTTTATGAAGCAAAAGTGACCATTCACTCTCTTCATCCCAACTGTACCTTAAATCACATCTACTCTTGTACATTCGTTTTTCTTTCTAAATGGTCAAACCATTCAAAAGAATAACCTTACTACAACATCATAACGAACTCTTTAAAAAAGTGCACTCGAGCATCTATAACATATAAGGACATCAAATATGTTACACTTTTCTTAAACTGGTCAAACTGACATTTCAACGATCGAGTTCTTAGATCTATCTTACCATTTTGGTTTAGTGTTACATTTAACACAATACTATCTTTATTGTAACCAATCAATTTGAGTACTCGATCTTATATTATGGTTTATTTGTTTGCTTCAAATGAATTTAATCCAAGTATCATACATTACAAACTGTGACAGTTTACCATATAACACTTATATGTTATAGTATATGGATCAAATATCCATAGTTTTGTATTGCTTTTGAGTTCAAAACTTATCGAATGCAATAAACAGTCTTGAACAAATGAATAAATAAGTGACCAAATTTACGAACGTAATAAGTAGTTGTAAAATTAGGTACTTGCATGGGAATAGAAAACATTAACATGCAAGATGTATTTAATAGTAGATATATATATATATATTATATTTCTATTTGTCAATCTCCAATTCAGTTCATTTATATATCTTAATTGATAAACGTTTTATTAATCATATTGAATACAAAATTTATCAATGTGGATTATTATAACATTATATAACATATGCTCTTACAATATTAGATATGTTAAATGTTATAATTTTAGTTTTCTAATAAGGCTCCCACAAGTCTTTTACGCTTCACCAAACCCTAAGCGAAAACATAGAAGTCTTTCGACTTCACTAGTGGGTATAGGACTCATATGTTTTAGGATTCTGAACTTGAGAAAAGATCAATAAATTATAGGTCCACATCCAATGGATAACTCCTTATCGGTTGTATCACATACAACTCCTAACCCGTGATTCCTTTGTTAATACTTTAATTATTAATTTTGATGACAACTACCATATACAACCATCTATAATTATATAAAATATAGATACTAATTTTGCCAAGTCAAATGTAGTGCAGAGAATTACACAGGTATTGAATCGAAGACTGTATAGTATAATGACTCAAAAGATAGACATGAAGACTCATGAGTACAAAGACTAAGATTTGAAGATATCAGGATTATAATTTAGTGTATAGAGTCATAGCTTATATTGTTAAAATCTTTGATAGCAATCTTTGATCTCTATCTCCTAATTTTTATCTTTTTTATTTTAAAAAAAATTCAAAATATTTTATTGAAGTTTTACAAAGTTCAAAACGTTTATATATGTTAAAACTATTTTACAAAGTATCAAATTATTTTACAAAGTATAGGATTTTCAAAACATTTTAAATGAAACAAGTTTTCAAAATATACATGCATATGTCGATATATTTGCATAGAGTATGTCGACATACATGGCACCAAGAGGTTTTTCAAATTCTGAAAAGGAGTGTCTGTTTGTCGCAATTCTTCACGAACAGATACATTTGTTGATTTATTATATAAAGGAGAGTGTGAACGAATTTTTTGACAACTAAATACTTATTTTCTTCCATCCTCTTACTCTCTTGAAAATTCCATTGAAAAATATATTCAAATCTCTTCAAGATCATATAGAACCAATTCATACTTCTTTGTATTGATTCAATACTAATTTCTTACTGTTTTGAAAAAATCTCTCTCTCAATTCAATGATCAAAGTGCTATCTAAGAGGCTATCGGATCCATTGTATCCAAAGTTCAAGAAATTGTCTTTGGAAAAAGTATCAACTATATTTGTATTTGCTTGGGTGTGCTTGTAGCCCACTCAAATCAAGTGGGTGTGCTTAATAGCCCGAAAATCTAGTGGGTGTGCTTGTAGCCCATTCAAATCAAGTGAGTCTACCCTGAGCTTGGAAATTTAGAAGGGTGTGTCTCGTAGCCTCAAAATCGAGATTTTAATTGGGTTTGCCTTCTGCTCGGTTAAAGATTGGCATTTGAAACGAAATTTGTACAAGCAATTGTACGGGACTGGATGTTGGAGAAATCCGAACTAGTATAAAATCCCTGGTGTTATCTCACTAACTCTTTACTTTGCTTTACTAGTTTTCTTTTTATTTGTGATTGGATTGTGATTTTGATAGTATAATTATGTTCTGTTTATCTGTGATTTAATATTTAACTAGAAAGAAATTTAAAGGATATACATAAGTTACTAAACATTATTTAACCCTCCTTCTAGTGTTTAATTAGCCTTAAGATTCATAATTCTGCAACCAACATTTGGTACCAGAGCAATAAGTTTTCAAAAACTCATAATTTGATTTTTGAAAAAGTATAATTGACTAGTAATATTAGTACTCTTTTTAACACTTAATGGAAAAACCATGTTGTGAAACCAATATATTGTTTTCATGTAGATTAGAAACTAATCATTTTGAAAAGTCACTTGATTTTTTAGAAAGGTATAATTTTGAATTGCAGGAACAAGTTTGTTATATGGCTAATAGTGAATAGATACTTGATATTCATTCATCATTAATTAATAAGGACAAATGGATAATGGACAGTGGATGCTCAGGACACATGACTGGAAATTTGAAAATCTTAAAAGATACTGTTTACAAAGATGTGGATCGGTTAACTTCGGAATCAACTCAAAAGGATATGTAATTGGCATCGGCAATGTCGGTAACTCTAAAACTCCTGCTATTTCTAATGTTTTGCTAGTTAGGAATCTGAAACATAACTTGCTTAGTATCAGTCAATTATGTGATGAGAGTTTTAAAATTAAGTTTGAAAAAGATAATCGCCTCATCGATGATAATGAATCAAACATTATCTTTAAAGGTATTAGGAAACATAACATTTATACTTTAAGTATGAAAGAGTCCAATGACAATCTGTATATTTTGGCCGAATCTAGTGATCCTTGGATTTGCTATAAAATATTTGGTCATTTGAATTTTAAACACCTATCTAAAGTTGTTAGATATGAGCCTTATTAGGGGTCTTTCTAATATGAGTTTTAATGTCAAAAACTTATGTGATGCCTAATTAATAGGAAAACTTTGTAAAAGTTCTTTTAAATCAAAAGATATGATTTCTACTTCCCAACTTCTTGAACTTCATCACCTAAACCTTTTTGGACCATCACAAATACATTTGAAAATCATAATAGATATGTTTCTGTAATTGTACGTGTTTTTTTCTAGATTTACGTGGATAATTTTCTTAAAAGTGAAGCTTTTGAGATGTTTAAAATTTTTACTAAAAGAATTCAGAATCAAATGTTAATCAAAATTAAAACGATTAGGAGTGATCATGGAGGAGAGTTCTAAAATGAGAACTTTAAAAATTTCTGTAATAAGAAAGGAATTGCACATAACTTTTCTATTTTAAGAACATCCCAACAAAATGGAATTGTAGAATGCAAAAATAGAACTATACAAGAATCTCTAAAACGATGTTAAATGATAATGAATTACCTAAAAGTTTTTGGGCTGAAGCAATTGCTATAGCATGTTATTTTTAAATAGAATTTTAATAAGACCTTTAGTAGAAAAATCCTTATGAATTATTTTATAATATAAGGCCTAAAGTTTCTTATTTTTGATTTTTTGGGAGTAAATATTTTATATTAAATACAAAAGAAAATTTAGAAAAATTTGATGATGAATTAGATAGAGGAGTTTTTATTGTTATTCTAATAGAAGTAATGCTTATAGAGTTTTTAACACCATTGAAGAGACATTACATGTTTCATTTGATGAGAATTTTAAAATCAATAATTCCAGTTTTGATGTAGAAGAAAATATTAATAAAAGTAATGAAATTACAAATAATGAAATCACTAATGATGAAAGCAACAATAACTTTGAATATTCACATCCAAATAAAAGAACAAAATATTTGAAAGATCACCCTATAGAAAATATTTTCGGAAATATAGAGTCTGTTGTAAGAACAAGAAGTCAATTAAATAAAATGAGTCATATGAGAGAACTAACTTTCTTTTCAGGGCTACAAATAAAACAATTAAGTAATGGTATTTTTACAAGTCAAGAAAAATATGCTAAGTGTTTAGTTAAGAAATTTGGTATGTCAAATATTAGTGGTAAGCCAACTCCCATGACAACAAATTAGAAATTAAATAAAAGTAAATTCAAAAGATGTAGATCAATAATTGTATAGAGGTATGATAGGATTCTTACTCTATATAACTACTAGTAGACCATATATAATGCATAGTGTATGTTACTATGCAAGATATCAATCTCAACCTAAGGAAACCCACCTTCCATTAAACAAATACTAAGATATGTAAACAACACACTAGACTGTGGACTCTTTTATCCAAAAGAAGATTCTTTCGATTTAATTTCATATAGTGATGCCGACTATGATGGATGTAAATCAGACCGAAAAAGTACAAGTGGAACTTGTCACTTTTTAAGTCACTCTCTTATTTCCTGGTTTAGCAAAAAGAAATTTTTTGGATCTTTATCTACAACAAAGGCAAAATATATTTCAGCTGCATTTGCTTGTTCACAGGTTATATATAATGCAACAAACTTAAAAGATTTTGGTTTAAATTTCTCTAAATCACCAATACACTATGATAACACTAGTGCAATAAATCTATCTAAAAACCCAACACATCATGCTAGGACCAAACATATAGATATAAGACATCATTTTCTGAGAGATAATCTAAATGAAGAAGTCATTTCACTTGAACATATAAATACTGAAAATCAAATAGCTAATATATTAACAAAACCGTTAACTCAAGCATCTTTTATTAAACTTAGAAAAGAGTTAGGAATATGTTCTTTCTCCGAAATATAAATATAACAACATATAAATTGTACAATAAAAAAGAAAATAAAATATCAAAATTAACATATGCATGTCGACATACAATCTGTCTATATGTCAACATATACTGTAGATTTTTGAAAATCTGTTTTCCTACTTAAATTCAAAATACAGAATATAACTATATAATCATTAAATTTTGAATTCTTTCTCATTACTCCATCTTCTTCTTTCTATAAATTCCAATTAAAATAAAGTTAATGGATTTCTCAAGTTTCAAATATTAAAGAGAAGAGACCGCCCTCTTTAACTTTGAAACCTCCACTCTAGGCCCCTTCCAAACCACCACCATTGCCAAAGTCATCAAGGTTGAAAATGATCTGAAGTATGTCCTTAACATGCTTTCAGAAATAGAGGTCGTCCAAATACGCCTCTTAAAAGAACAAGAAAGCAAGGCGTGTTTTTTGGAATCTCCAGAAGCATTTATTGGATAATGCAGCCAATTCAATAGTTATCAACGCAAAACCCTATTAGTGATGAAGAAGAAGAATAGGAAGAAGAGGAAATGGAGGAAGATGTCGCCGAGGACGACGACGAAGTCAAATGTGTAGGAGAAGTGTGCTTCGATCGTGATGGAAATCTCGCGGAATAAACAAGAAACTTTTGTCTCCATTATCCCTTTTGCTCTATCCGTAAGTCTCCTATAATAAAAAAGACACATTAATTTGTACGTTTAAGTTTGGCTTGTCAAGGTTTGGTTTGCTAGTATTATTAGGATTTGATTTCGTTTGGTTTGTTCAAGAATGAATACTTGGATTGATACTTTGATTTGTATAGTTTTTTTTAATAAAGATTGGCTTATCTTATTTATTTAAGGGACAGTTTGGCACATGTCCCTAATAAGTTTCAAAATACACAAAAACCCCAGTAAAAAAAAGTTTGTAAATTAGGTCCCTAAAATTAAGTTACCGAATAATGGCATACACTTATGCAGTTATTCAATGAATAAGTGCAGACATTTATGCAATTATATCAAAAAAATGCAGACATTTCCAAAATTACTCACTGAAAATTGCGGAAATTTCCGCAATTATTCACCAAAAAATTGCGGAAATTTCCGCAACTTTTTCAAAAATTTGTTGAAAATTCCGCAATTATTCGTCCAAAAAATTGCGGAAATTTCCGCAATTATTCACCGAAAAAATTGCATAAATTTATGCAACATTTAGATATAATTGCATAAATGTCTGCAATTATTTAGTGAATAGTTGCATAACTATACGCAATTACTTAGTAACTTAATTCTAGGGACCTAATTTACATAGTTTTTTTTACTGGGGGTTTTATGTATTTTGAAACTTATTAGGGACCTGAGCCTAATATTTACTTTATTTAAAGTCTTCATATATTAATAATCATATCATATTACATCATGTTTAATATGCTTCAATTATTTTTAGTCCTTAATTATTGAATTTAACTCTACGGTTTCAAAGTATTTTATTTAGGGGGCAGTTTTATTTTTTCTTCCATTTTTATTGATGACAAAAGGTGGAAAACATAAAATATACACAAGCATAAATTCAGGGGGAGTTATGTAACTCAGAAGGAGTTATATCATATTTTATATACAAGAATATTTAATGGTTGTCATCATCAAAAAGGAGGAGATTGTTAATACCTCAGTTATTGATTTTATTGATAAAAACAACATATAATCATATATAAAATAAAGATACTAATGTTTTGCCAAGTCATATAGTATATAGTGCAGAAAATTAAATAGGTTAGAATCAAAGGCTATATAGTATAAAGACTTAAAAGATAGATATGAAGACTCATCAGTACAAAGACCAAGATATAAAGATCTTAGGATTATAATTTAGTGTATAGAGTCATAGCTTATATTGTTAATGTCCTTGATAACAATCTATGATCTCTATCTCTTATTTTACTATCTTTTGTATTTTTAAACAAAACATATTTCAAAATATTTTATAAAAGTTTTTGAAAGTTCAAAATGTTTATAAACTATGTTCAAACTATTTTACAAAGTATTAGATTATTTTACAAAGTATAGGATTTTCAAAACATTTTAAAAGAAACAAGTTTTCAAAATATACATGCATATATCGACATATATGCATAGAGTATGTCGACATACATGCCACCAAGTGGTTTTTCAAATTTTTAAAGGAATTTCCTATTCGTCGCAACTCTTCACAAATGGACACATCTATTGATTTACTATATAAAGGGGAGTGCAAATGATTTTTTTGACAACTAGTTACTTATTTTCTTCCTTGCTCTTACTCTCTTGAAAATTCCATTGAAAAATATATTCAAATCTTTTCAAAATCATATAGAATCGATTCATACTTCTTTATATTAATTCAATAGTACTTTCTTACTATTATGGAAACATCTCTCTCTCTCAATTCAAAGATCAAAGTGCTGTCCAAGTGGCTATAGTATCCATTGCGTCCAAAGTTCAAGAAATTGTCTTTGGAAAAACTATCAACTCTATTTGTATTTGCTTGGGTGTGCTTGTAGCTCGTTTAAATCAAGTGGGTATGCTTAATAGCTTGGAAATCTAGTGGGTGTGCTTATAGCCCATTCAAATCAAGAGTCTACCCTGAGCTCGAAAATTTAGAAGGGTGTGTCTCGTAGCCTCGAAATGGAGATTTTTTTGGGTTTGCCTTCTACCCGGTTAAAGATTGGCATTTGAAAAGAAATTTGTATAAGCAATTGTACGAGATTGGATGTAGGAGAAATTCAAACTAGTATAAAATTCCTGGTGTCATCTCCCTAACTCTTTACTTTGCTTTACTACTTTTATTTTTATCTGTGATTGCATCTATGACTAATCCTACCTTTACCTTAAGGAAAGCTCAAGTAAAGTAGGGCAATTCACTCGGACTATAATTTCACGATGGCCTAAGTATAATGCACATACCTTGAGGAAAGCTCAACAAATACGTGTAGTTATTTTACCTCGTTTATTCAATATATTAATAGTACTACACATAATATCCCTAGCTTGAGGAAAGCTCAACAGCTAAAAAGTATGCAAGTAATCGATTAATATATAAATAATAGAGGACCTGTGCAGTTAAAGCGTTTAACGGTTTTATAGCAGTGAAGGTGTAAAAAGTTATAGCGGAGATATAACGGAAAAAAATGGAGTTGCAAAAAGCTTCATTATATATAAAACCAAATATTTAAAATTAATTTGTTATTTTTATCGCACCATTTATGTAGGAAAAAGAAATATATTTTAATCTTATATAACAAAATTAAAGAATATCATGGTTTATACAGACTAGATTTGAGGAATACAATAGATTTCTAACTTATATTGAGCATTTATGCTTTAAAATTAGGTCTTTAGCCTAACTTTGTTGATTTAATTAAAAAGAATACCACTCAAATCAACCTTTTATATTAATGTTGCTAATGCGGATTCTAAAAAGCCTTGATTTAGCGGGTGTAGCGGTAAATAGCGGTGCTTAAAGAAGATCTACCGTCTAATAGCGCTAAACTGAAATAGCATGGCAGTTGGAGATTGCTATGCACTATAGCGGAGATTTTGCAGGGCTTTAGCGGGGCTTTAACTGCACAGTAGAGAACAACTTTATATAAAAGATTCATAATCTTCAATATATTATATCGAGTGACATCGACTTGTGGAATAGTGTGATTCTTATGAAATACCCTCATGATTCAAGTGTCGGATACATCAGAATTCATGGTACACGTATATATACATATGTATTTATTTCTTAAGTCTTTTTAGTGTTTCTTTAATGTTCCACCTTTAGTTTATACATTTATATTAAATAAGTTTTATTAGTATATGACTTTTATATTTTAATTAACTTATATAAATTTTTTGTATAGTACTATATTAATTAAATCTTATTCATTAACATTTTAATTTATTTTATATTAATTCAATATAAAATTTATATTTAAAAATTAATATATACTATAACCTTTATAGAATAACACACACACATACACACACACACACATATGTTTATTATATAATTAATTAACCTTTTAATTAATTTATTTAATTAAATAAGTTTAATTAAGTGGAAAATAAGCATAAGGACAAACTTTAAAACAAATTTAGACTGAAGGACAACAAGTTTCATTTTTAGGCCGAAGAACAAACTTTGAAAAAAATTAGACTGAAGGACAATGCTAAATATAGCTAGCATTTTGTACAATGTAAAACTGAATATAATGCTAGTTATAACTAGCATTTTGTATAGTGTAAAAACTGAATATGATGCTAGTTATAACTAGTAGTCCTTCAGCCTAATTTTCTTCCAAAGTTTGCCCTTCAGCCCAAAAATGAAACATGGTGTCCTTTCAGCCTAATTTTTTTTCAAAGTTTGTCCTTGTGCTTGATTCCCTCTTTAATTAAATTATATTAATTTAAAATTTCATTTATAAACATACATGTATACTTATGTTAGTTTAAGCATTTTAAAACAACATAACATATATCAAAATATATAATACATGTATACATTTTTTCATTAATTAACTTATTTAATTAATTTATCTATTTTTTATTCTTATTAATAAATTTAGAATTTTCGAAATTAATTTACATTAATTTTAAATTTTTTTGAAATATTTAATTTTATTATAACTTTTATAATACATGTATATCTTATTTTAAATTTAACTTTTAAATTTAAAATCTTATATTTTTAATTTTCGAACAATTTTGAAAATTAGCCCAGGACCTAACTTAAATTGGACCTCTTCTAATAGGGCAACCTTTTTGGCTAAAATATCCATTCAAGACAGACTGGTAACCAGGTATGGCAGAGTACTTGATTATCTAAACTCAATCCTTCAACACTACGTTTCTTAGACACCCTACTAAGTGGGTTGTAAGCTTAATTAGTTAACCATAACATGACTAATTTAGAAAGCATAGGCTATTGGGCTCCAGTACCATTGTTGGAACTGGGCTAGCCTACAGTGAATGTAATGGATGAATTTCAAATTTTTTACCATATTGGATATTTATTCGATGTATGAAGTCTAATTTATTTAGAACATTTCTAAATTTCTTTTCAATAAAATCAGTATTTTATTAAAACTTATAGAATGATTTTATATTATTTGATTAATGTTGTATTATATATATACATGTATCATACACACACACACACATAGATATATGTGTGTGTGTATGTGCATGTGTAACGTATTAATCCATGCAAGGTATAACATGTCCGAGTATAGATGCTGAGATTTACATCGCAACAGACACGTTAGCTCATCTATCATACAAAGATATTATCCAAATGTATGTCTACATACTTTACTCATATATATAAAATTTTACAAATATGTGTATATATATAAGCTATAATATTTTATTTAAATAATTTTGTGTGTATAAATATAAACTTAAGTGTGAAATATTAACAATATATATATTTATAACTATATAAATATGTATAAATCATTTATAAAATATATTAAATATTTTTTTTGATGTACGACTGAAAGTAGTACTTGTATAAATATAGTTATATTTAAATGTATATATTAAATACTTATATATATATACAATAATAAATATATATATTAATAAAAATAGAACAAAAAATAATTTATATTAAATATAAGACCACTTGATCATGCATATGGCTCATGTTTTATTTTAATTATTAATTTTTTATTTAAGTGTGTGTATATATTATAATAATACTGTATGAAAATTATTAAAAATTATTAAAAAATATTTTTCATATCAAAATTTGAATTTTAATTTTCTAGTAAATTTTAGATGATAATTTTGTAATTTGAAAATTTATTATATAATTTGATAATTAAAACAATTTTAAAATCTAATTTGTACTTTTTGGTTTTTATTTAAATTATTTTAAAATTATAAAACACGTTTTTTCCAATTTTTTCCAAAAGTATCATTTGTATTAATCTAATTTCATAAAAGTGGAAAATAGGCACAGGGATAAACTTTGAAAAAATTTTAGTCTAAAGGACAAAACGTTTTATTTTTAGGCTGAAGGACAAACTTTGAAAAAAATTAGGCTGAAGAATAATGCTAATTACAACTAGCATTTTGTATAGTGTAAAACTGAATATAATGTTAGTTATAATTAGAATTTTGTATAGTGTAAAAACTGAATATAATGCTAGTTATAATCAGCATTATTCTTCAGTCTTATTTTTTTTCCAAGTTTATCCTTAAGCCCAAAAATGAAACTTGGTATCCTTCGATCTAATTTTTTTTCCAAAGTTTGTCCTTCTTCCTAATTCCTTCTTTATAAAATATAAAACAAAATTTATATTACATGCATACATACATACATATATATATACACATACATATATAATTATTCATACGATTTACTGTAAATATTATTTAAAAATAATATAAAAATATATAAAAATATTTTATTACTACAGAGATTAATATACATATTAAACATTATGTATAAAATTATATTTCCATATTTTATATAAGTATAAAGTAATATTTAAATTATAAACTATATATATATAGGTATATTCATATGGAAATATAATTTTATACGTAGGTACTCCCGAGCAACCCAGACTCCGACATGCCTCAACAAGGCATCGACATTTTTCAAAAAGTAACACCTTCAATGTCGGTTAATTTATTTACGCAAGCACAATGTAGGCTCTGAAACCATTGTTGTATCAACTATAATGACCCGTATTTTACGTATCGGATGATTGTAAAATATTATTTTTAAATTCATATGAGGTCATATGGCTCTATAATTTTGGGAAATGCCTATTAGTGATATTTCCTATCTTTAGAATTTTATCGAATGATTTTACCCTCGAAAACGTGTAGTGGCTATAAATTTTGATAAAGAATAAGCATCCGAGACTACTTCCATTGTAAAGATATAATGGTTTCCCTTTCCATAGAGTGGTCATAATAGCAATTAGACTTTCTGGCTAAGAGATATGGCTGTTTGAAGTTTGGCAATTTTGGAACAGCTTAGGGGAAATTAGTGAGTATAGGGAGAGGCCCAACATACGATCTTTGATTTAGAAGCTATATTAACTGAAACAAACATTCCCAAATTATTTCTACCATCTTCCAAATAAATCAAAG
This sequence comes from Allium fistulosum, assembly GCA_030737815.1. Taxonomy (NCBI): domain Eukaryota; kingdom Viridiplantae; phylum Streptophyta; class Magnoliopsida; order Asparagales; family Amaryllidaceae; genus Allium; species Allium fistulosum. The sequence continues at coordinate 932,078,950 of CM060901.1, read as the reverse complement.
ACTCCATTAACCCATTCGTCATCAAAAACCTTCTTTTTTCTCTTTCACATCAAGTCTAAATCATAAATTAAGGATAAATCAGGAAAGGGATTCATTAGAGATCCTAATCTACATTTTTGGGGAAGAAATACTAAGGTTTGGCTATTAATTTTTGAATTTGCTTCGATTTGCGTGCAAAATTGAATTTTGGAGGTTTTGACGAGTGACTTATCATCTCTCACCTTACTAGATATCTACCTATGGGCTTTAACAAGTTCGGATCCATTTCTAAAGTCAAAGTTAAGTTTTAATGCTGTTTGAAAACTCAACCTGCAGTAAAAACATGAATAAATAGAGTTTTGGTGTTCTAATCATGTTATATATATGTGTGATTTCCTTGATAGATGTTATACCATATTGTGGATGAATTGTATGATGATTTCAGTGATTGGTTGCATGCTTTACATGTCTAAATGTTGTTTAATATGTGTGTAGTGTTTGTGTTTATGCTTGAATGGTTGAAAACACTTATCGAAGCGAACTAGGGATAGAAGCGTAGAACCAAACTTCGACGGCTAGACTCGAGGATGTTAGGAGTTATATCAATGCATACAGGAGGCGTACAGGTCAAAGAACAGAGCATGGTAATGGAATCAATGCAAAATTGGGATTTGAAGAAGCTACAATATTTTGGTTCGGTGGTCCTTGTTCGGGGTTGAGTGCTCGGGGTATGCTTTGATCCGATGAAGGTTTGGCTCGGGCTTCACTTCGGGGTGGCATGGAGAAAGACTGGACATCAAATGTTATTCGGTGATGCTATGCTTGGGGCTAAAAAGAATTGATGCTCGGTTGTTACTCGTGTCTTACTCGGTGATTTGGTGGGGAGGCTTCAGTCGACACCCAAACATGATTTGTGGTTTGGGCACTTTAGGCTACTTCGAATCGTGAGTTGTGTTGCCTTCGAGTTTTATTGGAAATTCTTTGGGTCGGCTATGGTAATACCTGAATAGTGAATTGAAGTTAATGAATTTTTGTCATGGCGAGGTGATAATTTGGATATTTCTTCATGGCGGGTTCCAAGGGTCTTGGGGTGATGTGGAGTGAAGTAGGAAACTCCAAATGACTCAGTATGGCCTTGGATTCGTATGGCGACTAGTGAAGCAATGGTATAGTGCTTTGATGTGACAACGACGAAAACTTCGGGACTTTGGTATGATGGCTCTATGACTTACGGCGGGTGTCTCGAGGCGTTTCGAAGATGAGGGTTCAATGTAGTGAGTGACTATGGATTTTGGTGAAGATCAAGAAGATGAGTTCTGTGTGATAGCTCGTGGAGTAGAACTCTGAGGTTGTGATGCTTGTTAGTGGGACAGGGTAGTCTATGTGTACCCATACTGTTGGACGTTCGCCTATGTCCGGTCCCTAGTCATCTGTGTGGGCATGAGTTTAGCATCTGTGAGTTAGTCCTACTATCGATACATTTGCTAAGGGATCAATGCGTAACTCTGAGGTTGTGATGCTCATTAGTGGGACATGGTAATATGTATGTACACAGGGTAGTCTATGTGTACCCATATTTTTGATGTCTTTATGTGTCCAGTCCCCAGCCCTCTATGTGTGCATGAGTTGAGCATTTACGAGGTAGTCCTACTATCGTTACATATGCTAAGAAATCAAATGATAACTCTGAGGTTGTGATGCTTATAATGGGACAGGGTAGTCTATGTGTATTTAGGGTAGTCTGTGTGTGTCCACATTATTGGACGTTTGCATGTGTCCAGTTCCCAACAATCTGTGTAGGCAATGAGTTGAGCATCTGTAAGATTTATCATATATCTTGTATGAGATATGCAAGGATATGTGATAGATGCTATGTTTATTGTATGCCTAGTTTGCAGTGTGATACCACCATATCCCATTTTTTTCACTTGTGATTGTAGGTTAGCATATGCTGTGTTTATGTGCTAACTCTTCGGATGCAGGGACAAGCCAGGTATGACTATTCATACCATATGCCCCCATTTACTATATACATTTTTATCATATTTTTGAGATAATGTATCGTTCATACTAGACTGTTGCCTTACCACAGGTTTTATACTTTGCTTCTTATTGTCTTGGATACTCTTAAATGAGTAAATTAGGGATAATAGGTCTGGATAACACATGGAGCTGTATGGAGTACGAGCAGGAGTGTATGGAGTACGAGCAAGAAGCTACACTTTCCTATACCTATACATGTAGCTTACTATCACTTATATTCTACTCTAGGTACTCTTGAGCATACTTGTATTTGTATTACCTTAGAGATAATTATAGTGTTTACTTTTGGAGATTTAGGATGTATAAACTCTATTATTTTAGTTTTGTATAATCTGTGACCCGTTCCACTCTGATGTTCTTATTTATGGTTCAATTGATTATATCACTATCATGCCTATTTTACATCCATATTATTATATTATATTTTGTCAATGTGCTGTGAGATGTTCTACAAGTTCTATGTTTGAATTTTTATTTCTTCTCACTCTTGGTTATCGTCCTACTTCAGCCGGATACCTCCCAGCACATTATACAGGCATATTAGGTACCGAAGGTATAGGCAACCATCCCTAAGGATAGCTCCCCTTTAGACGGCCTAAGTTGATACTTAGATCCATTAGAGACAAGGAAGGTGTTATCTCCTTAGAATGGATCAAGCGATATATGAGAGAGCATACTTGTTATATTTTGGTTTTTAAACTATATAGTAGTGTACGATAGTAAGTCGCATTACACACATGAGTACCAATGTTGCAGTTTTCCTCTATGAGAGACTGATCTTTCTTATTACAGTTAGTAAGAATGGACAAACATTCTTGGAATTCTGCATCGGAAGCTAAGGATGAAAGGGTCACTAGAATAGCTAATGACATAGGAGTGCAGACAGCGTTCATCCGTATGATGGTGAGCATAATGCGAGTAGTCTAAAGGGGAGCTATAGCAATAGTAGATAGTTGTGCTCAATTGCAAGCACAATAGGTTGTTGTTCCTCAAGAAGAAGCTAAGCCACAAGTAGGTGGAAGTAGAAAGAGAATAAGGGACAATGATGGTGGGAGACAATCCAAGAAGAAAGATGACCAAAAGAAAGGCAAGTGGGAGCCAGTTTACTACTAGATGGGTCATATTAATAAGGACTATAAGGAACCAAAGAGTGGCGAGCGAAAGTGCTTCAACGGTGGTAAGGCCGGGCATGTTAAGACAAATTGTCCTGTGTCGGTTAAGGAGGCGCAATCCCAAATGAAGAATAGTCCGAGGAAGAGAAAATGGAAGCCTCTTTGTTGTGGTTGTGGGGAGAAGGACCATATTGGTAAAGGCTATACGGCGGAAGGCAAGAAGTGCTACAACTACAACAAACTTGGGCATATCTGGAAGATTGTCCAGAACCGCCTAGGAACAAGCTGGTTGAGTCTGCTTACGCTTCGTGCGCTATCCCAGCTTCGTCGAGTGCTTTATCGATGAAGGAGAAGGGTAGAGCGTCGGTATATTGGGTATGTTTTCTATTTTTGGTACACCTGTATGAGTTTTATTTAATATCCGGACTTCAAATTCTTTCATATCTAGTGAGTTGATAGATAGATTGGGATTGAAACCGAAGATAGTGGGCTGACCTTTAAATTATGATGAACCTTGTTGGGGGTTCAGCCAACCTCTATGTGGGTGGTCGAGACTTAGCCTTATCGATCATGGTTATTTGTTTGTGATTACTTTGTTTTGGGTTTCATAGGGTTTGGTATTATTATGGGGATGGACTAGCCGAGGAGGTATGAAGTAGTGGTGGAATGTGAGAGGCTGTTGGTGACAATAGGGATAGATGACGGGTGTAAATTGGAGACAGGATGCCTACCTGATGAGTAGGTTATGGTTATCCTTTTGTATTCGTTCGAGATCCCTCACAATGAGTTGCCATCTGTGCCTATAGCTAGAGTGTATCCGAACATATTCGAGTAGGTGACCATGTAATGACCCGATATTTTCAACCATTCGCATCCGCACATGTCGGACTTGAATTGCTCAAAATACCGCGTTGTAAATAAAATTTGGAAAATCTCAGAATATACAGTAAATAAATAATCACAAATCATAGACACAGAGTAAGAAGTGCAGCAGAAGTAAAAGAAATAGTAGTTCATGAAGCTACTATGTAAATATATCAGAGTTAAATAAGATACAACAGAAGAAATAAAGTACAACAAAAGTCTCAATATGATAACCAAGTACAAGCTGAATAGAACAACAGAACTGAGATAGAAAAAACTAGATAAGCAGATAATCTCCAGCGATTCCAATCTCCAAAGGTGGAATCCAAATCTGTGAATACTCAGGCTGAGCCGAGCGTAAAGCAAAACACAAAACACTCGAGTCAGGACAATATATACTTAAATAATGTAAACCAACTCAAGTGAACTGTAATAAAGGTACAAGTAACTTAAAGAATGCTTGGGATCGCCCATTCTTTAAGGATCCGTTAAACTATCTACTATGTAGTAATATTCGCTATTATAATAATGTCTAATCATAAAATAAACATACTTCTAAATAGCGTTAAGACTTTACATTTTGCACTTGAACACGTAATATGCCAATAGTCTACACAGTACCTGCATACCTCGCAAGGCTATGAGAAGATACTCCATAGGTACGACACAAATAGAAACTCGTAGTAAAGCTTGATATGGTAGGTGACACGGCACACAAGGCAATGACAGGGTAGATATACCAATTACGCACATGGACTGATGGAAATGCATAGCAGCCACTACCGCTCCACCTCGAACAACACTCCCAAATCAAGGGTGCGCACCAAATCAATCACAAGTAATAGAATGGTATCGAAGAAGTGTGTCCGATAAGAGGTGCTACCTCACTGGTCCGAGATCGTTCCTATTTTAGCCACCTTATGCCAACTCACGGGAGTTGGGGCCACATATATACCTTAGGATCGTCGTCACCATCCTACTTCATTCTGGAAACTCCACCGCATACACAGTTGTCAAAGTGGTTTTCGGTATCGACAGAGAGTATGTCCATATCCGATCCGGTCTCTTTAACAACCAATCGTTATTATAACCGTGGTTATAATTTTAAAACAGTTTATACTTCAAAATAGAATATCATTTCAAATCCAAATCTTTATCAAAATGAAGATTAAATCAATTCCAAACCATTTCAATATATTTAAAATAACATATCATTTCAAAACATCATTTCAAATCATTTCAATATATTTAAAATAACATATCATTTCAAAACTTTATTTCAAATCATCATTGGAGTTCAAATCCAAATATTCAACTTTAAATACCTTTTTAAATTCAAAGATATCATTCATTTATTATCATTTCAAGTCACCTTTTAAATAGTTTATATTTCAATCAAAATAATTCATCTAAACCATTTGAAAGTGTAATTATTATTCTTTCAAATCAAGTATTAAAATTTATAAAGTTTCAATTCAATTCAATCATTTATTTCAATTAAATTTCCATAGACCATTTCAAATCTTATAAATTTCAAATATGGATTTAGTCCATAAAATAACTATTCAAGTTATAAAATAAATTCCAAAGCTTTATTATCCTATATTTCATAAGTCCAATATCCTTTAAATAGATTCAAATTACAAGTAAACCAAATATTTTCACACTAATATAAACTTCAATTATTCATTCCAAGATTCAAATTCATTTCAAAATATCAAAATATCATTTCAAAACATCATTTATTTAATTTAAATTTAAATACCATTTAATCACATTTCAAAATAGTTGTATTTCTCAAATCAACTATTCCATTTAAATCATTTAAAATCAATTCATTATATTTAATAATTAAATATTTAATTTCCAAAATTTAATCTTTTTCAAAGATCATTTATTCATTTGAATTTATTAAACAAAGAAAATTCAACTTTCGCAGCACTTAGAAAATGCTATGAAATGTTATGTTTTAAAATAGTTCATTAACAAAAGAAAGCTTTTAAAATGCTGTAATATCTTACTTTAGTTTCAATTAAAATTTTAGTTAAATTTAACAACTATAGCACTAACAAAGTGCTATAATAACCCTTAGTTCAAATTTTGCTATATGGTTCATTTAAAACAACTACAGCATTTACCAATGCTGTAATATCTTTACATTATATTTCAAAAATGCTGTAAAATCAAATTCAGAGTTTAAATTTCCAAAATATAACTTCTTTAACCTTTTTTTACTTAATTAAAATTTCACTTTTAAACAAATTTCACAAAAATTCAATTAAAGTTATATTTCCAAATTCAGCTTAAATATTCATTTATTTCATATTTTAAGTTATACAAAATCATTAAGACTTTATAAAATCATTATTTCTTAATAAAATAGTTAAATTCATTTTAAATCAAAATTTGTCATATATTCTTACTTTACAAAAATTCCATTTATAACCAAAAACATAAATTCCAAAATTAACTTATATTTCAAATTCTACTTCACCATTTACTTAATTCACTTATTTAATTTGCAGAAAATCACTAATATTTTATAGAAATCATTTTGATAAAATTTAAATCAAAATATCATAATATTTACATTTTTTTTAAAATATTTTAAAATTTTCAGAAAAATATATAAACTACGGGTCTGTATATAATTTTCTAGCCTAGGTCAAGTGATACGGATATATATCATTTCAATCCGTAATTTACAAAGAAAAACCGGGTTCTATCATTTCAAACCCGCAATCCCAAGTTAAATAAAATAAATAAAAACCGTTCAGACCTATCATTTCAGCCCATAACGATTTTTCCCTATTCTAAAGTCCGTTCGGGTATGTATCATTTCAACCCATAGTGATTTCTATACTAACAGGGAACTTGCGGTGTGATAAACAGATATGAATGAACATAATAGCATCATATAAAAGTAACTGATGATATAACAGGTGTAATAACAAGGGTGAGCATTATATGATCATAATATAACAGTTATAACAGGATGATATAATTTTACAGATTTAAATGGTGTCAGTTTACTAGTTATATAAGTACACATCGTCTGGTGAGAATTACTCACTTGTTTAAGCTGGAGATGGCAAACAACTACACCCAACAGAGATCCACAAAAGCACGAGAGTACGACAATGATTTGAGTGTGAGAGAGACAAGACTAATTGCCTTGAATACATGAAACCAGCCAACAAATATACATGAATAAAACACTACACATATTTATAAACAACTTGTAAATGCATGCACAAAACAAATCCAAACCAATTTCACTTGCCTTCAACCAGCATGGGCTCGGACATGGGTTAAAAGTACATGACTAAAGCTTGCTTTTGGGTCTGGTTGTGGACCTATAGGTGTCGGCCTAGCTTAGAGAAAATGGTGCACTAGTTGGTGAGGCAAGAGGCTAACATTACAAGGCAATATCATGGATTCAAGGCAACTAATAGGCTCGGCCAAAGCCAAGGAGGGCATGGCTATTTCAGGTGGGGTCAGGTAGTGGTGTGAAGAGGTGTGTCAGGTTGGAATTTGGCTTGTGGAGGTGGTGTTTGGTCGGCCTAGGTGGAAGAGAGAGGTGGTGATAGGTGAATGGTCTCGGCTAGGCATGTAGGTGATGTTTTCAATAGTTTTTTGTGGGATTTGCTAAAGGGGAAAGTACGGCCTGGCCATGGTAGAGGGGAAGGAGGCTGAAGAGGCTGAGGATGGTGGTGGAACAGGTCGGAGGGGGTGGTGGAAGGGTGTGGCCGATCCAATGCAAGGAGAAGGCAATGCAAAATATTATTGTTATCAAAATATGTTTTAATTAATTTAATATACATTATTTAATTTTAAATACGATTTATAGTTTGGACTCTATATCCTGTTCTAATCAAAATATGTTTTTATAATTTTATATTAATTGTTTCATATATAAAACAGTTACAGCGGAGACAAAATAATTTTTATATATTTGTATATTATTGTTAAATATTATTTAATCCAATTAATTATACCTACATACCTGTGTACTATAAAATATATCTTACATTTTATAAAATTTAATTAGCACCTAATATGTATTTGAAAAAAAATAAAAATTAAAAAAAACCTATTTTTATCATATTTAAATATTTTAAAATTGGTCAAAAATTAAAAATATCTTTAAAATTATTTTCAAATTATAAAAATTATACATTAAATATTCAAATAACAAAATATCACTTAGATTTCTGCAAAAAATTTAATATTTTGTTTTTGAAATAAATTTTATTTAATATTTCATATTTATCCACATGGATATTTATTTAAAACAAATATATTTAAATTATAAAATTATGTCGTGCATATGCATATTATTAGGTATTTACATATATAAATTCTATATATATATTAAATATTTTAAAAGTATTAATATACTTATATTTATTATCACATTATATATATATTTAATACATATACATATATATATTTAATACATATACGTTTTAGATAATATATTAATTATATGTATATTACTTTCGGTTTATAGTAAATAAAAAAATTTAATTTTGTTATATAAATAATTTAGACGTATACATATAATTATATATATAATGTTAATATTCCATGTATGCATATATATATATAATTATGTAAAATATAATATAGCTTATATATAACATGTGTATATATATTACAACACACACACTCACACATATTAAAGTATAAAAACATATATTTGGATAAGATATTGGTATAATAAATGGGCTAACATGCCCGTTGCAGCATAAATCCTAACATCTATACGTAGACATGTTATACCTTTCACAAATTGCTATGTTACATACCCACAGATATGTATATGTGTGTGTGTATATATATATATATCTGTGTGTGTATGTGTGATACACGTTTATATATAATATAACATTAATTACATATTATAAAATTTTATTATAAATTCAAATAAAATAACGATTTTATTTAAAAGAAATTTAGAAATGTTTTAAATAAATTAGACTTTATAGGCCCAATAAAGATCCACAATGATAAAAACTTTGAAATTCTCCCATTACATCCACTGCTAACTAAGCTAGTTCCAACAGTTCTTGATAGGTTAAGGGATGAGGTGTTATGAGAGTACCATCATTCGAGACTGACTATACATCATGGAGCAATAAAATGTACCGTGATACGAGGTAGACATTTTTTGGGATGGGATGACAAAGGACGTTACAGCATTCATCTCGAAATGTATGAACTATCAGTTGGTAAAGGCAGAGCAGAAGAAGCTGAGTGGTTTGTTGCAATTGCTCGAGATTCTAGAGTGGAAATGAGAACAAGTTTCGATGGATTTCATTAATGGATTGCCAAGGACCAGAGGAGGGTACGATAGCATTTGGGCCATAATCGATAGATTAATAAAGAGTGCCCGATTCATACCCATCATGTCTAGTAGAATGGTACTCAAAATGGTCGCGTTGTATGTGAAGTGGGTTTTGCAATTCCATGGTGTGCTGATGAGCATTATGAGGGACCAACCCTTTGTTCACTAGGGGGTTTTGGAAGAGCTTACAGGAGGTGCTGGAGAGGGAGCTGCATCTCAGTACAGCTTATCAACCATAAACTTATAAGCAGACGGAGAGGGCGAATCATATCATGGAGGATATCTTACGAGCTTGTATTCTCGATTTTGATGGCACATGGAATGATCATTTACATTTAGTAGAATTCACATACAACAACAGCTATCAGGCTAACATCGGTATGGCACAATTTGTGGTGTTATATGGCTGACCGTGCAATGCTCCTTTATGTTGGCGGGAAGCGGGCAAAAAACTGATACTTGGACCAGATATGATTAGAGAAACTTCAGAGAAGATCGAGATCATTTAGCAACAAATGAAAGATGCTCAAGATAGACAGAAGAGTTACGTTGATAAAGGAGATGTGACTTAGAGTTCTCCATCGACGATATGCTATTTGTTAAGATCTCTCTACTGAAGAATGTTGTTTGATTCAGTACTAAGGAGTAGTTGGGGCCAAGATTGGTTGGTCCTTTTTCGATACTTAAGAGAATTGGGAACCTGGCTTATAGAGTCGACTTACATCTGAAGATGGAAGGTGTTCACAACATGTTCCATGTCTCTCACTTGTGGAAGTTTTCGTATGGCTCAGGAGTAGCTGTTGAACCGATTAGCTTGATGATATCAAGATTGAACTAGAAGCCTTGAGACCTTATAAGCCTATTCATATCGTCAGGCGCGATGCAAAGAAGCTTAGGAGGAAGATGGTAGAACCGGTGAAGGTTCGGTGTAGTAAGAGTGAAGACGATTGTACTTGGAAGATCGAGGAGAGCACAGGGATTGCTTATTTGGGCTCTGTACTTGGTGAGACTTTCCTTTTAATGCATTTACTTTCACTTTCAATATCATATAGGACAGTTTAGAATCCTACATGCTAGGGTATGCACATATATCATTTCTTTCTTCTGTATGTGTTGGCGTCAAAATTGGCCACCAATACCCAATTATGTAAAAGTACCAATATCCAATCCAATCATAGAAATATAAAGAGAAATAAATGAAGAACAAAATTAAAACAATCAGAAAGCAAGTAAAAAGGTACAAGATTATAGTGGTTTGATTAACTCCGGCCTACGTCCACTCTCAAATAATCCTTTTTATTATACTGAAGTTTGTTTACAGTTACAATCCAAAATCAAGAATAAAATTGGCAAAGAGTAGCCTAGGTTGAAGATAAAGAGAAGCAAAAAGAAGAACCTTTTTCTTACGCTATGCCTGTTGTATTTATAAGGGAAGATATGCACAGATCGGGCTGAAATTTTGACAGAAGGTTCAGGAGACACAGACGAGGCCACTCAAAAAATTTCAAGCCCATTGGGGCCCACAATAGGGATCGATACTGATCCCTATTAGTGTGTCCAAATGGACTACAATCCTTTTTAAGGGTTCCCTTTGACGTTTGCTACCTGCTCCCCAAATTTCATGCAATTTCGTCGTATGGTTTGTGAGATATCGTGTTTCCCGTGAAATGATGTTGCTTGAATTCTGATTTCTGCCGATCCATCTAGAGGGATAGATACCGATCCCTCCATTCTCCTCCAAATGCTATGCGATTCCTAATGTAGCTTCTCCATGTTGTATTATGCTTAGCCTCCAAGTTTCACGCAATTGGATTAGTAGAACTCAAGTTATTGATCAATCTTTGTTGCAATAAGTTATGAAGGCTGATTATTACCGATCCCTATGGAGGGATAGGTACCGATCCCTCCAACTTTCTCCAAATGATATGCCATCCCTATGGAGTATTCCATATGTTGTAATTAGCTTGTGCTCCAAGTTTCATCTCAATTGGATCGGTAGATATTAAGAAATTGACCAATCACTCCCAAAATTTGAATATAGCCGACCCCTACAATGGAAGAGTGTCGACCCCTATGAAGGGATCGGTACCGGTCCCTTTAATTTGCATGTTTTGGGGTGTGACCCCTAGGATGAACTCACTAGGGTCCCCTCTTCCTGTTCCTAGAGTTTTGCTTCGATCCCTCTTGTGGTTGTTGAGTTATTAATTGTTTTCTATCGAAATGCACTTGATCCTATGTATGAACCATATTTCATTCTTCAAACATTCTGCCTAGCTATTTATCAATTCCATGCAATCTTGACATTATGTTATTATCTGTACTTGATTTCTGGGTCCCACAATCATCACCCTGGACTCATCAACCTCAATAATCATGAAGTCTGTTGGGTTAAATCCGCCTATATACTACCTTGGCAAAAGGTGGGTTAACACTTTGCCCCCCCAAAACATGCTTTGGGATAGGAAGGTGTGTTTTGAACTACCATAAATCCAAAATCCATAATCCATTGATAGTCATATTTTCCAATCTAGAACCCAATCAGTTGGCAATCCAAATCCATGATCTCTCTAGATCGTTTGCCAAATCCAAAGCCTCGATCTCACTGGATCCTTGCCGAACACAATCCATATTCAATGACTTGAGTATGTTGATCCATAATGTTCGAGCGAAGCGACCTACTCCTTCCCAAGCTTAGTCCATACCCGACGACCTTAATCTCTCCGAATCCTTGCGGAGCACAATCCATGCTCGACGACTTGAGTAGGATGATTCATCGCGTTCGAGCGAAGCTACCTACCCCTTGCCAGGCATAGTCCATACCCAATGACCTTAATCTCTCCGGATCCTTACCAAGTACAATCCATACTCAATGACTTGAGTAGGTCGATCCATCGTGCTTGAGCGAAGCGACCTACCCATTGCCAGGCATAGTCCATACCTGACATCCTTTGTTATCTATTACATTGATCCAAATTTAAACATTTCGAAGTCCATTTGCCAAAATATAAAATAAGAGTCTGTACAACTAATAAACAAGAGTTCAAAACAAACAAGAAGAAAAAATAATAAAAACTAACTTTACAAACCCGAGCACTACGGTTTATCATCATCTCAGAGCATGCCTAGGGACCGTCCTCGATCACGTACATGTGTAAGTGACTTATACGTCCTAATGTGGAGTTTGTTACTTATTCCATGCCATCTCGATCAATTGATGACAAGTTGATGATGATGCCTTGATCCAGTGCCATTTTCATTCGAGGTGGACGATGGCTGCTCCTGTTCCACCGTTGCAGCCCGAGTCCTCATGTGTTGTTGTAACTGACCATTCCTCACATGTTCCCCAATGATATCCTTCAAATGCCTATAGTCATTTGTATTGTGCCCATCTAGCTCATGGAATAGCGTCCTCGAGTATCCAGATATATCCGTTCTAGAGTTTCATTCAATTCGTAGTAAGAATAGAATTTGGGTTCCCCCTTAGTCGCTTCGATCCATCAAAGCTATTATCCATGTTCCGTTTACCCTTGTCCTTTCCTGAGCTCTCACCGAGCGGTTCTCCACCCCGTACCGTATTAATTTTCATTGCCTCTTTATCAGCTTTCACATCTTCTTATCATAAAAACCTCTCTGCTTCATGGTAGAATTCCCCGAGACACATCGGTGGATCATGTATCAGTGATATCTTAAAATCTAAATTATCTGCAACTCCTGACACTACCGCCATTAAAATCGTCGATGGATCTGGTCGATCCACCGAAACAACTACGACATTGAACCTGGTTAATAAATTCTTGAGTGATTCTCCTACCTACTGCTTTACTGATGTCAATATCATCACATTCCTAGGTCTCATAATGTGAACCCGAAACTGCTTCATAAATCTTTCAACCAATTCCGTCCATGTGCTAATAGAACTTCTCTCTAACTGTTTGAACCATAGCACAGCTACATCCATTAAGTATAGGGAGAAGCATCGTGTCAAGACTTCTTTCGAAGCACCCGACACTTCCATATTATCCTGCCTATTGGCAAGGCCGTGATACCAAGGAATTGACCGGAAATTAAAAGCAGTTCATCCCGAAAAGCGGTTATATACAAGTTCGCTATGGATGCTGGTAAATTTTGACTGAGTCCGGATCGAGCTACAATTAACATGGCATGACATTCAAAGCAATGAAAGCCATCATTCCAAATTTCAAGTCGATCGGAGTTCGTATGCTCAAAATATGATCGATGCAAACCGAGGAAATCAACTCATTCGTATCCATCATTTCGCCTCCTTCGCATTGCATTTATTCGTATCCATCAAGAGCAACGTTCTTCGTATCCATCCTCATTCACGTCCCTCCACAACGGCCTCCTTCGTGTCCATTGGGGTCGAACTCGTTCATATCCATAAAACACACATGGTGCGTATCCATCCATCCTCATATTGCTTCGCATCCATCATCTCCAGCTTGTTCGTATCGATCAACCAACATCCACTTCATATCCATCGAAGCCATACAAAACTGTCACTTCGTATCGATCCATTAACACACTACACTCGTATCGATCGGCTAGTGATCGGTGCGAATAATAGACCGATACAAATGACACTTACATTGATTGATACGAAATAGAGCAGCGACGATCGATACGAACAGGGTAGCAAATAATGGATATGAACAAGGCTAAGCTGGGTCGATATGAATTAGGCGCACCCATAAGAAAGACTCGGTCGCTCGGAATGAAAAGTGGATCGATCCTAAAAGTTAGCGCCACGCCACCTAGCAAGCACGTGCCTTGAAGCGATGCGAACAGATCAATGCGAATGGAAGCGATACGAACTCAGCAGCCTTTAACAAATTCAAACTTGCATCGATCATAACTCAAAATCTACAAGTCCAAATGCCACTATATTTTCACAGGAGCTTGCGTACAACCTCAGGAATGTTCGTGATCGATCTCGACTCGATTGGGCTAAATCTTGATCGATACGAATTTTGTTCGTATCGATCAAGGATCAAGTCCAAATGACCAAGGATCGATCGTGTGGGCCCACCCACATGAGAGAAGGGGTCTTCCATGATCTGAGCGAGATATTTGCTGCCTACACCTATAAATAGCAGCTCAGGACCTACTGAAAAAGGATTTTTTGGCTCTTCTACGTCTATACTCTTCCGAAATCACTATTGTACTCGAATTTTACTGTTGTAACTCGTTGTAAACAGCAAGCAAAAATCGATAAAAGTCAGCCAATTCATAGTGGACGTAGGCCATACCCCGAACCACTCTAAATCTGTGTGTTTTTGTGTAATTTTCTTGTTTATCTATTGGTGTGTTTGTTAGATCTTCCTCATTTTCCATTTATATTCTTTATTTTATCTCTTCGAACACATCTGAAGAGTGTTGTGCCCAATTTTGGTACAAACACTTTGGTGCTTTCACTGAGAAAACCCAGCTTTTCTCCTGCTCGTTGGATCTACTACCGATATTGGATTGTGAAAATCTAAGGAGAAGATCCAGATTTCAAGTTCAGAAGTTTTTCCATCCTATTCAGATTTTTACCAAGTCTAGGAGAGAGCTTCGCTATCCATCATGGTCAACACTAGGACTACATCAACAACTGCAGACCCAGAAGGACGAGATAGATAGAACCCTGTTCAACTTCCTCCTGCCGACCAGAATGCTGCCGGACCTTCAGATCCGCATGGCCCTGTCACCAGGGAAGAGTTTCAACTACTAATGCAAGAGCTTACGTAAAGCCGCCAGTAGCTTACTCAGCAACTCCGTGCTAACACGAAATTAACCAACCAACTGAATCATCAGAGATGAAGGAGATCCAGAAGGGATTAGACTTCCTATTCATCCACTGAAAGTTCAACCTCTTCTGACTTTAATCACAGATCCACGCTCCCACGGCTGGATGGAAGCTATACATAGGCAACTAGACATCAGCGCAACTTGAATCTTAGGCAACCGAGAGTCGGTCTGTCAACCAGCCATCAGACTGGACCCTCCTCCTGAGGAGGTAATGTTCCTTATCATATTACCGACAACCGCACTACCACCACTGCTACTGAGTTGGAAGTTAACGCTGGGAACCGAATAGATCCGACCCACCGTCAACGCAATCATATTCCTAAGCCTTATGTCCCAGAAGACCTAGAACCAAGGAGGCGAGACATGGACCGTTGACCGGCCCATCCTCGCATTGTGGAACCCGACCACACCTTGGCTCAACATGCCCAAAATATCCAGATGCTGGATATCCAGACAATGATCCGTCAAATGATCCGTGAAAGTCAGGGCCTCACCAATGATGACTGGGGAATCTCTCGGAGTCATACCCCTTTCACTGATGACATCCTCTACGCTGAACCACCTCGGTGATTCAGGATGCCGACTCTACCTGTTTATGAAAGGAGCTCTAATCCCAACAAGCACATCTTAAAGTATGAATGGCTAATGAATGCTGCACGAGCCGATGATGCGATAAAATGCCGAAGTTTCCTGATCTCTCTAGGGGGCATAGAAACTGTGTGGTTTACTCATCTACCACCTCGATCTATCTCATGTTTTGACCAGTTGGCAACAAAGTTCGTTGAACAGTTCCGCATGCATGTCATAAGGCCGAAAGATGTTAACACCTTGTCTAGTGTCACTCAAGCTCCCCAAGAGACACTTAGACGTTATCTGGAGCGATTTCATGCCGTATGCGCTGAGATTAGTAATCCCAATGATAACTCAATTCTGATGGCATTAACTAAGGAGATCGATCCCGATTTTGAATTCGGCAACTGGTTGGTCGGAAAACTCCCTACATTATTGGACTGTTTACAGCCTAGTTCTTGAGAAGGGAGGATGCGAAACAGTATAGGAAAAAGGATGACACAGGGCCCAATATGGAAGGAATCCAAAGCAATGTTGCTGTTAAACAAACTGGAGAGAGTTTCGAAAAGGTGTAATTGAACATACAGAATAGACATAATCAATAGAAAGGCAATGGAGATCAGAATAGGAAACGGGATCAGAATCGTAGGCCACGACGTAGGGTTCCTATGTTTGACAATTATACTCCTTTAAATACGTCGCTGGAAAATGTGTATTTACAGACCTGCAATACTATTCAATATAAGAAACCTGCTCTGAAACAATCATCGGAAAAACAAAATTCAAACAGGGAAATTTTGCAAATTTCACGATAGCTATGGCCATAACACGAATGAGTGCCGTCATTTGCACGATATTATTAAGAAGTTGATATGTGAGAGAAAGTTGGAGCAGTTTGTTCGGACGCCGCAGTCTGGAGGTGCGGGCCTATCGAATCAGAACCAGATACCAAATCAGGCGAGACCGGAGGAACCCGCTCGTACCAGCAGGAGGTTAGTGATTAATACTGTTAGTGGTGGTTCTCATCTAGTAGATCAGAGCTGGAGGAAAATGGAGTCGTATGCCAGCTCTATCAAGCATACGGACTTCGAATGTTTTAGTAATTTGGAAGATGGGGCTCCGGCCAAACAATAGAAAACGATGACTGATGACATCGTATTTTGAGACAGGGATGCCGACAGAGTTGAAGCCCTAACCCTTGATCCAATTGTCATTTCAGCTCAAATAGGTCCTGCTTGGATGAAGAGGATCCTAGTGGACTGTGGAAGCTCTGTGAATATATTGTTTAAGTGAGCTTATGATTGGATGAAAATGGAGGTGAAAGATCTGAAGCCTTGTCAGTCCCGCATCCATGGCTTCAATGGAAGTGCGACTATACCCACTGGGATGGTGGAGCTACAAGTGGAATTGGGAATTGGAGAACGCTGGAGAGTCCGTATATTACAGTTTGTTGTATTGGACATAGACTCGCCATACAGTGCCTTTTTGGGCCGACCGACCCTAGTTGAGTTCAGCACTGCTATTGCCCCTTGGTTCCTGACTTTAAAATCCCCTACCGACAATGGAGTCAGAATTGTTTAGGGAGACCAGGCTACTGGACGAGCCTGTTATGTTGCTGAGTTGCGGGAGGCACAGCGAAAAGAAAAAGGAAAGGGCATAGAGGAATCTCTCTGCGTCCGCTTTGCGGAAAATTGACAGCTAATGCCTGGGCCTAGGCCCGGGCACCCCAACCAATTCCCAAGGGATCTTGACCTGAGAGATACTGAAAGTGAAGACGAAAGTAAAGACAATCAAGCTTTCCCGACCGAGCTGACGATCGATGTTCCGATCGACGATAGTGACGACTCTAAAATGATAAAGATTGGATCTCAGCTAAGCTAATAGATGTAGGAGGAACCGGTTGAATTTCTCCAGGCAAACCTCGACACGTTTGCCTGGACGCACTCTGACATGTGTGGGATCTCACCAGACATCACGAGCACACATTGAATATTGACCCACGACACGTCCCAGTCAAGCAAAAAAGGCGTGGTATGGATCAAGAGAGATCTTCCGCCCTTAAGGAAGAGGTAGATAAACTCAAGTCAAACGGGTTTATCCAAGATGCATTATATCTGGAATGAGTGTCTGATCCTGTACTTGTCAGAAAGCCTAACGGAAAATGGAGAACATGCGTTGATTACTCAAACTTGAACAAAGCTTGCCCTAAAGACAGTTTTCCACTTCCCTAAATCGATCAGCTTGTAGACTCAACGGCTGGACATGAACTATTATCCTTCTTGGATGCGTATTCTGGCTATAACCAGATACCCATGAACTTGCCCGATCAAAAGCATACCAGCTTCATCACCGATCTGGGACTTTACTGCTACAAAGTCATGCCATTTGGCCTCAAGAATGCTGGAGCAACCTACCGACGATTAGTCTATCGAATGTTCGCCAACCAGATCGGAAAAACCATGGAGGTATATGTGGACGACATGCTTGTGAAGTCGCGATTCTCCACTGATCATATCAAAGACCTGGAATCGATGTTCAACATCCTCCGAGAGTATAGAATGAAACTCAACCCGTTGAAGTGTCAATTTGGGTCGCGTCTGGAAAATTCCTTGGATTTATCATCAATGCCCGAGGAATTAAATCCAATCCCGAGAAGATCTGGGCAATCAGAAACCTTGAGAATCCAAAGACAATAAAGCAGGTTCAGAGCCTTAACGTAAAGGTAGCGGCATTAAGTAGGTTCATCTCAAAATCCACCAACAAATGCATTCCCTTCTTTGATCTGATCAAAAAAGGAAAACGGAATTTTGAATGGACTACAAAATGCAAGGGTGCATTTCGAGCGCTGGTTCAACACCTGTCCACACCACCCATTCTATCAAAGCCTATTGATCACGAGAGATTGTACATCTACTTGGCGGTGTCAGAAAACGCAATCAGTGCTGCTCTAATTCGGGAGAAAGATCAGATACAACGGCCAGTCTATTACATTAGAAAACAACTGACCGGAGCAAAGAGAAATTATCCAAAGCTGGAAAAGCTAGCTTATTGTATTGTCAATGCTTCAAGGAAGCTCCGCCCATATTTCTAGGCTCATCCTATCACTGTCTACACCGACCAGCCGTTACGACAGGTCCTTACACAGCCTGAGATGTCTGGTAGGCTACTCAAGTGGAACATTGAGCTGAGTCAGTTTGACATCGCTTACACACCAAGATGAGCCATTCAAGGACAAGTCCTAGCATATTTCATCGTTGAATTCACTACCCCAGAGGACTTGCCCGAAACTAGTGAATCTCCTAAATATGTCTGAAAGCTACATACTGATGGTGCATCAAATGACCGCTGCTCAGGCGCCGGAGTTGTACTTGAAACTCCTGAAGGCCGATCAATATTCTATGCCTTAAAATTCGATTTTCGTGCAACTAACAATGAGGCCGAATATGAAGCCCTGCTAGTCGGATTGAAACTTGTCAGAGATTTAAGAATTATTTCTGTGGAGATTTACTGTGATTCACAATTAGTCGTGTGTCATGTTCGGGGAGAGTACCAGGACAAAGACCAAAGACTTGCTGCTTATCTTGCTCGGGTTCAGGAAATATTAGATCAGTTCGATTATTATGCCATCCATTGCATACCCCGAGAACACAATTAGAAGGCCGATTCCATAGCAAAGTTGGCCAGTACCAGTGAGGCACAGCAAATGGAACTCGTTCCCGTAAAGACATTATATTCCTCGAGCATTGATCAGATGGAAACCGATTGGGTGTTTGAAGTTATTCCCGATAAGGAGTCATGGATGACTCCGTTCAGAAATTATCTCGAGCATGGAACCCCACCGAAGCGCAAGAGCGAAAAAAGACAAGTCCTCCGAAAGGCTTCACGGTTCACTATTCAAAATGGAGTCATGTATAGAAGAGGGTACTATGTTACTTTACTCCGGTGTATCGCCCACAATGAAATCAAATGAGTATTGCATGATGTACATGAATGAGAATGTACCGATCACGCCGGGGGGCAAGCTCTTGCCAAGAAAATGCTCCGATATGGATATTATTGGCCAACTGTAAATCGTGATGTGTCGGATTATGCCAGAAAATGTGACAGATGTCAAAAACATGCTCGGATTCCAAGGGCCCCACATACCGAAATAACTCAGATGGTCAGTCCATGGCCGTTCGCAATATGGGGCATCGACATTATTGGTTTTCTACCTCTGGCTAAAGGTGGTGCGAAGTATGCCATCATTACAGTTGATTACTTTACCAAATGGGCGGAAGATGTGCCCCTTGCTACCATCACAATGAAAAATGTGATCAACTTTTTTATACGCAACATTATCTGTCTATTCGGTCTCCCACACACCATCATTACTGACAACGGAGCACAATTCGATAGTGTTGAATTTAAGGATTTCTGTCAATGATTCTACATCCAGAAGAAGTTCTCTACAGTTGCACACCCTCAAGCAAATGGGCAGGTCGAAGTTGTTAATAAAGTTATAAAGTCCATTCTGAAGAAACGACTGGAAAAGGCCGGGCGCAAATGGGTCGACGAACTTCTTATGGCTCTATGGGCCTATCGAACAACCCACAAGTCTATGACTGGCCACGCTCCATTTTCTCTTTCCTACGGTTCAGAAGCCGTTATCCCAGTCAAGATGGAAGTACCTTCTCACCGTGTGACATATTATGATCCAAAGACAAATGCTATATTACTTGCCAAATCTCTGGATCTATTGGATGAGAAGCGAGAAGAGGCTGATTTGAGGGCTGTCGCATACCGAAGTCGTGTCGCTTGATTGTACAATACCAAGGTCCGACCCCGAACCTTTGAACTCGGCGATCTCGTCCTCAAAAGAAATTACCCGGTTCCTTCACATATGAAACCAACGTTGGAAGGACTGTATGTCATTGAACGAAGACTTGGAGACGGCACATTTAAACTATCAACCGTTGACGGTCTCACTCTGCCAAGAGCCTGGAATAGCGAGAGTCTTCCTTGCTACTACACATAATAGGCTTTATTTATTCATTCAGTCTGCTTTGCATTTGCAATTTGTTTATGTATTTCGAAATTTGAATTTGTAATAAGGCAACTGACTTTGCCGTATATTCTTATTTCAGCAATAAAATGCAATCTCTTCGAGCCAGAGCTGTCATTTTTTGAAATGTGTCATACGACCATCACTATGCACAGAGAGCTAAGTTCCACCATACGGTGGGATTTATTCAAATAGGGAGTGACTGTGATACAACCAGTCACTCGATAAGTGAAACCCGAGCTCGGGGACAAGTCATCACATTGAAGCCAAAAAAGGATTGATACACAACAATCCTCTAACTAACTCCAGATTCCCAGAGTGTGAATTGGAGTATAACCTCATTAATACGGGCTCGAAGAGGGTGGATCCATCCACTTAACGACTTCGCTCATATTTAAACCAAGTTTGAGGAGGATGGACCTGTCTATCTAACGACCTCGCTTGTTAACTCAAGGTGGATGTGATCCGACCATCCATGATCCTAATCATCCATCGTTCCCGGAGTGCGAACGAAATCCTAAATCCTAAACAGATGTGACTGACCATCTGCCAACTAACTCCAGAATCCCAGAGTGCGAACTGGAGTATAAACATTTACTTACTCTAATCCCCAGAGCGTGGACTAGAGTATGAACTTCGACTAACTCAAAATCCCCAAAGTGCGGATTGGAGTTTAAACAAAAACCGGGTGTGAATCGACCACCCGTAGGACAACTCCGAGCCCCCGGAGTGGGGATTGGAGTATAAACGCAAAGTGGTGTGACTGACCGCCCACGAATCAATCTAAGTCCCCAAAGTGCGGACGTAGTTCAAAATATCAAACGGGTGTGACTGACCGCCCATAAAATAACTTTAGTCCCCGGAGCGCGGACATATCTCTAAATCTTAAGCGGGCGTGACCGACTGCCGACTTACAAGTGCAATCCCCAAATTGTGGATGCAATCATAAATTGATGGGCGAGTGTGATTCGACCACCCGAACTCGTCTTATTTCAGCTTCATTTCACAAAGTTAAGATCGGTGTATTGAAGGCAAAAAGTGATTGTTGATCGGTATTTTCAATTTGTCCCCGAAACCGGGTGCAGAACTTGAGTACCAACTTTTGATTGAGACAGTGCATCGTCGGAATTCGACTTAACGATTCGTTCATGACCCGAAGCCGTGGCTCCGGAACTTAGCAACTAAACTCGGGTCCAATTCAAAGACTAAGATTCCACAAGTACATTAAATGGAAGTTTGAACGCTGGAATACTTAAGCGAAATAAACGCAAACTGTGCTGAAAACAAAATAAAAGTTTATTTCAACTATTCTTTGGAAGAAAAAGGTAAGTACAAAATTATTCCAAAAACCCTACTAGTAGGGGCGGAGCCCGCATCTATACACGACTTACAAAAAGAAAAAAGAAATTCCTATCTATTTACCAAAAATAAGCCGAAAAGACATGCATATTCTTTCACTTTCTTGTTGTTCCCCCTCGGCGTTGAACCGCTGGAGCTACCACTTGGATGCCTCTTTGAGCCATTGCCTTTTGGCGGTTGATCTCCAGTCGGGGGCATTATGGTAACTTCCTCCTCCGAACTCACATGGATTGGAATGCTTCCTGAAGGCGGAGTCGGAGGGACATGATCGATGTTAGAAGACGGGAGAGGCACATTTGTGTCAACGACCGTGCCACTAGGAGAAATCATTTGCAAAGGGGCTGGACCAGGTCCCCCCCATTCCACCTCCAAAGCCATTGGCTCACGTATCTGCTTCCATCTCAGAGTTGATTTCAGCGATTATCTCCTCCTCATGCAATGTTTGGGCATCTCCAGAGACGCTAGTAGTTGGGCCCGAGAAGCTAGTCACAGGTGCGCCTCCACCCATGACAAATAGCAGATCGGCAAAGGGGTCACTATTATAACCGAGAAGTTTCTCCATCATCTGCTCATCAAAAGTAAGCGTGTTCCCCTGTGTTCCGTCGGTTGGTCCAGTAGCCGTTGTAGTGGTCGCTTCCGTTATAATGGCCTCCTGCTCGTGATGCGACTCTTGAGTTGCAGGAGGCGCGGCAGATATAGCTCCTATCACTGAATAGAGGCAAAGAAAAAGAGTTAGCGATTACTTCAATCAACGTTTCCAACTTCGAATGAACATGAAAAATGTTCAGAGTACCATCCTCGGATTGGCTCGTGGGTGGTGGAGCAGCTTCAGAAACATGCTCGCGAGCTGGAGACAACTGCGGTTGATCGAGATTATACGCAAGAACAGACTGAGGATCAACCGTAGGAGTAGACTCAGGTAGGGTTGGCACAAGAGTTTTGGAACCTGCATCATGGCGCTCAACACCAGAACCCTCTCCAGTCTCCAAGTGCTGGGTACCGAGTTTCTCATTTTCATAGGTAATAGTGATGTCGTGGAGAACTCTTCTCTCATCTTCACTCAGCACCCGGCTCTCTAGTTCAAATTCATCAACTGATTCAGCTTGGTGTTCTGCCTTTTCATCTTCCACCAAGCAGCTCCAAGCATTATACAAGTGTGATGGATAGTTATCGAGCCAGGTTTGGCTTTGGTGCTTCAAAACTTTAGCGTTGTATGTGATGAGAAGATCTTCGATGTCAGACTCTAACCTGGCCTCCGCCACTTTTACTTCATTCTCAACCCTGGCGTCGGCTTCTAAAGTTTTGAGCGTTGCTACGTCCCTTTCATCCCTAAGCACCACGGCCTGTTCACATGCTTCCTAAGCTGCTTTGTTTGCATCGCTTTTCTCTTTGACGGTTTCAGTGAATTTGGCCTTAAGCTCCTCAAGCTCCTTCAGCGCAGCGTCCCTTTCGGCCATAATAGTGGTGTTTCGATGGCCCATCTCCTCAACCAAGGCAAAATGCGTTTGTCCCATCCTTTCCATGGACTGATTTGCCTCATCGGCTTTCTTGTTGGCCTCTATTTCCGATTTCCTGGAAGATTCGGTCTCATTGTTAAGCACTTGTATTATGCGGTCCTTTTAAGCGAGATCGGTTTCTAATTTCTCAATCGCTTTCGTCCGCTCGAAGGCCACCGCTGAAACTTTGTCCGTGGTCTTCATCCACTCCCGATATTGGCTGTAACTGATATAGTCGTGCATTGTTTGTTCAGCCTCAACTGGAATTTTCTTCAAATCCGAAGGGAAGACGAAGCCGTCAAAACAGATATTTGGAAAGTCATTTTTCAGCTTAACAATTCTGACCACTCCTTCCCCGGTGGGCTTTGTGATAGCTTGTTTAATATTAGCAGGAGTTTCTGTTTCAGACCTTCGACGCTGTTGATCAGACATTTGTACTTGAGAAGGCGGCCTTTGACGTGAAGGTTTCAAGGGTTGTTTGCCATGGCCAAAAGTTTGTGTTGGAGCTCGAGGAGGCGGAGAGCATGACCGGGATCGATGTCTATATTCTCTATCTCTATCCCTCTCCCTTTCATAACACTCCTAGCTAGAATAACCGCAATCGCGGTCTCTATCGGCTTCCCTTCTGCGGGACTCATAATATGAACTGGATGACTAGCGTGCCGAGCAAAGGCTTCCTAGCATAGATTCTCGCCTAGTCATCGTATCTGTAAAATAGAAAGAGAAGTAGAGTTAATAATCTCTAGAAATGAATAACTTGTCATTGTAAATCGTGCAGTGCCGTGAAAGTGTATGTATGAATGTGCAAAGCCCCTCGACCAACCGGTTGTGTCAGCCATACTCGTAGGAAGTGACTCGCCTAAATCTAAAGCGTTGTGGAGCCCTTCCAATTCGGTGTCTTGTTGAAGTGACACATAGTCTGAAATTGGAATATCAGCGAGCCCATCGAAGGGATTCCCGTTTGTAGGGGAGGAGCCTCCGAGATAATAACACCGGTGGCTGGCAGAGACATAACCACGGATTTCCATCTTGAAGACTTATGAAGTTTATGAGCAACTTCCTTGCCTTTCCTCTTCCCCTCTGAATGTCGATGACTATCTGAGGGCCCGACTGCGGGTTCATCTTCGGTGGGCGTATCCTCTTCGTCGCCCTACTCAACTATTGTAATCCCGGGCACCTGACGCTTCACCCATCTCACCGGGGCTGTCCTAAGCGATCCCTCAAGCCTAATGCTCTGGTTTTGATCAATTGGCCCAACAATCCTCAAATTTTTATCTGTAACACCGAGTCGATCTCTCTCATCTCACCAGGCACCTCTTGAAGGATCCACACTATTTCTTTAAATTGGGCACCTTTGGGTCGTGGAATTGCGGCTGTAGAGAAAGGAAATATTAGATTCAATGTCGATTACAACTATCTCGTAAGCCACTAGAGGGATTGCAACACTTACGTCTAACTAACCACTGACTAGCAAACCCTGGCGGGCATCGAACATAGAACCACTCCATCTTGAAGTGGCTGAGCCTGGTCCAGGATCCAGTCACCACTTGGCAATTCCTAATTGCCTCTAGGAATGTGAATGAGGGATTATCTCCCCGACTCTTAACGTTGAACAAGAATCTGACATCTTTCGGAATCGGGGGTCGAAAGAGATGCTCCATGAAAACAATGAATAGACTGTTCAACAATGCATATCTATTTGGATGTAACTGTGAAGGAGCGATTCCAAAGAAAGCTAACACTTCTTGAATATATTGGTTAAATGGAGGAAACGTTCCAACCATGCACGAATGTCTGTTAAAAGCAGTGAATCCTTCCGAGGGAGAGTGTGGCATGTCATTCGGCCCCGGTAGCAAGACATCATCCAACGATAGCCCATGCCTCAGGCAAATTCTTCCCAACATATCCTCAGAGACATTGGATGGTACATAATCTTGAGGATTACCAATAAAGATTGCTCCCGGTAACTCGTCCGGAGCTGGACCTATAACTTCGGGTGCAATGGCCGGCATCTCTACTATCGGAGGAGATGAACTTTGAGCCTCCTACTGCTGTGAACTCCAGGGTTCCATAACTAATCAACTCGGTAAAAACCATCATTAGGTGATAATAAGCCAGTGTGTTCCCCATTGTAAAGTACATGAATGTGTTTTGCAGTGCAGTGCTGCATAATACTTAAAAAATTCTACAGAATTGAAGAAATGTTTAAACGATAAGACTTAGAGATTTAATCGGAGCGACCGTCATTGCTAACCATCACAACCGTGCCATTCAGACTTCGAAGATTGGTCCAAGCCAATGTTCGTCAATTTTTTGTCAAGATACAGTTCCATTGACGAGCTTCGAAGGGCAGTCAAATATGCAGTCAAATGGTTAAGTCCAATCATGCAAGGCTGAAGCTCGTCGGAGTCAAATGTTCAATTATGCAAGATTTCGTATCCATTAGGGTTTGAATTCGAATTGATCCCCAGAAGCTTAGTTTGTATCAACCGAAGAAGGGCAGATTTCGTATCGATCAGAAGCTCACACTTTCGTATCGATCGCCTACCAAGAATTCGTATCGATCATCGGTTCCTTAAATTTGTATCGATCACACTGCCAGTGCTTCGTATCGATATGAAGCTCCTCCTTCCAGATCGATGCAAGTTCCCTGTCCTGGGTCGATGCGAAAGAGGTCATTTTCTTCATCCATCTACACGAAGTTAGAGCCAAGAGTCAATGCACATGACTTCTTTGTATCCTTTAGCGGTTCTTCTTCTCTTAATAGCCCAAACGACCTTACTCCTTCCTCAACCTTGTTCCGGCCCAACTCCGATATCAACATCATCGAACTCGGCCTTGAAAATGAATGGAATGGCATCGAAACTCGAGTCTCATCATTTTAGAGTGGAATTGATTAGTTAGCTACCTAATTCAAATAGTCGGTTTGAAGGAATGAGGGGCTATTCAATTTGGGACGAAGACCGTTCTGGTTTCTCGAGTGTTATATCGATCGAAGGCAGAGAATAAGATGATGGAAAGTGAAATTTTTCTAAGTCCAGAAAGTATTTATATCAGTTCCATCCAAAGGAAGTGCCAATTCATCTCCCAGTGCTAAATGACCGGTGGAAACAGTTTCTCGTGTTATCGATGTGAAGAGACGTCTTCGTATCCATCCGCTATCAGTCCAGGACGAGGCTGTTCGTACCCATCGACAACCCCCCGATACGAAGTACCAGTTTCGTATCCCTCTATTCAAAAAATCTTAAAGTTCGTATCCATCGATACGAACCGCATTGAGACTCCAAACAAATTCGTATCCATCGATACGAATCATCTCAAAAGGCCAACTACTTCGCATCGATAGCCATCGATACGAAGCATACATACCAACTTATCAAATCGATTCAGGAGAGGATCGATATGAAGGGAGGACTTAAAACAACCATCGAACGTTGTTACAACTCGAATTTCACATCGATCCAGGAGAGGATCGATACGAAACTCAATCAAAAAAAAACCTGACGACGACTCGTGAACGTGCGAACGTTAATGGGAGTCAGGTCAACATACATACATGAATGATGGACTAACATCCAATTTTCAAAATTCACAGGAGTTGAATGCTCACCTGGTGAAAATTACAATAACGAACAACATTTTGCTATCATTCAATACTCAGTTACAACAGTGCACAGTACAAGAATTGGCAGTCAACAATTCATTATTTGTATTACTAAAGATCAATCAAACGTTACATCTTTCGACGAAAAGACAACAACTAATCAACGGATCGGATGGAACTTTTCAAAATGAAGATGATAGCTTTTCAAAGCACATCTTGTTCACATAGGATGTACTTTAGGGGGCAAATGTTATCCCGCCTTTTGGCAAGGCCATGATACCAAGGAATTGACCGGAAATCAAAGGCAGTTCATCTCGAAAAGTGGTTATATACAAGTTTGCTATGGATGCTGGTAAATTTTGCCCGAGTCTGGATCGAGCTACAATTAACATGACAGGACAATCAAAGCTATGAAAGCCAACATTCCAACTTTCAAGTCGATCGGAGTTCGTATGCTCAAAATATGATCGATGAAAACTAAGGAAATCAACTCATTCGTATCCATCATTTCCCCTCCTTCGCGTCGCTTTTATTCGTATCCATCCAGAGCAGCGTTCTTCGTATGCATCCTCATTCGTGTCCCACCATAGTGGCCTCCTTCGTATCCATTGGGGTCGAACTCATTTTTATCCATAGAACACACATGGTTCGTATCCATCCATCCTCATATTGCTTCACATCCATCATCTCCAGCTTGTTCGTATCGATCAACCAACATCCACTTCATATCCATCGAAGCCGTACAAAACCATTACTTCATATCGATCCATTAACACACTTCACTCGTATCGATCGGCCAGTGATCGGTGCGAAAAATACAAGATGGACTGATACGAATGACACTTACGTTGATCGATACGAAATAGAGCAGTGACGATCGATACGAACAAGGTAGCAATAATGGATACGAACAAGGCTAAGCTTGGTCGATACGAACGAGGTGCACCCATAAGAAAGACTTGGTCGCTCGGCATGAAAAGTGGATCGATCCTAAAAGTTAGCGCCACGCCACCTAGCAAGCACGTGCCTGGAAGCGATGCGAACAGATCGATGCGAACGAAAGCGATACGAACTCAGCAGCCTTCAACAAATTCAAACTTACATCGATCATAAATCAAAATTTACAAGTCCAAATGCCCCCAAATTTTCACGGGAGCTTGCGTACAACCTCAGGAATGTTTGTGATCGATCTTGACTCGATTGGTCTAAATCTTGATCAATACGAATTTCGTTCGTATCGATCACGGATCGAGTCCAAATGACCGAGGATCGATCGAGTGGGCCCACCTAGAGAAGGGGTCTTCCAAGATCTGGGTGAGATATTTGCTGCCTATGCCTATAAATAGCAGCTCGGGACCTACTGAAAAAGGATTTTTTGGCTCTTCTACGCCTAGACTCTGCCGAATTCACTATTGTACTCGAATTTTTCTATTGTAACTTGTTGTAACCAGCAAGCAAAAATCAATAAAAGTCATCCAATTCATAATGGACGTAGGCCATACGCCGAACCACTCTAAATCTGTGTGTTTCTGTGTAATTTTCTTGTTTATCTATTAGTGTGTTTGTTATATCTTCCTCATTTTCCATTTATATGCTTCATTTTATGTCTTCAAACACATCCGAAGAATGTTGTGCCCAATTTTGGTACAAACATTCCATGTGCCGTATATACATCATGTATGCATAGTTGGATCAGACTTTCCGTCATAAGCTTCCAATGTTGGTAGTTCGAATTCTGGTGGATTCCTAGCATTCCTGATATTAGGTGTGAATGGACTTCTATTTACATCCTCCAGATCCCTGTTAACTAATCCTCTACGGCATAGCTCGCTTGATCATTTCTAACCTATCATTGTCTTCCAATGGTAGTCTCCTATCATTATGTCCAAATCAAGGTTTCAAATCTCGGATTTTGGCCAATATCTCGGGCAAATATCTCGGCTGTCTCGGGCGATATTTAAAAGACTTATAACTAACCAAGCTGCCAAATCTCGGATTTTGGCTAATATCTCGGATTTTCATCTCGGCTGATCTCGGGGAGATTTAAAACCTTGGTCCAAATTGCCCCTCGAGTCTATGAGGGAATTCTGGAACGTATCCTCTGGACGAGCATCCAAATTCATATTCGCACTAAGCTCCATGGGTATGACTGCAAATCCTCCAGCATCATGACTGACCAAACCCGGGGGTATGCCCCCATGTCTTTGGGTATCTGTGTCGATTCCTCTGGAGGGATCGGTGCCGATTCCTCTGGAGGGATCGGTGCCGATTCCTCTGGAGGGATCGGTGCCGATTCCTCTAGAGGGATCGGTGTCGATCCCTCTAAGATGGTCGGGGATTGCCCCTGGCTGTTCTGTTCCAATCCTTTATCCAATAGCTCCGTCTCCATGCTCCTAGTTCCATTTCCAGCGAATCTTGCCACCTCAACTCCTTGATCCATAGCTCTAGTAGTCCCTATCGTTCCAACTCCTTGGTTTTGCATTCCAACGGCTCCTATGGCTCCAGCCTGTCTGATCTGTTGGAGTATATTCCGCATCATCTCCTCCTTTCTTTTTCAGCATCTGCTCCTGCATAGCGTCCATCATTATTCCCATTTCATCTCTAGTGATGTAGATATATGTTGATTAGCTCCATCTCCTAAGGAAGCCACATGACTCCCTTCATGACGGCTCTTACCCACTTCTTGTCTCCTTGTTGATTGTCTCACCATTTCTCCAAATCCAAGCTCTCTAATTGGTTCCAATTCTAAACTCCAAATCCACAGGGGCTAGCATTCTCAGTGAAAGCACCAAAATGTTGGCATCAAAATTGGCCACCAATACCCAATTAGGTAAAAGTACCAATATCTAATCCAATCTCGGAAATATGTAGAGAAATAAATGAAGAACAAAATTAAAACAATCAGAAAGCAAGTAAAAAGAGACAAGAATTATAGTGGTTCAGCTAGCTCCGGCCTACGTCCACTCTCAAAAAATCCTTTTTATTATACTGAAGTTTATTTAAAGTTACAATCCGAAATCAAGAATAAAATTAGCAAAGTGTAGCCTAGGTTGAAGATAAAGATAAGTAGAAAGAAAATCCTTTTTCTGATGTCATGCCTGCTGTATTTAGAAGGGAAGACGTGTACGGATCGGGCTGAAATTTTGACAGAAGGTTCGTGAGACGAAGACGGGGCCACCTAAAAATTCCAAGGCTCATTAGGGCCCACAATAGGTATCTGTATCGATACCTACTAGTGTGTCTCAAAGGGGCTGTAATCCATATGAGGGGTTCCCCAATGTGTTAGCTACCTGCTTCCCAAATTTCGTACAATTCCGACATACGGTTTGTGAGATATCTCATTTTCCGTGAAGTGGTGTTGCTTCAATTTTGATTTTTGCCAATCCCTCTAGAGGGATAGGTACCGAACCCTCCAATCTCTTCCAAATACCATTCGATCCCTAGGGGAGCTTCTCTATGTTGTATTATGCTTAGCTCCAAGTTTCATGCCAGTTGGATTAGTAGAACTTGAGTTATTGATCAATCTTTGTTGCAATAAGTTGTGAAGGCTGATTATAGCCGATCCCTATGGAGGGATAGGCACCGATCCCTCCAACTTTCTCCAATTAATATGCGATACCTATGGGGTGTTATATATACTGTAATTAGCTTGTGCTCCAAGTTTCATGTCAATTGGATGAATAGATATTGAGATAGTATCCAAGACCATTTCGATTGGAAAGATATGTTGGTTTCTCTTTCCGTGGTCATAATAGCGATTTGGGCTTTCTGGTTAGGAGATATGTTGTATGAAGTTGGCAGTTTTTGAAGCATCTTAGTGGGTAAGTAATGAGTTTGAGGAGAGGCTCAACAACCCATTTTGGGTTTAGAAGCTATATTGGCTGAAACAAACATTCCCAAATCCTTTCTACCATCTCACAAACAAATCTAAGCCTCCATTAACCCATTCTTCATCCAAAACCTTCTCTTTTCTCCTCTAAATCAAATAATCATATACTAAAGGTAGAATAGCAAGTGGATTCATTAGGGATCTTCAAATCTACATTTTTGAGGATGAAAGATCAGGGTTGGTTGTTCATTTTTGGATTTGCCTCGATTTGCTTGCAAAATTTGGATTTTGGAGGTTTCGGTAAGTGATTTATCATCTCTCGCCTTACTATATATGTATCTATGAGTTTTAACATGTTTTGGATCCATTTTTAAAGTCAAAATTAAGTTTTGATGCTATTTTGAAACCCAACTAGTAGTAAAAAGGCGAATAAATCGATTTTTTGTGTTATAATAATGTGATATGGATTCTTGATTGCCTTGATAGATGTTACACCATGTTGTGGGTGAATTGTATCACAATTTCAGTGGTTGGTTGCATGTATGATTGTTGCTTGATGTGTTTGTGGTTTTTGTGTGTAAGCTTAAATGGTTGAAAATCCTTATCGAAGCGAATTAGGGATGTAAGCATAGAACTAGACTTTGATGGTTAGACTCGAGGATGTTAGGAGGTGTATCAATGCATACGAGAGGCGTACAGGCGAAGAACGGAGCATAGCGATATAATTGATGTGAAATTAGGATTCAGAGATTTTGGTTTAGTGGTCCTTGCTCAACAATTGAGCGCTTGGGGTGTGCTTCGGTCCGGCGGAGGTTTAGCCGCGGCTTCACTTCGGGATGGCATGGAGTAGGACCGGACAACAAATGCTTTCCAATGATGCTATGCTCGGGGCTAAGCAAGAATTTCTACTTTGTAGTTGCTTCGTGTCTTGCTCGGTGGTTTGGTGGGGATGCTTTGGTCGGCACCCGAAGATGATTTGTGGTACGAGGTTTTTGGGCTGCTTTGAGTCCAGAGGCAGCTTGCTTTAGGTTTTCTTAGAAATTCTTTTGGTCGGCTATGGTAATACTCGAACAGAGAATGGAAGTCAGCGAATTTTTGTCGTGGCGAGGTGATACAATGGGTATTTCTTCATTGGGTGTTCCAAGGGTCTTCGGGTGACGTTGACAAAGTAGGCAACTCCATATGACTCAGTATGGCCTTGGATTTCGTATGGCAACTAGCGAAGCGTTGGTGGAGTGCTTTGACGCGACAATGGTGATGATCGCTTCGAGACTTTGCTATGATGGCTCTATGACTTACGTGGGGTGTCTAGAGGCGTTCCGAAGGTGAGGACTTGATGTGCTAAGTGACTATATCATCTAGTGATGGACTAATATGATGATTTCTATGTGATAGCTCATTGAGTAGAACTTTGAGGTTGTGATGCTCGTTAGTAGGACATGGTAGTCTGTGTGTACCCATATTATTGGATGTCTGCATTTGTCCAGTCCCTAGCCATCTATGTGGAAATGAGTTGAGCATCTACGAGGTAGTCCTATTATTGGTACATGTGCTAAGGGGCTGATGGATAACTCTGAAGTTGTGATGCTCATTAGTGGGATATGGTAGTCCATGTGTACCCAGGGTAGTCTATGTGTACCCATATTATTGGATGTCTGCGTGTGTCCATTCCCTAGCTATCTGTGTGGGTATGAGTTGAGCATCTATGAGGTAGTCATACTATTAGTACATGTACGAAGGGATCAGTAGATAACTATGAGGTTGTGATGCTCATTAGTGGGATAGGGTAGTCTGTGTGTCCCCAGATAGTCTTTGTCTACTCATATTGTTGGATGCTTGCGTGTGCCCAATCCCTAGCCATCCGTGTAGGCAATGAGTTGAGAATCTATAAGATTTATCGTATATTTGGAGCACTTATGTGAGAGATGCAAGGATGTGTGAAGGATGCCATGTTTATTGTGTGCCTTATATTCCGTGTGATACCCCTATACCCTATATTTTCCCCTCGTGATAGTAGTTTAGCATATACTGTGTTTATGTGCTAACTCTTTGGATGCAAGGATAGGTTAGTATGGCTATTCATACCATATGCCCCTATTTACTATATAGTATTTTTATAGTATTTTTAGGATGATGTATCACTTACACCAGACTACTATATGACCCAAGGTTTTATGCTTTGCTTCTTACACTACGCCATAAATGACCTTCTGCAACATTTTTGCAAGGTGTTGCCAGCTAAAATGTTGCGATAGATATAAAATTTTGGTCCTACTGCAACGTTGTATTTATGGTGTTACCTTAGCCATAAAAATGTGTTGCTCTAGCTAAACAAGTGTAACACGATGCAACATTTTTATATAGTGTTGCTATAGATGTATTCAGATTAAAAAATTAATAAAATTAGTAATCCGCGTGAATACGATCCAACGGTCTACATTTAATCTGATTGTTAAACTGGATCACCGCTACAATTTGCCACAAATTTTCGTTTTCCCGCTTTACTTTTCATATCATTTTCGTTCTCACCCCCAATTTCCGAAATCCCTAATTTCCAAATCATATTTTCGTTTCTCTTTTTTCTTCCAAAAATCCCTAATTCCCAAATCCTACCAACCGCAGCCCCCAACAAAACTCCACTACCCCACCACCGTTTCTACAGCCTGATTCCGATGGTCATCGAGCACATATCCCGTGGCGATGGAGTTCGGATTTAGTGATGGAAATTGGCGATTGGTGGTTATAATTGGGTTCACTGCTGCTATTAATTTGCAGAGGAAGTCAAAGTTTGAAGTAGGTCGTTGGTTGGGTTGCGATGCTGCCGATTGAGGGTCAATTGATGGATGTTGGCAGTTGACTGGTTGAGTATTGTGGTGGTATGGCTGCAGTTACTGGAAATGGCAGCTGTGTATAATGTTCTGTTGATTGAAGCTGGTTCGAAGTGTTGTCGAAGTAGTGTTGAAGTTTGATGGGCAAGTGGTAATTGAGGCTGACAATGGTAATTGAGCGTGCCTACGATATCTTTTCCCGGCTTCTCAAAGAGTGCGTCATCTGCCTTAACGGACCCATCGAGGATGATACGTCGGCGATAGTGGTGGCTCAGCTGCTGTTCCTCGAATCTGAGAATCCGTCTAAGCCGCTTTCTCTTTATATCAATTCACCTGGTGATTCCGTGATGGCTGGGTTGGCAATTTATGATACTATGCAGTATATTCGATGTCCCGTCTCTACTCTCTGTGTTGGCCAGGTGATGTTTTGTTATATTTATGGAAAAGTTTTGAACTTTAACATTGGATTTACATTTACCGACGAATAGGCTTACATGTTTTTGTTGATTGGTAATTGTGGTGATATGCTAGTTCAGCACGAGTTGCCACTTTGTCCTCCTCTTGGCTTATGACTAATTATGTGAACATACTGCTGCTATGATTAGCTCTTTGATTACATTCAGTTCCAATCTCAGTATAGATTGCACGTGCTTATACTAGAAAGTAGCCAACTAGATTGCAGGCTGCAATTTCATATCCTGATTCAAAATGTACCAACTGTTGTTAAGGGCTGTAGGGGATGTAAGATGCAGCAGTTTGGGGAGTGGATGGTGGCAGTGTAGAGGTTGAAGTTTGGTAGTATTCAAGGAGAAGGAGTTGATGTCTAGTAGGATGTTTAGATGAGTGAACTGTGGTAATGTATTACTTATTAACACGCAACCTGTTCGATGAAATGTCAATTTTTATTTATCATGGTTTCAGGTCTTTTACCAAGGCAGAGCTAAAAGTAAGGTCGGATGATTCAGAAGAAGCCATGAAAGAGTTGCAAAAGTCAATCATCGAGGAGGTGTTCAAATTCGCAGGAGGTGTTCATTTGTGCATCATTTTACGTCGTTTCAAAGAAGGCTCGATCTTCCGAAATCGGATGAATCGGGCGGTGCCCACTTGTTCGATCCCCACCGGGACTGTGGTGCCCCGGACCCCCGCCGGCGCTGCGCCCGGACCTGCTTCTCGGCTCGCCTTCGGCTCGGCACTCGGCTCGCCTTATATTTGTCAGTGTCGGTGTCTGTATAAATTGAAACTGCATATGTAATGAGTGAACTGAGTGATGTAGTGAGGAATATCTGTATATGTGAATATCAGTGTTATATATCATTGAATTGTAAAATAGTGGAGTCAGGAATTTGTACTATTTCAAATGTTGAAATAAAATATTTATTTAAATAAATTACTGTTTAAATATCAAATTCTATGCAAAAGCATTTTATTAAATAAATATTTATTTCTATTAAAAAATCAAATATGCTCTACATTGTGGGCCCCACAAATTCAGAAAGTTAATATCTATGGCAACATTTTGGACTGTTGCTACAGATACCTATGGGTGTTGCCATAGACCCAAATAGGGTTCTATTGCAACAATATTACTTATGTTGCCTTAGATGGTCAAAATGTTGCCTTTGAGGTCTAAGGCAACGGCAAAAATTGCATCACCCTAAAAGTGTTGCCATAGACCTATGGCAACATTTTTCGGGTCTGAGCCAACATTTTTTTTGTGTTGCAGTAGGCCATTTATGGCGTAGTGTTATTATCTCATGTACTCTTAAATTAATAGATTAGGGGTATCAGGTCTGGATAGCGTGAGGAGCTGTACAGAGTATGAGCAGGAGGGTACGCTTTCATATATCTATACGTAGAGGTTACTATCATTTATATTCCATTGTGCAGTACTGTGGAGCTATACTAGTACTTGTATTACCTTAGAGACATTTATAGAGTTTATTTTGAGAGATTTGGAATGTATAAACTCTATTATTTCAGTTTTGTATAACCTGTGAATCAGTTGCACTCTGATGTTCTTATTTATGGTTCAATTGATTATGTCACCATTTCGCCTATTTTATATCTATGTTACTATATTATATTTTTCCTCTGTGTTGAGAGATATTCCATAAGTTCAGCGTTTAGATTTTTATTCCTTCTTGCCTTTGGCTATCATCCTACATCGGCCGGATACCTCCACAGCGTATTATACAGGAATATTGGGTACCGAAGGTGTAGGGCGGTCAACATATTAAATCTTATATCATTATTGGTCGGGCCCAAACTCCTTTAGGGTAACCCAAAAGGATCCACAAGTCACAAGTTTTACCTGTAGCCTCTCAACTCACACATAACCCGTTAACTCTTTGACCTAGGACATATAGGAGTAAGAGTCAATGCTTCATTATAGATCCTGTAACGACCCATCTTTTCGACCCTCATAACTCAACAATAATACATCCACAGTATTCACGTTATGAACATCCAAGTGCCAGAAAGATAAATTATTAGGGTGAAAAAAAAGACAGAACACGATCTCACATTGTGATAAGTAATATATAATATCCAAATAATCTTTACAAAAATAACTTTAATATACATACGAAAATCATAGTAAAGTAACTTATCATCAGCTTGGGCAGTTATAACAACCTGTCCTCACAAATGATGATAGACACAAAACAAGAATTACAGTGGAAATAAAAATATATGGATATGTCTTGGAGGCAACTAGCTCATCTCTTCAAGCTCCAAAGCATTCATAACTAAATCTAGAAATATACTCGGATCTGACCAAAGTATTATAAGAAAATAACATCTGGATCGGTCTGGTAAACAAGCGTGAGAAACTCAAATCATTTGGATTTCTTTTATGTTATAAAACCTTTCAAAATGAAGGTATCTCGTAAGACCATGCAGCACATAAACACGGATTGGTTTTTACCTTATGGTAACCAAGCTGTTTTATTAGAAAATCCAGTGATATTATAATTATGTCTAAGGTTGAAAATAAATATATAACAGAGTTGAAATGTTTGCATCTCAATTCTAGTATTTGGGCGTAACTAAGTTCTTAAGGCATGTATTAGAGAATGGATTACATTAATGACAAAGCTACCGAGGTACCGTCTATTATAGTACACCTTTAGAGAAAATGTACTGAGGGCCTCACGTGGACTCTCTTCCAACACAATACGGCCAACCCCTTCCTAGATAGCACCGAATAGGTCATCACCCCGGTTGTAGCTTACAACCGTATCGGGCACCTAGCATACATAAATACATAAATACTGATCTAAATCAGGTGATGACCATACCCTAATGGTAGCGATCCACATAGCCCTACTGTATATCCCCTGTTTTAGTCATTATCGGGTGAGGCTCGAGGCTACGTTTTACCATTTAGAAAATCCCACTTGGAATGCTACCACTTCCCTCTAGGAAACAATGCAATGCTAGCATTCATCCATATAAGTTGTTCAGGATATGAACAAAACGAAGGCACTACTTCTACTACATCCTTTTTGGAATCACCCTCGGGATTAGTAGCAAGCAGCCCTTGCACTTCAAAGAACCCAGTTTTTGATTCCATCATCTTTAAGATGTCCCCATTTTGAACACTTATGCCAATTCGAAGTGCTTTCGGATAATTCATGCTTATCCGATCTCGGTCTCTCCAAACCAACAACCGATAGTTCCTAGTTAACTCAATTCTAGTTTTATCAGAAGTAAGGGGATGCTATAAGAGTCCCAAGGGAATCTCGAATATACATTCATTAGAGAAAACTACGTTTCATAGGAATAAGTCCTCATCGGGGAATCTCAAACTATATGAAATCGTGAAGCTTTTATATACATCTTAAGTCAAAATAGGACAAGTTTCGATAGTGGACAAACCACTATCTGCTGTAAGTATATAGTATGCATATGGAAATCAGACATCAAATACTTATCATCACTTTTCGATTTCAACTCCATACTATCCCTCGATTAACAATGAAGCCGAATAAGTTGGAGTACTAATTTTGCCTCGTCAACATTCTTAATTCTCACAGATAGAAATGGGTCTCCATACCTCAAAATTTACTATCAATTATAAGATAAAGTACCTTTCATATAATTAATTAATCATGACTTATTTATAGAAATTAACCCTCTTATACTTATCACACTTCCGACATTTCAACTTCTCTATCCCTCGCCCAAAGACAAAGCCAGGTAAGTCAGGGCACTGGTTGCACCTAGCCTTGCCTTAGTTAAAACACTTTTATTATAGATCTGATTGATAGAGGAAAGTCTATTCATCGAGTTTTAGTGCTAAATATTAGATGACTTACTTTCCGTAAATGTGTCAACATTTTAGCACTACTTATCATATTTGTTTTATGTTACTTAAGGGCACCTTGCACAAAATAAAGTCTTTTTAAAACAATCTAAAAACCAACTCCATAAACTTATTACTAGTCTTTGACTTCAAACTAGTACTATTCTTTGGTTAGAAATGAAACCGTTCAAGTTAGGGTATTATTACCTCTAAAATCTTGACTCGACATTCACTTCTAACTTCAAAATAGAAAAAAGTTTCCATACCTTGAAGTCTAGAAAACAGGATTATACTTATTATAAAAATCATTTATTTAAAATAAGGTTTGATTTCAAAAGGCAAGATCCTTTCTTTATAAAAAGTAAACAACTTATTTAATAATAACCAAGTGTGTTATTCCTTTCCAATTTCCCGAAACCATTTACAATAATAAAAATGTTATAGTGCATGATCTCTTTCCTTTTCTCGAAAATATTTATTACACCAATAGTATCATAATCCATACTTCCTTTCTCTTTTAAAAGTACTTTTAAAACTCTTTAAAGCATAATTTGAAACTTTATTTAAAACATCCCTATAAAGATGGTCGTTTTTAAACAAAACTTGACCTTTGAAACAAAGGAGTTTCCTTTATAAAATTTACACCTCTTGGTTAGATAACACAAAAAAATTCTTAAAGAAATATATTTAAACTTTCAAACTCCTTTTAAAATACTACTACAACTTTTATAAAACACATTCAAAAAGAATTAAAAAATATCTAGAAGAGATATCCTCCTTTTACTTTACTAAAATCGTAAATTTCCGAAGTGTACCTTGGGCGACTATTGCTATATGAACCGTTACTTTAAAACTTTGTCTTGTAAATCAAATAGCTTTTAAACCACATTTATTTCTATAATTTAAACCACTTTAATACCCTTACAAAAAGGTTTGAAAAACATAGGAAAAGTTCAAAAAAAATTAAAACATTTTTAGAAATCAATCAACAAAGTGACATAAAAGAGAGCACGAGATTTCAATCTTGCAAAACCAACAACAAGAAGGTCGACTAGAACTAAGCAACATTCACTTTCTACATACACAAGCATTTATATAAACAAGAATGTATGTAAATAAAAGTAAACAAGAAGAGGAATCCTTTAGGATCCCTCTACAAAATTTATATTCTTCGGATCGTAGCAACCTATTCGCTACGAAGACACTTCGATTTCCATTTTTCTTTAGTCACCTGCAGAACAGTTGTTATTTATGCCATTCGCTTCAAAGCAGGAACCAATAAATAACACGACCAAGTCATAGACAATTATACAACGTATATAATCTATATTTTTGAAAAAGGAAACATCCACTTTTAAAATTTATTTATAGTGGGTTAGCTCATTTTTTTACGACTAAACTTCTAGAAACAAGCTAGTACTTCTTCCTACCACCCAACAACCAACACAACATTAGAACACCATCTTGCATGCTCCGGCAAAGCCCTCCTCTACCACCTACATGCGCACGGCCATGGACCATCCATAGGCTTTTGGCTTCAAACTTTGGATCTTTGAGAAGAAGAGGGTGATAGCAAGGTTATTTAGGAGGTCGAGGTGGGAAAGAAGGAGTTTTTGAGGTGAATTCTTTGATAAAACTTAAGTGGAAGAAGAGTGAAGAAGAATGGAGAAGTAGAGAGCTAAAATAGAAAATGAGGCAAAGATGGAAAATGAAGTGAAAGGTGCTTTATTTATAGAATTTAAAAAAATGAAAATTGACTTCACTTACCACTTTACCAAATTACCCTCCAAAGATGCCTTCTTCCATATATCTTCCCATGTGCCAACTCATGCACCACGCCCCCTTCACATGGACATGTACTCCCAACATGATGACATGTACTACTTAGTACTACAATACTTAAAATAAGAAAGAAAAGTCTT
This sequence comes from Allium fistulosum, assembly GCA_030737815.1. Classification (NCBI taxonomy): domain Eukaryota; kingdom Viridiplantae; phylum Streptophyta; class Magnoliopsida; order Asparagales; family Amaryllidaceae; genus Allium; species Allium fistulosum. Next base: position 932,038,836 of record CM060901.1, on the reverse strand, counting down.
CCTTACTTTATTACTTTATTTAATTACATTTTAAAAGCTCTTAAGGAATCTTTAGTTTAATTTAATCTCCATTTGTAATATTTTCAACTTTATCAAATGTATATATGTATGTTACTAAAGCGTGCATATGTGTGCAGCAATATTGCGATAACTTCCAGTCGATAAAAAGTCAAAAATCCAAAAAATGATCTTCGGTCACATTTTTAATTTTTTATAAAACTATTTATTTATGTAAATAAATATTCAAAATGAGTTTACTATCATGTCCTGAAGCTCCAAAGCATCCATAATAAATTTGGAAATATACTCGGGTCTGACCCGAGTATTATAAGAAAATAACACCCGGATCAGTCTGATAAACCAGCATGAGAAACCCAAATCATTTAGATTTCTTTTATCCTATAAAACCTTTCAAAAATAAAGGTATCACGTAAGACCACACCGCATATAAACACGGACGGGTATTTACCTTATGATAACCAAACCGTTCTACTACAAAATCCAGTAATATTGTAATAATGTCTACGGTTGAAAATAAACATATAACATAACTGAAATGCTTTCATCTCACATTCCAGTATTTGGGCACAACTAAGTTCGCAAGGCACATATTGGAGAATGGATTCCATCAATGACAAGGCTACCAGGGACCTGCATATCTCAGTAGACTTCTAGAGAAAATGTATCGAGGGCCTCACATAAACCCTCTACCAACACAGAACCAGCTTACCACTTCTTAGATAGTACCAAATATGTCATTACCCCCGTTGAAACTTACAACCGTACCAGGCCCCTAACATAAATAAATCCGTAAATACCAATCTAGATCGGGTGATCACCAAATCCTAATGGTAGTGAACCATATAGCCATACCGCATATCCCTTGTTTTGGTCATTACCGGGTGTGAGACTCGAGGCTATATTTACCTTTTTAACAAATCCCACTTGAAATGCTAACACTGGCCTCCGAGCAATAACACAATGCTAACATTCATCCATACAAGCTGTTCGGGATATGAACAAACCGAAGGCACTACTTCTACTATATCCTTTTTGGAACACCCTCAGGATTAGTACCAAGTAGCCCTTGCACTTCAAAGAAATCCGTCTTCGATTCCATCATCTTCAAGATGTCCCAATTTGAATGCTTATGTTGGTTCGAAGTGGTTTTCGGATAAATCATGCTTATCTGATCCTAGTCTCTCTGAACCAATAATCGATAATTCTTAGTTGACTCAATTACGATTATTTTAGAAGTAAGTGGACGATAAAAGAATCCCATAGGAATCTCGAATATATATTCTTAAAAGCGAACTATGTTTCATAGTAATGAGTCCTTATTGGGGGATCTCAAATCGTATGAAATCGTGAAGCTTTTATATACTTCCCAACTCAAAATAGGTCAATTATCGATAGTGGACAAACCACTATCTAGTGTAAGTATATAGTTCGCATATGGAAAATCAAACATCATAACCACTTTCCTACTCGTACTATCTCTTGATTAACATTGAAGTTGGAGAAGTTAGAATACTAACCTTGCCTCGACGACATTCTTAGTTCCTATAGATAGAAACAGGCTTCCATATCTCAAAATTTAGTGTCAAGTATAAGATGAAATACCTTCCATATACTTAAATTAATCATGACTTATTTATACAAATTAACCCTCATATACTTACCACAATTCCGACATTTCGAATTCTCTATCCTTTGCCCAGAAACGAAGCCAGGTAAGTCAGGGAACTGGTTGCACCTGGCCTTGCCTTAGTTAAAACACTACAATTTTTTATCTCACAGATAATTAAAGTCTACTTATCGAATTTTAATGCTAAATATAAGATGACTTACTTTCCATAAACATGTCAACATTTTAGCACTACTTATCATATTTGTTTTATGTTACTTAAGGGCCAACAAAGAAATCCCTTGGATAAAATAAAGTCGTTTTAAAACAATCTGAAAACCAACTCCATAAACTTATTACTAGTCTTCGATTTCAAACTAATACTATTCATTGGTTAGAAATGAAAACGTTCAGGTTAAGGTATTATTACCTCTTAAACCTTGGCTCGACATTCACTTCTAACTTCAAAATAGAAACAAGTTTCCATACCTCGAAGTTTAGTAAATAAGATCCAAAAGTCCCATATACCAGTTATAAAAATCATTTTCCAAAATTATTTTAGTTGAAACAAGGTTCGATTTCAAAAGGAAATATCCTTTCTGATGCAGCCCAGAATGGTGAAAACGGTGAAGTGTTAGGTCGCGAACGACCTAACCAATCCTTGAGTCGTTTACGACCTAACGAAGATGGTTCGCGAGATAACAAGCAACGTGTTTTACGTGTTTTAGGTCGGACACGACCTAGTGGGGATTCATGACCTAGTGAAAATCGCTCACGAGTTAACGGGCTAAGCATGAAGCCCCTCAAACGAGTTAACGCGATAAGTCGCTCAAGCGAGCTACGACCTAAGGGAGAAGTTTTAGGTCGGCCATGACCCAACGAGATACTGGAACAAAGCGGTGAAGCAAGTTATGCCAAAGAAGGAAACCAACGACCTATGATAGGTCGCGTACGATCTAATGAAGGATGCGCGCAAAGTTGTCCAGGAGGAGTTTTAGGTCGCTCACGACCTAAGTTAAGTCGTTCAACGACCAACGACCTAGTTAGGTCGCGTGAAGAGGTTTCAGAGGCTGATGTTCTTAAGTCGCGTGAATATGTTGTGTCCTTAGGTCGCGAGGCCTTAGGTCGGTCAAGCTTGGGTCGCAAGTGTTAAGTCGTTGACGACCTAAGTTAGGTCGTAAGTCGTATGTTGGAGATATTATGTTGTAATATGTTTGAATTTACTGTTGTTAGGTCGCGTACGACCTAAGTTGAGTCGTGTGGTGTTGTTAGGTCGGCAACGACCTAAGTGTTGTACAGTTTTCTGTGGCATGTGTTGTAAAGCTATAAATAGGCCGGTGGTGCCACTTGTAAAAGTTAAGTTGATTTGAATAAAAATCTTTTGTTTTGTTAGCTTTGTGCTTTCACCAAATTGGTAGTTGAGTGTGATCTCCTATCTCCACTTTCGGTTAATCGAGTGCGCTCGATTCAACGATTGCTGTAGCCGATTCGCGGTATCAAGTGTGCTTGATCAACGCTTGAAGAATTGAAGATCTTCTTTCACGGTATAGTGCGCTATCAACGTGACGAAGATAGCTAGAATTCGGTATCTTCGGATCAACGAATTTGGGCAATTCGGTATTCTTCATTCCATCGATCGCTACTTTCACAGAATCATTGTTTTGTAATTCCGCTGCTGCATCATTTGGTATCAGAGCTTGTTTTAGCCAATCATAGCTAAATCGAGTCTTGGAGCCGAGAATTTGAAGTTTGAAGTGTTGTTTTGTACGATCTTGAGCTAGGCCGTGATCAAGTTGAAGTGTTCATCTTTGTTTGACGTATTGGAGATCGGATTTGCATTTAAAGAGTTTGGTGTTCATCGTGTTGCAACAACTTGGGAGTTTTCGATCCATTTCATTTTAGATCAAAGTTGGAAAAGTGTTTGGATTTGCGCGGAATTGTTTTGCGTGCCAAGAGAAATTTTGATTGAGCCGAGCCAAGTTGAGTCGGAAGGCCGGGTTAAGTCATGTACATCATTTGGTATCTTTTGATTTGTCCAAGCCGAGAATTGAAGTGTTTGTGAAGTTTTCAAGTATGCCGCCGAGAAGAGCTAATCGCCATCAGAATGTTGAAGCTTTGTATAGAAGAGAAGAAGCTGATGAGATGGAGCAAAGAATAAACGAAAACTTTAGTGAGAAGCTTAATGAAGGGATTGGTCGATTAGAGAAGATGATGTTGGAAATGAATCAGAATCGGAGAAGGGTTTCACCTGAATCCAACCATGGGGGAAGTAGAGTGTCACCACATTCCAATCGAGAGAGAAGTGTAGATAATGATCATCGAAGTGTGAGTCGAGATCGTTATAGAAATGTTGACAATCGAAATCGTGAAAGAAATGAGAATGATCGTGAACGGAGGAATGGTGGTAGTAGAGATGTTGGTGGTCAGGTTCGACATCGATATACATCAGATTTTGAAGAGGAGTATGATGGTGGTAGTGTTCATGGACAAGGACGAGGACAAGGCAGAAATCAGTCGGAGTATGATCACAAGTGGGAGTCTGGGATGAAGACTGAAATACCAGAATTCAAAGGTGGTATGCAAGCCGAGGAGTTTTTGGATTGGTTGTCTAATGTGGAGGAGTTTTTTGACTTCAAGGAGGTTCCAGAACATCGTAGAGTGAAGTTGGTTGCTACAAGGTTGAGGGGTAGTGCTTTGGCATGGTGGCAGCAAACCAAACTGACACGTGAACGGATGGGGAAGTCAAAGATTGAATCTTAGGAAAAGATGAGGAAATTGATGAAAGCTACGTTCTTACCTTACAACTATCAATCTCTTATGTATCAACATTTGCAGAACTTGAGGCAAGGGACAAAGTCAGTGAATGATTATGCAGATGAGTTCTATCAGCTGATTGCACGAAACGATATCATGGAGACGGAGGAGCAGCTGACAGCTAGATTTGTTGGAGGGTTGAGAATGCAGATACAGGATATGGTGAATATGTTTGATCTCAGATCTGTCGCTGAAGCACATCAGAAAGCTCTAGCTTGGGAGAAACAAGGAAGGAGAGGAGGTGGTGTGTTTACAAATTCTAACAATCCAACGAAAGGGGCTAGTAGCAATGTGAATGTTTCGAAGGCTATGGCAAAACCAGTTGTTAATGAAATTGCTAAGACCAGGGTCAATAGTGGTGTCAAATGTTTCAATTGTCAGGAGCTTGGTCACAAAAGCAATGAATGTCCAAAGCCAAAGAAGCGAACGATGATTGCTGAGGTTGAAGATGAAGAGGTAGAAGCTGAATGTTCTAATTCACTACATGATGAGGAGGAAGAGAATGTGTCGGGAGATGAAGGGTATTCATTGATGATGAGAAGGTCATGTTTAACACCAAAACAGGAGGAGGAAACTAGCTGGTTGAGGAGTAACATCTTTCAGTCAACATGCACTATCTTAGGAAGGGTTTGCAAGTTCGTCATTGATGCGGGAAGTTGTGATAATATTATTTATACAGAAGCTATGAAGAAGTTATCATTGAAGACGGAGAAGCATCCGAAACCTTACAAGTTAGCTTGGTTGAGGAAAGGTGGGGATGTGAAAGTTGGGCGAAGAGCTTGTGTGAATTTTTCAATTGGGAAGAAATACAAGGATGAGATTTGGTGTGATGCTGTGGACATGGACGTATGTCATCTGTTGTTGGGGAGACCGTGGCAGTATGATAGAGCGGTGCAACATGATGGACATACGAACAGCTACAGTTTCATATTTGAAGGCACCAAGATTACTCTAGTTCCCAAGAAGCGACAACAAGAGGAAAGCAAGTTGGAGGAGATCGAAGAGCTTAAAACATTGCTATCTTTGAAGGAGTTTGTTAAGGAGGTAGAAGAGGATCCTGAAGTATTCTTGTTGATTGGACGTGAGAGTCATGAAGTGGTTGAGATCCCTGAAGAAGTAAAGCCAGTGCTGGAGGAATTTGACGACGTATTCCCTGAAGAGTTGCCAACGGAGTTACCACCGTTGAGGGACATTCAACATCAAATTGATCTTGTTCCAGGAACTGTATTACCTCATAGACCACACTATAGAATGAGTCCAAAAGAACATGAGGAGTTGAGAAGGCAAGTGGAAGAATTGCTTGAACATGGGCGTGTGCAGGAAAGTTTAAGTCCTTGTGCGGTGCTAGCATTATTAGTACCGAAGAAGGATGGAACGTGGAGGATGTGCACTGATAGTCGAGCATTGAATAAGATTATTGTGAGATACATATTTCCAATGCCGAGACTTGATGATTTGTTGGATCAATTGAGTGGGGCTACTATCTTTTCGAAGATTTATTTGAAATGCGGTTATCACCAAATTCGTACAAGACCAGCGGATGAATGGAAGACAGCATTCAAGACGAGAGAAGGATTATATGAATGGCTGGTTATGCCATTTGGTCTTTCGAATGCACCGAGTACATTCATGCGGGTGATGAATCAGATTTTTAGACCATTCATTGGGAAGTTTGTAGTGGTGTATTTTGATGACATACTGATATATAGTAGAAGCTCAGAAGAACACGTGCAACATCTGAGAGAAGTGTTGATGGTACTGCGACAGGAACAAATTTATGCTGCAATGAAGAAATGCATGTTCATGACGCATAGTGTTTTATTTTTGGGATATGTTATATCGGGAGGAGGTATACAAGTGGATCAAAATAAAATTGAAGCAATCAGAAATTGGCCACAACCCAAAACGATTACAGAAGTTAGAAGCTTTCATGGTTTGGCATCATTCTACCGAAGGTTTATTCCACACTTCAGTAGCGTGATGGCTCCAGTTACTGATTGTATGAAAGGGAAGCAATTTTCATGGTCGGAGGAAGCAGGAGTTGCTTTTGAGAGAATCAAGGAACTTTTGAAGACAGCACCAATTCTAGTGTTGCCGGATTTTCAGTTATTGTTTGAATTACATACTGATGCATCAAAGGTTGGAATTGGAGGGGTGTTAAGTCAGAAGGGACGTCCTATTGCATATTTCAGTGAGAACCTATCGGGAGCAAAAATGAGATAGTACATATGATATGGAATTTTATGCTATCGTGCAAGCTATCAAAAATTAGAGACATTATTTGTTTCATAAAGAATTTGTTTTGTATGCTGATCATGAGGCATTGAAGCATATGTAGGGATATGACAAGATTGCAGCTAGACATGCTTCGTGGATTGCATACTTACAACAATTTACATTTGTGGTGAAGCATAAATCGGGAATTACGAACAGAGTGGCAGATGCATTGAGCAGAAGAAATCATGTGTTGACTACAATGAAGGTTGAAGTGACAGGGTTTGATGTGTTGCCTGAATTATTTATCGATGATCCTTACTTTGCGAAGTTTGTTGATGAAGTCAAGGAGGGAAAGACGGATGAGTTTGTTATGGTGGATGGTTTTCTTTTTAAGGGAAATCGATTATGTATACCGGAGTGTAGCTTACGTATGAAGATTGTAAAGGAATTGCATGAGGAAGGTCATGTGGGCCGAGATCGTACATTGCAATTGATTTCTCAATCTTATTATTGGCCTTCGATGAAGCGGGAAGTTGGGAAGTTTGTGGAGAGATGTCATCTTTGCCAAGTTTCCAAGGGGACAGCGACGAATGCGGGATTGTATATGTCGTTACCCGTACTGGTTAGACCATGGGTTGATATCAGTATGGATTTTATGTTGGGGTTACCTAGAACGCAAAGGAGGAATGATTCGATATATGTTGTAGTGGACAGGTTTTCGAAGATGGCACATTTTATCGCATGCAAGAAGACAGCTGATGCCGTCCGTGTCGCTGAGTTATTCTTTAAAGAAGTGTATCGTTTACATGGTTTGCCAGAATCCATTGTTTCTGATCGGGATACTAGATTTCTAAGTCATTTTTGGCTGAGTTTATGGAAAATGGTGGGTACAAAGCTAAATTTCAACAGTGCGTACCATCCACAGTCCGATGGACAAACTGAAGTTGTTAACAGATCTTTGAGAAATTTGTTGAGGTGTCTGGTGAAGGATAATCTGAGGAGTTGGGATATGAAATTATGTCAAGCAGAGTTTGCTCATAATCATGCTATAAACCATAGTACAGGGTTCAGTCCATTCCAGATTGTTTATTCAAGTTTACCAAAAGGGCCGTTGGATTTGACGATAGTACCACAACCAAAGGGGATTGTTAAACGGGCTGTTGATGAATTGGCAGAATGTCATAAAATCGTTCAGGAACGATTGGGAAAAGCAAATGAAAAGTATAAAAGATCTGCGGATTTGAAAAGAAGAAGCGTTGAATTTAATGAAGGAGATTTAATATATGCGGTGCTAACGAAAGATCGTTTTCCAGTAGGAGCGTACAATAAGCTTAAAGCTCGGAAAATTGGTCATGTAACAGTTGTGAAGCGGATCAATGAAAACGCTTATAAGTTGAAGCTGCCGGAGGATGTTTACACTTCTGACGTGTTTAATGTTAAACACCTTGTACCATATCATGGAAATGAGATTGTTGTGGAAGAGGAGGGCGCAAATTCGAGGACGAATTTTTCCCGACCAAGGGAGGATGATGCAGCCCAGAATGGTGAAAACGGTGAAGTGTTAGGTCGCGAACGACCTAACCAATCCTTGAGTCGTTTACGACCTAACGAAGATGGTTTGCGAGATAACAAGCAACGTGTTTTACGTGTTTTAGGTCGGACACGACCGAGTGGGGATTCACGACCTAGTGAAAATCGCTCACGAGTTAACGGGCTAAGCATGAAGACCCTCACACGAGTTAACGCGATAAGTCGCTCAAGCGAGCTACGACCTAAGGGAGAAGTTTTAGGTCGGCCACGACCTAACGAGACACTGGAACAAATCGGTGAAGCGAGTTATGCCAAAGAAGGAAACCAACAACCTATGATAGGTCGCGTACGATCTAACGAAGGATGCGCGCAAAGTTGTTCAGGAGGAGTTTTAGGTCGCTCACGACCTGAGTTAAGTCGTTCAATGACCAACGACCTAGTTAGGTCGCGTGAAGAGGTTTCAGAGGCTGATGTTCTTAAGTCGCGTGAAGATGTTGTGTCCTTAGGTCGCGAGGCCTTAGGTCGGTCAAGCTTGGGTCGCAAGTGTTAAGTCGTTGACGACCTAAGTTAGGTCGTAAGTCGTATGTTGGAGATATTATGTTGTAATATGTTTGAATTTATTGTTGTTAGGTCGTGTACGACCTAAGTTGAGTCGTGTGGTGTTGTTAGGTCGGCAACGACCTAAGTGTTGTACAGTTTTCTATGGCGTGTGTTGTAAAGCTATAAATAGGCCGGTGGTGCCACTTGTAAAAGTTAAGTTGATTTGAATAAAAAACTTTTGTTTTGTTAGCTTTGTGCTTTCACCAAATTGGTAGTTGAGTGTGATCTCCTATCTCCACTTTCGGTTAATCAAGTGCGCTCGATTCAACGATTGCTGAAGCCGATTCGCGGTATCAAGTGCGCTTGATCAACGCTTGAAGAATTGAAGATCTTCTTTCACGGTATAGTGCGCTATCAACGTGACGAAGATAGCTAGAATTCGGTATCTTCGGATCAACGAATTTGGGCCATTCGGTATTCTTCATTCCATCGATCGCTACTTTCACAGAATCATCGTTTTGTAATTCCGCTGCTGCATCACTTTCTTTAGATAAATAAATAACTTATTTAATAATAATCAAGTGTTATAAATCAAACTTCCTTTTAAATTTTTTTGAAACCATTTACTATAACACAAATGTTATAGTCCATGATCTCTTTACTTTTCTCGAAAACATTTATTACAATAATAGTGTCGTAATACATGCTTCCTTCCTCTTTTAAAGTTGTTTTAAAACTCTTTAAAACATAGTTTGAAACTTGTATTTAAAAAATTCCTTTAAAGATGGTCGCTTTTAAACAAAACCAGACCTTTGAAATGAAGGAGTTACTTTTATAAAATTTACACCTCTTGCTTAAATAACTCAAGTAAATTCTTAAAAATATATTTAAATCTTCAAACTCCTTTTAAAATACTATTACAACTTTTCTAAAACACCTTCAAAAAGAATTATAAAATATCTAAAAGAGATTATCTTCTTTTACTATACTATAATCATAAATTTCCAAAGTGCCCTCATAGCGACTATCGCTATATGGAATATAACTTTTAAAACTTTTTTTGTAAACCAAATGCTTTTAAACCACTTTTCTTTCTATAATTTAAACCACTTTAATACTTTTGCAAAAAGGTTCGAAAAAAATGAAACACCCCACACCCCTTAATATACCCAAAAGGACACATTAAAAGGTGTGGTGCGTTGTAGGTATAACTAAAGCTAACAAAGACTAAGATTCACAAGACAAAAATAGATAAAAATAGCGGAAACTTAAAATAATAACTTAATTAAAACAAAACTTCATAATTGCTTCATAAATAAGTCAAATACCAAATACCACATGCATGTTTAAAAATCCAATATGTCTCATGAAACAAAAACTCATAGTCTCAAAAATCAGAGTACATAATATCCCTCATAATAAGCCAGTACACAGAAAGAACTAAAGCCAAAATAAAAGAAATACATAGTAGAGAACTCCTCCAAGAAACTGCCAAGCAACTGCAATCTACTGCCCTCTCCCTTCATTGCCTATGGGGGGAAAAGGGGAAAAATAGAGGAGTGGGTCAGACAAAAAGTCTGGTGAATGATAGTAATTACTAGAGTCTTTAAGCAAAGTAAAAGTAATAGACTCTACAACGGTTCTAGTATATAAAGAGGAAACAAAGTAAATATGGAAGATAAACTGGAAATAAATACGATTAACTATAGGATAGGTTAATTTCGATTACTTGCACTTGTCCTAGATTTCTTTTTTGATTAGGCTGAATTCCTAATCCTGTAATTATGAAGTAATCCTAATTCTGCCTTTTCTGATCGGCCTGCTACTCCATAGATCTTACTGCGGACCAGACGCTATATAAATCCCTATACATCAGCCAATGATATCTACGAAAGATGCACAAAGCACCCACTGTGGATCCGGACGACATATATAGCTCCCTACATAGAAGGCAATGGTGTCTACGAAAGACACCCATACTAAGCGCTTGGAACTCATAGCGATTACTGAGCACCAGAATGAAAGTCGCACGCGTAACTGCCACCATGCCCATGCTACCTTTTGCTCCACCTATTGGGTCTTCTTATTAACTCGAACTCCAGCATAAGCGTGCCCCTCATCTCACTTCAGGCTAATGTGAGATCACTGTGTGTCCATAGAAAATAGGGGAAATGATGTTGGTACTGGCCCGTCATCCAAACAATATCTAGTTGCGCCCCTTATCCAAACCCCCCATGATTTGAACTTCTAATTGACCAATTGCTATCATTTTTAGCATAAGCGTGCCCTTGTCTCGCTTCGGGCTAATGTGAGATCACCGTTTTTTCTAATAGGGAATGTTATTTGTTACGGATCCTACTTTCATCTTTGCTTATTAACTTAGGTAAATTATTTAAATAAGTCTTTACACTTTTCTCTACAATCTGTGCTTATTAATTTATCATAAGTCTTAAAATAAGCCTTATTATGTTCTTTTTCTTATTATGACCTACGTTATAATCATGCTTATTACTTAACCCAAGGTCTAAGAGAGAAGTACTAAAAACTTGGAGACCTTATAGAGAGTGAAACAAAATACGAATGCGGGGTCTTCAAGTTTTGTGTTCTTATCTCAGAGAGAAGTACTAAAAACTTGGAGAACCCGCATTCGTATTTTGTTTCATTCTCTATAAGGTCTCCAAGTTTTTAGTACTTCTACTAAAAACTTGGAGACCCCACATTCATATTTTGTTTCACTCTCTATAAGGTCTCCAAGTTTTTAGTACTTCTGAGAAGTACTAAAAACTTGGAGACCTTATAAAGAGTGAAACAAAATACGAATGCGGGGTCTCCAAGTTTTTAGTACTTCTCTCTAGAGAGAAGTACTAAAAAACTAACTTTTTTCGTACTTTGAGATAAGAACACAAAATTTGGAGACCCCACATTCGTATTTTGTTTCACTCTCTATAAGGTCTCCAAGTTTTTAGTACTTCTCTCTGAGAGAAGTACTAAAAAAACTTAGTTTTGAGAGTGAAACAAAATACGAATGCGGGGTCTCCAAGTTTTGAGAGAAGTACTAAAAACTTGGAGACCCCACATTAAAAAAACTTAGTTTTTTTAGTACTTCTCTCTAGAGAGAGAAGTACTAAAAACTTGGAGACCTTATAGAGAGTGAAACAAAATACGAATAAGGGGTCTCCAAGTTTTTAGTACTTCTCTCTAAGAACACAAAACTTGGAGACCCCGCATTCGTATTTTGTTTCACGCTTAAGGTCTCCAAGTTTTTAGTACTTCTCTCTAGAGAGAAGTACTAAAAAACTAAGGTTTTTTTAGTACTTCTCTCCAAAGAAGTACTAAAAACTTGGAGACCTTATAGAGCGTGAAACAAAATACGAATGCGGGGTCTCCAAGTTTTTAGTACTTCTCTCTAGAGAAGTACTAAAAACTTGGAGACGTTATAGAGAGTGAAACAAAATACGAATGCGGGGTCTCCAAGTTTTGTGTTCTTATCTCTAGAGAAGTACTAAAAAAACTTAGTTTTTTTAGTACTTCTCCAATTATCGTCATAATTAGGCGTAATTTCAGTCCAATTCCATTTATATTACAGTCCAATTCCATTATTTATTACAGTCTTCATTATTTACATCTTATTTTCTTCATTCAATATTCTTACTTATATAATCCATATTCATGTTTAATTTATTCTAATCCATACGCTAAGAAAAGGAGGAAGAAGAGAATAGACGCTTGCATAAATTCCAAAACGTCGAAAAAGATGTAAATAAGAAATAAATAATAGCAAATAAACTTAAATACTGTAAATAAACTGTAATAAAAAGCTATGCTTAACAGTAATAAATTATATTTAACTGAAGAAGAATAACTAAAAGGGGATAGACTGAAAAATAGATCTAAAACTGATAAAAAGGCTATTCCAAAATCGTAGTAAAACTACAATTATTGGAAACCCTATTATTTTAAATTACTTAAAGAAATCTTAAAATAATTACAATCACTCACCTTCGGTCCTAAGCTCTTCCTTTGGTCTTCCCGGATCCACTTGGAGTTGTAAAATAATTTAATTTATAACGATTTTCTCCTTTGAAAAAATTATTCCGTTTAGGGTCCTTCCTAGAAAGGTGAACCCAATTGGAGAAAATCTAGAATGGGAAAAAGTGTTAGGTCTAGGGGTTTATTTATAGGGGTAGAAGTGGATCTCGGACCGTTGGATTTGGGGACTGAATATGATGCAACCACGTCATAGACTGAATAGGAGCCATCAGATGCAAAAATAGATGGACCGGATTGGTCAGAAGAATACAAAACACGTAAGTTTGAGGCTTTGGAACATTCAAACGAACGGTCATTCGTTCGTAAATAGCAGAGGTGGGTCGACCACCTTGGTTCCCAGGTCGACCGGCCGGTCGACCTGCCTATATATATATATATATATATATATATATATATATATTCCTTTTCTGCTTATTTTGTTTATTTTATAACTTGGTCATATTAGCTCGGTTTCTGACGCTCTATATATGGAAATTGACCAAGAAATTACCACGGATACAATGGTGCAATTCCCGTGGCTCAATTCTGAAAATTTCACAAAGTTATTTTATTATTTATTTAATTAAAGAATTAATTATTACGGGTTAAATTTTGGGTTGTTACGTTCTTCCCTCCTTGAGGGATTTCATCGTCGAAATCTCCAAGGATAAAAGAATGTACTAAATGTTTTCATCCAATTCTACAACCAACTACTCAATCATCAACTATCCATCCATTGTCCTTAAGTTTTTCTAATGCAATTTATGATACTTATGCAATTAGTGTAGTGTAAATGTCCCTAACAAATGTAAAAGATTAGGCGGTCCACTGATTCAGTTGACCTCCTTCTATGCAATCATGTCCGTGCCATGTATCCAAATGAGTGTAAAAATTTCCTAATGATAACTGATAATTCTATATGTGTGCTACAAACATCATCCAAATGCAACAATCATGTGATAACATCCATTTATAGCAACCATAGAAACAAAATAAAAATGTGCACACATCCATATGCATATGCTCTAGTGTCCTAGTTAGGCTGATCCCTAAAGAATAATAGAGCCTAGTGTACCTATATGCGTCCATAGCATCCACTAGCAAACACTTGAAATCACTAGCATACATCATTCATAACATGTTCTATTAACATGTTTACATCAAATCCTACCATCCATAGGCTAAATCCTAAGTTCTACCCTCCCAAAGGTTAATAAAGAAAGAACCTATTCAAATCTAAAGATGGAAAAAGGAATTCTAAAACTTACTATCAAAAAGATGAGGATAGGAAGTACGAATCTTTTCTTCTGCCTCCCAAGTGGCGTCAGCAACATCATCTCCCCATTGCACCTTCACCAGTGGAACCTCCTTATTCCTTAGTTGCTCGATGTCTCTTCCAACAATCTTCATGGGGATACGCCGAACAAAAGCTTCCCTTTCTACCTCCACCTCCTCCAATTGACTAGGCTCCACAACCTCCGCAGAGTCATGTAAGCACTTTCGCAAGTGTGAAACATGGAAAACGTCATGCACTCCTGCGAGCCAATCTGGTAGCCTTACTCGGTAAGTCGTCTTCCCAACTCTCTCTGTGATAGGAAATGGTCCAACAAATCTAGGGGCTAACTTCCCATTTGATCCGAACTTTACCACCTTCCTAAGCGGGGATACTTTGATAAAAACTAAGTCACTAACCTCAAACTCTAAGTCTCCCCTCCACTTGTCTACATACAACTTCTATCTGTCTTGAGCCATCTTCATCCTTCGTCGAATCAAATCCACCCTCTCAGAGGTCTTCCTAACCATATCGGGTCCAAGTAATAACTTCTCCGTAGACCCTACCCAACATGATGGGGACTTGCAAGGTCTCCCATATAAAGCCTCAAATGGTGCCATTCCTATACTTGTTTGGTAACTATTATTGTACGCAAACTCAACCAATGGAAGATGCTCCTTCCATGTTCCTCCAAAGTCCAAAATGCATATCCGCAGCAAATCCTCAAGCACCCTATTGATCCTCTCCATTTGGCCGTCTATCTGGCGGTGATAGGCCGTACTCAACTTAAGTTGCATCCCTAGCGCCTCCTGTAAGCTTCTCCAAAACTCACTAGTGAAAATGGGATCTCTATCACTAACAATGCTAGAAGGAACTCTATGTAGATGGACTATCCCTCGAATATACAAGGATGCCAAATATGAAGTCGTACGCTTACTCTTAAGTGGGATGAAGTGGGCACTCTTGGTCAATCTATCAACAATCACCTAAATGCTAGTGTTCCCCTTCCTAGAACAGGGTAAACCATCAATGAAATCCATAGAAATACTGTCCTACTTCCACTTCGGCACATCTAAGGGATGAAGTAATCCACCGGGCTTCTGCTGCTCTCCTTTTACCCTTTGTCATATGAGATACTTAGCTACGAATTCCGCCACGTCCTTCTTCATGCCACCCCAAAAGAACATCCTCTTCATATCCCGATACATTTTATCACCACTCGGATGAATAGTCATATGGGAATGGTGTGCCTCTTCCAAAACTGCTCTCAACAAGTCACTGGCGCGTGGAACACAAAGCCTCCCATCTCTCCTAAGCCACCTCCTGCTATCTATGGAATAACATTGGAGATGCCTAGAGGCCTCACTTCGGCTAATCGTATCCATAATGTACATGAGCTCTGAATCCTCCCACTGCCTCAAGCCAATCTGATCCATAAGGGTAGGCCTCACCTCTAATGTCGCCAACAATTTGGGAGTAATGTCCGTAGAGGGCTTAAAATCAAAAGTAGAAATAAACTCCAAGCTCCTCCACTCGACGAACAAAGGACTAAGGGTTTCTTTCTTTCTACTCAATGCATCCGCAACCACATTACCCTTGCCAGGGGTATAAGCTATCTCAAAATCATACGAGGCTAAAAACTCTATCCACCTCTGTTGCCTCAAGTTCAAGTCCTTCTGCGAGAATAGGTACTTCAAAGACTTATGGTCAGTAAAAAGCTCAAACCTCTCTCCAAGCAAATAGTTCCTCCAAGACTTAAGTGCAAAAAATAATGCAGCCAACTCCAAATCGTGGGTAGGGTAGTTCTTCTCATGCGTCCTCAATTGCCTACAACCAGAACACACTACCCTCCCTTCTTGCATCAACACCGCTCCTAGACCCATTCCGCATGCATCAGTGTATACAGTGAAAGGCTTAGCTCCGTCGGGTAAAACTAACACTGGTGCACTAGTAAGGGCTCTCTTAAGCTTTGTGAAGGAATCCTCACAATCCACGTCCCACACGAATGCTTTATTCTTCTTAGTAAGGCACGTGAGTGGTGCCAAGATCTTGGCAAAGTCTTTAATGAACTTCCTATAATAGCCAGCCAATCCTAGAAAGCTCCTAACCTTGGTAACGTTCTTGGGGGCCTTCCAATGTTGTACTACAATAACCTTGGCGGGGTCAACAGCCAAACCTTCCTTCTAGACTACGTGCTCCAAGGTACGAACTTCCTCTCTCCAAAAATGATGCTTCGAAAACTTAGCTCTCAAATGATGACTACGAAGTGTGCTAAGAACCTCTTTGAAATGAACAACATGCTCCTCCACATTCTTGGAAAATACCAAGATATCATCCACAAATACCACCACAAACTTATTTAGGACATCCCTAAAGGCGCGGCTCATCAAATCAACAAAATAGGTTGGAGCATTGGTTAGCCCAAAAGGCATAACCAACCACTCGAAAAAATCTTTTGGTGTCCTAAACGCAGTCTTATATATACTATCCTCCGCCAACCTAAGCTAATAAAATCCCGTAGCTAAATCAAGCTGAGAGAAAACAGAAGAGCCTACTAACTGGTCAAAAAGATCATCAATCCTAGGGAGTGGATATCGGTTCTTCTTGGTGAGCTTATTTAATTCCCTATAGTCCACGCAGCGTCGGAGAGAACCATCCGCCTTAGTGGCGAAAATGACTGGCGCTCCCCACTTCGATATGCTCCTTCTTATGAATCCCTTCTCTAAAAGCTTACAAATCTGCTTGCTCAATTCTTTCCTCTCCCTAGGTGCCACGTGCCTCACAGGTAACGCTACTGGCTTAGCATTCTCGGTCAAATAAATCCTGAACTCAATATCTCTCTTAGGGGGTAGTCCCCTAACCTCCTCAAAGACATCTGCATAATCTCTGACGACATGAACCGAATGCAACTCTGATGAAGATGAATCGAGGGAATAGAGAAAACTCAACATCATTGACCCTTGTAGATCGCAAGATACATCTAGAGTCCTACCACTACAAATCTCAAGTCTAATGACTCTCCTCTCGCAGTCTAAGATAGCTCCGTATGTGGATATCCAATCCATCCCTAAGATCATCCCATACACTGAGAATCCCAAAACATAGGCGTTGCAGTCAAATTCTACGCCTAGGATAAAGATTTTCAAACCCCTACAAACCAAGATAAGTGTGTCGATCCTCCTATGGGGTTTGAAACAATAATGGGGTCTACTACTAATGATACGTCCAAGTGAAAACAATCTACTAGAGAACTAGAGATAAAAGAATGTGATCCTCTAGAATCGAATAAAGTCCGAATGGGAAAATCAGATATAGAAATCAAACCTTCAACTGTGACATTCCTACTTCTATCTGGAATGCTACCGGAAGGTGCTGCATCTAACACCTGAATTTTTGCAACTGGTGCACTCGCTCCCTGACCAGCTCTCTAGGGAAAACTCCTACTCATATGACCGGGCTGCCCGCAAACATAGCACTTACCCTTCATCTTATCCTTCCTGCAATCCTTGGCCATATGTCCAACATTCCCACCGCTATGGAACTTTACTCCCTTCTTAATCTACTTCTGAGGACCATCACCTTTTTTCTTCTTCTTATTCTTTTCCCACCACTTCTTCTTAGAACCTTCTAACTTAACCTCCTCTTTAGACTCTCCCCCTTTGACTGTATCTGTCATAAGCGCCATCTCGACCAAAGACTCATAAGTAGCTCCCATCGGTACATGAGTCAGCAATAATCCTTGAAGGGGTTGATTCAATCCCTTCGCAAACTTTATAGCTTTCTTATGCTACGTGTTCACCAAATCCATACCAAACCGCGATAGCTCATTGAATTGATTGATGTATTCCTTAAGAGACAAACTCCCTTGCTTCAAATTGATAAACCTCTCTAGTTTAACAATGTTTTCCGCCTGAGACGGAAACTTCCTATCGAATATCTCCCGGAATCCATCCCAAGTAATATTCCTTCCCTCCAACTCTCACTAATAGGATGCCTCCTCCTTCAGTTGCCAAGCGGCTAGCTGAACCCGCTGCTGACCATCCAATCCCAAAAGACCAAAAATCCTCTCTGTGTCCCTAAGCCAAGCTCTAGCCTCTACAAAAGTCTTCTTTCCAGAAAAAGTCTTCCCGCCCAAACTCGCAAAATCTTTACAAAGTTTAGAGAAATTGAAGACTGTAGGTGGGTTGATGGGATTCCCACCCACTGGTGCAGGATTGGGCGCTGGCCCGTGCACCTCTGGAGTCGTGGCTTGTAAGTACCTATGAAACCAGGCTGGGATAGGGATACCCTCGGTAAGGTTCGGGGCATCAGCCATTCTACGAAAAGAAATAGATAGTTTAGGAAAGAGTCAAAGGAAGATTGAACTGGACTTATGAGGGGATTTTTATAAAAATTCTTTTATACTTAAAAACATTTCTAAGAAATCTTTTCTGAAAGATACTTTTTTTTAAAACAAGTTATTTGGAATAATAAATTTTTAGGAATCCTGTCAACTTAGGCTTTGATACCAAATGAAACACCCCTCACCACTTAATATACCCAAAAGGACACATTAAATGGTGTGGTGTGTTGTAGGTATAACTAAAGCTAACAAAGACTAAGATTCACAAGACAAAAATAGATAAAAATAGTGGAAACATAAAATAATAACTTAATTAAAACAAAACTTCATAATTGCTTCATAAATAAGTCAAATACCAAATACCACATGCATGTTTAAAAATCCAATATGTCTCATGAAACAAAAACTCATAGTCTCAAAAATCAGAGTACATAATATCCCTTATAATAAGCCAGTACACAGAAAGAACTAAAGCCAAAATAAAAGAAATACATAGTAGAGAACTCCTCCAAGAAACTGCCAAGCAACTGCAATCTACTGCCCTCTCCCTTCATTGCCTATGGGGGGAAAAGGGGAAAAATAGAGGAGTGGGTCAGACAAAAAGTATGGTGAATGATAGTAATTACTACAGTCTTTAAGCAAAGTAAAAGTAATTGACTCTACAACATTTCTAGTATATAAAGAGGAAACGAAGGAAATAGGGAAGAGATAAACTGGAAATAAACGATTAACTATAAGATAGGTTAATTTCGATTGCTTGCACTTGTCCTTGATTTTTGCTTTTATTAGGCCGAATTTATAATCCTATAATTAGGATGTAATCCTAATTCTATCCTTTATGATCGGCCTGCTACTACATAGACCTTACTACGGACCAGACGCTATATAACTCCCTACACAGCAGCCAATGGTATCTATGAAAGATGCACGAAGCACCCACTGTGGATTCGGACGACATATATAGCTCCCTACACAAAAGGCAATGGTGTCTACGAAAGACACCCATGCTAAGTGCTTGCAACTCATAGCGATTACTGAGCATCAAAATGGAAGTCGCACGTGTAACTGCCACCATGCCATGCTACCTTTTTCTCCACCTATTGGGTCTTCTTATTACCTCGAACTCCAGCATAAGTGTGCCCCTCATCTCACTTCAGGCTAATGTGAAATTATCATGTGTCCATAGAAAATAGGGAAAATGCTGTTGGTACTGGCCCGTTATCCAAACAATATCTAGTCGCGTCCCTTATCCAAATCCCCCATAATTTGGACTTCTAATTGACCAATTACTACCATTTTTAGCATAAGCATGCCCTCGTCTCGCTTCAGGTTAATGTGAGACCATTGTTTTTTCTAATAGGGAATGTTATTTGGTACAGGTCCTACTTTCATCTTTGCTTATTAACTTAGGTAAATTATTTAAATAAGCCTTTACACTTTTCTCTACTATCCGTGCTTATGAATTTATTCTAAGTCTCAAAATAAGCCTTATTCTGTTCTTTTTCTTATTATGACCTATGTTATAATCATGCTTAATACTTAACCCAAGGTCTAAGTGTGAAAATAAGCCTCTTTCATCTTTTACTCTTTTTAGTTGTAATTCTAAGTTATAACTAGGCCAATCATTTTAATTCAGTCCAATTAACATCATAATTAGGCGTAATTTCAGTCCAATTCCATTTATATTACAGTCCAATTCCATTATTTATTATAGCCTTCATAATTTACATCTTATTTTCTTCATTCAATATACTTACTTATATAATCCATATTCGCGTTTAATTTATTCTAATCCATACGCGAAGAAAAGGAGGAAGAAGAGAATAGACACTTGCATAAAATCCAAAACGTCGAAAAAGATGTAAATAAGAAATAAATAACAGTAAATAAACTTAAACACTGTAAATAAACTGTAATAAAAAGCTATGTTTAACAGTAATAAATTATAATTTACTGAAGAAGAATAACTAAAAGGGAATAGACTAAAAAATAGATCTAAAACTGATAAAAGGGCTATTCCAAAATCGTAGTAAAACTACAACTATTGTAAACCCTATTATTTTAAAGAGGAAATTAGTTTAAAGGAAAAACTTTATGCTAATTTTAAATCTAGGATGGAAGTTTTAAAATTTAGGCCCAAGGACGGTAGAGCATTCTATTCAACCAACTTCAACTGTTTCCTCCATCGCCTGAAGCCATCGTCTGAAACCTACCATAGTCGCCACCGCCCTAGCCCTAACCTGCCGTAGCCGCCGTCGCCCTAGCCCTTACCTGCCGTAGTCGTCGCCGCCACCCAAGCCGCTGTCGTTCAAGCCGCCGCCATTGTCGAAGCTCCCGCCGTCCATTCCAAAATTGAAAAAAACCTAATTCGACACTCCAATCCAAACGTAAATTAGAAATTTCATGAAAATTGAAGTCGAGTGCCACTAAATCTAGAGGTAAGAAACAAATGGAGAAGCAGAACAGAAAAGAAGAAGAAAGTCAAAAATTATTAATCACAAGTTGAATGATATTTAGATATAGCATTTCTACATTTGAAACACAATAGACTGTGTTTAATATGCTAAATGATAGACTAATATAGCATTTATACTTTTAAAATATAGTACCATTATCTGACTATGCAAAATGATTTGGATATAGCATAAGTATATTTCAATTGAACAAGGATGAAAAAATATGCAAAATGAACTTGAATTTAGCATAAATATATTTAAAGTGAAGTAGTATGAATAGAATATATAAAATGAAATAAGTATTCCTAAGGAGAACTACCAAATGCAAAATGATAATTGCATATAGCATATGTATTTTTAATGTAACATTTTAATCACGAAGTTCGCTACTATGTTTATAATATGCAAAATGATAGTTTAATGTAGCATTTGAGTTATGAAGTCCAATGTCTTGTTTAAAATATGTAAAATGATAGTTTGATATAGCATTTTAGTTGTGAAGTCCAATACCAAAGCTACAATATGAAAAATGAGATTAATGTATCATTTTAGTTACAAAGTCCACTGGCATGTTTAAGTTATACAAAATGATAGTTTAACATACTATTTTAGTTAATGAAGTCCAACATCATGTTTACAATATGCAAAATGATAGTTTAATGTAGCATTTCAATTACAAAGTCCACAAGCATGTTTAGGATATGCAAAATGATAGTTTAATGTAGCATTATAGTTATGAAGTTCACTATCATATGTATGTATGAATGCAAAAGATAACCGAATACCAGACCTAATCGAGTGCTTATGGATGTAAAAGCTAACTAAATGCCAAGCCTAATCGAGTGTATATGGAATCGATCTATACCCATGATATTTGTTTAACCGAGCGTACCATTGAATGCAAAAGCAAACCAAATGCCAAGCCTAATCGGGTACGTATAGATGCAAAAGCTAACCGGATGCCAAGCCTAATCGGGTACGTATGGATGTAAGAGCTAATCGAATGCCAATTCTATTCGGATACATATTAATTCAAAGGCTAACCGTATGCCTAATTGAGTACATATTGATTCAAAGGCTAACCGGATGCCAAGCCTAATCGAATACATATGAAACCAATTTATACCCGAGATATATTGTTTAACCGAGCATACATATGGATGCAAAAGCTAACCGGATGCCAAGCCTAATTGGGTATATATGGAACCAATCTATACCCGAGATATATTGTTTATCTGAGCGTATCATCGAATGTAAAAAAACTAACTGGATGCCAAGCCTAATCGGGTACGTTTGGATGTAAAAGATAATCGTATGCCAAGCCTAATCGGGTGCGTATGGATGTAAAAGCTAATATGATGTCAAGCCTAATTGAGACTAATCGGGTATGTATGGATATAAAAGCTAACTGGATGGCCAAGCCTAATCAGGTATGTATGAAACCAATCTATACTCGAGATATATTGTTTAACTAAGCATACCATCGAGTGCAAAAGTTAATCGAATGCCTAGTCTAATCGAGTACATATGGAAGCAAAAGCTAACAGGATGTCAATCCTAATCGAGTATGTATGGATGCAAAAGTTAATCGGGTGCCAAAACTAATCGAGTACGTATGGACGCAAAAGCTAATCGGATATCAATCCTAATCGGGTACATATGAAACCAATCTATCATTTGTATTTTTAAATTGGTGCATTACAATGTATCAAATTGAATGGAATGTGCTGAATGATAGTTAAAAATATCATTTGTATTTTTAAAGTGCATTACAGTATATCGAATGTGCCGAATGATAAGTAAAAATATCATTTCTATTTTTAGAGTGCATTAGAACGTATTGAATGTGACGAATGATAGTTAAGATAGCTTAATGTGGCATTTTAGTTATAATGTTCACTATCATGTTTAAAATATTCAAAATGATATTTTAATATAACATTTTAATTACCAAGTCCATTATCATGTTTATAACATGCAAATCTATAGTTTAATGTAACATTTTAGTTATGAAGTTCACTATCATACTTATGATATTATAAAATAGTTTAGTGTAGCATTTTTAATTACAAAATCCACTAGTAAGTTTAGAATATTTAAAATGATAGTTTAATATAGCATTTCTGTTATGAAGTATACTAGCATTTTATTTATGATATCTGTAACATTCAAAATAGAACAACTCAATAAACAAGTAAACAAACAACTAACGCATTATGTTTTATGCATATTTTATCATCTTGTGAAACATATAAGTAATTTTATCCAATCAAAATCACATCCTTTGTAGATTTTTAAAACAAAACTTACTTCAGTTCCTTGAAAATTAGGAACATTCAATCATGCTATTACAAATGCATAAACTATAACAACAACAATACAGAATATAACGTTCAGTTATGCATTATACATATAGAATTAGAATGATAAGTTCATATAGCATTTTTTTCTTAGTTCATTTCAACACATTTAATCGCCATCGTTACCTTTGGCACCACCAGCAACCTTAACCTCCACTCCACCGCCGCTCATCTGAAATCGACCATAAAAGTCATGGCTCAAGTCACCGCAGACCTTCAAAGTAGTCGCCACTACCTTTAGTCCATCGCCTTCGCCTGACGATTGAGCTCCGCCTTCGCCTGAACGAGCTCTTCCTTCGCCTGCGATTGCATCGCCGTCGCATGTTCTTATGATGCAGTGCCGCCTATCTTTGTAATGCCGCTGCCTGTACTAGAGATTTGAGAATGAGATTTGAGAACAGTCTAATTTTTTTATGAAGAATTTCCTTCAGGCAAAAGAATAAAACCCGCGTCCTTAAAACTTAAAAATAATTGCCACGTCCTTCATTCCAAAAAGATTGCTAAGTTTTTCTTCAGCCGATTTTCCTGTATTTTAAATTACTTAAAGAAATCTTAAAATAATTACAAACACTCACCTCTGGTCCTAAGCTCTTCCTTTGGTCTTCGTGGATCCACTTGGAGTTGTAAAATAATTAAATTTATAATGATTTTGTCCTTTGGAAAAATTATTCTGTTTAGGGTCCTTCCTAGAAAGGTGAACCCAATTGAAGAAAACCTAGAATGAGAAAAAATGTTAGGTTTAGTGGTCTATTTATAGGGGTAGAAGTGGATCTCGAACCGTTGGATTTGGGGACTGAATAGAATGCAACCACGTCATAGGCTGAATAGAAGCCATCAAATGCAAAAATAGATGGACATGATTGGCCAGAAGAATGCAAAACACGTCAGTTTGAGGCTCTGGAACGTTCGAATGAACGGTCGGTCGTTCGTTCATATATAGCAGAGGCAGGATGACCGCCTTGGTGCCTAGGTCGACCGGCCGGTCGACCTGCCTATATATGTGTGTGTGTGTGTGTATTCGTTTTCTGCTTATTTTGTTTATTTTATAACTTGGCCATATTAGCTCGGTTTCTGATGTTATATATATGGAAATTGACCAGAAAATTACCACGGACACAATGGTGCAATTGCTGTTGCTCAATTCTGATAATTTCACAAAGTTATTTTATTATTTCATTAATTAACGAATTAATTATTACGGGTTAAATATCGGGTTGTTACAAAAAAGGTCAAGTTTGAAAAACATTTCAAAATATTTTTAGAAATCAATCGACAAAGTTACATAAAAGAGAGCATGTGATTTCATTGTCGCAAGACCAACAACAAGAAGGTTGACTATAACTAAGCAACATTCACTTCCCACATACACAAGCATTTACATAAACAAGAATGTATGTAAATAAAAATCAACAAGGCGAGGAATCCTTTAAGACCCCTCTACAAAATTTCAATTCTTCGAAGTACTTTCGTAGCGATTGATTCGCTACGAAGACACTTCGATTTCCATTTTGCTTTAGTCCCCTGCAAAATAATGATTATTTATGCCATTCACTTCCAAGCAGGAAACAACAAATAACATAGCCGAATCATAGACAACTATATATATAATCTTCATTTTACACCAAGTAAACATTCACTTTTAAAATTTATTTAACGTGAGTCAGCTCACTTTTATCACCACCGAACTTCTAGAAATAAGCTACTACTTCTTCCTACCACCCAACAACCAACGCAATATCACAAAACCATCTTGCATGCTCGACCAAAGCCCTCCCCTATGACCTACATGCGCATGGCCATGGTCCAACCATGGGCTTTTGGCTTCAAACTTTGGACCTTTGAGAAGAAGAGGGTGATGGCAAGGTTATTTAAGAAGTCGAGTTGGGAAAGGAGGAGTTTTTGAGGTCATTTCTTTTATAAAACTTAAGTGAAAGAAGAGTGAAGAGGAGTAGAGAAGAAGAGAGCTAAAATATAAAATCTGGCAAAGATAGAAAATGAAGTGGAAGGTGCTTTATTTATAGAATTTGAAAAAAGGCCAAATGACTTCACTTACCCCTTTACCAAATTACCTAATTACCCTCCAAAGATGTCGTCTTCGAGACACCTTCCCATGTTCCAACTCATGCACCACACCCCCTTCACATGGCCATGTACTTCCAACATGATGACATGTACTACTCTGTACTACAACACTTAAAATAAGAAAGAAAAGTCTTCCTTACTTTATTACTTTACTTAATTCCATTTTAAAAGCGCTTACAGACTATTTAGTTTAATCTAATTTCCTTTTGTACTATTTTCAACTTTATTAAATGTATATATGTATGCTACAAAAGTACGCATGTATGCAACAATGTGGCGACAACTTCCGTTCAATAAAAAATCGAAAATCCGAAAAACGAATTGCAGTCATTTTTTTATTTTTTATCGAACTATTTGTTTATGTAAACAAATATTCAAAAGGAGTTTACTATCATTATTAAATAAAAAATCAAAAATCCAAAAAACAAAATTTTCACTTTCTAGATGTTTAAAGTCAAAAGAAACGTTTTAATAAAACAAAGTTTATTAATCCTCCTTATTAAGTTTAACCTAATTAAAACTTCATTTATTAATTCGCTCTTTAATGACAATACCATATTATTTTAAAACCTTAGGAGCCAAATACCTGGGTTTTATTTCAAAAAAACCTTTTGAAATGATACTTTTATTTAACCCATAGAAAATATACATATAGCCCGAGTAACTCCAAAATGATATCAAGGAACTAAGTACTACCAAATAGTATCATATATCCCTTTACCAAAAAGGGTAATACTCAAGAGAATTGTTTAGCATCCGAATACATCTCCTGCCCATTTTTAGTCACTTCCGAGTCACTCGAACTAGCTAATTATAAAAATACTTCTACTTTTCAAATCCCTTTTTAAAACAATTCTATGCATATATTTCCTACTAAATAATTTTTAACAAAATATTTATCATCCACTTACTTTGGATTCATTTGGATTCAAACTCGTTTCGATCGCACAATAACAAAGAGAATAATTTACTTAGTACATAATCGCATTTGCCTAAGCAAACATCTGATTGTCATTTAGAAGATTATTTTGATCATTACAATACATATCGAGACTCACTCCCCGAACTATCCAAACAAAAATCTTACTATCTAATTCCTTTTCAAAATATTTATACCTTAAATAGTTTTAAGTAAAATTACTATTACTTTTAAAAAT
Source organism: Allium fistulosum (assembly GCA_030737815.1). Classification (NCBI taxonomy): domain Eukaryota; kingdom Viridiplantae; phylum Streptophyta; class Magnoliopsida; order Asparagales; family Amaryllidaceae; genus Allium; species Allium fistulosum. The sequence goes on along the minus strand of CM060901.1, from coordinate 932,012,409 downwards.
ACTTTTCATTTTAAAACACATTTTATAATCCTGGTTTATAAAATCAACTTTTTGTAAAATCATCTTAAATATTTCTTTTTAATAAGCACCTTATATTAAAATCCAATTTTAACCCAATATATCATCGAATGCCTTATAGTCAAATTGTGGAACTTAATTCATAAAGTGTTCATTTCAATGTTCCTACATATTCTATCTACCGAACCTATAATGGAAAAAGGAAAATAAACAAACAAAAGTCAACGCTCAAATTTTTGAAAATTATTCCTTTGTATATAACTTATATTCCTAGGTAAAATTATTTCATTTACCACTTTTAAAACAGTATTGTGTCGATTGGCCTTGGTCAAGTGTTTTGATATCCCTATCAATAACGTTAGCTACTCGTATTTACCAGAATCCAAAATTCAAACTTAATAGGTCAAACAACACAATATAAAACATTTTTATACATTAATAAATATGCGCTCATATATACACTCAGTCATTCTAGGATATTACTAATCATATCTCTAATGAGTTAGTCATTATAAGGCATTACTAATCCTATCTCTAATGAGTTTAACCCAACAAGGCCTAGGTGTTCGCTCAACCTAAGCTCTAATACCACGTTGTAACGATCTTCCTTTCTTACACCGAAAGATGACACTTAATACATTCTTGGTATTCGTGTGTCGATCATTTAACTGTCCGAAAGACAAATCATTTGAGGTTGAAGAAAGAAAAGACATAACAAAACCTCGCATCGTGACGAGAAATATATAATATACATAAGATCTTTACAAAAAGAAATCATGTTTATTATGCACAATGTCAGAGTACAATAACTTATTATTAGCTTGGACGGTTATAACAACATGTCCTTACAATTGCTGATAAATACAAATAAGAACAAAACAGAATATAGCGGAAGGGCATAAGATACATGAATACGTCTTGGAAAATCCAACTCGTCACTTGAAATCTCCAAAGAATCCAACTAAATCTAGAAAATTTACTTGGGCTGACCTGAGCATTATAAGAAAATAATGCCTGGATCAGTTTGGTAAACTAGCATGACAAAGCTCAAACAAATCATATTGATTTCTACATTTGAAAATCTTTTTCAAAATAAAAGGTATCTCGTAAGACCACGTCGCACATAAACACGGACGAATTTTACCTTACCATAACTAAACCATTTCTATCATAAAAATCCAGTGATACTATAATAATGTCTAGGGTTTAAAATAAATATTGAATATAGCTAGAATGTTTGCATCTCACATTCTAGCATAATTAGGCACAACTAAATCTGTAAAGCACTTATTGGAGAATGGATTTCACATAAATGATAAGGTAAGGGACTACCTTCCGTACAGTACATCTCTAGATAAAATGTAGATAGGGATACTGTAACATCCCGCAAATTTTCGACTTTCGAAAATTCAACATCGATACTCACTTTATCGACTGCTGAGTCATCGAATGCCGGAAACCTGAAAAGTCATGGTTTTAAGAAAGAAGAAAAGGTAGAAGAAGGAGATAGAAGAAAAAGAAAGAAGAGAAGAAAGAAAGAAGAACAACAGGATAACATCAGATACAGAAAACAATACCAGAATCTCACATATCGCAGCGGAACAATATATAATAGATAACACTAGTCTTTTAAAACAAAGAACTATATCAGTTTTATACATACATCAACCATCAGAGTCAATATACAACAATGGACAATTATATAACTTGTCCTCATACAGAATACACAGCGGAATAAATACTATAAGATACAAATACTACGTCTCGTCATCCAGATTGCTTCCAAAGCTCCAGAATATCCAGAATATCCTGATAATATAACTCTAGACTGCCCGTGTGGAAATTGGTGGGCACCCAGAGTTTAGAAGGGAAACAATAAACTCCGAGTCAGTCATGGTGACTGGTGTGAGATCGTAAAACAGTTATTCTTTAAAATAAACAACAGAAGAATTTTAAAGTCAATTCGCAATGCTTTTGGAAAATGAAACTACCATAAGACCTCCCGCCACACACACAATGCAAACGCAGACTTGGAGGAGATTTCTTCTTATGATAGTCAAAGATGCTTACTATGCGAAAAATCAAATTCTTTTTGATATTATTATTAGTGCATAGTGTAGAAAACATTTCGAAAGTAGAATATAAATCTTAGCCAGCATAGGTACCATTATAGTATGCTTGCTATAGCTGCCATATTAGATGGCAGGTTCTACAACTAAAACCGTACAAGTCACGTATTGTTTCTTTGGATTTCCAACAAATGGTCAGGCTAAGGAACTTCCTATCCACGATGGGTACGTCCCTGGAATAGACGACCCGAGAACCTAACCGGATCTCTGCCAACACAAGGCCGGGTTACCTCTGCAAAAATAGGTAACTACTGACACGCGTATGCCATCCCCCGATCGTCACCGATCTTCCCGAGGATCCCCGATTCGCAACAAACCACATAGATAATAATAATGCAGTAACCACAGAGGTTAAGTATCTGGGCTCCATACCATGATACCACCTTTATCCAGAAGGAATGACATACACTAAGGGGCGCTACTCCCTAGAACCTTGCTGCATTCGTCCTGTTTCGACCATTTCCGGGGTGTGAGGCTCGATGAAGTCTCGTCCACAAAGCTACGCTTTCTACAAAAAAGCCCTGCTTCGGGTCAAACAAAATGATCAACCTATGATCACAAAGATATAAGATCAAACCAATGATCATATCCCAAATGATCAAACACCGATCATTTCACAGCAACACTCAGTATGCCACGTTACCAAATTGGGATATATCGCTGATAAATTTCAACTACATAACCTCTGAGCTCGTACGTCTCAGAGAAGGGTGTTAAGCTAAGAGAATAAATTCTCCACCACCAACAGAAATGTATTTGAAAGAAATCAGCTTTATATCTCAAATTGTAACGTCAGACACACAATCCATACAAGTCTGTTCCGGGATCGAACAGAACCGAAGGCACTTCTCACGAAGCCCTTGCATTTTCGGATAATTTTCTAATCACGTCCGGACTTCCCGTCACTAAGGGTGATAAAACCTCTAAATCGAAGATCAGTCGATGTAGAGTAACTCGACGGTAATCCTTCCGTTTTCAAAAATATCCGGTCTTCAACACCGGTCTTCAAATGCGATTCATAACGACGTATCACATATTCGGAATGGGTTATACGACCCCATGGTCCTTTCCCGGCTAACCCGAATAGTGAGCGCTTATTTAAAAATAAGTGTGGCATTCAAATTCATTCAATTCACAACAAATACCTATCTAAAGGTAATTATTGATAGTCGGTTATTTAACTATCAATAAAGATGCGCAACATCATCAGATTCCAAATAATTTTTCCAAATTATTGTATCTTCAAAAATATCTTTATTAGATATATTATTTCCACACTTCAAAAATAAATCAACGTTTATTTTTAAAACAAATTCCCATTCCATTTATAAATTCCATAGTGAATTTATATTTCCAAAATATTTATTGATATACGATTCTCAAATCGATTTCAAATATTCAATTTCATTTTATCTTTAAGAAGATAAAATCTCAAAACGTTTCATTTCATTTTGGAAAATGCATTTCCCTACTTATTTAATAATAAGTATTTCACAAATCATTTATTTTCAACACTTGGAAAATATTCGATATACTTAAAATCAAAATTAAGTATATATCTCATTCTTTAAGGAAATCATTTACTATAACAATATTTATTTGAGTCAAAACGAATGTTACGTAAAACATCGTTACGACGACTCAAAATCACTAGTATAGGGATTCGAAATTAAAATAGATATATAAATCCCAATACTACATAAAACATTTCCTTTCGGAAATCATTTACTATAACAACAGTGTTATAGTCCACCATTTCCTTATTTTTCGGAAACGTCTATTTCAACAATAAATGTTGAAACCTATGTTTCGATACTTAACACGTTTTAAAACATCTTCTAACACAACTTCATTTAACAATATTCCTTTTCCCAAAATATATTGATTTTATTCAATAATATATATTTACTGTCCAAATTCGTGAATATAATCACTATCCAAATTTTAACAATTTCTACACATTTAACTTAAAGGATAATTCGCTGTCCAAAATCACGAATATATCTCTTTTAATAACTTCAATGTTAAATTTATCAAATTCTATTGATTTTGAATTTATAAAACAATGTTTATAAATCCCATTTCTATTTATAAAACTTCGATTTCTAAATTATCCAATTCAACTTATATAACTCAATTATATACCGGAAGTTTATATTATAAGTTAAGAACTTATAATCCATTTATTTACAACATCTATTCATTTCTCATCTAAATGTCAAAATCCCATTTATAAGATAATTGCTTATAAATCTTTTTGTTTTACAAAATCTATCCATTTAATAACTTCACAATTTATGAATCAATAAATTGCAATTCACTTATGGAATCCATTTTTATTTGACTTTAACACTTAATAAAACTCATTTCAAAATTCCAATATTTTTAATTTATAAAAATATCAATTTTTATAAATCTTTTTATATGAATTGTTTAAAATACTTCAACAATTCCAATTTAAACTATTTCATAATCTTTATCAATTGTTTATTTCAAAAATAACATTTTTGTCGTATTTCACAAAAATCACAATTTTACTAACATTAAAATTTTAACATTTATTTATTTAAAATAAACCAATTCAAAAATTTCAATAAAACGTATATTTCTACAAATCACTTTACAAATCCTTTTAAAATCCAAAATCGTTATTTTTAAACTTTAAAATTGAACCCGATGATGCAACGCATCAATTAGTCCATCACAACATCAAACATCATATATCATCATATGATGACAGAATATATATCAACATCTGTAAATAAATAAATACAGTTGAGGAATCCAGTTGGATCCCTCCAACCTGTTTCCCTACATCCAAAGACGTCAGCACAATACCAATTCCGCTCCAGTACGGAATTATCGCGGTATATAGGTTTTTATAAATCCGCTTACTAACGGCGCAATAGGGTCTCATCCGCTATACGAGGCGGGAATCAATCAATCCAATATATACATATGCCAATATGTATATACTGCTATATGTATAGATATATCCTACTATATCTAATACCGCATCCAATAGCAATCAAACAGTCAATAAATAACTGTAATCCAAATTTATTTTGAGTGAGAAAAATCTCACCTTAGCTTTATATTTTTCCATCCATTTCCATTTTGAACTTGCTTCCTTTCATATTTTGACCTTGAATACACAATTTTTGCAATTCATTAATATTCGAATAAAGTCGAACTATTAAATTCCACTTAATAATTTAAATTAACTTGTGATTATATTTTGACTAACAAATTCTTTTTAACAATTTGATTTAACAAAATTTAAATTCAAACAAATCTTCTTTTGATAGATTTAATTACTTACCCTTAAATTAAATTTATCCAACTAATTATTAAATTTCTTTTTCTTACCGAAAATTATATTTTTAACTATTTCCCCTTTTAACAAATTTTAAAATCGTTAAACAAGTAAAATTTCGGTTAAATCACCTAATCCATTATCTTAATTTCAACTAATGACTTAATTAATCAAGTAATTAGTTTAAGTTTTAAAAAAACAATTTTTTCCTTAATAAATTTGTTTAACTAAAATTCTAGTTTAAAACTAAATTTTCTTCTTAAATCATTCCTAAAAATAAATTGAATAAGTAAATTAAACAAATTCATCTTCTTTTTGAAAATCATATATATATATAAACTGTATTTAAATTCTTTGCTATAACCCCAAACTTTTAAATTAAAACAACAAATAGTTTTATACCTCACTGTAAATAACAACAGAAATTCCTTTACTGTTTAAAATCAAACTCGAGCTATATAAAATTGTAAAATAATATCTGGATCTAAACACAACTTCTAATCTGTATTTAAGTTTAAAAGAAACTGCTACCTCACAGATATGCTGAAACCCATCTTTGCCAGATCGAACACCAACCCAATCGACTGTCTCCACATTCCAGCCTTCACCATGAACGCCACCAAGCACAGTCGAATTTGAACAGAGCCCTAGCCTTACGACATCGACGAACTTCCCCAGTGAATCGCAACCCTCATTCTTTACGCGAATGCTGCCGCCCTCGGCTTCTCACTTCCACTTCGAGGTGAAGGCCAAAGTCATCGCGATAATCGATCGAACCACTATCGCGACATCGTGCTTTCCATCGCCTGCCGCGCTTCCTTAACTTGAAGTCATCGACTTCCCTCACTTCGATCAACGATGGCAACTGCCGCACGTACGCGAGTGTCGTTCCAGATCACGGCGTCGCCACCGTGACATTTCCACTTGATTTAATGAAGTCGCCACAGCCTCGAAACCCCTTATCGCCCTTTGATAACCCGCACGCGAGCCACGCCCTAATTCCACTTGCAACCCTAATTTCCAACCGCTCGAGCCAACGCCGCCTTGGCTATTTCGCGAGCCGCGTCTCCCCTCCATCGTTGCCTGCCATCGCAGTTTCCATCGTGCGATTTCGCGAATATCTGAAAGGGAAGAGAGATTGCGATTTCTTTTATCTGGGGAGAAGATTTGGTTGCCATTTTTCTTTGAAGAGGATGAACGATTTGATTTGATTTCGGTGAAAGAAGAACGAGTTATTTAAAATTGGTAGGGGGGTATGGGTTACACGATAATCTCGTGATGCTCGGCGTGAACAACGGGGAGAAAACGTGGGATATTTATAATTTTTAAATCTTAAAATTAAACCGAATTCAATTTCATTTCAACGCGTTTTGCAACCATACGGTCACATATCAACTCCGAAAAATATGAAATTGGAAATCCAGTAATAATACAATATTACGGACCCAATGGAACTGGTTTCGTCGAATTCCGAGACTGCGCCTCGGACGGCTATTTTTAAATATCGATTCGAACGACTTAATTTCAAAACTGAACGAAACCGTTTGAAATTAGATTCTGAAGCTTCTGTTATCTTCAGTATTATCAATACGAATTTTAAAAGCTTTCGAAATATTTTTCTTCAGTTTAAAATTAAAGATACAAATTTTTATTCAACATTCAATCGATTAAATTTTATAATTTAATCGTCAAATTCAGTTTTAAATTCGGGATTCAAATTAAATTATCGTTCAAATATTTAAAATTAATTAAATATTTTCAATTAAATTCGTTCAAAATTCTGGGTCGTTACAAACTTCCCCCCTTAAAAGAATTTCGTCCTCGAAATTACAAGTTAAGAAAAATGATCCCTAACTTGTCTACTATTTTTCACAATCCAATAGTTTTTATCAATCTATCACAACAAATTTTCTACTAAAGATTCGTTATTACCTCAACTAGTTTTTCAACTTCAATTACAGGTTTCAAACAACATTGTTTACTTCTCAATTCAAATTCGAGTTTAAATTCAAATTTAAACTTCCAAAATTTCACAAAAATTTTCTAACACTCGAAATTTTCGAAAAATTTCGCCAGCGTCTCCTTTGCGCGGCTAATACGGCACGACTACAAAACGTCCCTACGGACTCTCAGATTTCAAAAAGAAAAAGAAAAAGCCAAGCGGCTAGACCAGAAATCATCAAAAACTCATATTGAAATTAAATACGTACCTTTTGTCGAGCAATTCAAATTATCTTTGAAATCAAATCCAATTCCTTTATAACACCTGTATATCCTACTAGCCATTATATCTAGTTACAGCATTCAATCATTTTGCAAATTCGATTACAAATTTTCAATATATACTTATATATTTATGGTTGAAGTTATATTCGTTTTTAAACAAAATGAATTCATATCCATTCTAGTTTATACCCAATTCAAATTGATCCAAATTCAATTTATTTTAATTCTACTTCATTTGCAATTGATTCCATTCCATTTAATTTGCATTTCATATTTTCATTCGGTTTATTCTATTAACCAAACAACTTTCATTCATAATTGCTCTTTTAGCTTAGTTTTCAATTACTAACTCATTACCAATTCCAATTCACTTACAATTTCAAATTTGTCTTCAATTTCATTTACAATTGCAAATTATCCATTCATCCACTAATTCATTCATTTTCAATTTGAATCTCATTTCTATCAAATTACCAAATATTCTATAAGTTATTAACTTATTTACATTCCATTATGAATTTTATCTTTTATTCATCTTTCATTTATAATTATTCAATTCAATTCATTTCTTACAAATTTGAAACGAATTTCAATTTTCAATCTCATTTTATTTAATTGATTCACTTGCAAATTTATTCGTTCATTCACAATTTTCATTTATTTTCATAATTCAGTACTCAATTCCAGAGTCTTTTCAACCTTTTCAAAACCATTTTGAAAACAATTCCAATTATCCTTTGAATTTCCAAAACAAAACCCAAATTTTTTCAAACAACTTCTATTTAAAACAATTTGGCAGCAATTCCTCTTCCAGAAACCCGAAAATGAACACCGGTGATGTCGCGATCATCATCGGAATTATTTTCCAGCGACCGGAAAGAGTTTAGAGCTTTCATCTCTCTAAAATACTTTTCAAAAGCTTTGAAATCCATTTTCAAATCAAAAATGATTTAAACTTTTCAAATCTCCAAAATTTACAAATTCTTTTCAAAACATTTCCAAAAACTTCTCTGGAATTCCGTTTTAAATTATAAGTCACATTTATAATTTACATTCTCAAATTTCATTTGTATATGAATTTATTTCTTAACTTTGGAGTTATAATTTCAACTTCTTACTCAATTTCAATGATAATAATGATAACATTTCAATATTATCACTTCCTAACAACCATGCAACCATATACTATGATAATTCATAGAAAATCATTTCTTTTCCATACAAAAATAGTTTTGGGTAAAATTATCTCATTTACCCTATTTAAAACAATACTGTGCCGAATTGTTCTATTCGAGTGTTTAGAGATCCCTATCAATGATCGTTAATTACTCGTATTGACCAGAATCCATATACCACTCAACAAATCAATCATCACAATATAAAACAATTTTTTTATATATATTCACTAACAAATACGCGCTCATATCTATTATTACACTCAACTCATTCTAGAGTACTACTGACTCTATCTCTAATGAGTAACACCCAACAGAGCAGGGTTGTCGCTTAACCATATGCTCTGATACCAAATGTAACATCCCGCAAATTTTCGACTTTCGAAAATTCAACATCGATACTCACTTTATCGACTGCTGAGTCATCGAATGCCGGAAACCCGAAAAGTCATGGTTTTAAGAAAGAAGAAAAGGTAGAAGAAGGAGATAGAAGAAAAAGAAAGAAGAGAAGAAAGAAAGAAGAACAACAGGATAACATCAGATACAGAAAACAATACCAGAATCTCACATATCGCAGCGGAACAATATATAATAGATAACACTAGTCTTTTAAAACAAAGAACTATATCAGTTTTATACATACATCAACCATCAGAGTCAATATACAACAATGGACAATTATATAACTTGTCCTCATACAGAATACACAGCGGAATAAATACTATAAGATACAAATACTACGTCTCGTCATCCAGATTGCTTCCAAAGCTCCAGAATATCCAGAATATCCTGATAATATAACTCTAGACTGCCCGTGTGGAAATTGGTGGGCACCCAGAGTTTAGAAGGGAAACAATAAACTCCGAGTCAGTCATGGTGACTGGTGTGAGATCGTAAAACAGTTATTCTTTAAAATAAACAACAGAAGAATTTTAAAGTCAATTCGCAATGCTTTTGGAAAATGAAACTACCATAAGACCTCCCGCCACACACACAATGCAAACGCAGACTTGGAGGAGATTTCTTCTTATGATAGTCAAAGATGCTTACTACGCGAAAAATCAAATTCTTTTTGATATTATTATTAGTGCATAGTGTAGAAAACATTTCGAAAGTAGAATATAAATCTTAGCCAGCATAGGTACCATTATAGTATGCTTGCTATAGCTGCCATATTAGATGGCAGGTTCTACAACTAAAACCGTACAAGTCACGTATTGTTTCTTTGGATTTCCAACAAATGGTCAGGCTAAGGAACTTCCTATCCACGATGGGTACGTCCCTGGAATAGACGACCCGAGAACCTAACCGGATCTCTGCCAACACAAGGCCGGGTTACCTCTGCAAAAATAGGTAACTACTGACACGCGTATGCCATCCCCCGATCGTCACCGATCTTCCCGAGGATCCCCGATTCGCAACAAACCACATAGATAATAATAATGCAGTAACCACAGAGGTTAAGTATCTGGGCTCCATACCATGATACCACCTTTATCCAGAAGGAATGACATACACTAAGGGGCGCTACTCCCTAGAACCTTGCTGCATTCGTCCTGTTTCGACCATTTCCGGGGTGTGAGGCTCGATGAAGTCTCGTCCACAAAGCTACGCTTTCCACAAAAAAGCCCTGCTTCGGGTCAAACAAAATGATCAACCTATGATCACAAAGATATAAGATCAAACCAATGATCATATCCCAAATGATCAAACACCGATCATTTCACAGCAACACTCAGTATGCCACGTTACCAAATTGGGATATATCGCTGATAAATTTCAACTACATAACCTCTGAGCTCGTACGTCTCAGAGAAGGGTGTTAAGCTAAGAGAATAAATTCTCCGCCACCAACAGAAATGTATTTGAAAGAAATCAGCTTTATATCTCAAATTGTAACGTCAGACACACAATCCATACAAGTCTGTTCCGGGATCGAACAGAACCGAAGGCACTTCTCACGAAGCCCTTGCATTTCCGGATAATTTTCTAATCACGTCCGGACTTCCCGTCACTAAGGGTGATAAAACCTCTAAATCGAAGATCAGTCGATGTAGAGTAACTCGACGGTAATCCTTCCGTTTTCAAAAATATCCGGTCTTCAACACCGGTCTTCAAATGCGATTCATAACGACGTATCACATATTCGGAATGGGTTATACGACCCCATGGTCCTTTCCCGGCTAACCCGAATAGTGAGCGCTTATTTAAAAATAAGTGTGGCATTCAAATTCATTCAATTCACAACAAATACCTATCTAAAGGTAATTATTGATAGTCGGTTATTTAACTATCAATAAAGATGCGCAACATCATCAGATTCCAAATAATTTTTCCAAATTATTGTATCTTCAAAAATATCTTTATTAGATATATTATTTCCACACTTCAAAAATAAATCAACGTTTATTTTTAAAACAAATTCCCATTCCATTTATAAATTCCATAGTGAATTTATATTTCCAAAATATTTATTGATATACGATTCTCAAATCGATTTCAAATATTCAATTTCATTTTATCTTTAAGAAGATAAAATCTCAAAACGTTTCATTTCATTTTGGAAAATGCATTTCCCTACTTATTTAATAATAAGTATTTCACAAATCATTTATTTTCAACACTTGGAAAATATTCGATATACTTAAAATCAAAATTAAGTATATATCTCATTCTTTAAGGAAATCATTTACTATAACAATATTTATTTGAGTCAAAACGAATGTTACGTAAAACATCGTTACGACGACTCAAAATCACTAGTATAGGGATTCGAAATTAAAATAGATATATAAATCCCAATACTACATAAAACATTTCCTTTCGGAAATCATTTACTATAACAACAGTGTTATAGTCCACCATTTCCTTATTTTTCGGAAACGTCTATTTCAACAATAAATGTTGAAACCTATGTTTCGATACTTAACACGTTTTAAAACATCTTCTAACACAACTTCATTTAACAATATTCCTTTTCCCAAAATATATTGATTTTATTCAATAATATATATTTACTGTCCAAATTCGTGAATATAATCACTATCCAAATTTTAACAATTTCTACACATTTAACTTAAAGGATAATTCGCTGTCCAAAATCACGAATATATCTCTTTTAATAACTTCAATGTTAAATTTATCAAATTCTATTGATTTTGAATTTATAAAACAATGTTTATAAATCCCATTTCTATTTATAAAACTTCGATTTCTAAATTATCCAATTCAACTTATATAACTCAATTATATACCGGAAGTTTATATTATAAGTTAAGAACTTATAATCCATTTATTTACAACATCTATTCATTTCTCATCTAAATGTCAAAATCCCATTTATAAGATAATTGCTTATAAATCTTTTTGTTTTACAAAATCTATCCATTTAATAACTTCACAATTTATGAATCAATAAATTGCAATTCACTTATGGAATCCATTTTTATTTGACTTTAACACTTAATAAAACTCATTTCAAAATTCCAATATTTTTAATTTATAAAAATATCAATTTTTATAAATCTTTTTATATGAATTGTTTAAAATACTTCAACAATTCCAATTTAAACTATTTCATAATCTTTATCAATTGTTTATTTCAAAAATAACATTTTTGTCGTATTTCACAAAAATCACAATTTTACTAACATTAAAATTTTAACATTTATTTATTTAAAATAAACCAATTCAAAAATTTCAATAAAACGTATATTTCTACAAATCACTTTACAAATCCTTTTAAAATCCAAAATCGTTATTTTTAAACTTTAAAATTGAACCCGATGATGCAACGCATCAATTAGTCCATCACAACATCAAACATCATATATCATCATATGATGACAGAATATATATCAACATCTGTAAATAAATAAATACAGTTGAGGAATCCAGTTGGATCCCTCCAACCTGTTTCCCTGCATCCAAAGACGTCAGCACAATACCAATTCCGCTCCAGTACGGAATTATCGCGGTATATAGGTTTTTATAAATCCGCTTACTAACGGCGCAATAGGGTCTCATCCGCTATACGAGGCGGGAATCAATCAATCCAATATATACATATGCCAATATGTATATACTGCTATATATATAGATATATCCTACTATATCTAATACCGCATCCAATAGCAATCAAACAGTCAATAAATAACTGTAATCCAAATTTATTTTGAGTGAGAAAAATCTCACCTTAGCTTTATATTTTTCCATCCATTTCCATTTTGAACTTGCTTCCTTTCATATTTTGACCTTGAATACACAATTTTTGCAATTCATTAATATTCGAATAAAGTCGAACTATTAAATTCCACTTAATAATTTAAATTAACTTGTGATTATATTTTGACTAACAAATTCTTTTTAACAATTTGATTTAACAAAATTTAAATTCAAACAAATCTTCTTTTGATAGATTTAATTACTTACCCTTAAATTAAATTTATCCAACTAATTATTAAATTTCTTTTTCTTACCGAAAATTATATTTTTAACTATTTCCTCTTTTAACAAATTTTAAAATCGTTAAACAAGTAAAATTTCGGTTAAATCACCTAATCCATTATCTTAATTTCAACTAATGACTTAATTAATCAAGTAATTAGTTTAAGTTTTAAAAAACAATTTTTTCCTTAATAAATTTGTTTAACTAAAATTCTAGTTTAAAACTAAATTTTCTTCTTAAATCATTCCTAAAAATAAATTGAATAAGTAAATTAAACAAATTCATCTTCTTTTTGAAAATCATATATATATATATAAACTGTATTTAAATTCTTTGCTATAACCCCAAACTTTTAAATTAAAACAACAAATAGTTTTATACCTCACTGTAAATAACAACAGAAATTCCTTTACTGTTTAAAATCAAACTCGAGCTATATAAAATTGTAAAATAATATCTGGATCTAAACACAACTTCTAATCTGTATTTAAGTTTAAAAGAAACTGCTACCTCACAGATATGCTGAAACCCATCTTTGCCAGATCGAACACCAACCCAATCGACTGTCTCCACATTCCAGCCTTCACCATGAACGCCACCAAGCACAGTCGAATTTGAACATAGCCCTAGCCTTACGACATCGACGAACTTCCCCAGTGAATCGCAACCCTCATCCTTCACGCGAATGCTGCCGCCCTCGGCTTCTCACTTCCACTTCGAGGTGAAGGCCAAAGTCATCGCGATAATCGATCGAACCACTATCGCGACATCGTGCTTTCCATCGCCTGCCGCGCTTCCTTAACTTGAAGTCATCGACTTCCCTCACTTCGATCAACGATGGCAACTGCCGCACGTACGCGAGTGTCGTTCCAGATCACGGCGTCGCCACCGTGACATTTCCACTTGATTTAATGAAGTCGCCACAGCCTCAAAACCCCTTATCGCCCTTTGATAACCCGCACGCGAGCCACGCCCTAATTCCACTTGCAACCCTAATTTCCAACCGCTCGAGCCAACGCCGCCTTGGCTATTTCGCGAGCCGCGTCTCCCCTCCATCGTTGCCTGCCATCGCAGTTTCCATCGTGCGATTTCGCGAATATCTGAAAGGGAAGAGAGATTGCGATTTCTTTTATCTGGGGAGAAGATTTGGTTGCCATTTTTCTTTGAAGAGGATGAACGATTTGATTTGATTTCGGTGAAAGAAGAACGAGTTATTTAAAATTGGTAGGGGGGTATGGGTTACACGATAATCTCGTGATGCTCGGCGTGAACAACGGGGAGAAAACGTGGGATATTTATAATTTTTAAATCTTAAAATTAAACTGAATTCAATTTCATTTCAACGCGTTTTGCAACCATACGGTCACATATCAACTCCGAAAAATATGAAATTGGAAATCCAGTAATAATACAATATTACGGACCCAATGGAACTGGTTTCGTCGAATTCCGAGACTGCGCCTCGGACGGCTATTTTTAAATATCGATTCGAACGACTTAATTTCAAAACTGAACGAAACCGTTTGAAATTAGATTCTGAAGCTTTTGTTATCTTCAGTATTATCAATACGAATTTTAAAAGCTTTTGAAATATTTTTCTTCAGTTTAAAATTAAAGATACAAATTTTTATTCAACATTCAATCGATTAAATTTTATAATTTAATCGTCAAATTCAGTTTTAAATTCGGGATTCAAATTAAATTATCGTTCAAATATTTAAAATTAATTAAATATTTTCAATTAAATTCGTTCAAAATTCTGGGTCGTTACAGATACAAATGCATTTGCCCCTCTACCAACACAGGACCGACATATCCCTTACTGGATAGTACCGAATATGTCATTACCCCTTTTGTCTCCAACCTTCATAGAGAGCTCTCATGCATAACCAAATCCATACTATGATAATCTAGAAAGGTGATGACACACCCTTATGGAGCGACCCACATAGCTCTACTGCATCTATCATGTTTTAGCCATTTCCGGGGTATAAGGATTGAGGCTACGCTTTTACCTTTTAGAAATTCCCTCTTGGAATGCTAACATTGCCCTCCAAGTAGAAATGCAATGCCAACATTCATCCATACATGTTCGTTCTATGTTTGAAAGGAACCGAAGGCACTTCCTCTAATACATCCATTTTGCAATCACCCTCAGGATTAGTAGCAACTAGTCCTTGCACTTCAAAGAACTCCGTTTTTGAAATGTCATCAAGATGTCTTCCATTCGAACGCTCATGTTGGTTCGAAGTGGTTTTCGGATAAAATATCTGATCTCGATCTCTCCGAACCAACCACCGATAATTTCTAGTTGACTCATTCCCAATTCTTTTGGAAGTAAGCGAATGATACTAGAGTCCTAAATGGATCTCTGATATATCCCTTAAAGCTAGAGATGTTTCACCATAATGACTTCTCCCATGGGAACTCAAACCGCATGAACACGTAAAGCTCCTATTTTCTTCCTAAGTCAAAACTAGCCAAGATTTGATAGTCGGTTATTTAATTATCAAATACACAAACAAACAACAATCTAGAGATTTAGTTACCTATGGCAATCATTAAGCCTCAAAATGAATCTTTCGTTTATTTAAATCTCTTTCCAAAATATTTATCACAATATTCGTATACTTATCTTATTGGCATAAGTATATTCACAAAACATTGTGAAATATTTCTTACTTCAAAATCATATCAAAAGGATCGCAACAAAAGTTATTTAAATTGGAGATAAGGATAACTTCAAACACTATTCCTTCGTTGTTTAAGTGTGGAACGAATGTCCATACCATCAAAATTAAGAAGGTCAGTTAAGGAAATCCAATCTCAAATTATTTTATAAATTTCCTTAATAAATCCTTTTAATAAATCTGTTTCATTTATGAAAATCTCCTTTACTAAAATTCCAAATCCAATTATAAAACTAGTTATAAATCTCCAAAATCATTTATAAAACTCTTATAAATATTCAAAATCATTTATAAAACTCTTCCCAAATTTCATGATCTCCTTTTTAATTTATAAAACTCCATTTATAAACTTTACTTATTTTAAACAAAACTTCTTTAGTAAACTCTAATCAATAAAGTTCCTTTGATAAATAATCAATTATTTAAATCACCTTTAAATAAACAAGTTATTATTTAAACACACCTCATTTAATTATCCTTAAATCTTATTAAAAAAATAATGATTTTAAACAATCATTTAAAAAGTATTAAATTGACTTCAAACATTTTAATAAAATAATTGCTTAATTATCCTTTAAATATCATATTTAAAAATAATAATAAATTTTAAACCATTTTCAAAAAGGGTAAAACTAAAATATTTTACTTTACAAGTTGAGAAAGAGGCATAGCGACCACAATGGTTCATAATTATAACTAGCATTTGTCCTTCAGTCTAAAATTGAAACTTGGTATCCTTCAACCTAATTTTTTTTTTAAATTTTGTCATTTTCCCTAATTCCTTCTTTCTAAAATATACTTAAGTAAAAAGAATTTTAAATTTACATAAAGAGCTTGTTTTTACGAACTACATCCATAGCGACTATCGCTATATGACCCGTAATTTTCGAAACTTTTTTTATATCAAATGGTTTTAAATTCCTTATCTTTTTATGCAATAACTAGTTTATAAACTTAGTTAAAAAGTTTTGGAAAACGAAATCAAAGTTTAAAACTTGTAAACTTTTTCAAACACAATACTTAGGTGAAATCAAATTTTTAACCAAGGATCTCGGTGTCACAAAAACAACGACTTTATATGCTACTTCATTTTAGCATGCATTAACTAACACAAGTTCATAACATCCATTTACAAGCCATACCAACAACTATAAGCAATGTCGTAAGTTTTCATCATTTGCAACATTTAAACTCAAATTTTAAGTCTAATCCAAACATCACATACAAGCATACATATGTATATTCAAATCAATATCCTATTCACCCAAACAAATGACTGATTTAACAATTAAACAATAACAAATATGAAGTTACCAACTTTATATAACAAGATGTGCTTTTACTCAACAAAAGCTATCCAAATCAAACCGAACTTTTACTAACTTTAGAGTACGACGCAGATCTTTGTTTCTACTTTGCAAAAGGCAAAGTTTTGAACCTTAGTAGGGGACTTTTGGTTCGGCCAAGGTGATAGGGTGGCTCGGCCTTGATGGTGGAGGTAGGGTTTGGGCTAGATTTTTAAAGTAGAAGAGATGTAGAAAGAAAAGAAGGTTGTTTTAATAATTTTCAAGAATTAAAAGTAGAAAATAATGATTTTTAAACATTTTGAAAAACCAAGAAAGCCATTAAAACTTTTTCGAAAGCTTGAGGAAGAGGATGAACTTAGTAGAGGAAGGAGTGAAATGATAAAGAAAATTGTTTTTATATAAAATGTATTTAGCAAATTACCAAATTTCCCTTTAGTACACTACCCTTCACTAATGCCTTTCCACCTCATCACCATGTCTCCCTCCTCTTGGTTGTCTATGCAAGCCCCCTCCCCTTATCCCCCTTGAACCTAACATGTTAAACACTTAAAGTAGTAATGTGTTTTAAGAGATGTGATAAAATGTGACATTTCCTTTTTAAGCATCTTTTCATTTTAAATTTTTTATTATAAATATTTACATTACAAGTCACATCTCTTTTATATATATGAAGTATATATATTATAATATATCCTAACTAATTTGAAATGTATGTGTATATTTACTTTAGAGTTTACAATGTTTTCGACAAATTTTAGACGATGAAAAGTCAAAAATTCAGAAAACGATTACTGTTACATTTTGGATTTTTCTTCAAACTAAATATTTTTGTAAACAAATTTATTTCACCATCACAATTTACTATTTTAAATAGTTTTTTTAATTATAAAAAACTAATATTTGAATATTTAAATTAATGAAATATTCGCAAATTAAAGCGGTGAAATTCCGGATCGTTATAGGTATAACTTGGACTAATTTGGGATATCCATGTTATTAGCATCTATGAAAACCCATACATTTGAAATGGGTAATTATATTTATTCAATGCAAATTATGGGTAAACAAAGAAACATGAATACATAATATATGTTGTCGTTTGAATACTTCATCTTCACTTTACAAACATGTGGATCTTTGTTATGCATTAATATCCACCTGTAATATATTTGGTTAAAGTTATTAAACTCCGATCGCATTGTGTGAATATACAATCAACATTAAAAATGAACAATGTAGTATTTTCCAAGTCCTTAACTCTTGATGTTAACATCTTCAAAAACCCTTTTTATCATCTTTTCAATAAGCAATAGGTATTGCCTTCTTCTTTAAGCTTTTCAAATCTGATCTTCCAACTATACTTAAATCTTTTCCTTCCTTTATAACAACAATTTGTGCACTCATATTAATTGCTTAATTACTATCAACATTCAAACTATTTTAGTTAATTTTCACTGTTGATAGTCTAATCATTCTTGCTTATAAAATGCCATGTTCTTATATTGTTGTCAAAATTCAAACTATGTAAAATTAACCTATAAAATCGTTCTTATATTTATTAATAGTGGATAGAATATTAACAAGTTAAATTGTAACTGATTAAATTTAATAAAGTGTAGTATATAGACTCAAGGTAGTTCTACCTAATGGTAATATCCTGATTTGACAACTGACTTAAAGGTAACCATCTAAGTTCTCAAACCCGAATAAATTTTATGTTTTTTATTTATTTTATATAATAAACTATAATTTTCCTTTCCAATGGAGGTCTTACTCATTTTATATATATATATATATATATTGTATTGATACTTAAAGAATATATGTATGTAATACATACATACATACATACATACATACATATATGTATATATGTATATATGCTTTAAGTATCAATACAGTATCATCAAAACCACCAACAGATTATTTACATCATAAGAAAGGAAGGGTATAAACTATATGAAGGCTAATTCTACTCCAAATACTGCTAATTAATTTTGAGTTGTTATGGTGATTCTAGAAATGTGCCAAATTTGGTATGATATACATAAGTTAAGCTTATAAACACATAATTTTATTTATCATGTATCCACGTGCGACGTTCCGTACTAATATGTTAAGTCCATTGTCCCCAAATATATTATAATTGCTAGGAAGTTACTAAACAAAAATAAAATAAAATAAAATAAAGATAATGATTTGCAACCACATAAACAAAAGGATTGTGACGACCCGGAATTTTTCTATATTTGAAAATTGGAATATTTAATTAATTTTAAATACTCAGAGATTGATTATTAACTTAAATTTCAAATATCGCTGTTTTTGGGTGATTTAATTTTTAAATTAAATTATTTGAAGTTGGATAAAATAGTAAATCTGGTATTCTAAGCTAATTAAAAATATTTGGAAGCTCGTAAAATTCATATTAATAATTCCTGAAGGTGATAGAACTTTTAAATTTGAATTTAAAGGTGTTTTGTTCAGTTTTAAAAATATATCGTTTAAATCGATATTTAAAAATAGCCTTCCGGGGCACAATCTCGGAATTCGATGAAACCAGTTCCATTGGATCCGTAATATTGTATTATTATCGGATTTCAATTTTCGTAGTGTTTGGAGTTGTTATGTGAGCGTACGATAGATAAACGCGTTGAAAATTTAATTGATAATAGCCGATTCAGAATTTAAATATAATATTTCAATTAGTCATACAGCTCACATCAGCATTTTTTGGCCTCAACTCAGATTACTGTAGCCAGGCATATTTTGTACGCAAAGAAATATCTTCGTACAAACTTTTCAAATCACGTATATAAAAAAATATAAGCCGACCTACTCCTCTCTGCTTAATCTTGTACTCCTTGTCTTCCATCAAAAGCTAAAAAAAATTTAATCGAAGAGCAGAACGAAATATAAAAATGGCCGCTTCTCGATTTCTTTTCTTCTTCCCAGTCACGAGCGAAACCAACTTCCTCTCTTACTCTTCTAGCCGAACAAATAAATTGGGTTCGAAAATCAAATTGTAGTGGCGCCTCATTTCTCAATTTCGTTCCAAATAGAACGTGATTCCTTCTCCTCTGTCGCTTACGATCGTGCAAAGGCGAGATGCCGATCGAACTCAAGGGTAGGCTCGGGTTAAGTTCTAGGGTGTCGCGAGGCCAACAGAAGGAGGCACGAGGTAGCGTGGTGATTTGTGACGCGAGGCCGATGTTGTTCATGGCTGGGTAGGGTTTGGATCGGGGTTGCGCTCGTGTGGAGGCCGGTGTGGAATTGGGGAAGTTTGACGACTGGTGATGGCTAGGGTTAGATCGTGATTTTCAGTGATGCTAGTATGGCCGAGGACGAGACTACATAGGAACGAAGGTATAATCGATTTATCCTGTTCAAATTAAAATCGATAATATAAAAAAAGAAAAAATGTGTTACAGTAAAGTAAATTTAAATTTAATTGCTGTTAAAAAAAAGTTTTGTTTTAATTTTATGGGATAGTAAATAAACTGTAAATAGAAAAAAATAGTTATAGTAGAGTAATTAACTTATATTAATTATTTTAGTCATTAAAAATAACTTATTTAAAAGAAAATTTGTTTAACATTAAATTATTAGTTAATCAAATTAAAAGGAGATTGTTTGTCTGATTTATTTCAGATAATAATGAACCGTATAATATTTTTACAAGGTCTAAATTGCGAAGAATTGCGAAGAAACAAGCTGTGTTGGTTTGGACTGCAAAATAAGAATCAAAGGTGAGTTAATCTCACTCATCTGGTTGCTATTTAAATTTAAATAGTAAAATTTAAATATTTGGTGAATGATTGGATTGATTTGATATGATAGTATATATAGTAGTATATATCAATATATATATATTGGAATATGTATATATTGAAACTGATATCTCCGCATTATATAGCGGATGAGACCCTATGCGCCGCATAATAGCGGATGATAATATTGTAAATCCATATACCGTGATATTTCACCTTGAAGTGGAATTGGTATTGTGCTAACGTTTGTGGATGCAGGGAAACAGGTTGGAGGGATCCAACTGGATTCCTCGAAATTATTTAGATTATTTAATATTCTGTGTTATGAATATTGATATCCTGTGATGATTTTATTGGTAATTGAAATATTGGATGATATAGTTGGATTGAATATCTCAGTAAAAAGGAGTTAACAAAATATATTGAATTGGATTTTTGGAAAGAAATAAAAGAGTAAATTTTAAGTAAATAATTCAAGTGAATTGGAATAAGGGAATTTTGAATTAACAGGGAAAATATTAACTTTAAAACTAAAGTGATATTATTGTAAAGAATAAAGAATTTATTTTTGAAATTAAGGATTAAATTTAATTAAAGGATAAAGAAAGCATTTTGGAAGTTTAAAATTGGTAATTTCAGTTAAAAAGGGTTTTAACTCACAATAAAGAATTAAATCTAAAGGTTAATGTATTTTGAAATAAATGAAGTAAGTGAAGAGAATTATTTCAAGCAAAGTGAGTTGGAAATCAATTGTAAATTGATTTAAGTATTTGGAATTGAAATTTTGAAGAGAAGTGAGATTTTGGAATTTATAAACTGGGTTTATAAAGTAAAATAAAATATCAGTGGATATTTGAAAATATAAATTCAAGGTGGGAATTTATAAAGGGATATGAATTGGTTTAAAAATAAATGTTGATTTATTTTTAAAGATGTGAAGAGAAGTGTATTTCCTTGGATAGCCAAGTACGTTTTCAAAGCAATTTGAAATATAAGTTAAAGGTTTTAAGTATGTTTTTAAAAAGCATGTTTTAGAAAATTTGTTTTTTTTTCTAAATGTTAATTTCCAAAGTAAGTATTTTCAAAAATCTATTATTGTAGTAATTATATAAAAGTGATTTGGTATTATGTTAAAAGAGAAATTTAGTTTATATTTATAAAGTGGTTTTATTTTAAATATTCTTAAAGTATATATTTTGATAAAGTATTAAAGTGGTTTTAAATTTCAAAGTTATAAAGCATATTTATAGTAAAGTGTTTTTAAATTATTTTAAAATCTTAAAGTATTTTGTACTTGGTGTTTCAGTGGAAATAAACATTTGAGATATGTATTCCGTAAGAGGAAACTGTTCTGAACTGTTTTCAAAAGAGGTTTGAAAATAGAAATATATCTTGCGAAGATATTTGAGGTTAATAAATAATCTGGGAAATTATTTATTGTTTGATGGATGTTATGGATGTTAATTGATAGTTAAATAACCGACTATCAATAGTGGCCAAATGCGCTGATCGTTTCGAAGAGACCGGGATCAGATTTATTTCTCGAAAACCACATCGATCCGGTTTGTACGTTTCGTGGAAACGATTTCGGAGTCGAAGATGGAGCAGTGAAGTGCAAGGGCTAGTCGCTACTAATCCTGAGGATATTTCCAAAATGGATGTAGTAGGGCTAGTGCCTTCGGTTCCGTTTGGACCCGGGACGGACTTGTATGGACGAATGCTTTCGGAACATCGTCAGCGGACGATGGGCATTCTAAGGGATATGTTCTAAAAGGTAACGCTTAGCCTCGAGCCTCATCAACCGGGAATGACTGAAAATCAGCGGTTATGCAGCAAGGCTTCGTGGGTCGCACCCACTGGAGAGTAAGGTCATCCCTGTCTAGATGTCTATAACGACCCCGAATTTTGATTAAGTTTAAATTAATAATTTATTGATTTTTGAATAAAATTTGTGAGATAAAACGATAAATGGATTGCGAGTTTCCCCGATGCAAATAGAAAATATGTGTATAGAATGAAATATGTGTTATAGATTAATACTTAAGTTAGAAATATAAGATAAATAGCAATAAATCAAGTTAAACAAACATATATATATATATAAGTAAGTAAGTAAACAAAATGATTAAACAAAGTAAATAAAATACATTCACATATGAACACTTAGAAAGTAAAATAATAGAGTTGTAAACAAATATATATATTCAAGTATAAGAGCTTAACTGAATAAACAAAGGCAAGTGAAAAGAACATAGACAAAGTAACCAGGTAAAAACAAATACAAAGTAAAATTATATAGCTTGTAAAATAAGCCAGGCGAGTATAAGAAAAGAAAAAGATAAGTGTGAAAACAAAACAAAAATATACCTAAGTATGTAAACAAGTAAAGGCTTCCAATACAAGCCAAGTAACAAATGCAAATATCTTTAGTACATAAGAAAATACCAGCCACCGAAATGAAGAAAGAAAATATACTTTGTACAAGTTAATTAATGCAAGCCACCACAAGTATTATCATCAGCCCCCAAAAGCAAATATCTCTGATCGCTGTACAAATAAAAGAAATATCAACCTGTAAACTTCTTTTTATATACATCAACTTCTCAATTTTTTTCAACTGAGTTTCGTTCATTTCAAACCAAATAAAACTGAAGTGAAAATCATTCAAAAAAAAAATCAAAACAAAACCAGAGGATCAAGTGAAGATTTCAACTTTGCAAATTTAAAAGACTTCAACTTTCAACTGGAAGATCAAAGCTTGGTTCAAAAGAAAAAAAAACAACTTTGTTTTCTTTCTTCTGGAAACAACACTGTGAGCAACTCTTCCTTTAAAAAGCCTAATTCTATTGATATATTATGATAGTATGATGGTTGTTTGATTTGTGTGATGGTTGAATATCTAAATGAATGAAATAGGACAGTATGAATATCAGTGTGTGTCTGCATATATAAAAATGTTTGTGTGTATATGACTGTAAATATAGATCTCTGTTTTCAAACTGTAAAGGTGAGTAACTTCTCTTCTAAAATGCCTAAGCATATTCATTTATGGTTGCATGCTAGTCTATCTGAGATGAAGTATAAAGTATGTGTGTGCAGAAATTTCCAGAGTAAACTTGCTCTGTTCAAGTTCCAGTTTTTTTAAAAAAAAATATATATATTTCTATTTCTTGATCTAAGCATAAGCTTGATCTCTGATTTAAACAAAATTTGATCGTGACATCATAAGCTAGGATTAAACATATATTTCAGTTAAAAGCAAATGGTTAACAGCACTGGAAAATCAAAAGAACTGAGGATAGCTCATATTTACAAAAATTTAAATTTCTTAATTCTCGAATTCAAAAATATAATTCGAATCCTTATACCTTGACTTGATTTTTAAACCAAAAATTAAAATTTTTAGATCAAGAATTCAAGAGTGGTTAGGGTTTATTCGAATTCCTTTGTTATGGGAACTTCCGGCGAACACGTCGGCGAGGGAGGTCAGGGGTTTTTGAGATGGTAGTGGAATGTACGGGGGTTGCGGGAAAAATATATCGAGGGCATAAAATTGATCGTGGCGGCGGTAGGAAGTTTTCGAAAGCTGGTAACCTAGCTTTGCCGAGGTTTCGCATTTCACTTCATTCGTTGTCAGTGATCGATCGAGCGTCCCATGGTTCGGGAAGGTGGAAGAGGGAGTATAGATGAGCATTGGGCCGGAGTTTCAGTATTTCTGGTGGTAGGGATCGCGAGGAAGATGGTATTTCAGGTTGAGGAGGTCGACTCGACTTCTGTTCCAGGTTACGAGTGGAAGGTCCAAATTTTTGAAACGAGGGCTTGGTGGTGTTTCAGGCGGTGGTTTAGGGTGGGGAGATCGGTGGTGAACTGTGGAACTGGTCGGCGGCGTGGGTAGGTGGGTTGGCGACGTGTGCACGTGCACGATCAAACGTGTGCACACATATGAAGGATGAACAGAGAGGAAGAGGAAGAAGAAGGTACTGGGAAGAAATAAAAGAATCGAAGTCGCGTGTGTTGTTCGAGAATTCGTGGGGTTGACTCGAAGGAGACTCGGGGTTTTTGGGTTTCAACTCGAGTTCGTGCTGAGTGTTTGGGAAGTGATACGCTTTAGTTTTAAAAAAAAAACTGTAAAATTTAACTAAGTTTTGTAAACCAGGGGAGAAAACTCAGGGATGGACCCGAGTAGCTCTCGGGTATGACCCGAAGCAGCCGTACCCAGTTTTTATAAAAAGTTTAAAAATGTTATTTTTGAAATTTAAACAAATTTTGTTAAAAACTTTCTCTTAAACACTACTTTATTAATATCAATGGTTTCTTAACCATTTGTCAAAGAGTTTTAGAATTTATTTAATTTAAAATTTGTTTAAGTTAATTTTTAAAGATTTAAAAAGGGTTTTAAAATGTAAATGGTAATTAGTGTATTTACAAGATAATGTATATTAAGTTAAAAGGAGTTTTATTATCTTGGAAATTACTTAAGTTAATTAGGAAATTAAGTATAATTGGTTAATTTAATTAATTAAAGATAAAGGTTAATTAAGTGATTTATGTAAGAATAATTAAGTAATTTAATTAATTAATGGTTATAATTGATTAACTAATAAATTGGAGATAAATGAATTGGGAATTTATTAATTATGAAAATTTAAGGTTAATTAATTAATGAAGGTGATTAAAGAATGATAATTAATTGAGGAATAATTTATCAAAGTAATTAATTAAAGATAATTAATTAAATGGTGAATTAAATAATTAAAGAGTAATTATTTAATAATTAAAGGTTGATGAATTATAATTAAAGGTTAATTAATTATTAATGGTTAATTAATAAATGATTAAAGAATAATTAATCAAAATAATTAATTAAAATTAGTGGAAGTAATTAATGTGTAATTACTAAATGTAATTAATTAAAAGAAGATAATTACTTAATGAAAATAATTAATGGTTAATTAATGTAATAATAAGAGTAATTAAAGGTTGATAATGTAAAGGGATAAAGAATAATTAATTTATATAATTAATTAATGTAAGTAAAGTAAAATTAATCAAGGATGATTAATTAAAATGGAAATTTTTAATTGATTAATTGGTTTATAATTAATAAGCAAGGTTTAGAGTAATTGAAGTAATTAACTTAATTCATTGGAGGTTAATTAAATTAATTAGAGATCATATGGTTGATTAATCTTGCTATGAATGATTAAATGATAATTGTATGTCTTGGATTAGTGAATATCTCTGTTACGTGATATAATATGTTGACTCCCTGTATTTAAAGTTTGAATTGTATTTCATTTGAATAATTTGGGTTTTCAGTTTCGTTTCAACATGTGCGAATTTGAGTTGATAGGGTTTTTGGGTTTTTGAGTGATCGTTTGGGATAAGATGATCGGAGCAGAGCGTGTCAGTAGGATGTAAGTTTGGGTGGGAGTCTTGTACTCGAAGAGGGAACCGGGGAAGATGATGAATGTCTCGAGATTGCTACCGTGTCGTAGGAAATGTAAAATCTTTGTAGCAGTTTTAAAATTTTAAACTGGGGCAAGAGAAAAAATTAATAGAGACAAAGAAATATAAAATATATTTTTTTTTTCTTTTTTTTTGTTTTTTGTTTTTTTTTTTTAATGATCATAACCAGAAATTGATTGGAGGAAAAGAATTTGATTTTTGAATCTTGGTTTAGTTCGTAACATAAAAAAAACAGGGGTAGCTCATCTATAAACAGACATGCACACAGATATATCTCATCTATACAACATGCAAGCACATTTAAAATCCATACAATCATTTTCCCAACATAT
Source organism: Allium fistulosum (assembly GCA_030737815.1). Lineage (NCBI taxonomy): Eukaryota > Viridiplantae > Streptophyta > Magnoliopsida > Asparagales > Amaryllidaceae > Allium > Allium fistulosum. The sequence continues at coordinate 931,985,530 of CM060901.1, read as the reverse complement.
TTTCAAATATTTATCACATGCAAACAGGTTTAAGATTTTAAAAAAAGTAGTTTACTCACCTATTTCAAAACTGTTAATTAACCAAAATTTGTAGTTTATTCATAAGTAATTAACCTGGTATAAATTAATTAAAATCAGATATTAACTGATCTTACCTATGTATGTTTGAATTCTATTGAATGATTTGAATTGTTTGATATCCTGATATATGATGCTTTGTGATATACCCTGATTTATGTTATGATCTGTATTTTACTTATCTGTGATATATATCTGTGATCTGTGAATGAGGATAAGCGTTATAATTTATATCGCTTATCAGATATACTGTTGTATTTGATCTGTGATGATTCATCGTGTTGCACTATTGTGTTAAACCCCTGGACCACACTTTTACACACACAAATATGGATTTCACGTGGAAATCGGTTAAGTCACAGATAATTTAAATTTGATATTTTTGAAATTGGGATTTTAATTTCAATTGATTTGGAAATTAGAAATTTGGGTTTAAAGTAAAAAGCTTTTGAAATGGAATTTCAAAGATAAAAGCTATTTTGAGTAACTTAATCGAATTTTGAAAATTTAGATAATTTGATTTAAATTTGAATTCAAGTTTGAAATTGAATCCTATGATTTGAAACTAGGGATTGAAAATGTTATAAATGTGTTTGTATGAATTAAACCATTTTAAAAGTATAAAGTTTGGGAATTTGAATTTAACCCAAGGATTTCAACTCGTATGAATAAATCAAATTTTCTGAAATGAAACTGTTTGTTTTCAAATGATAAAAGCTTTCAGATAAGAAATGAAATTCCAGTTTAATTAAAGGAATTTCAAGGTTGAATTGAAAATTGGTTTTCCAAGTTATGAATGAATTGTTTGAAAAGCTATGATTTGAATCTATTTATTTTTAACAGATTTAAAAATAATGATTTGTTTAAACCATTTGAAATGGGATTGTTTTGAAAGCTATAAGTTAAATCTTGATTTGAAGATTTAACGAGTTAATCAAATTGAAATGGAAATTAATTTGGAAAATCTGTGAATGAATCTTTTGTTTAAAGGATTAAAGTGTGGAAACTGTTTAAACCGTAAAGAATGAATCTTTTTGTTCAAAAAGATGTAAATGGTAATTTGTTTTAACCATTTGAAAAGAAAGATTTTGGGTAATAAGTTGTGACTTAATTGAAATCCCATATCCATATGTTTTTAAATATTTCGCTCACTATTCGGTTTAGCCGGGAGAGGACCTTTGGGTCGTATAACCCATTCCGAATATGTGATACGTCGTATATGGATCGCATTTGCTATATTACAGCATGATAGGGGGTTCTCGCTTCGCGGTTTGGTGGCGAACGGGAGACTCTTACCCCTACATGTCCCTGAGAGGGATGGGTTGGTTAGGCGAAGGCCGTGACAGTCGAGAGGCTGGCCGTAAAAGTAAATGCGAGGTGCCAATGTAAGCCACGGTGGGACTGGGATGGTTGCAAAGCCTACCGGTGCCCGCTGTCTTGAGTCGTTACATGTGGTATCAGAGCTAAGGTTGAACTTTAGCTCAGGAGTATAACACGTTAAGTAACTCATTAGAGATAGAGTGAAGTAAACTCTAGAATGAGTAATCCTTAAGATATCTGTCTATATGCCTCAGTAAATTCTCTTACTATTCCGCGATAGTGAGTATGAGTGCAAGAAGAGGATGAGATAGGGGACAGAGAAATACGACTATGAAATGGTCAATATCCTGTAACAACAAGGAAGAAATCTTTTTTCTATCAATCTCTTTTGTTCAGCATCTCTTCTCTATTCATCGATAATTTCTGGTAGATCCAGAAAGAAGATTCGATATATTAATATGGGACATAAACTCCAGATAGGCCAGACTTGTTTGTTTGGATGTATTGGTTGCCTTGGTTGCTTTGATTGTTATGGTTGATAGATATGCTTTAATTTCTAAACCTGAAAATTTTGAAATCGTATCCATATATCTATCTATTCTTTGGGTCCGGATATGTTCTACGAATGGTTAGTTACCCTTCGAACTGATCGATGCCACTGCGTATTTCGTAGATCTGGATAACCCGAGTATTTTGTGAAGTATCAAACAGATTCGTTCTTGTATCTGTTATTGATATTCTGATTGGGTAAGCCAAATGCAGAATAGATGTTCAGTTGATTCGATGAAATATTCTTCATCTATCTTTTTGTCTCCTTGGTAATTTCGAGGACGAAATTCTTTTAAGGGGGGAAGTCTGTAACGACCCCGAATTTTGATTAAGTTTAAATTAATAATTTATTGATTTTTGAATAAAATTTGTGAGATAAAACGATAAATGGATTGCGAGTTTCCCCGATGCAAATAGAAAATATGTGTATAGAATGAAATATGTGTTATAGATTAATACTTAAGTTAGAAATATAAGATAAATAGCAATAAATCAAGTTAAACAAACATATATATATAAGTAAGTAAGTAAACAAAATGATTAAACAAAGTAAATAAAATACATTCACATATGAACACTTAGAAAGTAAAATAATAGAGTTGTAAACAAATATATATATTCAAGTATAAGAGCTTAACTGAATAAACAAAGGCAAGTGAAAAGAACATAGACAAAGTAACCAGGTAAAAACAAATACAAAGTAAAATTATATAGCTTGTAAAATAAGCCAGGCGAGTATAAGAAAAGAAAAAGATAAGTGTGAAAACAAAACAAAAATATACCTAAGTATGTAAACAAGTAAAGGCTTCCAATACAAGCCAAGTAACAAATGCAAATATCTTTAGTACATAAGAAAATACCAGCCACCGAAATGAAGAAAGAAAATATACTTTGTACAAGTTAATTAATGCAAGCCACCACAAGTATTATCATCAGCCCCCAAAAGCAAATATCTCTGATCGTTGTACAAATAAAAGAAATATCAACCTGTAAACTTCTTTTTATATACATCAACTTCTCAATTTTTTTCAACTGAGTTTCGTTCATTTCAAACCAAATAAAACTGAAGTGAAAATCATTCAAAAAAAAAATCAAAACAAAACCAGAGGATCAAGTGAAGATTTCAACTTTGCAAATTTAAAAGACTTCAACTTTCAACTGGAAGATCAAAGCTTGGTTCAAAAGAAAAAAAAAACAACTCTGTTTTCTTTCTTCTGGAAACAACACTGTGAGCAACTCTTCCTTTAAAAAGCCTAATTCTATTGATATATTATGATAGTATGATGGTTGTTTGATTTGTGTGATGGTTGAATATCTAAATGAATGAAATAGGACAGTATGAATATCAGTGTGTGTCTGCATATATAAAAATGTTTGTGTGTATGTGACTGTAAATATAGATCTCTGTTTTCAAACTGTAAAGGTGAGTAACTTCTCTTCTAAAATGCCTAAGCATATTCATTTATGGTTGCATGCTAGTCTATCTGAGATGAAGTATAAAGTATGTGTGTGCAGAAATTTCCAGAGTAAACTTGCTCTGTTCAAGTTCCAGTTTTTTTAAAAAATATATATATATATATATTTCTATTTCTTGATCTAAGCATAAGCTTGATCTCTGATTTAAACAAAATTTGATCGTGACATCATAAGCTAGGATTAAACATATATTTCAGTTAAAAGCAAATGGTTAACAGCACTGGAAAATCAAAAGAACTGAGGATAGCTCATATTTACAAAAATTTAAATTTCTTAATTCTCGAATTCAAAAATATAATTCGAATCCTTATACCTTGACTTGATTTTTAAACCAAAAATTAAAATTTTTAGATCAAGAATTCAAGAGTGGTTAGGGTTTATTCGAATTCCTTTATTATGGGAACTTCCGGCGAACACGTCGGCGAGGGAGGTCAGGGGTTTTTGAGATGGTAGTGGAATGTACGGGGGTTGCGGGAAAAATATATCGAGGGCATAAAATTGATCGTGGCGGCGGTAGGAAGTTTTCGAAAGCTGGTAACCTAGCTTTGCCGAGGTTTCGCATTTCACTTCATTCGTTGTCAGTGATCGATCGAGCGTCCCATGGTTCGGGAAGGTGGAAGAGGGAGTATAGATGAGCATTGGGCCGGAGTTTCAGTATTTCTGGTGGTAGGGATCGTGAGGACGATGGTATTTCAGGTTGAGGAGGTCGACTCGACTTCTGTTCCAGGTTACGAGTGGAAGGTCCAAATTTTTGAAACGAGGGCTTGGTGGTGTTTCAGGCGGTGGTTTAGGGTGGGGAGATCGGTGGTGAACTGTGGAACTGGTCGGCGGCGTGGGTAGGTGGGTTGGCGACGTGTGCACGTGCACGATCAAACGTGTGCACGCGTATGAAGGATGAACAGAGAGGAAGAGGAAGAAGAAGGTACTGGGAAGAAATAAAAGAATCGAAGTCGCGTGTGTTGTTCGAGAATTCGTGGGGTTGACTCGAAGGAGACTCGGGGTTTTTGGGTTTCAACTCGAGTTCGTGCTGAGTGTTTGGGAAGTGATACGCTTTAGTTTTAAAAAAAAACTGTAAAATTTAACTAAGTTTTGTAAACCAGGGGAAAAAGGGGAGAAAACTCAGGGATGGACCCGAGTAGCTCTCGGGTATGACCCGAAGCAGCCGTACCCAGTTTTTATAAAAAGTTTAAAAATGTTATTTTTGAAATTTAAACAAATTTTGTTAAAAACTTTCTCTTAAACACTACTTTATTAATATCAATGGTTTCTTAACCATTTGTCAAAGAGTTTTAGAATTTAGTTAATTTAAAATTTGTTTAAGTTAATTTTTAAAGATTTAAAAAGGGTTTTAAAATGTAAATGGTAATTAGTGTATTTACAAGATAATGTATATTAAGTTAAAAGGAGTTTTATTATCTTGGAAATTACTTAAGTTAATTAGGAAATTAAGTATAATTGGTTAATTTAATTAATTAAAGATAAAGGTTAATTAAGTGATTTATGTAAGAATAATTAAGTAATTTAATTAATTAATGGTTATAATTGATTAACTAATAAATTGGAGATAAATGAATTGGGAATTTATTAATTATGAAAATTTAAGGTTAATTAATTAATGAAGGTGATTAAAGAATGATAATTAATTGAGGAATAATTTATCAAAGTAATTAATTAAAGATAATTAATTAAATGGTGAATTAAATAATTAACGAGTAATTATTTAATAATTAAAGGTTGATGAATTATAATTAAAGGTTAATTAATTATTAATGGTTAATTAATAAATGATTAAAGAATAATTAATCAAAATAATTTGTAATTTATTGATGTTAATTAACCAAAATTTGTAGTTTATTCATAAGTAATTAACCTGGTATAAATTAATTAAAATCAGATATTAACTGATCTTACCTATGTATGTTTGAATTCTATTGAATGATTTGAATTGTTTGATATCCCTGATATATGATGCTTTGTGATATACCTTGATGTATGTTATGATCTGTATTTTACTTATCTGTGATATATATCTGTGATCTGTGAATGAGGATAAGCGTTATAATTTATATCGCTTATCAGATATACTGTTGTATTTGATCTGTGATGATTCATCGTGTTGCACTATTGTGTTAAACCCCTGGACCACACTTTTACACACACAAATATGGATTTCACGTGGAAATCGGTTAAGTCACAGATAATTTAAATTTGATATTTTTGAAATTGGGATTTTAATTTCAATTGATTTGGAAATTAGAAATTTGGGTTTAAAGTAAAAGGCTTTTGAAATGGAATTTCAAAGATAAAAGCTATTTTGAGTAACTTAATCGAATTTTGAAAATTTAGATAATTTGATTTAAATTTGAATTCAAGTTTGAAATTGAATCCTATGATTTGAAACTAGGGATTGAAAATGTTATAAATGTGTTTGTATGAATTAAACCATTTTAAAAGTATAAAGTTTGGGAATTTGAATTTAACCCAAGGATTTCAACTCGTATGAATAAATCAAATTTTCTGAAATGAAACTGTTTGTTTTCAAATGATAAAAGCTTTCAGATAAGAAATGAAATTCCAGTTTAATTAAAGGAATTTCAAGATTGAATTGAAAATTGGTTTTCCAAGTTATGAATGAATTGTTTGAAAAGCTATGATTTGAATCTGTTTATTTTTAACAGATTTAAAAATAATGATTTGTTTAAACCATTTGAAATGGGATTGTTTTGAAAGCTATAAGTTAAATCTTGATTTGAAGATTTAACGAGTTAATCAAATTGAAATGGAAATTAATTTGGAAAATCTGTGAATGAATCTTTTGTTTAAAGGATTAAAGTGTGGAAACTGTTTAAACTGTAAAGAATGAATCTTTTTGTTCAAAAAGATGTAAATGGTAATTTGTTTTAACCATTTGAAAAGAAAGATTTTGGGTAATAAGTTGTGACTTAATTGAAATCCCATATCCATATGTTTTTAAATATTTCGCTCACTATTCGGTTTAGCCGGGAGAGGACCTTTGGGTCGTATAACCCATTCCGAATATGTGATACGTCGTATATGGATAGCATTTGAAGACCGGTGTTGAAGACCGGATATTTTTGAAAACGGAAGGATTACCGTCGAGTTACTCTGCATCGGCTGATCCCCGATATAGAGGTTTTATCACCCTTAGTGACGGGAAGTCCGGACGTGATTGGAAATTATCCGGAATTGCAAGGGCTTCGTGAGAAGTGCCTTCGGTTCTGTTCGAACCCGGAACAGACTTGTATGGATTGTATGTCTGACATTACACTTTGAGATATAAAGCTGATTTCTTTCAAATACATTTCTGTTGGTGGCGGAGAATTTATTCTCTTAGCTTAACACCCTTCTCTGAGACGTACGAGCTCAGAGGTTATGTAGTTGAAATTTATCAGCGATATACTCCCAATTTGGTAATGTGGCATGCTGAGTGCTGCTGTGAAATGATCAGTGTTTGATCATTTGCGATATGATCATTTGTTTGATCTTATATCTTTGTGATCATAGGTTGATCATTTGTTTGACCCGAAGCATGGCTTTGTGAACAAAGCGTAGCTTTGTGGACGAGACTTCGTCAGGACCTCACTACCCGGAAATGGTCGAAACAGGAATGTTGCGGCAAGGTTATGAGGGTCGCGCCCTTTAGGGTATGTCATTTCCTTCTGGAAAGGGGTGGTATCATGGTATGGAGCCCAGATACTTACTCATGTGGATACACTTTATTATGTGTGATGTTGGTTTAGAGGCGCCTCGGATAAAGGTCCCAAAGGACCGGGGGATGGCATATTCGTGAGTTACCTGTTACAGGGGTAACCCGGCCTTGTTTGGCAGAGAGCAGTTTGTCTCTCGGGACGTCCCGCTAGAGGCGATCCCATGCGGCGGAAGGAAGTTCCTTAGCCTGACCATTTGTTGGAAAATCCAAAGAAACAATACGAGCCTTGTACGGTTTTAGTTGTATTACCTGCTATGGAATGTGGCGGTAACCTGCTATTGAACATAGTAGCTATAGTAGGCATACGATACTGGTCGTATGTTGGCTAAGATTAATATTATACTTTCGAAATGTTTTCTGCACTATGCACTAATAATAATATCAAAAATGATTTGATTTGCGTAGTAAGCATTTTTGACTATCATAAGAAGAAATCTCCTCCAATTCTGCGTTTGCATTGTGTGTGTGGCGGGAGGTCTTATGGTAGTTTCATTTTCCAAAAGCATTGCGGATTTCAATGTTTAAAACCTTTTGTGTTTGTTTAAAGATAAACTGTTTTTGTTGCTCACACCAGTCCCATGACTGATCCGGAGTTTATTGTTCCCTTCCTAAACTCTGGGTGCTCATAATTTTCCACACGAGCAGTCTAGAGTTGGGTTTCTTTTCAGATATTCCGGTTTAGTAGATTATCTGGAGCTAGTTCATTCATCGGAGTTGCTTATCTTGGAGTTGTGGATTCATTCTTGTCTGAAGATCATTTTGGAGTTATCATTTCTATTGATATTGTTCCGCTGCTGATGTTATCATTTCTGTTTTCCGCTGTATCATTATTTATCTCTGATATTGTTGTATCATATTGATATCATTGTTGTATATCATTCTGGATATTGTATTCATTGGAATTGTATATGATATCATTGTTTTCTTTTCTTCCGCTGTGTTATTTACTTAATTGTGTTATAGCTCCGGCGAATCGGATTTGTACGGTCGAATCTGCGGCATTCTAGTACAATGTGAAGTACGGATGTTGATTTTCGAGCGGGCGAAAACCCGATCCGTCACAATGTCCCTTTTATTTCGGCTTGGTGGTGCGGTTGCTGATCCCAACCGTGGGGTGATTTTATTCAGAATTGTCCAGTAAGGGATGATTCCGGCCTTGTGTTGCAGGGGAGCGGGCGTACTCCTCAGTACTATGATCTAGGCCACGTACTGTGATAGGTGGTACCCCAATGCCTAGTCATTTGTTGGAAATCCATTCTCCCTACGTGCCTTTTACGAGTTTTGTTTGTATACCTAGTATGCTGGAATTTAATGAATGTAACAATTTCGGCTATTTTAATAAGTATTTGTATATAGACACTATTATAATATCAGAGGATTTTAATAAAAAGTGTTTTGGCTATCGTAAGGTAAAAACCCGACATGTTTATTTGTGGCGTGGTCTTACGAGATGCTTTTGTTTTCAAAGGATTTTGAAACTTTAATAATTAATTTGAGTGTGATTTTCTCACGCTGGTATTCCAGACTGACTCGGGTGTTATTTTATTATAATGCTCGGGTCAGACCGAGTATTGTAGGATACAGGATATGGTGTTGTGGAGCTCAGGAGACGAGCTGGATGGAGATACGTATTTTCGTACTTGTGTATGTATATTCCGCTGTGTTGTTTAGTTGTGTACTCTGTTGTATTGAGGACATGACATGATTATTGTCCAGTTGTATGTATGTGTACTCTGATGTATACTCTGATGATGTATTGTATAAACAGATATAGTTTTGATTTGTGTAAAGATCTGTTATTGTCTATTATATTTTATTCCGCTGCGATGGTTAGATTCTGATGTTGTTTTCTACATTCTTCTTCTACCTCCCTTTCTTTAAACCCTGATGGTTCGATTTTTCATGTATGAAAAATCAGGTCGTTACATTTGGTATCATAGCGAGGTTGGCGATAACCTTGGCTCTGGTTGGAATTTTGAGAGTATTAATAGATATGAGCGCGTATTTGTTGGTGAATATAAAATTGTTTTATATTGTGTTGACTTATTGGTTGAGTGTTTATGGATTCTGGTCGATGTGTGGGACGCCTCAATATCGATAGGGATTCCTGAACTCTTAAACAAGATAAACCGACACAGTATTGCTTTAAAATAGGGTAAATGAAATAATTTTGCCTAAATAATTTTGTATATGAAAGAAATAATTTTTATAAATTATTATAGTTATATTTGGATGTTTGGTTGTTAGATGATGATAATAAATTATTGTCATTAGGAGGAAATTGAATAAGAAATTGAAAACTTATAACCAAAGTTAAGAAAATAAATTCAGATAATAAAGTGAAAGTTGTAACTGTGAATTATAAATATGATTTATAATTGGGAATAGGATTCCAGAGAAATATTTGGAAATAAATCGGAATGGGTTTCAAATTTGGAATTTTGAGAAAGGTTTAGATCCCTTGGAAGTTGAAAGCAGTTTTCAAAAGTTTTCGAGAGATTTGGAAATTAAAAGTATTTGAAATGTTTTTTTTTAAAAGAGATAAAAGCACTAAACTCTCAGTGGTCGCTGGAAAATAACCTCGGTGATGACTGCAGCATCATCGATGTTCATTTTCGAGTTTCCATAAGAGAAATTGCTACCCGAATATGTTAAATTGGAAATGTTTGCAAAAATTGGGTTTGGTTTCGAGATTCAAAAGAAACAGTTGATTGCAAAGGTGATTTTGAAATTCTGGGAAATTGTTTAAGCTCTGGAATCTTATTTAGAACTGTTTTTGGAATAATAAATATATTGCCTAAATAAAATGTTTGATCCCGAGTTAAAAACAAAAGAAATGTGAATGGGATTGATTGTAAATAGATGAAATATGAAAATGAATATACTCCAAAATTTAGATTATAAAATATATTGAACTCCAGTAAAATAGTTAAAGTGATTTTTGAGATAAAAATCAAATGTTTGGGTTGTAAATGAAATATGGAATATGGAATAAATTGAATGACATTATTAATAAATTGAAGGATGAATTGATAATGTGAGTTGGAAATTAAAATGGATAAAGAGAATGGGGTTATTGAATTGATGAGAATCAAATAAAATGAGAATGAACTTAAGTTATGAAATTTAAATGATTTGAAGTAAATTAATTTAAGTTTGAATTTATGGAAGCATGGCTTCGGATGAAAATGAAAGTACATTAAATAAAAGTTTGAGTTCAATTACTTAGGAAATGGTTATTAATATGCAATTGAAATAGGTGTCGAAACCATATAAATTTCTTATGAAAATTATTTTGGGTATATTGCTTATGTTATACATGTGTTTAGCTATTGTAATTAAGTGAAATGTTAATAAACTTTGTATATTGGTCACTTACCTGTTTAAGTTGAGTTAGTACAGGTACCGGGAAGCCGTTTGGCTGGATTTGATTTCGAAATTTGCTAAAATAAATAGCTGCTTGCTTAAAAAGGCTAAAATAAGGTACGCTTACGCAAAAATTCAAAATAGGAGATATGAACTGCATATATTGATATATATTGTGATTTCCGGCCTGAGGCCGATGTATATATATATATTTGCATCCTGCGATATCGCAGAAGTCCCTCCGTACAAGGGAGACTCTGCCAAAATTTTCCGTAAATTTTGGGAGTTAGAATTTTTTTTTGAAATGTTTGAAAATTTTCATTAACGATAAATGATTTAAAATTGATAAGCATAAAGATTTGAACTGAATATGGAAATCTAATTGAAGTGTGTATATAAAGTAAGGTGAAATAAAAGAAATTGAAGAAAGAAAAAGTTTGCAAACAAACTTTTATTTGAGATATAAAGACAAATTAGCAAGTGAAACTACTAAAGAAAATGGTCAATTAAATATTGATTGAGATAAGATGAATAAAATTCAGTATTCAGGGTTTGAAACCAAATTGAATTCTAATGGAATTGTAAAGACAAAAGTGAATAAAATTGAATATAAACTTCAAGAATGAAGTGAAACAAATCCAAGAAGTATATAAAATGTTTATCTTGAACTTAAGAAATGAATAGTGAATTCTTAAGAAAATTTGGTACTGAAAGTATGCTAAGTGAATAATTGAATTGAGGTTGAAACTGTAAATTGTGAGATGGGAAAGTTGTGAATAAGTGGATAACAATCAAAAGGAATGCGAAATAAAAGAGAATTGATATAGCTGATAATCAATTGAAATTAATACGTAGGATGTACGTATATTATTTTGTTCGCATAGTGATTTGATCCGGATTCGAGCACAGAATTTCGAGGTAATTATACCGATCCGAGTTAGGATTTTTCACTCGATTTTCGACGGCAAACCTGGATATGGATTGTTGATTGATTCTAGATATTCTCTATCATAGTTTGTGGCTATGCAAGGAGGATGACAGTTTCTGAATCAAGAAACCAGATCTGAGTCCGCACTAGGAAGTCGGGTGGACGATACTAGTTCGGAAGTGAAATTGTGTGATCGAGTAAGCGATCGAATTTGGTATTGCGTACGGATGATATATGTGTATCGTACGGGCTTAAGTAAAACAAATATTGGAAATTTGTAAAGAAAAGTATAAAATGACTTTGGAATTGTGATTGAATATTATTGCTAAGTAAGATATACAGGTTTTTAAAAAGCAAAAAGGATATTGTGATTTTGAATTTAGAAGATAAATTGTATGGCCCGACAAAAGGTATGTATTTGAATTTCTATATGAAATTTGATTGGGTTTTTGATCCAGCCACTTGTCGTTTTGTTTTCTTTTTGAGATTGGGAGGCCGTAGAGCCAATTTGTAGTTGTACCGAGTTAGCCGCGCAGAGGAGACGCTAGCGAAATTTTCGGGAATTTAGGGAGTTAGAAATTTTTTTGAGAAATTTTGATAATTCAAAGTTGGTTTTGAACATGAAATTTGAATTCTTAAGTAAGTAATGTTGTTTGAACCTGTGGATAAGTGGAAAAGTTAGAATGAGGGTTAGTGTATCTTCGATAAAAAGATTTGTGTTGGGTATTGTTAAAGCTGTTGGTTTTGGGATGTGGTTAAAAATATTTGGATTGGAAAATAGTAACGGGTATGGAACCATTCTTCCTAACTAGTAATTTCGAGGATGAAATTCTTTTAAGGGGGGGAGGAATGTGACGACCCGGAATTTTTGTATATTTGAAAATTGGAATATTTAATTAATTTTAAATATTCGTAGATTGATTATTAACTTAAATTTCAAATATCGCTGTTTTTGGGTGATTTAATTTTTAAATTAAATTATTTGAAGTTGGATAAAATAGTAAATCTGGTATTCTAAGCTAATTAAAAATATTTGGAAGCTCGTAAAATTCATATTAATAATTCCTGAAGGTGATAGAACTTTTAAATTTGAATTTAAAGGTATTTTGTTTAGTTTTAAAAATATATCGTTTAAATCGATATTTAAAAATAGCCTTCCGGGGCACAGTCTCGGAATTCGACGAAACCAGTTCCATTGGATCAGTAATATTGTATTATTATCGGATTTCAATTTTTGTAGTGTTTGGAGTTGTTGTGTGAGCGTACGATAGATAAACGCGTTGAAAATTTAATTGATAATAGCCGATTCAGAATTTAAGTATAATATTTCAATTAGTCATACAGCTCACATGAGCATTTTTTGGCCTCAACTCAGATTACTGTAGCCAGGCATATTTTGTACGCAAAGAAATATCTTCGTACAAACTTTTCAAATCACGTATATAAAAAAATATAAGCCGACCTACTCCTCTCTGCTTAATCTTGTACTCCTTGTCTTCCATCAGAAGCTAAAAAAAATTTAATCGAAGAGCAGAACGAAATATAAAAATGGCCGCTTCTCGATTTCTTTTCTTCTTCCCAGTCACGAGCGAAACCAACTTCCTCTCTTACTCTTCTAGCCGAACAAATAAATTGGGTTCGAAAATCAAATAGTAGTGGCGCCTCATTTCTCAATTTCGTTCCAAATAGAACGTGATTCCTTCTCCTCTGTCGCTTACGATCGTGCAAAGGCGAGATGCCGATCGAACTCAAGGGCAGGCTCGGGTTAAGTTCTAGGGTGTCGCGAGGCCAACAAAAGGAGGCGCAAGGTAGCGTGGTGATTTGTGACGCGAGGCCGATGTTGTTCATGGCTTGGTAGGGTTTGGATCGGGGTTGCGCTCGTGTGGAGGCCGGTGTGGAATTGGGGAAGTTTGACGACTGGTGATGGCTAGGGTTAGGTCGTGATTTTCAGTGATGCTAGTATGGCCGAGGACGAGACTACATAGGAACGAAGGTATAATCGATTTATCCTGTTCAAATTAAAATCGATAATATAAAAAAAGAAAAAATGTGTTACAGTAAAGTAAATTTAAATTTAATTGCTGTTAAAAAAAAGTTTTGTTTTAATTTTATGGGATAGTAAATAAACTGTAAATAGAAAAAAATAGTTATAGTAGAGTAATTAACTTATATTAATTATTTTAGTCATTAAAAATAACTTATTTAAAAGAAAATTTGTTTAACATTAAATTATTAGTTAATCAAATTAAAAGGAGATTGTTTGTCTGATTTATTTCAGATAATAATGAACCGTATAATATTTTTACAAGGTCTAAATTGCGAAGAATTGCGAAGAAACAAGCTGTGTTGGTTTGGACTGCAAAATAAGAATCAAAGGTGAGTTAATCTCACTCATCTGGTTGCTATTTAAATTTAAATAGTTAAATTTAAATATTTGGTGAATGATTGGATTGATTTGATATGATAGTATATATAGTAGTATATATCAATATATATATATTGGAATATGTATATATTGAAACTGATATCCCCGCATTATATAGCGGATGAGACCCTATGCGCCGCATAATAGCGGATGATAATATTGTAAATCCATATACCGTGATATTCCACCTTGAAGTGGAATTGGTATTGTGCTAACGTTTGTGGATGCAGGGAAACAGGTTGGAGGGATCCAACTGGATTCCTCGAAATTATTTAGATTATTTAATATTCTGTGTTATGAATATTGATATCCTGTGATGATTTTATTGGTAATTGAAATATTGGATGATATGGTTGGATTGAATATCTCAGTAAAAAGGAGTTAACAAAATATATTGAATTGGATTTTTGGAAAGAAATAAAAGAGTAAATTTTAAGTAAATAATTCAAGTGAATTGGAATAAGGGAATTTTGAATTAACAGGGAAAATATTAACTTTAAAACTAAAGTGATATTATTGTAAAGAATAAAGAATTTATTTTTGAAATTAAGGATTAAATTTAATTAAAGGATAAAGAAAGCATTTTGGAAGTTTGAAATTGGTAATTTCAGTTAAAAAGGGTTTTAACTCACAATAAAGAATTAAATCTAAAGGTTAATGTATTTTGAAATAAATGAAGTAAGTGAAGAGAATTATTTCAAGCAAAGTGAGTTGGAAATCAATTGTAAATTGATTTAAGTATTTGGAATTGAAATTTTGAAGAGAAGTGAGATTTTGGAATTTATAAACTGGGTTTATAAAGTAAAATAAAATATCAGTGGATATTTGAAAATATAAATTCAAGGTGGGAATTTATAAAGGGATATGAATTGGTTTAAAAATAAATGTTGATTTATTTTTAAAGGTGTGAAGAGAAGTGTATTTCCTTGGATAGCCAAGTACGTTTTCGAAGCAATTTGAAATATAAGTTAAAGGTTTTAAGTATGTTTTTAAAAAGCATGTTTTAGAAAATTTGTTTTTTTCTAAATGTTAATTTCCAAAGTAAGTATTTTCAAAAATCTATTATTGTAGTAATTATATAAAAGTGATTTGGTATTATGTTAAAAGAGAAATTTAGTTTATATTTATAAAGTGGTTTTATTTTAAATATTCTTAAAGTATATATTTTGATAAAGTATTAAAATGGTTTTAAATTTCAAAGTTATAAAGCATATTTATAGTAAAGTGTTTTTAAATTATTTTAAAATCTAAAAGTATTTTGTACTTGGTGTTTCAGTGGAAATAAACATTTGAGATATGTATTCCGTAAGAGGAAACTGTTTTGAACTGTTTTCAAAAGAGGTTTGAAAATAGAAATATATCTTGCGAAGATATTTGAGGTTAATAAATAATCTGGGAAATTATTTATTGTTTGATGGATGTTATGGATGTTAATTGATAGTTAAATAACCGACTATCAATATTGGCCAAATGCGTTGATTGTTTCGAAGAGACCGGGATCAAGATTTATTTCTCGAAAACCACTTCGATCCGGTTTGTACGTTTCGTGGAAACGATTTCGGAGTCGAAGATGGAGCAGTGAAGTGCAAGGGCTAGTCGCTACTAATCCTGAGGATATTTCCAAAATGGATGTAGTAGGGGTAGTGCATTCGGTTCCGTTCGGACCCGGGACGGACTTGTATGGACGAATGCTTTCGGAACATCGTCAGCGGACGATGGGCATTCTAAGGGATATGTTCTAAAAGGCAACGCTTAGCCTCGAGCCTCATTAATCGGGAATGGCTTAAAATCAGGGGTTATGCAGCAAGGCTTCGTGGGTCGCACCCACTGGAGAGTAAGGTCATCCCTGTCTAGATGTCCATTTTATTTCGGCTTGGTGGTGCGGTTGCTGATCCCAACCGTGGGGTGATTTTATTCGGAATTGTCCAGTAAGGGATGATTCCGGCCTTGTGTTGCAGGGGAGCGGGCGTACTCCTCAGTACTATGATCTAGGCCACGTACTGTGATAGGTGGTACCCCAGTGCCTAGTCATTCGTTGGAAATCCATTCTCCCTACGTGCCTTTTACGAGTTTTGTTTGTATACCTAGTATGCTGGAATTTAATGAATGTAACAATTTCGGCTATTTTAATAAGTATTTGTATCTAGACACTATTATAATATCAGAGGATTTTAATAAAAAGTGTTTTGGCTATCATAAGGTAAAAACCCGACATGTTTATTTATGGCGTGGTCTTACGAGATGCTTTTGTTTTTAAAGGATTTTGAAACTTTAATAATTCATTTGAGTGTGATTTTCTCACGCTGGTATTCCAGACTGACTCGGGTGTTATTTTATTATAATGCTCGGGTCAGACCGAGTATTGTAGGATACAGGATATGGTGTTGTGGAGCTCAGGAGACGAGCTGGATGGAGATACGTATTTTTGTACTTGTGTATGTATATTCCGCTGTGTTGTTTAGCTGTGTACTCTGTTGTATTGAGGACATGACATGATTATTGTCCAGTTGTATGTATGTGTACTCTGATGTATACTCTGATGATGTATTGTATAAACAGATATAGTTTTGATTTGTGTAAAGATCTGTTATTGTCTATTATATTTTATTCCGCTGCGATGGTTAGATTCTGATGTTGTTTTCTACATTCTTCTTCTACCTCCCTTTCTTTAAACCCTGATGGTTCGATTTTTCGTGTATGAAAAATCGGGTCGTTACAAGGATGAGAAATGGAAGGAAAGGATAAATCTTCCAAAATAAAGTAATAACATATCTTTGAAGGCATTTCATGTAATACATCCTAGTTCACCATTTACTTGATAACCATAGCCCATTCTAAACATAACCACCAGAAGCTTCAATTGTTACTTCCTCGACATTCCTATGAGAATCGTTTATATTTTTAAGCAAATCAATGCAAAGGGATCTCTATTGAAGTTTAAAGCTTATGTGTCATTGAAGGTGTTGCATTGATGCCTTTAAAACAAACCTAACAGATTCACAATGGAGAATAAAAGCCAAAGCAGAGTGCTAAATGTAAGCGAGCTTAAGGATTTAAACTTGTAGACGTAAATTGCAAGACCTACAGAAAATAATTTTATAAAAATGAACCTGACTGGAGAAATGAAAAAATATTTTTTTGCATTTATATTTGCTATTTTTTTGATTGTCAAATGAGTATTCGTGCCTTGTATCTAACTACGGTTTTTCCCACATTTATGCAATCTATGTCGTATGTCCTGTTTGAACAATGAAAATAAATGTCATAATAAAATTTGTGTATATACTATATACGTAACTTATTAACTTCATTATCTATACGGTTACCAAGTCAGCTTATATTTAGTTCTTGAGCACCGCTTTTTATCTATATCATCTCCATTTCAAGTTGTATAATTATATCTAGCAATACTTGTACTTTTCGTAGATCTGTTTCATATAAAACAAGTATTTATGTTTATTTTTTGAAAGAGTGTATCAAATTAGAAAAACACTTTGATAAACATACTAGCATGTCCTGTAACAGTATATATTTTAAGTTTACACCAGTCTTTGTCCAAAGAATGTAAATGTGCAGAATAGAATTATGTTTAATTTTAATAATAATTTCACCTTAGCATGTTCATTTATAGCTTTAGTTGAGTACTAGTGCGAACTCATGCTACGCATATGGTTTTACGTCGTTAATTATTTTGCAATGTTGACTTTTAATTAATTGGAATAGGAACTTAGTGTTAGTGTATTGCAAAAATATTGTTTATATTCATTTAGAGTAGTTATTAGCTTGCCACATCCATAACCATGTTGAAGAAAATGTATAATCTTATGCTCAAATTCAATCATTTGAAAACATGAATTTTTTTGATAAATGATGTATTATCTATGGGTCATGTATTTTACTTAGTTATTTGAACTTATTGATGTATTTTTTGAATATTAATCTTTCAAAAAATTAATTTTCTATTATATGTTTTTGCAACGGAAATGTTCAAAACTATTAATGTTTTGGAGTAATGGGATTTTTATTCTTTCTATATTCTCTGATTTTATCGAAAAATGTTAATTTTCTGCAAATCTATATCCTTTTTAATTTTATAAATTGTTGATAATTTCTGAAATTTGTGAATCCCGAATATTGTTTGAGTTTTCTTTATTTTGAAAACAAATTGAATTTCGGTACCTTTTAAGTTAATATAATTTTTTAAATTAAATGAATTCTGTTTTAGTTTTTGGACATCGGTTCAAATTTTTCAAAGTTGTTGGAAGTTATTAGAGTTCTTGGATTTATTGCGACTATTTTATACCTTTAAAAAAAATTAATACCTTAGGGCATTATGTTTTCTAATCATCCAATCTTTTATTTTCTTTAATATTATGGAATTTCAATTTTATTTAATTATAAAAAAGAATTTAAATATTTCATTTTTCTGGATCTTTTACCATTTCTTACTTTTGTGATATTTAAATATTGCACATGTTATTAAATTATTTGAAAACATAATTTCCAACTTATATTTGATACTTTTGAATTTTGGAATATTATACACACACACATCCTTGATTGTATGGTCCATACAAAATCTATGAGACCCTATTGATTTCATGTACATTTAATATATAGTCGACAATAATGCTTGAGAACATTTTATAATAAATGGTTATGAAGGAATTTTAGAAACTTACATAGATATTCTTTTATATAAATAATCTTTTATTAAAACAATGGAGAAAATATTGTACATGTTAAGTTCTTAAAACATGCTCATTTTTATATTTATCCCTTCTTTTTTCTTAAGAATATTACTATACAAATAATAAAATAATACACTACTTTATGATATGTTTCAATTAGAAGTATATAATCGATGCTTACACTCCATAGATTTACATGATTTTCCTATGTTATTGGTTATACACATAGAGGAAAAGATTACAACCAAAGTAAGCAATTTCTAAAACCATGTATTATGTGTTATTGGATCCTACTCATGCTTATTATGATCAGCTATTGGACTTAACATGCGATTCTTAATCATAAATGCAAATAGGAAGCATTTAGAACTTAATTCCACCAACTGCATACGAATTTCATCAATAAAAAATTTCCATATTTAAAACCAAAAAGACTAGTGTGTTAATATATTGTATCGTCTCTTTTATTTTTTCACACATGTTTCTTTTGCGTTGTTAGAAACCTTATCATCCAAGGCATTTTTACCAAATCAAGTAGCAACAAATATATAAATTTTTATGAACTTGGCATACCTTGATTTGATAGGTGAACCTTGATTTGATTGGTTGCAACATTAACCACCGTATTTACTACAGCTGTATCATATTTTGAAAACAAATATAATATTGATATAAGTGATACTAAACTGGAAAGAGGGAATTAGGCACAAGGACAAACTTTGAAAAAAATTTAGGTTGAAGGACACAAAGTTTCATTTTTAGGCTGAAGGACAAACTTTGAAAGAAAATTAGGCTGAAGGAAAATGCTAAATATAGTTAGCATTTTGTACAGTGCAAACATTGTACAAAATGCTAATTATAACTAGCATTATATCCAGTTTTACATTGTACAAAATGCTAGTTGTATTAGCATTGTCCTTCAGCCTAATTATCTTTCAAAGTTTGTCCTTCAGCCTAAAAATAAAACTTGTTGTCCTTCAGCCACAAATTTTATGAAAATTTGTCCTTGTGCCTATTTTCCACAAACTGGAAATCTATAAATTACCAAATTTAAACATCTATGACACATGAATATCTATATAGAAAAAACTCTACAACATTAGAGTTAGTCTTTATCCTACTAACCTCATAAATGGTTGCACCTAATATGCATAAAAACCACAACATGAAATTTATTCTGCAAACCGAAGTACATTACTATAATAACATCTTTAAGAGAACTGTCATTGGGATAGATTTATCTATTAACTACAACACTTAATATTTCTAGATTAATATCATAAACCATAATAATTACCTGATACAAGCTAGAGTATAGAGATTAAGCGACCACAAGAGAAAGATCAATGTCTATAGAACTGAATTCAAATCATAACATATTAAAATGTAGACTCGATTACATACTTTGTAATCTAATAACCACTCATAAAAATTAGAGAAGCGGCATACAAAATCAGACTGCAAATTATAGAAAATCTAAAATATTTTAAGCTTGAGTAGACTTTTAATACCGAGTTATGATAACATTAGAATGTAAAAATGTGGAATTTATAATTTTAGAAATAATCATTTAGAATTCCTAAATATAATATGAAAAGTATCAAGAGATTTTAAGTTATTGATATTTACACATGTTTATACTTGATCAATTGTAACTTATTAATGATTAAATTCATCAAAAGAAAACAAAGTAAAATTGTAGAATTTATATACTAAAAGCATATCTAAATAATGTGAAAAATATCAAAGAATGTAAAAAACCAGTCCTGATATGCAATTGTCGACTATTATCCAAGTGCCAAAGGGTTTATGCTCTTAGTTACCAAAAAAGTTCAATATCATTTTTGGCAAAATGTACACATAAATATTTTGTAAAATGATGTTGTATTTTGACACCTAATTGAATTGAGATATGATATTTCTGATAAACTTTGTCCTCATGACTGAGCATACATTTAATGTAATCAGTATAGACAACCACCTTATTCAAATTATACAACAACAAAAATACAAAATTAATAAATGGAAAAATTAACATAATATTTGAAATTACAAACAAACATGATCATCACACTTATATGAGACTTCACATCAATTTTGAAATAGAACAATACTTCCTTCTTACTTCCAAAACTTTTTTGGAAAACTATGAAAGTCCAATATTATTATTTTTTGTATACGATTAAAAAGTAAAAAATAGTTTGGCTATGTCTGTATTACCATTAAAGATGTAAACAGATAATAGATTATGTGTCCTATCTTAAACTTAACCTAAATATTTTTTTTACACTATCATACATTTTCTTGATGTAAATTAAAGTTGTTATAAGCAAACTATAAGCCAAAATAATTAAGGAGTCTCTCAGAATTGGACAAATCATAAGCATGTAGATAGAAGTGAATAAATTTCATATTGTAATGTTATATGTACTTTTATGTAATTCTATCTCTATTCTATTTTTTCTTCTATATTATTTTATTTTCTTTCGGACTACGCTTGACACAACTTTTTAATAAATGCGTAAATAAGTTATTGATAAATGCACTTGTTCATGTTTTGATGGTACTACAACTTAGTAATGGTCACCCATTAAAAGCTAAGAAAAAATAACTTTATATAATAACTGTAGAGAAATTCAAGATTTCTCTTAAATATAACTAATATCAAGAAACATAAAAGTTATTCGTGATATGTATTGACTAATTATGATCCTAAGTGCTGGAGCATTGATGTAATTTTTCGAATCTTGTTCACAAAAGCTGTTCACAATGGAACAATATAAGCAAGGTCATGCAATACTAGTTTTTTTTATGCAAGTTGCACTCACAAAATCATATTTAAAAACATTTTTTAACTTTTAGTTAAACTTAAAAGTTCTATAATCGTTTTTACTTCAAAATTGAGAATAGTTTTTAGGTGATTAGAATACATAACAACATGATTTGAACTATACTACAAACATACAAACTTTAAAGTTTAAAACAATTAAAATTTTGAAAAAGACATGGAATATTTTTTAGAGAAGACATCTTCTCAACCTTGGGGTCGAACCATAAGTTCTATTTTGCTAGCATTTTAGACACAAGAAATAAATAGATAATACATACACTATGCCATATCTTAAACCTTATATATTTTTGTTAACTTACTATGCATCCTTTAACACCCTACCAATTAACATCTCAATATCCAAACCATAACAAAAATAACTTGGAACTTAGTTAAAATTGAGCAAACCATAAGTAAGCAATTAATCCAATAAAAGTTAGATGAATGAAAAAATGACTGTAACATTATCTACTTTTCTTGTATAGTTCTTCCTATCCAGATTTCTTTTCTTCACAAATGCACTGAACCTAAAAAAATTATTTAATAATTGTATAGTTAAGTTATTGATATGTGCACATGTTAATAATTAATTAACGTTTCAACTTAGTAATCATAAAATTCATCAAAATTTGCATCGAAAAGGTATAAGTTATCCACAAAAAATAGTCTAGTTTCATAATAACAATACAAAATTGTTCCATATTCCAAGTAGAGAAACATGTAACCAACTGTATTAATAATCATAAGCCGGTCAATCAACTGTAACCATAGCATTAGAATATATATTTTTGTAGTGATTAAATGACAATGTTTATATTATCAATTAAAGAAAGATATACCATAATATCAAATTTAACATCCTACATCGAGATGTACATGGACAAACCAAACATAATTATCACCATATTCTAAATAGAAGAAGAAAAAAGTTAGATTACCTTGCCATGCATCAACCTCATGGTCGAGATAATCAAACACTTCTTCCTATAATTAAATGAAAATCATATATCAGAAAAAGAAAAAATCATTGATTGATTTAGGTAGATAAAACAACAATACATTTTTATGAGGCATTGCAATCCAATAAATTTAAGATTGGATCACGTAAAACATTTTTTTGTGAAAATTTATCTCAAATATGCACCATAAAGTATTAGTTTATGTAATCTTGGATGTAAAAAAGGAGCCAACAAATTATCAATACCTTGTTACAGTCTTGGTATTATACCCTTGTGAGATATGGCATGAGAGAGCAAAGAGGCGATGCTTCAGTCAAAGAAGAAAGCAGAAGATAATATGACGATCGCCCATACCACTTGCACATCAATGACCTAAAAGAGCGCTGTAACCATGCCAGGCTGATATGGAACGACCATCATGGTTGAAATTTAAAGCAGAAAAACCTATTGCATATCTCACAGCGCATGGATAAAATATAATATAGAAAATATACAACAGAGAATATTTTAGGTAATAAAATCCAGTCTAAGCGAGGTTTATGGCAAGGGAATCCTTTATCGCCTTTATTGTTTAACTTAACCGCAAATGTTTTTGCTAAGATTATTAAAAAAGCGGTTGATAATGGATCCCTGGGGAATGTGGGTAATGATATATCGCGTAATGGTATATCTGTCCTTCGATTTGCTCATGATACCTTGCTTTTTTACTTCCCATTTACCTAGGCATATTATTACTCTCAAGTTTATTTTATATAGTTTTGAACTTCTATCAGGTTTAAAAATAAATTTTGATAAAAGTTATGTTTTTTTAAAATGATTTTGAAAACGTTGAAAATTTAGTTGCTAATACACTTAATTGTAAAACTATGAATTTTCCTTTTGACTATCTTGGTTTTATGATTAGACGAACTAAACTTAAACATGATGACTAGTATATAATCATAAATAAAATCAAAAATAGGATTACTAATTGGAATGAGAGATTTTTATCGAGAGCGGGTAGATTAGTCCTAATAAATTCGGTCTCCCGATCTATTGGATGTCTATGCATCTTTTTCCAGATTGGGTGATTGATAAAATAGACAAAATTAGAAGGGATTTCTTATGGAGTGGGGAAAACTCTAATAGCTGCATTAAATGTTTAGTAAATTGGGAAACTGTTTGTAAATCCAAAAAGGATGGTGGTTTGGGAATCATTAATTTGCGTAATATGAACTTGTCATTACTAGGTAAATGGTTATGGAAGTTTAAGAATATAAATGACAATGCTACTTGGAAAGAAATCATTCCTAAATACTACTATAATAATAGTATCAATTTATATCAAATTAATCCTTCTTTCATTCGTAAACTATCTAATTTTTAGGAGTCCATTTTAAAACGTCATGAGATTTTTAACTTAGGTACTAATACAATAGTTCATTCTAGTAATAGTACTTCGTTTTGGCATGACCGTTGGATTTCTGTTATACCTCTTAGGATTGAATTTAGAGAGTTACATGAAATCTATAATTTTAAGTATGCTTTAATTATAGAAGTTTTTCTTTCGAAAACGACCCTTCTTGGAATTTTAGTTTTAACAGAATTTTAGTAGGTTCAACTCTTAGGCAACTTTCTTTACTTTATGCTAGATTAAATCTTTATAATATTGATAATGATAATGATAATATTAGTTGGGAATAGGATAAGAGTAAGAAATATACTTCTAATTCTTTTTATATATTTATTAATTTTTCAGGTGTAACCAATAACTCTTTTAAATTTATTTGGAAATCAAATGCTCCCTCTAAATCTAAAATTCACATGTGGTTAATTATGCATGGAAAACTTAATACTAAAGAATTTTTAAAAAGAAAAAATATACAAATTGATAATAAATGTTATTTTTGTAATCTGCATTTGGAAGATAGTAAACATGTTTACTATGATTGCATGGATACTTATTTCATTCTAAATAATACCCTTAAAATTTTTAACTTTAATTTAATAACTAAAATTTCTTATTGTGAATTCTATTGGAATACTTTTAGATTTAGGTTCAGAAAGGATAATAGATTTTTGCTTGACACTTTATTTATTATTACTTGTTGGTATATTTGGTTTGAAAGAAATCAAAGAATTTTAATAATAGTAATAGTCACTTTAATAAATTGATTTTTATAATTTCATTATTTTGTTTTAATTGGATCTCTAATCCCAAATATAAATTAGCTAAAAATAACTTATTTAAAGAATATCTTAATAAGGTTAGTAATAATATTAACCTATTTAAACATAATAATAATGTTTTTAACATTAATAATTGTAGTATTAATATTTTATCAAACTTAAATGACAATTTCACAATGTATCATAATTTACTTTCGATCAAAGGTCCATAAGGATAACTCTATATTTGTTTTAGTTATTGAATTAGTCATTGTTTGTATTAGTTTATAGACCTTTTACTTCTTTAGTTTATAGACCTTGTAATATTAGTCTTTTTTCTATTCTTTACTTTATTTTGTCCTTTTGCCTTTCTTTTGTTTCTTTACTTCTTTATCATTTATACATATATATGTATATAAATTTCATTTATATACATATATGTATATTATTCTAACTTTTTCCTTAGTCACTTTTCAGATACCGGTCTGGACTAGATAGGGTATTAGCTTCTCTTTGCAAGTACACAGGATTGCTTTTTGCAGGATTGTTGATTACAGTGAGGGACTCTTCTCAGCTCATCAGGTGGATTCATTCTTTAGCTAGTCGCTACTTCCAGTTTTCTGAGTCTTTAGAGCGCAGTTCTCCTTTCAGGATGTTCAATAGTTCCACTTCAGATTAGTCATATCCTTATTTCTTCCGTGTCAGCAGCATTGAGCTTTCTTATTAAAGGGGGCGGGCGTCTAGTTTCATCGGCTTTGTAATTTTCATTAGTTTTTCAGGTACTTCCAGCACCTTAATATCAGGCGGTGGCCATGCCGGAGCTCGATATTTGGGTGTAATGGGCGGTGGCCTTACCGGAGTTTATTATAGGGGTACCTGGGTTTTTTACTTTGATACTTGTAATTGGTTTTGCTACCTGCCAGGTTTGTTGGCAGCGCCTTGCTTTTTGATATATATAGTTGCATGTCTGCTCTCCTCTATTTATAGAGGATCATACATATTTTTCAAAAAGAAAATATACAACAGAGTATAGTGAGCCATAACAAACGATAGTAACATCTCCACTAAATTATGAGTTATGGATACAGATGTCATATAAACTAAATACAACATTCCTCACTACAATCCTCTCATAGTACATAGAACTAATAACTGAAATATCTACAAATATAGAGTAATAAGCCATAGCTTCTCCAAGCTCATCTTCGTACAGCAGCTATGACTCCAGACCTGTCATCTAGTCTACTCATTTAAGAGTACCCAAGATGATAAGAGGAAACTTAAAACCTTAGGTCAGAAATAGTCTGGTGTGAGCGGTAAATGACTATCAAAATCTATACGGGAAAATATGGTAATAGACAGGTACAAAAAAAACCATACCTAACCCGTCCCTATAACCAATAAGTTAGCACATAATAGTAAGATATAATATGCTACTTAAATAAACGACAATAAGATACTGTAACAGAACAGGATAGAAGAATCTAAGCCATCTCCTTCACTGACCTTATTCTCAATCTCTTCTCCTGCATTCCTATAGATGATATCCTACCCAAGAGAAATAGCAAAGATAACAACCATGACAACCATAGCATCCATCAACCAAAATCAAGCTATCATCTTCCAAAACCTTGAATATATGATAACTTGTTTTGCCCCGTCCTCGTTTGCCAAAGACTGATGAAAATCTCGGTTCTCAATTGTGTTCCTCCATACTTTTAGGTCTGAAACCCCGCATGGTTGTCTCCTATAGTACCTCCATATTATCTGACACTAGACCCTCTCGGAGCGGTCTAGGATACACGACTGGCGCTACCAGCCCTCTGGTGCCCCACATATAGTAACCCTGCTTGAACACAACCAGAACACTCCGAGTAATCAACGATTACTTGGCACTCCCAAATCTTCAGAGCTTTCATAACTCCAATCCATTTTCGGACATGAGTCCTAGCACTTAACGCAGTTCATTATACCATAGCCTCGTTCCATTCCGAGCTGTCTATAAACTCCTTCGATCCTACTCCTTATCCAAGCCCCCGACCGAAGAGCCGAAACTTCATCATGCTATAACTTCCAAACTATAGAAGCAATCAAAAAGTCACAACTTCCAACATGATCCACTACAACCCTAGAGACTCCACCCTGAATCTCACATCCAATAGAGTCAATTATTTTGGATCGGTACCGATCCGATCCAATTGGATCACAACCGATCAAAATACTAAACCATTTTGGACTCCATTTCTCTTCCAACCTCTAGTGCACTCCCTCTAGATGCCATAGACACTTAGCCATCCCTCTTAGCCTTAAGGTCGTCTCTTCTATGCACCATAGCCGATCCAATAAAAATGATCCATCCAATCTTCAACACTTGGCCTATCTTTAGATCCAACTTCATTGAGCCAGTCTAGAATCGATGCTCTATTCCCCCTATGAGTCTCTCTTCAATTGGAGCTCAAAATTCGGATCAGCATCGATCCGATCCAATCGGATCAGTGACGATCCAAAGACTTAACTCCAATTGTGGTTCAATTCACAGGACTTCCTCCTAATGTTCTCCAGCGCCTATCCTCTAAGTTTCGTGCAATTCCAATAAACTTTGCTCCCGATATCACCAATCTAAGTTCTAAAACATGCACAACACTAGCAAACAAATCATGCTTAGCAAGCAATTCAAACATAACTGCAAATCAAACACAGAAAATCATCAAATTACATCCTGTATGAACATACAAATCATCTTATTCAATCTACCATCAAAATTCTAGCATAGATCTAATCTAACACATAGAATTTCATAGCCAAATATACACAGATGAGATTAGCCAATGATCTAATCCCAATTACATGTTTAATTAGGTTAATCTACGGTTCCTAAATCTGAAATTACCTAAGTCTAATCAATTTAATTTGATAATTATAACATGTAATCATCTAACTACCACATATAATCCATCATAGACTAGTGAGAGACCATAAACACTCACTAAATCTACCAAACCTACGAAATATGATGAAGATCCAATCTGATTAGTAAAAAATCGGATGAAGATGCAACCAAAGTGATGAGATCAAGCTCCTAGTTAAAGATCTAGCCTCTAATTTGCAATTAGAGATGATTTGAGATGAAATCCAATGAGATGAATGGAGAATTAAAGAGGAATTAGGGTTTGGGGCTATTTTGAAATGAGAGATAAACTTTCAAATGGTCTCTCTCACCTCATATTTATAGCCAAACCTGATTAGACTAATGGGCTTGCTAATTCGGCCCATTAATCCCCTTCTAATTCTGGCCGATAGATTTTAAAACTTAAAACTGCTATAACATCCTAACCACTTATACAATTTTCCTATATGACCACTCTATGAAATGGGAAACCACCATCTCAAAGCAATGAAATGGGTTAAAGCATCTAATTAGGCTTCTATCAAAAGTTATAGTCGAAATAAGATCTCCAGGTGCAAAATGATTACATAGAAATTCGTGATAAAATCATAGATGCGTAAAACATCCCTAAAAACCATATCCCAAAATATCAGAATCGTACGACCACAAACAAATTAAATAAAATTATTTTACGATCCTTTGATACATAAAATATGGGTCGTTACAGATTTTGCTAATATGTTTTTGGGTATTTTCTTCTCACACCGTAGAAAAGTGAAATAACATAATAGATTAGTATTTGAACTAGACCTAGTAATAATATATTAGTTAGTTAATCAAGTGAGAATTTGAAACATACCACTTTCATGGAAACACACCATATTTAATAACCATTAAATATATTTACTAATATTTGAACTTCAATTTTGAAAGTGGAATTGTTAAAAAGGGTTAAATGCAAAATTGTACCTCAAGTAGCTGAGAGAGCTTCATTTGGTGTAAGAAAAGTTGTAGAGAAGGGATATATGTAATTAATAGAGTGAGAATTTGAAACACACACCAATTCATGGAAACCCACCATATTTAATAACCAGCAATTGTATTTTCTAACTTTGAACTTAAAATTTGAAAGTGGAATTATCAAAAGGGGTCAAATATAAAATTGTACCTTAAGCTGCTAAGAGAGCATCATTTAGTGTAAGAATGATGGTGGAGAAGGGAGATAAAAAGTCAAATATTTTACTTTATATATAATAGAATAGGTTTCATGGCAATTGACCCATTGTCTTTAATTGGAGCCAATTCTTATAGTAGCTTAAACATCAGTAACACGAAACATAAGAATACCATATACAAATGATTATTGTGAGATTTTAGTGTGAGTAAATATACAAGTTTAACATCTAATAACACCTTCCCCCCACCCAATTTAAAATTTAAAATAACTAAGAAATTGAACCTTCAGATCGGTTGATTCCAATCTTCAAACCTTCTTGAGGGCTAAAAAATGAAAATGTGAAATGGAATGGTCAATATGTTTTAACTTAAGTCCTAAAACAAATCTATTGTTGGTGGAAAGTGAGATTTTAGGAGCATAAGTTAGACTTCTATAACTCCTAATAGTAGCTAATGAGCATAAGCAAAAAGCAAGATTTGAGGAGGTTGATTAGGGAATGTTAGTGAAATTTTTTAAAAAAATTTAGTGTGAGTTGTTTTGTTTTTAAATAAGAAAAAGAGAAAGAGAAGAGGAATGATGGGGCATTGGATTAGTCCAACATCTTGGAATATGAAACATTATATTAATTTAAATATAGTTTTCTCAAGAGAAGGTTGGGCCTTTTGGGGACCTAATGTTTGCTCTTTTGTGAGGAAGAAGACCATGCATAAGCACCACACACACGCGTGCCATCGTCGCCGTCCATTCGGCGGACCGAACAGACCGGTTTGGGGTTTGGCTTTGGTTAAAAGAGGTTAGATTTAAACTCATTGTCAAACCCAAAATTAAAAATTGAATAGACAGAATTGGCGGGAGATGCAACCATTTGAAATGGCGGGACGTTTATATTCAAACGAAAGGAAGTGTCGTTTGGCAGAGACGCAATGTTTCAAAATGAAACGACACATCTTAACAACGCCTGAGAAGTGTTTCAGTTCATAATTTTTTCTCCTCTTTGAATCAGAAATGCCTGAAAGGTGTTTCAAATCAAAAACGCCTAAAAAATATTTTAGATCTCCTTCCCTTCTTCTCTCTTCTGTCTTTTAAATCATTTCGGGTTTGTGAAACTGCATTTCAGAAATTCGATACTCTTGTCACTGCAGTCAATTCATAAGATAGTTTGATTCGATTTCGAAAGTGCTATTGTAATCGATTGAAGAGATTAATCATCTCGACTCCATTGTATCTTGGGAGATGATTTGCCTTGACTCACAACATCAATTTATTTTTTCAAACGAGTGGTGAGATCAAATAACATCTTAAGGAGAGCGTCATCAACGTGCCTTGGAGGATCTCTCTTACTTTGCAGAATATAGCCTTTGCCCTTGACAGATCAAAGAAAGCCGACAACAATCTTAAGACATTATTTTACAATGGCACCGCACAGTTTGAGAGAGTTTGCTTCTAATTTCACCAAATTAGAAAGGTTCGATGGTGATAATTTTACGCATTGGCAGCAGAAGATGCATTTCCTATTGGCCGGATTAAAAGTGGTTTATGTTCTTACAACGCCAAAGCCAGAGAAAACTGAAAGCGAGACTATTGTTCAAGTTCAATCAAGACTAAAATAGGAATAAGATGGTTACATATGCAAATGGCACATATGCAGTGAAATGACGGATAGTCTTTTCGATATGTACTGCAATAAATCAACTACCAAAGAAGTATGAGATGCGCTAGAGGCCAAGTATCTAACGGAGGACGCAACAAGTAAGAAATTTTTGGCTACTAGATTTTTTTAATTATAAAATGACCAATTCTAGGTCAGTAGTAGAGCAATCCAATGATATTATGCATATCCTAAACCAATTCAACCAACATAATATGAATATGGATGAGGAGATAAAAATCTCATCCATAGTAGACAAATTTACCCCCTCTTGGAAAGATCAAAGGAAAATCCTTGGACATAAGAAGGAGGATATGAGTCTGGATAATCTTGCATGGTATTTGCAAGTAGAAGAGTAACTTAGGCAGAAAGAAATCACTGAATCAACAGTGTTTCCATCTAAGATCCACATAGTGGAGGATAAAGAGGAAAATAAAACCTCTGAGAATTCTTTTAATCAAAAGAGAAAATTTTAGAATAAGATAAACTTCAATAACAATAAGGCCAAGAAAGCGAATTGATGCTACAATTGTGGAAAACCTGATCACTTTAAAAGAGATTGTTGCTTCCTTAAATAAAAACCTCAATCGACAAAAGAAAACTTGGCAGTCGTAATCTCTGAAATCAACATGATTGAAAGAGAGAATTCTTGGTGGATCGACTCTAGTGCTACTAAGCATATCTACAACGACAAGAATCTATTCAAGAAACTTGAACCGTTTGAGGATGTAAATTATCTCTATATGGAAAACTTAGTGAAAGCAAGGGTCAAGGGGAAAGGGACAGTGGACTTGGAGTTCATGTCCGGGAAAATTCTGACATTTAATGATGTATATTATGTACCCGAGGTTAGAAAGACCTTGCTTCCAGTAGTCTATTAAATAAGTTTGGCTTTAAACAAGTATTTGAATCAGATAAATATGTATTGGCCAAAGGAGGAATGTTTGTTGGAAAATGGTGCATGTGTAAGGGAATGTTCAAATTGAATGTTAATAAAATGGTTGATTCTGCGTATATTATTGACTCTTTTTCTTTATGGCATAGTAGATTAGGACATGTTAATATTAGAAGTATGGATAATATGATTTCATTAAATATGATTTCTAAATATGCTAATAAATTTAAGGATAAGTGTAGGATATGTTCTTTAACCAAAATATCTAGAAAACCGTTTCCGGTAAAATTTGTTAGTACCACCAATCTGTTACAATTCATTAATAGTGATGATTGTAATATGCATAGTACTCCTGCTAGAGAAGGAAATAAATATTTTGTCACATTTATAGATGACTATTCAAAATGCTAGTATGTTTATTTAATGCATATTAAGGATGAAGTATTAAATTCATTTATGACCAATAAGCCTAAAGTAGAAAATCAATGTGATGTCAAAATTAAAACTCTAAGATCTGATAGGGGATGTGAATATCATTTCCCTGCAATTGGTGAATCTGTAGGGATTATACATGAGATATATGTAGCTTATACTCCATAACAAAATAGAGTAGCAGAACGTAAAAATAGGACTCTTACTGAAATGGTTAATTTTATGTTATGCAATTCTGATCTCAATACTAGTTCCAGGCTTTACTTACCGCATATTAAAACTTAAACAGTATACCTCATAAAAAGACCAAAATTACACCTTATTAACTTCGGAAGAAATTCAAACCAAATCTTGATTATTATTGAGTTTGGAGTTGTAGAGTTATTGTTCGGTTATCTGAACAGGAAATTAGGACAAAAGAGCATTGAGTATATTTTCTTAGGATACACTCAACACGGCAAGGGTTATAGGCTCCTAGTAATAGAACCTAGTAATTTGATTAAGGTAAACACAGTAATAGAATCCAGAGATGCGGTATTATATGAAAATAGATTCACATCTATTTCACCCAATCCATCTATTGGAGAAATAGTGGATGTTAATACACTTATTCGAGAAATGGTGGAGGCCACAGAAACTATTAGCGAATTTGAGAATACTCAAGAAAATAATGATGAAACCGGTGAGACTCTTAGGAAAAGAAAAGGAATAAGGACTCAAAAGTCATTCGGACCATATTTTATCACTTATTTAGTTGAAGGATCAAGAGATGGTATTAAGCATCAAGTCATGCTTTCTGTAAAAATAGATTCTAATGCTTAACATATACTGAGGCCATAAAGTCTCAGGATTCAGCTTTTTGGCAAGAAGCCATAAATGATGAAATAAATTCTATTATGGGAAATCAAACATGGAAACTAGTAGACTTACCTCTTGGTTCTAAACTAGTAGGACGTAAGTGGATATTTAAAAATAAATTGAGAATAGACGGAATAGTAGAAAATTAAGGCCAAATTAGTTGCTAAGGGATATACTCAAAAGGAAGGAATATATTATTTTGATGCCTATGCACATGTAGCTAGAATTTCAACAATTAGGACATTAATTGCATTAGCATCTATTTATAAATTTAAAATTCATCAAATGGATGTTAAGACTGCATTCTTAAATGGAGAACTTGATGAAGAGATATATATATATATATATATATATATATCTTAACCAGAAGGTTTTGCGATGCTTGGATAAGAACGTAAAATATGTAAACTTATTAAATCACTTTATGGTCTTAAACAAGCACCAAAACAATGGCATGAGAACTGTGATAAAACCATAGCATCAAATGATTTTAGGATTTGTGAATCAGAAAAATGTGTCTATAGCAAATTTCATGCTGGTAAAGGTGTAATTATATATCTTTATGTTGATGATATGTTGATATTTAGGACTGAAATCTCGAGTATTGAAGAAACGAAAATATTTCTATCTTCATGTTCTGACATGAAAGATATAAGGGAAACTGAAGTGATTCTAGGATTAAGAATCATAATTATAGCAGAAGGGTTGGTCATTACCCAATCTCATCGCATAGAGAAGATTCTAAAAAGGTTTAATCAATTTGATAGCAAACCGGTAAGCACCCCATTTGATCCAAATATGCAACTATATTCTAATACTGGTATATTAATAGATCAATTAGAATGCACTAAATTTATTGGTAGTCTAATGTACGCCATGACATGTACAAGACCTGATATTGCCTAAGTTGTTGACAAAATGAGTAGATATACCAGTAACCTTAGTTATATTCACTGGCTAGTTGTATAAAGAATTTTAAAATATTTAAAAGGAACCATAGACTATGGTATATTGTACAGTGGGTATCCAAGTGTAGTTGAAGGTTACACAGATGCCAGTTGGAACACTGGAATAGAGGATAATAATAAATCAACTAGTGGATGGATATTCATTCTTGGTAGGGGAGCAATATTCTGGACCTCAAAGAAACAAACGTGTATTGCAGATTCTACCATGGCAGTTGAATTTATAACACTGCCTTCTTGTAGTAAAGAAGTAGAATGGTTAAGAAATTACTGTTAGAAATTTCTGTATGGCCAAAAAACCAATGCCTCTGATATTTGTGCATTATGATAGTTAGACAACATTATCAAGAGCATATAGCTAGGTATATAATGGCAAATCTAGGCATATTGGTCTAAGGTACAGTGCAGTAAGGCAAATGCTCACTGATGGGCTAATTACCATTGATCTCATGAGATCTAGCCAAAACTTAGCTGATCCATTTAATAAAGACTTTCAAGAGATTTGGTGTTGAAAACACAAAAGGAATAGGTTTAAAGTCAACATAAAAAAATAACCTATGATGGAATCTCAACTCAACATAATGAAATTCATTATCTTGAGTTCAATGAGCAAAAGTACATTATACGATGTGATTTGAAGCACTATAATATTAGTCTGAACAACTAATATTATATCCATTCCAAGAATAGTGCTTAGTACCTATAATGAAATGGTGGAGGTTGTACTAGTTAGTACTTAATAGGTCTATAACAGGAGTACTGTTGAAGTGTATAGTTATAAGGCACTTGAAATAAACCTATCTATACGAGTGCATGAAGGTGGCGCCACCTTCTGCGAGACTATGGCTTAATTCTCTAAGGGCATTTCATGAAACCAAGATATAGACACAAGGCCAATCCACTTGTCGGATTATGAACTATCTGAAGAAAAGAAAACGAATGTGTAAAACACATCTGGTACATCGCATAGGATCGTTGGTTCAATGCTTAGTTAACCACTTCATCCTGACATGCTTTGATGGGTTATCACTATGTATAGATTCAAGTCCACAAGACATCTATACTTATGCACAAGTTTCCCTGCAACATATGACAAGAGAAATTTTAATAAAATTTGATGGAGGATTGTTAGTGGAAAATTTTATTGTGAGTTGTTTTATTTTTAAATGAGAAGAAGAGAAAGAGAAGAGGAATGATGTGGGATTGGATTAGTCCCACATCTTGGAATATAAAACACTATATTAATTTAAATATATGTTTCTCAAGAGAATGTTGGGCCCTTTGGGCATTCAATATTTGGTTTTTTGTGGGAAGCGATGCCATGCATAACTACAATACATGTGCATGCCGCCGCCGACCGATCAGACCAGGTTGTGGCTTGGGTTTGAAATATAATTTTAGATAGAATTATTTTGGTTAAAACGGATTAGATCTAAACCCATTATCAAATCAAAAATTCGAAATTGAATGGATATGATTGGCGGGAGACAAGACCGTTTGAAATGGCGGGACGTTTGTATTCAAACGAAAGGAAGCGTGATTTGACAGAGACATAATGTTTCAAAATAAAATGACAACACTTTGCAACTATAAATAGTAACGCCTGAAAAGCGTTTCAGTTTACAATTTTTTATTCTCTTTGCAATCAGAAATGCTTGAAAGGTGTTTCAAATTAGAAACGCCTGAAAAGTGTTTCAGATCTCCTTCTCTTCTTCTCTCTTCTTTCTTTCAAATCATTTTGAGTTTGTGATACTGAAGATCACAAATTCGATGCTCTTTTCACTTCAATCAATTCATAAGATAGTTTGGTTTGATTTTGGCAGTGCTATCGCAATCGATGAGATTAATCATCTTGACTCCATTGTACCTTGGAAGACGATTTGTCTTGACTCACAACAGCCTTTGTTTGGTCAAATGAGTGGTGGGGTCAAATAACGTCTTAAGAAGAGCGTCATCGACGTGCCTTGGAGGATCTCTCTCACTTTACATATTACAGCCATACTCCTTGCTAGATCGAAGAAAGTTAACAACGGGGAAGGCGGATTTAATGATGATCAATTTGGCACAGGATGAGCTTCCATGACTAGCCTAAAATAACTAGGGTAAGAGGCACAACGGGAAGTTGGCGAATGGACTGTATGCGGTAAAGGGTAAGAGTCGATGAGACATGTAGTTTCGGGTAAACGAATTTGAATTTGGGAATTTCGTAAAACTAATTTAAAGGAAAATTTTGATTTAGCAGAATGTATAATTTGAGAAGATAGTTTTGTTTGGTTAGGGTTACTAATGGAGGGATTGAAAATTTACCCACCTAAGTACATAAAATGATAAAATAGTGATTTTATTTTGCTTGCGGATTGGCTTGGCAATTAGAACTGAGATCTGCAAAACCAAACCAAATGGATCCCAGAAAAACCCAACCCATCCGAGCTCAATGGGTCTTCGGTGGGGTCTAAACGATGAAAAATACCATTTAGACCTGATTAAACCCGACCCGAACCAACTTGACCCAAAAGGCCTAATCAAGGAACATAAAATATCATGTATTTTAAATATAATTACCCAACCAGACTCGATCCGAATCGAACCCCGGACCGAGTAGGGTCTAGATTTCAAAATATATAGTTTGGACCCAACAAAACCCGATCCGTCTAGAGTATAATCCATCGGGTCAGATTCGGATCCAACCCGATGTGTCTAATTGCCACCTAGGTTATGGGTGAAATTCTCCAAGTAGAGTTCTCCAAACCAAACCACTTTTGCATGATTGGTTAGAACAAACATTAATGGAAATCTTCGGTCTACTTAGAATTTTTTGTTTATTGTTATTAACATTATCTTGAAAATTGTTACATGATCACTTATAACCCATCAGTAATATAACTTTAAATAAAGGTCGTTATAAATTAATATTTTCAGCTGTCAAGAGTTTAAAGTTGTTAAAGACCTTTACTACAACTACAAAATGCAAATAGTTGGTAGAAACTTATTTGCTACAACATTCCAAAAAAATAATTAGAAAGTTTTACCACAACTTTTACATTGTGAATGTTATAAATGAAAAGTCGTAATATGGTCATTTTGTTGTATTGTATGTTTCACTTTTAAAACCATCCATTATGAAAATACTCAAATTATTTTAATTTTCACTACAAATTAGTCAATACAACAAATATGTTGTTAATGGATGAGAGACGTCGCTTCAAGATACAATTCAATTGCTTTCTTGGAGTGTTTCCCCTTTACAAATCATAAAAGGTAGAAAGGATAGCGACTGCAGGCGGATGGCGTCCATTGAAACAGTATAGTCATCTTTTGGCCCGACTGAATAAATGTTGGGGTTTGAATTTAAATTCAAATTCAAACGCAAATAAAATAATTCTATATCACCGTCACAAAGGTTGCAGATGGTCAGCATTTTTATTTTTGAACTAAATTATGTAGTGGTGGATATTTAGAGCTAAACGACATACAAATTATTCATTTGTATATCTACTTCTGGATGAATTAAGAAGTCCGAAAACCTACTTGCAAGTGGGTGGGCATTTTTCAACGTTGACATAAAAAGAAAATTGTATTATTTTTATGGATATTTGAAATGTAGAAACGAGTTCAATTCCTCTGTGCGCGCTCATCTCAGTCGTTTTATGCATTATCAGTCCAATTGAGCCATACATCGTTGATTTTGTGGAGATTAGATTTATTTTCATGATTTGAAAAAAATAAATAAACTAAGGTTCTAGAGGTTAAAAAAAGTTTTTGTTTAATGGATTCAGCAATGATTAATTAGGACCTATAAATAAATTTATTTGATAGTATGGCTCATGTTTAACTTGGATTCATCATACACAATAAAACTATTCCTATTCTACGTTACATTTAAAAGAAAACAATAATAAGATCAAGAAGAAAAGGCATATCAAGTTGATGCGTAAACGCAAACTTAACTAAGTAGGTGGATAATAGCTACTTTTTTGTTCATTTAGTACACGCAGGAATAATTTTGTCATGATTTAAATATGAAAGTGCATAATATTCATGCATAGTAGTGTGCAACCTAATGATAATCTATTTGGATTTGAATACTTGAGTACTAAAAAAGTGGAAATAACATGTATTTTGTTCTCACGTTTAGATCGTTGTTTTCATGTTGTTGTAGACGTACAAATCTTTATTTATTTCCTCAATGCTTTGTTGCATTAAGGATATGATATGTTACGTTCGTATGCCTACGAAATTTGCTACTGAGCTTGACACAATATTGAACCACTTTTTGAAGTGAGTAGACAATTATTGAAGTATATTATCTTGATCTGCTGATCCATTTGATCACAGATCATGTATATATTGATAAAAAGATATGTTTGTATAGAAGGGTCATAATAAGCAAATAAACATAATTCAATGATGTGTCATGCTCTGAATATATTTGATTCATATTTATTTTCTGCGCACAGACAGATAGAGATACGATGTACAACAAGTTTCTATTTAAATAATGATTCGAACGAAGAGAGAATTAGGGGGAAGAAAAACAAATGAAAACTCCTTGTGGACGAGTAATGATAAATGCCGTGGTAAACAGAAAAAATTGACAAAGTTGCTACTAATATGCCTTATATTAGCCTAATCACAAATGGTTTTATTATGTGGACTATTTGTTAGGTTTTTTGTTAGATTTTCATCGGGCAAGAAATTTGTTTAATTTTTCGAATCAAAACATAATGTATCTTTTCAATATAGATGCTTTCTATGTCGTGGAAATAATAAAATAAGCAACCACTCTTGATATTTTTGAAGTTATTCTAGTTCCAACAACTTACATTTGATGCTCAAATAAAAAAATGTAATAATAAATTCAAAATTCCTTTTGTTGTAGCTTAGTTATGTTTGTCTAACATCCCACATGAACTAATTAAAGCGACATGTCACCAACATGACATCTTTTGTGTAGATTATTCGTAAGGGTACTTGATATTTGTGTGTATGTATTCATGCACATGTTAACCAATCCAAAGAAACATTAATATTTTGGCTGAATTACAGAAACACACGTAAAAATAAATATATGACAGTTATAAGGTTTATTATTTAACTAGAAGTTAATGTTAGTTTTTGACCATTACAACAGTAGTATCACTTATGGTTCGTGTTATTGTCCACAGACTTGATATTAATTTTGTATTAAGTACCTTGATAAAATATTTACTAATTATTTAAATTTACCAAAGGTTTTTATCTAATGCGAGTGTATATGGTTTATTTTTCTTCCATTTCCGCCTTGTTGCTCGTTTTTCTTTGAGAAGTATAATTAAACTCATTATACCCGAAGCCCAACAACAAATTCCCGCTTAGCAAGAGTCGACCAACATCTCCCCTGGTCCAGTTGCCTATTCGTACAAAATGTATTGCCCCGAGGCCTGTCCACCCTATAATCCTCGTCTAGAACCCTATCTACTTCTTTCTCAAAGGTGGGGTCGTCTGCAAACCTTGTTGGACAACACCTCCCAAGTTCAGTCCGGCCCTCCTCATCTTGTCCTCCCTCATCCAATCTGACCACGAAATGCCCACTCCT
The DNA here is from genome assembly GCA_030737815.1 of Allium fistulosum. Lineage (NCBI taxonomy): Eukaryota > Viridiplantae > Streptophyta > Magnoliopsida > Asparagales > Amaryllidaceae > Allium > Allium fistulosum. The sequence continues at coordinate 931,946,593 of CM060901.1, read as the reverse complement.
AAACCCATATGTCCGCTTATGGGTCATGTTCATACATGTTCGACTCATCAAACCCTACATCTATCAGCCCCCTGCCCATTTCATTTTGTCGTATGTAGACAGATATTTGAGAAAAGCTCTTGGTTGCCCCTACAAAAAGAGGCATCTCTGATGACCTCCTTCCACCTTCGGTGCTCAAATACCAATATATAGAAGTGCGATGTAGAGGTACCGGATCGATGGACGGAAATAGTCAAGGTAAAATACGATCGATCGATAAAGAGCCTATCATATATCCTATATCACATAGATAAAGTACAATAATAACATAGATATAAAACTGACGAGATAGTGGCATAATCAAAATGAACCAAAATAGAATCAAAGTCCATCATATGTTTATCGGATTAGATAATGCAGAATATATAAGTTTATACATCTCCTTACATCAAATAAAACTCATAATAATTATCTTTATATAAAATAAAGTACTAAATTGCTCGAAAGCACTGCACAGCAAAATAAGTGGTAGTAACTCCATTAATATAGCATAAACGTAAATCTTCTACTCATCCTCCGCACAGCTCCATGCACTGTCTTATACTTGTCTCTAAATATGCTCATTTAACAGTACCCGAAAAAATAAGAAGCAATGCAGATAACTTTGGATCGGACAATAGTTTGGTATGAATGATTTATAATCTCAAAAGCAGAAATAAACTCGATATATCATGATAAAAGCATATGGTATGAGGAATCATGCCTGACCTGTTTACAACTAACGAGTTAGCACGTAATACAATATATGCTAACCTGCGATAAATAATAGAGGTATGGTACTCTATCTCAGCATATACTAAGGCATCAGGGTATTAGACTCAATAATACATATCATCAATCAAAGACAACCAGAGCAATCATTCAATCAAACCTCCTATCGTATCTCAAATGGCTTAGGGATGTGATGGCTCTTACTGGTCTAATAGAAATACCACTCACATGACCCTACTAATCAACATACTTAATTGTGTTACTAGTAGCCGCTCATTGTTAAGCATCCTTATCTGGTTAGGGCAACCCTATTAGTCATATCACTAATAGCCACTCACTGATAAGCGTCCTTACCTAGTGAAAGATCTTCACTATGATGATCCAAATCTAAGATCTGCACATAAACCCCTTCCATCGTTTAGATAATGATAGTAGTACGCACATGATGTTCCCCCTACAAGTCACCGAAAACCAAACTTGCCTGCCAGAAATAAACCCCAGTGCCTCAGCTCTCACAGAAGCTCATCTCAAAATTCCACTTCAGCATGGATCGATACCAATCCATCATGGATCGATACTAGTCCATGTACTTAGCCAATTCATGCTCTTTTATTTTTCTCAAGCTTCAAATGAAAAAAATGCAACTTCTTATAGATCGGTACCGACCCATATGGATCAGTGCTGACTAGATGCCTTAGCCCAAAAAGTCTTCAACTTCACTTGCCTTCGATTTCTCTAAATGCTAAACTCCAAAATTTGCTGAAGTCCAAGCATGGGATGGATAGGTGCCTGTAACGACCCAATTTTCTGTAAATTTTAGGTTGACAATAAGCCATACATGTCTAACTCAAATTATACGAAAAGGCGGACCGTTAAGGGTAAAAAGAAAATAAAGATAGAAGACAGAACAAATAGATTCTTACAATGCATAGAACAACATATATTAATACATATAGATAGTACATACAGTCACTCTCAAAATGATATATCAGAGTCACGGCAAGTACTAACACGGCTAGGGATAGTTATAACTGTCTATCCCTCTAGGTGTTGGAAGATACTTTATACATAATACAACGGAAATAGAAATAGCTAACTACCATAGAGGAATCTTCTGCTCTAGGCTCCTCCAAAATACTCCAAGCTAAATTTGACTACTTGGCTGCCCGAAAAGTAGGGCACCCACGAGTTTAAGGGAAAATAAATAAACTCCGGGTCAGTCATGGGACTGGTGTAAGAAAACTCAAAAGAACGAATACTTTTGAAAACAAAAGGTATCTCATAAGACCACGTCGCATATAAACACGGACGGGCTTTTACCTTATGATAACCAAAATATTTGCTATGTAAATTCAGAGATATTATAATAGTGTCTAGGGTACAAATACCTATTAATCATAGCCGAAATTGTTACATTGATTAAATTCAAGCATAATGGGTATACAACTAAGTTCGAATGCACTTGTTGGAGAGTGGATTCCAACAATGACAAGGTAAGGGACTACCTTCCGTACTTACATCTCTAGAGGAATGTATCGAGGCATAGCCCAGTCGCCCTCTACCAACACAGAACCGGCCTACCCCTTCCTGGATAATACCGAACATATCATCACCCCAGTTGTTCACACCTTTACGGGGATCCCAAAGCATACACAACAAACCCGAAATAAAGAAGGTAATCTAGAAAGGTGATGATCATATCCTAATGGGTGTGACCTACACAGCCTTGTTGCATCTACCATGTTTTAGCCATTACCGATATGTGAGGCCTGAGGTAATGTTTTACCTTTCACAAAACAGCAAATCCAACTTTGAATGTCACATTGCCATTTACAATGACACACTAATTGATTTTCACAAAAGTACAACCTCTAAGTTTATACGCCTCAGAGAAGGGTGATAAGTATAAGAGGGGTTACCTCCTACACTACCAAACAAATGTACGTTTGTAAAAACCAGTGTAATGGTCTTAGAAATGCAATGTCAAACACTCGTCCATACAAGTTGTCCAGGAATAGGAAAAACCGAAGGTACTCCTACTACATCCTATTTGGGAATCACCCCTCTTATTAGTAGCGGGCAGTCCTTGCATCCAAGATTTCAGAATGAAGGTAATACTGCCACCATATATATAATATGAGAATCAACCCAAAGGTTAGTGGCAAGCAGCTCTACATTATGAAGATCTTCAGTCTTCAGAATCATTTCTTCAATATGTCTTCTCTTTCGAACGCGTATATTGGTTCAAAGTGTTATTTGGATAGGAATGACCCAAATTCGATCATGATCTCGCTGAACTAATTATCGATAAAAAGATGTGTATATGTGTATACAGAAATGTTAAGCCTCTTTTGTTAAATCCTTTTGGTTAATTAAAACCCCTTTTAACTTTTAGAAATCTTCAAATCAATTTTCTTTAAATTACTTATGAAAAAATTTCCACTTATGAAATTTCACTTAAAAAATCTATTCTTTTATAAAACCTCTTTTATAACACTTATTATTTTATTCATAAAAATGCCATTTATAAATATATCCCTTTATTTATAAAACATCGTTTATAAATCTTTCACTTTATTTAGAAAATACGATTTTATAAATATTTACTTTTACCTTAGGAAAATGTGATCCGAGTAAATAAAATTTACTATCCCCTCCATCGGGCCAGTCCGGATAGCTAGGGGGAGTAGACAACTGGTTTTCCAAACTCCAGCCTAGAGACTACCTTTCTATCACCCATGAGATGGTCAAGTTATTTGGTCGACTCTAAACCGTTAAAATACTTGTATAATTATTTGACAAACATTTTTGAAAGATTTAGGAAGAGAAATCCAAGTTTAAATCATTTATTCGAAAATTTCCAAATTCAATTGTTAAATTTCTAGTGAATAGTGGTTTTGAAGTTTTGTAGATCAAAACACTTATTCCATTATATATATATATCCATTTTTATTACTCAAATCCCTTTAAAAACATTTTAACATATTTATGGAATTTATTTTCTATTTTTAATGATTAAAAATATCCATTTTTAAAGTGTTGAAAACTATATTTTACGAACTGCCAAAACTCGGCGATTTTGAAAACTTGATTTGGAATATCTCAAACTTTACTAAACGAAATCTTGATATTTCTATTTTCATTTGAAAACCATACCCACTAGGGTCAGGATTATATTTTGTCCTACACATCCATTTAACTTTTCAGGTCGCAAAATCGCGAACTCCCGAAACGCGATGACTTATATTCCACATTTTAGTCAAATTTTATAAAACTTGTCCTTATATTTTTGTTGGTTATGGAGGTGTTTACTGTTATTCTTAAATCTAGATACACTCAGAAGATAATTAAGTACCATCCTAAGTGCTCTTCACTTCAAATTAATTCTATAATGTTTGCTGATGATGTAATGTTTTTTACTAAGCCCGAATTTCCCTCTTTGACTGGTATAATGGAGGCTCTGCAGTCCTTCTATTGTATGACAGGCCTATCAATAATAAAGTAAATCTTCCATGTTAATTGCTGGAGTTAGTGGTATTCAGGCAGCTGCTCTTTACCAACACACCGGTTTCTCTTGCATGGATAATGATATGAGGTATCTAGGTCTTCCCTTAATCTCTAAAAGAATTAAAAATGCTGACTGTATTCCATTATACAATAAAATTTCATCTGTTATGAATGCTTGGTCTAATAGGCAATTGACTCAAAGTGGAAGACTTGTCCTAATTAAAACTGTTGTTTTTTCCTCTTTAATCTACTGGGCACGTACCTTAATCCTCCCAACTAAACTGTTGCAACTAGTTAGGTCTGCAATGAATAGATATTTTTGGTCAGGCAGTATTCACAATAGGAAGCTAATGCCTTGCTCATTTGCAAAATTTGAAACTCCCCTGAGTCTGGGTGGGCTTGGTGTTATTAATGCTAGGAAGTGGAACTATGCAGCAATAAGTACACATTTTCATGACCTCATCAACAAGAGAAGTAGCTTATGGGTTAAGTGGATATGGCAGCATTGCATAAAGACTAAATACTTTTGGTGTATGGATATACCACAAAACAGCAGCTGGATCTGGAGAAATATCCTTAAGTTAAGAGAGATATATCTCCCAATGGTACAATATCATCTTGCTGCCAACAATGTTGTAAGCTTCTGGCATGAACCATGGTCTTGTAAAGGAATAATTTTATCAAAGGTGTGTGACTATCAACAGATTCAGCAATCTGGAATACATTATGATGCAAAAGCAAATGATTATGTGCATGCAGGGAAATTGCAACTGCCATCTAGTAGTAATCAACAGCTCAGGCGGTTGTGGAGTGAAATTTAAGGCAACTACTGCTCTGCTCATCATCTGGATTCTGTCACGTGGAATATGAAGCCTCATACTGTTAAGGGTGTGTATAATTTTGTTATTGATTATGCTCCTCTGCCTGCCTCCAGGTGGACTTCTATAATCTGGTCCAATGACTCTGTGCCTTCTGATAACTTGATGTTGTAGAAAGTCATAAATCATGCTCTTCTCACAGAAGTTATTTGACCAAATTTGGTCTGGCTTGCTCCCCTTTATGTCTTTTTTGTGAGTTTCATGAGGAGACTACTGAACACTTGTTCTTTGACTGCCCTTCTCTTAAAACCTTGTTGAACAAAATTAGTGGCATTACTGGTTATAATCTTTCAAGTGGTAGTTCTAGCATGGTGTGGAGTATTATTTACAAAGCAACTAGATGGAGAAATGATAGGCCTAGAGTTTTAGCAGTATGTTTGAAAATATACCTGAGGGTTATATGGAAGGAAAGGAATGCAATTGTTTTTGAAAATCAAAGGAAGAAGATTTATATTCTATGGCATGAAGTTAAGATAGGCACCCTCAAGCAATTGAGGAATGGCAACAGAGTTTATCCCGACAATATTATGCTTGGTTGGGTTTGATACTTGTTGCTTTGTCAATTGTTTTTATTTTTATTTTTATTTTTATTTTCTTTGCTCTCTTTCTTTTTTCTCTGAATTGTACTATTTTATTGTGTTGCAATAAAACTGGTAGGGGTCCAGTCAACCTCGCTGGCTTTCCCAAAATTGTCCGAAACGCTTTTAAATCATTTTAGTAACATAATAAATTATTATTAACCAATTTAAAAAAATATTTTACCACTTTACTTATTAAAAATCAATTTTACTTCTTTTCACCTATTATAATATTATATTATTATAATATTCATTTTTCCAACCTTTTTGATTCAAAATCCTTCATTTTAAACCATGTGATATTTTTATATCATTTTTCACCTTTTAAAACTATTTTTTTCTTTCATAAATGAAACCATGGATTTTATTTTCCAAATAATTTCAGAACTTAACTTTTTCAATTACTTTCTTTTCAAAACAAATTCCAAATCTATTTCAAAACTCCACTTTCTTGTTTCTTGTCTTTTTCGAAGTAAATTCCAATATTATAAAATGACATTTCTTTTGGCTTAAAAACAAAGAGGCCTAACATATGTTGTATATATATTATTTTTGTGTATAATGTGAATAATTTTTCACAAGATATGTATTGTTAATTCACATAGCTATTATTTCTCATCATATATGGTTTTCAACTTATAAATTATAATAATCATATCTATCACAACCAAACTTTTACATAATCAACCAATCATCATGCAAACATATTAAATAACCATATAAGCAATCATTTTGGCATATGATCAAGGGTATAACTTTAAGTAGTTAATGTTTATAATTATCACTAATAACAAACTATAGTAAGTGATTAATAAGTAATATAAACAAGTGATTATCAAGTGAATCAAAATGAGATTAACTCACAATTTTTCAAACCAAATCTCTTCCTACCAACATTCAATTATAACAACACTCCTCTAACATCCTCTACTTCATGTAAACATCACCTAAACAATCCATTCTCTCTTCTAAACCACACGACCATGATCATCTCCCCTCTTTAAGCTCACGGCCTCCCTCCTCCACCATCACCAGAGCTTATGCCTACCCCTCCTCCTTCCTTTAAAAACCTACGGCCTAAGCCCCCCCACTCTCCAAAACTCATGACCTAAGGCCATTAAAAGAAGAGAAGAGAAGAAGTGAAGAAGAAGTGTGTGTAAATTATGAAAGGGGTGCTTGGCTATTTATAGGAAAATTTGCACAAATATCTCTTACACAAATATGTGCTTAGCCCACTCCCCTGCATCTGCCATCCATGTGCCTTGTAAGGTGATGTGTAAGTTTTCTTTTTCAAAAGTAAACCATTTTTGTTTTATATGTTAAATGTAAATGTATATTTGTATGTGTAGACGTGTATGCATGTACATGTATGTATATATGTTGTATTTCAACAAACAACATTACAACGTTCAATCACAACTTTCATTTGTTAAATTGTTGATAATCCAAAATCCGAATTCTGGTCATATTTTCAGTTTTTAATCAAAATATTTATTTATGTAAAAAAACTTGAAAATAAATTTCTTATCATCTTTAAATAATTAAAACAAGATAATTTAAGTTATAAAACCATTTTAAATAGTACTAAAATCCATTTATAAAAATACGATGTCGATCCGCCAAAATGCGATAAAGTTTGTATACCTTTATAAAATAAGTTTATATATTTATAAAACCATTAAAAATCACTTATTATCAGTATATAATAATTAAAATGAATTATTTATTATTTAAAAATAATTTTTTGAATATTAGAATAAGTTAAATATTCTAATTTAAAGTGATAAAATTACGGGTCGTTACATTGCCTGTAACGACCCGTAAATTTTTAACGATTTAATAACGTAATTAACTGAATTTTTGTGAAATTTAAAACTATAAAATTTTGCAATGAAAATTCGATATTTGAAATAAGTCCATTTAGACATAGCAAAAGGAAAATTTTCATTGGAAAATATGAAGGTTAGTTCTGTTGTGTAATTTTCAATTTCAATTTAAATCAGTTAAATTTGATTGGAAATAAAATGTTTGCAAAACCTGAATATTTTTATATAACAAAAATGTAAATCGTCTTCTGAGTGAGAGTCATATTTCGTTTCGTCAAATTTGGACTTCTATAGCCCCATTTATCTTATTTTCGGAGTTTTAGCAGCATTTTGACACTGAATATTGAGTTTTGGTAGGATGGTCGGATCGTTGATATCTGTGTACCATTCTATTTGTCTCGTCGTGCTAATCTCCGCAGTATATTCATTTGGGCATTTTAAATTCCGGTATGCGGCAAAATCAGTAAAACGGTCAGCCGTATGACAAGGTTTTAAATCTCGCTCATCTCGGCCGAGATCTCGTTTTCAAGCCTAGGCAATTCGAAACAACTAATTTTGTTTGAATCTCGTCTGACCCAAATCTCGGACGAGATTTCAGTATCTCGTCCGGTATCTCGGACGAGATTTAGCAGCGAGATATCGGCTGAATTTTTGAATTTTGGAAAAAATCAACTCTTTTTCCGTATTGGGCTAGCTCATCCTTTACCTTAATTTAAGCCTTCGTAATTGTACTTTTTTTAACCCTTATTTCTTATATAAATCTCATTTAATCTTCGTCTCTTATTTTACGGTAGTGACGAGTGTAAGAAGATGATAAAATCTACATTGATTATGGTAAGTATTTCACTTTATGATTTTCATTTAGGTTTCTGATCCAAATTAATTTACATCCGATTTCATTTTTCTTTTTTCGACACTTTCTTGAGTTTTTTTCCTAACCCGATTTTTTTTGCGGCTATAAATTTTGGGCTTCACTTATTTAACTTTATGTTCTAAATGGATTCCCAATTTGATTTCATTTAGTCTTTGCTGCTATAATTTTTTTCCTCAAGGCATAATTTTAAGCAATAAAGGAATTCTCTTTCATCTATTAATTTCATTTGATGATTACATGTTCATTCGTACATCATTTTTTTGCTTTTCTTATAATATTACTAAATGTTTGAAATTGTTTGTACTATGTATGCTATTTTCTACGTTTGTTTGAAATATCTATGCTATTAGTTGCTTAATGAGATTTTGTTTGCTAATAATTAAATACTATAACCAGACATAGAATATCTTAATTCTACTTGTAGACTTTTGTATTTGAAGTTATAAAATTAAGATTTCCCTTGTAGCACTATAAATCATAAAAGATAGAATTGAGACATTATATTATGTAGGAAAGTTAAATGAATGATCAAACAAAGTAAAGGTGCATATGTCATGGTTTGTTTCTTGTCTACTTTATCTCATATGATATTATATTGAACATTATTCATGAAATCTAGTTATTTGTTTATTTAACATGATACAAGTGATATTTTTCCATACTAAATTACTAATGATAAGCATGTGATATATTCAAGGTAAGTGCATAGTGTTTTCCTTAAGGTAGTGACTAGTATTATAAATTTAGGTGTATGAAAACTAATTTTCGACATGACATATACTCCGAGATAACTCCGAAATGAATTTTAGAAACCGAGATGTAAATCCGAGATGGACGACCGAGATGCACTCATCTCATTTGAGATCTCACCCGATACGAGATAAGCTATCCAAATTCTACGAGACGAGACGTGATCGAAATCCGAGATTTAAAACCTTGGCCGTATCGGTACCCGTTCGAGTCTATTTGTTTTCATGACCATTCAATTATCCACCATATAATTCCAATAGACATTCGTTATTAATATTTTCTGTATTTAACCCGTGACCTTCACTATTCTCCTAGCTTTGATTGTTGTGCTAGTTCCGCCCTTTCATTTGTGAAAGTAAATAATATAATATAATATAATATAATATATATGTTGTCTAATTGGTTTCTGCTTTGGACCTGCCCCTATTCAAATTCATTTTGTTTATACTTTACTTGAAAATCACGTTTCAGTTTCCAATCGGTTGCTCATGAACCATGTTAAACGCCACTTTCTTCTTCTTTTTCTGCTTTGAAAATATATATAACATATGTTCGTATATATATTTACTTTGGGAAATACTGCTCGTTTCCTCTTCATTTGAAAACCAATGCCTGTTTGCCTCCTCCCCATCAGCTGCTTCAATTTTTCTCGAAGAACCATGAACGTGCCCGAAGCTTTTCTCCTTTTTCTCGAGCCTATCACCTCACCATGCAACAACACATAATCCTGCTTCCCATTGCCTCTCCAACAACCAGCCGCGTTCCTTCCCCTTGCCATGACCATGCCACGTCTCCCTCCTCCAAGCATGCACGCCTCCACCCAATAATGCCAGAGCACGTATCTCCATGCACGACCAAACGCCTTGACTTACCTCTCATTTTGCACCCGCTGCCAAAACCCACTGCTCGACCAACCCGACCCCATCACAGCAGTTCACGCCTACCCTTACATCGCTGTCAGACCCAACGCCATTCCTCCACACCATCGACTTTCCTAACCCAGTAGCCATGTTCCCTACCTCGCCTACCCGCTGGCCTCGGCTCCGGTCTCACACCCTTGCCATGTTCGAACGCAGATACATCCCTTTTCCCCACTTCTAATACTTGAGCACCCAGACTGTCCAGTCGCCACCACACCCCTCAGCTTTTGCAACTCAGCCCTGACCTTTGAGCTCCTCAACGTCGAGCAGTTCAACCTTAGCCGTAGGCATAAGAAAGGATTACCGAGCATCTTCCTCTTTTATATACGGTATATATTTATATATATTGTATAGATGTTCACTGAACGTTGTTATGTTGCTCGTCTATATCTTGCTTTGTGACACCTGTCCTTGTTTGCCTTCCTTTGCTTGTTTCTATAAATATATATATATATATATAAGTTAATTATACATATATATGACAGTTTGCATATTTTGACTGAGCTGTTTTGCTATGCTATATAATATAATAGTTTGGTACCTGTAAGCATGTATATCTTAAATAATATGTTGTATATATGTTATCAGTTATATGGTATATATGTTGTGTCAGTTATATATGGAATGAATGTTAATATCAGTTAGTTTATATATATAAGTGTATATATGGATTATAAAATTTTGTTTACATTATCTATTATATTAAAAAAGGGGTATATATGTTACAGTAGTATATGTTTATAATATATATATATATATATATGATTGCAATATATATTACATCAGAAAGTTATATAAAGAAGTATTATATACATATTTACAACTGTATATATGTTTACAGAGGTATATACATGTTTATAGCATGTATTATATAAGTGATTTCATATAAAAGTATGTGTAATATGTTTTGTTTGGATTTTGAATATATATATTAAGTCTGTAATATATATTATACTATACTGGTTTTACGTATATATGTTTATATATTAGTTTATACTGATAAGTATATAGGAGTTGGTTTTCAAATATATATGGAGATTTAATTTATATGTGTTTGAACCAAATATTGGTTTTCAAATATATGCTTATAAATTGATTTTAGAATTTTTTTTATATATATAATATATATTTTGTTGCATCGATCTCCTAGCCATCTTGACTTACTTTCTCAATATCGAATTTGTCGCAGCATTCCAACCTTGTCACTGTCTCGCTTGTTTGATTCGCGTGCTTGTCTGTGTTCATTCGCTTTCATTCCCATTCATTTCTCTAGCCTCGAAAGGTGAGCAATCCCTCACGATTAACATTCTTATATTTAGTAGATTCAATTCACATGAAATGACAATTGAAATATGTTGTTATATATTGGATTGTTAGTTATTTAATTTTTAAATCTGATATGCTATTTTCTACAATTGTTCACCTGTGATATATGACACCATATCCTGCTGTATATATTATATTTAATTTGTTATTGATGACATATGCCTATTATTGATATGTTATATTATTATCATCTTTGTTCTCACTCTGCAAGTTCCCTGTTAGTTTAGAAATCCCTATGGGATGAAATGATACATACCCGAACGATTTTATAGATTAAGGGAAAATTGTTATAGGTTGAAATGATAAACCCAAGCGATTTTCATTGATTTTGAATTTTGGGATTGGGGTTGAAATGATATATACCCGTAGATATTTAAATTGCGGATTGAAATGATAAATATCTGTATCACTTGACCATAGGATAGAAAATTATATACGGACACCGTTGGTCTATATTTTGAAAATGATTTCCAAAATTTTGAAAGGAAATATATGGGTTTTAATAAATATTGATTTTTATAATATAATATGTATAAACGTTATTTTTATATATGTCTAAATTTTTTATTTTTAAAATTATATGTTTGGAAATTTTAAATTTATAAGTTAGTTTTGAAAATATAAATTTTAAGATTTTACTTATAATTTTATTATTTTTAAATATATAAAATAAGATTTAAATTAGATTTATTAATAAGATTTAATTTGACAAAATTTATTTAAATAAAATTTAATTTAATTAGTATATATATATATGTTTAAATATTTATTTAAAAATTTACATTAATATTTTTATATAGATTTCTGTAATAACTTTAAATAAATAGAGGTTGAAAAAAAATTTTAAGCAAAATTGACTTGAAATTTAATTTGTTAATAATTAAATTTAAATAAGAATTTATTTGAACTTATTGATTTTGAGATTTGAAAGGTATGATTTATAACTTGATTTGATGGAAAGTGATTAAATGAATATTCTCAACTTTAAATAAAAATCAAGACTGAATATTTAATATTGAATTAAGTTTATAAATTAAGATTTTATTTAATTGTTATTAAAATTATTAAGTAAATATTTTCCAATTTTAATAAAATTAAAATTGAATGTTGAAATATAAATGAAACCTATATTGTAAATGTTTGAATATTTAAACTTTGAATCTTAGTGGAATTGAAGTGATAGTTCAAACCTGGATTTGAAATTGATATAAATTGAAATGGTTTATTGAGAATTTGAATTGAATCTTTAAACTTTTTAAAATTGAAAATTTTGAACTGGAATTGATTAAATTGAATTTTGGAATTTAAACTGATTTGAATCGATTTGTGAAAGTGGAGGAAACAAATTTTATTATATAAAGTATTTTTAATATATATATTATTTTAATCTATGAACTATTTTAATTAATAAATATTTTAATATATATACTATTTTCAATATCTAAACAGTTTAGGTTGGAAGTTTTATGAATTCCAAAGTGTTATGAATTCAAAAGTGTTATGATTTCAAAACTGTTATTAATTCGAAAGTGTTAAAATTTTGAAAGTACTACGATTCTAGAAATGCGTATTATTTAAAGTGAATAATGATATTGAATTGATATTGTTTTGAAATGAATACGATATTTTGATATGAAGTATGAACTATTTGAAATGAAATGACCACAGTGAGAAATGAACATTTGGTTGTTAAAGAGACCGGGATCGGATATTGTCATACTCTCTGCCAATACCGAAAACCACTTTAACAACTGTATACGTAGTGGAGATTCCATAACGAAGTAGGATGGCTTGGTGATGAATCTGTATGAGGTATTTACGTAGCCCTGACTCCCACGAGTCTGCTTGATGTGGCTAAAAAAGGAGCTATACCGGGCCAAGTGAGGTCGCACCTCCAATCGGGCACATTTTCTTCGATACCATTCTATTGCTTTTGTGATTTGACTGGGTGCACCTTTGATTTGGGAGTGTGTCACGAGGTGGGCGGTAGTAACTGCTATGCGTTACCACCGGTCTGAGAGTGCAAATGGTATATCTACCCTAGCATTGCCTCGAGTGCCGTGTCGCATGCCCTATCGCGCCTTATGATGACCCTGAATTTATGACATTGGAAATCAAAATATTTAATTGATTTTAAATATCTGGAAGTTAGTTTAATTTGAAATTCAAATACCATAATGAATTTGGCAATTAAATTATTGAATTTAATAATTGAAAGTTGGGTAAAATATTGAATCTTCAGTTTTAAGCCGGTTAAAAATATTTCAAAGGCTTGGAAAATTTACGTTGATAATACTGAAGGTGATGGAACTTTTAAAATTGAATTTAAAGGTGTTTTGTTCAGTTTTGAAAATATGTCGTTTAAATCGATATTTAAAAATAGCCTTCCGAGGCACAGTCTCGGAATTTGACGAAACCAGTTCCATTGGATCCGTAGTATTGTATTATTATCGAATTTCAAATTTCGGAGCTTTTGGAGTTATTGTGTGATCGTACGAGATAAAAACGCCTAGACAATAATTAATCGATTTAAATTTATGTATATATATATCTGATCAAAAAAATCAAATCACAGCCACCCTATGTTTTCTTTAGCCAACCTACATTTGTTAGAAGCCGACCTATCCCTCTCTGTTAAATCACGTATCTTTTCCTTTTCATTCATTCCTTCAAATCGAAAGCTTGAGAATAAATCAATGGACGATCAGAAATAATCCCCTTCATCTTCAATTCAAAACCCAAGGCATATTCATTAAAATCAAGAATCGAATTCAAATCAAATAAATCAATGGCCGAGCAAATCAAAACCCCCTCTTTCATCTCAAATTAAAATCGATTCACCCAGAATAACCGTGAGCTTGGCCATCGGTGCAGATCTTGGTCGACGTAGGCGATGCAGGCGAGCGATTCGAATCGCGAAATCATGGAGTGCGATAACCGTGAGGGGGGGTTCATCATCGAGGTGATCTCGAGTTGTGGAGGGTCGCGGCCTACGACACAATTGGTCCGAGGTGAAGATAGCTCGATCTCGAGCTGTGGTAAGTAGCGACGTTTGTTTGGGCAAGTGTCGTCGACGATAGTGAGATCATGGCGACAATGCAAGTCGAGCACGACGATCGAAGTCGTGAGGTATTTTCCGATGTTTATATATATATATATATGTATATATATATATATTGATAGAATTTTAATTTACAAAGGGGATAGCTGCAGTTTTTATATACATATGTATTTCAATTTAAAAATATATATATAAGCAAGCACAGAACAGAAATTCTACTTTATTAGATTTAATGTGTGTGTATCTATATATATATATATATATGCAGAAAATTGTTTTTCAGTAAGGTTAAATATATGCAGATTTTTCGATTTGTGTATATTTAAGAAAAATTAAATAAATAAAATCATTGGTTAATTAAACTTATCGAATAGGAAAATTAATTTGTTCGACTAATTCGAATATTAATAAAACCTTATAATGTTTATACAAGGTCAATATTTGAAAGAAAACAAGCAGGAATGGAAAATGAGTTGCATGCGTAATCAAAGGCGAGATCTTCTCACTCACTTGATTTGCCTAGTTAATTTAAATGGTTGATTTAAATTATTGGTTGTTTGCTTGGATGATGATTGTTATTAGTTGAATTTAATTAGACCTTATGCGCCACATAATAGCGGATGATAGTATATATATAAACCCATATACCGTGATATTCAACCTCGAAGTGGAATTGGTATTATATATGTATATTTGGAGTGATTGATTTCCCGCATTATATAGCGGATGAGACCCTATGCACCGCATAATTACGGATGATATTTATAATCCCATATACCGCGATATTCCACCTCGAAGTGGAATGGGTATTTAATTGTTGTGCTAACATCTGTGGATGCAGGAAAATAGGTTGGAGGGATCCAACTGGATTCCTCAAATTGTATGAATTTGTTTCATATATTGTGTGATGATTTATTGATAATCTGTGAATGATTATATTGATGATTGAATTTTTTGAAGGCTATAATTTAGCCGAATGTATTTTTGGTATCGTTGGATACCGAAAATAAATAAAATTGGATTTTTGAAATTAAAGTAGGAAATTTTAAGTAAATCCCTTTGGAAGAATTGGGTGAATTTTAAAGAAGGAATTTAAAAGCATAAAGTTGATTTTTGAAATCTTATCGAATTATTTCCAAAATATGGGAAAAGATATTAATAAATGGGTTTTGAATAATATTGTTTAAAAGTTGAAGAATTTATTGAAAATGGAATTTTAAATAATTTGGAAAGGATAAAGGGATTTATTTAAAAGGTGATAAATTTTTTTGAAATCCATTTGATAATTGATTTGGTATCGGAAAATAAATCTTTGGAAAATCAATATGGAATTTGATTTGGTGTTTGAATGAAAAATTGATTTTGTGTTGAAAATTAATTCGGAAATCGATTTGCAAATGTTTGTTTTTTTGGAAATATTTATACTCTATATACTAATTTTATTAGTTTGGACTTGAAGTTTTATATGAGATATTAGTATAATATTTTCATAACTAATATTTAAGTAAGTGTTTAAAGATAGTTTTATTTAAAAATATTTCCAAGTATATTTTGGATAAGTGATTTAAATTACTTTAAAGTATTCGGACTTGGCGGATTTCCAGTGGAAATAAATAATATCGGGAATTTTATTCCATGAGTGAAAAGTGATTTGAAATTGGATTTCAAAGTGATGAAGTGTAGAAAATATATATCTTGCAAAGATATTTTTAAATTTAATAATTTGGAAAAAAATTATTTAGATTGAGGCTTGATTGTTGTGAATGATGTTTGATAGTTAAATAACCGACTTTCAATATTTGCCTTAGAAATGGCACTTGAATTTTTTTTTAAAACAAGCGCTCATTATTCGGTTTAGCCGGGAGAGGACCTTTGTGTCATATAACCCATTCCGAATAATGATATGACGTTATGGATCGCAATGGAAGATCGGTGTTGAAGACCGGGTGTTTACGAGAACGATAAGATAACCTATCAAATGTCTCTGCACTGAGTGCTCCGGTATAGAGATCTCCACATGTGATGGGGAGTCCGATCGGGATTGTGGATACCCAGATTTGCAAGGGCTTCTTCCTTTATTGGATGAAGTGCCTTCGATTCTGTTCAAACTCGGAACAGACTTGTATGGTCGTATGTCTGACACTACACTTTGAGATATAAAGCAGATTTCTTTCAAATACAAATCTATTGGTGGCGGAGAATTTATTCTCTTAGCTTAACACCCTTCTCTGAGACGTACGAGCTCAGAGGTTATGTAGTTGAAGGTTATCGGTGATATACTCCCAATTTGGTAGTCTGGCATGCTAAGTGATGCTATGTGTTGATGGTCATTTGTTGATCATTCGCGATCAAAGAATGGCTTTCGTGTAAAGTGTATCTTTGTGGACGAGACCTCATCGAACCTCACACCCCGGAAATGGTCGAAACAGGAAAGATGCGGCAAGGTTATGAGGGTCGCACCCTTTAAGTTATGTCATTTCCTTCTGGAAAAAGGTGGTATCATGGGATGGAGCCCAGATACTTTACCTATGTGGTTGCTGCAATCTCATTTACTGTGTGGTTGTTGCTTTGTGATTGAGGGCCCTCGGATAAAGGTCGCAAACGACCGGGGGGTGGCATACTCGAGTAGTAGTTACCTAGTTACAGAGGTAACCCGGCCTTGTGTTGGCAGAGAGTCGGGTAGGTTCTTGGGACGTCCCTCCAGAGGCATACCCATGTGGCATAGGAAGTTCCTTAGCCTGACCATTTGTTGGAAAATCCAAAGAAACAATACGAACCTTGTACGGTTTAGTTGTATAACCTGCCATGCAGCGTGGCGGTAACCTGCCACAAAACATGGTAGCTATATTAGGCATACAATAATGGTTGTATGCTGGCTAAGATTAATATTATACTTTCGAGATGTTTTCCACACTAGGCACTAATGATAATATTAAAAAGATTTTGCGTATCAAGCATGTTTGACTATCATAAGGAGAAATCTCCTCCAATTCTGCGTTTGCATTGTGTTTGTGGCGGGAGGCCTTATGGTAGTTTCATTTTCCAAAATCATTGCGGATTTCTTTTTAATACCAATAACTGTTTTTAAGATCTCACACCAGTCCCATGACTGACCTGGAGTTTATTGTTCTCTTTCTAAACTCTGGGTGCCCATAATTTTCCACACGGGCAGCCTAGAATCAGGTTATCAATTGGATCTGGATGGATTGCTGTGGAGATCTGGAGGCGAGCTGGATGGCGAGACGTATCACTTATACTAGTATTATTCCGCTGTGTATTATGTTATGTGGACAAGTTTATATAACTGTCCAGTGATGTGTGTTGTTGTTGTAAACTCTGATGATGTATTGTATAAACTGATATAGTTCTTTGTCATAAAGATTATTCATTCATCTATTATATATTGTTCCGCTGCGAATGTGAGATTCTGATATTGTTTCTGTTTCTTTTTCTTTCTTTCTTCTTCTATCTCTTTGTTTCTTTAACCCTAACAATTCGGTTTTCCGGCATTCGATAGTTCGGCAGTTGATACAGTGGTTGTATTGATGTCGACTTTCGGGCGTCGAAAAATCGGGTCGTTATAAAGTGGTATCAGAGCAATTGGTTAAGCGACAACCTTGGCTCTGTTGGGTGTTACTCATTAGAGATAGAGTCAGTAGTACTCTAGAATGAGTGTGAGTGTAATAATAGATATGAGCACGTATTTGTTAGTGAATACAAAAATTTGTTTTATATTGTGTTGACTTATCGGTTGATTGTTTATAGATTTTGGTCGGTGCATTTTGGCCAACTGTAATCGATAGGGGTTTCTAAACTCTTAAACAAGATAAACTGACACAGTATTGTTTTAAATAGGATAAATGAAATAATTTTACCCAAAACTATTTTTGTATAGAAAAGAAATCATTTTCCATAAATTATTATAGTATATGGATGCTTGGTTGTTAGGAAGAGATAATATTGAATTATTATCATTGTTATATGGAAACGGAATAAGAAATAATGATATAACCAAAGATTTGGAGATAAATTCATTTAACAAATGAAATTTATAAATATGAATTGAAAGGATAAGGAAATAAAGTTCATATATGAATGGGATTTGTAAATGTAAATTGTAAATGTGATTTATAATTTGAAATAGAATTCCAGGAAGATATTTGAAATAAAATTCATTAATGGAATGAAATTGGTAATGTGAATTTATAAATGAGTTTTATAAATTAAAATAAAGTGCCAGAGTAATTTTTGAAATACGGATTAAAAGGATTCAGATTGAAAATTCAAAAGATTCCTTCAATTTGAAAATGGTTTGAATTTGCATATAAATTCAAGTAAGTAGAAAAAAATAAATTGAAATTTCCTTGATAAAGATAAAGTAAATTCAGGATGAATTGAATATGGAAATTTGAAATTTAAAAAGGATAAGTAAATATACTAATTGAATTAAATTAGTAGATTGAATGGATTTGATTAAATTAAAAAATCAAATCAATGATTTAAATTGGAAATTGTTTACAAGGAAACTATAATTTGAGTTTTGAGTTGAAATAACTTAAACAATATTTGGATAAAAGCTCGACTTAAGAAAAAAAATAGTGAAATGGTTGTTGTTGACTTTTATTGAATGGTTTTCAATGAAATTTGTTTGATTAATGTAATGCAAAATGAATTGAACGGAATCAATTGGAAATGAAATAGAATGTAACGACCCGATATTTTCAACCATTCGCATCCGTACATGTCGGACTTGAATTGCTCAAAATACCCGTTGTAAATAAAAATTTGACCAACTCATATACAGTAAATAAATAATCACAGATCACAGACACAGAGAAATATAATGCATCGGAAACAAAGAAATAGTAGTTCATGAATCTACTATATAAACACATCAGAGTTAAGTAAGATACAATAGGAATACCAAGATACAACAGGAGTGGCAGTATGATAATCAGGAACAGCTCAGAATACAACTGGAATCAACTGGATAAGAAAATGAATAGATATCTGGTTCTTCAAAGCAAAACTCCAGCTCCAAAGGTGAGTCTCGAATGATGTATCACTCAGTCTGACCCGAGTGTAAAGCAAAACACAAAACACTCGAGTCAGGACATACATACTTATACAATGTAAACCAACTCAAGTGAACTGTAATAAAGGTACAAGTAACTTAAAGAATGCTTGGGATCACCCATTCTTTAAGGATCCGTTAAACTATCTACTATGTAGTAATATTCGCTATTATAATAATGTCTAATATAAAATAAACATACTTTTAAATAGCATTAAGGCTTTACATTTTCCACCTTAACACGTAATAGTCCCAATAGTCTATCCAGTATTAGCATACTCCCAAAATGGGGGCTATCCTCGATACTCCACAGACTATGGGAGAAATCACAAATCGTAGTTAAGCTCGATATGGTAAGTGACACGGCACAACTAGGCAATGCCAGGGTAGATATACCAATTATGCATCCGGGCTGGTGGTGACGCATAGCAGCCACTACCGCCCACCTCGAACAACACTTCCAAATTAAGGGGTGCACCCAATCAATCACAAAGTAATAGAATGGTATCGAAGAAGTGTGTCCGATCAGAGGTGCTACCTCCTTGGCCCGTCAATCGCTCCTGTTTTAGCCACTTTATGCCAACTCACGGGAGTTGGGTCCACGTATATACCTTAGGATCGTCTCCACCATCCTACTTCATTTTGGAAACTCCACCGCGTACACAGTTGTCAAAGTGGTTTTCGATATCGACAGAGAGTATGTCCATATCTGATCCCGGTCTCTTTAACAACCAATCGTTATTATAACCCGTGGTTATAATTTTAAAATAATATTTTATACTTCAAAATAGAATATCATTTCAAATCCAAATCTTTATCAAAATAAAGATTAAATCAATTCCAAACCATTTCAATATATTTGAAATATCATATAATTTCAAACTTCATTTCTAATCATTTCAATATATCAAAATATCATATCCTTTCAAAAAATTCATTTCAAATCATTTAATATATCAAAATATCATATCTTTTCAAAACTTTATTATCAAATCATCATTTGAGTTCAAATCCAAATATTCAACTTTAAATACCTTTTAAATTCAAAGATATCATTCATTTATTATCATTTCAAGCCACCTTTTAAATAGTTTATATTTCAATCAAAATAATTCATTTAAACCATTTAAAAGTGTAATTATTATACTTTCAAATCAAGTATTCAATTTCCAAAGTTTGAAACCATTCTGAGTTCATTTACTAAGTTAAAAACCATAAACATTGAAAATTTCAGCCTTTCACAGCATTTAGAAAAAGCTATTATAAGTTATACTTTAAAACATTTTAACTCAGCAAAGATAGCATTTAAAAACTGCTGTTAAAACTCAGTTTTAGTTGAAAACTAGTTTAAAATAGCAAAGACAGCATTTTAAAACTGCTGTTAAATCTTAGGTTTCAAAATAAGGGTTAAACTTATTCAGCAAAGACAGCAGGCCACTACAGCAATTACAGAACTGCTATAATAGACCTGAGTCAAGTTTTAGCTTATTTAGTTAAACTACAGCAACTACAGCATTTCAGAAATGCTGTAATAGCTCTTTTATACAAATTTTAGTGCAATTCAGAACCATAGCATTTCTGAATGCTATTAAAAGTATTTTCCAGATTTAGTGTATTTCCAGCAAATAATAACCTTCAATATTAAACCTTTTAAAAATTATAAAAATCATATTTTGACATTCAAAAATGTTCATTAAAATTACTCATTTAATTTATGATTTTTATAAGCAACATTTATAGTAAAATCCAAATTTTCAATAATTTTACTTAACAAATCTAAATGTACAATTATCTTTTCTTCACAATTTTAACAAATAAACTTAACACTTATATTTTATTTCCATTTCACAAATTAAACTAAATTTTCAATTTTATTTAATTAACTTAAACCTTTAATAAAACCAAATTCACATTTCCAAGTCAAGTTATATTTCAGATTACACTTTTAAGCATTCATTTATTTAACCATTTCAATTCATAGAAAAATCAATAATACTTCATTAAATCATTTAAATTCAAATTTAAATCAGCTTATCATATTTGCCATTTTCCAAATAAAATTAAATTTCCATTTATTTATATAACTTAAATATCATTTTAAAACCAAAATTCCAAATTTCCAAACTTAAGTTATATTTCAAAAATTCACTTTTACCATTCTTTTAAATTACAATTTTAACTTCTAGAAAAATCAAATTTTCTTTATTTAGACATTAAAAATCCAATTTAAATCAAATTTTCATAATTTTACACTTTTAAAAATATTTAAAATATTCAAAATACTGTATAAAAATAACCACGGGCCTGTATATAGTTTTCTAACCTAGGTCAAGTGATACGGATATGTATCATTTCAATCCGCAGTATAAAAAGCAAAAATCCGGGTTCAATCATTTCAAACCCACAATCCCAAGTTAAAATAAAATAAATAAAAACCGTTCAGGCCTATCATTTTAGCCCATAACAATTTTTTCCTATTCTAAAGTCCGTTCGGGTATGTATCATTTCAACCCATAGTGAATCTAATCTACAGGGAACTTGCAGTGTGATAAACAGGTATAAATGAACAGTTTAACAATAAATAACGGTAACAGATAATATGACAGGTAAAATAACAGGTTTAACATCATATAATTAATAATCATAGGCAGTTATAACATCATATATAATATTCTACACATTCAATTGCTGTCAATTCACATTTGCATAAGTATAAATGTCAGGTGAGATTTACTCACCTCTATGGCTGGAGATTGCAATACAAATGACACAACGGAATCAAAAGCACGATGACAAAACTAGAATTTGAGTGGAGAGCGAGATCCAAGCTATAGAACTTGTGCTACAACCCAAAACAAAACCAAAAAAATTATAAATTTCGATGCAACTTGAAATGATATAACTTTGAAATAAAAAGAAATATGAACACAATAGCTTTTGCCATGCTTTCTACCATCACATGCTCGGCCTAGGGATTGATTTGGCTCGGGTTTGAGTCAATGGAGGCACGGCTACAAGGTGATGAAGTGGGTAGGAGTTACATAGGAGGAATACAAGTGGTCAAGGCAAAATGGAGGAGTTTATGTTCACTATTTGGCTCAGCTACATGGATCTATGGCTCGGTTAGGGGCTGCTACAGGTCAGGTCAGATCTGGACAGTGGCTAAGGCTGATGGTCAGGGTCATAACATGGTGGTGGTGGAGCAATAGGAGGCGGCCAATGCAACCTAAGGTGATGTTGTTGAAGTATTGGTGGCTATGCATGTTTTCTAAGGAGTTTTGCATGTTTGTTTGGAGTTTTTGTCAAAGGGAAGTGCACGGCCAGGCCAAGTCAGTGGAGGAGATGATGTTAGGTGGTGGATGGTGAAGAGGAGGAGGTGGTGGAGGTTGTGGCCGAGGCAAACAAGGTGAAGAGCATGCAAATATGTGAAGAAATCATGGCCAAAACACAAAAAAGGAAGAAGAAAAGTAGAAAAAGGAGGAGAGGCCATTACCAAAACTTCTTAGATCTGAAATGGCCGAAAATTGATGATGTTCAGAAGTGTTTTCACATGAGAAAGGAAGTAAAAACTCACGGCAAAAAATAAAGCAATGAACGGCCAAAATGTGAAGGGTCTAGAAAGTGAAAAGTCATTGTTTTTAAAGCTTTTTGTCTCTTTGTATTTCTATTTCTTTTAATCAAAATAAAGCAAATATATTTCAGTAAATACATTTTAAAACTGAAACAAAGTAAAATAAAATGAAGATAAATAATTAAAATTAAAGAAAATAGAAAAATAATTAAAGAAATAGTTTAAAAATTCAAAACATGACTTAAAAATTACAAATAGAATATCACTAGTTTTAGAAAATTTCTATTTCACTTTAAAACAAATAAAAGGTAAAATAAATAAAATAAATGAGGAACAAAATAAAGTGGGAATGAGAATAAAATAAGATCTTAAGAAAATAGAAAAATAAATAAATAATTACTTTAATTAAATGAAACTAGAAATTAGAAATTATAAACAGAATACAACTGACACTGGAAAATGTCAATTACACTTTAAAAAATGTTTTAAAACTAAAATATATTCATAACATGTTATTTTACCCATATAAACATAAATTACATTACCAAATAAAATATTATTTATATAATTTAAAATAAACAATTTTTGTTAAATACAGCAAATTACACACAATATTTAAAAGGGCATAACTTTCACAATATAAATCCGATTTTAACGAAACGAAAAGCAGTATTCTTGAAATTTTATTTACTTTCATAATAAAAGATAAAATTAAAAAATTTAAGCTTTTAAATTTTTAAATTAAAAGTCAAAGTTTGACCATATTGACCAAAATTCACATTTCTGGAAAATATCTTATTTATACATGTTTGGAATTCTAATTCATATCAAAAATCAAAATTTATATTTAAAATAACAAAATTATTCATTTTAAAAAAATAAAATAAAGTTTTTAAATCAAGAAATTCAATTTAAAATAATTACAAAATACAGGGTTGTTACATAGAATAAAGTGTAAATTGAGTTGGTATCAATTTAAATTAGTTATAAACTAGAATGGATATTCTACTGAATGAATATCATCGAATTTTCATAAGAAATGGTTGTCGTTTGACGCAAACGAGGTTATATAAAATTCTATGAGTTATTAAAAGAAAATAAAAATTGATTTTTGAATCAATTGAAATGGATATGAATTCGTTTCGCTTAAAAATGAATTGAATGTAAGGAACTGCATTGTAAATCACTTGAATTGAATAGAAATGGTATGTGAATTAGATGAAAGCAATTAAATTTGTATTGAAACTTGATAAATTGCTAATGGAAATAATTTTGAGTGTATTGTTTACGAAAACTACTTGTTTGTTATTGAAAATGAGTAAAATGTTAATAGATTTCCTATATATGTCACTTACGTGTTTAAATTGAGTAAGTACAAGTACAAGGGGGCCGTTTGGCTGCATTTGGTTGCGCAAAATGCTTAAAAATAACCGCTTTGCTTAAAATGCTAATAAAGGTACGCCTACGCAATACAAAGTTAGGAAATATGAACTGTTTTTGGTTTTTTTTGTTTTCCCGACCGTGTGGGTCGATGTATATATATTTATATCTCTTGTCAAATTCCAAAAGCTCCTCCGTACAAAGGAGACTCTGGCAAAAATTTTCAAAAATTTTGGGAGTTAGAAAAATTTTGAAATTTTTGGAAATTTTCACTTAACGACAAATGATTTAAAATTGGAATTTGAGATAAAGGTAAATAAAATTCAATATTCAAAGTTGAAGATCGAATCCAAGCAAAAAATTGAAAATGAAAATCTGAATGAAATTCGGGAGAGAGTATTTAGATTTGAAAATAACTAAAAATTGAAGCAAATTGATTTAATATGGAGTTGGAATCCAATTTGAATAGAAGTAAATTAAAACCAAGTGGTATAGTGAAAGTAATAATATAAGGGTATACAAAGTGCCTATATTGAACTTAAGAAATGAATGGAGAAAGTTCTTAAGTAAATTTGGTATTGGAAGTTTACTAAGTTAATAATTGGATGAAAATCCAATTGGAA
Organism: Allium fistulosum; assembly: GCA_030737815.1. Classification (NCBI taxonomy): domain Eukaryota; kingdom Viridiplantae; phylum Streptophyta; class Magnoliopsida; order Asparagales; family Amaryllidaceae; genus Allium; species Allium fistulosum. The sequence continues at coordinate 931,921,475 of CM060901.1, read as the reverse complement.
TGCTGTGATTGGATATTATTGCAGAGTAGTATACAGGTAATTTAAAAACAAGAGAAATTGGGATTTTGATTGCAGAAGATAAATAAAATTTCTCAACAAAAGGTATGTATTTAAAATTTCTGTATGAAATTTGATTGGGGTTTTGATCTAGCCACTTGGCGTTTGTTTTATTTTGAAATTTGGGAGCCCGTAGGGACATTTTGTAGTAGTACCGAGCTAGCTGCGCAAAGGAGACGCTAGCAAAAATTTTTAGAAAATCTAAGGAGTTAAGGAAATTTTGATAATTCAAAATTTGGTTCATATTAAAAATTTGAATTGTTAAGTAAGTAATGTTGTTTGGAACTTGTGGATAAGTTTTAAAAGTTAATAAGAGGGATATTGTGTCTTTGATAAAAAGATTGTTTTGGAAAGTCAGTGAAAACTGTTTGATTTTGGGAAGTGAGTGAACGGGTTATGGACCATTCTTCCTAATTTGTAATTTCGGGACGAAATTCCTCTAAGGATGGAAGAATGTGACAACCCTGAATTTTTGACATTGGAAATCAGAATATTTAATTGATTTTAAATATCTGGAAGTTAGTTTAATTTGAAATTCAAATATCAGAATGAATTTGGCAATTAATTTATTGAATTTAATAATTGAAAGTTGGTTAAAATATTGAATCTTCAGTTTTAAGCCGGTTAAAAATATTTCAAAGGCTTGGAAAATTTACATTGATAATACTGAAGGTGATGGAACTTTTAAAATTGAATTTAAAGGTGTTTTGTTCAGTTTTGAAAATATGTCGTTTAAATCGATATTTAAAAATAGCCTTCCGAGGCACAGTCTCGGAATTTGACGAAACCAGTTCCATTGGATCCATAGTATTGTATTATTGTCGAATTTCAAATTTCGTAGCTTTCGGAGTTATCGTGTGATCGTACGAGATAAAAACGCCTAGACAATAATTAATCGATTTAAATTTATGTATATATATATCTGATCAAAAAAATCAAATCACAGCCACCCTATGTTTTCTTTAGCCAACCTACATTTGTTAGAAGCCGACCTATCCCTCTCTGTTAAATCACGTCTCTTTTCCTTTTCATTCATTCCTTCAAATCGAAAGCCTGAGAATAAATCAATGGCCGATCAGAAATAATCCCCTTCATCTTCAATTCAAAACCCAAGGCCTATTCATTAAAATCAAGAATCGAATTCAAATCAAATAAATCAATGGCCGAGCAAATCAAAACCCCCTCTTTCATCTCAAATTAAAATCGATTCACCCAGAATAACCGTGAGCTTGGCCATCGGTGCAGATCTTGGTCGACGTAGGCGATGCAGGCGAGCGATTCGAATCGCGAAATCATGGAGTGTGATAACCATGAGGGGGGGTTCGTCATCGAGGTGATCTCGAGTTGTGGAGGGTCGCGGCCTGCGACACAATTGGTCCGAGGTGAAGATAGCTCAATCTCGAGCTGTGGGAAGTCGCGACGTTTGTTTGGGCGAGTGTCGTCGACGACAGTGAGATCATGGCGACGATGCAAGTCGAGCACGGCGATCGAAGTCGTGAGGTATTTTCCGATGTTTATATATATATATATTGATAGAATTTTAATTTACAAAGGGGATAGCTGTAGTTTTTATATACATATGTATTTCAATTTAAAAATATATATATAAGCAAGCACAGAACAGAAATTCTACTTTATTAGATTTAATGTGTGTGTATCTATATATATATATATATATGCAGAAAATTGTTTTTCAGTAAGGTTAAATATATGCAGATTTTTCGATTTGTGTATATTTAAGAAAAATTAAATAAATAAAATCATTGGTTAATTAAACTTATCGAATAGGAAAATTAATTTGTTCGACTAATTCGAATATTAATAAAACCTTATAATGTTTATACAAGGTCAATATCTGAAAGAAAACAAGCAGGAATGGAAAATGGGTTGCATGCGTAATCAAAGGCGAGATCTTCTCACTCACTTGATTTGCCTAGTTAATTTAAATGGTTGATTTAAATTATTGGTTGTTTGCTTGGATGATGATTGTTATTAGTTGAATTTAATTAGACCTTATGCGCCACATAATAGCGGATGATAGTATATATATAAACCCATATACCGTGATATTCAACCTCGAAGTGGAATTGGTATTATATATGTATATTTGGAGTGATTGATTTCCCGCATTATATAGCGGATGAGACCCTATGCACCGCATAATTGCGGATGATATTTTATAATCCCATATACCGCGATATTCCACCTCGAAGTGGAATGGGTATTTAATTGTTGTGCTAACATCTGTGGATGCAGGAAAACAGGTTGGAGGGATCCAACTGGATTCCTCAAATTGTATGAATTTGTTTCATATATTGTGTGATGATTTATTGATAATCTGTGAATGATTATATTGATGATTGAATTTGTTGAAGGCTATAATTTAGTCGAATGTATTTTTGGTATCGTTAGATACCAGAAATAAATAAAATTGGATTTTTGAAATTAAAGAAGGAAATTTTAAGTAAATCCCTTTTGGAAGAATTGGGTGAATTTTAAAGAAGGAATTTAAAAGCATAAAGTTGATTTTTGAAATCTAATCGAATTATTTCCAAAATATGTGAAAAGATATTAATAAATGGGTTTTGAATAATATTGTTTAAAAGTTGAAGAATTTATTGAAAATGGAATTTTAAATAATTTGGAAAGGATAAAGGGATTTATTTAAAAGGCGATAAATTTTTTTGAAATCCATTTGATAATTGATTTGGTATTGGAAAATAAATCTTTGGAAAATCAATATGGAATTTGATTTGGTGTTTGAATGAAAAATTGATTTTGTGTTGAAAATTAATTCAGAAATCGATTTGCAAATGTTTGTTTTTTTGGAAATATTTATACTCTATCTACTAATTTGATTAGTTTGGACTAGAAGTTTTATATGAGATATTAGTATAATATTTTCATAACTAATATTTAAGTAAGAGTTTAAAGATAGTTTTATTTAAAAATATTTCCAAGTATATTTTGGATAAGTGATTTAAATTACTTTAAAGTATTCGGACTTGGCGGATTTCCAGTGGAAATAAATAATATCGGGAATTTTATTCCATGAGTGAAAAGTGATTTGAAATTGGATTTCAAAGTGATGAAGTGTAGAAAATATATATCTTGCAAAGATATTTTTAAATTTAATAATTTGGAAAAAAATTATTTAGATTGGATGATTATTGTGAATATTGTTTGATATTAAAATATCCAACTATCAGTATAAACAATTTGGGGAAATTATTGAGGCTTGATTGTTGTGAATGTTGTTTGATAGTTAAATAACCGACTTTCAATATTTGCCATAGAAATGGCACTTGAATTTGTTTTTAAAACAAGCGCTCATTATTCGGTTTAGCCGGGAGAGGACCTTTGTGTCATATAACCTATTCCGAATAATGATACGACGTTATGGGTCGCAATGGAAGATCGGTGTTGAAGACCGGGTATTTGCGAGAATGATAGGATAACCTATCGAATGTCTCTGCATTGAGTGCTCCGGTATAGAGATCTCCACATGTGATGGGGAGTCCGATCGGGATTGTGGATACCCGGATTTGCAAGGGCTTCTTCCTTTATTGGACGAAGTGCCTTCGATTTTGTTCGAACCCGGAACATACTTGTAATGTAGTATGTCTGACACTACACTTTGAGATATAAAGCAGATTTCTTTCAAATACATATCTGTTGGTGGCGGAGAATTTATTCTCTTAGCTTAACACCCTTCTCTGAGACGTACGAGCTCATAGGTTATGTAGTTGAAGGTTATCGGTGATATACTCCCAATTTGGTAGTGTGGCATGCTAAGTGCTGCCGTGTGTTAATGGTTATTTGTTGATCACTCGTGATCAAAGCATGGATTTCATGTAAAGCGTAGCTTTGTTGATGAGACTTCATCGAACCTCACACCCCGGAAATGGTCGAAACAGGAAAGATGAGGCAAGGTTATGAGGGTCGCACCCTTTAGGGTATGTCATTTCCTTCTGGAAAAAGGTGGTATCATGGTATGGAGCCCAGATACTTTACCTATGTGGTTGCTGCAATCTCATTTACTGTGTGGTTGTTGCTTTGTGATTGAGGGCCCTCGGATAAAGGTCGCAAACGACCGGGGGGTGGCATACTCGAGTAGTAGTTACCTAGTTACAGAGGTAACCTGACCTTGTGTTGGCAGAGAGCCGGGTAGGTTCTCGGGACGTCCCTCCAGAGGCATACCCATGTGGCATAGGAAGTTCCTTAGCCTGACCATTTGTTGGAAAATCCAAAGAAACAATACGAACCTTGTACGGTTTAGTTGTATAACCCACCATGCAGCGTGGCGGTAACCTTCCAGAAAACATGGTAGCTATAGTAGGCATACAATAATGGTTGTATGCTGGCTAAGATTAATATTATACTTTCGAGATGTTTTCCACACTAGGCACTAATGATAATATTAAAAAGATTTTGCGTATCAAGCATGTTTGACTATCATAAGGAGAAATCTCCTCCAATTCTGCGTTTGCATTGTGTGTGTGGCGGGAGGCCTTATGGTAGTTTCATTTTCCAAAAGCATTGCGGATTTATTTTTAATACCAATAACTGTTTTTAAGATCTCACACCAGTCTTATGACTGACCTGGAGTTTATTGTTCCCTTTCTAAACTCTAGGTGCCCATAATTTTCCACACGGGCAGCCTAGAATCAGGTTATCAATTGGATCTGGATGGATTGCTGTGGAGATCTGGAGGCAAGCTGGATGGCGAGACGTATCACTTATACTAGTATTATTCCGCTGTGTATTATGTTATGTGGATAAGTTTATATAACTGTCCAGTGATGTGTGTTGTTGTTGTAAACTCTGATGATGTATTGTATAAACTGATATAGTTCTTTGTCATAAAGATTATTCATTCATCTATTATATATTGTTCCGCTGCGAATGTGAGATTCTGATATTGTTTCTGTTTATTTTTCTTTCTTTCTTCTTCTATCTCTTTCTTTCTTTAACCCTAACAATTCGGTTTTCCGGCATTCGATAGTTTGGCAGTTGATACAGTGGTTGTATTGATGTCGACTTTCGGGCGTCGAAAAATCGGGTCGTTACACGCCTTCTACGAGTTTGTTTTGTACCATACCTATGGAGTGCCCTCTGATAACCTCCAGTTTACGGAGGAGTTACGGTACTGTATAGACTATAGGAATATATAAAATGTATTAAGGGGGATATGGGTAACGCCTTAACGCTATTTTAATAGTTTACTTTACTATAGACATATTATAATAGCTTATATTACTACATAGTAGATAGTTCCATGGATCCTTAAAGGATGGAAATCCCAAACATCCTTTAAGTTACTTGTATTTCAGTTGACATTTCACTTGAGTTGAATTTACTGATATAAGAATGTTAATCCTGACTCGAGTGTTTTGTGTTTTGCTTTATGCTCGGGTCAGACTGAGTGTCACAGCATTTGCGACTCACCTGTGGAGATTGGAGCTTCGCTTGGAGATCCATTTATATCTACCCAGCATTCAGTTATTTCAGTTTATTCCAATTATTTATGTTCAGACTTATCAGTTGCTTATGTATTTGAGATTCTGTTGTATTTTGTTTTAGACTCTGATGTTTTATAGTAGCTTCATGAACTACTATTTATCTATTCTGTTGCGTATTGTTGTAATACTCTGTGTCTGTGATTCTGTGATTGATTTATTTACTGTATATGCTAAGTTTTGCCAAATATATATATATTAACAATCTGTTGTTTTGAGCAATTCAAGTTCGACATGTGTGGATGATTGTCGATTTGAACGGTTCAAAATACCAGGTCGTTACAGTTGGTATTAGAGCTCTGTTTTAGGCAAAACTTAGCATATGGAGTAAAATTTAATTTCGGAATCACCTTCATTCGAGCTTGAGTTCTTTCCTCTTTGATTCGGATTCCTAATGAATTTTGGAACATTCCTCGTTTTAAATATCCAATCTTGTTTTTTCTGTTCGTGTTCTTCTTGACTGAAGCATCCCATAGCTTCAACCTCAACTGGAAATTTCATCCTTTTGTGTGACTGGTTTCATCGACGGTTCCACCAACCTTAGTATGATTTGTAAGGGGTGAACTCCTTTACAACAAGCGTCGATTCACCAGAGATTTTCACGTCCTCCGTTTCGATGTTGTTATTTCTTGTAAAGGCCGAATCATTTCTCTAATGGACGACCAAGGAAATTCTCTTTTGATCAAATGTCGATTGCCTCAGGATTATGCAGGCAGTTTTTTTCTTTCGCTTGATGCTCAATCTAGTGACCTTGACTCCACCTTTGTTGTCCGACTATTTCCGGATGTTTTGGTGAAGTCACTTCTCTCCCTCTCAAGCGGGAAATTGAATTTCTGCATCGATCTTATTCCGGAATCTCGGTTGACCCGGTTAAGGTCGTTGCAATTAATATGAGTCTATACATCTTCCTCTTTTGTAATTCAATTACCTTATCTTCCTTTCGAGCCTATCCTCTTAATAGAATTTTCTTTGATTTGGGTCCTTCTAAATTTGAATCTCTATCCTTGTTCAAAAATCTATTCTTGTATCATCCTGGGAGGGAGTGTATTTGTAATTGGTATAAAAATGTTTTACATTGTGTTATTTGAGTTGTCAAGTTTAAAATTTTGGGTTTTGATCGATTCATCTAGCCAATGCTATTGATAGGAATCCCAAAACACTTGAACAGAGCAAACTGACAAAATATTATTTTCGAATTTGGTAAATGAAATAATTTTATGTATAATTATATTTTGTATATATATATATATAAGTATGATTTTCTGAAATTAGATAGTTAAATGAATTGGTTGTTAGAAATGATAATACTAGATTATCATTGATTGTTATCTAAACCGTTAACTATTGTTGTATGTTATAAGGAGATGAAATTTTATAAACATGGTTTATAAATCTGATTTGCAAATGAAATAAATTTAATTTAAGGAATTGAGAATTAAATTTCTGATACTTTTCAAAAATTTGGTTTTCAAGTTTTGGAAAAAATATATTATTTTGGAAGTATTTTCGAATGGAAATTGTTTCAAAGAATTTTTTTAAAGAAATAATTCTATGCTCTTCTCTTTTGTCGCTGGAAAATAATTTCGGTGATGACTGCAGCATCATCGACATTCATTTTCGAGTCTCAGAGTGGAGAGACCACTTAGTATCTTGGCTACACTTCTATTTTTGGAAAATGGATTTGATTTGAATTTCTGGAGTATGATTTGATTGTATAAAATATATATATGTATATATTTATTTCAAAATTAGTTTGAAGTGAAACCGAAATTTAATTTTTAAAATCCTATGTTAAGTAATGATTTTCAATTATTGAAACAAAGCAAAATTTGAAAAATTGAAATGATTAAAATGAGAAATGGAAGTGAACAGTTAAATTAGGAAAAAATTTATTTGTATAATATTCAATTGCATTCTATAATATGTATAACTTACTTGAACTATTCAAAAAGTTAAAACGTTAAAGTGCAAATGTAATTGATGGTTGTACAAGAGAAAACTTAAATAATAAATTTTTCAAACTAAAATCTTGCATAGTAAAAATGTGGTAAAAAAAGGGGGTAAATTGTATAGTGCTCTTGCATTTTGAAACATTAATAAAAACTAACTGGGAATTTTTTTGGCAAAGCTATGAAAAATGTAATTGAATATACAATATAAATGTAAATATTAAGATGTGAAAAAATGATATTTTGTTAATGGAAATTATAAATAAAAATTTGATTGTTATAATGAATTTTAATACATTTAATTCATGTTATAAGTAATGTGAGTGAAATAAATTAAATAATAAAATAAAAATACTATTTAAGTAAATTAATATGGACGTAAGAATAGTTGAAATTGAATTTAAGTGGAATCAACTCAACTGAAGATAAATAGATTTAATAAATGAGTTAAATCAAATAAATTTTGTTTTGAAAGAAATTTTTTGTAACAAATATTTATAAACTGAAACAAATCAAATTTAATGAAAATAGCTCGAATTGAAAATCAACAAAATATGAATATAAATGAATATTATTGATTAAAGAAAATGGATTGAAACCAAATTAGTTGAATATAAACCAATTTAAAAATAAATGAAATTTATGTGGTTTTGGAATTAATTGTGGTATCTGGTATTCTATATTTCAAATCTATATTTTCTTCTACTTGTTTCTATTCTCCTATCTCGTTCCTTTTCGGGGACGAAAAGTTTTGAGTGGGGGAGAATGTAACGACCCGTAAATTTTTAACGGTTTAATAACGTAATTAACTGAATTTTGTGAAATTTAAAACTAAAAAATTTTGCAATAAAAATTCGATATTTGAAATACGTCCATTTAGACATAGCAAATGGAAAATTTTCATTGGAAAATATGAAGGTTAGTTCTGTTGTGTAATTTCAATTTCAATTTAAATCAGTTAAATTTGATTAGAAATAAAATGTTTTCAAAAACTTAATATTTTTATATAACAAAAATGTAAATCATCTTCTGAGTGAGGTGTCATATTTCGTTTCGTCAAATTTGGGCTTCTATAGCCCCATTTATCTTATTTTTGGAATTTTAGCAGCATTTTGACACCGAATATCGAGTTTTGGTAGGATGGTCGAATCGCTGATATCTGTGTACTATTCTGTTCGTCTCGTTGTGCTGATCTTTGCAGTATATTCATTTGTGCATTTCGAAGTCCGGTACGCGGCGAAATCAGTAAAACGGTCAGCCGTATCGGTACTTGTTGGAGTCTATTTGTTTTCGTGACCATTCAATTATCCACTATATAATTCCAATAGACATTCGTTATTAATATTTTCTGTATTTAACCTGTGACCTTCACTATTCACCTAGCTTCGATTGTTGTGCTAGTTTTTCCTTTTCATTTATGAAAGTAAATAATATATATATATATATATGTTGTATAATTGCTTTGTGCTTTGGACCTGCCCCTATTCAAATTCATTTTGTTTATATTTTACTTGGAAATCACGTTTTAGTTTCCAATCGGTTGCTCATGAACCTTGTTAAATGCCGCTTTCTTCTTCTTTTTGTGCTTTGAAAATATATAAAAAACATATGTTCGTATATATATTTACTTTGGGAAATACTGCTCGCTTCCTCTTCATTTGAAAACAAAAGTCTGTTTGCCTCCTCCCCATCGGCTGCTTTCAATTTTTCTCGAAGAACCATGAACGTGCTGGAAGATTTTCTCCTTTTTCCCGAGCTTGTCACCTCACACGCAACAACACATGACCCTGCTTCCCATTGCCTCTCCCACAACCAGCCGCGTTCATTCCCCTTGCTGTGACCATGCCACGTCTCCCTCCTCCAAGCATGCACGCCTCCACCCAATAATGCCAGAACTCACATCTCTATGCACGACCAAACGCCTTGACTTCCCTCTCATTTTCCACCTGCTGCCAAAACCCACTGCTCGACCAACCCGACCCCATCACAGCAGGTCATGCCTACCCTTGCATCATTGTCAGACCCAACGCCATTCCTCCACACCATCGACTTTCCTAACCCAGTAGCCATGTTCCCTACCTCGCCTACCCGTTGGCCTCGGCTCCGGTCTCACACCCTTGCCATGTCCGAACGCAAATCCATCCCTTTTTCCCACTTCCAATACCCAAGCACCCAGACTGTCCAGTCGCCACCACAACCCTCAGCTTCTGCAACTCAGCCCTGGCCTCCGAGCTCCTCAGCGTCGAGCAGTTCAACCTTAGCCGCATGCATAAGAAAGGATTGCCGAGCATCTTCCTCTTTTATATATGGTATATATTTATATATTTTGTATAGATGTTCAATGAACGTTGTTATGTTGCTCGTCTATATCTTGCTTTATGACACCTGTCCTTGTTTGCCTTCCTCCGCTTGTTTCTATAAATAAATATATATATATATATACAAGTTAATTTTACATATATATGACAGTTTGCATATTTCTACTGAGCTGTTTTGCAATGGTATATAATATAATAGTTTGGTACCTGTAAGCATGTATATCTTAAATAATATGTGGTATATATGTTATCAGTTATATGGTATATATGTTGTGTCAGTTATATATGGAATGAATGTTAATGTCAGTTAGTTTATATATATATATATATATATAAGTGTATATATGGATTATAAAATTTTATTTACATTATCTATTATATTAAAAAAAGGGTATATATGTTACAATAGTATATATATGATTGCAGTATATATTATATAAGAAAGTTATATAAAGAAGTATTATATATATATTTACAACAGTATATATGTTTACAGAGGTATATACATGTTTATAGCATGTATTATATAAGTGATTTCATATAAAAGTATGTGTAATATGTTTTGTTTGGATTTTGAATATATATATTAAGTCTGTAATATATATTATACTATATTGGTTTTACGTATATATGTTTATAAATTAGTTTATACAGATAAGTATATAGGAATTGGTTTTAAAATATAGATGGAGATTTAATTTATATGTGTTTGAACTAAATATTACTTTTCAAATATATGCTTATAAATTGATTTTAGAATTTTTTTTATATATAATATATATTTTGTTGCATCGATCTCCTTGCCATCTTGACTTACTTTCTCAATATCAAATTTGTCGTAGCATTCCAACCTTGTCACTGTCCCTCTTGTTCGATCCATGTGCTTGTCCGTGTTCTTTCGCTTTCATTCTCATTCATTTCTCTAGCCTCGAAAGGTGAGCAATCACTCACGATTAACATTCTTATATTTAGTAGATTCAATTCACATGAAATGACGATTGAAATATGTTGTTAAATATTGGATTGTTAGTTATTTAATTTTTAAATCTGATATGCTATTATCTACAATTGTTCACCTGTGATATATGATACCATATCCGGCTGTATATATTATATTTAATTTTTTATTGATGACATATGTCTGTTGTTGATATGTTATATTATTATCATCTTTGTTCTCACTCTGCAAGTTCCCTGTTAGTTTAGAAATCCCTATGGGTTGAAATGATACATACCCGAACGATTTTATAGATTAAAGGAAAATCGTTATGGGTTGAAATGATAAACCCAAGCGATTTTCATTGATTTTGAATTTTGAGATTGCGGGTTGAAATGATATATACCCGTAGATATTTAAATTGCGGATTGAAATGATAAATATCCGTATCACTTGACAATATGATAGAAAATTATATACGGACACAGTTGGTCTATATTTTGAAAATGATTTCCAAAAATTTTAAAGGAAATATATGGGTTTTAGTAAATATGGATTTTTAAAATATCATATGTATAAACGTTATTTTTATATATCTCTAAATTTATTATTTTTAAAATTAAATATTTGGAAATTTTAAATTTATAAGTTAGTTTTCAAAATATAAATTTTAAGATTTTACTTATAATTTTATTATTTTTAAATATATAAAATAAGATTTAAATTAGATTTATTAATAAGATTTAATTTGATAAAATTTATTTAAATAAAATTTAATTTAATTAGTATATATATATATATATGTTTAAATATTTATTTAAAAATTTTCATTAATATTTTTATATAGGTTTCTGTAATAATTTTAAATAAATAGAGGTTGAAAAAAAAATTAAAGCAAAATTGACTTGAAATATAATTGGTTAATAATTGAATTTAAATAAGAATTTATTTGAACTTATTGATTTTGAGATTTGAAAGGTATGATTTATAACTTGATTTGATGGAAAGTGATTAAATGAATATTCTCAACTTTAAATAAAAATTAAGACTGAATATTTAATATTGATTTAAATTTATAAATTGAGATTTTATTTTATTGTTATTAAAATTATTAAGTGAATATTTTCCAATTTTAATAAAATTAAAATTGAATGTTGGAATATAAATGAAACCTATATTGTAAATGTTTGAATATTTAAACTTTGAATCTTAGTGGAATTGAAGTGATAGTTCAAACTTGGATTTGAAATTGATATAAATTGAAATGGTTTATTGAGAATTTGAATTGAATCTTTAACCTTTTTAAAATTGAAAATTTTGAACTGGAATTGATTAAATTGAATTTTGGAATTTAAACTGATTTGAATCGATTTGTGAAAGTGGAGGAAACAAATTTTATTATATAAAGTATTTTTAATATATACATTATTTTAATCTATGAACTATTTTAATTAATAAATATTTTAATATATATACTATTTTCAATATCTAAACTTTTTAAGTTGGAAGTTTTATGAATTCCAAAGTGTTATGAATTCAAAAGTGTTATGATTTTGAAAGTGTTAAAATTTTGAAAGTGCTACGATTCTGGAAATGCGTATTATTTAAAGTGAATAATGATATTGAATTGATATGGTTTTGAAATGAATATGATATTTTGATATGAAGTATGAACTATTTGAAATGAAATGACCACGGTGTGAAATAAGCGTTTGGTTGTTAAAGAGACCGGGATCGGATATTGTCATACTCTCTGCCAATACACAAAAACCACTTTAACAACTGTGTACGTGGTGGAGATTCCAGAACGAAGTAGGATGGCTTGGTGACGATTCTGTATGAGGTATTTACGTAGCCCTCCGATCGGGCACATTTTCTTCGATACCATTCTATTACTTTTGTGATTTGGTTGGGTGCACCATTGATTTGGGAGTGTGTCACGAGGTGGGCAGTAGTAGCTGTTAGGCGTTACCACCAGTCCGGGAGTGCAAATGGTATATCTACCCTAGCATTGCCTCGAGTGTCGTGTCGCATGCCCTATCGCGCCTTCTACGAGTTTGTTTTGTACCATACCTATGGAGTGCCCTCTGATAGCCTCCAGTTTATGGAGAAGTTACGGTACTGTATAGACTATAGGAATATATAAAATGTATTAAGGGGGATATGGGTAACACCTTAACGCTATTTTAATAGTTTACTTTACTATAGACATATTATAATAGCATATATTACTACATAGTAGATAGTTCAACGGATCCTTAAAGGATGGAAATCCCAAACATCCTTTAAGTTACTTGTATTTCAGTTGACATTTCACTTGAGTTGAATTTACTGATATAAGAATGTTAATCCTGACTCGAGTATTTTTTGTTTTGCTTTATGCTCGGGTCAGACTGAGTGTCACAGCATTTGCGACTCACCTATGGAGATTGGATCTTTTCTTGGAGATCCATCTATATATGTCCAGCATTTAGTTATTTTAGTTTATTCCAGTCATTTATGTTCAGACTTATCAGTTGCTTATGTATTAGAGGTTCTGTTGTATTTTGTTTTAGACTCTGATGTTTTATAGTGGCTTCATGCTATTTGTCTATTCCGCTACTTACTGTTGTAATACTCCGTGTCTGTGATTCTGTGATTGATTTATTTACTGTATATGCTAAGTTTTGCCAAATATATATTAACAATCTGTTGTTTTGAGCAATTCAAGTTCGACATGTATGGATGATTGTCGATTTGAACGGTTCAAAATACCAGGTCGTTATAGTTGGTATCAGAGCTTTGGTTTAGGCAAAACTTAGCATATGGAGTAAAATTTAATTTCGGAATCACCTTCGTTCGAGCTTGAGTTCTTTCCTCTTTGATTCAGATTCCCTTTGAATTTTGGAACATTCCTCGTTTTAAATATCCATTCTTGTTTTTTCTGTTCTTGTTCTTCTTGACTGAAGCATCCCATAGCTTCAACCTCAACTGGCAATTTCATCCTTTTGTGTGACTGGTTCCATCGACGGTTCCGCCAACCTTAGTATGATTTGTAAAGGGGTGAACTCCTTTACAACAAGCGTCGATTCACTGGAGATTTTTACGTCCTCCGTTTCGATGCTGTTATCTCTTGCAAAGCCGGAATCGTTTCACTAGTAGACGACCGAGGAAATTCTCTTTTGATCAAATGTCGATTGCCTCAGGATTATACAGGCAGTTTTTTTCTTTCGCTTGATGCTCAATCTAGTGACCTTGACTCCACCCCGGTTGTCCGACTATTTCCGGATGTTTTGGTGAAGTCACTTCTCTCCCTCTCAAGTGGGAAATTGAATTTCCACATCGATCTTATTCTGGAATATCGGTTGATCCGGTTAAGGTCGTCGCAATTAATATGAGTCTATACATCTTCCTCTTTTGTAATTCAATTACCTTATCTTCCTTTTGAGCCTATCCATTTAATAGAATTTTCTTTGATTTGGGTCCTTCTAAATTTGAATCTCTATCCTTGTTCAAAAATCTATTCTTGAATCATCCTGGGAGGGAGTGTATTTGTAATTGGTATAAAAATATTTTATATTGTGTTATTTGAGGTGGCAAGTTTAAAATTTTGGGTTTCGATCGATTCGTTTGTCCAACGCTATCGATTGGAATCCCAAAACTCTTGAACAGAACTAACTCACACAATATTGTTTTCGAAATTGGTAAATGAAATAATTTTATGTATAATTATATTTTGTATATATATATATATATATAAAAATATGATTTTCTGAAATTAGATAGTTAAATGAATTGGTTGTTAGAAATGATAATACTAGATTATGATTGATTGTTTTCTAAACCGTTAACTATTGTTTTATGTTATTAGGAGATGAAATTTTATAAACATGGTTTATAAATCTGATTTGCAAATGAAATAATTTAATTTAAGGACTTGAGAATTAAATTTCTGGTACTTTTCAAAAATTTGGTTTTCAAGTTTTGGAAAATATATATTATTTTGAAAGTATTTTCAAATGGAAATTGTTTCAAAGAATTTTTTTAAAGAAATAATTCCGTGCTCTCCTCTTTTGTCATTGGAAAATAATTTCGGTGATGACTGCAGCATCATCGACATTCATTTTTGAGTCTCAGAGTGGAGAGACCACTTAGTAGCTTGGCTACACTTTTGTTTTTGGAAAATGGATTTGATTTGAATTTCTAGAGTATGATTTGATTGTATAAAATATATATATGTATATATTTATTTCAAAATTGGTTTGAAGTGAAACCGAAATTTAATTTTTAAAATCCTGTGTTAAGTCTTGATTTTCAATTATTGAAACAAAGCAAAATTGGAAAATTGAAATGATTAAAATGAGAAATGGAAGTGAACAGTTAAATTAGGAAAATATTTATTTGTATAATACTCAACTGCATTCTATAATATGTATAACTTACTTGAACTATTCAAAAAGTTAAAATGTTAAAGTGCAAATGTAATTGAAGGTTGTACAAGAGAAAACTTAAATAATAAATTGTTCAAACTAAAATCTTGCTTAGTAAAAATGTGGTAAAAAAATGGGGGTAAATTGTATAGTGCTCTTGCATTTTGAAACATTAATAAAAACAAACTGGTTGATTTATTTATTTATTAGAAAAAAGGGGGTAAATTGTAAATCTGTGTCTGTGATTCTGTGATTGATTTATTTACTGTATATGCTAAGTTTTTCCAAATATATATTAACAATCTGTTGTTTTGAGAAATTCAAGTTCGACATGTGTGGATGATTGTCGATTTGAACGGTTCAAAATACCATGTCGTTACATTGCCGATCCATCACCAAGCCAATTTTGGCCAAGTAGTTTCCTTTGCGCCCTCCTGCCTTTGATCTATCTTCGATTCCTTCTCCCGATCGTCGTGCAAACTCCAGACTGCATTGATTTGCTCCATCACTCTTCAAGTCATGCAAACATTCATTATAATGAACAAGCAAGGTAATAATACAAGCAGGCAAGCATCATGTCATGGCAATTTAAGCATATAATATTACTAACAAGCCCTAACAACCATATGCATATCCATGACAAGTAATTATATGATTTAAACACTTTAAAACCATCAAAGTTTGTTTTTAATCTAGTTTTAAAAACAAATCAGATCTATAAATCATATTTTTGATTGAAAAATGGATCCAAAGCATGTTTATACATACATAATTATGAATGGTAAGTATGAGATCATAAATCACTCACCGATCAATGTAGAATCAATAAAATTCAAGAAAATCAAAAAATGAACAGCTAAGATCTCAAATTTCCCTTCTTAAAATGTTGATTTGATAATACCCAGTGAATCTTCGGACTTAGATACGACTTAACATCTTGATTTAACTATAAATAGAATGATTAAATGATGGATTTAGGTGGAGGTAGAGTTGATTGAGGTTTAGATCTATTTTAGTAAGAAGAGAAAAGATTTGGGACTGGCTCTAGCTAATATAGTTAGCAAAAATTCCAAATCCGTTAGTGGGCCTACTTTCAGGCTTAGGCCTAACAATTTCTAAATATGCCTAAAAATTATCAAAATTAATAAGTGGAACGCACTAGCCGTCCGCTCTCCGATTGAGCAGTAAAGGTCGGAGAAGGGCAATCACTCGTTCTTAAAATAAAACCAGCATTCTTAAGACCAAAGAGTCGGGAGGAAAAAGGGAGAGAGCTCTCTGTTCCCAGTTCTCCTGTAGTTGGATTCTCAGGAACCACAAGAATCCTTAGAATGAATGGGATTCCAACTCAGCACCTTTTGAGATTTTGTGACATCTCCTAAATCTCTTAGCTAAATTACTATTATGACCACTCTGTGGAACAAGAAACCATCACGTCTTTCATTTGGAATAGGTTTTAGACTAAAATTTTGCTCATATCAAAAGTTGTAGCCATTATAAGATTTTTGAACCAAAAATATTCATAACAAATTATAAGGGTCAACATTATCAAAATACATTATTGACCAAATTTTAGTCCAATGTAAGGTAGTTTGGTTATGAAAATAATATTTTTTATTATCCATCGATAACTTCAAATGTGGATCGCTATATTCTCTCCCTTTAAGAATTTCTCCCTTGAAGTTCCAGGGTCAAGAAACGTAACAAATACAAGCAATCAAATAACAAACAAACATGCATAATCAAATCATATAAATCAAACTACACTAACATCCTATTGTGCATAAATGCTATACTAGCAAGATACCAAATGTGATATCCAAAGTGATAATGAATATGATAAATAGAGTCATACCAAGTAAAAAGCTTACGATAAGTGGTGCTCATGCTCTCCTCGGTCTCCCAAGTGTTATCGCATTCGTTCTCATTCCATTGGACTCTTACAAGCTTTTACGGTCTTCTTCCTAAGCTGCTTCATTCTCTACTCGACTATAGGAATAGGCCTACAGGTTTTGACATTTCAGCTCAACTTCTAGAACATTGAGTTAATCCAGTGCAACTATCATGCTAGAGTAGTGCACAAACTTCTGAATATGCAAAACATGGAATATACTATGCTCATCTGCCATCTTTTGAGTTAAGTTGACATTGTATGCAAGATTCACAATCCTCTCGAGTTTCAGAGAAGGTCCTATAAATCTCGAAGCCAACTTTCCCTTATTGCCAAATCGAACTGCATTCCTCAATGGAGACATTTTGAAATATACCATATCACCAATAGAGAACTCGAAATCTCATCGCCTCTTATTAGCATAAACCTTTTGTTTGTCCTATGCAGCTTTCATTCATTTTCGAATGATCTTTATCTTCTATGAAGTTTCTCTGATCATATGTGGCCTAAGTATTAGTTTCTCCCTTGTTTTCTACCAATATGAAGAAGCATTGCATGGTCAATTGTATAAAGCTACTAACGATGCCATAAAAATGCTCAAATGATAATTATTGTATGCATACTCTATTAAATGCAAATGATCATCCCACGAGCCTCCAAAGTCAAGAATGCAAGATTGTAAAAGATCCTTAAGTATATAATTCGCTCCCTCTGTCAGATCGTCAGTCCTTGGGTGATAAGATGTACTCAATTTCAACTCTATCCCCAATGCCTCTAGTAATTTTTTCCTAAATCCACATGTGAACAACGGATCTCTATCGCTCAGAATTCTCTTTGGTATTTGTAACATCCCCCACTTGGAGGCCCAAAACTAACGGCTACTTTTGAGAGAATAAGTACTTTATAGACTTATGATCTGTATATAGCTCAAATCTCTCCCCTAAGAGATAATGCTATATACATATCATAAGTCTTTAAGGTACTTATTCTCTCAGAAGTAGCCCTTAGTTTTGGGCCTCCAAGTGGGGGATGTTACAAGTTGGTATCAGAGCATCGGTTTATGAAACTTAAAAGGAATTTAAACCTAAAATATTTTCAAACATAATCCTATGAATCAGAAAATAAGATCGGGGTTTGGGTTAACGCTATGGTAACGTACTTGTATTTGATATATATATATATATACGTATATATATAAGTACGTATTCCCCTCTCTCTTAGACCATTCTTTTGTATCTTACTAAGGCTCCTATGCAGATTTACAAGAAAGAAGATATGGAGGCAGGAAACGGAAGAGGAAATATCGGTGGAGGAAGCACCATAACCAACGGAAATGTTCGACCCACCAGGAGAAACCCTGGTCGACAGGCTAATGCTAACCAAAATGCTAATACCAATGTGGGTGTTGGAAATCCAGCAGTGGATATGGGGGTGATGTATCAGTTCTTCGTCAATATGATGCAAGCTGGAGAAACTGCGGGCGTTATTGGGAATGTGGGAGGAGCTAATCTAAGTTGAGCAGAGATTACACCAGTCTTGGAGGGAAACCATTTATGGGAACGGAGGATGCTATAGAAGTTGAAAATTGGTTGTTGCACCGTGAGAGAATCTTCACTGATTTGGGTTTGGATGATGAGCAGAAGAGGAGGCTGGCCTTTAGGTAGTTGTAAGGGGTAGCGCTTCATTGGTGGAATAGTGTTACTGCCGGGGTTCCAAAGAAAGAGTTGACTTGGGCAGATTTTAGAAGGAGATTTGAACAGAGGTTATTATCTGAAGTTGCTAAATCAACATTGATGAGAATGTTTATGGATTTGGTGCAGGGAGAGATGTTGGTAATTGAGTATACTACTAAGTTTGATGAGTTGTCTCGATATGGGTATGCTACTATAGACACCGTCATCAGGAGGAATGAGAGGTTCATTCGGGGATTGAAGCCTGAGATTGCCAGGGCGACCCTAACACATATCTAAGATCCTCGTAATGTAGTTGTGGAGATGGCAATCCGACATGAGGAGATGCTTGCTATCTGTGCTAGAGAAAAGCCGGTTGAAACCCCGGGCCTTCAAGGAAAGAAGAGGAAGTTCTATAAGAAGGGAGCCCAAAAAGGGGAGGCTGCCAAGAGGCAAAGGCCGATTTATTTTGCTTCGAGTGTGACAAGAAAGGTCATTATGCTCATGAGTGCCGGTTAGGCAAAAGGAAGAAGGCTGCAGAAAAGTGGAATGTGAAAGTTGTTTTGTGATTTTAAATTTTTTCCATATCCATGTGTTTCTGTTATATCAATGTATCTAACATTACCGTATTTGGTCGCCGAGGATTAATAATTATGGATGACTGCAATATCTGTAGCTATTAGTTTCAGGCCTCCACATGGGGGATGTTACAGTATTCCATGGAACCGTATTATCTAATGTACATATAACTCAGCTAGTTTCGATGTTGTTCTATTGGACTTTAAAGGTATGAATGGAGTGCTCATTGTCAACTTATCGACTATAACCAAATACTATTGTATCCTCCTCTAGTCATTGGCAATCCATTGATGAAATCCATCGATATCTACTCCCATTTCCACTTTGGGACTCCGAGCAGGTTGCAACAAACCATTCGATTTCTTTTACTTAGCTTTTACTAACTAACAATTCATACACTTTGAAATAAATGTCCCGACATTCTTCATCACGCCTTCCCAATAAATTGCCTTCTTCATATCTCTATACATTTTATTTCCTGCAGGATGGATGGTTAACTTTGAATGATGGCACTCTCGTAGCACCTCATCTCTAAGTCCATCTACATCGGGTACATACAGTCTTCCATCCTTATAGAGGCAACCATCTCAGTCAATTCTGTATTGCTTCATCTCTTTAGACTCTACTCCAGCCTCTAGCTTAGTAACGATCTCTGGTAGTTTAGCATCATGCCTCTGACTTATATCAATCTGCTATATCATAGTAAGTCAAATAGTCAAGCATTCCAATATATCTATCTCTACCTCACACCTAGGCCGGAAATTATATCTGGTTATAACTCTAACCGCGTCAGCTCTAGGAACATAGCTCCTAAGCCAGCATGTTTCTTATTCAATGCAGCTACAACTGCATTCCCCTTACCGAGCATATAGCATTTGTCAAAGTCATAAGAGGCTAAGAACTCTAACCATCTCTACTATCATAAATTAAAGTCCTTTTGTTAGAAAAGGTATTTCAATGATTTGTGGTCGATGAATAACTTGAAGTTTCATTCTAACAAGTAACGCTTTCACGCCTTCAACATGAATACTATTGTGGCTAATCTTAAATAGTGAGTCAGATATTTCCTCTTATGTAGTTTCAGCTGCCTACTCGCGTAAACGCCATCTTTAACTTTCTACATCAAACCGCCCTAAGTCCAGTACCACACACATCTTTGTATATTGTCAACTCCTTATTCCGGTTTGGAATGATTGACATTGGTGTACGTGTCAACCTTTCTTTAAAACAAATGAATGCATTCTCGCACCTTATGTCCCAAACAAAAGTCCAATTATTCTTTGTCCAATGTGTCATCGGTGTGGCTATCTTCAAAAAGACTTTCATAAATCTTCTACAATAACTCGCTAATCCAAGAAAACTTCCCATGTTCGTAGCATTCTTAGGTCTTTCCCAAATTTTTATTGCTACTTTGGCAGAATTAATAGCGATGCCCTACCTTGAAACAACATGCCCAAGAACCTCACTTCTCTTTTCCAGATGTTACACTTCGAAAACTTAGCTTTCATTTGATGCTTTCTCAACCTCTCAAGTAGCACTCTTAAATGCGTATTGTTATCCTCTTCTGTTCATGAATAAACAAGAATCTTATCAACAAACACAAGTATGAACTTATTAAGTTGATCCTTGAAAATATGATTCATAAAATCTACAGCGTATGTTGGTGCATTAATTAGCCCAGATAGCATAACCAACCACTCATAAAATCAAAATGGTGTACGAAATGCAATAATCGGTACACTATACCTGACCACACTCAATTGGTGAAAACCCATCGCCAAATCCAACAAAAAAACACCTTTACACCGTGAAGCTGATCGAACAAGTCATCTATACTTGGAACATGATACTTATTCTTTTTCGTTACCATATTTATGTCACGATGATCTACTCGAAGTCTCAAAGAATCAACCTCCTTAGTGGTGAATACTAAAGGTGCCCCGCACGCAGAAGTATTCATCTAAATAAATCCCATCCTCCATAGATCATTAACATGCACCTCTAGTTCTTGTGGCCCTTTAGGTGTCATCCATCTCAAAGTCATAACAACTGGTCTAACATCCTTTGATAAATCGGTATGGAATTCAATCTCTCTATTCGACGGTGATCCTATAGCCTTCTCACATAAATCAGAATACTCTCTCACTATAGATATTGATGACAACTCATCATATGGGATCTTGAGTGAATATAAAAGCTAACATAACTGCATCCTCGAGCAGCAGGTCAACTCTAGCTCAAATCCATTGTTGTTCTATATCTCACTAATAACCTCTCACAATCGACCACTACTCCGTATCTTTGGATCTAGTCCATTCCAAAAATATTACCAAACCCAAAAAAACCAACTATAGAAAAATTACAAGTAAACATGCATCCATGACTTGATAGGATAACGTCACGACAATCCATACTCAAATTGGTCAAACCTCCTACAGGATTCGACACTAACGAAGGTCCGTCTACGAGGTCAGGTCTTAATCCTAGCCTATCCACCTGTAGCTAGATATAAACAAATGAGATGCTCGGGTATTAAACAAAACTTGAATAGAGATACCATAAATAGAAAGCATATCTTTGATCGTGATGCCCTTCCCCTTCTCCATCATTGATAGAGCACTCGAAGAAACGGGAACATAATTCCATGCATAAGCTTTTACCACTTACTTATCTTTAGTTGCATCTGGACAGTCCTTCTTAATGTGCCAAGCCTATTACTGTTTAAGCACTTCTTCGCAGCTGGACAATCCCTAGAGAGATGCCCCTTCTCTTTGCAGTTACAACAAGTTGGATGAAAATTTTCTTTCTTCTATACCTCCTTGCTTTGTGGTTGCTTCTTCCCTTTGTTGTTCCATTGTTTCTTCCTCTTGCCACCTCTACCCAGTTGCGATTTCACTTCCTCTTTTGGAGCTATAGCTATTTTCGATTTTGAGTACATACTCTCATGCCTCAAAGCCTTCTCCATAATCTTTTCAAAGCTCTCATCAATATCCCTTACTAGCCATTCTCCAAAATAAACATTCAAATTGATGATCAATTTCTCATTTTTCTTCACCTGAGTATCGATGAAAAACATCCCATACTTCGACAAAGAGTCGAATTTATCACCATATTTAGAATAGGTATATCGCCCTTCTTCAAATCAGCAAACTTCCTAAACAAAATCAATTTTTGCACAGCTGGAATAAACTTCTCTTCAAAGCAAGCCTTGAATTTATCCCAAGTAAACTGATCCTCGGGAGTAGCTCCTTCGATGGAATTCCTCCAGCCCATTACTCTACCTTGAAGCTGTTATAAGGCTAACTTCCTTTTCTGAGTGACCTCCAATCCGAGGTCATCAAAAATATGATCACAAGTATTGTGCCAATCTTGCACTTCCATAATAAATTTCGTGCCTATGAACAGTTTTCCTCTAAAATTGGTGAAATCCTTATCAACCTTAGCAAAGTTAACTTGTTTCACTCACACTAGAGCACCACTACCCACAACACCATGAGCTCCTACTTGGGAATTTTACATCATGTTCATTATCATCTGAGTGAAACCGTCAGCATATCGAGGTTAGCAGCTTCCCCGATGCCCATCCCCTCTTCAACTCCGGATACAGAGTTCCTTGCCGTGTTCCTTGTATGCCATTCATTCTTACAATTTGTGATTAGAATGATCAGTCTCTCAGGATATGAGAGGGTAGTACTCATGTGTGCAATGCATCTTTATGCATATACATACTATACAGTTTTAAAAACTAGAATATAACAAGTATACTCTCTTATATATCGCTTTGATCCATTCAAAGAATGTTTCCTACCACATCTCCTATGGATCTACTCAATGACACTTAAGTGTTCGCATAACCTGGCTTAAATACTCAGTATAACAACCTCTCTTCACCTCAAGTACCCAAATACCAATATATAGAAGTGCACTGTAGTGGTACCCAGTCGATGGAGGGAAGTAGTCAAGGTAAAGTATGATTGATTAGTAAAGAACCTATTGTATATCCCAAAACACATAGATTAAATATAGTAAAAACATAGATATAAAACAATCGAGATAGTGGCATAATCAAAATGAAATCATCAGATTACACAAAGTAGAATATACAATTTTATACATCTCCATACATCAAATAAACTCATACTAACTATTTCTATATAAACATAAAGTGTTGAACAGCTCCATAGCACAACACAATGGAATAAGCACTAGCAACTCTATAGATATAGCATATATGATAACCGTAAGCCTCCTGGTCATCCTCAGCATAGCTCCATATGCTATTTCATACATGTCTCTTGGTCTGCTTATTTAAGAGTGCTCGAGAATAGAAGTAGCAATGCAAATAACCTCGGGTCAGATAAAAATCAGGTATGAGCAATCTATAATCTCAAATACAAATATAAACTCGATATATAATAACAAGGGCATATGGTATGTAGAATATTACATGACCTACTACTGCAACTAACAAGTTAGCACATAACAAAATATATTTTAATCTATGATAAATAACGGTAATGCTACTCTCTCCCTCTCTCAGCATATACTAAGGTTTCTGGATATTAGACTCAATATACCTATCATCAATCAAAGACAACCCTAGCAATCAATCAATCAAAACTTATATCATATCTCAGATGACTTAGGGAGGTGATGGTTGTCGCTAGTCTAATGGATATACCACTCAAATGACGCTACTAGTCAACGCACTCTATCATGTTACTTGCAACACCTCATTGGTAAGTGTCCTTACCTGATAAAGGTCGGATCAACCCTACTAGTCATATCACCAGTAGCCACTCGCTATTAAGTATCCTTACCTAGTGAAAGTTCTTCCCTATAGTAATCTAACTCTAAAACCTGCAAATCAACCCCTCTCCTCACTTAAATAATGATGGTAGTACACACATGCTATTCCCCCTAGAAGTCACACATATGATGTTGTGGCATAATACCTATACTACCAGAGAGTATAACACCATCCGATAATACATTCCGTTGGGCCAATATGGATATGTTTTAATACCATAATACATCAGATATAGTATGTATCTTGTCTTGGCCTAAAGCAATGTATACAATTCCCAAGGATCGAGTAATTCACATAATAGAGCATGTAAAAATAACATAACAAAATAAAAAAATAGCAAAAACAACTAAAATATAATATATATACATAACAAATATCATAATACATGGTCATAGCAAAATACAGTCATATAAACATGGATGATAACATCAAATAACCCAAAATGACATATATGTATACAAATAACGATACCATAACCACATCATAACTGAGCAGAACAAGAAAAACAAGCCTAGTACAACCATGAATAACCACAACATGACCTATATCATGACAAAATATAACTGATATACTTAGAATATGATATAACACCATTGTCTGCTGCTCCATCCTCCTAATGTTTCTCAACATAGAAATACAACACAAAGAAAATATACTAGAAAAAACCTCAGTCTAACCCGAGGTTGTCAAATACATAACAAACCCCATGTTAGGCTAGAAACTAGCCGTGAGTCTAATGGTGCACATAGAATAATAAAGTGTGTGTCAGGTATATGTGATATGTATCAAAGTATTCACACACTCGTTAATCTATACCCCACCACATCTCATTGCACGTACAATGTAAGCACACGTGTCATGGCTTTAATTAATGTGATTCACAACTACAACTCTAATCAACTAAGGAATCACTTCTATTCACACTTATGAGCAACAATCTTTATTATTACGAGTATATATGCACGTCCAGATGGACCTTCATTTAATCACAATGTGCATGCATTTGTAGTTGCTCCCCTCAATTAGGTTTGACAGTGCCATTGCTAGCATAAACTAAACTTAAAGTAGCACCCGAAAAAACCGAGACATCTGAAGAACAACGGTAAAACAAATTTCTTTTATAATACTGAAAATTTTACCATTATTTTATTCTGTTTTAGTTTATTTTCATATTACCGATAATGAGAATAATGCTTGTGCTTTTACATGCATGTGCTCTTTTAGCTAATGTGGGTTCTGAGCGCTCTTAGCGAAAATGTATATGAATATAATACGTGATCATTTCACATCATGGCTTGATATGAAAAATAAATATGTACCTTATATTCAAGGAAGAATAAGTTTACTCATTTTTAATACGTACCTTAAATTATAAAAAAATAAAAAATGAAAACGTACTATTAAAGTTAAATGGATATAAAATGAATAAAAACATAAAATCATACAACCAAACACCTGCGTTGCAAATTATTCTTTTGTTGTTACTGTAACGCAAATAGATCAAGCCAAATTCAGACCAAAACATCACAACATTTAAAAGATCACTTCAGACTACATCATTCACTCATTTGTATGTTTATTTTTGCTAAAGACAAAGCAAGCTTATTTATTACACTTGTACTTCTCAATTTAATCAAAGGAAAATCAACTGAGTGCACAACCTGCTGCACATGGTACATTCAGTCTTGGAATTGCTAAGAAAAACGCAGCATTCTTCTCCTTTCCTGCACTTCACAAACCTCTGCTTGTTCTTGCTCGTTTTTTGCTATTTTTATTTCAAACGAAAAAATATGGTAAAACGGACAGCAATATAACAACAGTCAAATTTATGGACGAACATAGTACTTCCATTGTAGTATATATGTACATTAAGATATTTTGGATCTTAATTTGTCCAAAAATATATGCTATGAATTTCTTTCTTCAAGAATATATTTTTATGTTCTATTTAAATGAATACATCTTAGCGTTCTTTACCATTGTAGGATATAAATACAATATAGTGAACGAACGAAAGAACCAAACAAAGTGAGAAAAAACAAAGACTGAATGATTTTTTATTATTATGTTAGAATAAAAATAAATATATTCAAATAAAACAAAATCCTTTGCAGAGTACTTGCTAATAAATTGCTTGATGCTCTTTGTTCTATCGTTTTTGCAGAGAGCTTTAGCTCATGAAGCCTACAAATAAGTTAGGTAACCCTTACTTCAATAACACAGTATGGTAATTCAAATCCTTAAATGTTAGGACCAAGTCATCATTGGTTGATTTCATAATTTAGTTTTATGTTCATCATTGATGAACTAAGTAAAGCATAGTTGATTTCACAGCCACTTCGCAATGTGAGGGAAAGACTGCGTACATTATCGATCTCTTCAGAGTTCGCTATCGTGCAGTTGGTGATCTTTGATCATTGATCACAAAATAAAAGGACAACTGGTCCACCATCGTGGTCACCACACTATCTTAAATAATTCATCTACATTTTATGCTGTTAAACATTTTATAGTATTACATTTTAGTTTCTAAAAATCCATGCTACATCACTTAGAAATGCACATCAATGTACCTTGTGTTGCACATGTAGAAATATATTAAAGTAAAACAACATATAAAAAGAAAATGCACACTCTGCTGCACTTTTAGATAAACATATTATAATATAAATTTAAGTAAAGCAACATACAAATGGAAAATGCTCGTTATATTGCATTTTCAGAAAATGCATATTATTATTGTATTATGTACAATACAAAAGAAGTGTACTGTATAATTCTTGTAGAAATAAATTAAAACTAAACAACATATATAAAATGCACATTATATTATTCAGAAAATGGGCACGGTTGCTCAAAATATGCACACTGTGTAGTCATACTATATTGCACTCTATATTGTACTGTTAGTAAATAAATAGAAGTAAAAATTGTATAAAGAAATGCGTAGTGAATTGCGCTTTTAGAAAAGAATTCATGAAAAATAGCATATATAAAGGAAATGCATATTGAATAACACTTTCTGAATATACACACTGTACTGCATTTTCATAAAATCCACTGTATATAAAACAGAAACTGCATTTTTAAAATATATTTCATTTCAGTTTCCAAGGCCAGATGATACAAATGCTATAATGCTACAAATGCATTTCCTACATGTTTATGAATATCCGAATAAGATAATTTGCAGTTAATGTGTCGGCAGCTAACTTCATTGTAATTAGTAATTTATTATTAATGGATTAGACAGTGCCTAGAAATGCCTCAGACAATTCAGAATTAATTTGTCAGTAACGATTTATGGATCAGATTCCAAATTCTAAACTACTGAATATAATACAATGAATTAGTATAAGAAAAGGAGGAACAAAAGTCAAAATTCCCAACGCTACTAAATCAAATTAAGCACGAGAAACACATGGTAAACGAACTTAGGTTGTAAATAAATATAGTTTTACATAAGCAGGAGGAACAGATTTTGCATAAACATTTTTTGAACACTAAATGTGTAGTAAAGGATTTTAGGTCATAGCTGTAGTTAAGACAATTAATATCAGTGTTCAAGCTCATAAAAAAAATGTTACATCATGGTTACAGTGAAATGTGTAATTTAACGAAAGGAAATTGTTATTGGTGTTAACTTATATAATAGGACTGAACAATAATGATTTCATGAGTTATTTATGTCAAGGATTGCCTAGGTAAAAAAGTGAGGAGGAGCTTTATTGCAGGTAGAAAGTAGGCTATGCCATTCAAGTAATTAGATGAAATCTACGCATTCAAACTTTGGCATGTATTACTTTTCCAGAGACTATGTAGATGAATAACTCAATTAATTAGTACTTGTTAATTACAACAAACTAAATTGCCTTCTTTATTGAGATCTAAAGGTAGATGATATCCTGCTAATTTGATTTGACATAATAGAGCTACGGTTTACATATATTCTAAACCTTTTATGTTTACCATTCTCAGTGTTTAAAAATATTCTTTAGAGAAGGATGATGATAATAGACCTTGTAACTGATATACACAATACTAATATTTAAGTACAGGAAGAATATCAGATTTAGCCTTATAAATGAACAGAAAAAAATTGAAATATGGAGTGGTTTATCACAGGTCACAATATAACCTCATCCTATAATTATATATGAAAATTTGAACTTACCTACAACAACACTATAAGTTGCTCCATTCTTCTTCATGTTGCCTCTAGTAGACAAAAAAATGCAAATTAGGCACAAATAGGAAATTTCAAAATTGTATTTCTCTGTTGAACTATATTATTCTGCAGCTAAAGGTAATTGAAACTTAAACGCTCACTACATTCATGGCATGACTGGGACTAACTGCAGCGTACACACAGCTACGACTACAGTCTTTTCATGTAAAATTTCAATTAGTTCAATTGTACTGCATATTTAGTTAATTCAAACGTGCAGCCAAGTTTCTCTCGATGCCTTATCAATATACATTACAGTCTGACATAATAACGAAAACACAACTCGTCAGACTTGTTGACATACACAGCTGATGTAACCATTCCTAGAACTACATATGTTGCACATACCCAAACTTGTTATCTTTGCAAAAAATGCTTATGTAAATCAAATTAAGCTATGACATGAATAGTATAACCATTCATGTTTTTATCCGTGTCATAATAGCCATTGCCATATAAATATAGTAGTTACAGTAATGCTTTTTATACACAGACAATGGCTCAACAGAAAAAATAACGTGAACATATTGTATAATAAAATCACATAGCAAGATACCCACACTTGTTATCTTTGCAATAATCCATATGCCTAGCATGACCCACTCGCTATCTGTAGACTTATTTCTTTTGCTTGGAGGACCTAGTTTTTAATAATGATAAAAACTTAAATTGAACTTGAAAAAGGTACCTAAAAATGCAGAAGACATCAAAAAAATTGGGCGTAAGTAAAAAAACCTAAGTTGAAATTGAAAGAATGCCTAAAAATGCAGAGGACTTGAATAAATCTGGGCGATGAGCTCCAGACGACATTAGAGGAAGCTAACATTACATTGCATAATAACATAAATTTATAAAGCTAGCATTACCTTTATTGAGCTCGAAGTATGGTACTGAAGCACCAACCGAGGCGATGGGCGAAGGTGAGGAATCTCCGCAACACAGTAAGCTAACCCTAATCTACAAAATCGTTTGATTGCAAATTGAAACCCAATGGAGTGAGTATAATGGCCGGTATCACTTTGGTCATTGGACACGATAGTGGATAATTTGTGTGGATTGTTTAATTTGGGGTGATTAGGGTTGTGAGGCTCGTATGAAATGAAGCGAAACGAAACAAAATGCATAACGTATTAGATTAGAAGAAAAGGGTATTTTCGGAAGTTCCAAAAGACACGGTTGATTGTAGTTCAATGAATTCTTATTATTAATAGTAGAGATTATTATTACTCACATTGTTTAAGTTATAAACGAATGAGGTATAGGTATCACTAGTGAATCCTACTTATATTTACTCTACTAGATGCTATGTCGAAACCAAGATATCATGGCCTATTTCATCCGTAAGCCATGACTAGTTGTCGTGGGTTCCCTAAAATTATCCGTTGGTTACACCATCCACTCATCTCATCTCATCATCGTTGGTGCTCCTCGTTATGCTTCAGATACATAGATACATACATATATACATATACATATACATACATACATACATACATACATACATACATACATACATACATACATATATATATCTGTGTGTGTATCACCATATCTCATCATCATCATAGCCTCAACACCTGTCTTTGTGATGTGTCTATATAACGGATCTATAATGGCGATGTAACAAACCATAATGATTCAAGCGACCTGAATCAGTCTAGCTAGGATGGATACCAGCCCATCTAATAAGTCCCCTTGTACCGATCAATGATTGTCACTTGATTATTTATTTATTAACAAACAGCGTCCCTATGAAATTTATCCCCTGAAATGTCATTTA
This sequence comes from Allium fistulosum, assembly GCA_030737815.1. NCBI lineage: Eukaryota > Viridiplantae > Streptophyta > Magnoliopsida > Asparagales > Amaryllidaceae > Allium > Allium fistulosum. The sequence goes on along the minus strand of CM060901.1, from coordinate 931,891,331 downwards.
TTTATCCTATTGTCATTTAAGGGTTTTGTTATCCACATATTTTTTACTACTATGATAAAAGAAATTTCAGGGGAAAAGAAAGACAACTATGCCAATGGAAGGATATAGAAGCATTATAAAGGGTAAGAGATGCTGAACATCTAAGAAACGTCGAAAGTCTAAAATAAAAGAGATACCAAGCCTCTATAACACAAAGTGTTATAGAGCATATGCGAACAGAGGGATGCCGCATCAATAGAGGATGTCCGCTTATTAAGAAAAAGATGGCGTGTGCCTTCAATTTAAGAGATGTTGTATATCGTCAATATGAAGACAAATGTCATATATCATCAATACAGATGTCGTATATAATCAATGTAAAGAGAGATGTCGAATACTAACTACGAAGAAGGATTTCGAGCTTTAAGAAATATGAAAGGTTGCCGCATATCAACAAAAGGTTGTCGCATATTATCAACATAATGAATGATGCCAAAAATTAAGGATTTCGAATCTCCATGATAGGGGATGTCGACAATCTAAAGAAGAGGAGAAATGTTGAGCTAGAAGAGATGCCAAGCTTCAACAATCTAATGAGATGTTGAATCTACTACAAACCAACAAATATGTTAGGCAACAAGTTCAAGGCTATGCAAAGAAAAAGGATTAAAAATCATCAATACAAGAAGAGAAAAAGCAAATGATTCAAGAAGACTCGGTGTATTTTCATTAGTTAAGCTTCAAAAGCATTCAAATTCCACCACATCCTTCTTGTTGAGAGTGCTACCAAGATAGCAATCCATGTGAAGTATTCAACCTCAAGGAGATCATGATAAGTAGCATTATCAAGACCATCCATCATTCCAAGTCATCAATCCATGCCAACTTGCATCAACGAATGAAAGCCGGTTTCACATCCTCCCAGTACTATAAATAGAGGCTCACGCCCTCATTAAAGGGGGTCCCTAAATTCTTTCCCTCTGTTAGCATAAATCACTTTTTAAACTAGAATTTTTCTAAGCTCTCTCAAGACGTTGAGAGCCATTCTAATGGAAAATGGCCAATGACGAAGAAGATGATATGGAAATATGAATAAAAGGACTTTGACAATTTGAAATTTGCATATTTGACTTGTTTTGTAACATGCCTTATTATTGAACAGGAGGTGTAACTTGTACACATTTCCTATTGCGTCCAATGTCAATAAATCAAGATCTATAGCATATTTTGACTTGCTTATTTTATTCTTGAATGAATAATTTAGTTTTCAAATGATTTCGTAAATAATTCAAAACCAAGGGGTGTTATTGGAATTTCTTCGAATATTCCTCCTTGTACAACATCTTGGATGTTGAACCAATATTTGGTATAACAGGTTTCATAGCACATATTTGTGGTCATTCATTACAATTAGTCATATAATAAATATCATGGAAGACATAACGAGTATTAATACAACATCATATGAGAAAGCATCATATACATGTATAACATAACATCATCATGTAACTTAAGTGGATAACAAGGGTGAGGCACTTTAGTCATAACATAGCTTAAATCTATTACAAAGCAAAGAGGATAATTTTCATATCAACATTGAACCTTTAAAACTTCTTTATAAAATATCCTTTTAAATAATAATAATAATTGAAATTTCTTTTAAAATAGTTTTCGTAATCAAAATAATACATAATTCCTAATAAAATAATTAAAATTTTCCAATCAAATATATATATATATATATATATATCCAAAATAGTTATCTTCAAACAATTTAAAAAATATATAATTCGTTAGAAATTTAACTTTTGTTTAATCCTAAAATATATTTAACAGTTACTTTTAATTTTTATGCAAATAAATAATATTTTTAAAACTTAAAATGAAATTATTATATTATATTATATTTTTCTTTTTTCTTTTTCAAAGCATTCGGCCTTGGCTTGGGGCAAAACACTCTAGGCCACATGGCAACGGTCGACCGTTGCTTTCATCAATAGTTGACTGGTCAAGGCACTGGTCGACCGTTGGTGATGGGGCTATAACGATATGTATTTTACATATTGAAGGATTGTAAAATATTATTTTTAAATCCAAATTGGGTTGTTTGAGTCTATAACTTTAGGAAATGTTGAGTATTGACATATTTTACCCTTAGATATTTTATTGAATGGTTTTGACCCTAAAAACTTGTAATATCTATAACTTTTGATCGAAACTAAATTAATTTCTAAAACCACTTCCAAATGAAATATGTTATGGTTTCTCTTTTCATAGAGTGGTCATATAAGCTTTTTGGACTTAATGTTTAGGAGAATGGATATTGAAAGTTAGATAGCACACATATATATTAGTAGGTAATTAGTGAAGTCCTAATTAGGCCCAATATCCCATTTTGGAATTTGTGCTTAATGGAGGGAATGGGATAACCTCCATTCATTATTTCAGTTCCCAAAAATAGTTTAAAACCCATATTAATTGATTTCTTAGCCAAATGCAACCAAAATCCATACTTTAATTAGTCAAATCAAGTCACTAAAGGGAGATTAACAAGGGGATTAGCATATTTACTAGTTAGGTGCATTGGAATCGATGAAGTTATTGTTTATATTGGGTTTCTCTTAGTATATGTGGATTTTGGATATAGGTGAGTGGTTTATCCTTCTCATTTTACCATGCTTGCCTATATAGTTAAAAACGATATTTTAAATTGATTTCGAATGTTAAAACGACTTCTATGATAGATATAAACCTATCTTTAGTTTAAAAATGATTTAAAAAGTTAAACATTGATTTTAATTTGTTCTTGACCATATTACCATACCGATTATCATTTTTCATTTAAGGTGATTTAGGATGTTAGAAATGCTTCAATCTTGTTACATTACTTCAATATATGTATGTATGGTATGAAGTATTTGTAAATGGTTATTCGGATGTATTTGGATTTGTTTTGATGTGTTGGGTGACCGGTAATCTTTTGAGAGAATCGAGGAGTAAAAGTGTTCGAAATGTGATGTGATAGAAATAAAGAGTTGATGATGGCTTGGGGATACCGCATTTTTGTTGCATGGAGTTTGGGCTTCGAATGGAGGCATTTTGAAGAGTGGTCGGCGGTGAACCAAATTATGGTCGATGGAGAAAGAATATGGATGGCGATAATATAACTTCAGGCTTTATGATGGTGGACTTCAAGGAAATAGGCGGAAGGCTTCGGGCATAACCTTAGGAACTTAAGGAAAACATTGACCACTAAGCGCTATTACTACCCCCGAATGGTTTAGGATGAAGGAGTTTGAAGCTTCAGGACTAGATTGTTTTACTTCGGGTTGGAAGAGGGTTGGCTTCAAGGAAGTGAAGGGATGCCAAGTGGTTTTGACTAGCTCTTATACTTAGCCAAAATTGGCTAAGTGCATGACAAGAGTGATCTATACTGACCATTATTTATGGAGTAAACTTTTTGGGGTTTTTAGGGTGACCCTAAGGGAGTGTGTCATGATTGCTCATGTGCTCGTTTGTTGCTTGGTTTGGAACTTATGACTTTACGATGAGTGGTTTTTCTAGTGAAGTGGCGATGAGGTGCTTAGACTTGGTGACTTTCGGACTTAGTGGCGATGAATCTACGGCTTGTAGTGGATGTCTAAAGATGTTCCAGACTTCAACATATAGATGGTGTGAATTGTTTTGGTCGATTACTATGGTGAGAAGGGTATGTGGACTTAGTGAAGGTCCGAGGAGGAACGTTCGACGATGTGTGGTTATGGAGTGGAACATAATATATTCTACAATTGAGTCATTTGCTAAAGGGATCATTGATAACTCCGGATGTGATGGATATTTCATAGCGAAAGTGTAGTACCCTATAAAAATTAGTAAGAAATAAATAAAACAAAATAAATTAATTAAAGGAGATACGGCTAAAATGAAAGTTTTGCAAAAATCAAAAATTGACAATAGAAGTTATGCCATTGTGTTCGTGATGATTTTCTAATTTATTTTCATTATAATATGTTAAAAACGGAGCTCAAACTGAGAAGTTATGGATGTTTAAAGTTTTCAGATTTAAAATAATTTAAATAGAATCCAAATTAAAATAAGTAAATAATTCTCAAATTTGAAATTTGAAAAGTAACAGTAATTAGACTTGGGATTTAAGTAATCGTTAAAATTAACATTAATGATGAAGGAGTAATAAAGGAATAAAATAAATAAATCGACCATCATAGTCTTGCATTAGATAAGAGCTAAGTATGTCGATTTGGTACTCAAATTTTTTTTTCATTTTGTTTCAAGTGTTCGACATACTTAATTCCTATCTAATACACTACTATGGTGGCTATAGGATCGATTCAGAGACAAAACATAACAACATCAACAATCTCAAGTCATAGAACAGCAAACACAAACAGATATACATATATACATACATCAAATGTAATACGACATGTCGTAAGTGGTATTCAACCACAATATATATACATACATCCCCACAAAAGAATATACATATCTAAGTTCCCAACAAGACAACTACTAAAAAACTACACAAGAACAATGCTTCCTATACAAAAGGGTTGATAGAGAAGTCCAAAAGATACTGCTAAGCCAAAAGTCCAAAAGATCTTAACCTGCAACTCGGTCTGGCTCGAGTAATAAATACATGGGTCAAGCTAACTAGGACATGATGATTAGCAAGAGATAAATGGATATACATGCATAAGGGAAACATTCATTTAAATATAAAGGAATGATAAAAATGAAGTTCTATTCCAAATTCCAAGGGTGGCAATGGTATAATGGCTCAATAATAACTCATGAATAGGTTTAACATACCATAAGTGATTAATCTCAAGTTTATTCAACATAAATGTAAATAAGCAAAATGATAGCCATAAGAGGAAACATCAAAATCTCCAACTCAATTATGCCTCATTTCATCGGCATATATATATATATATATATATAACTCAAAATCAAGGAATCATGCAAACTCTTAACTCAAGAAATTCAATAAGAGTTCAAAACCTCATAAAAATGAAATCACCATATATGCATAACATCTCATATAGCTCTAGGCTATCGATGTACTAAAGATATCTCAAATGGTGAAATCATAATAAAACTTAAAAAACTCATAAAACCCGGATTGGCCAGATCGCCGATTGCATGCCGAAGCAATGCTGCACGTGCCAAACTCAGACCAGTACTAAATATATATTTTAGGTACCTATCCTAGACGACCGAAGTCGTAGAACTCAGATGACCAAAGTCGTAAATCCCAGACGACCGAAGTTGTAAATCCTAGATGACCGAAGTCGTAAACTCAAATGACCCGAAGGTCTACAGTACCGGTAAACCCAGAATGTGTCATAAACGCCCAGAGAGGAACCCGAAGAGTGGTAACAGTGCATCCCATACCACACGTTCTTACTTAACAGTTTCCTAACTACTAGTTAATTCCACATTAGAAAACAAAATCATCAAAAATCTCAAAACTCGGAAATCTCATGACTTGCCTCATCTCTCGGCAAGTAAAACAATATATGGGGTTCTCTTAGATTATAACCCCAAAATTTGGAGATCTCAAACCACAAATCTCACCAAATATTGGCCATCTCAAGTAATTCCTAAAATAGGAATTATAAATCTCAGAACACGGCATAAAATGGCAAATCCTAGAAATTATCTCAAATCTATAGCCCAGAATTGCTTCGATCGTACAAGTCCGGAATTAACCGAAAAAGTAAACTCACGTATCCCATACCACGCATTTTACTAAATCGTTTAATTCACTTTCTCATACGTCCGAAGAGTATAAAATAGTGTATATTATTTATAAAATAATTTACTTGAGAAAACAGGATTATAAAACAATTTTCCAAAAAATTTTGAAAGCAATTTATTGGAAAATTTTCCTTATTATAGGAAATAAATATATTTAAATACTTTAAAATAATTTAAAAATGATTTATAAGTATAGAAAAATATTTATTTCAAGTCATTTAAATCATAAATTCATTTCAAAAATCATTTGAGAAAACTAGCGTTTAAAACAAAAGAAATCATCAAAAATCATAGAAATTCAACACACGGAAATGTCTAAAAAAATCATCAATCCGGGATTCGGATTGACCACAACTTTTGCTCATCTATTGATAGGTTAGAGCTCTTGAAAATCATCTCAAATTTGTGTCAAAACAAGTGACAAAACCATAGCAATTCAAAGGCAAAAAGCTGTGAAATAAAGTCGCAAAACAAAGGCATATAGGCAAATATCAAGTCGACCTTAAGGTCGACCACACTATTCCTCAGTTCGACCGCCAGGTCGACCGTATGGTCAACCTGGGGAAGGCTATGGTTGACCTCAAGGTCGACCATGGCTACGATTTTTTTTTTCTTCCAGTTCGTTTTCTTGCACGAACTGATATTTGCATTCAATTTTGACCAAGCTATAGGTTGTTTCAGGCAATGAAAATTGACATGCACATAGAGTGACATTCAAACTACAATCCGAAAAAGATCCGGCAGCAGTTCAAGACAAAAACAAGAAGTTATGGCCACTCAAAGTAGCAACCAGAGATCAGAAATCAAAGAAACAACCAACATAAAGAATTTTATACACAGTAAGCTTTTATAGAGCAATTTTCTTTGCAGCAGCACTTAATTTAGTTAGAATTTGTGAGTATGGTACTCAACTCAGTGATTTGGTAAAGATTTGATAGCAAGTTGCAAGCTTTTGAGAAGAATTGGAGCTCTAATAACTTGTAGAAGCTTGAAAACAGACATGCAGAACAAACAAAAGCAAATTACAGACAATTCATACCTAACTGAAAGATTTGATGAAATAATTCTAGTATTGGTTTATGTTACCTTGTATAATCTTATTTTGGTTGATTTTCTTCTTGAATTAGCAGCAATTTGGTTGAGATTTGATTTTAGTTTGAGGAAGCCATGGATTTTCTATTTTCTTTTTACTGTACGGAGTTTTGAAAAGAAGATGAAGGGAAGAGTACGTACTTTACTTTCTTTCTCACCAGAATTATCTAGAAAATGGTTAATGGATCTAAACCTAACCCAAATAGCCCAATACAAAATACTTAGTGAAAATATAGAGCTATGTACATATTTATCCTATATTATCACTATATTCTCACTTTTCTTCACTTTTAAGTCAAATAAAATGCATACAATTAATTGTTATGAAAATAAAATTGTTATTTGAACAAAATAAGATTCATTTTAACAAATAAAAAGTTATTTTTAACAATAAAACTTTATTTTTGACAATATTACACAATTACACTATTTTATCACAAAACACCATTTTTAATGCAATAATCAATACAAAAATTATTTTCTTGCCAAATAAATTACAATAAATCATTCTAACTCTTTTTAATCATCAAATATTATTTTTAAACAATATTTCATCTTTTATATTAGCAAATTACGTAATTTCTCTCTTTTTCTCATTTTAAGTTCAATAAAAGATTAATATTGACAATATTTTCCAATATTGTTGTATTTACCCAAATAAAATTGCAATTTAATTATTTTCTACTCAAATTCCCCAAATAAAGTTTTTAAAACTTTATTTTCATTAGTTTAGATTTATTTCAACAATTTAACGTTGAAATACACCACCTAACTAATTTATTAGCTCCAAACTAATAAATACCCTATATTTCAATTTATTTAAACCAAATACTTATCCAATCAATATATAATCCCATATTTATACCCAAATAAACAAAATAAAGTTCCAAACTTTATTTTATTCTCATTTTATTTACAAAATTCATTGTTTATTCCAAATAAACAATTTAAAATTTCCAATTTTAATTTACAATATTAAATTACAACTTCCGTTATAATTTAATATATACAGGTAATCTCCAAACCAGGGTTGTTACAGACTTCTCCCCTTAACAAAATTGCGTCCTTGCAATTTCTAGAGAAGAGTTTGTATTCAACATATTAATTTCATCAATCAAAAGAAGGATAGATAAGCACAAGATCCAAATTCCTCACTCTCTTCCTAGGACGAAAGAAGACCAAGATAAAATTGCTCGGTAAATTCAATGATTTTCCAAAGTATAAATACTAGGATTTGCGGACCATTGAATTTCTTTGAGCAATACATCAAGATTTCAAAAGTATCTCACTTTCGAAACAAAACACAACGGGGTGCCACTTAAAAATCCATCGAAGGAGATTGATTACACAAAAGTTTCCCGAAATAGAGTTGGGATTTAGCATCGCTTTATCCCAACTCTAACAACAAGCTGATGACTTTTCGTATGTCACTACGGAAGGATCCATACCGATACTAAGATAACAACAATAGGCGTCGCAGTCAAACTGTAACGACCCGACTTTCCAGTTCCGGAAAAGCCGAACCATTTGTGTTAAAGAAGAAGAGGTAGAAGAAGAAGAAATAGAAAATCAACAACAGAATCTCACATCGCAGCGGAATAAAATATAATATATACAAAACAGATCTTTACTCAAACAGAAAAATATATCTGTTTATACAATATATTTACAGAATACATCATCAGAGTTCATCACATCAATGATATACATCCAAATACACAGCGGAACAATAAACAAATACGGAAGTACGTATCGCCCTCTAGCTCGTCTCCTGTTCTCCACAGCTACAATCTGAACCTGTTTATCTCGGTCTGACCCGAGCATCATATAAAACAATACCCGAGTCAGTCTGGAATACCAGCGTGAGAAAATCACACTCAAATTGATTATTAAAGTTTCAAAATCCTTTGAAAACAAAAGCATCTCGTAAGACCACGCCACAGATAAACATGTCGGGTTTTTACCTTACGATAGCTAAAACACTTTTTATAAAATCCTCTGATATTATAGTAGTGTCTATTTACAAATACTTATAAAATAGCCGAAATTGTTACATCTATTAAATTCCGGCATACTAGCCACAAAGTGGGTAATACAAACAAAACTCGTACAAGGCACGTAGGGAGAATGTATTTCCAACGAATGACTAGGCACTGGGGTACCACCTGTCACAGTACGTGGCCTAGATCACAGTACCGAGGAGTACGCCCGCTCCCCTGCAACACAAGGCCGGAATCATCCCTTACTGGATAATTCCAAATAAAATCACCCCACGGTTGGGATCAGCAACCGCACCACTAAGCCGAAATAAAAGGGACATCTAGACAGGGATGACCTTACTCTCAAGTGGGTGCTACCCACGAAGCCTTGCTGCATAACCCCTGATTTTCAGTCATTCCCGGTTGATGAGGCTTGAGGCTAAACGATACCTTTATAGCACATATCCCTTAGAATGCCCATCGTCCACCTGACGATGTCACGAAAGCATTCGTCCATACAAGTCCGTCCCGGGTCCGAACGGAACCGAAGGCACTATTCCTACTACATCCATTTTGGAAATATCCTCAGGATTAGTAGCGACTAGCCCTTGCACTTCACAGCTCCATCTTCGACTCCGAACACGTTACACGAAACGTACAAACCGGATCGAAGTGGTATTCGAGTCTCCAAACCTAGAATCCCGTTATACGGAAACTCGATCCCGGTCTCTTCGAAACGATCAGCGCATTTGGCCAATATTGATAGTCAGTTATTTAACTATCAATTAACATCCATAGCAACCATCACACAATAAATAATTTCCCACATTATTTATTTGCCCAAATATCTTTCCAAGATATATTTCTATTTTCAAACTCCTTTTGAAAACAATTTCAAACAGTTTCCGCTTACGGAATACATTTCCCCAAATATTTATTTCTCTGAAACACCAAGTACAAAATACTTTAGATTTAAAAATAATTTAAAAGCACTTATCATAAATATATTTTATAATATTGAACTTAAACTACTTTAATACTTTATTAATATGTATACTTTAAAATAAAACCATTTATAAATACAAACTAAATTTCCCTCTTTAAAAACATAATACCAAATCACTTTTATATAATTACTACAATAATAGATTTTTGAAAAGTACTACTTTAGACTTTAACATTTAGAAATAATCAATTTTCTAAAATATGCTTTTTAAAACATATTAAAACTTTTAACTTATATTTAAAATTGCCTTGGGAAAACGTACTTGGCTATCCAGAGAAATACACTTCTCATTTCCATCTTTTAAAAATAAATCAACATTTATTTTTAAACCAATTCATATCCCTTTATAAATTCCCACCTTGAATTTATATTCTCAAATATCCACTGATATTTCATTTTACTTTATAAACCCAATTTATCTCTCCAAAATCTCATTTCTCTTTTAAAAATCCAAGTTTTTAAACACTTAAATCAATTTCCAATTGATTTCCATTTTACTTTACTTTGAAGTAAATTTCCCTATTTACTTCAATTATTTCAAATACATTAACTTTCATCTTTTATTTCCTTATTATGAGTTAAAACCCTTTTTAACTAAAATACCAATTTCGGATTTCCAAACTTCTTCAATTAATATTTTAATTAAATTAAATCTTTAAATTTCAATAAAATCAATTCTTTTATATTTTTAAATAATATCACTTTAGTTAAAGATTTATTTCTTCACTATTAAATTCAAAATCCTCTTTTCCCATATTTGTTCGAATTAAGAAATTTCTTTATTTCTTTTACAATTCCTTATTTAATTTATTCGAATTCACTAGAATTATTTAACTTAAATTTTACTCTTTTATTTCTTTCCAAAATTCAATTCAATTGCTTTTGATAACTCATTATACTGGGAAATTCAATCCAACCAGATTATCCAATATAAATCATCACAGGATATCAAAAATCATATCACAGAATATTTAAACAAAATTAAATATTTTGAGGAATCCAGTTGGATCCCTCCAACCTGTTTCCCTGCATCCACAGACGTTAGCACAATACCAATTCCACTTCGAGGTGGAATATCGCGGTATATGGGTTTAATATAAAATCATCCGCTATTATGCGGCGCATAGGGTCTCATCCACTATATAATGTGGGAATATCAACAACTCCAATATATACATATGCCAATATATATATATATTGGTATATACTACTATATACCATATCAATCAAATCAATTAATTCAATCATCCATCAATATTTAAATTTAACCAATTAAATTTAAATTATAATTTAACTGAGTGAGATTAACTCACCTTTATTTTTTTTTGCCAATCCGGTCCAATCCTGACTGTTTCTTCTTGATTTTAGACCTTGAATAAACGTCATACAATTTATTAATATGTGAATTAACCTACTAATAAATTTTCCATGTAATAATTTTAATTAATGACTTAATTCAACTATTAATTCCCCTTTGAAACCACATATACACTTATCAAAGATAAATTATAGATTTCCAAAAATCTACTTTTATAAATTCCTCAACAATTTAAAATCCCTACATTTCTATATTTTATTATTATTATCCTTATACAATAACACAGCAGTGTATTTTACTGTATATACACACACCTATATATATATAAGTCTTTTAAATTTCTGTTTTATAAAACTTGCTGTTAACTATACAATTTATTTTATTTCTTTACTATCATTATTATTATTGTAAATTGAAAACTGTATATAAATATATTTTCTTTAGTAATAAATATTTTTCTTCACGGTATATACACACATAAAAAAAACAGAATCTTATACCTTAGAGTTCGCGACATCATCCGGTTGCAGCACTACACCAACCCCATGCTAAGCTCGACCACCACAGTCGAACTCACGACTCGTCCCACCAAAGTCAAACGCGACTTCGAATCGCAAGTCCCCTCCTCTCTCAATCGATTTGCCGACATCCCCAACGGCCCATGCCTCCATGAAATCGCTCCTCAGATCCACGCCCTTCCCTTCGTACTGTTCGCGCGCTCCACGATTACTGGGTCCACCTGCGCCGCGTTACCACGACAACCCACAACAAACGTTGATCACGAGATGATGGCTTCGGTTCGTACACGAGACTCGCGAACGATTCAACATTTTTTTTTCGATTTTGAATCGGCTGCCTTTATTATTATATTTTTTTTTAAGAAGAGGAAAACGGTTCGATTTAATTGTAATAGGAAGAGGGAAGAAAAATTCAGTCGCCATTAATTTCTACTCGAACCGGGAAAGAAAAGTGAGGTTGAGATCCATAGTGAAGGCTCGAACACGTTATATTTTACTTTTGTTATTATATTTTTTTCTTAGCTTCTGAGGGAAGGTAGCGTGCTCTGGAGTGTTGCCTGATGGAAGGGGACACGATGTTAACAATCGTACCAACGTTATCAGGCTACAGTGCTTAGATATTGACAGAAGGTAGGCTGATGTTGATAAAACTTTAACAGTTGAAAAGATGAAAGATATTTAAATTAAAACGATTAACCATTGTCTAAGCGTTTTTATCTCGTACGCTCACATAACAACTCTGAACGCTACGAAAATTGAAATCCGGTAATAATTCAATATTACGGATCCAATGGAACTGGTTTCGTTGAATTCCGAGACTGTGCCTCGGAAGGCTATTTTTAATTCAATTTAAACGATATATTTTTAAAACTGAACAAAACTCTTTGAAATTCCATTTTAAAAGTTTTATCATCTTCAGTATTATTAATATAAATTTTACAAGCTTTCAAAATATTTTTAATTAGCTTGGAATACCAGATTTACTATTTTATCCAACTTCAAATAAATTTAATTTAATTATTAAATTACTCAATAAACAGCGATATTTGAAATTTAAGTTTATAATTAATCTCTGAATATTTAAAATTAATTAAATATTCCAATTTCAAATACTCAAAAATTCCGGGTCGTCACATTCCTCCCCCCTTAAAAGAATTTCGTCCCCGAAATTACCAGTTAAGAAGAATGATTCAATCCCCGTTAACTATTTTCCAAATCAAACAGTTTTAACAACACCCAAACAATCTCTTATTAATGATACACTAATCATCTTTTAACTTCCCAAACTTATTCATAAGTTCAACCCATACTACCTACTTATCCATTCAAATTTAAATTTGAATTCAAATTTTGAATTATCAAAATTTTCTCAAAATTTTTCTAACTCCCTAAATTTCCGAAAAATTTCGCCAGCGTCTCCTTTGCGCGGCTAGCTCGGTACTACTACAAAATGGCTCTACGGCCTCCCAATCTCAACAAGAAAACAAAAAGCCAAGTGGCTGGATCCAAAACCCAATCAAATTTCATATAGAAATTCAAATACATACCTTTTTGTCGGGCCATTAAATTTATCTTCTAAAATCAAAAATCCCAATTTATCCATTGCTTTTATACACCTGTATATCCTACTAAGCAATAATATTCAATCACAATTCCAAAGTCATTTTATACTTTTCTTTACAAATTTACAATATTTGTTTTACTTACCCCGTACGATGCACATATATCATCCGTACGCAATATCACATTCGATCGCTCAATCGATCACACAATTTCACTTCCGAACTAGTATCGTCCACCCGACTTCCTAGTGCAGACTCAGATCTGGTCTCTTGATCAGAAACCGTCATTCTCCTTGCATAGCCACCAACTATGATAGAGAATTTCCAGAATCAATCAACAATCCATATCCAGGTTCGCCGTCGAAAATCGAGTGAAAAATCCCGATTCGGATCGATAAAACTATCTCAAAATTCTGTGTTCGACATTTGGACCAAATAGCTATGCGAATAAAATAATATACGTACATCTTACGTATAAATTCTAATTGATTATCAGTTATATCAATTCTCTTTTATTCACATTCCTTTTTTTTTTGATTGTTATCCCTTTATTCACAACTATCCCATTTCACAACTTCAGTTTTAGTCTTCATTCAACTATTCACTTAGTATATATATTTTTTCCCAAAATTACTAAGTATATTTCCAATACAAATTTTCCCAAGAATTTCATTCTTCAATTCTTAAGTTCAATATAATTTTTTTCTTATATTTATTTACTACTCCACCACCGAAGTGTATATATTCAAATTGAACTCCCATTTCATATGAATTTCAACTTACTTCAATTTACTACTTCATTCCCAATTTTTTTTTTTAAATTCAATTCATCTCCAACTTCCAAAAATTGAATTTTATTTAGCTCGAAAACAATCCAAGTTAATTCATTCAATAACTATTTCTCAACTTATTTAAACCACTCCTCTGTTGAGTTCAGTTTCCATTCAACATTTACTTAAGTCAATAATTAAGTTTATTTTCCATTTAACCAACTTTTTAAAGTTTTATTTCCATCTTTCATTTGATTCTTATTTAATCAAATTCCATCCATTTATTTATTTAATATAAGTGGTTCATTCACTCAATCATTATGAATTTTATTTTCCATACTCAATTCATCTGGAATTATTTTATTAATAACCAAGTCATTTCCAATTTATTTTCACTTATTTGGATTTCATTCGCAATCCAAACCATCACTATTTTAATCCAATTTCATTAACTCACAATTCAATTTCATTAACTAATTTATTATTTCATTAGTTCCTCCGCTGGTTAAAATTAAATACTTGCTTTTTAATTCCAAATATCACTTCAGTTAATTATCTGAAGTTCAATTTATTTTATAATTCAAGTTTGGATTTATTTAAAAATTAAGGTTGCTCATCTTAGTCGTTTCCATTTGATAATTACAATTTCAAATTATAACTCTTAATGGTTCAAAGTAATGGATTCCCATTTATGACTTACAATTTCATTTCTATTCATAAGTTTTAACTTACTTACTTAAGATCTAGGACTATTTATTTAAGTCCATTTCCATCTTTACAATCAAATCTCAAATTATTACACTTAAGAACTTAAGAATATGAATTTCTTTACACAATTATAAGCATTTTACATTACCTTTATATCCAATTCAATTCGACTTCAACTTATTTACATTTAATTCAATTCCAATTCTCAATTTTATTTAACTTATCTTAAGTTAAATTCAAATATATTTTATTCACCTTCATATACTCAAATTAAATTTTAATTCCAGGATACAAATTTTATACGAGTTTTACAATTCATTCACCTTCAAGTTCTCTAACTCTTTTATCTACCAACTTATATTACTCATTGAGTTATTTCCATCTCATAATTATAATTCCAGAATTAAACTTTCATTCCCCTCTTATTTCAATCAACTTCATTCTATACTTTATATTGTTGATTCATTTTAAATTTCCACATTTATTTTTTAAATAGAATTCCCAGAATCCAATTGCCCGGTTTTATTTCAAAACCACTTTGAATTCATAAATAACTCATACACATCTGGTACATCACATCAAATCCCAATTTCCAAAATAATCTGCTTTTACCAAACAATTTTCCCTTTGAATTTCAAAACCAACCCAGTTCACAATCATTTCCAATTTAAAACAGTTTGGTAGCAATTTCTCTTTGGAAACTCGAAAATAGACATCGATGATGCTGCAGTCATCACCGAAATTATTTTCCAGCGACCGAAAGAGAATTTTAATGCTTTTATCACTTTAAAACTTTTCAAACGTTTTTAAATCCCAAATCCCAACAGATTTCAATTTAATTTCAAAAATATTCATGAAATAATATCACCATTATTTCCCCAAAACCTTTAAAAACTATCTTTAAAATCCAAAGGAATTTAAACCTTTCCCAAAATTCCAAATTTGAAACCCATTCCGATTTATTTCCAAATATTTCTCTGGAATCCTATTTCAAATTTTAGATCACATTTGTATATGAAGTTTTATTTCAACTTATAAATTACATTTATAATTTATATTCCCAAATTCCATTTGTTATATAAATTTATTCTTCAACTTAGGTTATAAGTTTTCAATTTCTACTCAATAATGAGACTAACTCATTATTGTCATTTTCTAACAACCAAGCATCCAAATATAACTATAATAAATTTCGAATAATTATTTCTTTTATATACAAAATAATTTGGGCAAAATTATTTCATTCACCCTATTTAAAACAATACTGTGTCGAACTGTTCTATTCAAGTGTTTAGAGATTCCTATCAATGTTGTGGCGTCCCACACATCGACCAAAATCCATAAACTACTCAATAAACCAGCCAACACAATATAAAACCATTTTATATTCACTAACAAATACGCGCTCATATCTATTAATACTCTCAAAATTCCCACCAGAGCCAAGGTTATCGCCAACCTAAGCTCTGATACCACTGTAACGACCCGACTTTCCAGTTCCGGAAAAGCCGAACCATTTGTGTTAAAGAAGAAGAGGTAGAAGAAGAAGAAACAGAAAATCAACAACAGAATCTCACATCGCAGCGGAATAAAATATAATATATACAAAACAGATCTTTACTCAAACAGAAAAATATATCTGTTTATACAATATATTTACAGAATACATCATCAGAGTTCATCACATCAATGATATACATCCAAATACACAGCGGAACAATAAACAAATACGGAAGTACGTATCGCCCTCTAGCTCGTCTCCTGTTCTCCACAGCTACAATCTGAACCTGTTTAACTCGGTCTGACCCGAGCATCATATAAAACAATACCCGAGTCAGTCTGGAATACCAGCGTGAGAAAATCACACTCAAATTGATTATTAAAGTTTCAAAATCCTTTGAAAACAAAAGCATCTCGTAAGACCACGCCACAGATAAACATGTCGGGTTTTTACCTTACGATAGCTAAAACACTTTTTATAAAATCCTCTGATATTATAGTAGTGTCTATTTACAAATACTTATAAAATAGCCGAAATTGTTACATCTATTAAATTCCGGCATACTAGCCACAAAGTGGGTAATACAAACAAAACTCGTACAAGGCACGTAGGGAGAATGTATTTCCAACGAATGACTAGGCACTGGGGTACCACCTGTCACAGTACGTGGCCTAGATCACAGTACCGAGGAGTACGCCCGCTCCCCTGCAACACAAGGCCGGAATCATCCCTTACTGGATAATTCCAAATAAAATCACCCCACGGTTGGGATCAGCAACCGCACCACTAAGCCGAAATAAAAGGGACATCTAGACAGGGATGACCTTACTCTCAAGTGGGTGCTACCCACGAAGCCTTGCTGCATAACCCCTGATTTTCAGTCATTCCCGGTTGATGAGGCTTGAGGCTAAACGATACCTTTATAGCACATATCCCTTAGAATGCCCATCGTCCACCTGACGATGTCACGAAAGCATTCGTCCATACAAGTCCGTCCCGGGTCCGAACGGAACCGAAGGCACTATTCCTACTACATCCATTTTGGAAATATCCTCAGGATTAGTAGCGACTAGCCCTTGCACTTCACAGCTCCATCTTCGACTCCGAACACGTTACACGAAACGTACAAACCGGATCGAAGTGGTATTCGAGTCTCCAAACCTAGAATCCCGGTATACGGAAACTCGATCCCGGTCTCTTCGAAACGATCAGCGCATTTGGCCAATATTGATAGTCAGTTATTTAACTATCAATTAACATCCATAGCAACCATCACACAATAAATAATTTCCCACATTATTTATTTGCCCAAATATCTTTCCAAGATATATTTCTATTTTCAAACTCCTTTTGAAAACAATTTCAAACAGTTTCCGCTTACGGAATACATTTCCCCAAATATTTATTTCTCTGAAACACCAAGTACAAAATACTTTAGATTTAAAAATAATTTAAAAGCACTTATCATAAATATATTTTATAATATTGAACTTAAACTACTTTAATACTTTATTAATATGTATACTTTAAAATAAAACCATTTATAAATACAAACTAAATTTCCCTCTTTAAAAACATAATACCAAATCACTTTTATATAATTACTACAATAATAGATTTTTGAAAAGTACTACTTTAGACTTTAACATTTAGAAATAATCAATTTTCTAAAATATGCTTTTTAAAACATATTAAAACTTTTAACTTATATTTAAAATTGCCTTGGGAAAACGTACTTGGCTATCCAGAGAAATACACTTCTCATTTCCATCTTTTAAAAATAAATCAACATTTATTTTTAAACCAATTCATATCCCTTTATAAATTCCCACCTTGAATTTATATTCTCAAATATCCACTGATATTTCATTTTACTTTATAAACCCAATTTATCTCTCCAAAATCTCATTTCTCTTTTAAAAATCCAAGTTTTTAAACACTTAAATCAATTTCCAATTGATTTCCATTTTACTTTACTTTGAAGTAAATTTCCCTATTTACTTCAATTATTTCAAATACATTAACTTTCATCTTTTATTTCCTTATTATGAGTTAAAACCCTTTTTAACTAAAATACCAATTTCGGATTTCCAAACTTCTTCAATTAATATTTTAATTAAATTAAATCTTTAAATTTCAATAAAATCAATTCTTTTATATTTTTAAATAATATCACTTTAGTTAAAGATTTATTTCTTCACTATTAAATTCAAAATCCTCTTTTCCCATATTTGTTCGAATTAAGAAATTTCTTTATTTCTTTTACAATTCCTTATTTAATTTATTCGAATTCACTAGAATTATTTAACTTAAATTTTACTCTTTTATTTCTTTCCAAAATTCAATTCAATTGCTTTTGATAACTCATTATACTGGGAAATTCAATCCAACCAGATTATCCAATATAAATCATCACAGGATATCAAAAATCATATCACAGAATATTTAAACAAAATTAAATATTTTGAGGAATCCAGTTGGATCCCTCCAACCTGTTTCCCTGCATCCACAGACGTTAGCACAATACCAATTCCACTTCGAGGTGGAATATCGCGGTATATGGGTTTAATATAAAATCATCCGCTATTATGCGGCGCATAGGGTCTCATCCACTATATAATGTGGGAATATCAACAACTCCAATATATACATATGCCAATATATATATATATATTGGTATATACTACTATATACCATATCAATCAAATCAATTAATTCAATCATCCATCAATATTTAAATTTAACCAATTAAATTTAAATTATAATTTAACTGAGTGAGATTAACTCACCTTTATTTTTTTTTGCCAATCCGGTCCAATCCTGACTGTTTCTTCTTGATTTTAGACCTTGAATAAACGTCATACAATTTATTAATATGTGAATTAACCTACTAATAAATTTTCCATGTAATAATTTTAATTAATGACTTAATTCAACTATTAATTCCCCTTTGAAACCACATATACACTTATCAAAGATAAATTATAGATTTCCAAAAATCTACTTTTATAAATTCCTCAACAATTTAAAATCCCTACATTTCTATATTTTATTATTATTATCCTTATACAATAACACAGCAGTGTATTTTACTGTATATACACACACCTATATATATATAAGTCTTTTAAATTTCTGTTTTATAAAACTTGCTGTTAACTATACAATTTATTTTATTTCTTTACTATCATTATTATTATTGTAAATTGAAAACTGTATATAAATATATTTTCTTTAGTAATAAATATTTTTCTTCACGGTATATACACACATAAAAAAAACAGAATCTTATACCTTAGAGTTCGCGACATCATCCGGTTGCAGCACTACACCAACCCCATGCTAAGCTCGACCACCACAGTCGAACTCACGACTCGTCCCACCAAAGTCAAACGCGACTTCGAATCGCAAGTCCCCTCCTCTCTCAATCGATTTGCCGACATCCCCAACGGCCCATGCCTCCATGAAATCGCTCCTCAGATCCACGCCCTTCCCTTCGTACTGTTCGCGCGCTCCACGATTACTGGGTCCACCTGCGCCGCGTTACCACGACAACCCACAACAAACGTTGATCACGAGATGATGGCTTCGGTTCGTACACGAGACTCGCGAACGATTCAACATTTTTTTTTTCGATTTTGAATCGGCTGCCTTTATTATTATATTTTTTTTTAAGAAGAGGAAAACGGTTCGATTTAATTGTAATAGGAAGAGGGAAGAAAAATTCAGTCGCCATTAATTTCTACTCGAACCGGGAAAGAAAAGTGAGGTTGAGATCCATAGTGAAGGCTCGAACACGTTATATTTTACTTTTGTTATTATATTTTTTTCTTAGCTTCCGAGGGAAGGTAGCGTGCTCTGGAGTGTTGCCTGATGGAAGGGGACACGATGTTAACAATCGTACCAACGTTATCAGGCTACAGTGCTTAGATATTGACAGAAGGTAGGCTGATGTTGATAAAACTTTAACAGTTGAAAAGATGAAAGATATTTAAATTAAAACGATTAACCATTGTCTAAGCGTTTTTATCTCGTACGCTCACATAACAACTCTGAACGCTACGAAAATTGAAATCCGGTAATAATTCAATATTACGGATCCAATGGAATTGGTTTCGTTGAATTCCGAGACTGTGCCTCGGAAGGCTATTTTTAATTCAATTTAAACGATATATTTTTAAAACTGAACAAAACTCTTTGAAATTCCATTTTAAAAGTTTTATCATCTTCAGTATTATTAATATAAATTTTACAAGCTTTCAAAATATTTTTAATTAGCTTGGAATACCAGATTTACTATTTTATCCAACTTCAAATAAATTTAATTTAATTATTAAATTACTCAATAAACAGCGATATTTGAAATTTAAGTTTATAATTAATCTCTGAATATTTAAAATTAATTAAATATTCCAATTTCAAATACTCAAAAATTCCGGGTCGTCACACAAACTCTACGCCTAGGATAAATATTTTCAAACCCCTACAAAACATAGATAAGTGTACCGATCCTCCTATGGGGTTTGAAACAATAATGTGTTGTACTACTAATGATATGTCCAAGTGCAAACAATCTACTAGAGAGATAGAGATAAAAGAGCGTAATGCTCCAGAATAAAATAAAGTCCTAATAGGAAATCAAATATAGAAATCAAACCTTCAACTATGACTTTCCTACCTCTTTCTGGAATGCTACTGGAAGGTGTTGTGTCCAACGCCTGAATCTGTGCAACTGATGCACTCGCTCCCTTGGGACAACTCCTACTCATATGACCGACATGCTCACAAGTGTAGCACTTACCCTTCATCTTCTCCTTCCAGCAATCCTTAGCCACATGTCCAACCTTCCCACAAACATGGCATTTTATTCCATTCTTAATCTGCTTCTGAGGACCATCGCCTTTCTTCTTCTTCTTATTCTTTTCCCACCACTTCTTCTTTGGACCTTCTAACTTAACCTCCTCTTTAGACTCTCCTTCCTTGACCGTATTCGACATAAGTGCCATCTCGACCAAAGACTCATAAGTAGCTCCCATCGGTACACGAGTCAGCAATAATCCCTGAAGGGGTTGATTCAATCCCTTCGCAAACTTCATAGCTTTCTTGTGCGCCATGTTCACCAAGTCCATACCAAACCGCGACAGCTCATTGAATTGATTGATGAACTCCTTGACCGACAAACTCCCTTGCTTCAAATTGATAAACTTCTCCAACTGAACACTCTCTTCTGCCTAAGATAGAAACTTCCTATCGAATCGCTCCTGGAATCCATCCCAAGTAATATTCCTTCCCTACAACTCGATCACCTCCAACCAATAAGATGCCTCCTCCTTCAGCTGCCAAGCGGCTAGCTGAACTCGCTACTGACCATCCAATCCCAGAAGACCAAAAATCTTCTCTGTCTACCTAAGCCATGCTCTCGCCTCCACAAAAGTCTCCTTGCCAGAAAAAGTCTTCCCGCCCAAACTCGCAAAATCTTTACAAAGCTTAGATAAATTGATGGCGGCAGGTGGGTTGATGGGATTCCCACCCGCTAGTGTAGGATTGGGCGCAGGCCCGTGCACCTCTGGAATCGTGGCTTGTAAGTACCTACGAAACAAGGCTGGGACTGGAATGCCCTCGGGAAGGTTCGGGGCATCAGCCATTCTACGAAAAGAAAAAGGTAGTTTAGGAAAGAGTCAAAGGGAGATTGAACTGGACTTATGAGGGGATTTTTATAAAAGTTCTTTTACACTTAAAATCATTTCCAAAAGTTCTTTTCTGAAAAATACTTTTAAAACAAGTTATTTTGAAAAATACTTTACTTTCAAAATAAATTTTTTGAATCCATTAACCTTAGGCTCTGATACCAAGTGAAACATCCCACACCCCTTAATATACCCAAAAGGACACAATAAAAGGCGTGGTGCGTTGTAGGTATAACTGAAACTAACAGAGACTAAGATCCACAAGACAAAATTAGGTAAAAATAGCAGAAACTTAATAAGTATTTAATTAGAACAAAGCTTCAGAATTAATTCATAAATAAGTCAAATGCCCAATACAACATTCAAAACCCATAATGTCTTTTGAAATAAAACTTCATTGTCTCAAAATCAGAGTATGTAATATCCCTCATAAATAAACCAGTGCATACAAGAACAACAGCTGAAAATAAAAGAAGTACATAGAAGAAGTCTCCTCCACGGAGAACTCCAAGCTGCAACAATCTACTAGCTTCTTCCTTGATTGCCTAAGGGGAAAAAAGGGGAAATAGAGGAGTGGGTCGGACTAAAAGTCTGGTGAATGATAGTAATTACTATAGTCTTTAAGCAAGATAAAAGTAATAGTCTCTACAACAGTTCTAGCATAAATAAGGATAACAAAGGAAATAGGAAAGAGATAAACTGGAAATAAATACGATTAAATATTGCTCAAGATAGGTTAACTTTGATTGCTTGCACTTGTTCTGATTTAATTAGGTTGAATTCCTAATCCTGTAATTAGGATGTGACCCTAATTCTACCATTTTTGATCAGCCTGCTACTCCATAGACCTTTCTGTGGACCAGTCGCTATATAACTCCCTACACAGCAGCCAATGGTATCTACGGAAGATGCACAGAGCAACTACTATGGATCCAGACGACATATATAGCTCCCTACACAGAAGGAAATGGTGTCTACTAAGACACCATACTAAGCGCTTGGAACTCATAGCTATTACTGAGCACCCGAATGGAAGTCGCACGCATAACTGCCACCATGCCCATGCTACCTTTTGCTCCACCTATTGGGTCTTCTTATTACCTCCAACGTAAAGCATAACGTGCCCCTCATCTCACTTCAAGCTAATGTGAGATCATCGTGTGTCCATAGAAAAATAGGGAAAATGCTGTTGGTACTGGCCCTTCATCCAAACAATATCTAGTTGCGCCCCTTATCCAAATCCCCGTGATTTGGACTTCTATTTGACCAATTACTACCATTCTTAGCATTACTATGCCCTAGGAAATGCTATTTGGTACAGGTCCTACTTTCATCTTTGCTTATTAACTTAGATAAATCATTTAAATATGCCTTTATTACCATTTTTACTTTCTACGCTTATTAATTTATCCCAAGCCTTAAAATAAGCCCCATTATGTTCTTTTCCTTATTATAACCTACGTTATAATCATGCTTATTACTTAACCCAAGGTCTAAGTGTGAAAATAAGCTTCTTTCATCTTTTACTTCATTTAGTTATAATTCTAAGTTATAACTATGCCAATTATCTTTAATTAGTCCAATTCTAATTATAATTAGGCGTAATTTCAGTCCAATTCCATTATTTATTACAGTCTTTATAATTTACATCTTATTTTCTTCATTTAATATTCTTACTTATAAAATCCATATTCGCGTTCAATTTATTCTAATCCATACGCGTAGAAAAAGGGAATGAAGAGAATAGACGCTTGCATAAAATCCAAAACGTTGAAAAGATGTAAATAAGAAATAAATAACAGTAAATAAACTTAAATATTGTAAATAGACTGTAAATTAATAAAAAGCTATGCTTAATAGTAATAAATTATAATTAACAGAAATAATACTAAGTTTACTGAAAGGAATAGCTGAATAGACTGAAAATAATTAAAAACTGTAAATAATTACTAAAAAAGGCTATTCTAAAAATCGTAGTAAAACTACAACTATTGGAAACCCTATTATTTTAAATTACTTAAAGAAATTTTAAAATAATTACAATCACTCACCTCCGGTCCAAAGCTTTTCCTTTGGTCTTCCCGGATCTACTTGGAGTTGTATAATAATTTTTATTAAAAAGATTCTCTCCTTCCAAAATTATTTCTTTTAGGGTCCTTCCTGAAAAGGTGAACCCAAGCGGAGAAAATCTAGAATGAGAAAAAGAGTTAGGTCTAGGGGTCTATTTATATGTGTAGAAGTGGACCTCGGACCGTTGGATTTGGAGATTGAATAGGATGCTACCACGTCATAGGCTGAATAGGAGCCATCAGATGCAGAAATGGAGGAACTGGATTAAACTAAAGGGTGCAAATGACGTGTTCGGAGGCCTCTAATTCATTCGAACGAATTAACGTTCGTGCGCCTGCAAAATTACAAGGCGGGTCGACCGGGCGGTCGACCGCCCCCTTGCCTAGGTCGAATTGTCGGTCGACCTGACCGTATTTTTTTTCCGTTATATTTGTGCTTATTTTGTTTATTTTATAACTTGGTCATATTAGCTCGGTTTCTGATGTTCTATATATGGAAATTGACCAGAAAATTACCGCGGAAACAATGGTGCAACTTCCGTGGCTTAATTCTGATAATTTCACAAAGTTATTTTATTATTTAATTAATTAACAAATTAATTATTACGGGTTAGATTTTGGGTTGTTACATTCTCCCCTCCTTAAGGGATTTCATCCCCGAAATCTCTAAGGATAGAAGAATGTACTAAATGTTTTCATCCAATTCTACATCCAACTACTCAATCATCAACCATTCATCCATTGTCCTTAAGTTTTTCTAATGCATTTTATGATACTTATGCAATTATTGTAGTGTAAATGTCCCTAATTATTGCAAAAGATTAGGCGGTCCACTAATTCAGTTGACCTCTTTTTTATGCAATCATGTCCGTGCCACGTATCCAAATGAATGCAAAAATTTCCTAATGAGAACCGATAGTTCTATATGCGTGCTACCAACATCATCCAAATGCAAAATCATGTGATAATCATCCATTTATAGCAATCATGGAAATAAAATAAAAATGCGCACACATCCATATGAATATGCTCTAGTGTCCTAGTTAGGCCGATCCCTAAGGAATAATAGTGCCTAGTGTACCTATGTGCGTCCATAGCATCCACTAGCAAATACTTGCAACCACTAACGTACATCATTCATAACATGTTCTATTAACATGTTTACATCAAATCCTACCATCCATAGGTTAAATCCTAAGTTCTACCCTCCCAAAGGATAATAAAGGAAAGAACCTATTCAAATCTAAAGATGGAAAAAGGAATTCTAAAAATTACCATAAAAAAGATGAGGATAGGAAGTATGAATCTTCTCTTCTACTTCCCAAGTGGCGTCTGCAACATCATCTCCCCATTGAACCTTTACCAGTGGAACCTCCTTATTCCTTAGTCGCTTGATATCTCTTCCAACAATCTTTGTGGGGATACGCCGAATAGAAGCTTCTCTTTCTACCTCCACCTCCTCTAATTGACTAGGCTCTACAACGTCCACCGAGTCATGTAAGCACTTTCGCAAGTGCGAAACATGGAAAACGTCGTGCACTCCTACGAGCCTATCTGGTAGCTTCACTCAGTAAGCCAACTTCCCAACTCTCTCTGTGATAGGAAATGGTCCAACAAATCTAGGGGCTAACTTTCCATTTGATCTGAATCTTACCACCTTCCTAAGCAGGGATACTTTGATAAAAACTAAGTCTCCAACCTCAAACTCTAAGTCTCTCCTCCGCCTATCTGCGTACGACTTCTGTCTGTCTTGAGCCATCTTCATCCTTCGTCGAATCAAATCCACCCTCTCAGAGGTCCCCCTAACCATATCGGGTCCAAGTAATAACTTCTCCGTAGACTCTACCCAACATGATGCAGACTTGTAAGGTCTCCTATATATAGCATCAAATGGTGCCATTCCTATACTTGTTTGATAACTATTATTATACGCAAACTCAACTAACGGAAGATGCTCCTCCCAAGTTCCTCCAAAGTCCAAAATGCACATCCACATCAAATCCTCAAGCACTCTATTTACCCTCCCCGTTTGGCCATCCACCTGGTGGTGATAGGCCGTACTCAACCTAAGTTGCGTCCCTAGCGCCCCTTGTAAGATTCTCCAAAACTCATAGTGAAAATGGGATCTCTATCACTAACAACATTAGAAGGAACTCCATATAGACAGACTATCTCTCGAATATACAAGGATGCCAAATATGAAGCTGTACGCTTACTCTTAACTGGGATGAAGTGGGCAATCTTGGTCAATCTATCAACAATCACCCAAATGCTAGTGTTCCCTTTCTTAGAATGGGGTAAACCATCAATGAAATCCATAGAAATATTGTCCCACTTCCACTCCGGTACATCTAAGGGCTGAAGTAATCCACTGGGCTTCTACTGCTTTGCTTTTACCTTTTGGCATATGAGACACTTAGCTATGAATTTCGCCATGTCCTTCTTTATACCACCCTAAAAGAACATCCTCTTCATATACTGATACATTTTGTCACCACCCGAATGAATAGTCATACGGGAATGGTGCGCCTCCTCCAAAACTGCTCTTAACAAATCACCGGCGTGTGGAACACAATGCCTCCCATCTCTCCTAAGCCATCCTCTGCTATCAATGGAATAGCGTTGGAGATGTCTTGAGACCTCTCCTCGGATAATCCTATCCATAATGTCCATGAGTTCTGAATCCTCCCGCTGCCTCGAGCCAATCTGATCCATAAGGGTAGGCATTACCTCTATGGTTGCCAACAATCCAGGAGTTATGTCCGTAGAGGGCTTAAAATCAAAAGTAGAAATAAATTCCAAGCTCCTCCACTCTACGAACAAAGGACTAAGGAGTGCACTCTTTCTACTCAATGCATCCGCAACCACATTACCCTTGCCAGGGGTAAAAGCTATCTCAAAATCATACGAGGCTAAAAACTCCATCCACCTTTGTTGCCTCAAGTTCAAGTCCTTCTGCGAGAATAAGTACTTCAAAGACTTATGGTCGGTAAAAAGCTCAAACCTCTCTCCAAGCAAATAGTGCCTCTAAGTCTTAAGTGCAAAAACTATGGCAGCCAACTCCAAATCATGGGTTGGATAGTTCTTCTCATGCGTTCTCAACTGCTTACTACCATAACACACTACCCTCCCTTCTTGCATCAACACCGCTCCTAGACCCATTCTACATGCATCAGTGTATACAGTGAAAGGCTTAGCTCCATCGGGTAAACACTGGTGCAATAGTAAGGGCTCTCTTAAGCTTTATGAAGGAATTCTCACAATCCACATCCCACACGAAAGCTTTATTATTCTTAGTAAGGCGTTTGATTGGTGCCGAAATTTTGGCAAAGTCTCTAATGAACTTCTTATAGTAGCCTGCCAATCCTAGGAAGCTCCTAATCTTGGTAACGTTCTTGGGGGCCTTCCAATCTTGTACTGAAATAACCTTGGCGGGATCAACAGCCAAACCTTCCTTCGAGACTACATGCCCCAAGAAACGAACTTCCTCTCTCCAAAAACAGCACTTCGAAAACTTAGCTCTCAAATGATGGCTACGAAGTGTGCGAAGAACTTCTTCCAAATGAACAACATGCTCCTCCATATTCTTGGAAAATACCAAGATATCATCCACGAATATCACCACAAACTAATTTAGGACATCCCTAAAGATGCGGTTTATCAAATCAACAAAATAGGCTGGAGCATTGGTTAGCCCAAAAGGCATAATCAACCACTCGAAGAATCTGTCCGGTGTCCTAAAGGCAGACTTATCTATGCTGTCATCAGCGACTCTAAGCTGATGGAATCCCATAGCTAAATCAAGTTGAGAGAAAACCGAAGAACCTACTAATTGGTCAAAAAGATCTTCAATCCTAGGAAGTGGACATCGGTTCTTCTTGGTGAGCTTATTCAATTCCCTATAGTCCATGCAAAGTCGGAGAGAACCAACCCTTTTAGTGGCGAAGACGACTGGCACTCCCCACTATGATATGCTCCTTCTTATGAATCCCTTCTCCAAGAGCTCATGAATCTGCTTGCTCAATTCTTTCCTCTCCCTAGGTGCCATGTGTCTCACAGGTAACGCTACTGGCTTGTCATTCTCGACCAAATAAATCCTGAAGTCAATCTCTCTCTTAGGGGGTAACCCCCTAATTTCCTCAAAGACGTCTGCAAAATCTCCGACGATAGGAACCGAACGCAACTCTGATGAAGATGAATCGAGGGAATAGAGAAAACTCAACATGACTGACCCTTGTGGGTCGCAAGATACCTCCAGAGTCCTACCACTACAAGTCTCAAGTCTAACGACTCTCCTCTCACAGTCTAAGATAGCTCCATATATGGATAGCCAATCCATCCCTAAGATCATCTCATACCCCTAGAATCCCAAAACATAGGAGTCACAGTCAAACTCTACTCCTAGGATAAAGATTTTCAAACCCCTACAAATCACAGATAAGTGTGTCGATCCTCCTATGGGGTTTGAAACAATAATGGGGTCTACTACTAATTATATGTCCAAGTGCAAATAATCTACTAGAGAGCTAGAGATAAAAGAGCGTGATGCTCCAGAATCAAATAAAGTCCAAATAGGAAAATCAGATATAGAAATCAAACCTTCAACTGTGACTTTCCTACCTCTTTCTAGAACACTACTGGAAGGTGATGTGTCCAACGCCTGAATCTGCGCAACAGGTGCACTCGCTCCCTGGGGACAACTCCTACTCATATGACCGGCCTGCCCACAAGTATATCACTTGCCCTTCATCTTCTCCTTCCAGCAATCCTTGGCCACATGTCCAACCTTCCCACAAACATGGGATTTTTTTCCTTTCTTAATCTGCTTCTGAGGACCATCGCCTTTCTTCTTCTTCTTATTCTTTTCCCACCACTTCTTCTTTGGACGTTCTGGCTTAACCTCCTCTTTAGACTCTCCTTCCTTGACCGTATCCGACATAAGCGCCATCTAAACCAAAGACTCATAAGTAGCTCCCATCGGTACATGAGTCAGCAATAATCCCTGATGGGGTTGATTCAATCCCTTCACAAACTTCATTGCTTTCTTGTGCGCCGTGTTCAAGGTTATAAATCTCGCTCATCTCGGCCGAGATCTCGTTTTCAAGCCTGGGTGATTCAAAACAGGCTATTTCGTTTGAATCTCGTTCGACCCAAATCTCGGACGATATTTCAATATCTCGTTCGGTATCTCGGACAAGATTTAACAGCGAGATATCGGCCGAGTTGTTGAATTTTGGAAAAAATCAACTCTTTTTCCGTATTGGGCTAGCTCATCTGTTACCTTAATTTAAGCTTTCTTAATTGTACTTTTTTTAACCCTTATTTCTTATACAAATCTCATTTAATCTTCATCTATTATTTTACGACAGTGACGAGTGTAAGAAGATGATAAAATCTACATCGATTATGGTAAGTATTTCACTTTATGATTTTCATTTCGGTTTCTGATCCAAATTAATTTACATCCGATTTCATTTTTCTTTTTTCGACACTTTCTTGAGTTTTTTTCTTAACCCTATTTTTTTGTGGCTATTAATTTTGTGCTTCACTTATTTAACTTTATGTTCCAAATGGATTCCCAATTTGATTTCATTTAGTCTTTGCTGCTATAATTTTTTTCCTCAAGGCTTATTTTAAGCAATAAAGGAATTCTCTTTCATCTATTAATTTCATTTGATGAATACATGTTCATTCATACATCATTTTTTGCTTTTCTTATAATATTACTAAATGTTTGAAAATTGTTTGTACTATGTATGCTAGTTTCTACGTTTGTTTGAAATATCTATGCTATTAGTTGCTTAATGAGATTTTGTTTCCTAATAATTAAATACTATAATCAGACATAGAATATATTAATTCTACTTGTAGACTTTTGTATTTGAAGTTATAAAATTAAGATTTCCCTTGCAGCACTATAAATCATAAAAGGTATAAATGAGACATTATATTGTGTAGGAAAGTTAAGTGAATGATCAAACAAAGTAAAGGTGCATATGTTATGGTTTGTTTCTTGTCTAATTTATCTCATATGATATTGTATTGAACATTTTTCATGCAATCTAGTTATTTGTTTATTTTACATGATACAAGCGATATTTTTCCATACTAAATTACTAATGATAAGCATGTGATATATTCAAGGTAAGTGCATAGTGTTTTCCTTAAGCTAGTGACTAGTATTGTAAATTTAGGTGTATGAAAACTAATTTTCGACATGACATATACTCCGAGATAATTCCGAAATGAATTTTAGAAACCGAGATGTAAATCTGAGATGGATGACCGAGATGCACTCATCTCGTTCGAGATCTCACCCGATACGAGATAAGCTCTCTAAATTCTTCGAGACGAGACGTGACCGAAATCCGAGATTTAAAACCTTGGCCGTGTTCACCAAGTCCATACCAAACCGCGATAGCTAATTGAATTGATTGATGTACTCTTTGACCGACAAACTCCCTTGCTTCAAATTGATAAACTTCTCCAGCTGAACACTCTCTTTTGCCTGAGATAGAAACTTCCTATCGAATCGCTCCCGAAATCCATCCCAAGTAATATTCCTTCCCTCCAACTCGATCACCTTCCACCAATAAGATGCCTCCTCCTTTAGCTGCCAAGCAGCTAGCTGAACTCGCTGCTGACCATCCAATCCCAAAAGACCAAAAATCTTCTCTGTGTCCTTAAGCCATGCTCTCACCTCCATAAAAGTCTCCTTGCCAGAAAAAGCTTCCAAACTCACAAATCTTTATAAAGCTTAGAGAAATTGATAGCGGCAGGTGGGTTGATGGGATTCCCACCCGCTGGTGCAGGAATGGGCTCAGGCCTGTGCACCTATGGAATCGTGGCTTGTAGGTACCTACGAAACCAGGGTGGGGCTGGAATACCCTCGGGAAGGTTCGGGGCATCAGCCATTTTACGAAAAGAAAAGGGTAGTTTAGGAAAGAGTCAAAGGGAGATTGAACTGGACTTATGAGGGGATTTTTATAAAAATTCTTTTATACTTAAAATAATTTCCAAAAGTTCTTTTCTGAAAAATACTTTTAAAACAACTTATTTTGAAAAATACTTTACTTTCAAAATAAATTTTTGGAATCCTGTAACTTTAGGCTCTGATACCAAGTGAAACACCCCACACCCCTTAATATACCCAAAAGGACACATTAAATAGCGTGGTGCGTTGTAGGTATAACTGAAACTAACAGAGACTAAGATTCACAAGACAAAAATAGGTAAAAACAGCGGAAACTAAATAAGTATTTAATTAGAACAAAGCTTCAGAATTAATTCATAAATAAGTCAAATGCCAGATACAACATTCAAAACCCATAGCGTCATATGAAATAAAACTTCATTGTCTCAAAATCAGAGTATGTAATATCCCTCATAAATAAACCAGTGCGTAAAAGAACAACAGCTGAAAATAAAAGAAGTACATAGAAGAAGTCTCCTCCAAGAAGAACTCCAAGCTGCAGCAATCTACTAGCTTCTTCCTTGACTGCCTAAGGGGGAAATATAGGAGTGGGTCAGACTAAAAGTCTGGTGAATGATAGTAATTACTAGAGTCTGTAAGCAAGATAAAAGTAATATACTCTACAACAGTTCTAGCGTAAATAAGGATAACAAAGGAAATAGGAAAGAGATAAACTGGAAATAAATACGATTAAATATAGCTAAAGATAGGTTAACTTTGATTGCTTGCACTTGTTCTGATTTAATTAGGTTGAATTCCTAATCCTGTAATTAGGATGTGACCCTAATTCTACCCTTTTTGATCGGCCTGCTACTCCATAGACCTTTATGTGGACCAACCACTATATAACTCCCTACACAGTTGCCAATGGTATCTACGGAAGATGCACAGAGCAACTACTGCTGACCCGGACGACATATGTAGCTCCCTACACAGAAGGCAATGGTGTCTACTAAGACACCATACTAAGCGCTTGGAACTCATAGCTATTACTGAGCACCCGAATGGAAGTCGCACGCGTAACTGCCACCATTCGCGTTCAATTTATTCTAATACATACGTGTAGAAAAAGGGAATGAAGAAAATAGACGCTTGCATAAAATCCAAAACGTCGAAAAGATGTAAATAAGAAATAAATAACAGTAAATAAACTTAAATACTGTAAATAGACTGTAAATTAATAAAAATCCATGCTTAACAGTAATAAATTATAATTAAAAGAAATAATACTAAAATTACTGAAAGGAATAGCTGAAAAGACTGAAAATAATTAAAAACTATAAATAATTACTGGAAAAGGCTATTCCAAAAATTCTAGTAAAACTACAACTATTGGAAACCCTATTATTTTAAATTACTTAAAGAAATCTTAAAATAATTACAATCACTCTCCTCCGGTCCTAAGCTTTTCCTTTGATCTTCTCGGATCCACTTGGAGTTGTATAATAATTTTAATTAAAAAGATTCTCTCCTTCGAAAATTATTCCTTTTAGGGCCCTTCTTGAAAAGGTGAACCCAAGCAGAGAAAATCTAGAATGAGAAAAAGTGATAGGTCTAGGGGTCAATTTATATGTGTAGAAGTGGATCTCGGACCGTTGGATTTAGAGATTGAATAGGATGCAACCACGTCATAGGCTGAATAGGAGCCATCGGATGTAGAAACGGAGGGACTAGATTAAACTAAAGGGTGCAAATGACGTGTTCGGAGGCCTCTAATTCGTTCGAACGAATTAACGTTCGTACACCTGCAAAATTACAAGGCGGGCCGACCGGGCGGTCGACCGCCCCCTTGCCCAGGTCGACCTGACCGTATTTTTTTTTTCGTTATATTTTTGTTTATTTTGTTTATTTTATAACTTGGTCATATTAGCTCGGTATCTGACGTTCTATATATGGAAATTTACTAGAAAATTACTACGGACACAATGGTGCAACTTCCGTGGCTTAATTTTGATAATTTCACAAAGTTATTTTATTATTTAATTAATTTACAATTTAATTTTTACGGGTTAGATTTTAGGTTGTTACAAAAACCACCCTACTCAAACGACCGCAAAATGTTAGTCGTTAGACCATTACACTAAGGCAAGACAATCACGAAGAACACAATAGATACAAATTTTAATTTACAATCAAAATTTATTAGAGTTTGAAATTCATTATCTTCAAAACCATAATCTAAATTTTTTTTACAATCAAACTTCTTAAAGTTCCAAAACTCTTTACCATTAAATTCAAAATCTCAATTTTCAACACTTGGAAATTTTCCAAACTCCTTCCTATAGTTCTTATAAAATGAAAAATAATTTCAAACTCATATTTCCTTTTATTCCAAAATTAAATTTTTGAAAGAATTTTATAATTTCATTTCAACAATTCTTAAGATAAAATTTTAAAATTTACTATTCTTTATTTTCAAATACTCAAATTTTCATAACAAACTCCATCTTTAACATGTATAACTCATTTTTAATTATTCAATAAACGTTTATTTTTCAAACAAAGTATCATCTCATCATTTCAACCATAAAACATAACTATATTCAAACTCATATATTTCAATTATCATAATGGCATTGCCTCGCCATTGATTTATAATAAATAACCCTATTGATTGGCTGCAGAGTTGACCAAAGGATCAAAACCGCCTCGCCATTCATCTAATCTCACTATGGTTAAATTGCTGCATATGCCATCCGGAATAAAATTTAATTCTCAAATATTTTTAATTTATTTCCAAATTTAATCTCATTGAAACTCAATTTATCGTGTGTGATTTCTCATCGCAGTGTTTAGGAAATTCCTATCGATAACGTTGATCAAGCGTATCGACCAGAATTCTTAAAGCACTCGATGGACAAACCAATACAAAAATCATCTTTTATAAAAGAATTACCGTTTATTTAGTTCTCAAAATGTTCTATATTTATCCCAAAAAAAACCAATCCAATTTCCCCTAGAAATATATTTTCAAATTTTGAAAAATTTGAAAACACAATTCATTACATATACCCAAAATCAAAAACACAAAAAAAGAGACTCATCGAGATATTCCCCGAATACTTGATTCACAAGATTGAGTGAATAGATTGGAGTGTTCCTCATTCCTATCAGTATAACAAACTACTCAGAAAACTCATAACAAGTGTGGAATGCGGTAAAAGAAATACTATCCTTCGCAACTCATAGCTAATTAGAATCGGTGTAGGGTCAAGCTGAAGAAAAATCCTAGCAGCACACAATAGATCGAATAAAAAATCAGTGAGATATAAGGGTAAGGGTAAAATATCTTCTCGAATGAGAAGAAGAACATAAACGGCAAATCATTACTTCGGGTCAAGTAATATCACAAAGCCTATAAATGAGTATCCAAAAAGGTTATCTCTAAAGAGGTAAGAACGGCAATATCAATTAAATTCCAAGGATCACCTCATTTCCTTAGTGGGCATCCTCATGGAAGGATGACCGAAAGGCTAAGAACTGGGGATGAGGTCAATACAATACCCGATTGCCTGATTAGGTGTCATACTTGAATGGATTCACAGAAATCAACATAATCACAATGAGTGGAATTCGAGATATATCATCAACATCTCGATACCCAAGAGTGAATACAGAGACTACGGAATCATAATCAATATTCTGAAGACAAGAAATAACAAACCAACTGAATTTGGATATCTAAATATAGGATCCTTCAAATCACAGAATGTGGCTTGATAAAATGCGAGCCACTCCTTTAAAAATTACTCCAAACTCTTGATAGAAAATAGCATGCTAATTCGCACGAAATGATAAACTACAAGGAACAATCTCAAAATTCTCACGCCAAGTATTGCGGATCCCTTCAAAGGATTCGCAATTCTCAAGTAAGAAACAAGACCAGAACCTCTAGTAGCATTAACAAATTTCTTCGATACGGATAAATGCCAGGCACCCGTATCGAAGAGGATTTGAATAGAACGGTCATGAAAAGAATAGAATTTTCCAAAATGGTTGGAGATATACCTCGAGACTGAGATGCACTAACAAAAGCCTTCGCCCCATTCAGATTCCCCAAACTAGAACCTTCCACTTTTTTAGGACACGAAGGAACCATATGTCCTTCCTTCTTGCAATAAGCACACTTGCGGGGATGAGGACACTCTCTAGCTAGGTGATCATGAGAACCACAATTGAAGCAAGCTAGAACTCTAGCTGAAGAAGGTGTTGCATGAGGGTGAAAACCAGAACTGTCTTGCTTTTCCTTCTTCCTTGGTGGAAAGGATTGCAATCTCTGATAGGGAAATTTCTTCTTATGTGGGTTCTTTCGAACCTCGGCCTCGTTACTACTATCCCTTTATTTTTCGACGGCTTCGAGGTGAAGCGCTGAATCCACAAGCTCCTCGAATGAGAGTTTAAGCTAAAGCATGAGCGACTTCTTCAAATATTTCTTAAGTCCAGATACGAACTTAAGATTCTTATTATATGGGGTGCTAATGAACTCGAGCCCATACTTGGACAAGGACTCGAAGAAGTATACATAATCTAAAATGAAGGATTTGCCCTGCTTTAACTCTAGGAAGCGACGGGCAAGAAAAGACTTCTCGGATTCTGGCACGAACTTAAGCTCAAAACGGTCTCGAAAATGCTGCCAAGTAAGAGCAGACTCGTCTATCTCGGCAATAAGGAGCTCGTACCAGTCTAGTGCTCGTTCTTGCAGCATACTCGATGCTACAAGAATACAGTGATGATTGAAGATCTCCATGCGAGTAAAGATGCGCTCGCATGTTCGAAGCCAAGTTTGAACCTCTAAAACTGTCTCGGAGCCTTTGAGTGGCATGCCTCCGAGATGGCTGAAGTCGCTGCACATACGCACAAATGCAGATTTGCATGGAGGAGAGGAATGAGTAGGAGCGAGAGACTGAGTGCTCCTAAGAAGCTCAATAATCTGATCGGTCAACATATAGACTCCTTCGGGACGAGGACCACTGGACGGTCCCGACTCCGAAGTGCGACCTCTTCATCTTTCAGCCATGAGCTGAAAGTTAAGATAGTATAGGATTATTCACAGGGATATATATATTAGCAATTTAAATTAAATAAGGAATACTGTGGAATTTAAAATTAAAATTCCTATATATATTCCTCTTATCTACCCCCATAGGACACGAAAAGGTTAAGGACAAGATTGGGTTTACTACGATTGGGGATGATGTTTACACTTGTATTATACTTGATGTATAGTAATTGTGTGTACTGTTCTGTGTTTTATTACATTTTATTCCGAATCCGGCTCTGATACCAAACTGTGACGCCCCACCCCAAGACCCACATTAACAAAGAGAATTACTGAGTAATTATGTCTGCTAATGTGGAGAATAGGGTTGGTTAAGGGCGACCATAATAGTCTTGCATTAGAGAAGAGGTAAGTATGTCGATTTGGTACTCTAATTTTTTTTTTCATTTTGTTTCAAGTGTTCGACGTACTTAATTCCTATCTAATACACTACTATGGTGGCTACAGGATTGATTCAGAGAAAAAACATAACAACACCAACAATCTCAAGTCACAAAACAGCAAACACAAATAGATATACATATACACATACATCAAATGTAATACGACATGTCGTAAGTGGTATTCAACCACAATATATATACATACATCCCCACAAAAGAATATACATATCTAAGTTCCCAACAAGACAACTACTAAAAAAACTACACAAGAACAATGCTTCCTATACAAAAGGGTTGATAGAGAAGTCCAAAAGTACGAAAGAACTTAACCTGTAACTCGGTCTGACCCGAGTAATAAATACACGGGTCGGGCTAACTAGAACATGATGATTAGCAAGAGATAAATGGATATACATGCATAAGGGAAACATTCCTTTAAACATAAAGGAATGATAAAAATGAAGTTCTATTCACAATTCCAAGGGTGGCAATGGTATAATGGCTCAACAATAACTCATGAATAGGTTTAACATACCATAAGTGATTCCTACTCAAGTTTATTCAACATAAATGTAAATAAGCAAAATGATAGCCATAAGAGGAAACATAAAAATCTCCAACTCAATTATGCCTCATTTCATTGGCATATAAATATATAACTCAAAATCAAGGAATCATGAAAACTCTTAACTCAAGGAACTCAATAAGGGTTCAAAACCTCATAAAAATGAAATCACCATATATGCATAACATCTCATATAGCTCTAGGCTATCGATGTACTAAAGATATCTCAAATGGTGAAATCATAATAAAACTCAGAAAACTCATAAAACCCGGATTGGCCAGATCCCCAATTGCCTGCCGAAGCAATGTTGCATGTGCCAAACTCAGACCAGTACGAAATATATATTTTAGGTACCTGTCCCAGACGATCGAAGTCGTAGAACTTAGATGACCAAAGTCGTAAATCCCAGATGACCGAAGTTGCAAATCCCAGATGACCGAAGTTGTAAACTCAAATGACCCGAGGGTCTACAGTACTGGTAAACCCAGAATGTGTCACAAACTCCCAAAGAGGAACCCGAAAAGTGGTAACAGTGCGTCCCATACAACACGATCTCACTTAACGGTTTCCTAACCGCTAGTTAATGCCACATTAGAAAACAAAATCATCAAAAATCTCAAAACTTAGAAATCTCATGACTTGCCTCATCTCATTGACGAGTAAAACAATATATCGGGTTCTCATAGATTATAACTCCAAAATTTAGAGATCTCAAACCACTAATCTCGCCAAATATTCGCCATCTCAGATAATTCCTAAAAATAGGAATTATAAATCTCAAAACACACCATAAAATGATAAATCCCAGAAATTATCTAAAATCAATAGCGTAGAATTGCTTCGATCGTACAAGTCCGGAATTAACCGAAAAAGTAAACTCATGTATCTCATACAACATGTTTTACTAAATCGTTTAATACATTTTCTCATACATCTGAAGAGTATAAAATAATGTATATTATTTATAAAATAATTTACTCGAGAAAATGTGATTTTAAAACAATTTTCCAAAAACATTTTGAAAGCAATTTATAGGAAAATTCTCCTTATTATAGGAAATAAATATATTTGAATACTTTAAAATAATTTAAAAATTATTTATAAGTACAGAAAAATATTTATTTCAAAAGTCATTTAAATCATAAATTCATTTCAAAAATCATTTGAGAAAACTAGCGTTTAAAACAAAAGAAATCATCGAAAATCATCAAAATTCAACATACGGAAATGTCTCAAAAACTCATCAATCCGGGATTCGGATTGAGCACAACTTTTTCTCATCTATTGATAGGTTAGGGCTCTTGAAAATCATCTCAAATTTGCATCAAAACAAGTCACAAAACCATAGCAATTCAAAGGCAAAAAGCTGCAAAATAAAGTCGCAAAACAAAGGTATATAGGCAAATATCAGGTCGACCTTAAGGCCAACCACACTATTCCCCAGGTCGACCATGAGGTGGCTCAGGTCGACTGTACGGTCGACCTGGGGAAGGCTATAGTCGACCTCAAGGTCGACCATGGCCACAGATTTTTTTCTTCTTCCAGTTCGTTTTCTTGCACGAACTTATATTTGCATTCAATTTTGACCAAGCTATAAGTTGTTTCAAGCAATGAAAATTGACATGCACATAGAGTGACATTCAAACTACAATCAAAAAAGGATACGGCAGCAGTTCAAGACAAAAACAGGAAGTTAGGGCCACTCAAAGTGGCAACCAGAGATCAGAAATCAAAGAAACAACCAACATAAAGAATTTTATACACAGTAAGCTTTTACAGAGCAATTTTCTTTGCAGCAACACTTAATTTAGTTAGCATTTATGAGTATGGTACTCACCTCAACAATTTGGTAAAGATTTGATAGCAAGTTGCAAGCTTTTGAGAAGAATTGGAGCTCTAATAACCTGTAGAAGCTTGAAAACAGACATGCAGAACAGACAAAAGAAAATTACAGACAATTCATACCTAACTGAAAGATTTTTGATGAAATAATTCTAGTATTGGTTTATATTACCTTGTATAATCTTATTTTGGTTGATTTTCTTCTTGAATTATCAGCAATTTGGGTGAGATTTGATTTTAGTTTGAGGAAGCCATGGATTTTCTATTTTCTTTTAATTGTACGGTGTTTTGAGAAGAAGATGAAGGGAAGAGTACATACTATACTTTCTTTCTCTCCAGAATTATCTAGAAAATGGTTAATGGATCTAAACCTAACCCAAATAGCCCAATACAAAATACTTAGTGAAAATATAGAGCTATGTACATATTTATCCTATATTATCACTATATTCTCACTTTTCTTCATTTTTAAGTCAAATAAAATGCATACAATTAATTGTTATGAAAATAAAATTGTTATTTGAACAAAATAAGATTTATTTTAACAAATATAAAGTTATTTTTAACAATAAAACTTTATTTTTGACAATATTACACAATTACAATATTTTATCACAAAAACACCATTTTTAATGCAATAATCAATACAAAAATTATTTTCTTGCCAAATAAATTACAATAAATCATTCTAACTCTTTTTAATCATCAAATATTATTTTTAAACAATATTTCATCTTTTATATTAGCAAATTACATAATTTCTCTCTTTTTCTCATTTTATGTTCAATAAAAGATTAATATTGACAATATTTTCCAATATTGTTGTATTTACCCAAATAAAATTGCAATTTGATTATTTTCTACTCCAATTCTCAAAATATAGTTTTTAAAACTTTATTTTCATTAGTTTAGATTTATTTCAACAATTTAACGTTGAAATACATCACCTAACTAATTTATTAGCTCAAAACTAATAAATACCCAATATTTCAATATATTTAAACCAAATACCTATCCAATCAATATATAATCCCATATTTATACCCAAATAAACAAAATAAAGTTCCAAACTTTTTTTCTCATTTTATTTACAAAATTCATTGTTTATCCCAAATAAACAATTTAAAATTTCCAATTTTATTTTAATTTACAATATTAAATTATAAGTTCCGTTATAATTTAATATATACAAGTAATCTCCAAACCAGGGTAGTTATAGTAAGGCTCAAAAATTTTATTCACCAGACATATGTTGTTCTGACTCTCTTCTTATTACAACACTGTTACTTCCTGAGATGATGGTTTTAATGACAACAACCTTAGGAATTGTTATAAAATATAAATACTAATATTCTTGTCCATATATATATATGCATATGCCGGATATATATATATATATTTATATGCAGGTACTGAGAATGAAAACTGTACAGTATAAAGATTCAAGACTGAGTATAAGGATTCAAGACTACGTATAGAGATTCAAGACTGATGAATTCAAGATTGAAGAAATCAAAACTGAAGATTCATGTGTATCAAGAGTTCAAGATATCAAGATGAGTAATAGAGTCTAGATTTATGTTAAAACTTCATAATAGCACTTAAATCTTTATTCGGATTTTAATTGTGGAATGGAATCCACCTTCTCGCTTTAATAGTGGGATGGAACCCACGACCTCTTTAGTAGGATGGAACCTACGACCTTCTCTAGTGGAATGGAATCTCCGAAATTTTCATAATGACTTATTTTTAGATTTTTTCAAAACTATCTTTTAAAAAGACATCTCTCTCTATTTAAATATTTTAGCCTTAATTCAAAAACTATTTTTAATCATATTAATTTCAAAATCATTTCTGGTTTTTAAACTATCTCCTGGTTTTAATGTTTTAGCTTTAATCTCAAAATATTTATATATTTAGTTTTTATTACTTTTATATTTCCTAAGGTTACTTTCCAAAGGCTTTTATAATCATAAAGTATATTCAAAATAGTTTACAAAGTTCCAAGATTGTTTTGACAAACTTTAGATAGAAAATCTCTTTTAAAACAAAAATCAATTTTCAAAATATACTAGGGGATGTCGACATGCCCCTACCCCCCATGTCGACATGGTAGCCGTAGAATTCAAATTTCAAATTTTC
Source organism: Allium fistulosum (assembly GCA_030737815.1). Classification (NCBI taxonomy): domain Eukaryota; kingdom Viridiplantae; phylum Streptophyta; class Magnoliopsida; order Asparagales; family Amaryllidaceae; genus Allium; species Allium fistulosum. The sequence continues at coordinate 931,850,396 of CM060901.1, read as the reverse complement.
AGAAGAAGTGTCTATTCGTCATAACCTTTCGCGAATGGACATGACCGTTGTTCTCCTATAAATACCAGTTGTTTTCAACGAATTTTAAGTTAGTTTTTCTTCATTTATTCCCGCCTTCTTCTCCACTCAAATATTTTCTTATATTTCAAATGCTTTAACAAAACTCTACCGAAATTCTAAGTGAATCAAACTCGATCATCTCTAGTTTGATTCTCTGCCACTCTCTCTCAAAGATCTCAATGATATTCACAGTTATAGGATCATTTGTAATCAATGATCGAAAGATCGAAGTGTATCGAGTCTCTCTCTATCAAAGTGTGATTGGAAACGGTGTGATTGTGGTCCGTAAATCAATTGAGTGTGATTGTAGCCGGTAAATCAATTAGGTGATCTTGTAGCCTGGTTAAATCAAGAGAGTTTGCCCTGGACTTAGAGACAGGAGGGTGTATCTCATGGCCTTGAAATCAAGGTTGTAATATCAATATTATATTTGAAAAGAAATCTGCACAAGAAATTATGTGGGATTGGATGTTGGGTAACTCCGAACTAGTATAAAATTCTGGTGTGTTCTTTCCTTTACTGCTTTTATTTACTATTTGCATCTGTGTTTGGTTCTGTGATTGTCTCTGTGTTTGTGAATTGCATCTGTTTGGGTTTAATTTGAAAAGATTTCAAAAAGATTCATAAATTAATTAAACACTATTCACCCCTCCTCTAGTGTTAATTCTGCCTTAAGATCCGTAATCCGCATTACCTACATTTGGTATCAGAGCATTGGTTTTCAAAGTTATCATAATCTGAATTTTGAAAAAGTTTTAAACGGCAATTTTTGGAGATTCTGTTAACAGTAGTTCAAAACTATCCAAATCATCATTGTCTCATAAGTCGGCATATTGTTATTATAGAAAATCAAGTTATCTACTGAATTGGTGTGTTGTGCAGGAACAGATGTGTTATATGGCTTTTGAAGAATCAACACTCAATGGACAAATGGTGCAAATCAAGCAAAACAAATGGATACTTGATAGTGGATGTTCAAGACACATGACTGGTAATCTGGAGATACTGAATGACATAATTTATGAAGATGGAGGAATGGTCCACTTTGTAGACAATTCAAAAGGATATGTGATTGGCATCGGCAATGTCGGTAACTCTAAAACTCCTACTATTTTTGAAGTTCTATTAGTTAGCAATCTAAAACACAACTTACTTAGCATAAGTCAACTATGTGACAAGGGCTACAAAATAAAATTTGAAAAGGATAGGTGTCACATCGCAGATAATAAATCAAATATTATCTATGAAGGAATTAGGAAGAAAAATATTTATATTCTCAGTATGAAAATCTTAAATGATAACCTATGTCTTTAGGCTAATACAAGTGACCCTCGGATTTGGCATAAAAGATTTGGGCATTTGAATTTCAAACTCTTATCTAGACTTTCAAAACTTGATTTAGTAAGAGGTCTCCCTAAAATGGATTTTAAAGTAGATAGTATATGCGATGCTTGTTAATTAGGAAAACTTAGAATGAGTTCATTTAAATTGAAAGATATGATTTCAACTTCAAAACCTCTTGAGTTGCTTCATTTAGATCTATTTGGTCCATCTCAAATTCACTCAATAAATCACAGTAAATATGTTTTTGTAATTGCAGATGATTATTCTAGATTTACATGGACAATTTTTCTAAAACATAAAAGTGATGCTTTTGATTTATTTAAAACTTTTGCAAAAAGAATTCAAAATCATCTTTCTTTAAAAATCAAAACTATTTGTAATGATCACGGTGGAGAATTTGAAAATGAAAATTTTGAGAATTTCTCTAATAAAAAAGGAATAACACATAATTTATCTTTTCCAAGAACTCTACAACAAAACGGAGTAGTAGAGCGTAAAAATAGGATGATTCAAGAGTGTGCAAGAACTATGCTTTCAAATAGTAAATTACCAAGAAATTTTTGGGCTGAAGCAGTCACTACAGCTTGTCACATTTGGAATAGGATTTTAATTAGACCTCTAACCAATAAAACACCATATGAACTTCTTTTCAATAAGAAACCAAAGGTATCTTATTTTAAAGTTTTTGGAATTAATTGCTTTATTCTAAGTAAAAAGGACAATTCGGATAAATTTGATCCTAAATCCGACAAAGGAATCTTTATCGGATATTCTAATAGAAGTAAAGCATACAGAGTATTTAATTTAAAAACTAACACTATTGAAGAAACAATGCATGTATCTTTTGATGAAAATTACAAAGATTTTGTTCAAATAAATGATGAAGATGATTTTGTTACTTTAAATAATGAATCAAATGAAATAATTTGTGAAACTGTTCATCCTAATAAAAGGATTAGGCTTTTAAAAGATCATCCTATAGAAAATATACTAGGAAATATTGAATGTGTTGTTAGAACTGGAAATCAAGTAAACAAGATGAGTAATGTAGCTTTTATATCAACTATTGTACCCAAAAATTCAGAGGAAGCATCATCTGATGATTCATGGATTCTTGCTATGCAAGAAGAACTGAATCAATTCACCGGAAATGATGTATGGGAACCTGTTCCTAGACCTAAGGACAAAACTATAATAGGAACTAAATGGGTTTATAAAAATAAAATGAATGAACAAAGTGAGGTCGTTAGAAATAAAGCTCGGTTAGTCGTGCAAGGTTATTGCCAAGAAGAAGGAATAGAATATGATGAAACTTTTGCACCCATAGCAAGATTAGAAGCCATTAGAATTCTACTTGCTTTCGCAAATCACAGCAATTTCAAATTATTTCAAATGGATGTCGAAAGTGCCTTTTTAAATGGTTTTGTTAAAGAGGAAGTTTATGTTGAACAACCTCCACTTTTTGAAGAAGAAAAGTTTCTAAATCATGTTTACAAATTAAAGAAAGCTTTATATGGTCTAAAACAAGCTCCTAGAGCCTGGTATGACAGACTAAGATCTTACCTATTACAATCAAATTTTGAAATCGGTAAACTAGATAATACTCTTTTTATTAAAAGAAACAAAAATGATATCCAATTAGTACAGATTTATGTAGATGATATAATTTTTGGATTAACAAACAATGAAATGAACAAAGAATTTTCTGAAATAATGAAAAAAGAGTTTGAGATGAGTCATATGAGTGAACTTACTTTCGTTTTAGGATTGCAAATAAAACAATTAGATAGTGGTATTTTCATTAGTCAAGAAAAATATGCTAGGGATGTAGTTAGTAAGTTTGGTATGACCACTGCGAGTGGAAAACCCACTCCTATGGCAACCATTGAAGCCTTAAATAAAGAAGACATGTCAAAAGATGTTGATCAAAAACCATACAGGGAATGATTGGATCACTGCTCTATATAACTACGAGTAGGTCTGATATCATGCATAGTGTCTGTCTCTGTGCCAGATACCAATCTCAACCCAAAGAAACCCATTTAAAAGCTGTTAAACGTATCCTAAGATATGTTAAACACACTTTAGACTATTGTCTATTTTACTCTAAAAATGATTCATTTGATTTAATCTCATATTCTGATGCTGACTATGCTGGTTTTAAATCAGACCGAAAAAGTACAAGTGGAACTTGTCACTTTTTAGGACATTCTCTGGTTTCCTGGATTAGTAAAAAGCAAAATACTGTCTCACTATCAACAACTGAAACAAAATATATCTCTACTGCTTTGGCTTGTTCTCAAGTTATCTATATGCAACATACCCTAAAAGGATTTTGGATTAAATATTTCAAAATCACCAATTTATTGTGATAATACAAGTGCAATAAATTTATCCAAAAATCCTACACATCATGCCAGAACAAAACATATTGATATCAGACATCATTTTCTCAAAGATAATATAAGTAAAGAGATTATTTCTCTTGAATTTATCAACACTGAGAATCAAATAGCTGATATTCTGACCAAACCCTTGAATCAATCAGCCTTTACTAAATTAAGAAGAGAACTAGGTATTTGTTCTACAATTGAGATATGAATATAGATATTGTAACATCGTATATAATAAAATTAGATTTATGTTTCGCTTATCATACTTCGTTATTAGCATTTAGTTCTAGAGTATTAGTTTAAGGGTGAGTTATGTAGTTTAGGCTTAGTTTTTGTTGATGACAAAGGGGGAGAATTATAAAATAGGTTAGATAGGCTTAGATTAAGGGGGAGTTAGTAGATTAAGGGGGGGTTGTTGGAATAAGGGGGAGTCGAAGTAGAATCGAAGTTTGTTGGAGTAGATTTTATCAACATAGGTTGTCATCGTCAAAAAAAGGGAGATTGTTAGTTTCTAAGTTGATGGTTTTGATGACAATAACCTTAAGACTTGTTATAAAGTATAAATACTAATATTCTTGTCAATATATGTATATGCAAGATATATATATATATATGCAGGTACTGAGAATGAAGACTTTACAGTATAAATATTCAAGACTGAGTATAAAGATTCAAGATTGAGTATAGTGATTCAAGACTAACGAATTCAAGGTTGAAGAAATCAAGACTGAAGACTCATGAGTATCAAGAGTTCAAGATATCAAGATAAGTAATAGAGTCTAGATTTATGTTAAAACTTCATAATAGCACTTAAATCTTTATTTGGATTTTAATTGTGGAATGGAATCCACCTTCTCATTTTAATAGTGGGATGGAACCCACGACCTCTTTAGTGGGATGGAACCCACGACCTTCTCTAGTGGAATGGAATCCACGAATTTTCAAAATGACTTTTTTTTAGATTTTTTCAAAACTATCTTTTAAAAAGACATCTCTCTCTATTTAAATATTTTAGCCTTAATTCAAAAACTATTTTTAATCATATTAATTTCAAAATCATTTCTTGTTTTTAAACTATCTCCTAGTTTTAATATTTTAGCTTTAATCTCAAAATATATATATATTTAGTTTTTATAACTTTTATATTTCCTAAGATTACTTTCCAAAGGCTTTTATAATCATAAAGTATATTCAAAATAGTTTACAAAGTTCTAAGATTGTTTTGACAAACTTTAGAAAGAAAATCTCTTTTAAAAAAAATCAATTTTCAAAATATACTAGGGGATGTCGACATGCCCCTACCCCCCATGTTGACATGGTAGTCGTAGAATTCAAATTTCAAATTTTCAAAAGAAGTGTCTATTCGTCATAACCTTTCGCGAATGGACATGACCGTTGTTCTCCTATAAATACTAGTTGTTTTCAATGAATTTTAAGTTAGCTTTTCTTCATTTCTTCACTCCTTCTTCTCCACTCAAATATTTTCTTATATTTCAAACGCTTTAACAAAACTCTGTCGAAATTCTAAGTGAATCAAACTCGATCATCTCTAGTTTGATTCTCTGAAACTCTCTCTTAAAGATCTCAGTGCTATTCAGAGTTATAGGATCATTTGTAATCAAAGATCGAAAGATCAAAGTGTATCGAGTCTCTCTCTATCAAAGTGTGATTGGAAACGGTGTGATTGTGGCCCGTAAATCAATTGAGTGTGATTGTAGTCTATAAATCAATTAGGTGATCTTGTAGCCTGGTTAAATCAAGAGAGTTTGCCCTGGACTCAGAGACAGGAGGGTGTATCTCGTGGCCTTAAAATCGAGGTTGTAATATCGATATTATATTTGAAAAGAAATCTGCACAAGAAATTGCGTGGGACTGGATGTTGGGTAACTCCGAACCAGTATAAAATTCCAATGTGTTCTTTCCTTTACTGCTTTTATTTACTATTCGCATCTGTGTCTGGTTCTGTGATTATCTCTGTGTTTGTGAATTGCATCTGTTTGGTTTAATTTGAAAAGATTTCAAAAAGATTCATAAAATTAATTAAACACTATTCACCCCCCCCCCCCTCTAGTGTTAATTCTGCCTTAAGATCCGTAATCCGCATTTCCTACAAACACGGGTTAGGAAAGGTGAAGATAAATGCAAAGGAGAAGAGGAAACTTGTGACAATTTACCTGTCTACTTATGTAATTTTATGATGTACCATTAAGGAATAATGATGTATTTTGAAAATGTTTTACTACGGATATGTGATGGTTGTTATTGGTATTATGTTATGGGTTTTATGAATTTTGGATTTTAAATGAAATGGATACTGTTTTTGGTAATATATTTTACCCTTCCACTATGAGTTTTGAATGTGTAGATAAATAACTTTGTATTGTTCTTTATGCCAACCAACAGCAAGCTTTAGAATGGGTCTAAGTTTCAATAGGCCTTTTGGGTCGAAATTTAGGTCTGTTTCAGGGCGGGTTGTTACATTTGGTATCAGAGCTTAGGTTATTCGGTCAATGAAAATAGGTATATGTTTGAAAGGCATACTTGTTATTTTTGAAAATATTTTTCGAAAATCCTACTATATATATACATGCATACATACAAATTTTAAATGTATGCAAAAACACTAGACAAATCTTTACTTCAATATATAACATATCTTAGGAAATGTAGAAGGAAAATGTTATAGCTCCAAAGTTAATAAAGAAATAAATGTGCAATAAATAGGGAGTTACAAGAATTTAATAAGGATATAAATGGACCAATTAAATAGATTAGTAGGGTAATTGTGGAGAGATAAGGAAGGCATAATAAAAAAACTGGAATGAATAGATAAATGTCTTTAAAAATTGTCCGTTAGAATAATAATCATTTATTATGGACGTTGAAATTTATTGAAATAGCAAATAAACATGTTAGATAGTAACTAAATAATATAAGGCGGTATAATTGTCGTTAGGGTAAATTATATATCCTTAATTATACAAACAAAGTTTAGTACGCCTAGCCCGGTACATAAAAATATATAGGAGATAAGAACTTATGTGTTATAAACATCTGAAAGTATGGAATGATATGAGTAAAATAAGATATGGTGGAGCAAGTTCCCCTAAGAAGGTGTATAAATAATCACCACAAGGAGGTAATTAATTTTTTTTATAATGATTGAGTAGGACAGAAAGGATAATTAAAGTCAGTTTCTAAATCCAACCTCGTGAAAAAGAACTTGATAAAATATTTTTCAAAAATTCCTTGAAATGTTTTGAATAAGTTTTCAAATGATTTATTGGGAATTTGTTGCTTTGAAAAAGTAAGAAAAATCATAATTTAGAAATTTGTCGATTCAAAATTACCGATTAAAAGATTTTTGGTAAAAAAGATTTTTCATTTTTGAAATTCTAGTTTAAAATTAGTTGAGTCAAAAAGTTCTCGATTTTTGGAGAATTTAACTTAATTAAATTAGTGATTAGAGAATAGAAGGATAAGAATAACTAGGACAGAAGGAACATTTTTGTATAAGGAAAACATGGAGAATACCAACTGAAGTAGGAGCCAATTAGTTAGGAGAAATATAAATAGAGGCAATATTGGGAGATGTGGATAGAAATAGCATTAGGAATTTATGTAAAACAAGATTAGTAATCTAATTAGAAATTAATATGATAAAAGTTATCATTGTCTACTCCACTTTTCATTGTTATAGAAGATGTTTAGAATTTTTTTTAACAATTGGATGGAATCAAATGATGATAATTAATAAATGAGTTGGGATAATTTTGTGAAGGTTACAAGGAAAAGCATTTTTGTAAGGACGAGAATTTTATATATACATTTTTCTATTTAGAACTTGTTGGAATAAGAATAAAATACCATTGAATTTAAAATGGAAATGGAAGAAAAATAAATTGGGATTGGTAAGAAAAGGGTTGCAAAATATTATAGGAGTTCAAATAAGACTTAAACAAAGTTATAAAAAGTATTTAGTTAAGTGACAATATATTTTGAGTGATCAAGCAATAGATGTTGATGTATATTTTTGGGATAATATAACAACTTGAAACTAGAAATTTGGCATGTATGTGGTCTGTTAAATAATTGTCTTGTAACTAGAAATATCTTTGAAATAATGAATGCTAATAAAGGAAAACCTATTATTTTGAAATGCTATTGAAATTATAATCTTTGTAATATATTTAAAAGAAACTAAATTTGGAAAATAATAATAATATATCCTTAAAATGGTAGTCAATGAACTTTTCATAAGTATAGGCCATAATTTCATTGAGGAATAAATGCTGATTTCAAATTTAATGTAATGAGTTTATTTATATGAAAACAATTTATTAAAAATTATTTTGTATGTTGTAGAAGGTTTTTGAGAAAGGATATTTTGCTCCTTTATGGATTTAAGTACTTTTTGAATTTCTGATTTAATAATAGTTTGGTTTAATAATTGAGTTTTAAATGTTTCGAATTAAAAGTCCAACTGTTAAAGAAATAAATCTCAGTTGTTGAAAGTCCTTAAAAAGGAAAAGTTGGTTAGAAAAAGGAAAAAATTTCATGGCTCCTTTTGGAAACTACGCAATTTTTGAAAATTAACAAAAACGGTTTTCAAGTTTATATTTTTAAAGATAAAGGTTTCGGATAAGGTACTTTATAATTGTTAAATTTAGTTTTAAGAATGATAAGGACTAAACTAAAAAACTTTACGGAGTAGATAGGGATTACTACCCTAGGTAAGACAGTGTAAAAGTTTTAAGATATGAATAAAATAGGAATAGTATGTACAACCTTCTCTGGAAATATGAAATCAGTCCCAGATATTTAATTGTAGAGTATTGGTAAAGTTGTGAATATACTCCAGATTTATAGTTAGGTTGTAAGTTAGGTTGCCCTAGTTGACCTGGAATGTGAATTTCTATGCTTTGATTTATTTGGAGCGGTTTGTGTGTAACTTCCATAAATTTTCCAATTTTAACATATATATAAAAGTGTGACGTTTGAATTAATAAGGAATATATCAAAAAGGGAAAGAGATATGTAAGGTATGGATATTTTTTTCCATAGTTTACACTGTTTATTTCGTTAAAAGGAAAGAAATAATTCTTTGTACTTTCAAACAAGCAAAAAATTCTCACTTTGGTTAATTTATAGAAAATTATAATGGTAATTCTCTTTAGAATAATAGCTTTGATAAATTAAACTGTGGAAAGAAATATTCTAGTTTAAAAATTAATGATTAGAAATAAGGAATATATACACGTATATCACGCTTGATGTATAAAAATAGAAATATATAAATAACATAATTTACGACTATATACATATCCGTTAATCATTAACGGATTAGGATTTATGGACATTAATTACAAATTTAAAGAGTAATAAATTTATAATTAATGAAAGGAATTAAATGGGACTGCGTAGGGAATTTAATATGGAATTTATAAAGGAATTGAATCGGTATAATAGAGGGATTCTGAAACTAGTTAAAATATTAAAGGGATTTAAATGAGGATTGATTAGAGATGGTCTAACTTTGACATTAATGATCAATTATTGCGGATATATTAATTGAAGAAATGGATGGACCGCATTAATAGAAACCAATAAAGAAATTCAAGGAAGATGGGGAATTAAGTGGAATGGCATACTAAGAACGTTCATTTTAATTTACTAAGGAGAATTAAGGCCCCGACATCATTAAAACAATTAATGATAAATGGAAACTTCTAGCAAAATTTTCTTTTAGAGTTTATGGGATTGTTATCGCTAGTCGTCTCCCTTATGTTATGGGAAAAGTGTATGATATGGTATAAGATATGTTCATGTTTTATCATTGGGTTGATTTTATGGATGGGATTAGACCGCTAGATAAATATATACATGGAGTAACAATGTAAATAAGGAAATTTCATAAGGACACTTAACTAGCGATAAACTGTAGGTAAGACTGGAAGTTAATTAGAAAATTAGGTTAGTAACTAGGAATAAAGGATGCTTTAATCCCAAAAGTTTTAGGATTTTAGGAAAAATAAATTTAAGTTTACAGAGAGACACCATTCAAGGATGACCCTTTATCCTAAAGGGGGTAAGATTAATAGGAATATGAAGAAAATTTTCTACGGGATAGGGATGAAGAAGGTGGCAGAATTTTCCACTAGGCGTTTGACGTGCCAAAATGAAAAGGAAAGAACTGACTAGACAACGAATGAAGGCCACACAAGATCTACTGAAATCCTATGTGGACAAGCGAAGAAAAGAGTTAGAGTCTGAAGTAGGGGATATGGTGTTTATACAAGCTTTCCATCTTATAAAGATCATGAAATTTGAAAAGTCAGGAAAGTTGGCATCAAAATTTATTGGGCCTTTCTCAATTTTAGAAAGAATAGGAAGACTTGCTTACTATGTGGAGCTACCAGAAAAGTTGGTAGAAGTCCATGACGTTTTTCACATTTTGCACTTGAGGAAATGCCTTCATAACACAACCACTATGGTAGAGTTTGATCAATTGGGAGACATTGAGACGGAGCTAATGGCATCTCGTACCAATATATGCAATGTGTAGCATGGAACTAGGAAACTCTACAACAAAGAATTTATGATGGTTCTAGTAACTAGGCGGAAAGCATGAGGACTTCTTATCCTAAGCTCTTCACTAAGAAACTTTTCTATCCAAAATTAGGTTTTGGTTGCATCGTGGTTGCTAGTTCGGTTGTTAGGATATGCTTGCTACACTTTTAACTATTACTTTTGCACTCATATAGAACACTATATGCATGTTTTGGTTGTTTGCATACTTATTTAAATGTCATGACACTTGCACTAACGCTAGGATTGAGCCAACCTACAGTATGTCTGCACATATAATCGCATTGCACTTTTGGTTGAGTATATGGTTCTGTAGATAACTTAGTTATATAACATAGAACTTTATTGCGTGTTATGCTATTTGCCCCTTGGAAAGATTTCGAGGACGAAATCCTTTTAATTGGGGAGAATATAACACCCCGTAAAAATTAATAAGAATTAAATTAAATTAAATAAATAATATAAGGCTAAAAATGGAAATTTTGCGAAGTTCATAATTGCATCACGGAAGTTATGTCGCTGCGTTCATGGCGATTTTCAGATCAGTTGCCATATATAATATGTTGAAAATGGAGTACAAACGGAAGAGTTATGGACATTTGAATATTTCAAATTTAAAATAATTTAAATAGAATTCAAATTCAAATAAGTAAATAATTCTCAAATTTGAAATGTGAAAAGTAACAGCAATTAGACTTGGGGGTTAAGTGATCGCTAAAACTAACGTTAACGTTAAAGGAGTAATAAATGAATGAAATAAATAAATCAATGGCAATTAAAAACGTTCCCTGAAATAAACAAACCAGTCGACCGCCTAACCAGGGCTAGTCGATCGTCAACGGTCAACCGGTAGGGTTGTCGGTCGATCGGTGAGCAAGTGACGGCTAGGGTTTGTTTGCATAGTGAACGTTCTAAATTTTATTATTTTAAACCGACTTAAATCCGACGGTTTTGTTGCATTCGAACCACTATAAATAAGGCTCTAGCACCCTCACTTTTATTCACACATTATTTTGGAAAAACTAGCGAAGCTCTATCAGTCTCACTCTTCAAAGGTTCAGAAAAGTTCTTTAGGGTTTCAGGTAACAGATTCTAGATGTTTCTTATTTTAGTTTCTAATTCTATTCTCCTCTAATCCCTCAATTTCTGAATCTAATCTGTGTACACAAATCCCTTGTCGTATATATCTAAAAGGAAGATCTAAAATATATTATTGAAGGCGTGACAAATCCAAAAAGAGGAAGAGCCAAGGACCTGTTGTGAGTGGATATCTTAATCCTTCTATTTTTAATAATTAAATAGTGTAGTTTGGATTTGATATATGCATTAGGGAATTTTGGTTTATGGAACAATCACATTAAAACCCTCAAAATTCTCCCAAAGTGAACTGTCAATTCTTAGGGTGGAATCATAATTGTTTTTATATATTAAATTAATGAAGTTTGTGTAGATTTTACGATTTTAATGTTTTGCATTATATTCCACTTCTTATCTTTTTCTCTGGACCTGATTAAGAGTTTTGGTTACGAAATAGTGTGTAAGGTACGAATTCTTATATGTAGTTTTCACCGCCTATTTTCACAAGTTGAATAGAAATTCTCTTTGTCTAATTTAATTAAAAGAGGTTGAATAGAGCGTAAAAGTATTTAAATTGTAAGTTTATTACATTGATTTATTCCGTTGTTTTAGTATAAAATAAATTGGGTTTGGATTCTATTTTATACAATTCAGTTGATTAAATTATGGATATTGGATTTATGATATATTTGTTAATGTGGAGACGAGACTTGTATTATTTTTTAAGACTTAACATTTATATGCTAGTTTAGGGCGTAATATTTGCAAGTTGAATTTACTAGATGTGTGTGTGTATATATATAAATTAGCGTAAATAACGTATAATTATAATGTATTAATCACACGGTTAGATGTGTATTAAGTGATCGAAAATTCATGCAATATGAAGTATTAAGTGACCAAAAAGAATCCATGCAATGTCAGCTAGATAAGTACCAATGAGGAGTCTTCCTTAAGATATGTATTAAATGGTGGGGGACATGTCTTAAATAATGTATTAAATGGTCAGAGTCTGACTAATTTTCATTAGAAAGGTATTAAGTGGCTTGAGTATTATCTCTTACATTGATAGGACATTAATGACATAGATATGGGTTATTGGATTGAAAGAGTAATGATTATGAATTTGGAATCGGGAAAAGCCTTAGGGCTTATAATTGGGAAGACTTAGAATATAGCTAATATACAAAAGACATATTCCTATTTATATTATAGTGCCCAAGTACTATTATAGTTAGGCTTAGGATTTTTATTCACTAGACATACGTTGTTCCGACTCCCTCCTCATTACAACACAGGTTAGGAAAGGCGATGTTGAAGGCGAAGGCGAGGAGAAAACTTGTGGCAGTTTATCTATTTATCTACTTATGTTATTTTATGATGCACCCATTAAAGAATAATGATGTATTTTGGAAATGTTGTACTATAGATATGTGATGGTTGTTATTAGTATTATGTTATGGATTTTAAGACATTTGAATTTTAAATGAAATGTGTATTGTTTCTATTATTATATTTTATCCTTCCGCTGTGAGTTCTGAATGTGTAGAGAAATCGCTCTATACTGTTCTTTATACCAACCAACAGTAAGCTTTAGCATGGGTCTAAGTTTTGATGGGCCATTTCTAGGTTGGAATTTAGGTCCATTTCAGGACGAGTTGTAATAGCAAGGGTATGTGAGGACGCCCACCCATGTACCCTTGACCTTAATGATGGTCTAGCTTTCCTGGTAATGGCTGTATCTTTGGATATGTGATCCAGCATCGGATCTAATTCCAATGGGGTGCATCGTCGACTTAGGTGATGTTTGTATGAGTTATCATATATCCGAAGGAATCTTAGTGGTGATGGAAGACCTTGGTTATGGTCGTTTTGATTGCTTTGGTGGATGTGATTGTTGTGCTTGATTCTATTATTATGTGATTGGGAAGGATGTCTATAACTTAGATATTACTACGTTAGATACACCGAGATGCATATTTTACTTAGTATCATACACTCATTTGTTGATAGTATATCATATATAGTGTTATGTGCTAGATACGAGGACAGGGCAAGTGTCACTTCTCATACTTAGTGTTCCTCTTTTACCGTAATGGCTTTTATAGTATTTTGAATTTGTAGACCGCTCATAGCAGATTGTTACCCAACTTGAGATTTTATGCTTTGCTTCTTATTATCTCAGGTATACTTAAATGAGCAGACTAGATTGTAGGTATGGGATAGTACATCATATTATGCAAAGGACAAGCAAGAGGCTACGCTTTCATATATCTACTTTTGGTCTTACTAGTGCTTATATTCAAATGTGTTGCACTGTGGAGCTTTATTAGTGTTTTAATTATACTTGTGTTTATTATGTGTTGTATAAACTCTTTGATTTGTGCATATAACTATGGTGAACTATGGCACTCTGATTATGTGGTTCATTTTAATTATACTTTCTCACATGTTTTATATCTGTGTTGATTATTATATTTTATCCTTCCACTGCGAGATATATGCCAGACTCATTATTTGGATTTATCCAATTTATTTCCCCTGACAATCAACTTGGTACCATGATAGTGCACTCTACAGATTATATTAGGTATCAGAGGCATATGATGGTAGTCATGTTTGATATTAGAGCTTAAGTTACGTAGTTAACTTAAGTTGATATGAGGTCCATTAGAGATAAGTAGGAGTTTTCATATTAGGAAAAATTGAATGATATATAAGGGGGCATACTTATTATATATATATATATATATATATATATTGGTTTTCAAAACAATATAGTAGTACATACAATATAAGTCGCATTGCACACATGAGTACCATTGATGAAAATTTCCTTTTTGAAAGACCTATCATTCTCATTATAGGTTAAGAATGAGCCAGCAAAAGAGAAATGCTGCAAGGACCTCTGTCTTTTGGACTTGATGATTGGTTAGGCGTTAGAATAGCTAACCTCGATTTGTAGACAATTTTTAGCAAGATGTTGAGGAACATGCTATAGAACACCCAAGTGGATGCTCCAGTTGCTGTTCGTGGTGGTGCTCTAGTGCAAGCACCCAGAGCCGACATTGCTAAGTTGAATACAATCACTATAGTCTTTGTGTTAAACTATTTCTCAAAATGGAATCAACTGTGGATGTGCCGGACTAGTTGGATACCTACGAGAGCATTTTCGAGGAGTTGAGTTGGAAGATGCAATGAAGAGGAAGTTGGCCGCTAGGAAGCTTCAAGTTCAGGCCACAGGATGATGGAATGCTACGAAGATTAGTACTTCTAAGGATCAGTTCATTTGGGAGCAGTATAGAACCCGATTCGAGGAAAAGTTCATACCGGCTACTCATAAGTCGATGTTGCCTTGAAAGTTTGTCAAATTGAGGCAAGGAGACATGACTGATTTGGAGTATGTGGCCGAGTTCGACATGCTATAGAAGTATGGTTTATCGTTTATTGCTACTCTGTTGAAAAAGAACGAGAGGTTCGTTACTGGCTTAGGCGATTATCGTGGGGAAAGGCTAATGGGTCATATTGACGAATCCTTCAAGAAGCTTGTTGAGAAGGCTCTACGACATGAAAGTCATTATCCAAAGTCAAAAGTTGTTATCGTTGCCAAAGAAGAGCCATAGTTGCAAGTGAGCGAGGGAGGCAAGAAGAAGTAAAACAACAACAAGGGGAAGAAGCAGTTTCAGGGAAAGAAAGACAAATAGGACCCGTCTACTTTAACTGCAATAAGAGAGGGCATCTCAGTAAAAACTACAAGAACTGGAAGTTCAGAGAGAGGAGTTATTTTAATTGTGATAAGGAAATTTGAAGAAGGATACACTGAGCCATTGAAGAATAAGTAGGTGGTGTCTGCTTATGCGATTAATGTCATTTTAACCTCGTCGAATGCTCTATTGGTGAAGGAGAAGTGGAAAGGCATTACTATCTAAGGTATGATTTTTTTTACGATATACCTATTCATGTTCTATTTGAACCAGTGCATCGCATTCTTTTATATTTTATATAGTGAATTAGTAGATAGACTAAGATTGAGACCTAATTTAGTAGACAGACCTCTGTAAGGATGAATCATATGGGTGGTATGTCCAATTTATGTATAGTTTGTCACAACTTGGCGTTATTGAGTCATGGATGTGTATTCTCTTGTGATAGTTTTGTGCGTAGATTTTTTGGGTTCGATATCATACTAGGAATGGACTAGCTGAAGAAGTACAAAGTCGGGTGGATTACAAGAGGCCGTTGGCAACAATTTGGACTAACGATTTGCAGAGGGTAGAGTTAGCTGCCTACTAGATGATGAGGTGATGGTTAGCTTTCTATATTTGCTCGAGATCCCACTCAATAAGTTGTCATCGTGCCCATTGCTAGGGAGTATCCAAACATATTTGAGGAGGTGATTGGTGTACCACCACATAAGGAGATAGGGTTCCATATTGATTTAGTGAAGGATACCAAACCAGTAGTTATGCCATTGAGGCATACGGCACACAGAGAGAAACACTGGCTTGAGGTGCAAGTGAATGACCTATTGAGGAAAGTTGTGATGCCCCACCTCTATACTCACACTAGCCAAGGACACTACGGAGTAATGCCGTCAACTAGCACGAAGAATAAGGCTGTTGAGGAGCGACCATCTGTGTAATTGCTTTCTGCGAGTACCGATATGTCAGATAATATAACTTACATTTCAATTCAAGAGGAAATCCGAAATATCAAATACAAACTTAAAGCTACCATACAGTGGCTATGAGGCCTTCGGAAACAAATATAGAAATAACATAACACAAATCAGTCACAGACATTCATATCACAAAGGCGGAAACAGATATGAATATAGGTCATAAAAGTGTACATCAGAATAGTGGTCATATAAGATCCACTACATTACAAAAGAATAGATACAAGTGCTAGACAAATGAATATGTATACATCAGGGAGTCTCTATCTCAAATGTATAACAACAAAAACTACCAATCTAATGTAGTTAGACAAAAGCCAGAAGATGATCCCAGATAAGGAGTCAAGCAGAAGCACCTGTAACATCTCGGTCTGAACCGAGTATTATTTAAGAAGGAAATAATAAACGGATCAGTCTAGCTATAATTATCATATATAAAATGAGATATGAGTAGAGATATAACAAAAAAAGTATGATAACAACAATGTCAAACTGTGACAGGTATACTTTAAACAGCGACAAACTCATACAATATCTCAAGAATCTCAAAGCACCAAAAAGAATGTCATATTCTTTATTTTATTCACCAAACCCCAATTATTGACAAACATATCATTGCCAATCATAAAAAGAGGTAAAACACAAATTCAAGAAATCATCAACTAGAAATCCAGAAATCACAAAAGGGGGAGGCCTATCACAAACGGGAGCATGAAAACTCACCAACACGTGTATCACAAACGGAACGCTATTCCATGTTCGCTAACCATAAAATTTGAGCCGAAGCTACACAAACGGCCCGAAGACCACGGGTCGCTACCCCGCCAAATTTGAGCCGAAGCTCCACAAACGGGGTTTTTAGTCCCCAAACAAACAAATAGACATCGCACATCGCTAGTCTAAATCACAAAATGATCATCATCGATCCATAAAAAGTGTGAATTACACTAAGCCAGTAAATATAAGAGTTTAGCTTCATGTCCCATAACCACTAGCTTAACTTAAATATTTACGAACGAATTGTAGATTTCCACTCGAAAATTATCACAAGAGTTCAATCGAACAAGTCCAAGAATTAACCGACGAAGTAAACGCAAGCGTTTCATACCACTTGTTTTACTAAGCCATTTAATTAGATTTCTCATATGAATGAGGTAAAGGTTTGTATATAGTAATAGATTGGAAAATGGTTTTATAAATGAGCTTTGTATTAAAAATATAGTTGAAATCATCTTGTGAAAGAGTTTGAATATTTACTACTATTATAGAAAACCTTTAGATTTTAAAGTGACAAATCACAGAAATGATTGTAGAAGCAATCATTCATCAAAAATTCACATACGAAGACGTGAATTAAATCCAAAGAAATCGATACCGAATCCAGAAAAATGGTTGTTGCCAAAAATCCCGAAAAAGTAATTATCAAAGTCAACAAAGGTGATAACAACTAAAAGGATCAACAAAAATCGATAAACAATGGTAATTCACCAAAAAGAAGTAGGCAAATATGCAAATCTGGCTGAGACAGCAGGTTCAGTCGACTGGCTCTCTGAGTTCAGTCGACTGGCCCAATGCCTGGAAACTCTCGGGTTCCAGGTCAGTCGATTGAACTTAGAGAGTTAGTCGACTGGACAGAGCCTGGAAAACTCTCGGGTTTCAGGTCAGTCGACTGGACTCTGAGTTCAGTCGACTGGACCATGTTTTCCAGTATTTCAAGCCTAGCCCGGTGAAGGGCAAACTCTCAACCATTTGCGATCGGACGAGCAATGGGCGCTAGGGGTTTATGCCAATCGACAACCCAGCCCTATAGGCTCTTCGATACACCACCAAAAGCATGTTCATACATCAAAGCTAGGATTTTTAAAGTTTTGACTTCAAAACACCAAAATTTGAAATGTTCACCAAATCAATTCAAATCAAAATCAAATGAACATGAATAGATGTTAGGAATTCATTCCTAACAACAATGATAGAAATAGACAAAGACGTGAGTTCAAAAACTCACCTTTAAACCCAAAAACGATGAAGGAGAAGCTTGAAAGCAAAGGAAGATCAACTGCTCTTCAACTTCAACTCTAGAAACTCCAATCTAAGTCTAGAAGCAATAATTTCCCAAATTAGGTTATAGGACATTTCTGAAATTGGAGAGAGATTGAGATGGAGAAGAAGAAGGAGATGCTTACCTAAGCTTCTCTTTGATTTTGGAGCTAGAACTTGAATTTGCAAAGAAACTAGGGCTTAGGATTTTCTAAACTCTTTTCTCTTCCCCCTTTTTTCTAAAGCTTGAAGTGTTAGGAAATATTAGAATGAATGAAGAGGAGAGGGGGTGGAGTTAGGATATAAGGTGAGTTGGGTTAGTGGGCTGAAACCCAAGCCCAAGCTCAAAGTCCTAAGTGAAAACACCAAAATTTTACTCAACTCCAAATATATCGATGTTTATACTTAAAAAAGTCGCAAACACCATTTCGGACTCAATGAAAGTGGTCTGAGTCCCAATTTGACTGTTTGCAAAAAGTAGCAGTCGGACCTACATCCAACTAACGATGTTATATTTAAATAAATCATTTAAATATACAATCGTAAAATATGCGGGTTGTTATAGACTCCCCTCCTTAAAGAAATTACGTCCTCGCAATCTTTAAGAAATAAGTAAGTAGTAACAACCATAAAAGCATATAAACATAAAAAGAAGAAATTTGAAATAAGAAGTTCACCATAAGGAGCACGAGAGAGCAAGTCCGAATGTGTTCGCTCGATGAATTCTCTGTATTCCCAAGAGCAATCCTTAGGATTTGAGGACCATTGAACTTTCACAAGAGGAACATCATTATTTCAAAGGCGTTTAACCTCCGTAGCAATGATACGAATAAGATGTTGCTCATAAGTCAAATTAGGCGAAACTTCAATTTCTTCGGTAACACCCGACTCAAGAATAGAATCGGAATCTCGAAGGCATTTCCATAATTGAGAGATGTAGAATACGTCATGGATAGCAGAAAATTGAGCCGGTAACAAAAGGCGATAAGTCATGGAACCAATGCGTTCGGTGATGGGAAATGGGCCAATATATCGAGGTGCTAATTTTTCCGATCGACTGAAACGCACAACACCCTTCATAGGTGAAACACTAATGAACACGAAATCTCCCACAGAAAATTATAATTTCCTTATTCAAATATCGGCATAGGATTTTTTCCTAATTTGAGCTTCTTTCATCCTATGACGAATAAGGTCAATCTTTTCTGTGGCATCCCGAATAAAATCTGGACCTAAAACCAGCTTCTCACCGGCTTCAAGCCAACACGAAGGAGATCGGCATGGCCTTCCGTAAAGTGCCTCGAAAGGTGCCATACCAATACTAGATTGGAACCTATTATTATAGGAAAACTCAACAAGAGAAATATGATCTTCCCAACTTCCACCAAAATCAAGAATACATGCACGAAGAAGATCTTCAAGAGTTTGATTCACACGCTCGGTCTGTCCATCGGACTGAGGATGATAAGCGGTGCTAAAATTGAGCTTCGTTCCCAAAGCTTTTTGAAGACCTTTCCAAAATCCACTAGTACACAATGGATCATGATCGCTAACAATAGAAGTAGGAACTCCATGCAATTTAACAATTTCTTTGACAAAGAGTTTAGCCAAAATAGGTACGGTCCGATTGGACCGAGTGGAAATAAAAATGGGCGGATTTTGTAAGTCTATCAACAATCACCCATAGACTATCATGACCCGAACGATAACGGGGAAGACCGTTAATAAAATCCATGGAAATTTGATCCCACTTCCATATTGGAATTTCCAATGGTTGCAATAACCCACCGGACCTTTGATGCTCGGCCTTTACGAGTTAGAAAGTCATGCAACGCTTAACAAAATTAGCAATATCAGATTTCATTCCATCCTAATAATAAAGTCGCTTCATATCCGTGTACATTTTACTACTACCGGGATGAATGGTAAATTTAGAACGATGAGAATCTTCTAAAACATCTTTACGAAGATCACAAATATTTGGCACGATAAGTCTACCAAATTTTCGAAAGCCGCCACGAACATCAAAATCAAAGTCTTTCAAACCTTCAATATCAATTTTATTCCTACAACTTTGGCTAAGAAGAACCAATTCGGGATCAAGCATTTGAGCTTCAAGAATGCGGTCTAAAAGAGAAGGATGAGCCTCAAGGCTACACAAAACAAGAGACGAACATGAATTGGATTCACGATCTCGAATCTCACAAGTGGATAAAGTCGCGAGATCATTCCATTCGGATATCATCATGGAAACAACCGCTTGTTGTTTATGACTAAGGGCATCGACAACACGATTTTCCTTTCCGGGAGTATAGAGAATATCAAGATCATAAGATGCAAGGAACTCGAGCCAACGTTGTTGACGCAAATTAAGTTCCTTTTGAGAAAATAAATACTTCAAAGATTTATGATCGGTATAGAGAACAAATTTCTCTCCCAAAAGATAATGATGCCAAATTCTAAGGGCGAAAACAATAGCCACGAGCTCTAAATCATGAGTGGTATATCTAGTCTCGGCAGGCTTTAATTTCCTAGAAGCATAAGCGATAACACGTTCCCTTTGTATGAGAACGGCTCCCAAACCCACACGACTAGCATCGGTGTAAACAATAAAGTCTTGGTTCCCTTCAGGAATCACAAGAATAGGAGCATCGAAAAGGAGTTCTTTTAATTTTTGAAATGAAGCTTCACATTTGTCTGACCAAATGTATTTAACTCCCTTTTTTGTCAAACTAGTAAGAGGTACAGAAATCTTGGAAAAGTCTTTTATGAACCGACGGTAATATCCCGCCAATCCGAGAAAGCTACGAATTTCTTCACACTCTCAGGTCTCTTCCAATTTTGAATCGCTTCAATCTTTGAAGGATCCACGGAAATTCCGGATTCAGAAATAATATGCCCTAAAAATTTCACACGAGATTGCCAAAAGTGGCATTTAGAAAATTTTGCTTTCAATTGGTTGCTCCTAAGAGTTTCCAACACAATCCGAAGATGATTTTCATGCTCTTCCTCGGTTTTAGAATAAATAAGAATATCATCTATAAAGATAAGAACAAATCGATCAAGGAAGTCTTTGAAAACTCGATTCATAAGGTCAACGAAATAAGCTGGAGCATTCGTCAAAACAAATGGCATAACAAGCCATTCATAAGATCCATAACGAGTACGGAACGATGTCAAAGGAATGCTATCCTCTGCAATACGGAGCTGATGAAAACCAGTTATTAAGTCTAACTGTGAAAAGACTCTAGCACCACTAAGTTGATCGAATAAATCATCAATCCGAGGTAAGGGATATTTATTCTTGATGGTGAGAACATTAAGCGTGCGGTAGTCGACGCAAAGCCTAAGTGTACCATCAGATTTCTTCACAAAAATAGTTGAAGCTCCCCATGGAGAGGAACTAGAACGAACTAACTGTTTTGCTTCAAATTCAGATAATTGTTTACGCATCTCCTCATTTTCCTTATTGGACATACGATACGGAGGACGAGTAATAGGTTGAGCTTTAGGGATAAGATTAAATCTAAACTCAATTGCTCGCTTAGGTGGTAATCCTAAAACGGGCTCAAATACGTCGGGAAATTCATGAACAATGTGAATGAGAGAAATAACATCTTCCTCATCATCAGTATCGTCATCATGAGGATTTAGAAAGTACAAGGATGCTTTCGAATCGGAATCTGAATCTTTAAGAACAAGAGAAATCTGCTTAACAGACTGAGGATGTCGAAGATATATAGTCCGCTTAGGACACAGGATATGAGCTTCATAACGGTTAAGCCAATCCATTCCCAAAGTCATTCTGAAACCAAGGTAACGCATAACATGCAAATCGGCATGGAAAAAGTAATCACATAAAACAATTTCGACATCTTTACAAAGTAAACTGAATGTTGCGGATCCACCAACCGGATTCGCAATCCTTAATGAAGTCATCAAGCCAATAACATTCAAAGACAAAGCATCAACAAGTTCCTTTGATATAAAAGAGTGAGATGCACCCGTATCAAAAAGAACTCAAATAGGAAAATCACGAAATATAATAATGCCATCAGGGATAGAATGAGAAATACCTTGACCACGAGAAGTTTTAGTAGGGGCTTGCACAACATTTAACTTGCCTTCCTTTTTGCTTTGAAGTTTGGGATACAAAGATATAGTATGATCCGAACTCTTGCAATAGTGGCAAGAAAGAGACTTCGGACACTTGTTTGCATAATGGTCCTTAGAACCACAATTGTAACTTTCTCCACATCGAGGGTTAGGAGTATTTGCTACCGAAGTTGTTTGCTTCCCCTTTTTGTTGGGATTAGGCTTGAATTTAAAAGGTCTCTTCCTGTTGATGTTTTGTTTGACCTCAACATCACTTTCTTTATCGGCCTCTTCGAGTCGAAGAGCGATATCAACTAACTGATCAAAAGAAACTTCTAATTAAAGAAGTAATAGCTTTTTGAGGCTCTTGTTCAAGTCATAAACAAATCTCTGATTTTTCTTCAATGGGGTATTAATATATTCGACCCCATATTTAGAGAGAGATTCAAACGATGCGACGTAGTCGGTCATAGAAGATTCACCTTGAACAAGGTCAATAAACGCCGATATAAAGTTACATTTTCAGCCTCCGGCACAAACTTCAATTCGAATCTTTCCCGGAATTGCTCCCAAGTAAGATCCGCTTCAATAATTTCAGAAATCAAAAGCTCGTACCAATCTAATGCTCTTTCTTGGAGCATGCTAGAAGCTACTTGGACTCGGTGTAGAACAATAAGATTCATGCGGGAAAAGATGTGGTCGCATGTTCGAAGCCAAGCCTGGACTTCTATAACGCTCTCGGAACCTTTGAATGGCTTTCCACCCAAACTGGTGTAATCACTGCACAAGCATACAAACCCAGATTTAGGATGGGTGGGCACTGGAATGGGTTCGATAGCTTGAGCATTCTTTACAAGATCTAGAAGTTGCTGAGCAGACATAAATACTCCATACTGAGGAGTAGCACTAGATTGACCGGTGCTGGGACAGCCTGGTCTAACCATTTCTCTCCTTTAAGAAAGAAAGAAAAGAGGATAAATGTTTTTCACAAAATGAATATCAAACAAACTTGATTGATAAAACAAGGCATCATAAAAAGAAATAAGATAGAACGGTACGAAGACTCGAATTAAATCCTATGGCACGATTCCTAAGAAAAACTTAGGACAATGATCCTTGCAAGATTATTCTACATTGTTCCGAAGTTTGGCTCCGATACCAAGCTGTGACGCCCCACCTCTATACTCACGCTAGCCAAGGACACTACGGAGTAATGCCGTCAACTAGCACGAAGAATAAGGCTGTTGAGGAGCGACCATCTGTGTAATTGCTTTGTGCGAGTACCGATATGTCAGATAATATAACTTACATTTTAATTCAAGAGGAAATCCGACATATCAAATACAAACTCAAAGCTACCACACAGTGGCTATGAGGCCTTCAGAAACAAATATAGAAATAACATAACACAAAACAGTCACAGACATTCATATCACAAAGGCGGAAACAGATATGAATATAGGTCATAAAAGTGTACATCAGAATAGTGGTCATATAAGATCCACTACATTACAAAAGAATAGATACAAGTGCTAGACAAATGAATATGTATACATCAGGGAGTCTCTATCTCAAATGTATAACAACAAAAACTACCAATCTAATGTAGTTAGACAAAAGTCAAAAGATGATCCCATATAAGGAGTCAAGCAGAAGCACCTGTAACATCTCGGTCTGACCCGAGTATTATTTAAGAAGAAAAAAATAAACGGATCAGTCTAGCTATAATTATCATATATAAAATGAGATATGAGTAGGGTATAACAAAAAAACGTATGATAACAACAATGTCAAACTGTGACAGGTATACTTTAAACAACGACAAAATCATACAATATCTCAAGAATCTCAAATCACCAAAAAGAATGTCATATTCTTTATTTTTTTCACCAAACCACAATTATTGACAAACATATCATTGCCAATCATAAAAAGAGGTGAAACACATTCTAGAAATCATCAACTAGAAATCCAGAAATCACAAAGGGGGGAGGCCTATCACAAACGGGAGCATGAAAACTCACCAACATGTGTATCACAAACGAAACGTTATTCCATGGTCGCTAACCATAAATTTTGAGCCGAAGCTCCACAAACGGCCCGAAGACCACGGGTCACTACCCCGCCAAATTTGAGCCGAAGCTCCACAAACGGGGTTTTTAGTCCCCACACAAACAAATAGACATCGCACATCGCTAGTCTAAATCACAAAATGATCATCATCGATCCATAAAAAGTGTGAATTACACTAAGCCAGTAAATATAAGAGTTTAGCTTCATGTCCCATAACCACTAGCTTAACTTAAATATTTACGTATGAATTGTAGATTTCCACTCGAAAATTGTCACAAGAGTTCAATCGAACAAGTCCAAGAATTAACCGACGAAGTAAACGCAAGCGTTTCATACCACTTGTTTTACTAAGCCGTTTAATTAGATTTCTCATACGAATGAGGTAAAGGTTTGTATATAATAATAGATTGGAAAACGGTTTTAAAAACGAGCTTTGTATTAAAAATAGAGTTGAAATCATCTTGTGAAAGAGTTTGAAAATTTACTACTAGTATAGAAAACCTTTATATTTGAAAGTGACAAATCACAGAAATGATTGTAGAAGCAATCATTCTTCAAAAATTCACATACGAAGACGTGAATCAAATCCAAAGAAATCGATACCGAATCCAGAAAAATGGATGTTGCCAAAAATCCCAAAAAAGAAATTATCAAAGTCGACAAAGGTGATAACAACTAAAAGGATCAACAAAAATCGAGAAACAATGATAATTCACCAAAAAAGAAGTAGGCAAATATGCAAATCTGGCTGAGACAGCAGGTTCAGTCGACTGGCTCTCTGAGTTTAGTCGACTGGCTCTCTGAGTTCAGTCGACTGGCCCAATGCCTGGAAACTCTCGGGTTCCAGGTCAGTCGACTGAACTCAGAGAGCCAGTCGACTGGACAGAGCCTGGAAAACTCTCAGGTTCCAGGTCATTCGACTGGACTATGAGTTCAGTCGATTGGACCCTGTTTTCCAGTATTTCCAGCCTAGCCTAGTGAAGGGCAAACTCTCAACCATTTGCGATCGGACGAGCAATGGGCGCTAGGGGTTTATGCCAATTGACAACCCAGCCCTATAGGCTCTTCGATACACCACCAGAAGCATGTTCATACATCAAAGCTAGGATTTTTAAAGTTTTGACTTCAAAACACCAAAATTTGAAATGTTCACCAAATCAATTCAAATCAAAAGCAAATGAACATGAATAGATGTTAGGAATTCATACCTAACAACAATGATAGAAATAGACAAAGACGTGAGTTCAAAAACTCACATTTAAACCCAAAAACGATGAAGGAGAAGCTTGAAAGCAAAGGAAGATCAACTACTCTTCAACTTCAACTCTAGAAACTCCAATCTAGGTCTAGAAGCAATAATTTCCCAAATTAGGTTATAGGAAATTTCTGAAATTGGAGAGAGATTGAGATGGAGAAGAAGAAGGAGATGCTTACCTAAGCTTCTCTTTGATTTTGGAGCTAGAACTTGAATTTGCAAAGAAACTAGGGCTTAGGATTTTCTAAACTCTTTTCTCTTCCCCCATTTTTCTACAGCTTTAAGTGTTAGGAAATATTAGAATGAATGAAGAGGAAAGGGGGTGGAGTTAGGATATAAGGTGAGTTGGGTTAGTGGGCTAAAACCCAAACCCAAGCCCAAAGTCCTAAGTGAAAACACCAAAATTTTACTCAACTCCAAATATATCGATGTTTATACTTACAAAAGTCGCAAACATCATTTCGGACTCAATGGAAGTGGTCTCGAGTCCCAATTCGACTGTTTGCAAAAAGTACCAGTCAGACCTACATCCGACTAACGATGCTATATTTAAATAAATCATTTAATACAATCGTAAAATATGCGGGTTGTTACAAAAGTGTTCGGTCAAAGAAGTATATTTGAGTGGGGAATGCCATAGAATTTGCCATGAAGGTGGTTGACTTCCTGAGACTTTGTGTTGATTACCATGAGCTAAACAAGGTGACGAAGAAGAACAAGTATCCACTCCCACGTATTGATGACTTATTCGATTAGCTCTGTGGTGCTAAAGTGTTTTCTTAGTTAAACTTGGCGATGGGGTTCCACCAACTGAGGCTGGTGAGGTAGAGAGAGGGTGTGTGTTTATTATTGTGTTCTGTACGCCATCACGATTCCATGAGTGGTTGGTTATGCAATTTAGGCTAGATAATGCATCGGCATACTTCGTTGATCTCGTAAATCATGTTTTCAAGGATTGTTTAAATAAATTTGTGTTTTTGTCATTGGTTATATTCTTGTCTACTCAAGGACGAAAGAGGAACATGGTATGCATTTAGGATTGTGCTTGCGGTGTTGAGGAAGCACCATTTGAAGGTCAAGTTTCCAAATGTCACTTATGGAGTATGGGAATGCGATTTTCAAGTCATGTTGTTTTTTAGCAGGGCATTGCTGTAGATCCTGTGAAAATTATAACTGTCCAGGATTAGAACAGACCCCAAAGTGCTTTAGGTGTGAGGAGTTTCCTTGGATTAGCAGGATAATATAGACAATTCATCAAGCACTTCTCTAAGGTAGCAACACCATTAACCAATTTGATGATGAAGAATCAGACTTTTCCTTAGGATTCAAGGTATGAGCACGCATTCGTGAGTCTAAAAGAAAAGTTCATGAGTGCACCGGTGTTAATCATTCTTAGTGGCAATAAGGAGTTAATGGTGTACACAAATTCATGTGATACCCGGGTTGGGCATGATATTAATGCAAAGAGGAAAGCTTGTCGCATATAATAGTCGACGACTAAAGTCGCATAAGAGGAAATATCTGACCTATGATTTAGAGTTAGAGACAATAGTGTTCGCTTTGAAGATTTGGAGCCACTATCTATTAGAAGAGAGGTTTGAGTTATTCACTGACCATAAATTGTTGAAGTACCTTTTCTCCCAAAAGGATCTCATCCTTCGTCGGCAGCGATGGTTGGAATTCTTGGCCTTCTACGACTCTAACATTTACTATATGCCCGATAAGTAAAGTACAATCGATAAGGCATTAAGTCAAAGACATCCCACTTTGGTAGCAATGTTCCTAGAGTGGATATAGCTTGAGAATATTACTAATTATGACTTCGGACCTTGATGTGAGCTTTGAGCAAGAGGTGTTGGAAAAATTGACTGTCAGATCTACTCTGATTGAGCAGATTGGTATAACTCAGAGACATGATGTCAGACTAGTAGAGATCACTGTTAAGACAGAAAGTGGAGTGAATTCCAAAGTGATGAAAGAGTATGGACTCGACCGAGATGGTTGGCTCCATAAGGATGGGAGATTATTTGTACCTGATATCGTGAATTATGGGATGAGATGCTACATGAGTGCCACCATTGGAGATTGACTATACATCCTAGAGGAAATGAAATGTATCATGATATGAAGAAAATAGTTTATCGAGAAGATATGGAGGACATCGGGACATTTATCTCGATGTGTATGAACTGTTAGTTAGTGAAGGTTGAACATAAGAAGCCTAGTGATTTGCTACAACCATTTGAAGTTCCCAAGTGGAAGTGGGAACAAATATCGATGGACTTCATCGATGTATTGCCGAGGGCCAGAGGAGTGTATGGTATCATCTGGGTCATAGTTGATAGATTGACGAAGAGTGCTCGATTCGTACCCATAAATTCTAGTAATACATCATTCATATTAGCCGAGTCGTATGTGAAGTGGATAATATGGTTCCATGGTGTGCCAAAGGGAAATGTAAACGATAAAGACCCATTATTCACTAGCGCATTTTGGAAGAGCTTATAACAGGCATTGAGGATAGAGCTGCATTTGAGTATAACTTATCATCCACAAACTAACATGAAAACTGATAGAGTGAATCGTAGCTTAGAGGATCTCATACGAGCTAGCATAGTTGGTTTTGGTGGCTCATGAGATAATCGATCGCATCCTGTTGAGTACGCATATAACAACAATTATCAGTCTAGCATTGGTATGGCAACATTCGATGCATTATATGGCCGACCATGCAATGCATCTTCACGTGGGAGGTGGGAAAGAAATTAATACTTAGGCCAGATATTATAAGAGAGACTTAAGAGAAGATCGAGATCATTTGAAAAAAATTAAAGCTGCTCAAGGTCGACAGAAGAGCTACGCTGATAAGAGAAGACAATACTTAGAGTTCTCTATTGGCAATATGCCATTTGTTAGATCTCTCTGTTGAAGAATGTAGTTCGATTCGGTAATATGGAGAAGTTGGCGTTGAGATTCGTAGTAACTTTTCTGATACTCGGAAGGATTAGGAAACTAGCTTATAAAGTTGACTTACCTCAAAGATGGCGGGTGTGCACAATGTGTTCCATATTTCTAATTTATAGAAATTTATGCATGACTCAGGAGTAATTATTACACCGAATCAACTAGATGATACTGAAGGTTAACCAGAAGTTTTGAGACCTCGTAGGCCTATTCGTATAAATGGACATGACATAAAGCATCTTAGGAGGAAGACAGTGAAGTTTGTAAAGGTTCAGCTGGGTGAAAGCGAAAGCGGTTAGACGTAGGAGACAAAGGAAAGTAGAGGGCCACTTATTTGGAGACCATTACCTAGTAAGACTTACAGTTTTATCAATTTTCTTTCACATTTGACATCGCATTTGATGTTCTATATTAGGTAGTTTAGTACCTTCAATGCTAGGGTAGGCATAATATTATTTCTTGCTTATGTGTGCGTATTTAATTTTTGATATGTTTGCTTATGGTTTTTAAGGCATGCATGGTAAGTATATTGTTTTACTTTACCTTGATTCATTGGGATTTCAGGGGCAAAATTCCTAAAGAAGAGGAGAGTGGAACGATTTGTATATTACATCGTGGAGGATCGTGAAATATTAGTTTTAATCCAAATTGGGTTGCATGAGACTATAACTTTTTGAAATGTTGAATATTGACATTTTTGATTCCTAGAAATTTTATTGGATGGTTTTGATCCTAAAAACTTGTAAGGCCTATAATTTTTGACTGAAGCCAAATTCGGATTCGAAACCACTTCCAAAGGAAAGACATTATGGTTTCTCTTTCCATAGAGTATTCATAACATCTTTTTGGACTTACCTTTTAAGAGATATGGTCATTTGAAGTTAGATATTTTTTTGATAAATTAGTGGGTAATTAGTGAGGCCTGAATTAGGTCCAATAGCACATTTTGGGATTTGTGCCCAATAAAGCTGATGGGACATCCCCCATTGATTATTCCACTTCCTAAAAATAGTCTAAAACCTCTTGTAGTTGATTTCTTAGCCACAAGCAATCAAAATCCATGCTTTAATTCTCAAAATAAAGTTATTAAAGGGAGATTAAAAAGGGTATTAGCATATTTACTATTTGGGGTGCACTGGAATTCATGAAGCTGTTGTTCATCTCTTATTTCTCTTTATATTTATGCATTTTTGGATCTAGATGAGTGGTTTATCGTTCTCTCTTTACTATGCCAGTTATATTTAAAAAATGATGTTTTTAAATTGATTTTGAATGCTAATGATTTCCAAGATAGGCCTAAACCTAACATCAATTTAAAAATGGATTTAGAAAGAAAAATGTTGATTTAATTCATTTTTAACCATATGACCATACCGTTTGTCATTTTTCATTTTTAGGTAATTTAGGATGTTAGGAATGCTTGAATCATGTTGTATTGCATTAATGTGATGTATGTATGTTATGTAATGTTTGTAAATGGTTTTTTGGATGTATGTTTGATTCATTTTTATGTGTTGGCTGACCGATATGCTTTTGAGTGAATCGAGGAGTAAATGTGTTCAAAACGTGATGCGACTGAAATAGAGAGTTGAAGATGGCCCGAGAATACCACATTTTTCGTCATATATGGTTTCGGCTTGGAATAAAGGGGAATTTAAAAGTGGTTGGTGGTGGACTAAATTATGGTTGGCAAAGAAAGAATATGGTCGATGATTATAGAATTTCGAGCTTAATGATGATGGATTTTGGGGTAACGTTTGGGAACTATGGGCTTGACCTTAGGAACTTGCAAAAAACATTCACCATCAAGCACTTTTACTACCCCCGACTAGTTTGTAATGAAGGATTTTGAATCTTTAGGACTGGGATGATTATACTTCGAGCTAGAAGAGGCTTAGCCACAAGGATATGAAGAGATGTAGAGCAGTTTTGACTAACTCTTATACTTAGCCAAAATTGATTAAGTATAGGACCAGCGTGATTGGTGCCGACCACTATTTGTGGTGGAAATTTTTGGGGTTTAGGGTTGTAACAACCCGCATATTTTACGATTGTATATTTAAATGTTTTATTTAAATATAGCATCGTTAGTCGGATTTAAGTCTAAAATGCCACTTTTTGTAAACAGTCGAATTGGGACTCAAGACTACTTCCATTGAGTCCAAAATGGCATTTGCGACCTTTTTGAGTATAAACATCGATATGTTTGGAGTTGAGTAGAATTTTGACATTTTCATTTAGGGCTTTGGGTTTGGGTTTGGATTTCAGCCCACTAACCCAACTCATCTTATATCCTAACTCCACCCCCTCTCCTCTTCATACACTATCATTTCCTAACACTTCAAGCTTTAGAAAAATGAGGGAAGAGAAAAGGAATTAGAAATTCCTAAGCCCTAGATTCATTTGCAAACTCAAGTTCTAACTCCAAAATCTAAGAGAAGCTTAGGTAAGCATCCTCTTCATCTTCTCCATCTCATTTCCTCTTCAATTTCAGAAATTTCCTAAACCCTAACTTAGGAAATGTTTTTTTTCTTTTGAGCTTAGATTGAAGCTTCTTGGGTTAAAATTGAAGAGTGGTTGTTCTTGCCTTGCTCTATAGCTTCTCTCTTGTGTTTTTGGGTTTAAAGGTGAGTTTTTGAACTCACATCTACTTCTATAGATATCATTGTTGATAGGTATGAATTCCTAACACTTATTTATGATCATTTGCTTTTGATTTGAATTGAATTGGTGAATATTCCAATTTTTGGTGTTTTAAGGTCAAGTCTATGAAAATCCAATCTTTGATGTTTGAACACGTTAGTGGGGTGTTTCGGAGGGCCCTATAAGGCTGGGTTGTTGCTTGGCGTAAATCCCTAGTCATCGTTGCTCGCTCGATAGTTCCCGTTTTGTGTTATGGATTTTTGCCCTTCATGGGGCTAGACTGACAAGGCAGGAAAAGCCAGTTCAGTCGACTGATCCAGTTGGTCAGTCGACTGAACCTGGGGACAGAAAATTTTCTGTCCCTGTGTCAGTCGACTGACCTACTGGGTCAGTCGACTGAGCCTGGAAACAGAATGTTTCCAGGCTTGTATCAGTCGACTGGCTTACAGGGTCAGTCGATTGAGCCTGGAAACAGAGAGTTTCCAGGCACGAATCAGCCGACTGACCCTGTAGTCCAGTCGACTGAATCTGGGAGTTGATTAAATTGCCTACTTTCGGTTGTTTTCGTGTGGGTTTCCGATTTTTAATCGATTCGAGATGATTCGATTTGTTGTTATCATTTATCGACTCCGATGACTTCTTTTTCAAGATTTTTGAGAATATCCATTTTGATGAATTTGGTATCGATTTTTATGGATTTGATTCACGTCTCCGAATGTGGATTTTGGTGATTGATTGTTTCTACAATCATTTCTGTGATTTGTCACTTTAAAATACAAAGGTTTTTGTACTAGTAGTTATGTTCAAACTCTTTCACAAAACCGATTTCAACGTTACTTTTAATACAAAGCTCGTTTATAAAACCGTTTTCCAATCTATTAATATATACAAGCCTTTACCTCATTCGTATGAGAAATCTCATTAAACGGCTTAGCAAAACAAGTGGTATGAAACGCTTGCGTTTACTTTGTCGGTTAATTCTTAGACTTGTTCGATTGAACTCTTGTGACAATTTTCTAGTGGAAATCTACAATTTGTTCGTAAATATTTAAGTTAAGCTAGTGGTTATGGGACATGAAGCTAAACTCATCTATTTACTAGCTTAGTGTAATCGACACTTCTTATTGATCAATGGTGATCATTTTGTGATTTAGACTAGCGATGTGAGATGTCTATATGTTTGTGTGGGGACTAAAAACCCTGTTTGTGGAACTTCGGTTCAATTTGTTGGGGTAGCGACCGATGGTCTTCGGGCCGTTTGTGGAGCTTCGGCTCAAAATTGAGGGTTAGCGACCATGGAATAGCGTTCTGTTTGTGATACACGTGTTGGTGAGTTTTCATGCTCCCGTTTGTGATAGGTCTTCCCCCCTTTGTGATTTTTGGATTTCTAGTTGTGATTCTAGAATTTGTGTTTCACCAATTTTCGTGGTTTGAATTGATAAGATCTATCAATATTTGTGTTTTGGTGAATAATTTAAAGAATGTGATTCTTTTTGGTGTTATGAGAAGTTTTGAGATATTGTATGATTTTTGTTGTTATTTGATGTATACTTGTTACAGTATGGCATTATTGTTATCATACGTTTTTGTCATATCTCTTATCCTATCTCATTTTATCTGATATTTATAGCTAGACTGATCCGTTTATTATTTTCTTCTTAAATAATACTCGGGTCAGACCGAGATGTTACAGGTGCTCCTGCTTGACTTCTAATCAGGATCCTTCATCTGATTTTTGGCTAAATTCTTTAGATTAGTAGTTTTTGTTATTATACATTTGAGATATAGACTCCTTGATGTATAATTATTCTTTTGTCTAGCTCTTGTATCTATTCTTTTGTGATGTAGTGGATCTTGTTTGACCACTACTTTGATGTACACTTTTATGTGTTATATTCATATCTGATTCCGCCTATGTGATATGAATATCTGTGACTGATTTGTCTTATGTTTATTTCTATATTTGTTTCCGAAGTCCACTTAGCCACTGTGTGGTAGCTTTGAGTTTGTATTTGATATGTCGGATTTCCTCTTGAAATGAAATGTAAGTTATATTTTCTAACATATCGGTACTCGCACAGAGCAATTACACAGATGGTCGCTCCTCAACAGCCTTATTCTTCGCGCTAGTCGACGGCATTACCCCGTAGTGTCCTTGGCTATCGTGAGTATAGAGGTGGGGCGCCACAGCTTGGTATCAGAGCCAAACTTCGGAACAATATAGAATAATCTAGCAAGGATCATTGCCCTAAGTCTTTCTTAGGATTCGTGCCATAGGATTTAATTCGAGTCTTCGTACCATTCTATCCTATTTTCTTTTGTGATGCCTTGTTTTATCAACCAAGTTTGTTTGATATTCATTTTGTGAATAACCTTTTTCCCCTTCTTTCTTTCTTAAAGAAGAGAAATGGTTAGACCAGGCCGTCCCAGCGCCGTTCAATCCAGTGCTACTTCTCAGGATGGAGTATTTATGTCTGCTCAGCAACTTCTAGATCTTGTGAAAAATGCTCAACCTATCGGACCCATTCCAAAGCCTACTCTTCCTAAATCTGGGTTTGCACGCTTGTGCAGTGATTTCACCAACTTGGGTGGAAAGCCTTTCAAAGGTTCCGAAAGTGTTATAGAAGTCCAAGCTTGGCTTGGAACATGCGATCACATCTTTTCCCGCATGAATCTTATTGATCTACATCGAGTCCAAGTGGCTTCTAGCATACTCCAAGAAAGAGCATTAGATTGGTATGAGCTTTTGATTTCTAAAATTATTGAAGCGGATCTTACTTGGGAGCAATTCCGGGAAAGATTCGAGTTAAAATTTGTGCTAGAGGCTGAAAAAGTATCTTTAGCCCGACGCTTAATTGACCTTGTTCAAGGTGAATCTTCTGTGACGGATTACGTCGCATCTTTTGAATCTCTATCTAAATATGGGGTCAAGTATATTAATACCCCATTGAAGAAAAATCAGAGATTTGTCTATGGGTTAAATAAGAACCTCAAAAAGCCATTACTTCTAAAATTAGAAGTTTCTTTTGATCAGCTTGTTGATATCGCTCTTCGACTTGAAGAGGCCGATAAAGAAAGTGATGTTGAAGTCAAACAAATCATCAATAAGAAGAGGCCTTTTAAATTCAAGCCTAATCCCAACAAGAAAGGGAAGCAAGCAACTTTGGTAGCAAATGCTCCTACCTCTTGTCGTGGAGAATGTTACAATTGTGGTTCTAAGGACCATTATGCAAACAAGTGCCCGAAGCCTTTTTCTTGCCGCTATTGTAAGAGTTCGGGTCATACTATATCTTTGTGTCCCAAACTTCAAAGCAAAAAGGAAGGCAAGTTAAATGTTGTGCAAGCCCCTACTAAAACTTCTCGTGGTCAAGGTATTTCTCATTCTATCCCTGATGGCATTATTATATTTCGTGATTTTCCTATTTGAGTTCTTTTTGATACGGGTGCATCTCACTCTTTTATATCAAAAGAACTTGTTCATGCTTTGTCTTTGAATGTTATTGGCTTGATGACTTCTTTGAGAATTGCGAATCCGGTTGGTGGGTCCGCAACACTCAGTTTACTTTGTGAAGATGTCGAGATTATTTTATGTGATTATTCTTTCCGAGCCGATTTGCATGTTATGCGTTACCTAGGTTTCGGAATGATTTTGGGGATGGATTGGCTTAACCATTATGAAGCCCATATCCTATGTCTTGAGCGGACTATATATCTTCGACATCCTTAATCTGTTAAGCAGGTTTCTCTTGTTCTTAAAGATTCAGATTCCAATTCGGGAGCATCCTTGTATTCACTAAATCCTCATGATGACGATAATGATGATGAGGAAGATGTCATTTCTCCCATTCACATTGTTCGTGAATATCCCGACATATTTGAGCCCGTTTTAGGATTACCACCTAAGCGAGCAATTGAGTTCAGAATTAATCTAATCCCTGGAGCTCTACCTATTACTCGGCCTCCTTATCGTATGTCCAATAAGGAAAATGAGGAGATGCGTAAACAATTATCCGAATTGGAAGCGAAGCAATTTATTCAATCTAGTTCCTCTCCATGGGGAGCTTCAGCTATTTTTGTGAAGAAATCGGATGGTACACTTAGGCTTTGCATCGACTATCGCAAGCTTAATGATCTCACCATCAAGAATAAATATCCCTTACCTCGGATTGATGATCTATTCGATCAACTTAGTGGTGCTAAAGTCTTTTCATAGTTAGACTTAGCAACCGGTTTTCATTAGCTCCGTATGCAGAGGATAGCATTCCTTTGACATCATTCCGTACTCGTTATGGATCTTATGAATGGCTTGTTATGCCATTTGGTTTAACGAATGCTCCAGCTTATTTCAATGACCTTATGAATCGAGTTTTCAAAGACTTCCTCGATCGATTTGTTCTCATCTTATAGATGATATTCTTATTTATTCTAAAATGGAGGAAGAGCATGACAATCATCTTCGGATTGTGTTGGAAACTCTTAGGAGCAACCAATTAAAAGCAAAATTTTCTAAATGCCACTTTTGGCAATCTCGTGTGAAATTTTTGGGACATATTATTTCTGAATCCGGAATTTCCGTGGATCCTTCAAAGATTGAAGCGATTCAAAATTGGAAGAGACCGGAGAGTGTGACGGAAATTCATAGCTTTCTCGGATTGGCGGGCTATTACCGTCGGTTCATAAAAGACTTTTCTAAAATTTCCGTACCTCTCACAAATTTGACAAAGAAGGGAGTTAAATACATTTGGTCAGACAAATGCGAAGCTACTTTTCAGAAACTAAAAGAACTCCTTTCTTATGCTCTTATTCTTGTGATTCCCGATGGGAACCAAGATTTTATTATTTATACCGATGCTAGTCGTGTTGGTTTGGGTGCCGTTCTCATGCAAAGGGAACGTGTTATCGCTTATGCTTCTAGGCAATTAAAGCATGCCGAGACTAGATATGCCACTCATGATTTAGAGCTCGCGGCTATTGTTTTTGCTCTTAGAATTTGGCGCCATTATCTTTTGGGAGAGAAGTTTTTTCTCTACACCGATCATAAACCTTTGAAGTATTTATTTTCTCAAAAGGAAACTTAATTTGCATCAACAACGTTGGCTCGAGTTCCTTGCATCTTATGATCTTGATATTCTCTATACTCCCGGAAAGGGAAATCTTGTTGCTGATGCTCTTAGTCGTAAGCAACAAGCGGTTGTTTCCATGATGATATCCGAATGGAATGATCTCGAGACTTTATCCACTTGTGAGATTCGAGATCGTGAATCCAATTCATGTTTATCTCTTGTGTTGTGTAGCCTTGAGGCTCATCCTTCTCTTTTAGACTGCATTCTTGAAGTTCAAAAGCATAGTCCCGAATTGGTTTTTCTTAGCCAAAGTTGTAGGGATAAAATTGATATTGAAGGTTTGAAAGACTTTGATATTGATGCTCGCTGCGGTATTCGAAAATTTGGTAGACTTATTGTGCCAAATAGTATTGATCTTCGTAAAGACATTTTAGAAGATTCTCATCGTTCTAAATTTACCATTAATCCCGGTAGTTGTAAAATGTACGCGGATATGAAGCGACTTTATTATTGGGATGGAATGAAATCTTATGTTGCTAACCTTATTAAGCGTTGCATGACTTGCCAACTCGTGAAGGCCGAGCATCAAAGGCCCAGTGGGTTATTGCAACCTTTGGAAATTCCAATTTGGAAGTGGGATCAAATTTCCATGGACTTTATTGACAGTCTTCCCCGTTCTCATTCGGGCCATGATAGCATATGGGTTATAGTAGATAGACTTACAAAATCCGCCCATTTTCTTCCCGTTCGGTCCAATCGGACCGTACCTATTTTGGCTAAACTCTTTGTCAAGGAAATTATTAAATTGCATGGAGTTCCTACTTCTATTGTTAGCGATCGTGATCCATTGTTTACTAGTGGATTTTGGAAAGGTCTTCAAAAAGCTTTGGGAACAAAGCTTAATTTTAGCACCTCTTATCATCCTCAGTGCGATGGACAAACCGAGCGTGTGAATCAAACTCTTGAAGATCTTCTTCGTGCATGTGTTCTTGATTTTGGTGGAAGCTGGGAAGATCATATTTCTCTTGTTGAGTTTTCCTATAATAATAGCTTCCAATCTAGTATTGGTATGGCACCTTTCGAGGCACTATACGGAAGGCCATGCCGATCTCCTTCGTGTTGGCTTGATGCCGGTGAGAAGCTGGTTTTTGGTCTAGATTTTATTCGTGATGCCACAGAGAAGATTGACCTTATTCGTCATAGGATGAAAGAAGCTCAAAGTAGACAAAAATCATGTGCCGATAATCGAAGAAGGAAATTAGAATTTTCTGTGGGAGATTTTCTGTTTATTCGTGTTTCACCTATGAAGGTGTTGTGCGTTTCAATCGATCGGGAAAATTAGCACCTCAATATGTTGGTCCATTTCCCATCACCGAACGCATTGGTTCCGTGGCTTATCGCCTTTTATTACCGGCTCAGTTTTCTGCTATTCATGACGTATTCCACGTCTCTCAACTACGGAAATGCCTTCGAGATTCCGATTCTATTCTTGAGCCCGGTGTTATTGTAGAAATCGAGGTTTCGCCTAATTTGACTTATGAGCAACATCCTATTCGTATCATTGCTTCGGAGGTTAAACGCCTTCGAAATAAAGATGTTCCCCTCATGAAAGTTCAATGGTCCTCAAATCCTAAGGATTGCTCTTGGGAATCCAGAGAATTCATTGAGCGAACACATCCGGACTTGCTCTCTCGTGCTCATTATGGTGAACTTCTTATTTCAAATTTCTTCTTTTTGTGTTGATATGCTTTTATGGTTGTTACTTCTTCTTTATTTCTTAAAGATTGCGAGGACGCAATTTCTTTAAGGAGGGGAGTATGTAACAACCCGCATATTTTACGATTGTATATTTAAATGTTTTATTTAAATATAGCATCGTTAGTCGGATTTAAGTCCGAAATGTCACTTTTTGCAAACAGTCGAATTGGGACTCGAGACCATTTCCATTGAGTCCAAAACGGCATTTGCGACCTTTTTGAGTATAAACATCGATATGTTTGGAGTTGAGTAGAATTTTGACATTTTCACTTAGGGCTTTGGGTTTGGGTTTGGGTTTCAGCCCACTAACCCAACTCATCTTATATCCTAACTCCACCCCCTCTCCTCTTCATACACTATCATTTCCTAACACTTCAAGCTTTAGAAAAATGGGGAAAGAGAAAAGGAATTAGAAATTCCTAAGCCCTAGATTCATTTGCAAACTCAAGTTCTAACTCCAAAATCTAAAAGAAGCTTAGGTAAGCATCCTCTTCATCTTCTCCATCTCATTTCCTCTTCAATTTCAGAAATTTCCTAAACCCTAACTTAGGAAATGTTTTATTCTTTTGAGCTTAGATTGAAGCTTCTTGGGTTAAAATTGAAGAGTGATTGTTCTTGCCTTGCTCTATAGCTTCTCTCTTGTGTTTTTGGGTTTAAATGTGAGTTTTTGAACTCACATCTACTTCTATAGATATCATTGTTGTTAGGTATGAATTCCTAACACTTATTTATGATCATTTGCTTTTGATTTGAATTTAATTGGTGAATATTCCAATTTTTGGTGTTTAAAGGTCAAATCCCTGAAAATCCAATCTTCGATGTTTGAACAGATTAGTGGGGTGTTTCGGAGGGCCCTATAAGGCTGGGTTGTCGCTTGGCGTAAATCCCTAGTCGTCGTTGCTCGCTTGATCGTTCCCATTTTATGTTATGGATTTTTTCCCTTCATAGGGCTAGACTGACAAGGCAGGAAAAGCCATTTCAGTCGACTGACCTAGTAGGTCAGTCGATTGAACCTGGGGACAGAAAATTTTCTATCCATGTGTCAGTCGACTGACCTACTAGGTCAGTCGACTGAGCCTGGAAACATAATGTTTCCAGGCCTGTATCAGTCGACTGACCTACAGGGTCAGTTGACTGAGCTTGGAAACAGAGAGTTTCCAGGAACGAATCAGCCGACTGATCCTGTAGTCCAGTCGACTGAATCTGGGAGGTGATTAAATTGCCTACTTTCGGTTGTTTTCGTGTGGGTTTCCGATTTTTAATCGATTCGAGATGATCCGATTTGTTGTTATCATTTATCGACTCTAATGACTTCTTTTTCGGGATTTTTGAGAATATCCATTTTGATGGATTCGGTATCAATTTTTATGGATTTGATTCACGTCTCCGAATGTGGATTTTGGTGATTGATTGTTTCTACAATCATTTCTGTGATTTGTCACTTTAAAATATAAAGGTTTTTGTACTAGTAGTAAATATTCAAACTCTTTCACAAAACCGATTTCAACGTTATTTTTAATACAAAGCTCGTTTATAAAACCATTTTCCAATCTATTAGTATATACAAGCCTTTACCTCATTCATATGAGAAATCTAATTAAACGGCTTAGCAAAACAAGTGGTATGAAACGCTTGCGTTTACTTTGTCGGTTAATTCTTAGACTTGCTCGAATGAACTCTTGTGACAATTTTCTAGTGGAAATCTACAATTTGTTCGTAAATATTTAAGTTAAGCTAGTGGTTATGGGACATGAAGCTAAACTCATCTATTTACTAGCTTAGTGTAATCGACACTTCTTATTGATCAATGGTGATCATTTTGTGATTTAGACTAGCGATGTGCGATGTTTATTTGTTTGTGTGGGGACTAAAAACCCCGTTTGTGGAACTTCGGTTCAATTTGGTGGGGTAGCGACCCATGGTCTTCGGGCCGTTTGTGGAGCTTCGGCTCAAAATTGATGGTTAGCGAACATGGAATAGCGTCGTTTGTGATACACGTGTTGGTGAGTTTTCATGCTCCCATTTGTGATACGCCTTCCCCCCTTTGTGATTTCTAGATTTCTAGTTGTGATTTCTAGAATTTGTGTTTCACCAATTTTCGTGGTTTGAATTGATAAGATCTATCAATATTTGTGTTTTGGTGAATAATTTAAAGAATGTGATTCTTTTTGGTGTTATGAGAAGTTTTGAGATATTGTATGATTTTTGTTGTTATTTGATGTATACTTGTTACAGTATGGCATTATTGTTATCATACGTTTTTGTCATATCTCTTATCCTATCTCATTTTATTTGATATTTATAGCTAGACTGATCCGTTTATTATTTTCTTCTTAAATAATACTCGGTCAGACCGAGATGTTACAAATGCTCCTGCTTGACTTCTAATCAGGATCCTTCATCTGATTTTTGGCAAACTTTTTTAGATTAGTAGTTTTTGTTATTATAAATTTGAGATATAGACTCCTTGATGTATAATTATTCTTTTGTGATGTAGTTGATCTTGTTTGGCCACTACTTTGATGTACACTTTTATGTGTTATATTCATATCTGATTCCGCTTATGTGATATGAATATCTATGACTGATTTGTGTTATGTTTATTTCTATATTTGTTTCTGAAGTCCACTTAGCCACTGTGTGGTAGCTTTGAGTTTTTATTTCACATGTCGGATTTCCTCTTGAAATGAAATGTAAGTTATATTTTCTGACATATCGGTACTCGCACAGAGCAATTACACAGATGGTCGCTCATTAACAGCCTTATTCTTCGCGCTAGTCGATGGCATTACCCCGTAGTGTCCTTGGCTAGCGTGAGTATACAGGTGGGGCGTCACAAGGGGATCCTAGGGGAGTGTGATGTGAGTGTTTTTGTGCTCGTTCAATGGTTGACTTAGAAGTTATAGCTCAACGCTGAGTGGTTTTGCTAGTGAAGCGATGACGCGTGCTCTGGCTCAGTGACTTCGTGACTTAGTGGCGAAGATTTTACGACTTATGGAGGATGTCTAGAGATGTTTCGGTCTTCACCTTATCGATGACATGAATCATTTTGGTTGAATACTTTGGTGAGAGGTGCATGTGGACTTAGTGATTGTCTTTGGAGGCACGTTCGAAGATGTGAGGTGATGGAGTCGAATATAGTGACTTTACTATCAAGTCATGTGCCGAAGGGATTGTTGATAGCTTTGGATGTGATGGGTGTTTCTTGGGCAAGTGTATGTTGAAGGAACTGGGCCAGTTCACAACGGAGTTAAAGTGCAAGTTTCAAAAAAAAGTTCCTATTTTAGATCTATTCATCCTATGAAGTCTAAAGGATTTATTAGATCCAATCTAATATTGTTTTAATAAAATAATATTTTATTAATTTTGTGTTAGTTTTATTAGTTTAATTCTAAACTAATTAAGTGTGAGTTATGAAAAAGTTTAAATATATCAAATATATTCATATTTAATTATGTGACAGAATTGCTAAACATAAGCCAAGTATGATTAATAGATGATAATATATAGAAATAAACAAGAATAAATCTAGATACAATCACATAAGGATCTAAAAGGAAAGGAAACAAAAGGTAGCGTGGTTGATTGATTCCACCTTCTCTTTAGCAAATTTAATTGATACAACATTTAATTAACATGCAAGAGGTATTATGACACAATAACATAAATAACAAAAAATAGTTAATATGAAAATATTATTGCCTCACTTTTAAATTGTCTAGTACTAATAAAAGGGTTTAAACCATGCTTTGGCAATTTTAAATTCTAATATTAAATGTTTATATGTACACGTACAGATATAGATATAATTATGTGTATATAAAGACTAAACCAAAACTTTCTAATCAATTCAAAGCAAACTTCCATATTGCATTAAAATTTTCTGATGCATTTGTAAACTTATGTATACTTGAATTAGTTAACAAAAATACATATATGCTTATACATTAAGAGATTTAATCTAAAGGATTTTTTTACATAACAAAAGCGGAACACAACAAATGAAGGTATATTAACAATCCTTTAAAATATTTAAATAAGGACATTTAAGATAATAAATTGGATAACAAATTTAGAATATTATTTTAATCAATTTTAAAGCTTAGGTTCATTATAAAACCATTCTTTTAATCATAAGCAAATTTCTATTACAATTCATCATATTAATAATAAAACAATTTATTCAACAAAGAATTCAAATTGCATGATTATTTTTCAATTCAAGGTAAGGTGGCAACATGTATACACGATGTTTCTATTTCAACATAAATGCAAACAATATGTACATGCAAACTTTCTGATCCGAAAAATTACACTTTGAATTGAGAGGTTGAACCATAGATCTATGATTAAAACATTGTTTTAATTATAGACAAAATTCTGTTTTGAATTATCAAAATAAAAATCAAATCAATTTATTCAATAAACGATTCAAATTATATAAACAATTTCAAATCAAATGAAGCAACATTATTATAACATCCAGGAATTTTATCATTTTGATTTTTGAATATTTAATAATTTAAATAATTGGTTTTCAAAATATAAATAACTTGTATTCAAATATAGGGATTGATTAAAAATTTGAATTGTGAATCAGATATTTATTAAATGGATTTAATAACCTTATTTAACTCCTTTTAGTTAATAAATAATAATGGTGAACTCATTTTGTAAATTTATTTATAGTAATAAATAGTTCGAATAAATAATGAGGAAATCAATTGGAAATAAAAAGACTTGGGTTTTTATTGACGAATTCTTAAATGAATTTATAGGATTTTCCCATAATTTTAATTTGAAAAATATTTAAATTATCGTTTGACGTATTACGGAAAACGATGGTATCTTTGAAATTTCAAAAAATAAAATAATATGTATATTTTATTGTTGATTTGTGATCGTGTCGTATTTTGGTGCACGATCATATTTTTATTTCAATCGTTCGTGGTT
Source organism: Allium fistulosum (assembly GCA_030737815.1). Classification (NCBI taxonomy): domain Eukaryota; kingdom Viridiplantae; phylum Streptophyta; class Magnoliopsida; order Asparagales; family Amaryllidaceae; genus Allium; species Allium fistulosum. The sequence continues at coordinate 931,807,415 of CM060901.1, read as the reverse complement.
CGTACGTGAATTGGGTACTGTGTAGCGGAGTACCACTAAACTCTCTTTTCAAAAACAATTTAAATCAAATCAAAATAAAAAAATTTGGTCAAACCTTATAATGTGATGTTGGCTTGTAAATTTGGGTTTTCTTGAGAATATGGTTTAACTTGTGTTTTAAGAAATTGAATTTTGTTTATAAAATCAATAAAGTCAAAACTTCACCATTTTCCATTTCATTTTCAATCTCTTCCGCTTCTTTCAAATTGCCAATAAACTAAAAATTGCCTCAAGCTTCAAAAGTCAAAATCAAATCAACCACTTAACTAAAAATTACAAAATAATTTTCTTTGGGATCGTATTGAGGAGATCTACAAACCCACACCCATTTCATTGGCTGCTTTCGACTTTGGTGATGATTGGTTATCAAGGGTCGAACTAGGGTTTGGATTGGTTTTTGATTGAAGGTGAGTTAGACTACGACGTTGGCGGTAGTGTGCTTGTTAGGTGAAGGGGAGTTTATGGTAGGAGTTTGAGATGGTGCGGCTAAGGGATGAGGATCGCGACATTTGTTTGTCACGTTGTCAGTTGTCAGGTGTCAGGTCGTGAGTGGTTGGACGGTGGTGGAGGTCGAATAGGTGGTGCAGGTTTACTCGTGGTACGAAGGGGAGTTATTTGACATAGGCGGGAGGATCTCCAGGTGGCTATGGTGAGGTGCGATTGTTGAGCTAGTGACGTCGACCAACATGTCGATTTGGCTTCATGGGGTCGAGTTGACGATTATTAGGTCAAGCAAGTCGAGTTTAGGAAGAGAGGAGTAATGGTGCGAATGACACTAGATTTTGTTAAGTATTTCTCTGTATCATGGTTGAGATGTATGGCGTGCACAACTTGTTCGTGTACAGGAAGGGAAATTAAGTGGATTGGGGAAGAAAGGAATTTTGATTAGTGATGGGTAATTAAATTAATTAAGTGATTAATTAGTTTAAGTATATTTTTAGATTTAAATCTTATAAAATCAATATCTTGCTTATACGAGGTCGGATTTGGATCCGGTCAGTTATGTTGGACTCGTAACGACATTATCCGCGCGACGGAATTGGATTTACTAAATTTGAAGCTAGCATAATTTTAAGCTAAAATCGAACGTTATCAAACTAAAACGTGAAAGCGTCAACTGGAATTTCGGTGAGTTTACTCACTTTAAATAAATCATCTGATACCTGTATTGTTATGGATTATTGTTGAATGCTTAGATAATAGTTGATAGTTTTAACGAAGTATGATTTAATGACAAAAATTATAGTGATTTAATATAATTACGTTTAACGTGGTCAAATTAGTTATATTTCGTTATGATATCTATTTCGCAGAATAAAACACCATTCTGCTATAATTAAATTGAATAGATTATTTTGGACATATATCGAGCAGAATAAATCACCATTCAGTGCTTGCAAAGTAAAAGGATTATTTTTGAAGTTAATTAATATGTAGATTAATTAATAAATGATATGTCAGCTATTGATTGCTTATTGTTGATAATAATATGTTTGTTATTATTGTTCGATTTTTCGTTGGATTTGAATTCCCGCTTGATAAAGCGGATTGTATAAATAACCATCGTTTTGTAGGGGACTTTGTAGAGAGACCCTAAGTGGTTTCTCGCCACTATTAATTTATTGTTATATTCATTTTACATATATTCTTATGTTGTGTATATTGATGTTTGGTTGAAATATTTGTCATATACTGTTTGATTTGTGTAAGTGTCATTATAGCAATTTTTGCTATACCTCACTTATGAAATATCATCTTCTTAAACCCTTGTTATGTATTGAACTTGAGCTTGTATTTTTACAAAACAAATGTTTTGTCGTGTTTTTGCACTTTGAAAGTGATTTAAACTATATTTTCATGTATTTTGAGTATTTTTAAAATAAAAGATAAGTGTTGATTAAAATATATAAAAGGAGTTATAAATTTAATTAATTATTTTTCAGGATAATTAATGCTATTTTAAATTGGTAAAGAGATTATAAATTTGATTAATTATATTTCAAGATAATTAATGTCATTTTAAATTTATAAAAGATTACAAATTAGATTTAATTATCTTTAGGATAATTAATGTTGTTTAAATTTATAAAGGTTATTTACCTTAAATATTTTGTTAGTTCTTTTCAAATGGGTTTGTAAGGATTGTATAAGTATTTGAAAAGAATTAGAAGTTTAAATATATTCTTAATTATTATTTAATTATAATAAAGTTAATTAATAAATTTATTAATGATGTTTATAGTTAATTAACTGACTTAATAAAGGTGTTTAAAGTTGATTAACCGATTTATTAAAGGATTATAAATTTGGTTAACCTTCTTTCAGGATAATTAATACGGTTTCAAATTTATAAAAGAGTTATATCAATTATCTTTTGGGATGGTTTACACTATTTTAAATTTATAAAGATAATTTAAATTGATTTATTATCTTCTAGGATAATAAATGTTGTTTTAAAATTTATAAATATTTGAATCGTTTTGTTAATTGCACCGAGAAGTGCTTGGATTTCTTCTCGATGTTTAATTATTTGTTTCCATTCTTTCAAGTATGATTTTGCACCAAGTGCACCGACTTATTTTCCATTCTTTCATCTATAGATGTTTTTCTTGTGAGGTAACACTCATTCCATGTTTAGCAGCATGGTCTCGCATAATTATTATATGTTCATCATATTACTTGAGTTTTCTCATGCTGTTTTCCAGATTGATCCAAGTGTTATTTTATTATAATGCTCGGGCTAGATCGAGTATTTTTCTAGGTTGTCGTTGGTAGGACATAGAGCTCATGAAGTGGAGCTGGATGTTCACCTGCCTTAGTATTTTTATTGTCATTGTATTATTATGTATACACATCAACAATTGTAAGGTCAGGAAGTTATAACTGTCCAGGATGATGAGGTTTGTTTTTAACTCTGATATACCATATATTTTAGAGTAACAGCTTTTACTGTCTTTGTTATATTATATGTTGTCGTTCTTGCAATTGTTAGAGTGACAGTGTGATAATCTATTTCTCGTGTTATTCTTTTTATTTTACCCTAACAATCTGCATTTTCAGCTATTGGATGTTCGACATTTGAATACAGTGGATGTATTGAGTGCCGACTTTTGATGGTCGAAAAGGCGAGTCATTACATTTGGTATCAGAGCTGAAGGTTAAGCAAGAACTTGGCTTTGGTTGGGTAAACTCACTAGAGATAGGGTAAGTGACAACCTAGAATGAGCTGAGAGAATTATATGTACGAAAGCGTAAATTTGTTATTGCTATAAAAACGTATTGTGTTATTTGGTCTATTGAGTTGTTTATGAATTATGGACGGGACATGGGATGCCACTGTATGAATAGGGATTTCTAAACATTGGTACAAGGCAAATGGATATGATATTGATTTTTGAAAATTTGGTAAATGAAGTATTTTACCCAGCATTATATATTTTATTTATATAAAGGAATAATTTTCAAATTTGTATAGTTATTATGGTGTGTGTTGAAAATGATAGTATTTCTTTATTATCATAATTGGTTGATTTGTCATGTTCGGATAGTTTAGGAGCATTTACTATTTGTTTGTTGATTGTAAATTTACGCTCCACTAGTTTATGAGCGTTTATTGTTTGATAATTGTAGGTACATTAGAACAAACCTCTTGTGAATTGAGTTTCACAATTTAACTAGGGTGTTCGGTGAAAATGATAAGTTAAAAGTAATCTTGTAATAAAGTTGTTTAATAGAAGCTAAATGGGAAGATAAGACAAGTAGATGATAAATATATGAGACTATTTTATTATAATAAAGGGGAATTATTATAATATGAGATGATTTTATATAAAGGCAACTTTATATAAATTTGGTTTATAAAATATGATTTATAAAGTGCTTTTGAGAATTTAAATCCTGGTTTTATTCAAAATGATTTCACCAAGATTTTGAGAAAAGTAATGGTAGTATTACTTGGAAGTTTTTGTAAATATAAATATTTCAAATAATTTTTTTAATAAAAATACATTTTCTTTGGGTAGTTCGGAGGAAAGCATCTCGATTAGTTTTTTGGTAATCTAAATAATCTTTTAAGTGACGATCTAATAATTGCTTAGGCTAACGTTGTAGTGCACTTAGTAAACTATTCTCTTTATCATTGCACGATCGAAATGAGTTCCAATCTCGGTGCTTTTGAAAAAGTGATTTTGAAAGAATATGTGAAAGAAATAATAATATTGTTATTTTGAAACTTCGGGAAGTGTTATTAGTTCAGGATATTTGAAAAGAGTTTTTGTGAAGTGATTTTTCAAATATTTTGTTATGACTAAAGTTGGGCGATTAGGAGTGTAAATCTACCCTGAAACACACATAAATTCCAATCCAGAAAAGGCCCATTGAAACTTAGGCCCATTCCAAACCTGGCTATTGGTTAGTAAAAAGAAAAAATATACAGAGTTATCTATATATTCTTTCAGAACTCACAGTGGAAGGAATAAAATAAAATATAATAATAGTACCCATTTATTTTAAATCATTTCAAATGTCATAATACATAATAATAATCGTAACAACATTTTGTTCAAAAATACATTTCATGGGTACAACAGAAAATAACATGAAAAGATAGATAATAACTATCATAAGCTTCACTCTCGCCATCTTCTAGCATCATCAACTGCTTCTCTAACATTTGTTGTAATGAGGAAGGAGTCGGAACAAGTATATGGTGAATAGAAATCTCGAGCCTTACTATTTTAGTACTTGGGTAGTATAATTTAAATAAGAACATGTCTTACGTAACTAAACCATTTAATACTTCATATAAGGAAAGGAGGTGGATCCTCGAACGACCACATAATACATTGCATTCCTGAAGTAGGATTTCTAATCCCATAAGCCATAAAAAAACGTCCTAAATATCTAAAATTGCGAGAGACAAAACCCAAGCCACTTAATGCCTTTAATGGAAAATAGGCAGACTCTGACCATTTAAGATCTCAATTAAGGTAGGTCCCCATCATTTAATACCTATTCTTAAGGCGGACTCCACATTGGCATCTATCTAGCTGGCATTGCATGGAAATCTCTTCGGACACTTAGTATTTCCCATTGAAGCGGACCTTTCTGAGATATCCTTAACCATGCCTAAACCCAATCCCGACCATTTAACACTTCATTTGGTGAAAAGAGGCGGGCCCTTAAACAACCATTTAATACCGCAAGACCCCGAAGCAGGCCCTTCGTATTATGAACCATACTCATAATGAGGTCTCACATTAGCCCGACTATTCGTAGGAACTGGTAACCAGATTATTTGGGTAGATTTACCCTGCAAAATTTAGGACTAACCTGTAGGAAATGCGGATTACGGATCTTAAGGCAGAATTAACACTAGAGGGAGGGTGAATAGTGTTTAATGGATTTTACGAATCTTTTTGAAATCTTTTCAAATTAAATCCAAACAGATGCAATACAAAAACACAGAAACAATCACAGAATCAGACACAGATGCAAATAGTAAATAAAAGCAGTAAAGGAAAGAACACAACGGAATTTTATACTGGTTCGGAGTTACCCTACGTCTAGTCCAACACAATTTCTTGTGCAGATTTCTTTTCAAATATAATGTCGATATTACAACCTCGATTTCAAGGCCATGAGATACACCCTCCTGTCTCCGATTCCAGGTCAAACTCTCTTGATTTAACCAGGCTATAAGATCACCTAATTGATTTACGGGCTACAATCACACCCAACTGATTTACGGGCCACAATCACAACGTTTCCAATATCACCTTGATAGATAGACAGACACGATACACTTCTTTGATTACAAATGATCCTATAACTCTGAATAGCACTGAGATCTTTGAGAGAGAGTAGCAGAGAATCAAACTAGAGACAATCGAGTTTGATTTACTTAGGATTTCGGCAGAGTTTTTTTTTAAATATAAGAGAATATTTGAGTGGAAAAGAAGGAGTGAAGAAATGAAGAAAAACTAACTTAAAATTCGTTGAAAACAACTGGTATTTATAGAAGAACAACAGTCATGTCCATTCGAGAAAGGTTATGACGAATAGACACTTCTTTTGAAAATTTGAAATTTGAATTTCTACGGTCACCATGTCGACATGGGGGGATGGGGTATGTCGACATGCCTATGATAATTTTGAAAATCGATTTTTCTTTTAAAAAATGATTTCTATTCTAGAACTTGTCAAAACAATTTCTAAACTTTGTAAACCATTTTGAATATAGTTTAAACTTATAAAAGAGATTTAAAAAGTAATCTTAAAAATATATAATCTATAATATACAAGTAGTATTAAAAACTAAGTATAGAATATATTTTTGAAATTTAAAGCTATAATATTAAAACCAGGAGATAGTTTAAAAACAAGAGATGATTTTGAAATCAAAATATAAAAGATGGTAAGAATAGTTTCAGGCTAAATATTTAAACCGAGAGAGATGAATTTTAAAAAGATAGTTTTTGGAAAAATAGTTAAAATAAATCATTTTAAAAATTTCGTGGATTCCATTCCACTAGAGAAGGTCGTGGGTTCCATCTCGCTATTAAAGCGAGAAGGTGGATTCCATTCCACAATTAAAATCCGAATTAAAGATTTAAGTGCTATTATGAAGTTTTAACATAAGTCTAGACTCTATTACTTATCTTGATATCTTGAACTCTTGAACTCTTGATACTCATGAGTCTTGATTTCTTCAATCTTGAATTCGTCAGTCTTGAATTTCTATACTTAGTCTTGAATCTTTATACTCAGTCTTGAATCTTTATATTGTACAGTCCTCATTCTCAGTACCTACATATATATATCCTGCATATACATATATATATCTAGACAAGAATATTAGTATTTATATTTTATAACAAGTCCTAAGGTTGTTGTCATCAAAACTATCATCTCAAGAACTAACAATCTCCCCCTTTTTGATGATGACAGCCTTTTTTATAAAATATACTCTACAAACTTTGATTCTACTCTAACTCCCCCTTACTCCAACAACTCCCCCTTAATCTACTAACTCTCCCTTAATCTAAGCCTATCTAACCTATTTTATAATTCTCCCCCTTTGTCATCAACAAAAACTAATCCTAAACTACAAAATCCCCCCTTAAACTAATACTATGGAACAAAATGATAATATTGAAGTATAATAAGCGAAAACATAAATCTAATTTTATTATATATGTTTTTATATTACACAAACATATAAATGAATATATACAAATACACAATATATAAAAACATTATCATAAAAGCAATCTAATAAGAGTCCTTGACAATTGGTGACTTGTGAATTGAACAATCGGGGTAATGGAGAGAAAAGTTTCCACGTTGTTCGACCAAATTACCATCTTTGTCAAAACAGACTTCTCCAACGCAAATAACTTTATCGTCCTCGTCCATTTGCGCTTCATCCTCTTCTTCTTCTTCGTCATCCTGTAATAGATTATGAATACATATGTTAAAGGAGTCATCTTCAATCACAATAGGATCTGCATGATTATCCATCAATTTTTTTTGCAAATTTCTATGGATCTTGCCTTATTTCTCCTGTTCTTTTGCCATCTTTATTTGCATAACTTGTAATTCAGTCAGCATTTGTAGGGAATCCTTCAAAGTTTTCTCGATCATCATCACTCGAGCCAATGTAGGTCATTGAAATGGACCAGAATTAGGAGAAGGGAAGGAAAAGGTTGCATTTTGGTTTGATTTAGAAGAGGATGCCATTATTTTATATTTTCAGAAGTTTATTACAGAGAAAATGAAGTAAGAAGACAGAAACATTCGAAATGTGGTGATTATATAACCACCAAACCGATTTTAGAGGGAAAATCAAAATTTCAAATTTTACCGTTATATGTCGATATGGGGGGTAGAGGGCTGTCGACATGCCTATGATAAGGAATTTTATACTAGTTAGGAGTTACCCTACATCCAGTCCCACACAATTTCTTGTGCATATTTCATTTCAAATATAATGTCGATATTACAACCTCGATTTCAAGGCCACGAGATACACTCTCCTATCTTCGAGTCCAAGGAAAACTCTCTTGATTTAACCAGGCTACAAGATCACCTAATTGATTTATAGGCTACAATCACACCCAATTGATTTACATGCCACAATCACACCATTTCCAATATCACTTTGATAGATAGAGAGACTAGATATACTTCTTTGATTACAAATGATCCTATAACTCTGAATAGCACTGAGATCTTTGAAAGAGAGTGATAGAGAATCAAACTAGAGATGATCGAGTTTGATTCACTTAGGATTTCGGCAGAGTTTTGTTAAAATATAAGAGAATATTTGAGTGGAGAAGAAGGAGTGAAGAAATAAAGAAAAACTAACTTAAAGTTCATTGAAAACAACTGGTATTATAGAAGAACAACAGTCATGTCCATTCGCGAAAGGTTATGACGAATACACTTCTTTTGAAAATTTGAAATTTGAATTTCTACGGTCACCAAGTCGACACAGGGGGATGGGGTATGTCGACATGCCTTAGTAAATTTTGAAAATTGATTTTTGTTTTTAAAAGTGATTTTCTTTCTATAACTTGTCAAAACAATTTCTGAAGTTTATAAACCATTTCGAATATAGTTTAAACTTATAAAAGAGATTTAAAAAGTAATCTTGAAAATATATAATCTATAATATAAAAGTAATATTAAAAACTAAGCATAGAATATATTTTTGAGATTTAAAGCTTATAATATTAAAACCAAGAGATAGTTTAAAAACAAGAGATGATTTTGAAATCAAAATATAAAAGATGATAAGAATGGTTTAAGACTAAAATATTTAAACCAAGAGAGATGACTTTAAAAAGTTTTTGGAAACATATTTAAAATAAATCATTTTGAAAATTTCGTGGATTCCATTCCACTAGAGAAGGTCGTGGGTTCCATCCCACTAAATAGGTAATGGGTTCCATCCCACTATTAAAGCGAGAAGCTGGATTCCATTCCACAATTAAAATCCGAATAAAGATTTTAGTGCTATTATGAAATTTTAAAATAAATCTAGACACTATTACTTATCTTGATATCTTGAACTCTTGAACTCTTGATACTCATGAGTCTTCAGTCTTGATTTCTTCAAACTTGAATTCGTCAGTCTTGAATCTCTATACTCAGTCTTGAATCTTTACACTCAGTCTTGAATCTTTATACTGTACATTCTTCATTCTCAGTACCTGCACACACACACACACACACACACATATATATATATATATATATTCTGCATATACATATATATCTAGACAAGAATATTAGTATTTATATTTTATAATAAGTCCTAAGGTTTTTGTCATCAAAACCATCATCTCAGGAACTAACAATCTCCCCCTTTTTGATGATGACAACCTTTGTTTATAAAATCTACTCCACAAACTTCGATTCTACTCTAACTCCCCCTTACTCCAACAACTCCCCCTTAATCTACTAACTCCCATTTAATCTAAGCCCATCTAACCTATTTTATAATTCTCCCCCTTTGTCATCAACAAAAACTAATCCTAAACTACATAACTCCCCCTAAATCTTATACTATAGCACTATATAGGATCATATTACAGTATAGTAGTATATAAATGAAACAGATAATAATATGACTAAAATATAGTAAGGTATATGTGAGAGATTTGAAAATTTAAAACATAATCAATCAATATATTTATCAGACCACACCATTTCAATCATATATTACATACCATGTTCAAATCAGTCCAAACAATTCAAATCAAATCAAACCAAAACAAACAATTCAAACCAAATCAACATAAATCAAACCATACATGTCAAATCAAACATTTCTTGGAACTTCAACCCATCCTTCTTCACCGAAGATAGGGTCTGCCTTTATAGCATCCTATTCTTCATTATCCTTGTTCAGAGTTCCTTCTAGATTCACTTCGAGTTTTTCTTTGTTGAGGGCTGAAATCATCCATCGAATGGCCTCAAAGTGCCTTTCTTATTTGTTTATCATCCACATTTGGCTTAATTCTAAGTGTTGTCGATTGCGAAGGATAAAAGTAAGTATGTTCTTGAAAGATTTGAGAGTTTCTTTAAGATTCTCACTTAGATTACGAATAGGGGAGGCCATTTTTGATAAAATATGAAGAAATTTAATAGAAAATAAGGAGAATTGAAAATGTACATTTTTCTGGAAGAAACAGGTATTTAAATAGATAAAAAGTTGTTTCAAATGAAAAGACATAAAGTAGTTATGTCAATTTCAAATTCAGGACTTAGATTATGAATGGACATAACTGTTGTAATCGAATTAAATCCAAACAGATGCAATACACAAACACAGAAATAATCATAGAATCAGACACATATGCAAATAGTAAATAAAAGCAGTAAAGGAAAGAACACACCAGAATTTTATACTGGTTTGGAGTTACCCTACATCTAGTCCCACACAATTTCTTATGCAGATTTCTTTTCAAATATATTGTCGATATTACAACCTCGATTTCAAGGCCATGACATACACTCTCCTGTCTCCGAGTCCAGTGCAAACTCTCTTGATTTAACCAAGCTACAAGGTCACCTAATTGATTTAAGGGCTACAATCACACCCAATTGATTTACGGGCCACAATCACACCGTTTCCAATATCACTTTAATAGATAGAGAGACTGGATACACATCTTTGATTACAAATGATCCTTTAACTCTGAATAGCACTGAGATCTTCGAGAGAGAATGGTAGAGAATCAAACTAGAGACAATCGAGTTTGATTTACTTAGGATTTCGACAGAGTTTTGTTAAAATATAAGAGAATATTTGAGTGGAGAATAAGGAGTGAAGAAATGAAGAAAAACTAACTTAAAATTCGTTGAAAACAACTGGTATTTATAGAAGAACAATAGTCATGTCCATTCATGAAAGGTTATGATGAATAGACACTTCTTTTGAAAATTTGAAATTTGAATTTCTACAGTCACCATGTCGACATTAGGGGGTGGGGTATGTCGACATGCCTATGATAATTTTGAAAATTGATTTTGCTTTTAAAAAATGATTTCTATTCTAGAACTTGTCAAAACAATTTCTAAACTTTGTAAACCAATTTGAATATAGTTTAACTTATAAAAGAGATTTAAAAAGTAATCTTAAAAATATATAATCTATAATATAAAAGTAATATTAAAAACTAAGTACAGAATATTTTTTTGAAATTTAAAGCTATAATATTAAAACCAGGAGATAGTTTAAAAACAAGAGATGATTTTGAAATCCAAATATAAAAGATGCTAAGAATAGTTTAAGGCTAAAATATTTAAACCGAGAGAGATGACTTTTAAAAAAATAGTTAAAATAAATCATTTTGAAAATTTCGTGGATTCCATTCCACTAGAGAAGGTTGTGGGTTCCATCCCGCTATTAAAGCGAGAAGGTGGATTCCATTCCATAATTAAAATCTGAATTAAAGATTTAAGTGCTATTATGAAGTTTTAACATAAATCTAGACTCTGTTACTTATCTTGATATCTTGAACTCTTGATACTTATGAGTCTTCGGTCTTGATTTCTTTAATCTTGAATTCGTCGGTCTTGAATTTCTATACTTAGTCTTGAATCTTTATACTCAGTCTCGAATCTTTATACCGTACAGTCTTCATTCTCAGTACCTGCATATATATATCTTGCATATACATATATATCTAGACAAGAATATTAGTATTTATATTTTATAACAAGTCCTAAGGTTGTTGTCATCAAAACCATCATCTCAGGAACTAACATAACCCCGCGTCATTATAATCCCTTATCATAGGAGATCTCTCACTTCAGCCCTAAAGTCACACTACTAGTAGCCAGATTAGCTAGGCAGACTTCTGTGTGCCTTTTGACAGACCCCGCATCCCTATGACTTAGCCATAATTTAAATACTCTATCTATATATAATACTTATCTCATAGTTTCATAATTAAGGCCTTATAAGAATCTTCGTTATTACACTTTAAACCATCAATTACTTTCCTAAGGGGGATTTAATGACAATCTTTACCTAATTAACAACGTCATTATATGTTATAATTATATGTTTATTACGCTAATGAATATATAAATAAATATGCATTTATTATTCTATGCTTGCAGAGATTACGCCCTAACTAACATTAAATGTCAATTCCATTTTTAGCCATAATAATACAAGTCTTTCCTTTTTCTTCTTTTTTACCAATAATGTCCAAATTCAAATATCCATAACAAGAGATTCTAATATCCATAACAAGTATCCAATACTCATATCCAAAATTGCAATAAATATACTTGTATATAGAATCTAAATCCAACTTATCTCATATTAAAACAATGGAATAGACCAAAAATGGAAACTTACAATTTAATCAATTTTACTCTACATTCATCTTTTTTTACATGAGTTTAGACAAGGGAAATTCTATTAAATTTTATAGAAATAGGCGGTATAAACTACGAATAAAGATTCATCCTTTACACACCATTTCTCGATTAAATCCCTTAATCAGATCCGAAGAAGAAGAATAAGAAGTGGAATAGAAGGTTGAATACATGAACTACAAAATCCATAAATCTCTATTATTTTAATACAAAACAATTAAGATTCCAATCCTAAGAATTAACATTTCGCTTTAGAAGAATTTTTAGGAATTTTAATATGATGTTTTCGTAATTCAAAACACTCCAAGGCATATATCAAATCCAAACTATGCTATTGAACTACTAAGATAGAAAAACTAAGATTTCCACTCTATGTTGGTCCTTACCTTTGCTTCACCTTGGATTTGCAATGCCCATTATAATCTCCTTCAGATTCCTTCTTTTTGATATATACAATAAGGGATTTGTCTATATATATATATTAGATTCGGAAAGGTCGAAGGAGAAGAGGTTTAGAAATAATAAACAAAGATAGATTAAGATTTCTTACCTAAAACCGTAATGGAGTTTTCTGAATCTAAGAAGAGATAAACTGACAGATCTTCGCTGATGTTCCTAAAATATTTGTGAATAAAAGTGAGGAGTCAACGGTCTTATGTATTGGTTGAAATGCACCAGAACCGTAGGATGAAAATAGGTTGAAATGGATAAATCTGGAGCTCTTAAAATAAGAAACCCTAGCCGACACCTATATAGGAGCGGTCGACCACCCCTATACCATCGGTCGATAGCTAGGGGTCGGCCGGTAGAGGTGAAGTGGTCGACCCCTCCGTCTAATTTTGGGAACGTTTGATTATGTCCGTTGCCTGATTATTTTATTCCCTAATTAACTTTTGACGTTAATTGTTAACTTTAACATTTACTTATCCCCTAAGTCTAATCATAGTTAACTTTTGAAATTCAAATTTTAAATTTAAATACTCATTTGAATTCGAATTATATTAATTTAAATCTAAAAGCTTCAAACGCTTATAACTTCTTCGTTTAAGCTCCTTTTTCAACATGTTATATATGGAACATATCAAAAAAATTCCACAAACGCAATGGAATAACTTTTGTAGTCAAATTCCTACTTTCGTAAAATTTCCATTTTTATCCCTACCCCGATTAATTGAATCTCTTAATTTACTTATTTAGTTAAGGTTGATTTTATGGGGTGTTACATTCTCTCCTCTTAAAAAGGATTTCGTCCTGAAATCTTTCAAGGTGCGAATAGCGTAATGTGCAATAACATCCATGTTATACAACCAAGTTAACTACATGATCATCTACTTAACCAAAGTGCAATGTGATTATATACTTCAGACATGCTATAAATGGGCTCAATCCTAGCGTGAGTGTGTGATCGTGCTATGCAAATATGTATGCAAATACCCTAAACATGCATAAAACTACTATATGAGTGTAAAGTGACGATGAAAAAGTGTAGCAACCATCTCCTACCATCCAATCTAGCAACCATGATGCAACCAAAATCTTAATTTTGATGAGAAATTTGCCAGAAGAAGGCTTAGGACAAGAAGGCCTCATGCCTTTTACCAGGTTTTCTCCCCATTATAATTGAACCAATCTAAGTCTTTGTTGCGGAGCTTGCTAGTTTCATGCTCCACAATGCATCCAATGGCAAGGGACACTATTGGCTCCATCTCAAAATCCCCTAATTGATTAGGCTCTACCATAATTACTATGCTATGAAGGTACCTCATCAAATACAAAATGTGAAAAACATCATAGACTCCAGCCAACATAAAAAATTTCTTATTTTTCCCCAAATATTAGGAAAGGCTCGATAAATCTAGTGCCAACTTTTTCAACTATCCAAATCTAGTGACCTTCACATGCTTTCGAATCAACTCCGACTTTCCACAGTCTCGCAATCCAAATCTGGTCCAAGTAGAATTTGACAGTCATTTCCCACCTACAGTTTGGCGATTTGTATGGCCTCCCAAAAAGTGCTTCAAGGTTGTCATACCAATCATCTATCGATGACTACTAATATACGCAAATTCTACCAAGGGTAGTGTTATCCGGCCTTTTAACCCGGCTATATCCAAGTTGACTGGACAAGTTAGACTCGATGATAGACAAGTAAAGTAGTTCAGAGGGGTGATAATACAGTCCAAAGATCAAGCATAGACGACAATATGAAGTAACAATCAAGCGAAGCCAAGAGATAGACTCTATAGAATATTCTAAGTGTGGAATAGTGCTTCCCTTAGGCAGGGGATCAGATAAGATCACTATGGTTATTAACAACTTGGATCCGCAGTTCAACTCAACGGGAATCGATCAATATCCCTTAGAACCTGAAAGCAACTATGCAAACAATTTTGGAAAAATTGAAGCTAGCATAGAGGGGGACCCACCTGACTGATCGTAGCTCGCCACATGGCTAGGAAGACTAATCGGCCCCGAATGCTCAATATGGGGAATTGAGCCTCAAAATTTTCTAGTGACCTCGTCTACATCTGGAGATTTTGCCGATGAATTTTCAATAAGATATTCGATCGTCTACGCCTATAAATACAGGGTTCATAGCTCATTTGAAGGATCCGGAGGCTGTTTTTTCTTGGTACTCCATTGTGATTACGAATTCCGATCCGATCCCTCTTGTACTCAGATATTTGAGTGATTAATAAAGCAATTTCATCAAAGTGGAGGTAGGCATTCAACGCCGAACTATTATAAATCTGTTTGTTATTGTTTTCTACTTGTTTTCTGTTTGTCTCCTCGGTTTTAATTTTGTTTTTCTCGTTTATTTCGCTACATATAATCTATTGGGTGTTTGTGCCAACTTTTGGTGCAAACATTTTAGAGCTTTCATTGTGAGCGAATTCTCAGCCTGATTGGATCTCATCATCTACTGGTGGATTTCCATATCCGCGAGATAGATTCGGATTTCTACCGACAAGTTCCGTTACTACTCAGATTTTAAGAAGATCCAGAAGGAATCTATTATCCATGGCAAGAGGAAAGTCTATTACTTCCCGTGTTGTTGAAGGAAATGATGATGCTAGTGTTCAACAAGTTGATCAAAATGTACAACTGGTGGCTGTCGATGCCCAGAATCCAGCTGTATATATATATATATATATATATATATATATATCACCAAAACTGATTTTGAAGTCCTAATAAAGAAACTGATGGATAGCGTCAGCAGCTCAATCAACAAATCCAGGCTAACGTCGACTTGATGAGCTGGTTGAAAGATCAGCATGGAAAGACTAGGAGGGAGCATACTTCATATCCAAGTTCGGAAAATTCCTCCTCATCTGATGACTATCACCGAGACAAACACAACAAAATGGATCCTTACGCACCTGAAACATTAGGACGAGATAAGGAAATCAGCCATGGCCGATTGGCACTAATCGATGCCAAACCCTCTAAGGGGATCGGCAATGAACCCTCTAATCAAGGGGGCTCGGTATGCAAGTGGAGACGCTTACTTTGGAGGTGCCGAAATCAATCAACGTGCTGGAGCTCGGGCAAATGTGGTTGAACCGTAATTGAGAGACGACGATAGATTGTTACTCAGGAAATGGATCAAGAGCAAGAGGAGCTAAGGCAATGTGGTACTGCCCGGAGGCATAGGTTGGGTTGTTCACATGAGGTGGAGCATAACTACCGCCTGGCACCTACTTTCTAAACACCAAACTTAACAACTATGGCGAGGTAGCTAGTGAAATAAAGTCGGAGCTTAACCAACAATGATTGGGGACTCTCTAGAATTCATACTCTATTCACCGACAATATTCTGCATGTAGAATATCTGCGGAGGTTCCATATGCCTACGAAGCCTACCTATGTAGGAAAAACCAACCCTAGGCATCATCTCTTGTAACGACCCAACTTTTTGGACGGTTCAAATCGACAATCATCCACACATGTCAACTCAAACCATTCAAAGGGATGATTGTTATGGGGTAAATAAGAAAAAGAAGAGAAAAGAAAAATAAGACATAGAATCTCACAGCGGTATGACAAAATTAAATAATCAAATAAACAGTTCATGAAGCTATTTTACAAATACATTTGATTACACTTTGCAATACAATCAGAGTTATGCATACAACAGGAATAAATAAATAATACAGTGGAATAAATAAAATAAATAATAATAGCACTAAATCTTCGTCTTCATCCTCTAGAAATAAGGTCTTCAATACAGTGAAAAGCTCTGACTGACCTGAGCATAATGAAAAGACAAAACACTCAAGTCAGAACTAAAAGACCTTATGTAAGTTAAATCAACAGTAATTAAATATGAGTGACGGCTTTAGAAATGTTTATGGGGTTTGACATCTCTTATCCAGTGTCTAACGTGCGTGCAATAACTTAAGAGATGTTCGGGATTCCATCTCCTAAGGATCCGTTAAACTATCTACATACATAGTACAATACGCTATTATAATAGTGTCTAAAGTAGAGTAAAGTATTAAAATAGTGTTAAGGCGTTACCCATATCCCCTTTAACACATTTTTATATATTCTCGTAGTTTATATTGTACTGTAATTCCTCCGTAAACTGGAGGGCTATCAGAGGACACTCCATAGGTACGGTACAACCCAAACTCGTAATAGGCGCGATAAGGCATGTGACAAGGCACGCGAGGCAATGCCCAGGTTAGGATTCTACCGTTTTGCGGATCCGGACTGGTGGTAATGCATAGCAGCTATTACCGCCCACCTCGGAACACACTCCTAAAATCAAATCGAGGGGTAGCCACCAAATCAATCACAAAGTAATAAATATGGTATCGAAGAAATGTGTCCGATCGGAGGTGCGACCTCACTTGGCCCGGCATGGCTCCTGTTTTAGCCACATCAAGCTGACCCAAGGAGGTCAGGGCTACGTTAATACCTCATATAGAATCGTTCGCCAAACTATCCTACTTTATTCTGGAATCTCCACCACGTGCACAGTTGTTAAAGTGGTTTTCGGTATTAGCAGAGAGTATGACAATATCTGATCACAGTCTCTTTAACAACCAAACGCTTATTTCACACCGGATGATTCTTTTACATTTCCAAAACCGATTCATAATTGATATCGAAATATCATATTCACTTCAAACCATATCACTTTCGAAATCATATACCCAAAATAGGTTAAATCCTCATTTCAAAATCATTATATTACTCAAAATATGTCATTTCACTAGAAACTGTCATTTCAAATTCCAATATAAGTTATAACATCAGTTAACCATATTCGCTTTTAAATGAAGGATTTAAATATAGACAATTCAACCTTGCACCGTTTGAAATTTTGAAAATAGTTTAAATAGTTATAAATGGTTTAAATTAGTTAAAATAGTTTAAAATACTTTAAAATAGTTTAAATGGTTTAAATTAGTTTAAATTAGATTAAATAGCTTAAAATAGATTAATATAGTTAAAATAGTTTAAAATAGATTAAAATAGTTTAAAATAGATTAAAATAGTTTAAAATAGATTAAAATAGATTAAAATAGATTAAATGATTTGAAATAGTTGAAAATAGTTTAATATAGTTTAAAATAGTTAAATGGTTTGATTATTGAAATGGTTTATATAGTAAATAGTTTGAAAATCTAAATAAATCTGAATTTAAAAATAATATATCTTTAAACAGTTTATATTAAAATAATAAATTTTAAAATAATATAAAATCAAACTATTTCTTCCATTTCAATAAATCTGGACCATATCTTGCTTTCAAATCAACAGAACTCAATTTTTTTCCTTTCAATCCAGATTCTCAATAAAACCATTTAAATCTATATCGATATCAAATCCACGTTTGAACTATAAATTTCAGCTACTCCAAATTCAATAGATTTCAAAGTTAAATATTCAAACGTTTACAATGACTCAATTTCGATAAGCTTCATTTATACCTCAAATTCAACTTGAAAATTTCAATTTAAATTCTTTAAACAATTCATTTAAACTAATTCCAATTTCAACATTTAAAGCTTGGATTTTTGAAAATAATTTAGTTAATATAAATCAAATTTTATTTCAAAATGTCGTTTAACTGAATTCAAAATTAAGGATTAAAATCATTTGATTTAACCAATCTGGTGTCTATATATAATTTTCTACCATATGGTCAAGTGATACGAATATATACCATTTCAACCCGCGATAATTTAAAATTTACGGGTATATATCATTTCAACCCGCAATCCTGAGTTAAAATTCAAAATCCATAAAATCGATCGAGTATATCATTTCAACCCATAACGATTTTCTCTAATCAATAGATCGTTCGGGTATGTATCATTTCAAACCATAGTGATTTTCCTAACAATAACCAAGGGAACTTGCAGTGTGATAACAACATATAAAATATACATCCATCCAATCATCCAAATATCAGCAATTAAACATACAGCACAATCATCATTCAAATCAACCAATAAATAACAACAATTAACTAACTATCATTAACATGTATTTAACTGGCAATTTAAATTCAATATTAAATTAAATGGCAATTAAATTCGATAAAATTTAGATTTAACGGGAATGACAAATTAAATATACCAAACAACAAGCAATCAACTTCTAATCACATCATAAATTTAATTTAACAAACATAAGGTAATTTAGTAGTCGTGAGTGGGTTAAAACACTCACCTTTGATTTTGTCGACGATTTAAAATCCAAACTTAGCCTAAAATCTAACAGTCTCAAAATTCGACCAAACCATTTCCATAATGTCCGAAATTTCGATACGATCGCAACGGCGAAAACCGCGCCTGAATCCGAGTTCGTATGCATATTAGAACGTTTGAATTTTAAAAATATAATAATTTATAAAATAAAAAAGAAAAGGACACGTCACCGGGATCACGAACAAACCCTAGCTCAGGCCTCTAATCGCGATCGAGCCTCTCAACCATGGCCGCCACGCTTCCTTTCGATTTTGCCGCCGCCACGCAAGCTTTCAACTCGATCAGCCATCACCATCCTTCCTCTCGCCTCGAGCCGCGCCCAGCGACCCCTTTCTGATCGCCTCCGTCCCACCTATTAGTCGCGCCGCCATCGTGGTCATGGCCATTTCTAGCAATCTCCAGTCATATCTAGGTCGAACGAATACCATGGATGAATGCTGCACTTCCTCCACTACACTACTGCACGCTCCGATTGTCGATCGGATGACGATCCACCGTTGGATCGAAAACCCTAGTTTCGACGGCCGAGACTTCTATGACGATTTCTGGCCAAATGATGCACCAAATCGAAGAAAAAAAAGCTGTAGTAGATTGCGCTCATCGAAAGCTTTCCAACGATATATAATTCAATATAGTTTTGAGGAGTTTAGATTTTTGATTTGAATTTGAAATTGAATTAGGGTTTTTGGAATTGAAAATAGGTTTCTGCCATTGGAGAGAGGAGATAGGAATAGCCAGACAGATTTGTACATATAGGAATAAGAAATAGAAAGGCTGTTAGGGTTAGAAAAATCTATTTATATAGACAAGGCCCGAAAAGAAAGAATGAACATATCGAATTGGTTCAAAACGACAATAACGACCCGAAAAGCCCGTTCTGCTTCCGAAACGAAAATGAGTCATCCCATATATCAAAACAGATGTTTTCGATATTTTTGAAATTCCATGGAACAGGTTTCAAGTCCTAATTCCATTGTATGAAGAAGTTAGCTTTTAAAATCAGCTTATTTCAAATTGGGTTCATTAAATTGATTTCTACGCGTTTCGAGTCCATACGATCAAAGGACAAGTCTGATCGCTACGAAACTTGAAATCCTACAATAATTCACTGTTACAGATCCGATGAAACTGGTTTCGTCGAAATCCGAGACAGTGGCCAAAATGGCTATTTTCACATTAATTAAATAAATTATTATTAAATTAATTTATTACCTTTTAAACTTAAAACTTAACAATTTTTATCGTTTTTTGATTACCTAGACATTTATAATCTTTTAAAACAAATTTCTATGTCCAATTCAATATTTAGATACTGCACTAATTACAGCGTTCAATTTCAATTGCAATAAATTCATTAATTAAAATTAAAATTCAAATAAATTCATTTATTTTGATTTACATCTTATTATTTAGCAACTATCATCTTATGGATATAATTAGCATTGGTTTACATCTTATTACATTAATAACCTAAAATTATCATTTTAATTCATATTAACTGCAATATTTAATTAGATTAATTGCAATTGATTTCCAGTTTAATTTCAACGGATTAAATAGTGGAATGATAATTAAACAATTGCTACAACTTACATTTTCAAACACATTTCTATGTTTATTGTTAACAAAAAAAACTAATAAATTGACATACTGATTAATTATTCTATATTAACCAATTTCAATTGATTACATACAAATTCACCGATAAATACAACATTTGGTTTATTTCCTTATTTACAATTTATAACCAAATTGAACTTTACAATCATTTCAATCAATTGAAATTACATTAAAATAGTTATCAATTACATAAATCACATTATTAAATTACATTCTAACTATTTTTCTTATTAATAAATCATATATTTTAAATTTCACACAATATTAAATTCTAACATCCTATTTAATTAATATTTTTAATCGAAAAAAACACTGGTCGTTATACTCTCCCCCACTCAAAACTTTTCGTCCTCGAAAAGGGAAGAAGGAATTAAGAAATTAATATATTTTATTCAAAGTATTCAATTTATAAATAATTAATTTACATAATTAAGTATTTTAAATAAAATATATCAATTTATAAACAATTAATCTTTCATATTCAAGTTTAATAAAAGTTTGAAAATATTTCCACTTATATAAAAAAATTCGAAGTTTAAAATTCATAGAAAATTTCGGCAGAGTCTCCTTTCTACGGAGAGGTCCGAATAATAATAATATCAATAATTACAATATATATATATATATCATATTTCAAAAAATAAAATATCCCAAACCATGGGAAAAACAATAAAATATCGCTATAAAACCGTAATCCGAAAACGTACCTATTTGTCGGGCAAACAACGCTTAATTTATGAAACCAAAAGCAGTAGCTATTGCTTTCATAAACCTGCATTTCACTTATAAAATCCAAAAAGTTAATAATTATGAAAAAAGAGAAATATTTAAGTTGTTTCAATTAGTTACAAAAGCAAATCAACACTGAACATATGCAAACAAACAACACGACTGTCATATGCAACAAAGGAAACTATCAAACAATCAATAACAATGGTTTGTTCGGGTACATACACTTTTCATTGTACAACGGTGATAAATAACTACCAAGTATACCTTACGCTCAATATCCTTTGGTAATGTGAAGACCCAAAATTTTGAGATAAATAATTATAAAAAAAATCAATTAATAGGAAATATTTAAGAATAGAATAGTTTGAAAAATAAATATTAGGAGTAAGTGAAATAATTAAATAAGAGGATAGAGATTTTTCAATAAAGTATAATGGGAAGAAAATGATCAAATATGAGTGAGTTTTATATACACATATCTCCTATATATATATATATATATATATATATATATATATATATTAGATATGGGTAGCTAGAGAAGTATAAAATTATAAGATAAAGTCCTTCTGATAACTAAATTGCATGAGAACCAGTTTAGTATTGTTGTGCATAAATACCTTCTTAAAATAAATCAAGGAAAAAATAAATGGTTTGAAATAATAGCTAGAAAAAAAATATAATAAAAAGAAATATAAGAGAACTATTCAGGCCTAACAAAGTATACAATGTATCTGAGTCACACAAAGATAATGTGTAGGTGAATCATGCAAATAGCATGTACACAGAAAAGCAGAGAAGTAACTGCTTTTGCCTGAAATAGAAATCAAAAAGAAAATGGCACATTTAGCCATAAACATATATACATGATTTTCTAAATTGTGTGAGGATAAAATGGGCTTTTCTCTCTACAAAACCCTAGCTAAATGTTCTAAAATGAGAAGAGAGCAGCAGTTTTGTTTCTGAGAGAAAACAGAGAAATAAAAGAAGAAAAAAAAGAAAAGCAAAACTCACAATATCTTCAAGCTTAAGCATTCTCGGGGAAAAGAGGAAGGAAGGTGAGTGATTAATCACTTATGAGATTTGAGGCATTAAGACCCAAGTTAAGGGCAGCCAAGTCATTTTATATAAAAATTACATTATGCTTTTCTGTTTGATTTTATTCTCTGGATGAAAATATGTTGATCATGGATGGTATTCTGGTTGGATTTTTGAATGAGATTTTAATCTGTTTTGACTTGTTGTGATGGTTTCAGTTTTTGTTTTAAAATATAGATAATCAAACAAATACACTAATCACAGAAATAGATTTTATATTCTAGTTTTTATATGAAAACGAATTAAATGTTTTACTGTGAAATAGGGTATCAATGAAAGAAAAGAAGTAGGCAGTGTGAATAATGAGATTCATGCTTATGCCTAGTTTATATTAAAAATGATATGAACAATGCAATATTACAAATATATGCTGATTTGTTCATATCATAAGCCAATAAGTTTTTATAGGTTTTTCTCAAAAACCATATCCTATGTTCACAGTAAAAATAAACATAGTATTGCATATGACTTCTCCAGATTTACGTAAGCAATGGAAAAATTTCTAGAAATAAAAATATAAGCAGGTTTTAGAAAATTGTGATTAAAGCAAAAATGACTTTGAAATAAGGTGTGCAATTTTGCATAAATGTTTTGTATGTCTGGATATAATCTTTGAGTGAGTTTAGTAATTCTTGACCTAAGTAATGAGGGAAAGAATACAAGTATCTCTGGAATTAAAAGAAAAAATCCTTAGAAAAAATTAAATAAGCATGGTCTCTAAATTATAAAAATAATTTAGGAGTAGTGCCTTGATCTACTCATCATCAGGTGGTTGATGGGTATGTGCATGACTTGTTTAAGTCCTGTAGGCCTCTGTGTAAAGGGTTAACAGAACTGAGCCCCTTTGCAATGCACACATGGTGTTCAATGGCAAGAGTTCAGACCAAACAAAATAAAAAGATGAGAATGAGAAATTATGCTATGGAATTTAGGGAGTTAATCCATAGGAGTTTTGTACATGTACAACTGAATGAAGTGAATGGATGAATGCGTGGGTGTATGTTTGTAGATAAACTTAAATATACATATTCTCAGGTTTTAATTTGGATTTGAATAGCATCTAACATAAAAGCTCTCTGCACAGCCTTAAGAATTTACAAGATATTTTGAATCTTTGATTTCACTCACACCAGAATTTATTTCTGACCCTATTTGTTGCCTTTGCAATATTTGGGGTGTCTCATTTTATTGGGGCAGCTCAAAGTATTGCTGCAGGGAAAGATGCATGAGTTGCTTGATGGGTCGTTGAGATTGTGCGTCGATTATCGTGAGCTGAATAAGGTGACTAAGAAGAACAAGTATCCATTGCCGAGAATAGATGACTTGTTTGATCAGCTTCACGAAGCTAAGGTGTTTTCTCAGATGGATTTGGCAACGGGATTTCACCAGTTGAGAGTGGCTAAGGATAGTGTGCCGAAGACTGCTTTTAGGACACCATCCGGTTTCTTTGAGTGGCTGGTAATGCCGTTTGGATTGACTAACGCGCCAGCATATTTTGTGGATCTTATGAATAGAGTGTTCAGAGATCAGTTGAACAAGTTCGTACTTGTGTTCGTGGATGATATTCTGATTTATTCCAGAACGGAAGAAGAGCACAAGACGCATTTGCGTATGGTTTTGGAAATCTTGAGGAAACATCAGCTGAAGGCTAAGTTTTCGAAGTGTCACTTCTGGAAGAGTGAAGTGAGGTTCTTAGGCCATGTGATTTCTGGAAGTGGAATAGCGGTTGATCCCGCTAAGGTGGCAGCAATCCAGGATTGGGTTAGACCTAAGAATGCATCTGATGTGAGAAGTTTTCTTGGATTAGCAGGATATTATCGACGGTTTATCAAAGACTTCTCCAAGATAGCTGCACCGTTAACAGGATTGACGAAAAAGAACCAAGTGTTCAGTTGGGATGCTAAGTGTGAGCAAGCTTTCGGAATCCTGAAAGAGAGATTGACGAGTGCTCCTGTTTTGACTATTCCTAGTGGGAATGATGAGATGGTGGTTTACACCGACGCATGTGGTACTGGACTTGGAGCAGTGCTGATGCAGAGGGATAAAGTTGTTGCGTATGCAAGTCGACAACTGAAGCCGCATGAAAGGAATAACCCAACTCATGATTTGGAGTTAGCGGCGATTGTATTTGCTCTGAAGATGTGGAGACATTATCTGTTGGGAGTTCGATTCGAGTTGTTTACGGATCATAAGTCATTGAAGTATCTTTTCTCCCAAAAGGATTTGAATCTTCGGCAGCAACGTTGGCTAGAGTTTTTAGCATCATATGATTTTGGTATAGCTTATACTCCGGGAAAAGGTAACGCAGTGGCAGATGCGTTAAGTCGAAGACATGCAGGATTAGGAGCCATGTTTTCAGAATGGAAGAGTCTCGAGTATTTAGCTGGATTTGACTTCAGGCCTAGATGTGAATTGGAACCTGAGATGTTGGCAAACTTATCAATAAGACCTTCTCTTGTGAAAAGGATTGGCGAGAGCCAAAAGCGAGACGATAAGCTTGTCAGGATTATCCGTGATTTGAAATTTGGATTGGATCCAGAAAAGGATAAAGGATTCGAGGTCGATCGAGAGGGTTGGCTTCGGAAGCAAGGATGACTAGTTGTTCCCGATATAGATGAATTGAGGAGTGAAGTTCTGAAGGAAAGTCATCACTCGAAGTTGACAATTCATCCAGGTGGAAATAAGATGTATCGGGATATGAAGAGAACCTACTACTGGGAAGGTATGAAGAAGGATGTTGGAAATTTTATTTCCAAATGTATGAACTGCCAGTTGGTAAAAGCCGAACAGAAGAAGCCAAGTGGATTGCTTCAACCATTAGAAGTTCCTACATGGAAGTGGGAACAAGTGTCGATGGATTTTATCGATGGATTGCCTAGAACCAGAACGGGAAATGAAGGGATTTGGGTCATTGTAGATCGTCTGACTAAGAGTGCAAGATTCATTCCTGTTCGATCGACTAGGACTGCATCAAAGTTGGCTGAGTTGTATGTTAAGTGGATAGTTTGATTCCATGGTATTCCGAAGAGTATAGTGAGCGATCGAGACCCATTGTTCACTAGTAGATTTTGGAAGAGCTTCCAGGAAGTTTTGGGAACCGAGTTGTGTTTGAGTACAGCTTATCACCCTCAAACAGATGGTCAGACTGAGAGAGTCAACCGAGTTTTGGAAGATCTCCTCAGAGCTTGTGTTTTGGATTTCGGAGGATCATGGGAAGATCACCTTCATTTGGTGGAGTTTGCATACAACAACATTTACCAGTCAAGCATTGGTATGGCACCGTATGAGGCATTGTATGGAAGACCGTGTAACTCTCCGACATGTTGGATAGAGACAGGAGAGAAGCTGATGCTTGGGCCAGAGATGATTCGCCAGACTTCAGATTGTATAGAGATCATTCGGCAACGAATGAAGGCAGCCCAAGACCGTCAGAAAAGTTATGCCGATAAGCGTCGAAAGGATTTGGAATTCGATGTTGGTGATATGGTTTTTGTGAAGATTTCTCCACTTAAGAATGTTATCCGATTCGGGAAGAAAGGGAAATTGTCTCCGAGATTTGTTGGACCATTCCCGATCATCGAGCGAATTGGAAAGCTCGCATATAGGTTGGAGTTACCTGAGAAGATGTCGGGTGTGCACAATGTTTTTCATGTATCATATCTACGGAAGTATGTGCACGACTCGAATACAGTGGTTTCTGTTGATAGCTGTGAAGATTTCAAAGTTGATCCTGTTGGTAGAAGACCTCGTAAGCCGCTTCGTGTTGTTGAAACTGACACGAAACAGCTTAGGAGGAAGATAGTTAAGTTGCTCAAGATACAATGGAGTGAAGATGATAACGACTGTACATGGGAGGTGGAAGAGAGGATGAAAGCAGCTCATCCTGAACTCTTCGAGGTATGGCCCTAAGGTGTCGTCTCATCTCACGATATTGTAACTTGTTCTAAGTCTTAGAATTCTGTACACTAAGCTAGAATTGGATGCATGGTTTGCTGATTGTTATGGTTGGTAGGCGTACAGAATAGTCTTTGATTGCTTTGTTTGTTTGGAATTTCGGGGGCGCAATTCCTAAGGGGGAGAGAATGTAACGACCCGTATTTTTACGGATCTAAAGTTTTGTCAAAATCTAGAATTTTAGCATTTTTGAGCCATTTCAGATTTTAGGCAAAAATTGGCTAAGTCCTAAGTCGTTCACGACTTAGTATAAGTCGTAAGTTGTATACGACTTAGGATATGGGAGTGACCCAGGGCTTGGGGATAGGTTGTTTGTACGACCTAAGGAGATAAGTCGTAGCTGGGTTAAGTCAGTAGGTCTAAGTTAACTCGGCAAGTGTTAAGTCGTAGGTTGTAAGTCGTTGCCGAGTTAAGGGATACAATCTAAGGAAGTGACCGACTTAAGGTATGGTAGACGACTTAGTGGTTGAGTCGTATCCCTTATTAGGCCCAAAAGTCTTAAGTCGTAGCCTATAGGTTAAGTCGTAGCCTAGTTGAGTCGTGGCCGTGTTAAAAAGTGCTGTGTTAAGTCGCACACTGTTAAGTCGTAGAATGGGTTATCTCGTCTAACTAGTTAAGTCGTGGACGAGTTAAGGTATTGAATCGTAGGATGTGTAGACTTGCTAAGTCGTAACCCAGTTAAGTTAGTAAGTCGTAGATGCATAGCTATCGTTAAGTCGTGACTAGTGGTAAGTCACTAGGTGCGCATGAGCTTAAGTCGTAGACGACTTAAGGGAGTTAAGTCTGAAGTCGTAAGGGGTTTGGGTTTTGTTGAGTCGTAGGCGCATGCTATAAGTCGTGACCGACTTAGGAGATAGCCGTTATGTCATGAGTCGTAGGCAGGTGAGAGTTAGGTCGTAGAAGCCAGAAGTTAAGTCGAAGGGTTTAAGTCGTAAGTCGTGAACGACTCATGAAGGCAGACGAGTTAGAGATTTCAGCTATAAATAGGAGAGTTTCTCTTCATTTTTGGGATCCGGATTTTGAAGCGACAAAGTGCTGCCATTTTGAGAGCTCGACTTCTACACTTCTTCACTTCTTTTCTCCACTCTAATCTAGTGATTCCATTCATCCAAATCGAAGATCAAGATTGAAGATTCAAGAGCTTGCATTGAAGATCTTCATCCTTTGAAGTGAGATTTCTCCGTTTGAAGCGGATTCGTGATAGATCAAGCTTGATCCTTCGCTGTCCAGATCTGAAGCGTGTTGATTTGAGGTTGTTTAGGTGATTTGGTGAGTGGTGATTATCTCTCACACGGATCCAAAGGAGTATATCGGATTGTTGGCTCGTTTTGGTGTTAAAATAGTGATTTCCATGCATTTTCTTCATCCTAAGTGTAGATCCATATAGATCCATTGTTCATGATGATGTTACATCTATTTTATCATATGTTAAACTATGCAAGTTCATTCATCAAGTTTGTAGAGATATAATCCATGTTTTCATGCTTATTGGACTTTCAACTCTTTAATTACGAAAATGCCATTATTGTTATAATTGTCTACTTAGATCATATTTGAATGCTTGATTGCTTGGATTGATGTTTGATTTGATTGATTGTCATGAACTAGATGATTGATGATTAGATTTAGATCGAAGATGATTCAAAAGCTAAGGGAAAGGCTCTTGAATTGAGAAAGCTGCTTGTGGCATATGTAGCGGGATGATGAAGCTCTTATGCATAGATTTGATGATGTGATGTTGAGATGAGGCTTTGCGAGGATGCAATGAAGCAAGGCATCATGTGATGAAGACTTGGTCTAATCCAGACGGGATCATTCCAAGCATGTTGATAACTCGGTGATATGATTCGAGTTGAGGATAATGAATGGATATGAGAATAGTCGTCGAGGAGGATGACTAGGAGGCTTGGATAGCATCGTTGTTGAAGGTTCTAGCATGCTCTAAGCAAGGGTACGTTTGGGCAGATTCGATAGTCCCAACGGCCAACTGTTGATGGTCGAGTACTCTGGGCAGATTCGATAGTCCTAGGCACGGGCTGCGACGACGTGCGGGAGTTATGTCTAGAACCGGGGTTTCCATTAGCCCTTGACGGACGGCTGAAAGAATGTGCCGGTCATTCAATTAACGGTGATATCGAAGCAATGATAACAGTGATAGCCAGAGTCATGGATGTTTGGTTGTATCGTCATTCGGACTTAAGAGCGGTATTTTCTGGGTGCTTATCTGATTTAGGACTTGGTACTTGGAAAACATCGTCCTTGACTCGAATGATTATTACTTTACTTTAAATTGTATGCTCTGCTGTGTTGCTTCTGCTTAGTGTGTGTCTGGGAGCTATCACTGTATAATGAGGTTGGAGTGGGAGGGTTGTATTCCTATTCCTTTTTCCTTTATGCTCTTTTGGTATGTTGTTAGTTAATTTACTGCTCACTAAGACTGTTGTCTGACTCAAGGCTTTATGTTTTAATTCTTATTGCCTTGGGCTGTTCGTCCATTTTTGGGACGGGCAGACTAGGTAGCAGGTGACAGGTGCTGTTCTCTTCTCACGATGATGATATCGAAGACGAGCTGGAGGGTTGCATATTATCTTCTTATTATATGTACTGGATGTTCCGTTGCTTTGTATTCTTTGAGTGATATGTAGTGAGGCTTGTTGTATTGGCTATTCAGATGCTTGTATTCAACTATTATGAAGTTTTATATGATGGCATTCTATTCTGTGAAGCTTCTCTACATATATTTTCTATTGTATTTTGTCTATGCGCTGTGAGTAATACGATAGATTCTGTTGTTTTAATCTACCCTGACAATCGTCCATGGTCCCCTGGCACACTTTACAGCGCACTATCTCTAGATTCGGTGCAGAGTCATGGGCGGTCGTCACATATAAAATTGAGACAAGGGCCAATGAGTGTGACTGAATACACTCAAAAATTTGAGAGCTTGTCTAAGTATGGAACCATGCTCATAGGGGATGAGGAATCAAATAATTCAAGGTTTATACAAGGATTAAATGCTGGTTTAAGTAGAGCAATGCTACCATACAAAGACAAAACATTTGATCAAGTCATAGATCTCACTCTTTCTTTTGAACAACATGATAATGCCAGAGAGAAATTTAGGAACATGAGGGCTAATAACCAAAAGAAGGGGAAAAATAGAGCACATCCCTATGACAAAAAGAATGCAGATAAGAAGGTTGAAGGAGCAACTAGTGGGGAAGCAAAGAAGAAAGTTACTTGCTACAACTGTGGCAAAGAAGGACACATGAGCAATAGGTGTCAAGCAGCTAAGAAGACCCCATTTAGTTGCTATAATTGTGGGAAAGAAGGCCATATCAAAAGGAATTGCCCAGAGTTCAAGAAAGAGCAAAGGTAGGAGCATTGGAAGGCAAAGCAAAGGCAAGTGCAGTGGGAAATTCTGGACAATTGGAAGGTATACTTCTAATTAAAAATTATCCAATCTCAGTTATATATGACACTGGGGCTACACACTCTCTAATATCACAAGACATAGTGGATAAATTGGCACTCACATGCAATTTAGTTGAAAAACCCTTGTTTATTCAGAGTCCCCTAGGTAGCTCTTGTCTGTTAGAATTAAGGTGTTTGGAAGTAAAATTAAACATAGGAGGAAATATGTTCAAATCTGACTTATTTGTGATGAAATATCCTGGAATAGGAATTATTCTAGGGGTAGATTGGTTGAGTAAATTCAAAGCAATTTTGAATTTAGAAAATTTTACTATTTCTTTGAAAATAGAAAATGGTAAAAATATTATAATCATGAGTGAAATAGCCAAAACAAATTGTCTTAATCAAATATGGAGCATGATTTAAAAAGAATTGACTTTAGAAGATATAGAAGTGATAAAAGAATACCCAGATGTTTTTGGAGAGGTAATAGGAGTTCCAGAAGATAGGCAAGTTGAATTTCAAATAAGATTATTTCCAGGAGCAGGTCCTATCATCAAGAAGCCTACCAGAATGGGTCCAAAGGAATTAGTGGAGTTAAAACAGCAATTAGAGGAATTGGAGCAGAAAGGCTTCATAAGGCCTAGCAGTTCAAACTATAGTTTTCCAGTGGTATTTGTGAAGAAGCTGGATGGTACACTAAGAATGTGTATTGATTACAGGGAATTAAACAAAGTTACCATCAAGAACAAATACCCACTCCCCAGAATTGATGATTTATTTGACCAATTAAATGGAGCAAAAATCTTTTCAAGGCTAGACTTAGCCTCTGGGTTCCATCAGATGAAGGTTGAGGAGTAAAGTATTAAATACACTGCATTCAACACAAGGTATGGGCTGTATGAATTTTTAGTAATGCCCTTTGGATTGACAAATGCACCATCCTATTTTGTAGATTTAATGAATATGACATTTAGGGATTTTCTAGACAAATTTGTGGTTGTCTTTATTGATGACATATTGGTATATTCAAAATCAGAAGAGGAGCATGCAAAGCATTTGCATCTGGTTTTGTCAAAACTAAGATCACATAATTTAAAGGCAAAATTTACCAAGTGCACATTTTGGCAAAATGAAGTTAAATTTTTGGGACACATTATATCTCAACAGGGGGTTAGTGTAGACCCAAACAAAGTCATGGCAGTGCAGTCATGGAGTAGACCCAAATCAGTGACTGAGGTGAGATCATTTTTGGGAATGGCAGGTTACTATAGAAGATTTATAAAAGACTTTGCAAGGATAGCCATTCCACTGACCAAACTAACCAAAAAGGAGCAACCATATGTATGGATAGAAAAGTGTGAACAAGCTTTTGAGTCATTGAAGAAAGCATTGATGGAAGCTCCAGTCTTGCAAGTTCCAGAGGGAAATGAAGGATTAGTGGTATATACAGATGCAAGTGGGTCTGGGTTAAGGGCAGTACTTATGCAACATGGTAGAGTCATAGCATATGCATCAAGGAAACTCAAGCCAAATGAAACAAGATATGCTACACATGACTTAGAGCTGGCTGCTGTTGTTTATGCATTGAAGCTATGGAGACAATACTTGTTGGGTACTAAATTTGAATTGTTCACAGACCATAAATCACTTAAGTATTTGTTTTCCCAAAAAGACTTGAATATGAGGCAAAATAGGTGGGTAGAATTTTTAGCTGCCTATGATCTTGATATATTGTATACTCCAGGAAAGGCTAACAAAGTAGCAGATGCATTGAGTAGGCATCAATCAAGATTGGCATGTTTAATGATGACTGAATTCAAGGATTTAACAATCCTTAGTGAAGTAGAAATAAAGAAAGAAATTGATGCATCAGATAAGGCACACAGAGACATGATTGAATATGGGAAATTAAGTCTCATTTCCTTAAGATCAACCCTGGTTGATAAAATAGGAAAAATGCAAAATCAAGATACTAATTTAAAGGAAAAGAAGGACATGATATCACAAGGCATATCAGTGGAAAATTATGAAGTTGATGATAAAGGCTACTTAAGGAAGAAAGGGAAGCTCTGCATACCCAATGTGGAAGAACTGAAGCAAGAGGTTATGGATGAGCACCAGAAGACCAAATACACCGTACATCCAGGAGGTACAAAAATGTACCATGATCTTAAAAGGAATTATTGGTGGCCAGGAATGAAAGGAGAAGTGGCAAAGTATGTAGCAAAGTGTTTAACCTGCCAACAAGTTAAGGCAGATTACCAAAGACCCTCAGGCCTACTGCAACCTTTAGAAGTGCCTACCTGGAAATGGGAAAGTATTTCAATGGATTTTTTAGATGGCTTGCCAAGAACAAGAAGAGGCAATGATAGTATTTGGGTAGTGGTTGATAGGCTTACAAAAACAGCACATTTTATTCCACTGAATTCAAACAGAAATGCTCACAAGTTAGCTCAATTATTTGTGAAAGAGATAGTAAGATTACATGGCATCCCCATGACTATCATTAGTGATAGAGACACCTTGTTTACTTCAAGGTTTTGGGGTAGCTTTCAAGAAGCCATGGGGACAGAATTAAGCTTAAGCACAGCCTACCACCCACAAACATATGGGCAAACTGAGATTGTTAACAAGATTTTAGAGGATTTACTTAGAGCATGTATACTTGACTTTGGAGGCAGCTGGGAAGATCATCTCTACTTAGATGAATTTGCTTATAACAATAGCTACCAATCCACTATAGGTATGGCTCCATTTGAGGCCTTGTATGGAAAGCCTTGTTTATCTCCTGCATGTTGGATGGAGGTAGGTGAAAGAGTATTGCTTGGACCAGCACATGTGAAGGAAACTTCTGCAAGAATTAAATTAGTAAGGCAGAGAATGAGAGCAACACAAGAAAGACAAAAGGCATATGCAGATAAAGGGAGAAGGCCAGTGGAATTTGAGGTAGGAAATTATGTATTCCTCAAAGTTTCACCAATGAGAAAAATACTGAGGTTTGGCAAGGTAGGAAAATTAACACCAAGATATATTGGTCCATATGAAATTATTCAAAGAATAGGAACTTTGGCTTATAAGCTAAAATTGCCAGAGGAATTGAGTAATATACATGATGTATTTCATGTATCTCAATTGAAAAAATGGGTGTATGATAAGGAGACTATTCTTGAATCTCCTACATATGTAGAAATTCAAGAAAATATGGTTTATAAGAAGGAACCAGTGGGCATTGTGGCTAGAGAAGAAAAGAAATTGAGAAATAAAATAATTAAATTGGTTAAAATCTAGTGGAGCTTAGATGAAAATGATTGTACATGGGAGGCTGAAGATAGGATGAAGGATAAATATCCTAATCTATTTTCTGCTTAAAGGTATGCCTAAAAAAATTATAACACATTTAAATATTACTTATATGTATTTGATTGGTCTTAAATGCATGAGTTTTTTTTTATTTTTGAAATTTCTGAAATAAAATTATACTATGTAATGAAAAATAGTATAATAATAATTGTGGGACAATATTCCTTTTAGGAGGGGAGTATGTGAAGACCCAAAATTTTGAGATAAATAATTATAAAAAAATCAGTTAATAGGAAATATTTAAGAATAGAATAGTTTGAAAAATAAATATTAGGAGTAAGTGAAATAATTAAATAAGAGGATAGAGATTTTTCAATAAAGTATAATGGGAAGAAAATGATCAAATATGAGTGAGTTTTATATAAACATATCTCCTATATATATATATATATATATATATATATATATTAGATATGGGTAGCCAAAGAAGTATAAAATGATAAGATAAAGTCCTTCTGATAACTAAATTGCATGAGAACCAGTTTAGTATTGTTGTGCATAAATACCTTCTTAAAATAAATCAAGGGAAAAATAAATGGTTTGAAATAATAGCTAGAAAAAAAATATAATAAAAAGAAATATAAGAGAACTATTCAGGCCTAACAAAGTATACAATGTATCTGAGTCACACAAAGATAATGTGTAGGTGAATCATGCAAATAGCATGTACACAGAAAAGCAGAGAAGTAACTGCTTTTGCCTGAAATAGAAATCAAAAAGAAAATGGCACATTTAGCCATAAACATATATACATGATTTTCTAAATTGTATGAGGATAAAATGGGCTTTTCTCTCTACAAAACCCTAGCTAAATGTTTTAA
This sequence comes from Allium fistulosum, assembly GCA_030737815.1. Lineage (NCBI taxonomy): Eukaryota > Viridiplantae > Streptophyta > Magnoliopsida > Asparagales > Amaryllidaceae > Allium > Allium fistulosum. Next base: position 931,773,247 of record CM060901.1, on the reverse strand, counting down.
AATGAGAAGAGAGCAGCAGTTTTGTTTCTGAGAGAAAACAGAGAAATAAAAGAAGAAGAAAAAAGAAAAGCAAAACTCACAATATCTTCAAGCTTAAGCATTCTCGGGGAAAAGAGGAAGGAAGGTGAGTGATTAATCACTTATGAGATTTGAGGCATTAAGACCCAAGTTAAGGGCAGCCAAGTCATTTTATATAAAAATTACATTATGCTTTTCTGTTTGATTTTATTCTCTGGATGAAAATATGTTGATCATGGATGGTATTCTGGTTGGATTTTTGAATGAGATTTTAATCTGTTTTGACTTGTTGTGATGGTTTCAGTTTTTGTTTTAAAATATAGATAATCAAACAAATACACTAATCACAGAAATAGATTTTATATTCTAGTTTTTATATGAAAACGAATTAAATGTTTTACTGTGAAATAGGGTATCAATGAAAGAAAAGAAGTAGGCAGTGTGAATAATGAGATTCATGCTTATGCCTAGTTTATATTAAAAATGATATGAACAATGCAATATTACAAATATGTGCTTATTTGTTCAGATCATAAGCCAATAATTTTTTATAGGTTTTTCTCAAAAACCATATCCTATGTTCACAGTAAAAATAAACATAGTATTGCATATGACTTCTCCAGATTTACGTAAGCAATGGAAAAATTTCTAGAAATAAAAATATAAGCAGGTTTTAGAAAATTGTGATTAAAGCAAAAATGACTTTGAAATAAGGTGTGCAATTTTGCACAAATGTTTTGTATGTCTGGATATAATCTTTGAGTGAGTTTAGTAATTCTTGACCTAAGTAATGAGGGAAAGAATACAAGTATCTTTGGAATTAAAAGAAAAATTCCTTAGAAAAAAATAAATAAGCCTGGTCTCTAAATTATAAAAATAATTTAGGAGTAGTGCCTTGATCTACTCATCATCAGGTGGTTGATGGGTATGTGCATGACTTGTTTAAGTCCTGTAGGCCTCTATGTAAAGGGTTAAGCACGAGCATATCGTTCCATTTCACCCCAGCTTCTGCCCGTTGGGTGTGGGCCTCCTGTAATCACATTGATAACATGCCTTTCGGATTCATGTGCGGTAGTGCCTTTACCCGAGCCAGATGGATGAGTAGGGGGTTGCTGCCCCTGAGTGGACGAAGTTGGGTCATTCCTGTTCTTTTTAACATACTGTTGTAGCTTGTTTTCCCTCAACAACTCTTCAATTAAGCTCTTCAAATGACGACATTCGTTGGTATCATGTCCGGGTTGGTTATGGAATCGGCAGAATTTTCCATTTCGCATAGCACCCTTTCCAGGTTTTATCTCCACTAGTTTAGGATACTCCACAACATCTTTGGTGGCGAAGTAGATATTCTTCGGAGTGTCGGTTAAAGGAGTGAAATCTAAGGGTTTAAAGAAGCAAGGTCTCTTTATATCCTTTTGTTTCTTCCCATCATGATTTTCCCTCTTCTGACCTCCGGAATCTTTCTTAATCGAAGCAGCAATATTATTCTCCACCTTTGTTGTCACCACTTTCATTGGTGCTGGAAGATTTTCCAAGCGTATGAATTCATCAGCTTTCTTATAGAATTTCTCGAGTGAATTTGGCTCCTTCATTTTCAGCCATTTTCCAAATTCACTCGACTTGTCGATAGCACGCATCAAATAAGTCAAGACCATTCATGGCTCTGCGTTGTCAACTTCAGCCAGAGCTATATTGAAGCGATTCAGGAATGACTTAATAGGCTCTCCCGGATTCTGCTCAAGACTAGACAATGACATTATGTCCTTCGCCTTTGAAGCGTATAGCCTGAATTGCTCTTTAAACTTTCGGGTTAGATCAGAAAACTGGTCTACAGATCGAACAGGAAGTTTCGTAAACCAAAGAAGTGCCACTCCTTCCAAGTATACTGGGAAATATCGGCACTTAATCTCATCAGTCGCTCTGGCGTCGATCATGTGCCAGTCATATTTGTACAAGAATTGATTCGGGTCACTTGTCCCCCGATAAGCAGGAATGGTAGGGGGAACAAATTTTCTAGGAAACTCAGCTTTTAGAATCCTCTCAGTAAACGGAGTTTTACTCGGCGTGAATCCCCATTCGCTCTCATCTTCATTTCTCTGCATGCTTTCTTTCATTTTTTGTCGAATCATGCCAGAGAGATATACCTCATTGTTTAATGACTTTGCGGAGTAAACTTCGGCCATTTTCTCGGAAGTTTGTCCAGGCAAGTGTTCGCGGAAAACTGGGCGATGGCCTGGATCCTTCAGCTTGGAGGGGTGCCCCTTCAGCAGCACCTGATCCCACTTGAGGAATATTTCTTCCTTCGGAGTTTTGAAGAGCATCAGCGATGTTTTCTTCATTATTTACCGGTCTTTGACTAGCCCCGAGCAAAGCACTTAACTTCTCCATCATTAGAGTATTCTGAGTTTCAATTTGCTGATACAACCCGGTCACTACAGCGTCTCTTCTCGCGTCACTCCAATGCTGGGAGCTGCTTGACTTGGAGAAAGAGAAGTAGCAGTGTTATCGTGAGCATCTTCAGATCTGACAGTCTTGCGTTTTCTTCCAGGAGCCATTATATCCAACAAACTTCTGGTTTTGAAAGAGACTTTTTCAACGAACTTTTTTGAAGCAATGATGACAATCTTCCTGAGTTGGGTTCTCAGTGAAAGCACCAAAATGTTAACGCTAAAAATTGAACGTTAACACCCGGTGTGTATTGTGAAGTTGTGAAAGCACCACCCGTGATACGGGAACAAGATATAAGCAGTAAAATAGCTGAAAGCGATAAAAGACAACAGATTTATAGTGGTTCGGCCCGTAATTGAGCCTACGTCCACTTTATATTCTCTTATTGCTGATTCTGGTTACAAAATGATACAATGCTCTTCAAAATACAATATATTTTGATTCCTAAACACTTTAGACTATTAGCTCAAGCTTCAATGTTGAAGATCTCCTCGAATTCATGTTGAATGCGGTAGATTTCTCTCAAAGCTTGTTGTAATGTCTTGAGTGATTAGAGTTCTTCAAATGTTGGAGGAGTTGAGAATTCGGCAGAGTAACAGTGCTTCAGAAAATGGTTGGCCAAAAGTCCTTTTGCCGTTGGAGTTAGGGGGGTATTTATAGGAGTTGATTCTGGACGGCAATTTCTGCCAAGTCCTAAGTCGTGGCCGACTCAAGATGAGTCGTAAGTCGTGGTCGACTTAGCAGGTAACGGTGTCAGTCGTAGCTTTGGATTCTAACTTGGTGGCTTTAGGTCGTGGTCGACTTAAGCTAAGTCTTGAGTCGTATGCGACTTAACTGAATGCGTCATCTCTTCTGTTGTTTAAGTCGCTTACGACCTAAGCTAGGTCGTAAGTCATAGATAACCTTGAGTCGTTAACCCATTTTCTTCATAAGTCGTGCCATCTCTTACATTGTGGGGTCTTAACTTCCTTAGGTCGAAGCATATGTTAAGTCGCCAGCTGATTGAGTCGTAGACTTCCTTAAGTCGTAAGGTTATTCCTTAACCTGTTAAGTCGTCCAGACTTTGAGTCGTAGATCATCCACCCCTTTAAGTCGTTGACTCCCTTAAGTCGTTGAATCTTTAACTTGTTAAGTCGTGGATTGCCTTAAGTCGTAGGCTCCTTTAAGTCGACCAGTCCTTAGATTTGTTAAGTCGCATAACCCTTAATTCGTTGAGTCGCATAACTCTTAATTCGTTGAGTCACATAACTTTCTTGAGTCGTGCAGTCCTTAAGTCGTAGAAAACTGAGGGTTAACAATGTACCTTTTGTATATTATATATTGTCATTGCATGTGAGATATTATCGTTAAACCATAGTTAATTAACCTAATTAAATAACAAAACTTTAAATGACCCCGTACAACCTATCGTTGTGGTACTTGAGGTCGGTCATTGTCAGTCAGTGGTGAGAATTTTTAAGGTGTCGTAGGATTGGGTTGTTACAGGAATGACAGATGGTTGTGAGGATTCGGTTTGCAGTGATGGATGACGGTGGTTGTGATGAAGGATGCGACATGGCGAATGAAATTAAGAGTTCTTCGTCTGAAATTGAGAGTTCTTCATCTGAAATTGAGAGATCATCATCTTTTTTTACGGGCTAGAAAAAAAATTGAATTAGTTGTGTTTTCTAGGTTAATTTTCAAATTTGATGGCATAAAAAATAAAATTGAATTTAGCTTTATTGTTCAAACTAGTTGTCTTGTACCTAAAATTAGGATGATTGCGGTTGAACCATAACCGTTCATACCGTTACCATCTTTAATGGAAACTATTATGACGAGGATTAGGAAAATTTTGAGCATGATCTTCCTACTCAACCTAATTAAAAAATGTAGCATGGAAAACGTCACTATATAGTCATATCATATGACCAATTTCAAATGTTATAAAAGTAGCATGAAACAGCACACCGTTCAGACGTTTCACACTCTTCCTAAGCTGCCATTACATCAAAAAAAGGACGTGCAACCTACTTTTCCTATTAATAAAACACGCAGCATTAAATTAGAGGACCAAATAAGGATTCGCCAACAGTCATGCCGCTTACGCACAAATGACGAAACTGTCAATTTCGGTGGGCAGCCTACTCAATATTTTATTTTATAATATATAAGTTTGAATCTTTATAGAATCATAATTGATGGGTTTGATGATAAGTAACGTTTTTCAATTGCCGGCTCATCCAGCTTTTCCACAAAAAGGTGGAATCTTAGGCTACCTGATTCTTATGGCGCTGTATTATGCTTTTCAGTCTCATCTAACATTGAGCTCATGAATGCTCCGTTTCCGTTCAAGACACGTCGGACGTCGCAACAGACTGCAATTTGGTCCGTTGGGTCTATTTAATAAACAAAGTTAATTTAATTTAATTTTTATAAATTTTTAAAATTAATAACTTGTGCAAATGAGATCTGTTTAAAACGCGTTTTTTACGTTGCGATCGTATCAAATTTCTCTACGTTATCGAGTTTTTTTGAACTGAACCCAAACAATTTAAAGTTTAACAATTTAATTAATTAATTTTTGTACGATATTGATACATATTATTTATTGAGAAATAAATGACTAATTAAATATAAATCAATTTTATTTTAATATGTACATTTCTAATACTCCGCTCGTTCAGATTCTTCGCCCGCAGCAGACAAATGGACATTTCCATAACGGAAATTCCGTTCAAATTCTTTGTTTACCCGGGCTCGTGCTATGCAATTTCAGAAAAAAAAAGTGCATTTGCTGTTTTGCAGGTTAGAGGAATGGCTGAGCTTAATTCAGCACGTGAATTGCTTTGAGAGCGTATTCTCAAACATATCAAACCGTTTGCATTAAATTGTAAGAAATAAATCGTATGATTATGCTTACGTTAGCATCTTGCGAAAAAAATAACGTTGGCTGTTCAAAAATGGAGAGTTTCTCAGATGTAAATAGACTTATCGTATACTTTGCTATAACATCCTTATTTTACCTTTTTACTTGTGTTCTTTCGTTTTACTCGTGTTGTTTTAGCGTTATTCATCCCACGTTAACAAATGAACATTAATCGAAAACCAATTGAAAATCGAAATCCGAGGAAAATCAAAATTCAATATAAAATCAATACGCAGATGACGACCAACGCAAGAATGAGATGGAATCGTATCATTGGGTAAAAATTTCTCGAATTGTTGGAGTATTACTCGCTAGGTTTTTCCGATGTCAAAAAGAGCAAATAAATACAAAGAAAAAGGGGAAAAAAATAAAAAAAAAAGAATTGATATATTATTTATTTAATGTACTGTTTATTTCAGTATTCAATGCAACCGTTTACCTTTAGGTTAGAAACCATCCATTCATTTGCTACTTGCACCTCAACCGCTACCTAGGTCCTAGAGACCAATCTATGCAGAAACTAACATCTTCTTGTTCAATAACACACCTAATTTTTTTCAAAGGAGGTGATTTGGATCCTTCAAATTTATGTTCTCAACGCGATCGTACAACCACAAAATTCACTATAATGAATAAAATAACTAGTTTAACTAATTATCAATTCAAAATGGACGATGAATGTCAATGCACAGGGTGTTACTGAAAAGAAATTTATGAATACTTGCAAAGTTAAATTATAAAAGGAGTTTGACTAAATTTTAAGATTATAAGGAAAAATCCAACTCAAATAGACATTTTATTTCATTATAAAGATTCATCGCATTCAGAATAATTGTATCCCTTTGGGTTTTTCATCCCCCTCGACAAACTTTAAACGTAGAAGAAAGAAAAAAACTTTCAAATGTAAATGGAAAGGTGTAAACAACAAGAGAAACGAAACTAAAATTCATACTACCACCAAATGTTCAAACGAAGTAGAATAACACAAAGCATATCAAAGATCTAAAACCAACCAACGAAGACTTTATTTTTATGTTTGAATTCGATTTAATTCATAAAACGTCTGATGGTGAATTGATTTGATTTAAATTTGAATCTAGGTTTCTATGTTTTTAGATACTAAGAAAATCAAACGGTTTCATGGTTTTAGAGTTTTCAGTTTAATTTTTGACTTTGTTATTAATGTTAACTTTGAATTTTAACGATATTAATAAGTTCGAGAACAATTCCATATTTAAGTTTGAATTTAGTTTAATATCCAAATAATTATAATAGTATTATTATATTTAAGTTTGAATTTTGATTTCCGTGCAATTGAATTTTAACATTTTCAATCAAATTTAGGTTTTTGGTTATGATTTAGTTTATGGACTTAACATTTTCAACCAATTTTAGGGTTTTGATTATGATTTAGTTTATGGTGTGAATGTTGATTTGGTGTCAAAAGTATTAACAAATTTAGAAGAAGATTATAAAAATAAATATATGAGATGGTTTAGAAATTTAACAACACCCATTGTTTCCTATCAAACAATATACACCTAGATTTTGTGTTTTTAGTATTATTTTATTACTTCAACCAATCAACCAATAAATGGAATTCTTTCAACATGTATGTCAAGGAAATTACAAACTTGTTGTTAATGGTCATCTAGTTTACACTATTTATATAAAAGCAATTGTTTATCCACTATTCATATTTGGTATGGGTAGGTAAAATGTTACAGGTTGATGATAAAGTTTGTTGTTCAAGTTAATGTAACGACCCGCCATTTTGGACCATTCGCATCCATTATAAGTGTATAGGTAGACACTCATGCCGGAGTTGAATTGCTCAAAATACCGCGTTGTTAATTTAAATTTGGCAAAACTGAACATATACAGTAAATAAAATAATCACAGATCACAGACACAGAGTAATAAGTGCAGCGGAAGTAAAAGAGATAGTAGTTCATGAAGCTACTATATGAATATATAAAAATACATCAGAGTTTACAACAGAAGAGTAATACGATACATCAGATACAAATCAGAATACATCGCTGGAATCATCGAATATCTGAAAGCTGGATAGATAGCCGGATCTCCAAACGAAGCTCCAACTCCAAAGGTGAGTCTCGAAAGCTGAACTACTCAGTCTGACCCGAGCGTAAAGCAAAACACAAAACACTCGAGTCAGGATTAACATTCTTATATTAATAAATCCAACTCAAGTGAAATAGCAATTGAAATACAAGTAACTTAAAGGATGTTTGGAATAACCATCCTTCAAGGATCCGTTAAACTATCTACTAGGTAGTAATATACGCTAAGTAGATAATGTCTATCAGTAATATAAAAGAAAATCAAAATAGCGTTAAGTCATGGCCCATTCCACCCTTAACACATTTTTATTCCCAAAAGCATATACAAGACCGTAGTTTCCCCAAAACCGGAAGTCACCAGAGGGCAATCCATATACTAAAGGTACAAATCAAAATCGTAGTGGTCGCGCATAAATGGAATACAAGTATGACAAGGCACATGAGGTAATACCCAAGGTAGTGATACTACCGTTCGCCTGATCCGGACTGGTGAGAACGCAACGCCGCAGCGCCCGCAACACCGTGAAACAACACTCCCAAAATCAAGGGTGCACCAATCGACAACAAGTATAAGTAGTTCGAAGAAGTGTGTCCACTTGAGGTAGCAAATCCTCCATTGGCCCGGCACAGCTCCTGTTTTAGTCATTTCCAATTTGACACAAGTGTCAAGGCTATCCATTATCGTTCTCTTTCTTCAGTCATCACGTACATCATTCCAACCACTTCATTCTGGATCATCACTCCGCGTATAGTTATTAAAGTGGTTTCCGGTTTAGATAGAGAGTATATCCATAACCGAATTCCGGTCTCTTTAATAACTGTCATAATTATTACACCGATTGGTCGTTTATATATTTCAAAACCAAATCCAATTCAATTTCAAATAGAATTCGTAAATCAACATTTCATTTGTTTTTCAAAACCGATTTCCAAAATTTACGTTTCAACTTCCAAATTTATTTCAAAATCTTATAATACAATTTCAATTTCTATTTAAACAATTCAAATATTGATTCAAGTTCGCATATAAGTTTCATTTCGAAATCATTTAAATTAATTTGATCTAACCTTTAAATCAATTTAAATTCATTTATCGATCTCATTCAATATTCATTATGTAAATTTTCCATTCAAAACAATTTCTATTAAATTTCCAATTCATTAAATCCGTTATTCAAATTCAACTTCATTATATCAAAACTTACAAATTGAATTAAATTAAATTCATCAAATCAAATTCTTTAAATTTCAAGTCTTACATTTATTTCAATAAAGCGCATTTTATTCCTTGTTAAAGAAATTCAATTTCACTTATTTACTTACTTAAATAATTTTCCAAAAACTTAATTAATAAAGAAATCTCAATTTCAATTATTACGAAGCAAAATTCACTTATTCAAAAATTCAATTTAATTTAATCATTAAATAATTCAATCTTATTCAATTATTAAATAATTCAAAACTTAATTATTAAATAATTTCAAAGTTTAATAATTTCAATTTAATTATAATTTCAAACTTAATTCAATCATTTCTCAAATTAAACAACATTCTTCCATCAATTACATTGTTAATATTTTGTTTCAGATTATTAAATATTAACATTTTCCTTTCATTAAAATTCAAATTTCAACTTCATTTCAAACCATATTATTTATTCAAATAAAATCTTCGTTTTATTTTTAAATCAAATTATTGACCAATCGGGTTTTTATTTAATTTCCTATCCTAGGTCAAAGTTCAATTGGGTATTTATCATTTCAACCCGATTCCAATTCAATTCAAAAATCAAATCATAACAAAGGGAACCTGCAGTGTGATAACTGGGATGGTGTCAAAGTAAATAAACAAGCAATAACAACAACAATAACAATCCAATAATCAATTCAAATAATCCCGAAATAACCGTATCAATTCGCATTGTTATTTGTACGAATTAATATAATTATTTCTAGAATCTACACTATCATTTCATGTAGATTAAAGATTATTACATTACGATTTTTCACTTGTCATCTATTTACAATTTCATACATCATCAATTTAACAACATACATTCAGTGGTTCAAAATGTAATTAAACAAATCCTACGTGTCAATAAATTCAACAGTTAACTGGGTCATATTATACAAATGTCAGTTAATCAAATTTAACATTTAACTTTACTATATCAAGTTCGATTGCATACTATTTATCATTTTAACATTAACAATTTAACGTCCAATATAAACATCGACAATCAATCAATTATCAGCCAAACTGTATTATCATCGCATAAATAATTAACAGATAATGGTGTCAAATGTCACAGGGAACTGATATAGGCAATAACATATATAACAGTGTAATTAACTAACAGCAGCATATTTCAATTGTCGTTTCAATCGAAATCAAATTTAATAAATAAAAGAACGTTAATCGTGAGTGAGTGCTCACCTTTCGAGGCTAGAAAAGTTTGACAACAGAACAACTACGAACTCCAAAGAAAAGCTGGATGGACGCGATTCGATGAACAAAATAGTCACGACGGCAAAGCTGATAGATAAGGAATTGATAAAACGAATCAGAACTAGATCGATGAAGAAAATTGATATAAATGAACTTATATATAACTATATAAATTATATTTCAAAAATCACTACTCGATTCCAGCCACGTTTTAGAATAAAAACGTCGAAAAATCTAAAATCGACTTTTAATTTAAACACAAAGCAAAATAAAGCATCTTCATTATGTATCGAATATCTATAAAATGCATATACTATGTTAATTTATTTTTTTATTTTTTTGAAAACACATATATTAAAATCAAATATATATATATATATACATAATATACTTTGAAATAAATACTTATATATATACTCGGCCATATCATAACTTATACATAAAACTAATATATATACATTTGTATATAAAGCTTACATATGTGTAATATTTTGAAAACAATAATATATATACAACCGCGAACACGACATGTATATGAAGTCATGAACGAAATGTAACTCACACATCTATGCAACAAAATTATGCAAGGCAAATGTACTCGTGTTGTATGCAGACAAACTTATACCCAGTAACCTATATAAATGTACATATACACGTCCCTTATTTGATGTAAACTAAATACATAGCCAATATATTATATAACTTAGTAAATTATCCTATATATGTATTCACAGTTTAAAGTAATATCAGCCTGACATATTAAGACCGAACACAAAATTTACCAAACTTATAGATATACGTGAATTTCAAAATTAACATAATTAACATTCATATAATCCTTATATATGCGCAACTGCATAAACCTGATATATTTTAAATTTAATCCCACTTATATATGCGAGCCAACATACTTTATACCTACATATGCAAACTATTATATATATATACACTTTTTACCTAATACGTGAAACACTTGCAACGGCGTATACACTCTAAAATACGTATCATACTTTTATACTAAAATATACTTTCGAACATATACATATATCTACAGATATATATTAAACAATGCAACTATAGTTATACTCAAATATATGAAATCCATTCTAACACATTTATATGCAGAACTACAGTGTCTATATAAGTCTGGATATTCAAAAGCTTGTATGATTCACTTTAAAACCGCAGGTATCTCCACCCACATATTTTGAAAAACTTGGGTTTGTATAAAACTTAAATGCTTATATAACTAACATATCACCACCAGTACAAATATATATCAAACTAATGTATATACGGTCAATTATATAACTGTCAATTATATAACAAGTATGTATTTAAGCCAACCGGTTCTGTATGTAACTACTAATACATGAATGAACAATGAAAGACAGAAAAGAAAGAAAAATATATGAAACTTGTATAGAATTCAAGGGTCAAAGTAAATAAACAATATATTTCCTCAGCTTACGCACAAACATAGATGACAGGATATAAATCTCGGTCCATATGTACATCTAGCATACATATCGACTGTCCAGACTTTGGTGAGCAGTGGCGGCTTGGGTTTGAGGCGTTGCGTGGGAGGCAAACACGGTCGAAGGGACTGCCGATCAGCTACGTGCGTGATGTGTGAGAGGATGTGCAAGCGGGATAGGCGAAGACGTGACAGGGGAGGAGGGTGTTGCTCGGCTTACGTGGAGGAGTTCGGTTGGGAAGGAGGTGAAGGCGGAGGATTGAGGAGACGACGGCAGGTGGGCTCTTGGCAACTGAGCAAGGATGGGATGAAGACGGGTTTCATGGTCGAAGAAAGGTGATGCAGTGATGGATCTGACGTGGCCAAGGTAAGTGGAGGAGGGCTGTTTGCTGACGTGTAATGGTGGTAGGTGTCATGCGTGGTGGAGAAAAGGGAGGGAGGAGCATTTGCTTTCGGTAGCAGAGGTAGCGAATAGTGCGGTTCTAGTTTCAAATTTACAGATTTGCTTTTCTTCATTTTTTTCGTTTTCATTTTTTTCAAAGAAAGGAGAACAGAGAAAATAGAGAGTTCGGAAGAGAAAGGAACCCATCTAAAATAAATTGAAATGTTGTGAATATCAAAAGGCCACGCTGTTGAATTCAAGAAGATATAAATGCTAGTGGCTATTTGATTTCACGTAGGATAACGAAAAGTCTCAGAGCAGATTTGTAACCGGCTACCGATACGGTAGGCGTTACGCAAAATGCAATGTGTATCGGAACTCCGAAATACGGAAATGAATATATCGTTTAGATCAGCACGATGAGATGATCACAACGGTATACAGATATCAGTGGTTCGATCGAATTATAAAAATTCGAATTTTCTACCAGCGGAAAATGCAAGAAAAACACTGAAAAATAAGATCGACGGAGCCAAAGATGTCCGAATTTGGAAAAACGACAAACTGACATCTTGCTCAGAAGATGATTTAGAATTTTTCTATGTAAAAATATTTAGGTCTCGGAAACATTTTATTTTTATTGCTTTTTAACTGATTAAATTAAAGTGAATTTACGCGCGAAATAAACTTTCATATTTTCGGACGAAAATTTACCAGTTGCTATGTTTAACTAGACGTATTCCAAATATTAAATTTTTATTTCAAAATTTTATCGTTTAAAATTTCACAAAAATTCAACTAATTACGTTATTAAAACAGTTGAAATTTACGGGTCGTTACACTCTCCCCCACTCAAAACTTTTCGTCCCCGAAAAGGAACGAGGTAGGAGAATAGAAACAACCAGAAAGAAAATAGATTTGAAATACAAAATAACAATTAATTTGATAAATTCAAATTTAAATCAATTGTTATTCAATAATTGATTTAATCTATTTGATTTCACTAAAATCAATCTCACTATTTCTAAGTTCATTATCTTATTATCCAATTATCCTTAATTTACAATTTCTAAAACCATAAATTTGAATAGTCCTTTATTATAATCATATTTTCTTTCAGCAATTTAAATTCTTCTTTATTCCAGATTATTGTTAAGTTTATTTCACTTAATATATCTTATTACATATATTTAAACCATATAAATTTATTTAAACCCTATAAATTTCAATTTAAATAAATTTATATTCAATAATTGGTTTAAATTTAAGGTATTTCCATAAGTTGATCTAATTCCAATTTATTAATTCTTTCAAAACAAGTTTATTAATTCTTTCAAAACAAATTTATTAATTCTTTCAAAACAAATTTATTAATTCTTTCAAAACAAATTTATTAATTCTTTCAAAACAAATATATTAATTCTTTCAAAACAAATTTATTTCATTATTAACTGAGTTTACTTATTATCATATCTAACTCTATTAACATCTTTATAATCAAAATTTAGTGTATAACATTTATTATAAACACTCAAATTTTATTTATAAATTAAATTTATCTTATATATTAATTATCCAATTACATATTCAACTTCTGAACGATTTAGGTAAGTTGTATTAGAATGCAGTTGAACAATATACAAATAAAATTTTCCCAATTCAATTATTCAAGTTTAAATATTTATTCCAAATTTTGGTTTTATTTATAATTAAAATCATCCTTTAACAAAATTTAAGAATTAGATTTCCGATTAACTTTAACAATTTAGAGATTTATATCAAATCAAATTAAATTTTAAAATAAGATACCTATATATAGATAAATCAAAATATACTGAAGAAATTCAAATCAAAATATTTTTCAAAACAAAACCGTAGCAAAGCTACAGAATGGTTTCTCCACTTCGAAACTCGAAAATGAACGTCGATGATGCGGCCGCCATCACCGAAATTATTTTCCAGCGACAAAGATAAGAGCACTGATTTCAACATTTTAAAATTTCTTTGAAAACGATTTCTGTTCGAAAATACTTTCAATACTATATACTTTAAAATTTTAAAAACCAAAGTTCGAAATCACCGGAAACTAAATTCTCAAATTTCTGAATTTAATTCATTTCAAATTCCAAATCAATTTATAAACCATAATTATAAATTCATTTAGAATAATAATTGATAATCAAATATTATCATTTCAAACAACCAATTTAATTAACTTATTAAATTTCAGAAAATTTTACTTATATATTGATAATATATTCATACAAATTAATTTCATTTACTAAATTTGAAATCAATATTGTGTCAGTTTGCTCTGTTCAAGTGTTTTGGAAATCCTATCGATAGCGTTGATCAGACGAATCGATCGAAAATCCAAACTAACATCAACAACTCAAACAACACAATATATAAAACATTTTTAATATAAATTTACAAATACACTTTCTCGCTCGACGATGCAAGAATGGATTCAAAGCAAGGATAGGGATTCAAATTTGAAGGACTCAAATCAAAGAGAATTTTGATTCGAAAGTAAGTTTGAAACAGAAGATAAGATAACTCAATTACCACAATCGGGAGATGGATGAGTTTATTTAATTCACGGGCAGCCTTACCCGGGTCGTCCGTAACTTCAAGAATAAGATCGATGCTGAATTCCAAGGCAAATCTACATTCGATCTCATGAAATAAAATTTAGGTATAGCAGGACATAGATTTCATCGTAAACCGAGGATATAGAATCTCCGGTAAATCGATGCTATTGTGAAGGAGTTTTCACTCCTTTTACAAGTAATTCGATGATTGGCGAGACCGCCGATCTATTATAGATATCATTAAAAATGGAGTTATGGGGTGCTCCAGAATTGAAAGAAGACGAATAGTGAAGGACACGAATAAATTTCGGAACCGAGGGGAACGTTCCAAAATTCAAAGGAATTGAGTCAAGGGAAGAGATTGAAACTCGAATGAGAGTGATTCTGTAAATACATTTACCCTATATGTTAAGTTTTGCCTAGAGCTACCAAAGCTCTGATACCAACTGTAACGACCCGCCATTTTGGACCATTCGCATCCATTATAAGTGTATAGGTAGACACTCATGTCGGAGTTGAATTGCTCAAAATATCGCGTTGTTAATTTAAATTTGGCAAAACTGAACATATACAGTAAATAAAATAATCACAGATCACAGACACAGAGTAATAAGTGCAGCGGAAGTAAAAGAGATAGTAGTTCATGAAGCTACTATATGAATATATAAAAATACATCAGAGTTTACAACAGAAGAGTAATACGATACATCAGATACAAATCAGAATACATCACTGGAATCATCGAATATCTGAAAGCTGGATAGATAGCCGGATCTCCAAGCGAAGCTCCAACTCCAAAGGTGAGTCTCGAAAGCTGAACTACTCAGTCTGACCCAAGCGTAAAGCAAAACACAAAACACTCGAGTCAGGATTAACATTCTTATATTAATAAATCCAACTCAAGTGAAATAGCAATTGAAATACAAGTAACTTAAAGGATGTTTGGAATAACCATCCTTCAAGGATCCGTTAAACTATATACTAGGTAGTAATATACGCTAAGTAGATAATGTCTATCAGTAATATAAAAAGATATCAAAATAGCATTAAGTCATGGCCCATTCCACCCTTAACACATTTTTATTCCCAAAAGCATATACAAGACCGTAGTTTCCCCAAAACCGGAAGTCACCAGAGGGCAATCCATATACTAAAGGTACAAATCAAAATCGTAGTGGTCGCGCATAAATGGAATACAAGTATAACAAGGCACATGAGGCAATACCCAAGGTAGTGATACTACCGTTCGCCTGATCCGGACTGGTGAGAACGCAACGCCGCAGCGCCCGCAAAACCGTGAAACAACACTCCCAAAATCAAGGGTGCACCAATCGACAACAAGTATAAGTAGTTCGAAGAAGTGTGTCCACTTGAGGTAGCAAATCCTCCATTGGCCCGGCACAGCTCCTGTTTTAGTCATTTCCAATTTGACACAAGTGTCAAGGCTATCCATTATCGTTCTCTTTCTTCAGTCATCACGTACATCATTCCAACCACTTCATTCTGGATCATCACTCCGCGTATAGTTATTAAAGTGGTTTTCGGTTTAGATAGAGAGTATATCCATAACCGAATTCCGGTCTCTTTAATAACTGTCGTAATTATTACACCGATTGGTCGTTTATATATTTCAAAACCAAATCCAATTCAATTTCAAATAGAATTCGTAAATCAACATTTCATTTGTTTTTCAAAACCGATTTCCAAAATTTACGTTTCAACTTCCAAATTTATTTCAAAATCTTATAATACAATTTCAATTTCTATTTAAACAATTCAAATATTGATTCAAGTTCGCATATAAGTTTCATTTCGAAATCATTTAAATTAATTTGATCTAACCTTTAAATTAATTTAAATTCATTTATCGATCTCATTCAATATTCATTAAGTAAATTTTCCATTCAAAACAATTTCTATTAAATTTCCAATTCATTAAATCCGTTATTCAAATTCAACTTCATTATATCAAAACTTACAAATTGAATTAAATTAAATTTCAAATTCTTTAAATTTCAAGTCTTACATTTATTTCAATAAAGCTCATTTTATTCCTTGTTAAAGAAATTCAATTTCACTTATTTACTTACTTAAATAATTTTCCAAAAATTTAATTAATAAAGAAATCTCAATTTCAATTATTACGAAGTAAAATTCACTTATTCAAAAATTCAATTTAATTTAATCATTAAATAATTCAATCTTATTCAATTATTAAATAATTCAAAACTTAATTATTAAATAATTTCAAAGTTTAATAATTTCAATTTAATTATAATTTCAAACTTAATTCAATCATTTCTCAAATTAAACAACATTCTTCCATCAATTACATTGTTAATATTTTATTTCAGATTATTAAATATTAACATTTTCCTTTCATTAAAATTCAAATTTCAACTTCATTTCAAACCATATTATTTATTCAAATAAAATCTTCGTTTTATTTTTAAATCAAATTATTGACCAATCGGGTTTTTATTTAATTTCCTATCCTAGGTCAAAGTTCAATTGGGTATTTATCATTTCAACCCGATTCCAATTCAATTCAAAAATCAAATCATAACAAAGGGAACTTGCAGTGTGATAACTGGGATGGTGTCAAAGTAAATAAACAAGCAATAACAACAACAATAACAATCCAATAATCAATTCAAATAATCCCGAAATAACCGTATCAATTCGCATTGTTATTTGTACGAATTAATATAATTATTTCTAGAATCTACATTATCATTTCATGTAGATTAAAGATTATTACATTATGATTTTTCACTTGTCATCTATTTACAATTTCATACATCATCAATTTAACAACATACATTCAGTGGTTCAAAATGTAATTAAACAAATCCTACGTGTCAATAAATTCAACAGTTAACTGGGTCATATTATACAAATGTCAGTTAATCAAATTTAACATTTAACTTTACTATATCAAGTTCGATTGCATACTATTTATCATTTTAACATTAACAATTTAACGTCCAATATAAACATCGACAATCAATCAATTATCAGCCAAACTGTATTATCATCGCATAAATAATTAACAGATAATGGTGTCAAATGTCACAGGGAACTGATATAGGCAATAACATATATAACAGTGTAATTAACTAACAGCAGCATATTTCAATTGTCGTTTCAATCGAAATCAAATTTAATAAATAAAAGAACGTTAATCGTGAGTGAGTGCTCACCTTTCGAGGCTAGAAAAGTTTGACAACAGAACAACTACGAACTCCAAAGAAAAGCTGGATGGACGCGATTCGATGAACAAAATAGTCACGACGGCAAAGCTGATAGATAAGGAATTGATAAAACGAATCAGAACTAGATCGATGAAGAAAATTGATATAAATGAACTTATATATAACTATATAAATTATATTTCAAAAATCACTACTCGATTCCAGCCACGTTTTAGAATAAAAACGTCGAAAAATCTAAAATCGACTTTTAATTTAAACACAAAGCAAAATAAAGCATCTTCATTATGTATCGAATATCTATAAAATGCATATACTATGTTAATTTTTTTTTATTTTTTTTTGAAAACACATATATTAAAATCAAATATATATATATACATAATATACTTTGAAATAAATACTTATATATATACTCGGCCATATCATAACTTATACATAAAACTAATATATATACATTTGTATATAAAGCTTACATATGTGTAATATTTTGAAAACAATAATATATATACAACCGCGAACACGACATGTATACGAAGTCATGAACGAAATGTAACTCACACATCTATGCAACAAAATTATGCAAGGCAAATGTACTCGTGTTGTATGCAGACAAACTTATACCCAGTAACCTATATAAATGTACATATACACGTCCCTTCTTTGATGTAAACTAAATACATAGCCAATATATTATATAACTTAGTAAATTATCCTATATATGTATTCACAGTTTAAAGTAATATCAGCCTGACATATTAAGACCGAACACAAAATTTACCAAACTTATAGATATACGTGAATTTCAAAATTAACATAATTAACATTCATATAATCCTTATATATGCGCAACTGCATAAACCTGATATATTTTAAATTTAATCCCACTTATATATGCGAGCCAACATACTTTATACCTACATATGCAAACTATTATATATATATATACACTTTTTACCTAATACGTGAAACACTTGCAACGGCGTATACACTCTAAAATACGTATCATACTTTTATACTAAAATATACTTTCGAACATATACATATATCTACAGATATATATTAAACAATGCAACTATAGTTATACTCAAATATATGAAATCCATTCTAACACATTTATATGCAGAACTACAGTGTCTATATAAGTCTGGATATTCAAAAGCTTGTATGATTCACTTTAAAACCGCAGGTATCTCCACCCACATATTTTGAAAAACTTGGGTTTGTATAAAACTTAAATGCTTATATAACTAACATATCACCACCAGTACAAATATATATCAAACTAATGTATATACGGTCAATTATATAACTGTCAATTATATAACAAGTATGTATTTAAGCCAACCGGTTCTGTATGTAACTACTAATACATGAATGAACAATGAAAGACAGAAAAGAAAGAAAAATATATGAAACTTGTATAGAATTCAAGGGTCAAAGTAAATAAACAATATATTTCCTCAGCTTACGCACGAACATAGATGACAGGATATAAATCTCGGTCCATATGTACATCTAGCATACATATCGACTGTCCAGTTGGTGAGCAGTGGCGGCTTGGGTTTGAGGCGTTGCGTGGGAGGCAAACACGGTCGAAGGGAAAAGGGACTGCCGATCGGCTACGTGCGTGATGTGTGAGAGGATGTGCAAGCGGGATAGGCGAAGACGTGACAGGGGAGGAGGGTGTTGCTCGGCTTACGTGGAGGAGTTCGGTTGGGAAGGAGGTGAAGGCGGAGGATTGAGGAGACGACGGCAGGTGGGCTCTTGGCAACTGAGCAAGGATGGGATGAAGACGGGTTTCATGGTCGAAGAAAGGTGATGCAGTGATGGATCTGACGTGGCCAAGGTAAGTGGAGGAGGGCTGTTTGCTGACGTGTAATGGTGGTAGGTGTCATGCGTGGTGGAGAAAAGGGAGGGAGGAGCATTTGCTTTCGGTAGCAGAGGTAGCGAATAGTGCGGTTCTAGTTTCAAATTTACAGATTTACTTTCCTTCATTTTTTTCGTTTTCATTCTTTTCAAAGAAAGGAGAACAGAGAAAATAGAGAGTTCGAAAGAGAAAGGAACCCATCTAAAATAAATTGAAATGTTGTGAATATCAAAAGGCCACGCTGTTGAATTCAAGAAGATATAAATGCTAGTGGCTATTTGATTTCACGTAGGATAACGAAAAGTCTCAGAGCAGATTTGTAACCGGCTACCGATACGGTAGGCGTTACGCAAAATGCAATGTGTATCGAAACTCCGAAATACGGAAATGAATATATCGTTTAGATCAGCACGACGAGATGATCACAACGGTATACAGATATCAGTGGTTCGATCGAATTATAAAAATTCGAATTTTCTACCAGCGGAAAATGCAAGAAAAACACTGAAAAATAAGATCGACGGAGCCAAAGATGTCCGAATTTGGAAAAATGACAAACTGACATCTTGCTCAGAAGATGATTTAGAATTTTTCTATGTAAAAATATTTAGGTCTCGGAAACATTTTATTTTTATTGCTTTTTAACTAATTAAATTAAAGTGAATTTACGCGCGAAATAAACTTTCATATTTTCGGACGAAAATTTACCAGTTGCTATGTTTAACTAGACGTATTCCAAATATTAAATTTTTATTTCAAAATTTTATCGTTTAAAATTTCACAAAAATTCAACTAATTACGTTATTAAAACAGTTGAAATTTATGGGTCGTTACAGTTAAAAAGTAGATCCTAATTAAAAAAAGATTATGTAGATAACATATTACGATATTACACTTCTTACATCTAATAAATCTTTTGTCGATATGTAATATTGTAAAAACAACCCTATATGTAACGACCCACCGTTCATTCCAGTCGTAATCCATGCATACAAGTACTCATATTCCATAAATATCATGAATGACGATTCGTTAAAGGTAGAATTTAAAACAACAGCACAGAGCATATCTATCACATCTCACAATGGAGGAAATAACTATAATATCAATATAAATATGTAGCAGACTAAAAACATTTCTTATAAAGAGATGTAAGATTCAATATCATAATATATTGTGTAAATGGTACATCAAATATCATATACAACACGTCTCAAAAAGAATATAATCCAACATGCAATATCCCAAAAATACTGGTTAGATATAATCAATGGTAATAGCTACGGCTCTATAACTCACCTCTAACTAGTATAATCCACATCTTTAGGTCAATATACTCAAAGACTAAATGACAAAAGAGACAACAAAGAGAAGGTCGGACATTCTAGTGAAAAAGAAATACCACTAATTTGCATGATCACCAATACCATAGTATATTATGTACAATACAAATGGTAATATCCGAGGTAATGAAACCATACCTCAAACTGGATCTTCACCTGAATCCAACAAGTTTGCACACTTTTACTACAGTGCTACATAATATGTGATAAGTCTATCATATATTAATCATCATGACACCCGAATGTGACTCAATTGTCACATACTAAGCTAGTGCATCTCGGGTCTTCAGGTAGGGCCAAGACCTACTAAGTACGGTCATCAATGTAACACCAATAATAGGACACTTCACCGCATCGTCCATCGCCTACAAACGTATCAAACCCGAATTGACGTACACATACCTATCTGCTACCATTTGTTTGACAAGAGGAATTAGGACAAGTAACTCGTGCCTAATAACCCTTGCCACAAAGTAGCCCGAGGTTTATGCCTTTGCTACCGAGATAGTATGAATTCTATCTCTGAGTCGATGCCGCCTAACATAAGTAATCGAGACAACCATACATTGTTCCACAAATGGTCTATAAATATCAAAACTCAAAGTTGTAGATAGGGATACAGACATGCCATGTATACGCAACATTGTATGGAATCATATATTACAATACCCTAGACGTCTCATCTCAAAACACCAAACGACTCCATAGGACCACCATACAAGTCAAACCACATCTCGAAACATCACTATAGTCTTTAGATAGCCTAACGCCTATCACACATTTCCCAAGACATGGCGTATTATCCCCAAACTCATCATATTGCTATATAGTCACTTTGGACCTTAGGACCATCACAAAGGCCCCCTTAACGAATCCAAACTCTTGAAACACCAAATTCCAATACACAAAACTCAACTGCCAACCTACAACAGTTCATATGTCTAACTAAGAAAGTCAGATGTCTAATAAGTTAAATTTTAGAGATTTGGTTCAGAATAGATGTTTGAAGATCATTTCTACACGTGAATAATGCAGGATAAAATCCATAAGATTCAAACGTCTAAATTTAGGATTTAGACGTTCGACGCCTATTGAGGTCGAACCTAGATGAGAGAGTTTTACTTGGAGTAAATTCTTCTCACGTTTACCTTATTCACCTTTATTTCTCTCATCTTCGATTCCGCTTCGTATCACGGAGACACCTAACACTTGGTAGAATTAAGAGTGTTCCCTAGGGGAAATTATTTGATTATATAACCTAACTCTTATAGGGAACATGTTCGAAATAAAGTAAGCTTTTGGTTTTATTTTCTATTGCATATAATGTTATATTATGGTATAAATAATGTCATAAATACATTAAATATATATGAGTAGAAAATCCTTACGAAAATTATATAATTGATTGCAGTTACAAATATGTTCATAATCATGAGTATTGGATCAAAATAAATATGTATACTTAAAAGTTCCTGGTTAAGATGTATCAAAAATGGAATACCGATATATCCACTGAAACTAGTGTATGTAACGCCCAACATATCAGTACATTTTCATTTAAATCAAATTCAAATACTATTATAGACGTATTATTTTCAATGTTGATCCAAATAAATCAAATAAAATTTTATAATTAATATTTCATAAATATTAATTAATTTAATTAATTTATACCAATTATAACGTAACTAAATTAGGTGGTATTTATAATATTCAATATTGCAGTTGAGTGACTTTTAGGTGTAAATTCAGTCAACAATAATATTGAACAATTTGAATATTAGCATCATGTTGCTTTAGCCAGTGGTGTGATAGTTTGGTCGAATTTATCGCTTACACAGTTTTGGTAAAATCCAATTTTACTGTTTTAAGCGGTCTTCGGCGGTGACCGTTATTTACACCAATTCTCTTCATCAAAACTACATCACATCGGGACTTATGGAGTTAGGTATTGGTAAAAATTCCAGTATCATCCACCTTCAACTTGTATAGTCTAAACACAAAATCCTTAGTTAAATAATAACAATTATTATTAACCGGATGTCTCCGGTCTGAGTCTTTGACTTTGAGTTGACTATGATACTAATCGCGTAACTACAGAGACGAATTCTCTATTGGATAGTGTTTCACGTCCAACGCTACAATTCAGACCCGACTATAGTCGTTCGATGGACATCGTGCCATGATTTAACTATAATCAAATTGGGGTGTCTACATTGAATTTCAACGGTATTCTAAAGTCGAGAGAATTGTGTATTATTGTCACTTCGATATTTTCTGTTTGACCATAGTTATATTAACTAATAAAAAACTATCGAGTGGGTCATTCCACGGTTATCCAATAATTATTGGTATGTAACCCCTTGGTGTCCCAAACAGCCATGGAAAATACGCATCCTAAAATTTAGGGAGCGTTACGTATTCTAGTCTCAACAGATGCATCAATCCAGTCTCAATACATCTTCACTAAGAATATTTAAAATGATATGTTTATTTTGTTGTGATAAATTGCTCATGATTACACCACGTTGTAATTTTACTACATATCATTTATGGAGTTTCTATTAAATATACTTAAATAATTAATTAATATAATAAAATATATCAAGTATATAATAGAAAGAAAAACGCCTTTTATTTCGAACGATATTTTATTACACAATTAATAATTTACAATAAATTACAAAATTTCCCCTAAGGCATACCTCTAACTCTATCATTATATATTAAGGATTCATAACCTTTAATACACACATATTGAGTAATATCGATTTAGGGAACAATGTATTTATTATGAAATACTTTCGTGATTCAAGTGTTGCACACATCTAAAATCATAACTTACTTACAGTATGCATGTACCATTTCTTAAATCTAAGTAGGGTTTCTTACAGTTCCACTTAAGATTACACATTCAGATCATATAAATTTAATTCATTTATAACTGCTTATAATTTAATTACCTTATATAATATTCTTATGTATATTATTAATTAAATATTATTTATTTATTTTAATTCTTATGAATTAAATCATATTTAATTAATTTTAATGCTTATTTATTTTAATTGACAAATTAATTAAATTATTTTAAAATTCAAAATTTTATTTTATTCATCCTTACCGATTTAAGATGAATATAAACTATAACATTTATAGTTATATATACATATATCATTATATATATATATGTATATATCTTTGTAAATTAACATTTTATTTATTATTTATTAAATAAGCATTTTATTTAATTAAAACAATTTAAATTAAATATTTTAATAAATTCCAAAATTGTTTTAGTTAAACAATTTAAGATGTGTATGTGTATTATACTATAACTTTTATAGTTATGTATGTACATATTACATATATCAATATATATGTTTTATAATTAACTAACTTTTATTTATTTAGTTAATCCAATTACTTAAAATTAAATAATTTTTGAAATTATTAAATTAATTTAAAAATATTTTTCAATATTTATAAAATTTATTTCATAATTTAAAATCAACTTTTAGATTTATATATTTTTTAAATTTTCAAACTATATTTTGAAAATTAACCCAAGGCTCAAACCAACTTGGGCATTTACAATGAGCCAATATTTTGGACTTACTCCACCCATTGGGTCAGGCCTATAACTAGGGAGGAGAGAATACTTGATTATTCAACCCCAAACCTAGACACTGCTTTTCTATACACTCATTGATATGTAGGCTTAATTAATTGGCCCTAAAGTTGCTAATCAGACTGCATTGCCTATTTGGACTCTAATACCTTTGAAGGAACCAGGCCTGTTTCAAGTGGGAAAATTAGGTGAATTTCAAAAAAATTTACCTATCTGGATCATAGTGAGCCTATGAAGTCGAATAGGTTTCACTAAATCCAATCTAGTTGATTTTAATAAAATCATATTCTATTAATATTGTTCTTATTTTAATTAATTAATCATGTTAATTAATTTCATCTAATAATTATTAGGTCTGAAAATTGAAAAGGTAAGCGCATATCAAATATGTTTATTGTAACGACCCGCCTTTTCAACCTCTAAATGTCGACACTAATATATCCACGGTATTCATGTGTCGAGCACTCAAGTGCTAGAAAGACAGATTGTTAAGGTAAAATAAAAAAATAAAAAAATAAAAAAGAACAAGGAAGGAAGAACAAAACATCTGAATTTCACAACAGAATGATAATATATAATATCAAAATAGTACAAAAGGTCACTCCCAAATACAATGAAATTTCTGAGTTATTAACCTAAGTACCATCATCAGTCTTGACAGTTATAACAGCCCATCCTCGCAATTGCTGATATATACATACTAGTAGTGCAGCGGATATAAAATACAACTACAGGCGAATGGAAGCATCCAGCTTATTTCCTAAAGCTTCAAAGAATATCCAACGAAAACATGCCATTCTCAGACTGTCCGCAAAAGCACCCGAGAAATTAAGAGAAAGATAAAACCAAGAGTCGGGCATAAGTCCGGTGTGAGAAATTCAAGAATTATTCTAACAATTATTATTCTAAGCTTTATTATTGGACAAAGCCTAATAATCTCTATTTAGTATTTAAGGCTATAATTTCTTCTAATGATAATTATGCCACTTTAAAATATTTTCATTGATGCCTAGCATGTTTTATTTATTATCTCCATAAATGTCCCTTTTTGTTAGCAATAAATGATTATTATCCTAACAGACATTTTCTAAGACATTTATTTATTGACTAAAGTTTTATTTAGTAATCTTTCTCTATCTCTTCCATAATAATTAACCTAACATCCTCTTTTATCAGTCCTATTAATCCATTTATACCCTATTAACTTCTTGTAACCCCCAAATTCATAAAAATATCTATTACCTAATTATTTGGAGTTATAACCTTTCTGACTTTCTTTCCTAATTCTTTTATTTATTATGCGTAAATCGTCGTATTAGTTTCGTTTTCATTTTAATTGATTATTCTCTATATTTAACTTGTTGGAATCATGTTTCTAAAAAAATTCTCCATTATAATTTCCATTAATTAACCTAAATTGAAAGGTTTGCTTCGTTTGAAATTTCAAGGAATTATTTCTCTTTTTATTGAAGTTGACAGTGTAAACTACGAAAAGTAAATTCGTGCTTTACACATCTCTTTCTTTTATTTACGTATATTTATTATCAAGTCAAACATTGCTTTTTTACGTAATCAACAAAATTAAACCAATTTATAGAAATTAAACTGATATCATTCACAACAATTAAATTATAGAAAATCCGCATTCCAATAGAATTAGGGTAAGAATCAAAATTTCATTAATACCTCTACCACCCAATTACAGATCTAGAATAAATTATACATCTAATAAACATTCAACTTTTATTACTTAGGGACTGATTTCCAGATCTAAGTTTAAACAATCATTTTCAATCAAATTTCCTAAATTACATAATAGAAATATGTAGGCAACATTTTATACGTTTAATTTGAGCCTATAATTCACATATATTTATTTATTTACGTAGAAAATCAAATAAAAGCCAACGAAATAGATTTCAGTGTCAAACAATTTATAAAATTTCCCACGCACCTTTTAGAGCGTTCCAAATCTCCAGATCTAAATTGAATTCTTTGATTCAACTTCATCTCCATTTCGACCCAAGAAATATGTATAAAAATGATATATACATATATTAAAATTTAAGATCTGAAAAGAGATTTGGGGTTGAAAGGGAATATAAATTACTATACTGAAATTTACCTATCATTCGTAAGCGTTAGATTAAAATAATTAATGTATATTCTTTTCTTTAATTCCTTTTTCTTTCTGTTTCATACCATTTTTGTTCTAATCTGACTAACGTTAACAGTGCTTACAATTTAAGTATCCACTAACATAAAATAACTTTAATTAATTACTATTTTCACTTGATTGATTAACGTTAATTTCTTTCTTCTACATTAAGTAAATGTTAAGTGTAGTTAACGTCAATCAATTACATCTATTACATACAACTTTCTTCCCTTAAACATTAAGGTTCTTTCTTAGTAACATTTGTTTTAATGTTAATTAATTCTCATTTATTTATTTCCTTTTCAGCGCTAATTTATTTTTATTTAACGCCGATCTCCTTTGATTACTTCTTCTAATATCTAATTTGATTAGATTTAAAATAACTAATTGATTAAATGTTAAGATTTACATCTAACGTTTACATTAATGTAAATTATTAATATTTATTTACTTCCATGTCCAATTTATTTACTTATATTCTTTCTTAACTAGATTTAAAATGATTGAGCTCCATTAATTAACATTTAAATTTAACGTTGATATTTATACTTAATGCTTATTTTAATGTTAAGTTATTAACATTTACTTTCTTAATTAGTTCTGAAAT
This sequence comes from Allium fistulosum, assembly GCA_030737815.1. Lineage (NCBI taxonomy): Eukaryota > Viridiplantae > Streptophyta > Magnoliopsida > Asparagales > Amaryllidaceae > Allium > Allium fistulosum. Next base: position 931,746,070 of record CM060901.1, on the reverse strand, counting down.
GTTTCCGATTCGATAAGTTCAAACGTTAATAACATTTTCTTTTGAGCTTCGACCGCAACACTCCAAATATGAAAATTGCTTAGAAAATAGCTACAACGTAATGGTGCAATTTTCGTGATCAAATTCCATCGTTTGCTCAATTTCCATTTTTGGAGCCTTATTAATTATTTATTTATTTATTATCGCTAATTTTACGGGGTGTTACGTTCTTTCCCTTAAAAGAATTTCGTCCCGAAATTTCTCAAGAGTGGAATCATGTAACATAGCATGCAACCAAGCTAAACTAACAAACCAATTACTATACAATCAATTTTGTAGTCAAACGTGTAAAGTGCATGGTGTATCACAACATAAAAAATATGTATGCAAAAAGATTCTAAATCGGCGCCTTTAATATGAACCCGTTCTTTTAAAAACATTTTTAAAAATATGACGCAAGCAACCAAGATATACTGGAAATTCTATATGTGCGTAAGTTCTTAAAAATCTTTTTTCATACAAAATTTCCATACTCCTGTGAGTAGGAGTATGGTTTAGCTAATTTTGTTGGGGAAAATCCCTTCAGATAATCAGTCTAAGGGAATAAAAAACCCAACGCAACGGAAAAATAACAAACTGGATCGTGATTGTAGTGAGACGGAACAAACAGAGATAAACACCAGAACAGACAGTCACAGATCTATGCAATGCAGAAAAATAAATAACACCAGTATTTATAGTGGTTCCATTACCGCGAGGCAGTGTACGTCCACTTGGGGAGAGGAGATTTTATAAATCACTAAAAGATTAGAGTTACAAGATTGATTCACTTTTGGAGGCTATACATGAGAAGAATTTACAATACAAACAAAATTCTGCAGAGTTTAAGCTCTCTAAGATGGCTCTGAAATTGGCTGAAATTAGCTCTCAATTTCGGCTGCCATTGTTGTCCAGAAGCACCTCTATTTATAGAGTGAAGATATGAGGAGGGGTAGCTGCTATATAGCAGCCCTGAGGTTTGGTTCGGCAAACATCAACTTGGTTCAGCATCCATCTGGACCGGCAAGATTTGGTTAGGTATACAGCGCTTGGCATTTGGTCCGGCACTACTTGGTTCGGTAGAGCTCATTTCGTTCGGCATCAACACCGAGCGAGTAATTTGGTTCGGCATTCCTTTACCGAACCAAAATTCTCGTCCGGCAAACCATTCCACCGAAAAACTTTCTTCTTCCCCAAACGAGATCAGCTGCTCCAACTTCACCAAACGAGATTACTGGTTCGGCCTTCAAATCCTTAACGCCGAGCCACAAATCACCGGACGAGATTTCTCGTTCGGCCTCCTCATCACCAAACAAGCTTCTTCTCTTCACCGAAGTCACTTACCTCCACCGGACAAACTCCACCGGACCAAAACTTTGGTCCGGCATCTCCTCCATTGAACAAGACTTCCACTGTCGCTCCAACCATCAGCCAACTACCGAACAAACTACTTTATTCGGTCTCCATCCTACACCGCTCCAGTTTCACCGAACCAGGATAGTGGTTCGGCAATTCTCCCTTGAGCTTGCTTCTAGGGTTAGGGCTTCCTCCTTCCTCATCGACGCTTCTTCAATGGCTTCTTCTCGAATTCAGGTATCAATTTCTGACAATCTCCACCTTGATACCGAATTCCATACAAGCCTTCCAACTTCATTTACACCTTCATACTCCAAGCAATGGATACTTACCCAATGAGCTTCGGCAATGCCATCACCCATTGCACTCTGTCAATGAACTTCGGCAAGGCCACCGCCCGTCAACAAAGTGTTCGAAGTACCTAGTCGTGTAGAACCCTTCAATCTCCACCATGAAAAAAAACGCCTCCATGAACCATCTCAACTCTCCCTCCATGTCACCCCGTGGCACCTAGCACTTCATTAAGCGAATCAAGTGTGAGCAATGCTCAAGCATAGAAACAAGCAATGACTTGGTAAACATGTTTGCTGCATTCTCCTTTGTGTGAACTTTCTAAAGACGAACTAGCTTCTCTTCACTCATTGAGACAAGGAACGACTCTCTCACCTCAATATGCTTCGTTCTCGAGCTGAACGCTAGATTTTCAGCTAAGTGGATTGCACTCTGATTGTCACAGTACACATCCATGCCTTTATATACGAAGCCCAAATCACACAACAGTCGCCTCAAATAAAGCGCCTCCTTAGCTGCTTCAACCGCAACTATGAGCTCTACCTCTGTAGTAGACAAAGCCACAATCATCTGCAACCTCGCTCTCCAACTGGTCATTGTCCCACCAATGGTGAACACATATCCGGAGGTTAACTTCCTTCGATCTCTATCACCGGCATAGCCGGAATCGTAAAATCCAACCAAGCTGAAATCTCTTCCTCTACTGCCAAAGACAAGTCCATGGTTTGGAGTTCCTCTAAGGTATCTGAAGATACACTTCACTGCTTCCCAATGCGTCTTTCTTGGATTTTCCATGAACCTACTCACCAATCCAACCGCTTGTGCAATGTCAGGCCTAGTGCAGACCATGACATGCATCAAGCTGCCAAATGCACTTGCATATGGTACTTTCATCATATAAGCCTTGTCCTTTTCCGAGATCGGAGAGCCTTTAATAGAAAGCTATATGTGCAAAGGCATGGGTGTGCTGATTGCCTTTGCCCCTTCCATGCTAAACTAAGCAAGCACCTTTCGAATGTACTCCTTTTGAGTGAGGCTCAAAAGTCCTAGCTTTCTATCCCTTTGGATTTCCATACCCAAAATTTTCTTTGGTTCTCCAAGGTACTTCGTTTCGAATTCCGCTTTTAGCTTTCGCTTTAAACTATTGATTTCAGCCTTATCCTTGGAAGCAATCAACATATCATCCGCGTACAAGAGTAGGTACACCCATCTACCATTCTTTAAATGCTTGAAGTACACACAAGCATCTTTGATGTGATCAAAACCAAATGAAAGCATAAAAGAGTCAAACCTCTTGTACCATTGTCTAGGTGACTGCTTAAGTCCATACAGTGACTTCTTCAATTTGCAAACTCAATTTTCTTTCCCATCTACAAAAAATCCTTCTGGCTGCTTCATGTAGATAGTCACATCCAAGTCTCCATGCAAGAAAGCAGTTTTCATGTCCAGTTGCTCCAGCTCCAAGTCATGAGCTGCAACGATAGCGAGCAAAATGCGGATGGACGTATGCCTCACTACTGGAGAGAATATCTCATCATACTCCAATCGCTTTCTTTGTGAAAACCCTTTAGCAACTAGTCTAGCTTTGTATCTCCCATCATCCTTTTCCTTGAACACCCATTTGCAACCTATGGCTCGGCTTCCTTGAGGAGGTGGTACTAAATCCCAAGTCTTGTTCTTCTTCAACGACTCTAACTCCTCTTCCATAGCACACATCCACTTCGAACTGTCACATGACTTCAAAGTTTCATCAAGGTCAAGCGGCTCCTTAAGAACCACATGTAGGGCATAGTCAAACTGATCACCAAGGCTAAGGTTTGCAAACTGCCAATCACCGTACCTTTCGGGCGGCCTAATAGTCCTACGATTGACCCGGGTAGGTACTGCTTCGCCTAAACTCCTTTCAGCCCCGCCTTGAACTAAACTTCATCTAGATTCATGCACATCACCAGCACTACTGGAAGGTACCTGAGGACTATCCTGTGATGGTTCATCAACTGCATTTTCCTTGACAGCATCAACAACAACTCTACTTCTTGGCTGGAACACGGGAACTTCTTCCATCTCCTTAGGCCTATTAGAATCTTTTGATGTGGTAAGTAGCTTCTCCTTCGGATTGAACATAACAGACTCATCAAAAGTAACATGTTTGGAATGAACAATCTTCTGATCAACGGGGTTCCAAATTCGATACCTTTTGATACCATCAGTGTATCCCATTAGTATGCCCTTGTATGATCTAGCCTCTAACTTGTTATCACCTGTATGGTGAACGTACACAGGACAACCAAAAATTTGGAAGTAACCAAGATACACTGCTTTACCTCTCCAATTTTCCTTTGGAATCTTCCCATCTATGGCTGAGCACGGAATTCAATTTATGATATGCGCCGTAGTTGATAATGTCTCAGCCCAAAAGCCTCTGGACAAGCCCGTCGTCAATCTCAAGCAACGAGCCTTCTCCAGTAGAGTTCTATTCATCCTTTCTGCAACCCCATTGGATTGCGGATCGTCGGGTATAGTGAAATGTCTCTAAATGTCATGTTTTCTACAAAAGTCGAGGAACTCCCTAGAGAAAATTCACCACCATTATCAGATCTCAGCACCTTCAACCTAGAACCAGATTGGTTCTCAACAAGCGCTTTCCAGTCTTTGAACTTCTCAAAACTCTCTGATTTGGCCTTCATCGCATACACGCATACTTTCCGAGAAAAGTTATCAATGAAAGAGATAAAATACTTTGCTCCTCCAAGAGAAGGAGTAGAAACTGGTCCCCAAACATCTATATGCACGTACTTAAGTACTCGCCTCGATCTATGGAGTCCAACTCCGAAGGATACTTTAGTTTTCTTGCCTAACACACACTCCTGGCAAAAGTCCATCTTGTCGAAGCTTTCTCCTTTGATCATCTTCCGTCTTCGAAGCAACTCTAAGCTCTTCTCTGAAATATGACCCAACCTGAAATGCCAAAGCTTTGTGGCATCCAATGCACGAGAACTATCTACTCCAACACACGACTCTCCAAGAACTACGGTTCCTTTCATCAAATATAGATTTTGGAATACATCTCCTTTCATAAGAACTAGTGCACCTCTTGAAACCTTCAGACTATCCTTCTCGATAGTTACCTTGCATCCCAAAGATGCCAATTGTCCTAAAGAAATTAAGGACTTCTGAAGACCTAGAACATAACGGACACCTATCAAAGTGCGTATCATTCCGTCAAACATACTGATCCTCACCGTACCTTCACCCATTGCTCTACAGCTAGCATCTTTACCCATAAGGATAGAGCTTCGCTCTCGTCCAACGAAAGAACTGAAGTAATCCTTATTAAGCGTCATATAAAAAGGTGCCCCCGAGTCCAGCACTCAATGGTATGAGACATCTAATACTGCTGCAAATAACACATCATCAGATACAGACTTCTCCACCGCAAATGATGAAGATCCGTCTTTATCTTTCTTCTTTAAATCTGGACAATCATTTTTCCAATGACCAGGTTTCTTGCAGATAAAGCACTTCCCATCCTTAGACTTTCCTCTCCTGCCATTACCGGGCTTCCTGGACTTGGAAGAATGCCAATTCTTCTTAACTTCTCTACCTCTTTCAACAAACAGGCCGTGACTACTACTTCCACCTCTACTTCCTTCACTTATCTCCTTTATCTGATCTCTCAAGCCCTCAGATAGAAAGTCCGACTTCATACCTTCCACTGTCAATGTGTCTCTAGCGAAGATAAGGCTGTTAGCGAAACCTGTGTATCGCTCCGAAAGAGAACACAAAAGAATCATTGTCATTTGCTCCTCATCCATCTTCAAGTCAACAGTCTTCATCTTCATCACGAGATCATCAAAGAAATTAAGATGTTCCTTCATTGAAGTACACTCTCTCATCCGCATGGTGAAAAATGTCTTCAGCAATATCAGACGGTTAGTCATAGATTTCTTCAAGTAGAGATTTTCTAGCTTGGTCCAAATGCCCCTAGCAGTGGTCTCACTACTAATCTCTGAGATGACATTCTCTCCCATAGCTAGTTGTAAAGTAGTAAACGTCCATTTCTCCATCTCCTTCCTTTCCGCGACCGAGATGTCAGCCGTCAACTCCTCAGGGGCAAACACTACTAGATGGACTTAATTCCTCATTAGAACAGTCTTCATTCTCCATTGCCACTTCTCAAAGTCTTTATCCCCATTCCATTCCTCAATTGCCAACTGTGATCCTGACGCGAGATACATCCCTCTAGTATCAGGTCTTGTAACAATTGGAGACGCTTCATCTCCTGCCATAGCGTCTAACACTCCTACATCAATCTTGCACCTCCGATACCAGACTGTTGGGGATAATCCCTATAGATGATCAGTCTATGGGAATAAAAAACCCAACGCAGTGGAAAAAGAACAGACTAGATCGTGATTGTAGTGAGACGGAACAAACAGAGATAAACGCCAGAATAGACAATCATAGATCTATGCAATGTAGAAAAATAAATAACACCAGTATTTATAGTGGTTCCACTACCGTGAGGCAGTGTACGTCCACTTGGGGAGATGAGATTTTAGTAATCACTGAAAGATTAGAGTTACAAGATTGATTCACTTTTAAAGGCTATACATAAGAAGAATTTACAATAAAGACAAAATTCTGCGGAGTTTTAGCTCTCTAGGATGGCTCTGAAATTGGCTGAAATTAGCTTTCAATTTCAGCTGTCCTTATTGTCCAGAAGCTCCTCTATTTATAGAGTGAAGATATGAGGAGGGGTAGCTACTATATAGCAGCCTTGAGGTTTGGTTTGGCAAACATCAACTTGGTTCGGCATCCATCTGGACCGGCAAGATTTGGTTAGGCATACAGCGCTTGGCATTTGGTCCGGCACTACTTGGTTCGGCAAAGCTCATTTGGTTCGGCATCAACACCGAGCGAGTAAATTGGTTCGACATTCCTTTACCGAACCAAAATTCTCATCTGGCAAACCATTCCACCGAAAAAGTTTCTTCTTCCACAAACGAGATCAGCTGCTCCAACTTCACTGAACGAGATTACTCGTTCGGCCTTTAAAGCCTTAACGCCGAGCCACAAATCACCGGACGAGATTTCTCATTCGGCCTCCTCATCACCGAACGAGCTTCTTCTCTTCACCGAAGTCAATCACCTCCACTGGACGAACTCCACCGAACCAAAACTTTGGTCCGGCATCTCCTCCATCAAACCAGACGTCCACTGCCGCTCCAACCATCAACCAACTACCGAACGAACTACTTCGTTCGGTCTCCATCCTACACCGCTCCAGTTCCACCGAACCAGGATAGTGGTTCGACAATTCTCCCTTGAGCTTGCTTCTAGGGTTAGGGCTTCCTCGTCGACGCTTCTCCAATGGCTTCTTTCCGAATTCAGGTATCAATTTCTAACAAACCTTGCATCCAAACCTTACCATCCAAAACCTAACACATAATTTTTAACATTCAAAATATTGAAAATTTAGATTTCTAAATCTTTACCCCTACTCTAAAAAAGGAATTTAGATGGAAAATTTTACAATTTCACTCTTCTTTTAGATACATATTCTGTTGTAACTTGGAACTTTCTCTTCCACTCTTAATTTTTTCCCAATTTTCCAAGTACAATTTGCACAAGGAGGTTTATTTTTGGTTGTTAATGCATAACTATCCTAAGTGCGATGTTCATTTCATTATAAACAAGTTATGGAAATAGAAATTCCAAAGCTAAAACAACATTTTCCCTTGTTATTATCTATATTTTGCCTACTATCTCCTTTGTCGGACAATAAAACTCATGCTTACTAACATATCGATGCTCCTTACGCTCGTATGTGGAAATTGAAAATAAGAAATTTTCTCATTTCAAAAGAATTATTTTTTTAACACAATTTTCCAAAAGAATTTCAAACTTTCAAAACAGTTTAAAGAATCAAATTCCCAAAAGTATTTAAACATCCTGTTTTTTTCAAAACCACTTGAACAAAATCTTCCACAAAAATTTGAATCCAATTTTTTTGAAACTTACACAAACTTTTCCATATTACTTGAAATTCATCCACCATTTTGTTTTCTAAAACATTCCGTCACTTTTAAAATTTCTTCCAAAACATTTCCAAAATTATTTATCAAACAATCATTAAATCTTCAAATCCTTTTTATTTAATATTTCATATCACTTCAAAACATACCAACATTATTTCATAAATTTCAAACACTTCAAAACCTACTTTTCAAAAGCATTTAAAAAAAATTCAAAGCTTTTAAACATACTTTTCCAAAACATTTTCCACCATATCCATAAAATAATTAAGCCACATCCTAAAGTAATTTGAACCCAGTTATGGGTTAAGTCATACGATGACCACAGTATTGGGTAGTTAATCCTAAATTTGGAGGAACCTTTTCATTTTTTTTATTCTAAAACAACAAGTTGCCTACAAGCGTATTTATAAATTTTAGCTTTAATACATAGGGATAATGACCCGTGGTTTCGCAGCAACCTTTCCCTATCCTCTATTTGCTAAAATCTATTTTTCTCAAAAATTCTAAACTTTGGGACCTAATCATTTTTAAATTTCCAGTTGTTAATCTAATTTCCTAATTTATTCTATAAACTTCTAATCTTACCTACGATTTTTATCGCTAGTTAAGTGTCTTTATGAGATTTACTTATTTACATTGTCCTTTAACATATATGTGTTTATATAGTGGTCTCATCCCATCCATTAAACCAACATGGTGATAATATAGAAATATATTTCATACCATATCGTACACTTTTCTTACATTTGAAGGGAGATAACTAGAGATAATAACCCAAAAAGAAAATTTGCTGGAAGTTGCCATTTATCATCAACTGGGGTTAATGATGCCGGACCCTAACAGTCCTTACTAAGTTAACTGGACATTTCTAGTACGTCATTCAACTATTACCCATCTTCCTTAACTCTCTTTCTAGGCTTCTAATAAATGAAGTCCATCAATGACCTCAATCATACTTTCTTCAATCAAATATTCCTACACTGATACCAAGACCCCTTATATTTAACAAATATTTCTTGTTGCAACCCCATGAGCATCCATAGCAACTTTTATATAGCATAAAGCTTTCTCTCATCTTGCCTAGGTAGTCATCCCTATCTACACCATATCAAAATTTGGTTTAGGTTTCACCTTTCTTTACAAAACTAAAACTTCACAATCATGAAGTACCTACTCCAAAACCTTTATCTTTGAAAATATGACTTAGAAAATCTATTTTTTTACTAAGGTTCAAAAGTTTCTTAGTTTCCAAACAGAAGTTATGAAAAATTTCCCCTTGCAAAGTCTTTCTACATTAAAGACTTACTTCATTAAAAGTAGGATTTTTAACCCAAAACATTTGTCACATATAAATCAAACTGTCATTCCAAACCATTTTTTCAAAATCATCTTTTACAACTTTAAATTGTGAAAAGTAGAGTAGACAATGATAACTTTCATTTTATTATTTTCTTACAACATATGTTATTTCCGCTACCATCTTTTGCTGAGATTTCAATAACATAAGAGGGGGACTTCTAAAAGATATGAATAATTGCAACATCTATCTAAACGTCTATCTAAAGTGTATGTGCAATTACTACATATCCATGTAATTCATCCATTCCTATTGTTTTTCTCCTATATTGTTCTAATTAGATTACTAATCCTATTTACGTATGTGTGTGTGTGTCTTTCTTAATGATATTTCTACCTAAATTATTGGGTGTTATTACCCTTCTACTCTCTTCACCATATTTTAATCAAACATTATTTCCATTTATTCACCCCTTAAAAAGAATTTTAAAATGGAACTTCCAATTTCTACAAAAATAGGAAAAATCAATGAGCCAAGCCTACACTCTATTTTCTATTTATTTTAAAAATGGAAAATCTCTTTATAAAAAATCTTTGAATCCAAATTTTTTTGACTTAATCAATTTTAAACTAAGAATTTCAAAAATGAATCCAAAACATTTCGAGGAGTTTTCAAAAGCCTGTTTGTCGAATTCTTTTACATGGGGCTGGACTCAGAAACGGAGTTTAATTGTCCATCCTTTTGAACTTCCTTCTTTCCTACTCAATCTTCATAAAAATCTAGTTATCTTCGTATGGTTATTAGTGCATGCTTTCTTGCGGGAACTTCACCACACTTATTATTCCTTACTTCCAGATATTCGCAACATGTAGTTTCTTACTACCCTTTTGTCTGGATGAAATAAGCACCGTCAATCGGTAATCCATCAAAATCCAAATCATAAAGCAGCCTACACCCAACCATGGATTCAATTACCATCTAGCATTCGGAATACTTTTGTATGTCATGCACATGCTCTTCTTGGTCCACTCCTTACGATATGACCTCCACCCCATGGTGTAATCGGGGTAAGGGCATATATTTAACTCTATTTATTTTTCCAACTCATAGTCGTCTCACGGAATATGGTTGCAACTACTTCTATATTCAGAATTCATAGAGTTAGGCATATAATATATAAAAAATACAAATCGTTCTCTTAGCGTTTCCTAATTTCTATGATCGATTAACCTAAGCTCTGATACCAAATGTAACAACCCGCACATTAATGGGCCATAATTTCGATAAAATAGAAATTCAAATCCACTAGGATGCGGATCATTGGTTTTGGTAGCCTGTAACAAACACAAGTATATCAGAGTGCGATAAATATAAACTCACTACAGAATTGAAAAGTATAATAGGACATATGCATCAACTAAGGCTACTACCTTAGAATATCATTCCATGGATATTTAGTCGCCTTGTCCGTGTTAAGCATGAAAGAGAAGACTTCATCACCAGTTGTTCCCGTCTTATACCAATAGGCTGTTTTTCTAAACCTAACATGTGGTTTGTTATGAGGAGGGGGGTCACAACAACGTTTCGATGACTAGAAAATTTCATACTTTATCCATAATATAAATTCATACCAATTGGTTTCCATTTAATTATTGTATATTATTACGGCTAAACCGTTTTAGTTTAACACGCACGTACGCTATGTCTACCTAACCTTCTCCAAGGTATAAAATACTAGTATATGCCTATCAGCTACTTAATACTTCCAAACTATGAAGCATGCCCCTTGCATCGTCAACGGTGGTCTATTAGTACTAGCTACAGAGACCTAAGACCATTATATATGGCTTTATAATATATAATTTTCATGCTACCAACGTATCTATCGTCGATAATGTCCTAACTATGTGACAGATAGTACCAAAGCCACTTAATACCTTATTAATAAAGATTGGGCAGAATTCTGACCATTTAATACCTATATTTTAGGCAGGTCCACATCATTTACTACCAAATCCAAGGTGGACTTCTCACTAGTACTATCTAGCTGGCATCGTACGGAATCTCACCAGGCCACTTAATACTTCTTTATAGGAGCGAGGTGGAACCTATAACAACCACTTAATACCTCAAACTCAGAGCGAACCCTCCCCGAGATATCCTCTGCCCTACCTAACCGTTCCAACCATTTAATACTTCTTAAATAAGGAGGAGGTTGGCCCTCAATTAACCTCTTAATACCTCCAGCCCAGAAGCAGGTCCTACATTTTTCGTATACTTATTTTTTCCATGTGTCCTTTAGTTGAAGATGTCTCACATCAGTAATAAGTGTACACAACTAATGGTCACCTCTTAGTGAAGGAAAAACTTCTATTGTGTAACTCTACAGACCCCGCATCCCAACCCACGAAGTCCAAATAATTATTCCAACTTTTATTATTCTAAGCTTTATTATTGGACAAAGCCCACTAATCTCTATTTAATATTTAAGGATATAATTTCTTCTAATGATAATTATGCTGCCTTAACATGTTTTCATTGCTGCCTAGCATGTTTTATTTACTATCTCCATAAATGTCCCTTTTTGTCCATAATAAATGAATATTATCCTAACGGACATTTCCTAAGACAATTTTTTATTTACTAAAGTTTTATTTAGTAATCTTTCTCTATCTCTTCCATAATCATTAACCAAACGTCCTAATTTTTCAGTCCCATTAGTCCATTTATACCCTATTAACTTCTTGTTACCCCTAAATTCATTTCACATCCATTACATAATTATTTGGAGTTACAACCTGTCTAACTTTCTTTCCTGGTTCTTTTATTCATTATGCGATTTGTTCGAACGTTTTAATTCATTTTAAAGCGAATGTTACGCGCAAATCGTCGTATTAGTTAAAGTTTCATTTTAATTGATTAGCATGGTTAAATACGTATAAATATTTATTTCCATTAATTATATTTCTAGTTATCAATCTTTAACTAGAACATTCTTCTTTATATTTAACTTGTTTGAATTATATTTCTAAAAAGATTCTCTGTTATAATTTCCATAAATTAACCTAAATTGAAGTTTTGCTTCATTTTAAATTACAAGGAATGATATTTTCTCTTTTTATTGAAGTAGACAGTGTAAACTACGAAACGTAAATCTGTACTTTACACGTCTCTTTCTTTTATTTACATATATTCCTTATCAAGTCAAACACTGCTTTTCTACGTAATCAAAAAAATTAAACAAATTTATAGAAATTAAACGGATATCATTCCCAATAATTAAAATAAAGAAAATCCACAGTCCAACAGAATTAGGGTAAGAATCAAAATTTTATTAATACCTTTACCACCCAATTATAGATTTGGAATAAATTTTACATCTAATCAACATTCAACTTTTATAACTTAGGAACTGAACTCCAGATCTTGGTGTAAACGATCATTTCCAATCAAATTTGCTACATTACAGAATAGAAATATGTAGGCACTATTTTATATGTTTGAACTGAGCCTACAATTCACACATATTTATTTATTTAAGCATAATTCCTACTCACCTTTTAGAGTGTTCTAAATCTCCAGATTTGAATTAAATCCTATGATTCAACTCTATCTCCTTTTTATTCTAAGAAATATGTGTAAAAGGGATATATACATATATTTAAATTTCAGACCTAAGAAGAGATTTGGGGTTGAAAGGGAATACAAATTTACCGTACTGAAATTTACCTCGTTATCCTGTAACGTTGATTTTCTTCTTCTCTTCTTCGAATTATTTTATGTTCTTCTCCAATATATAATTATTAAAGGTAAACTCCATTAATGTCAATTGATCCTTGTAACGATCTACCATTTTTACACCCAAAGGCGATACTTAATACATCTACGGTATTCATATGCCAATCATCTAGGTGTTCTAAAAACAAGCCGTTGGGGTAAAAGAAAAGACAAGAAGAAAGAAATGCAGAATCTCATAACGCAAAGAAATCATATATAATAGAACATAAGATAGTACATATGGTCACTTCCTAAATGCAACATCAGCGTTATAATGGGTACTAACTTCAATCAGGGACACTTATAACTGCCTGCCCCTATAGTGCTGATACATAATGTACACACATCGTATATAAAATAGATAATCAAATAACATCGAAGCCTCCTGCACCATGCTACCCAAAAATGCATCCGTAAGAACCTAGACTACTTGGCTACTTATACAAATTTGAGTACCCAAGAGTTTTAAGGGAAGAAAGAAAACTCCAGATCAGATAAGGGTCTGTTGTGAGTAAACTCCAAACAACTGAATTGTTATACTTATAAAAACCCTTTAAAAATAAATGTATCTCGTAAGACCACACTTCACATAAACACAAACTGGTGTTTACCTTACGATAACCAAAACATTTCAATAGAAAATACAGTGATATTATAATAATGTCTAGGGTTTAAAATAAATATTTAATTATAGCCTAAATGGTTACATTAATTACATTCCAGCATAATAAGCATACAACTAAGTCCTTAAAGGCACTTATTGGAAAATGGATTCCATCAATGATAAGGCTACTGGGGTACCGTCTGTCACAGTACGCCTCTAGATAAAATATAGCAAGGTCAACAGGAACATCTTGCACCCCTGCCAACACAGATTTGGTCTACCCCTTCCTGGATAGTACTGAATATGATCATTCCTTGTTTGTGATCAACAAACTCACTAGGCCCCGAAGCATACATCCAAAGAAATAATATAGACCTTGATCAGGGATGACCATACCCTAATGGGTGCAATCCACACCCTGCTGCATATCCCATATTTTAGTCATTCCCGATTGTGAGGCTTGAAGATACTTTTACCTTTTTATTAGCAATCCCACTTGGAATGCTAACATTACCCTCCAAGCAACAGTGCAAAGACAACATTCGCCTGTATAAGTTGTTCAGGATATGATCAACCGAAGGCACTACTTCTATTACATCCATTTTGGAATCATCCTCAAGATTAGTAGCATGCAACCCTTGCATCAAAGATATTCGTCTTCGATTCCATCATCTTCTAGATGTTACCAATTCGAACTCTTACGTTGGTTCGAAGTGGTTTTCAGATAACTCATGCTTGTCTGATCCTGGTCTCTTCGAACCAACATTTGATAATTTTAAAACGGGTCAAGTTATCGATAGTGGAAAAATCCACTATCTGGGGTGAGTATAGATTTGCATATGAAAAATAAGGCATCCTATACTTATGCCCACTTTCTGATTTCAAGCAGTACTATCCCTTGATTAATAATGAAGCCGAACAAGTTAGAAAACTATCCTTGCCTCGACTTACATTTTTACTTCTCGGGATAGAGACGAGTTTCTATACCTTGGAATTTATTGTCAAGTATACAATGAAATATCTTCCATATACTTAATAAATCATGACCCATTTATCGAAATTAACTCTCTTATACTTATCATGTTTTTTACATTTCGATTTCTCTATCCCTCGCCTAGAAAATATGTCTCTAGATCTCACAAATAGAGGAAAGTCTACTCATCGGCTTTTAGTGATAAATACAAGATGATTTACTTTCCATAAAACATGTCGATGTTTTAGCACTAATTATCATATTTGTTTGGCTACTTAATGGCATAGACAAAGATATCCCTTGTTTTTAAAACATCCATACTAAAATAGTTGCTTTTAAACAAAACTCGATCCTTGAAAATAAAGTGATTAAAAAAATTTATTTAAATAATTGAATAACAATTTATAAATTTTATTTAAATAATAACTAAATAATAATTTAAACCTTTTATTCAAATAATAATAAACCTTTTATTAAACAATAATTAAACAAAAATTTAAACCTTTTATTTAAATAATAAATACATAATAATTTTTGAAAATATTTTTAATATTTCAAATTTCCTTTTTAATACCTATGACATATTTTTAAAGACTTTTCAAAAAATATCTAAAGTAGAAACTCTTTTTAGTTTACGCAAAAATTATCGATTTACGAACTACATCCATAGGGACTATCACTATATGGACCATAATTTTTACACTTGTTCCATAAATCAAAATAGGTTTTAAATCCTTTCCTTCCATCTTTAAATCTCTTTACAACTTTGTACAGAGGTTTGAAAACAAAAGGTGGAGTTCGAAAAACCTTTTTAAACATACTTTGAAAACACAGAATTAAGCTAGTTTTAAAGCATACAGGATCTTGATATCAAAACATAAACCAATTTAAGTGTTAACTTTCCATTTAACACACAATCGTCTGTATACATAAGCACATATATACATACAGACATACATACATAAATTCATACATACATACATATATATATATATATATGTAAATGTAAATGACATCCATAAAATGAGGAAAGATCATCACTTGTAAATAATTACTTAAGTACTTCGACTACATTTCAAGTCATCCCAAATCATCACATATGTCATCTGCTTCATGCGGGAACCAAACCAAGCAACATTATTCCAAACTTATAACATAAGCAATCAATTAACTAATATTATCATCCAAATAATAAAGTTCAAATCTTTTGGTTTTAAAAGTGAGATTTACTCACCAAAATCAACACGAATACAAATCAAAGCTACTACAACTTTGCACCAACACCCAGATCTAACTTTTCATTTTAAAATTTTGATTTTTAAAACTTCGGGTCATGGAAATAGGCTTGGCCTAGGAGGGGGAGGGATCGGCCATAACTTGATGGGGGCGGTTTGGGTCTTGTTTTGAAAGTTAAGAGAAGTAGAGAGAAAAAGAAGTGTTTTTAAATAGGTTTTAAGGATTTATAGTGAAAAAAAGAAAAGGTTTTTAACTTGAAAACTTAAGTGAAGCCATGGAAAGGAAAAAAAGCTTAGGAAAGAAAGTGATAAGTGTTTGAAAATCAAGAGAATGAAATGAAAATAAGAAATGAAAAAAATTGAATTACTTTTATCTAAAATGGATAACAGGAATTACCAAAATACCCTTGATAATTAAAAGGTACACTACCCTCCATATCATGTTGCCACATCACCTCCACCCTCTTCCCCTTTGCACATGCAACCTCCACTCCCTTTATCTAGTCACCATCACTTCAACACTTTTACATGACTTAATGTTACCTTTTACATTTTTTTTTAAATTTTAAAAGAAAAGTCAAACTTGCTTTATTGCTTTAAGTATAAATTTAAACTTATTTACGCCAACCACTTCCTTAACTAAAGCATATGTTATTTATATATGTTTGTGTGTGTGTATATATATATACACTATAGTGTATACAATATGTTCCGACAACTTTTAGATAATGAAAAGTCGAAAATCCAAAAAAATGATTTTCGGTCGCATTTTCGATTTTTCTACGAATTGATTATTTTTATAAACCAAATTTTAAAACAACTTTGCCATCATTAGTTATTACTTAAAAGAGGTTAATTTTAGTTATAAAATCCATTAATTAATTATTTAAAACTTTATCAAGTATTCCAGTTTTAAGTGATTAAATTACAGGTCATAACATTTTCCCTCTTAAAAGAATTGTCCTGAAATTAACACACAGAAATATAACTCATAATAACTAAAAAAGCATATATTATATATGATGAAACACATACAAAAGGTAAATACTAAGAAAATGATGGGTACACAATCCACACAACAGGCAAACTACTATTCTATCATCAACTCTGGATAAGCCTCCCTCATGCTATCTTTCGTCTCCCAAGTGTAGTCTCTGGAATATTCACTCTACTGTACCTTAACCAATCTCACAACCTTATTACGCAATTGTTTCGTATCTCAATCAACAATGCGAATTGGATGTCTTATTACGGTCAAATTTGGTTCCACTTCTAAATCCTCTTGAACAAATGGCTCAATAATAAGTGATGGATCATACACATACATCCTCAAATGTGACACATGGAAAACATTATGAACTCCCGACAATCTTTTCGGCAACTCAACTTGATAGGTAAACGCCCAATCCTTTCAATAATCTTAAAAGGTCCAATATATCTAAGCGCTTACTTCCCTGCTCTTCCAGATCGAACAACTCCTCTGATCGGGGAAACCTTCACAAACACAAAGTCTCCAACTGAAAATTCCAAATCTCTCCGCCTTCCGTCGGCATAGCTTTTATGTCGATCTTGAGCTTCCTTCATCCTCCTTTTGATCACAGTAACCATCTCTGTAGCTTTTCGAATAATATCAGGTCCAAGCACAATTCGATTCCCGGTTTTCACCCAACACGATGGTGATTTACATGGTCGTCCATAAAGAGCTTCATAGGGTGTCATGCCAATGATTGCTTGATAACTGTTGTTGTATGAGAATTCCACCAAGTGCAGATGATCTTCCCACGATCCTCCAAAATCCAAGATACATGCTCTCAAAAGATCTTCCAAGACTTGGTTAACTCTTTATGTTTGACGATCCATTTTAGGATGGTATGCTATGCTCAAACATAGCTTTGTTCCCAAAGCTACTTGTAATGTTTCCTAACTGATTGGTAAAGGTTGGGTTCCGATCACTTACAATGCTAACTAAAACTCTATACAGTCAAACGATCTTCCTTATATAAATCTCTACCAAAGTTGTCGTAGTCCTCGTCGGCTTTATTGGAATATAATGGGTGCTCTTGGTTAGCTGATCCAGAATGACCCAAACACCTTCATTACATTTCCTTGATCTATGCAAACCATCAATAAAATCCATTGATATTTGCTCTCATTTCCACTTTAGGATCTCAAGTGATTGGAGTAGCCCAGCAGTCCTTTGATGATCACCCTTGATTGCTGGCAATTCACACATCGGTTGACATGGATAGAAATATCCCTCTTCATTCGCTTCCATCAGAATACCCGCTTCATATCCCATTGCAATTCGAAACACCGGGATGGATACACAACTTGGATCGATGACACTCTATTCAAACTTCCTGCCTAAGACAATTGATATTAGGAACACATATCCTTCCATTCATCCTTAATATACCCCGATGGCCCATCTCAAAGCTCGAATAATGACCTTCCTCTATATCCTTGATCTATCAAACAGCTATCTTCCCTTTGTTTGCTTGCAATCCTCTCTAGTAGAGTCAGAGTAACTTCCAAAAGAACCAAAACTGCATTCCTACTCAGAGCATTCGCTACCGCATTTTCTTTTCTCGGCGTATATAGGATATCCAAATCATATGCCGCTAGAAATTCCAACCACCGCTGCAGCCTCGTATTCAAATCTTTTTATGTGAAAAGATACTTCAAGGACTTGTGATCCATGAAGAGCTCAAATTTTTTACCTAACAAATAATGCCCCCACATCTTTAATTCAAACACCACAGCTAATAACTCCAAATCATGTGTTGCATAATTCCTCTCATGAGGCTTCAGCTGCCTGCTAGCATAATCAATAACTCATTCGTACTACATCAAAACTCCACTCGAACCTACACCACAAGCATATGTATACACAGTCAATCCCCTACCTCCGTCCAAAATAGCTAAGACCGGAGCGCTGGTCAATCTTTTCTTCAATTCAATGAACGCTTCTTCACACTTCGAAGTCCATATAAACTTATCATCCTTCTTTGTCAACTTGGTTAGGTGCAAGGCAATCTTGGAGAAGTTTTGGATGAATCTCTTATAATATTCGGCCAAGCCTAAGAAGCTTCTGACCTCCATTGGAGTCTACGACGTCTTTAAAACTTGAACAACCGCTACCTTTGCTAGATCAACCGAAGTACCATTCCTCGACACAACATGTCCGAGGAACCTTACTTCCGATTGCTAAAAATTACACTTACACAATTTAGCTTTTAAAACATGTTTCCTTAACATTTCCAGCACCACTTCCAAATGGATTTTGTGTTCTTCCTCGGTCTTAGAGTAAATAAGAATATCATCTATAAAAACCAATACAAATTTTTTCAACACATCTCTAAAAATACAATTCATAAGATCCAGAAAATAAGCAGGTGCATTGGCTAACCCAAAAAGCATAACCAACCACTCGAAGAAACAATTTGGTCCTCTAAATGTTGTTAGGAGAATACTCTCCTCCGCTATCCTTAACTAGTGAAATCCTATCACAAGGTCCATTTTGAAGAATACTTTAGCATCATGAAGTTGGTTAAACATGTCGTCTATACGGGGTAAAGGATACTTATTCCAAATTATCTGTGTGTTTAACTCATGGTAATCCATACAGAGTCTTAACGATCCATCTGACTTTTTTACAAAAACTACAGCTACTCCCCAACTTGAACAACTTGGTCTAATCAGTTGCTTATTTAACAAATCATTTGTCTGATCCCTTAACTCCTTCTCTCTCGGAGCCATTTTACGTATAGGTTGAATCACGGGTTTCCAACCGGGAATTAAGTCAATATGAAATTCAATATTCCGATGTGTATGTATATTGTTAACTGCTTCAAAAACATCAGGAAAATCATTAACAATTAATATAGACCCTAACTCTTCTATAGACGAATCTAATGCATAAAGGAAACTACTCATTTGTTTATCTGGTTCATCACATGATACTTTAACAAATTTTTCAAATTTGGCTTTTAAAGATATCGTTCTCCTAACACAATCTAAGATAGCTTCATTCTCAAACAGCCAATCTATACCAATTATAACATCAAACCCCTTAAAATCTAGAATAAATAGTCGAATGAAATATGGTGGGTAAGATAAGTAATTTGTATACCTTCACAAATCATGCACATATTAGTTGTATCCCCTATGGGATTAGACACACAAATAGAGGTTTCTACAATTCTTAGGGAAAGTTGCAACCTTCCAACCATTTCTAAAGAAAGAAAACTATGGGAAGCTCCGGTATCAAACAATACTCGAAAAAAATTATCATTAACAATTAAAGCACATTCAATAACTCCTTTCCCATTAACATCTACTGAAGTTGATGGTTCATTCTTAATAGCATAAACTTTGAGTTGTTGACCCTTTGTCATTAGCGGCCAATACTTCACCATATGTCTTAGTTGCTGACAGTTGTAACAAAGTGTCTTCTGAACCATTCTAGAAATATGTCATGTTTGTTGCTTTTGATCTCCGGAACTCTTACAAAATCTTGCGATATAACCCTTCTGATACACTTATTAAAAATATAATCCTTGAAACAATCTCCGTGTGCCCCTCCTATAGGCTTCCCTCCCCGCTGCTTCTTCCCTGGATGATTGAACTTTATCTTATTCAGCTTGCTGCTATTTTTGCTAAGTGCTGCTACCAGCATTTTCTTCTCAAGAACTTTATACCTCAAATCCATATCTACTAATTCCATAAAATATCCTTTAGATGGGCGGTCATCTTCTCTTGAAATCCTTCCCTCATCCCCATCACAAAAATCTTTTCTTCTTAAGAGGGGTATCAATCAACTCCGGGCCAAATCGCGATATCTAGTTAAACTTGGTTTCATATTTCGATACCGATAAATCTCCTTTCTTAACGTCCAAGAAACTCCCTATACATACAGGTCTTTTTTGCAGCGGGCATGAACTGGTCTTCAAACAGCTCCATAAATCTAGCCCAAGAAAAATCATCCTTCGGAATGTTCATTATAGCAGAGTCCCACCATGCCGCTCCATCTTGTAATTGCCAAGATGCTAAGAAGCGCTTCTGCTCATCTAAAATATCCAGCCCCTTGAAATTCATTTCACAAGAATGAAGCCAAGCTTGCACTTCGATAATGGATTCTGTGCCCTTAAACGGCTTTCCTTGCAGATTAGTATAGTCTTTGCACAAAACTGCAGAGTTCACATGGGACTACATCGATGCTTCCTCTTTAACTTCTCCAACTCTTCCAACATTTGAAGCTCGACCATTGGTGGTCGTGGTGCTACCGACACCTCTTTCTCGTCTTGCACTATTACTCATTCTTACTACCTGGATATAGTAAGATAACTTTAGAATACTTAGACGAGATAAACTTAAGGAAAAAGGGTACTAAATCAAACATATCAAAGCTGATCGAAATAATTCGACCATATATATATATATATATATATATATATATATATATATATATGTGTGTGTGAATAAAAATTACAAGTATACGCTCTCATAGACTAAACTCATCCTAAGCTCTAATGAGTTGACCCCAACCAAGGCTAGGTGTTTGCTCAACCTAAGCTCTGATACCACGTGTAGCGATCTACCTTTCTTACTCTTAAAGACGACACTTAATACATCCATGGTATTCATGTGCCGATCATCTAGATGTTCGAAAAACAAGCCATTGGGGTAAAAGAAAAGAAAAGATAAGAAGAAAGAAATGCAGAATCTCAAAACGCAAGGAAATCTTATTAATAGAACACAAGATAGTATATATGGTCACTTCTAAAATGAAAAATCAAAGTTACAACGGGTACTAACTTCACTCAAGGACAGTTATAACTGCTTGCCACCACAATGCTAATACATGATATACACATAGCGGAAATAAAATAGATAACTAAATAATGTCGAAGACTCATGCTCCATGCTCCTCCAAAATGCATTCGTAAGAACCTAGACTACTTGGCTACTCATCCAAATTTGAGTACCTAAGAGGTTTAGGGAAAGAAAGAAATCTCTAGGTCAGACATGGGTCCGGTGTGAGTAAACTCCAAACAACCGGATTGTTATACTTATAAAAACCCTTTAAAAATAAAGGTATCTCATAACACCACACTGCACATAAACACGGACGGGTTTTTACCTAACGATAACCAAAACATTTCAATAGAAAATCCAGTGGTATTATAATAATGTCTAGGGATTAAAATAAATATTTAATCATAGCTAGAATGGTTATATTAATTACATTTTAGCATAATAGATATACAACTAAGTCCATAAAGGCACTTATTGGAAAATGGGTTCCATCAATGACAAGGCTACTGGGGTATCCGCCTGTCACAGTACATATCTAGATAAAATATACCAAGGTCAATAAGAATATCTTGCACCCTTGCCAACATAAAAACGGCCTAACCCTTCTTGGATAATACCGAATATGATCATCCCTCGCTTGTGATCAACAATCGCACTGGCCCTTAAGCATAAATAATATCGATCTAGATCAAGGATGACCATACCTTAATGGGTGCAACCCACATAGCTCTGCTGTATATCCCATATTTTAGTCATTTCCAATTATAAGGCTTGAGGCTACATTATGCCTTTTTATATAGTATCTCACTTGGAATGCTAACACTGCCCTCTAGGCAATAATGCAATGCCAACATTTGTCCATATAAGTTGTTCAAGGTATGAACAAACCGAAGGCACAACTTCTACTACACTTTTTTTGGAATCACCCTCAGGATTAGCAGAAAGCAACCATTGCACTTCAAATATCTTTATCTTCAATTCCATAATCTTTCAGTTGTTTCCAATTCGAATGCTTACTTTGGTTCGAAGTGGTTTTTGAATAACTCATGTCTGATCTCGGTCTCTTTGAACCAACATTCGATAATTATAAAATGGGTCAAGTTATCAATAGTGGACAAATCCACCATTTGGGATGTGTATAGATTTACATATGAAAAATAAGACATCCTATACTTATCCCCACTTTTCGATTTCAAACAGTACTATCCCTTGATTAACAATGAAGTCGAAGAAGTTAGAAAACTATCCTTACCTCGACGTACATTCTTACTTCTCGGGATGGAGATGAGTTTCAATACCTCGAAATTAAGTGTCAAGTATACAATGAAGTGTCTTCCATGTATTTAATTAATCATGACCCATTTATCGAAATTAACTCTCTTATACTTATCACATTTCTGACATTTTTACTTTATCCCTCGCCTAGAAAATATGGTTCTATATCTCACAAATAGGGGAAAGTCTGCTCATCGACTTTTAGTGCTAAATACAAGATGATTTACTTTCCATAAAATGTGTCAACGTTTTAGCACTACCTAATATATTTGTTTGGCTACTTAATGGCACAGACAAAGATATACCCTGCTTTTAAAACATCCTTATATTAAAATAATTGCTTTTAAACAAAACCCGGTCCTTGGACATAAAGTGATTAAAAACGTTTTATTTAAATAATTAAATAATAATTTTATACCTTTTATTTAAATAATAACTAAATAATAATTTAAACCTTTTATTTAAATAATAATTAAACCTTTCTTTTAAATAATAATTTAAACCGTTTATTTAAATAATAATTTTTGAAAATATTTTTAATATTTTAAGATTTCTTTTTAATCCTTATAATATATTTTAAAAGACTTTTCAAAAATACCTAAAATAGAAACTCCTTTTAGTTTACATAAAAATTATCGATTTACGAACCACATCCATAGTGACTATCACTATATGGATCATAACTTTTAAACTTGTTTTATAAACCAAAATAGGTCATAAATTTAAACCACTTTACAACTATGTATAGAGGTTTGAAGACAAAAGGTAAAGTTCGGAAAACCTTTTAAAACATACTTTGAATACACAGAAGTAAGCTAGTTTTAAATCATATAGGATCTCAATGTCAAAACATAAACCAATTCAAGTGTTAACTTTCCATTCAACATACAATCATTCATATACTAACCACACATAAACACACAGATATATATACAAATGTTAGTGACATCCATAAAATAAGGAAAGACCATCACCTGTAAATAATTACTTAAGTACTTCGACTACATTTCAAGTCATCACATATGTCTTCCGCTTCATGCGGGAACCAAACCAAACAACATTATTCTAAACTTATAACATAAGCAAACAATTAACTAATATTATTATCCAAATAATAAAGTTTAAATCTTTGGTTTTAAAATTGTTACTCACCAAAATCAACACGAATACAAATCAAAGCTACTACAACTTTGCACCAACACCCAGGTCTAACTTTTTTTTAACTTAATTTTTGATACTTCGGGAGGTCGAAATGGGCTCGGCCTAGGAGGAGGATGGCTCGGCCATGGCTTGATGAGGGTGGTTTGGGTCTTGTTTTGAAAGTTAAGAGAAATAGAGAGGAAAAGGAAGTGTTCTTAAATAGGTTTTAAGGATTTATAGTGGAAAATGAGAAGGTTTTTAACTTGAAAACTTAAGTGAAGCCATCGAAAGGAAAAAAAAAGCTTGGGAAAGAAAGTGTTTAGTATTTGAAAATGAAGAGATTGAAATAAAAATAAGAACTAAAAAAAGTTGAATTACTTTTATATAAAATGGATAAGGAGAATTACCAAGACACCCTTGATAATTAAAAATTACACTACCCTCCATATTATGTTGCCACATCACCTCCACCCTCTTCCCTCTTGCGCACACAACCTCCACCCCCTCTATCTAGTCACCTTCACTTCAACACTTTTACATGAAGAAAAGTCAGACTTACTTTATTACTTTAAGTATAAATTTAAACTTATTTACTCTAACCACTTCCTTAACTAAGCCATATGTTATTTATATATGTGTGTGTGTGTGTATACTCTAGTGTATAAAACATGTTCTGACAATTTTTAGATAATGAAAATTCGAAAATAATTTTCGATCACATTTTTGATTTTTCTCCAAACTAATTATTTTTATAAACCAAATTTTAAAACAACTTCACCATCATTATTTATTACTTAAAAGAGGCATATTTAGATCATAAAATCCATTAATTAATAATTTAAAAATATATCAAATATTCATATTTAAATGATTACATTACGGGTCATTACAATCCTCCCAAGAACCTCCAAAATCCAAACTACACGTCCATAGCAAGTCCTCCAATACCCAGTTCACCCTTTCCGTCTGCCCATCAATCTATGGTTGATAAGCGGTACTCAAACTCAGTTCAGTGCCTAAATCCTCCTGTAGACTCCTCCAAAACTCGCTAGTGAAAAGCAGATCTTAGTTCGTAATGATGCTAGAAGGAACTCCATGTAACCTAGCTATCTCCATCATGTATAGTGTCACTAAAGACACAATAGTCCTTAGACTTCTAACTAGAACAAAATGAGCACATTTAGTCATTCGGTCAACTATGACCCAAATACTCTCATTCCCCCTCCTACTCATAGGTAGTACATCGATGAAATCCATAGAAACACTCTCTTACTTCTACTGCGGAATATCTAATGGCTGCAACAATCCTCCTGGCTTCTTTTTCTCCACCTTTACCCTCTGACAAGTCATACATCAGGCCACGTACTCTACCACATGCCTCTTCTTACCCAACCAATAAAAGATTCTCTTCATATTATGGTACATTTTATCTCCGTTGGGATGAATGGTCATCCTAGAGCGATGAGACTCAGCTAGTACCATGTCAATAAAATCCATAATAAGAGGAACACATAATTTACCATCTCTCCACAACCACCCTTTCGAGTTAATGGTATATTGCCTCAAATGACTCGACTGCTCTCCTCTATCAAGATTTACAAAAATATTCGCTAACTCCTTGTTTGTAACAACCCTACCTTAATGGGCCCAAATTTTGACAAAAATCGAAACCCAAGTCCATCAAAGCCCAGATCGTTGGATTTGGTATCTGCAAATAAGCATGAGCATTGTAAGAGATTAATAGAAATCTAAACTCATAGTGGAAATAATAATAGGATAAGAATATTGACTATGACTGCTACCTTAGAATTAATGGTATTCCTTGGATAGTAGATTGTCACATCAGCATCGAGCATGAGAGAAAGAAGACTTGTCCAACAGCAAAGCACATCTAGCTCCAGTAACCTGACATGAAGAGAATTTTCTTTAAAATGGAATGAAGAGGAGCGTAGCTGAGTTTGTTGCTAGGTGTTTGAAATGTCAAAAGATAACATCTGAGCAAGGGAAGCCTGGTGGATTACTATTACCTTTGGAAGTTTCGGCTTGGAAGTGGGAGCATATTTTGATGGATTTTGTGGAAGGATTGCCTAATAGTCAGAAGGGTAATGAGGTTATTTGGGTTGTTGTAGATAGACTCACCAAGAGTGCTCATTTTGTTCCAATTATGAGAAATAGGACTAGCGCCTCTCTCGTCCAGATTTATATTAAAGAGATAGTTGTCTATATGGAATTCCTGCAAGCATAATCAGTAATAGGGACCCCTTGTTCACTAGCAAGTTTTGGAGGAGCCTACAAACAGCTTTGGGAACTTCTTTGAACCTTAGCACGGTGTATCACCCACAAACTGATGGACAAACTGAGAGGGTGGATAGAATTTTGGAAGACTTGCTGAGAGCTTGTGTCTTGGATTTTGGAGGACATTAGGAGCAGCATCTACCTTTGGTTGAGTGTGTGTATAATAATAGCTATCAAACTATGATTGGTTTGGCCCTTTTTGAAGCACTTTATGGGTGGCCATGCAAATCGCCTAGTTGTTGGTGGGAAACCACCAACAAAGTATTTCTCGGACCCAATTTGATCCGTGATACCACAGAAAAAGTAGAATTAATTAGGCAGATGATGAAGATAGCGCAAGACCGTTAGAAATCTTCTACGGATAAAAGAAGGAAAGAGCTTGAATTTGAGGTTAGTGATATGGTATTTGTTAAAATCTCTCATCTTTGGTAAGTTGTTAGATTTGGCAAGTCTGGAAAATTGGTACCTAGATTTATTGGGCCATTCAGAATTTTGAAAGAATAGAAAAATTGGCATATCGTGTGGAGCTTCCTGACAAGTTGGCAGGAGTCCATAATGTTTTCCACGTTTCTCACCTTAGGAAATACCTTCATGACACCGCTAACAGAGTAGAGCTTGATTAGTTGGGGGATTTTGAGATGGAGATGACAGTGCCTCGTGCCACTGCATGCATTATGGAGCACGGTACTAGGAGACTCCACAATAAAATAATTATGTTGGTCCGAGTACAATGGGGGGACAATCTGGCGGAAAGCATATGGGAGACCGAGGAGAAGATGAAGAACACTCACCCAGAGCTCGTCACTGGTAATTTTTTTCTCTAAAATTAGGATTTTGGTTGCATCGCGGTTACTAGATTGGATGGTAGGAGATGGTTGTTACACTTTTTCACAATCACTTTACACTCATATAGAAATTTTTATGCATGTTTAGGATATTTGCATAAATATTGACATGACACGATTACACACTCACACTAGGATTGAGCTCATTTTAGCATGTCTACAGTACATAATCACATTGCACTATTGGTTGAGTAGATGGTTGTGTAGAGAACTTGGTTGTATAACATGGATGTTACTGCGAGTTATGTTGTTCGCCCCTTGGAAGATTTCGGGACGAAATCCTTTTTAAGGGGGGAAGAATGTAACACTCCGTAAAATGAACCATAAATAAATAAAGTAAAGTAAATTAAAAACGATAAGGGCTGGATATTTTATAAAAATTGGAATTTTACCAGGAAAGTTATTCCGTTGCATTCGTGGTGAAATTCCAATCTGTTTCCATATATAATATGCTGAAAACGAAGCTCAAACAAAGAAGCTATGAGCATTTAAAGTTCTCAGATTTAAATTAATTTAGTTTGAATTCATATTCAAATAAGAAATCAAATTTAGGATTTAAATTTCAAAAATTAGCTTGTAGGCTAAGGAAAGGATTAATTAACGCTTAATGTTAAAAAGTTAATTAGGGAGTAAAATAATACGGCAATGGAAACAAAAATAAACGCCCCTGAATAAAAGAATGGTCAACCTGAATAGGTCAACCAGTCGACCGTAGCAGTCGACAGCTTGGCAACGACAGTTGCCAGTGGCGGCTAGGGTTTTACATAATGTTCTTTTCGGTTGTTCACTCCAGATTTACCCATTTCCTACCTGCTTCCATCTTATGGTTCTAGTGCGTTTCAACTCCTATAAATAGAACCACATCCTCTCAACTTTTATTCATATTATCTTAGGGAATACGACGAAACTCTACCATTTCCATCTCTCTAATAAGATTCAGAAACTTCATAGAGAATTTAGATAAGGATTCAATCTATTTCCTATTAGTTTCTTCTTCCTCCAATCTATTCTTATCCTATTCTTCTCCAATTATTCTAAATCTAATGAATATATATTCCTCTTCCCTATTATGTGTGTGTATATCAAAAGAGAGAGATTCTGGAAGAGATCAGAAGGCTATAAATCCATTTGAGTAAAGCTAAGGCTAATCTGTGCGTGGAAACCTTAGTATTTCTTTTCAGCAATTATTTAGTGTATTTCTTTTGGATTTGACTATGCCTTAGGGATTTTGAGATTTCAAAAATATGATAGATAAAATGTCCCAAAATTTCCTTTTTATTTCAAAATGTCAATTCTATGTTGAGACTCTCAATTATTTAAATTACTTTGATAGAATTTGTTTCATTTATGTAGTTTTTGATAATTTCATAGTCTATTCCACTCCTTCTTCTTCTTTAGGTTAAATTGTGATTCTTCAGTAAAATAAAGGGTTTAGATTATGAATTCTATTCGTAGTTTACACTGTTAGGAAATCAATTCCTTGGTTTCGATGATCACAACTATGCAATGGAAAACAAATGTACATATATATCTACATTTACAGGAAGATGATAAAGTAACATCACCAAAGAGACAAGAACAAGACTCAAAAGAAATATCAAGAGGCTACAAGTCGATAGAATTAGAAAAGGAATTGCACAGACACAGATACATCAACATGCACACATTCAAACAGACGTCTGGTTAATATATCAGACGTCTGGAGAAAGTCTCTGGTTCACAACTCAGAAGAAAACAGACGTCTGATCCTGAACTCAGACGTCTGAAAGACATCCAGACAAAACAGAAATGAAGACCAGACGTCTGGATAATAAACACAGACGTCTGAAATGCTACCAGGCACAAAAAAATATATGAAGGCCAGACGTCTGAGGTCACTTTTCAGACATCTGAGGTCACTTTCCAGACGTCTGATTATAGGCTCGACTGTGTATTTTCAAAGTTCAACTATCACATCCGAAAAGACACATCCGCTCCTCTTCACTGCAACTCTTCATCACCAACAGGAGCAACTATACAACGATTGTTAATGGAGGCAACTACACATAGAAATTCTTCACCACTATAAATAGCATCGGGAATTCAGGAGAAAGATTCACCTTACTCACTTACGCTCTTATCTCTTATACTCTGATTTATACCTGATCTCTAAGCAATTAACTACCTGTATTTAACTCTTCCATATATACAGAACTCCTCATTCAAATATTCTCTAGATAGATATATATATTGGAAGCATTTGTACTCAATAGTCAACATCCGTGTTATAGAAAACATTTTTGACAAAGAAACTCTGCTATTGTAAACCTGTTCCTCCGGGTCAAGTGAGGGTTAGTTGAAAGGAAATTCCAAAGAGGAGCTTCGGGACTGGACGTAGGACGGGAGGTCCGAACCAGTATAAAATCCTAGTGTGATTATTTTCATTTACTTTGCTACTATCATTTATTAAGTTATATTATATAGTTAGCTGTTTATACTTGCATATATATACACTACACGATCCACCCCGTATAGACTTTCAATTGGTATCAGAGCCTGGTATTCTAGAGATCGTAACAACATCCTAGAATTAATGGCTATAAAGAGATCTAGTTAAGGAAATAGGAAGAGGAAGAGCAATAAAGAAGGTTCAAAGGAGAAAACAAATAAATGCTTCATGGCTAAACTCAGATCACAATCGGTATGCTTAGATTCTTTATATAAAGATCTTCTATTAGCACATGATGAAT
Source organism: Allium fistulosum (assembly GCA_030737815.1). Classification (NCBI taxonomy): domain Eukaryota; kingdom Viridiplantae; phylum Streptophyta; class Magnoliopsida; order Asparagales; family Amaryllidaceae; genus Allium; species Allium fistulosum. The sequence continues at coordinate 931,716,377 of CM060901.1, read as the reverse complement.
TATTAAAAGATTGTAAAACCTTGAATAAAGTTAATAGAATTGCTTTAGAAAAGTTAAAAGATTGTGAGCAAGAAATTTCCAGTTTAAAAGAGGAAAATAAATTTTTGATAAAACAAACTAAATGTTTTGAAAATACCATAGAAGAACTTGTTTCACAAAAAGATTTCCTACAAAAAGAAAATGAGCAGTTAGAAGATAAAAACAATGACTATTTGAAGGAAATCAATGTTTTGCAAAATAAAAATACTATCTTTGATAAAGAAAAGGAAATTTTTTCAAAAGAAATTACGGATTTGAAAAGACAAAATAATTTATTACAATCATCTTTAGATAATTCAGAATCTCGAATTTTTCTTCTCGAAAATGAGAACTGTACGATAAAAAGGGAGAATTCTAAATTAAACAAGCAAATTGATATTTTGAAAGACAGTAATATTTCTTTTGAAAATAATAATTTAGACTTCAAAGCTAAATTTGATAAACTTAACACTGAAGTCACAAAATTTAAAAAAGGTCAAAACAATTTAAACATGATTTTATCTAGTTCTACACCTTTACATGACAAAAGTGGTTTAGGATATAATAAAACTTATCGTAGAAATAGCACTAGATACGCTTTCATGTATAGAAAAAACATTAGTGCTAGTACTAAATTTCGAGTAAAATCTTGATCAAATTCTTACAGAAATTCAAATACTGCTATGGCCAATAATGTTTATAATTTCTCTAGAAGTACAAAATCATTGAACGGAAATATGAATAAAAATTATCTAAGTATTTGGGTTCCTATTAATTGGAAAAATAGAGAAAAATACATTGATGATTATTTTGATATGGTAGTTAATAATGAAAATTATATTTATAAAGGTTCAACCACACCCAAATGGGTGTGGTTTCCAAAGGTCTAATCCCCGGACCCTAACATAGTAAGTGGGTACCAAAAAATGATTTTTATTGTAGGTACTCAGAGAAACAAATGGAAAGATTTTGGAATTTACAAATATGATTCCCACATTCTTTTTTTGATAATGACAAAGGGGGAGAGATAATGGAAAGCACATATTCAGGGGGAGATTTATAAAAATTACATATAAGTTCATTGTATAGTTGTCATCATCAAAAAGGGGGAGATTGTTAGGAAATCAATTCCTTGGTTTCGATGATCACGACTATGCAATGGAAAACAAATGTACATATATATCTACATTTACAGGAAGATGATAAAGTAACATCACCAAAGAGACAAGAACAAGACTCAAAAGAAATATCAAGGGGCTACAAGTCGATAGAATTAGAAAAGGAATTGCATAGACACAGATACATCAACATGCACACATTCAGACAGACGTCTGGTTAATATATCAGACGTCTGGAGAAAGTCTCTGGTTCACAACTCAGAAGAAAACAGACGTCTGATCCTAAACTCAGACGTCTGAAAGACATCCAGACATAAAACAGAAATGAAGACCAGAGGTCTGGATAATAAACACAGACGTCTGAAATGCTACCAGACACAAAAAAATATATGAAGGCCAGACGTCTGAGGTCACTTTCCAGACGTCTGATTATAGGCTCGACTGTGTATTTTCAAAGTTCAACTGTCACATCCGAAAAGACACATCCGCTCCTCTTCACTACAACTCTTCATCACCAACAGGAGCAACTATACAACGATTATTAATGGAGGCAACTACACATAGAAATTCTTCACCACTATAAATAGCATCGGGAATTCAGGAGAAAGATTCACCTTACTCACTTACGCTCTTATCTCTTATACTCAGATTTATACCTGATCTCTAAGCAATCAACTACATGTATTTAACTCTTCATATATACAGAACTCCTCATTCAAATATTCTCTAGATAGATATATATATTGGAAGCATTTGTACTCAATAGTCAACATCCGTGTTATAGAACACATTCTTGACAAAGAAACTCTGCTATTGTAAACCTGTTCCTCTGGGTCAAGTGAGGGTTAGTTGAAAGGAAATTCCGAAGAGGAGCTTCGGGACTGGACGTAGGATGGGAGGTCTGAACCAGTATAAAATCCTGGTGTGATTATTTTCATTTACTTTGCTACTATCATTTATCAAGTTATATTATATAGTTAGCTGTTTATACTTGCATATATATACACTACACGATCCACCCCGTATAGACTTTCATACACTACTTATTCATATCTATTTCTTTGTAAAAAGAGGAGTTGAATAGAATATAGGGTTTAGATTGCAATTCTTATTATTTAAGATATTCCATTGAATTGGTGTAATAAATTGAGTTTCTATTTTATTTACAAGTCTGTTATTGCATTTTTGATTATGAATACTTATTCTCTGTTTTGGACATTTGAATTCCATGAAATCTTGGGAAATTGAAGAAAAAAGACTTGTAATAATAATTGATTAGGGAATTGACATTTAATGCTAGTTTAGAGCATAAAATCCAGGCATTCAGAACTTATTAAGTGTGAATATTTATTTATTTCTATTTACGTAATTAACGTATAACTATTGCATATATGGCATAGTTAATTAGGCATTTTTTTACATTTATTTTCCCCAATTAGGAAGGTAATTGATTTTGATGTGAAAATAAGAGGAAACTCTTATATAACCTAATTATTATTTTAAGGCATAATAAGGAAGATTCCTTATAAGGCTTTATTTATGAAAAGACGAGATGGGTGTGTGTTTATATATATATAGAGTAATTAATTTATGGCTAAGTCATAGGGCTGCGAGGTCAATAAAGTTACATGATAGAAGTCTGCCCTTCACTTTGAGGCTACCAACAGTTGTGTACACTTTTATTGAAGTGAGGTCCTTATGATAAATATTTTTAATGACATGAGGTTTGTTCCAAATTTTGTAGGGGAAATTTGCACAGCTAATCTGGCTAACAGTTCCTACGAATAGAGGACTAATGTGAGACGTCGTTATGGGTATAGGCCATAAGAGGAAGGGCCTGCTTTGGGGTTTGAGGTATTAAGTGGTTGGACCTGCCTTTTTCCCCATATGAAGTATTAAATGGCCAAGAGGTTACGTTAGGTGGTATCTCTATAGGGGTCCGCTTCTGGAATTAGACCTTAAATGACGGGGTCTGCCTTTTTCCACTTGGAAATATTAAGTGGCCTATGAGATTCCATATGATGTCAACTAGATAGTATCATTGAGGAGCACGCTTCTAGAAAAAGGCCTTAAATGACGGGGTCTACCTATTTTCCACTGGGAAGTATTAGGTAGCTTGGGTCCCGTCTCTCACATTATTAGCTATTTATAACGTATGGTTGGGACATGGTATCTACTTCTAGAATGGAAGGTATTAAGTGGTTGGAGCCGCCTCCGTTCCTTATAAAGAAGTATTAAATGATTTTAATGGTTTTATGTTCGTAGACATATTCTTATTTTGAAATACACTGCCTAAGTACTGAAAAGGTAAGACTCAAGGTTTTTATTCAATAGACACTAGTTGTTCTGACTCCATCCTCATTACAACATAGGTTAAGGACGGAGTGAGGGCGGTGACGATGCTTAAAGATGGAGAAGCTTGGTCAGTGGTAGTATTTATTATTATTGGCTTTCATGTGTACCCATGGATTTAAACAATTGTTGTAACGGATATTATATTACCGTTTTTTATGGGATTCCGTGTTATGATATTTTTCTGGTTTTGAAATAAATGGGTACAATTTACTATTATATTTTGTTTCATCTGTTATAAGTTCTGAAAGTTTATTTATGGCTCTGCAATGTTATTTCTTTTTACTACCAACGTTTTAGCTTAGAATGGATCTAAGTTTCGATGGGCCTTTTTTAGATCGAAATTTAGGCATGTTTCGAGGAGGGTTGTTACATTTTCTTGTTTCTGACTTGACCCAATGCTCTCCATAAGTGTAGGCTGCATATCCAATGCGGCTAACAGTCCTGCAGTGGTGTCTAACGATGGCCGGAAATTGAACGTAGAAATAAACTCCATGTGCTTCCACCCTAAGAATAGAGGACTTAACATCGCATGCTTCCTACCCAAGGCATCGACTACAACAATGCCTTTGCTTGGAGTATAGGAAATATCAAAATCATACGATGCCAAAAACTCTATCCACCTTTGCCGCCTTAAATTCCAATCCTTCTGGGAGAATAAATACTTCAAAGACATGATTCATATATAGCTCAAACCGCTCTCCTAATAGATAGCGCTCCATAACTTGAGTGCAAAAACAATGGCCGCCAACTCAAGATCATGGGTAGGATGGTTTCTCTCCCGGACTTTCAACCGTCAACTAGAATAGCTCACCACCCCTCCTTCCTGTATTAAGACCGCGCCCAACCTCATATCACAAGCGTCGGTATACACTGTGAATGCCTTCGTACCATCGGGTAATACTAGAATAGGTGCACTAGTCAATGACTCCTTTAGCTTGATAAAAGCATCCTCACACTTCAAGTCCTACGAGAAAACAAAATTCTAGTTGGTAAGGCGGGTTAAAGGGGCAAAGATTTTTGCGAAGTCCTTAATGAACTTCCTATAGTAGCCTGCCAAACCAGGAAAACTCCTCACTTCCGTGGCATTCTTCAGCATATATAAATCTTGTACTATAGCAATTTTACTAGGATCGACTGCCAGACCACTCTCATAGACAACATGTCTCAAAAAGCGTACCTCCTTGCACAAAAAGTGACATTTGGAAAACTTCGCCTTCAACTTATGCCCACAGAGTGTATTGAGCACTTCTTCTAGTTGCAACCCATGCTCCTCCTCGCTTTTCGCATAGACTAATATGTCATCAACATATACCACCACGAACTCATTAAGCAACCCTCTAAAAACTCAACTCATCAGATCAACAAAGTGGGCGGGTGCATTGGTCAATCCAAAAGGCATAACTAACCACTCAAAAAATCCATCGGGTATATGAAAAGCAATCTTCTAAATACTATCCTTGGCTACACATAGCTGATAGAATCCGATAGCCAAGTCAAGACGAGAGTATACCTCGTTCCAACCAATTAATCAAAGAGATCGTCTATGCGGGCAATGGGTAAAGATTCTTCTTTGTCAGCTTATTCAACTCACGATAATCGATGTAAAGCCTTAAGGAACCATCCACCATGTTGGCAAAGACGACTAGTGTTCCCCAGTCTGAATTACTCCTCCTAATGTTGCCCTTCTCCAATAGATTGTTTACTTTCTTATTTAGCTCACGTCTTTCATTAGGAGCCATATTCCTCAAGGGTAAGGCAACAGGTCTGGCACTCTCCACAAGATAAATCTGAAACTCAATCCCTCTCTATGATGGGAGACCAGTGACCTTGAAAAAGACATCTGGGCAGTCTTTAACTACTAGCATGGAATCTAACTCATCATGTGATGGGTCTAAAGAATATAGGTAACTCAACATAACTGAACCTCTGAGATTGCAATAAACCACTAGACTACATCCACTACAAGTACCCAAACGAAAAACCTTCCTATCACAATCTAAGATCGCCCCATACATGGTCATCCAATCCATACCCAAAGTCAACCCAAACCTAGAAAATTCTAAGAAAAAGTATCAAAATCAAACTCGATCCCTAAAATAAACAATTCAAACCCCTACATAATAGATAAATAAGTCGATCCTCCTATAGGATTTGATACAACTACTGGGTCTGTAACTATGCTAGTGTCTAAGTGCAACTCATCTACAAGTCTACTTGAGATAAAAGAATGCCATGCCCTAGTGTCAAATAAGGTACAAATGATTAAATCAGATAAAGTTAACACACCTTCAATTACGATCTTCTTCCCCTTATACGATACTGAAGGCACACTCGAGCTTGAAACAACATCTAGCGCGTAAGCTAAAACCACTTGGGTTGAGGTCTTTTGTGGTATCGGACACTCCCTCCTCATGTGCCTGAATTGATTGTAGTTGTAACATTTGATTTTAGAGATGTCCGTCTTGCACTCCTTCGCAAAATGCCCCTTTTACCACATCTCCTACACTACAACTCATGCTTCTTAATTTTTCCTCTGGCCCACATTCCGCCCTTGCATTGATTCTACTATGATGTCTTTCCTCCTGACTTCTTGGGCTCGCTCTTTACTTCCTCCTTGGAAACAGTATTTAGCAAAGGCATCTCTACCGAACCCTCGAAAGTCACACCCATAAGAATATGACTAAGGATCAAACCTTGAAGAGGTTGATTCATCCTCTTTGCAAACTTCAAAGCTTTCTTCTAAGGGGTATTTATCAACTCCATACCAAAATTAGCCAACTCATTGAACTGATTTACATATTCCTTCGCCAACATCTCTCCTTGCTGCAAATGTATGAACTTCTCCAACTGTACTCCTTGCACTGCCATGAAAAGATGCTTCACCTCATAGCGCCTACTAAGCTCTCCTCAAATAATCACTCCCTCATTGGTCTCCGCCAATACCACATCCGATCAATTCAGAGCCTCTTCTGGTAAGTTCTAAGTGGCAAGCTGTCCCATAACATCATCTTCCAGACCCATCAATCCAAAAATTCTCTCGTAAGTGCGGATCCATGCCTTCGAGTTCATATACGACCCGGTCCCCACATATTGGTTCCAATTAGACTCGCAAAATCCTTACATAGCTTGGTGAAATCGATAATAGATGGATAGTTAGGGCTACACCTGGTGCTGGTCTGTGGGTCCCCTATTGGTTTAAGCTCGGCATGTCCTCTTGCTCACAGATACCGGGAACCTAATCGGGACATTCACGCATGGAATCTCTACTGCATCACCTGAGCCACAACCAGTAGGATCACTCATCCTCTCTATTTGTGATTTAGGAATCATTAGCAACTTTTCCACATATAGTATTGGCAAGAATAAGGGAAAGCATTTACTTTTCGTATTATGCTTATATATATAATTATTGAAAAACTTTATACACACACACACGGAGCTTTAGAACCCATTTTGAAAACCTTTTTGCAAACATTTGTTTTTTAGAACTTTCAAGTACATTCTCTCAATACGCACCTAATTCCTAAGGAATTTTAAACCTATGCTCTGAAACCAAGTGTGACAACCCATATCTCCCGACACACCGATCCAATGCCTAAGGTGACTTTCGAACTTGCGTCAGTGCCAAGAAGTAAGAGCTATATGGGATTTAAACATTATCGAGACTAAGGATAAAAGGATAAAACCTAAGACGTTCTACACTTTCAGATCTCACAGCGGAGGTAGAAAAATATAAATACAAGAAATAGTCATCTCAAAAAATATCTCAAAAAATATAGTCTCAAAACATATGTAGTCATAATCTAGAGTTTACATAAATACTGCAAATAGTTTAATGAATACTAAGTACGATAAATAGTTACATGGAGAATAATGGAAAATAATAAGCAATTCCAATGCCAAGCTCGCCTCTCCACGTACTAATCTCTAGGCCTATCACATGTTGCCCTATCCTTTTATGGTGAGAAAAAAGAAAGGAAAGGAGTGAGCCAGACAAAAGTATGGTGAATGAGTTACATCATTAATATACAGTGATCACAAGCAATTAACTTCATTACTACTCTATGTGACCTAGGGTGTCCCACTCATGTTTGTGAACTATTTACTAAGAGAGGTTTTTTTAACCTAAGGAGTATAGTTCTAAATACACTTACACCAACATCTCGTGAAGGTTTATACTTAGGATCGAACAACTAATCGAACCTCAAAATAACTATGGATCGGCTAATAGCTACCGGAACTATTCCAACATAGAATCACCTAAAATATCAACCTTAGGACTACATTCCCAAATAATGACTACACGTATCATATCTATGCATTGAGGTGGAGCCCGCAATGCCGACTTGCACCAAAGATGTCTTGGGGTCCATTGTATTCGTGTCCACTCTCAATGGTAACATAATGCCTCTTATTGCACAGCGTCGGGTATCCATCAACAATACAGTATCATGTCCTCATCGTCGTGCATACCAAGAAACTCCCGTTAGTATCGGGCCACACACTTCTCTAGACATCATCGTTAGTGTTGTGCGTACACCATTGAACCTCCAATGAGTGCAATTTGCGATAAATTATCACCAGTCGAATATTGACCATGCCGAATAAATAGTGTCTTGGCCTTATTGCAATGTACACATATATCTAGTCCTGTAACGTCTAGGAGTCGTAAACCTAGGGATGGTTCCCCACTAATATAACATCATCTATATATAAACTATGTAAAAACAAACTTATAACTTGGGCATTAGGCCGCGGTTCGGGTTACACTTATAAGTCGATAATCGGTCGACCGCTTGTTGTTGACCGGCTCCGGTAAGCCTATTGACCGGTCGGAGTGTTTTTTCTCTCTTAATTAATGTTCCTTCTCTGTTAGTTATGAATTGTCCATTATACTAAACCCTAACATATGAATCTATAATTTAAAATTGTTCCCAATTTCATATTTAATTTCATATACAATTTCATATTCAATATCAGTAAACCAAATTAACTTAGGTTTAAAATCAACAGGGTTATATTTATCTAACTTAACAAAAGGGTGTATTCAACCTAAATCAATTTTTATCCAACAGATTCACTTTAACCAAAATTAGATTAGATAGGAATCATATTCATATGGGTTATAACTGATGTCAAATTCCTAATCTACTACAATTATCCAATAAATGGTGTTTCTAATTAAATTAAAACAACTCTAGATCAGATATGGTATAAAAAACTTAATTAGATGTAAATCATCATATTAATTATGAATCACTCACCTCTAAAAAGCTATCCACTTTTTAATTCAGTGGGAATCGCCTCCACTTGGTGTAAAACTCTCCTTGATTCTATTTGATTTCTCTTTCTTCAATCTCTTGAATTTGATTTTAGTTTTATTTTGAAGAATATTTGAGTTGAAGATAAAAAAGGGTTCAGGTTTGGGAGAGACACGATTTGGTTATGCTTAAATTTAACTAGGGTTCTGACTATTAGCTTAGGGTTCTATTTATAGAGGTAAAAACTAGCGATAACTGTTCGATCAACCACTTCCACCCGCACAACCACTCTCCATCTCCCCTTCTTCCTCAATAGGTATATATGTTTGCTTATAAAAAAACTTTTACTTTATGGGTTTTGTATAAGTTATACCTAAATTTGTATATGTAGCTTTACTTGTTTGGTTACAGTAATATATAAGGTATACGTATATATATATATAATCTATTTGACTGTATATATAAATTTTGTTTTACTGGTTCTATATAATATGCCAGTTTTTTATATTCATATGCTTTGAAAAAAAGGGAGATGTGTTATTTATTCCTTGATTGTTTATATATATTGCTTCGGCTATAGTTTTATAAGTCATATATTATTTATACTTGATTTCTATATTGCAGTCTTTATTATGTTAGTCATATATAGGTTTATATGAGTTTGCACTTCAGTTGTTTGAGGTTATAACAAGTAAATCATATTGTTTTTCAAAGGTATAAAATATGTTTTGCAGTTTATAAAAGTTATAAAGTTTATATGTGTAAATATGAATTAGTATGTTGCGCAAGATATATTTGATTATAATACATATGCTAGTTATATATATATATATATATATTATAAAGTAAAGCCTGCACAATCTAGTTTTACCTAATACTTTAGATTATTTTGTAATATGACTCTGGCTATACATACATATATATATATATATATAAATGATAATCTCGTTTCTCTTTCTGTGTTGAAAAATGGAATATATAAATATATATCTATGTAAAGCTATGGTTACATAAGTTTATATTATTCATTTAAAGTGAATTTGGTAGTGTAGTTACTGTGTTATATGTATAATGTATATATATAATACATATGAGTTAGATATATATATTTTAACCTGGTAAACTTATTTTGATTTTTAAATTTACATGTTTTTTAGTTTAAACAATGATTTTTAATAGTAATATATATATAGCTTATATATGATTTGCTAGGTTCATATATATATTAAGTTATATTGATTTCTTTTATACTTACTGATTTTAAATATAGTATATATATATATTTTCCATTGATATCAAACTTATTTTTTGGTTCTTGATTTCCAATTTATCAACTTGTTTGTCGAACTCGAGTCCATCGTGCTTTGCTTCGAAATCAGTGCTTGGATCCGTAACTCGTTCTATTGTATATTGTAATGACCCAAACTTTTAGTGATTTTAATTGTTAAATTAATTGAAATTTTGTGAAATTTTATTGTTTAAAATTTCACAAAATTTCAATTAATTTAACAATTAAAATCACTAAAAGTTTGGGTCGTTACACTCTCCCCCACTCAAAACTTTTCGTCCCCGAAAAGGAAGGAGGTAGGAGCATAGAACAACTAGAAATAAAAGTAGATTGAAAGTCAAGATTAAACAATTAATTTGAACTATATAAATTTTACTTAAAATTTGAAAACTTCATTTGCAATTCAATTGTCTTATATACTTTAAAACTTTTTCAAGATCCATTTGCAAAATTTCTTGCTTCCTTACAATTACCATTTATATGCTTAAATAACAACTTTATAAATATATGAAAACTATTTGAAAACAGTTATTTACATTATTACTTATATTTACAAAGAAGCTATTTGAAAACATTAAATTCATAATTCATAATTTATTATTTATTTATTTATTTTATCTCAAGATACTTTTCAAATATTATTAATAATCAATAATCATTTACTTTAAATATGTATTATTAAATAAATAACTTCTAAAATATTTAACACTAAAATTTTCTATTTATAACACTATTTTTTTTATATATTAAACCATATAGTATATAATAAACAATACTTGAAAAGGATATAGTCAACAAGGAGAAGAAGGAGGATTTGGAAAAGCAGAATATAGATGAATAAATAAGGCTGAGCAGATAAGGTAGATTCAAGGAATAATATCGGGCACGAATAATCAATTCAAACCATAAGAATTTCAATTTCAAATATTAATATAGAATTTCTTTTGTTGGTAATACTTTTATAATAAAATACCTTTATAATAAAATACTTTTATAACTCGATGTTTCAACAAGTTTATCCTTGTTCCTAAAGACTCTGGTAGTGCGTTGATCAGGCGCAAAACTAAAATTCTCCAGGTACTTAGTAGACCTGTTTCAACACCCAGTGAAAATACTGGAAAAACTTTTTAAACATAGATATGGAAAGTACAATCCAAACAAATCAACCAAACCAAACCTTTGTCCGATCATGGTTCGCAGATACACAATGGTTACGCCTGGTTCCCCCAGGAAACAATCCATATCCGTAAGCTTTCTCAGCCCTGCGAGTTACGCCATGATGACTAGTAGAATGCAGGATACACAATGGTTACGCCTGGTTCCTCCAGGAAACAATCTGTACCCCCAGGCAAGACTCAGCCAAGCATTTGCGCTACTATTCGCGACCTACACAGATTGCAGGATACACAATGATTACGCCTGGATCCCCCAGGAAACAATCCGTACCCCTAGGCAAGACTCAGCTAGGTAGTTGCGCTATGCAGTCACGAGAGAACAATAAGACCATGGGTAACGCCATGGAATTCGAAGGACACTCGAGTATCATATCCGGAAAACCAAAAATCAGAGAGAATAATATCGATAGAATGAATCCAAGATGTGGCCACAAATCGGATATCAAGCAGAAGGCACTTTCCATATCTTTACTTCGAAAATATGTATCATATAATACCTTTTCAAATCACTTTCAAATATCGTACTTATATAAAATCCATTATATATAAGATTTAATTTTCAGATCAAATACTTTTCCAAAATCAAAAGTATATCAAATCATACTTATATAGACTTCAATTATATAAGATTTCACTTTTCAAATTGAGTACCCTTTTCAAATCCATAGTTTTCGAATCAATTTCATACTCATACAAATCAATTTTATATAAGTTCGATAACTCCCAAATCAAGTATTTAGTAGCACAAGGTTCTCAAATTTCAATTTGTTTCAATATCAGTTCAATTTCAAAATCATATATAATTTCACCAAATTATTTCTTCTCAAATTAAATATCTTTAGTTTCAAAGTTTCCAAAATAATAGATTTAGAAAATAAATCCAAATTTCCAAATCAATATAATTTAAGTCAACCAATTCATTTCCAAAATCAAATGTTTTCAAAATCATCTTATACTTACATAAGGTCCATCTTATATAAGGATCAAATCTTTACAAAATAAATTTCGCTGTATGAAGAGCCATATGGGATTGGATATCTTTGCTTTTATGGGTTATATATCTTTGTAATTTAAATTGAAATTTTCTTTTAGTAAGCAAAGATATTCTAACCCGACAGCTTTCAATTTCAGGGTCAAAATATATCAATGATATTAGAATATAAGATGTACATACGTCATCATTTCGCAAAAATCACATTTGATCGCTCGCTCGATCACACAAGTTCGCTTTCGAACTAGTATTGTCCATTCGACTTTCCTAATGCGGACTTCGATATGGTTTCTCGACTAGAGGCCATCAGTCTCCTTGCATAGCCATATACTATGATAGAGAATTCTAGAATCAAGCCCAACATCTATATCAAATATTCGCCATCAAGAATCGAATGAAAAATCCTAACACGAAATGGTGTGATTCACCTCGAACTTGTGTACTCAAACCTGGATCAACTTAATTATGTGAATAAAACATCATACGTACAACTTATATATTTGTTCCAACTTGTTAAATATATAGTTCCATAAAGATGTTACTAAGTTAAAACATTTAAACTAAATTTTATTCAAAATATTTTGAAGACCAAATTATTTTCAAAACATTTCAAATCTAAATTTCATATTAGAAAAATTTAAAATTGCCTTATTCATTTTCTTAACAAACAGTTTCAACTTATTTAAATCATATTACTACATACTTTAACATTCATACCAACTTATATACTTTATACTTTTCAAAATTCTTAGCTTTGAAAAGTTAACCTTGATTTGGAAGTGCTCGAACCTTCAAAATAGTTGAAGAAATCATTTTCAAATTCAAGAGTTGGAAATCAGCAACAAATTAGTAAATCAATTTTAATAGATAGGGTTATATCAAATCCAAAACTCGAGGGCTGAACACCGGCTCATTTTAAATCGTTTCAAATACATTTACATATATCTTTCGAATATCAAATCATAATTCAAAATTTTGAAATCAAATTTGGTTTCGCAAAATCACTCACGTAGCGATGCTACTAAAGTGGCCTATCCCTCACTCTGAAACTCGAAAATCAATGTCGATGATGCGTGCACTCATCACCGAAATTATTTTCCAGCGACATAAGTGAGTTCTGGACTTCTATTTTCTCAAACTTCTTTTTGAAATTTCTTCGAAATCATTCGAAACTCATTAAAATCATTTGAAACATTTCTTATTTGGAAAATACTTTTAAATCATATTATTATTATATATTTCAAAATCTTAAAACCAGTTACAAAATACCGGAGTTCAATTCTCGAATTTCAAATTTAAAATCCTTTAGTTATAATCATTTTTAGATAGATCAAATTTCTTATATAATTTTTTTTTCAAAATCCTTTCGAAAACCTCAAATTCTTATTTTAAAAGGGTATATAATCCTTATCGAAAACATTTCAATTTTATATATAGAATAAAATCATACTTATCAAAATAATAATTTCGGTTTAGAAAACAATTTCTAGAATACAAAACCCGATTTTCAAAGGATGATTTGAGAATGGATTTCAACAAAGATAGAGATTCAAATTAGAGGAACTCTAATCAAATAAAATTTCTGATTCGAAGATAGGCTTGAACGAAGATGAGACAATTAACTTACAAAATAGGAGATGGATATACTTATACAAGTCGCGGGCGACCTTAACCGGGTCAACCGTGACTTCAGGAACAAGATCGATGCAGAATTCCAAGAAAAACCAACATTCGATCGCAAGAGATAGCGGTATCTAAACCAAAGATATATAAATCTCCGGTGAATCAATGCCAATTGTAAAGGAGTTCCACCCCTTTACAAATCATCCAAAGATTGGCGGGATCGCCTATTCTTATAGAGATCATTCAAAGTGGAGCTATGGGATACTCCAGAATCAAAAGAATACCAATAGAGAAAGACAAGAATGAATTTTGGAATCGTAGGGAACTTCCAAAGTTCAAAGGAAATCGAGTCAAAAGGAAGAGATTAAACTCGAACGAAAGTGATTCTGTAAATAAATTTACAATATATGCTAAGTTTCGCCTAGAGCCAAAGCTCTGATACCAACTGTAACGACCCGCTATTTTGGACCATTCAAATCGACAATAAATCCACACATGTCTGACTTGAATAATTCAAAATATCATATTGTTAATTTAAATTTGGCAAAACTCAGCATATGCAGTAAATAAATCAATCACAGAATCACAGACACAGAGTAATACAATAATACGCAGCGGAATAGATAAAATAGTAGTTCATGAAGCTACTATATAAACATCAGAGTTAAAATAAAATACAACAGAATATCTCAAATACAGTGAAGTCTTCAGTACGAATAGATGACCTCTCTGAACAAGTCAACTGGAAAAGCTGAAAGCTGGATCGATAGTTGGATCTCCAAATGAAACTCCAAACTCCAAGGGTGAGTCTCAAATGCTGTATCACTCAGTCTGACCCGAGCGTAAAGCAAAACACAAAACACTCGAGTCAGGATTAACATTCTTATATAAATAAATCCAACTCAAGTGAAATATCAACTGAAATACAAGTAACTTAAAGGATGTTTGGGATAACCATCCTCTAAGGATCTTCAGAACTATCTACAAGGTGGAAATATACATTATAACACCGTGGTCATTTCAATTTAATTTATACTTCAAAACCCAAATATCATTTCTTTTCAAATATAACTATTTTCCAAGATAGTATATATATAATAATTTATAAAGTAAAGCATTAAATTTTCTCAAGTCTCACAAATCGATTCAAATCAACTTCAAATTCCAAATTCAAGTTTATTCAAGCTCCATTCATCAATTTAATTCAATTCTAAATATACCATTTATTTTCAATATATTTCAAAGCTTTAATATTCAACATTTCAAAGTTAGATTTAACAGTTTCATATAGCTCTTGATTTAACTTCATTATTATTTAATCAGGGAAATATTCACTTAATAGATTCAATATCATTTACTAGCCTTAAATCACATTTTCTAAGTATTTCCTTAAACTTTATTTAAACAAGAAATATTCATTAAATTACTTGTAAATCAAACCCAAGTTATAAATCATATCTTACATCTCAATTCCAATAAGTTTCTAATCGGTTTAATTAAATAAAATTCTTTGTTGAATCAATTTCAACTAAATTCAAATTATCTTCCTAACCTTAACTTATTCAAATTTTTTTCCAAAATCTATTTTGAAATATAGATATAAGTACTTAACCATATTATATGTATTCAATCATTCTTAATTAAATTTAATATTATAATTAAATATATATATATATATATCATTACCATTCATATATAATAATTTAAGAATCAACATTTATTAAAACCATATATTTCTTTCCAAACCATAGGATTTATTTTCAAAATATTTATATATGTGGACCAACGGTGTCTGTATATATATCTATCATATGGTTAAGTGATACGGATATTTATCATTTCAATCCGAAATTTAAATATATACGGGTAGAATCAATTCAACCCGAAATCCCAATTTCAATTCAAATGAAAATCGCTTGTGTCTATCATTTCAACCCATAACGATTTTCTCCTATTCTAAAGTCCGTTCGGGTATGTATCATTTCAACCCATAGTGATTTCTATACTAACAGGGAACTTACAGAGTGATAACAAATATAGAAATAATATAACAGGTATAGATATATCATCAATAACAATATAATATAAACAGCAGGATATGGTGTCATATCCCACAGGTGAACAGTTACAGATAATAGCATATATAACAATTTAAATAACTACAATAGCATATTTCAATTGTCGTTTCAATTGAAATCAAATTTAATAAATAAAAGAATGTTAATTGTGAGTGGTTGCTCACCTTTCGAGGCTAAGATAGTTTTGACGAAGATATGAGTTACGAATCCAAGCACGAATTTCGAAGCAAAGCAAGATTGGCACGAATTCGTTGAACAGGGCTGATAACAAGGAATTGATGAAATAAATCAGAATCTACTTAATAGAAATAGAAATTTTATATAAATTATTATTATTATCATTTCTTAAAACCTATTTTAAAACAAATGGTCCAAATAAAACCATTGTATCTATATTCAAATCAGTATTTTAACCTTCATACCCATAAACGTATATATTAACACATTTTAAAACATAAAACAAAACCCATAAAGGTAAGCTAGTTACAAATAAAGCATAACTATATATTTACAGTAAGTAAGAACAAATAAAACTATATTGATCTATATATAATTTTTATGCAAGCCTTTAAGAATGAAAACATAAACAATGTATATGCAGTAAACGTTTAGATATACGAATACTTGCACATTTTTTTTGTACTCAATGTATAAACTTGTTATGGAAAATGAAGAGTTACCCTCTTGTCTATTTAACATTTAGGCTATTCAATCTAATAATAATGTATGCTAATCACATTTTGCAGCATTGAATTCATAGGTGAGAATGTAAATTTAATTTTCATCAGTATTACAAAAATCAACCAGCTGGAGTCTTTTTTTTTACGCAAATGTAAAACACAATTAGTACTAAATATTGTCTAAAGAAAATCAGTGTACATCAGAAACACAATTAGTAATATTTAGTACTAATTGTGTTTTACATTTGCGTAAAAAAAAAGACTCCAGCTGGTTGATTTTTGTAATACCGATGAAAATTAAATTTACATTCTCACCTATGAATTCAATGCTGCAAAATGTGATTAGCATACATTATTATTAGATTGAATAGCCTAAATGTTAAATAGACAAGAGGGTAACTCTTCATTTTCCATAACAAGTTTATACATTGAGTACAAAAAAAAATGTGTAAGTATTCGTATATCTAAACGTTTACTGCATATACATTGTTTATGTTTTCATTCTTAAAGGCTTGCATAAAAATTATATATAGATCAATATAGTTTTATTTGTTCTTACTTACTGTAAATATATAGTTATGCTTTATTTGTAACTAGCTTACCTTTATGGGTTTTGTTTTATGTTTTAAAATGTGTTAGTTATATACGTTTATGGGTATGAAGGTTAAAATACTGATTTGAATATAGATACAATGGTTTTATTTGAACCATTTGTTTTAAAATAGGTTTTAAGAAATGATAATAATAATAATTTATATATAATTTCTATTTCTATTAAGTAGATTCTGATTTATTTCATCAATTCCTTGTTATCAGCCCTGTTCAACGAATTCGTGCCAATCTTGCTTTGCTTCGAAATTCGTGCTTGGATTCGTAACTCATATCTTCGTCAAAACTATCTTAGCCTCGAAAGGTGAGCAACCACTCACGATTAACATTCTTTTATTTATTAAATTTGATTTCAATTGAAACGACAATTGAAATATGCTATTGTAGTTATTTAAATTGTTATATATGCTATTATCTGTAACTGTTCACCTGTGGGATATGACACCATATCCTGCTGTTTATATTATATTGTTATTGATGATATATCTATACCTGTTATATTATTTCTATATCTGTTATCACTCTGTAAGTTCCCTGTTAGTATAGAAATCACTATGGGTTGAAATGATACATACCCGAACGGACTTTAGAATAGGAGAAAATCATTATGGGTTGAAATGATAGACACAAGCGATTTTCATTTGAATTGAAATTGGGATTTCGGGTTGAATTGATTCTACCCGTATATATTTAAATTTTAGATTGAAATGATAAATATCTGTATCACTTAACCATATGATAGATATATATACAGACACCGTTGGTCCACATATATAAATATTTTGAAAATAAATCCTATGGTTTGGAAAGAAATATATGGTTTTAATAAATGTTGATTCTTAAATTATTATATATGAATGGTAATGATATATATATATATATATATATATATATATTTAATTATAATATTAAATTTAATTAAGAATGATTGAATACATATAATATGGTTAAGTACTTATATCTATATTTCAAAATAGATTTTGGAAAAAAATTTGAATAAGTTAAGGTTAGGAAGATAATTTGAATTTAGTTGAAATTGATTCAACAAAGAATTTTATTTAATTAAACCGATTAGAAACTTATTGGAATTGAGATGTAAGATATGATTTATAACTTGGGTTTGATTTACAAGTAATTTAATGAATATTTCTTGTTTAAATAAAGTTTAAGGAAATACTTAGAAAATGTGATTTAAGGCTAGTAAATGATATTGAATCTATTAAGTGAATATTTCCCTGATTAAATAATAATGAAGTTAAATCAAGAGCTATATGAAACTGTTAAATCTAACTTTGAAATGTTGAATATTAAAGCTTTGAAATATATTGAAAATAAATGGTATATTTAGAATTGAATTAAATTGATGAATGGAGCTTGAATAAACTTGAATTTGGAATTTGAAGTTGATTTGAATCGATTTGTGAGACTTGAGAAAATTTAATGCTTTACTTTATAAATTATTATATATATACTATCTTGGAAAATAGTTATATTTGAAAAGAAATGATATTTGGGTTTTGAAGTATAAATTAAATTGAAATGACCACGGTGTTATAATGTATATTTCCACCTTGTAGATAGTTCTGAAGATCCTTAGAGGATGGTTATCCCAAACATCCTTTAAGTTACTTGTATTTCAGTTGATATTTCACTTGAGTTGGATTTATTTATATAAGAATGTTAATCCTGACTCGAGTGTTTTGTGTTTTGCTTTACGCTCGGGTCAGACTGAGTGATACAGCATTTGAGACTCACCCTTGGAGTTTGGAGTTTCATTTGGAGATCCAACTATCGATCCAGCTTTCAGCTTTTCCAGTTGACTTGTTCAGAGAGGTCATCTATTCGTACTGAAGACTTCACTGTATTTGAGATATTCTGTTGTATTTTATTTTAACTCTGATGTTTATATAGTAGCTTCATGAACTACTATTTTATCTATTCCGCTGCGTATTATTGTATTACTCTGTGTCTGTGATTCTGTGATTGATTTATTTACTGCATATGCTGAGTTTTGCCAAATTTAAATTAACAATCTAATATTTTGACTTATTCAAGTCAGACATGTGTGGATTTATTGTCGATTTGAATGGTCCAAAATAGCGGGTCGTTACATATATTCTCTCTAGCCTCGAAAGGTGAGCAATCACTCACGATTAACGTTCTTATATTAATTAAATTTTATTTCAATTGGAATGACAATTGAAATATGGTGTTGTTAGTTATTTACATTGCTATGTATATATGCTATTATCTGTATCTGTTCACCTGTGACATCTGACACCATTATCTGTTATTTATCACTGATGATATATGCCTGTTACTGATTGTTATATTATTATCATATCTGTTATCACTCTGCAAGTTCCCTGTTAGTATAGAATTCACTATGGGTTGAAATGATACATACCTGAATGATCTGGACATCGTTATGGGTTGAAATGATAAACCCAAGCGATTTTCATTTGAATTGAATTTGGGATTGCGGGTTGAAAAGATATATACCCGTATATATTTTAAATTGCGGATTGAAATGATAAATATCTGTATCACTTGACCATAGGATAGAAAATTATATACAGACACCGTTGGTCTATATATATATATTTTTTGAAAATGATTTCTATGGTTTTGAAAAGAAATATATGGTTTTGATAAATATTGATTTTAAAGATTTATTAAAGTTGATTTATAAAGTTGATATATAATATGTTTAAGTATTTATTTAATATATATATTTTCAAATATAGAGTTTATAATGATTCAGGTTGGAAAGATAAATTTGAAATTGATTTAAAATTATATTTATTTAAGAATTTTACTTAAATAAGTTTGATTTGAAATTTATTAAATTTGAAATTTTAAAGATATGTTTTATAACTTGAATTTGATTAAAAGCGACTTAAATGAATATTTCAAGCTTATATAAATTTAAATGGGATATTTTGTTTATTTAAAATTTGTAAATTGAAGTTGTATTTAGATATTATTAAAATGATTAAGTAAATATTTCAATACTAAATAATAGTAAAGTGAATTAGATATATATATATATATATGAAATTATCGAATTTAGTTTTGAAAATGTTGAATATATAAAACTTTGAAATATATTGAAATTGAAATGGTTTATTTTATGGTTCAAATATGTATTTGAAATTGATAATATGAAATGGTTTATTGAGAAACTGAATCGAATTGAAGTTGATGATTTGAAATTTAATTAAATTTGAATTTTGGAATTCGAGTGGATTTGAATCGATTTGTGAAATTTGAGGAAACTATTTTATATTTTACTTTATAAATTATTTTAATATAAACTATTTTAATATAAATCATTTTCAATATAAATTATTTTAAATGAAAACAATTTTAATATACTAACTATTTTATTATAAACTATTTTAACTTATAACTATTTTATATAAACTGTTTTATTTTATAAACTATAATATTATATATAATATTATTAATATCTAAACTGTTTAAAGGAAGTGTTATGAATTTCAAGGTTTTGATTTCCAAAGTGTTTTGATTTTAAAAGACTTATGATTTCGAAAGTGTTATAACTTTGGAAAGTGATATGATTTTGGAAATGAATATTATTTTAAGTGAGAAATGATATCGTATTGATATGGTTTTAAAAATGGAAATGATATTTGGTTTTGAAGTATAAACTATTTTGAAATGACCGTGGTGTTATAATAACGTTTGGTTGTTAAAGAGACCGGGATCGGATATGGGCATACTCTCTGTCGATACCGAAAACCACTTTAACAACTGTGTACATGGTGGAGATTCCAGAATGAAGTAGGATGGTGGCGACGATCCTATATGAGGTATATACGTGGAGCCGACTCCCGCGAGTTGGCATAAGGTGGTTAAAACAGGAGCAATTGACGGGCTAATGAGGTAGCGCCTCTTATCGGACACACTCCATCGTATACCGTTCTATTACTTTGTGATTGATTTGGTGCGCACCTTTGGATTTTCGAGAGTGTGGTTCGAGGTGGGCGATTGATACGGCTCTGTCTTACCACCGGCCCGGAAGTGTAATGGGTATATCTACCCTGGCATTGCCTAGTTGTGTCGTGTCACCTACCCTAGCGTGCCTTTTACGAGTTTGTTTTGTACCATACCTATGGAGTGCCCTCTGACGACGCCCATTACGGAGGAGATTACGGTACTGTATAGACTATGGGAATATATAAAATGTGTTAAGGGGGATATGGGTAATGCCTTAACGCTATTTTGATAGTTTACTTTACTTTAGACATATTATAATAGCGTATATTACTACATAGTAGATAGTTTAATGGATCCTTAGAGGATGGTTATCCCAAACATCCTTTGAGTTACTTGTATTTCAGTTGATATTTCACTTGAGTTGGATTTATTGATATAAGAATGTTAATCCTGACTCGAGTGTTTTGTGTTTTGCTTTACGCTCGGTTCAGACTGAGTGGCTCAGTGTTCGAGACTCACCTTTGGAGTTGGAGCTTCGCTTGGAGATCCAGCTATATCTATTCAGCTTGCAGTTATTCAGTTGATTCCAGTGATGTATTCTGATCTTGTATTTGACTATTGTATTGAGACATCTATGTATTCGAGACCTCTGTTGTGTCTTATTTTAACTTTGTTATATATATATAGTAGCTTCATGAACTACTATTCTTTTGTGTCCGCTGCTTATTTTTATATTACTCTGTGTCTGTGATTCTGTGATTATTTTATTTACTGTATATGCTGAGTTTTGCCAAATATAAATTAACAATATGATATTTTGAGAAATTCAAGTCCGACATGTGCGGATGCGAATGGTTGAAAACTTCAGGCTGTTACATGTGGTATCAGAGCTTTGGTTTTGGCAAAACTTAGCATATAATGTAAATTTAATTACAGAATTACTTTCTTTCGAGCTTGAATCTTTTCCTCTTTGACTCTGTTTCCTTTGAATTTTGGAACGTTCCCCTCGGTTCCAAAATCCATTCTTGTCTTCCCTATTCATATTTTTTCTTGATTCTGGAGTATCCCATAGCTCCACTGAATGATTTGTAAAGGGGTGAAACTCCTTTACAATAGTATTGATTCACCGACGATTTCTGTATCCTCGGTCTATATGCTGTTATCTCCTGTTATTTCCAAACTCTATCTCTTGTGATCGAATGCCGGTTTGCCTCAGAAGTCTGCATCAATCTTATTCTTGAAGTCACTGTTTATCCGATTAAGGTCGCCCACGATTGATATCGGTATATCCATCTTCCTATTTTGTTATTTGACCATCTCATCTTCGTTTCAAGTTTATCTCCTGTTAGAATTCTCTTTGATTAGGGACCCTCTAATTTAAATCCCTACTCTTGCTTTGAAATCCAATAATTAAATTATCGAGTGAGGGAGTGTATTTGTAATTAATATTAAAATGTTTTATATATTGTGTTGTTTGAGTTATCGAGGTTGATTTGGGTTTTCGATCGATTCGTCTGATCAATGCTATCGATAGGAATTCCAAAACACTTGAACAGAGCAAACTGACAAAATATTGTTTTAAATTTGGTAAATGAAATAAATTTGTATGATTATATTATAAATATTAGGTAAAAAATTTGTGGAATTTAATAAGTTAAATAAATTGGTTGTTTGAAATGATAATATTTGATTATCATTTATTGTTCTATAAATGAATTTATAAACATGGTTTATAAATTGATTTGGTATTGAAATGAATTTAAATCAGGAATTTGAGAATTTAATTTCCGGTGATTTCAAACTTTGGTTTTAAAGTGTATATTATTTAAAGTATTTTCAAATAGAAATCGTTCCAAAGAATTTTAAAAATGTTGAAATCGGTGCTCTCCTCTTTCGTCGCTAGAAAATAATTTCGGTGATGGCGGCCGCATCATCGACATTCATTTTCGAGTTTCAAAGTGGAGAGACTATTCTGTAGCCTTGCTACACTTTTGTTTGAAATTATTATTTTGAATTTCTTAAGTATGATTTGATTTATATATATATATAGGTATATTATTTTAAATTTAATTTGATTTGATATATATAGTATATACATAATTATCTCTAAATGGTTTGAAGTGAATCAAAAATTTAATTCTTAAAATTATGTTAAAGGATGATTTTAAATAAAGAAAAAATTTTGAATAAATATTTAAACTTGGAAAAAAATTGAATTAGAAATTTACTTGTATAATACCCAATTTTATTCTAATATAACTTACCTAAATCATTCAGAAGTTGAATATGTAATTGGATAATATACAATATATAATGATTTTATAAATAAAATTTGAGTAGTTATAATAAAATTTATACACTTAATTTTTAATTATAAAAAGGTTAATAGAGATAAATAGAATAATAAGTTAATTGAATAATAAAGGAGATAAATAAAATAAAGTTTGTTTGAGGGAATTAATAAATTGAAATTAAATCAACTTAATAAAATATCTTGAATTTAAAATCAAACATCGAATATTAATTAATTTAAATTGAAATTTATATGGTTTAAATTAATTGTTTATTTTGCATTTCATATCTATTTGCTTTCTGGTTGTCTCTATTCTCCTACCTCCTTCATTTTCACGGACGAAAAGTTTTGAGTGGGGAAGAGTGTAACGACCCGTAAATTTTAATGGTTTTAATAACATAATTAACTAAATTTTGTGAAATTATAAATAATAAAATTTTGAAATATAAACTTGATATTTGGAATACGTCTATTTTAACATAGCAAATGGTAAATTTTCATCAGAAAATATGAAAGTTATTTTGTTGTGTAATTTCTTTTAAATTTAAATCAGTTAATATTTGATGATAATAAAATGTTTTCCAAACCTGAATATTTTCTATGGAAAATTAGTAAATCATCTTCTGAGTGAGACGTCATATTTCGTTTCTCCAAATTGGGATTGTTGTTGCTTCATTTATCTTGTTTTCGACAGATTTGCAGTATTTTCGGTACCGATTATCGACTTTTGATAGGATAATCGTATCACTGGTATCTGTGTACCGTTTTGATTGTTTCGTCGTGTTAATCTCCGCAGCATACTTGTTTTTGTGTTTTGGAGTCCGGGAGACGGTGAAATCGACGGAAACGATAACTTTATCGGTTCCGCAATTTGACCCATTTGCTTCCCGCACCCTTTCACATATCCACCGTGTAATTCCAATAGCCGTCTGTTTAATTTTCCTTGAAATCAATCCATGACCTTCACCATTCCCATTGGCTGATATTTATTTTTGTTGGTTCATTTCTATTTTTGGTTCGGTTCTATAACTTCTTCTCTTTCATATTTGCATCTGTTCTTTGAAAAAGAATGTGAGTACCTTCTATATTTTTCATTGCTGAAGCTTAGCACGCATGAATCTGGAGCATGCTATTTACATTTCTTCTTGCCTTGGCCACATCCTCCACTATTCTTCCTCCTTTTTTTTCGCCAGCAAAGCTCACGCCAACCATGCTCACTGGCCACCGCACATCGGCCTTCCCTTCATCTTCCTACTTCGAGCTCAGCCTCCATCACCGCTATCTCCTGAATCCCTCGTGAGCACGCCTTCCACAAGGCCTCAACCACTTCCACCCGCACAACCACTCTCCATCTCCCCTTCTTCCTCAATAGGTATATATGTTTGCTTATAAAAAAACTTTTACTTTATGGGTTTTGTATAAGTTATACCTAAATTTATATATGTAGCATTACTTGTTTGGTTACAGTAATATATAAGGTATACGTATATATATATATATATATATATATATTATCTATTTGAGTGTATATATAAATTTTGTTTTACTGGTTCTATATAATATGCCCGTTTTTTATATTCATATGTTTTGAAAAAAAAAGGGAGACGTGTTATTTGTTCCCTGATTCTTTATATATATTGCTTCGGCTATAGTTTTATAAGTCATATATTATTTATACTTGATTTCTATATTGCAGTCTTTATTATGTTAGTCATATATAGGTTTATATGAGTTTGCACTTCAGTTGTTTGAGGTTATAACAAGTAAATCATATTGTTTTTCAAAGGTATAAAATATGTTTTGCAGTTTATAAAAGTTATAAAGTTTATATGTGTAAATATGAATTAGTATGTTGCGCAAGCTATATTTGATTATAATACATATGCCAGTTATATATATATATATATTAAAGTAAAGCCTGCACAATCTAGTTTTACCTAATACTTTAGATTATTTTGTAATATGACTCTTGTTATACATATATATATATATATATAAATGATAATCTCGTTTCTCTTTCTGTGTTGAAAACTGGAATATATAAATATATATCTATGTAAAGCTATGGTTACATAAGTTTATATTATTCATTTAAAGTTAATTTGGTAGTGTAGTTACTGTGTTATATGTATACTGTATATATATAATACATATGAGTTAGATATATATATTTTAACCTGGTAAACTTATTTTGATTTTTAAATTTACATGTTTTTTAGTTTAAACAATGATTTTTAATAGTAATATATATATAGCTTATATATGATTTGCTAGATTCATATATATATTAAGTTATAGTGATTTCTTTTATACTTACTGATTTTAAATATAGTATATATATATATTTTTTCCATTGATATCAAACTTATTTTTTGGTTCTTGATTTCCAATTTATCAGCTTGTTTGTCGAACTCGAGTCCATCGTGCTTTGCTTCGAAATCAGTGCTTGGATCCGTAACTCGTTCTATTGTATATTCTCTCTAGCCTCGAAAGGTGAGCAATCACTCACGATTAACGTTCTTATATTTATTAAATTTTATTTCAATTGGAATGACAATTGAAATATGGTGTTGTTATTTATTTACATTGCTATGTATATATGCTATTATCTGTATCTGTTCACCTGTGACATCTGACACCATTATCTGTTATTTATCACTGATGATATATGCCTATTACTGATTGTTATATTATTATCATATCTGTTATCACTCTGCAAGTTCCCTGTTAGTATAGAATTCACTATGAGTTGAAATGATACATACCTGAATGATCTGTAGAATAGGAGGACATCGTTATGGGTTGAAATGATAAACCTAAGCGATTTTCATTTGAATTGAATTTGGGATTGCGGGTTGAAAAGATATATACCCATATATATTTTAAATTGCGGATTGAAATGATAAATATCTGTATCACTTGACCATAGGATAGAAAATTATATACAGACACCGTTGGTCTATATATATATATATATATATATATTGAAAATGATTTCTATGGTTTTGAAAAGAAATATATTGTTTTGATAAATATTGATTTTAAAGATTTATTAAAGTTGATTTATAAAGTTGATATATAATATGTTTAAGTATTTATTTAATATATATATTTTCAAATATAGAGTTTATAATGATTCAGGTTGGAAAGATAAATTTGAAATTGATTTGAAATTATATTTATTTAAGAATTTTACTTAATTAAGTTTGATTTGAAATTTATTAAATTTGAAATTTTAAAGATATGTTTTATAACTTGAATTAGATTAAAAGCGACTTAAATGAATATTTCAAGCTTATATAAATTTAAATGGGATATTTTGTTTATTTAAAATTTGTAAATTGAAGTTGTATTTAGATATTATTAAAATGATTAAGTAAATATTTCAATACTAAATAATAGTAAAGTGAATTTGATATATATATATATATGAAATTATCGAATTTAGTTTTGAAAATGTTGAATATATAAAACTTTGAAATATATTGAAATTGAAATGGTTTATTTTATGGTTCAAATATGTATTTGAAATTGATAATATGAAATGGTTTATTGAGAAACTGAATCGAATTGAAGTTGATGATTTGAAATTTAATTAAATTTGAATTTTGGGATTCGAGTGGATTTGAATCGATTTGTGAAATTTGAGGAAACTATTTTATATTTTACTTTATAAATTATTTTAATATAACCTATTTTAATATAAATCATTTTCAATATAAATTATTTTAATATAAACTATTTTAATATAAATCATTTTCAATATAAATTATTTTAAATGAAAACAATTTTAATATACTGACTATTTTATTATAAACTATTTTAACTTATAACTATTTTATATAAACTGTTTTATTTTATAAACTATAATATTATATATAATATTATTAATATCTAAACTGTTTAAAGGAAAGTGTTATGAATTTCAAGGTTTTGATTTCCAAAGTGTTTTGATTTTAAAAGACTTATGATTTCGAAAGCGTTATAACTTTGGAAAGTGATATGATTTTGGAAATGAATATTATTTTAAGTGAGAAATGATATCGTATTGATATGGTTTTAAAAATAGAAATGATATTTGGTTTTGAAGTATAAACTATTTTGAAATGACCGCGGTGTTATAATAACATTTGGTTGTTAAAGAGACCGGTATCGGATATGGGCATACTCTCTGTCGATACCGAAAACCACTTTAACAACTGTGTACGCGGTGGAGATTCCAGAATGAAGTAGGATGGTGGCGACGATCCTATATGAGGTATATACGTGGAGCCGACTCCCGCGAGTTGGCATAAGGTGGCTAAAACATGAGCAATTGACGGGCTAATGAGGTAGCGCCTCTTATCGGACACACTCCATCGTATACCATTCTATTACTTTGTGATTGATTTGGTGCGCACCTTTGGATTTTCGGGAGTGTGGTTCGAGGTGGGCGATTGATACGGCTCTGCCTTACCACCGGCCCGGAAGTGTAATTGGTATATCTACCCTGGCATTGCCTAGTTGTGCCGTGTCACCTACCCTAGCGTGCCTTTTACGAGTTTGTTTTATACCATACCTATGGAGTGCCCTCTGACGACGCCCATTACGGAGGAGATTACGGTACTGTATAGACTATGGGAATATATAAAATGTGTTATGGGGGATATGGGTAACGCCTTAACGCTATTTTGATAGTTTACTTTACTTTAGACATATTATAATAGCGTATATTACTACATAGTAGATAGTTTAACGGATCCTTAGAGGATGGTTATCCTAAACATCCTTTGAGTTACTTGTATTTCGGTTGATATTTCACGTGAGTTGGATTTATTGATATAAGAATGTTAATCCTGACTCGAGTGTTTTGTGTTTTGCTTTACGCTCGGGTCAGGCTGAGTGGCGCAGTGTTCGAGACTCACCTTTGGAGTTGGAGCTTTGCTTGGAGATCCAGCTATATCTATTCAGCTTGCAGTTATTCAGTTGATTCCAGTGATGTATTCTGATCTTGTATTTGACTATTGTATTGAGACATCTATGTATTCGAGACCTCTGTTGTGTCTTATTTTAACTTTGTTATATATATATAGTAGCTTCATGAACTACTATTCTTTTGTGTCCGCTGCTTATTTTTATATTACTCTGTGTCTGTGATTCTGTGATTATTTTATTTACTGTATATGCTGAGTTTTGCCAAATATAAATTAACAATATGATATTTTGAGAAATTCAAGTCCGACATGTGCGGATGCGAATGGTTGAAAATTTCAGGCTGTTACATGTGGTATCAGAGCTTTGGTTTTAGGCAAAACTTAGCATATAATGTAAATTTAATTACAGAATTACTTTCTTTCGAGCTTGAATCTTTTCCTCTTTGACTCTGTTTCCTTTGAATTTTAGAACGTTCCCCTCGGTTCCAAAATCCATTCTTGTCTTCCCTATTCATATTTTTTCTTGATTCTGGAGTACCCCATAGCTCCACTGAATTATTTGTAAAGGGGTGAAACTCCTTTACAACAGTATTGATTCACCGAAGATTTCTATATCCTCGGTCTAGATGTTGTTATCTCCTGTTATTTCCAAACTCTATCTCTTGTGATCGAATGCCGGTTTGCCTTAGAAGTCTACATCAATCTTATTCTTGAAGTCACGGTTTATCTGGTTAAGGTCGCCCACGATTAATATCGGTATATCCATCTTCCTATTTTTTTATTTGACCATCTCATCTTCGTTTCAAGTTTATCTCCTGTTAGAATTCTCTTTGATTAGGGACCCTCTAATTTGAATCCCTACTCTTGCTTTGAAATCCAATAATTAAATTATCGAGTGAGGGAGTGTATTTGTAATTAATATTAAAATGTTTTATATATTGTGTTGTTTGATTTATTGAGGTTGATTTGGGTTTTCGATCGATTCGTCTGATCAATGCTATCGATAGGAATTCCAAAACACTTGAACAGAGCAAACTGACACAATATTGTTTTAAATTTGGTAAATGAAATAAATTTGTATGATTATATTATAAATATTAGGTAAAAAATTTCTAGAATTTAATAAGTTAAATAAATTGGTTGTTTGAAATGATAATATTTGATTATCATTTATTGTTCTATAAATGAATTTATAAACATGGTTTATAAATTGATTTGGTATTGAAATGAATTTAAATCAGGAATTTGTGAATTTAATTTCCGGTGATTTCAAACTTTGGTTTAAAGTGTATATTATTTAAAGTATTTTCAAATAGAAATCGTTCCAAAGAATTTTAAAAATGTTGAAATCGGTGCTCTCCTCTATCGTCGCTAGAAAATAATTTCGGTGATGGCGGCCGCAACATCGACATTCATTTTCGAGTTTCAGAGTGGAGAGACTATTCTGTAGCCTTGCTACACTTTTGTTTGAAATTATTTTTTTGAATTTCTTAAGTATGATTTGATTTATATATATATATATAGGTATATTATTTTAAATTTAATTTGATTTGATATATATAGTATATACATAATCATCTCTAAATGGTTTGAAGTGAATTAGAAATTTAATTCTTAAAATTATGTTAAAGGATGATTTTAAATAAAGCCAAAAATTTGAATAAATATTTAAACTTGGAAAAAAAATTGAATTAGAAATTTACTTGTATAATACCCAATTTCATTCTAATATAACATACCTAAATCATTCAGAAGTTGAATATGTAATTGGATAATATACAATATAAAATGATTTTATAAATAAAATTTGAGTAGTTATAATAAATGTTATACACTTAATTTTTAATTATAAAAAGGTTAATAGAGATAAATAGAATAATAAGTTAATTGAATAATAAAGGAGATAAATAAAATAAAGTTTGTTTTGAGGGAATTAATAAATTGAAATTAAATCAACTTAATAAAATATCTTGAATTTAAAATCAAACATCGAATATTAATTAATTTAAATTGAAATTTATATGGTTTAAATTAATTGTTTATTTTGCATTTCATATCTATTTGCTTTCTGGTTGTCTCTATTCTCCTACCTCCTTCATTTTCACGGACGAAAAGTTTTGAGTGGGGAAGAGTGTAACGACCCGTAAATTTTAATGGTTTTAATAACATAATTAACTAAATTTTGTGAAATTATAAATAATAAAATTTTGAAATATAAACTTGATATTTGGAATACGTCTATTTTAACATAGCAAATGGTAAATTTTCATCAGAAAATATGAAAGTTATTT
The DNA here is from genome assembly GCA_030737815.1 of Allium fistulosum. Taxonomy (NCBI): domain Eukaryota; kingdom Viridiplantae; phylum Streptophyta; class Magnoliopsida; order Asparagales; family Amaryllidaceae; genus Allium; species Allium fistulosum. The sequence goes on along the minus strand of CM060901.1, from coordinate 931,685,721 downwards.
GTTGTGTAATTTCTTTTAAATTTAAATCAGTTAATATTTGATGATAATAAAATGTTTTCCAAACCTGAATATTTTTCTATGGAAAAATAGTAAAGCATCTTCTGAGTGAGACGTCATATTTCGTTTCTCCAAATTGGGATTGTTGTTGCTTCATTTATCTTGTTTTCGACAGATTTGCAGTATTTTCGGTACCGATTATCGACTTTTGATAGGATAATCGTATCACTGGTATCTGTATACCGTTTTGATTGTTTCGTCGTGTTAATCTCCGCAGCATACTCGTTTTTGTGTTTTGGAGTCCGGGAGACGGTGAAGTCGACGGAAACGATAACTTTATCGGTTCCGCAATTTGACCCATTTGCTTCCCGCACCCTTTCACATATCCACCGTGTAATTCCAATAGCCGTCTGTTTAATTTTCCTTGAAATCAACCCATGACCTTCACCATTCCCATTGGCTGATATTTATTTTTGCTGGTTCATTTCTATTTTTGGTTCGGTTCTATAACTTCTTCTCTTTCACATTTGCATCTGTTCTTTGAAAAAGAATGTGAGTACCTTCTATATTTTTCATTGCTGAAGCTTAGCACGCATGAATCTGGAGCATGCTATTTACATTTCTTCTTGCCTTGGCCACATCCTCCACTATTCTTCCTCCTTTTTTTTCACCAGCAAAGCTCACGCCAACCATGCTCACTGGCCACCGCACATCGGCCTTCCCTTCATCTTCCTATTTCGAGCTCAGCCTCCATCACCGCAATCTCCTGAATCCCTCGCGAGCACGCCTTCCGCAAGGCCTCAACCACTTCCACCCGCACAACCACTCTCCATCTCCCCTTCTTCCTCAATAGGTATATATGTTTGCTTATAAAAAAACTTTTACTTTATGGGTTTTGTATAAGTTATACCTAAATTTGTATATGTAGCTTTACTTGTTTGGTTACAGTAATATATAAGGTATACGTATATATATATATATTATCTATTTGACTGTATATATAAATTTTGTTTTACTGGTTCTATATAATATGCCAGTTTTTTATATTCATATGCTTTGAAAAAAAGGGAGATGTGTTATTTGTTCCTTGATTGTTTATATATATTGCTTCGGCTATAGTTTTATAAGTCATATATTATTTATACTTGATTTCTATATTGCAGTCTTTATTATGTTAGTCATATATAGGTTTATATGAGTTTGCACTTCAGTTGTTTGAGGTTATAACAAGTAAATCATATTGTTTTTCAAAGGTATAAAATATGTTTTGCAGTTTACAAAAGTTATAAAGTTTATATGTGTAAATATGAATTAGTATGTTGCGCAAGCTATATTTGATTATAATACATATGCCAGTTATATATATATATATATTATAAAGTAAAGCCTGCACAATCTAGTTTTACCTAATACTTTAGATTATTTTGTAATATGACTCTAGCTATACATACATACATACATATATATATATATATATAAATGATAATCTCGTTTCTCTTGCTGTGTTGAAAACTGGAATATATAAATATATATCTATGTAAAGCTATGGTTACATAAGTTTATATTATTCATTTAAAGTTAATTTGGTAGTGTAGTTACTGTGTTATATGTATACTGTATATATATAATATATATGAGTTAGATATATATTTTTTAACCTGGTAAACTTATTTTGATTTTTAAATTTACATGTGTTTTAGTTTAAACAATGATTTTTAATAGTAATATATATATAGCTTATATATGATTTGCTAGGTTCATATATATATTAAGTTATATTGATTTCTTTTATACTTACTGATTTTAAATATAGTATATATATAATTTTCATTTATATCAAACTGATTTTTTGGTTCTTGATTTCCAATTTATCAGCTTGTTTGTCGAACTCGAGTCCATCGTGCTTTGCTTCGAAATCAGTGCTTGGATCCGTAACTCGTTCTATTGTATATTCTCTCTAGCCTTGAAAGGTGAGCAATCACTCACGATTAATGTTCTTATATTTATTAAATTTGATTTCAATTGGAACGACAATTGAAATATGCTGCTGTTAGTTATTTACATTACTATGTATATATGCTATTATTTGTATCTGTTCACTTGTGAAATCTGACATAATTATCTGTTACTTATCACTGATGATATATGCCTGTTACTGATTATTATATTATTATCATATCTGTTACCACTCTGCAAGTTCCCAGTTAGTATAGAATTCACTATGGGTTGAAATGATACATACCCGAACGGTCTGTAGAATAGGAGGACATCGTTATGGGTTGAAATGATAAACCCAAGCGATTTTCATTTGAATTGAATTTGGGATTGCGGGTTGAAAAGATATATACCCGTATATATTTTAAATTGCAAATTGAAATGATAAATATCTGTATCACTTGACCATAGGATAGAAAATTATATACAGACACCGTTGGTCTATATATATATATATATATATATATATATATATTGAAAATGATTTCTATGGTATTGAAAAGAAATATATGGTTTTGATAAATATTGATTTTAAAGATTTATTAAAGTTGATTTAATAAAGTTGATATATAATATGTTTAAGTATTTATTTAATATATATATTTTCAAATATAGAGTTTATAATGATTCAGGTTGGAAAGATAAATATGAAATTGATTTGAAATTATATTTATTTAAGAATTTTACTTAAATAAGTTTGATTTGAAATTTATTAAATTTGAAATTTTAAAGATATGTTTTATAACTTGAATTTGATTAAAAGCGAATTAAATGAATATTTCAAACTTATATAAATTTAAATGGGATATTTTGTTTATTTAAAATTTGTAAATTGAAGTTGTATTTAGATGTTATTGAAATGATTAAGTAAATATTTCAAAACTAAATAATAGTAAAGTGAATTTGATATATATATATATATGAAATTATCGAATTTAGTTTTGAAAATGTTGAATATATAAAACTTTGAAATATATTGAAATTGAAATGGTTTATTTTATGGTTCAAATATGTATTTGAAATTGATAATTTAAAATGGTTTATTGAGAAACTGAATCGAATTGAAGTTGATGATTTGAAATTTAATTAAATTTGAATTTTGGAATTCGAGTGGATTTGAATCGATTTGTGAAATTTGTGGAAATTATCTTATATTTTACTTTATAAATTATTTTAATATAAACTATTTTAATATAAATCATTTTCAATATAAATTATTTTAATATAAACTATTTTAATATAAATCATGTTCAATATAAATTATTTTAAATAAAAACAATTTTAATATACTAACTATTTTATTATAAACTATTTTAACTTATAACTATTTTATATAAACTATTTTATTTTATTAACTATTTTATTATATATAATATTATTAATATCTAAACTGTTTAAAGGAAAGTGTTATGAATTTCAAGGTTTTGATTTCCAAAGTGTTTTGATTTTAAAAGACTTATGATTTCGAAAGCGTTATAACTTTGGAAAGTGATATGATTTTGGAAATGAATATTATTTTAAGTGAGAAATGATATCGTATTGATATGGTTTTAAAAATGGAAATGATATTTGGTTTTGAAGTATAAACTATTTTGAAATGACCGCGGTGTTATAATAACGTTTGGTTGTTAAAGAGACCGGGATCGGATATGGGCATACTCTCTGTCGATACCGAAAACCACTTTAACAACTGTATACGCGGTGGAGATTCCAAAATGAAGTAGGATTGTGGCGACGATCCTATATGAGGTATATACGTGGACCCGACTCCCGTGAGTTGGCATAAGGTGGCTAAAACAGGAGCAATTGACGGTCTAATGAGGTAGTGCCTCTTATCGGACACACTCCATCGTATACCATTCTATTACTTTGTGATTGATTTGGTGCGCACCTTTGGATTTTCGGGAGTGTGGCTCGAGATGGGAGATTACTGCGGCTCTGCGTTACCACCGGCCCGGAAGTGTATATGGTAGATCTACCCTGGCATTGCTTAGTTGTGCCATGTCACCTACCCTAGCACGCCTTTTACGAGTTTGTTTTGTACCATACCTATGGAGTGCCATCTGACGACGCCCATTACGGGAGAGATTACGGTACTGTATAGACTATGAGAATATATAAAATGTGTTAAGGGGGATATGGGTAACGCCTTAACGCTATTTTGATAGTTTACTTTACTTTAGACATATTATAATAGCGTATATTGCTACATAGTAGATAGTTTAACGGATCCTTAGAGGATGGTTATCCCAAACATCCTTTGAGTTACTTGTATTTCAGTTGATATTTCACTTGAGTTGGATTTATTAATATAAGAATGTTAATCCTGACTCGAGTGTTTTGTGTTTTGCTTTACGCTCGGGTGAGACTGAGTGGCTCAGTGTTCGAGACTCACCTTTGGAGTTGGAGCTTCGCTTGGAGATCCAGCTATATCTATTCAGCTTGTAGTTATTCAGTTGATTCCAGTGATGTATTCTGATCTTGTATTTGACTATTGTATTGAGACATCTATGTATTCGAGACCTCTGTTGTACCTTATTTTAACTCTGTTATATATATAGTAGCTTCATGATCTACTATTCTTTTCACTACACCAAAAAGCTGTTTTTGCCACACCTCCTTCCGCCTTATTGGATGCGGCTTAAAGCCGTACCAAATTAGATACGGCTAATAACCGTATCTAATGTATTCGACACGGCTATAAGCCGTATCAAATTTGATACGGCTTTAAGCCGCATCTAATTTCGTGCATATTTCTGGTGCAAACTTTTCCACCCAATACGCACATCTTCCCTCCAAATATTCGATTTGCCCCCTATTTAGATACGGTTCTTAGCCGTATCAAATTTGATACGTGTTTTAGCCGTATCTAATTCGTGCTAATTTTTGGTGCGAATTTTTTACTGCCAAAAAACGCCCCAGATCTACTCCGTTTCGTTCCTTGCTAATTTTTGGTGCGAATTATTTTCCCCAAATTATTTCGTTCAATTCCTTTCAATTGTTAAAATCCCTCGTTCTTTTCATCATACTGCTCGTGGATCGTCTCCTACCGCGGTCCACTCTAACCATCGTTTTGCTATTGCAGTCCGCTCTCACCACGTCTCGCGTTAGGGTTCCTCATCGCCATCCTATTACCCGTTGCTGTCGTCGCAGTTGCTGCTGTCTCGCTAAGGTATGCCTAATTTGTAATTTCGATTCACCATTGACTGTATATTATACTTGTTAAATTATTTTCATTGAATGCACGATACTTGCAAATGGTTCTGAGTACTTTGCAAAATGATTACTAATAGTTGTTTCTACACACATTATATGGTCACTGATATATGAATAATTAAGTTCAGTTGCTTCTTATCCCCATGACCTTTGATTTCTTCTTTTGGTACTGACTGCCTAGCTTTAGACTGATTTACTTCAAAAATTTGCCTAGTTGATTCTGAGTAATAATCCGGTTCAAGAATCGCATTTTATACTCAAAAAGCCTATATAATCTGGTTAAAGAATCACATTCTACACTTGCAAATGCCCATTGAAAGACGTTAGAGCTGCACTTATTAATACTTAATTATTATTTTTTGGCGATTTGAGCATTGGTTTTATGTAGTGGGAAAAAAATTATAGCTCGATTCTATCAGTGTATAATCATTCTTAATAAACTACACCATATTGTGGGTCTAAATTGTGAATGTTTTGAAATTTCTACAAATTTCAATAGAGTTTATGAAAATACTAAATATTACAATGTGAGTGCTAGATATATTTGTTGTGTCTTAGACACTTTTGCTACAAGAGTTTCAATAATGCACAGACATAACATCATAATTACTCCCTATTCATAGCTGAAGTGAGCTGTCCAAAAATAATTCAAATAAGAGGCTGATTTTGAACAGGAGCAGGTCTGCAATTATAAATCGACGCCAATACAGCAAGAATCCAAATTAAAATGATAAAAGTCGAATTCAAGTAGTCCAAAATAAGCAACCATCATTATGTAATTATGATGCGTTGTGGATAAATTGTGATATGATTTTGGTCATATGCTGCATCGACTAATTAATGTTGCAAGTATACCATGTCTAATACAATAGTCAATCTTATGCTATTTTGTATTATTTTGATCTCCTTGCATAATTTACAGTTTGGTGCTAATGTTGTATATGGTTCTGACATTGTATATGGTTTCGACATTGTTGTATAAGTGGATAAAATTATTGTTAATGGCGCAAGCCAAGTATCAGGAGAGGGGTAATGCATAGACATTACTCCGGTGCTACAAAATAGCGCCGTTGTAATGGCAAATTTTTTGGAAACAGTTTGGTGCTAATGTTGTATATTGTTCTGACATTGTTGTATAAGTGGATAAAATTGTTGTTAATGGCGCAAGCCAAGTATCAGGAGAGGGGTAATGCATAGACATTACTCCGGTGCTACAAAATAGCGCCGTTGTAATGGCAAATTTTTTGAAAACAGTTTGTTGCTAATGTTTAAAATAAACCCTATATTTTGAGTTCCATTTATTGAAATTTAAATAGCTATTTAAAATTAATTAAATATTTAAAATCATACCACAAAATTAATTCTAGGGTTATTGTCTACTTGTTTGTCTTACATTAGAGTATCATAGTTGAAAAGAATGGTAAAAGTTCAAGATAAATTATAGTTCTGGCATCAAGAAATCAAAACATCCAACAAAAAACAAGCATGATTTCAATTGATCATTTTTAGATTTGTGCTCTCGATTAACTTGTAAGCTCATTTTATAAAAACAAGCATAATTGTTTATAACAATGAGGCCTTCAAAAATCATTTTTACAAATCCAAAGCAACCAAAAGATTTTGAAAGAAACAGAAGGAAAAGAATTTGTTCTTTAAAGATATGCACTATGTTTACCTGCTTTAGGATGTGGAGAGTAATATCTAATAAAGCTAAAAGAATGTTAGAAGTAAAGATTAGCTATTCTTGAATTACTTGAGACTATCACATATGTAATATGTTTAGCATTATATAATATATAAAATAATAATATACTAAGATAAAAAATAATATCAAACTGTTATTGACTAAAAAAGAATTGATATATCCATATATTTATAAATAACCAACCGAAAAATGATCATCCAACTACCCAAACAAGTTACACTCCGCTACAACCCAACCAATGGTAATCGGTCAATACAATTAATTTTCATCAGTTATTTGCATTCACGGTTCACTTATTGTTTCATTCACATAAACTCTAATAAGTATAATGAATGAACCTGAATAATATCTTAGGTTTCACCCTAAAATCTCAAACTGTAGAAATGAAATGGTTGTTGATATTGATGTTCACTTTAAAGACATTATGCTTGGGACATCTTGAAAATAGTGGTTATGATATAGGACCCATTGAAGGGCAAGTCTCATGTTCTGTTAAATATGATATAGGAGGGCAGTATGTCTTTCAGCATAGACAAACAATGGATAAATGAATCAGATCTAAGATCTACATACTATATAGACGGGGTGCAGAAGTTCATTAGTTTTGTTGAAGAAAACGGTGGTAAGAAAGGATTGTATTTTTGCCCTTGCACCCGGTGCAAAAATATGAAGACGATCAAATTAGATGACATTCATTTTCATTTGCTTAGATGGGGTATTATCCAATCGTATACAGCGTGGTATTTTCATGGGGAAAAAAGGGCGGAGATGAAAAAACAGCAACCAGTTAGTCATGGCAGAACTACTGCTGAGTCTGAACATATTAGGATGGAAGATCTGGTCAATGATGCAGATAGATTTCATCATTTTCATCCTACAAATTCGTTGCCTGATCATGCTAATGTTGGAGAGCAGTCTACTGATTATCCATATTGGTAGGCCAATGAAAGTAACAAGTATAAATCGCTTTTTGGTAGCGTAAAAGAGTCACTGTATCCTTCATGTTCAAAGGGGATTACGAAGCTGTATGCCATTGTGAAACTGAATAGCTTGAAGACCCAATATAGCTTTTCAGATAATGGTATGACTGCACTTCTCGAAGTAATAAAGGAGTTACTCCCCGAAGGTAACACGCTGCCGACAAAGTACTCCGACGTGAAGAAGATCATTAAGCAAGTTGGGATGAATTACAAAACTTATGATGCATGCATCAATGATTGCATATTGTACTGGAAAGATGATGCGAACAAAGTTTCTTATACAAATTGCAATGAACCAAGATATATGACATCATTAAACGAAGAGCGAAAATGCACCAAAGTACCTCGAAAGACATTAAGACATTTTCCTTTAATTTCTAGATTGAAGAGACTGTATACTGTACCATGGATGGCAGATGCGATGACCTGGCATGGTCGTGCCAAGTCTGATCCAACCGTAATGCGTCATCCATGTGACACTTCTCAATGGAAAGTCGTAGATTCATTTGATCAAACTTTTGCTGCCGAGCCACGAAATGTCACACTTGGAATAGAACCAGATGGTTTCTATCCACATGCTTCTCTCTCTAACCCTTACAGTTGTTGGCCAGTAATTGTAGTACCATATAATCTTCCTCCGTCTATGTGCATGAAAAGGGAGTTCTCAATGTTAACATTGTTGATTTCTGGTCCAAAACAACCAGGAAAGGATATTGATGTTTATTTACAGCCGTTGATAGAAGAGCTAAAGCAGTTATGGGAAGGAGTAGTTACATTTGACTCGTTAAATAAATCTGAGTTCACAATGAGAGCTAGGGTGCTGTGGGCAATCCACGATCACCCTGCTTTTGGGACTTTATCGGGATGTACAACTCACGGTTATTTTGCATGTCCTGTTTGTGGGGAAAACACTTGTTCTTATTATCTTTCTGAAAGTAAGAAGATGTGTTACATGGGACATCGAATGTTTCTTCCTAACGAACACAAGCTTCGATACGATAAGACAAATTTCAACAACGAACAAGAACTTCGTCGCCCTAAATGACCATTGACTGGTTTTCAAGTTGAAAAGAAAGTAGCGAATATCAAAATGAAAGTTGGTAAACAAAAAGAAGAAATTGGTCGAAAACGGAAAAAGTCAACCAATGAAGATGTTGACAATATTTCTGGATGGTATAGGAGGTCTATCTTTTTTGATTTACCATATTGGAAAGCAAATTTGGTCTGACATAATATTGATGTTATGCATACGGAGAAAGAATGTCACGGAGCATCTCATCAGCACCATTATGGACCATAAAGATAAGTCAAAAGATGGCATCAATGAACGCAAGGATTTGAAAATCATGGGTATAAAACAAAAGTTGTGGGTGATGGAAGATCCTGAAACAAATAAAACAATCATACCAAAGACAACTTTCGTTTTGAGCAAAGAAGAAAAGATACGGTTTTGCACCGTTTTGAAAAATCTGAAAGTGCCTAACAAATTTTCTTCTAACTTTCACAACAATATGAGCATCAATCCTCCTGAACTAAGAAATATGAAGTCACATGATTACCATGTCATAATGCAGCATTTGCTTCCGGTATTGCTTCAACATTCTTATCCACAACATAAGGATCTACGAAATGTTGTTCATCGTATTAGTTTATTCTTTAACATTTTGTGTTCAAAGGTGATCAATAGGGAACATCTTTTAAAAGCAAAGGCTAGCTTAGTAGAAGCAATGTGTGTATTCGAAAAACATTTTCCACTTGCATTTTTTGATATCAATGTCCACCTTATGGTTCATTTAGCCGATGAAGCATTGATTTGTGGCCCTGTCAGATATAGATGGATGTATCCGTTTGAACGGTAAATTTCTAATTTCAGTTATGCACATCATTATTTCATATAAATAGCTACCGTCTACAGTATATAATTGATCACATTTATAGGTTGATGAAAATATATAAAGGATATGTGCGCAACAAAAGATACATTGAAGGGTGTATTGCAGAAGGATATATCGTACAAGAAGCTAGTCTTTACTGCATGGAATATATGCCAAACGGAGGTGATGGCAATCATAAACATACCCACGAAGCGTTTTTAGACGAGGACGATGAGTTTGCTGGTGAGATACCTCTGGATAATGGTAAAGACATAACGTTAACCCAAGTGCAGTTTGAACAGGTGCGTAGATGGGTCCTTAATAAGTACGATGGATTGGATGAATGGAAGAAGTAAGTTCACGAACTTGTTTGGAATTTTAATTTTTTTAATTCAATTTATATATACATTTTGATATGTGTTTTTCGTAGGAGGTATAACTCCTATGTGAAAAGTACTAGATTTCAACCTAGAGGCAGGGCTACCACCATGGAAGTAGTTCAAAGTTTTAATCTATGGTTACGTAATGAGCTGTTAAAGACCATCGATGTTGATCCAACTCTGTGGCGGTTAGTGCACGGGCCGAAGTTCATAACGCGTAGTTATATGAAGTACCAAGTGAATGGATTTTCATTTTCCACGAAAAAGTACGAAGGCCGTATGGTAACACAAAATAGCGGTGTATGTATGAGAGCAATTACAAAATTTAGAGCGAGTGGCAAGGATAAAAATTATAAGGAAGCAGAAACAACGTATTACGGAGTCATTCAACAGATACTTGAGTTGGATTACACTGACTTCAAACAAACAGTTTTTTATTGTGATTGGGTAAAAGTCGAGGATAAGGTCAATGGTTGCAAAATAGATCCTATTTCAAACCTCATCATGGTAAATTTAGAGAAATTAAAGAACAAAAATAACGTGAATGCCGAGCCATTTATTCTTGCATCAGAAGCGAGTCAAGTTTTCTACTTCAAAGATTTAAAAAATAACGGATGGTCTGTGGTCTTGCATACACCAAAACGGTTGACTATAAATGTGGATGACATTGAGTTCCCTACCGTCTATCAATCAGCTTTTGAAGACAATGAAAAATTAGAAGACCTTACCAAATCCATATGTTAACATATTAGTATTCGTACATCACATGATTGTGTGTCTGTATATTTTTAATTGCACGATTGTCTGTATGTATTTTTTGAATATTTTATACATTCCAATGTAATTTCAGGTGTTGTCACTTAATAATTTTGTATGTGCAAGTGTGTTATGTTATGGAGTGTTGACATTGATACATTGATACATCTATAATTATTATCGTGATTTATTAAAATAATTAGTAATATTATATTTTGCAGAAAACTATGTCAGAAAATCCACCATTTTCACATTCGTCATGTTCAGAGGCGAAGAAAGTTGATCAAAACTTACTTGGTATTCCGGTCTCAGATAACGCTGGAAAAATCGCTACTATGCTCGGTAAACTAGTAAGAGCTCATGTGCCGATATCATATATAAGTTGGAATAAAGTACCTGCAATATACAAGGACAACGTTTGGAACGAATTGGTGGTAAGTATCCTTATCTGTTTGACAACAACTATTTCATTCAATAGCCTTATGGTTTCAACTCTTTGCACAACATTTAATTTAATATATTTTTTGCAGAAAATATATGACCTCGATCCGCTTTCAAAGGAAATGTTTTTAAAGAGAATGGCCGAGGCTTTTAGGAGATACAAGAAAAACTTGAGAGTAGTTTATTATGACTCTTTCAACAATGACGAAGAATGGTTGAAAAATTGTCCACCTATAGTTGCTCAAGAAGATTGGACAGAGTTCGTAAAAAATGAAGCAACGCCTGAAGCGAGCGGAAGAAGGGAGGTAGGCAAAAAGAACAGAGCATTGCTCAGTTATGCTCATCATGCAGGACGTAAAAGTCACGCTAAAATAGAACAAGAAATGGTAAATTATATTCATTTTCATTCAAATGATTTACACATTGTGATTGGATATTCATGTCGTTGCATCAACTTGTATTGCAGATCGTTGCTAGTCCATCAACAAATATCAGTCGTCGTCAAGTATGGGAGAAGACACACAGGAAAAAAGATGGTAGCATATCAGATGCCACTTCTTCATACTTTGTAAGTTAAACAAATATTAACTTGCATATTCTTTAAAATTCCTTATTCATGAAAGTATTATCATATTACAGGATCAAATTGCGAAAGCGAAGGAAAAGATCACTGATAGTGATGAAGAAAAATTGACAGTGGATGAAGACATCTTATCACAAGTGCTTGGTAAGGATGCAAGGGGTAGGAGCCGCGGTGTTGGGACCGTTATACCAAAGACTAAAGTTAAGGGTTGTGCCATTGTACAGAAACGACTCCGACATGTTCATGGCGAGCAGGATGAGTTGAAAATGAGGGTGGGAAGTTTGGAGAGTACGGTGGGAAATTTGTCTGGGCAAATGGAGGTTTTGATCAACATGGTGGGAAATATTGAACAGGGAATTCGTGCACCGGTCAATTCTTCTGATGGAGGACGCGCCACACAATTCAATGCTCCTGAATTCATTGCTTCGTAGTTCCAGGATTCGACCAATGTTACGAACAATCAAAAATGTGAAATCCTTAACTCTGATTTAGAATTAATAGGAACAGGTATTTTTAACATTTAAACATTTATGACATAATAAGTAGAAAACTTAAATAATAATAAATATTCTCTTTTATTACAACAGGTACTATATGCCGAGATTCTACATTGTCCAACATCCATGGGAAATCTGTACCATCCACACACGAAAAAGTGGTGTTGGACAGTATACTGCTACCAGATGAGAGAACCAGCAAAATGAATCATCAATTTGCAGAGACCTTTGTTGATGTTGGAGTGGGTGGATATGTGTGCCATCCGAAGTGTCTTATTCGATATCTCTAGATGATGGAGCAAGTATATATGCAATTTCTTTAATTAATTTTAATTAGTTTTCAAACACTAGTTATAAATTAAATAACAATTTAGATTTTAAAGAGTATCTTAAAAAAACAAAATCTCATATTGTTCAAGCACCATGTAGTCTGTGATGAAATTTAATGGCGTCTTGTGTTGATGACGCGCATGAATTATTTGTTCAAGCACTTTTAGTTTGTGAGGGAATTAAATTCACTCTATCAAATTGTTTGTACCATTAAACTTAATACACAAAATCTGATTTTAGGAGCGACATGCCTATATTCTGAACCACAATTGCAAATTTTGTAGTCAATGTATCATAATCTATTTGTTTATTGGAATAGGACATTTTATACAATGCAATTCAATTTCAATAGACAATTTTAGTTGAGTTAAAAGCATTTATTATAATAAAAGCAACTTTGAGTATAATATAAACCAAATTTGAAAACAGTTTTATCGGTGAATAATGAATGTATCAACGAAAAGAAAATACTTGACCAAAAATAAATGACGTAACATGGAAGGGTCCAGAACAAAATAGGAGCTTTCGTTTGTGTGCGGTACCCCACATATCTGGCGGATTTGAACACTGCAAAAATGGTGACAGCCTTAAAACTGTGCCTGATGCATGCTTGCTCAAACAAGGCAACTCATTAATGTCTTTAGCCTCCTTCACATGTTTCTTCCACTTGTATACATTTCGTATCCACATCCACTATGTATATCATTCATCTACATACATTCAGTGTATACTTAACCTTCAAAATAAGGAAGCAAAAATGTAACAAGTACAGTGCGTGTACATATATGTAGCTACTAGCTCTATAGGGCTAGTTAAAGGGACACAATGGAGGCTGCTGTCTGTATTCCAGTTTTAGCTTGTTTCAGTTTCTATTCCTAGTTCACTGCACAAAGAGTATGTACTATGTTTCGACTGCTCTAAAGTTGTACAGAAGTGTAGTGATACGAAGACAAAAGAATATGGCAAGTTGTACAGGAGTGACAAGTGTTTTAATTGACCTATTTTAATATATCTGAATTCTATGCTATTTCTTCATTGTTAGGATCTGTTTTTTCACCTTCCATTCAAGATATATCTTCAAATGTGCAGAAATTACATTTGGGGTTATTCTGTTATTTGTTTGTAAATATTAATGTTTTTATTTTGATATTCTAGAAACTCGTGTGACTAATGCTTTGTATGTTCTTTTACAATGTTCTTGAACAAAATCCTTCAGAAACAATTGCAACATGCTCTAAAATATGTCTAGGCATGTGTGCGTGTGTGTGTGCTTCTTTTCTATAGTGCATTTCTTTTACATGCAACCCGTTTTTCTCACGATTAAAACACATAATAAAGTACTCTTTAAAGACACTTTATGTGATCTTTGTTATTATGCAATCCTTTTTTGATTCTCATTTACAAAAAAAGATGAGAGCAAATGAAAACAGTAATAAGTTATAAAGTGCTTATTGTAGGGGGAGAAACTACTACTTTGTATCAGTGAAAATAAGGCATTTGTCCTTTTTTTTATTTACTTATTTATGTATTTATTACAATAATTCTTTATAGGAGTTATATTATTGGATTATTGGGTAAACCATAACCTGATTCATATAAAACAACATGGTACATGTCTAACGACTTTGCTTGTTCATTCATTATGTGATGAAAGGTGATCTGTTATTAAATAATTAACTGATGGATGATTTTAGTTTTTATATAATTATGGTCAATGACTTGATTATATTAGCTTTTCTGCTTTGTTATAGCTACAAAGGCATGGAAATTGTGAATTTATTTCTTCTTAAGCTTGGTTAATTATTCACCAATATTTTTTTTATTCCCTCTTTTCATGGACATATTGAGTAATTAGTAGTTACATACATATCATCATTTAGATATATTATAAAGTAGATAATATGTTATTTTTGTGGGGTTAAGCAGTCATCTTATATACATCTGCTACATTTACAAAATGCTAGAAAATGTACCACCAATAAAGATTAAATTTTCCAAAGTATGGAAATTTGGTGCTAGGGAACACTTTGTTATTCCAAGTGAATATACCTAACACCACTAACGATTTATGTATTCAATATTGTCTATAGTTAATATGATGCTTTAATAAATCTGTCAATCATTTGACACATAATGGTTGATGATCTTGAACCCAACAAGGAAGTGCAAATTTAATCCCATGAAAAGTTGCACTTCTGGAAGAAGTAGTTAAATTATTTTCAACCAATATGAGGAATAATGATATCAACGAAGAATGGCTAAGGTGTCGCTATATTTACTAACTCTCGATAGAAATAAATGCTTAAGAATTCCCAAGTAGACTATAATAGTAGATTTATTTTAGTAACTATGAACATTTAATTACAAAATTAAAACTCGTGACTTTAGCAATTCATAACCGGCCTAATGATGTAATGAATGATCACTGCCATTATTTAACAATGTCTGGTTTTAGACAAATTTATATAGTTGTGTTGATGATGTCTTGAATGCAAGGATGGTTGAAAAACGAAGCCACTACGAATGGGATGCAACTTCCACTCAGGAGCAGATTTCAAACTATACAAGTTTGAAGAGATGGACTGCCTTCTTATTTTTTAAACATCTATCAGAACAAGCTTTCAATAAACAAGCTTACTAGATTATGTACTAGCACGTACGCACGCGCGCACAAACAGATATATATATATATATATAATATTCATTAATAATCTTCTTTGGTGTATTTATATATTCATTAATAATCTTCCATATTCATAAATACCGAACTTTATTTGTGATATAATATATGTTTCATGTTTGACCAAAAATGAATACACTTTTATTTTGAATAATGATATTCTGAATATATGTTATTATAATGATTTGATACTCTTAACAATGTCATTTATGTTCATCACAATAGAACCGTGTTAGCTATTGAAATACTAATAAACAAAAAGCATCAGAAGTTAATGATAATTATGTTTGGCAATGTCGAGTAGGCCTTAATGAACAATGCTGTCTGTATTCCAGTTTTAGCTTGTTTCTGTTTCTGTTCCTAGTTCACTGCACAAAGAGTATGTACTATGTTTCGACTGCTCTAAAGTTGTACAGAAGGTTAGTGATACGAAGACAAAAGAATATGGCATTTCATCTAGGTTCAGGATACGTGCAGGTTGCAATACTGAAATTGGCTATGGTCACTTTCTTAGTTGTATGGGTGCCATTTGGCACCTAGAATGTTTCCGTTGTCATGCCTGCAATCATCCAATATCTGACTATAAGGTGATTTATATTAATATAGGGCATATAACTAGAGGCATGTTCATAGATTTGACTTGGAACTTACTATTCTATGTCTAGGAACTACCCATATCACAAAGCTTGCTACAAGAAAATTACCATCCAAACTGTGATGTTTATAATAAATTTGTATGAGATATATCTTAGTTTGACAGTTTTTTTGTCAGTTATATATTTCATTTAGTATCTTATTTATGAAATTCTGCTGGATAAAATCTATCCTTTTAATATATTCAGTCATCAAACAAATTCTAACAAATATGAATGGCTTGATTGGGTATAGAGCATAATGATTTGGTTGCAAAAGTACTGCCCTTCTCATGAGGTTAATAGTACACCGGTGTGTTGTACTATTTTTTTGGTACGACACAAACTTCTCAAACTGTCTTTTGTACTACTATAATTTATACCCATTTTTATGTTTGTAGGTTGAATCAGGAATGATCTTTATGCAATCTTTGTTGCTAGCTAATTTTATTTGGTTTAGCAAGAAGTGTAGCAAGAGACTTGGAGTAATTCATTTGCAAAAGGTTTAGCCAGAGACACTGTTATAAATGTTATACTCTGGGTTCTATTGAACATCTTAAGGTTTTGTATTGATATTGTGACTTGTGTAGCTCTTGTTTTGGGCTTAACTTCATATTTGTACCAAATGCTAGTATGTACTATTTTTCGTGTTATGTAATGATATTGTTAAGTTATTATGCACTGCAATGCGGATTATTGAATCATTTGAATGTGCACTGCTTATAATATTATTTGTTTTCTAATATCATTTGAGTGCGGAATTTTATATATGTGTGTGTAATTGAGTACTTAGATATGGCTACTGGCCGTATCTAATGGGACAATTAGATACTGCTACTAACCGTATCTAATGGGACAATTAGATACGCTATTAGCCTTATCTAATTGATACATTAGATACGGCTAATCGCCATATCTAATTGTCCCATTAGATACGGCTACTAGCCGTATCTAATGTATCAATTAGATACAGCCAGTAGCCGTATCTAATTGTCCCATTAGATACGGCCAATAGCCGTATCAAAATAATAAGCTCGCCATATTTTGATACGGCTAAAAGCCCTATCTAATTCGATTAGATACGGCTTTTAGCCGTATCAAAATAGCGTTTATGGTGTAGTGTTTGTTTCCGCTGCTTATTTTTATATTACTCTGTGTCTGTGATTCTGTGATTATTTTATTTACTGTATATGCTGAGTTTTGTCAAATATAAATTAACGATCTGATATTTTGAGAAATTCAAGTCCGACATGTGCGGATGCGAATGGTTGAAAATTTCAGGCTGTTACGGATCCAACCTTTGCTCCAAAAGCTCTCGACCTTGCTTCCTTGCCCTTCTTTTACTCATGGCCATGCATGGGTAGGACTATTATGATCTTTCCTTCAAGCTTTAAGTTGTTATTCTTATCTAGTATGTTGTCTTAGGGTCTTATCCAAAGTTTGGCAGAGTCTGGAGTTGATTTGAGAAGATTAAAGAGAAGAGAAAGAGGCATGAAGAAGAGTAGTTTTTGTTCATTGCTTAGCAAAATGATCTATGAGGCTATTAGAGTGTTTAAATGGAAGTATTCAGGAGATTAAAGCGACTTCCTAAACCTTCTTGAACAACCACAAAACGTGCTCCCCCTCACGTGCTAACTTTACACATCACTCCTTCCATTGCTTCACCCTTAAGTCATCCTAAAATGCCCCTCTTTAAAATATCATTTAGTGACATCATCCATGATATCATCAATTGATTTAGTTAGCCAGAAACCACTAAAATATTTTTAGTTGCTAAACATTAATATTCTAAGCAAGCCCAAAAATTTTGAACTACTTATATCGAGTAAAAAGCCATTTATCGATAAAACGATTTTCGGTCACATTATTGATATTTCTTCAAAGTAATTATTTGTAAACATATTTCAAAAAAAGTTTACCTACATTAGTTATTAATAAAAATGGGGTTAACAAGGTTATAAAATCCATTTTTAACACATTAAACCAAGATTCAAATATTTATAATTCAAATATTTAAATACGAAGTGTTCGAAATTCCAGGTCGTTACATTTATATTACAAATAGTGTGACAAACATGCAAGACTTGAAGCAAGTGTAATTTATTTGGATGTTTGTGTTCTATCATTTAGGTATGTAATAGGTCAAATTGTTGATTATGGAAACAACTTAATAAATCATAAATGTGACAATTATGTAATTAATTAAGAGTTATATTTATCACTTTTTGATAGGAGAAAAGTCACATGAACATATATGGTGTAAAATGCAAATGTATGACATGATATAGCAACAAAATTATATACGAACATGTGTATCACTGTATACACACACACATGTATGTATGTAAACTGCCATTAAATTACGTTTATGTAAATAATGATTCAAGAGCAATTAACGTAATAAATTAAAATTTTAAAATTTTGATTAAGGAAATATCAAATTGACATCCAAAATTTTAGAAAGAATGTAGGAAAAGAATCAGTGAATTTTTTTTAATTGAAAGGGTAAAATCTTTCTCATTCTTTTAGTTAAAACTTCCCTAGTCAATTCTTAACCCACCCCCCCCTTCCCCGAACCCCACTCTTTAGTATGAGGCCGACCATATTGTTGTCATGTTATGGAAAACTTTCCATAAATCCCTAATGAAATTATCTTTTATTTAAACTCGTTTAAAGTTACACCAATATCGAATATCGATGCGCATAAATATAACTTCTATTTATGCATCCGGATAATTATAAAAAAAACTCCCAAATATCAAATAAATTAAATAATAATTAATATTTCCCAAATATTAATCAGTTTAATTAATTTACAATATTTTATAAATTTAAATCGTGTAGTTTTCGAGAATTCATAAAGGGTGTGTGACTCGGAGGTGTCAATTTAGTCAGCAATTACTATTGAACAATTCAAATATTAATGTTCACATTTTACACACGCCAGCTTAGCCAGTGTTATGATAGTTTGACTGAATTCATCGCTTACGGACCTTTTCGGTAAAATCACATTTTATAATTTCTTAAGCAGTACCATTTAGTAATGATTATTTATAATAATTCTCTTTATCAACACTATATCACATTAGTACTTATAGAATTTGGTTTGGGCAAAATACCGATATCGTCCATATTCAATTTAATTTGTCTATAACAAGGTCCTTAGTTCAATAATAACATTTATTATTAATCGTACTACTCTGGTCAGAGAATTTGAGTTTAAGTTGACTATAGTTGACCATGATATTGATTTCATATAACCGAGGGGACGAATCTCTATTAAATAGTGTTTCACTTTCAATGCTTCAACTCAGATCCAACTATAGTCATTTGATGCTACGATTTTAAGTTTAATTAAGAGTTTCCCATTGAAGTTCGACAGTATTCTCAACATGAGAGAACCGTGTAATATCGTCACTTCGAGATTTCTCATTTTGCCTAGTTGTTATTAACCAATATGAAACTCTCGGATAAGTCATTCCATATATATTCAATAACTATCAGTACGTAACCTTTTAGTGCACCCTAACAGTCATAAGTAATACACTGCCAATATTTGGAGAGCGTTACATACTCTAGTCTCAACGATGTATCAATATCCTTTCTTGAAATATCTTGACTAGGAATATTTTAAATAAAATATTTTTTTATATTGTGATTAATTACTCTCGGTTGTAACTATCTGCAACTACAATCACGTAACATTTCATTTAAAGATTTTTCAATTTATATAATTACTTAACTAATTATATCACTATATAACAAAGTATATAATAGAAATCAAATACCTTTATTATGAACAAGATCGGTCAAAGACGTAGATATCTTTATTAATAATTGGATTTGAGACGCAATATTTTGGTCCGACCGTGAAGTTCGTAAAATACTCTTATATGCAAACAAAAATTTAGAAGTTCAAATCTCGTAAAGAACAAAAATTAAAATCTGTTTTCAAATGTAAATTTTGGAATGTATATAAGGTTACAAGTTTGAAATTCTATTAAAAAAAATTGCATTTTTTTCAATTTATTTTTACCAAAACATGTAAAAAAATTAATTTTATAATTTTAAAAGAATTTTTTTATATGCACGTGCCATAAAATCTCATATCTAATAAATTACTTAATTACTCATAAGATATACCCCTAACTCTATCTTTTATATATATATATATATATATATATATATATATATATGTCCGCCTTAATGGCGCAGTGGTTAGGGGTTCTCGCTACCTGGTAATAGGTCTCGAGTTCGAGCCCTGGCCTGCGCACCTTTGCCCCAAGTAAATCTCACCCGGTATTGCGGACTGTCCAAGGGGGACTGCGATAAGCTGTACAAGCTTGCGGTTGCGGACTGGGTGGCCCATACCTTCCTAAGATGAGCGGTTTCCGTTAGTCTTCGGTGACCGTTCATTTTATATATATATATATAGACGCACACACTTATCTCTATTGTCGTATTATTATGGTCACATGAAATTAAACTAATACATATGTTGAGTATATAAATGCTCACATAATATAATCAACTTTATTTTTAAATCAAATCAAACCGAATTTATTTTAAATATGATTTAAAATTAATTTAAAGGACAAAAATTTGTATATTTTTAGCCTCAAGGACACGACCTCAATATTTTATCCACAAGGACAAACATTCTCCTAAATTTTTTTCATAAGGACAAACGTTCTTTAAAAATTATTCATAAGGACAAACATTTTTCCAAAACTGCTACCGTACTAAAAACTGATACCTAAAAACTGCTAACGATAACTACAAACTGATACCTAAAAACTTAAAAACTAATACCTAAAGAAAGTTGTCTTTTAGGATAAAATACTGAAGGTCTGTCCTTGAGGCTAAAATACTGAGAAATTTTGTCCTTGACAATAATTTTCTGTAATATAATTTGTATATTTTTCATAATTACACAATTTTGGTAAATATAATATAAGAGAAATCTTTTGAAACCAACTCTTTTACTCTGCTTCATAACCCTCTAGATCCAACAAACTGTGGACCTACAAATAGATAGTTTTGTATCTTCTGCTTCCATGGAAATATTTATTCCGTCCTATATATGACAAAAATTCTAGTTGTGTGATCCAAACCATCTAATTATTCCATAATATATTTACGTTGAGATATATTTTACAAGATGGGAGATCATCACATCACCGACTTGAATATACGATAGTTGAAGTGATGACATACACTGATGATCCATATCGATGGAACTCCAAATGTTGTCACAAAAGTTATTTTGTAGTTCAAACAATAAATATGCTGTGATGCTAAGGGTAACTAATTTTCCTCTTTCTAATATCATTGCTAATAAATAACATAAAATTTTATCCTATACTTTTTGTAACACCGGACTTTTTAAAGGGCTGCAAATGCATCATTTTTGAATCTTTTTTGCATGGCAAACAATCATCGATCAACGTCATTTTTCACGACGATCAACCACTGAAAAGCAGTAGTTTGGTGGTTGATGGTCGTGAAAAACGATGTTGGTCGGAGGTCGTTCGCTGTGCAAAATAAATTTACGTGATGATTGATTGCCATGTGAAATGATTTTGGTATTAGAAAGCACACGAATTTTACTACATCTATTACTTTTATCTATGGTACTAGAAAGAGAAAAACCGTATTTTTTAGCAACCCACTAAATATAGAGGTGAACAAAATAAAATCAGATGCCGTGAAACCATCCTCGACATTGGAAAGTGAAAAATGTAAATGTGACATCAGCATTGGTCCAATATACCATGAATATACGTTTATTAGACCTTTTAAGCATCATGTCCATAAACAATTCGTATATTTCATAGTGGGATGTCCAATTTGCAAATATATATTGTTTTTTTGCAATCATATTATAAGTCTGATAAATGCTCCATGATATTTCATATTATCACGGTTCTTATAAAAAATCACTCTTCACTAATTCTTAGACGACATGAATTAATGTCAACTGGCATTATATTAATTAAGAGATTAAGCCGGAGAAATCATTAACGAACAAATTAAGTGAAACAAAACTCTCGCTAAGTTAACAGTTGTTTTTGGCAAATTTCTTCAGTTGTCTCATATACGTACAAGTTGTAGTTTGGACGAAAAATTTGGCCCGAATAGACCATCAGACCGATGTGTACCAAGGAAAATACAGCGGACGTAATGGCAACTCTGTAACCGCATGAGATAATAAAGCAGCTCGGACATTGCAAGTGGACCAGGACCCCCCACGTAATGGCGCTTTTGAAGTTCATTTCATCGGTACGGTTTTTCGCACGGCCACATGAAGGCATACGTTACCATGTATAAATGAATGGATGCAACCACTGTATAACTCGGTTTCGTTTGAGAATATTGTTTTGGAATTCGGAATCTTCTGATAGTTCTCCCAAGTCAGTTTATAGTAAGTGAGTATCAATCCACCAAGTATAATAAATAGGTATAAAATGGGGTCAATATCAAAATGGGGTCTTTCTAGAAATGAAAAATTTATGTCACTACTTTAGTCGATTAATGGATTAATTATTTAATTAGTAAAAATAATAAACTATTTAATTATGATATATAATTAAATTATTAGGTATTAGTTCAATCATTATAAAATTATTGAAATACACAAATTTTGAAAACACGCTTTTTCTTTATTGTAAATGACATTTTATTGTACTACTATTGTTTCGAATATTTGGTGGATTACCATAAACATAAAACTAATGATTTGTAATATTTATTATGTAATTACTACCGTTCAAATATTTATAATTTACATAGCACTTAAATAATAATTATTTTTTCCATAAAGGTCTAAGGAATAACTCAAAGATGTGTACCGATTATATCAATTACATGACGACGTCCAAGTAGTTAACTAATGATTTTAGTTCTTGATCCCCCACTACAAAGTTCGTCCATTTTTAATTGAATGGTTTTGTCAACCTCAGAGTTACGTGGATTTTGAAGATGCTCAACTACTGAGCGTAAGCATAAGGTGCTAATGAGAACAAAAGCAAGTTAATTAATGTGTTAATAAAGAAAGTAAGACTAACTTTTGGAGTGGTTCTAATAATAGCTACGTCCACTATTGTTCTTCTCATTTTTATCACTTTATATTTTAATTACAATGTATACAAAGAAAGTAATGAAGTTTTCTTTCTAAAGTTATTAATCCACCATGCCGGTGTAGGCCATGAACTAAACATAGTCGTTTAGCATGGGATTGGACGGCCGAAGTGCATGTCTATCCCTCCAAGTATCTCATGAGCTGTAATTAGTCACTTTGAATATGTGTATTTAATATATTTTTATGATAGATTTTATAACTAAAAATAATATTTTGATAAAACATCTTGAATGGATTTTAAAAGCGGATATAAAATGTTAATTTAAAGACGGATCGAGTAATAAGCCGGTTAGAGATACCGATTTAATTAATAATAAGAAGACTATTATTTTCTTTGTCTAATAAACCAAATTAGAATGATTACTTCTTATTAATTAAGAAAATAATTTGCCTAATAAAACAAGATAAAATTATTAACTTTGCGTAATAAAACAAGAAAAATTATTAACCTTGCCTAAAAAATAAAATAGTATAATGATTTGCCTAATAAAACCAAACGAGTTATTAACCTTGCATAATAAAATAAAATAGTATAATAACTTGCCTAATAAAACCATAGTATAAAAAAATAGCATAATGATTCTCATTTAAACTATAAGAATAAAATTTGAATTTTTTACTTCCTGATTGGACCAAAATGTGGTCGAATCAGGTTATGTCATGTTGATGATTGCTACTGAATCAAAATGTGGTCGAATAAGGTTATATCATGTGGATGATTGCCATTGGGCCAAAATTTGATCGAATTAGGTTTGGCTATAGGAGATTACTAAAGTACCCTTCTCTTCATCTATAAATACCCAAATCCATATCTCATTTTAAGGCATTCACAAACTAAAGAAAGAAACTAAATGGTGAGTACACTATTTACATACTATTCAAACCTTTTTGTAAAGATTATTGAGTTGCCTTTTCAATTTGTTTTAAAAAGACTATGTTTTAAACAAGGAATTTCTTTCTCTATGTCATTAAGTAATATAAAACAAATATGATAAGTAGTGCTAAAATGTTGACACGTTTATGGAAAGTAAGTCATCTTGTATTTAGCACTAAAAGCCGATGAGTAAACATTTCTTTATCTATGAGATCCAGAGTCGGGGTGCTCTAACTAAGGCAAGGCCAGGAGCAACCAGTGCCCCGACTTACCTGGCTTCGATTATGGCGAGGGATAGAGAAGTCAAAGTGTCAGAAACGTGATAAGTATAATATGGTTAATTTCGGTAAATAGGTCATGATTAATTAAGTATATGGAAGGTACTTCGTAGTATATTTGACACCAAATTTCGAGGTATGGAAACTCATCTCTATCCCTATAAGTAGGAATATATGCCAAGTCAAAGTTACTTTCTAACTTGTCCGACTTTATTGTTAATCAAGGGATAGTACTGTTCGAAATCGGAAAGTGGAGATAATTATAGAATGTCTTATTTTCCATATGTAAATCTATACACACCCCAGATGGTGGATTCGTCCACTATCGATAACTTGACACTTTAAAAATTATCGAATGTTGGTTCGAAGAGATTGGGATCGGATAGTATGAGTTATCTGAAAACAACTTCGAACCAACGTTAAAGTTTAAATTGGAAACATCTCGAAGATGATGGAATCGAAGACGAAGTTCTTTGAAGTGAAAAGGCTACTTGCTAATAATCCTGAGGGTGATTCCAAAATGGATGTAGTAGAAGTAGTGCATTCGGTTTGTTTATATCCTGAACAACTTGTATGGATGAATGTTAACACTGCACTATCGCTTGGAGGGCAGTGTTAGCATTCCAAGTAGGATTGGAATATGAAAAGGTAAAACAAAGCCTCAAGCCTTACAACCCAGAAATAACTAAAACATGAAAGATGTGGTATGGCTATGTGGGTCGCACCCATTAGGATATGGTCATCCTTGATCTAGATGGATATTATTTCTTTGGATGTATGCTTTGGGGCCTAGTGCGGTTGTTGATCACAACCGAGGGAGGATCATATTCGGTACAATCCAACAAGGGGTAGCCGGTCCGTGTTGGCAGGGGTGCAAGATGTTCTTGTTAACCTCGGTACATTTTGTTTAGAGGTGCACTGTGATAGGCGATACCCCAGTAGGCTTGTCATTGTATGAAAACCATTTTCCAATAAGTGCCTTACGGACTTAGTAGTGTCCAAATATGTTGGAATATGAGATGCAAACATTTCAGCTATGTTCAATATTTATTTTAAACCCTAGACATTATTATAATATCACTGGATTTCCTATTGAAATGTTTTGGTTATTGTAGGCAAAAATCCATCCGTGTTTATGTGTAGTGTGGTCATACGAGATACCATTCTTTTTGAAAGGTTTTATAAGTATAAAAATTTAGTAAATTTGAGTTTACTCACACCAGACCTATGTCTGACCCGGAGTTTTTCTTTCTTTCCCTAAAATTCTTTGGTACTCTAATTTTTGAGCAGCCAAGTAGTCCAGATTCTTATAGATGCATTTTGAAGGAGCATGGCGTAGAAGGCTTCTACGCTATCTAGTTATCTATTTTATTTTCGTTGTGTTTGTATAGCATGGATCAGCATTATGGGGGCATGCAGTTATAACTGTCCCTGGCAGAAGTTAGTTCTGTTGTAACTTTGATGTTTCATTTTGGAAGCGACTATATGTATTATCTTATGTTCTATTATCTATGATTTCCTTGCATTGTGAGATACTATTTTTCTTTCTTTTTGTCTTTTATTTTCTTTTACCCCCAACGATCTATCTTTCGGACACCTAGATGATCAACACACGAATACAATGGATGTATTAAGCGTCGTATTTGAGAGTAAGGAAGACAGATCATTACATATGGTATTAGAGCTTAGGTTGAGCGAACACCCGGGCCTTGGTTGATGTCAACTCATTAGAGATTGGGTTAGTAATACTCTAGATAGAGTTCTTTTAATCAACATTTAAATGCTTGATTTAACACCCTTATCCCTAAGTTAATCTTGTCTATTTATTTTAAAAGTTATCTTACTATATTCAGGTAGTAAGAAATGAGTATAAAAGGAAGGCGAGGAAGGGGAACTGGCAGTACTACGACTACTAATGGTCGAGCTCCAAATACTGGGTAGGAGTGGTAGAAGAAGTGGCGCATGTGCAACCCCAAGTTAATTTTGCATCCCTATGCAAAGACTATACCGATTTGGGTGGGAAGCCGTTCAAAGGCATGGAATCTATTATCAAATTCAAGCCTGGATTCATTGCTGTGAGAAGGTCTTTAAGGGGCTTGGTATTTTTGATGAGCAAAAGCACTTTCTGGCATCTTGGAAACTACAAGAAGGAGCTTAAACATGGTGGGATTCAATTATCACCAATGTCCCAGAGGATGACTTTTCTTAGGCACGGTTTAAAGAAGTATTTAAAGATTAGTATATGCCTGCAGTAGGGAAGACCCGTTTTTACAAAAGCTTTCTAGATCTTAAATAAGGGGAAATAATTGTAGTTGAGTATGAGACTAAGTTCAATGAGTTGTCATGCTTTAGGCCTGGACTTATTGATACTCTCTTTAAAAAGAATGAAATGTTTGTAGTAGGGATGAGGGAAGAATGTCATGAGAAGATGACTGCACATCTAAAAGGATCTTTTGTAGACCTCATGAATATGGCTTTGCATTATGAAGTCCTTGATAAGAAGAACCCAACAGCAGCACCAAGCAACAATAGCAACAATCCCCACAAGAGGAAGTTCAATCAACAAGGAAAGAAGCAATGGGGAGGAAAGCCAGAAATGGCTAAGGAAGACCATTATAAGGATTATATTTGTAATATTTGTATGTAGAAGAGCAATATTGCAAGATTCTGCAAGAATTCCAAGGTTCAAAGAAGCCGATTGGACCTATCTCTCCTATGGTTCAAAAGACACTCTACTACAACTATCAGCAACCGGGACATATGGTGAAGGACTATCTACTGATGAACAAAGGGGAACAAGCTAGGGTTTATGCTATTAAGGATGAACCATCAACCTCAGAGGATGTGAAAGGGAAAGGGGTTCTTGAAGGTACTATATATGTTAATGACATTCTAATACGTGTATTATTTGATATTGGGGCTTTCCATGGTTTTATTTCTAAAAGATTGGTTGATAGATTAAAACTTGCCTCAAGGATTGTAGAAATCCCTATCTGTGTGTCTAACCCCATAGAGGTATTACTAATCTGTGCATGATTTGTGAGGATATACCGATAACTTACCTTACCCACCATTTTTCTTATGACCTGTTTGTCCTAGATTTTCAGGGGTTTGATATATACTTGGCATGGATTGGTTATCAAAGTATGGTGTTGTCTTAGATTGTGTAAGGAGGACGATATCTTTAAAAGCCAAATTTGGAAAATTTGTTATAGTAACATATGATGAAACGAACAAACGAATGAGTAGTTTCTTGTATGCCCTTGATTCATCCCATGCAGAGTTGGGATCGATAGTAATTGTTAAGGATTTCCCTGATGTTTTTGAAGCAGTTAACAATCTACCTCCACATCAAGAGATTGAGTTTCATATTGACTTAATTCCCGGTTGAAAACCTTTCATTCAACCTATTCGTAAGATGGCTCCGAGAGAGAAGAGGGAGTTAAGGGATCAGACAGATGATTTGTTGAGAAGAGGACTGATTAGACCAAGTCGTTCAAGCTAGGGAGCAGCTGTAGTCTATGTTGCAAAGTCAAATGGTTCTCTAAGGCTTTGTGTTGATTACTGTAAGCTAAACAAACAGATGGTTTAGAACAAATATTCTCTACCTCGTATAGACGATTTGTTCGACTAACTTCATGGTGCTCAGGTATTCTCACCGAAGGATCTTGCTGCTGAATTTCATCAATTAACAGAGGATAGTATACCCTTAACAGCATGCAGAGGTTTAGATTGTTTTTACAAGTGGCTGGTTATGCCTTCTGGGCAAACCAATGCCCCGTCTATTTTGTGGATCTTATGAATCGAGTCTTTAGACATGTGCTAAATAAATTTGTGTGGGTCTTCACGAATGATATTCTTATTTATTCCAAGACCGAGGAGGAACACAAGTTCCATCTAGCAATTGTGTTGGAAAAGTTAAGGAGGCACGTTTTAAAAGCTAAATTTTCTAAATGTCATTTCCGGCAATTGGAAGTAAGGTTCCTTGAACATGTTGTGTCGAGGAATGGTATTTTGGTTGATCCAGAAAAGGTGGCAGTTATTCAAGATTGGAAGACACCACAGAATCTAACAGAGGTCCGGAGCTTCTTAGGTTTGGTGAGATATTATAGAAGATTTATTTAAGACTTCTCCAAAATTACCTCGCATCTAACAAAGTTAACAAAGAAGGATGTTAAGTTTATATGGACTCCAAAGTGCGAAGAAGCATTCAATGAGTTAAAGAAGAGGTTAACCGGCACTCCCATCCTAGCTATCCTGGATGGTGGTGGAGGGTTAATGTGTATACGGATGCTTGTGCCGTAGGTTTGGGTGCGATATTAATGCAGCACGGAAAAGTTATTTCTTATGCTAGTAGACAACCGAAGCCTCATGAGTGTAATTATGCAGCACATGACTTAGAATTACTATCCATTATGTTTGCATTAAAAATGTGGAGGCATTACTTACTAGGTGAAAAGTTCGAGCTCTTCACAGATCATAAATCCTTAAAGTATCTTTTCATGCAGAAAGACTTGAACATGAGACAACAACGTTGGTCAGAATTTCTTGCGGCATAGGACCTTGATATTTTGTATACGCCTGGGAAATCCAATGTAGTAGCTGATGTGCTAAGTAGAAGGCATGCAATTTCGGCTCATCTAGAAGTTACTTCGACTCTACTGGAGAGGATTGCAAGTAAACAAAGAGAGGATAGTCTTCTGGCGGAACTTATGCAAGAGGTAGAGGAAGGTCGATGTTCGAGTTTTGAGATTGATAGCCATGGAGTTTTGAGGATCAAAGGATGGTTATGCGTTCCAGATGTTGATGGTCTTAGGCAGGAGGTTTTGATGAAATTCCATAAATCTAAGCTAAGTACCGACCCTGGAGTTAATAAGATGGACCAGAATATGAAGCGCGTATTTTGGTGGATAGGGATGAAGAGGGATATTTCAATCTACGTTTGCCGAGGTGCTAATTGCCAACAAATAAAGGGTGACCAACAAAGGACTACTGGGCTACTCCAACCACTGGAGATCCTAGATTGGAAATGGAAACAAATATCAATGGATTTTATTGATGATTTAATCAGATCAAGAAAAGGTAACGAAGATATTTAGGTCATTGTGGATCGGCTAGCCAAGAGCATCCATTTTATTCCAGTAAAGCCGATTAGGACCGCGACAAATTTGGCAGAGATTTATATGAGGGAGATCGTCCATTTGCATGGAGTACTAGTTAGCATTGTAAGCGATCGAGATCTAATCTTTACCAGCCAATTTTGGGAGGCATTACAAGCAGCTTTGGGAACAAAGCTAAGTTTGAGCACAACATACCATCCTCAAACTGATGGTCAAACAAAGAGCGTGAACTGAATCTTGGAAGATCTTTTGAGTGCATGTATCTTGGACTTTGGAGGATCATGGGAAGATCATCTTCACTTGGTGGAATTCTCTTATAACAACAGTTATCAAGCAAGCATTGGCATGCCGCCCTATGAAGCTCTCTATGGACGGCCATGTAAATCAACATCGTGTTGGGCGGAGACCGGGATCAGTTAATGCTTGAACCTGATATGATTCTAGAAACTACATAGAAGGTTGCTGTGATAAAAAAGAGAATGAAGGAAGCTCAAGATTGACGAAGAACTATGCCGATCAAAGGCGTAGAGACCTTGAATTTACATTCAGAGATTTTATGGATGTAAAGATTTCTATGATGAGAGGAGTTGTATGGTTTGGAAGAATTGGGAAGTTGGCACCTAGATATGTTGGGCCTTTTCAGATTCTTGAGAAGATTGGGATGCTTGCCTATCAAGTTGAGTTGCCTGAAAGATTATTTGGAGTTCATAGTGTTTTTCATGTTTCACATTTAAGGAAATATGTGCATGATCCGTCACTTGTTATTGAGCCGACTGTTAAGGAAGATTTAGAAATGGAATTGAGCTTGACCGTAATACGGCATCCAGTCCACATTGTTGATCAAGATGTGAAACAATTAAGGAAAAAGTCATGAGATTGGTTAAAGTTCAATGGAGCGAAGATTCCAGAGGTTGCACTTCGAAAACGGAGGACATCATGAGTGAAGCTTATCTCAAGTTGTTGATAGATTAGTAGTTTGCATAGTATGTAAATAGTGTACTCACCACTTGGGGTGTAGCCGCTTAGTATGTATTTCTTTTGCATGTGTTGCTTAGTATATGATATATATCCTTTTAGAGTTATCTTTTTGCATGTTAATTTTAGGATGAAATTCTCTTAAGCGGGGAGAATGTAACGACCCGTAATTTAGTCACTTTAAATATGAGTAGTTAATATATCTTTATAATGGATTTTATAACTGAAAATAATATTTTGATAAAACACCTTGAATGGATTTTAAAAGCAGATATGAAATGTTAATTTAAAGACGGGTTGACTTATAAACCGGTTAGGGGTATCGATTTAATTATGAATAAGAAGACTATTATTCTCTTTGCCTAATAAACCAAATTAGAATGATTACTTCCTAGGAATTAAGAAAAGAATTTGCCTAATAAAACAAAATAGAATTTTTAACTTTGCCTAATAAAACAAGAGAGAATTATTAACCTTGCCTAATAAAACAAAATAGTATGACGATTTGCCTAATAAAATAAGAAAGAATTATTAATCTTGCCTAATTAAATAAAATAGTAATAACCTGCCTATAAAACCATAGTATAAAACAAAATAGCATAATGATTCTCATTTAAATTATAGGAACAAAATTTGAATTTTTCTACTATCTGATTGGACCAAAATGTGGTCGAATCAGGTTATGCCATGCGGATGATTACTATTGGACCAAAATGTGGTCGAATAAGGTTATGCCATGTGGAGGATTGCTATTAGACCAAAATGTGGTCGAATAAGGTTATGTCATGCAGATGGTTTCCATTGGACCAAAATTTAGTCGAATCAGATTTGGCTATAGGAGATTACTAAGTATCCTTCTCTTCGCCTATAAATATTCAAATCCATATCTCATTTTAAGGCATTCACAAACTAAAGAAAGAAACCAAATAACCTCTTCATCTTCAACTGCTTCACCAAATCAAAAAGATTTAAAGTTTAGTTGGTGAGTAAAATCAATTTATATTTGTTTGCTTATGTGTTTGATTATAAATAAGAGTATACGTGTTTGGTATGGAGATGTATTTCTGCTTGTTAGCGGAGACATATAACTTGTATTTGAAAGTTATTGTGCTATAGGATCGTGTAATATGGATAAACTACTTGTGCGGAATAATAATTAAGCAAGTAAATAATTAAAGCAGTAAAGTAAATGACACCAGAGATTTTTATACTGGTTCGAACTCCCGTTTTACGTCAAGTCCCAGACTCCTTCTAGAATTAAACTAGCAACCCTCACTTAACCCGAAGGAATAGGTTTACACCGCCCGAGCATCCGAACAGGACTTCTACCACCTAAGCAACCGAATAGAACTTCTACCGCATGAGCAACCGAACATGACTTCTTTACAAATAACAAAAGTATCCGACTGTAGTGTGCTCTTTGAATACACTGATAAGTCAATTAAGTACAATCTTCCTATAATCTTCTCCTTTATGATATATAGTGTAATGTGCTTGAGAATTTTGGAAGATAGAGTGATCAACGATCATAGAATGTAAGCAGTTTGAGTGCAGTTTAAAAATAGAGAATAAGAGATAAGAATTCAAGAATACTAAAATCAGTTAAGTTGTTTGTTTGTTGAATTCTAAAATCTATTTATAGAGATTAAATAGTTGCAATTATTCATGAAGGATAATATTAAAAAGAAAGAGGTGCAACTATTGATTTGAAGAAGTTTCTCTTCGATGAAGAGAAGTGTCTTTTCATAAAATAGCTGTTGAAAATATTCAGCTGGTTGAAATAATAATTCAGCCTTCTGAATTAGTTAAAATCGAAAACAACAAAGAAATAGGCAATTTTTGGCCTAAAACAGCCGACTGAAATAACTCATTCAGCCGGTTGAATATTGTGAAACAATAAAATTGTTTCAGCAAACAGACGGTTGAATGAGTCCATTCAGCTGGTTGTTTTTAGCCTTTTGTGCATGTTTGAGCATGTGTGTGCATGTTTATATATATATACCATTTAGGAGAGATTTTAACATATTTCTAAATAGTACACAGACTCTAAACAAAAGACTATCAGCTTCAAAATATTCTGAATACGAATCTGCAACAAATCTCCTGCATAAGTGATTAGTATACACAAAAATTGATTTATATAGTTGTCACAATAAAAACGATTAAAATCGAGATTCTAACATTCTCCCTTTTTGATGATGACAACTATATAAGTATAAATAATATATTTTCATAAATACTTACATGAACACTTCTACTCCCCCTGTCAATATGCATAGTAATTTTTCTCCCTCTTTGTCATCGACAAAAAGAAGGATATAAAATAAACGTACGTAAATATTGCAGAGCAAAGATTAAAATACATACTCGAGATGTCACTACTAAAATAAGATCACAACAACCATAAAACATTATGTAGACAACTAAAAAAGGAACCATAGAAGCTTGAAATAACATTACAAACAGGAAAATAAAATTCAGAGATTAGAATAAAAACTAGATAAAAGTAGAGAGTTCATCATCGTCATTATCCGAACTTGAAGATGACCATTGGAAAGGAGATGGATTGTAAGCTTCGGTGGATGTAGAACCTGAACAAGAAATTTATCCCATATCCTATTAAGAAATCCTTTGATGGAGTTGAATTTCTTCTCCGTCTTCCTTTCAAGGGATTTAATTTCCCGATGAAGTTTTGATTGAATTCGGGAGAGGATGATGATAGCTTGTTTGGAGGAAGTTTCCGGGCCAACAACTTGAATGGAGTCTCGTCCTCTTCTTCATCTTCATGTTGGGTATGCAAAGAGGAGGCAATACTAGTGTCACGAGGTTGTGGAACACCTTGTTGAGAATTGTGAGACCATTCTTGAAAAAAAATGATTTGTTGTGGAGGATGCCGGGGAGGAAGACCCATCAATCCTAAGGTTTTTGCGCCTAACTCACTAATGCTTGAAAGCTCGGAGTCGGGCATCGAAATGTCGAAGTTGAGAAGGATACACATAATATAAGTGCCATAATGGATGGTGTTATATTTCCTTCGGATTGTGATGTCTTGAAATTCATCTAAAATGATTTTGCCCCAATTTGCTTGTTGGTTGGAGTAGATTGAATAGAGGGCTTGAAAATCTATTTTATAAACTTTTTCATAACTTCCCGTTCGAGGTTATAAGGAGCAAATGAAAGCACGGTGAATAAGGCGTTCTTATGGCCTTAAGGTGCTAGATTTTAATGCACTTAAATTGGTAAGGTGATCGGACAAGAAACGATGTGAAACTTCATCTCTATGATCCATATCAACTTCAATATCATCTATATCAACACCTTGAAATGGACAATTTAAAATATTGCCTAATCTTTGTAAAGGCAAAAAGATTTTAGTCCCACAAACTATTGACCAAACACAATCTTGTCGATTTTGAGGATTATGGTGGTCTAGATTCAGATTTGCAAGAAAAAGTTTGATCAAAAGATGATTAATTCTAACATTATTGGGGGCATACCCTATGAGATTATCAAAGTGGAATTGCTCGGCCATTTCTCTAATTCGATAAGCCGTGAAATCCGGAAACTTCATGAAAGCTCCTTAAAAATGTTGGAATTTTTCATAGAATTGAAGCGGGAGACTGCAACATCATTCCAAAGCCATCGACGAATCTGGTCTTCGGAAGGACCGGAGGCGGATTCCCTTATGCATTTTGATCTAGGAGCCATTAGAGTTAAAAATTTAAGAGTAGAAGTTGAGAATTTGAAAAAATAATTAAGCTAGGGTTCTGAAGTGAAGGGGTAAAAGGTGAAAAGATGAATTTATAGGCAGGTGAAAAGTAAGGGTAAAGTTGGTAGTGGAGATGTAGGGCCTAGTAAAAAAATGCTTCAGGAAGGATTCAGCCGGCTGGTTTACTGTAAACAGCCGTCTGAATTCCTTCCCACAAGGAAACAATTCATTTTTGAACTGATTCAGACGGCTATTTTCAGTGATTCAGCCGTCTGAATTTAGGAAATTTTTTATTTTTGCATAATATTCAGCCGTCTGTTTTAGTGAAAACAGCCGGCTGATTTGTTTGTAAATGTATGGCTGCCTTCTTCTTTTATAACAAATATTATTAGTAAAAGAACATCATATACATATCTGTATAAACAAAGTAGATTACATATTAAATACTTTTAAACAGATTTTGATGAGGAGCTGGGAGTGTGATAATCATCTGGTTCTATTTTTGTGTTCTCTTGTAGTGGCCTGAGTGGCGACCATCTGTTGTCGCGTTCCCACGAGTTCGGAGATACTGGTGGACGTTGCGGTGATAGTTCCCAAGGATTACGTCGGGATGGAGAACAAACAGGAGACGGTTGATGAACCGTGCTCTTGGACGAGGAACCATAGAATTTCAAGGCAACTTGCTCCAAAAAGCTTAAACGCTTGGCGTTAACTTTTTGTTCACAATAAACTTCTCGCTGCAATTCCAGTGTTTCCCTTTGGTAGCGGGGAATGCCGTCTATCTTTTCTTTGGTAGATGGTGAACCGAAAAATAGAGAGTGTCTTGTTCTTTTACCGGGTGGAGTGTAAACCGTGTGAGTAGAAGGAGGAACAATCGAGACCGGTTCATAAATCGTAAATCGGTGTAGGAGTAGGTAAATTTACCGATCCCGAACTAGGAGAAGTATATGAAAGTTCAGAGGATTCAGAGTAGTTTTGGGAAGACATTTTTTGATTAAGAGAGATGAAACTAGTTTTTTCTTTTTTTATTTAATTTGCAAAATAAATAAAGAAAGAGGAGGTATTTATATGTAAGAAGATCATATAAATAGAAACAAGATTAGTGGTTAGGTTGTTAAGAACCAGAGAAAAAAAAGATAGGTTGAAAAGAAGTTTAAAAGGTAAGGTGGAAAAATAAACAATGAAAATAGAATGTAAATCAAGTTTAGTTGAAAAGTAAATTGTAGAGTAGTGGTAGAGCACAAGATTTTCAAGTAAGAGATCCCGAGTTCAAGTCTAGGAAAATTGCAATTTTTTTTGAAAAATAATTATAGATCTTTTAATGATACAATTTGTAACGACCCGATATTTTGGACCATTCGCATCCATAATAAGTGTATAGGTAGACACTCATGCCGGAATTAAATTGCTCAAAATACCGCGTTGTTAATTTAAATTGGCAAAACTGAACATATACAGTAAATAAAATAATCACAGATCACAGACACAGAGTAATAAATGCAGCGGAAATAAAAGAGATAGTAGTTCATGAAGCTACTATATAAATGTATAAGTTACATCAGAGTTAAACCAGATACAACGGAAGAGTAATACGATACATCAGATACAAATCAGAATACATCACTGGAATCATCGAATACTGAAAGCAGAATAGATGGTTGGATCTTCAAGCAAAGCTCCAACTCCAAAGGTGAGTCTCGAATACTGGTACACTCAGTCTGACCCGAGCGTAAAGCAAAACACAAAACACTCGAGTCAGGATTAACATTCTTATATTTATAAATCCAACTCAAGTGAAATAGCAATTGGAATACAAGTAACTCAAAGGATGTTTGGAATAACCATCCTTTAAGGATCCGTTAAACTATCTACTAGGTAGTAGTGTACGATAAGTAGATAATGTCTATCGGTAATATAAAGATATCAAAATAGTGTTAAGTCATGGCCCATTCCACCCTTAACACATTTTTATTCCCAAAAGCATATACAAGACCGTAGTTTCCCCAAAACCGGAAGTCGCCAGAGGGCAATCCATATACTAAAGGTACAAAACAAATTCGTAGTGGTCGCGAATAGGAAATAAAAGTATGACAAGGCACATGAGGCAATACCCAAGGTAGTGATACTACCGTTTGCCTGATCCGGACTGGTGAGAACGCATCGCCGCAGCAACCGCAACACCGTGAAACAACACTCCCAAAATCAAGGGTGCACCAATCGACAACAAGTAATGAGTAGTTCGAAGAAGTGTGTTCACTTGAGGTAGCTGACCTCCATTGGCCCGGCACGGCTCCTGTTTTAGTCATTTCCAATTTGACACAAGTGTCAAGGCTATCCATTATCATTCTCTTTCTTCAGTCATCACGAACATCATTCCAACCACTTCATTCTGGATCACACTCCGCGTATAGTTATTAAAGTGGTTTCGGTTTAGATAGAGAGTATATCCATAACTGATTCCGGTCTCTTTAATAACTTTCGTAATTATTACACCGATTGGTCGTTTATATATTTCAAAAACCAAATCAAATTCAATTTCAATTTCAATTCGTAAACCAACATTTCATTTGTCTTTCTAAATCAATTTCCAATATTTACGTTTCAAAACTTCCACATTCATAATTTCAAAATCTTATAATTCAATTTCAATTTCTATTTAAAACAATTCAAATATTGATTCAAGTTCATATAAGTTTCATTCCGAAATCATTTAAATTAATTTAATTTAACATTCAAATCAATTTAACTTCATTTATCGATTGCATTCAATATTCATTAAGTTAATTTATCATTCAAAACAATTTCTATTAAATTTCCAATTAATTAAATCTATTATTTAAATTCAACTTCCTTATATCAAAACTTACAAATTGAATTAAATTAAATTCATCAAATCGAATTCTTTAAATTTCAAGTCTTACATTAATTTCAATAAATCACATTTTATTTCTTGTTAAAGAAATTCAATTTCACTTATTTACTTACTTAAATAATTTTCCAAACTTAATTAATAAAGAAACTCAATTTCAATTATTTACGAAGTAAAATTCACTTATTCACAAATTCAATTTAATTTAATCATTAAATAATTCAATCTTATTTAATTATTAAATAATTCAAAACTTAATTATTAAATAATTTCAAAGTTTAATAATTTCAAACTTACTTATAATTTCAAACTTAATTCAATCATTTCTCAAATTTAACAACATTCTTTTATCAATTACATTGTTAATATTTTGTTTCAGATTATTACAAATTAACATTTTCCTTTCATTAAAATTCAAATTTCAACTTCATTTCAAAACCATATTATTTATTCAAATAAAATCTTTGTTTATTTTTAAATCAAATTATTGACCAATCGGATTTTTATTAAATTCTCTATCCTAGGTCAAAGTTCAATTTGGGTATTTATCATTTCAACCCGATTCCAATTTAATTCAAAATCAAAACATAGCAAAGGGAACTTGCAGTGTGATGACTGGGATGGTGTCAAAGTAAATAAACAAGCAATAACAACAACCAATATCAATCCAAAAATCAAATCAATAATCCCGAAATAATTGTATTAATTCGCATTGTTGTTTGTGCGAATTAATATAATTATTTCTAGAATCTACACTATCATTTCATGTAGATTAAAGATTATTACATTACGGTTTTTCACTTGTCATTCAATTTCAATTTATACTACAACAATTAATCCAATATACGTCGATGGTTCAAAGTGTAATTATCACTATTCTACATGTCAATTAATTTAACAATTAAAAGGGGTCATATTATGCAAATGTCATCAATCAAATTAACTCATATATTAAATCTAACTATCCTACGTCAATTTCGATTTCAAATTATTTATCACTTACAACATTAACAAATTTAACGTCTAATTGTAAACATCAAACAATCAATCATTTAACAACCAAACTGGATTATCATTGCATATATAACAGATAATGGAGTCAGATGTCATAGGTGAACTGATACAGGTAATAACAGTGTAAATATTTAACAGCAGCATATTTCAATTGTCGTTTCAATTGAAATCAAATTTAATAAATAAAAGAACATTAATCGTGAGTGATGGATCACCTTTCGAGGCTAGAGAGATTTCAGAAGGTGACACAGATACGCACACTGATACGGACACTGAAATTTAATTTTGCATCCAAGCAAAGCAAAATCGGCACGAATTTCACCGATCAAAGCTGATTGGCCCGAATTGATGAAACAGATTAGATCAGAGCTGGAACGATGAATATAAACGGTATAAGCGAGCTTATATATTATTTTACAGCTTACTTCAAATAATATATAAACTAATATGCAGGGGTCTAACATACATATATATATATACAGTACAGTAAAAGTTTGTATATTTAAGCACGCAAACAAATATATAAAACTTACATCATTTTAATACTATAAACTGACAACCCAACAGAATCATAGTCATAAACTAATATATATGTACAACTCATAAATGTACTATACGAACCCATACCTAGATATATTTAAGAGTTAATTTACATTATTATTATATTATATATATATATATATTTGCTTTCTAAAATAAATTCCAAAACATATATTTTCAAATCCATATTAAGTTCGAACACATATAAAAATAAATTTCTACATATATATACTTGAACCAACTCATATATTCCTATATTTACAAATAACAAGTTTTATGTTACTTACAAAACTTATGTATATACTTTAAGCTTAACTTGTATATAACTGTAAGCGGTTTTCTAAATCAACAATATAGCTATATATATAATGTTAAATGACCATAGACAAGAACTGCAGAAAAAAATATTACGCCACAAACGAAAATATGTAACATAGAACTCCCGCAACCCACTGTACCGCTTACATGTACTATATGTACAGATTTATACAACATAGATAAGTAGATTTATATGTCAGGCTATAAACAATTGTTTGTAAAACACATATATATAAACTACAACCGAACACTACTTACATATATATTATTATATGGACCGCAACTCAAAATATAATTTAACAAATATGATATAATAGAATATACTACAATACAATATACATATAATAATATGCGTAACATACATAACCTAATGGGAAGGAAAAACAAGAAGGACCTTATAACACGCTATAATATGATATGATAAGATGAAATATACTATAATAAAATCTCCTATAACCTTATACATTATGCATTAGTAACCATACATTTATGTCCAAATTACATACTTAGTAACAACTGGTTCAATAGATTTTACTTAAACAAATAACGCATATATATATATTATATAAAATAAAATACTTTCATACTTACAACTAAAACAGCATGGTATAACCCCTATAATTAACAGATAATATGTTTTATATATAAGCTAAATAAACTATATATATTCATACGAAACAAGAATACTAACATACATAATAAAGTAAACAGTTATATCATATAAGCTTTTATACTTTATAAGCTGTACAAACTTAATATATATACAAACAGATGTATAATATTATATCCTTACAGTAACTACAAATTTACCCCATCGTATTGTATAAAATAGGTTTGATAAAAAAAAAATCTATTACATATATAAGCATCAGATCACAAATATGCTTGCCGAAAGCAACAGAAATGTTGTGTAATACATGCATATCTCAAAGCTAACGTACTATATATGCATACCATTCTCAATCAATAGAAGAAGAACAAGGCATGATTATCGCTGGAAACTTGGATTACACGGATGGAAGAGGGTCATCGGTAGGAGGGGAGTAGATCTGGTGCTCGGGTTCGGTGGTGATGGTGACGTGGCATGAGGAGGGAGACTTCGGGTCAAGGGTTTGTGGGTTTCGAAGAAGGTGGTTGCCGAAGGCTTTGTTGAAGTGAAGGTGGAAGAGAGGAGGGGCACATCTGGGTAGGAAATGAGAAGAAGGAAGGTCAAATTAAAGCTTGCAAAAAAAATGAACAGGTTATTAATTATAAACGGCTATTGACCATTGGTTTCTGACGCTGGACAATGAATGGTCACTAGAAAACAAAGGGTTTAAAACGTGTACCGATTTCGTTAACCGTATCGCGGTTTTGCCGTGTACCGAGCACCGAAACACACAGACGAATATACTGCAGTGCTCAGCACGACGAGATGACCAAAACGGTATACAGATTTCAGTGGTATGATTGAATTATAAAAATTCGAATTTTCTACCAGCGGAAAATGCAAGAAAAACACTGAAAAATAAGATCGACGGAGCCAAAGATGTCCGAATTTGGAAAAATGACAAACTGACATCTTGCTCAGAAGATGGTTTAGAATTTTTCTATGTAAAAATATTTAGGTTTCGGAAACATTTTATTTTCATCGATTTTTTAACTGATTAAATTGAAGTAAATTTACGCGCGAAATAAACTTTCATATTTTCGGACGAAAATTTACCAGTTGCTATGTTAACTAGACGCATTTCAAATATTAAATTTATATTTCAAAATTTTATCGTTTTAAAATTTCGCAAAATTTCAACTAATTACGTTATTAAAACAGTTGAAATTTACGGGTCGTTACACTCTCCCCCACTCAAAACTTTTCGTCCCCGAAAAGGAATGAGGTAGGAGAATAGAAACAACCAAAAAGAAAACAGATTTTGAAATACAAAATAATAATTTATTTAAACCATATAAATTCAATTTTAAATTAATTGATATTCAATAATTGATTTATCCATTTGATTTCACTAAAATCAATCTCAACTATTTCTAAATTCATTATCTTATTATCCAATTATCTTAAATTTACAATTTCTAAAACCATAAATTTGAATAGTCCTTTATTATAATCATATTTTTTTTCAGCAATTTAAATTCTTCTTTATTCCAAATTATTGTTAAATTTATTCTACTTAATATATCTTATCACATATATTTAACCCATATAAATTAATTTAAACCATAAAAGTTTCGATTTAAATTAATTTATATTCACTAATTGCTTTTAAATTCAAGGTATTTTCATAAGTTGATCAAATTTCAACAAATTTATTTCATTATTAACTGAGTTTTACTTATTATCTCATCTAACTCTATTAACATCTTTATAATCAAAATTTAGTGTATAACATTTATTATAAACACTCAGATTTTATTTATACAATTATTTTATATTGTATATTATCCAATTACATTTTAACTTCTGAATAATTTAGGTAAGTTATTTTGAAATGCAGTTTAGTATATTTTCAAAATTTTCAAACAAAATTTAGTATTCAAATGAAATTTTCAAATTTAATATATTTCAAGTTTAAATACTTATTCAAAATTTAGCTTTATTTATAATTGAAAACATCTTTTAACATGATATTTAAGAATTAAATTTCCGTTTAACTTCAAACAATTTTAGAGATAATTATGTATATACTATATATATCAAATCAAATTAAATTTTAAAATAATATTCCCATATATATATAAATCAAGTCATACTTAAGAAATTCAAATTAAAATATTTCCCAAACAAAACCGTAACAAACCTACAGAATGGTTTCTCCACTTCGAAACTCGAAAATGAATGTCGATGATGCGGCCGCCATCACCGAAATTATTTTCCAGCGACAAAGAGAAGAGCACTGATTTAAACATCCAAAATTTCTTTGAAATGATTTCTATTTGAAAATATTTAAAATACTATATGCTTTAAAACTTTTAAAATCAAAGTTTGAAATCGCCGGAAACCAAATTCTCAAATTCTCGATTTACATTCATTTCAAATTCCAAATCAATTTATAAACCATGTTTTTATTTTAATTATTTATATATGAGACAAAAGCCAATGGTTTAGGTGCCATATTTAAAATCCAATGTTATTTATTAACAACCAATTCAATTAACTATCTAAATTCAGAAAATTATACTTATATATATAATATAATTATACAAAATTTATTAAATTTACCAATCTGAAACAATATTGTGTCAGTTTGCTCTATTCAAGTGTTTTGGAAATCCTATCGATAGCGTTGATCAGACGAATCGATCGAAAACCCAAATCAACATCAACAACTCAAACAACATAATATATTTTAAAACATTTTAAATATTAATTTACAAATACACTTCTTCGCTCGACTATACAAGAATGAATTTTCAAAATAGGGATAGGGTTTCAAATTTGATGGACTTAAATCAAAGAGAAATTTGATTCGAAGATAGTTCGAAACAAGATATGATGATTAATAGCAAAGTAGGAAGATTGTTTATATAAATCGCGGACAACCTTAACCGGGTCGACCGTGACTTCAAGAATAAGATCGTTGTAGAATTCCGAGGTAAATCGACATTCGATCTCAAGAAATAGAATTCAGTATTGCAGGAGATAGATAGCATCGTAAACCGAGGATACATAAATCTTCGGTAAATCAATGCCTATTGTAAAGGAGTTTTGCTTCTTTACGAATCATTCAAAGATTGGCCAGACCGCCGATCTATTATAGATATCATTCAAAATGGAGTTATGGGGTGCTCCAGAATTGAAAGAAGACGAATAGTGAAGGACACGAATGAATTTCGAAACCGAGGGGAACGTTCCAAAATTCGAAGGAATCAAGTCAAAAGGAAGAGATTGAAACTCAAATGAGAGTGATTCTGTAAATACATTTACCCTATATGTTGAGTTTTGCCTAGAGCTACCAAAGCTCTGATACCAACTGTAATGACCCGATATTTTGGACCATT
The DNA here is from genome assembly GCA_030737815.1 of Allium fistulosum. Classification (NCBI taxonomy): domain Eukaryota; kingdom Viridiplantae; phylum Streptophyta; class Magnoliopsida; order Asparagales; family Amaryllidaceae; genus Allium; species Allium fistulosum. The sequence continues at coordinate 931,642,824 of CM060901.1, read as the reverse complement.
CGCATCCATTATAAGTGTATAGGTAGACACTCATGCCGGAATTGAATTTCTCAAAATACCGCGTTGTTAATTTAAATTGGCAAAACTGAACATATACAGTAAATAAAATAATCACAGATCACAGACACAGAGTAATAAATGCAGCGGAAATAAAAGAGATAGTAGTTCATGAAGCTACTATATAAATGTATAAGTTACATCAGAGTTAAACCAGATACAACGGAAGAGTAATACGATACATCAGATACAAATCAGAATACATCACTGGAATCATCGAATACTGAAAGCAGAATAGATGGTTGGATCTTCAAGCCAAGCTCCAACTCCAAAGGTGAGTCTCGAATACTGGTACACTCAGTCTGACCCGAGCATAAAGCAAAACACAAAACACTCGAGTCAGGATTAACATTCTTATATTTATAAATCCAACTCAAGTGAAATAGCAATTGGAATACAAGTAACTCAAAGGATGTTTGGAATAACCATCCTTTAAGGATCCGTTAAACTATCTACTAGGTAGTAGTGTACGATAAGTAGATAATGTCTATCAGTAATATAAAGATATCAAAATAGTGTTAAGTCATGGCCTATTCCACCCTTAACACATTTTTATTCCCAAAAGCATATACAAGACCGTAGTTTCCCCAAAACCGGAAGTCACCAGAGGGCAATCCATATACTAAAGGTACAAAACAAATTCGTAGTGGTCGCGAATAAGGAATACAAGTATGACAAGGCACATGAGGCAATACCCAAGGTAGTGATACTACCGTTTGCCTGATCCGGACTGGTGAGAACGCATCGCCGCAGCGACCGCAACACCGTGAAACAACACTCCCAAAATCAAGGGTGCACCAATCGACAACAAGTAATGAGTAGTTCGAAGAAGTGTGTTCACTTGAGGTAGCTGACCTCCATTGGCCCGGCACGGCTCCTGTTTTAGTCATTTCCAATTTGACATAAGTGTCAAGGCTATCCATTATCGTTCTCTTTCTTCAGTCATCACGAACATCATTCCAACCACTTCATTCTGGATCACACTCCGCGTATAGTTATTAAAGTGGTTTCGGTTTAGATAGAGAGTATATCCATAACCGATTCCGGTCTCTTTAATAACTTTCGTAATTATTACACCGATTGGTCGTTTATATATTTCAAAAACCAAATCAAATTCAATTTCAATTTCAATTCGTAAACCAACATTTCATTTGTCTTTCTAAATCAATTTCCAATATTTACGTTTCAAAACTTCCACATTCATAATTTCAAAATCTTATAATTCAATTTCAATTTCTATTTAAAACAATTCAAATATTGATTCAAGTTCATATAAGTTTCATTCCAAAATCATTTAAATTAATTTAATTTAACATTCAAATCAATTTAACTTCATTTATCGATTGCATTCAATATTCATTAAGTTAATTTATCATTCAAAACAATTTCTATTAAATTTCCAATTCATTAAATCCATTATTTAAATTCAACTTCCTTATATCAAAACTTACAAATTGAATTAAATTAAATTCATCAAATCGAATTCTTTAAATTTCAAGTCTTGCATTAATTTCAATAAATCACATTTTATTTCTTGTTAAAGAAATTCAATTTCACTTATTTACTTACTTAAATAATTTTCCAAACTTAATTAATAAAGAAACTCAATTTCAATTATTTACGAAGTAAAATTCACTTATTCACAAATTCAATTTAATTTAATCATTAAATAATTCAATCTTATTTAATTATTAAATAATTCAAAACTTAATTATTAAATAATTTCAAAGTTTAATAATTTCAAACTTACTTATAATTTCAAACTTAATTCAATCATTTCTCAAATTTAACAACATTCTTTTATCAATTACATTGTTAATATTTTGTTTCAGATTATTACAAATTAACATTTTCCTTTCATTAAAATTCAAATTTCAACTTCATTTCAAAACCATATTATTTATTCAAATAAAATCTTCGTTTATTTTTAAATCAAATTATTGACCAATCGGGTTTTTATTAAATTCTCTATCCTAGGTCAAAGTTCAATTTGGGTATTTATCATTTCAACCCGATTCCAATTTAATTCAAAATCAAAACATAGCAAAGGGAACTTGCAGTGTGATGACTGGGATGATGTCAAAGTAAATAAACAAGCAATAACAACAACCAATATCAATCCAAAAATCAAATCAATAATCCCGAAATAATTGTATTAATTCGCATTGTTGTTTGTGCGAATTAATATAATTATTTCTAGAATCTACACTATCATTTCATGTAGATTAAAGATTATTACATTACGGTTTTTCACTTGTCATTCAATTTCAATTTATACTACAACAATTAATCCAATATACGTCGATGGTTTAAAGTATAATTATCACTATTCTACATGTCAATTAATTTAACAATTAAAAGGGGTCATATTATGCAAATGTCATCAATCAAATTAACTCATATATCAAATCTAACTATCCTACGTCAATTTCGATTTCAAATTATTTATCACTTACAACATTAACAAATTTAACGTCTAATTGTAAACATCAAACAATCAATCATTTAACAACCAAACTGGATTATCATTGCATATATAACAGATAATGGAGTCAGATGTCATAGGTGAACTGATACAGGTAATAATAGTGTAAATATTTAACAGCAGCATATTTCAATTATCGTTTCAATTGAAATCAAATTTAATAAATAAAAGAACATTAATCGTGAGTGATGGCTCACCTTTCGAGGCTAGAGAGATTTCAGAAGGCGACACAGATACGCACGCTGATACGGACACTGAAATTTAATTTTGCATCCAAGCAAAGCAAAATTGGCACGAATTTCACCGATCAAAGCTGATTGGCCCGAATTGATGAAACAGATTAGATCAGAGCTGGAACGATGAATATAAACGGTATAAGCGAGCTTATATATTATTTTACAGCTTACTTCAAATAATATATAAACTAATATGCAGGGGTCTAACATACATACATATATATATATACACAATACAGTAAAAGTTTGTATATTTAAGCACGCAAACATATATATAAAACTTACATCATTTTAATACTATAAACTGACAACCCAACAGAATCATAGTCATAAACTAATATATATGTACAACTCCTAAATGTACTATACGAACCCATACCTAGATATATTTAAGAGTTAATATACATTATTATTATATTATATATATATATATTTATTTGCTTTCTAAAATAAATTCCAAAACATATATTTTCAAATCCATATTAAGTTCGAACACATATAAAAATAAATTTCTACATATATATACTTGAACCAACTCATATATTCCTATATTTACAAATAACAAGTTTTATGTTACTTACAAAACTTATGTATATACTTTAAGCTTAACTTGTATATAACTGTAAGCGGTTTTCTAAATCAACAATATAGCTATATATATAATGTTAAATGACCATAGACAAGAACTGCAGAAAAAAATATGTACGCCACAAACGAAAATATGTAACATAGAACTCCCGCAACCCACTGTACCGCTTACATGTACTATATGTACAGATTTATACAACATAGATAAGTAGATTTATATGTCAGGCTATAAACAATTGTTTGTAAAACACATATATATAAACTACAACCGAACACTACTTACATATATATTATTATATGGACCGCAACTCAAAATATAATTTAACAAATATGATATAATAGAATATACTACAATACAATATACATATAATAATATGCGTAACATACATAACCTAATGGGAAGGAAAAACAAGAAGGACCTTATAACACGCTATAATATGATATGATAAGATGAAATATACTATAATAAAATCTCCTATAACCTTATACATTATGCATTAGTAACCATACATTTATGTCCAAATTACATACTTAGTAACAACTGGTTCAATAGATTTTACTTAAACAAATAACGCATATATATATATATATTATATAAAATAAAATACTTTCGTACTTACAACTAAAACAACATGTTATAACCCCTATAATTAACAGATAATATGTTTTATATATAAGCTAAATAAACTATATATATATTCATACGAAACAAGAATACTAACATACATAATAAAGTAAACAGTTATATCATATAAGCTTTTATACTTTATAAGCTGTACAAACTTAATATATATACAAACAGATGTATAATATTATATCCTTACAGTAACTACAAATTTACCCCATCGTATTGTATAAAATAGGTTTGATAAAAAAAAAAATCTATTACATATATAAGCATCAGATCACAAATATGCTTGCCGAAAGCAACAGAAATGTTGTGTAATACATGCATATCTCAAAGCTAACGTACTATATATGCATACCATTCTCAATCAATAGAAGAAGAACAAGGCATGATTGTCGCTGGAAACTTGGATTACACGGATGGAAGAGGGTCATCGGTAGGAGGGGAGTAGATCTGGTGCTCGGGTTCGGTGGTGATGGTGACGTGGCATGAGGAGGGAGACTTCGGGTCAAGGGTTTGTGGGTTTCGAAGAAGGTGGCTGCCGAAGGCTTTGTTGAAGTGAAGGTGGAAGAGAGGAGGGGCACATCTGGGTAGGAAATGAGAAGAAGGAAGGTCAAATTAAAGCTTGCAAAAAAAATGAACAGGTTATTAAGCTATACGTTTTATATAAATATCAATGGAAAGTTTGTTCATTTGCAAATGAAAATGACAGAACCAATAGTCATATTCAAAAGTAAGTTATACTGTATATCGGGAACGGTAAAGGCCAGTTTGTTGAATTCAGTAATTATAAACGGCTATTGACCATTGGTTTCTGACGCTGGACAATGAATGGTCACTAGAAAACAAAGGGTTTAAAACGTGTACCGATTTCGTTAACCGTATCGCGGTTTTGCCGCGTACCGAGCACCGAAACACACAAACGAATATACTGCAGTGCTCAGCACGACGAGACGACCAAAACGGTATACAGATATCAATGGTATGATTGAATTATAAAAATTCGAATTTTCTACCAGTGGAAAATGCAAGAAAAACACTGAAAAATAAGATCGACGGAGCCAAAGATGTCCGAATTTGGAAAAATGACAAACTAACATCTTGCTCAGAAGATGTTTTAGAATTTTTCTATGTAAAAATATTTAGGTTTCGGAAACATTTTATTTTCATCGATTTTTTAACTGATTAAATTGAAGTAAATTTACGCGCGAAATAAACTTTCATATTTTCGGACGAAAATTTACCAGTTGCTATGTTAACTAGACGCATTTCAAATATTAAATTTATATTTCAAAATTTTATCGTTTTAAAATTTCGCAAAATTTCAACTAATTACGTTATTAAAACAGTTGAAATTTACGGGTCGTTACACAATTCCTAATTCTCTTCTTAATTTTATAAAAATATTTTCATTTAAAGGTTTTGTAAATATATCAGCCAGATGATTTTCAAAGGATACAAATTCCAATTTGACTAAATCCTTTTCAATATTATCACGAAGCAAAATGATAACGTATGTCAATATGTTTAGTTCGTGAGTGATTGACAGGATTTTTGGATAAGTTTATAGCACTAGTATTATCATAGAAAATAATTGATTTAGATAAATTTATACCAAAATCTTGAAGTGTTTGTTGCATATAAATGACTTGAGCACAAGCTAAGGCGGCAGAAATATATTCTGCCTCACAAGTTAAAAGTGAAACACAATTTTGTTTCTTGCTAAACCAAGAGACTAAGGATTGTCCAATGAAGTAACAAGTTCCACTAGTACTTTTTCGATCTGTCCGACATCCTCTAAAGTCAGCGTCACTATATGAAACTAACTCGAAAGGACATTTTTTCGGATAGTAAAGTTCAAAATCTTTGGTTTTACTTAGATAACGCAATATGTGTTTTACTGCTCGCATATGTGATTCTTTGGGATTTGCTTGAAATCGAGCACATAAACAAACACTCATTATTATGTTAGGTCTACTAGCAGTTCGATAAATTAATGATCCAATTATACTTTGATATAATTTTTGGTCAACACTTTTGCCATCTTCATCTCTATCGAGATGAATCGTTGTACTCATTGGAGTTGGTTTAGTAGAAGTATTTTCCATACTAAAGCGTTTAATTAGATTATTATAATATTTTTCTTGATTAATAAAAATTCCATTTTCTAATTGTTTAATCTGTAAACCAAGAAAATAAGATAATTCTCCCATATGTGACATTTCAAATTCTTTGGTCATTATTGTTGAGAATTCCTGACATAATTTTTCATTTGTAGAATCAAATAATGTCATCTACATAAATTTGAATGCTTAAAATATCCTTTTTAGTTCTTTTAATAAAAATAGTTTGATCAACCTTCCCAATTTCAAAACCAGAATCTATTAGATAGCTTTTAAGACGTTCATACCAAGCACAGGGTGCTTGTTTTAGACCATATAATGCTTTCTTAAGTTTATAGACATGGTCAGAAAAATTTTCATGTGTGAATAAAGAAGGTTGTTCAATAAAAACATTTTCTTTTATATAACCATTTAAAAAAGCACTTTCAACATCCATTTGATAAAGTTTGAAATTACGAAAACATGCAAAATCCAGTAAGATACGTATTGCTTCAAGTCGTGCAACTGGAGCAAATGTTCTTCATAGTCTATTCCTTCTTCTTGATTATATCCTTGTGCAACTAATCTAACTTTATTCCTAGTTATATTACCTTGTTCATTTGCTTTATTTTTGAAAACCCATTTAGTACCAATGACTGTTTGATCACTTGGTCTAGGAACTAGTTCCCAAACTTCATTTCGTTCGAATTGGTTTAGCTCTTCTTGCATAGCTATAATCCAATAGTCATCAGTAGAGGCTTCTTTTGCATTTTTAGGTTCAATTTTAGAAAGAAAAGCTACATGGCCCATTTGAGTAAGTTGATTTCTAGTTCTAACATGTGAATCAATTTCACCTATGACATTTTCTACTGGGTGATCTCGTAAAATCTGAGGAGGAGATCTTAATTCATTTTCATTATGAATATTGTTTTCAACTTCTTCAAAATTATGAACAATGTTTTCATCTTCTTCAAATTTATTTTGAGTGACCGTATTTGTGACCGTCTTAGTTATATCTTTATCATCCTCAAAATTTTTACTAAATTTGAAATTTTTGTCGAATGAAACATGAAGTGCTTCTTTTCGAATATCCTACGAAGATTCCTTCATCGGATTTTGGATCGAATTTTCCAAGCTGATCTTTTATGTTTAAGGTAAAACATTTTGAACCAAAAGTTTTAAAATAAGAAATGTTCGGTTTTCTTTGATGAAAAAGTTCATATGGAGTGTGTTTTGTTAAAGGTCGGATGGAAACACGATTCAGAACATAGCAAGCAGTTGCTACAGCTTCTGCCCATAAATGTTTTGGTAATGTGCTTCCATTTAGTAAAGTTCTTGCACATTCTTGTAATGTTCTATTCTTTCTTTCTACAACTCCATTTTGTGGTGTTCTAGAAAAAGAAAAATTATGATAAATTCCCTTTTTATTACGAAAATGTTCAAAAGCTTCATTTTCAAATTCACCTCCATGATCACTTCTAATATTTTTAATTTTTAAATTTTTGGAAGTTTGAATTCTTTTTGCAAAAATTTTGAAATTTTCAAAAGTATCACTTTTATTTTTCAGGAAAATAGTCCAAGTATATCTTGAGAAATCATCTACTATAACAAACACATCTTTACTATGGTTTATAGATTGAACTTGAGTTGGACCAAAGAGATCCAAATGCAATAGTTCTAATGGTTGTACAGTATAAATATTTTTCTTTGATTGAAAGGATGATTTTGATAATTTTTCTAATTGACAAGCATCACAAATATTGTTTACTTTAAAGTTCATTTTTGGCAAACCTTTTATTAAATCATTTTTAGATAATTTATTTATAGCTTTGAAATTAATATGACAAAATCTTTTATGCCATAACCAAGGATCATTTTCTTTGGCTATTAAACACATATTTGTATTGTAATTTACATTCATATTTAAAACATAAATATTTTTATCTCTAAAAACTTCAAAAATAAGATTTTTATTTTGATTAAAAATGCTACACTTATTTTCAGAAAAAGAAATATCGAATCCTTTGTCACACAATTGGCTGATACTAAGTAAATTATGTTTCAAATTTTTAACTAATAAAACATCTATTATAAGAGGTAAATTAGATATACCGTTATTGCTCACATCACCTTTGCCGATGACAATTCCTTTGGAATTATCTCCAAATGTGACAGAACCTCCATCTGAGTAGTTAATGTTTGTTAGCATCCCTTTGTTTCCTGTCATGTGTTTTGAGCAACCACTGTCTAGTATCTATTTTCCTCTCTTTTTAGGTGGTACCTGCAAAATACAGAATTAACATTGATACCCACCATTTTATTTTAGGTCCTAAGAGTTAGGTCTTAGGAAGCCAAACCCAAGAGGGTTCAGAATTCCTTTTGAAAATAAAATCTTTGTTTTTATGAACAGTTTTTATAAAAAAAATTATATACTTATTTCTAATCGAAGAATTATTTGTTTTAGGAACCCAAATTTTAATTGATTTTGTAAAATTTGAAACTTTAGAACTAGCTTTTTCAATTTTATTATCCCTTTTATATGAAGAATTCTTTTTATTTGGAATAATTTTAGAGGATTGTTTATATCCTAGTCCTCTTTTATTTGAAACAATTTGAGAATTTTCTATAATTTTGGAAAGGTTTTCTCTACCTTTATTAAAATTAGAGACATTTTTAGTAATGTCTTCTAACTTTGTTTTAAGGCTAGAGTTATCTAACTCTAAAATCTTGATATTTTCTTTAAGGTCATGATTCTCAATTAATAAAGCATCATTCTTTTCTTTTTGAGTTTCTATCTCTTTACTTAGCAGAGAAAGTTGAGATGTCATATTAGAACAAGATTCTTGAGTAACTTGAAGTTCTTCTTCTAAAATTTTCTTTTCATCTCTTAGCATCTCTACTTCGATTTCCGTTCTATTCAATTTTTCAAGAGTTTCTTTGTACTTTCTATTTTTGCCTTTTAATATATCAAGTAATTTTGAATTGATTTCCGAAAGATCATCAAAAGTTAGATCACCCACCTCATCTTTTGTGGCCATAAAGCAAACGTTGGCTTGTTTTGAATCACTGTCCGAGTCACTATCTGATGATGAAGATGATTCTGAATCATCCCACGTGACAGAGAAAGCTTTCTTCTTGAATCTATCTTTCTTGTGCTCATTTTTGTCTTTCTTTTTCTCAGGACAGTCTTTCTTGATGTGGCCTTTCTTGTGACATTCATAACATTCTAGAGCAGATGATGATGGTTTGTTGGTGTTATTATTACTGTTGTAACTGTTCTTGTTATTTCTGAATTTGTTGCTCTTTCTAAATTTTAAAAACTTTTTAAATTTTTTAGCAATGAACGCCATATCTTCTTCATCTAAATCTGATTCATCCTTTTCTACCTGTAATGCTATATTCTTCTTATCTTGAGCATGTACTCGTTTTTCTTGGAGATTAACTTCATAAGACATTAGATTTCCAATCAACTCCTCTGTTTTTATGGTCGAAATGTCGTTAGATTCTTCGATTGCTAAGACTTTTCGTTCCCACTCATCCGTTAGTGAGTTGAGGATTTTTGACACAATATCAAAATCTGTATAAGTTTCTCCCAATGCTATCAAAGAATGATATATATCTTGAAATCTAGAGTACATTTCATTTACAGTCTCATCTTGCTTCATTTTAAAATTCTGGAACTGATTTTTGAGCATAGATATTTTACTTTGCCTTTGTTAGTACCCTCATGTGTAATTTTAAATGTACGCCAGATTTCATGAGCAGTTTTACACATGCCTATTCAATTAAACTCATTTTTGTCTAATGCATAATATAACATATTCATTGCTTTAGCATTTGCAGCAGCGTCTAATTTTTGTGTGTTAGAACATGTTGAATATTCAGTAGTAGGAATAGTATATTCAGATTGCATAATGTTCCAGGTTTCATAACTACTTGCCTGTATATAGATTCTCATTGTAGTAGCCCAATAGTTATAGTTCATTTCATTAAATAGAGGTGGTCGTGCAGTAGATTGACCTTCCAAAAAGGTAGTGTTAGCAATAGTGCTGGTGTTTTTTTCCATATTAAAAATATATATCAGATAACTATGTTACGGTTATATGATTGTCTTGCTCAAATATCAAATGAAAGTTACTATGCTATAGGATCGTGTAATATGGATAAACTACTTGTGCGGAATAATAATTAAGCAAGTAAATAATTAAAGCAGTAAAGTAAATGACACTAGAGATTTTATACTGGTTCGAACTCCCATTCTACGTCCAGTCCCAGTCTCCTTCTGGAATTAAACTAGCAACCCTCACTTAACCCGGAGGAATATGTTTACACCGCCCGAGTAATCGAACATGACTTCTACCGCCTAAGCAACCGAATAGGACTTCTACCGCCTGAGCAACCGAACAAGACTTTTTTACAAATAACAAAAGTATTTGACTGTAGTGTGCTCTTTGAATAGCACTGATAAGTCAATTAAGTACAATATTCCTATAATCTTCTCCTTTATGATATATAGTGTAATGTGCTTGAGAATTGTGGAAGCCAGAGTGATCAACGATCAGAGAATGTAAGCAGTTTGAGTGCAGTTTGAAAATAGAGAATAAGAGATAAGAATTCAAGAATACTAAAATCAGTTAAGTTGTTTGTTTGTTGAATTCTGAAATCTATTTATAGAGATTAAATAGTTGCAATTATTCATGAAGGATAATATTAAAAAGAAACGGGTGCAACTGTTGATTTGAAGAAGTTTTTCTTCGATGAAGAGAAGTGTCTTTTCATAAAATAGCTGTTGAAAATATTCAGCCGGCTGAAATAATAATTCAGCCTTCTGAATTAGTTAAAATCGAAAACAGCAAAGAAATAGGCAAATTTTGGCCTAAAATAACCGGCTGAAATAACTCATTCAGCCGGCTGAATATTGTGAAACAATAAAATTGTTTCAGCAACCAAACGGCTGAATGAGTCCATTCAGCCGGCCGTTTTCAGCCTATTGTGCATGTTTGAGCATGTGTGTGTATTTTTTTATATATATACCATTCAGGAGAGATTTTAACATATTTCTAAATAGTATACATACTCTAAACAAAAGACTATCAGCTTCAAACTATTCTAAATATGAATCTGCAACAAATCTCCTGCATAAGTGATTAGTACACACAAAAATTGATTTATATAGTTGTCACAATCAAAATGATTAAAATCGAGATTCTAACAGTATTTTGCAGGGACTATGGAAAGGATTCGAAGTGGTTTATAGCGGAAATGCCGCGACGAATACACTTCGAAAGATTTATAGAGGGATCTAACAGGACCCCTTGCAGATGTTGATTTTACTTTACATTATTACTTGTTATGTATGACGTAATGAAGTGGATGTTGTGGCTAGTTAACTTGCTTTAATGATTTGTTTTTATGCGACATTGAAGTCCCGTGCTTTCTTTTTAATGGTTTACTACTTTGTTTTCTAAAGTGTATTGAAATGGTTTACGAACTTGAATTTTGTTTTCAAACCTTTTTGTAATGTTTATGGAGTTGGTTTTTTGATTTGTTTTAAAAAGACTTTGTTTAAACAAAGGATTTGTTTGTCTATATCATTAAGTAACATAAAAAAAATATGATAAGTAGTGTTAAAATGTTGACACGTTTATGGAAAGTAAGTCATCTTGTATTTAGCATTAAAAGCCGATGAGTAGACTTTCCTTTATCTATGAGATCTAGAATCGGAGTGCTTCGACTAAGGCAAGGCTAGGAGCAACCAATGCCCTAACTTACTTGGCTTCGATTCTAGACGAGGGATAGAGAAGTTGAAATATTAGAAACGTGATAAGTATAAGAGGGTTAATTTCGATAAATGGGTCATGATTAATTAAGTATATGGAAGGTACTTCATGGTGTACTTGACACCAAATTCCGAGCTTTGGAAACTATTCTCTATCTCGAGAAGTAAGAATGTATGTCAAGTCAAGGTTAGTTTCTAACTTGTCCGACTTCATTGTTAATTAAGGGATAATACTGTTTGAAATCGAAAAGTGGGGATAAGTATAGAATGTCTTATTTTCCATATGCAAATCTATGCACACCCAGATAGTGGATTCGTCCACTATCGATAACTTGACACTTTTAAAAATTATCGAACGTTGGTTCGAAGAGATCGAGATCGGATAGCATGAGTTATCTGAAAACCACTTCGAACAATGTAAGCGTTCAAATTGGAAACATCTAGAAGATGATGGAATCGAAGACGAAGTTCTTTGAAGTGCAAGGGCTGCTTGCTACTAATCCTGAGAGTGATTCCAAAATAGATGTAGTATAAGTAGTGCCTTCGGTTTGTTCATATCCTGAATAACTTGTATGGATAAATGCTAACGTTGCACTGTCGCCTGGTGGGCAGTGTTAGCATTCCAAGTGAGATTGGTATATGGAAAGGTAAAACGTAGCCTCAAGCCTCACAACTCAAGAATGATTAAAACATGGGAGATGTGGCATGGTTATGTAGGTCACACCCATTAGGGTATGGTCATTCCCGATTTAGATCGATATTATTTCTTTGGATGTATGCTTTGGGGCCTAGTGCGGTTGTTGATCACAGCCGAAGGAGGATCATATCCGGTACTATCTAGCAAGAGGTAGGCCAGTCCTGTGTTGGCAGGGGTGCAAGATATTCTTGTTGACCTCGGTACATTTTATCTAGAGGTGTACTATGATAGGCGATACCCCAATAGCCTTGTAATTGTATGGAAACCATTTTCCAATAAGTGCCTTATGGACTTAGTTTGTGCCCAAATATGTTGGAATGTGAGATGCAAACATTTCAACTATGTTCTATATTTATTTTATACCCTAAACATTATTATAATATCACTGGATTTCCTATTGAAATGTTTTGGTTATCGTAAGGTAAAACTCCATCCGTGTTTATGTGCGGTGTGGTCTTATGAGATACCATTCTTTTTGAAAGATTTTATAAGTATAACAATTTAGTAAATTTGAGTTTACTCACACCAGATCTATGTCTAACCCAGAGTTTTTCTTTCTTTCTCTAAAACTCTTGAGTACTTTAATTTTTGAGTAGTCAAGTCGTCCAGTTCTTACGGATGCGTTTTGAAGGAGCATGGAGCAGGAGGCTTCAACTCTATCTAGTTATCTATTTTTTTTCCATTGTGTTTGTACAGTATGTATCGGCATTGTAGGGGCGGGCAGTTATAACTGTCCCCTGCCGAAGTTAGTTCCGTTGTAACTTTTTGGAAGCAACTATATATATTATCTTATGCTCTATTATATATGATTTTCTTACGTTGTGAGATTCCATGTTTTCTTTCCTCTTGTCTTTTATTTTCTACCCCAATGGTTTATCTTTCAGGCACCTAAATAATCAGCATACGACTACCATGGATGTATTAAGTGTCGTCTTTAGGAGTAAGAAAGGCAGGTTGTTAGATGAGCCGTTGGATATCGAGGATTAACCAAAACAACTCCTTTTGGGCTTTTTGATGTCAAAGTGTTGTTTTAAGAGAAGTTTGTATATGTCATTATCTTCAACAAGATGCTCTTGTATGACTGCTAATATCAAAGCATCCTCTTGTCAAGGGACCTGGTAGTCTCATACCCTTTCCAGAGGTCCTATGTCTCTAGCATTGCTTGGTTGTGCGCAAAAAATTATGTGACTGTAGGCCGTTGATATACTTTGTTGAGGCCTTGCCAAATTGATGAGGGATCCACCCCGCCAAGGTAACAAGGCAAAGGCGGAGCGGGCATAGCTATATTGATGGGAAATGTTGGACTAATGTTGATAGTTGCATGAATGTCGATGTCAAAAGCCAAAGGACTTGGTGAGGCTTGAGGCCAAGAACATATGCAGGCTCGTATAAGCATTGTGGCTGATTTGTGTTGCATGGTGGAATGGTTCAGACTGGACATAGAAGTAGGTTATGGTACGTGTGCAACATGTTTAGGGTGGATGGTTAAATGGTTTGGCTTATTGCTAAAAACAATGCTTTGGGTTGTTCGTATTATTGGGTCAACAAGTTTTACATCCAAATAGTAGGCTTTCAATCTTGTAAATGTACAATTCATGCAACATTTTCCCCATAAAAGTCTGTTATCGCAACAGGAGAGGATGGACTTTTCCAATCACATTAAATGCTTTGAAACATGACAACACTTGAGACCATTGTCATTGGTATTTCGAGACGTTTGTTACAAATTGCGTAACACCCCAAAAATTAATAATTAATTAATTAGAGGATTGATTACGAGATTAAAGGTTCAAATTACTTAATAATGAAATTAAATAGTATAATTTGATAAGTATTTAGGTGTACATTTACTTATCAAAGGAATGCTTAACAAAGAAACACAATTAAAATGAATTAAATAAAGAAGAAGGAAATAGGCTGGTGGCCTAATTATTCAGTAGAATAAAGATAACCACTTTCCTCTTTTCATTTCATTACACTCTCAATATTAAAACAAAACTGAAGCTCTTCAATGGTCGTCATGGCATAATCAAGAAAGAAGAAGGATAAGGAAGATTTAAAACTAAAGAAACTAGAGACTTCATTAACTAAGAAATCTGATGCAGTGCGAAATCAAGATGAACGAATTACCTTAGGTCGCTCCACCATAAGTCGCTCCACCATGGTATGTCACGAGGAAGAAGATGCGCCAGAAACACTAGGTCACGAGAGCAGAAGAAAGAAAGTCGCGAACGACCTATGCCATCTCCAGCTAAGTCGCGAAATCACTCCTCTTCCTTAGGTCGCGCGTGTGATACTCTGCTTTAGGTCACGACTTTCCCTAGGTCGTTGATTCCTTATGTCGTGAGCAATTAGGTCGCGAGCTCCAGATTGTGTTGCCGCTTCTTCCACTAGGTCGCTGAAGAGTTAAGTCGCGAAGAGTTAAGTCGCGAGATTTTCTTAAGTCGTTCCAGTATGCCGCTTTCCATAAGTCGCTCGTGTTATGTCGCTCCAGTGTTAAGTCATGTACTGTTGTGTTGTAACTTTCTTATGTCGTTTGTATTTGTTTGTTAGGTCGCTATTGTTAGGTCGTGAATGCTTGGTGTTGTAAAATCCTATAAATAGCGGATGAGTTGTATCATTCAAGTTTGGTTGAATTTGAAATAAAATTTGGTTTGTGCTTCTTGCCTCCATTAAAATTGGTAGTTGAGTGTTATCTCCTATCTACCGGCATTCGAGTGCGCTCGAATCAACGATTGTTGAAGTCAATTCACGGAATCAAGTGCGCTTGATCAACATTCGAAGAATTGTAGATCTTCTCTCATGGCATCGTGCACGATCAACATGCCGAAGATTGCCAGAATCCGGTATCTTCGTGATCAACGGATTTGGGCGTTTGGGTATTCTTAAATTCATCGATTTATCATCGTTTCACCAATTATTTC
The DNA here is from genome assembly GCA_030737815.1 of Allium fistulosum. Taxonomy (NCBI): domain Eukaryota; kingdom Viridiplantae; phylum Streptophyta; class Magnoliopsida; order Asparagales; family Amaryllidaceae; genus Allium; species Allium fistulosum. The sequence goes on along the minus strand of CM060901.1, from coordinate 931,627,328 downwards.
CGCTAATCGTATAAGATCCTGGACGGATTCGATTTACATCATCGAATTCGCTTCCTAGGCTGCGTCATTTGGTATCAGAGCTAGATCGCAAGAAGTTTGCATCAGTTGGAGAATTGGGTTTCGAGAATTTGAAGTTTGGAGATCGGATTTGCATTGTTGAGAAGTTTGATGTTCATCATGAAGTTGCAACAAGTTGGGAGTTTCGATCCATATCATTTTGGATCAAAGTTCGGAAAGTGTTTGAATTTTTGAAGATTTGTTTGATGTTCAATCATGCCACCAAGACGAGTTCAACGTCATCGCAATTTGATGCTTTGTATGGAAGAGAAGATGCTGAACAAATGGAGCAACGAATTAGTAATAAATTCAATGAGAAGTTTGATGAGGGAATTGGTCGATTAGAGAGAATGATGCTTGAAATGAATCAAAGTAGAAGAAGGGTTTCACCTGAATCGAGCCATGGGGGAAATAGAGTTTCACCACATTTCGATCGGGAGAGAAGAGAAGATCATGATCGTAGAAATGTTGACGATCATGATAGGAATGTTGATGATCGAAATCGGAGAGATGTGGATGATCGTGATCGGAGGAATGTAGATCGAATGGATGTTGGTGGTAGAAATGGTGGTGGTAGAGATGTTGGTGGTCATGATCGACATCGATACGCATCAGATTTTGATGAGGAGTTTGGTGGTGGTAGTGTTCATGATCGAAATCGAAATCAAAGAAGAAATCATTCAGAGTATGATCACAAATGGGAGTCCGGAATGAAAATTGAAATTCCAGAGTTTAAGGGTGGTATGCAGGCTGAAGAATTTATAGATTGGTTATCTAATGTTGAAGAGATCTTTGATTTCAAGGAGGTTCCGGAAGATCGTCGAGTGAAGTTGGTTGCTACTAGGTTGAGAGGGAGAGCTATGGCGCGGTGGCAGCAAACCAAACTTACACGAGAACAGATGGGGAAGTCGAAGATTGTTGCTTGGGAGAAAATGAAGAAGATGATGAAGGCTACATTCTTGCCTTACAATTATCAATCACTCATGTATCAGAGGTTGCAGAATCTGAGGCAAGGGACGAAGACTGTTAATGATTATACTGATGATTTTTATCAACTGATTGCTCGAAATGACATTATGGAGACGGAGGAACAATTGACTGCTAGGTTTGTTGGGGGGTTGAGGATCCAGATCCAAGATATGGTAAATATGTTTGACCCTAGATCTATGGCTGAAGCGCACCAGAAGGCGTTGGCTTGGGAGAAGCAGGGAAGACGAGGAGGTGGTGTGTTTCCAAGTTCCAATACTCAGAGCAAGGGTGCTAGTGGGACTTCCAATGTTTCTAAAGCTGTCAGTAAACCAGTTGTGAATGAAGTTGCGAAGGCGAAGGTCAACAACAGTTTCAAGTGTTATAATTGCCAGGAAGTGGGTCACAAGAGTAATGAATGCCCAAAACCGAAGAGGCGAGCTATGATTGCTGAAGTGGAAGGTGAGGATGTTGATGATAGTTATTCTAGTCCAGTTGAGGAGGATGAACATGATATCGCGTCGGGAGATGAAGGATGTAATCTAATGTTGAGGAGATCATGTTTGACACCGAAGCAGGAAGAGGAGGCTAGTTGGTTGAGGAGTAATATCTTTCAGTCGACATGCACTATACTGGGGAAGGTGTGTAAATTTGTGATTGACGCGGGAAGTTGTGACAATATCATTTCGACCGAAGCTGTGAGAAAGTTGAAGTTGAAGACGGAGAAGCATCCAAATCCTTACAAGTTAGCATGGTTAAGGAAAGGAGGAGAGGTGAAGGTGGACAGGCGAGTTCATGTTCCATTTTCTATTGGGAAGAAGTATAAAGATGAGATCTGGTGTGATGTGGTGGAGATGGATGTTTGTCACTTGCTTTTGGGAAGACCATGGCAGTGTGACCGAGTAGTGCAACATGACGGTCGAACCAATAGCTACAACTTTATGTTTGAGGGTACTAAGATCATTTTAGTTCCGAAGAAGAGACAGCAAGGAGAGAGCAAGTCAGAAGGGATTGAGGAGCTGAAGACTTTGTTGACTTTGAAGGAGTTTGTTGAAGAAGTAGAGGAGAGTCCAGAGGTGTTCTTGTTGATTGGACATGAAACTACTGAATCTGTTGAAGTTCCAGAGGAAGTAAAGCCAGTGTTGGAAGAATTCAGAGATGTGTTTCCTAAAGAGTTGCCAAAGGAGTTACCACCGTTGAGAGATATTCAACATCAGATTGATCTTGTGCCAGGGGCGGCATTACCTCACAGGCCACATTACAGGATGAGTCCTAAGGAGCATGAGGAACTGAAAAGGCAGGTGGAGGAGTTGTTAGAACAAGGGCGTGTTCAGGAGAGCTTGAGTCCTTTTGCAGTGCCATCCTTATTGGTACCGAAGAAGGATGGGACTTGGCGGATGTGTACGGACAGTCGGGCTCTAAACAAGATCACTGTGAGATACAGGTTTCCTATGCCGATGTTCGATGATTTGATTGATCAGTTGAGTGGGGCTGTTGTGTTCTCAAAGATTGACTTGAAGAGTGGATACCATCAGATTCGTATTAGACCGGGTGATGAGTGGAAAACTGCTTTTAAAACTAGGGAAGGTCTATACGAATGGCTGGTTATGCCATTTGGCTTGTCAAATGCTCCTAGTACTTTTATGAGAGTGATGAACTAGATTTTCAGACCATTTATTGGGAAGTTCGTAGTAGTTTACTTTGACGATATTTTGATCTATAGTGGGAGTATGGAAGAGCATATCCAGCATTTGAGAGAAGTGTTGTTGATTCTACGACAGGAGCAATTCTATGCAGCAACGAAGAAGTGCGTGTTCATGACGCACAATGTTTTGTTTTTGGGATATGTTCTGTCAAAGGAGGGTATTCAAGTGGATGAAAGCAAAGTGGAAGCTGTCAGGAGTTGGCCACAACCCAAGACAATTACCGAAGTGAGGAGTTTTCATGGGTTGGTATCTTTTTATCGAAGATTCATTCCACATTTTAGTAGTGTGATGGCACCTGTAACCGATTGCATGAAAGGAAAGAAGTTCGTGTGGACAGAGGAAGCAGAGTTAGCTTTTGAGAAGATCAAGGCACTTTTGACGACAGCACCCATTCTGGTACTGCCGGATTTTCAGATATTATTCGAATTACACACTGATGCTTCGAAGGTCGGGATTGGTGGAGTATTGAGTCAGAATGGAAGACCAGTTGCTTATTTCAGTGAGAAGTTGTTTGGAGCCAAGTTGAGATATAACACTTATGACGTGGAGTTTTACGCAATTGTTCAAGCTGTGAAGCACTGGAGACATTATCTGTTTCAGAAGGAGTTTGTTCTTTATACGGATCATGAAGCTTTGAAACATTTGCAAGAGCTGGACAAAATTTCAGCTAGACACGCTTCATGGGTCGCGTATCTGCAGCAGTTTACTTTTGTTGTAAAGCACAAATCAGGGGTGACGAATCGTGTAACTGATGCCTTGAGCAGGAGGAATCATCTGTTGACGACGATGAAGGTTGAAGTGACAGGATTTGAATTATTGCCAGAGTTGTTTGAGGAAGATCTTTACTTTGCGAAGATTGTTGAGAAAGTCAAGGATGGGAGTACTGATGAGTTTGTGTTGGTAGATGGATTCTTATTCAAGGGGAATCAATTGTGCGTACCAGATTGCAGCTTGAGAATGAAAATTGTAAAAGAGTTGCATGAAGAAGGACATGTTGGTCGGGATCGCACATTGCAGTTGATTTCTCAGTCTTATTATTGGCCCTCGATGAGGCGGGAAGTTGAAAAGTTTGTTCAAAGATGTCATGTTTGTCAAGTTTCAAAAGGGACAGCTACAAATGCGGGTTTGTATATGCCTTTACCTGTTCCTACAAAACCGTGGGTTGATGTAAGCATGGATTTTGTGTTGGGCTTGCCGAAGACTCAACGGGGAAATGACTCTATATATGTTGTGGTGGACCGTTTCTCGAAGATGGTACATTTTGTTGCTTGTAAAAAGACGGCAGATGCAGTCCATGTGGCACAGTTGTTCTTTAGAGAGATCTATCGCTTGCACGGTTTACCAGAATCTATAGTTTCGGACAGGGATACTAGATTTCTGAGTCATTTTTGGCTGAGTGGAAGATGGTGGGAACGAAGCTGAAATTCAGTAGTGCTTATCATCCACAGACAGTTGGACAGACTGAAGTAGTGAACAGATCCCTGGGAAATTTGTTGCGGTGTCTTGTGAAGGATAATCTGAAGAGCTGGGATGTGAAGTTATGTCAAGCAGAGTTTGCTCATAATCATGCTATCAACCGTAGTACGGGTTTCAGTCCATTTCAGATTGTATATTCAAGCTTGCCAAAGGGGCCGTTGGATTTAACGATAGTGCCATAACCGAAGGGAACAGTTAAGCGGGCTGCTGATTTTGTTGATGGGTTGACAGAATGCCATAGAATCGTTCAGGAATGATTGGAGAAGACGAATGAGAAGTATAAACGATCTGTGGATCTGAAGCGAAGAAGTGCTGAATTTAATGAAGGGGATTTAGTATATGCTGTACTAACGAAGGATCGTTTTCCAGTAGGAGAATACAATAAACTTAAAGCTCGAAAGATTGGTCCTGTAAAGATTGTGAAACGGATCAACGAAAATGCTTATAGGTTGAAGCTACCGGAGGAGGTGTATACTTCTGACGTGTTTAATGTTAAACATCTTATACCTTATTATGGAGATGAACAACCCAATGGGGAAGAACTTTTAAATTCGAGGACGAATTTTTCCCAACCAGGGGAGGATGATGCAGCGCGAAATCAAGATGAACGAATTACCTTAGGTCGCTCCACCATAAGTCGCTCCACCATGGTATGTCGCGAGGAAGAAGATGCGCCAGAAACCCTAGGTCGCGAGAGCAGAAGGAAGAAGGTCGCGAACGTTCCTTAGGTCGCCCGCGTGATACTCTGCTTTAGGTCGCGACTTTCCCTAGGTCGCTGATTCCTTATGTCGCGAGCAATTAGTTCGCGAGCTCCAGATTGTGTTGCCGCTTCTTCCACTAGGTCGCTGAAGAATTAAGTCGCGAAGAGTTAAGTCACGAGATTTTCTTAAGTCGTTCCAGTATGCCGCTTTCCATAAGTCGCTCGTGTTATGTCGCTCCAGTGTTAAGTCATGTACTGTTGTGTTGTAACTTTCTTATGTCGTTTGTATTTGTTTGTTAGGTCACTATTGTTAGGTCGTGAATGCTTGGTGTTGTAAAATCCTATAAATAGCGGGTGAGTTGTATCATTCAAGTTTGGTTGAATTTGAAATAAAATTTGGTTTGTGCTTCTTGCCTCCATTAAAATTGGTAGTTGAGTGTTATCTCCTATCTCCACTTTCGGCATTCGAGTGCGCTCGAATCAACGATTGTTGAAGCCAATTCACGGAATCAAGTGCGCTTGATCAACGTTCGAAGAATTGTAGATCCTCTCTCACGGCATCGTGCGCGATCAACGTACCGAAGATTGCTAGAATCCGGTATCTTCGTGATCAAAGGATTTGGGCGTTTGGGTATTCTTAAATTCACCGATTTATCATCGTTTCACCGATTATTTCCGCTAATCATATAAGATCCTGGACGGATTCGATTTACATCATCGAATTCGCTTCCTAGGCTGCGTCAAAATCTAAGCAAGTAATATATTCTCTAATCCCTTTTTCTTCCATAAATCTCTAGCGGTCGAATTATAAACGATTTTTCCTCATGCTTTTGAAATCTAATTGATCTGAAAACTTGGTATGATGTATAACTATTATGAGACAGTTTATTCCGCTTTGTGTAGACTCTATTACTACGTTGTATAACTCTATGGATCTATGATCTAATAGTTGGTTCACCGAGCTATTACTTTCTCTTATGTTTTATATCTGTGATGTATATTATATTTTATTTCATGCACTGTGAGATATACGACATGTTATGTGATGTTTATTTCTTTTAACCCTTGAAAACCGTCCTACATCGATCAGACAACAGTGCACTATTTAGCTACATTGGATGGCACTGGTGTAATGTGGTCGTCATATAAATTTTGATTAACATAATTTTTTCACAATCCAATTGATTATAAAAGTATGAAAATTAACAAACATGATAATAATATATAGTTTCGAGTAGTTGATATACATTAAATGCAAATAATATAAACTTTTAACTTAACAAGACAATTAATATATATCTCTCACCATACTAAAATACACATAATATAAACTATGTTATTGACAAAATTCGGACGGATCATTTTTGGATGCCGATGTCTTCATATATGTATCCGTTTTTTCGGATATTAGACATTTAACCGTCTTTTGTCTATGGATGCAGACGGATTTTAATTTTTTCGGGTATTCATTGACAGACCTACTACCGTTGACGCCAAAAAGGGTACTAACATCCAAATATCAGATGAAAGCAACAAAATATAGAGATCCAAATCAAACAAGCAAAAACATGAGGAAAATAAAATGAGACACAAGAATTTTTATAGTGTTTCGACATAATCTCCGATCTACATCCACCCTAATCTTTATTATTAGTTGTTATCTCTTCGGATTACTATGAGTTATATCAGATCTGACCACAATATAGTGGATCTCAGCTTTGTGATGGAGTTTCTATAGTATTTGAGGGAGAAGATAGAAGTGAAGAAGAAGCAGAGTGAAGACCCCCTTTTAGTTGTAGTAGGATTGGTATTAATAGAGAAACAACCACATGGAGTTAGAAGCCCGCTTGCATCAAAGTCCAAGAGGAAGCGCATGACCATACAAGTGAAAATATGGGGCCTATAAGCCATAAATTCCTATCGGTGCCGATAGGATTCACTTGTGCAAAGTCAATTCTTGTACTTCCTTCACTCTTCGATCTCTATTTTCATGCTTTCCAGACTCTTTTCCATAGTCTTTGAGTTAATTATGATGACTCTCTTGTTAACGCTTGAACTATTCTGCTTTCTTGGCTTTCTTCTCATCAATCCTGAGAATTGCTCGTCCACACTCTGAAAAAGCACCTGACTACAAGAGGTTGAGGTTGTATATGAAGTATATGGGGTTGTGAAGCCAAGAAGTGAAGGAAATTCGTACCAGCACCGATAGGAATACTTAGCTCCAATCTTGGTGATTTTTCTTGCGTGTACTTTTCTACTTCTTCTAAGTGTGTTTTCAAGTTCTCTAGTTGTTTCGTCTTTACCTTGACCTTCTAACTCTGTTTGAAATTTGCTTTGGTTAAAAAGCGGGTCAACAACTACTAATAAACGTCAGTGATGGGTTTGGCTAGGAAACCATGGGTTTTGATGAGATATGGATATATTTGATTGAGTGAAAAGGTAAACCACTGAGATATACGAAAGTAAAATAAGTCATCGGGCTATGTTGGGATAAAAAATGTATAACTTATGTAAATAACAAATCTAAAATATATCCATTTGTCCATTTATTTTATTCTAATGTGTTTCCTCTTATGCTTTTGTCTCCTAAGCTAAAAAAAATTATACCTTTAATAATTCTCAAAGCGAAAAGAGAACAGAAAGAAGGGAGATTTTGAGTTTGATATTTGATTTTGTAAAATCACTCCATTTTAGGTGTTTCTAAAGATGTATCTTCTCTTACCTCGAGCATTGAATAATTCCCGCTATTTTGCTTCCTACAATATTTTACAACTTCTCAAAATTTAGAAAACATCGGATAATACTCTAAACCAATTGGTTTGAGATATTCAAGATAAGGTTTTTTTGTATACTCACATAGAGATGAATTTTAAAATGAAAAATGTTAATATGTTCCCTAAAAGTACGTGGTAAGGTTTTGAAATTGGAGCTTTGCATACCAGGTCCTTATTTCCGATGTTGTTATAAAAAAGATCTCTGTGGTAATGAATACGCAAATTAGATCCCTATTTTTCTAAATCCGAAAGCACAATCTAGCTTGCAATTTTCTGATTAAAAGTGTAAGTTAACTTGCACATTTCAAAAAGTTCTTCAAAAATTGAAAATCAAATTTCGTTAGAGGGAATTAGGCAAAATGACAAACTTTGAAAAAAATTAGGCTGAAGGACATGAAGTTTTATTTTTAGGCCGAAGGACAAATACTATTTATAATTAGCATTATATTCAACTTTTATATTATACAAAATGCTAGTTATATATATCATTATATTCAGTTTTACACTATACAAAATGCTAGTTATAACTAGCATTGTCCTTCAGCCTAAACAACAAACTTATTGCCCTTAGTCAATTTTTTTCTTCTAAGTTTGTCCTCATGCCTATTTTCCTGATTTCGTTATTTGTAAATAACATTAATTATTATTTACAGGAAAATAGACATAGGGAAGAAGTTACAAAAAAATTTAGTCTCAAGGACAACAAATTTGTTTTTTTTATACTGAAGGACACTTTTTGATGCGAACAGAAAATGATAGTTGCAACTATCATTTTGCGATTTACACTAAAAAGTATCATTCAGCCTACAAAACAAACTTCTTGTCCTTGAAACTAAATTTTTCTCAAATTTTTTCCTGAGCCTAAAAACCCCTATTATTTAAGTATAATTTTAGCAAATAACTACGTTTTTCAACATTATTCTGAAAACTAGAAGTTTTCTTGTATTTTTGTCAGAAAAGAGTAAGTTAACTTGCTTTTTCTATTTTTCATAAAACAGGGACAAGTTATATATGCATTTCTAGAGGAATTATTCTTATAACAACATCAAAAACATTTATTTGTAGCTTTTTACTTGTTTTAAATTATCCAAACAGCTTCTTTGAATTTCACCCAAATAAAATAGGCAAGAAAGGAATTAAATGAAATGAAACTGATTCGTATTAAATGATATATAATTTCAAAATCGACGGCTCTTTAATGTGTCAAGTAACGTTTGTTTTATTATTTTTTATTAACATTTATGGTAGAAAACATATGAATCAGGTGCAATGTTTCAATTAGGCATGCACTTTGATAGCAATAACACAATAACATTTTCCTGTTCCCGAAATATAGAATAAAATTAAACAGGGGTACAAATGACATTTCAGTGAAGAAACTTCCTCTGCCTTGCTCGTTCTCCTTTCCTATATTAATCCTCTCCATCATCCCCAAACTCCAATTATAGACCTAAGAAAACCTCTAAAATTAACTACCCTTTAAAATTAAAGTTGCAAGTAAAAAAGCGTTGGAGCAACCACGGCTGTATTGAAATCCAATAGGTGGAAATCATTCCACCACCAAAATCTCAGCAGCAAAAATTCTAAAAATATTAAATCCAAACCAACAAAAACGGAAAAAATTGGCGGGACTCACCTTCTGTTGCTAGCCGCCCACAGCCCTTCTCCTCACGGTGGTCGCGGCGCTCTTCCTTCCGAAGGCGGTTCTCCTTCCGATTTGCTCTTCCTCGCCGGCGGCGGTTTCTAATTTCATCCCGTTTTCCCCTCTTCTTTCAAATTTTAGTTTCATTCTTTCTAATTTTTTTACATAAAACCAAAGATAAAATATGTTGACTATTAAGAGGGTTCCAACTGTGGTGTCTAATTACCAAGAGGATGCTGCTGCAGCGGAGCCGCTTGGATGCGGCCGTAACTGTCTCGGCCATTGCTGCTTGCCTGGTATAATTTTTTAATCATTAAAATTAAGAATCTGGAGATTGATTTGGTAGATTTTGGCTATTTTGTTTCCTGTGTCATCCAAATATCATATTATAGTAAGTTACAGAATAGTGTTTAATTAAATTTGTATTTTGGGAGATTCATTTTTGGGTATAGACCTGTGCTCTTGGAATTTAGCATATTAAATAACAAATTCACTGTTGGATAGCACTTTACAATATTCGATTATTTGAAAAGGGGTGGTAAACCTTTGCAAATTTTTGTTCTGGTCTTGATTCTGTTGGTCTAGATTAAGGGACGAAATCATTATTTGGTTATTATTATGTTTGAATGATTTGATCTTGTGTTGGCAAAATGAAACTTTACATGTCATTTTTAAATAAACACATGATATAAATGACCTAAATTAAACAGTAACAAAAAGTTTTTGGTGGTAGGTGCGATGAATGAGTAGAAAATGGCCCCCTTTTTAACTTTTATGATGTAGATAATAACTTGGAAATAAAAATCTCCTTCAATACGTTGTAAGGTAGATGTTAGCTTACAGAATAAGTTTCATCTTACGTATTGAACCCGAATACCAGTATTAATGATTTGATTATTGCTTATAATAGTCCTGAAATCAAGTAATATCTACTGCTGACATATAGTATAGTTTTTATTTTATCTCAACCATAACATGGGAACATGACCCTAATCTCATCCTTGATTTCTTGCAGTATCCAAACTCCCCCTTTATGCATTTCCAAATGCACCAAAACCAACCAAAACTTCTTCAAAAGAAGACCGGTCATCTGACTTTTTCCTCAACACACTCCTCCTTGGCCAGGTACACTTTTAAATTTCGTAGAATTTATTTTTTGAATGTTGATATTGTCCTTTTAACATTCTATATGATGCCTATCATACAGTGGGAGGACCGCATGAGTCGTGGACTCTTCCGCTATGATGTCACTGCCTGTGAGACTAAGGTGATACCTGGAAAGCTTGGCTTCATTGCACAACTTAATGAAGGCCGCCACCTTAAGAAACGTCCTACTGAGTTCCGAGTTGACCGAGTTTTACAACCCTTCGATTCATCAAAGTTCAACTTTACTAAGGTTGGCCAAGAAGAAGTGCTTTTTCGATTTGAGGCTGGTGGTGGAAACCTCCCTCACTACTATGACCATGCTCCTATTAATCAAAATAGCCCACCAAGTGTTGTTGCAATCAATGTGAGAAACTCAATTTATGCAGCTTTATGTTATTTTACCAATATACGTTCTAGTTCATTGGAAATTATGGTTAGTAGTCTTCATAGTACATAGTAAAGAAGCTGCATCAATTTTTTGAACAAAACTACATTAACCGAAATACAGTAAGTAGAAAATTGCGAATAGAGACAAAATTTAAGGCGTCAAAATCGCAATTCAGAGGGGTCATGATTATTTTTATCTCACGTTCGGGTATTTTGATGTAAAACCTTTTAGGTAAAGTAGCAATTCTGCAAAAAAAATTGCATGGTACATATGAAGTAGATACTTAGTGCTTACTGCATTAGTACTTATCTATCTATATTATAATGTCAAAACCTCAATTTTAAGCTTTCAAATACAGCGAACCAACATGTTTATTATTTTGTAAACATCCAAATCAGAATTTGCCACATTTTTCCTACTTCCGTTATTGGAATATTAGAGATATAATATAGACTCAAAAACCTTTCGGACTGCCTGCAGTGGTGAACATTGCTGATTGGCACTGCTTGTGCTTGATTTATGTTACCTAATGCACAACTAATATAATGTTCTGTATAGATCAGTACTAGAAGAGTTTCCTTCCAGTTGTGTTTAGTTTAGTAGTAATATATTATGTTGGATGGTTGCAGGTAAGCCCCATTGAGTATGGACACGTCTTGCTGATTCCCCGTGTGCTTGAATGCTTACCACAAAGGATTGATCCAGATAGTTTTTTGCTTGCTCTCCATATGGCAGAAGAAGCAGGAAGCCCGTACTTCAGGCTTGGCTACAACAGTCTAGGTGCATTTGCTACCATTAATCACCTTCACTTTCAGGTAAAATAAATCTCTAATTTTTCTGATTATCTCATCGTTTTAAATAATTTACATGATTGATAACTGGTTTGTTTTGATATTACGTGAACAGGCTTATTTCATGTCTACACAATTTCCAGTAGAGAAGGCCCCAACTGGCAGGGTAACAGTGACTGAAAGTGGGGTGAAGGTATCAAGATTGCTAGATTATCCTGTGAGAGGATTGGTTTATGAATGTGGTAACACTCTCAAGGAACTCTCCGATTTGGTGTCAAGTGTGTGCATCTGGCTTCAAGAGAATAACATCCCATATAATGTTCTCATTTCTGACATGGGCAAGAAAATATTCGTATTCCCTCAGGTAACATGAATTTCATGTCTCACTATCCTTCAAATTTCCTATATCAATTATCTTGCCTGTAAAGAATACACTAAAAGCAACATGTTTCGGTACTTCACTTGAATATTAATGTTACATTATTGGTATTTTATTATCTAATTCCCAAGATTAATAGTGCACTCATCCTTTTGTTAACTTTGTCAGGTTTTTACATTGAACATTTCAGTTATGTCAGCACTGCAGTGTATAGTCCAGTGGCAATTGTTTAAGTTTTACAATTCACAGACACAAGGGATCAACTTGACTATATATAGATTCTTTTTATTCACACAAGCTTCTATGGTTGAAATTTTGCAACACTAGGGGATGTAGAAAAAAAATACCGACAGAATTCGTCAAAATATTGCATGTATTATTTATTGAATCCCTTCAAATTAGTTTTAGTTCTTGAATAATTTTTTTTAATGGATGTGAATTACATCAGATCTTACTAAATGAACAATCATTGCAGTGTTATGCAGAGAAGCAAGCTCTAGGCGAAGTAAGCCAAGAACTTCTAGACACTCAAGTCAATCCTGCTGTTTGGGAAATAAGCGGTCACATGGTCTTAAAACGCAAAAAAGACTACGAAGAAGCATCTGAAGCATATGCATGGAGGCTCTTAGCCGAGGTCTCACTTTCAGCTGATAGGTTCAGTGAAGTGGAAGAACAGCTTTTCGAGGCTACAGGCACGGTCAAGGCTCAACAGATGCATAAAGAAAGTGAACACGTTAAAGGATCTGCTTTTGCTGATGCAATTGCTGAAGGCTGCGTCGTTCTCCAGTGAAGAAGGAGATAATGAATATGCTGGTTTGGTTATTCTAGTTTGCATAATAGTATTGTGTTTGGATTATTAAGTGTGTGCTAGTATTGGCTGAATGTTTATAGTTATTTTGTACTTTATTATCTTGGTTGTGATGTACCAACCCTACGCTGAAGTCAGTATTTATGGAATATAGCTTTAAATAAAGCATTTGATTTATGATGCATCTTCCTTGCAAAATACAGCATTGCAGTCTTGTATTTATGGCTGTGGAATTTTGTCTTTGAATCTCTTCTTCTTTTTGTTAGCATGATTAAAAGCACCATTGATGAGATCCACAGTTTCTTTTTGTAATGGTTTTAAATCAGAGTAGGGATCTTTGCAATATAGAATACAATTTCTTTTAACTGAATCAAAATGTAGTGCACAATAATACAATACATATATACACAAGTTTATGCATGTTGCAGCATTATCAGTCATTATAGATGCTTATCTATGGTAGCACTAAGTGCATTCTTTTTAACAGCACCTGTAATGCTCTCCAGCTTCTCTCCATTTTTAAGTAGCAAGAGAGTTGGAATGCTACGGATTCCATACTTGCTTGCCATCTTCAAAGAATCATCTGTGTTGATCTTGTAGCAGGCAATTTTTCCTGCATATTCTTTGGCTAGTTCGTCGAGCACCGGAGCCATTATTTTGCATGGGCCGCACGATGGAGCCCAGAACTCTACTAGTGCAGGAATCTTGCTGCCCAGTACTAGCTCCTCCCAACTTTCATCTGTCACCTCTATCACTATATTGCAAAACATTATTCAAAACTCAAATTAAAGTTCAAAAATCCCTAGAACTTTTGCTTGCCTTTTAGTCTAACTGCAGCCGAGAATAAAAAAGAAATACTGAAGCACATACAAATATACCTTTATCAAATATATCTGTAGCGCGGCAGGCAAAAGTAAACGGGTGCTTCGTACTTCGTCTTGGATAAGGAAATGAAAGTGAAGAAGAAGATGATGCAGTCGAGGAGAAGGAAGCTGCGATTCTTTTTGGTTCTTTATAAACACTTGCTCTATTGATGAGTGGAGTGATGAGTTGAAAACTGTATGCTGTTTCTAATGCCATTAATTCTTCCTTCAATGCTGTTTTGCTTCTTTTTTTTGTTATATATATTCTTTTTTTTAAAAAAAATTGTATATTTTTGGATGATGATTGGTGTTGGTGTTTCAGAAAATATAGAGAGCTATTTACAACCTTGTATTGTTGTGGACTATATCTTCAGTTATCTTTGGACTGTATGGAGTTTATGATCCCATGTGTCAAATTTGATGTAGTCAATTCTCTTTTGGTACTGGGTTGTTATCTGGATTGTGGATTATTCAAACATTTGTACAATTGTACTGGAGCAGAGCATGTGCGAATGATTGCAATATTACAAACAGTTAAGTACAATAATTATTTGTAAATTTACAATATGGTAATAACTAATTTATGCTGCAGTACAGCAGTAGGTTTACCATGAAACGTCTTATAAAAGGCACATAGTCCATATCTCAATCCTGAAAACTCAAAACAGATTCTGATAACAAATTTAAGACGTTAGTGTCTACTACCCATGAGTTTTCTATGGATACTAACAAGTCATTCTATTGTCAAGGACCTCTACCTCAAGTGGTTGGAGGTATGACACTTTAGATAAATGTTTCAAATATCATGAATTCGAACCCCTGAGATATTATAATGAGTGCTCTACATAAATAAAATATCACTTTTGTTATCGAAAAAAACTAACAAGTCATTCTATTTTGAGGGTCCCCATTTCTACTGACAAACGAAAATTGATTAAAGAACCTACTTACGCTAGAACTAAGAAGCTGTAGCCTTGGAATGGTTATAATTATCTATGCAAAAAATTAGTCTTTATGATGATTTGTACAATTACTATAGTTTCGATAAGTCAGTAAAGGAGATATGAGATGCACCGTAGAAAAAATATGATTCCAAGGAGGCTGGAACAATAAAGTATGTTGTCACTTGTGTGATAACCCTGATTTTATGAACAAGTTTTATAATTTAATTTAGTATACTTGTTTGAAATTTTGGTTGCCTAGGAAAAATATATATGATAAGTTGACCACATAAATGCATTGGGTAAGTATTGATATGTATGCAAGATGGTATAATACACATGTACATACTTCTCTGAAAAAAAAAGAAGTAGAAAATTTATTTGTAAGCTAGAGTAAACTATAAATACATGAACATGACATGATTATTATAGATATGAATGTGCCATTGAAACAAGTCTAGAATAAGGAAAATAAAGGCTTAGGTAAGGATAGAAATATAGGTATTATACAGGTATTTTAAACAAATGCTGGCTGAAGAAAAATTATTAGAAATTGCATGAAAATGGTATGAGTTGTTGAATAAATACTTTATCCACTTTTAGCAATTTTCTTAGCTTTTTTTTAAAAAAAAAACAGAGATCATGCAAATAAGGTGATCGGGGTAATAAGGTATAATTTCTGTTAATAGAAACAAGGACCACTTACCCATTTTCTCTTGGAATAGAAAGAGAGGCTGATCACAAGTGGTAGGGTAAAATTGACATTGGGTAAATTTTAAAACCCTAGAGGCAGCCAAGGTCTTGTATAAAAGAGGGTTTAAGGGTGAAAGGATCTGTCACCATTTTCTTAAAAATAAAACAGAAATATAGATAGCTAGCAAAAGAAAAAAAATGAGAAGCATTGGCCATTAGAGACAAGTAGGAAATAGCAGATCAAAGGAAAAGGATTAAGGTGAGTAACCTCACTGAAAATTGGCATTAAGTCCTGAATATTGAGGCAGCCTAAATGGTTTTATATTTTTATTTAATCTGTGCTTATTTTATGATCTTGGTGTGTTGATGATCTGTTTAAATATTTTGTGTTAATATACCCAGAAAATATGTTTATGGCCTTCATGTTTAAATGATCATTGTGTCATAAATTATCTTTGAGATGAGATGCTCTCTTTATGTGACTTCTGCATATAGATTAATTCATGGAAATTCCAGGGATATATGTTATAAATCTATGGTCTAAAAATGAAAAAAATGGGGCTGTAGCATAAAGTGGTTGCTGCTTATGTCTCAAGATCAAACATATGGTAACATAGAAGTGCAATGTTATACTTGTGCTGAACTTCTATGATTACAAATAAATCCAGATAAGAATAAAGGCTTGTGGTTTAATCAGATCTTATGAATCTGTGAGTATCTGATTAAGCCAGAAGTAAATGGATGCATCAGAGCAAACTATATATGACCATATATTTATAAGCATGATTCCTTAAAACCCATGATTTAAATAATATGTACACTGAGAAATTAGACTAGCTTGTATGAATAAATCTATGATTATGAAAACAGGATCTGTTATTCTTTGAACACATGCATGATGGTTGAGTTATTTATTTTCTTTGATTAATTTATGAGATGCAGAAGGGATTAGCATAAATGGGGAAAGAGGGAAAATGAACACTTAGTAATTTAACTAAGGATTTTGGATCTTAGGGCTACAAAGTATGGCTTGGCAAGGGAAATATTGCAAGCTCACACATGGTATGATTATACCCAGGGGCCTGAGTGTGCTGGGTTAACAGTGAATATGCCCTAGACAATGTGTGTTTTAATAGAAGGAAAGTAGCTAAAGTCCATCATAAAATACCTGAGATTGAATTCTGAGAATAAGTTCACAGGTAGGTTTGGGTAAAATCCCTAATAGCCAGAAAGTTATAGATAAGGAAAATAATTAAATGATGATCATATGGGTTGGTTTAGAGTATTCTATTGGGAAATTATATGTTTGTGCTCCCTGATACAATCCATTGAATGATGTATTATTATGTATGCATTAATGAACATGCACAGGTGGTAGAGAAAAGTATACAAGAGAAATATTGCTTTACCTTATCTGTTTTAAAAGTTATTTGAGAATGAGAAAAATTATTTAAATTTAGATTTTCAGTAAGATTATTCATACCAGACAATTTAGTCTGACCCTTTGTGTGTTTGTACACCATTGGGTGTCTCATATTTTTATGAGGCAGCTCGTGGTGATTGTGCAGGTAAATAGGCATTTTCTTGATCAAGAATTGGATGAATTAGCTGCTAAGGAATTGGATATAATAGTTACAGACTCAAGGATATTAAAAATAGATGTTAAATTGAACTTATGTTATGAAATGTTAGTTAAGTTGTTTGGAAGGAAACTAATGTAATGCTATTTTCTGTTTGCAAGTATTGAACTAATCATGAGATTTCTGTTGAAAGTTGTGAGTTGCTTTTGAGAATGTCTCATTAAGTAATACAATTTCTAGTATTAACTTCTGGAATGCTTAACAAAATGTGCAATGCTAAGAAAAATCTGAAATGATTTGTAGATTGGAATTAAAAGATTAACCTGATATCTATTGTAAGAATTTATGGAAAAAAAGGTTAATAAAAATAGTAGGATAAAAAGAACTGAGAGACATATAAAAAGAAAAGAAAACCTAGATTACTTTGTATGTTACTTGAGTAAAGTAGCAAAAGAATTCAAGTTAACTTGACCAATTTTGCCAAGCCTGGATTCAACCAGTCTAAATGACCTAAGCTTATTGGTTAGGAAAGGTAACAAATAAAGAAAACTAGTAAATCAGGATTGTTGTATTGAAAAAAAAATGGTCACCTGAAATCACCCAGATACACACATGCACACAGAATACATATACACACTTGCACAAAGGATAACTAAGGGTTCAGTAGATCTGAAGTCATAGAAATGTAAACAAACTCTAAAACTGGAGAGATAACATCTAGAATTTGCCCAAAATTAAGTAAGACAGAAAAACTCTTTTTGAAATTATTTTGCCATGAGGAAATTATGTAGTGAATTCCAAAATGATTCCAAAATGAATTCTCTGCTTCCAAAACTCTTCTACTCTGATTGAAAAAGAAAGAGAAAAACTCAAAGTATCATCTATGTATGGTTTCATATACGTGAGTTAGATGATTTGATTACAACAATATTTTTATATTGGTTGAAAGATCCTGGATAGTAGAGAAATGAGGAAGAATGTTCTCTTGAGTAGATGATCACTGAATAAAACTAAATTTTTTTTTGTAAGAAGTGGGTCATCTCAATTTGGTATCAGAGCTATGTTGATAAATAACATAGTAAAAAAAAATATCTTGAATGAACTTGGTTGTTTTGAATGTATGAAAGTATTGACTGTCTTGGATGCCTTGTCTTTATATACTTATATTAATAATATCTGTTATAATTGAATGATAATACGTTGGAATAGGTTAACTTATAAAAGATTAGATAAAATGGACTAACTCAAGTGTTGTATCCATAGAACAATGGTAAGACCCAGACAACAAGGGGTAGGACCAAGTGAACCACCCATGGTGAATATGCAAGATTTCATGAGAGCTATAAGGGATGGGGTAGGCAGTAGGCAAGAAAATCCCCATGAGGAGCTTTCTAAACTACTCAAGACTTTTACCAATCTTGGAGGCAGGACTTTTGATGGAACAGAAGGAATAATGGGAGTTCAAAATTGGCTCAGAATTTTGGATAGAATCTTTGCTGATATGCAAGTTGAAGACCTAAAGAAGAGGCTAATAGCATCTAGACAATTGAGAGGAGCAGCTTTGGATTGGTGGGAAGTTATTATAGCTGGAAGACCTGAAGGAGAGGTGACATGGAACCAGTTTAAAGAAATGTTGGAAGGAAGATTTGTACCTGCATCAGCTAAAGAGTCTTTGCTGGAAGAATTCATTAAATTAAGACAAGGAACTATGAGTGTTACTGAGTATACCCAGAAGTTTGAATCTCTAGCAAAGTATGGTGCAGTGCTCATCACAACTAAGGAAGCTAAAAATGGCAGATACATCCAAGGATTGAATGCCAGTCTCAGTAGAGCCATGCTGCCATATAAGGATAGGACATTTGATCAAGTTTTAGATCTGACTTTGAGCCTTGAACAGCATGATAAAGCCAGAGAAAATTTCAGAGCATTTAAAAATAACCAAAACAAGAAAGGAAAGGGTAAGTTTCACCCTTATGATAAAAAGAAAACGGATGTAGCTTTCACCAAGCAATCAGAAGAAGCCAAAACTACTGAGGTTAAAAAGAAGATCACTTGCTATAATTGTGGGCAAGAGGGACACATGAAGAATAGGTGTACAAATCCCAAACCAGCATCTTTCAAGTGTCATCTGTGTGGGAAGGAAGGGCATATAAGAAGGAATTGTCCAGATTTGAGGCAAGGAAAGATGGGAATTTTGGAAGGGAAAAGCAAAATAACTGAACGTCCAAATGTTGAAAATCATGGCCAAGTTGAAGGTACTTTGCTTATTCACTCAATACCTTTTGCAGTAGTGTATGATACTGGGGCTACACACTCATTAATTTCCCATGACATTGTACAACAGCTAAAATTAAATTGTATGCTTGTAGATAAGCCCTTGCTTATTAAAAGTCCTTTAGGTAGTTCCTGTGTATTGGGTATAATATGTAAACAATTAGGACTGAATATAGGGGGACATATGTTTGGTGCAGACCTATATGTGTTGCAATATCCAGGCATGGGAGTTATTTTAGGAGTTGATTGGTTAAAAAGATATAAGACAGTTATAAATATGGAGACCTCCACCTTATCATTGAAAACTTCTGATGGAAAAAGGGTAGTTGTTCTTTGTGAAGCAGATAAGAACAGAAGCATAGCCACTCTTGTTAACTTGACTGGTGAGAAGCATATGCCTGCATTAGAAGAAATCCCTGTAGTAAATCAGTATGCTGATGTGTTTGGTGAGGTTAAGGGAATTGTTAACAATAGACCAGTAGAGTTTTCTATCAAACTAATTCCAGGAGCTAACCCAGTGGTTAAGAGGCCAACTAGAATGGGGCCTAAGGAATTAATAGAACTGAAAAAGCAGTTGGTTGAACTAGAAGAAAAAGGATTCATCAGACCTAGTAGCTCATCATGGGGAGCACCAGTGGTTTTTGTTAAGAAGCAAGATGGATCTCTCAGATTATGTATTGATTATAGAGAGTTAAATAAAATCACAATTAAAAATAAATACCCCTTACCAAGAATTGATGATCTTTTTGATCAATTGAATGGTGCAAAAATATTTTCTAGACTCGACTTAGCTTCAGGATTTCATCAAATGAAAGTAGAAGAGGAAAGCATCAAATATACTGCTTTTAACACTAGGTATGGACTTTATGAATTTTTGGTGATGCCCTTTGGCTTGACTAATGCCCCCTCTTACTTTGTTGATTTGATGAATAGAATTTTTAGAAAATATTTAGATAAATTTGTATTGATATTTATTGATGATATACTAATTTATTCTAAAACAATTGAAGAGCATGAGAATCATTTGCATATAGTATTGCAGAAATTAAGGCAAGAAAATTTGAAGGCAAAATTTTCAAAGTGTACTTTTTGGCAAAATGAGGTAAAATTTTTAGGTCATGTAGTATCAGAAAAAGGCCTATCTATAGACCCCAATAAGGTGATGGCAATTCAAACATGGAAAAGGCCTACCAGTGTCACAGAGGTTAGGTCATTTATGGGAATGGCTGGTTATTATAGAAGGTTTATAAAGGATTTTGCAAAAATTTC
Source organism: Allium fistulosum (assembly GCA_030737815.1). Classification (NCBI taxonomy): domain Eukaryota; kingdom Viridiplantae; phylum Streptophyta; class Magnoliopsida; order Asparagales; family Amaryllidaceae; genus Allium; species Allium fistulosum. The sequence continues at coordinate 931,606,875 of CM060901.1, read as the reverse complement.
AATTCCATTAACTAGATTGACTAGAAAGAATCAGGCTTTTGTTTGGACTGAGGAGTGTGAGAAAGCCTTTGAGAGATTAAAAGAAGCATTAATACAAGCTCCAATACTAAAGGTGCCTGAAGGGAATGAGAATTTGGTGATATATACTTATGCAAGTGGACAAGGACTTGGGGCAGTGTTGATGCAACAACATCAAGTGATAGCTTATGCCTCTAGACAGTTGAAGCCCAGTGAGGTAAGGTATGCTACACATGATCTTGAATTGTCTGCTATAGTGTATGCTCTTAAGTTATGGAGACATTATTTGTTAGGGGCTAAATTTGAAGTTTATACAGATCATAAGTCACTCAAATATTTGTTTTCGCAAAAAGAATTGAACATGAGGCAGCAAAGATGGATTGAACTCTTAGCCTCATATGATTTTGAAATACTATATACACCTGGCAAAGCTAATAAAGTGGCAGATGCTCTAAGTAGACATCATGCCAATGTAGCTAGATTGATGATAGAAGAGTTTAATACTTTATCATTACTGATTGACTCAGAAGTGAAAAGGGACAGTGGGGAAAATATGAGCATATGCAGTGAGAAGGAAGAAATAGGGAAGTTGAGTTTTGTTACTTTGGGATCAGAATTGAAAAATAAAATTGTAAAGCTACAAGACCAAGATCCATTTTTACTTGAGAAGAAAGTTCAGATATTAAATGGTGAGATAGTGGAAGGATTTCAATTGAATAAACAAGGTCATTTGGAGAAGGGAAAGAGAATATGTGTTCCTACCATTGAAGAATTGAAGCAAGAAATTTTGGATGCTTATCACAAAAGCAAGTACACCATACACCCAGGAAGCACAAGAATGTATCACAACCTAAAAAGAGATTATTGGTGGAGTGGTATGAAGAGTGCAGTGGCATTATATGTGTCTAAGTGCATGGTTTGCCAACAGGTAAAGGCTGAATATCAAAGACCCTCAGGAATGCTTCAACCTTTACAAATACCACAATGGAAATGGGAAGACATATCAATGGACTTCATTGATGGTTTGCCTAAGACTAGGAAGGGAAATGATAGTATTTGGGTTGTAGTTGATAGGTTAACCAAAACAGCTCATTTTATACCTGTAAAATCAGATAGGAATGCATGCACCTTAGCTCAGTTATTTATTAAAGAAATAGTTAGATTGCATGGAATACCAAAGACTATAGTAAGTGATAGAGATACCATCTTCACTTCAAAATTCTGGCAAAGTTTCCACAAGGCAATGAGGACTGATTTATGCTTGAGCACAGCATATCACCCTCAATCTGATGGCCAAACAGAAATTGTGAACAAATTACTTGAAGACATGTTGAGGGCATGTATATTGGATTGGGGAGGAAGTTGGGAAGATCACATATTTCTGGCAGAATTTGCATATAACAACAGCCATCACAGTAGCATAGGCATGTCACCCTTTGAAGCACTCTATGGTAGACCCTGTTTATCACCTTCAAGTTGGATTGAGTCTGGGGAGAAGGTGGTCTTAGGACCAGAAAATGTAAAAGAGACCTCTGAAAAGATAGCCTTGATTAGGAAAAGGATTGCTTCTGCCCAAGACAGGCAAAAGAAATATGCTAATCAAAAGAGGAAAGAAGTGCAGTATGATGTGGGAAATTATGTATTTATTAAGATATCACCCATGAAAAAGATTTTGAGATTTGGAAAACAAGGAAAGCTGATTCCAAGATATATAGGACCATATAAAATTCTAGAAAGAATTGGAAATGTAGCCTATAAGTTAGAATTGCCAGAGGAAATGAGAGCAATGCATGATGTTTTTCATGTATCCCAGTTAAGGAGATGGGTTCATGATAAAGAAACAATTTTAAAATCCCCTGAGAAAGTGCAGATTGACCCCAGAATGGTGTATGAGAAGAAACCTGTAGGCATAGTTGCAAAGGAAATTAAGAAATTGAGAAACAAAGAAATAAAATTAGTAAAAGTACAATGGAGTCTTGACCCAAATGATTGCACATGGGAGGTGGAAGATAAAATCAGAAGTGATTATCCACAACTAATTGATTGAATCAAAAGGTAAAAAAAAATATATATACATAAGTATACTAATGAATGATTTGATTAAATACTTTGTTATGCATAGGGGTTTAATTAATGATTGGTCTGGGAATGATTGATTGCTGAATTGAAAATGTCTGAATTAAGTATGAAAGAATTGTGGGACACAATTCCTAAAAGGAGGGGTATATGTGATAACCCTGATTTTATGAACAAGTTTTATAATTTAATTTAGTATACTTATTTGAAATTTTGGTTGCATAGGAAAAATATATATGATAAGTTGACCACATAAATGCATTGGGTAAGTATTGATATGTATGCAAGATGGTATAATACACATGTACATACTTCTCTGGAAAAAAAAGAAGTAGAAAATTTATTTGTAAGCTAGAGTAAACTATAAATACATGAACATGACATGATTATTACGGATATGAATGTGCCATTGAAACAAGTCTAGAATAAGGAAAATAAAGGCTTAGGCAAGGATAGAAATATAGGTATTATACAGGTATTTTAAACAAATGCTGGCTGAAGAAAAATTATTAGAAATTGCATGAAAATGGTATGAGTTGTTGAATAAATACTTTATCCACTTTTAGCAATTTTCTTAGCTTTTTAAAAAAACAGAGATCATGCAAATAAGGTGACCGGGGTAATAAGGTATAATTTCTGTTAATAGAAACAAGGACCACTTACCCATTTTCTCTTGGAATAGAAAGAGAGGCTGATCACAAGTGGTAGGGTAAAATTAACATTGGGTAAATTTTAAAACCCTAGAGGCAGCCAAGGTCTTGTATAAAAGAGGGTTTAAGGGTGAAAGGATCTATCACCATTTTCTTAAAAATAAAACAGAAATATAGATAGCTAGCAAAAGAAAAAAAATGAGAAGCATTGGCCATTAGAGACAAGTAGGAAATAGCAGATCAAAGGAAAAGGATTAAGGTGAGTAACCTCACTGAAAATTGGCATTAAGTCCTGAATATTGAGGCAGCCTAAATGGTTTTATATTTTTATTTAATCTGTGCTTATTTTATGATCTTGGTGTGTTGATGACCTGTTTAAATATTTTGTGTTAATATACCCAGAAAATATGTTTATGGCCTTCATGTTTAAATGATCATTGTGTCATAAATTATCTTTGAGATGAGATGCTCTCTTTATGTGACTTCTGCATATAGATTAATTCATGGAAATTCGAGGGATATATGTTATAAATCTATGGTCTAAAAATGAAAAAAATGGGGCTGTAGCATAAAGTGGTTGCTGCTTATGTCTCAAGATCAAACATATGGTAACATAGAAGTGCAATGTTATACTTGTGCTGAACTTCTATGATTACAAATAAATCCAGATAAGAATAAAGGCTTGTGGTTTAATCAGATCTTATGAATCTGTGAGTATCTGATTAAGCCAGAAGTAAATGGATGCATCAGAGCAAACTATATATGACCATATATTTATAAGCATGATTCCTTAAAACCCATGATTTAAATAATATGTACACTGAGAAATTAGACTAGCTTGTATGAATAAATCTATGATTATGAAAACAGGATCTGTTATTCTTTGAACACATGCATGATGGTTGAGTTATTTATTTTCTCTGATTAATTTATGAGATGCAGAAGGGATTAGCATAAATGGGGAAAGAGGGAAAATGAACACTTAGTAATTTAACTAAGGATTTTGGATCTTAGGGCTACAAAGTATGGCTTGGCAAGGGAAATATTGCAAGCTCACACATGGTATGATTATACCCAGGGGCCTGAGTGTGCTGGGTTAACAGTGAATATGCCCCAGACAATGTGTGTTTTAATAGAAGGAAAGTAGCTAAAGTCCATCATAAAATACCTGAGATTGAATTCTGAGAATAAGTTCACAGGTAGGTTTGGGTAAAATCCCTAATAGCCAGAAAGTTATAGATAAGGAAAATAATTAAATGATGATCATATGGGTTGGTTTAGAGTATTCTATTGGGAAATTATATGTTTGTGCTCCCTGATACAATCCATTGAATGATGTATTATTATGTATGCATTAATGAACATGCACAGGTGGTAGAGAAAAGTATACAAGAGAAATATTGCTTTACCTTATCTGTTTTAAAAGTTATTTGAGAATGAGAAAAATTATTTAAATTTAGATTTTCAGTAAGATTATTCATACCAGACAATTTAGTCTGACCCTTTGTGTGTTTGTACACCATTGGGTGTCTCATATTTTTATGAGGCAGCTCGTGGTGATTGTGCAGGTAAATAGGCATTTTCTTGATCAAGAATTGGATGAATTAGCTGCTAAGGAATTGGATATAATAGTTACAGACTCAAGGATATTAAAAATAGATGTTAAATTGAACTTATGTTATGAAATGTTAGTTAAGTTGTTTGGAAGGAAACTAATGTAATGCTATTTTCTGTTTGCAAGTATTGAACTAATCATGAGATTTCTGTTGAAAGTTGTGAGTTGCTTTTGAGAATGTCTCATTAAGTAATACAATTTCTAGTATTAACTTCTGGAATGCTTAACAAAATGTGCAATGCTAAGAAAAATCTGAAATGATTTGTAGATTGGAATTAAAAGATTAACCTGTTGTAAGAATTTATGGAAAAAAAAGGTTAATAAAAATAGTAGGATAAAAAGAACTGAGAGACATATAAAAAGAAAAGAAAACCTAGATTACTTTGTATGTTACTTGAGTAAAGTAGCAAAAGAATTCAAGTTAACTTGACCAATTTTGCCAAGCCTGGATTCAACCAGTCTAAATGACCTAAGCTTATTGGTTAGGAAAGGTAACAAATAAAGAAAACTAGTAAATCAGGATTGTTGTATTGAAAAAAAAATGGTCACCTGAAATCACCCAGATACACACATGCACACAGAATACATATACACACTTGCACAAGGGATAACTAAGGGTTCAGTAGATCTGAAGTCATAGAAATGTAAACAAACTCTAAAACTGGAGAGATAACATCTAGAATTTGCCCAAAATTAAGTAAGACAGAAAATCTCTTTTTGAAATTATTTTGCCATGAGGAAATTATGTAGTGAATTCCAAAATGAATTCTCTGCTTCCAAAACTCTTCTACTCTGATTGAAAAAGAAAGAGAAAAACTCAAAGTATCATCTATGTATGGTTTCATATACGTGAGTTAGATGATTTGATTACAACAATATTTTTATATTGGTTGAAAGATCCTGGATAGTAGAGAAATGAGGAAGAATGTTCTCTTGAGTAGATGATCACTGAATAAAACTAAAATTTCTTTTTTGTAAGAAGTGGGTCATATCAACTTGTTAGTCCCTAACTGAACTACCAGATGGCAGATGATAAATCCATGGAGGTACAGTCTCACGTGTTTTAAAAATTACGCATGAGATTATCGCCAAAGGTATAACCCTTGATAAACAATTTTTGGTTGTTGTTTTAATTGATAAGTTAATTCCAAGTTGGGAAGATTTTAAAAATATTCTTTGACATTGGACCAAAGAATTTTCTTTAGAAAGTTTGATCACTACCTTTGCATTAAGGAAGAGGAACAAAAGTAAGACCAGAAAGATGGGGTTCTTGTTGTCTCAAACAACAATATTAAGAAGTCCAGTGCTGAAGTTCTAAAATCCAATGGAACTTTTTTTAAGAATCAAAACGACAAGGCGTACCCAAATCGCAAAAACCATCCTAAAAAATGACAAACAAAATTGGAACCCTTCATGAGACCTAACTAAAAAACAACATCCTCCCTTAAATAATGACTTTAGGCAGTTTGTTTGGTATAACTGTAATAAATCAGGTAATATGGAAGACAAGTGTCGAAACATGCTACACCCAAGCAAGCAGGTGATTGAGGGGCCATTTTGGCTATGATTTCTAAGATAAATATTGTTGGCGGATTAGAAGGGTAATGAATAGATACCGATGCTTCTTGCTATGTCTTTTATGATTGTGTTGTGTTCATGACATAGATTGTTATTGAGGATAGGAAAGCGTGTTTGGGTGACTTCTACACCACTATTGTTGCTAGTACTGAAAATGTGGAATCGAAGTTACTTCTGGAAAATCAGCATCATGGAAAGGTGGAGAGAAAGAATACGGTTTCTAGTTTTCTTCTTAATAAAGCAAGGTTTACGACAAGCACCATTGTCCCAGTGGTTAAGTGATTCGGCTTTGGTGTGAGAGGTCATAAGTTCGAAACTTGCATAGCGTGATTCGAACATATATTGACATGTGATTTGTGTTATGTTGTCCCAGTGGCATGTTGTATCTAAGTACCATTTTAAGGCTTACTCAAACAACTAGGATGTTTTGTATGCCATCACTAAGAATGAGTATCTTTATTGGGAAGGGTTATGCAACTTTATTATATTTGTTAATCATTGTTCTGATTTCACTTTTGTATCTTATGAAAAACAAAGGCGACGCACTAGATATCCTTAAACTATTTGTGATTGAAATAGAGAATTAATAAGAAAATTAAGATGTTGCATAGTGATATAGGAACCAAATTGATTCAAGTATTTTTCTCGAGTTTTATTATTCGCATGGCATTATACTCGAAAAACTACACCATATCATATGCATGATTGTTCAAACCATTAAATTGGAATGTATGTTGGATTGGAATGCTTATTTGGATGATAAAATAAATGTATGAACTTATGATGAATGGATTAGTTCGATAATGGAAAGGACTATCCATTTAAAACTGTTATAGAATTGCTTTGCTTGAAATTGGATACACACACATATGTATGTATGTAATTCAAATTTATTCATAATTAAATCAATTTGGGAATACTAATATTTGTATTTCAACTTCAAATATATTTTTGACAAGTTACACATATTTTAAAAAGTATTTGAAGTTAACTAGATTTATCGAAAACATCGGAAATTTTTAACAAGTTAAATATTCAAAAGCTATTTCTACTTTATCTACAAAATATATTTTACTTTTATTTTAATTACAATAATCTTTTCAACAATATATTAATTTCAAAGTTTGAGTTAGAGCTTATCATTTACTTCTATTTCAATATGAAGTAAGAATTTTTTTTTAAATCAGATGATTTATATTTTTCTGTATGTATGATATTATACAAAATCGTACTTTGGTTAAAAAGGGAAAAACAATTATTTTTGTGTAAAAGTTAACACTTCGTATGAATGTAATTTAATCAAGAATTATTTGAAATGAAAATGAATTTTTGAAATGGAGAATGTGTGTATGTGTGTGTAATTAAATGGCCATGAGTCATTTAATTTATCATTAATTGTTTATTCAACTTAATCTACAAAGTACATATTGTTTGATTAAATGGTTATGGGACATTTAATTTTTCGTTTATTCTTTAAAATTATTATTGAAACTTTATTTTTACTTTAACGGTTATGGGACATTATGGTAAATATGGAATTATAATAACCTTCATTTCGGAAAGGGTATTTATAAGAATGAAGCGTGTTTCTTATTTTCCACTACTTTGAGATTGATAAATGATATTGTATATGTAAATATACATGTAATTTTGAAGGAATATAAAATCATATCTTCATATATCATTAATTATGGAAAAAATAGATTGACATTTATACATATCAAAGATTGAGAAATGAAAATGATATGTTTACATTGATAGAGTTAGGGTACGCCATAGAGGCAATTCTATAATTTATTGTGAACTTTAACTTTGTAATAAAATCTCGTTCGGAGTAAAAGATGTTTGTTTTCTATTATATATTTGTTATATTATGATATATTAATTGAATTATTAATTTAAATATATTTAATAGAAATCTTTAAATAATATGTTATGTGATAATTATTACAAGGAGTTATAATCATGAGAAAATTATCACAATATTAAATAATTATCATTTTAAATATTTCTGGTAAAGATGTTTTGAGAAAAGGATATTCGATACATCTGTTGAGACCAGAATATGCAACGCTCTCCAAATATTGGCAATATATTACTCATGGTGGTTGAAGGCACAAAGAGATTACATACTGATAGTTATTGGATAACTATGAAATGACTCATTCGAGAGTGCATGTAGGTTAACCACAACTAGATCAAACGAGAAATCTCAAAGTGACGACACAGTTCCCTTGACTTGAGAATACTATTGAACTTCAATATGGAAACTCCACTTTGATTATATATAAATCTAGGCATGGTGTCCATCAAACGAACGACTATAGTTAGGTCTGAGTTGAAGCATTGGAAGTGAAACACTATTCAATAGAGAATTCGCCTTCTTAGTTGTTTGATGTTTGTATTACAGTCAACTATTGTCAACTTAAAGTTGAAATCTTTGGCCAGAGTCATACAGTTAATAATAAATATTATTATTGAACCAAGTATTATGTTTATGGACTAGCCGAGTTGAATATGAACGAAAAATAAATTCCATATGTTCTAAATTGGTTTAGTATTGATAAAGAGAATTGGTGTAAATAATCATTAATAAAAGGTACCGCTTGAATTTGTAAAACTGGATTTTACCAATGAGATTTATAAGCGATGAATTAAGTCAAATGGTCATACCACTAGCTAAGGTGACATGTGAACATTAGTATGTAAATTGTTTAAATATTAATCACCGGCTAAATTAACACCTATGAGTCGCACAGCCGAATCTATTCAGTCTTTGAAACACCGCCTGATTTAATTGATTTGTAATAGTTATAAATAAATTAAATTAATTAATATTTGTGAAATACTAATTATTATTGTATTTCTTATATGCAATGTGTTTTGTGAAATAGTGTTGTCCCTAGAAATGTTTGGGGTGCCTTTAGTAATTTATTGGGTGCATATATAAATGTTTTATACGTGGGTATCATATATGATATCGATAACGATTTAAATTAAATGAATCGTTAATGGGTTGGGTGGGTATTTTTGGTCCATTATGGACCTTGATCTATGAGGCTTGAAGAGGAGGCAAAGAGTGACTTTATTTTTGAATTGGTAAGAGGATTATGCAAGATATTTTCCTCTAGACCACACTACGTCCACTTCGGTGGTACTTTGCTCCTCTCTCTTCATCTCTAGGCCATAAGCATCCTCACCACCTCTCTCCATCTTTCTTACCTTAAACCTGTGTAGTTAAAGTGCTTAGCAGTTCTATAGTGGTGGAGATGCAAAAAGTTATAGCGGGGATATAACGGAAAATAACGGAGGTGCAAAAAGCTTCATTGAATATAAAATAAAAATAAAAATATTTAAATTTAATTTGTTCTCATTTCCACATCATTTGTGTAGGAAAAAAAATATTGTTTAATCTTACATAACAAAAGCCGAAGAATATCATGATTTATGCAGAGTTGATTTGGTGACTATAATAAATTTCTAACTTATAGTTAATACTATGCCTTAAAATTAGGTCTTTACCCTAACAACATTGACTTGGTTTAAAATAGAACTAGTTAAATCGGCTATTGTATATTAATATTGCTAAAACAGAAGCTAAAAGACCTTGATTTAGAGGATGTAGCAGAAAGTAACGTAGCTTAACGTGGATCTACCGTTTAATAGTACTAAGTTGAAATAGCGTAGCCGACAAAGAGCGCTATATGCTATAGCGAGGATTTTGCGAGACTATAGCGAGGCTTTAACTACATAGCCTCAAACACATCCAATCAATTAAATACATAAATTCGGTATTTGCATGCTTGCCTCTTGCAATGCAGGGTGCAGATCTGAGGGATCTAAGAAGTCTGTTTGGATCAAAGTGCGTTTCTACAGCCTATTTTCTAAGGTGTAATTCATTTAGCTCATTCAATTATATATAATGATCATTATATATATCATATCAGCTGTACATCACCTTTTTCATATATATTATAGCTTGTCAATTTATATCAGTTAATATACATATACATATACATACACATAAATACATACATACATACATACATACATACATATATATTATTTGATCTATTGTATCATCACAATATTATTAAATTTTATTTTTTATTTTTTTAATATGTATATAATATTGTTTGTTTAATTTAAAACAGAGTTTAGTAATTTTAAAGATGATATTTGTAAATTAAATTTAAGGAAAATATTATGTAAATATTTTAATAAAAAATAATTTTGGGAAATCTAGTTTTTAGAAAAGTTTTCAGTCGGATTATTTTAAATGAAATATACATATATAATTTAAATTACAATTGTTTCAACTATGCATTTTATAGATAATAAAATATTTATTTTGATTTAAAAAAATTATTTTTACTACCGAAACATGTATAAACACATAAATATATTTATATATTATAAAATTTCAAATTTACATATTTATATTAATATATATATATATCAACTTATTTATATATACATGCATACATATATACATACAAACATACATACATACAAACATACATACACATACATACACACATACATACATACACACATACATACACACACAAACACACAAATATATATATATATATATATATCAATTTAACTAAGGGGGAATTAGGTAAAATGACAAAATTTGGAAAATGCTTAGGCTGAAAGACATTAAATTTTATTTTTAGGCTGAAGGACAAATGCTAGTTATAATGAGCATTATATTCAACTTTACAATATACAGAATGCTAGTTATAACTAACATTATATTCAGTTTTACACTATACAAAATGCTAGTTATAACTAGCATTGTTGTTCGATCAAAAAAATAAACTTGCTTTCCTTCATCCTAATTTTTTTAAGTTTGTCCTTATGCCTATTTTCTTGTTTAATTAATATAAGCATTAATATAAATATTTTAAAATGTATTGATTTTTGAAATTTAAAATTTAATTATATATATACATATTATTTTTAGATGTTGTAAAGTAAAAATAATGATATTTTGAGAATTTGGATTTCAAATTTCAGTTCTGGCTTTAAATTTTAATATTATTTACTAAGTCAAATTAGATATTTTGAATTTTTGATTTTAAGTTAATGGTCAAATATTGATTTTATATCAATTTGCAAATAATTTTAATAAATTTTTGGAACTTAATATATATGCACACACACACATACTTATATATATTATGAAATGTTTTATTAGGAAATAACATATATGTAAAAGCCAAATATATATAGTAGAAGTAAATCCCAACATCTATTTATGCCAATAACACCATATGTTATGTTGCACGTGTACGTTATAGATAAATAAGTATATAATGATATACTTATAAATTATATGGAATCCTTTTAATTAGATTCATTAATTAATTAAATCGCAGAATTAAATAAAATATGATTTTATTTAAATTAATTAGATTGGATCGAATTCAACATTCATAGTTCATATGCCTAATAGACCCAAAATAGGAATTTTTTGGACTCTAACTATTTCACTCACTTCCAATCGACCCAGATCCAATAATGGTATCAAAGCCCTAATGGTCTACGCTTTCTGAATTAGCCACTTTAGAGCCAACTAACAAAGCTTACATGTCATTTGGATGTCTAGAGAAGTAGTGTCTAGGCTCGAGGTTGGATAATCAAGTACTCTCCACTCCTTGGCTATTGGCCTAGCTCAATGATGGAGTAAGTTGAAAAGGCTGGCCCAATTCTAAAAGGCCCAAATTAATTGTGATAATTTTCAAATTTTAGTTTGAAAATTTAAAAATATATTTTGAATTTAAAAGTTAAAATTTAAAATATAAAATAAATTTTATAAAGGTTACAAAATAAATTTCAAAAATAAAATTTTAAAATAAATTAATATTTTCAAAATTATTTAATAATTTAATTAATTGGGTTAAATAAATAAATGATTAACTAAAAGTTAACTAATTAAAAATAAACATATTTATCGATGTTTGTGTGTATCTATAAATGTTATAATTGAATATATATATATATATATATCTTAAATTGTTTAAGGTAAATTATAAATAAATATTTTTGAAATTATTAATTATTGATTAAAAAATAATTTTTAATTGGATAAAAAATTATTAAATAAATTAATTAAATTCTATTTAATAAAATAAAATGTATGTGCACACACACACACACACAATGATATACGTATATAAAACTATGAGTGTCATAGTTAACATTCATCTCGAATTGTTTAAGGCGAATAAAATAAATTTTAAAATAATTTAATGAATTAGTTAAACTAATAAATTAAAGGGGGAATTAATTTAAAAGACAAAAATTTGTATATTTTTAGCCTCAAGGACATGACTTCAATATTTTAACCACAAAGACAAACATTCTCCTAAAAATTAATCGTAAGGACAAACATTCTTCCAAAATTATTCATAAGGACAAACATTGTTTTGAAACTGCTACCGGACTAAAACTGATACCTAAAAACTGCTACCGATAACTACAAACTGATACCTAAAAACTACTACCGATAACTACAAACTGATACCTAAAGAAAGTTGTCCTTCAGGCTAAAATACTGAAGGTTTGTCCTTAAGGCTAAAACGCTGAGAAATTTTGTCCTTCACAATAATTTTCTGTAAATTAAAATTAATTAAATGTGAGTCAATTAATAATATACATAAGAGCATTACATAAGTTAATCAAATATAAATAGTTATAAAAAGGTTAAACATGTATAATGTGATTGTATAATATAAGTGGAACTATAAGAAACCCAACTTAGGTTTAACGAATGGTACATGCTTATTGTACATATATCATGATTTCAGATGTGTCTGACACTTGAATCACGAGGGTATTTGATAAGAAATACATTGTTCTATAAATTGATATCACTCAATTAAAAATATATATTAAAACAGTTTTGAATCTTTAATATATAAGTTATCTTCTACCATTTATATATTATTAGATTACTTACATACTCTTTAGTTGTTGAGTTTCCTCAAGCTAGAGATGTTATGTGTAGCACTATTACTATATTGACTAGACGAGGTAAGATACGTGCATGTATTTATTGAGTTTCCTCAAGGTATGTGCATTATATTTAGGCCGTCGTGAAATGGTGGGTACGAGTGTTTAATCTTTTTCAATATTTTGAGTTTCCTCAAGGTTGAGATGAGATTAGGACAAAGACAATGGGTGAGGAGTTGTATACGATACAACCAGTAAGATGTTATCCATCGCATGTGGGCCTATGGTTTGTTGAGTTTCTTCAAGGTTACAATCTCAAGGACAGTGAGTCCTAACACCCACTATAGAAATCAAAAGATTTATATCCTTTCTCTTAGGTTTCTGAGAAACAAAATTGTCTAGCAGGAGCTTATTAGATAAATGAAATGTAATATTTAACCTATCTAATAATATAAGAACATCTACTATGTATAAATTGTCCTATCCACTCAAATTAAATTTGCAGCAAAATGACCAACCTAAACTATTTTTGAAAAATGATAAGCTCATCAACCAAACCATACTAACTGGCTAAGAGTAATTAAGATAGCACTCATATGAAGGTTTATGGTTGTTGATGACTGAACCTTTAAGAAAAAACCCGTTGATGGCGCAACCCTATGGTAGTGAAATCTTATAACACTTAGGCAGCTGACTGCGAAATCACTCAAGTTTTTGTGCTGTCTACATTAGATAAGACGTTGCAAAGGCAACATGGAAACAAATCTATCCACAAAATCTTCGAAAGTCTTAAAGCTATGTTTAGGGAGAAATCTCATTCCATAATGTACGAGATTCCTAATAAATTGTTCAACATGAAGATGAGTGAGGGAAGTTATGTTGAGGATTTCTTTTTTACCATGAAAGGCTATATTGATATACTTCCAAAGCTAGATGTTTAAATAAGCGTTGATGCAAGTGGATTTGATCCTAGGCTTGCTGGCTCTACAGCTTGAGCCATTTATATTGAACTACAATATTAACCAATTGAGCGTAAACCTTATCGAGTTACTCAATATGTTAAGGTCAACCGAGGGATCGTTCAAGAATCAAAGCACGGTGTTATCTATAAATGGTATGGTTATGTCTTTGAAAGGTTCGAAGAAAATAAATCAGGGTTCTAAGCAAGGTAAGAAGGAAGCACCCATCGACAAATATGAACGTCACCATTTTCATAAGAAGTGGAAATGGTAGCATAATTTTCTAGACTATTTAAAGATCGTCAAAGTAAAGAAGGAAAGTGTTTCCTCTGCTCATAAAGGTATGTTTATGATTCAAAACTATTTTGCAGTCAATAAATTATCTTGGGTTTTAGATATTGGATCTGTGACTCATATCAATAATTCGTTGGAGACTTATGGGAAGACGACATGCGGCTAAGGGTGAAATGAGGCTTCAAGTTGCTGATTGATCTCTAGTAGATGCAACTACAGTTGGGACTATCACTTGACTTTGCCTAGTGGATTTGATTTAGTTTCGAATAATTGGTATGATGTTAAAAACTTTACTTGCGGTATTATGTCTATTTCTAGATTGTCTCGGATAGGTTTTGGTTTTCATTGCAAAGACAATATTATGAACATTGTGTTTGATGGAAATAATATTTGTAACGGTGTTTTAGCTAATGGCATTTATGTACTTAGTGTTGATCATATCTATGCTGTTAACGAGTCTTCTGTTGACATTAATAGTTGTTACTTACGGCACTGTACGCTAGGTCATATTAGTGACAAAAGACTATACAAACTAAAAAATGAAGGTTTTCTACCATCATTTTATACTGAATCATTCGGCACATGCAAGTCGTGTCTCAAAGGGAAAATGACCAAGCACTCCTTAAGTAACGAAAGAGTTAACGAACTCTTGGGTGTTATACATGCTAATGTACGTGGCCCAATGCATATAGTGACAAAGGATAATTCGACTTACTTTGTAAATTTTATTGATGATTTCTTGAGACTGGGATATGTATATCTCATGAAGAATAAAATTGTCTGTGAGAAATTTAAAGAGTATAAAAACAAGGTAAAAATTAGATGAACCATAGAATTAAAATACTTCAATCAGATCGAGGAGGTGAATATGTTGGGTAAGAACTCCAACAATACTTAAAAGATAATGGGATCATCCCTCATATCACTATACCTTATATGTAACATCCCCTTATTATAACAATTATAATAATTATTATTTTGGAATTTTAAATAAATAAAATAACTTTGAAAATTTTTAATTGAAAATATTTGAATTTTAATCAAATTTAAACCTTAAAAATATTTTATTTGATATAAAAGGTAAATAAATCCAGAAAATAATTTTGGAAATTTTTGTTGAGTTTAATCCAATAAAAGCAATTCCAGAATTTATTTGAAAAATAATAGTTTAAAATTTTAAATTTGAAATTTGAATAACATTTCTGAATTCCAGAAGTTGTTTGGAAAATTACTTCTAGAAAATAAATAATAGTTGTGAAAATTATTTTGAAAATAAAACAATTATTTTACGGTTGTTGAAAATTTAAAAGTAATATTTTAGTAAAATAAAAATTGGTATTGATATAACTTTTTTTTTGGATTAAAATGCCTCGAGTGAAATTTTAATCGATCGAATCATGGTAGGATAATGAAGTGGTTAAGGGTGTAAAATTATTTAAATGGTGTAAAATTATATAAGGGAAAAATAAAATAAAAATCCATTTTTTTCATTCGACCTTATGCCTACGTGCTTATCCATTTCATCATTGTAAATTTACGTACCTATTTACCTTCTACACTAAAAGAATCACTCACCGCCTATATAAGCACTGTACTCTTCCTATTCAAATTATCATTCTTCTCTAACGCAAGCAAACACAATGACTACTTTCACCACCATATTCATTTTCATCAAAGTAACACTTTGAGTATAATTTTTTTTGTCTCTTCTTTATATTTTCCAGTAACTTACAATATATTTCAATGTCACCTTCCTTTAAGTTTTCAACAGTAAACTATTATATATATGTATATATCATGCTTTGTTTCTCCATATATTCATATTGAGGTAACCTCGTCAGTAGTAAAGAAAAATGAACAAGCGAAGATTGATATCCTCATGTATAAATATAAGCCTGTATATTTCATCCCTGTTATATTAACTTTGAAGATTAATACCCTTTTAACCATTAAGAATCAAGTGGTGAGACCAGAAGTAAAGTTATAGACAACATCAAGATTAAGCATTTGACAGACTTCACGTAAAATTCAAAGATGGATATTGGCCGAAAAATGGCTCGAACAATGGCTAAGAGGAGACAAAGTTCGTTAACGATCACCATATCGAACCAGACCTAGATGGACGTGTTCATCTTGCGATGGTGAGGCTAGGTGTGTTATTCATTCTACTTGGAGTCAAGTATGGTGCTGGCAGGAGGTAGTTGAAGATTCCAACCATGGTTATGGACATTGGTTAATGATGGCCAGAGGAGATGAGGGTGGTACCAATAGGTGCAGCATGACAAGTTGACTTCGATGGTGAAGAACGTTTGGCTCAGGTGGTCGGAAGTGGGGGTTAAGGGGGTGGAAATGTGGAGATCTAGTGGCAGCCTGGTGAAGATGAACGCGAACTCGTCGTGGTGGCCATAGGGTGGCTCGGTTTTGGAAGTTGGTCGAATGGCGGAGGTGGCACGGTGGTTTGTGGGACGAGGTGGAGCAAGGTCGAGGGTTTTGGGTTCTTGGACATGCATGCTCGCAGAAATGCAAAAGAAGAAAAAGGGAAAAAAAGGAAAAAAAGGAAGATGGGAAAAGTTTTTAGCAACCCCTAGAAATTTACATATATTAATCAAAGTTTATAATTTATTAAACAATAATGGTTTTTAGGCTCAGAGAAAAATTTAGGACCCGTTTGGTTTCATTTTGTATTTTGAGTTTTGTGTTTTCAACTTGCACTAAGAAATAGCAAGAAATAAAAGATAAGATTTATAATTCTTAGCCATTGGGCCGACCAACGGACAACGAAAGAGTTTGATTGTTTTCCATGCTTTTATTATCTCTCGAAACACGAAAAATAAAATAAATTTATTTTCTATTTTATATGTTAATTTCATTTTTCAAAATTGTTTGATTTTCAACTATACATACAACGGACGCGTTTTTGTATAGACGAAAACACAAAACTAAAAACGACAAGTCAAACGGGACCTTAGTTTCAAGGACAAAAAGTTTGCTTTTTAAGCTAAAGGACACTTCTTAGTGTAAATCAGAGTCTGATAGTTGTAACTATCATTTTCTATTTACACTAAAAAGTGTCCTTCAGACTAAAAGACAAACCTGTTGTCCTTGAGAATAATTTTTTTTGCAACTTCTTCCCTATGCCTATTTTCCTGAAACTATAAAGTATAAATTTCCAATTAAACACCCAAACATGAATCAGTTATATCTTCTTCATATGAGATCCGTTTTGAACGTGGTTCACGTCATTAGGATCGTTATGACACATTGAATATTTTAGTATAACTTATCACCCATTGAATATTTTGGTATAACTTATTCAACCATCGAAAAGTATAGAGTCATGGAATAAAATTTGTATTATTAATTTGAATTATTATATTTTGGATTTGAATTCGAATTAAAAGATGAAATCCTATTTAAATAGCTCAAAATGACTTTGGCTTGAATAAGAGGAATATTTTTACGATTTAAAGATTAAAAGAGCTTTTATAAAATAAATATTGATTTATTTTAGAAATAATTTGAGTATGAATTTGAATCAAAATAGATAACTGGTTTAAATATATAAGCTTTTCTATAAGGAGAATTTTGGAGAATTACTAAGATAATATTGAAAATACTTTATAAATGAATTTGAAATTAATTTACTATATAAATACAAGTATTTTATTTTGGAGAATATTAAATGATACTGAAAAAATATTTGGTTAAATTTAAAAGAATTTATTGTATGATTGAAAAGAAAGAAAAACCAAGTATATAAGTAAATATTTTAGAAAAATGGGTAAATTCTATAAAATATGAAATATGAGTTTAAATAAGGTAAATAAATAATTTGTTTGAATTTTATTCAAAATATCGATTACCTAGTTTACCTATAATTCATTATACTTATGTTAAGTCAATAGAAACTTGCTCGATTAGATTCGAATAAATTAAATAATACTTGGCCTAGAATATTAAGTGAAATCTATTTATATTGCTATGTATAATTGAAGTACAAGTTTCAAATGGATGAATTGGATGTTTGGATGAATTTGGATGATTTTAAATACTTGTTTAATTTTAGAAATACAAGTATAGAACTATGATATATATTTTCACCCATGATATATATTGATGCAAGTTTATTATACCTCCGTTTTATTAATTTGAATGGATGAATCATAATGTTTGAATTGTAATGCTTGAATGCACTCTTGTGTGATAATTGAATTATATATGCATGGCATTTATTTGGGATGTAACATCATTTTGGGAATAATGTTTTGGGTAGCCAAATGTTTCTAAAAGATAAAATCCAACATTTGGTGAAAACGATACGAGGTATTGACTAATAGATTGCTAGAATCCATCCTAGTGGTTTGATTCTAAAATCGCAACCCGAATCATGATGACTTTGTCCCTCATCACAAAGTCCGATGACCTGTTCCACAGACAATATGATGAATAGAAAGATATTAGAGACGTAGTGCCACAAGAGCTAGTACCTCAAGGTGGAATTGGGCAGGTGACTACAGTACACAAAATGTATGTGTCTTCAGAAGCCAGAAGAGCAGTGCGACTAAGAGATCATGTGAAGTGTACTCACAAATGTTCATCAGCACTAGGTGAAAAAGACCATACGGGCTTGTCAAGGCAGTTAGTCTATGTAGACGGTGAATCCAACAGAGGTTACCAACGAGTATTCCTACTAGGAACTAAAGGAAGATAGTTAAGATATAACTCTCCTTTATATATATTGACCTTGTAAAATATATGAACATTATTTAGATATGTAGTTGAAAATGACCATACTATGGTAAACAATGAATACGTGCAACAGTTAATCGTTAGATATGTGGTTGAAAAGGACCGTACTATAGTAAATAATGAAATTGGACTTTGGAGATCTGAAAAAAGTGTGCTTGAATTAAACTGAAAGCAACTAATATACTATGAATGTATGGTGACATCCCAGTTGATTAGAGTTACAGTTGTGAGTCAGGATGATTAGAGCCATGACACTTGAGTTAAAACCATTTTGATGAAATATGGGCGGGTTATTGTTTGGTGTGAGTGACATAGTTAAATTTGATTGTTATGTCACATATTTATACCCGTCACCATACTTGTATGTTATTATTAAGCATAATTATACTCATAGCGAGATTTCTAGCATGACTCGAGGTTTGTTATGTATATGATAATGCTTGGGTCGGACTGAGGTGTTGTATTTCTAGGTTAGCTTCCTATTGGACATCGATTTGTTTTGTTTTGTGAGTTGTCCTTAGGATATGTATATTATGTTGGAGTTCTATGAGGTTCAAGTTCACCAACTATTGTCCAGAAGCCAAGATCCGCAGCATTGTCCAGTTTATTTTGAGATATGATGAAGATGAGGTTATTCAAGCAGCTATGGACATATTTGAAGATCGGTTGCCAGAAGTGTCATTACATGGACTGGACAATCGAGGTTGGTAGTTTTTGGAGTGTACATAATCTGTTGAGTTTTAAGTGATGTATTTTGGGTAGTCCTTGTATTAGATAAGTTGTGACATACATACATACATACACATATAAATATACATATACATATACATACACACACACACACACACATATATATATATATATTCATTTCCATAGTGATATCGATGCCTATGACAACCTTTACTTATTTGTGTTCATGATATATGAGTTATTCAATTCTAAAACTCGTGTATATTGCCTTGTGTTGAGAAGAAATACGTACTATTTCAGATGTGTTTAGATATTGAAACGTATCTGTGTTGACTTAAAGTTGTGTACATAAGTGATCACTCCTTCTGTTCCCATTGGTTCAATCCATCGGATGGTAAACTCCCTTTGATAATTCGGTCACTGGAGCCGGGGCATCACATAATGGGATCAGAGCAAGGTTGAAATAGATTTGAATAAATCATAACTTAGGGCATATTTGACCATAGTGAAGTCGAACATAGGTTGTTACCCAATCAGTATAACCTAGGTAGAGTTGGGAATAACTTGTGTAAGTGACAGACGAGTGAAGTCGGTATTATGAGAAAAGAACCCTAGAAAGGAATTATATATTTATCTTTGAAATATACGTAACTGCTGCTGAAACTTTTGAGATAAATGCTGGATAAGTAAGAATGTTTATCTATTAAGTGATAAATGTTGTTTTTTAGAAAATGGTTGGAGCTGGCAAACCTAGAGCTGGTGTATCTCCTGGATCACTAAATGGTCAAGAAAGTAGGTCAGAAAATCTGACTGTCCTATCGACAACGGGACAATGGATGGAAGTTATAAAGCATATGGACATTGCTAGAACACCAAATTCTAATCCCATAATAGAATTCACAAGGCTTTGTAATGACTATACAAGTTTAGGAGCAAAGTCATATTTGGGAGATGAAGGAATTATGGTTGTGCATACTTGGTTTAGATCTTGCAAAAGGATTTTTAATGATCTGGGATTAACAGACCAAGAGAAAAGGAGGTTGGTATCTCACTAGCTATAATCTAGTGCTTTGAACCGGTATAATGCCTTCACAACAACCATACCAGAGGAAGAAATAACATGGCAAGGGTTTAAAGATCTATATAAAGCTCATTTTCTTCCTGAAGCTGAAAAGACAGCTTTACTATGGAAATATATAGATTTAACCCAAGGGTGTTCATCAGTGGTAGAATATGTGAACAAATTTAATGCTCTATCTAAGTATGACCTAGCATTGATAAATTCCCCATTGGAAAAGAATGAAAGTTTATTCTTGGACTAAATGCATAATTGAGGGACAAATTACTCACTCAAATAATAAATCCGTTTGAGAAAATCATTAATATGGCTTTAAGGTACGAAAAGTCTAAGAACGTAACTCAAGTCTCAAAGAACAATCTACTCAACCATTCCAACAGAAAAAGAGATCGCTTTTTCAAAAGAACAACTAGAAGTCTAAAAAGATTAAGAAACCTTTCCACCTAAGGTGAACCAAGCCAAAGAAATCAGTTCAATCGGAACAACCTGAAAAAAGAAGAAATTTGAGAATCCGAGGTTGAATGTTATGCATGTAGAAAGAATGGTCACTATGCTAACGAGTGCTGGACAACAAAACAAAGATTTTATAGTTACGATGATAGGGGTCATATGGCAAGATGGTGCAGAGAGCCTAAGAGACAGATTCCAAGTAAAATGTTCACAATTGAAGAACCCAGTTCTGCATGGGAAAAAGGGAAGAAAGTCTCAGAAGGTACGCTTCCTTAAGAATGAAATTCTATGATACTTTGGATTGTCATATTTAGTAAAAGGATATTTTTTCTTGAGTAATCTTAATTAATTAAAAGGGTGATACAATTAGGAAATTTGTAAGAGACCCTAATCTAAATTCCATAATAAAGTTATATCACAGAGATAGACTATGATAAAGCGGATGTAAGCATCTTGTAGTGATCATAGTGCGCAGCAGAAGCTAATTGAATCGTTTAAGCTATGAATAATTAATCATTGAATTTACATATAGATGGTTGCATATTTGTTGGTTTTGTTTTTATAAGTTTTGTTAAGAATGTAGGTTTTTAAACCAGGTGTTATCACTCATAAGGATATAAACCCATTTAAATCTAAATAAATGGACCGAGTTCAAATAATCGCTCGGTGATATTGAACTTGCTTATTTAAATAAAGTATAAACCAGTGGTTTTCTCGAGCTAAGCCACAAGGAGATTAGGTAATTTTGCAAGGAAAGAATAATATTGGATACCGACTTTGTTAACTTATCCATTGTGTGACTATGAATTCTAATCATTGCACCTGGTCAGTGTTATCAATAGATATTTCTAAACACTAAAATGAGATATTTTGACATAACAATATTCCGAGTAAAAGATATTATTCTTAGAATAGACTAGTTGGAGTTTCATCAGACTAGATTATCGTGTGATAAACAAATGATTACTTTTCAGCAGTTCGATCACATGGAAAGGTTTTTGATTGCACTTAAAGTAATCTAAGTTATTCTCTATAAGCAATGAGATATAAAGAAAATGAATAATAAGAAAATTTGATTAGATACTTAGGAATCTACCAAAAAGTAATGGAATTCAGGATTGATTAAACCCCTAATTTTGACTAAGAATTGAATTGAAGATTTTTGAGAATAGTAAAAGACGTTGGAATAATTATTTCCCTAAGATCTTTAATGGTTGTGTGATATATGAGAAACTCATCAAGAATACTCGAGTTATAACAGTTTAAATAGACCAAATTAGAGAACAAGTAACCTCGATAAATAAGACATTCCATTGATATAATATAGGTTCAAAGGTTGAGTAACCCTAAAAAAAATTATATACAAGACCGAAGGGTTCATACCATGGACACGACCCATTCAATTTGACTCATTAAGTTTATTTAAATTTTAATCAAGTTGTGAATGCTTGATTGATTTCTAGTTAACTTTATTTTATTATTCTGTGCATGGATGTATATAAATATATAACTAACACTATAGAAAATAAGTTATAGTGCTCTCCGATAAATTACGAGGATGCAATTTTTTAAGGAGGGGAGTATGTGATATCCCATTACTTTAACAATTATAATAAATATTATTTTGGAATTTTAAATAAATAAAATAACTTTGAAAATTTTAAATTGAAAATATTTGAATTTTAATCAGATTTAAATTGTGAAAAATATTTTATTCGCTATAAACAGTAAATAAACCCAAAAAATAATTTTGGAAATTTTTGGTGGATTTAATCTAATAAAAGCAATTCCAGAATTTATTTGAAAAATAATAATTTAAAAAACGAATTTGAAATTTGAATAACACTTTTAAAATCCAAAAGTTGTTTGTAAAATTACTTTTGGAAATTGAATAATTAGTATGAAAATTAGTTTGAAAATAAAACAATTAGTTCATAATTGCTAAAAATTAAAAAGCAATATTATAATAAAACAAAAATTGTTATCTATATAAATTTTTAAGGAGAATTATTGAGATATGATTGAAAATACTTTATATGTGAATTTGAAATTCATTTATTATATAAATACAGGTATTTAATTTTGGAATTGAATATTAAATGATATTGAAAAATACTTGGTTAAATTTAAAAGAATTCATAGTAAGATTTCAAAGAAAGAAAAACCAAGTATATAAGTAAATATTTTAGAAAATATGGGTAGGTTTTATAAAATATGAAATATGAGTTTATATTGGGTAAACAAAAAATTTGTTTGAATTTGTTTCAAATATCAATCGTCTAGTCTGCGTACAATTCATTATACTCATGTTAAGTCAATGGAAACTTGCTCGATTAGATTTGAATAAATTAAATAATACTTGGCCTAGAATATTGAGTGAAATCTATTTTTATAATCGAAATACAAGTTTCAAATGGAAGAATTGGATGTTTGGATGAATTTGAGTGATTTTAAACACTTTTTTAATTTTAGAATTACAAGTATAGAAATATGATATATATTTCACCCATGATATATATTAATGCAAGTTTATTATACCCTATTATATTAATTTTAATGGATGATTTTTCATGTTTGAATTGAAATGCTTGAGTGCACTATTGTGTGATCATTGAATTATATATACACGACATTTATTTACGATACAGAATCATTTCAGGAATAATATTTTAAGTTGCCAAATGTTTCTAAAAGATATAATTCAACATTTGATGAAAACGGTACGAGGTGCTGACTACTAGACTACTAGAATCCATCCCAGCGGACGGATTCGAGGACTATAACCCGAATCATGATGTCTTTATCCCTAGTCACAAAATCCAATGATTTGCTGCATTGACAATATAATGAATAGTAAGATATTAGAGACATAGTGCCATGGGAGCTAGCACATCAAATGGAATTAGGTAGTGACTACAACACACAGCATGTATGCGCCTCCAGAAGCTAGAAGGGCAATGCGACTAAAGGATCGTGTGAAGTGCACTCACAACTGGTTGTAAGCACGGTTGAAAACGACCGCATAGGCTTGTCGAGGCAGTTAGTCTATGTAGAGGGTGAATCCAGAAAGGGTTACCAACGAGTATTCCTATTGGAAACTCAAGGAAGAGTTAAGATATGACTCTTCTTTATATATATTGACCTTGTAAAATATATGAACATTGTTCAGATATGCAGTTGAAAAGGGCCATACTATGGTAAATAATGAATACATACAACTGTTAATGATTTAGATATGCGGTTGAAAAACACAGTACTATGGTAAACAACAAAATAGAACCTTGAAGATTTGAAAACAATGTACTTGAATTTAAATTATAAGAAACATATATAATATGAATATATTTTGATATCCCAGTTGATTAAAGTTGCAGTTGTGAGTCATGATGATTAGAGACGTGACACTTGTGTTAAAACCATTTTGATGAAATATGGGTAGGATACTATTTGGTGTGAGTGACATCATTAGATTTTATTGTTATGTCACGTATTTATACCTGACACTACACTTGTATGTTATTATTGAGTACTATTATACTCACAAAAAGATTTCTGTCCTGACTCGAGGTTTGTTACACTACTACAAAACATGTCATTTGCTTCGATTGTTTACCCCATGTTGCTTTGGTTCAACAACCGAAGCAAATGAAGACAACACAACATGCCTAAGCATGTTGCTTCGGTTGTCCAACCGAAGTACATGAGGGGTTTTTTCTTCAGCTGTTAGTAACAACCGAAGGAAAAAGGGGTCTTTTGCTCTAGTTATTACTAACAATCGAAGAAAAAGAGGGGGTCTTCGGCTTAAAAAGACTCCTCTTTTGCTTCATTTGTTACTAACAACTAAAGAAAAAGATAGTTGAAAAAAAAAATTGATTTTGAATCCCTATAGTATGCTTAAAAATTGCATCCATGTATAAATTGCAATACTGAGCATCATCAGATATACCAAAATACATATCTATAATCTATAACAAATGTTTGTAATAAATAACACCCTTGTCTGAAATTACCTCTAACATGAAGCAAAGTTTGCATTAAATTAAGAGACTTAAATATATAATAGAGTTAGTTTACATGACAAAAGTTTACTTTAACATGTATACATCTAATAAGAGTCAAAAAAATTAATTCACTAATACCTAAGCTTCTTTCGAGGTTTGTTCCTTGCACTAGGATCCTTGGCTGCAGCTGCATCAGTAACAACTTCTTCTTCTCTAAATTTGATTCCATCTCCATATTCTACTCTTTTTCCTTCTTCTTCCTTCACCTCATTCTCTTCCATTGTTGCTTTATTTATTGCTAGCTTTACCATGACAAACAAACTGTGTGCATATAACCATTTGTCAACTATGTTTACGTCAGAAAATGAAAAAAAGAACCACTTAAACTGAAGCAGTAAATTAAAGCATATGCTTCTGTATGAAACTAAAGCACATGCCCTAATTTTTCATATCGAAGCACATGCTTTAGTATGTAAAACTGAAGATCATGCTTCTATATGAAAAACTAAAGCACATGCTTCATTATACCGAAGCACATGCTTCAATTTTTCATACTATAACACATGCTTCAGTAACAGAAGCACATGGCTTCTGTTCAAAAAACTGAAGCATATGTAGTAATTGATTGTAAACTAGTTAAATGCAAAACAAAAATTAAGATAAAAGCACCATGTTTGTTTTATACTCTATATCTTGATAAATACTGTGGCAAAATCAACTCAACAAAAATTAATACGAAGCTAAAAACAGAAGTTGTTCCACGAGCTCCTTATTTGAAATTTTTTAGTACTTCAACAATAATTATGAATTCTTACATAATATGTAAATGAGAATGTAATATGCTTTCAAGTTTCAAATTTTAGTCAATGCATGCTTATATTGGTAGATGTCATATGTATTTGTACTTATTCTTAAGAAGTTATTGAATTTACCGAACATAAAGTTTTCATATATTTTTCCATACACATATAATATTTTTTTATTGATTGTTCTTTTCATGAAAATTCAATTGCTTTTAGATTAAAAGTTTGAGTACATATGTGTAAAAAGATTGAATATCAAATTAAGTGCAGGATTATTTAGGTAAATTGCACAAAAGGGAAAAGCATTTGGCATGGAATATGTAAAAATGTGAATAAATTACATGTTTTAGAAGACCTTATTAATAGATTATATAAATTTTGTGGTGTATACCACAAAAATTTATGTAATTACGCTCAGCTTTTACTTCAATTAGTTTATTTTCAAAAAGTGTTGCTAGATATACCATAATATTTATTATCAACGAACTAATTAGTAAACCATCGGTAAGAGTAATTTTGAATATATTAAAGATAATCATATCTATATATGATATCCAAAATTAGATAAATAAAACATACCTAAAAAATAATGAAGAAGAAGAAGTTTATCCAAAACTACGTATTGATAAAATTAAGTGTACCTATAAATGGCTTGCAATATTATGTCTTGTGAGATAATCAATTCCCATAAGCTCTAAAATCCTAGATGATACTGCTTTGTCTACCGCAAGTTGCTCTACCGCTTGAACAAATCTCCGATGAAGCTTCGGAGTCCAGTCCAACTATGAAAATTACAATACATAATTAAAGAAAAGAAAACCAGAAACCACTCTGTAATTTGAGAAGTTAAGAAAGATTCGACTTTTTGGAAAAGAAAATGAAATAAAGAAACATAATTTCTACCGTTGAAATAAACATTTGGAGTTAAATGTTTATTCAAGAAACATTAAGCTAAATTACAGTGCATAAACCGATTGCTGAGGAGCTCAATATCGACATCTTTAAAATTACGTCCTTAATACCATAAGTGTTGGAGAAGGCCTTATGTGCACTCACAGTGCATTCTAAAACTTGCACAGGAGCCAGATACATTATGTTTCATAGATTAATGTAACATCCCCCACTTAGAGCCCCAAAACTAACGGCTATAGATGCTGCAGTCATCCATAGTTATTAATCCTCGGCGACCAAATAAGGTAATGTTAGATACAATGATCTAACAAAAACACATGGATATGGAAATTTTTTAAAATCATTAAACAACTTTCACATTCCATTTCAAATCATTTCAAATTCATTACATAATCCCACATATGAGAGCCACATTCAGAGAAATTATAATTATTACAATATACGCCAGGAGCGACATATGAAGATGCCCCCTTGGATGATCAGGGTATAATATAGGCAATTAAACAACTTTGCCTTTACAACCAAAATACAGCGAAATCAAAATAGAAAAGAACTCCTACTAGCTAGCTTGCCTCCTGCTCGTCTCCGGAAGCTTATTCGACTAAGGAGAACCTGAAAACCTCAACTCTCAAACTACTCAAAATTAATTGAGCACCCGAGAGTTTAAGGGGAAAACATAAACTTCGAGTCAGATATAAAGCCTGGTATGAATATTAACTTACCATCTCGAACCATTTAAATATCTAGTGAGACCACGCCGCTTAGCGGAACAAGTTTTCCCCTCACTGGTATCCTATCCAAAAATTTATTATAACCATATACTGTGCTCCTGCATCCACAATGGTTAAAACGTAGCAATTTAAAATATTATGATGATATGCAAACAAGTAAATTATTCTAGATTTTCCATCCCCATTTATTTGACTATCTGTCTCAGTTATATTTTCTAAGGTCATTATTAACCTATTAGTTTTCATGGGCTTATTAATAACCTGTTTAAAACTTATGGACTATCCATGGTCTCATAGTTTTCATGGGATCACTAAGAACCTATTGGCCCCTGCCAATAAATTCATTCTTTCATGGGTTCTCCTGAACCTATTGGTATCCCCAATAACTTCTCTTATCTCATAGTTTTCATGGGTTGACTAGGAACCTATTGACTTCTGTCAATAACTTTATCCGGATATAGTTTTCATGGGATCACTACGAACCTATTGGCCCGTGCCAATAAAATATAGTTTTCATGGGTTAACTATGAACCTTGTCTAATATGACAATTTCTTTGTTTAGTCTCTGGGTGTCCTATGATTTGTTCTACCTGACCTCCTGGATGCAACTCTAATCGTACAAGAGTTTACTCAATTTATATTCACTATTGGGTCAACCTAACTGGTTATTCTGTCATTTATCCCCAAAATACAGTTATGGGTCCATTTTACTGTGAATATGTATTTTAGAAGAAGAAAACATAATAGCACAATAACACCAACATCTATGGTTTAATATCCTTGAAATCATTTTCATATGAAACATGGTTAATCCCTTTAACCTATTACTTTATCAAGGAAAGCTTCTTTAAAAACCCCATACTTAAAAGCCATTTTAAAACTCCTTTATTTTGCCATGGTTTTCCTTAAAAATGAGATTGGGTTCTTTGTTTTGAAAACTAAGGCTTTCGAAACCTTAGACCTCTATTTTCGAAACCATTAAAATCTACCTTTCGAAAGCTTTCAAATCTTCCTTTCAAAACACTCAAAACATATGACTTACAAAACACTTCTCGCTCGAAGCATTATAACCTTCCTTTCGAAACCGTCAAAACAATCCTTTCGAAAGTATTAAAGTATATCTTTCCAACACATAGAAGCTTAGCTTCGAAACCATTTGAAAGTACCTATTTCGAAACCATTTGAAAGTACCCCTTTCGAAACCATTGGGATTATCCTTAAAATAACTTTTGGGTCAAAGTGAATATAAATGTACCCCTTTTGAAACCATTAATCTTAAAGTAAAAGTGATTGGGGAAAACTGATGGCTTCGGAACCATCCTTTTGAAAGCTTTAATTATTTAAGTAAAACATTTAGAAGGATAGCTTCGAAACCCCTTTCGAAGCCATTGCCTTCGAAACCTTTGGTATATGTGGCTACTGGAGTCCTTTCGAAAGAATTGATTTAAAAACAAGACAACTCATTCGAAAGCTACCCTTTCGAAACAAAAAGGTGGCAAATTCTTCGAAAGCTATATTAAACCTTTTCGAATGCATTCTTTGGAAAACAAGGCAAGTGGCATTTCTTTGGATAGTAAAACAAAAGACCTTTGAAAGCAATTTAAAGTGGTGTCGACCCCTTCGAAAGCACCATTTCGACTCCATACCTTCTGCCTTTCTCCAATCCACTACGTCTCAAAGCATTGATACCATGTGTATTGGTTTCGACTTAGATGGGGGCGGAGGTACATGGTCGAATTACTACTGGAAGTGGCGAAACCATGCTTTTGAACAAAAACTATATTATTGCCTTTTTAGGTAAATTCTTTTCAACTAACTTGCATATCTGTAAAAATTTAATTGGTTGCTATAAAATTTACAAAAACCTTTTCCTAAAATACTGCCGAATTCATTTCAGATTTAATTAAAAACAATTAGCAAAGAAGCCCTTCCCTTAATCAAAACAATTAAAACATATAAGTCCTCCAACTAAATTAATTTAATTTCCATAGTAAATTTCTTAGAAAAATTCCCCAAAAATCATAGAAATTCACTTTTAATATGTTATCTAACATATATAAATTTCGTACCCAAATTCCTTTATATAATTATCGAAATTAATTTCTTAACCCAATTATTCATATCCTCCTTTGAAAATTCAGAATAAATTATCCATGGCTTGGATAATTACTAAAAATTAAACCCATCTCCAAAGTAATGTTTTACATAACATATTAAATCCTCATGGCATTTGAAAACCAATATAAACGATTTTAGCCTTAAAATTGAATAAAACATTTATCAAACAAACTTGTTTGAATATAACATATTATGAAATCCAACCATATCATCATCGAAAATCATCATAATGGATTTAAACTTAAACCCGAAATCAAATTCCCTTTAAAACGAAAATAAAGATGGTTTTTATTATTATTCACTTTGATTAGGATAAGGAACTTGAGATTTGATTTAGATTAATCCTCCCTGCTTGATTCCTTAGCTTTTGATGGATTTTTCTCTTGTTTTCCCCTAGGTTATGGCCAACTTGAGCTTTTGATTTTTATGTTTTAGAGTATTGAATTATGAACGTGTAAAGAAATGGGAACGTGGGTTTAGGGGTTATGGGATTATGGTGGTAGCAAATCCTATAATGCCCTTGCGTTATGTTCTCACTAATTAACATATAAAACCGTTCATAAGCCCATTCTTTTAGGGGTTTATTTAATTAAGCTCGGCCTCTATTGAATTTTTAAATCTCAATCCTCTTATAACACTAATATTTACATTATTTTATTTAATTTATCTAATAAAATATCCTGAATAACGTTGTTAAAAATTAGGGGTGTTACATTAATTTCAGGTAAAAACATTACAAAATGGTTACTCAGCTCAAAATAAAATTACATTTGCTTAGGCAGTAAAAAATATTAAATAAATTACAAAATTACAATCTGGTACTTGTTTCAGAGCTTAGTATAGGAATAGCACCGAACATTTACAAGGTCACAATACCATCTCTTTCATATCACTATTTCAAAAATTATCTAATTTTAATGATTATTCAATAAAATGTATCAATATGGATAAAATTAATCTAATTAGGGTCCATAGGGAAAATAGGAATAATATTGTCGCTTACAATTTTCATGCAATTTAAACTGTTGAAGATACAAACTTGGTCTGCAATTTCGGTATTTTTAAAAATGAAACATTGGATAGTGAAAATTAGAAGGAAAATGGTTAATTTAAACACTAATTAAGAAAAATAAATTTACTTGAAACTTGAAATTGTGAAATCATAAAATAAGGCAATGTGCAAACAGTAAAGGATTTTGATCTCTCTTAAATTATATAACTTAAACTTGAAAATATGAAATCATAAAATAAAGTAGTGTACAAACAAGTAAAGGATATTTTTCATTCTTGTTTTGAGAGTGCATGTAACATTACACTTGTTAATCGAGTTTTTAACCAAGTAGTTTTTCAACGGAAGTTAGAACTTTAAGACGCAGACAGAACGACTCGAGAACTTGGAAACACACTTAAAAGTGGTAGAAAAGCACACTCGAGAAAAACTAAGGCAGTTGGAGGTAACTAAACCACTCGGTATCGAGAGGTTTTTCCTTGTGTCTTGGCACTACGAACCCTATACATTTCACATGCTACACAAACCACTCATGATCAAGTGCTTATCTTAGAGTTTGGATAAGCAACTCTCAGGATTGATGAGAAGAAAGCAATGAAAGCATGATAATACAAGTGTTAGCGGGAAAATCATCGTGAACAACTCAAAGACTACGAAAAAGGGTTTGTAATGCATCGACTTGGAGATGGAAGGATAATGCAAGGAAGAAGATTGGATCTGCCCCAATAAAAATCACTCGGTACCGAGAGGTATATTTTGCCCGTGTGCCCTCGTGCTCACTTGTACATCATTGGGCTTGCTTCTGGATTTCGACTTATGCTAGCCCCCGGAACTACAGAGCTGTTTCCCTATAAATATCAGCTCTATAGCAATAAAAAGAGGACCTTGGACTCTGCTCCTTCTTCACCTCCTATCTCCCCCTCACAATAATTACCTAGGCTGATACTATTGGTAGTTTGTAACAACCTTGATTTCTATGCCGTATAAATAAATAAATTTAATTAAAATAAAATTATTTTAGTTCGAAATTTGATAATTAATATTTTAAAAATAATTTTTTAGTTAATTAAATTCTGTTTAATAAAAGATTTTGATTGATAAATTGAATTAAAGTTATAAATTCTTTTCGAATAATATATTAAAATTGAATGTATTGTTTTAATTGAATATAAAATACTTTTATAATTATAAATTACTTTAATCAAATTGAAATTTATTTACAAATAAATCAAATGGAGTTGTGAAAAGAAAAGATATGAAATGGAAAATTAAAACTAGATTGAATTAGAAATCTAGGCCTTAAACTAGATCAAGCCCAAGCCCACCATTTTTCCTAGAGAATTCCGCTCCCTTATCCTATCTAAATCTAGACCGTTCCCAAATTAATTAATTTCAGCCCTAACCCAACCCTAGTATCGAATGCAACTTTTAAAAAAAATTCGAAGTCGAGACAGGAAGAACGCACGAAGGCTCTCTAGCTAGTCATCTTCGACAACGTCTGGAGTGGAGCGACACCTTCGACTGAGAAGGGGACCCACTGTGTATGTGCGATTGGAAGGAGAAGCCATAACCTGAAGTTTGTCGCGATCTCAGGTGGCAACAATGAGAACCGCACGACCCTAATAGTTGTAACGGCGAGTGCGATAGACGCATAAACGATTGGCGATTGTGGTGATGTGACATAGGGTCACCGGTAATGGACGAGGCTTGTTCGATAGGCCTGGTTTGCGATGACAGAGCGAACTACAGCTGCTGGAGTAGTGCAGATGTGTGTGTACATGTTTAGGAGGACGATGCAGGTGTTGGCAGCGATGTTACGGTGTGCTAGCTTGGAATTTTAGGCGAGTAAATTTATTTACTCACAACTATGTGCAAGTATAGAATTCCCTTTTATTTGTTGTGAATTGATTATTGTGTGGGTGGATCGATATGATATGAATTGATTTGGGTGACATTGGATTTACTTGCATCTTTTGAGTGATTTATATTTTGATAACTCGCCACTATACAGATCCTATTTTTAAAGGAATTTGTTGATTGTGTGATGATGAGTTGTTGATGGCATGGATTGATTTGGATGAAATTGAATTGCATTGTTATAGATTGATGGTTGTTGTGATGAGCTTACATTAATAACTGATCGAAAAGGGAATAAATTAAAATAGAAGATTTTGAAGAAATTGAAATATTTTTGGAATATATTAATAGACTTTCAAATGATTGTTATTTGAAACCGGAAACATTATTTATGACTGAAAAATTATTTAACTAAATTGGATTGATTATTGTTTATGAATAGAGATTGTTTGAAAAATGAAGATTGACAGGATTTGATCAAATAAATGAATCTTTGAATATCTATTTCTATTTACCTATGAGTACAAAATATTTGAAGAATTTTTATAAATAAAACAATTTCAAATTTATATATTTGAAATGGTAAGTTAATCTTATTTGGATTTAATAAATTGAGAGTTCAAAAATATTGTTTTGAAGTAATAATAAGTTGGATGCAAATTTATTTATCGTACGAGAATTATTATTTATGGGTTTCATTATATATTGTTAAGTAAAATTTTTGGAAATAATATATTGTTGTATTTGATTATTTCTAAATAAAGGAAAACAACTTCAAAACCTTTGGGTAAAATATATAAAAGCGTGGATTAAATTAGTATGAAAAGATAATTTTGGACTTTATTATACAAATAAATTGTTACAAATCGGTATTTTAGTGTCAAATATTTGAAGGGTGGTTATGGAATGTTAGTTGAAATTTATATTTTTAAAA
The DNA here is from genome assembly GCA_030737815.1 of Allium fistulosum. Classification (NCBI taxonomy): domain Eukaryota; kingdom Viridiplantae; phylum Streptophyta; class Magnoliopsida; order Asparagales; family Amaryllidaceae; genus Allium; species Allium fistulosum. Next base: position 931,573,390 of record CM060901.1, on the reverse strand, counting down.
GTGATAAGTTAATTTTATTTCGAATTTAATAGATTGGAAGTTTATAAAAAATAATATTTTGAGGTTATAGTAAGTGGAATGTAATTTATTTATTGAATGGAAATTTTCATGTATGAAATTTTATCATATGGCTTTAGGAGATTATTTTTAATTGTATATCTTTATTGGAAAAGTAGAATTAATTAAATTCGTTGTTTAAAGGAAATTTCGAATTATAAAACTTATTTATTATTATTATTATTTTCAATTATTAGAGAAGAACTTTAAAAATGTATGAATTATTTTTAGAATGATTTTTCAAATGATTTGGAATTGAATTGTAATTTATAGATTTCCTTGTAATTAAACAATGGATTTGCAACTATTCTTTTGGGAAAGGAAATGGATTTTGAGGAAAGGATGGAAATTTTAAATTTTATTTTTCTTTTGATTGAAAATTTATACTTGAAATTGTTTTGAAGATTTTGGGAGAATATGTACTTTTAAACCCCTTCCAAATTAATAAATAATAGAATTGCATGTTTTGATTGATTTATATTTTTGTGTAACGAGGAATCAAAATGAACGTAGTTATAACACCGTCCGATATCGGACTTTCAGTAAAATTTCTATGGTTATTATTTGAACTTGTTATATAGAATTATTGTGCGATAATGAGTGCAATTTACGAGCATTGAGTAAACTGATCGATAACACTATCCGGTATGGGACATTCGGTGACACCATCTAGTATATGACATTCGGTGATACTATTCTGTTTACTCTTTTTACTTATGGTATATGATATTATTATGGGTTGATGTGTAGTATACGAGCGTTGAGTAAACGATTGAGTAACACTAGATGGTATGTGACGTCTACTTGATATTTGTTCGATTACTTTCTATAAGTGAGGGATACTCTTATTTTACGGGTTATCTATAGGAAGGGTCCGTTGTGTGCCAACTTGTGTTGTGTGTTATTCATCCAGATAGACTAGAGTCCATCCTAGTTAGCTGATCGTGGGGTTGCGCCCCAGATCCGTGGCATCACCTAATTATTTATATACGTGTTGTATGCTGATGTTTAGATTGTGTAATGATATGCCCCGATGCCACATTAGCCAAACAGTATGTTACAATTGGGAAGTAGGCTCATGACCGTAGAGTATAGATGGACCTAGTGTCACGATGACCAGGATTAAATAAGACAGTGGGTGTGCTGTAACTGCTGTGTGTTGTCTCCTGGAGCGTGTTGTGTGCTATGTAGCTCCCATCTAGGATACTTGTGACTATATGATTATATTATAGTATTTAGATAACCTCCTAGACATTCATTTAGAGGCGAGGACCTCTTAACCCATTGGAGCATGTTGTGAGGTTCCCAACTAGGATATGTGATTTGAGATATATAGACATACGCTACCATACTTATAGCTCCTCACTAGATTATGTTCTTGTTGATGGTTGATTCCCTTTTGTGTTATCGGTGTGTTGATTGCTGACTGGATATTTGGTTGTTCCACCCATTTGATTATTTGTCGTTGATATGTTGATCGACCTTATTTAGGAATGAGTTATCTTTTATGTGCATGGTTTTGAGATTTGTTGACACTTGAGTTATGCACGTGCCATTTTGCGGTGCACTTGTTTATACCATGCTAGTTGTTATTTTATATTGACCTCTACATTCTAGACATAGTTTGAACCGTCTGTTATTTATATAATACTCGGGTCAGTCCAAGACATTTCAGGTTCAGGGACGAGCTGACCAGTTTGTAGATGTTTGACATAGATCGAGGATAGCGTATTTGTATATAGTTTGTATATTTGTATTCACATGAGTTTTTGTGCTGTCGAGATGTGTATATTGGACATATTATGTATATTTATGATGATAGTGGGCATTTGATTATTTTTGTAGAACCACTTGGACTTGTATATGTTTTATATTATATATATATATATTCGCTGCGTTGATGACTCTGTGAATTGTTTGATTTATTTTATATTATGTATTGTTCTATCCTAAAATCACACGTATCTATTATTTTGTGCCGATACTATGTACGTATAGTTGAGTTGTTTATGATTTTTGAAGTACGTACCAGTGTTAGCTCAAAGGAATATCCATGTGTGTAAGCTCAATATCACATCATTTTTAATATTATCAGACAATATTACACTGTAATACTCTCTGGTAGTATGGGTATAGTGATGGGGTGTTACACATTTCTAGGCTTAAGAACCTCTCAATCCCTTGTACCAGTGACTTTAACTCTCCCTCAAATTCATAAGCAATAAAACTATAAAGTGAACGTAGGCTAGAGATTGCCGAACAACTATAAAAACCTTGTGTCTCTCTACTTTTCTATGCTCTTTTGTATTTTTCTGTTATTTTTGCTAGATCTAATCCCACAACAGGTCATATTTGGGTGTTGTGCCATTTTTGGCATCAAAATTTTGGTGCTTTTATTGAGAAATCAATTTCAGGGTTAGATCTAGCTTACTACTTTGGATTTGGAGAGATCCAGTGGTTAGATCCATAAGTTTTGCTTGAAGAATGGGAAAGTTTGCTATTTGAACTCAATGGCACCTAGAATATCCAATAGATCCACATGAGTAGTAATTGGTGGTAACGAAGGAAATGCTCATCAAGTTGAACTTAGTAACCAACATGCGCTACCAGGATCCTCTGCTCAACAGGAAGTGGTTACCAGAGGAGAGCTTGATAGGATGCTGCAGGAATTGAACCAGAATATGGTCGATAGTCAAAAGATTTAATGTATAAGATGGATGCTTTGCTATCCCTGTAACCACCGAGAACTAGGAGGGAAACATCACCGGGGCTAGAATAGGAAAATTCCTTTGTTTCTGGCCAAAATAGAAGGCATGAGTTGCTAATGTAGTTGGAGGACTTACATGAGGAAGCATAAGTGCTCCTCCCATGAGAAGAGCACCTAGTACCTAGAGGATTTCTGTCGATACCGAAAGGAATCTAGGGGTGAATGATGGGCAGGAGGTTGATGCAACGGTGATTTCTGATGAGGAAGAGGATTTGCAGCTTGACGATGATGGTTTTGAGTTGGATGTTGATGCTAATGGAGAACAACCGTAGCTTAATCAACCGCGCACTCATGTAATTCCGAAGGAGTGGTTCTCCCAGAGATAGGTGGACCTAGACATTATCCAGCAAACCAAGATCGTTTGCAGAGTCAAATGCTCAACATAGCCCCTGGTAATCGACCTTGGGATTACCGTGCTAATGCGGAATTCATAGATGATATGGTTAAACAATTGGTGGAGAAAATCAAAGCCAGGAAGAATGAAGATTTGGGTTCCGCACCAAGTAGAACTCCGTTCACGGAGAATATTCTAAGAGAAGAGTACCCTAGAAGGTTCATGATGCAAACGATGCCATAATACAACAGAACTAATGATCCTAGACAACACGTACTCAAGCATGAATGGCATATGGATGGCTAGAGCTACGGATATTTTTTGTTGTAGTGTTTCCTTATTTTTTTGGAAAGATTCACCTCTATATGGTTCACTAGGCTCGTGCTGAGATCCATATCTACTTTTGATGAATTGGCTAAAAAGTTTTTGGAGCTTTTTAGAGTCCATGCTGCCCGACTGAGGGACATGATATCCTTATTTGGCTTGTCTTAATGACCCAAGGCGTTGCTAAAGTGGTTCTTAAATTGGTTTATTATCGCTGTTACGGAAGTTAGCAATTCGAAAGAAGATCTTATATTCATGGCATTGGTCCGAGGTAACCACCTAAACAAAGATTTTGGTAGGTGGTTGAAAATAAAACAACCAACTACTATGGAGGACTTCCATTTAAAGGCAAACCGGTTTCTGCGATTGAAGGAAGCAGGCCTGGTTGGAGGAAAGGTTGACGTCATGCAATCAAAAGAGGTTATCCAGAGCAACGTGGTGGTTAAACAACCTGGAGATAGCGCTAGTAATGGGGTGAAAAATGCTGGAAGTAACCAGAAGAAACTGAATCAAGGCCCCGCATATGCGTAATGACATCAGGAAGTGTCCAAGAAATTTACGGCTTGAGGATTATACGCCTTTGAATGATATGTTGGAAAATATTTATGCTACTCAGGGAACTAAGCAATATAAGAAACCATCTAGGAGGGAAGTGATAGAAGCAATCTGGGAAGTATTGCTAGTTCCATGAAACTCATGGATATAACACTAATGAATGTCGTCACTTGAAGGACTTGATTAAGGAGCTGATACGAAAGAACAAACTCCAGCAGTATGTGAAGCAACAATAGAACCCGGACCAAGCTATAGGGCCACAAAAACCATCTACCCAGGGGAAACCACCTAGACCCAGTGGAGAGAGGCCCAGGCAGACAGATGGAAGACTAGTTATCAACACAATAATGGGAGGACCTCAACCAGCAGATAGAAGCTAGGGTGAGATGGAAAGATACACGACTCGTTGAAGCACGCACCATTGGAGAGTTGCTACACCGTCGAAGATGGAGCTTCAGCTAAGTAAACATAAGATGATAAAAAATGACATTGTGCTTGGAAATCGAGATTCAAAAAGATTTGAGATGCTGACTCTCGATCCTATGGTGATAAAAGTCAGAATTGGACTGGTAATTATGCATCGGGTGTTGGTGGATAGTGGATGTTTGGTCAAAATTTTATTCAGAAGGACTTTGACTAGATGAAGATCAATATGAAAGATGTGACTGCTTGTAAGAAGAAGATTCAGGGATTTATGGGTGAAGCTAAGCAGTCAATCGGGTGGATTGATTTGCCTATAGTGCTCGGTAAAGGGGAACGAAGGGTGGTTCACATTTTGAAGTTTGTTATTATTGATGAGTTCTCGGCATTTAATGCTCTCTTTAGCCAACCGACCCTAGTTGACTTCAGGATTGCTTTGGCTCCATAGTGTTTGATAATGAAGTTCCCTAGGGGAATGGGATTGGAGTGGTTCTAGGAGACCAAAGCACGACAAGAGAATGATATGTTGCAGAACTGCGAGAAGCTAAGCGCCGAGAGAAGGGAAAGAATGTGGGGAGAACTCTCCACATTCAGGAACCGTAAGCAAAGGAATTACAGAGTAGCCCTTGGCTCGGGAACCATAGCCGGTTCGAGAAGTCAACAGATCCTAGGAATAATCGGGGTAAGTATGGGCAACACCGGCGGAGTTTACGGTGAGTGTCCCTAATGATATGGATGACCAGACTCGGTTATTGAAGATTGGTTCTCAGCTTGGAATTAGATTACAGAAGGAACTAATTAATTTCTTTCGAGGGAATCTGGACGTGTTTGCTTGGATGCATTCCGATATGTGCGGGATATCATCAAAGATAGCGTGTTACGCATTAAATATTGATCCCAAGTTCACATCAGTGAAACAGAAGAGGCGCAACATGGGTACAGAGCGATCCACTGTGTTGAAGGACGAAGTGGATAAGCTATTGGCCAATGGCTTTATCCGCAATGCTTTTTACCCTCAATGGGTATCCAACCCCTTATTGGTCAAGAAGTCAAATGGAAAGTGATGAACGTGTATTTGTTACTCGGATCTCAACAAAGCTTGCCTGAATGACAGCTTTCCTTTGGCCAGAATCGACCAGCTTGTTGAGGGAATGACAGGGTATGAATTGCTCTTGTTTATGGATGTTTATTCTGAATACAATCAAATCATTATAAGTGAGTCAGACCAGGAGAATACTAGCTTAATATTGGACTTGGGATTGTACTACTACCGGGTAATATCGTTCAGTTTGAAGAATGCGAGAGCTACATTCCAACGATTGGTAAATATGATGTTCAAGAATCAATTTGGACGGACGATGGAGGTATACATGGACGATATGCTTATGAATTCATGGATGTCTCGAAACCATTTGGATGATCTCTCAGAGATGTTTAAGATCCTACGAAAGTATAGGATGAAGCTAAATTCATTAAAGTGTTCTTTTGGAGTAGCGTAAAGGAAGTTTCTAGGACTTCTTGTCAATGCACGGGGTAGCAAGGCCAATCCGGAGCAGATTAATACTTTAATAAATGTAACTGCCCCAACCACAAAGAAACAACTTCAGAGCTTGAATGGAAAGATCGCTGCTTTGGGTTGATTCATCTCAAGGGCTACAGATAAGTGCATACCTTTCTTCGATGCCCTTAAGAAAGGTAAAAAGCATTTTGAATGGAATCAGAATTGCCAGAATACTTTCGAAGAGTTATTGACGCACATGGAGACGCCACCAGTCTTGTCCAAACTATTGGATAGGGATGATTTATTTGTTTACTTAGCGGTATCTGCTTATCCACTGAGTCCATCATTGGTACGTTAGGAGGCAAGGATTCAAAGACTGGTCTACTACATCAGCAAGCGGTTTACAAGAGCTGAAAAGACTTACCCAAAGCTGGAGAGACTCGCATATTGCTTGTTGATTTCATCAAGGAAGTTGCGACCGTATTTTCAGGCTTATCCGATCAAAGTGCTGACAGATCAGCCTCTGAAGCAGGTTTCGTACCGTCCCGAGACCTCGGGGAGGTTGTTGAATTGGAATATAGAATTGAGCCAGTATGATATTGTTTACCATCCAAGGAGAGCGATAAACGGCCAGGCATTGGCATACTTCATCACCGAGTTCAACGCGCGTGATGGTGAAGAGGAAATGGATGCTGCAGTAGTAGCTCCTCACTGGAAATTGTTTGCATACGGTGCTTCGAATGAATGTAGCTTAGGGGCAGGAGTAGTGTTTGAAACACTGGACGGACGATCAATCTGTTATGTGCTGAAGCTGGAATTTCCTATGACTAATAGTGAAGCTGATTACGAGGTGTTAATAGCATGATTAAGGATAGCAAAGGAACTAGGGATAAAAACACTGTACAAATTTTGAGACTCCCAACTGGTGGTTTGCCAAATTAGGAAGGAGTATCAGGCCAAGCGTGCAAGGCTAGCCCCTTATCTGTCAAAAGCATTGAAACTGCTCAAATATGTGGAGCATTATACGATAACACACATCCCTAGAGAAGAGAACACAAAGGCTGATTCACTAGCTAAGTTAGCTAGCTATGGGGATGCATAGGTAATAAGATTAGTTCTAATGGAGGTTTCAATAGCTCTGAGCATTGATCAGATGGACGTCGATTGGATTCTGGAGACCACGAAAGAGGAATAGTCATGGATGACTCCGATCAAAGGCTATCAGATCAATGGACCTCTCTCAAGAGATAGGAATGAATGGAAAAAACTCCTTTGAAAAGTGCCACAGTTCATGATGCAAGATAGGGTATTATACAGGAGAGAATTCTTAACCCCTGTACTTCGGCGTATAGCTAAGGATGAGGCTAGGAAGTCCCTCATTGAAGTCCATGAGAGCTGCTGTGGTGATCACATCGGGGGGCAAACTCTGGCAAAGAAGATACTTCGCTATGGTTATTTCTGGTTGACAATAAACCAAGATGCAGCTAACTACACCAAATAGTGTGACTGATGCTATAGATTTGTGAAGATTCCAAGAGACTCATCTTCAGAACTTATGCAGATGGTCAGCCCAAGGCCTTTTTCAATTTAGGGAATCGACATTATTGGTGTGCTACTAATAGCGAAAGGAGGAGCCAAATATGCTATTGTTGTAGTGGATTACTTTATGAAATGGGTTGAAGCGGAACCGCTTGCCATAATTACAATGAAAAAGGTAATCAATTTTGTAACAAAGAATATTATGTACAGGTTTGGAGTGCCTCAGAAACTCATCACAGTTAACAAAACTCGGTTCGAGAGTAATGAGTTTAAGGATTTCTACAAGCACCACCGAATAGAGAAGAGCTTCTCCGCAGTGGCACATTCGCAAGCAAACGGGCAAGTGGAAGTAGTAAACAAGATCATCAAATCCACCTTGAAAGAGCGACTAACTAGAGCCAAAGGCAACTGGGTTGATGAGCTTCCACTAGTACTATGGGTTTATAAGACAAGACATAAGTCTACGACTGGGCACTCGACTTTTACTTTGGCAAATGGATCGGATGCAATGATCCCGATAGAGCTGGAAATCCCTTCTCATCGTAAAAGGCATTTCAACCCAAATGTGAATGAAGAGCTCCTTCTTGAGTCTCTCGATCTGATTGATGTGAAGCGGGAAGAAGCATAATCGCTGCACACCAGAAAGATTAGCATGGTACTTCAAAGCCAACATTCACTATCATACTTTTAAGGTAGAAGATCTCATTTTGAAACGGTTCTCCTAGGTATGGGAGCGCTTGGCCTGAACTGGGAAGGACGCTACATGATCGATCAGAAGCTTAGAGATGACCGGATATTCAAGCTAGCAATTGTAGATCAGAAGCTTAGTTCTCTCATGCTGGCACGAAGAGCTCGGGCCAATGAGATCTTTGGCGATGATGGCCGCAACATTGGCCTCTTGTTCAGCGAGGATGTCTTTTCCTACTACAAGCATGTTAATGTCCTCAGCATCGAGGTACTGTACCATTAGCTCTTCCTCGGAGCGATTATCTCCAGCACGTGCAGCTTGGCGCAACACCTCTTCCCAGGCGTCGGCGAGAGTTGTAGGATAATCATTCCTCAACCACTTCAAGTTCTTGTACATGATGATGCTGGCATAGAAGTGTTGTAGATTATCGTTGAGCTCGTCTCTCTCGCGCCTTTGTTTCCTCAAGATCTTTAAGCTCTTGTTAGGAAACTTTAAGCTCGATATCATTGGCATGTATTTCATTCGATAGGTGCTCTAAATCATCAGCCAACTTCTTTTTCTCTTCGTGGAGTTTTTGGTTCTCCTCTCGGAGCCTCTTGAGCTCGGCTACCTATTCCGAGATAGTCTGGTCACTAGCATTTACAATCTCATCTTTTTAAGTGAGAGCCTGGACCTTCTTATCTACTTGCTTCTTGAATTCGGCATTCTCAGTAAGGGAAGATTTTAACTCGTTCCTCTTACGAGCTCAAAGGTGGCTTGGGCACACTTCATTTCTTCCTTCAAGCTACCATACATAGCTTTTGCTTCAAGGGCTGCTTCCCTTTCTCTGGAAACCTTCATCAGGTCCTCTTCCCTTTCCTTTAAGATCCTCTTGTAAGTCGCCTTCTCGGAATCGAAGGACTGGATGTTGGTGTAATTAATTCTGTTCACATCGGAGAGGGCCTGGCATAGCTTCTTCTATTTATATCCAGCGTCAATATGTTTATGGACGTTTCAAGCATCCCGATCCACCACTTCTTTCGGAACATCCTTGTTGTCATATTCAAACTTCACACCATGCAAGAAGAGATTCAAAAATGCTGCATGTAGGGGGTGGAGGGGCGGTCGGGAGAGTAAGCAAGGAAGCAGAGGCTCCCTTGGAAGTAGGTGGAACTGTTGTAATTAAAGCACAGGAAGTTAGAACTTATTGTTGAGAAGTGGTCTGAGCTTCGGAGCATGGAGGAACAATGTCGGAAGAAGGAAACGGGGCTTAGTGGATTCTGTCTTGCGTTTGGCGGGATCACGTGTCAGCTCATCTTCAGCCTCTACTCCTCCTCTCCCTCTCTCTTTCCTTCTCCTTCTCTCTTTCATGCTCCCTGTCATCTCGGCGGTCTTCATCGGCCTCCCTGTCTTTCCTTCTCTGTCTTTCCTCATCGGTCTCAAAGCGACCTTGGTAACTAGAGCGAGGTAGATAAGGATCGATGTCTGGCATCTATACTTGCCTCCACTACATGAAAGAGCCATGTATCTGTCGCGACTTGTAACGACCCATAAATTTCAGTGGTTTTATTTATTTAATTAATTGAATTTTTGTGAAATTTTAATAAATTTTTTTGAAATAATACTTTAATATTTAAAATACGTCTATTTAAACATAACAAATGGTAAATTTTTATCAGATAATATGCAAGTTTATTTTCTTGTGTAATTCTATTTCAATTCAAATCAGTTAAAAATTGATGATAATAAAATGTTTTCTAAACCTGAATATTTTTATACAATAAACTTGTAAATAATCTTCTGAGTGAGACGTTATAATTCGTTTCCTCAAATTTGGACTACTATTGCTCCGTTTATCTTATTTCCGACGTTTTAGCAGCATTTTGGTACCCAATATCGACTTTTGATAGGATGATCGTATCGCTGATATCCGTGTACCTTTTTGTTCATCTCGTCGTGCTGATCTCCGTAGTATATTCATTCTTGTAATTCGGTGTCTGGTACGGGTCGAAATCGACGAAACGATTTACAGTATCGTTGCCGTATTTGAGATTTTGTTTTTGTGTCCTTTCAATTGCCAGCCGTGTAACCCAAACAACGCTTGCTTTAATTATTTACCTAAATTCACGGTTGACCCTTTCCATTCCATTGATCCAATATTTATCGGTGTGCGTCCTTTCATTTATTCTCTTCTACATTCTGAAAAATATAGCGGTTCGGTTCCATCTTGTTTCGAGGCCTGCTTGCTTCCATTTTTTTATGAGAAACTTTTATATAAATAAGTTTGCATCTAGAGAATATTTGTTTTCTCGGGAGGATCTGCTCATGCTCTCCCAAATTTAGCTTGAGGCCTTCCCGCTGTCAGCCAAGCGAGAACCCAGCGCAACACTTCCAGCACCCTCCGAGCAGCCATTCTCCCCTGACAGCCTAAACCACTGCCGCCTTGCAACCACGCTAGCCGTTCCGCCATCAACACTCCCATCCACCTTCCTACTTCCGAGTAACCACACCATATTTCAGCCTCCTTCGCCTTCATTCCCGACCACCACGGCTGCTGACCCAACCGAGCTTCCCTTCCCTCCTCTTCCCCTCTCATGCATCCTCACCCATACGCGCCTGCATCAATAGTCGACAGCACCCTTGCCGAGCCAAAGCTACAGTCCAATCATGTCAGCCTTCACGGCTTTATTTACATTTTTATTAAGGTGAGTATGTTTTGTTGTTCTTTTCTATGCCAGTTGACATGTATATTTTAATTTTATTTTATACGGCAGTTGTGTACATATAATGTCTTCGGCAGGTATATATATACGTGTGTATTGGTGTGTGTATATATATATATATAAAAATTATCTGTGAGTTATATGTATATAGGCTTATATGTTTACTACATATATTAATTATACAGTTTATATATATATATATGTCAAGCTGTGATTTTTGTTTATACAATTATAAGTTTTATAAAGCTATATTTCTTATAAACTATTGTTGCTTATATATTAAGTAATGTTATCTGTTATATAAAATGTGTTTAGATTTTTTATTATATACATATAATATATGTTCAGGCTGTTTAGTTGTTAGTTGTATATTTGTATTTCTGAGTTTGGATAATCTGTTGTGGGTATATATACTAGTTTAAGTTAAGTATAAATTTTTGTTGGTATATATAAGTTTATATAGGAAGTATATAAGTATATAAGTTTTACATGACAGGTGGTCTATATGTTTAAAGTATGTTGATTTATATATGTATGTCATACTATAATATATATATATAGTTTGAAGAAAAAAAAATCTATATAAGATTTTGGATATGATATGTTATTTTAAAACGTGTGCTGATTTGAAAGTTTATACATAGATTTTATTTTAGTATATGTTTCTAAATTTGTTTTATAAACCTGTGTATATAATATGGATATTTGTTTTGTTTTGATCTGCATATACATATCATTATCTGCATAGTGTATTTGTTTTTAACTATTGATCTTAAACTGTATGCATATACGGTTATTTTAAGTTTGAAATGTATATAGACTTTAAACTAAAATTTTATATATAAGTTTATCTAAGTTGTTTATATCTTGGGTCTTAATTTGTTTAAAATATAATAAGTTGAATCACTTGTATAGTTTTATTCTAATATTTGTTGTATTGATTTTTTTATAGAGTAATAATAATAATAAAATATACATTTTGTTTCTATTATATCAAAACTGATTGTGATTCTTGATTTCCAATTTATCAGTTGTCCGATGAATTCGTGCTAATCTTGCTTTGCCTCGAAATCCATGCTTGGATTCATATCTCATCTCATTCCATTGTCTATCTTCACTAACCTCAAAAGGTGAGCAATCACTCACGATTAACGTTCTTATATTTTTTAAATTTGATTTCAATTGAAACGACAATTGAAATATGCTGCTGTTAGTTATTTAAATTGATATATATATATATATACATACATACATACACTGTTATCTATATCTATCACCTGTGACATCTGACACCATTATCTGTTATTTATATTGATGATATATTCCTGTTATGTTATTATCATATATGTTGTCACTCTGCAAGTTCTCTGTTAGTATAGAATTCCCTATGGGTTGAAATGATACATACCCGAATGATTAGTAGAATAGGAGAAAATCGTTATGGGTTGAAATGATAAACCCAAGCGATTTTCAATTGAATTGAATTTGGGATTACGGGTTGAAAAGATATATACCTGTATATATTTAAATTACGGATTGAAATGATAAATATCCATATCACTTGACCATAGGGTAGAGAATTATATACAGACACCGTTGGTCTATATATATATTTTTGAAAATGATTTCTATGGTTTTGAAAAGAGATATATGGTTTTAATAAATATTGATTTTTAAGATTTATTAAAGTTGATTTAATAAAGTTGAAATATAATATGTTTAAATATTTATTTAAAATATATATTTTCAAATATAGAGTTTATAATGATTCAGGTTGGAAATACAAATTTGAAATTTATTTGAAATTATATTTATTTAAGAATTTTACTTAAATAAGTTTGATTTGAAATTCTTAAATTTGAGATTGTAAAGCGATGATTTTTATAACTTGATTTGGATTAAAAGTGGTTTAAATGAATAGTCTCAAATTTACATAAATTGAGACGGGATATTTAGTTTATTTAAATTTGTAATTTGGAGTTTATTTAAATGTTATTGAAATGATTAAATAAATATTTCAAAACTAAATGTCAATAAAGTTAAATTGAGATATAAATAGAATTATCAAATTTAGTTTTGGAAATGTGGAATATTTAAAGCTTTGAAATATATTGAAATTAAAAGGTTTATTTTGTGGTTCAAATCCGTATTTGAAATCGATATAATTTGAAATGATTTATTGAGAAACTGAATTGAGTTGAAATTTATGAATTGAGATTGATTAATTTGAATTTGGAAGTTGAGTTGATTTGAATCGATTTGTGAAATTTGAGGAAGCTATTTTATTATATAAAGTATTTTTTAACTATATCTAAAACTATTTATATTTTACTTTATAAATTATTTTAATATAAACTATTTTAATATAAATCATTTTCAATATAAATTATTTTATTATAAACTATTTTAACTTATAACTATTTTATATAAACTATTTTTATTTTATAAACTATTTTATTATATATACTAATTTTTATATCTAAACTGTTTAAGAGGAAAGTGTTATGGATTCCAAAATGCTATGATTTCAAAGCTATGATTTCAAAGTGTTATGAATTTCAAGGTTTTGATTTCCAAAGTGTTTTGATTTTAAAAGACTATGATTTCGAAAGCGTTATAACTTTGGAAAGTGATATGATTTTGGAAATGGATATATTTGAAGTGAAAATGATATCGTATTGATTTGGTTTTTTCTGAAATGAAAATGGTATTTTGGTTTTGAAGTATAAACTACTTTGAAATAACCACGGTGTTATAATAACTATTGGTTGTTAAAAAGACCGGGATCAAATATGGGCATACTCTCTGTCGATATCGAAAACCACTTTAACAACTGTGTACGCGGTGAAGATTCTAGAATGAAGTAGGATGGTGGCGACAATCCTATATGAGGTATATACGTGGACCCGACTCCCGTGAGTTGGCATAAGGTGGCTAAAACAGGAGCAATTGACGGGCTAATGAGGTAGCTCTTCTTATTGGACACACTCCATCATATGCCATTCTATTACTTTGTGATTGATTTGGTGCGCACCCTTGATTCGGGAGTGTGGCTTGAGGTGGACGATTGCTGCGGCTCTGCGTTACCACCAACCCGGAGGTGTAATTGGTATATCTACCCTGGCATTGCCTAGTTGTGTCGTGTCACCTACCCTAGCGTACCTTTTATGAGTTTGATTTGTGTCGTACCTATGGAGTATCCTCTGGTAGCTCCAATTTACGGTGTATTACGGTACTGTATAGACTATTGGCACTATAAAATGTGTTAAGGTGGAAAATGTAAAGCCTTAACGCTATTTTTAAATAGTTTACTTTACTTTAGACATATTATAATAGTGTATATTACTACATAGTAAATAGTTTAACGGATCCTTAGAGGATGATTATCCCAAACATCCTTTAAGTTACTGTATTTCAGTTGATATTTCACTTGAGTTAGATTTATTGATATAAGAATGTTAATCCTGACTCGAGTGTTTTGTGTTTGCTTTACGCTCGGGTCAGACTGAGTGGCTCAGTGTTCAAGACTCACCTTTGGAGTTGGAGCTTCGCTTGGAGATCCAGCTATATCTATTCAGCTTTCGGTGATTCAGTTGACTCCAGAGATATATTCTGATCTTGTATTTGATTATTGTATTGAGATTTCTGTGTATTCCAGACCTCTGTTGTATCTTATTTAACTCGGTTATATATATATATAGTAGCTTCATGAACTACTATTCTTTTGTTTCCGCTGTTTATTGTTATATTACTCTGTGTCTGTGATTCTGTGATTATTTTAAGTATATGTTGAGTTTTGCCAAATTATAAATTAACAATCTGATATTTTGAGCAATTCAATTCCGACATGTGCGAATACGAATGGTTGAAAATTTCAGGATGTTACATGTGGTATCAGAGCTCTGGTTTTAGGCAAAACTTAACATATATAGCAAATTTAATTACAGAATCACTTTCGTTCGAGCTTGGATTTCTTCTTCTTCAATTCGGTTTTTCTTTAAATTATTGGAACGTTCCCCTCGGTTCCAAAATCCATTTGTCTCTCCCTATTCGTATTCTTCTGATTCTGGAGCATCCTATAGCTCCACTGAATGATTTGTAAAGGGGCGAAACTCCTTTACAATAGCATTGATTCACCGAAGATTTCCGTATCCTCGATTTAGATGTTGCTATACCCAAATTCTATCTCTGGCGATCGAATGTGGATTTGCTCTAGAATTCTACCTCGATCTTATTTTAAATTCACGGTTGACCCGGTTAAGGTTGCCCGCAATCTATATAAGTCTATCCATTCTTTTCTCTCTTTGAAATCTATTTATCTCCCTATCGAGCCTATCTTCGTTGTTAGAATCCCTTTTGATTTAGGGTCCCCTTGAATTTGGATCTCTATCATTGTTTTGAAATCCATTTGAATCATCGAGGGAGGGAGTGTATTTTGTATTTGTAATTAATATAAAATGTTTTATAGTGATGTTTGAGTTGTTGATGTTGATTTGGGTTTTCGATCGATTCGTCTGATTAACGCTATCGATAGGATTTCCAAAACATTTGAACCGAGCAAACTGACACAGTATTAATTTCAAATTTGGTAAATGAAATAAATTTGTATGATTATATTATAAATATATAAATAATTTTTTTTTGGAATTTAATAAGTTAATTAAATTGGTTGTTTGAAAAGATAATATTTGATTATCATAAAAGAATTTATAAACATGGTTTATAAATTGATTTGGAAATTGAAATGAATTTATAACAGAAATTTGAGAATTTAATTTCCGGTGATTTCAAACCTTGGTTTTAAAGTTTTAAAATGTATATTATTTAAAGAATTTTCGAATAGAAATCGTTTCAAAGGATTCATAAATGTTTGAATTAGTACTCTTCTCTTTTGTTGCTGGAAAATAATTTCAGTGATGGCGGCCACATCATCGACATTCATTTTCGAGTTTCAAAGTGGAGAGGCCACTCAGTAGCTTTGGTACACTTTTGCTTTGAAAATTGAATTTGGTTTGAATTTCTAGGGTATGATTTGACTTATAATGTATATATAGGTATATGGTTATAAATTTGATTTGAAAATATAATATATTTTATCTCTAAATGGTTTGGAGTGAATGAGAAATTTAATTCTTAAATTTATGTTAAAGGATGATTTTAAATAAATCCAAAAATTTTGAAGAAATATTTAAACTTGAAATAATTGAATTGAAAAAAATTTACTTGTATAATACTCAATTACATTCTATTATAACTTACCTAAATCAGTCAGGAGTTGAATATGTAATTGAATAATTTACAATGTATATTGATGTTAAAGGAATATACAATTTTTTTTGAGTGATTATAATAAATGTTTAAACACTTGACTTATAATTTATAGAAATATTAATTGAGTTAAAATTGAATAATAAGATAATGAATAAATGAGATAAGTAAAATAAAGTTTGTTTGGAGGGAATTAATAAATTTAAAATAAATCAACTAAATGAAATACCTTGAGTTTAAAATAAAATATTGAATCTTAATTAATGTAAATTGAATGTTATATGGTTATAAATTAATTGTCCCATTTTGTATTTCAAATCCAGTTTTCTTTCTGATTGTTTCTATTCTCCTACCTCGTTCCTTTTTGGGGACGAAAAGTTTTGAGTAGGGAAGAGTGTAACGACCCGTAAATTTCAGTGGTTTTATTTATTTAATTAATTGAATTTTTGTGAAATTTTAATAATAAAATTTTGAAATAAAACTTTAATATTTAAAATACGTCTATTTAAACATAACAAATGGTAAATTTTCATCAGATAATATGCAAGTTTATTTTCTTGTGTAATTCTATTACAATTCAAATCAGTTAAAAATTGATGATAATAAAATGTTTTCTAAACCTAAATATTTTTATACAATAAACTTGTAAATCATCTTCTGAGTGATACGTTATAATTCGTTTCCTCAAATTTGGATTGCTATTGCTCCGTTTATCTTATTTCTGAAGTTTTAGCAGCATTTTGGTACCCAATACCGACTTTTGATAGGATGATCGTATCGCTGATATCTGTGTACCGTTTTGTTCGTCTCGTCGTACTGATCTTCGTAGTATATTCATTCCTATAATTCGGTGTCCGGTACGGGTCGAAATCGACGAAACGATTTACCGTATCAGTGCCGTATTTGAGATTTTGTTTTTTGTGTCCTTTCAATTGCCAGCCGTGTAACCTAAACAGCGCTTGCTTTAATTATTTACCTAAACTCACGGTTGACCCTTTCCATTCCATTGATCCAATATTTATCGGTGTGCGTCCTTTCATTTATTCTCTTCTACATTCTGAAAAATATAGCGGTTCGGTTCCATCTTGTTTCGAGGCCTGCTTGCTTCCATTTTTTTATGAGAAACTTTTATATAAATCAGTTTGCTTTGGGAGAATATTTGTTTTCTCGGGAGGATTTGCTTGTGCTCTCCCACATTTAACCCGAGGCACTTCCTGTTGTCAGCCAAGCAAGAACCTAGCGCAACACTTCCAACACCCTCCGAGCAGCCATTCTCCCTTGACAGCCTAAAACACTGCCGCCTTGCAACCACGCTAGCCGCTCCGCCATCAACACTCCTATCCACCTTCCTACTTTCGAGTAACCACACCATTTGTCAGCCTCCTCCGCCTTCATTCCCGACCACCATGGCTACTAACCCAACCGAGCTTCCCTCCCCTCCTCTTCCCCTCTCGTGCATCCTTACCCATACGCGCCTGCATCAATAGTCGACAGCCCCCTTGCCGAGACAAAGCCACAGTCCAATCATGTCAGCCTTCACTGCTTTATTTACATTTTTATTAAGGTGAGTATGTTTTGTTGTTCTTTTCTATGCCAGTTGATATGTATATTTTAATTTTATTTAAACGGCAGTTGTGTACATATAAAGTCTTCGGCAGTTATATATATACGTGTGTATTGGTATATATAGGTTATCTGTGAGTTATATGTATACAGGCTTATATATTTACTACATATATTAATTATACAGTTTATATATATATATATATATGTCAAGCTGTGATTTTTGTTTATACAGTTATAAGTTTTATAAAGCTATATTTCTTATAAACTGTTGTTGCTTATATATTAAGTAATGTTATCTGTTATATAAAATGTGTTTAGATTTTTTTATATACATATAGTATATGTTCCGGCTGTTTAGTTATTAGTTGTATATTTGTATTTCTGAGTTTAGATAATCTGTTGTGGGTATATATACTAGTTTAAGTTAAATATAATTTTTTTTTGGTATATATAAGTTTATATATGAAGTATATAAGTATATAAGTTTTACATGACAGGTGGTCTATATGTTTTAAGTATGTTGATTTATATATCTATGTTATACTGTAATATATATAGTTTGAAGAAAAAAAAATTCTATATAAGATTTTGGATATGATATGTTATTTTAAAACGTGTGCTGATTTGAAAGTTTATACATAGATTTAATTTTAGTATATGTTTCTAAATTTGTTTTATAAACCTGTGTATATAATATGGATATTTGTTTTGTTTTGATCTGCATATACATATCATTATCTGCATAGTGTATTTGTTTTTAACTATTGATCTTAAACTGTATGCATATACGGTTATTTTAATGAAATGTATATAGACTTTAAACTAAAATTTTATATATAAGTTTTTCTAAGTTGTTTATATCTTGGGTCTTAATTTCTTTAAAAATATAATAAGTTGAATCACTTGTATAGTTTTATTCTAATATTTGTTGTATTGATTTTTTCATAGAGTAATAATAATAATAAAATATACATTTTGTTTCTGTTATATCAAAACTGATTGTGATTCTTGATTTCCAATTTATCAGTTGTCCGTTGAATTTGTGCCAATCTTGCTTTGCCTCGAAATCCGTGCTTGGATTCATATCTCATCTCATTCCGTTGTCTGTCTTTACTAACCTCGAAATCCATGCTTGCATTTTTACGGCCTCTTGTCTAAGGTATAATCCATTTAGCTCATTCAATAATATAGTGATCATTGTATATCATATCTGTTATATTTTAACTTTTTCATATATGTCATAACTTATCAATTTATACCGGTTGATACACACGCGCGCGCGCGTGTGTGTGTATGTATATATATATAATATTTGATCTATGTCCATCATCCTAATATTATTATAACTAGCTAATGATTTTTTTAAATTACTTAAAAAATGTTTCGGCAATAATAAAAAAATTATTTTAAATTATTTTAAGATATATATATATATATATATAATATTGTTTGTTTAATTTAAAACGTAATTTAGAATTTTAAATATGATATTTGCAAATTAAAATTAAGTTTAAATATTATGTAAATATTTTATTAAAATAATATTTCCTAAAATTTAGTTAATTTTTTTTCATATAGATTATTTTAAATGAAACAAATATATATTATTTAAATAAATACAATTGTTTCAATGATGAATTTTATAAATAATAAAGAAATATTTTCAGTTTAAAAAAATTAATTTTAATGCCAAAACACACACACACACACACAAATATATATACATATATATTATAATTTTAAATCTACATATTTATATTAATATTTTTTTAAATGTCTACTTATATATATACACATATCAATTTTATTAATATAACCATTAATATAAATATTTTAAAACATATTTCTTTTTTAAAGTTGATATATATATATATATAAATATATAAATCTATGTATGTATGTAGGTATGTATGTATATTACTTCTAAATGTTACAAAGTCAAAATAATGATATTTTGAAATTTTAAATTTCAAATTTCTGATCTTGCTTTAAGTTTAAGTCTTGTTTACTTAGTCAAAGTAGAAATTTTTAAAATAAAAGTTGAAATTAAAGACTTGGTCAAATATTGTTTTTATATATGTTTATAAATAATTTTTGAAAATTGATATATGTGTGTGTGTGTGTGTGTTAGTATGAAACGTTTTATTCAGGCAGTTAACATATATGTAAACACCAAGTATATACATGATAGATGTAAATCCCAACATTTGACTATATATAGATATATATTTGACCATATACACCCTATGTTATGTTACACGTGCAAGTCATACAAAAATAAGTACATAATGATATACTTATAAATTATATAAAATCCATTTAATTAAATCAGGAAAATTAAATAAAATATGATTTTTTTAAAATTAATTAGATTGGATCTAATTCAAGTATTAGACTTCATAGGCCCAATAGGTCCAAAATAGGACTTTTTCTTCTTCTTTTGAAATCTTCCTATTTCACCTGCTTCCAAGCGGCCCAGGTCCAAAATACATATCATTAAATAGAAATAAGAAGATAAAAATGGTATTTTATATATATCATTAGCTTTGGAATACTTAGTGATACTTTCCTTTATCATTAATTATGGAAAGTGTATAGTGATATTTTCAGATATCGTTTACTTTGTGAAATATTAATGGTATATTTGCATATCATTTATGATATTTTTATATATCATTCGAGTTGAGAAAAAATATGATATTTTCATTTATCTTTCGTATTTAAAATAATATTTTTTGTTTCATTTAGAGATGACTTTTCAAATATATTTTAATTGATAAATATTAGCATTATTAATATTAATTATAACATGATAGATAATTACTACAAGAAAATGAAACATTTTTTTACCAAGTACGCTAAGTTTCCAAAGAAAGATGTCTGGTTAAGGTTCATGACATGAACTAATGAAAAATCACCTCCATTGTCATAATCAATGGCCTACTACTTGGACAATGTGATGTTTTAGGACATCCTTTGTGATATATATGGTGACCGGTTTTAAAAATCATATAGATAACATTGTAGCATGAGTGAACCTAATGTTTATACTAAGATTTGAAATTCCACAGGACATGTCGAAATTTTGGATATTCCATTCCGGTTTTAGCGATCGGATGGAGGATCCTTGCTTTGGTGTGTCACTAAAGAAGAAGCTAAAAAGATCCTTGTGGATGTACACGAAGAAAGCTTTATTGATCATACTCGATGGAAAACTTTAAGAAAGAAGATTCTTCGCTATGGATTTTTCTGGCCAACTATCAACCGGGATGTCATAGACTATTCGAAGCGATGGGACAAGTGTCAGAGATTTGCGAGATTCCAAGAGCCCCATACAATGAGCTTACGCAAATGGTTAGCCTGTGGTCATTTGCTATTTGGGGAATAGACATTGTTAGATTACTACTAATGTAGAGAGGCGGAGCAAAATATGCAATAGTGGTCGTGGACTACTTCATAAATGGGTTGAAGTTGAACCACTTACAAAGACCACTTCGGCAAAAGTGATCAACTTTATGGTGAAAAACATTGTGTGTAGATTTGGAGTCTCATAGAAGATAGTCACTAATAATGGAACAAAGTTTGAAAGTGCAAAGTTCAAAGAGTTCTATATTCGATGTCGGATTGAAAAGGGCTTTGCGGAAGTAGCACATCTACAGACGAATGGATAGATGGAAGCGGTGAACAAGATCATTAAATCGATCATTAGGAAGTGATTGAAGAAAGCAAAGGGAAACTAGGTGGATGAGTTACCACTAGCATTATGGGCTTATCAGAAGACCTAAAAGTATGCAGCTAGACATTCTCCTTCTGTCTTAGCCTACAGAGTTGAGGTCATGATACCGATTGAAGCTAAAGTCCCATCTCAGGGAAGATTTCACTTTGATCACGAAATAAACAAGGAACTCATGCTTGAATCCCTCGACTTGTTGGAAAAAAACGAGAATAGGCTAATTTGAGGGTAGTAGCTCACCAACAAAGAGTAGCAAAGCAATTCAATGCCAAGGTTAGAAACTGTACCTTTGAAATAAGTGATCTTGTTTTGAAACAAATATTTTAGGGTATGCAGGACCTTTCTCAGAATTTGGAAGGTCCTTATGTAATTGTACAAAATCTTTGAGATGGAACTTTTAAGGTCTCAACGGTTGATGAGAACCCAATTCCACGGGCATGGAAAAGTAAACATCTACGATGCTATTTACCTAATTTCCTTTATGTAAATAAAGCATCCTACTCATTGGGATTTGATGTAATAAGGAACTAATTGACATTTGAATATTCTTTTTTGAATTAATGGGACCGTATTCATAAAGTTTGACTTTATGTTACAAGATCAGCAGCACAATCATACATTTTGTGTATTGAAACCTGGATGTCTAGGTACTGATGAACTCCTTCAATCCATGATTGGGTTATTAGAGTATGATTGGACTTGGATCGATCAGAAGGTTCGTCCTTATACATCTTTGCTTTGACCAATGCCTGGAGATATGCGAGGTCATTGGTGGATACATAAAGATAGGCATCTAAGGCACCGACTCCCTGAGATAGGAGCTGGTGTAGAATCGAACTTCCTTTATAGGTACACTACTGTATTACGTTAGTGCATTTGTTGACATGAGCAAATAAGTCATATAATTTCAGCCTCAATGATGAACCACAACAATGTTTATGGCCAAACGAGATATGTTCGACCAATGATAAGCAATTTTGGATGAAGATATAAAACTTGGTTTAGTTAAACAAAAAATGTTTGACCATTATCAAACAAATCTAAGTAACATAACAACACTAGGCAATTGTAGAAATTTATTTATTTGTACATAGTTATGGTAAATAGAAGCATTACACAGATCGTAGACATAGGAAGGTATGATATACAAGTAATTTCATTACAGATGATTATATATTTATTCATGCAGGAAAGTACATAATGGTTTGTTAATGTAAATGAGATAAATGTTGAGTAGAAAACGACTTTTATTTACACGTTTTTTATTACAAAACTATGAGGCTGCTGCCATTGAACGACGACCTATGTATACAAGATACAAAAAGTCAAGAGAAGCCTCTATGATGCCATGAGATATACTTCCTTTTTTGGTTTCTTCAGTTTTTACTGCCTCCTCCAATGTCTACTTCCCAATCATAGCCAGACGAGGAAGTATGAGTTGTTTGAGGTCCGAGGGAGGTTTCAGAGGCGGGTGCAAAAGAGCATTTGGCAAGACTGGAAGGAGGCTTAATATGGATACTCAAGCTCGAAAGAGAGCTGACATCAGAGGAGGGATCTTCTTCATTCCTAGTTTAATTTTAACCTTTCCTAACTTTGAGAGGTTGATAGTCTTTCTTTCCAACATCAAGAGTGTCTCGGGCTTCTTCTTGGCAATGATAGAGACGTCATTGTAAAGCAACACATCAACGTCCTCCAAACTTTCCAAGAACCCTACCTTCTTAGAGTCAGGACTAGGGCTAGTGCCTATGGGTAGCAAAGGAGGAGTAGGTGTAGCCGTGACAATGATCGATGTGGTCATTGAAGAATCAGGACCTAGGGTAATGCAAACCAATACTAGAGGTGGTATCATCAGCAATTGACCTGTAAGGTGACAAACATAATGATAAAGATGAGTGACTACCCTTGGAGATACATGAAGTTTCTTAAAGATTGGGGATGTCTAATATATACCTCCTGCAGGTGAAGATTCATGTGGAGGAGATTTGTTGACTTTCCCTTCCCTAAGAACTTTTTTGAGTGGAGGTAGAATAAAAGGGATTGCCGATGGAATGAAACTAGAGTGTTTGGATTGGATTGTTTGAGGGAAGTTGCAGTAGTGCTGGCAATAGAATTATCGAGCGGTAGATACATGCATTTCAGTGGTGGCGACCTCAAGAGTGGTCATCACAGAAGTGATGGTCCCTGCCTGGGACCCTTTTTGAGTAGGAGCAGAGTCATTCACATGATCCAAAGGGCTAGGACTGACGGGATTATCAATTTATAGCATTTGTTGTATTGATTTCTATTCCTTCTTCTAAAGCTGAAAAGTCATCCTCATCGAGCAGCATGCTCTTCAACTTTCCTTCATTAACCTCTCGATCGAACTCTTTGGCCCTTTTTAAGATCTCTTCTTAGACCTTAACTAGTGTAAGCGGGTAGCTATCCCCCAGCCATTAAAGGTTCTTCACCTCGATGAAATTTGCAAAGAATCCTAAGAGAGCGACTTTGATTTTTTTTCTTCGATCTAGGCAAGATTAGCCTGTAGTTAAAGTATTTTCTTTTGGGACTTGGACAACCGAGTCTTCAAGTCCAAATTTTCTTCTACGTTAGTCTAGGCCATTTCTTGAGCTTGTTCTCTCAGCTCTTATTCTTCCTTAATGTCTTCCTTAAGCTTATCTATCTCAGCTCGGATGGAAGCCTTCTAGGCCTCTTGTACTTTAATTTCATTTTGAGGATGCTACTATAGATGTGTTCAATTTTTAATTGGTCATTGAAAATGGTGTACTTAGCCTTGGAAGCGATGGCCTTGTCAGCCAACATTTTATCGGCCTCGTTGGTGGGCTTGTCTTTCTCTTCATTTTCTTGGTTTGGCAAATTCCTTCTTATACTCTTTGCAGATTCTGTTGTGATCAGCCCTTTCGATATCAAAGCTTCTGATAATCAATTGATACGCTCAATTAACATCTGATAGGCCTTTGGCCAGTCTCTTCCATTGCACATACTAATCTACACCCTCTTTATTTCTAGGGACAACCTCCAACATATAACTCTTGGAGATGTCCTTGATGTCATAATCGAATTCGACCTCTTCCAAGTAGAAGTTAGGTAGAGTCGCTTGCATCTTCGTGATAGGGGTAAGAGATTAGCCTTCCAGGAAGGGGGAAGAGTTGGAGCACTATGGCTAGATGATGTCCCCTTCCCACCCTTATGTGATCTGTGAGAATTGGAAGGGCTGGTAGTTTCAGATTGAGGGGTAGAAGCGGTAGGAGCCTTGGTTCGTTTAGTGATGGCAGTAGTTAGGGGATGAGAAGATAAAGGAATATCAAGTTAAGAAGACTGATGAATTTGATAAGACTGAGAGGGTGAACGTCGTTGATGATGGGAATCAGAGTTGCGCTTAGAAGGATCGTGTGGTCCTTATATTCGTCATGGTGGAGATGTCTATCCATGGCCTCTCACCATTCTTTCTCTTTCCTCTTGCCCTCTCACCATTAGAGGTATGTGCCGAGTATGAGCTCACCTGAGGTTGGACCAATGTTAACCAATATGTAGTCCCTCTCGAGATGGTTTGTTTCCCTATAGTACCAAAAATAAAGAAAGATTGGATTAGAATCATTGAACTGGATTGGGAACGAGTATGAAGTGATCGTGTTTGTGATCCTAAGAGAATAAAGTATTAGCATGTCCTAAGTAATCTATGAACCATGTCCATAGTGTTGTAGAGATGGAGTTTCTTCCCCTTTAGAGTGTGGGGTAGATCAGCCGGAGTAAATTCGAAATAAGAAGGGTTTGGGCCTAAAATGTCGTCAAAATTGAGGTCGTTCGGAGTGAACTCTTAAAAGGTCCTGATGTGGCTCAGAGAGCGAATGATAGCATCAGAGGTTCCCAAGGAAGATGACCCTCATACGTGATCTGGGCATGGCTCAAGTACTAGGATCGAGGATTTAATGATGTGTCGGGAAGGTTTGGATGTAAATGTTGTTAGAACCCCTCTTATTGGATTTTAATGACAAAAACTATATAATCATATCGTAGAGTCTCTCAACTAATATATAGGTATAATGATCAAGACTCAAGCACAGTATGCATCAGAGAATCAATAAAGCTGAATCAGAGTATCGATAAAGAGCTTCACATGAAGATAAAACAATGTAAGGCCCATATACTTGTGTTAGTATCTTAGATAAATTTGTACAGTCTCCCATGGGTGATATAAGCTAAAAATATTTACATCGAAATAGTTTTCTTTCACTTAAAACAAGATTTCAAATTAGCTTTAAATTTTTCAAGAACTCAAATGTTTGGGAACAATATTTAGACATTTGAGGTCATGCATATTTGAACTAAATATTCCCCGTTTTGATTTCATCAAAAGTTAGACGTTTGGGTCTGAAGTCAGACATCTGAAAACATATATTTTTGAACTAAATATTTTCTGGTTTATATTCTTCAACAATTAGACGTCTGATACAAGAAACCAGATGTTTGAAAAAACTTACATTTTTGAACTATTTATTCTCTGTTACAAAAACATTCAAAACCAGAGGTCATACCAAAATTTTCAGATGTCTGATCTTCCTAGCAACTATACTTTGAAAGGACACGTCTCTTCTTCTTCATCGGATGCAACTCTTTCCCAATGGCTTTTTCTTAATAATTACAACTCTTAAAGGAGACCTTTGGCAACTATGAATATATAGCAATTCCTATAGTTAATAAATTAATTCTTTCTTTTCAAATCTCTTATCTCTTGAACTCTACATTCTCTATTGCTTTCAAAATCTCAAACTTTCTTTCAATATCACCAACATATATTACATAGTATTTGGTGATCTACTTTCTTAAAACTCACGTGCTCACACTCAAGAAAAGATTATTGGAGCTTTGTACTACAAGTCCAAATCCATGTTGTTGGAACTTAAGATTATCAAGTTAGATAACTTTTGTATTGCATATTCCTCTAAGCTAAGTGAGGGTGTTTTTGTCAATGAAATCCGGAGGGGAGTTTCTGGATTGGACGTGGTATGGAGTTCCGAACCAGTATAAAACTTTGGTGTGATCGTTCTTATTTTACTTTACTATACTCTTGAATATATAGCTTGATATTGCATATACACACATATATAAGTTAGCCATTTATAAATCCTTGTAAACATTCTTTTGATATCAAAGCACGGTTGTTTCATTAACCGTAACAATGTTTTTGAAAAATTAAAACTATGGCAAGCACTTTTATATAGGGTTAATCAAATGCACATCCTCCACTATTCACTAGGTGTAACTATGCATATTGGTCTATAGGTATGAGAACTTTTATGGAAGCTAATAGTCTTGAGATTTGGCAAGCTATTCAAACTAAGAACGAAGCATCTATTACTAAAATGGGTACTTGGTCATATGCTCAAAAAATCATGGCAACCAACAATGCAAAAGCAATGAATGTTCAGTTCACTCGACAAGAATGATTTTTCTAGAGTTATGCTGTGTAAAACTGCATATGATATTTGACATACACTTAAAATCACACATGAAGGCACAAACAATGTCAAAAAAACTAAAATTTCTATTCTATAAAATCGATTTTCATCATTCAAAATGAAACTAAAGAAACTATTATTGATATGTAGGCTAGATTTCAAACTATACAACATGATCTCATGGCTTTAGGAGTCACATTAACTGATTTTGACCTCGTTACATGCATTTTAAATACTTTGACCGTTGAATGGAAAAGATAGGTTCTAACTATAGAAGAAGCAAATGATCTTTCTCAACTCAAATTCAAATAATTAATTGGAAATCTGATGTCGTATGAAGCTAATTTGTAGGTAAGAAAAGAACAAAATCAAGAAAAGAAGAGTATAGCTTTTCAAGCCAATGATGATAACTTTGACTTAGAAGAAGATGAGGTCGTGTTCATTGCCAAAAACTACAACAAATTCAAGAAATTCAAGAAGTTCACGAAGGCACAAAAGGGCAGAAACTTTGCTTCGGTCAAGTGCTTCGATTGCGACAAATTCGAGCAAAGGAGGAAAGATTGTCCACAATTAAACAAGGATAAGAAGAAATTTTTTTGAAAAGTTCAAGAAGAAGATAAAAGCTTTTCAAGTGACATGGGATGATTCTATTCATCTTCTTCTGACAGTGGAAGTGATAGTGAAACAGAACAAGTAAACGTTTGTATCATGGCCACTAGTGAGGTAAACCCTGAGCTTTCTTTTAATGACATTCTAGAAATTAGTGTTGAACTAGATCATAAATTAAGAGTTTTGAAAAAACTATATAAAGAAAATGTAGGAAAATTAAATAGAGCCGAATTAGAAATTGGCTTGCTAAAAGATGAAAAAAGTATTTTGGAAGAAGAACTAGATATTTCACAAAAATCATGTGAGAGTTTAACTTCTCAAAATACCGCTTTAATTGATGAAATTAAAGCTAGTAACGTTGAGAATGATATGCTTAACAAAGAAATTTGTGAACTGAAATCTAGTTTGGACTTGACTAAAAATGAAGGTCTAGAGCTAAAATAAAAATTGGAGCAAATTACTAACAATGTTTCAAAATTTAACAAAGAAAACAGAATTTAGAAAATTTGATTAATATTTCAAAACTTTCTAGCAATAAAAATGGACTTGGTTTTAAGAAAACAAAACAAATAGTCAAAAGAAATATGTAATTTGTACACAAAATTTTGAAAAAGTAAAATTAGTACAAAAGAAAATATTTCAAATTTGAAAAATAAAAAGATTTAGGTTCCTAAAACAAACAATAATTTGATTAGACAAAAATACATAAATAATTTTCTAGAAAATGTTTTTTACAGTAGTAATTATATTTCTAAAGGTCCCAAACCCTCTTGGGTATGGCTACTTCTTCTACCAACAAGTAGGACCCAAACGTAGGTAGAGGGTACCAATAAAATTTCTTATTCTTTTACAGGTACCCAAAAACAAAAAAGAGAAATGGATACTTGATAGTTATGCTCCAAGCATATGATAGGCAGTGCAAAAATGTTAACTAACATAACATATATTGATGGAGGAACCCTGACATTCAAAAACAACTCGAAAGGATTCGTAGTTGGAATTGGAGACGTCATCCGTGTTAGTATATCTATCATCCTTTGATTGTCAATTTTCTAGTGGAAAATTTAAAACATAATCTTTTAAATACAAGTCAGTTATGTGATAAAGGTTTTAAAATCGATTTTGAAAAATATAAATGTAGTATTTTGACCAAAATAAAATTTTAATTTTTGAAGGTATAAAAAAATGAAATATTTATGTTTTGAATATGAATATTAAACATGTTAACGATATGTGTCTAGTTGTGAATCATCACGATTCGTGGCTCTAGCACAATCGATTTTGTCATATTAATTTTAAATATCTTCATAAACTTGCTAAAAATGAATTACTAAGAGGTTGACTAAAAATTAATTTTAAATTTAAAAAATCTGTGTGACGCTTTTCAATACGAAAAATTAAAGAAAACGTATTTTAAATCTAAAAAGGAAATATCATCTAAACAACCACTGGACTACTACATTTATATTTATTTGGTCCTACTTAGGTAAAATCAATAAATCATAATAAATACGTTTTTGTGATTGTTGATGATTACTCTTGATTTACTTGGACTATATTCTTGAAACACAAAAGTGATACTTTGAAATGTTTAAAATATTTATTAAAGGAAGTAAAAGTTCAAGAGATTTAAAAATTAAGAGTATTAGAAGTGATCACATAGGAGAATTTGAAAATGAATTAATTAAATATTATTTTAACAAGAAAGGTATTAGCAACAATTTTCCTTTTCCATGAACACCAAAACAAAATGGTATAGTTGAAAGGAAGAATCTTACTCTACAAGAATGTGCATGAACATTGCTAAGTAGTAGCAAGTTCCAAAGAATTTTTAGGTTAAAGTCGTTACTATTGCTTACTATGTACTTAATTGTGTATCTTGAAAACCATTGATAAAAAACACCTCTTATGAAATGTTTTATGGAAAGAAACCGCAAGTCTCATATTTTTTTAATTTTTGATTCAAAATGTTTTATACTAAATACTAAAGATCAATTGGGAAAATTTGATCCAAAAGCCGATGACGGAATTTTTATTGGTTATTCAGAATGAAGCAAAGCCTATAGAATATTTAATAAATAAACTAATACAATTGAAGAGAGTTTACATGTTTCTTTTAATGAAAATTTAAAAAAATGATAATGAAGACGAAGAAATTTTAGGAATAAATCAAACTCATATTCCATAAAATAATGTCACTAATGGAAATGAAAATGAAGATATAAATACTGATAATACCAATAATGTATTACAATCTACCCTTGAATTTTAAAAGACCATCCTATAGATAATATAATCGGAGATGTAAATACTACGGTAACAACTAAAAGCCAGTTAAATCAAATGGTTCATTTTATCGCAAATATAGAACTAAAAAATTATAAGGAAGCCGCTACAGATAATTTTTGGATAGTAGCAATGCAAGAAAAATTTAATAAATTTGAAAGAAATAATGTTTGGGAACTTGTGCCAAGACTGGATAATCAATCTGTTATTGGAACAAAATGGATTTTAAAAAATAAAGGTGATGAAAATGGTAATGTAGTTCATAATAAAGCAAGATTAGTCGCTCAAGGTTACAATCAAAAAGAAGGAATTAACTATGAAGAAACATTTGCTCCTGTAGCTCAACTAGAAGCAATTCGAATATTACTTACATTTGCATGTCATTACAATTTTAAATTATATCAAATGAATGCTAAAAGTGCTTTCTTAAACGATTTTATTAAAGAAAATGTTTATGTTGAACAACCACATCTATTTGTTCACAAAAATATCCAAACCATGTTTTCAAACCTAAAAATGCGCTTTATAGTCTTAAACAGGCACCTCGTGCTTGGTACGATAGACTTAAAAGTCATTTGTTAAGTTCTGGTTTTCAAAGTGGTAAAATTGACACTACGTTATTTATCAAAAAGAAAAATGATGATATTCTGATTGTTCAAATTTATGTTTATGATATAATATTTGGGTCTATGAATAAGAATATGTGTAATGATTTTGCAGATATTATGAAAAATGAATTTGAAATTTCATATATGGGAGAATTTAATTTCTTTCTAGGTTTACAAATTAAACAATTAGAAAATGGTATATTTATCTATCAAGAAAAATATTGTGAGAAAAATGTTTTGGAATGGACAATACTTCAAGTAAACATACACCAATGAGTACCGGCTTGCATTTAAACAAAGACGAGAATGGTAAGGAGTTTGATCAAAGACTATATAGAAGTATGATAGGCTCTTTAATTTATCTAACTGCTAGTCGACCTGACTTCATGATGACTGTTTATTTGTATGCTCGATTTCAAGCACAACCAATAGGATCACATCATCGAGCTATGAAATGAATTTTGTGATATTTAACCAACATCGAGGACTAAGGTCACTTTTATCGAAAAGGAAGCTCTTTGGAGGTTGCAAGACAGATTGAAAGAGTACGAGTAACATTTGTCACTTTATCGGTCAATCTTTGGTCTTGTGGTTTAGTAAGAAACAAAATTAAGTTTCACTATCGATATGTGAAGCCGAATATATCTCATCCACTTTGGCTTATGCTCAAGTTATATACATGCAATAAATACTTCAAGATTTCAAAAAAATATATTTTAAAATCTATATATTTTGATAATATGAG
Source organism: Allium fistulosum (assembly GCA_030737815.1). Lineage (NCBI taxonomy): Eukaryota > Viridiplantae > Streptophyta > Magnoliopsida > Asparagales > Amaryllidaceae > Allium > Allium fistulosum. The sequence continues at coordinate 931,542,232 of CM060901.1, read as the reverse complement.
TGCTATTAATCTCTCAAAAAAATCCTATAAATCATTCTAGAACAAAACATATTGACATACGTCATCATTTTCTAAGAGAGCGTAGAAAAAGAAGTTATTTCTGTTGAATTTGTTAATGCAGAAAACCAAATAGCTGATACTTTTACTAAACCTCTATGTGAATCAATTTTTTGAAATTATGTAGGGAACAGGGCATTTGCTCCTTAAATAAATTAATCAGATAAATCTTTACACATATGACTTTTATTTATTTCCAAAACACCTAAAAATGTTTCATGATTATAAACTAAGTTTATCACTGGCTATATTCTCTCTACCTAAAAAATAGTAACCTGGTTTTTGGTCAAGAATAAGCAATGAACCTCTATCATATATGTTGTTTAATCATTTTTAGTAAAATTTTCACTATTTAAAACAACTTTATCTCCTTCGCAAAAATATCTCTATCATTCAAAACATGTCGACTTCAGAAGACAACACCTCCTTATATATTAAGATTGTCTCCTTACCTTCATAAAAAACTGGTTTCTCCCCAAAAGGAATGAAAGTTAGGCAATCGATAAATTTCGAAGGCTACATTACTACCACTCGATGATCGTATAGATGGTACAGCCTACGATTAAGGAGAAACATTGAGATTGCAAAAAGAAATATATTGAGAGCAATGTCGATAGGGTGAACGTTTGAGTTTTATCGAAAGAACTATAATGGGCTTTTGTGGTTAATCACCGATCAAAAAGTGTATTCGTTTGACCGAAAGTCCCTCGAAACAACCATCAACTCTAATCAAAATATATGAACAGAAGTAAGATACTTCTTGGGATCAAGAACCTTCAGAAAAAGAAGAAACCGAGCCGTCGGAATATTAAATAATAAGGTATTGGCGTTTGATATATTGTTTGTATATACAATTGTGTGTATGGTTCTTTTATAAAACTGTTTATTTACAACTCAGATGTCCAAATGTTTATAGAAAGACATTTGTTTTACTATTTCTTTTATTTTTGGAGGCCACTATAATTTTAAACGTCTGATCCCCTTATCTAGACGTCTGAATGTATGGATTTTAATACTTCACATCTCTATTAAAAATGTCACCAATTCAGGGGTTTGACTCCTAAAATCCAGACGTCTGAAAATGCCTATTCTTACATAGGCTCTGGTCCATTTTTGACAAAATCATACATTTGAATCTCAAATCCAAACGTTTGAGCGATTAATTTTTTGTTTTTTAAAGCATCCTTTTAGTAGTCTCCCCTCATTTCCTTTTTCATTTCTCACTCTAAAAAATATTCTCAAACCCTCAAGCATTAAAACCACAGTTTTCCCGAATCAACAAATGACTCCAAAACCATTCCCAAAAAGATAAAAAAGGCCAATCCTCATTCTCTACACCGATCTCTCAAGCAACTGATGAAAATATTAGAGTTTAGCTAAGAGAAAGTACAATTGCTGAACAACGACTTGAAGAGTTGAAGAAGAAGAGGATTAACGAATGACCACTCTATTGCTTAAGGAATTTTGATGAATATCGCCTTAAAGAATTAACTGCCTAAGCCCAAACCACCACATTGATTGAATATGATAAGAACAAGGTAATAATTAATCCTCTAGCCATTTATCTTTTAAATGCGAACTTGGGTAGCAATGTATGGAAACCCCAGGATGACAAAGGTTGGTTATGGAGTAGCGTATATGGAAAGGTTATAAAGATTAATGTGAATCGTATTGCAATTGCATTTGGGTGTAGGCAAGAAGGAATTGATTTGGGAGAACCGACTGATTATCGATACAAGCCAAGAAATGTAATAACCCATGAAATTTGGGAAGACTCAATGCCAGAATGGAAGACTAGCTTTTTTCAACCCTAGGCAAGATTGTTTAATAGAATGTTGATTAATACCATAATTCCTCGACTAAGGAGTCACGAACAAATCTACAAAAATGATCATAAGGCGCTATGTGCTATATTTGGTTGAATAAAAGTTAATTGGGCTAAGTTATACATGATGAGATTAAGAATTTTCGGCTTTGAAGATGGCCAACTATCTTGTATGCGCCATATGAGACTTCTTTCCTTCTTCAAGGTCAACATCATTCCATCAAACTTTGAACCGCTACTTGTCAAGTATAGTGGAAGACAGTTCTTTAGTCCAATGCATTTACATGCTACTTTGCCTCGTCATGTGAGCTTTGACGAATGAATTTTACAACTAAGTCAATGCAGGCAAAGCTCTTCTCAACCCCGATTCATGCTCCACCTCCTCCACAAGCTTCATTTCTAACTCATACTATGGAACAAGACTCCGGCTACCACTCCAAACCAATCTCTATGATGTTCGACTTCATCCAAATCCAAATGAGTCTTTGACGGATTTGACTCTCCAAAATCATCAAGTTATCACTAATAATAAAAAATATTTGGAAAACAAAGCTAAAGGCCTTGCGAGATCATTTACAACTAGAATGGGAAAAATAGAACATTCTATGGAGAAGATAGTGTCATCAGTTTCTAAGATAATGAGAAAGGTTAGAGGTCCACCAAGCTCCGCTTCTACATCCTCTCCTTCTCATAGTCCACCTCTTTCTCATAGTCATGCCACACCTTCTCAAGCATCTAAGCACAATGCTGAATCTTCTCATCATGACAGAGGTAAGACTATAGTACAAGAACACAACAATGAGGAAGAAGAAGAATCCATATCATGGCATGAAAGAATCACAATTTGTCCCGTTTCAAGGTCAATCTATAGCGGATGGTGGAGGAAGAAACTGCTAAGAACCAATGGCCAGGAGAATGGCAATATGATCCTTTGGCATATTATGAGTATTATGAGAACTATGAGGGCTTGTCCTACAATGATTTTTTAGTAAGTTTATTCTACTTTATGTAATGTTTATGGTCAAAAACTTATAAGTTTATGTTGTATTGTAATATTGGTTTGTGGTAGGAACTATTATTGTTTTATTGGTATGTTTTGTTTATATGAACTGCTGTTTTATGTTCGTTTGTTTTTATTTGTTGAAATGACATTATGTTCCGCATGGTTGATGCTTTGTTCACTGACATTTGGCAAAAGTTTGCATCATTTCTCATTTTCTTTTTGATAGCGACAAAGGTGGGCATATTGACAGGGGGAGATATCATATTTAAGGGGAGCTTTTTCATTGTAATTTCTCTTAAAATATTTAAATAAGATTGTACAACTGTCATCATCAAAAAAGTGAGAATGTTAGAATCTCTCTTATTGGAAATGACAACAACTATACAACCATACCGCAGAGTCGCTCAAATAATATACATGTATATGATGATCAAGACTCGAGCACAATATGCACCAGAGAATTGATAAAGCCGAACCAGAGTATCAACAGAGAGCTTCACACAAAAACAAAACATTGTAAAGGTCATATACTTCTGTTTGTGTCTTACATAAATCTATACAATCTCCCTTGAGTGATATGAGCTAAAAATATTTACATCGAAATAGTTTTTTTTCACTTAAAACAAGATTTCAAATCAGTTTTAAAAGTTTTGGGAACTCAAATGTCAAGGAGCAATATTTAGACATACGTGGTCATGAATTTTTAAACTAAATATTTTCTGGTAAGATTTCATCAAAAGTCAGACGTTGGGTCTGAAGTCAGACATCTGAAAACATATCTTCTTGAACTAAATATTATCTGGTTTATATTCTTTTACAATCAGATGTCTGATACCAAAAACAAGATGTCTAAAAACTTACATTTTCTAACTATTTATTCTCTATTACAAAAACGTTCAAAACCAGTCGTCTGACCAAAAATTTCAAACATCTGAATCTTCCTAACAACTATATTTTGAAAAGACATGTCTCTTCTTCTTCATCAGATGTAACTCGTTCTCATTGGCTTTTTCTAAATAATTACAACTCTTGAAGGAGACCTTTTGCGACTATAAATTTGTAGCAATTCCTTGGGTTTAAAAATTAATTCTTGCTTTTAAACTCTCTTATCTCTTGAACTCTAATCCGAAGGGGAGCTTTGGGACTGGACGCAGGATAGGAGGTCCGAACCATTATAAAAACTCTGGTGTGATCATTCTTACTTTACTTTACTATCTACTTGAATATATAGCTTGGTATTGCATATACATGTATATATAAGTTTGCCATAGTATTATAGATCCTTGTAAACTTTTAGTGTAACTTGAGTGCCATTAAGGGACCTCTCCCTGAGTGACTCTCCCTCATCTTACATCTTCTTCATCTTCATCCTCCTCATCTTCTTCTTGGCTATTCCCTTCTCTTTCCTCTCCACTTTCCTTATGTTGTTCATCCAGATCGAAGCTTGGAAGTTCCTTAAATTCCATGAGGACCCCTTAGGGACCTGGAGGATCATGAGTAACTTCGACGACCCCTTAGGGAGGAAGAGGTCTATCTTTGTACCAGATCATTCCCCATAGAAATTGTTAGGTGTCCTTAAGACTAGGAGTTACAGTCCGACAAGGAATATTTGTCACAAGTATAAGAAGAAAAGTTAATCACTTAAGCAAAGAAAGCTTAGGTGTGACGAAGCTGTTGGGTAAGAAAACCTACATCTGGAGGGCCAAAAATGATTGAAGTCTATAGAGGCATCAAACGAAGTAATTTTCATCCTTGTAGCAGCTCCTTTTATTGTGCATTCCATCAATGACCTTGCATCGGTTGTAGGAATCAATTGATTAACAATGAAGGATTGTAGGCTCTCCTTTTGAAATAAAATAGGAAGAAGAGCCCTTCAAAGGTTGATGACCTGCCCAGATGCATCCTGAAGATGAAACAGAGAGAATTCAAGGTGGCATAGTCGTTTGGGTGTATTTGGGATAGAGCTAAACCAACATCTAAAGAACATATTTCAAAAAGTTATTTAAAGGAGGCATAGCTCTGGAGAGGCACATATACCAGTGACAGGCGGTGAAATCAGCTGGAGCGTCATGGGTTGTTTAATTGGGCTAGGGAAGAAGAACTTCATCCTCGGGTCATAGAATCTTTTCAGCTCACCAATGGTCATGTTGGAAGCCATAACATCAGGAGGGTTGTCTAAGATCATAGAACATGTTGATCATCTTTTGGATTAATAAGGCCATGAGGTTCCGTTGTAGGGACGATTTAGAGTTGCACCTCTTGAGTGATTGAGCGTTGGACCCTTTTTAGATTGGTTGAAGGTGCAGGGGCATAACTCATAAGAAGAACTTATTTTCACTAGAGTAAACTGTGAAGTAAATAGGCCAGCACTGATAGAAAATCGAGAGGATCGTCTACGACTAGACATTGTAAAATAAAAGCGTGAGAATGAGCATAGTCATATGTGATTTATTTTAGTGTTTACATTGATTGAAACCCATGTAGTCAATGTATATAATCTAATGGATGTCGACATGTGTTGACCAGTCGGGCTATGTACATTGACCTGGGTAGTGCAATGCATCCTATGTAGTGTGTATGCTATGTCCCTAGCATGGTACATAGGAATAATTAGTGTAGATAGCTAGCTCATGCTGGCAAACGAGCTCCGTCACACGACAGAAACGTGTGTCGGATTTTACCTATTATCATAGAAACTAGGGCGATGAAACCATTGTCTAGAGCGATATAGTGCTTCTTTGCAGGACTGTAGGATTGTGCTTCACTATTTCAAATGTCAGTGGGTTGATAACCCTAAAATGTTGACACTTGGGTTCATTGAATGCCGAAACATGTTTAGTGTGATGACTCCATGGAAATGTTTAATCGAGTTCTAATCCATCGATTCTTATTCAAGGACAGCCTAAATGCAGAAGATCAATTCTTTCCCTCCATCGTTGTCATCTCCTTAAGGAAAAAGACACGAACTTAATCTCGTGAAGATCGAAGTTTACTTCGGCTTTTAAAGGATGGACGGTGACACCAAAAGGGAAATCAACTAGGGTTTGAAATTGAATAGATGGTGGTGCAGTGGCGATGTTGATAATGGAGCAATGGCAAGAGTGGCCATGCCGATGGTGGCGCCAAGCAAGAACAACCATCCAGATTGGATCCAAGATCAAGATCTGATGACAGTGAGAGTTCGCCTAGATCTGATGACAACCACACCATACCCCCAACACCCAGTATACCTTTACAGTACGCTGCTACGGTGCTTTGCCGATGCAGGACAGTTGTTAAGGTTTGAAAAGTAGATAAAATAATCACATAACAATCAAATATCTCATAGTGCATCGAATAAAAATATAATAGTCATTAAAGATATAAAATAGGCGAGTGAGTAATAACTGAATTAACCACGAAATCAGAGTGCACAGATCCATATAATTACATAACATAAGTGATAATGTTTATTTTATAGAATCAAAAATAAACTCAAGTGATAATTGTCTCCAAATAAAAAACAACCACTGTCTAGGCTCCACAGTGTCGCACAGTAGAATATGCAATAATGAGTCATTATATAAGTATGAGAATGCATCACCTTTTGCTCATCCATCCGTGCAGCTCCATATGTCACCTACACCTTATATCTAGTCTACTCATTTAGGAGTATCCGAGATAATAAGGAGCAATGCATAAAATCACTAGTCAGATGAAATTCTGTTGTGAGCAGTAGAAAATCTCGAAATACTACAAAGCCAATATAGTAGGGCATATGGTATGGAGAATCATACTTGACATGACCCTACGTCCAAAGAGTTAGCATATAACATAGGATATATACTACTCTACATCATAATCATCATAGGTGTACTATACTTCAATGTAGAAATGGGTGCCTAGGTATCTACATTAATGATACCTACGTCATGTGACATCCCTAATCAAACAGTGCAAACATAGCATCCATCATCCATCCTCACATGACTCACTCAGTGCATTGGATATAGGATACTTGTATGATCCATCTGAGACTACTCAACGTCTTGGTTTCTCGGTACTCGAATCCATACCACTCAATAGGCTAAGAACTAGACTACCCATCTGATAGCCCAGGGTAAAATGGATCCTAATGTCAATGGATTATGTGCCATGCCCTAATCAGGTCCTTTAGTCAATGGACTTTAGGACGCGTGAAGATTATGTCCTAACATCAATGGACTCTGATCCCGTCCTCAAATACCCTTCCTTTACAAGTATACATCAAAACCTCCAAGTATGAACGGTCCCATTGGACATGTCGTATCCCTAGCAGAGCACATCCTAGAACTCATCCTTTGGATCATCATACAACTCCCATCGTTGAGTTGCTAAGCTCATGACAGCTCTCAACAATCCTCGTTAGTCGTAGAATACCTTCATTGTCTCAAAACTATCCTCTGGTCATCTCTAAGGTCCGACCCAAAGACCTATGCCCTGAGTCTAGAAGTATAGCTATCCCATCATTGAACCCATCACTCTTCATCCCTAACTCGAACTCATCCAAATTCATAACTCGATACCCGAATCATGCATGACTCGATACCCAAGTCAAGTTAACCAACACTTAGGCAAATTTTGGCTAAGTGTTTGAGTCGACTTCGGTCACCTTGTCCAAAGTCTTCACAACCATCTCCTTTTGCCACATGTGCATCCTAAGATCCCCTTCAAAACTTGTGAAGTTACATAACTTGGTACTCATGTCATGTATGACTCGATACCTGAGTCAAGTCCTTAGCCAAATTCTTGGATAAATTTTAAGACCTTGATCCATGCTGCCTTTTCCAAGTGAACTCAAAGCATCCCCCTTCATGACTTGAAGTCCTTGCCTTTGAAACTTGAAGCAGAAGTCCACCGATCTAACACATGGCTGATCCAACTTCCTTTGTCCATATCTTGAGCAAATAAACTCCAATTGACTTGAAACTTGAAACATGGCTTCATAAGGCCTTCCTTGTCACTACCTATAACTCGCACACAGTTTGGCCAACATTTCTTAACTTGGTGCTAAGTTGTAACATAACTCGTCCTATTTCTAAGCCCCTTTTTAATCAGTGGTTTCAACCAAATAAATAATATACATAAAGCACTCAACATATACAATACATCCCAATAGAGCAAACATACCTATAAATCAAATTATAGCCTAGATGAGAGAGTAAAGGATACAAGGTAGACATAATAACATATAAACATGTTTGGACCCCAAATTCACTTAAATCATTATAAATTCGTTTGTAAATAGTGTGGGTGCTTAGATATGATTTGAAACAAAATTTTGTAGTTCAGAAACCATTTTGAAACATCATTCAAACATATGATTACTAACTAGTAAGTGGGGAGTTCTAACTACTCACCTAAATCCAAAGCAACCAAAAGTGGCATAAATTCCAAGATGAACAGTAATGGCTCGAAATCCAAGATGCTTCAAACAGTAATACTTCAAAAATCCAAATGCTAACCTCGCTAATCCCTCTCTTAATGACATGATTTGACTAATTAAAGTAAGGTCTAATGTAGGTTTTTGGCTCCATTAAGGTAAATAGTGACTTCTCTAACTATTTGTAGGAAGTGTGAAATGATCAGAGAAGGTCCTATTAGCCTCCCTTGGCTCTAATCCTGAAGTGGGCCTTTGGACTTAGCCACTAATCCACTAATTACCCACCAAGCTGTTTATAATCAATCAAAACTTTAAACAACCATGTCTCTTAAACAATAAATCTGATTTCCTATTATAACCACTTTACGAAAAGAGAAACCATCATCCTAATCTAATGAATATGGTTTCAAACCCAATTTGGCGTTATCTAAAGTTATAAGTCTTATAAGATTTTAAAGTTCAAAATTGCCTGATAAAAATTATAAAGATAAGAAATGTCAATAGTAAAGATTTCCCAAAGTTATAGAACCATATGACCATTATAAAAATAATATTAATATTATATGAACTTTCGATACGTAAAATACAGATCATCCATCGTGCTAAGTTACTCGGCGATAAGGGTTGCAGTAGTTCAAGTGGTGATGGAGCCAGGGGAAGTTAGCGGTGTTGAACCGATAAAAACAGTCGGGGTCGAAAAAGTCATCAAGGTTGAAAACACAAGGCTGTGGAAATGAAAGTCGAGTATTCAAAAAAAATTAAGTCTCGGTTTTATATCGCATTTAGAAAAAAATGCCCGGTACCGACCAAAGACGGTCGGTATCAAGAGATTTTGCTCTTTTTTTTAAAAAGAGAGAGAAAAAATATATATGACCAAGGAATGTAGTAGCTTTTAAAAAAATTTCAACGGTGACTAAAGACTTTAGATGTAGGACTTCAACTCTCAAATCTGCAGAAAGGATGTGATTCCACAACTTTATAAAGAGATGTACCAATATTCTCAGACTAGATATAGCGCTTCAAGATGACAGTTTAGAGAATAAGCACATCCTTACAGGTTGAATTTTGTCGCTTATATTGATTCAAATCATGCTTTGTTGGTACGAAAGAATACTTTGTGGGGAAGTGTTATTCTACGTTTGAACCAAGCGATATCTCAATGGATCAGGAATTTAAGATGATGGGAAAATAGATCAAGAATCTTAGGAGATGTTAAGATTAATGGATGGATAGAGCATCAGAATTTTGGTTAAGTTTTGTACTGGTCGAAACTAGTCGATATCGACCAAAACCAGTCTATACCAAGAGGTCCAAGAGATATGAGGTACACACTCTGAGCTACTAGTGATGCTACTTACAACTTTGAAGAAAATAAAAAGTTTTAGATAGGCAAAAACCGATTGGACCCACCACTTCTTGATGGGTAATTTTTCCAACGAAGATACAAAGCCGTAAGACATAAGCAAGTATGAAGGGAGATCAAAATTTTGAGCATGCGAGACCACTCGGCACCAACCAAAACCAGTCAATATTTAGAGGTTTTAACATATCAAAGTCGAATCTGACAAATTCTTCATGGATGGAAACTCCGATCCGAGTGTTACACGTATCAAATCATATTGGTAACTAATATGGAGGATTTTGACTATAAATATACCTCCTATGACAACCAAAAAGACGTTTTTCAATTCTATTTTAGTTCTTTACAAGGGAGGTCTACCATTTTCGAGACTTAATCATTTCTAGATTTGGAATCATTGTAACTTGGTGGAGTTTATGAAAGTAAATCGAAACAAAGTTGACAGTAGATGTAGGCTAAAGAATCTAGTCGAAACCACTTTGAAAATCCTACTTGTTCCTCATTATAATTTCTTTTTTACTCACTTTAATCTCGTTTTAATTTGATGGGGGTGTTTGCCTATTTTTAGTGCAAACACCAAATTCACTAAACCTTACCTTATTTGCAAAAACAATCCTTTATTTTGGTTTATGATTCAAAATGTAAATACAAACACATATACATACATACAAACATATATGTGTGTGTGCATGCATGCGCGTGCGCGTGTGCGTGCATGCGCGCGCGCGTGTGCGTGCGTGCGTGTGCGTGTGCATGTACGCGTGCGTGCGTGTGTTTGTGCATGTGAGTGTGTGTCTTTAGATGATTTAATATAAACAATACAAATATAGAATACAGATAAATTAGATCTATTGTATATCTAAATGGGAATTCAAAAGATTTTGATTCGACATTAAAGAGCCATTAAGAGAGCTGCACTTTTTAATTTGGCATTTAAAAGGCGGTTTATGAGAGTAGTCTCTTTAAATAACTCCTTTAAATATTTTATTCTTGTCTTTTGTGATCTAAGAAACTAAAAAAGGAAATACATAAATATGTATATGTATATATTTCTAAACTATATATAGGTGTAGTTGTATCAATATGTGTATACAGACCATGTACACATATCATTGTATATTCAAACATATGTATATACTTGGGCATTTATATTCTAGACATGCATGTGAATTTATCACATGTATATGTATAATATATATGTAAATACAAAGGATATAGATCCCAATATCTATATGTATATATATAGTTATACACATGTTCATTCATTCCTGAGATACCATGTTAGCGTGTGAATATATACTAGCTATATTCAGATTAAGTATTAATAAATTTAATTAAGAAGATTAATTAAATAAATATGAAATATCTTAATGTAAAATATGATTTTATTTTAATAAATTAGATTGGATCTAATGTTAGTTAATAGACTTCACGGGCACATTAAGATCCAAATAGGTGTTTTTTAAATTTACCAATTTCACCCACTGTGAAACGGACCATGTTTCAACGATGGTATTAGAGCCCAAATTGTCCAATCAGTCAAACAAGTCAACATTTAGGGCTAGTTAATTAAACTAATCTATCCGATGGTATCTAGAAAGATAGTGTCTAGGTTTGGGGTTGAATAATCGAGTATTCTCCCCTCCCTGGCTTATTGCCTGGCCCAATGGGTGGAGTAAGTCCAAAAAGGTAATACCCTAAAATTTTGTATATAATTTAAATAATGATTATAATTAATAACAAATAAATTTTGAATTTAATTGGAGGGTATTTTGGTAAATTTAGGTAAAAAGGAAAATGGTAAATTTTACAGTCAGTTGAATTTGCTGATGCGAGTCACACCATTGCATTGCACTAGTTTTTTTGGTCAAGATGGATTATTCATTTGTTAGAATCGGACATCGTATGAGTGAGATATGGAGCTTTTATTTAAGTGGGTTAGATTTCTGTGCGAACATCGGGCCAGACTGGGCTGAGTTAGGCGGGATTTGAAATTTGGAATTCAAATGAGTTACCATGTCATATTTTTCCCTCCTAAAGCTTGTTTAAAATTTCGTACATTCAGTTTCTCATTTTCTGAAAACCATATCCTTCTTCTTCCTCCTCCAATCATCTTAACACCAAATTCGCAAATCTTAATAAAAACTACTGAGATGAGTTGCATTGGATTCGTAGTAGAGTTCTCTATTATCTGAAGTAAGAATCTTAGGCAATTACAAAGATTCAATTTTCTAGAAATTCAGGACAGTAGGTGAATTCAAGTTCTTTTGACTTGATTTGGTGAATGTGGCTTCTCCGACCTTGATATAATGCTATGATAATGTTATAAGATGGTTTGAGGATAACTTAAGATTAAAATATGATATAATTCGGTCTAAACGATGAAGTCAGAAACTAAGAAAACAAAACAATGTATACTATTTTATTTAAAATTCATAGAAACTTAATTTCAACACCGATGCTATACCTGCTACCAGCATTGCACCAAAGGCCCAGGAGAAAGGGAAATCTATTATGGAAGGTGTGTTACGACTATCTGATTTACCTACTAGAGTTTTATTTGATATTGGTGCATCACATTCATTCATAGCTAATGCATTAGTGGAAAGATCAGGAATAACCCATGATATTATGCGTGAGGTTATTACTATGTCAAATCCCGTTGCAGGATCGATGCGCTTGTCTACTATCTGCCATGATCTTAAGTTGGTTATAAATGGTGTAGAGTTAAATTATGATGCATATGTGCTTAGTTTTGCGAGATACAAACTAATCTTAGGAATGAATTGGATGGCTCGGTATGAGTAGTTTTAGATTGTGATAGGACAGTTGTTCGTTTGACTAGTCATGGGAAGCGCGATTTGATAGTTCTGTGTGAGCCATACATTTTCATGATGAAGTCGTATTTGTATTAGTTAGACCTATCACATGATGAGTTGGCAATTATCCCCATAGTTATAGTTTTTTAATACATATTCATTAAGGTTTCCAAACTTCCGCCCTGTAGAGAAATTGAGTTTAAGATTAACCTTAAGAAAGACGCAAGGCCTGTGGTAATACCTTTTCAACATATGGCTCTAAAGGAGAGAAGAGAATTGGATAAACAAGTTTTGGAATTATTGCAGAAAGGATTTATTTGGTGAAGTATTTCTGAGTGGGGACCACCTTTCAGTTTCTCTACTAAAGCAGATGGTTCCCTGAGGTTATGCATCAACTATCGGGAATTGAATAAGCTAATGACGAAAAATAGTTATCCATTACCTCACGTCGACGATCTCTTAAATCAACTTTTCAGGGCAAAGGTTTTCTCATTGCTTGACCTTGCTACAGGATTTTACTAGTTGAGTGTCACTGAGGACAACATTCGGAAGACCGTTTTTTGTACTTTGGATGGATTATTTGAGTGAGTTGTGATGCCGTTTGGGTTGACTAATGCCCTGGCTTATTTTGTTGATTCAATTAGCAGGGTGATTAGGGTCTTTTGGAAGCAGTTGAATAAATTCCTAGTCGTATTTGTTTATGATATCCTGGTGTTTTCTAGAGATGAGAAGGAGCACGATTTGCACTTGAGGGAAGTACTAGATGTGCTAAGAAGGAATTAGTAAAGAGCTAAATTTTCGAAGTTCCATATTTAGAGGAGTGAGGTTTAATTTCTAGGACATGTTGTATCTAGGAGTGGGTTGGCGATAGGCCCAGGAAAATGGAAACTGTTAATGATTTGAAGGTTCTGAACAATGCTTCATAATTACATAGTTACTTGTGATTAGTCGATTTCTATCAGAATTTTATAAATGATTTTGCATAGATATCGGCACCATTGATGAAGCTTATGAAAAAGAATTTGGTCAATGTTTAGGATGAAGAGTGTGAAGAGACGTTTGTTAAGTTGAAGGAGATGTTGACAAGTGCACCTATTTTGGTTATCCTGATGGTACCAAACCATTTACTATCCACACTAATACTTGCGGCACTGGTCTTAGGGTTGTCTTGATGTAGGAAGGTAGGGTTGTAGCATATGCAAGTCAACAGTTAAAGACGTACGAGAAGATCTACCCTACACATGATTTGGAATTAGCTATGATTGTATTTGCTTTGAAATTATGGAGACACTATTTACTTGGAGAGAGATTTGAACAGTATACATACCACAAGTCGTTGAAATATTTATTCTCGCAGAAGGATTTGAACTTAAGACAGCATAGGTGGATGAAATTCTTAGAATCCTATGATTTTGATATTGCTTATACTCCTAGAAAGGGTAATGTTGTAGCAAATGTGCTAAATAAGAAGTATGCGACATTGAGTGCTATGATGTTAGGGATGAATCGGCTTGATTACGTTTCTGGATTTGAATTTTAACCCCAGCGGATATTGCACCTGGATTATTAGCAACCTTAGGTGTAAGACCTACGAGACTGGATAGGATTGGTATGAATCAAAGTAAGGATGCAGAGTTGGTTGAGATTATAGATCAGCTCGAGAAAGGTGAGAAGTCGAGTCATTTGGAGCGATATACAAAAGATGGGAATGGATGCTTGAGGAGGGACGGAAGGCTGTGTATGTTAAAGTTAAAGGAATTAATCGATGAGGTGTTATTGGAGTGCCATCATTCGAGGACGACCATTCATCCTAGTGGTGACAAAATGTATGGGGAAATGAAGAGAGCTTACTATTAGCCAGGGATGAAGAGAGATGTAGCAAGGTATGTGGCGAGGTTTCTCACTTGCCAAAGAGTTAAGGCGGAGCAGAGAAAACCAAGTGGATTACTAATGCCTTTATAAATTCTGCAATGGAAGTGGGGAAGTGTTTTAATGGATTTTATATGTGGGTTGCCAAGAAGTAGAAGAGGTAATGAGAGTATTTGGGTTGTGGTAGATCGACCGATGAAGAGTGCACATTTAATTCCTGTGAAGAGTACGAGGACCTCAACATCTTCAGCTACATTATATATTAAGGAAGTGGTGAGACTGCATGGTATACCGATGAATATTGTTAGAGACTCGAACTCACTCTTCATGAGTGAGTTCTGGAGGACATACTCATCCACAGACGGACAAACCGAAAAGGTGAATAGGGTGTTAGAAATTTATTGAGAGCGTGTGTTCTGATTTTAGAGGTGCCTGGGAAGATCATTTTTGATAAGTGGAATTCACATATAATAACATTACCAAGCAAGTATTGGGATAGCACCATTCGAAGCACAGAAGGCCATATAAATAACCTTTATGTTGGTGGGAGTCGACGGATAAGGTGATACTTGGACCACAAATGATAAGGGATATGTAACACCTCACCTCTATACCCCTACTACCAAAGAGTATTACTAGGTAACGCTGTTTGATAATATGGAGAAGGAGGCGATATTGGGTTTACACATGTGAACATTCCCTTTGGGTGACATTGGTACATATTCAAAACTCGAATAAACAACTCACCTCTATATACCCAGTACCGGCACAAAGCAATAAACACGTGTACCTCTAGCATAGAACAATACACAATATAAAACAGAAAACATAGAGAACACAGAGTCAATAACGCAGCGACAATATATAACGTAAAATAATACAAATCTAGGTGGGATAAAATAAGTTAAATTCCCACTAACTCAAAAATAAATACAATGTATGCCCAATATATAACTCATTATTATAAATACATGAGATATCATAAAACATAAGATATATAATAATACCCTATGCTCCATCTAAGCCCATCATCCACAAACTAGTCATCTTGTCCCTGGACCTAAAATGTCTCGAACTGATTCGAGTATTATATAAATAACAGACAGGTCAGACTATGTCTAAATTGCAGGTGTCAATATATATCACAACAATAGCATCAGAACCCAAAACTATGGACTAGTAATATTACCCGTATAAAAAATCAGGTCAACTACGTACTTATAATGTCAAGGGTAAATCATCCATACATCAAATTATCTACAAATATAAGAGATCAGTGACTACATAGGACATTCTCTCAGCAATGTCCATGATTTTCTCCTGGAAAATAATATAGTAGACTTACTTGGGTCTGTAATACCCAACATATATGAAAACATACACAACAACCATCCAACCAAACACACAAGCAATACAAAAGTGGCATAACCTTGGTAGCCAAGGTCATCCCTAGGATAACCATAAAAGATATGTACCAGGTCCAACTCCAAAGTCTGTATTTCTAGCTATCCTCAATAGCAATATAGTTGATGTGTATAAGGTTAAACAACTTCATGTACGCATAATACATGAATAAACCAAGAGATCGATAATCACATAATGGTCATCTAGACTTTCAGCCACATAGTAAATTATTTGGCTCTCAGCCATTGAAGTGATCATAGTCTCTCAGACCTCCCCAAATCTACTCAACTCTCAATATCGTTAATAGTCATTTAGACTCTCAGTCCTATATGCTCTCAGCATCATAAATAACTTTATGGCATCGGTCTTAACAAACGACCCAATCGGCTTTCAGTCGTACCTATAATGATCTCATATAGGTAAATAAGTAAGCTTCTACATTAATAATGATTGATAGCTCTCAACCTGCACCAGTAGTCTTCCTCACACGCTCTCAGCAGTACTACGGTAATCATTGGTTACCTCGATGGCCACCATGGACCAATATCCATAAAATGCAAGACAACGTTATATAATAATCACGACCCTACAAGTGCCCTAATGGTAACTGACTGCTGGCCTATGTGACATAGGGGAAGTGACTCACAACCATTTACACGTCAAAAAGTGTGTCACAGATTCGAAGAGCAACCCCGCAATCAGGCCGCTATGATGGATACTAGCCTAATCTGGTTTACTCTACATCGTATAATAGGAGTATACACACAAAAGACAAACATACTTATGGCTCTCAGCTTGCTCACTCTCAGTTCACAACACCATAAATATAATACCCTGTAGACATGACCCTATCGAGTGACATTTACGTACATGAAGCAATCAGGTAAATATCGACATGGGCATCCCATACCGCCCAGCAATGTCCACCCGTTCACTTAATGTTGATAAACTACACTCACATATCTTATTCGATACAACAAGTCCAAAGAATATCCGAAAAAGTATTACCGAAAGCCTCATACCAAATGGTATGGTATTACTAATCCGTTTATTCTAATTCCTCCTTACACAAAAGTATAAATCTTCCAAATACTTAAGCACACATTTTATTTAAAAAGAAATATAAAGAAATCTATTTATAAAACATATCTATAATTAATGAAAGCATTTATAGATTTTAATTAGTTTAAACACTAATTTCTCAATCTTTTATATTTAAATAATTATATAATATTCACAAATAACTTTTGGAAACTCATTTTTATCCTTTAAAATCTTAAAAATGACTTGTAAATCAAATATTACTCATAATAATCATTCCATAATTTTCTATAATTAAATACGAGTTTTAAAGAAATTTCATAGTATCCAATCAATTTTCTTTTATTCCAAATCATTAAATATATTTTCCAAAATGTTAGATTATAATCAAAAATTCATGAAATATACTTTAAAAATTATAAAATATTAATTAGAAACCATTTCAGATTTTTCTAGAATTGTATAGGATTTTTTATATTTATTAAAAATCAAAAACTAAATTTTCATTAAATAATCAATATCTAAGTTAAATAATTAATAATCGATATTAAATAAAACATTTTCATAAAAATAATTTCATATTTATAATTCGTCAATCTTTTATTTCAAAACCGTATTTTTATTAAATATTTAAAATTATAAAATAAACATTTTTTTAAAAGGCATCAAATATATTCCGGAACTATAAGCTCTAGAGATTGAACGCCACGGGTCGACACCCTACATGAGCGGTCGACCGCTCATGGATAGGGGGTCGACCACTGGTGTGTAGTCTAGAGCGTATAGCCCCAGGTCTACCAATGAATATCATCCTTTACTCAACTACTTCTTCCCACTTTTGAATCACCAATTCAAGCTCATACATGGCATCAATTTAAACATCCAAATTCATGTCATAGCAACACAAAATCATAGCACAATGACTAGGTTTTATTGAAAACAAATGAGGAGAAGTAATCAATGTTTAACAGTAAGCTAATCAAGAAAGTATTTACAATCTTCAGACTACTACGAAAATCAACCAGAGACAAACACATACAAATTGCATTATAACATAGATTTGTGAGTGGGATTCACTCACCTTAGCTCAATGAAGCTCGACTTCCTTATTGTAATCCAAAAGCTTGATTTTCCCACTTACTAAAATGCACAAGTCCATTTTATGGTGCTCAAAACTTCAACTTGACTGCACTAGGTGATGTAGTATGGTGTTGAAAGTCTTAGTTTGAAATTTCATAATTTATAGTAATTTATTTGAATTTATCAAAGAGGGGATAGTTTCATACATTTTAAGTTTAGAAAATGTAGAAATAGAAAAATAAAAGCTAGGAACATGTATTCCAGAAGTTGAGTAAAAGTGGAAATAAAAATAGAAGATAACAAGAGGGGTTTTTAGTTGTCTTGGGCTTGGGCTCCATGTAGGGTACAAACCAAACATTTTCTCTTCTTTTTTTTTCACCATTTACAATTTTTTTTAAAAAAATCATTATCTAATTCTTAAATAAAAATTATATTTACAGCACTTAAGTCTTTACTCAATATTATAAAACTTTATAGAATTTATTTTCTATATATTCTTTTGTTTTAATTAGTTAGATCAAAACTACTATATATTAGCCCACTTTGATTAAAGTTATTAATTAATTCAGACTTCCAGTTAAAAATTATTACTTACTCAAATCTTTATTTCACATTTATTATATAATTTTTTAAAATATCATTTTCGTATTTAACTTATTTTACTTTAAATCATTTCTTAATTACATTTTGAATGCCTTTATTTGATAAATTCCAAAACTACTTATTTAAATAAAAATAAAATTCCTTCTTCTTTCTAAAATAAACTTCAAATCCTATTTATCATCATTACTAAATTTATAAAAACATTACAATTATTTTGAATATATTTACAATCATTTTAATCTTAAAATATCAAAATTTCTCAAAAACAACTAAATGCTTTATTTATTAATAATTCTCAAATTTAAAATATTTGTCTCAAAATGATTTTTCATCAAATTTCCATTTTTTTCATAAAATACTTTATTATTAAATCTCAATATCTTCATACAAATTCAAAATCATTCTCAATTAATCTTTAAAATTAACTAAATCACTATTACTATTTTTAAATCAATTGCTACTCAACATGGGTTGTTACAGACCTCCCCCTTAGAAAAATTGCGTTCTCGCAATTTCTTATTAGGGAGAATCTATAACTATGCTAATAACTTTTTGCTTACTACACCATTGCTAATGCACACCCAAATGCAAACAATCAATTATCAAAACATATTCATATGTCGCTACCTTCGCTATTACGGGTTAGCCTATATATTGATCTACATTAACCTGATAATCATATAAATAGAGCAATTTGGGATTAAAGATTAGACCTTGCATCGGTGTTATAACCCAGACTTAGATATTTATTTTCCTTGCCCATTGCTCATTATCATGGACTATGGGTTTGAGCGAACCCATTTGGAAGACCCACACACTTGCTCAACCAATCATATTTCTACTTATATATCATAACTTTCAAGAAACTTTGGAGTAATCTCTATAGCATGAAAAACATCTCGAAAATCCTAACCATAAAAAGCAATATAAAACCATTATATTGGTTCTTGAACAAATTCTTTATATGTATAAATACCAAATATTTATTTATCTTCAAATATTAAAACATCAACTTATAGTTTACTCTTCAAAATTAACATCTTAGTTTAAAATATTCATTCCAAATTCATTTCCAAAAATTTCAATGTATACATTTAAACCTTTTCAGTGAAAAGCTCATTACAAGGATTATATGGGTTTTTTAATTCAATCATAATTTCAAAATGCTTTCCCTTAGTTTCCAAAACACTTACCACCGTTAAAGCCTTTTTCCAAAAACTCTTCTTAAATTTTTTTAACTATATAAATAATATAAACATCTCTTGAAATATTTACTACCAAGAATTCCTTTATAAATTCAAATTCTTTCCATTTTCCAAATAAACTTTGTTAATATACATCAATATTATAAATAATCTTCTACTTCAAAATACAACTTTACAAAATTTTCACTTCCTTCCAATATATCCTATTTATAATTTGAAAACTAATTTATACATGCACTTTGCATTCATTTATAAAACAATCACATTTCCGATTTAGAATATCAAAACTTATAGGTTCTTAAATATTTAACTTCATATCAAGATTTTCAAATATATTTACCATAGAGGGCCTCAAACACATTTACAAAAATTACACTTTGTAATTAAAACTATATTTCTTACCAAAATAAGCCCTCTAACACGTATCTTTATCTTTATTAAGTCTAATAAACTTTACAAACTCCAAAGTAAAGTTTATTTCATAAAATATTTCTTTATACATTCAAAAGAAAAATCACTATATTCTAGTTCATAATTAACTTTTAAATTTTAATTTCAAAATTTCCATTTCAAAGTCTAAAATTAGTATATCTTATCTATTAGTAATAGATGATGTACATAAAACAAAATGAAATTTTCTTTTCTTCAAATAAAACATTCCATCATTTCAAACATCATTTTTTATTTCAACATCTATCTTTACTAAAATAATCATTCACTAAAACCCATTACTAATAAATCACCTTTATAAATCATCTTAATAAAATAGTTTGTAACACTTAATAATAATAATAATACACAACTCCTTTGAAACATTGTTTTAATCTCAAAGCATCCAATTCACAATATTTTATTTTACTAGAATACTTCTTGTTTATGAATATCAAAGTATTAAAAATCAAAGTATTCAAAAAACACACACATATATATAAGTTCTATTTTTCACTATACATCAATACAACCATCATGGAAGCCACACCAAATCACACACAATCATCTAAAGATTTTACATATAATTTACATTAACATACATCACTAATATACATTTAATTTCCAAATACTATAAAATATAACGATGTTGCCTTCCCATTAATCTCTTAGCAACTGCGTTTGCCGATTGGCTGCAATTTTGGTCGTGTGATCAATAGTGCCTCACCATCGGCCACAACTATCTACTGATGTCCTATGGCTGCAATCATCGTTAAACTATTTATAATTATAAAATATCTTTATTACTTTCAAAACCATAAGTTACTATACCCAAAATAATTTATAATTCCTTATCTCAAAACATTTACCAAAATATCTTTCCAATTGGCAGTTTACCTTTTCAAATAATAAACATTCTACATAATTTCTTCTATCAAAATATAGTTCATAATATTTTCGTAAAGTGCAACTTCATTTTCAAAACAATTTTTTTTCCTAGAACCCTTACAAACATTCTTCTCAAAACATCCACTTTTCAAAATAACAATCTTTTCAAACTATCGAAACATTTACAAATCATAGTGTCCAAACATCTCATCCTAGTGTTTAGGAACCCCTATCGATAATGTTAGCTAGATGCATCGACCATAACACTTAAAGCACTCAACGGACAGATTAACACCAATCTATTTCAAAATTTCTTCAAATATTTTATTCATATTCCTTCTATAGAAAAATCGTACTTTATAAAATAAACATTTACTTTGTAACGACCCGAAAATTTTACTGGTTTTATTATTTAATTTATTTTATGAAATTTCAAAACAATAAAATTTTGAAATAAAAATTTAATATTTGGAATACGTCTAGTTTAACATAGCAACTGGTAAATTTTCATTAGATAATATGAAAGTAAATTTTATTGCGTAATTTCATTTCAATTCAAATCAGTTAAAAATTTGATGATAATAAAATGTTTTCCAAACCTGAATATTTTTATATAGGAAATTTGTAAATCATCTTCTGAGTGGGACGTCATAATTCGTTTCTCAAAATTTGGACTTATATTACTCCGTTCATCTTATTTTCGACAAATTAGCAGCATTTTCGGTACCGAATATCGACTTTTGATCGGATGATCATACCACTGATATCTGTATACCATTTTGATCGTCTCGTCATGCTGATCTCTGCGGTATATTCAACTCTATGGTTTGAAGTTTGGTACGCAGTAGAATCCGCGAAAAACGTTAACCGTAGCGGTACATGTTTTGTGCCTTTTTGTTTATTATGACCATCCATCTTTCAAACTGATGAAAAACAAACAGTCACTAACCTTTTATATTCCAAATTTTTGCCATGACTTTTGTTATTCTCAGGGCTATATTCAATAATATTACCGGTTCATTTATTTACTCTGGCACTTCAATTTCAGTTTTGTTCAACCGGCTCGTCCATTTCTTTTACATTGAATTCATTCTATTATTTTACTTCATCTTCTCTTACGTTTCTTTCATTTAGAAAAAAATAAAATGAATAAAAAATTTGCAAGGCTTTCATTGCCTGTAGCCTATTCTCTTCTCAAGCCATCACTTGTTTTCACCTTCCACCATTATAGTTTTCCACAGCACGCGCCCATCTGCACCTCACTTCCACTCATGTCGATAACCACCCCATCAGCCTGTAGCCCAACGCCACCCACCCTCTTTCCATTGCCGAACAGATCCACTCGGCAGCCTACATCTCCATTCAACAGAACCATCGGCCTCACCATTGAAGCAGACTCACCACCCCTACCACCATCTCGAGCGCCGCATCCTCTAGCCGGTGCCGCAACCCCACGTCACCCCGCGAAGTTTTCTCCTCCATCACCGCATCTATATTATCACATACTTGTATGTATCAATCTTCTTCCTCTGCAGTTGTTTTTTTTTGGGTAAGTTACATACTGCTGTTTATTTTATATGTAAATATAGAGTACTACTTATATATCTAAATTATATAAGCTACATACCTATATGTCGGTTCGTATATATGTATAGGTCTGCATACCGTTGGTTCATTTTATATTGTTTGTATAAAATATATGATGATATATATATATATATATATATATAGACACACACACGCGAAAGTTTACAAACTAGCTATCTGTTGCTAAATATATATTTTGATTAGAGTTTAAACTTGGTACGTGTTTATATATAAAGGTTTATGTAAGCATATATATTTTAGTTGTGTATATGTTTTGTTTGGGATATATATAAGTTTATATAAGTGATTATATTATATTATATTATATATATATGAATACTGTTACAGGTTGATTTCACGGAGTTGTCCATAATGCTACTTGTAAGCATACATAAGCTTATGCAAATTTTCTCCTATTAATACATGTTAGTTTATATATACGTTTAAGCTTATATTATTTTGTTTTACTGAGAAAGTTGGTATATACAGAGCTTATTTCATAGCTTATTGTTTATAAGTACATATGTTAGTTTAAAGACATTACTGTATAAAGATAAAGGTATATGGGTTTGTTCGTATATATAGGTAATATTAACATTTTTGAAATATGTATATATTTAAACGATATGTTATGATGGGATTTGAAAATTTATTATATGTATGTGCTGGTTCATATGTCAATTATATTTGGTTCATGTACAAATTGGGTCTGCATGAATTTGTGTCTCTGTTCTTATTTTGGAACCATATTGACTTTGAAAATTTCGTATGGATATAAAAATTATAGACTTTTAAAGTGTGCAGGAAAAATTAGCTTTTCTATGACCCATTGGGTTACTTATATAATGTAATATAACTAGTCTGTATTGACTTTATAATATAATAGGTATGTAAGATGTTGCAAATTTCTGTTTATTTATATATATATAATAGTAGTTATATATGTATGTTTATATATGAAATATAAATCGGCTTTTTATATATATGAATTTGTATGATGCTGTGATAGCTTTAAATATGCATATATCATGTTAAAAGATTTACTTGAATTATATATGTATATATTTTAAGTATATATTTCTAAAATTGATTTTTGAAAAAATATGTAAATATTATATATATTAGTTTCAGTCTATATCAAAACTGATTTTGATTTGTCTCATCGATCCGTGTTATCAGCTTTGCTCGTCAAATTCGTACCAATCTAGCTTTGCTTTGGAAATTCGTGCTTGGATTCGTAGCTCATTTTTTTGTCAATTCTCTCTAGCCTCGAAAGGTGAGCAATCACTCACGATTAACGTTCTTATATTTATTAAATTTGATTTCAATTGAAATGACAATTGAAATATGTTGCTACTAGTTATTTACATTTCTATATTTATGCCATTATCTGTATCTGTTCACCTGTGACATCTAACACCCTTATCTGTTATTTATATTGATGATATATGCCTGTTACCGATTGTTATATTATTATCATATCAGTTATCACTCTACAAGTTCCCTGTTATTATAGAATTCACTATGGGTTGAAATGATACATACCCGAACGATTTGTAGAATAGGAGAAAATCGTTATGGGTTGAAATGATAAACTCAAGCGATTTTCATTGAATTGAATTTGGGATTACGGGTTGAAATGATATATACCCGTATATATTTAAATTACAGATTGAAAATGATAAATATCCGTATCACTTGACCATAGGGTATAAAATTATATACAGACACCGTTGGTCTATATATAAATATTTTGAAAATGATTTCTATGGTTTTGAAAAGAAATATATGGTTTTGATAAACATTGATTTTAAAGATTTATTAAAGTTGATTTAATAAAGTTGATATATAATATGTTTAAGTATTTATTTAATATATATATATATATATATTCAAATATAGAGTTTATAATGATTCAGGTTGGAAAGATAAATTTGAAACTGATTTGAAATTATATTTATTTAAGAATTTTACTTAAATAAGTTTGATTTGAAATTTATTAAATTGAAATTTTAAAGATATGTTTTATAACTTGATTTTGATTAAAAGTGACTTAAATGAATATTTCAAATTTATATAAATTTAAATGGGATATTTTGTTTATTTAAATTGTAAATTGAAGTTGTATTTAGATGTTATTGAAAAGATTAATTAAATATTTCAAAACTAAATAATAGTAAAGTGAATTTGATATATATATGAAATTATCGAATTTAGTTTTGAAATGTTGAATATTTAAAGCTTTGAAATATATTGAAATTTAAAATGGCTTATTTTATGGTTCAAATATGTATTTGAAATCGATAATTTGAAATGGTTTATTGAGAAACTGAATTGAATTGAAATTGATGATTTGAGATTTGATTAAATTTGAATTTTGGAATTCGAGTGGATTTGAATCGATTTGTGAAATTGAGGTAGTTATTTGTATATAAAGTAATTTTAAAATATATCTAAAACTATTTATATTTTACTTTATAAATTATTTTAATATAAACTATTTTAATATAAATCATTTTTCAATATAAATTATTTTATTATAAACTATTTTAACTTATAACTATTTTATATAAACTATTTTATTTTATAAACTATTTTATTATATATACAAATTTTAACATCTAAACTGTTTAAAAGGAAAGTGTTATGGATTTATTGATATAAGAATGTTAATCCTGACTCGAGTGTTTTGTATTTTGCTTTACGCTCGGGTCAGACCGAGTGGCTCCGTGTTCGAGACTTACCTTTGGAGTTGGAGCTTCGCTTGGAGATCCAGCTATATCTATCCAGCCTTCAGTTATTCAGTTGATTCCAATGATGTATTCTGATCTTGTATTTTGACTATTGTATTAAGACACCTATGTATTTGAGATCTCTATTGTATCTTCTTTAACTCTGTTTATATATATACTAGCTTCATGAACTACTATTCCTTTGTTTCCGCTGCATTATTTTATATTACTCTGTGTCTGTGATTCTGTGATTATTTATTTACTGCATATGCTGGGTTTTGCCAAATTTAAATTAACAATCTGATATTTTGGGCAATTCAAATCCGACATGTATGGATGCGAATGGTTGAAAATTTCAGGCCGTTACATACTTATAATAAATCTGAATCAAATACCACTTTATAATCATATATCTTATCAAAATATTTCCAATTAAAACATTTTCTTATTTTCATCAAAACATTTTCTAATACTATGTATATATGAATCAAAATATTTTTTATCTAAAACATAAGCTGTAACACCCCATATTTTTTATAACATTATTTAGGATATTTAATTAACTAAATTAAATAAAATAATGTGTTGATTAGGGGATTGAGATTTGATTTTAATTAAGGGTAGCCGTGCCATTTAAACAATGAATTAAAATAAAAAGTTTAAATTGAAATAGAGGAGGGGTAAAATAGGAAAGAGGCCATTCTTTTACCCTAAACCCTTAGGCCGTGTATCCATACATGTTCATTTTCCATTTGAAATTTTTTATAACTTAAGGTCGGCCACCATTAACAAGAACAAGAGGAAGAAGATAGAGAAAAGCTAAGGAAGAAGCTAATTCAAATCAAATCCATTCACATCTCAATCTTTATAATCTCTAAAGCTAAGGTGAATAATGTTTACATCTCATTTTTGATTGTGTTTTCGGTTTTTAGATGAATGTCGAATGTTTTGCATTGATTTGCCATGATTTTGAATCATGAAATGGTTATATATACATGTTGATGATTTATATATGTTCATAATGATTTTATGATACGTTTTAAGGTGAAAACCCTATAAAATGACATCCAAATGCCTTGAGAATTTTTATGAAGGTCTTAAATAATATTTTAGAGATGATTTTCAATTTTCAGAATTCTCTGAAATTATATGGAATTTATATGAATTTTCTAGTAAAGAAAATGTTAATTTGGGTTAATAATTATTTTTGGTTAAATAATAAAAGATTTAGGTCTGAAATTTTTATATGTTGGAAAACATATTAAAAGAGATTTTCTGGAATTTTTGTAGATTTTTCCTAAGTGTTTTAATAGTTATATAAAATTATTTAAGGTATGGGACTTAAATGTTTTATATAATTAAGAGAGGTAAAGTGGCTTTTTGCAAAATAATTTACATTTGTTAATTCTGAACGTCGGCGGCACTTTTGAAAAATTGCAGTACTTTTTATTGGTAAAGAAAGAGGCAACCAATCATAATTTGACACGTAAGTCAGGTTAGGTGGAAAGAACTATTTGCTCCATGTTTTACACTGTTTTGACACCGTTGGCACCGGGTTTCGCCTCCTCATCTTCATTTCCTACAAAGCCAAAACCAATGCACATGGTATCAGGGAACTAGTACGTAGTGAACTGGATGAAGGTGAAAGGTAGGGAGTCGAAACTAGGGGATCCGAAGGGGTTGGGGCTTTGCTTTGTTTTTAAATCAAAAAATGCGCCTGCTTGCTTTCGACTAAGATGCTTTCGACTTGGTTAGCTTTCGACCGGGTCAAATGGTTTTAAAAGAAATGGTTTCGATTGGGTTACGCTTTTGTTTTAAATGAGTGCAGTCGACTAATTCGAAGCCTTTTTACTACCGCTTTCTACCTTTCAACCCAGATGGTTTCGAAAGGGGTGTTTACTTTGTTTTCTAAAATTTTGGCCACTTCTCCAAAGCTTTCGAAAGGGATGGTTTCGATACCATCACTTCTTTACTTAGGAAATGGTTTCGAAGTAGGAGCTTTCGACTTAAATGTTTTTAAGACCCTTTTCTATAGTTGAAGTAAAACCCAAATGGTTTCGAAAGAGATAGTTTTAAATGGTTTCGAAAAAGATGCTTTCGACTTTAATGGGTTTCCGATCCTTTTGCTCTACTTGAAGGCCGAATCCAAATGGTTTCGACCAAGATTTTTTTCAAAGGTTTCGAATGTGCAAATTTTTGAATGGTTTCGAAAGGTTTCTATATATTTTAAATTAAACCCAAAGTGCTTTCGAAAGGATTGAGTTTTGACTGTTTCGAAAGGTTTTAATGAATGGTTTCGAAAGGGGTGGTTCCCTAGGGTTTCGACAGGGTCGAAAGGGAAGGTTTTTCCTATGTTTTTTGAAAGGCAACATTTAAAAGGTTTTAAAGGAGGATGTCTAAAGTTTTGAAGCTTTTGGAGAGAAGAAAGGAAAGGTTTTTCCAATGTTTTCGATAGGCAATATTTAATGGTTTCGAAAAGGTCTTTCAATGGTTTCGAAGGGGTTACCTTCAATGGTTTCAAAAGGGTTGTTTAACGGTTTTAAAAAAAGGTTTCGAATGTATTAAATAGGCAATGTAGCCTAAGTATTTTCAAGTTAAAAAGGGTTTTAACTTGGTTTGGAAGGATAGCTAATCCTCATAAAAATCCATTAACATTATTTTGAGTAAAGTATATATCATGACAAAATAGCTTAGAGTAAAGCTAAGAAAATATTTTCCTTGTATAAGTATGATTTAAAAGGTTAAATCATTTTGAAAAGGTTTTCAAGGAAAAGATAAAGGGTAGTTAACCCTAAGAAAATAACTCGGACAGTTAGTCCATTTTGATTCAGATAGTTAGTCCAGTTTGCGGGCAGTCAGCCTAGTTGCATGGACAGATGGTCCATTTGTAACAAAATGGACCTTGCTATTATATTGTGGATAGGTAGTCTACTTATTACCTATTTTTGGATAGATAGTCCATTTATTAGCATAAAGGATATTTCTATTTTGATATGATCAGTTTGATTAACCAATTTGGTTGTAGGAAAGGATTTGCAAAATATATGTTTTAAAGAGGATATTAGTGAGGGGAAACTCGTTCCGCTAAGCAGCGTGGTCTCACTTAATATCAGTAAACCAAGATGTAACAGAATTATTCACACCAGGCTTTATGTCTGACTCGAAGTTTTTGTTTCCCCTTAAACTCTCAAGTGCTCAAAATTGATTTGAGTAGGCTGAGGGTTGAGGTTTTCAGGTTTTAGCTTTTCACCTCCAGACACGGGATGTTACATAAGCTTATTTACATTAAAATATTTACAAAAATCTTTCTAAAACGTATTAAAACAATAAATCATTTTCATCAATTCAAACATCAAACAAGCATCAATTTTAAACTCATATCATGACTTTAATTAAGGGTATATATATAAAATAATATGATATTTTATAAAAAATACTATTCTCAAAATTCCTAACGAGACCTTAACCAATGAAAACACCACAAGGTATCAATATCATTAATTACTAATTTAATACAAGCAATAGTCAACCAATTAAGCATTTAAAGAGACAAAAATACAATGTGCTCAACGAAAAGCAATCCGTTTGTTTTCGTTGTGCACTCTGATCACTAATGGATCAAAATACAATAATTATACCAAGCCACCATAAGTCATTCATTTTAAATTCCATACACAATAAATAGTAGTAAAATATTTTATAGAAAAATACACATATATCCCACGATGATCACCTTAGTAATCACTGTATAATAAGTAATATGTAAATACTCCTATTATGCCTTATTATAGGGAAACTACCTAATGCACCCAAGGGGATAGGGACTCTAAGTCTCATCTAGGCCAACGAATCATGTCTCATATTTACAATATATTGGTCTAAACCTACTCTGATACCAAATGCAACACCCTATCTCTATAACCCTACTACCAATGAGTATTATTAGGTGATACTGTCTGATAATACGGAGAATGAGACGATGTTGGGCTTATATGTGAATATTCATTGGGCTAACACTAGTACGTATTCAAAAATCTAATAAACAATTCATTTCTGTGTACCCAGTATCGGTAGAAAGCAATAAGCATGTGCGCCTTCAACATAGAACAATACATAATATAAAACAGAAAAATAGGGAAATAGAGTCAATAATGCAGCGACAATATATAACATAAAATAATACAAATCTAGGTGGGATAAAATAAGTCAAATTCCCACCAACTTAAAAATAAATACAATTTATGTCCAATATACAACCCATTATCATACATACATTAGATATCTCAAAACATAAGATATATAATAATACCCAATGCTTCATCTAAGCCCATCATCCACAAACTAGTCATCTTGTCCTTGAACCTAAAATATATTGGACTGACCCAAGTACTATATGAATAACACATGGGTCAGACAATGTCTAAAACGCAGGTGCTAATATGTATCACAATAATAGCATCACAATCCAGAACTATGGACCAGTAATATTACCCATATGAAAAATTAGGTCAACTACGTATTAGGAGTATAATGTCAAAGTTAAATCAACCATACATCAAACTATCTAAAAATATAAGATATCAATGACTACAAAAGACATTCTCTCAGCAATGTCCATGATTATCTCTCATATAATCATATAGTAGACATACATGGGTCCGTCATACTCAACATATATGAAAACACACATAATAACCATCCAACTCAAACATACAAGCAATACAAATGTGGCATAACCTTAGTAGCCAAGGTCATCTCACAAATAACCATAATGATACATACAAGATCCAACTCCAAACTCCTTGTATCTCTAGCTATCCTCGATAGCAATATAATCGATGTGCACGGGGTTAAATAACTTCATATGCACACAATACATGAATAAACCAAGAGATCGATAATCACATAATGGTCATCTAGAGTTTCAGCCTCATAGTGGACAAGTTGGCTCTCAGCCAATGAAATGATTATATGGCCTCTCAAACCTCCACTAATCTACTCAACTCTCAATATCGTTGATAGTCATCTGGACTTTCGGTCCTATATGCTCTCAGCATCATAAATAACTATAACAACATTGGTCTCAACAAATGACCCAATCAGCTCTTGCTGTATCTATAATGATCTCATATAAACAAATAAGCATGTTTCTATATCAATAATAACCAAACGGGAGACCGACACCTCTCGGCCTTCTCCGGGAGTCTTCCTCACACGCTCTCAGTGCTACTCCTACAGTTGTCGGTTACCTCGATGGCCATCGTGGAACAATATCCATCAAATGGAAGACAACATTATACAATGGTCATGACCCTGCAAGCGCCCTAATGGTAATTAACTATTATCCTATATAATGTAGGGGCAGTGACTCTTAACCATATATACATCAAAAAGCGTGTCACAAATTCGAGGAGCGACCCTGCAATTAGGCTGTTAGGATGGATACTAACCTAATCTGGTTTACTCCACATCGTATAATTGGAGTATACACACAAAAGATAAACACACATATGGCTCTCAACCTGCTACTCTCAGTGTACATCACCATAAATATAATACCCCGTAGACTTGACCCTATCAAGTGACATTTACTTGCAGAAAGCAATCTGACAATATCGATATAGGCATCCCATACTGCGTAGCGATGTTCACCCGTTTTCTTAATGTTGATAAACTACACCCGCATATCTTATTCTATGTCCCAAGAATATCTGAAAAAGTATTGCCGAAAGTCTCATACCAAACAGTATTGTTGATCTGTTTATTATAATACCTCGTTACACAGAAGTATAAATCATTCCAAATACTTAAGCACACATTTTATTTAAAAAGAAATTTAAATCTATTTTAAATCATATCTATAATTAATTAAAGCATTTATATATTTTAAAAAGTTAAAATATTAATTTCTCAATCTTCCATATTTAAATAATAATATAATATTCACAAATAACTTTTGAAAACTCATTTCTATCTTAAAACCTTAAAAATGGCTTATAAAATCAAATATTACTCGTAATAATCATTCCTTAATTTTCTATAATTAAATACGATTTTTAAATAAATTTCACAGTATCCAATCGAAATTCTTTTATTCCAAATTCAATATATATTTTCCAAAAATTTAAATTATAATAAAAAATTCATGAAATATACTTTGAAAATTATAAATATTAATTAGAAACCATTTTAGATATTTCTAGAATTTTATAGGATTTTTATAGATTTTATTAAAAATCAAATTCTAAATTTTCATTAAATAATCAATATCTAAGTTAAATAATTAGTAATCAATATTAAATAAAAAATATCATATTTACAATTCGTCAATCTTCTATTTTCAAAACCATTTTTTTATTAAAATTTTAAAATTATAAAATAAACATTTTTTAAAATGCATCGAATATATTCTAGAGTTATAAGCTCCAAGGGTCAACCGCCATCGATCGACACCCTACATGAGCGGTCAACAGCTCATGGATAGAGGGTCGATCACTGGTGTGTAACTTAGAGCATATATCTCTAGGTTTGCCCATGAATGTTGTAATTTACTCAACTACTTCTTCCTTCTGTTGAATTACCAATTCAAGCTCATACACGACATCAATTTGAACATCCAAATTCATGTCATAGCAACATAAAATCACAACATAATGAGGTAGGTTTTGTTGACAATAAATGGGGAGAAGTATTCAATGTTTAACAGTAAGCTAATCAACAAAGAATTTACAATCTTTAGACTACTACAAAAATCAATTAGAGACAAACACATACAAATTTCGTTATAACATGATTTGTGAGTGGGATTCACTCACCTTAGCTCAATGAAGCCTCAACTTCTTTATTGCAATCCAAAAGCTCCCTTTTCCCACTTATTAAAATGCACAAGTCCGTTTTATGATGCTTAAAACTTCAACTTGATTGCACTAAGTGATGTAGTATGAGCCTTAGTTTGAAATTTCATAATTTATAGTAATTTATTTGAATTTATCGAATATGGGAGATAGTTTCATACTTTTTAAGTTTAAAAAATGAAGAAGTTGAAGAATGAAAGCCATGAACGTGTATTTTAGAAGTAAGAGGAAATATGGAGAGAAATATAGAAGATAACAAGAGGG
The DNA here is from genome assembly GCA_030737815.1 of Allium fistulosum. Classification (NCBI taxonomy): domain Eukaryota; kingdom Viridiplantae; phylum Streptophyta; class Magnoliopsida; order Asparagales; family Amaryllidaceae; genus Allium; species Allium fistulosum. The sequence goes on along the minus strand of CM060901.1, from coordinate 931,509,811 downwards.
TTTTAAGTTGTCTTGGGCTTTATGTAGGCTACAAAAATACATTTTCACTTCTTTTATTTTCTTGTTTTCACCATCTACAAATTTTTGTTTAACACAATCAATATCAAATTCTAAAAAAAATTATATTTATAGCACTTAAATGTTTACTCAACATTATAAAATTTTATAGAATTTATTTTCCATAAATTATATTATTTTAATTAATTTGATCAAACTACTATATTTTAGCCCACTTTGATTAAAGTTATTAATTAATCAAGAATTAATTCAAATTTCCACTTGAAAGTGTTACTAACTCAAATCTTTATTTCTCGTTCATTATATAGTTTTATAAAATATCATTTTTTTTTATTTTAACTTATTTTACTTTTAATCATTTCTTAATTACATTTTTAATGCCTTTATTTAATAAATTCCAAAACTCTTTATTTGAATAAAAATAAAATTCCTTCTTCTATCTAAAATAAACTTCAAATCTTATTTATTATCATTACTAAATTTATAAAACTATCATGATCATTTTTAATATATTTAAAATCATTTTAATCTTAAAATATTAACATTTCTCAAAAATAATTAAATGCTTCATTTATTAATAATTCTCAAATTTAAAATATTTATCTCAAAATGATTTATCATCAAATTTCTATTTTTTCATAAAATACCTTATTGTTAAATCTCAATATCATTATAACAAATTCAAAATCATTCTTAATTAATTTTTAAAATTAATTAAATCACTATTATTAATTTTTAATTAATTGCTACTTTACACTGGTTTGTTACAAGATACGTCAGAGAAAGTGGAGTAGATAAGAAAAGGAATGAAGGTGGCACAAAATAGGTAGAAATCATATGCTGATAAAAGGAGAAAGGAAACAGAATTCAAAGTTGGTGATCTTGTATTTGTGAAGGTATTTCCCCTTAAGCACGTGATGAGGTTTGGAATTTTAGGCAAGTTATTGCCACAGTTTGTTGGACCATTTAAAGTGATGGAGCGTATTGGAGGATTGGCTTATAGGGTGGAGCTACCGAAGAGATAGGGTGGAGTTCATAATGTGTTCCATGTGCCACATTTGTGAAATTGTATACATGACTCGGCTATAGTAATAGAACCTAGTCAAGACGATGGGGAAGTAGAAGTTGAAGTGAGTTTATCTAAAGGACTACATGGATAATGGAGCATGGAGTCGAAGGCCGAGAAATATGGTAATCAAGTTGGTGAAGGTGTAATAGGGAGATGTTCCAGCAGAGAGTGCTTGAGAGCCTGAGGGGAAGATACAGGCTTCTCATCCCGAACTCTTTACCGGTATGTTCTTTTGGTGGGTATGATTTGTTAGAAATTAGGTTTTTTTTTGCTTAGATTGGATGTTAGGGTTTGTTTGTTATATTTATTGGATGTTTTGCCATATACTATCTCTTATGTAATTAAAGTTGCACTCATATAGAACTGCCAGTTTTGTACTAGGATTGCTATGCGTCATGCCTACTATGTCATACTCCTGTATTCATATAAAGTGCATTTATTGCATTATGCTAGATTCATATAAGTCATCATGCTCATGTTCATCCTATATCTTGTTTGGATGTTATTGTGTGTGTGTATATATACATATATATATATATATATATATATATCTTTGTTTAAATATGATGGTCCCTTTAATATAAATGATTGCTTTGTACGATTAGTTGTACGCATGCACGAGTGATACAGGTGTGTAAACGAAAGAGTAAGCGTCCATTACATTTTCGTTCCTTTGGAATTTGGAGGATGAAATTCTGTTAAGTGGGTAGAATGTAATAACCTGAAATTTTGTATATAACTTAAATAATGATTATAATTAATAATAAATAAATTCTGAATTTAATCAAGCTTTTATTTAAGTGGGTTGGATTTGTGTGTGAACTATGGGCTGGGCTGGGCTGACTTGGGCTGGATTTGAAAATTTGAATTCAAATGAAATACCATTTCAATTTTTTCTGCCCTAAAGCCTGTTTAATAATACTTACATTCAGTTTCTCATTTCTTTTCTCGTTTTCTTAAAATCGTAACCCTCTTCTTTTTCCTCCAATCGTCTCAACACCAAATTCAGAAATCTAAACGAAAATTTGATGAGATGAGTTACATTGGATTCGAAGCGGTGTTCTCTATTATCTGGAGTAAAAATCATGGGTGATTGCGAAGATTCGATTTTCTAGAAATTCGGGACAGCAGGCGAATTCAAGTTCTTTTGACTTGATTTGGTGAGTATGGATTCTCTAATTTTTGTATAATGCTATGATAATATTATAAGATGGTTTGAGGGTAACTTAGGGTTAAAATATGATATAATTTATTCTAAATGATAAAGTCAAAAACTAAGAAAATAAAAGAATGTATAGTGTGTGACGACCCGGATTTTCTAACTAATTAAAACTTGCCAAAAATCCGTCCGTCCAAAACTACTAGTGAAAACTACCAATTTACTACAAAATATTATTTGTTAAACTCAATATTACTAAGTGCATAGTTCACACTTACAATTAATACCACTTACCAGAATATTTATTTACATATATACATGACGTGCTTTAATATATATACCAAAATCATAACTATAAACTTTACCGTTGTGCAACACTAATGTGAGAGACAGCAATAGCCATCCTGCAAACTCAATAAACATGTCAATGCATAATAAAATGGAAAGCAGGAAAGATACATCAACACAAGATAATTATAACAAACAATAAACAGGAAAAATGTTATATTATTATTGAGGCTGCATCACTACCACTTGTGACTGCCTACGTACCTCTATCTAATTAGAAAGCTGATTAGATACAGGATCAAGCCAACGTAGTTCTCCTTAAAGCATTCAAAATCAACATTTATTTCCAAAACAACTTTTATATAAATATATGGGTGAAACACTTTTACAATATTCATTTCAAAAGATATCCATGTAGCTCTTGAAAAAAAATTCATCAGAAAGATAAATATCTTTTATTTTTAGGTACTAATAGAATCCATCTATTATACTCACTTCCTTAACCCATATCATATCTGAACTTCGTACAATTAAATAATTATAAGATGTTCGTTCCCAATTCATATGCAATTATCATCTACCATAGCCAAATATTGTAGTTAAACATCATATAGTCAAATTGTGAACTTCTAATCACAAGAGGTTGGCTGTTAACTACTCGAAAAAATCATTATTCTTACCCAACCCAAGTCATGTAAAAGGATTTCCTATAAATGACCGAGCACTTGTCCAACAATACCCATAAAATATACATAATCGCAAGTGATGATTAACACTTCATTCTATCAACATTTGAAAATACTCCTCTGACTTCACATATAGTTCTATACAAGCATTCATGTACCAAATATATGCCATGTATTTTGTTTTAAAAAGCATACAAGTGATAGTAATCACTTAGAGCTAGTTATTTACTTTTAAAAAAAACCCTAGATTTCTAACTTAACTTTTTAATGTGTTAAGTTTAATATACTCGCGTTAATCTTGCACATATGACATTATATAATTCAAGTAAATTGTAAAGATCTCACCAACATCTATCAAAGACCTGAATCTCATGTCTAGAGTCCTCCTAGACGAAAGCAAGATGCCTAAAGCCTTTCTACCAACATCAGAAGCAAAACATCCAAGTCAAGCTCCACCTTTTTCTCTCATGCTCACGGCCGTACTCATTTTTGCACCTTTTTCTATAAATTATTCCAAATAAGTGCTATGCCACTTTCTTTAACGTGGATAGTGGATTAAACAAGGATGATTTTGGTTAAAATTTGAGGTCAATTGGATCTTTTTCCAATTTGTTATGATTTTTGGAAGTTGACATATAAAATCTGCCTTTAAAAACTTGGACTAGAAAATGATCCGTCTTCCACCCCTAATTCGACCAAGATAACTCATGAATTAGAGAAAGTGAAACAAACAAAAATGGTTTTCTTTTGAGTCAGCTTTCAAAAAAAAAAAGAATCACTCCATTTGGACTAACGGTTTGGGAGATATGGCCGAAATATGAAAGTGGATTTTTCTTTTGATCCTTTCCAACTAAAGAAATTGTTTTTTTTATAAAAAGGCCAACTTCCTTTGAAAGCTTCTTTATTTTATTATATTTGGAGGCTTATATTAGAAGCCTCTATTATTTATTTATATTCATTATCTTATGATGGAAGCTCTCTTATATTTAATATATATTAGCTTATCTTGGAAGCTTTCTTTCCTTTAATATATATATATATATAAACTTTTTTTAATAATAAAATCTATCTTGTTTATACATATGCATACTTAAGTGTACATACATGTACATATATGCACTTCCATGCCAAAATATTTATAAATATATGCATACACCAAAGTGCTATGACATACCCATCAACTTTTAGCCGACGAAACATCGAAAATTCGAAAAACGAAATCCGGTCACAGTTTCAATTTTACGTTGAACTAAATAATTTTGTAAACTGAATTTAAAAAGTATTTCACCATCACTCATTATTATTTAAAAGAGTTTTATTTCAGTTACAAACTCATCATTTGATATTTAAAATTAATTAAATATTCACAAAATCAAGTAGTTAATTTCCGAGTTGTTACATTCTTCCCCCCTTTAAAGAATTTCGTCCTCAAAATTACACCTCAACCAAGCCTAGAAAACACTTAGTACTGTACATATGATCATATGTTGTACATAGATCATTCTTATACAAATTTTATTCGATCTTTATACAAATACATAACTTCACTTCCATACTAGTATCGCTCACCCGATTTTCTAGTGCGGACTCCAAATCAAGCTCATTGATTTGAAACCTTCGTTCTTTTTACATAACCATATATTATGGAAAAAACATTTGTCATATACCAAAAATCATTATTAAGTGCTTATCGTCAAAATTTGAGTGACAAATCGAAAAGCATCGGGATTTAGGTCCTAAAATTTCAACCTAAATTATTTTTAACCAAGGGCACATTTTTATAAATCAACTTTTATAAAATTATTTTAAATAATTATTTTAGAATATTCTAACTTCTATTACATCTTTTATTAATTCAAATTTTAATCCAATAATAATAATCGAATTCATTGTAGTTAAATTGTGAAACTTAATTCATAAGGTGTTCGTTTTCATATTTTCCCTATCCTTATTATTTCCCAACAATCGCATATGTATCATCAAGATAGGCATTTCTTAAAAAATAAAAGGATTTAAATATGATAGGATCGGTTTAGTCAATATCATACCTGAACATCATAGTGGTGAATAGTTATTGGTTAAACTAATGTATTCTAATCATCTTGTAATATAACATCATAAGGAATACTCCCAGAGGCATTTCCTAATTATTCTTTCCCAATTTTTAGTTCAATCATCCACCTGTCCTGCAGTCTGATTATATAGAGAAATATGTATATACAGAAGAAAGTATAATTGGAAAGTGGACTATGTCACAGTACCAATGTGACTGCCAATGTACCTATTACAGGATTAGGCTCGACGTAGTTCTTTTCTTAGGCCAAAAGCCAAGATCATATGCATACCAATCCACATTGAATCCAGTTTAGTTCACATTAATATAAACTACACACATAGTTTGGAGGAGATCTTCATACCAATCCACATCGACCTCTAGTTCACTTCACTTGAATCTAAACCACACACTCAGTTTGGATTAGATTTGTTTAAATTGCCTCACATGGATCCAAACCGCATGCTTAGTTTGGATTAGATCTTCTTAATCTGTTTCATATGGATCTAAACCGCATACTCAGTTTGGATTAGATCCTCTTAATTCTCTTTACTTGAATCTAAACCGCACACTCGGTTTGGATTAGATCCTATTGCGGCCGGCGTCCAAACACCAAGTAGGGACATACTCTCCTTGTTGCAGTACCGATATGTACAAGAGAGTAATAGTGCACTATCCAAGATCTATTGTTTTATACCACATTGACACTCGGTCTACTCCACATGAATCTAAACCGCACACTCAGTTTGGATTAGATCCTTTTGCAGCCGGCGTCCGAACACCATGTAGGGACGTACTCTCCTTGCTGCAGTAGAGACTAATAGTGCACTACTCAAGATCTATTGTCTTATACCGCACTTCCAAAGGTAACCATAATTACTAATTTTACTCAATAGCTCTTTCAAAAATAAAGTGTTTTCATAAAATTCCAAATATTTTGCAAGCGTCATGCAATATAAGTAAATCTCTTTTATATTGAAGATAAAAAAATTTCAATTTAGAAAATTATTTAGGAAATATTATAAGATTAGTAGCCAATAAAATAACCTTTCCAAATCATTAATCGGATTCCAAAGATATTACATCAGTCAATAGTTATGGTGTTTGCATTGAAAGGTGTAAATTATGTCTAAAATATGTATCTATTTGTGATAGGTTTTCGGGATGATAAAAATTCGAAATTGGGTAAGTGTATAAAGTAAAAGTTTTAGGTAATTGAACTAGCTTTCCAGCAAGACAAATTTCGACAAGATCCATTCGTGGAATCAAAAGTTATGGTCAATATACCACAGGATGTTTTTGATTGGCCTTCTTCTTTATTTCGGCCTATGCACATACCCTAATTTGCACCACGTTTTCAGTTATTAAGATGTTCGAATTTGGAAAAGTTATAAACATGAAAGTTGTAGCCGTATGAGTTAGCTTTCCAGATCATCAATAAAATCAAAATTTAGATAAGAATTGAAGAAGTTATGGGATAATTATAGAAGGGTGTTTTCTAATTTCGGACATCAATATATTCAATGTCTAAACAACTTGATTACCACATCATGAAATGACTTAAACACATAAATTAAATAGCATTTCTCACCTCGATGGATGTGGCCTTTAACTCCTCTTGATTCTCCTTGCTTTTCATGCATTCCCTCTTACGCTAATTCATGCTTTTCTTCACAAGCCACTTCATTTCTTCCTTTTCAAATTATTTAATATGACAAATATATGCATAAGTTAAATTCAGATAATAAAATAGCTTATTTACACTTGTCATTTTATATATAAGAACATTCCTTTCTTTATTACCTCATGACCCAACCATTATGTTCATGAACATAAATGTATATATTTATACATATATTATTTGTTTTGGTAAACTAAAAGAAAATATGTAAATAAATGTATGAACATAGATATATATATACTTAAATTTCATTTAGCCTCTCTATATGGGGCTTGATAATGGATCAATACATTATACTTATTAGTGTAAACACTAAATAAAAATTAAACATACCAAGATAGTATTACCCATAACCCTGGTCAGAGGTATGGTGCCTTATCATATCCAATTTACTTATCAAATTAATGTAGTTTCATTTCAAATTCCTCGGTTGATTTACCAATCTAAGGTGAAATTTCACTTAGGCACCTAACCTAAGCTCTGATACCATAACTGTGACGACCTGGATTTTCTGACTAATTAAAACTTGCCAAAAATCCGCCCGTCCAAAACTACTAGTGGAAACTACCAATTTACTATAAAATATTATTTGATAAAACTCAACATTACTAAGTGCATAGTTCACACTTACAATTAATACCACTTACCAGAGTATTTATTTACATATATACATGACATGCTTTAATATATATACCAAAATCATAACTATAAACTTTACCGTTGTGCAACACTAATGTGAGAGACAGCAATAGCCATTCCTGCAAACTCAATAAACATGTCAATGCATAATAAAATGGAAATCATGAAAGATACATCAACACAAGATAATTATAGAAAACAATAAACAGGAAAAAATTTATATTATTATTGAGGCTGCATCACTACCACTTATGACTGGCTATGTACCTCTATCTAATTAGGAAGCTAATTAGATACAGGATCAAGCCAACGTAGTTCTCCTCAAAGCATTCAAAATCAACATTTATTTCCAAAACATCTTTTATATAAATATATGGGTGAAACACTTTTACAATATTCATTTCAAAAGATATCCATATAGCTCTTGAAAAACATTTCATTAGAAAGATAAATACCTTTTATTTTAAGGTATTAATAGAATCCATCTATTATAATCACTTCCTTAACCCATATCGTATCTGAACTTCGTACAGTTAAATAATTATAAGATGTTTGTTCCCAATTCATATGCAATTATCATCTACCATAGCCAAATATTGTAGTTAAACATCATATAGTCAAATTGTGAACTTCTAATCACAAGAGGTTAGCTGTTAACTACTCGCAAAAATCATTATTCTTACCCAACCCAAGTCATGTAAAAGGATTTCCTATAAATACCGAGCACTTGTCCAACAATACCCATAAAATATACATAATCGCAAGTGATGATTAACACTTCATTCTATCAACATTTGCAAATACTCCTCTGACTTCAAATATAGTTCTATACAAGCATTCATGTACCAAATATATGCCATGTATTTTGTTTTAAAAAGCATACAAGTGATAGTAATCACTTAGAGCTAGTTATTTACTTTAAAAAAAACCCATAGATTTCTAACTTAACCTTTTAATGTGTTAGTTTAATATACTTGCGTTAATCTTGCACTTATGACATTATATAATTCAAGTAAATTGTAAAGATCTCACCAACATCTATCAAAGACCTAAATCTCATGTCTAGAGTCCTCCTAGACCAAAGCAAGATGCCTAGAGCCTTTCTACCAACATCAGAAGCATAACATCCAAGTCAAGCTCCACCTTTTCCCCTCATGCTTACGGTCGTACTCATTTTTGCCCCTTTTTCTATAAATTATTCCAAATAAGTGCTATGCCGCTTTCTTGAACGTGGATAGTGGATTAAACAAGGATGGTTTTGATGAAAATTTGTGGTAAATTGGATCTTATTTCAATTTTTCATGGTTTTTAGAAGTTGACATATAAAATATGCCTTTATAAACTTGGACAAGAAAATGATCTGTCTTCCACCCCTAATTCGACCAAGATAACTCATGAATTAGGGAAAGTGATACAAACGAAAATAGTTCCTTTTGAGTCAGCTTTCCAACAAAATAAGAATCACTCCATTTGGACTAACGGTTTGAGAGATATGGCCGAAATAAGATGGTAGATTTTTCTTGAGATCCTTTCCAACTAAAGAAATTGTTTTTTTTATAAAAAGGTCAAGCTTCCTTTGAAAGCTTCTTTATTTTATTATATTTGGAGGATTATATTAGAAGCCTCTTTTATTTATTTATATTCATTATCCTATGGTGGAAGCTCTCTTATATTTAATATATATTAGCTTATCTTGGAAGCTTTCTTTTCTTTAATATATATTAACTTTTTTTAATAATAAAATCTATCTTATTTATACATATGCATACTTAAGTGTACATACATGTAAATATATGCAGTTCTATGCCAAAATATTCATAAATATATGTATACACCAAAGTGCTATGACATACTCGACAACTTTTAGCTGCCGAAACATCGAAAATTCGGAAAACGAATTCCGGTCACATTTTCAATTTTACATTGAACTAAATATTTTTATAAACTGAATTTAAAAACTATTTCACCATCACTCATTATTGTTTAAAAGAGTTTTATTTTAGTTACAAACTCATCATTTTGATATTTAAAATCAATTAAATATTCGCAAATTCAAGCAGTAAATTTTCGGGTTGTTACATACTGTTTTAATTAAAATTCATAGAAACCTAATTTCAACACCGATGTGAATCAAAACCTTGTAGAAACCATAATTTGATGCTATGAACAAGTTAGGACCCTAGGAACCAAGTAGATAACGTATATATAGTATAGAATCACCAAAACAAAGAACGAAGCAAATAATCAAAATTGAAAAACCAAAAATCATAAAACGGGAAGAAAATCTCGTATCTGAAACATGCATTGGTCGACCGGTTGGTGCACACTGATCTACCGGTGGATGTACCAGATTGGGAATTCTGCCTTTTTGAATGCCCGTATCGACGTATGTTATTCCGATCTTTTGCATGCTGATCCCGGGGGTTATTTAGACAATTTTATGGTTTGGTTGGATATTGTTTGGATGTATAGATCGATGGTAGTAATAATGTATGGATGTAGTACGTGTGGTTTGGAATGGTTGTTGAATATTCGAGGAATATATGGTGAGTAACTTGATTATAGCGTGTCTCAAAATTGGAGTATGTACTTTGGAAACTGGGCGAGAATGTAAGACCTAGATGGAAACGATGAAATATAAATGTGGTACGTATTTGGATTCTGTAGTTTGGTGAAGTCTAAGTGTATAGTTTGCGATACAAATACCATAATCTTGACGTGCACATGGCGGGTCATTGATTCATGATATTGACGTGGCGTTCTCCTGTAGAGCATCGAGGTTGGTCTTGGAGAGGTTTTGATGTGAACAACAGTTGACCTATAGCACACGTGGCGGGACCGGGCGTGAGTCTAATAAGTGATTATCCTTTACCGTAAGTGGCGAGACCGGATAGTTGTAGACGTGTAAACCTTTACCGTAAATGGTGAGACCAGATTACGTTTGCAGTTATTTTGATGGTATAATACCATTCTGTAGCACGGCGTAGGTGGGTCCAGAAGATATTATACTTAGACTTAAATCGTCTTATATTATTGTCATAGCAGTATACCTGTATTAGATTTGCTTCACTCATACATACATATGTCTAACCCACCCCTATATTCTTTTTATCGATATTATTTAGGTTGAAGGACTTTGGAGATGTAATGGGCCTGGGGACGAGATCTATATATTGTAAATATTGTATATAACTGTTGTATAAATAACCTATAACAAAAAGCCAAGACATGATAGTGTGTGGACTTGATTTAGTTTGTATTTTACAGACTTATGTTGTGGTATCGAGTATATAATAAAAAAAATATTCGTGTAATATGATAATTTGTTTGACCTTCCACTGTAAGACTTTAAAAATTATTTGTTAGTTTAGTTAATATAGTTTTATCTTGTGCTCTCTCTGTGTATATCATATGCATTATCTTTTAACGACTTGCCATTTCGGGACTTTGTTGTATAGTCACGGGCTTCAGAAATGTGGATTATTAGAAAGAGGTTGTCACAGATGTAAGACCCTAAATAATTTTGGGCCTTGGGCTAATTTTTAGATTAAGATTTAGAAATTGAAAATGTATTTTAAATTTAAATGTTAAGTTTAAAATATAAAATGAAAATTTACAAAGGTTTTAAAATAAAAATAAAATTTTTAAAATTATTTTTAAAAGTTAATATAACAAGTTTTGAAACTATTATATATAATTAATATGATAATAAATAAATAATTAATTAAAAGTTAGTATGTATATACGTGTGTGTTGATATATATACAACTATTAAAGTAATAGTCGAATATCCATCTTAAAATTGTTTAGTGTAAATTAAATAAAATTTCAAAATTCATTAAAAATTTAGTTAAAATGTTTAATTAAATAAATGATATATTTGATAATTAAATGTTGGTTAACTAAATATATATTGATATATGTAATAATTTAATTAGACAAAAATTATAATAAAAATGGCTGCCAACGGTAATATCTACTCTTCTTCTTCCTCCATCTTTCATTTTTTTATATCTTTGATAACCGCACCTTCTTGTAAGTGGTCAGTGCCTCCCTTTCAACAGCATCGCATCATACATTAGGAAAAATATCAACCTCAACGGCTGCCTTGGGTCCAGCATTAGAAAGGTAAAAGGATATACGTTCGATGTGGGGGCGCCTCACATATAGTGAAGGCAAGCCGTGAACCCTTAGGTGTTTTCAGTGCAGAAACTATGGACATAAACGTATCAGTTGCTCCGTAACATTTACAAATGTTCAAGAGGCAGGCAATCTAAGAAGTTAAAGAAGGGGGATCTTGGTTTATTCTTTATGCTTGGCTTTTTAAAGTTGAAAAGGACCTTGCTCAATAGGCTATGGAAGAACAGGGCAACCTACTTAGATCTACTAGAAGTACTTCTGTCTCATTTCAGCGCTGTTCTCTTCTTTGAGAATGAGGGGAATGAGCTTTATGATGAGGTGTCAGATGTGAACTAAAAAAAACATTTTATCAGCAACCTCAAGCGGCGAAGTAAAAAACTCAAAGACACTGAAAGGGGACAACTTGCTTGATGGAATGGTTCTAAAAACCCAAGCTTAAGTGCATTTGACTGGTCGCCTACAGATCCCATAGACTAGACCCTTCAGTCTAGCACATAGACCAACATCAATTTTTTGAGCAGTTTGAAAAAACTGTAGTCATAGTGAACTCTATGGTGGCAGAAGAGAGGGATATCGGAACTATAACAAATGATGAGGCAACTAAGAGTGATGCTCTTACTTGTTTTAAAATTGCAAACAGGTTTGCATACTTGAAAGTGGTATAGTTAAGTTGGATTCTATGGAGAATGATGAAGGGGTAGCTGGGACTGTTTCTTTGGTTAATGATATTGAAAATTTGTCCTCTGGTCATGGGCATGATGGAGTCAGTTTGCAATTGGGCAAGCATATGATGACTGTGCAAGGGGAGGGGAAGATGTTTATTTTTAGGGTCGCAACGGAACCTTGTTTCGAAGACGGTTTGGGTGAGGCTAAGGATAGGAGGTTGGCTACTATTGTGGTGGATAACAGGACATGGACTATTTGGTTTGATAGGGATCTAGTGCGGGATGAGGAGGGGTTTATTCGTGATGATTTGGTGGTGGATAAAGTGGAAAAAGATACGAGGGCTATTGAGTTAGTTTCTTGGGTGGATGGTTGTGCGGTGATAATGTGTTGTAGGAGGATTGAGTGCGTCCAAGATCGATGGGATTCACTCCAAACTTTTTTCTCAGATTGTTGTGCACGATGCTTTGAGCTCGGATGCAACAGTCGTTGTTGTTAGATTGGCGGTAGTTTCATCATTGGATGTGAGGGTGGATCTAGTCCTAACAAGGAGAGCTTTGTTTCGGGCTATAAGTATGGAGCATTCATCAGGATCAAGATGTAGATGTAGGCAAAATTCTCTTCAATCCTGTTGTTAACTGGGTTTTTGACCAAGCCGATTTCAACCGGAAGTTAAAACGTCAGAACAAAGATAAAATGATTCAAGGACTTTGGAAACATCATAAAAAGGCAAGAAGAAGGGAATATTAAAAAATGAGCAAAAAAGGTTGACTTAAGATTTTCTATTGGCTCTTGGTGTCGGATTTGAATCGTACCTGAGCAGAACCTAGAAAAAATGAAGGAAAACCTGAGATAAGGAATAGAAAGACAAGACAACGTAACTTGGAGTCGGGTCCGAGTCAAACCCAATATAAACTCAGGTCAAACCCGAGTCAACTCATAACTAAGTGACTTGGAGTCGCACCCGAGTCAAACCCGAGACATACTCGGGTCAGACCCGAGTCAACTCAATACCGAGCAACTTGGAGTCGAACCTGAGTCAAACCCGAGACAAACTCGAGTCATACCTGAGTTGTGATTTTTCTTGGGACGGACTCACAAAACTCCCAGTTCAGACTCCAAGTACTCCAACATTTAGACGACCCCAAACAAGACGAAGACGAAATGACTTGAAACTTAGCGAGTACCTTAGAAGAGCTAAAGAAGCAACTCGGGAAAGTTTCACTATGTTTGGAGCTAACTCGTTAACTTGGTACCGAGTTAAGGAATCTCAACGAAACGACTCCAAACTTGGCAAGCATGCTTAGAGGAAGCTAGAAAACAACTAGGAGAAATTTCACCGAAAATGGACTAAGTCCTTAACTCTGTACCGAGTCAAGGATTTGAGTTGGTACCAAGTTAAGAATTCTGACGAGTTAAAGATTTTGAGTTGGTACCGAGTTTAAATGCGAAGTCTTGGCATCTTTATATTTTTGGCAAGTGATCCATGAGTCTTCCTATGCATTTTCACGAAGTTTCGTAGAGTTCCAAAGAACCAATCGTAAGAAATAAAGGCTTGACGGTCCGAACCGTGGGATAACCCAAGTCGTGGAAGGATAATAATCAAAATTCGTCAATAACCTACCAAATTACATGGAAATCTAGTTAAAGCAAGGAGCTAGAAACAAAAAGGTTTAGCCAAGTTATGGCTAAGTTTTAGAGTTGGCCCCGAGTCACGGGCTTGACTCGGTATCGAGTCTAAACCATAACTCAATTTGTCACAATATTTCTTATACCACTTTGGGCCAGTCTCTGGACTTCTCTGATAGCGGTCTTCTGATCGGTTATGACTGCTCTATAAATACAAACCATAGAGTAACCGAGAAAGGATCTGGATTCTACTATCACTACGTAGGAATTATGTCTCTACTTCAACTCTTTCTTTTTCACAATAGTCATAACGGCAGCTCCTCTTGGCAATCCTTGGACTTAGAACTTGTCTATGTACTTGTGATTCTCTCTCCCAAACCACTTGTAATCTCATACAAACAAGATCAAATCAATAAGAAAAGTTATAAAGTGGACGTTGCTTAGTTAACATCCGAACCACTAAAAAAATCTTTGTGTCTCTCTTATTTCTTTACTTTATTATTTTCTATTATCTTTGCTCTATCCTAACAGGGATGGCGCTTTCACATAATACTCTTAGGTGTTGATCCAATTTTTGGGTTAACATTTTGGTACTTTGACTGAAAGAACTGAATCCAGGCTTAGATCTAGCTATCCACTTTGGATTGAATAGATCAAAAAGTTAGATCCAAAAACGTTTACTTGAAGAAATTGAAGATTTGCTGCTCCAATGGCTCCCAAAAGGAAATTCGCATCTGGGATATCCACATGAGCAATTATTGGTGGTGATGAAACAAACACCCGCCAAACTGAAGCTAACAATGGAAACCCTGCTCCAGGCTCTTCTTCTCACCAACAAGTTTTCACAAGGGGAGAAATCAACCGATGGTTAATGGGCTTAACCAGAAAATGGCTGATAGCCAAAAAGCTCTCATGGATAAGATTGATGCTTTGCTAGCACTGCAGCCATCAAGTGCCTCGAGATATAGGCATGAAACTGCAGCCGCTATGGAACAGGAGAATTCCTTTGTTCCAGGCTTAAATGGGAGGAATGACAAACAAAAACCGAAAGAGGTAGCTGGTGGAGCTGGAAGGATTGTTATTGGGGCGGTGGAAGTGCTCCTCTTACCGGAAGACAACCTAGTGCTAACTCAAATCTTAGAGTGAATACTCCTCACTCCTCAAGTGAACAATGCAATGCTTGTTTATCACTCTGAAGGTGACATGCAACTTGATGGTGATGGATTGGAACTAAATGCTGATGTTAATAGGCAAAACAATGGAAATGGAGTCCAAATTGCCACGATAAGGCCGACCGCACATCAATGGAACTCTGCAGGTGTGGTTCTCCTAGAGAATGTAGAACCTAGGTTTCAATTGGTAAACTAAGACCGTTTGCGGATTCAAACACTCGGCGTAGCCCCTGATAGTCGACCTTTAGATTACCATGCTAGTGAAGACTACATCCCTGACTTGATCAAACGGTTGGTGAAGGAAAGTAGGGGCAGGAAGTATAAGGAGTGAGGTTCCGCAACAAGCCGAACTCCGTTCACTGAAAATGTTCTAAGAGAAGAATTTCCTCGGAAGTTCACCATGCTGACTATGCCATCATACAATGGAACAACATATCTTAGACAACAACATCTTCTTGAAAGGAGTCACTTCCATGTGGTTTACGAGACTTCCACCGAAATCCATTTCCACTTTTGGTGAACTGGCAAAGAGGTTTTGGAGAAGTTTAGGCTCCATTCTACATGTCCCAAGGACATCACAAGGACATGGTGTCCCTATTTGGCCTATCACAAGGACCTAAAGAATCACTAAAGGGATTCTTGAGCCGATGGAACCGCGTCTTTGCAAGCACAAACTCCCGTGTGCATCCATAAGCCGCACATCGCTTCTTGAGCTGATGGAACTGTGCTCTTGCAAGCAAATCTTCCCATATGCATCCATAAGCCGCACATTGCTTCCTAGATCGATGGAGCCGCGTCCTTGCAAGCACAAACTCCCGTGTGCATCCATAAGCTGTGCATCACTTCTTGAGCCGATGGAACCATGCTCTTGCAAGCAAATCCCCTAGTGTGCCTCCCATAAGCCACACGTCGCTTCTAGAACCAATGAAACTGCGCTCTTGCAAGTAATCTCCCAATGTGTGCACAAGCCGCACATGGATGCTTGAATCGATGGAGCCGTGTTTAAGTACGCTCCACTTCTTCGCTGCTTGAACCGATGGAATTGTGTTCAAGTACGCTCCACTTCCTCGCTGCTTGAACTTATGGAACCGCGTTCAAGTATGCAATATTCCCATATACTACAATCCACACATCACTCCTTGAACTGATGGAACCATGTTCTCGCAAGCGATGCGCACATGCCCCATGCAATCTAGAAATTACTTCCTAAATCTTCGGATAAGAAGTCGAATCATCGGATCGACGGTGAAAAACGATTCCAACTCCCTAAGTATCATTGTTGCCCCGACAACGTCGGGAAACTCTTCTATTTTATAGTTATCAGTGTTGCCCCGACAACCGAGAGGCTATCAAATTTTCTAGGTACCAATGTTGCCCCGACAACACCAAGAAGGTTTTCCGTTGCAGGATAGGTGAAAAATCAATCCCTACTTTCCAAGAATCAACATTGTCTCGGCAATGCCAAAAATTCTCCTACTCTCAAGTACCAGTGTTGCCCCAACAACACTAGGGAGCGATTCAACATTATGAATACCGGAGTTGCCCCAGCAACATCGAGGGATATTTTAAATACAAAATTGGAAGGAAAATTGGTCCAACCTCCTAGGCGTCGTTGTTGCCCCGGCGACATCGGGAACTCCAAACTATCATATCGGCAAGAGAATCGAACTCCTTTGAACTTACTATCACCCAGAGATAGGCGATAGCATGAAGAACTTACTGTCGCCCAGAGATAAAGCGGTAATAGGAAGAACTTACCATCGCCTAGAGATAGGCGACGACGGAAGGCATTTTCAAAATCAAATCATCGACGCACCAGTTTCCAAAGACAGAAGTAGGTGCTTGACTGAGTTCTTAAACTCTAACCTGCAAGAATCCAGCATCACTCGAAGACTGGCAATGTCCAGAGGAAATAGCTCGTCTTCCAGGAATCTGATGTCGCTTGGAGACTAGCGATGTTAGGAAGGATAACCCTCAACTATCATAAATTTTCCATGGCTTGGACATTTGCAGCTCTTGGAATAATTAGCCACATAGAGATTGATCAGGTACTTCAACTCTTGCTTGTGGAAAACCAACTGTTGTCCAAAGACAAATAACGACAAGGAGAGAATGTTCAGAATCGAACAACAAAATTGTAAATTCTTGATGATTAAAACCGACAAATAAGGCGGATATCCACAACAACACTATCGGCCTAACAGAATGCATTTGGCCCGGAATAAGCAAGGATAATTGTCATAGATTCAAGACAAGCACTAGCGAACTCTACCGGTCCATGATAAGATGGGTAAAGCGCAGTCGTACCGGGGGAAATATAGCGACTCGCTCCATAGCGTCTAATTTTATATAAGGGCCTAGAGTGTGGCACTTGCGAATAATGGGTTCCGCAAATGGAAGTCAGATTGCAACAAAAGTCGGTCGGAGGAAATTCAACCCAATTCGAATATGAATAACCATGGAATTGGTTAAACCACAGCCTGCATTGCTAAGGGGAACGATTGACAGTTATAAACAAAGCTAAGTAACAGAAATGTTAGGACTCTCATTCTTTCAGAATGTGGCGTAGCTTGGAGTTAGGCAATGTCGAGAAAGTAGCCACGTTGGGTTAAAAGGAATCTACCCAACAATACAGGATTGGACGAACGATTCGATCCTAAATTACAGGACTGTAACATTACCTGGAGACTGGCACCACTAAGGAATAACTCCTATGATCCAATCATTAAAGTGCTAGTTTCCAAAGACTGAAACTAGTACCCAATTGGAATATAATACCGCCAAGTCGACTGGAAAATCGACTCAAACTGCTGGATCGATTGAAAAATCGATCCTTGCCTTCTGAAAACTGGCGTTGCTCCGACAATGTCGGGAAGGCCCAAAATTGCCAAATCGATAGGGAAAATTGATACCAACCTCATAAGTATCGGTATTGCCCTGGCAATGCCGAGAAACTCCCCTATTTCCTAAGTACCGGTTTTGCCCCAGCAACTTCGAGAAACTTTCTATTTTTTAAGTATCGGTGTTGCCTCAGCAACGCTGAGTCTATTTTCTAAGTACCGATGTTGCCCTAGCAACATCGGAAAACTTTCTATTTTCTATGTACTGGTGTTGCCCCAGCAATGCTAGGAAAACTTCAAACTGCGGGGTCGACGAGAAACACTCACAGTAGTAAACCACCGATGGACTAGCTTCCGGGGATAGAAGTTGGTACTCAACTGAGTTTCTACCATTGTCTTTGGAAAACTGATGTTGCCCGAAAAAGGCGACAATGGAAAGACATAACCATTCATCGGCTGACCGAATGATTCGGCCCTTCATCACAGAAATCAGCCGCTTCCCAGAATAAGGCAATGTCAAAGGAAAATCCCCAGGATCGAATCGCTCTTGTACTAATAAACTGGTGCACAATTGAATTTCCAGTATTCAACTTAGAAAGGGTTTTGACACAGCCCAGAGATGGGCAGCCTCAAGCAAATGTTGCTTGGAACCAAGTAGCTAAATCACCAGTTCTCGGAGATACGAACTAACACATAAACATGACTTCTGTGACGATGTTAGCAGTCAAGCAAGGCATGCACGACAAATGAAAAGCGAGAAAAACATAATAAGTCGGGAGTTAAATCACCGGACTTCCTCAATCTCATAGTAGGATTGAGAGTTAGACTGGGGACAATTGAATCATTTTCCCCACACCTCTCCACCTTTTACAAACGCCCAAATACAGGTGTTCGAAATAGCTAGTCCCGCAAACAGGGATATGCACACAAATACTAGGTCAAAGGAAACCTCACTAAGTCCAAACACTAATAATCATGAAGTTTATTAGATAGCAGTTCTATTTCAAAGTAGAGCATTCAGGCAATAAATTGCCACATAGGGAAATGAAAGTCTTAATGTTCAGGAATTCAAAATTACCCGAAAACAGGCGACGTCGAAAGGGAACCAACTTCCCTCCCTTTGGAATCTGGAATTGCTCGAAGATAAGCGGTGTTAGAAAGGAAAGATTTTAACCTCCAGGAATTTTCCATGGCCCGAAGATAGGCAATAACAAGGAGAGGAAGTACCTAGTCTCAAGAATTCATTGCTGCTCGAAGATCGGGGACATCAAAAGGTTCTCAAAACCAAACAAGGAACTAAGTTTATAACTCAGCTTTGACCTGCATAAATTTTCTGTCGCTTGAAGTCTGGCGACGACAAGAAGGATTGATAACCTGCTTATAGACCAACCAGATCAGTTAGTGCCAACTTGCTCTAATATGCCATCGCCCGAAGATTGCGATGCTAAGGAGAAACCCTAGAATGGGACTGTCAATACGCTAGCTTATGGAGATAGAAGTAGAAGCTCGATCGAACCTTCAACCCTACCTTCAAGAATCTGACACTACTCGAAGATTCACAACATCAAGGATCTCAACACCGGGCCTGAAAGGATTTACTATGAAAAAAAAGATGACATTGGCCGATGATGTCAACTTGGGAGAATTCAATCGTAGTCAAGGAATTAACAGAATTGAAAATTTAGATCTTGGAATCAAATAGCAAAGTCACTAGTTCCCAAAGATGGGAACTACCATGCAAATTAGGCTAACGTATTGCTCAAGAAACCTAGTCTCTCGAAAATGTATAAACTTAGTATTCAACATGATCAGTCCTATGGACTAGCGCATATACACCTACATTTGGTTGGAATGAACTCAACCGGGCCAAAACAGGAACAGCCATGGAATTGGCTAAGCCAAGCCACATCATGGTTTTGAACGGAGCTAAGTTATAGAATATGCAAAAGTGACTGAAGGAGTATTATTTATATGCATAGAGTTGTTGTAAATAAATATGCCACACAAGAACATAGGAGGTGCAGCAGCAAAAAAGGCAATGCTTGGAATCGAGCAGTTAAACCACCAGTCCCCGAAGACAGAGACTAGTGCACAGATTGGATTCTAGAAATCGCAAAGAAAGGGGATCGGCATTATCAATGTGCACTCGATGGTGAGGAAAAGAAAAAAATATGCTATCCTTGCAATCGACTACCGGTGGCGAAGCAGAACCGCTTGTCATGATCACGTTGAAAAAAGACAAACAGACAAGTGGAAGCAATGAACCAAAATTTCTCGATATCGAGAGGAACCACTCGGCACTGAAAGGCTCAGAATTAAGTCATTGATGTGCCGATTTTCGAAGATAGAAGCTGACGCACGATTGGATTTTAGACACAACCTACGAGAATCTACCGTCGCTTGGAAATTGGCAACTTCAAGAAGGTGTAGTCACTAGCCTTCAAGAATTTTATTGTTCCCCGAAAATAGGCATTTCAAGGAAGGATAATCAAAATCGAATGATTCGTGCGCTAGTTTCCAAAGATTGAAACTATGCCTAACCGAACATCAAAGATAGCATTGGCGACCAAGCAGGACATGCTCGGTAGAGGATGGGCGAAGATCGATGGAAAATTGAAAATAAGCACTGTTGGACTTTTTTCCTTATCCAAGACCGGGATTGGGGAAGCTCAATTAGACAGGGGTAGTTGAATAATTTTCTCATAACATCTAGCTACTACTAGTTGCTAGAGTCAGGCATTTTAAACCTTCTATAAACAAGATTCAGTTCTTAGCAAAGGTCATACAATAAGGAAATGAACATCCCAGCTACTTTCTGAGACTGTTAGGAGGAGTGCGAAAATAGTGTTATCCACGACTAGTAGTTGGTCAAA
Source organism: Allium fistulosum (assembly GCA_030737815.1). Classification (NCBI taxonomy): domain Eukaryota; kingdom Viridiplantae; phylum Streptophyta; class Magnoliopsida; order Asparagales; family Amaryllidaceae; genus Allium; species Allium fistulosum. The sequence goes on along the minus strand of CM060901.1, from coordinate 931,488,901 downwards.
AGGAACACGACCAAACACGTGCAAGAATGGATATGGAGTTGTCTATGTCGCCAAGTAGAGCACTTTGGCAAATGTATGCATGGCCAAATAAAGGAACATAACCAAAAAAGTTGCTGAGATTTTGTCTATCTGCACAAAGTTGTACGACAATGGAGGCCGCCCCCGCATAAGCACAGCTAAAAAAGAAGACCGACAGGATAACAAGCTTCGAGGAATCCCTGCTTGCTTCTCCCACTTCATCCAAGACTCTTAAGGCCGTGCACTCATTTATAGGAGGAGGCGGATTTTGAAACATGTCCATAATAGCAAATGTGCCTTGCAATTCAGCCGTAATCTATCGTCCCGATATAACAGATAAAAAGAAAAGCCTAAGCTGTGAAGGATCCAGCTTCCGGAGGAGTTGAAGTTACTTTTCCAGACAAAAGACAGGATGACTAGAAAGTCATTCTAATAAAACTCGGCATTCAACACTGTCAGGTATATTTTACTTTGAATAATATTTCCATATAAACAATGCCTGGATCCAAGGAAATTCAACATATGTTGACCAGTCAGATTCCGAGCATTGACCGGGGCAAGTGCATTATGTTATATGTGCTAAGTGAGTCCAGTGTCCCGAACACCACGAACGGACCATCCTGCATAGATAGCTTGCTCGAACTAGAAAAATGAGTTGCGTTGTACTTTAATATTATCTTTTTGGGACTTACCCGTTATCGATGAGAAATCGATAATGGAGCCGTTGTCCGGGGAGACGTGGAAAGCTTTTCTTTTCAGGATCACTAGAAGTGCAGAAACGGGAAAAGCGATACAATGGAATCATTTAGTACGTCTGATTTTGGAATAAATCATTACACTAGATTCAAATAGAGATAGGAACTTAGCCAAATTCTCAAAAAGAGACAGTTGAAGCCAAAGAACAGGACTTGACTTTGGAACAATGTGCATTCAGCAAAGGCAAAACGTAGTTTCACCACCGAACAAGTACAATCCAAAGTTCAACCATCTTCCTTCGAAATTGCCATCATCCTGAAATCATCATGAAAGAGTTCCTATACCAACCTAAAGCACGATGTAATCTCCAGAGTGTAGATTGCATCACTAATGCAAAGGAGTGGAATTTCAACTGTAATTAAAATGAACGGTTAACGAACAATCAACCAAACGAAAGCAACGTCACGAGACAACGCTCAAACGATTAAGCTATAGTTTACAGAATATCGGCTAAGGCTTTGTCTTGATATAGAGCACACGTCATTTTCAATGAAAGCATACTCTAGGGGAAATGTTGACTACGTTTTCGACGAAGCCGATTTTAACAGAAATTTAGAACGTCAAAATGAAGATAAAATGATTCAAGGACTTTGGAAAAATGATAAAAAGGCAAGAAGAAGGAAATATCAAAAAATGAGTGGAAAAAGTTGACTTGAGATTTTCAACTTGGCGCTTGGTGTCGGACCTGAGTCGTACCTAAGCTGAACCTAGGAAAAATAAAGGAAAACCTGAGACGAGGAATAGGAAGACAAGACAACATAACTTGGAGTCGGGCCTGAGTCAAACCCAATCTAAACTCGGGTCAGACCCGAGTTAACTCAGAACCGAGTGACTTGGAGTTGGACCCAAGTTAAACCTGAGACAAACTCAGGTTAGACCCGAGTCAACTCAGAACTGAGTGACTTGGAATCGGACCCGAGTCAAATCCAAGACAAACTCGGGTCAGACCCGAGTCAACTCAGAATTGAGTACTTGGAATTGGACCCGAGTCAAACTCAAGAAAAACTCGGATCAGACCCGAGTTGTGATTTTTCTTGGGTCGGACTCATAAAACTCTCAGGTCGGACTCTATACACTTCGACCTTTAGACAATCCCAAACAAGACGAAGAATAAATGACTTGAAACTTGGCAAGCACACTTAGAAGAGGTGGAGAAGCAACTTGGAAAAGTTTCACTATGTTTGGAGCTAACTCCTTAACTCGGTACCGAGTTGAGGAATCTCAACGAAACGACTCCAAACTTGGTAAGCACACTTAGAGGAAGCTAGAAAACAACTGGGAGAAGTTTCACCGAAAATGGGACTAAGTCCTTAACTCGATACCAAGTCAAGGATTTGAGTTAGTACCGAGTAAAGGATTCTGACTTGTTAAGGATTTTAACAAGTTAAGGATTTTGAAGTGTTAAGGATTATGAGTTGGTACCGAGTTTAAATGCCAAGTCTTGGCATCTTCATATTTCTGGCAAGTGATCCATGAGTCTTCCTATGCGTGTTCATGAAGTTTCGTAGAGTTCCCGAGAACCAATCGTAAGAAATGAAGACTTGATGGTCCAAACAGCGGGTTAACCCAAGTCGTGGAAGGATAATAATCAAAACTCGTCAATAACCTACCAAATTACATGGAGGACATCTAGATGAAGCAAGGACCTCGCAACAAAAGGGTTTAGCCAAGTTATGGCCAAGGATTAGACTCGGCCCCGAGTCAAGGGTTTGGCTCGGTACTGAGTCTAAACCATAACTCGGGTTGTCATAATATTTCTTATAGCACTTTGGGCCAGTCTCTGGACATCTCTGGTAGTGGGCTTCTGATCCGATATGACTGCTACGCCTATATATACAAACCATAGAGCAAGTAAGACAGGATCTGGATTCTGCTATCACTACGCAGGAATTTTATCTCTTCTTCAACTTTTTCCTCTTCACAACAGTCACCATGACAGCTCCTCTAAGCAATTCTAGGACTTAGAACTTGTCTAACCCTTGTATTTGTGATTCTTTCTCTCTCAAACCCCTTGTAATCTCATACAAACAGGATCAAATCAATAAGCAAAATTATAAACTGGGCGTAGGCTTAGTTAACTGCCGAACCACTATAAAAATCTCTGTATCTCTCTCTTATTTCTTTACTTTATTACTAATTTCTATTACCTTTGCCCTATCCTAACAGGGCTGGTGCTTTCACATAATACTCTTGGGTGTTGATCCATTCTTTGAGTTAACACATGTAGCTCGGGTTCGCTCAGTCTAATAGGTAGCACTTATATTCTTTAGTGTTAAATTATGTATCCACTAGATTTAGCTAGGAAGATAATACTTTTTTATTTAGAGCAATCTGGCTTAGAGTATATTAGGATCAATTAGCTTGGGAGGGTTTAATCACTTAGCCCATGAGATTTATTAGTTGGAAGTTAGGGGTTTACATGATCGTAATAAATTCAACAAAATTAGGTCGTGTTTTAAGGACAATAATAATGACATAATGTTTTCGCAGGAAACCAAAATAGAGTCCTGATTTCCATTTTTGTAGAAATTTATGGGTTTTTTTCTCGATCAGTGGACTTGTCTCCCTTCCAAGGGTAGGTCGAGAGATATAATGGTGGGTTGGAAACATAATTGTGTTATCTTATTTTTACAGATTTAAGAGACGCTTCTTTGTTAAATGTCACTAATGTATATAGGCCACATAATCAGATTGATATGAGGGCTCTTTAGAGTGAGTGTCTTGAGTTTAGGTCCCTTACAGTAGGTCATTGAGCAGTGGGAGGATTTTAATATGAATAAGTTTTCAAGGGAGCGCCCCCCTTGTGAAGGTGATTTCTTGGCTATGGAATAGTTCAAAAGTTTATTTTTAATGGTAATTTGATCGAATTATCGCTTAGTAATAGACGATTTACTTGGTCGAACTCTAGGGAAGTACCCTCTATGGCTCTCCTTGGCTGTTTCTTCGTTGGTAAGGAAATTGAAGATAGATTCCCTATTATGCACGTGACGGGGCTTCCAACAGTATATTCAGATCACTGTCCAATCATTCTCTTATGCGAGAACTACAAAAAATTTCAAAGATCTTTTAGATTCGAGAAGATGTGCCTTTTAGAAAGCAATTTCGTCGATTTGGTTGCTAATAAATGGCTAGCTATGAGCAACAATACTAACATATAATCAAACAATATAGTTAAAGTTTTTGTTAGTAAGCTTAGGAACCCTAGAACATTTCTTATGAAATGGAATAAAGACGTGTTTGGAAATATTAGGATAAAAAAAGATAAACTACTTTCAGATATTTATAAGTTAAATAAATTAGATGAATCAAGAATCTTAGATATTTTCAAGTAAAATGTTTAGTTAAATCTTAAAAAAGAAATAAACAAATTTATCGTACAGGAGGAAATAACGTGGAAGCAGAGGTCTATGGTCCACTGTATGGACGAAGGGGACAAGTACACTCAGTTTTATTTATAGAGTAGCTAATGGGCGTATGTGTAGTAGCACCATATACTCTATACTTGTTAATAATGTGGAATTTTTTGACCAAATTGAACTCAAAAATGCCTTCACTAACAACATTAAAGATATTTTCGATACTAACAGAGGTCAAAGGATTATCGATAGGTGGAATGATCTATATCCTGAAAACACTAGGATCGTTTTAGAGGATTTGGATAATCAGTTCTCGGATGAGGAGATTTGGAAGGCTATCATCGATATGCTTTTTAATAAATAACCCAGACCAGATGGTTTTCCTATATTGTTCGGTAAGAAATTTTGGCATGTTTTAAAATTCAACTTAATTAAAAAAATTAATGGTTTTTATAATGGTAATTTTCTATTAGGATGATTTAATTTTGCTAACGCAATTATTCTTCATAAGAAAGTGGGTGCAAAAAAGCTTAACAATTATAAACCCATTTCGTTAATTAATTATTTTGTCAAAAAAATTTCAAAGGATTTTGTTGATAGGTTGAGCACTAAAATGAATAATCTAATAAATGCTACTTAATCCGATTTTATCAATGGTAGAAACTTCACAGATATGGTCGTGTCTAAGAATGTATAAATTTTTGTTGTAATAATAATATTACTTGTGCCTTATTAAAACTGGATTTTGCTAAAGCATTGGATTCCATTTATTGGTCTTCTCTTAAAAAATTACTATTGGCTAGGTGATTTAGTTCTAAATAGGAAGGACGGATTACGAACAGACTGAAAACTGGTAACTCAAGTATAATGGTGCAAGCAATTGTAGGAAATAAAATTCAAACTAAATTTGGTCTTAGTCAAGGAGACCCTTTGTCGCCTCATTTGTTTAATTTAGTATCAGGATTTTCACCAAAATTGTTAAATTAGCTACGATAAATGGGGTTTTGGATTGTGTCGGTAATGAAATCATTAGCAACTGTCTCTTGATTATCCAATTTGCCGATGACACCATGCTTTTTTTACTTCGCATCTATCTCAACACATCACAACACTTAAATTTATATCATATAGCCTAGAAATGCCTCTAGATTTATTATAAATTTTGACATGATTTTTGTTTTAATCTTTAATGATGTAGATAATGTAGAAAGTCTATTTGCTAATACACTTAATTGCAAAACCATGACTATAGATTCCTTATAGTTTATGATTAGACTGACTAAACTAAAAAAGGAAAACAGACGATAAATAATTGACAAAATCAATAAAGAAATATCTAACTAGAACTATAGATTTTTATTAAGGGTGGGCATAATCATTTTAATTAACTCTATTTTATCGGCCCTACCCATCATGGATGTCATTTTATCTCCTTCCAAAATTGGTAATTGATAAAATAGATAAAATAAGAAGAAACTTCCTTTGAAGTGGGGATAATTCCAGCAGTAGTATCAACCGCCTTATTGATTGGGGAAACAATTTGTAAATCTAAAGAGGAAGGGGGCTTAGGAATTATAAACCTACATAACATTAACCGTTTTTATTAGGAAAATAACTTTGGAAATTTAATAGTAATGATGAAAACCTCACCTGGAAAGAAATGATTTTGAGTTAATTTTATGGTAGAACTTTTAACCTGCGCCATATCACTTCAAATTTTGACAATACATCTCACTTTTTGGAAATTCATCTTAAAAGTCTTAAATATTTACAATCTTAAGATTAATAATATAGTTCATTTTGGAAACAACACATCATTTTAACATGATAGTTGGATTTCTTCCATACCTCTTAGAGTCAAGTATAAAAAGCTCTTTGACATTAGTACTTTCAAATATGCATTACTTTCAGAGGTTTTTAGCCGTTAGAGAATTTATATGAAATTTTAATTTCACCGTACCCTTGAAGGTGTGTCTTTAACCCATTTTGTTTTACTTTGTACTAAGCTAGAATACTATAACTTAGGCAACGAGAGCGATAAAAAGACTTGGTGTTAGGACAACGGTAAAATATACTCAAACTCGGTTTATAATTTTTTAAACTCTGTGGAATCAAACCAAAGATTTTCAAACATATTTGAAAAATAAATGCTCCGCCCAAAGCAAAGCTACACACATGGTTGATTTTACATATGAAATTAAACAAAATTAAATTTCTAAGGAAAAAGATTTTGCTTATAGATAAAAAATGTGTTTTTTACAGTTTAGACCTTGAAAATGTGACCCGTCTATATTACAATTATTGCTCAACTAATTCCATACTTATAAATGCTCTCAACATTTTTGGCTTCAAAGGGAGAAACACTAACTCTAATTTAAACTATGACCACTACTAGAATAGTTTTAGATTTCACTATTGCAAAAGGTAACAAAACTCGACTTGATATTATCTTCATTATCAACTATTAGTATTAATGGTTTGAAAGAAACCAAATATTGTTCAACAAGGTTTGTAATCCTTCCGATACTATGATTTATGCTATTGTGCCATTATGTTACTATTGGGTTGTAAATAGTAGTAATAAATTAGCTAAAAATGTCCACTTTAAGGTTTTCTTAAGAAAGTTAAGAACCGCATCGGTATTTCAAAGGTAAAAATTGTTTGCGACAATAGGAGGAATTTGGAAGTAAGCATAATCCTAGTTGGGGATTCTGATGTTAACTCTTCAAACATTGTACGTTTAAGTGATAACTAATTTCATTTCAATTTCCATTTTGTTGTATTTCTCTCTCACACACACAGATACACACATACACATCTATATGAGGGTCTCATGGCTATTTTTTAGTTTTTAATTTTAGGGGATGCTCTAGATTGGCTTCTTATTCAATGTCTATGTGTGGATTAGTTTGTTGATCATGGTTAGTGGTTTTTGCTTTGCGGTCTAAGACTGGGCATGTAGGATATAGTCGTTTGGACTTTCTTCTATACCTTGTTGGAAGTTTTCAATTTTTTCGGTGCTTATTTTTATCATAACTTCTTCTCTTTTGTATATTTAGGTTACATGACTTCCTCTTATTATTTCATCATGGACCCTATTTATAGGATGGAGAGCTTTTCTTTTTCTTGACAATGTAAGGGAGGTTTTGCTATGTGTTAGGCTTGTTGACTGCTCCTTTTAAAAGTGTAGAATAAAATTATATGAGTGCTCTCCTCCTAAAGTGGATCACTTATTTTTCTCAATATATATATATATATATATGTGTGTGTGTGTGTGTGTATAGTTTATAGTTAATTGTTTATCTTAAATAATTTAGGATGAATAAAACAAAATTTTCTAAAATTTTAAATAAAATTCAATTAAATTAGATAACTAAATTATAGAACTAAAATTAATTAAATATTATTTAATTAATAAGATGCATATAAATATTATGTAAGTTAACTGAATTATAATTGTTATGAATTAATTAATTTTTTTTTGGAAATTAGGTACTTAGGTGGTAATATATGATTGTACTATAATTCTTAAGTAGTAAATAACATATTACAAGTCAATATATATCTCGTAGATCCAATCACGCACTGTGCAAGATTCGAACCTATGACCTCATATGCCAAAGCCAAAGACCTAACCACTAGAAAAGTGGTTATGGACAAAAAAAATTAAACTTATATAATTATATATGTATAAATATGATATAACTAGAATTGTAAGAAAACCAAATAGATTTTGGAATAAATACATATGTATAGTAGTTATACCATAATTTTAGATATATCCGACACTTGAATTACTAGGGTATTTTATAAGAAATTCATTATTACCTAATTCGATATCACTTAAAATATATTAAAGGACCATGAACCTTTAATATAGTTGTCCTTTATTATTTACATATTAACAGATTATTTTCATACACCCTAGTTGTTTAGAAAACTCAAACTAGAGCTATCATGTGTAGTACTATTAATATATTTCCTAGACAAGGTAAGGTACATGCATGTATTTGTGAGAAAACTCAAGGTATATGCATTATACTTAGACCATCGAGAAATAATAAGTAAGTTTGAATAAACTCTATTGATTTGTTGAGAAAACTCAAGGTCAAGGTCGAGATTAGGGCAAAAACCATGGTTAAGATTTGTGTATGATACGACCGATAAAGAGTTATCTATCACTTGTGGGCCTATGATTTATTGAGCAAATTCAAGGTTAGAATTAGGGTTTTGAGGAATATAAAAATCTAGTGGGAGCCTTGTTAGAAAAAAGAAATGATTACATCTAACCTTTATAATATTGTAAGAATAGATGTTATAAAAATTAAGGTTATCTACTTTAATATTGGAATCTTAATTATTTATGTCGCCTTTAGATTATGTCGCTAATGGCTTCCAGATCTAGATATGGAGATTAGGGTTTTTCCCTTTTCTCCTTTTTTCTTTCGTTTTTTCCTAGTATTCTTTTTATTCTCTGTTTTTTTCTGTTTACTATCTTCACTTCTTTCTCCTCAAACCTGGAAATCATGGGATCTCTGCGGGATGATGAAGGCTGGGAGGAGGTGAGAAGGAAAAGGGGCAAGGCCCCAGCGTCTTTGGGTCCTGATCAAAGACTCAATCTGGGAGGGCAAAGATCGAGTAGATCTGGGGCTATTCCAGATCGGAACACGGGGAGGAGGGTGCAAGCGAATCATGTTGGGCGTACATCAACAAATCATTCGAAAAATGCAAAGCAGAAAGTATTGCTGTCAGGTAGTAACCCGAAAATAATATTCACCGTCTTAGAGAATGCTAAAAAAATTCATACAGTAAGGCAGTGAAAGTAGGAGCGGTAGGTGATTTAGGTAACCTAGATCTGCAGTTTATTGAGCCTAAAGTAGCGAATGGCAAAAGGATAGGTTCCCTTTCTTCTGAAGCTATCAAAGAAGCGGAGGGAGGTTGGGATCTATGCATTTTATTATATGTGGTTGGGTATAAACCATGGTTAAGAACTTTTGAGGGATATGCGAATAGGGTTTGGGCAACCAAGAAGCCGTTTTTAGTTCACACAAGGAATAATGGATTCTTTGTTGTGAGATTTGGGTCTGAGGACGATTGTGACAAAATTCTGAAATCAGGACCCTGGTTTATGGATCGCAACTTGATCATTATGAAGCGACTGTCCCTAGACATGAGAACTGATAGAGATCTCCTTACATCCCTTCCTATGTAGGTCAGACTTCCTGGTTTAAGTTTTAAATTATGGGGCAATAAAGCTATTAGCGCACTAACTAGTACCATAGGAGTTCCCATTAAGATGGACGAGGCCACAAAAAATAAATCTAGATTAGCCTTTGCTAGAGTTCTGGTTGAGGTTAACGCGACTTACGGTTTGCCTAACACTATCGAAGGCATGGATGACAATGGGAGGAGTTTCATTCAAGTAGTGGAATATGAGAATCCTCCTCCCATATGTGGTAAGTGTGTGTGTTTTGGTCACGTATCTGATGAATGCCCAATGTCTAAGACTTGGGTTCCTAAAGTGACTCAAGATGCCAACTCTGATAAAGAAAGTCCTTCGGACCTGGTCTTGTTGGAAGCGTGGATACTGTTAGGGAGGAAGGAGGAATTGAGACCTCTAAGGTTCTTGAAAAGCAGCTGCATGATGGTTGTTCTACTGTTTCTGAATCACTACACGAAGATAACGGAGTAAGCAGGAATGTTGGGACGGAGATCCCTTGTGGTGATGATATGACCGAAGTCTTACAGTCAGAAGTGCATCAAGGAAATCTAAATATAATTGTTGACTGTCCTCCTATTGATGGATCTCGGGATAGGTTCCAAATAGCTTCTAATGAGCTGGAATCAGAAGTTAGGGGAAAATTTATTCTAGAACAAAAACAAACAGAAGTCTTACCCTCAGATCAGATTTTAGAAAGAGCTATATCCTCAGAAGAGCGCGGTGAGGGGGCAATTTCAGAAGATTTAGAGTCAGAACCTGTTACTCTTACCGAAATAGGAGTCAGTGAAGATTGCTTCACTGTTCCTCTGGCCAGGTCGGAAGCTCCTCCTGATCAAGGAATCAGTGAGCCATTCATTCCTGTTTCTCCAACTACCCCGGGAGCCAGAGATCCGAGATCATCTCCTCCGAAGTCACCATCGTCTCACATAACTATTCTTAAACGCCCATCGTCATCATTGGATCATCCTTCTTTTCCAAACTCTTTATTTTCTAACGATATATTTATTGTTGATTGTATAATTAATAATGTTAACTTTAGGAGAGGTACTGAATCTTGTATTTACTCACAGGTGCAAGATAACCTGGATCAGGATATAGGAACGACTGAAGTGGTAGAGGAGCAGAATACTTATGATAAAGCAGACTCAGTTCAGGAGGTATTGGAGGAGCAACTTCTTCCGAAACCTCAAGATATAGAGTTTGAGAAAATTCAGAAGGATAAACTTGTTCGTAAGAACCCCAAGTGGGTTCAGATGCTAGGCATTCCTTCGGAGGAGAAAGGAGAGTCTTCTAGCAGTAGGTCATTGAGGACCCGCAATAATAAGGTTACATAATGTCAATAGCTTGCTGGAATGTCAGAGGGTTTCATAAACCCAACAAAATGGGAGAAGTGAGGAAACTCATTGATAAGTATAATATAAGTTGTTTCGGTGTTCTGGAAAATAAGTTGTTGTTTTCAGATATAATGAAGCTGGAAAGAGCATTGGATGACAGATGGAAAATAAAAAGTAACGTCTCTTGCTATTTTAAATGCAGGATTATGGTCCTCATTGACGGAAATTCTTGGGATTTCAATTATATTAGTATGAGTGATCAACACATAACCATTGAACTGATTAATTCCTTGAAATTTAAATGTAATCTAACCTTCGTCTACACTCAGAATTTTGTTGAATTTAGGAAAAGACTATGGAAGAATTTACAGGAGGATGCTATCAATATATATAGACCTTGGCTGGTTCTTGGGGACTTTAATTGCATTCGTAGTCCCTCAGAAAGAAAGGAAGGTAACCCTGTAACTTTTGGTAATTTGTTTGAATTAGATGAAATGTCTAATTATACTAGTCTTAATGAGATTAATATAAAAAGGTTATGAATTTTCTTGGTGGTCCGGTCCGAGTTGAAACATATTCTCTAAAATTGACAGGGTTTTTGCAAACCTAGATTGGATCAACTTATTCACAGACTTATCGGCTGAATATTTTCCTCCTTCTGTGAGTGATCACAATGTCGTCCTTGTTTCGCTTCATACTAAGCCTAGGGATAAAAACAGACCTTTCAGATATATGAATCATTGGTCTTTATGCGATTAATACTTTTCCCTGATCAAGAAACTCTGGGTTTCTAACCATACAGATAGACCTTTGTATCAAATTATCAGTATTCTCAAAAATATTAAGAGAGAGCTTAAGGTTTGGAGTGCTAAATCTCGTAATATCAAACAAGAGGTGAATGTTCAGAGAGAGAATTGTTCAAGACTTCAGAAACTTCTGGAAAAATCTCATGATCACAATTTAGCTTTGGAATTTCAAAATGCCAAGATAAATCTGGATTTAGCACTTAAGAAAGAATTCCTGGTTGCCAAACAAAAGGCTAAATGCGAATGGCTGATGATGGGTGACGAGGTCTCTTCTTTTTTCTACGCTAAATTGTCTAACAGAAGAAGTAGAAAGCGTTTGACCAATATAGTTGTCGATGGCAAGGTGGTTTCTGAAGATAAGTTTGTTGAATCGGCTATTGACTTCTTTAAACGAATTTTTAACCTTCCCTTATGTGATCATTTTCCTGAAGTTATTTGTAAAATGGTTATTTCTGAATACGGGGCTAATTTTTTGAATGAGAGTATATCCTTGGATGAAATCAAATATGCATTGTGGGATATTTAAGATACTGTTTCTCCAGGTCCGGATGGTTTTAACTCGCTGTTTTTTAAGACTCACTGGAATCTTTCGAAAGATTTAATTTTTAAAGCTTTGAACGATATTTTTCAAAAGGGTTTAATAATCAACGAGTGGAATCATACGTTTATTCACTTGATTCCTAAGAAAGACCATTCCTCATGTATTCTAGATTTCAGACCCATTGCCTGTTGTAATACTTTATATAAGGTTTTCTCTAAAATCTTGTGTAACAGACTGGGTCCTTTTCTGGATAAGTTGGTGTCCCCAAATCAAACGGCATTTATCAAAGGTAGATCAATAGGGGATGGAATTTTGTTTGCTCATGAAATTATTAGGGGTCTCGGAAGAAAGGACAACAAAACTATGTGTATTAAAGTTGATTTAAAGAAAGCATATGATTCGATTAATCGATCTTTTGTCATACATATGTTAATAAGCTTGGGTTTCCCAGACAAATGGGTGAAAATTATTGAAAACTTAATTAAGACTCCTGTGTTTTCCATCATTGTTAATGGAGAAGCGCATGGCTACTTCAAGAGCTCTAATGGGCTTAGACAAGGCGACCCGCTATCCCCTATTCTTTTTACCTTGGTTATGGAATACTTTACGCTACTGATGGATGAAAAAGTCAGGGTTGGTCTTATTTCCCCAGTTACAGACTTTGATAATAAACTGACTCACCTTATTTACGCTGACGACATCATTGTTTTTACTAAAGCTAATGCTCAAACTGCAATTGCTATCAGTGATGTTTTTAAGACCATGAAGAGGGTTACTGGCTTGGAATTAAGTTTTGAGAAATCTAATGTTTTCTATGGGAAAGGGGTGGATTGTTGTACTGATATTAGTACGATTCTCAATATTCAACAATCGGATCTTCCAATAAGGTATTTGGGCATTCCTTTGTCAAGTGCTAATCTGAGAGATAAGGATTGTTCTCCTTTAATAGAGAAGATCAAAGTTAGGATTGGTAGTTGGGAAACAAAAATGTTGAGCTTAGCTGGGAGACTTGAACTTATTAAATCTACCATTTACCCCATAATACAATTCTGGATGCAATGTTTTTGTCTCCCAGTTGCTACAGTTCAAAAAATCAAACACTTGATTCTAAACTTTCTTTGGAAAAGTCGTAGCAGTAAGATTCCTTGGGAGGTTTTGTGTAGGAAAAAAGAAGAAGGAGGAATGGGATTGAGAAATTTAAAAGAGATGAATAGAGCGCTATATATTAAATTGATATGGAAAGTAATCAATTCAGAAGGTATTTGGGCGGATCTCATGCATTGAAATATATTGGTCTTAAAAGTTTTTGGGAAATTAACCAGCGATCAGACGACTCGGGAGTGTGGAAATTCATTTTGAAGAATAGACATGAAGCTTTGAAGTGCCTTTCCCTTAACATTGCAGACGGTAAAACTACTTCATTATGGTATGATCCATGGTTAAATGGAAGTACTATTATGGAACGCATTGGCAGAGACATAGCTTTCAGAACCGGTACGGAAAATTTGTCTCTCGGCAAGGTTTTAAGAAATGGTGAGTGGAAGTGGGATTCGTATAGTTTTTTTATTTCAAATCCACGCAGATATTGAAGGAGTCACGATTCACAAGAATAGGGAGAGGAATTTTTGGTCTTGGAAGTGTTCTAAGGATGGTTTGTATCAGTTTAATAAAGTTTGGAACTCGGTTCGATCCAGTTTTGATATTAATTATTGGGCGTCTATGGTCTGGAACAAAATTCACGTTCCTAAAATGGCGGTATGCCTTTTTAAAACCATTAATGACTATCTTTTGACAAAAGAAAGATTACTTCAGAAGCAGATAGTCGTGGACCACAATTGTGTATTTTGTAATAATCACATTGAAAATATAGATCACCTATTTTTTCAATGTAATTTTACAAAAAATGTTTGGCTCTGGAGCTGTAAAAAAAAATTTCAATCGCCGAAAAGTCTATTATCTTTCTCTTTAAAAGATGATTTACAGAAAATTGTTACTATATCAAGCTCTAAAAGTCTAAATTCAGATTTGTTCCAACTTTCACTTTCAGTTTGTGTTTGGCATATTTGGAAAGAAAGGAACGATAGGATTTTTCAGAATCGATTTACTGAAAGGTCGCAGGTTTGTATCAAAATTTTCCAGACAATGAACATCAGAATGTCTAAATCAAAACATTTTAAGAACATTACTGGAATGAATGAAGTTATAGCATTGAAATGGGGATATACCTCCCAACGCTGAATTGGGGATTCATCTGCTTCATCATAAGTATTGTTCTTCTGCCATCTTCCTGTTTCTTTGTCTCTTGGCTCTAGGTTTCGCGAACCTGTATTACTTACAGTGATTTCTCATCGCCTCTCTTTTAAATTACATTATAATTTACTATTAACAATAATTATTGAATTAGTTTATAAGAATGCAGATCTGCAGGTTGCTCTGAGTGATTGTTTTCTCGCCCTGGACAAAAAGAGGGATCTAACATCCTTGGCGGGCTGACATCCTCCGATTCACGATTTTATTCTCGCTATTCCTAGTGTTGCTTTTACTACAGATCTGGAAGTAGATTTAAAGGCAATTAATTTACAAAAGGATAAAAGAAGTTTTATTTTTGGTTTCTAGAGACTTATCTTGTTAAAGTGTCTTCTTGAGGAAGTGTTGGCTTCTAGATTTGCGTCCTTGCTGAAAGAAGTTCAGATCTGGAAGTAGAAGACGAGGTTTTCGACCATTAGTGAGTGCTTTGAGTTCTCGTATCCTCGTCCTGGTCACATAAGCAGTTATAGTCTGAAGATATGAGATTTATTGAGTAGATTGTGTCAGATCTAATACCTGCCTCGACGTTTCTGGATGGATCGAAGTTCTCCTGTTAGTTGCTGTCTTTAGAGCTGGTGTCGCTGTTCATTTTCTTGGTTTAAAGGAAGAATATCGATCATTGTTTCTTCCTTGCTGGCCGCCATTTTTGTTCTTTCTAGATTTTTCGTTCGAGAAGAGTAATGTAGTAAATGAAGTAGTAGAAGTGTCGTATTGCCTTATTTGGTTTTGAGAACAGTCTCGAACTTTCTGGCTTTTGTTTGTTGATTGGTGGGCTTTGGACTGAGTTTAGTTCGGGCCTGACTTGTTTATTTTGTAGTAGGTTTAGCTTTGTTTTGGGCTTGTTTTTGGCTCTTGTATTTATTTTGATTATAGTTTAATAGAAAAGTTTGAACCCGTATTAAAAAAAAGGTTATCTACTTTAATAAATTTGTGCAACTAGTTTAATTGATAAAATTATTTATCAACTAAAATATGCTAATGAATTTAATTAAGGTTGATGATGGTATATACAAATATACTTACCAATAAGTCCCTTGGCATGTTGTCGCTTCTAGATCAATGCAAGAGCTGGATTATACAAGTTCTAAATGCATTCATACCTTGGTCACTTAAGTGTTTATTTGTCCAAGACCATGTGTTTTCTTATGTGAGTTTTGAACTGCAAAGCAACAAGAATATGAATACTTGGTCCATATTCGATCATATACAAAAGTTGTACGGTGAATAGACGAGTTTGTAATTTATGAAATCTCGATGAAATTAGTTCATTCGAAATGAGCAAGTAAACCAAAATGCAAGATCATGTGATCTATACGGTTGGATACAACGAGAATCTTATTGTGTTTAAAACAATGAAATTCCAAGGGCTAAAGATTGATCTTGGAATTCAATCACTGAATTGTACGTTTTGATCTCGACCCATTCGATATCATCAAATTGTTAAGGATGTTCAAATGTGCTTCTGTAAAGAATTCAATCTAGTCTTGTAATAAGGGTTTTCTTTTGAATGGTTCGACCATTTGTAAAGGAAAGCGAATGACCTAGAGTGGATGTAACATAGGCATAGTTGAGATGAAGAGAGTGAATGATCACTTCTACTTCATGAAGAAACATCAAAAACGAGAATTGTAAAAATTACCAAGTAGATACTTAATATGGAATGGTAAATGCGATTTATATTCCAAGTATAATTTTACTATAGAAAATTGTTTTCTATAAGAGTTATTTCTTTGAAGTTAAGATATTTTATCTAAAATTCTCAATTTAAACTTGTTATAGTGGATAAAATAAATGGAGTACACTAAGTGGTTGAATGAAGCTTTATATTTCACGGACCATTATACACACACTTAGTGGGAGTGACAAAAGAATCAATAAATTATTTAAATTTATATATATGTATACATACACACATACATATTCAATCCAAGGTCTAATGATACATAATGGATCCACATACTTTGTTAGATTCACCAATGAATTATCACAAACATGAACATGTGTATTTGATACACAAGTAGTATATCTATGATAAGTTCATAACATATAAAATGGGAGTATAAACCCTAACATGCAAAGGAAATTAAACAAATCGATATGATCGAATATGTGAGTATATATCTAAAAGAGTTTCAAAAGTACCTAAAACGAATATGATTCAATCTCAAAGTCACTCCTCCCTATGATACATAATGATAAATTGATAAGGAGCAATCGATAATTTTTGGAAAAAGAACAATTGATGATGAGTGAAGTTGAGTTAACTTCTTTTTATTAGGATTTGCACTCAAGAGTAAATACATATGTTAAATTTAATTTCATTTATAGCATACTTTACGAAATCATACAAGATATTATTTGATAAGAAAACACTACATGTCCTAGGTAAAGAAGTTGTTAGGTTGTGTGAGTCAAGTGCTGCATGTAAAATTCACTCACGAGGGATCTTGAGTAGTCCACCCTAAAGGAGTTTGGGATCGATCAACAACGGTTGACTAATTTACATATGATTATATATAAGTTTTGTGAACTCAAAATTGAATCATTTTTATGTAAGTATCGGATACGATCAAAAGATTCTAACATAGAAACTGATTTTATAATATGAAATGAAATTAACTTAATATAAAACAGACACAAGTAATGAGACGGTCTAATAGGAATTTTCGCACATTAAATATAAACTATGAGTTTCTTATTGATGTCGAGAAAAGAATTGTTAGCAATAACAATCTCCTCAAATGCCAATAAACCATAAAGCTTACGAAGCGTACTCGAAAGGATGTGATCCATTAGCCGTAGGTATGTCTTTGAAAGGAAGATCGTGGTAGTTGGAATATAGTAAGCAACATTAATAAAAAAACAACCTTGTAAATTTCCAGGGTAACTATGAGTAAGTCAACGTGCTTGGATTAATTCAGATTCTACTTGCAAAGTTATCACCCAATATGACTTTGAATTTTGTTACATCTTTATTGAAACATAAATTGTTAATAATGGTTTATAATAGACTGTCTGCACATGATAACCAAAATGTCACAATGTCCATGGGAGCAATAACTGAGTTTGTAAGTGATGGGTAAGGTTCAAGAACTGATATAACAACATTGGACAAGCATCATAATTGAGCAAATATTTTGACAGGGAAATCAAATAGTTTGATTATCAACCAAAATGCAGAGGAAGTGTGTATGTATAAAAAAGGAATATTAATAGTTACTACAATATCTTTAAAACTGCAAGTAACAACATACTACTGATTATTAATGGCGACCTATGTTAAAATTAGCTTTAGTTTGGTTGTTTAATCCTTAATATAGGATTTGAACATGACATCTTCTATAATCAGTATAAAAGAATGTTAATATTATCCCAAATGATATGCATATATACCATATTAAATGTTTAATATAAAGAATATGAAATGGATTCCTAGTGCATCGATAATAGGAGTTATCATATATGTCATGTTGTCTACTATATCGCATTTCTCTTGTATACTTGGTGCATTAACTGAGTATCCAATCCGAATAAAATTACTAAATTGTAGTTATGAGTATTCTCATGTGTTTACAAAATACTATAGAATTGTTTATGGAAACCATGAACTCTTTATGAATGAGCATTTGAGCTCGACCTTCATAAGTGATCCCGAATATAGTATGTCAATCTTAAATCCATGTCCAACCTTAGTTAAGGAGCTTTAAGTTGGAAATGTTCCAAACTAAAGGTGGTTATTAATTCAACCGAGGCTAAGTATATCGCCTTGAATGACACTGCAATAAAAGTAGTTTACATAAATGCACGAATTTATAACTAAGATAGGGGTGATTCCAAATGTCGCGAATCCCATGGCATTGTTTTATGAAAATAATGTCCTAATACATATCACAAAAGAACCCAGGTCTCGTAAGAAGTCTAGACACATACTCCGAAAGTTCCATATGATAAAGGCAGTTTATCAATGACGGAGAGATGGTTCCTCACAAAGTAGATAGTAAAACGATATAGCACACCCGTTCATTAGGGGACTGGCTCGATCAGTTCTGAACCGATCGAAAGAATGAGATTAAGATTCCATATTTGACCCCAAGTCCAAGTGGAAGATTGAAAGAGCTAGGGGTATTCCCTTGGGGTAATTTAGTAATTTTGTTGTATATATCTAACTAGTCAATCATATCAGTAATAAAGTTATTTGATTTCTATTATATACTTTTTTATATTATGATATGATTAATTAAGTAATTAATTAATTTAAATTATATTTATAAAAATCCTTAAATAAAATGTTTGTGATATAAATTGCAAACACTTACAATCGGGAGTGATTAATACAAGTTTAAATAACATGTTATTTTAAATATCCCTAGGCAAGATGTTTCAAGAAAGGATATCAATATATTCGTTGAGACCAGAGTACGTAACGCTGTTCAAATGTTAGGCACTATATTACTCATGGTTGCCGGGGATACCAAGAAGTTACGTACTTATTGATATTGGATAACTATGGAATGACTCGTCCAAGAGTTTCGTGTTGGTTGATAACAACTAGGTCAAACATGAAATCTCAATATGACGATGTTACATAATTTCCTCAACTTGGTAATACTTGGAATTTCAATGTGGATACTTCACTTTGATTATAGGTAAATCATAGCATGGCGATCCATCAAGTAACTATAGTTGGGTCTGTTTTGAAGCATTGGAAGTAAAACGCTATTCAATACAGAATTATCCTCCTCAATTGTATGAGGTTAGTATCACAGTCAACTATAGTCGACTCAAAGACAAGGTCTCTAGCTAGAGTAGAATGGTTAATAATAAATGTTATTATTGAACTAAGGACCTTATTTATGGACTAGTTGAGTGAATATGGATGACATCGGAGTTTTGACCAGTACCCGACTCCGTGCATCATAATGTAGTATAGTATTGGCGAAGAGAACTTGTGTAAATTATTATCACTATTAGTACTGCTTAAGATAATATCAAATATAATTTTTACCAAAAAGCTCTATAAGCGATGAATTCGACCAAAATATCATACCACTAGCTATGGTGATGTCTGAACATTAATATTTGAATTGTTTGATATTAATTGCTGACTGAGTTTGCACCTTTGAGTCACACAAATGCATCTATGAATTTTCTAAAAAACCACACGATTTAATTGGTTTACATAGTGTCATAAATTAATTTAATTAATTAATAATTAAGAAATATAATTATTAATTTATTTGATGTTTTAGGTGTTGTTAGTAATTATTTGTTGTGCATATAAAATTTATACATGCACGCATCTATATTCAATGATGGTATTTATTTAA
Organism: Allium fistulosum; assembly: GCA_030737815.1. Classification (NCBI taxonomy): domain Eukaryota; kingdom Viridiplantae; phylum Streptophyta; class Magnoliopsida; order Asparagales; family Amaryllidaceae; genus Allium; species Allium fistulosum. Next base: position 931,469,235 of record CM060901.1, on the reverse strand, counting down.
AGTGGAAATTAGCCACAAGGGCCTCTTTAGCAGGTGGAATTAGTTTCTAGGACACACAACTGGAATAATTACTTTCAAGGATAAAACGTAAAATAATTAGTTTATAGGGCCTTAAAACCTATGAAATTATGTTGTTGAAAGTAATTGGACTGCTGACTTTGTCCTTGAAAGTAATTATTCTACTGACTTTGGCCTTGAAAGTAATTTCTTTGAATGTGTGTCCTAGAAACTAATTGGATAGCAAAGTTTGTCCTTCTAGTGAAATGTCCCTAAACAAGCTTTTAAATAAAAATTAATCCATGCAAGACTATGTCATAGTCGTTCATACATAGGAGAGAGAGAGGATTGGCTTGATTGAAAATTGATTGGAAATTAAAGGGAAAGTTTTTAGAGAAAATGGGAAATATATTTATTCTCTCCTTAAAACAAATCCACTCATTCATTTCTTCCTTTGATTTATTTTTGCTCTTCCTCACTTCATACATGGCCGCTACCCCTATCTCTATCATGGCTGAATTTTTTTCCATTTCACCCAAAATAAAATAAAATAATATTGCAAGGTGGTTCATTCGATTTTAGCAAGATCGGGTGAATATTCAAGCAATTCAAGAGTCAATTGTCAAATCGAGGTGTCACGAAGGGCTAGATCTGAATAAGCACCATTCTTATTTTACCTCGTGTTAACCTGCCTTTTGGCAAGGCAGTACATAGACAGATTTAACCCAACAGACTTCACGATTATCAAGTCTGATAGGTACAGAGCGACGATTGTAGGGCTCAGAAATCAAGTACAGATGGTTAAATGAAGTCGGGGTTGAATGGAATTGAAAGATATGCAAGGTAAAATGTTCGAAGTATGGAGTATGGCTTAGAAAATGGAAGGGGTCGGCATGCTCAATCTAGAGGGATCGGTATACTTCAATAGCTTGGACAAGCAAAGGATCGACATGCTTCAATATAAAAGGATCGGTATGAATTGGCTCCTTGAGAGGGTTCGGCATTGCTTGAGGGATCGGTATTGAGTTGGTATAGCTTGTAGGATCCGTAGTATTGTATAGCTTGAAGGATCGGTGAAGTCAGTTTTAACAAAACATATATAGGGATCGATCATATAAGTCAATGAGGGATCGGCTTCAATTAAGAGGGGTCGGCGTGCTACATCCAGGAGGGTTCAGTATACTTCAATGGATCACCAACTTGGAAGGGATCGGCATGGGTTGGGTGCTATAAAGGGTTTGGTCTACTTCATTGGAAAAAGGAGGGATCGACGTGCTTCATGGAGGAGGGATCGGCGTGCTTCAGGGAGGAGGGATTGGCATACTCCATAAAGGAAGGATCGACATGCTCAATATAAAGGGATCGACATATTTCAGCTCATAAAGGAGGGGTCAGCATGCTTTATTGGTAGATATGGATCAACAAACTTCATTGAATAGGGTTTAACATGTATCTAAGTCCAAGGGTATTCTTGAGTCAACAACCAATAACTCGAGATCTGTTGGTCCAAATAACATGAAAATTGAAGATTAAACATATTTTAGTATGTAGAAGCCACCATAGGAATCGCTGGCCAAAAATCAACCAACGAAGGGATCGGTACCGATCCCTCCTCATTGGGAGTTGGGCCTAGTGACCCATATGGTGGGCCCATATGGATTAGAAGGTCCTTTTGCCGAAGTTCCAGAGAGATTGGTGGTCGTCTTCACCTATAAATATGGCAGGCATGGCTTCAGAAAAGGGATCTTCATTCTACTCCTCTTCGTCATCTACCTAGGCTACACTCTATCAATTTTATTCTTGGATTTCAGGTTGTAACTGTACACAAACTTTAGTATAATAAAAGGAAAATCTTTGGAGTGGACGTAGGTTGGAGTTTTCCGAACCATTATAAATCTGCATCTCTATTTACTTGCTTGCTGATTGTTTTAATTTTGTTCTTCATTTATTTCTCCTCATATTTCTGTGATTGGATTGGATATTGGTGCTTTCTTATAATTGGGTGTTGGTGGCCAATTTTGACGCCAACATTTTGGTGCTTTCACTGAGAAGACTGTACCTGCGGATTTGGAAGCTAGGATCTTAGATTTGGAGGCTTGGATACTTAGATATAGAAAGCAATGATTAGGCAATCAACAAGGAGAGTGCTACCAGAAAGGAACCACCATGGAGAGAGTCAGAAGGCTTCCTCAGGAGCTGGAGCTAATCAATGATCTATCTACATCACCAGGGATGAAATGGAAACGATGATGGATGCTATGCAAGAGAGGATGCTGAAAAGACAGGAGGAGATGATGCAGATTTTTCTCCAATAGATTGGACAAGATGGAGCAAAGAATCAAGGTGTTGAAGCACCAGGAATCGCTGGAAATCGGTACTAGGAACATGGAAATGGAGCCAATAGACAAAATAATAGAATAGAGCAGCTGGGAGTAGTCCCCTGCCATCCCAAAGGGATCAGAACCGATCCCTCCAGAGGGACCGGTACCAATCCCAAAAGGCTAGGGGGCATGCCCCCGGGTCTTATTGATCGTGATGCTGGAGAACCCGCATTTGATCCCATGGAGCTTGCTGCAGATCAAAATTTGGATGCTCGTCCGGAGGAGTAAGTTCTAGAATTCCCTCGTAGACTCGGGAGGTAGCTTGGGCATGATGATAGAAGACTACCATTGGGAGACAATGACAGTTTTGCGGAGATGATAAGGTGAGCTATGCGTGGAGGATTAATGAACATGGATTTGGAGGATGTAAATAGAAGTCCATTCGATCCAAATATCAGGCAAGATAGGAATCCACCGGAGTTCAAACTACCAACGCTTGAGACATATGATGGAAAAACGGATCCCGTTGTTCATTTGATGAGATACATGAGACACATAGAAGTATTGGGGGCATCAGAGGAACTTATGGAATGGTGCTTCCCCTCATACTTAATGGATATAGCTGCACTATGGTTCAGACAGTTGTAAAGCGGCTCTATTAGCACGTGGACGGAATTGATCGAGAGGTTTATTAGGCAGTTTAGGGTTCACATCTCGAGACCCAAAAATGTGATGAGTTTGGAAACACCGAAACAGAGGATCAGAGAGTCCCTGAAAAGTTTCCTAACACGGTTTAATGCCATGGCAGCATTGGTAGATAGTCCAGATCCATCCATGGTTTTGATGGTAGCTGTATCTAAAATTGATGATGGCACAGAGTTCAAGGATTCACTGGTGCGGGATCCACCTATGGATCTCGGGGAGTTTTATCATGAAGCAGAAAGGTTTCTGTAGCTGGAAGACGCACGGGCAAACAAACCGGATGTGAATGTTGTGCAAAGTGAAGGATCATCAGGAGATGTAAACAAGAACGATAAAGTCAAACGGAAAATGAATGATGGCATTAATGTATCGAAGAGGCAATGGAGAGTACCAAAATTTTCTTCTTATACAGATTTGACCGAATCTCTGGAAAGGATTTATTTGGATACTCAAGGACGTCTTCGGTATTGAAGGCCAGTAAGGAGGGAAACCTCCGAGCACGTGTGGGCATCAGGAAAGCATTGCATATTCCATGAGCTGGATGGGCACAATACAAATGACTGTAGGCATTTGAAGGATATCATTGAGGAACACGGAGGCATGGTCAGTTACAATAATACATAAGGACTCGGGTTGCGACGGGCAGCCACCGTCCATCTCGAACGAAAATGGCACTGGATCAAGGCATCATTATCAACTTGTCATCAATTGATCGGGATGGCATGAAATAAGTAATAGACTCCATAGTAATATGGCTAAGTCACATACACATGTAAGGGATCAAGGACGGTCCCTAGGCATGCTCTGAGATGACGATAAATCGTTTTGCTCAGGTTTGTGAAATTCGTTTTATTTCTTCTTATTTTCTTCGAACTTTGGTTTATTGGTTGTATGGAATCTTATTTTATGGACTTAGGGATGCTTAGGTCTGGATTAATGTAATAAATAACATAGGTCACGATTATGGCCCTGACCGGAGAGACGGGGCAATAACCACGAGTCACGAGTCCCTTCACCGGAGAGCGACAGGATGGATTCGTACACGGATTAAGTCCTCGACTGGGGATTGAGCCGGAGAAGGATATCCCACGGATTAAGTCCTCGACTGGGGATCGAGGCCGAAGAAGGATACCCCACGGATTAAATCCTCGACCAGGGATCGAGGCCGGAGAAGGATACCCCATGGATTAAGTCCTCGATTCGGAACCGAGGCTGGAAAAAGATACCCCATGGATTAAGCCCTCGACCGGAGAGTCAAGGTCAGAGAATAAAACAAAACAGATCATCGAGTATGGATTGTACTCGACAAGGATCCGAAGAGATCAAGGTCGTTGGGAATGGACTATGTCTGGCAAGGGGTAGGCCGCTTCGTCGGAGAGCGACAGGATCAGCCTAGTCAGGTCGTCGAGTATGGATTGTGCTCGGCGAGGATCCGGTGAGATCAAGGATTTGGATTAGATAACGACCTAGAGAGGTCTATGGATTTGAAAATGGACCCAGAGCGGTCCCGGATTTGGATAAAACGATCCGGAGAGGTCTATGGATTTGGATATGGACCCGAAGCGGTCCCGGATTTTGATAAAATGACCCAGAGAGGTCTATGGATTTGGATATGGACCCGAAGCGGTCCTAGATTTGGATAAAATGATCCCGAGAGATCATGGATTTAGTTAATGAATTTGGAATGGATTCGTAATTGGATATCGACTCAAAATAGTCATGGATTTCGCTAATGATCCGGAGAGATCAAGAAATTGGATTGGCAATGGATTGGATTCTAGATTGGATAATATGGTAATCAATGGATTATGGACTTCAGATTTTCTGATTTATGGCGATTCAAAACACGCCTCGCAATCGCAAGGCATGTTTAAGGGGGCAAAGTGTTAACCCGCCTTTTGGCAAGGCAATACACAGGTGGATTTAACCCAATAGACTTCACCATTATCAAGCAGATAGGAATAGAGTGACGATTGTAGGGCTCGGAAATCAGGTACAGACGGTTACATGAAGTCGAGGTTGAATGGAATTGAGAGATATGCAAGGCAGAATGTTCGAAGTATGGAGTATAGCTTAGCAAATAGAAGGGGTCGACATGCTCAATCTAGAGGGATCGGTATACTTCAATAGCTTGGACAAGCAAGGGATCGGCATGCTTTAATATAGAAGGATCGGTATGGATGGGCCCCTTGAGAGGGTTCAATGTAACATCCCCTACTTGGAGGCTCAAAACTAATGGCTACGGATGCTGTAGTCATCCATAGTAATTAATCCTCGGCGACCAAATACAAGATGTTAAATTAATTGATACAAAGAAACACAAGAATATGGAAAATAATTAAACTTCAAACAGAATCACATTTCATTTCAAAATATTTCCAATTCATTACATAATCCCAAATTCGCAAATCATGTTCAGAGAAAATATATTTATTACAACATATGCTAAGAGTGACATATTAGGATGCCCCCTTGGATGATCAGAGTATATATATAGGCAATATAACAGCTTTGCCATTACAAACAACACAGCAGAATCAAAAGAAAAGAGAACTCTAAATAGTTATCATGCGTACTGCATGTCTCTGGAAGCTTATTCGTCTTAAGAGGTACCTGAAAACCTCAACTCTCAAACTACTCAAAATCAGTTGAGTACCCGAGAGTTTAAGGGGAAAAAATAAACTTCGAGTCAGACATAAAGCCTGGTATGAATAATAATCTACCATCTCAAATCATTTGGATATCTAGTGAGACCATGCTGCTTAGCGGAATGGGTTTCCCCTCACTAGTATCTCAATACCTTTATAAAACCATATATTGTGCTCCTGCATCCACAATGGTTAAAACAATTCAAAACAGTATAATATGATGATATGCAAAACAAATGAATCAATTGTGGATTACCCATCCCCACTAATTTTAGACTATTTGTCTCAATTATAGTTTCTACGATTACTATTAACCTATTAATTTTCATGGGTTGACTAATAACCGGTTAAACATTTAAGGACTCCCTGTCCAATTACATAGTTTTCATGGGATCACTAAGAACCTATTGGTAACTCCAATATCTTACTCTTATCCTAGTTTTCATGGGTGACTATGAACCTATTAGTGACCCCAATATCCTTTTTTCTTACCCTAGTTTTCTGGGCTGACTAGGAACCTATTGACATCTATCAATATTTCAATCCGGATATAGTCTTCATAAGCTAACTACAAACATACTGGCCCCTGCTAGTATCAAATCATAGTTTTCATGGGCTTACTATGAACCTGTCTTTCTGACATCTTCCTTTATACATAGTTTTCATGGGCTAACTATGAAGCTATTGGCCCCTGCCAATATCTTTTCCTATACACAATTTTCATGGGCTTATTGGAACCTATTGGACCCTGCAAATACCTTTCTTTTATATTTTAGCATCCTATATTCTGGTCTTCCTGACCTCCTGGATGCAATTCTACTAATTCAGGAGTTTAATCAATTTATATTCACTACTGGGTTAACCTAGCTGGTTCTTCTACCCTTTATCTCCAAATTGAAGTTATGGGTCCATTATAAAGTGAATATATTCATATTTAAAGAAGAAAACATAGCTACATAGCATTGGTCTTATTCTCTTAATAGCCGGTCGTTCTCTCTTGCGTTTAGTTTTCAAAATGACTTGAATGGGAAGAAAAATTAGGGGTGTTATCACTTAACATTTACATTATTCTATTTAATTTATCTAATAAAATCTCCTAAATAATGTTATCAAAAATTAGGGGTGTTACAGGCTCTCCTCCTTAAAGAATTTCATTCTCGAAATTCAGTAAGGACTAGATACTAAACATGGCAATTATCTGTAACGACCCCTAACAACCATACTAGTCTACCTGACTAGGAATTATCTATATAAATCTAATATAGACATATCCTCAAAGCAGATTAGGATATGTATCTCGAATCCTGTCCTCTGTCTCCCAAGTACAGTCCTTCTCCTTGTCGCTCAACTAAACTTTCACCAACTTAACTGTCTTGTTCTCAATCTTTTCTCATCTCTCACTACAACCTGAACTGGTTGTCTAACAAAAGTCAAATCAGGCTCTACTACCAAATACTCCAACTCTGTTTGAGGAATAGTAGCCTTTAGATCATGCACATACTTGCGAAGATGAGACACATGAAATACATTATGGACACCTGCCATACTGCTCGGCAACTCAACTCTGTATGCAAGCTTTCTAATCCTTTCTATAATCTGGAATGGACAAATATATCTCGGGGCCAACTTTCCCGACTTTCCAAACCATACCACACCCTTCATCGGTGATACCTTTATGAAAACCCTATCTCTCACTGAGAACTCTAGGTCTTTACGCCTTTTATTTGCGTAACTCTTCTGTCTGGATTGAGCTTCCTTCATCCCTTCTCGGATCAACTCAATCTTTTATGACACCTCCCTAACCAAATCTGGACCTAAGACCAATCTATCTCCAGTCTCCAACCAACATACAGGGGATTTGCATGGTCTTCCATACAAAGCTTCAAAAGGCACTATTCCTATACTAGTCTGGTAAATATTATTATAGGAAAACTCAAACAAATGCAAGGTGATCCTCCCAGGATCCACCAAAGTCCAACACACAAGCTCTCAACAAATCCTCGAGCACCTTATTGACTCTCTCTGTCTCCCCATCTGTCTGTGGGTGATATGCGGTACTTATCTTGAGCTTAGTTCCTAACACATCCTGTAGACTCTTCCAAAATTCGCTAGTGAATAGAGCATCTCTGTCGCTGACTATGCTACTAGGAACTCCATGAAGTCTAACTATGTTCTTTATGAACAACTTCGCCAAAACCGGTGTCGTCCTGGTTGACTTTACTGGAATGAAATGGGCACTCTTGGTTAATCTATCCACTATAACCCATATACTCTCATTTCCTCTGCTTGACCTTGGCAACCCATTTATAAAATCCATGGATATCGAATCTCATTTCCAAACTGGAATCTCTAAAGGGTGAAGCAACCCACTCGGCTTCTGATGTTCGGCTTTCACTTGTTGACAGTTTACACACTGCTTAACCCACAAGCCAACATCCCTCTTCATGCCTTCCCAATAGAAGCTCCTCTTCATATCTTGATACATCTTGGTCCCTCCAGGATGAATCATAAACTTGGATCGATGACATTCCTCAAGGAATTCTCTCTTCAAGTTCTCCACATCTGGAACACATAACCGTCCCTTCTTTCTTAACCATCCTCTCTGGTCAAGAGAAAAATCTTTCAAATCATCGACCTCAGTTCCAACATCAAGCCTTCTAATCCTCTTGGCTAATAATTGATCCTCCTTCTGTTTAGGAGCAATTCTTTCGATCAACGCTGGTTGAATTTCTAAACAGGACAACATGGCTGTACTCTGACTAGAACTAGCAGTCGGTCTTAACTGCACACCACAACTAGCCAAAGCTTCTAGATCCTTCCATTCTGCCAACATAACAAACACCACATTCTGATGTCTTCTGCTAAGAGCATCTGTTACCTTATTTCCTTTTCCAGGAGTATACTATATACCGAAGTCATAAGCAGCCAAAAACTCAAGCCACCTTTGTTGCCTTATATTTAACTCCTTCTAAGAGAATAAACATCTTAAAGACTTATGATCAGTATACAACTCAAATCTCTCCCCTAAGAGATAATGTCTCCAAATCTTCAAGGCAAAAATCACTGCTGCCAACTCCAAATCATGAGTAGGATATCTTACTTCGTGCGGCCTAAGCCGCCTAGATGCGTATGCAATGACTTTGCCCTTTTTCATAAACACCGCTCCCAGTCCAGTCCCATATGCATTAGTGTATACTACCAACCCTTGGTTTCCATCTGGAACTACCAACACTGGAGCATTGGTCAACCAATGCTTTAACTTAAGGAATGCTTCCTCACATTTGTCAGACCAAACAAACTTCACTTCCTTCCTAGTAAGCTTAGTCAAAGACGCTGCTATCCGTGAGAAATCCTTGATGAATCTCCGGTAGTAGCCAACAAGTCCAAGAAAACTCCTAATCTCGGTCACTGTCTCTAGTCTCTTCCAATTGTTCACAGCTTCGATCTTATCTGGATCGACTGACAATCCTTTCTCTGAAACCACATGACCAAGAAACTTAACCTCTTTCTTCTAATAATGAAACTTGAAAAACTTCGCCTTTAGCTGATTCTGCCTCAGCGTCTCTAGCACAACTCTAAGATGATCTTCATGCTCTCTCTTATCCTTTGATTATACCAAAATGTCATCTATAAACACCAACACAAATCTATCCAAATACTCTCAGAAGACTCAATTCATCTAATCCACAAAGAAAGCAGGTGCATTCGTTAACCCAAATGGCATTACTAACCATTCATACGAACTATATCTAGTTCGAAATGCTGTCAAAAGAATACTGTCCTCTGCCACTCTCAACTGATGGAACCCTATCGCCAAATCAAACTAGGAAACACTCAGGCTCCACTCAACTGATCAAACGGATCATCTATTCTCGGCAAAGGATACTTATTCTTTATCGTCCTTTCGTTCAGCTTACGATATTCGATACACATCCTCAATGACCCATCTGGTTTCTTCACGGATACCGCGGTCGCTCCCCAAGGCGAACTGCTTGGTCTATTAAAATTCCTTCATTCTAGATCCACTAGTTGCACCTTCAATCTCAGTCGGTGTCATCCTGCTAGGTGGTCTAATCACAGGTTCAGCTCCTGGCACAAGATTTATTCGAAACTCAATAGCTCGTTTCAATGGTAGTCCTATGACTAGCTCAAACACATATGCGAATTCTCTTGCAATTCGAACCTGACTTATCTCTTCTCCCACTTCCATTGCACTTAACAAAGCACAACTACTCCGGTCAGAATTCACTACTGAGAATATAATTCGGTTATGACTATTAGGCTGTCTCAAAGATATCTCCCCATCTTGGCAGAATATCCTGGCCTCATACCTCCTTAACCAATCCATAACAAAAATGATTCTGAAATCTATGAAATCATAAACATACAAACTGCATGCAAACTTATAACCTAACAAATCAAGTTCTAACTGGTCACATCTCATCTCCAGAGTTGAATACCCTCCTATTGGATTCACAACCCTTAAGGAAGTAACAAGGTATGTGGGTTCTAAGCATAACCTATCAACCAAAAACTAGGATATAAATGTGTGTGATGCACCGGTATTAAAAAGTATCCTAACTGGTATACTCTGAATCAAAAACGTACCTTCCATCACAGTCTTTCCTTTATTAGCTGCAGTAGGTTTAGCTGATGATCAAACAACAAAAACTTTGCCCTTGTCCGCCTTGACTGGCTCTGGACAGCGGTTCTTGTAATGCCCAACTTGATCACAGTTAAAGCATTTCACATTCTTGTCTGCAGCCTTCTTTCCCTTTCCTGACCGGCGCTCACTTGCATAATGACCCTTCTTGTCACATTTATAGCATACCAAATCAGCCTTTGCCTTCTTGGTAGCATCCCCTTTCTGGGCTCTCTTCCTTTTAAAGAACTTCCTCGTCTTTCCTTGAGGACCCTGGGATTCAACTGGCTACTCTCTAACTGATACGACAAGTATTTCTTCATGGCGAATGGCCATCTCCACCACCACATTACAAGGTTCTCGGATATGGGTCATGGTCATTCTAGCAAGCTCAGGTCTCAATCCTCGAATGAACCTTTCATTCCTTCTAATGTCAGTGTCAACTATAGCATATCCATATCGAGACAACTCATCAAACTTAGCAGCGTACTCGACCATTGACATCTCTCCTTGAATTAGATCCATGAACTTCCTCATCAATGCCGACTTAGCAACCTCAGGCAGAAACCTCTGCTCAAACCTTCTCCTGAAATTAGCCCATTTCAGCTCTTCCTCCGGAACTCCGGCTGTCACACTATTCCACCAGTAAAGCGATGCCCCTTGCAACTGCCTAGAGGCCAGCCTCCTCTTTTGCCCATCATCCAAACCTAAATCAGTACAGATCCTTTCACAGTGCAAAAGCTAATTCTCAACTTCAACAGCATCCTCCGTTCCAATAAACGGTTTCCCACCCAAACTGGTGTAGTCTCTGCTTAGCTTAGCATAGTTATTCCTAACTGGAGCCACATGATTAACTCCTCCAACATTACCAGCAACTCCAATTTGCAAATGATTGGCTAACAACTGATACACCATCCCCGCATCTACTAGTGGATTTCCAGCACCTACATTGGCTTCAGCATTTGGTTTAGCGTTAGCCTGTTGACCTTGGTTCCTCCTGGTATTAGGTCGAGCATTTCTATTGGTTGTGGTGCTTCCTCCACCTAGATTTCCTCTTTTGTTTCCTTCTTCCATATCCTCTTTCTCGTAAATCTGCATACAAGCATTAGTAAGATACAGAAGAATGGTCTAAGAGAGAGGGGAATACGTACTTAGATATATACCTATATATCAAATACAAGTACATTACTATAACGTTAACCCAAACCCCGATCATATTTTCAAATTCATTGGATTATGTTTGAAAATATTTTAGGTTTAACTTTCTTTTAAAGTTCTACAAACCTATGCTTTAATGCCAACTTGTAACATCCTCCTACTTGGAGGCCCAAAACTAACGGCTACGGACGTTGTAGTCATCCATAATTATTAATCCTCGACGACCAAATACGGCGGTGTTAGATTCATTGATGCACAGAAACACATGAATATGGAAAAAAAAAATTAAACTTCAAACAGAATCACAGTTCATTTCAAAATATTTCCAATTCATTACATAATCCCAAATTCGCAAATCACGTTCAGAGAAAATATATTTATTACAACGTACGCCAAGAGCGACTTATGAGGATGCCTCCTTGGATGATCAGAGTATATACATGCAATATAACAACTTTGCCATTACAAATAACACATCGGAATCAAAGGAAAAGAGAACTCTAAATAGCTATCATGCCTCCTGGACGTCTTCGGAAGCTTATTCGTCTTAAGAGGTACCTGAAAACCTCAACTCACAAACTACTAAAAATCAATTGAGTACCCGAGAATTTAAGTGGAAAACATAAACTTTGAGTCAGACATAAAGCCTGGTATGAATAATAATCTACTATCTCAAATTATTTAGATATCTAGTGAGACCATGCCGCTTAGCGGAACGAGTTTCCTCTCACTAGTATCTCAAAACCTTTATAAAACCATATACTGTGCTCCTACATCCACAATGGTTAAAACAATTCAAAATATTATAATATGATGATATGCAAAATAAATGATCAATTTGGATTACCCATCCCTATTGATTTTAGACTATCTATCTCAATTATAGTTTCTAGGATTACTATTAACCTATTAGTTTTCATGGACGACTAATAATCGGTTAAACATTTAAGGACTCCCTCTCCAATTACATAGTTTTCATGGGATCACTAAGAACCTATTGGTAACTCCAATATCTTACTCTTAGCCTAGTTTTCATGGGTTGACTAGGAACCTATTGGTGACCCCAATATCCTTTCTTCTTACCCTAGTTTTCTGGGCTGACTAGGAACCTATTGACATCTATCAATATCTCAGTCCGGATATAGTTTTCATGGGCTAACTACAAACCTACTGGCCCCTGCCAGTATCAAATCATAGTTTTCATGGGCTTACTATGAACCTGTCTTTCCGACATCTTCCTTTATACATAGTTTTCATGGGCTAACTATGAACCTATTGGCCCTTGCCAATATCTTTTCCTATACATAATTTTCATGGGCTTACTAAGAACCTATTGGCCCCTGCCAATATCTTTCTTTTATATTTTAGCATTCTATATTCTGGTCTTTATGATCTCCAAGATGCAATTCTACTCATTCAGGAGATTAATCAAACTATATTCACTACTGGGTTAACCTAGCTGGTTCTTCTACCCTTTATCCCTAAGTTGTAGTTATGGGTCCATTATAAAGTGAATATATTCATATTTGAAGAAGCAAAAATGACTACATAGCAATACCAGTCATGTGGGTTTAATATAAAACATGGTTAATCCCTTTAACCTTTTAATTTATTAAAGAAAGCTTCTTCTTAAAACCATTATAAAAACTCCTTTAGTATAGCCATGGGTTTTCCCTTTTAAAATAGAGTTTGGGTTATAAAACCTTTCGATACCTTCAAAACCTAGCTTTCGACTTCATAGAATGACCTCCTTCGAAAGCCTTAAAAATCTATCTTCAAAACATTAGGCTCCTACCTTTTAATACTTTAAAACCTTCCTTTCAAAACCTTTCGATTGTAGTAAAGTATTAATATTTAACCTTTAGAAGCTTAACTTTGAAACCAGTTGAAAGTACCCCTTTCGACAACAATGGAAGTAACCCTTCCGAAATACTTAAAAGTTCCCCTTTCGAAAGCATTGGGTTTATACTCAAAACATTATTTGTGTCAAAGTGAATATAGGTGAAAGTATCTCTTTCGAAACCATCCTTTATCATATAAATATATTAGGGAAAACTTGATGGCGTCGGCACAATCTCTTTCGAAAGAATTAACATCTGGGTAAAATATTAGAAGGTTGGCGTCGAAACCCCTTTGGAAACCATTGCATTCGAAACCCCTAACCCCTTTCGAAAGCTATAGGGAGTGGCTTAAACTTATAAAATAAAGTACCCTTTCGAAAGCATTGATATCTTCAACACCATCGAAAGGTTAAAGAACAGCAACAGGGTTTCGACTAGGTCGGAACCCCTTCTTTCAAAACATTCTTTCATAAGTAAGGAACCCATTCGAAAGAAATCTTAAGTTAATGGCAACCCTTTCGAAACCTTTTAAAACCTCTTTCGAAACCATATGCCTCGACTCCGTCGAAGGCTAAAACAAAAAAAGACAGACACTTTTCTTTTAAAAATAAACCAAGGTTTCGACTCCTTTGAAGGCTATGCTTTCGACACCTTACCTTCCGCCTTCCTCCAATCCACTACCTACCATCTTTGTGATACCTTGTGTATTGGTTTCGGCTTAATAGGTTTCAACTAGGATGAAGGTGGAAGCTTCTGTGTCGAAAGGTGCTTTCCAAAGTAGGAAGAACCAATTTTCTGAGTAAATCTGGTTTATCTTCTTAAAACAAACTTTTCTCTAACTAACCTGCCACGTGTTAACACCAGATTAGTTACCTTAACATTTTCAAATTCTTTTCCGAAAATAACTATCGCTAATTTAGATCTAAACCATGGTTAAGTTAATCAAAAAATCCCTTCCATTAAGTAAAACCAATTTTGCAAAGAAGTCCCACTTCTAAAATAATTTATTTGGCATAGCGAATCACTTTGGAAAAATCCCCAAAAATTCCAGAAATTCGCTTTAATCATGTTATCTAACATATCAAAATTCCAAACCCAAACTCTTAATTTATTTTCCAAAATAAATTTATAAACCCAAATAACCATATTTTACTTTGAAAATTCATAATAATCTTTCCATAGCTTGGAAAATTATCAAAATTAAAACCCAACTCCAAAATCATGTTTCTCATAACAGAAAAAAATTTCCATGGCATTTAAACATCATTAAATCTTGGTTTTACCCTAAAACCGTGCTTATCCTCTTTTAAACAATCTTGTTTAAAACCATACAAATTTTAAATCAAGCATATCATCATCTAGTATATCATAAAAACGAATTTACCCTTAAATCCGAAAATATATGATTCAAAACAAAATAGAGATGAAATTATTATTCACCTTGATCTAGATAAGTAGATTGGATTGAGATTGATTTCCCCTAAGCTTGATTTTCTAGCTTTTAATTTGTATTGCTCTTTTTCTCTTAATGGTCGGTCGTTCTCTCTTGCGTTTAGTTTTCAAAATGACGTGAATGGGAAGAAAAAGGTAGGAACAAATATATATAAGGGTAAGGGTCATTCGGTAGCAAATTCCTAATATAGCCTTATGTAATTTAATTAACCAAAACCCATTCCTAAGCCCATTAACTATAATATTAAGATCGGCCTTAATTTAACTAATTCAAGTCTCTATCCCCTTATCAATTAACATTTACATTATTCTATTTAATTTATCTAATTAAATCTCCTGAATAACGTTATCAAAAATTAGGGATGTTACATTCGACATTGCTTGAGGGATCGGTATTGAGTTCGTATAGCTTAAGGGATTGGTAGTATTGTATAGTTTGAGGGATCAGTGAAGTTAGTTGTAACAAAACATATATAGGGATCGGTCATATAATTCAATGAGGGATCAGCTTCAATTAAGAGGGGTCAGCGTGCTACATCCAGGAGGGAACGGTATACTTCAATGGCTCAGCAACTTGGAAGTGATCGGCATGGCTTGGGTACTATAAAGGGTTCGGTCTACTTCATTGGAAAAGGAGGGATCGGCGTGCTTCATGGAGGGATCAGCTTGCTTCATAAAGGAGGGATTGGCATACTACATAAAGGAAGGATCAATATGCTCAATATAGAGGGATCGACATATTTCAGCTCATAAAGGAGGGGTCAGCATGCTTTATTGGTAGATATGGATCAGCATGCTTTATTGAATAGGGTTTGGCATGTATCAAGTCCATGGGTATTCTTGCATTCAATAATTAATAACTCGAGCTCTGTTGGTCCAAATAACATGAAAATTGGATATTAAACATATTTTAGTATGTAGAAACCACCATAGGAATCACTGCCCAAAAATCAACCAATGAAGGGATCGGTACCGATCCCTCCTCATTGGGAGTTGGGCCTAACGACCCTTATGGTAGGCCCATGTGGATTTGAAGAACTTTTGCCAAAGTTCCAGAGAGATTGGTAGTCGTCTTCACCTATAAATATGGCAGGCATGGCTTCAGAAAAGGGATCTTCATTTTGCTCCTCTTCATTTTCTACCTAGGCTATACTCTGTTAATTTTATTTTTGGATTTCGAGTTGTAACTGTACACAAACTTCGGTGTAATAAAAGAAAAATCTTTGGAGTGGACGTAGGCCGAAGTTTGCCGAACCACTATAAATCTGCATCTCTATTTACTTGATTGCTGATTATTTTAATTTGTTCTTCATTTATTTCTCCTCATATTTCTATGATTGGATTGGATATTGGTGCTTTCTTACAACTGGGTGTTGGTGGCCAATTTTGATGCCAACACCTCACATATTCA
Organism: Allium fistulosum; assembly: GCA_030737815.1. Taxonomy (NCBI): domain Eukaryota; kingdom Viridiplantae; phylum Streptophyta; class Magnoliopsida; order Asparagales; family Amaryllidaceae; genus Allium; species Allium fistulosum. The sequence continues at coordinate 931,453,063 of CM060901.1, read as the reverse complement.
TATATGCTCACCCTTGGCCCATGTAGATGTATGTTATATATGATTTCATTAAATTAGATTTGATGTAAAATTGTTTTGTTTTTTGTTTTACTAATGAAATTCAAAGAAAAATATTTACATGTAAGAAAATTTGTCATTATTTGGTGTTGATTTATGTTTGTCATTTTAATCTCGATATATAAATTACACTTTGTTTAACATTAAATTTCAAATTTACATATATGAAACAAATCAAATTTTCATTTTGATCGTGATCTATATTGTTAAAAAAATTATGCATATAAAATTATTTATATATATATATATATATGTACATATTTATATATATTAAAAGGGGTTTAGATTTGTATGTCTATTGAATCCAAAAAAGAGTGTTTATTTTAAACATTTTGGTTGTGTATTCATTTTAGTAAATATGGATATATATATACACATATATTTTATAATGTGAAATTAGAATACACCTAGTTTGCTAAATTTCAGTTACCTTATGTTAGCACCAAAATTGGTCACTAACCTCATTGAGAAAGATTGTGTAGAGAGATTAATAAAGAAGATGAATTAGAGCTGAAAAATAGTGTAATTCAATGCCAAAAGAACAACAAAAACGAGAACACCAGATTTATAGTGGTTCGGCGTAACTGCCTACGTCCACTTTGAGTTTTGATCTTTATTTCTTTCACAAGTAGTTGAATACAGATACAATCCATATATTAATGACTTGAATACAAGTTTGAACTGAAAATAATCAATCTTGAAAGTGGCAGAGTCTCCCCATTGTTCTCCCAAAAAAGGTCCCTTTCATTGTGCTACTGCCCTCTTATTTATAGACGAGATGGGTTTGACTTCCCTCATGGGCTTAGGAACAAGGTGCCTCTGCCCATAGTAGGTGAATCTGCGCACCAGGCCAGGCAGGCCGAATGCTCTTGCTTTATTGTGGGCCTGACAACTTGCTACCACCTCCAGTCTCTCCTTGATCAGAATCTTGTCTAGTGCTAATGATAATTTCTTCAACTGCCGTTTTGTAACCGGGCCAAGATGCCGGTTAACACTTGCCCCCCAAAGTGTGTCGTGTAAAGCAACACAACACGCTTTGAATCAGTGAGTATTCCTTGTCTTCAGAAAGAAATCCACCATGTTTCTTGAATAGTCATTATCCTCCAATTTATCCTCCCAAGGTGTTGTATCCTTCTTTGGTCATCGTGATGCTTGGTCGATTCCCAATATTATAAATCCAGGGTTGTAGTTCATTAGTAGCCATCCGTGACTGATTCTGCAGAGCTAATAAGCTTCGGCTATCTGATCTAGTCTTTTCTTAATAACCCTTAGTGAGAATTCAATTTCTGTTGATTTCAAGAAGTCGAACTTTTTTGGATGTGCACATGCACGTTCGGGTACATGTTCTTTCCATTAGCTCTCGGATGCGTTTTATATGATCATAAGTCGTCACCAACTCCGTCTAGTTTAATTGCAATTCAATCGCGATTCCTTGTTTGTATTTTCTGTGAAATAAGGGTTGCAATCATCCACTTGAGGAGTTTTCCAAACCTCCCTTCAGTACAGACTCTATGATTTTGTTCACAGCTTCAACCTGTCCATTTGCAATTATAATGGATCATGGAAGGTCATAAGGACAGATGATGATACGGATAAAGAAGTTGATTATTTTCTTCATCTTGGTCGTGGTTAAGAGTTCTTCATCTGCCCATTTGGTGACGTAATCAACTGCTATGATGGTGTATTTCGCACCACCTTTAGGATCGACAAGAAGATGATTTCAGTGCCCCCAAGTGGCAAATGGCTATGAACTAGCCATTTGACTAATTTCCATCGGCGGGGTTCCCGGATTTTTGGCAAACATCTTGCACTCGTCACATTGTCTAGCATGATCAACCGCATTTGGGTTGATAGTTGGCCAGTAATACCTATAGCAGAGTATCTTCTTTATCATGGTTTTCCCCCTGATGTTATTACCGCATTCTTCTTCATAGATTTTGCTCAAGATATCATCATGGGCGATATGCCGAAGCATGGGGATGGATAAACTCCTTTTGACACACGAATTATTCTTAGATGATTTGGCGTGAAGCTTTGAGGAGGATCTGTCGTTTTCCATTCCTCCGTTCAGTAAGAATTCCTCATTGTAGATAGTCTTTGATAGGAGTCAACCACGACACCTTTTCATTTTGTTCGCTGAGTACGTGTGTAATGATGTAATATGTGAAGTCGGTTAGTAGCTCTTGGACTTGGCCGCGATAAGGAGCAAGACAATGCCCCCTAGCAAGATCAACTTCCTTAAATTTGTATACTACCAATCAAGAATCACAAAAGATATGTAAAGTTTTCACTTCAAATCCTCTAGCAAGTTTGAGGCTGACAGTCAAGGCTTCATACTAAGCATCGTTGTTTGTTACAGGTAAATCGAGTTTTAGGACGTAGCAGATTGATCATTCCTCAAGAGTCATTATCAAGCCATAACACTGATCATTGGATGCTCCATCCTCGTACATTTTCCAACTTATGGTTGGTTCTCTGCTACTCTTCGAGTAGTCATCTGAGGTAGTGAATTTGGGTGTGAGGTCTGCTAATTTCCGTCCTTGGATAGCCCTTCGTGGGAAATAAGTGATATTGAATTAGCTTAGTTCGATATTCTATTTAAGTAGTCTTTCAGACGTCTCAGGTCATTGTGTGCCTTGTCGCAACGGCTGGTAGGCGTAGACGTTGATGGGGTGAGCCTAAATGTAAAAGTGGATCTTTCATGATGAAATCAATAGAGATTGTGCTAGCTTTTGTAGCTTTGGGTTGATATCCAATGCATGGCTCGCGATAGTTAATGAAATCGCATATGCATGTCAGAATGGGTCCAAGGGAACATATCATCATTTATTCAGAAAAAATCCAACTAATTCTTTTATCATCACTGCACTGAGTTGTGATCCGATATTCAGCACCCGGAAAGGGTCGCCATGGCTGGCTGTAATGTCGACCGTCAGATTAGTAGGTGCCATCCCAGATTCTTTGAGTAAAGATGTAACTATTTTGCATAACATTCAATGTGAAATATGGTTGGGACGGCCAATGTTGATGGTTACTCTAGTCGAATCCTAGAGTCTTGTCATGAGTTATTGAGGCTAATAGCAAAGGGCTTTGAATGCTCTAATGGATTATCAGCAAATGGCAAAAAATTAGGCTTAAAAGCGCATTAAAGGAAATGTCGAGTGGGGGTCAGCCTCGAGTGGCATGCAACTGTATAGCTGGATCTTGCTATGAGTTTGAATTTGCTTGTGCATTCGAGTAACGCACTTTCTATTCAATGCATTCATGATTCTTTACCCGTCCTTCGGGTTGGAGTGAAAGTCAATTGCCCATGAGCTAAGGTATCGATTTAACGATTCTATCTCTAGGCATCCTCACGGTCGTTGCCTTGAGTAGTTGTAAGCATTATATATAAGTTTTAATACTGAGCTATCGTAGCCAGTTTTTGGATGACCATGCGTCTTCTCCCAGTTTCGGGTTGATAAATGTACTGTATGGACGGTTGAGTCTCGTCCTAGCTATGTTTATGTTTTCACCTAAACTCCGAAGACATAGAGGTGATTGGTGAATAGTCGGTTCACATTCATCTTGCTTCTCGCTCGTGCCCCCAGGTTTGGGGCATATACCGATAAGTAGGAAGGCCAGCCACGCCCACTTTAGCTTTACTCTCTTTCCCGTTGGATCGTGGGATCATGCCAGTCGATGGGAGACTAGGTCTCGCCTATCTTGGATTTTATCGTGGTTTTCCATTCCAAGAGGAATACTTCGATGCCACGTAAGTTTCAGGGCGTAATTTGGACAGTGGATGGTCATCCACGTCCACTTTGGTTCATGCTCTGTAATCAGATCTCTGGGTAAAGTTGGCTACAAATGTAGTCGGGTTATGCTCATCCAGTTTTATACTCCTCCCGACGAGTCGAACGAGGGTGCTGGAGAATTTTTGACCAAGTATTCATGGTTTACCATATTTTCCATACTCTGGTGGTTATAGTTTTTCAAAAAACATCCGAGTCACATTCGTATGTGCTTGGTGTGGATCGGCATTGACCCTTGGTCTGAGGTATGATATAGTAGGTTGCTCGTAGCTTTGGATGTCGTTTCGATTGGTTCTGTATTGAGGCCTCCCTGCAGTCGCTACCTCAAGTTATAAAGAACGCCACGCTAGAGCTACAATGAGCTGTCGTATTCAGCTTTTTAGTGTTTTGTACCCCTACCCCCAGTAATGATTTGGCCAGGTCACTAGTTGGATGGTCGAACTCCATCCTCAGCGGGTTAATAATCTTCCTGTCGATTCCAGGTCGAAGTTTGCGGAATAGAAAATGGTCAGAATCCACTCGTCTATTTATCGATGTTTATACACCACTCTACATTCTGGTGACTTAGTGTTATTCTCCCCCCGGTTGAATCGCACCCAATTTGTGTTCATGCTTCGGTCCACGCTCTGGGGACTTAGAGATTTGTCGAACGGTTTATGCTTTAGTCCACAGTTCGAGACGCAGAGATTTTCGTCAACCCGTTTATACTCTAGTTCGCACTCTGGGAACTTAGAGTAATTTGGTCCGCTTCTGGGATTTAGGGATTTTTCTGAAGTCGTCTATAATCTAGTCCATGCTCTGGGGACTGAGAGTATTGTAGTCCGCACTCTAGGGACGTAGAGGTTTTTGAGTCATTTATAATCTAGTCTGCACTCAGGGACTTAGAGTACTTTAGTCCGCATTCTGTCTCCCATTCCAGAGGGTGAGACCCCCCGGATGGCTGAGAGTTTGCCTGAATCTGGCAGATAATCCTTCTCTTTAAGATTCTCTTTAAGATTTCGAAAGTCGTTATTCTTTATGCAGGACTATTGCATTCTAATGCTTGTTTTCCACGATTTTGTGCAGGCCGTTCTGACCCCGAGCCCACTCCGAGGAGCAATGTCGCCAAGGAAGTGGGGGAGAAAACAAGTGAAGCCACTCACGCAGGGGAGGCTCCTGGTCCAGACGCTCAGGTGATCGGAGCGCTTGATGAAGACAAGTCTGAAACCTCCTCTCCTACCGACGGGGGTTATGAAGTAGAAATTACAGGCGCCTCTGAGCACACATCCGAATTGAGCATGGAGGAGCGGCTCAAGAAAGAGAAGGAGGAGACGGTCAAGGTCATAGTAGAGCCCCGAGTTGTGGACTTGGACGATCCTTTGAACAAGCCGTTGAAGGTCATCCTTCCTGGCGGGTCCAAGCCCATGGAAGGCCCCCGTACTCCTTCAATTGCTACCCCTCTATCATAGAAGAGTACCAAGGGTAAATGCTTTGGAGAGGAGCCGTCTGGAAAGAAGTTGAAGAAGCACAAGAAGTGATTACTATCCTCGTTCAACGAGAGTTAGTTTAAGTCGTGTAATTATTTTCATCTATTTCCTTAGTCCTTGTAAATAGAATGTCGATTCCGAACTTTGGAGGGGTTGTAATAGAAACTCATTTCTGAATAAGGTTTAGTTCCTTTTTCTGTCTTACAAAAGACTCTTATTGTTCAGTTTTCTTTGTGATTGTGATTTTAATCCAAGCAGTTGTGAGTAACATAGACTTCTCAGTCCATCTTCATATAACTCGGAAACTCTTCGGGAGTCGTTGAACTTCCATTCTGTGCTTCGAGCACTTAGAATACTTTCTAGCCCGTATGTCAGGGATTTGAAAAATTCAAGTCATCTGTGTCATAGTTCATATTCAGGGAACTTGGAGATCCGATTTGCTTATATTCGAGTCCGCGCTCTGGGGAGTTAGAGTACTCCAGTCCGCACTCTGGGGACTTGGAGGTTTAAGCCATTTATACTCTAATCCGCGCTTTGGAGACTTGGAGGTTTAAGTCGTTTATACTCTAGTCCGCGCTCTGGGGACTTAGAGTACTCCAGTCCGCGCTATGGGGACTTGGAGGTTTTAGTCATTTATACTCTAGTATGAGCTCTGGGGACTTAGAGTACTCCAGTCCGCACTCTGGGGACTTGGAGGTTTAAGTCGTTTATACTCTAGTCCGCGCTCTGGGGACTTAGAGTACTCCAGTCCGCACTTTGGGGACTTGGAGGTTTAAGTCGTTTATACTCTAGTCCGCGCTCTGGGGACTTAGAGTACTCTAGTCCGCACTCTGGGGACTTGGAGGTTTAAGTTGTTTATACTCTAGTCCGCGCTCTGGGGACTTAGAGTACTCCAGTCCGCGCTATGGGGACTTGGAGGTTTTAGTCATTTATACTCTAGTCCACGCTCTGGGAACTTAGAGTACTCCAGTCCACACTCTGAGGACTTGGAGGTTTAATTCGTTTATACTCTAGTATGCGCTCTGGGGACTTAGAGTACTCCAGTCCGCAATCTGGGGACTTGGAGGTTTAAGTCGTTTATACTCTAGTCCGAGCTCTGGGGACTTAGAGTACTCCATTCCACAATCTGGGGACTTGGAGGTTTAAGTCGTTTATACTCTATTCCACGCTCTGGGGACTTAGAGTACTCCAGTCCGCACTTTGAGGACTTGGAGGTTTAAGTCGTTTATACTCTAGTCTGCGCTCTGGGGACTTAGAGTACTCTAGTCCGCACTCTGGGGACTTGGAGGTTTAAGTCGCTTATACTCTAGTCCGCGCTCTGGGGACTTAGAGTACTCCAGTCCACAATCTAGGGACTTGGAGGTTTAAGTCGTTTATACTCTAGTCCACGCTCTAAGGACTTAAAGTACTCCAGTCTGCACTTTGGGTACTTGGAGGTTTAAGTCGTTTATACTCTAGTCCGCGCTCTGGGGACTTAGAGTACTCCAGTCCGCACTCTGGGGACTTGGAGGTTTAAGTCGTTTATACTCTAGTCCGCGCTCTGAGGACTTAGAGTACTCCAGTCCGCAATCTGGGGACTTGGAGGTTTAAGTCGTTTATACTCTAGTCCGAGCTCTGGGGACTTAGAGTACTCCATTTCACAATCTGGGGACTTGGAGGTTTAAGTCGTTTATACTCTAGTCCACGCTCTGGGGACTTAGAGTACTCCAGTCCGCACTCTGAGGACTTGGAGGTTTAAGTTGTTTATACTCTAGTCCGCGCTCTGGGGACTTAGAGTACTCCAGTCCGCACTCTGGGGACTTGGAGGTTTAAGTCGTTTATACTCTTGTCCGCGCTCTGGGGACTTAGAGTACTCCAGTCCGTAATCTGGGGACTTGGAGGTTTAAGTCGTTTATACTCTAGTCCGAGCTCTAGGGACTTAGAGTACTCCATTCCACAATCTGGGGACTTGGAGGTTTAAGTCGTTTATACTCTAGTCCACGCTCTGGGATCTTAGAGTACTCCAGTCCGCACTCTGAGGACTTGGAGGTTTAAGTTGTTTATACTCTAGTCCGCGCTCTGGGGACTTAGAGTACTCCAGTCCACACTCTGGGGACTTGGAGGTTTAAGTCGTTTATACTCTAGTCCGTGCTCTGGGGACTTAGAGTACTCCAGTCCGCACTCTGGGGACTTGGAGGTTTAAGTCGTTTATACTCTAGTCCGCGCTCTGGGGACTTAGAGTACTCCAGTCCGCAATCTGGGGACTTGGAGGTTTAAGTCGTTTATACTCTAGTCCACGCTCTGGGGACTTAGAGTACCCCAGTCCGCACTTTGGGGACTTGGAGGTTTAAGTCGTTTATACTCTAGTCCGCACTCTGGGGACTTAGAGTACTCCAGTCCGCACTCTTGGGGACTTGGAGGTTTAAGTCGTTTAAACTCTAGTCCGCGCTCTGGGGACTTAGAGTACTCCAGTCCGCACTCTGGAGACCTGGTGGTTTAAGTTGAGAGCAGTCGTATTTCCACTCTTTAATTTGTATTCATCTACTGTATCGAGGCTAATGTCATCGAATGAACAATCGAACCACGTTTGCTCACGGAATGAGATTCTGCCCCCAGGATGAGGGATGGAATTTGAAAAATGGACGATCGATTCTCGTCCGCTTGGTGATTATAGCTCTTCCAATCAAGTCAAGGAAGGAGGTATATAACAGATGGTTGGATCACATCCATGTTGGGTTAGATAGCCAAATCTCTTACAATTTGCTCCGTATCTCCTTCTAGAAAATAAGGATAATAGATTGTTGAGTAGACAAAGTAAGTTGCATATGTTCCAAGGTGCAGTCGTGTCCATATATTGGGAGCGATGGTTAATGAGTAGGCAGTCCACCACAACTACTTCAAGTCGGACTTTCGAATAACCTTTTGTGTTCGAGGTAGGATTTGATGTGTAGATGAACAAATCATGTCCACTCTAAACAGATCCCGGCGCCACTGAGTTTCAGGAGGGGCATCTGCATTTTGTCGAACTTTGTTCTATGACTCGATTTGAGTGGATGATCAGGCCATACCTATTCCAAGCCTTGCTTAGGTCTCCGAGTCAAACATGGAGGTCGATGAATGGATGGTTGCTCATGTTGACTTTGTATTGGGCTCTGATCGTGATGAACTTTTCAATATTTAGTCCATAGCCCCAAATCAAAGGCATATGGTTGATGATGAGCGGTTGAATTATGCTCGTCCAGATGTAACTCCACACGTCCGATCATGGTCTGCGTAGATTGGTTGGCAACCAAATCTGAGTACCTGGTCACATGCATCGTTTTGAAAGTAGTTTAGTTCAAGCTAGTCGTAGTGCGTAGAACAATTGAAATAGAGATGGAAATGGAAATAATTCAAAGAAGATTATGGTAATCTCATTGATATGTGAAGCAGCATCGTGTGCATGCTATTCGACTTCGCCCCTAGCTCCTTTCAAAGGGATGTCGGCCGTCAACCGTCCAATTGATAATCATAGCCCTTTATTAATAGGCATCGGATATTCGATGCCCGCCATTCTGCAGGACTTGTACATACTATTGACGCTTTCCTTTCCAGGTCATCTTTTCGATCACACCTCGGAGGTGTTTGTAATCGCCCGTGTTAGGATCAGTGAGCATCTGGGAATATACAACATTCCCCTGATTTTCTTTAGACTTTGGTGTACTCTCTCGAGGTTGGTTTCCAGTACCACTCCGAGTCGGGAGTCTTCAAGTAGAGGTTGTCAATTGAATCTTTCAAAGAGCATATGAGCTGAATTCTGAAGTCTTGTTTCGGCTACTGGGATCTACATCCTTAGCCAACGGGCCTTCATTGTTATTTTTCTTAGTCTGCTCCACTCCTCCTCACTTTAGTTCTGATTCATTTTGTAAAAGAAACGATCCATAGTCATAGGAGGCTCTTTAGCTAACTAGATGCCAAAATATACCTGGAGGTCGACTTTCCTCAAACGCGATCAGTATGATACCCTTGTTAGTATTTGGAATAAATTGCTTAGAGCATTGGTTTGCTTGGAGTCGCTAAATTCAAAGTGCAAGGTCAGCGAAGAATGGTGCTTGGAGTCATCTTGGCGTTTGCTAGAGTCATATCATCTATGTTCTCCAACCTTTGGGAGTACCGTTTGAATAGCGGTTGCTTGTCCCTTCCCTTGATGTCGTTCATAAGCTGCCGCTAGATCCTCTATGCCGTGGTCGATCATGGGATGTCAAGGAAGTGGATAGAATGTTCCTCTATGCCGTGGCCTCATTTTCGAAAATTTGGGTCGTACCCAAAAAAGATTTTTTTTGTAAATAGGGGTCGTATAAGACGGTGTAACTTAAGTTTCGATCGGCATTGAGGGCCGTTCGGCATGACAAAGTTGCTTGGCATACAAGATTGTTCGGCATCCACACTGTTCGGCATTCCACACTGTTCGGCATTCCACACTGTTCGGCATCCACACTGTTCGGCATTCCACACTGTTTGGCATCCACACTGTTCGGCATTCCACACGTGTTCGGCATCCACACTGTTCGGCATCCACACTGTTCGGCATCCACACGTGTTCGGCATTCCACACGTGTTCGGCATCCACATGTGTTCGGCATCCACACGTGTTCGGCATTCACACTGTTCGGCATTCCACACTGTTCGGCATCCACACTGTTCGGCATTCCACACGTGTTCGGCATTCACACTGTTCGACATTCCACACCATTCGGCATCCACACTGTTCAGCATTCCACACGTGTTCGGCATTCACACTGTTCGACATTCACACTGTTCGGCATTACACACCATTCGGCATCCACACTGTTCGGCATCCACACTGTTCGGCATTACACACGTGTTCGGCATTCACACTGTTCGGCATTCCACACGTGTTTGACATTCACACTGTTCGGCATTCACACTGTTCGGCATCCACACCGTTCGGCATCCACACCGTTCGGCATCCACACCGTTCGGCATTCCACACCGTTCGGCATTCACACTGTTCGGCCTGGAGGTATGGATCAGCATTCGGATGTCGCTCGGCCTGGAGGTATGGATCGGCCTGGATACCGCTTGGCATAGGCATTTTCTGGAGCGGTCGGCATACGCCTTTTCTGGAGCGGTCGGCATACGCCTTTTCTAGGGCGATCGGCTGAATTGCCTTTAGAGGAGGGTCGGCCTTCATTCAACTTGAGTGCAAACTTCAACGTCCAATTCCCAGATCTTGCGTACATCAGTGAATCCAATCTACGACAATCAGCTTCCTTTAGATTTCTTTCAAATCTGAGTAGAATAGGAAGTTTTCTAGTAAACAACTGGATCTATCTCGCGAATATGGAAATCCACTAGTAGACGATGAGATCCAATCAAGCTGAGAATTCAATTCTCAATGAAAGAACCAAAGTGTTAGCACCAAAATTGGTCACTAACCTCATTGAGAAAGATTGTGTAGAGAGATTAATGAAGAAGATGAATTAGAGCTGAAAAATAGTGTAATTCAATGCCAAAAGAACAACAAAAACGAGAACACCAGATTTATAGTGGTTCGGCGTAACTGCCTACGTCCACTTTGAGTTTTGATCTTTATTTCTTTCACAAGTAGTTGAATACAGATACAATCCATATATTAATGACTTGAATACAAGTTTGAACTGAAAATAATCAATCTTGAAAGTGGCAGAGTCTCCAAATTTTCTCCCAAAAAAGGTCCCTTTCATTGTGCTACTGCCCTCCTATTTATAGACGAGATGGGTTGGACTTCCCTCATGGGCTTAGGAACAAGGTGCCTCTGCCCATAGTAGGTGAATCTGTGCACCAGGCCAGGCAGGCCGAATGCTCTTGCTTTGTTGTGGGCCTGAAAACTTGCTACCACCTCCAGTCTCTCCTTGATCAGAATCTTGTCTAGTGCTAATGATAATTTCTTCAACTGCCGTTTTGTAACCGGGCCAAGATTCCGGTTAACACCTTATTTGCATAAACAATCCTTTATTTGCTTATGGTTCAAAATGTAAACTTTATACATACATACATACATACATACATACATACATATATCATTAGATGATTTGATATAAACAATACAAATATAGATTACAAATAAATTAGATTTATTATAGTCTAAATATGAATTGAAAAGATTTTAATTTGGCATTAAACTGCTATTAAGGGAGAGTTGTGGTTTTTAATTTGGCATTTAAAAGGCAATTAATGAGAGTTATCTCTCTAAATAACTCCATTATATATATTTTATACAAAGTTAATTTCATAATAACATGGCATTATATATATATAGGTATGTATATATGTACTACATATATATTTCTAAACTATACATGCATACATACATACACACAGAGATATGGTACTATTAATATGTGCATATAAACCATATATCTATATTATAGTATATTTAAACATATGTATATTCTTAGGAATTATATTTATAATATGCATGTGAATTTATCACGTGTATATGAAAGTATAATATATTTGTATATGCAATAGATATATATCTATATGCATGTTTATATGTGTACATAGTTGTACACATGTTCTTTCGTTGTTGTGATATCATGTTAGAGTGTGAATATATACAAGATATACTCATGTTAAATATTAATAAATTTAATTAATATAATTAACTAAATAAATATGAAATACTTTAAAATAAAATACGATTTTATTTTAATAAAGTAGACTGGATCTAATGCTAATTAATAGACTTCATAGGTTCATTTAGATCCAAATAGGGATTTTTTTTTGAAATTTACCCATTTCACCCATTACGAAACAGACCACATTTTAACAAAAAATTCATTTAAAACCTAATCACGGTCTTATAGTCAAACTAGGACTATTATATACATGCATGTTAACTTATATATATATATATATGTATGTATGTGTATACATACATCATATATATATATGTGTGTGTGTGTGTGTGTGTGTATTCATGAAATTTACTTACATGTTTGCACATAATGTTGGAACATATAATGCATATGAAATATTAGTTACATAGTGATTTCTAGTTGATTTGCACTAAAGAGAATTAATATGCAATTAACTGCTTCCATTAATAAATTTCAATTAATTAAAATTAATTAATTATAATAAACTTTTCAGTTATTTTGAACTCAAATTAAAGGTTTAATAACACTTAATTCATTTAAATTAATTCCTTTTAGTAGTTGCATAGTGATATCATTCCATATGATCCTTTCATTTTAAAGTTACTTAATAACGTTAAGAATAACAACAATTCCTATTTATAATCATACATAATCATCTCCAAACTGGGAAAAAATTAATACAACACATATTTAGGAAAAAAACCTTTAGATAATTACCTCACTATTCTATATGGTTTCTATGTAATTGGTGGTAGCCATGCATTCAAATGGAAAAATACGTGTTGCTTATGAACATTTCATAATCTATTAATAACATCAAAAAAATGCATTCAAGCTTTTAAATCAATCTCAGTTGATCCAATAAGCCAAGGTTCTTTTGGTAGCTTTTTAGATAATTTTTCTACAAAATTCTTAACCATTAAAGCAACCTGCAAAAATACAATCACCGATTCAAAACGATTTAGTGCATCCTATTTTCCCACTATATCTTAGTTTGGTTTAGTAAGTTTTCCTTCAAGTTTGATATATATATATATATATACGTACACATATATGTATGTATGTAAGTATGTATGTATGTATCAAAGCTAAAAGATATCTATCATAAACAAAATTTTGTTTTAATGCATTAGAACTAATTTAAAGTAGTGCATAATCATATAATTAAATCAGAACTGCTATATACATGTATCAGAACTTACACACACACACACAGATATATATATATATATATATATATATATATATATATATATATATTGTGTGTGTGTTTATGTAGCAGCTGATAAATACAAGTATCATAAATGAATTTTAGTCTTATGTATCAAAATTTGTTATCAACCTAGGCATATTCTTATAACAAACTAGAACTGATATTTAAATGTATTAGAACTGATATATGCATGCATGCATGTCTATGTATGTATGTGTGTGTGTGGAAAGAATTAAGGTCACCATCTTATTTACCCCCTCACATTCCCCTTCTGTCAATTTATGAAAAAAATTAGGCAAAGGAATTTTTGTGGATGTGTTCTATGTGTTAACAAGATTGTTTATGCAAGATTTCAAATCATTGCAAAACATTTAACCCTTTCAAAATAATTTTCAAATCAATGGTTAAAATAAATGTTTTACTGCAGTTCATGTTGATTTGAGGTTTTCAAAGGGTTAAATGTATTAAAATGATTCAAATCTTGCATAGATGATCTTGTTAACAAATAGAACATATCAATTAAAATTCACTTAGATACGAAAAAAATTTGCACATGAAAACAAATGTTGGGGTAGATTTCATATAAATGACTGTAAATCAACCCAAATAAATGTGGAAGCAATAAGATCATTTTATAGTGCAATAAAATAAATAGAAATAAGAGAATAAAATAGCAAATCATAGAAGAAAGTAAATAGAGAGTTCGAATATGGATTTATAGCGGTTCCACTATCGCGAGATAGTGTACATCCTTTTTGGGGATTGGAGATTTTATTATTTCTAAGAAAAGAGAATTTTACAAGATTGGTAATGGAGGCTAAGAAGAAAATTAAGAAATATAGTTTGAGATGATGATTCTACTCATGCTAATCTCTGCCTTTATATAGAGTTATTGCTTGGGGTTGAAGTAATTGATTTATGGTCATAAATCAATGCATCATCAATTCTTCTATTCATACGGGAAACATTTATCCATTTGATTTTTCCAGTTTCCCCCAATTTACAAGTGCCTGATAAGATTCCTTCTTTAATCAGCTAATTAGGAAATTAATTGAATACTTCAATCTCCCATAATAATTCTTCTTCTCATGTAGGTAATTTATTGCTCTCTTTAGTGCTATAAAAGATGCAATATATTTGAATAATTATCTCAAATATCTTCCAAATCTTTTGCAACTGGAAATATTGAATCACTGAAATCAACAATATCTTCAAAATCTTCTTTAGTATGGAAATATTGTGTCACTAAATCTAACAATCTCCACCTTGATACTATATTTCCCCATAATCCTACCAACTCCACCTACATCCTCTTATTCCAAGCAACTCTCGGACAAGACACCATAGATACTTTCCCAATGAGCTTCAACATGGCCATCATGCATTGCACTTTGTCAACAAACTCTAGTAAGGCCACCGTCCGCCAACAAAGTGTTGAAAGTACCCTTTCCATGGACCTATCAATCTCCAAAACAAACATCTTCATCTACCAACTCACTCTCCCCCTGTGCCACCAAGTGGCACCTACACTTCTACAAGTGAATCAAGCTCGAGCAATGCTTAAACTTTGCAATAGGAAAGGAATTAGTGAACATGTCTGCTGTGTTCTCCTCGATGTGAATCTTTTGAAGATGTACCTACTTTTCTTCATTCATAAAGACAAGGAAAGACTCTCTTACTTCTATGTGCTTTGTCCTTGAACTAAATGCTAGATTCTCAGCCAGATGTATTGCGCTTTGACTATCGTAATTTACTACTATACTCCCGTTAATAAAGCCTAAATCACACAACAACCGCTTCAAGTAAAGTGCTTCTTTAGGTGCTTCTACAGTAGCTATCAATTCCACCTCTGTAGTAAACAAGGAAACTGTATTCTACAACATCGCTCTCCAACTAATAGCTGTCTTTCCAAGTGTAAAGACATAACCTGAGGTTGACTTCCTTCAATCTCTATCTCCAGCATAATAGAATCACAAAATCAGACCAAGCTGGAATCTTTCTTTGAAACATGAACCAATCTGAGATGCCAAAGTTTGGTGGCATCCAAAGCTCGTGAACTATCAGCTCCAACACACGACTCTCCAAGAACTGTAGATCCTTTTAGCAAATAAAGATTCTAGACCATTACTCCTTTCTTCAATACAATAGCACAATGTGTCACCTTCAACCTATCTGACTCTATCGTAATCCTACAACCCAAAGATGCTAGCTGACCCAAAGACAGAAGAAATTTCCTTAAACCTGGAACATAGCGGACTCCAGTGATAGTGCGCACCACACCATCATGCATGCGAATACGCACTGATCCCTCTCCTTATGACTTTCAAGCAGCATCGTTCCCCATTAATATAGCACTTCCCTTTTTATCTTTATAAGAACAAAAATACTACTTCCTAGGCATCATGTGGAAAGACGCGCCTGAATCTAGCACCCAATGGTCCGATACATCGGAAACGGAAGCAGTCAACACATCATCAGAAACAACCTTCTCCACCGCAATAGATAAAGAACCATTCGCTTCATTTCTCTTCCTTAAATCTGGACAATCTTTCTTCTAGTGGCCATGCTTCTTACAATGATGACACATGTTGCCTCTAGACTTGCCTCTCAACCACTTCCGAGCTTTCTTGACTTAGAACGCCCTCTGAAATTATTCTCCTTCTTCTTCTTTTTCCTCTCTCTACAAACAGTCCTTGACTACTACTAGCTTCTCCACTTTCGCTCATATGCTTTATTTGATCTCTCATCTCTTCACTCAGGAGTCCCATCTTCACATCTTATAATGTCACCATGCTTCTACCATAGATCAAGCTGTTAGCGAATACTGTGTATTGCTTTGGAAGAGAGCACAATACCACCATTTCCTTTTGCACCTCATCCATATTTAAATCAATAGCTTTCATCTTCATAATCAAGTCATCAAAGAAGTGAAGATGTGTTTTCAATGACTTACCTTCTCGCATCTTGTAAGTGAAGAAAGTCTTGTATGATCTCATATATGATGATGAACATTGAAATCGAGCTCTAATATTGAAGACAAAAATAGAGTTTGTCGTATGTTATAGTTGATTTAGTTAGTCTAGATATACTTGTACAATCTCCTATATGATGATTTCACACACACATATAATGCTTTGAAAATTTTATTTTCATGAAAATTATATTTTAAATTTTTAAGAAATTAATATTTTCAAAAGCAATTTGAATTTAAAAAGGTTCGAAATAAACACACACTTAATACTATATTTCAACCTTCTGAAATTTTATTGCAGGCGTCTGCAATAAACTTCAATCGTCTAAAATACATATTTTTTGTACTCATTTGTATCTGCATTTCTTTATATATTTTCAGTTGTTTGAATTTTAAAATCAGCCGGTTGATCTGTACGAATAGAAGTGTCTCTTCACAGAAATTTAAAAATGTTGGAGATCTTCAGGCACGAAGTCATGTTCAGCAGCTCGGGCGGTTTGTAATATACATGTTCATCTAGGTTAAGTGAGGGTGTTGTTTAAATCCAGAAGGAGTCTGCGACTGGGTATAAAATGGGAAGTTCGAACCGGTATAAAAATCTTCTGTGTGATCGTTTTTACTTCCTTTACTTTATTCGCTGCTTATCTACAAGTAATTAGATATATAGACTTTATTTAAGCTATTGGTATACAAGTCTCAGTTCAGTAGAATCTTTCGTATTACTCGATCCCTAGTATTTTTTCATTTGGTATTAATTCATTTGTTTGTTTGCTCTTTTGATTCTTCTTTATTATTTTTCCTCTTTCTATTGCCTTGATTAGGTCTCTTTATAAAAAGATCTTTTGTTAGCACATGATGAGTTATTAAAAGATTATAAAACTTTGAATAAAGTTAATAGAATTGCATTAGCTAAGTTAAAAGTTTGTGAGCAAGAAATTTCCACTTTAAAAAAGGAAAATAAATTATTGGTAAATTAAACTAATTTTTTTGAAAATACAGTAGAAGAACTTGCTTTACAAAACATTTCCTATAAAAAGAAAATAAGCAATTAGAAGTTAAAAGTAACGATCTTTTGAAGGAAATTGATGTTTTGCAAATTAAAAATATATGTTTGGAAAATTCTTTAAATAATTCTCTCTTTGATTTTGTCTCTTGAAAAAAGGAATGAAGCTTTAATTATAAAAAAATAGAATAATCTAAAGAATGTGAGATTTTAAAAGATAATAGTAATATTTTGTAAAAAGAAGTTTGTGATTCTAAAACAAAATTTGAAAGGTCAAATAAAAAGATCATAAATTTTAACAAAGGTAAAGATATCTTATCTTCCTTAGTTACGAATTCGAAAGCTCACAATGATAAAAGCAGTTTAGACTATAAACAAACTAAAAGTAAAAATTGTACTAGATATGCATTCTTGTATACTAATTTTAGTGCTAGTACCAATAACCAAGATAGTCGTAAAACCACTTACAGTCATAATAGTACTTTGTTTAGAAACGATATAAAATATTCTTCCAGTACTAAGCTAATGACTAATAATATTAAAATATGGATTCCTACTAATACGATTGATCTTGATAAACAACTTTATATTAGCAACCTTCTAGATAATGTTAGCGATAGTGGGATTGGCAGTTTTTCAGCCTCTTGTTCTTCTTCATCGAGGAGAGGTAGGCGTAGGAAATCAGTGGCTGCTAGTGGTTTAGTTCAGCGTAGTGCCAGGATCTGTTGTTGTCGATCTCAATCTGCGGGTGAGTTTCCTGATTCGAGTACCACGAGTGGTGCTACGAATTCAGGCTCAGGTTTGCATTCTAATTTGGGTAGTATATATTCATCATATGCTTTAGGTAGTTTGTCTTCTTCTCAGTTTAGTCAGTTGGCTAGTGATACCTCATTCATTTATTTTGATGTTGACATTGATCTAGAGTACATTAGAGGTAGGGAACTTGATAGGGCTAGATTTGTTGGTATATGAGGATTATTAGTTAGAACATCAGAGGTTTGAACGATTTAAATAAATGCTACAAAGTTAGGAATTTCTTTAAAGACTATACTATTGACATTGCATTATTACAGGAAACTAAAATTGAATGTCTTGATAATCATTTTTATAGAAGATTAGGTGGTTTTCATTTTAGGAAATGGGCTTTTTTACCTTCTGTGGGTGCCTTTGGGGTTTACTAATAGGGTGGCGAGATAATTATTTTAAAATGCTTCAATTTATTTCCAAGCAACACTCTTTACATATTATTTTCATTAATCTTTGTGACAATTCTTTTTTAAATATTTCTAACATTTATGGACCTAATTCGAAAATAGATCATCGGACTCTTTGGAATGAATGTTTGGATATTAGATTGTTTGCTCCGGGTTCTTGGATTTTTAGGGGTGATTTTGACGTTACGTGTTTTATAGGAGAGCGTTCACCTCACAAGGGTGATTTCTCTGCTATAGAGGTTATCGTTAATTCTAATTTGATTGAAAACCCTCTATCCCTCTATCTAACAAAGAATTTACTTGGAGCAATACTAAAGAAACCCCATTTATGGCTCTACTTGATAGGTTTTTTGTTAGTGATGAAATTGAAGATAAATATCCTATATGTAGAGTTTCTGATTTGCCTTACACTTATTCTGATCATTGTCCTATTATTCTCACATGTGATCAGCATAAGGTTATTAATAAATCATTCAAATTTAAAAAAATATGGTTATTAGAATCTAACTTTTTAAATTTAATTAAAAATAAGTGGATTTCTATGAGTTATTATAATATTAGAAACAGGGATAATCCTGCCAAAAATTTTGTTTTAAAACTTAGGGATCTTAGGATTTTTCTTAAAAACTGGAATAAAAATGTTTTTGGTAGTATAAAAATTAAAAAAGAAAATATTCTTTCTGGGTTGCTTAAATTAAACAAGATAAAAGAAACTAGACAACTAATTTTAGGTAAGCGTAATGTTCAAGCTAATCTAAAAGAGGAACTTAATTCTATTTAGAAAAGGAGGAGGTTATGTGGAAACAGAGATCCAGAATCCAGTGGATTAATGAAGGAGACAATAATACCAAATTTTTTCACAATATGGCTAATGGTAGTAAACGTAGTAATATGATTAATTCCATTATTTTAAATAATGAAGAGCTAGTTGACCAAAGAGACCTTAATAAGGCTTTTACAGACTATTATAGAGATATTTTTGGTAATAAAAATAAACATAGAATTAATGCTAGATGGAATAATCTTTATCCGTCTGACTTTAATGTTGATCTTTCTGAGCTAGATAATCCTTTTACAGAAGAGGAAATTTGGAAAGATATCAATGATTTGCCAGGGGATAAATCCCCGGGGCCAGATGGGTTCCCAATTTTCTTTTATAAAACGTTTTGGGATGTTTTAAAATTAGATTTAATTAGTATGTTTAATGATTTCTATAATGGAAATTTGCAACTAGGAAGATTTAATTTTGCAAATGTTATTTTATTGCACAAAAAAGTAGGTGCTAATAACTTAAAAGATTTTAGACCTATTTCTTTGATTAACTGTTCTGTTAAAATTATTTCTAAAGTTTTAGCTAATAGACTTACTATAAGAATGAATGATTTAATTGACTGTTCACAATCTGCTTTTATTAGAGGGAGAAATATCACTAATGGTGTGGCTGTTGTTCAAGAATACATTAATCACTGTTGTAAGAATAATATAACCATTGCGATTTTAAAATTGGACTTTGCAAAAGATTTTGATTCAATAGATTGGGATTTTCTTGTAGATATTTTTCATGCTAGAGGTTTTAGTCATAGATGGATTAGCTAGATTATGAATTTGCTTAGAACTGGTAACTCTAGTATTATGATTGATGGTATATTAGGTAATAAAATTCAACCTAAGAGAGGTTTAAGACAGTGGATCCTTTATCGCATCTATTGTTTAACTTAGCCGCAGATGTTTTCGCTAAGATAATTAAAAAAGCAGTTGATAATGGATCTCTGGGATTTGTAGGTAATGATATACCGCGTAACGGTATATCTATCCTTCAATTTGCTGATGATACCTTGCTTTTTCTTCCCATTTACCTAGGCACATTTTTACTCTTAAGTTTATTTTATATAGTTTTGAACTACTATCAGGTTTAAAAATAAATTTTGATAAAAGTTCTGTTTTAGTTTTAAACGATTTTGTAAAAGTTGAAAATTTAGTTGCTAATACACTTAATTGTAAAACTATGAACTTTCCATTTGACTATCTTAGTTTTGTGATTAGACCTACTAAACTTAAACATGATGACTGGTTTATAATCATAGATAAAATCAAAAATAGGATTTCTAGTTGGAATGTGAGATTTTTATCAAGAGCGGGTAGATTAGTTCTAATAAATTCTATTTGATCAGCTCTCCCGATCTATTGGATGTCTATGCATCTTTTTCCAGATTGGGTGATTAATAAAATAGACTAAATTAGAAGGGATTTCTTATGGAGTGGAGAAAACTCTAATAGCTGCATTAAATGTTTAGTAAATTGGGAAACTATTTGTAAATCTAAAAAGGATGGTGGTTTAGGAGTCATTAATTTGCGTAATATGAATTTGTCCTTACTAGGTAAATGGTTATGGAAGTTTAAGGATATAAATGATAAAGGTACTTGGAAAGAGATCATTTCGAAATATTACTATAATGGTAGTAACAATTTATATCAAATTACTTATCCAGTCATTCGAAAACTATCTAATTTTTGGAAATCCATTTTAAAATGTAATGAGATTTTTAACCTAGGTACTAATAAAATAGTTCATTCTAGAAATTGTACTTCTTTCTCGCATTACCGTTGGATTTCCATTATACCTCTTAGGATAGAGTTCAGAAAGCTTTATGAAATCTGTAATTTTAAGTATGCTTTAATTATTGGAGTTTTTTCTTCCGAAAATGACCTTCATTGGAATTTTAGTTTTAACAGAATTTTAGTAGGTTCAACCCTTGGGCAGCTTTCTTTGCTTTATGCTAGATTAAATCATTATAATATTGATAATGATAATGATAATATTAGTTGAGAATGGGATAAGAGTAAGAAATACACTTCTAATTCTTTTTATAGATTTATTAACTTTTCGGGTGTAACTAACAACTCTTTTAAATTTATTTGGAAATCTAATGCTCCTCCTAAATCTAAAATTCACATCTGGTTAATAATACATGGAAAACTTAACATTATAGAATTTTTAAAGAGAAAAAATAGTCAAAATGATAATAAATGTTATTTTTGTAATATGCATTTTGAAGATATTAAACATATATACTATGATTGCATGGATACTTATTTCATTCTAAATAATACCCTTAAAATTTTTAACTTTAATATAATAACTAAAATTTCAATTGTGAATTCTATTGGAATACTTTTAGACTTAGGTTCAAAAAGAATATTAGATTCTTACTTGACACTTTATTCATTATTACTTGATGATATATTTGGTTTGAAAGAAATCAGAGAATTTTTAATGATAATAATAGTCACTTTAATAAATTGATTTTTATAATTTCTTCATTTTGTTTTAATTGGATCTCCAATCCCAAATATAAATTAGCTAAAAATAACCTATTTAAAGATTATCTTAATTATATTAGTTATAATATTAATCTATTTAAGCCCAATAATAATATTTTTAACATTAATAATTTTAGTATTAATATTTTTTCAAACTTAAATGATGATTTCACTGCGTATCATAATTTACTTTTGATCAAAGGTCCATAAGGATATTTTTGGGTTTGTTTCAATTACTATATTAGTCATTGTCTGTATTAGTTTATAAATCTTTTTGTTCTTTATATTTTGGATCCTATTGGCATTTCTTAATTAGTTCTTTTATTTATTTTTAGTTTTTCTTCTCTCTATACTTTATTTTGTCCAGTTAGCCTTACTTTAGTATTTTTAATCCTATCTCATTTATACTTATATATGTGTATAAATTTTATTTATATACATATATGTATATCATTCTAACTATTTTCTTAGTCATTCTTCAGATTCATGTATGGGCTAGATAGGGTGTTAGGTTCTCTTTGCAGGTACACAGGATTGCAGATTGCAGGATTCCAGATTGCAGTGAGGGACACTTCTCAGTACATCTTCAGCTTCATCATGGCGGCATATTTTCAGGGGGATTCACTCTTCAACTAGGCGCTACATCCGATATTGCTGAGTCTTCAGAGCGGAGTTTCTTTTTCAGGATCATTAGCAGTTCCACCTCAGTTTAGTCACATCCTCATTCCTTCCAAGTCAATAGCATGGAGCTTCCTTATTAGATGGTGCCGGCTTTCTGTATCTTTGGCTTTGTGCTATTCTTTAGTTTTTCAGGTACTCCTAACACCTTAATATCGGGCGGTGGCCATACCGGAGCTCGATATTGGGGTGTAATGGGTGGTGGCCTTGCCGGAGCTCATTATAAGGGTACCTGAGTTTTTATCCTTTGACACCTGTACTTAGACTAGCTACCTGCCAGGCATGTTGGCAGCACCTTGCTTTGTGTTATATATATAGTTGCATGTGTGCTCTCCTCTATTTCTAGGGGATCGCACATTTTTCTCAAAAGAAAACTTTATATTAGCAACTATTATATGGTTGTGATTTGTGGTAAAACTATATTTATAAAGGTTCAACCACTCCCGAATGGGTATGGTTTCCTAAAAACTAGGAAATTATAAGAACCTTGGGTATGGCATGCTTTAAACCTTAATTTTTTTACTGATACTTTAGTCTATAAGTAGTAGTTATTTATTAATTACTGACAGTCCTACTTATAGCACTAAAACATAGCAGTTTATTGCGAAACATTATAAAAGGTAGGATTCTCTATTAAAATACTACTGTTTTAATAAGTACGGTAAAGCAATTACTATTTGATAAAATTGTTTCATTAATTTTTTTTAGAGGGTACATCCACACCTATTTTGGTAAGGTTTTCATCCTATGATTAACCCGAACCCTAACGTAGTGAGTGCCAAAAAAATTATTATTTACTGCAGGTGCTTGGAGAAATGAAAGGAAAACGATAGGTTTTGAATTTTAAAGATGTTCCATACAATTGATGGAAATATGTATGCTTACAATGAAATAAGGACTTCAGCAAATTGGGTAAAACCTAACTTATTTTCTCCATAATGAATATTGGGTTAATCTTTTATATTTGAGGAATACTAAGCTATTTTTGAAAAATAAATACTCATATTTTGGACTTATTATTACCTAAAATACAATATTTTTATATTCCCTCATTCTTTTTTATAATGACAAAGTGGGAGAAATACATATGCATATTGATAGGCGGAGATATTATACTTAGGGGGAGCTTTAATTATATTATAATATCGTTAGAATAAATATTTTCAAAAATTGTATAGTTGTCATAATTAAAAAGAAAGAGAATGTCAGAACCTCTCTTGTTGGATTTTAATGATAACAACTATACAATTATGCAAAAGAATATCTAAGTGTGCATGTACATGAGTATCAAAAACGATGATGAACATTGCAATCGTGCTCAAATATTGAAGACAAAAATAGTATTTGTCGTATGTTATAGTTGATTTAGTTAGTTTAGATATACTTGTACAATCTCCTATTTTTTGATTTCATACACACACATATATTGCTTTGAAAATTTTGTTTTCATGAAAATTATATTTTAAATTTTAAGAAATTAATATTTTCAAAAGCGATTTAAATTAAAAAAGGTAGGAAATAAACATACACTTAAAAAGTGTATTTCAGCCATCTAAAATACAATTTTAGACGTCTGAAATACATTTTTTGTACTTGTTTGTTTCTTTATTTCTCTTATATTTTCAGCCATCTGAATTTTAAAATCAACCAGCTGAACTGTACAAAAAGAAATGTCTCTTCATAGAAATTTGAATTCCGGAGAGTCACCTTCTTCCCCAAAGGTTGCATCCTTCCAATGGGTGTAAATTTCCAACTAGAACTATTCACCACTATAAATAGAGTTGAATTCTACCATTTTTTAATTCACGAATTCTAACTTTCTTTTCTACTTTCAATATTCGTGTGAATTACAAAACATTCAACTTTCAACTTCCTAAATCATCATGTTCAAATCATCATCTCAAGAAGATTATAGGAAGGGTGTACTTCATCGACTCATTCGTGTTATTCAAGAACACACAAAGTCAAACATTTTGACTATCATTTGTAGCCAAAGTCCCATTGGAGATCTTCAGGCATGAAGTCATGTTCGGCAGCCCAGGAGGTTTTTAATATACATGTTCCTCCAGATTAAGTGAGGGTGTCGTTTAAATCCAGAATGAGTCTGGGACTAGACGTAGAATGGAAAGTTCGAACTAGTATACAAATCTCCGGTGCGATTGTTTTTACTTTATTTACTTTATTCCGCTGCTTGTTTTTACTTTCTTTACTTTATTCCGCTGCTTATCTACTAGTAATTAGATATATAGACTTTATTAAGCTATTGGTATACAAGTCTCAGTTTAGTAGAATATTTCATATTACTTGATCCCTAGTATTTTTTCATCCGTAGCCTCATCCATGGCATTGATATCCTCCAAGTCATCATCAATTTCCAACTGTAAGTTTTCACTTTAATCGTCTCCATTATTGACATTATCGATATGCACTTTAAGAGACTTGTCAGGCTGTACATGATTGGACTGTTCAGATGTATGTTCTAAATAAGACTGCATTATTGGAAGTAATTTTTGAATTAGACCCTTTAGTGCCTTCTTTGTTTTTCTTATTATTAACATTTTCTTTATTTTGATGGTTCGACTTTGTATCGTTGCTCATATTCTTTGTATTTTGTATTACCGCCTTACTTTGAACTCTATCGGTGTAATGATCCTGAACTCGGCCTTCGAAAATCGGCACCCGTACTTCATTTGTACTCAAAATGTCGTAGATTCAAACGCCGAATCTGGTTCACCGGAGCTTATAACACCATTAAGTATAACAACACAGCGGAATAAAGAAATAAATGATATCATATACAACTCCAATGAATACAATATCCAGAATGATATACAATAATGATATCAATAATACATAGCAATATCAGATATATGATACAATGCTACAGCGGAAATAACAGAAGTGATAACTCCAAATGATCTTCAAAAGAGAATGAATCCAACTTCTCCAACATCAAGCTTGAAACACCATCACGATGCACAAAGATAAGTAAGTGCAGTCATCCACTCCAATGAAGTGAACTAGCTCCAGATAATCTACTAAACCTGAATATTTGAGAAACCCAACTCTAGACTGCCCGTGTGGAAAATTGTGGGCACCCAGAGTTTAGGAAGGGAACAATAAACTTCGGATCAGTCATGGGACTGGTATGAGCAAACAAAATAGTTTATCTTAACAACAAAAGAATTTTAAACATTGAAACCCGCAATGCTTTTGGAAAATGAAACTACCATAAGACCTCCCGCCACACACACAATGCAAACGCAGAATTGGAGGAGATTTCTTCTTATGATAGTCAAACATGCTTACTACGCAAAATAAAACTCTTTTGATATTATTACTAGTGCATAGTGTAGAAAGCCATTTCGAAAATATAATATAAATCTTAGCCAGCATACAACCATTATTGTATGCCTACTATAGCTACCATCTAAACAGTGGTGACCACCATAAGTAAATGGCAGGTTCTACAACTAAAAGCGTACTGGGTCCGTATTGTTTCTTTGGATTTCCAACAAATGATCAGGCAAAGGAACTTCCTTACACCGAAATGGAAACGCCTATGGAAAGACGCCCCGAGAACCTAACCGGATCTCTGCAAAACACAAGGCCGACGCTACCTCACGCTGTACAGCTGTAACTAGGTAACTAACACACGAGCTATGTCATCCCCCAGTCGTCACCGACCTTTATCCAAGATGTCTCGATCACAAAGCAACATCACACAGTAATAAATTTACAGTGTCAACATAGGTAAAATATCTGGGCTCCATACCATGATATCACCTTTTATCCAGAAGGAAATGACATACCCTAGGGGCGCTACCCCTAAAAACCTTTGCCGCAACATTCCTGTTTCGACCATTACCGGGTTGTGAGGCTCGAGGAAGTCTCGTCCACAAAGCCATGCTTTTTTCACAAAGCCACGCTTTTTCACAAAGCCACGCTTTTTCACAAAGCCACGCTTTGATCAACAAATGATCAACAGCACTTCGTATGCCACATTACCAAATTGGGAATGTATCACCAGTAACCATCAACTACATAACCTCTGAGCTCGTACGTCTCAGAGAAGGGTGTTAAGCTAAGAGAATAAATTCTCCGCCACCAACATAAATGTATTTGATAGAAACCAGCTTTACATCTCAAAGTGTAACGTCAGACACACATCCATACAAGTCCGTTCTAGGATCGAACGGAACCGAAGACACTTCCAAAGAAGCCCTTGCAAATCCGAATAATTTCTAATCACATCCGGACTTCCCATCACAAAGGGTGATAAAATCTCTATACTGGGGACCAGTCGGTGTAGAGACATTCGATGAGTTGTCCTTTCGTTTTCGAAAATATCCGGTCTTCACCACCGGTCTTCAAATGCAATCCATATACGACGTATCATTATTCGGAATGGGTTATATGACACAAAGGTCCTTCCCCGGCTAAACCGAATAACGAGCGCAATTAAAAATCATATAAATATTGAGATTTCAGTTAAATCACAGCTTAAATCCCAAAACTTTTCATTCGAATGGTTAAACCAAATTACAATTTCCAATCTTTTAAACAAAAAGATTCATTTCAAAAACCTTCAATGGTTTAAACAATTTCCACACTTTTAATCTTTTAAACAAAAATATTCAATTCACAAAGTTCACCCAGTTTCACAAAGATCTACTCATATATTTTCAAATCAATTTCCATTTCAATTGAATAGGTTTACTCGTTAAATCTTTAAATCAAGATTTAATTTATATCTTTCAAAACTAGTTTCCAAAGATTCATTCATAGCCTTTCAAAACAATTCTATTTCAAGTTGGATTAACTCATCCGGTCTTTGAAATCAAAGACTAATTTCATAGTTTTCAAAACATTTCAATTCCATTTCAAACTTGAAACCTTTCAACACAATTTGGAAATCCTTTCTTAAAATGAAAGCTATTATTATTTGAAAACAAGTAGTTTTCGTTTCGGAAAAATCCAGTTATATGTACACGAGTTAAAACCCTTGAATTAAATTCAAATTCCCAAATCAATACGTTTAAAATGGTTTAACCCATATATAACTTATACAGCATCTTTAATCCCTAGTTTCAAATCATAGAATTCAATTTCAAACTTGAATTCAAATTTAAATCAAATTATTTAAATTTCAAGATATCCAAAATATCTTTAAAACTCCTTTCAAAAGCTTTTCATATTAAACCCCAATTTCCAATTTCAAAAAACATTAAATTTAAATCATCTGTGACTTAACCGATTTCCACGTGAAATCCATATTTGTGTGTGTATGGTGTAGTCCAAGGGTTTCACACACAATAGTGCAACATCATTCAATCATTACAGATCAAATACAGAAATACAATTGATAAGCGGTATTAACCATAACGCTTATCGTTCATTCACAGATCACAGATATATATATCACAGATAATCAATTACATTTATCCCAGATAAATAAATTACAGATCACAACACAAATCAACATGTATCACAAAGCATCATATATCAGGGATATCAAATAATTCACATTCAATAGAATCCAAACATCCATAAGTAAGATTAATTAAATCATCTGATTAATTTAAATCAGATTAGTCACTAATCCTGGTTAATTAACATTAATTAATTACAAAACATTAATTAATTATCCTTTAATTATTTATTAATCAACCTTAATTAATAAATTAATCATCCTTTAATCATTAAATAATTAATCTTTAATTATTTAATTATCCTTTAAATTAATTACCCATTAATTTATCACATTAATTAACTAATCACATTCGTTAACTAATCACATTCATAAATTAATCACATTGATTAATTAATTGACCTTAATCAAATTCAAAGTTTACTTTAAAATAACGGTTATATATATTAAACCACTTTAAACTTAATTACTTTAATATAATTCATTTTAAAACCTTTAACTAATTTCAAATTTAAACAAAACCTTAATTATTAAAAATGAATGAGTTAAACATGTTTCTTTTTAAAGTAAATGAAAACCTGGATCCAATTTAAACAAACCCGAGCCAACGTTTGAAATACTCGAGTCCAATCTCGAGTTTCCCTCCACCTTCTTCCCGAGCCACCACGCAAATTACTTCGAGACGAACCCGAGATTTTGCTTCTTCCTCAACTTCGTTTTAAACTCAGATACACACACGCGAGTGTGCACGTGTACAACTGGCCGACGATGCTCTGGCCATCGCCGTTGTTACCTCCCGGTCATCAACAATCGCACAACGCTCATCGACCACCCAGATCGCCGAAAACCCCCACGAATCCAAATCGAGCTTTCATCATCAACCTGGAACCAAGCTTCCCCACGAAGAACGGCCCGCCAACGATGGTCCAGTTCACCAGAATCCATGCCTTTTCACCTCGAGACGCACCACACAACTACGCTTCGATCCCCACCACACCGGTTGACTCCGGTGCCTCGACGACACTACACGACCCTCAAATTCAGCGTCAAGCAAAATGGGTTACTAAACCCAAAATCGTTCTCGTCCACCATCCAAAACGAATTATAAAATAAAAGAACATTTTTCTGATGATCCCCTAGCCTCCATCCTACTCTAGCTCCAACCCCGATGATCAACACTTCATTGATCACCGTGAATCGAAGATTATAGTTATTCTGTTCAACTCCAGAATTCTCAACCATTTCAAGTTTAAAAATCATATAATGATTATCTAAATTCATAATATTGTAATACGAATCGATTTGTAAAGCCAAACCATGAAATCAAAACCATTGATTTTTGACTTAATTTAAGTTATCACTGTAAATTCCTGATTTTGGGAAAAATTATTCACTAACCCCATCTGAATTTATTTTAAAAATGATATTACCGAGTTACAATCATTTTCCTTTTTAAAGATCATAGCTTGAACATGTTTAGAAAGGAAGATATGGTTTTTATTGGGTGAAATAGGAGGCTGTAATGTCAACAGGGAACTATATACAGACATGCACCTCAATGTATATCTATATATTCAAAGATACTGGCAAAATGAACACATTTTCATAGCACACTTCAAGTGTAAATCCAACAATCAAATAAAAGACAGGTTTTAAGTGAGTTTGCTCATAGTTATTTTTAAAAATGAAATTGTATGGTTATCATCATTTTCTTTTCAAAATTCTTAGCCTAACATTGATTTCACAAAGATAGTTTGAATTTTAGACTTAAATTTGAAACTCTGAAAACCAAAAAAACAGGGACCTGAACATGTATATTCATGCATGCAAATTCAACTCTTGCATATATACAAACATATTTGCATCCATTCAAGTATTTCACCATCACACAATCGAACATAAATCACAACATCACAACGTATCAACAAAACTAAGCTTTAAAGAGATGGTTTGCTCACCTTAGATTCCAGGAAAGAAAAGAGCAGAGTTGCTTTAATATGAATCAGGCTTGAAACTGGTAAGCTAAAACCCATTCTTGATTCTCTGGTTTTGCCTTGATATATTGTTGTTTAGATTGAAGAATTTTGTTTAAGTTTTAAAGATGTTGTTATTTCAGATTTTTGTTTCTCAGTTTGAAATGAACGAAAATGGGATGAAGAGCTGGATATAAGAAAATGAAGTTACAGGGTATAATATTTTTTTGTACAAGTTGATTATTTCTTTTGTACTAGAAATGGTTTGTTAATGTTTTGATCAAAGACTTTTTTTTCTCTTCATATGGTGGCTGAAGACATTTTCGAGTTGACCAATGTTGTGCTAGCATTTATTATCTTGTACAAATTCATTTTTTTTCTTTGCTTTCGGCTGTGCAAGTATGGAGATAATCTTTTGATGTGGCTTCTCTTGCAAGCTTTTATACTTATCCATATTTTTGTTTCCTTTCTTGTTTCATGTTTGCAAGTGTTCATGAATACATTATTTGTTTGTTTACTTGTATGTATTTTACCTTCTTTTTATTTTGTCTTTATACTTAAACTTTGCCTTTACAATACTACTTTATAATATAATTAAATTTCTATTTTAATTTGTTGTTAAATTTTATTCATGTGTTTACTTATATTGTTTCATAATTATAAAATTTTGTTTTTCCTTTACAAGCCAATACTTTGAATATGAAGGAAGTTCTATTGTAATATGTTGTGAAAATTTGAGCTAAGGTTTTTCTTTATATTTTTATAATTTATCTTGTATTTATTTATATCTCTACTTTTAAATATTTATTATTATTATTTTACTTTAATATTTATTATCTTATATTTATTTTATACATTCAAATCATTACTAACCATCAATTCTAAATTTTTAAAATTATTTTATTTTTATACTTATCTTTAAACCATTTATATTAAGATTTAATTAATGATTTCACAAATAATTACATTGAGTTATTTAAATTCAAATCACATATATACATATATATACAATATTTAAATTTAAATGATTTATACCAAATTTATTTGAGTTCGGGGAAAC
Organism: Allium fistulosum; assembly: GCA_030737815.1. Classification (NCBI taxonomy): domain Eukaryota; kingdom Viridiplantae; phylum Streptophyta; class Magnoliopsida; order Asparagales; family Amaryllidaceae; genus Allium; species Allium fistulosum. Next base: position 931,422,259 of record CM060901.1, on the reverse strand, counting down.
TCGAATCAATTTACAATAAATTTTTCTATTTTAATTCAAAAATTCAATAAATTATCAATTTAAATTTAATTAAAATCCGGGGTCGTTACAATCGGTGTCTTGAGAATTTTCATTTGTCTGTATAGCCATACCTCCATGGTCTTTTTGTGTGTTGTCAACTGGATTGCCTTGTTCACTATGCATAGCAGTCTTTTAATTATTGTCTGTATCCATTTGATAAGACTGAGTTTTGCTTTGATGATCATTTTTAGGGACCCGAGATTTTATAAATTGGCATTCGTTTTTCCTGTGACCAAAACTGTTATAATTTTAAGACTTCGCATGCTTTCATTTGTATTCTACTTCTTGAATAAATAGTTAGTCAAATTCATTCATAATAGGGATATGTTTTGGAAAGTTAAAAGAGCTTGAGACTTCAACTAGAACTCCAGCGTAGTCAATTTTAATAATATCTTCCGTGCATTTATCCATTTTGATCGGATTATCCAATACGGAGGCGATGTGACTAATGCCTTCTACATTCCAATAGTCAAGAGGTAATCCAGGGAATCAAACCTAGATTAGGATAGAATTTAACAATTCTTTGTTTAATTGCATCCCAAGAGTCCAACACGTCGTCATCATCAGTATTTTGGCATAAAAATAAGGCATGCCTTCTGATGCCCAGCTACAGTCCTTTTTCTATCAAACTTTATGACATAAAACCTATTCTTTTTCGAATAGATGGTAAAGTCACCTGAGTGGTTTCACACTCTATGAATGTATGCTTTAAAGAAAGGGAAATGAGGTTTTGATCCAACTATGTATATCACAATAGCATTGTCCCACTGGTTTATGGCCACGTTATCTATTTCTGCCGTCGCACAATTCAATGCATTAAACTCTATGGGTCGGTGGAAGTTTAAAGGAATACATACCGAAATTTTATTGTCCGTGATCACTTCCTTCCAAGAATGGCTAGTCGAATTATAACATCCAGTTTTGGAGGTAGAGCGGCTTGCTGAAGCTGCCATTTTATATGAGGAGAACGCCCCTCTACTAGTGACATTAGGCATGACAGAGCTTTTCTGAGTTGAAGGTTTATCAGACTTGAGAGACTAATAATCAGATTTTTCATGAATTGGGGGTAAATCTAGGTTGTCTTCATCATTTCTTTGATTGGACGCGAGTAAAGCCGTCATCATTAACATCTATAGGTCGGTCGCTGTTCGGATCAAGGTCTTGGAGGGGGGGTCGGGGGCGGATCTGGTGCCAGAGAGGGGGTGGCGGCTGGAAGGAGGCGGCAAAGACATGGCTATGATTTTTTCCCAAGTCTCAGTTGTAGCTTCTTATCCGTGAAGAAAGTTTGCAGCTTTCTTACATCATTTGATTCGGTTTGTTTTGTTCAGCCGACGGCCTGGAGCAGGTAGGAAGGAAGAGAGTAAATGTCTTACCTTGCCTAAGGCTATGTTTATTTTTAATCAGAAGTTCTGAATCCAACTTCTGATTTATAAATCAGAACTGTCTACGTTGTTTGTTTTTTATCAGTGTTCTTAATAAAACCATCTATTCTGATAAATTTATTGAACTTTTTGCTGCTTATTTCTTGTTCTGAATGTCGAATGATGTTTTTTTGTTCTGAACGTTGAATGCAAACAAACAATTATTCTAAATTAAACATTTAGCAAGTAATCTGCGTGCAGACTTCAGCAATCAAAATTCAGAATTCATCATTTCAAACAAACGGAGCCTAAGTTTACATAATATAATTTCACCGGATAATTCATTACATGATCCGTTGGTCGATCATTATAAACTTGAATATTGTATCAATAGGTTATATACAGTGACGTCTACTAGTACTTATTCTATTCATAATCAACACAATGTTGATTATAAAACTATGTAAAGTTATCCTTTTAAATTGAAGCACCGAGTTCCTGCTTTGAGATGACAGATTCCATCTTCTGCATCAAGAGCTCGAAATCATCTTGTGTCTTGATGAGGCTCAGTCGCGTATACTTGCTTCCTGCTTCATAAAAAACGCCACTTCTACTGATAATTCCCCCATTTCTCAGCACGACTTCACAATCTTCATCTTCTTCCTTTTCACATTTTAACCATCCGTAAGCTGACATTAATTCAAAACGTTAGTAGCAGTTGAAACTTTTCTGAGTTAGATATGCTGGTTTTACTTTTACCTGGAGAAGGATCTCTAACTCTTTGGAAATAATTGCAGTATGCTGGCTCAATGTGCTGAAGGGACAATCCGTGCGAAGATGATACTAAGCTGTTTAATCTACTCCATTTTGCCTTCATTGCGCTATAACCAAAGTCGAAGATATCGTTTTGCTTCTTTATGTTCGATAATATTACTTTGATAATTGTGAGCATTCGAAGTTGTGTATCCCTTGAAACACCCATCGAGTTCAATTGCATGTATTTAGATACTTTCTCATACACTTTCTTATTCTTCAGAAGCACCCATCTATGTACCAAAGTCACAAAACAGCAATTGTGATGTGCTTAATTTAGTCAATCTTTAGGTGAAATCTTAAAACAGCAAAACTGAAGAAGAGTATGAGTGTAGAATTACTTGCTCTGGTTTAAAACCACAGTAGTAAGGCACGGCAAACCTGAACCATTAGATCAAAGTTTTAACAACTTTTGATCAATGATGTTTTAGCAGATTAATTTCTAGAGAAATTCTACGGTCAGTCCCTGTTACGCGATTGAAAAAACACTCGTGAACCACGTGTACCGTGAAATTGTTAATATTGGGTGGAATAATACTATAGCTGCTTTATTAAGTAACAGGTGGGTCTCAGTGTTTACTCATCCGCCAATTGCAGAGCAAGTGCCCTTTCAATCGCTGTTAGTGACGTCAGATGAGTGTCCTTAGGATAATTCTAATTTCTATTAGAGAGCTAATTTCTATTAGAGAGCAACATCGAGTATAACCATTAATTAATATGGTTAGTTGAAACTAAAGTAGGTGAAAGAAAACATACCCGAATCGACTACTAGCATGTCCAGACATTTTAGAGAAAGAAAACATCATGACATCGTCGTCAGCTGCCTTTGAAATAGCAGTATAATGTGGCCAATAGTAACATCGATCGTAAATGACCAAAGAGTTTCTTAACACTGAATGCTTTATTAGACCATCTGGATTATTTGGTGACGTCACAAATTCAATGAATCTGGAATCTCCTGTATTATTGGAGTTGGCCCAATCCGAAGTGATTCCCACCCATTCATTTTCTTTAGCATCAAACACATTAGTTTGCAACTTGTACACCTGTGTCGTTTATGAAAAGTTTGAGCTTTCGTATTCAACGGACAATGATGTATTCATTTTATTTTCTTGTATTTGCCATCAAAAGAACATTGGAAACAAACTAACCGGATAATACGGCACTGAAGCCACGACTTTTGCAGGAGGGACAGATGAATTACTACTGTAATCCGGAGAAAGTGCGTAAACTAAAGCATTTATAAGCTGAGTTGATCCAGTACCGAAGGCGATGAACCTGTTGTCTGTAACAGCGTTGCCTACTGCTTCATGTATAAGCCTGATATGCTTTTCAAGCTCGATAGAAGTGTAATTTGCACCAGTAGTTGCATAGCTCATTCGATGCCATCCTGATACTAGTACTGCACCACTTGATGGATGTTTTTGCCAGTATGCTTCAAGAAACACAGGGTCCCCTCTACACACACGTTTGTAACGTTAGAAATTGTGTTGCGTTAGGTAAGCTTTCTTGTCTAAGATTAAATTATAGTATATTGAAAAGTAGGTAGATTTTTTTTAAAAGAATCGTACCCATCAGCGTCAGCAGAGCAGTTGGAGTTCAAGAGAGAGCAATCAGAACCGACATAGCAAGTATTACACTCACACTTTGGCTCTCCGTCGACAATTAGGCCATCAAGAAAAACACGGCCATGGCCAGAGCACTTGTTTGCTGCAACGGCCTCAGCTTCTGCTGCTGCTTTTAAACTCCATGTCAGCTCAACTTTTGTATGTTTTGCCGTGTTGTTGATTTTGTAAAACAAGCATGCGTTGAGGAGCAAGGATAATATGAACAGTAGTGGTAAGGTGATTGGATGTTTGTGAAAATCCATGGTTTTGTATAGGAGGAATCTGGTTTCTTATATTGGCTTAATGTAAGAGGAAACTTAGCAAAATGTTCTTTTAACCCTTGTCTATAAAGTACACCCATTTTAGCAAGGCATACAAAGTATTTTTTTTCTTTTCTTTCTTTCTTTCCCTTTTACTTCAATTTGCTTTATTTTATTTATTATTACTTATTTTTTGTTAACATTACTTTCATGTCATTTCCTGTTTACATAATGTTCTCCAACATAAAGAATCAATTTTGAAAGCAATTTTGTTCACCTCTTTTCTAACAAGATGAAACTAACTTATCATGATGTTTGATGTTAGCCAAAAATATGGTCCAACACCACGTAGAACTAAAAAAATCAAAAGGTATTTTTTAGTTCTGTTTTTATAAAGATCCTAGTCCAAAATTTGTTGGTATTGATGATTCAAAATTGTTATATCAAATCAAAGAAAAGGAATCAAAAAATGAAAAGGTAGAAAGAACATAAAAGGAAAAGCAACACACATGATTTATAATGGTCCGGTTATAATTATATCCATTTTTAGGACGTTTTATTGCCGTTTATACAATTGATCCAGAAGTAAATACAAGCAATCACTAAATTCTACGAAGATTAGCAATGACAACACTGGTTAAGAACCTTTTTTAGTTGTATGGAGATCCATATTTATAGCTATAGTAGGTCGTTATTGGACCTTAGAGTCGTCAATCATCATTACCAGTCCATTAGAATACGTTAGAGATCAAAATCCAAGAGAACGTAAGGAAGAACAAGCCAAAAATGACAAATTCTATGGGCGTGTACCGATCCATGGATTTTATGTTCTTCCCTTGCTTTCTTCTAGATGTTGTTTTCTTGGAGTATTTGTCCTTTCTTGATGCTTTTAATCATAGCTCTTTAATAATTCTACTGAGAAAGATGACACAAGTGAAAACTTGATGGATTGATACCGATCTATGGACATGCCAAATTCTCTCTTGGTCCTTCCTGCCATGCTTCGTACTCGACCATCCTTGAGTCTAGTATTCATTCCTCCATCTTTTTAGAGTCCAATATCGTCGAACTATCACTTGCGAAAAATCATGGATGGCACTTGCCCCAAAGCATGCTTCTATAAATACCAAGTGTGCTTTAAATAAAGACAAGTGACCAATCTCTTACTTGAATAGATGTTTCCGTTACTCAGATTGCTTGCATCGAACTTAGTGTTTTTTAAAAACATTCAATTTCCGCACAGTTATTAAGTCACATCTTTTCAATAGATAATAATTCAGAACTTTTGTAGTCTAGAAAAATCGTTCCTCACAGTTAAGATTTCGTCAATCTATATGCAAGTTGATGTTCACAGATCTTCAAATTCCACTCACGTTGAGAATTATTCTTATTGGAGGTAAGATATTTTTTCATTCCTTTCCCTTTTCTTTTTCACTCTTCTGTTTTACTATTTTCCGAATCTGTACCGATCCATCGATGAATGGTACCGATCAATCTTTATATACAAGCGTTGATACTTAGAAAACTATTCACCTTACTTTCACTCTCCAACCACCATCTTTCTTGCATTCTTTAGCATGGCCTAGGGTATCACTATAGGGCTTCACTGGATCCAAGCTATTCAACTCCAGTACGATATACATCCCCAAATTGATCAGGGTATTACAATGCTTCCTCCATGCTACCTGAACTTCCCTCCAGTCTTGCCTAGATTACTGTTGATGCCTCTTCTTCCCTTCTCGACCTCTTGGCCAATGATTCTCGATTGTATAGATTGGATTGTGGAGGAGTTTGATTAGTGTTTGGTGAAGGAGCGGCTAGATTTATTCATAGATGATAAACACCATACTATATAATTGATTTCACATCAATTTTGTTAATTTGGAGCAATGGAATAAACCTTATGTCGATCGATACTTGTAGGTAAAACACCTCGTATTTTAAGATATTATTGAGATCCTTCATTGAAATACTAGAGAATACACATTCCATTGGTATCCAACTTCGGTGATTCCAAAGTCTTCTATTTCCAGAAAAATGCATTACTTCTTTATGGTAATATTGATGGAGAACAAGAGTTCCTATCTACAGAGACTGTTTACGTAGTTGCTCTGTTAATAAGTTCCGTCTAACACACAGTTTCATTGAGCAACGAGAACTCATTTGCAAGCACGAGTGGGAATTTACTTCATATAGCACGCTTCTGCATACTGTGCACATGACACAACATACATGCACATATAGGATATTGATTGCCCTTAGTCAATGTATAAAGTTGGATGGGTCGACACACATCAACATTCGCTAGGCACCGTACATCAATTGCACCAAGGATAGTTACATAATTACACATGAATAGGATTTTCAATAGAATAAAATATACCTTTTAACGCTCGTCACCTGAGTCTTGTTTCCAATACAGATATGGATACTCATTGTTTATCCCAGCTTATTGCCATTATGGACACTTCAACTTCTACTTCGCCAGTCGTTGCTTCTAGCTTCATGTCGACTTCATCCTCAACGGCTATTGCTAGACCATTTAACATTGAAAGAGATCCCGCATTATTGTTCTTTTAACAATAATCAAAAAACCTCCCAGCAATGTATCTGCAGATGTTGATTTACATGGAGTAGTAGTCCATAATAACCCACCAAATTCTCCACCTTCTTATCTTACCATCGGGATATCTATTGAATCTGCGAAAGACATGGGATCTTGGAAGATATGGTCGGCCTTTCATAAGCATTATGGGCTAATGATCTACTCATTGGAAACATGGCTTACAATAAATTTATATACCTTTCTGGTGCAGTTACTCTATTAAACCCATTTCTTCGTCATGTCCTTTAATCTCTTCATATTTCTCTATCTCAGCTACACCCAAATGCATACGCTGTTTTACCAAGCTTATACATATTTGTTATACCCCAAAAATTTCCAAAGAAAAGATAGAAGAAATTAGAGAAGCATAGCCAAAAGATGGAGAACTTAAGTTATCATGTTACTACTAAGTGATGTAAAGAAGCTCTCGTGCAGTGACTCCAATATCCATTGTGATTTGATATGAAGAAACCATCATTTAAGAGTTCTCATGGTCATCGTAGAATGATATACATGAGCTATTGTGAATAATTGCCTAAAACAACATAGAAGTAAAGGGACTAAGCTATCGTGGCATAACATCTAAAAACCATCATGAAACAATGCATTAGAGTCATTGTGGAGCAAGATATCAAAGCCATCGCGAGTCATTCGCCAAAGCCATCATGGGATGTTGGAACCATAATGAAATATGATATTAGAGACATCGTGGAGTAAGATATCAAAGCCATCGTGGGTCATTTACCAAAGCCATCATGGGATGTTGGAACCATCATGAAATAAGGCATTAAAGCCATTATGGAGTAAGATATCAAAACCATCGTAAGTCCTTTACCAAAGCCATCATGGGATGTTAGAAGCATCGTGAAATAAGGCATTTGAGCCATCGTGGGGTAAGATATCAAAGCCATCGTGAGACATTCACCATAGCCATCGTGGTATATTGGAACCATCGTGAAATAAGGCATTAGAGCCATCATGGAGTAAGATATCAGAGCTATCGTGGAGTATTCCTTAGAGTCCTCATGAAAGGAGACATGGGAGGCATCATGAGATAAGTTATTAAAACAGCTATCGTGAACAATCTTTAAAAGCTATTATGAAGAGTTCCTCATAGCCGTCATGATGGATTCCTCAAGGCCATTGCAAAGTATTCCTTAAAACCATCAACGCTATAGTGAAGAGTCTCACAAAATCATCGTGAAGTATTCCTTAGAGCCAAATGAAATAGATTTCGAAGCCATCACGAAGAACTCCTCAAATCCATCATGAAGTGCCCACGAGGCCATCATGGGTTAAAAAGTAGAATGACTAGGTCTTCATGAAATGCATGCCATCGTGATATAAATACAAGGCTCCAAATCTCCACCATTCATCCACACCACGTGACACATGGCATAAATCCGAAGGCTAGAATTTTCTACAAATAGACATGTACCCGTAGAGAGGAGCGATTATTTTGGAATGTATCTACTTCCTCATTTTCATCTTTTCTTGACATGAATAAAAATCTTGAACAAAGTGGTCGATTAGACCATTTTTATTTAGTGACTTAACAAACAAGGACTCAAACAAATGACAATTTACATAATGAATACTCGTGATCCCATTGTTAGCATATTTGACTAAGAGTTCTATCTTGCATATGAATTTTCGGCACAATTTTGCACTTCGAAAGAACTAACAATTGATGCGAGTGTATGTGCTAACATCAAGCAGAAACCTGGGGAATTGTTAAGGGATTACCTAAAGCGGTTTAATGCAGAAGCTAATAAGGCTGAGAGACTAAGTGATAGGGAAATGCCGATAGTGATGAAGTCTGGATTAATAGAAAACACAACTTTTTGGAAGGAGTTGTATATCAATGGATGTAAGGACCTGTAGGATTTTCACTTTCCAACCCACAAGTTTGTGCGGATGGATGAGGTATTTCATAACAAGAGAAATCAGTGGGAAAAAGGAAACTTTGCAATACCAAACAAGAAAGGAAAGTGGGATGAATTTACCAAAATGAACTTTTTTTATCTAAGCCAGCCTATTTCTTATATATATGTTGTAACCAAGGATGAAATCGTTACCTAGTGCCCTATAAAGTAAGAACAAACCCAGAACCAAATAAATAGGGAGAATATTGTGCTTTCCACAAAGTGAATGGGTATAAAACTGATGAATGCCAAGTTTTAGCCGGGATTATTCAGAACATGATCACGAAAGAAGTTTTAAAAGAGTTTGTCAAGACTAACCCAAAACCCCCGCGCAATGAGAAACCACCAACCAACAACAACAATATCTTGGAAAATGAGATCCTCTAAGATTTGTTGCAACCAATTAATCATATCGACGTTATTCATGAAGAATCACATATTGCAGTCTTGAGTAAAGGGTCAAGTGGTAGGTATGTGAAAGAGGTCAAAATAGGGATAACTTGATAAGTGAAGAGCTTTCCTTGAAATATTTTGAGGGCTCCATCCTAATGCCAGACTTGGTGGTAACCCTAAAAGAGCTAAGAGGAGTTAAGCACCCCCATAATGATCCCCTCATGATAACTGCTCAAATTGGGCTTTCGCTCATATCCAAGATCATGGTAGACACGGGTAGTGTAGTAAACGTCATTTTCAAGAATGCTTATGAACAGATGGGGATTCCAGTAGAGAAGCTTAAGCCAAGCTTAGAACCAATCTTTGGATTCAAGAATAAATGTTCTACTCTGATCGGCCAAACCAAGCTGTTCATTCAAATTAGCACTCCACCTTGCTCAAGGATGTTTGAAAACCTGTTCATAGTCATTGAAAAACCTTCATACTATAATGCATTTTTTAGGAAACCAGCACTGGATGAAATTGATGCCTTTGTTTCTCCAAAACATATATTAAATTTCTTCGTAAATATATATGGGGAACCATTCGTGGCGATCAATTTAGCTCATGCGAAATGTATTTTGCAACACTTGAACAATACAGTAAAGTGGGGGAATCCTGTTACAGGCCCAAGTTAAATAACTATAACCAAAATAAAAAGCCCTTGCATATTAGTCCTTAGGAACTGATATCCATGGAAAATAAGTCACCACTTCAACCAAAGACATATCAATGATCAAGAAGGAGACCAAATTCAGAACAAGGAAAAGAAATCATGAAGAATTAAACTAAGTTATTCAAAATGAAAATGAAATCTCAGAAGAAATAGTATCAGACATGGATTCTAGGGATAGACGGGAAAATGCAAAATCTATGGAGGACCTAGGAGAAATAAAGCTGGACACCGGAGATTCTACCAAGCTCGTGAAAATAGGTAGGGGAATGAACAAAGAAACAAGAGGGAAATTGATTTCATTTTTTAGTCAAACACAGATATATTCACATGGACTCACACCGACAGTGAGGGGCTTAACCTAGCTTTAATTTGTCATGCACTCAACATCGATCCTAAATTTATTCCGGTAAGGCAGAAGAAGAGGCTATTTGACAAAACTCGAATAACAGCGCTGAAGGAGGAGGCAAAGAAGTTATGATATAATGGGTTCGTTAGGAAAGTCTTTTACCCGAAGTGGTTGGCAAATCCAGTGTTAGTTAGAATATCTAATGGAAAATGGAGAACATATATTGACTACACGGACCTAAATAATGCATGAATGAATGATTGTTATCCACTTTGTAGAATTGATCAATTAGTTGATGTGACTATTAGTCATAAATCACTATCTTTTATTGACGCCTACTCGGGTTACAACCAAATTCCAATGTTTAAGCCCGACGAGGAGCATACTTGCTTCGTAACTGATTGGGAAATATATTGCTACAAAGTGATGCCATTTGGATTAAAGAATGCAGGAATAACATATTAACGGCTTAAGAATAGAATGTTCAGAGACCAAATTGTGGGAAACATGCAAGTTTTTGTGGATGACATGTTGGTAAAGTCCAAAGAGGAAAGCAATCATGTGGAAGATTTAGAGGAAATGTTTGACATATTGAGAAAGTACAAGAGGAAATTGAACCTACAAAAATGCTCTTTTGGAATTCAGTCTGGTAAGTTTTTGGGGTACACTGTAATCGAAAGAGGAATTGAAGCTAATCTTAACCAAATAAAGGCCATTAGGGATATGGCACCACTAAAGACGTGCAAGGAGGTAATGGGACTAAACGGATGGATTGTAGCCCTCAGTTGATTTATATCCAAGGCAGTGAACAAATGTATTCCATTCTTTGATGTAATCAGGAAGAAGCAATCCTTTGAATGGATAGAGGGATGACAAAAGTCTTTTCAGGAATTAAAAGATCGTTTGGAGAATCCATCGATACTTTTAAGCCCTATGGAAGGAAAACACTTATTCTTGTATATGGCTTTTTAAGAACATGCGATCAGCTCATTCTTGATGAGAGAAGAAAACATAATTCAATTCCCAGTTTACTACACAAGTAAAAGTTTAAAGGGTGCCGAAACTAGGTACCCAGTTATAGTCCTATTGCTGACAACATAAAAGCTAAGGTCATAATTTCAAGTGCATCCGATAAAGGTTTTGACTAATTACCTATTAAAGCAGGTCCTTAGCAAACTAGAAGTGCCTGCAAGATTGGTAAAATAGAGAATGGAGCTTAGTCGATACAACATTGAGTATTTACCTAGGACATTGATTAAAGGATAAGCCTTGAAAGACTTTGTTACGGAGTGCATGGGATTTATTAAAGCACATCTGGAAAAGGAAAAGAAACTCGAACCAAAATGGCAACTGTATGTGAATGAGGCATCAAACGAACAAGGTGACGGAGCATGTTATGTTGTGATTACCCCCGATGGACACAAACTACATTACGCCATGAAACTAAGTTTCTCAACAACTAACAACATGGTTGAATATGAGTCGATGATTGCAAGATTAACTCTAGCGCAACAACTCAAAATCCCAAAGATCGAAATATTTAATGACTCGCAGTTAATGGTAAATTAGCTAAATAAGACATTCCAAACCAAAGATACTCACCTAGCTCGATATATTAAAAGAATCCACAAGATGTTAGTCTAGTTCAAAGATTTTTTCATATATTAAATACCTAGATAGAGAAATGCAAAAGCAGACTCTTTGGCAAAATTAGCATGCTCTCAGGGAGCACCTGAGGTCAAATCATCCTGGTTGGGTTTCAGCATAACCAACATCGAAGATGGGTAAGAAGAGTTGAAAAATGGATTTTTGATTTTGACTAGATCACATTTGCAGGAACCGTCAGATGACAAAGGGAGTGTTCAAGAGAACATTAATGACAATACAGCCTCTGAAAAAATGAACGTCGATGAAAATCGAGACACGAACAGTTGGATGACACCCTTGGTCAAATATCTTGAGAAGGGATTTTTACCAAAAGTTAAAAGAAAGGCATGAAAAGTAAGGTATCAAGCTCCTTCGTATACCATAATTGTTGGGATATTGTACAGAAAAGGGTATTCAGTGCTTTACCTACGATGCATCACACCAGAAATAGGAGTAAAGTCGTTAAGAGAAGCCCATAAAGGATTTTGTAAAGATCATTCTAATGGGATAAAGTTAATAAAGAGAGTCATGAGGCAAGGATACTATTGACCACAAATGGTGGAAAAAGCCATGAATTATGTAAAAAGGTACGACAAATATCAGAAATTTTCTAGAATACCATGACTTCCTCCAAGCAATTTGACTACTATTTCTAGCCCTTGGCCCTTTGATGTATAGGGAATTAACTTGATTGGACCACTTCTTGTCTTAAAAGGTGAGATAAATTTATTGGGGTAGTGGTCGATTACTTTACTAAGTGGGTAGAGGCCGAATCACTACCAAATATAACTATTGAAAAAGTGTTGAAGTTTGTCATAAGAAATATAGTCATCGAGTTTGGGCTCCCAAATAAGATTATCTCCGACAATGGAACTCATTTCAAAAGCAAAGAGTTTACACATTTCTATGTAAAGAACGGAATTATAAAGGGTTTTTCATCGGTAGAGCATCATAAAGCCAATAGAGCCATGAAGTAGCAAATAAGACCATTAAAAACATCTTGAAGAAGCGATTAGGCAAAGCCAAGGGGAACTGGGTAAAAGAACTTTCTCTTATCCTATGGTCCTATCGGACTTCCATAAGAACAACTACCGGGCATACCCCATACTCCTTGACATACAGATTTGAGGCAATTCTACCATTTGAAATTGAAGTCTCGACATGCCGAAGAGTCGCTATGCTTATGAAACAAACCAAGAGATGAAGAAAGAATCACTCGATCTACTTAGTGAATTAAGAGATTAAACAGCTATACAGACAGCTGTATCTCCAAATATACTATAATTCCAAGGTAAAAGAATGAATGTTTAAAAATAGAGAACTATTGTTAAGAAGAGTAATGGCAAACACGAAGAACCCTACAGATGGCCCATTAGGACTAAACTGGGAAGGACCACCAGTCATGCATGAATTATTTCTCCAGGAACCTATCGATTAAGTAGACCTGATGGAAATGTAATCACAATGGCATGGAATGTCAAGCATTTGAGACCGTACTTTATGACATTGGATGAATAAAGTGGATCATCAAAGAAGCTATGCTTAAATAATAGCCTCCGAACTAAGATTCATTATGTTTAACTTAGTTTACAACCTGAGAAGGTTGGTAAAATTTGTTAAGCAGAAGCACCCTCAAATCCAGAAGAGAACAAAAGCCTTTGGTCCCACCATACGGCTTGGCAAGAAACCATCCAAAGAGTGGTGGTTAATAAAGCCTTTGATCCCGCCGCTGGGCCTAATCAAAACAACCATTCAATGGAGATGGACAAGGAAGCATTTAGGGTCGCCATAAGGCCTAGCCAAAGCAACCATACAAAGAGTGGTGATCAATAAAGCCTTAATCCCACCGTCGGGTCTTATCAAAGCATCGATCCATTGGAGATGCATGAGAAAGAATTTGGTCCCACCGTAAGGCCTGACCAAAGTAACCATTGGTGGTCAATAAAGCCTTTGATCTCTTCATCGGGCCTAGTCAAAGCACTCACCCAAGGGAGATGGACGAGAAAGCCTATGGTCGTGCCGTAAGGCTTGGCCAAAGCAACCATCCAAAGAGTGGTAGCTAATAAAGCCTTTGATCCTATCATCGAGCCTTTTCCAAGCACCCATCAAAGGAAGATGGATGAGGAAGCCTTTGGTCCCGCCGTAAGGCCTGACCAAAGAACCATCCAAAGAGTGGTGGTTAATGAAGCCTATAACCCTACCGCCAGGCTGGTCAAAGCAACCATCCAAGGGAGATGAATGAGAAAGCCTTTGGCCCCGCCGTAAGGCCTGGCCAAAGTAATAATCCAAAGAGCGGTGGTTAATTAAGCCTTCAATCATGCTGTTGAGCCAGGTTAAAAGCACCCATTCAAAGGAGATGAACGTGAAAGTCTTTGGACTCGTTGTATAGATATGTATCAAATAGAACCGTTGGAGACGCTACACATAAAATGAACAATCCAAAAATCAAGAAGATCAGAGAAAGCCCCAATAAGAGTTGTAACCCTCAAAGCACATTTAACAAGGCAAAAGGAAATTTCTTAAGCTAAAGCTTAGGTGAACTTTTTAGAAAAGGAGAGGGAAAATTTTATACCCTAAAAATTCCCAAGAAAAGATAGAAGAAATTAGAGAAGGCACAAATAAAAGGCAGAGAACTTAAGTTGTCATGTTACTACAAAGTGATGTGAAGAAGTTCTCATGTAGTGACTCCAATAGCCATTATGATTTGATATGAAGAAACCATTATTTAAGGGTTCTCATGGTCGTCATTGGTTGATATAAACGAGCTACTTTGAATAATTTCCTAAAACAACAGAGAAGTAAAAGGACTAAACTATCGTGGAATAACATCTAAAAACCATCATGAAATAAGGCACTAAAACCATCGTGGAGTAAGACATCAACCATTGCGAGTCATTCACCAAAGCCATCATGGGATGTTGGAACCATCGTAAAATAAGGCATCAGAGCCATCGTGGAGTAAGGTATCAATGCCATTGTGAGTCATTCACTAAAGCCATCATGGGATGTTGGAACCATTGTGAAATAAGGCATTAGAGCCATCGTGGAGTATGACACCAAAGCCATCGTGGGATGCTATAACCATCGTGAAATAAGGCATTATAGCCATCATGATGTAAGATATCAAAGCCATCACGAGTCATTCACCAAAGCCATCATGGGATGTTGGAACCATCGTGAAATTATGCATTTGAGCCATCATGGAGTAAGATATCAGAGCTATTGTGGAGTATTCCTTGGAGTCCACATGTAGAGAGACATAGGAGGCATCATAAGACGAGTTATTAAAATAGCTATCATGAAAAATCTTTCAAAACAATCATAAAGTGTTCCTTATAGCCATTGTGATGAATTTCTCACGGGCATTACAAAGTATTCCTTATAATAGTTAAAGCCATCATAAAGAGTCTCACAAAACCATTGTAACGTATTCCTTAAATCCAAATGAAATATATTTTGAAGCCATCGCAAAGAACTCCTCAAAGCTAACGTAAAGTGTCCTTAAGGCCGTCATGAGTTAAAAATCAGAATGACCAAGTCCTCATGAAATAAGTCAATGTTGTCATCATGATACAAACACAAGGCTCCATAAATGAAACAAATCTCCACTGCTCATCCACACCACGTGACACGTGACACAATCTGAAGGCCAAAGTTTTCTACAAATAGACATGTATCCCCTAGGAAGGGGTGATTTTTTGGAATGTATCATCTTCCACATTTTCATTTTTACTTGGCATGAATAAAAGGCTTGAACAAAGGTCATTAATGGACGATTAGTCAATTCTGAGACCTTGACTTAACAAACAAGGACTCAAACAAATGACAATTTCCATAATGACTACTCATGGTCCCATTATTAGCACACTTGCTTAGGAGTTCTATCCTACTCAAGTGCATTGTTCTCTTGAAGTTAGACGTATCGAATTGGCCCGCATTAAGTACTAACAATGCTCTTCGTCAGTCATCTTGGATGAGAAACAAGAGTGGAAGAAATTAGTTATCTATACAACTTAAAGAGACATCACTAGACACCTTGTAAGTCTTCTTTGAGGCGCACTGCTCCAATCATGCTATCGTTGACCTACACAATAAACAAAGTGAATTCAAAGATAAATATTTCCTTATGGTTTTCCATACCCAATTTTCTTAGAGATGGCTATCTAGATGTAAGTATTCCACCTTATAATCCAAATTTCCTACCATTCGCCTTCGTTTTGCTTAAATTTCTCACCTACCTTCGTCATTTTGCAAATTTTCCGAACATAGCACCAAATGACACACTATGTTGTATAGTGTCTAACTTAAAAGCAATCCCAATGCTTGAGCGTCAAACTTCATTCATCTTTATAAACTTAAGGCTCTCCTAATTCCTCCTTCATCACAATGGCATTCAATTTATTATGAATGTTGGAAACCTTATAACAAAAGGGTTGGAGCCCAACCACTTAGACAAGTCCAAGTTGGTACCGGCCAAGCTAGACAGGCTCTAGATCGAAGAAGAGTTATATAAGAAGAGGAGGTGCCAGAGAATGAAGATGAAGACATAGGAAAGAAGGAAGTGTATCAAGGGAAAGTAGTAGAAGACTCCGAAGAGGAGCCGACTTGGGAGAATAACAACATTTAGGAACTACAATCCTGACTCTCTTATCCATACGTTTAAGGAGAGAGACTCTCGAAGCTACCACTAGTTTGTCATTGTGTAGGATCGAGACTACAACTCTTGTAGCTCGTAACGACTAGGCTATTAGTCACTCGGGCTACCTAACACTTGATAACCTAAACTTTGATTTTACTGAGTTTGATGTTGACTAAAAAGTTAGCCAACCTCGAAATTATGATTAAGAGCTAATATTAGCAAAGGTTACTTACTAATATCTTGATTTAAAATATAAAATGAAAAGTAAAAGACATGAAAAGTAAAAGAACACAAGATTAGAGTGGTCGATCAAAGCTGATTTACGTCCACCACAAGGAATTTCTTATTGCTCGGCTTCTCTTACAATAGATTAAATTACAAGAGATAAACAACATAAAATTAAACGTTTAAGAGGTCATGTTGTCCTACCCTTGAAAAATTCCTATCTTGATGTATTTATAGTTGTTGGAAGTTGTGGCCGAGATTGCACTACCGACGCCCAAAAATCATTCTGGGCCGTTGTTTTGGTTGTTTGGTTGATGCGCATGCCATTTGGATATGAGGCACAGATGAAGACAACTGGTGGTCCATATAGCATGCCTTGGTCAGGGACAGACGACATGGGATCAGGGAGTGGTTATTTAAAGGTACTTTCCCAAAATGATGGCAAGGGATATGAAGTGGTTACTGCATGGTGGCACTGTTTTTAGGTGAACAGTGTCATTTGTGCCAGTATTTTTAGAAAAATAGTGCATATGAAGATTCCTTTTGTAGGAGCAGTTAGGCGCCTATGTCTAAATCCAACCACACCAAGCTGGACGAGCTTCATAGAATGCGGGCGGTTGATGCTGAAAGCATGTGGGGTACCTTGTGGAGGAGCAGACTTATGTCTGGGTCTCTCGGCTCTTAATAGACATTTACCATTATCGCGCCTATTTATGGTTGCCAACTACTGGTGACCATAGGGGCTTTGATTGGGTTGTGTATGCGTCAGAGTTGGGTATGCGGCTTGTTTAGTAGGCCTGGTAGTTCGGTCGGGTGTGGCTATAAAAAGTTGGCAAATTTAGGCACTAGATTTCAGAATTATGCGGGCAAAGATGCAGCGAATGGAACCATGTGGGCCAATTAGGCTATATGGGCTGGCCCACTCCATTCTTATATGAAAATCAAGCATCATTTTTCCCTCCAAGTTTGTGCCTATGAGCAGGTGTGGACTTGTCAATCGTCTATTAAATGTCACATTTAATGCTGCTACACAAGCCCTTATGCTATTGGTGCTGACGGTTTATTTTTAAAGATGGCACTGATACAGTTTAGTTTTACGACACACGAGTTAACTTAGTTATTGTTGGAACCTAGATGGCTCAAATTACTTCCTACATGGTTGATCGAGTTGTTTGAATCAATGTCGCCTGTAAGTACTTTACTTAATCTTCTCTTCATTCTTTACCGAATCTTTGTATCATGCTATTAAAAGAGAAAAGAAACTTCTTTTCGTCTTTGTTCGACAACTGCAATCTCTGATTTAAATTGGTTAGTATCTTTTAATCTCAACTTGCTCTGATTTTTGCTTTACTACTATGTTGAATTCCACATTGCTGTTGGGTTTTCGAGTTTATTTTGTAGTTTTTTCTATTGCCTTCTTCTTTATTTTAATATTGCTTTTTGTTTTTGCTACTGCTTTGTTAACCAGAATTTCGTTGATTGTCTAATGAACTTTCACCATTCATGGAGTCGAACAATTGTCCTTTTGAAAACAATGGTGTTCGTTTGATGTCGAATACGAACAAGGCCTTTTTGAAAGTTACATGAGTAGATATTACTGAACTATCCCCTCTTTGCATTACAGAAATGTAACGACCCGGTATTTTCAACCATTCGCATCCGCTCATGTCGGACTTGAATTGCTTAAAATATCAGATTGTTAATTTAAATTTGGCAAAACTCAGCATATAAGGTAAATAAAATAATCACAGAATCACAGATACAGAGTATATAACAGAATGCAGCGGAATAGATAAACAGTAGTTCATGAAGCTACTATATAAACAACAGAGTTAGAAATAAATTACAACAGAATATCTCAAATACAGTGAAGTCTCTAGTACGAACAGATGAATTCTCTGAACCAATCAACTGGAAAATCTAAAGCTGAATCGATAGTTGGATCTCCAAACGAAGCTCTAAACTCCAAAGATGAGTCTCAAATGTTGTATCACTCAGTCTGACCCGAGCGTAAAGCAAAACACAAAACACTTGAGTTAGGATTAACATTCTTATATCAATAAATCAAACTCATGTGAAATATCAACTTAAATACAAGTAACTAAGAGAATGTTTGGGATAATCATCCTCTAAGGATCCATGGAACGAAACGTCATTATAACACCGTGGCCATTTCAAAATAATTTATACTTCAAAACCAAAATATCATTTCATTAAAAAAAATATTTCCTCAACTTCACATATTGATTCAAATCAACTCGAGTTTCAACTTAAAATTTAATTCAATCTAGATTTATCCATTTTAATTCAATTCAGTTTCTAAACAAATTCAAATTATATTGATTTCAAATACAGATCTGAATCACAAAATAAACCATTTAAATTCCAATATATTTCAAAGCTTTAATATTCAACATTTCAAAGTTCAGTTTAACAGTTCATATAGATCTTGATTTAACCTCATTATTATTTAGCCTTGAAATATTCACTTAATAAATTCAGTATTATTTAAATAACCTTAAATTACATTTAAACTAAATATTCCCTTCGATTTATTTAAACTTGAAATATCCATTTAATCACTTTAAATCAAAAGTCAAGTTATAAAATTAAATCTTAAATTTCAAATTTAATAGTTCAAATCAACCTAATTAAGTAGAATTCTTAATTACATACAATTTCAATTAATTCAACTTTATCTTCCTTAACTTGTACAAATCCTTAAAAATCTATTTAAAATATAATACTTAGACATATTATATTAATTAAATCAAACTTTATTAAATTAAAGTTTATTATTAAATCTACTTTATATTAAAACTTATTTCTATAAAAAAAATTCCAATATTAAATAAAACCATATATGTATTCCCTTACAAGATCATAGAAATCATTGTTAAATATTTTATATAGACCCACGGTGTCGGCATGAAGTTTTCTATCCTATGGTCAAGTGATACGGATATTTATCATTTCAATCTGTAATTTAAATATATACGGGTAGATATCATTTTGTCCCGTAATCCCAAATTCAATTCAATGAAAATCGCTTGGGTCTATCATTTCAACCCATAACGATTTTCTCCTATTCTAAAGTCCATTCAGGTATGTATCATTTCGACCCATAGTGAATTCTATACTAACAGAGAACTTGCAGAATGATGACAGATACGATAATAATAATAATAAGCATATATCATAAACAACAATATAGTATAAACAACAGGATATGGTGTCATATCCCACAGGTGAACCGTTACAGATAATAGCATATATATAACCATTTAAATAACTACAGCAGCATATTTCAATTGTCGTTCCAATTGAAATTAAATTTAATAAATATAACAATGTTAATCGTGAATGATTGCTCACCTTTCGAGGTTAGAGAAGAACGACGATGAGATGAGTTACGAATCCAAGCACGAATTCCAAATCAAAGCTAGATTGGCACGAATCAATGATTAAAGCAAAGCTGGGCTGGTAATTTTGAATCGGTGAGAATAAATCAAATTAGCTCGATGCAAATGGAATGTAAATATAAACTATTACTATTATAATTAATATTTTTCTTAAAACCAATATTCAATTTAAACTACATATTTAGAATGACATATATATATATATATATCACATGTAATGTATATATAACCAAAACAACTACTAATTACAACAGCTTATATATATAAAATAAACTTTTAAATTTTTTATTATTATTAAGAACTCAACATGCAGAAACTAATAAAACTAAAACCTGATATACCATAATACGATATACTATAATACCATATATCACATACCATTTATAATTGTACGAACCCTATACTTTAAAAAATTTATAACATTATAAACTTCGTATATATATGTGATAACAACTTTATATAAAATCTTATACCTTATACACTGAACAGTTAATATATATGAAAGCTTATAACTGTATAAACATATATTTTTATATAGCTATTAAAACTTGTACAGTTTAATATGGTGCATAACCAGACTTCATAATATAACCTATATACCAAAACTATAAACAGACTATTATATACTATGTATACTAATATATATATATATAAACTATAAAATATACATACTAATATATAAGTTTGGCACCAACAATAAGATGCAGTCAGACCCATATATATATATCCAACTGGTTGTATATACCTATATAACATATATTAGCTTATGTATACTTGTATTCATATAAATTTCATATATGCGTGCAAACAGCATATAAATTATTGTGCTTTAAAACTTTCCCACTTTAGATATGCGAGCCAATGCATATATATTTCTTTAACATAGTATATATAGATATATAAACCAGTTAATAGATAATGTAAACCAATATATATAAGAACATACTATAGTATATAAATAGCAAAACAGGCTACATGCGAAAATATATATGTATACTAGATTATATATGTAAACTATACAAATAACAACATAACACATATATCCTTTGACTGAAAAAAACAAACTTTACAAATTTTTATACATACTTTATAACGTTATTTATATAAACTAATGCATATATACTAACTCACCTACAACAAGGCACAAAGGAGGAGAGAGGGAAGTGAGGCGGAAAGCAGTGGTGGAGGAGGAAGCTCGGGGCGGTAGAGGAAGGATAGCGGAGCAGTTCGGCCAAGGGTATGTTAGTGGTCGAGTGGAGAACTCGGTGGTCGGGATGAAGAGTTCGGCTAGAGGAGGAGCACGAGGCGGCTGTTTGAATTGGGTTTGGCCTATGCTAGCTTGGAGGAGACATGCAAGTTGAGGCGGAGGGGCGAAGCTTGCACGGTGGAGAGAGGAGAGGCAATCGGCATGATTGGACATGCGTGAAGAGGGGAGATGAGAAAACATGGAAGTTACTAGATCTCAGGAAAATAGAAGAAGGAGAAGTATCAGGGAATATATATGCGAAGTGATAAAGTAGTGATAAAGTTTTGTTATATAATTTCTTTTTAAACGAAGTAAAGGAATGGAAGAGACACAACAAGCGGAACACGAACCAATAAATAATAAATTTGACCTGATGGGATGACAACAGAAAACAGTTGTATTCTAGGAACTTAAAAGGTTAGAGGCTGTTGCACAAATAATAAATGATAGGCTGTTAAATTTTTAACCGTTGGAAATTTGAATGGACACACAGATCAAAAGTTAAAACGGGTACTGATGCATTGGGCCGTTACGCAGTTTTCGCTGCGTACCGGACTTCAAAACACAAGATTGAATATACCGTAGAGATCAGCACGATGAGACGATCAAAACGGCATAGAGATGTCAGTGATAGGATCATCCGTTCAAAAAGTCGATACAGACACTGATATACGTTGCTATTCCGTACGGAAAAATTCAAATGGAGCTAGAAATGTCCGAATTTCGCAAAACGAATTTCATAGTCTGATTCAGAGTGTTCTAAATAAATTTTCTCATGTTGACATATTTTGGTTTCAGAACACTTTTAAATTCACTGTTATTAATAGATTTAAATTGAAATAGAATTACTCAATAAAATAAACTTCAATATTATCTGATGAAAATTTACCAGTTGCTATGTTAAAATAGACGTATTCCAAATAATAAGTTTTTATTTCAAAATATTATTATTTAAAAATTTCACAAAATTTAGTTAAATATGTTAAATAAAACGAAAAAAAAATTATTAAAATTTTATGGGTCGTTACACTCTCCCCCACTCAAAACTTTTCGTCCCCGAAAAGGAAAGAAGGTAGGAGAAATAGAAACAACCCGAAAGAAAATAGATTGAAAGTCAAGGATAAACAATTAATTTAAAACTACATAAATTTTACTTGAATTATTCACTTGAAAACTTCATTTGCAGTTCAATTATCTTTAATACTTTAAAACTTTTCAAAATCCATTTGTAAAATTTCTTGCTTCCTTTATAAATACTATTTATATGTTTAAATAACACCTTTATAAATATATGAAAACTATTTGAAACAATTATTTACATTATTACTTATATTTACAAAGAAGCTATTTGAAAACATTAAATCCATAATTCACAAATCTATTAATTTATCTCATGATACTTTTCAAATATTATTAATAAATCAAAAATCATTTACTTTAAATATGTTTTATTTAATTAATAACTTCTAAAATGTTTATAACACTAAAATTTTCTATTAAACCATGTAGTATATAAATAAACAATATTTTAAAAAGGATATAGTCAACAAGGAAAAGAAGTAGGATTTGGAAAAACAAAATATAGGTGCATAAATAAAGCTGAGCAGATAAGGTAGATTCAAAAGAATAGTATCGGGCATGAATAATTAATTCAAACCATAAGGATTTCAATTTCAAATATCAATACAAAATTTCTTTGTTGGAAATACTTTTAAAATAAAATACCTTTATAATAAAATACTTTTATAACTCGATGTTTCAACAAGTTTATCCTCGTTCCTGCAGACTCTGGCAGTGCGTTGATCAGGCGCAAAGCTAGAATTCTTCAGGTACTTAGTAGACCTGTTTCAACACCCAGTGAAAATACTGGAAAACATTTTAAAACAGATATGGAAAGTACAATCCAAACAAAACAACCAAAACCTTTGTCTAACCATGGATCACAGATACACAATGGTTACGCCTGGATCCCCTAGGAAACAATCCATATCCGTAAGCTTTCTCAGCCCTGCGAATTACGCCATGATGACTAGTAGAATGAAGGATACACAATGGTTACACCTGGATCCCCCAGGAAACAATCCGTACCCCTAGGCCATCTCAGCCAGGCAGTTTCGCTACTAATGCGACCTACATAGATTGCAGGATACACAATGATTACGCCTGGATTCCCCAGGAAACAATCCGTACCCCTAGGTCATCTCAGCCAGGCAGTTACGCTATGCAGTCACGCTCATAAGACCATGGGTAACACCATGGAATTCGATGGACACTCGATTATCATATCCGGAAAACCAAAAATCAGAGAAATATCGATAGAATGAATCCACAATATGGCCACAAAGTGGATATCAAGCAGAAGGCACTTTCCATATCTTTACTTCGAAAATATGTATCATATAGTACCTTTTCAAATCACTTTCAAATATCATACTTATATAAAGTCCATTATATATAAGATTTCATTTTCGAATCAAATACTTTCCAAAATCAATAGTATATCAAATCACGCTTATATAGACTTCAATCAAATTGAGTACCTTTTCAAATCCATAGTTTTCGAATCAACATCGTACTTATACAAACCAATTTTTATATAAGTTTAATAACTCCCAAATCAAGTATTTAAATAAGGTTCTCAATTCAATTCATTTCAATATCCATACAATTTTCAAAATCATATACACTTTCACCAAATTGTTCTTCCAAATCAAATATCTTCAGTTCCAAAGTTTCCAAAATAATAAATTTAGAAAATAAATCCAAATTTCCAAATCAATATAATTTAAGTCAACCAATTCATTTCCAAAATCAAATGTTTTCAAAATCATCTTATATTTACATAAAGTCCATCTTATATCAGGGTCAAATAAATTTCGTTGCATGAGCCATGAAGAGCCATATGGGATTGAATATCTTTGCTTACTAAAAGGTTTTGAATTTAGAATAGTTTTGTATATAAAATAGTTTGTAAAATAGTTTTGTATTAAAAAATAGTTTTGTAAATAGAATAGTTTGAAAAAAAATAGTTTTGTAAATAGAATAGTTTGTAAAATAGTTTTGTATATAATATAGTTTTGTAGAATAGTTGGTTTAAGAAAAATATAAGAAAATAGTTTGGAAAATGGTTTTAAATCGATAGTAGTTTTGCATAAAAGAAAATTCCAATTAAATTACAAAGATATCCCACCCAACAACTTCCAATTCCAGCGTCAAGTATATCAATGATATTAGAACATAAGATGTACATACGTCATCATTTCGCAAAATCACATTCGATCGCTCGCTCGATCACACAAGTTCGCTTTCGAACTAGTATTGTCCATTCGACTTCCCTAATGCGGACTTCGATATGGTTTCTCGACTAGAAGCCATCAGTCTCCTTGCATAGCCATATACTATGATAGAGAAATCTAGAATCAAGCCCAAAATCCATATTAAATATTCGCCATCAAGAATCAAATGAAAAATCCTAACATGAAATGGTGTAATTCACCTCGAACTTGTGTACTCAAACTTGGATCAAATTATTTATGCGAATAAAACAGCATATGTACAACTTATGTATCTATTCCAACTTGTTAAATATATAGTTTCATAAAGATGTTACTAAGTTAAAACATTTAAACTAAATTTTATTCAAAATATTTTGAAGACTAAATTCTTTTCAAAACATTTCAAATCTAAATTTCATATTAGAAAAAATTCAAAATAGCCTTATTCATATACTTAACAAAACAGTTTCAACTTATTTAAATCATATTACTATATACTTTAAACATACATACCAAACTTATATACTTTATACTTTTCGAAATTACTTAGCTTTGAAAAGTTAACTTTGATTTGGAAGTGCTCGAACCTTCAAAATAGTCGAAGAAATCATATTTCAATCCAAGAGTTGGAAATCACCAACAAATAAGTAAATCAATTCCAAAAGATAGGGTTATATCAAATCAAATCCAAAACTCAAGGACTGAACACCAGCTCATTTCAAATTGTTCAAATATATAAACATATATCTTTCAAATATCACATCATACTTTGGAATTTGAAATCAAAATTGGTTTCGCAAAAATCACTCACGTAGCAATGCTACTAAAGTGGCCTCTCCCTCACTCTGAAACTCGAAAATCAAAATCGATGATGCGTGCACTCATCACCGAAGATATTCTCCAACGACATAAGTGAGTTCTGGACTTCTATTTTCTTGAAAACTTCTTTAAATTTCTTTGAAATCATAAGAACTCATTCGAAGTCTTTTGAAACATTTCTTATTCAGAAAATACTTTTAAATTGTATTATTATATATTTTCCAAAATCTTAAAAACCAATTCCAAAACACCGATATTCAATCTCTCGAGTTTCAAATTAAAACCCTTCAGTTATAAATTATTTTTATATAAATCAATTTCTTATATAATTTTCAAAATTTCAAATCCTTTCGAAACTTCAAATTCTCGTTTTTAAAAGGGATATAATTCTTATCGAAAACATTTTCACTTTTATATATAGAATAAAATCATACTTATCAAAATAATAATTTCGATATATAAAACAATTTCTAAAATACAAACAAACCCGATTTTTCAAAGAATGATTCAAGAATGGATTTCAAAACAAAGACAGAGATTCAAATTAAAGGAACTCAAATCAAATAGAATTCTGATTCGAAGATAGGCTCGATCGAAGATGAGATAATTATATTTTAAAATAGAAGATGGATATACTTATATGAATCGCGGGCGACCATAGCCGGGTCAACCGTGACTTCAGGAATATAATCGATGCGGGTTTCTAAGGTGAATCGTCGTTTGATCGCCACTGTGACGCCCTACCTCTATGCTCATAATAACAAAGAGTATTAAAAGAAATACTGTCTATTATTACGAAGAATAAGGCTGGGTAGGAGCGACCATCCGTAATTGGCCTTACACTAATATTGGTTATCTCGGTAGGAGTGGTATATACTTTTTATTTTTCATCCATTATTTATTTACTCCCATCGACATATCCAATTATCAGTATAAGACAAACTACGATAGTTCATAATAGTTTAGGACATTAGATATAACAATAACACAGATAATATAAATGCGGAACACAGATTAACAAAAATCTCATATATATATAACCGATGTCAGTTACAATATAGTTGACACGATACATATGATACAACTACAACTGTCGACTCTAGAAGTTATATATACAAGTACATTATCGACTAATATACATGAATACATATCGTTCTATACAATGACATGACTACTACAGAATGACACCGACAACTTCAGAAGATGTGAAAAGTCTTCGAATCCTGAACAGCAACTCAAAGAAGAAAATCTACAACCTGAAATAACTCGGGTCTGACCCGAGTATTAAATTCGAAAGAAAATAATACACGGGTCAGTCTAATTCAAAATCAGTTATTAATGCACAGAAGCGATAATAATCAATATCAAATAGACGACAATCACAGAAATCTCGTATATCCAACTTCTCGATAAGAGAAATGGATAACGACAAATATAACACTAAACAGTGTTAAACCACAAATCAGCAAATCCAAGTCAAAATTCGGTGTGGCTGCAGTACGCGCACGCATGTACTGCCTCGCCACTACCGCGATGAAACACACAAAAGCTCAAGGAAATCACAGACAAACGCAAGGTCAAACCCGAGCGTTTAAGCTGGATTCAACTCAGGCGTAACTCAACTGTCAAGAACAATTAACTCTACCAGACACACATGAACCAGAAATGAACAACCCAATATGCAACATGATTAACAAGGTAAACTACAGTACTCAAAACTACAACTGGTCAATGCAACTAAAACAGGAATGAATAGTTTCGACCAAGAATATATAGATGTCAGCAACTCGAGCACAAATGTAACATGCTCAAAGTAACTACATTGATGCCACTCGACTAACAGCAATAAGTTGAAACCAGAATGTGCTGTGATGACTCGACTATCCGGTTCAGATCCAATGAGGAGTGACTGCAAATCATCCAAGTACAAAGGCAGAGCAATGCACTTCGATGATCAACCTAGGACAACGTGCAGTGACCACAAATGTATATCCACAACTATGCAAAACTGGTCCAACCATAAATCAACTAAACTGGCCATGAAAATCAAGTGCAGTACAACTCACTGTTACAAAAGGTTCCAGACTCGATTGTATCACTACAATCAACAAATCTAAATGCACCAGGCTACACTAAGGATCTACAAAATGAAGGGCTTGCCAACACCAATAGACAATGCAGACAACCGGGATGAGATCAGAACTCCAACACAATATGTGCAGAGTCCATCATGCAAGCAAAATTTCATGTATACATATGCATAGATATGTACATTGGAATCTGATTCGAAGAAGGTAAACAACTGAAGTAGGACTCGATTGAATCGAGTATAGCAAGATGGCAGAGACGCTATCAAGACAACAATGAGAAACATGTTGCAATGACCACAACTCCACTAACATACGTATAATAGTGCATATACAAGAGACTGTACAACTCAAAATTAGCAACAGTTCTAAAGTCAACAAAACAGAAGTGAAGACTACAATGCCAGAATTCGAATGAAGCAGGGCAGGCAACCGGATTTTAGTTCCAAATACACTGGAGATCGCAAGACTCAAGTCTACACATACACTCCAGACAACAAGTTTACATAATAGTGCAGTGCAACAACAGATTCAACAAAACAAAAACAAAAAAGAAGATCAACAAGGAATATATACTGGAGCAACCCAAATATAACTGTAAATGACTTAAGCCAGCCAAATTCATGAAATCAGAGAGTGGAGCCACAAAACAAAAATACAGAACAATTGAACTAGACAAGGCCTAGTCCCAATCAAGTGTGAAGTTACTGCAATTCCAAAAATAGGTAAGTGCCGAAGTCATAAAAAAAAAACTAATTCAATGACAAGGCTGATACCAACAGTGTAATCAACAACGAGGTTTAGCATCAATTTAGAACCAAGGTGGTCAAGGCTATAATCAAACAAATTCAGAGATAATAATTTCCAAATATCAGAAAATCCAACAAAACATGTAAGTGCAGACATACTACAACAAGGCAACACCACTCGAAAAATGGCCACCAACATATGCATACCCACATACGAATGTATGTATGCATACATATATAGGTAAGTCCACCGATAAGTTTGACTATATCGAGAGTCGAAGCCGCAATTTTTAAGGCCATAAACAAATTGAAACTGCACTATAATGAGTGAGTCAAGTAGGTCTACCAATTTTAACCCAGTGTTCAAATGCTAGAGTGATAGAAATCTCATATTTAAAGAAATCGAAATTAGCAGCTTCCCAACAATCAAATTTATCGAGCCTAAGCTCAAAGCAAAGTATCGCATATTCCCAGATGACTACAACTATCAACCCAGAGTCAAAATGAAAGTTAAGCCATACTGGCAAAGGAATTCGAACACCTCGAAAATCGTCAAAACCATAAATATGAATCAGTCAATAACAGTAAGTGTCGAAGTCGACTCGAAATTAGCATCGCCAAAAGAATTTAACATCAAAAGACAACAAAGGACGAACCACGACAGCCAACTCAAAACAAGCCAAGAATCACGACCGAAGTCGAATTACAAAGATTCAAGATCGATTCTACAAAATCACACGTACAAGAAATCGAATCAGATGTGAGTAATTAAGAAATTACTCACCTTTATTTTCGAGCAGCCAACAATCGATTAAGGCTACGACTTCCGAAGTAAAGATGAACCCAGATCCATTGCCCCACTTCCAAAAATTGAAGTCTCGTCTCTTACAAGTAGGCAACGCGGCGACTCTAAATTGGAAGCCTTAATTTGATCGAACAAAGAAGAGGATGGGCAGCCATTTTTGTTTCTTTGATTAGGTTTTCGAACGCAAGCGAAAAAATGAAATAAAGGGGCGGGTCGAATTGGGAATAAGAAGGGCACGACCAAGAATAAAAGGAGGAAAAATGTATTTGGGCCTTGATTTTTACTTAAAGCCCTTAATCTCTAAATGAATTTCAAAAGAATTTAAACTGGATTCAAACTCTAAACTGAAATTTGCAACCAATTTTAATCGTCTAATGACGAAATAAAATAATTGCAAAACCTGGGTTGTTACAGACTCCCCTCCTTATACAAATTGCGTCCCCGCAATTTTCATAATGAACTTCAATACTATTATCCTTCTAACATAAACTGGTTAAGCTAGAAAAATAAAAGTCGCGAATTCAAATGCCACGGTAATCTTTTAATTCCAATAAAAGAAATTTTCAAATGTTCAACAAAATTTAACTATCAATAGATAGTCAGAAAGCAGCAAAATTGGATAAACCCAATTTATCGGCAATATTCAATTGTCAACAGGATAATTAGAAATATAGAAATTACAAAACAGCGATATCTAATTATCGATACGATAATTAGAAAACGACAAATCTAATTATCAACAAAGATAATTAGAAAGCACCAATCACAATTCGCAAAACTGCCAATATCTAGCTATTCACAATTAACTGGAAAACACAAACTTCATATCAGCAAACTCTAACTATCAACAGAGATAGAAAGAAAACAGCAATTCAATAAAAATCAGCCTAATCTAGGTTCAATTAGAAACTAGAAAATCTCGTATCAAGAAAATCAGCAGACATCCAATTATCTAAACAATAGTCAGAAAACAAATCAACAATTATCAAATTATCAATTATCTACTTATCAAAACGACAACAAATATTCGATTATCAAAAACGATAATCAAATTTCAAATCACAAATATTCGATTATCAAAAACGATAATCAAATTTCAAATCAACAAATATTCGATTATCAAAAACGATAATCAAATTTCAAATCACAAATATTCGATTATCAAAACGATAATCAAATTTCAAATCAACAAATATTCGATTATCAAAAACGATAATCAAATTTCTCAAATCAACAAATATTCGATTATCACAAGCGATAATCAAATTTCAAATTCAACAAATATTTTATTATCACAAAACGATAATCAAATTTCCAAATTCAATAAATATTTGATTATCTCAAGTGATAATCAAATTTCAAATTCAACAAATATTTGATTATCACAAAACGATAATCAAATTTCCAAATTCAATAAATATTTGATTATCTCAAGTGATAATCAAATTTCAAATTCAACAAATATTTGATTATCACAAAACGATAATCAAATTTCCAAATTCAATAAATATTTGATTATCTCAAGCGATAATCAAATTCCAAATCAATCAATATTTAATTATCTAAAGCGATAATTAAATTTCAAATCAGCAAATATTTAATCATCTTAAGCGATAATTAAATCTCAAAGCAACAAATATTTAATTATCTAAAGCGATAATTAAATCTCAAATCAGCAAATAATTAATTATCAAAAGCGATAATTAAAAGCAACAAATATCCGATTATCAAAGACGATAATCAGAACTCATATCAACAAATATCTAATTATCACAAGCGATAAATAGAAACAACAAATATCCGATTATCAAAAACGATAATCAGAACTCATATCAACAAATATCTAATTATCACAAGCGATAATTAGAAACAACAAATATCCGATTATCAAAAACGATAATCAGAACTCATATCAACAAATATCTAATTATCACAAGCGATAATTAGAAACAACAAATATCCGATTATCAAAAACGATAATCAGAACTCATATCAACAAATATCCAATTACCTGTAGATAATTGGAAGCAACAAATATCTAGAAATCAATTAAGAAGACTAGAAAATCAACATAAAAGCTTGGATCGATCTCATCAGATGGCGAGTTTTTAATTCGCCGCACGTGCATCAACAAATGGCCGAAGCCTACCAAGTACTCAACATAATTTTTGGCGCCCAACAAATGACCCGAAGGTCCAACACTGGTATTTGACCCGAAGGTCCAACAAATGACCCGAAGGTCCAACAAAGTGGCTCGAAAGCACACGAAAGCATCAAAATGTTTCAATTAACGAGCCCGGAATTAACCGAAATAGCAAACGCACATGTCCCATACCACGTGTTTTACTAAATCGTTTGATTCTCTTCATCGTTTCCTTGAAAGTGTGAAATCATCAAATTCATCAAAACAACAGATATTCAATTAACGAGTCCGGAATTAACCGAAATAGTAAAAGTGTGGTTCCATACTCCGCACTTTTGCTAAATCGTTTAAATCACTTCATCGTTTCCTTGAAAGTGCAAAATTGTGTATTTTGTAAAAATACACTTTACATTCTCAAACGGACAAGTCCGGAATTAAGCGAATCAGTAAAAGAAAGGGGTCATAATCCTCGATTTTGCTGAAACGTTTAAATCGCTTTCTCATTCTTTTGAAATCGCAAACTGTAAAATTTCTGAAAACAAATTTTTGTAAAAATAACAATTCACATCCTCAACTGAACAAATCTGGAGTTAAGCGAAACAGTAAAAGAAAGGGGTCATAATCCTCGATTTT
Organism: Allium fistulosum; assembly: GCA_030737815.1. Classification (NCBI taxonomy): domain Eukaryota; kingdom Viridiplantae; phylum Streptophyta; class Magnoliopsida; order Asparagales; family Amaryllidaceae; genus Allium; species Allium fistulosum. The sequence continues at coordinate 931,390,484 of CM060901.1, read as the reverse complement.
GCTGAATCGTTTAAGTCGCTTTCTCATTCTTTTGAAAATGCAAACTGCTAAAATTTTATAAAACAATTTTCATTTTAAAACGATTTTCCAACCACGTGATTAAAACAGCAAATCAGTAACAATTTCGATAAGGAAATTGTACTTCTCAAAATACCGTAAAAACGGTCACAAATCAGTATTGCGGAATAACCGCTTGAAAATCCACTTTTAAAAATTTGACGGTTACTGAAGTCAAAGCGACAGTAATTTTAAAACATCAAATATCTCATCAAAAGAATTCACATCAAAATGTGACATCAGTGAATTTTCATTCATTAAAATTGTCAACAAAACACCGTGCCTCAAAAATTCAGCATTGGTGTAAAAATCCCGTTATAAAAATAATGGCAACAAAATACGTATCATAACCAAGCATCGGTTCAACGTAAAATAATTGCAATAACGTGCAATTTAAATTTTGCACGTATTATAAAATGAGCAAAGAAATCATTCGAATGTATCTTCAATGAAGATAATTCAAAACAGCAAAAATCCAATCAATATATGATTAGTACAAGAGAAGCCAGCGGAAATTTCAACAAAAATCACATAACTATAATTTCTTCAAATCCTCAATTCGGATTCGAAATTCTCAAAGAAACAAAGTAATTACAGCTATGTAAACAACAAATGAAATTTATTTCAATTTCTAAATCAAATAGATTATCAGTTGTACTCAGCGAAGACAGTTTCATTGTTTCCGCTGCGCACTCTGATAAACAGTACTCAAATCAATCAAATCATCAGAACACAAATTCACTTTTATTTTTAGATAAAGATATTTAAAAATTTCATCGAAATTTCAAAACTTTAGTTTTGACTCAAATCACAAATAAAACATCGACTAATAGTTGTAACATATGTTCCATCCAAGTTATGTTTTATATTATGTCCATAAACCCCAGGCTCTGATACCAACTGTGACGCCCCACCTCTATGCTCATAATAACAAAGAGTATTAAAAGAAATACTGTCTATTATTACGAAGAATAAGGCTGGGTAGGAGCGACCATCTGTAATTGGCCTTACACTAATATTGGTTATCTCGGTAGGAGTGGTATATACTTTTTATTTTTCATCCATTATTTATTTACTCCCATCGACATATCCAATTATCAGTATAAGACAAACTACGATAGTTCATAATAGTTTAGGACATTAGATATAACAATAACACAGATAATATAAATGCGGAACACAGATTAACAAAAATCTCATATATATATAACCGATGTCAGTTACAATATAGTTGACACGATACATATGATACAACTACAACTGTCGACTCTAGAAGTTATATATACAAGTACATTATCGACTAATATACATGAATACATATCGTTCTATACAATGACACGACTACTACAGAATGACACCGACAACTTCAGAAGATGTGAAAAGTCTTCGAATCCTGAACAGCAACTCAAAGAAGAAAATCTACAACCTGAAATAACTCGGGTCTGACCCGAGTATTAAATTCGAAAGAAAATAATACACGGGTCAGTCTAATTCAAAATCAGTTATTAATGCACAGAAGCGATAATAATCAATATCAAATAGACGACAATCACAGAAATCTCGTATATCCAACTTCTCGATAAGAGAAATGGATAACGACAAATATAACACTAAACAGTGTTAAACCACAAATCAGCAAATCCAAGTCAAAATTCGATGTGGCTGCAGTACGCGCACGCGTGTACTACCTTGCCACTACCGCGATGAAATACACAAAAGCTCAAGGAAATCACAGACAAACGCAAGGTCAAACCCGAGCGTTTAAGCTGGATTCAACTCAGGCGTAACTCAACTGTCAAGAACAATTAACTCTACCAGACACACATGAACCAGAAATGAACAACCCAATATGCAACATGATTAACAAGGTAAACTACAGTACTCAAAACTACAACTGGTCAATGCAACTAAAACAAGAATGAATAGTTTCGACCAAGAATATATAGATGTCAGCAACTCGAGCACAAATGTAACATGCTCAAAGTAACTACATTGATGCCACTCGACTAACAGCAATAAGTTGAAACCAGAATGTGCTGTGATGACTCGACTATCCGGTTCAGATCCAATGAGGAGTGACTGCAAATCATCCAAGTACAAAGGCAGAGCAATGCACTTCGATGATCAACCTAGGACAACGTGCAGTGACCACAAATGTATATCCACAACTATGCAAAACTGGTCCAACCATAAATCAACTAAACTGGCCATGAAAATCAAGTGCAGTACAACTCACTGTTACAAAAGGTTCTAGACTCGATTGTATCACTACAATCAACAAATCTAAATGCACCAGGCTACACTAAGGATCTACAAAATGAAGGGCTTGCCAACACCAATAGACAATGCAGACAACCGGGATGAGATCAGAACTCCAACACAATATGTGCAGAGTCCATCATGCAAGCAAAATTTCATGTATACATATGCATAGATATGTACATTGGAATCTGATTCGAAGAAGGTAAACAACTGAAGTAGGACTCGATTGAATCGAGTATAGCAAGATGGCAGAGACGCTATCAAGACAACAATGAGAAACATGTTGCAATGACCACAACTCCACTAACATACGTATAATAGTGCATATACAAGAGACTGTACAACTCAAAATTAGCAACAGTTCTAAAGTCAACAAAACAGAAGTGAAGACTACAATGCCAGAATTCGAATGAAGCAGGGCAGGCAACCGGATTTTAGTTCCAAATACACTGGAGATCGCAAGACTCAAGTCTACACATACACTCCAGACAACAAGTTTACATAATAGTGCAGTGCAACAACAGATTCAACAAAACAAAAACAAAAAAGAAGATCAACAAGGAATATATACTGGAGCAACCCAAATATAACTGTAAATGACTTAAGCCAGCCAAATTCATGAAATCAGAGAGTGGAGCCACAAAACAAAAATACAGAACAATTGAACTAGACAAGGCCTAGTCCCAATCAAGTGTGAAGTTACTGCAATTCCAAAAATAGGTAAGTGCCGAAGTCATAAAAAAAAACTAATTCAATGACAAGGCTGATACCAACAGTGTAATCAACAACGAGGTTTAGCATCAATTTAGAACCAAGGTGGTCAAGGCTATAATCAAACAAATTCAGAGATAATAATTTCCAAATATCAGAAAATCCAACAAAACATGTAAGTGCAGACATACTACAACAAGGCAACACCACTCGAAAAATGGCCACCAACATATGCATACCCACATACGAATGTATGTATGCATACATATATAGGTAAGTCCACCGATAAGTTTGACTATATCGAGAGTCGAAGCCGCAATTTTTAAGGCCATAAACAAATTGAAACTGCACTATAATGAGTGAGTCAAGTAGGTCTACCAATTTTAACCCAGTGTTCAAATGCTAGAGTGATAGAAATCTCATATTTAAAGAAATCGAAATTAGCAGCTTCCCAACAATCAAATTTATCGAGCCTAAGCTCAAAGCAAAGTATCGCATATTCCCAGATGACTACAACTATCAACCCAGAGTCAAAATGAAAGTTAAGCCATACTGGCAAAGGAATTCGAACACCTCGAAAATCGTCAAAACCATAAATATGAATCAGTCAATAACAGTAAGTGTCGAAGTCGACTCGAAATTAGCATCGCCAAAAGAATTTAACATCAAAAGACAACAAAGGACGAACCACGACAGCCAACTCAAAACAAGCCAAGAATCACGACCGAAGTCGAATTACAAAGATTCAAGATCGATTCTACAAAATCACACGTACAAGAAATCGAATCAGATGTGAGTAATTAAGAAATTACTCACCTTTATTTTCGAGCAGCCAACAATCGATTAAGGCTACGACTTCCGAAGTAAAGATGAACCCAGATCCATTGCCCCACTTCCAAAAATTGAAGTCTCGTCTCTTACAAGTAGGCAACGCGGCGACTCTAAATTGGAAGCCTTAATTTGATCGAACAAAGAAGAGGATGGGCAGCCATTTTTGTTTCTTTGATTAGGTTTTCGAACGCAAGCGAAAAAATGAAATAAAGGGGCGGGTCGAATTGGGAATAAGAAGGGCACGACCAAGAATAAAAGGAGGAAAAATGTATTTGGGCCTTGATTTTTACTTAAAGCCCTTAATCTCTAAATGAATTTCAAAAGAATTTAAACTGGATTCAAACTCTAAACTGAAATTTGCAACCAATTTTAATCGTCTAATGATGAAATAAAATAATTGCAAAACCTGGTTTGTTACAGCCAGAGGTAGAATTCGGCATAGCAAGAGGTAGCAGCATCTAAATCGAAGGTATAGAAATCTCCAGTGAATCAATGCCAACTGTAAAGGAGTTTCACCCCTTACAAATCATTCAAAGATTGGCGGGATCGCCTATTCTTATAGAGATCATTCGAAGTGGAGTTATGGGATACTCCAGAATCAAAAGAATACAAATAGGGGAGACAAGAATAGATTTTTGGAACCAGAGGTAATGTTCCAAAATTCAAAGGAAATTCGAATCAGAGGAAGAAATTCAAGCTCGAACGAAAGTAATTCTGTAATAAATTTACCATATATGTTAAGTTTTGCCTAGAGCCAAAGCTCTGATACCAACTGTAACGACCTGGTATTTTCAACCATTCGCATCCGCATATGTCGGACTTGAATTGCTCAAAATATCAGATTGTTAATTTAAATTTGGCAAAACTCAGCATATACAGTAAATAAAATAATCGCCGATACAGAGTATATAATAGAATGCAGCGGAGTAGATAAACAGTAGTTCATGAAGCTACTATATAAACGAGAGAGTTAGAAATAAATTACAACAGAATATCTCAAATACAGTGAAGTCTCCAGTACGAACAGACGACTTCTCTGAACCAATCAACTGGAAAATCTGAAGCTGAATCGATAGTTGGATCTCCAAACGAAGCTCTAAACTCCAAAAATGAGTCTCAAATGCTGTATCACTCAGTCTGACCCGAGCGTAAAGCAAAACACAAAACACTCGAGTCAGGATTAACATTCTTATATCAATAAATCCAACTCAAGTGAAATATCAACTGAAATACAAGTAACTAAGAGGATGTTTGGGATAACCATCCTCTAAGGATCCATGGAACGAAACGTCATTATAACACCGTGGCCATTTCAAAATAATTTATACTTCAAAACCAAAATATCATTTCATTAAAAATATATATATATTTCCTCAACTTCACAAATTGATTCAAATCAATTCGAGTTTCAACTTAAAATTTAATTCAATCTAGATTTATCCATTTTAATTCAATTCAGTTTCTAAACAAATTCAAATTATATTGATTTCAAATACAGATCTGAATCACAAAATAAACCATTTAAATTCCAATATATTTCAAAGCTTTAATATTCAACGTTTCAAAGTTCAGTTTAACAGTTCATATAGATCTTGATTTAACCTCATTATTATTTAGCCTTGAAATATTCACTTAATAAATTCAGTATTATTTAAATAACCTTAAATTACATTTAAACTAAATATTCCCTCCGATTTATTTAAACTTGAAATATCTATTTAATCACTTTAAATCAAAAGTCAAGTTATAAAATTAAATCTTAAATTTCAAATTTAATAGTTCAAATCAACCCAATTAAGTAGAATTCTTAATTACATACAATTTCAATTAATTCAACTTTATCTTCCTTAACTTGTACAAATCCTTAAAAATCTATTTAAAATATAATACTTAGACATATTATATTAATTAAATCAAACTTTATTAAATTAAAGTTTATTATTAAATCTACTTTATATTAAAACTTATTTCTATAAAAAAATATTTCCAATATTAAATAAAACCATATAGGTATTCCCTTTCAAGATCATAGAAATCATTGTTAAATATTTTATATAGACCCACGTTGTCGGCATGAAGTTTTCTATCCTATGGTCAAGTGATATGGATATTTATCATTTCAATCTGTAATTTAAATATATATGGGTAGATATCATTTCGACCCGCAATCCCAAATTCAATTCAATGAAAATCGCTTGGGTCTATCATTTCAACCCATAACGATTTTCTTCTATTCTAAAGTCCGTTCGGGTATGTATCATTTCGACCCATAGTGAATTCTATACTAACAGAGAACTTGCAGAGTGATGACAGATACGATAATAATAACAACAAGCATATATCATAAACAACAATATAGTATAAACAACAGGATAAGGTGTCATATCCCACAGGTGAACAGTTACAGATAATAGCATATATAACCATTTAAATAACTACAGCATCATATTTCAATTGTCGTTCCAATTGAAATTAAATTTAATAAATATAACAATGTTAATAGTGAATGATTGCTCACCTTTCGAGGTTAGAGATGAACGAGGATGAGATGAGTTACGAATCTAGGCACGAATTCCAAATCAAAGCTAGATTGGCACGAACCAATGATTAAAGCAAAGCTGGGCTGGTAATTTTGAATCGGTGAGAATAAAACAAATTAGCTCGATGCAAATGGAATGTAAATATAAACTATTACTATTATAATTAATATTTTTCTTAAAACCAATATTCAATTTAAACTACATATTTAGAATGACATATATATATATATATCACATGTAATGTATATATAACCAAAACAACTACTAATTACAGCAACTTATATATATAAAATAAACTTTTAAATTTTTTTATTTTTTTATTAAGAACTCAACATGCAGAAACTAATAAAACTAAAACCTGATATACCATAATACGATATACTATAATACCATATATCACATACCATTTATAACTGTACGAACTCTATACTTTAAAATTTTTATAACATTATAAACTTTGTATATATATATGTGATAACAACTTTATATAAAATCTTATACCTTATACACTAAACAGTTAATATACACGAAAGCTTATAACTGTATATAAACATATATTTTTATATAGCTATTAAAACTTGTACAGTTTAATACGGTGCATAACCAAACTTCATAATATAACCTATATACCAATACTATAAACAGACTATTATATACTATGTATACTAATATATATATATATATAAACTATAAAATATACATACTAATATATAAGTTTGGCACCAACAATAAGGTGCAGTCAGACCCATATATATATATATATATATATATATATATCCAACTGGTTGTATATACCTATATAACATATATTAGCCTATGTATACTTGTATTCATATAAATTTCATATATGCGTGCAAATAGCATATAAAATATCGCGCTTTAAAACTTCCTCACTTTAGATATGCGAGCCAATACATATATATTTCTTTAACATATTGTATATATATATATAAACTAGTTAATAGACAATGTAAACCAATATATATAAGAACATATTATAGTATATAAATAGCAAAACAGGCTACATGCGAATATATATATATATATGTATACTAGATTATATATGTAAACTATACAAATAACAACATAACATATAACCTTTGACTGAAAAAACAAACTTTATAAATTTTTATACATACTTTATAACGTTATCTATATAAACTAATGCATATATACTAACTCACCTACAACAAGGCATAAAGGAGGAGAGAGGGAAGTGAGGCGGAAAGCAGTGTGGAGGAGGAAGCTCGGGGCGGTAGAGGAAGGGTAGCGGAGCAGTTCGGCCAGGGGTATGCTAGTGGTCGAGTGGGAGAACTCGGTGGTCGGGATAAAGAGTTCAGCTAGAGGAGGAGCATGAGACGGCTGTTTGAATTGGGTTCGGCCTATGCTAGCTTGGAGGAGACATGCAAGTTGAGGCGGAGGGGCGAAGCTTGCACGGTGGAGAGAGGAGAGGCAATAAGCATGGCTGGACATGCATGAAGAGGGGAGATGAGAAAACGTGGAAGGTACTAGATCTCAGGAAAATAGAAGAAGGAGAGGTCTCAGGGAATATATATGCGAAGTGATAAAGTAGTGATAAAGTTTTGTTATATAATTTTTCTTTTTAAACGAAGTAAAGGAATGGAAGAGACACAGCAAGCGGAACACGAACCAATAAATAATAAATTTGACCTGATGGGATGACAACAGAAAACTGTTGTATTCCAGGAACTTAAAAGGTTAGTAGCTGTTGCACAAATAATAAATGATAGGCTGTTAAATTTTTAACCGCTGTGTACCGGACTTCAAAACACAAGATTGAATATACCATAGAGATCAGCACGACGAGACGACCAAAACGGCATACAGATGTCAGTGATAGGATCATCCGTTCAAAAAGTCGATACGGACACTGATAAACGTTGCTATTCCGTATAGAAAAATTCAAACGGAGCTAGAAACGTCCGAATTTCACGAAACGAATTTCGCAGTCTGATTCAGAGTGTTCTAAATAAATTTTCTCATGTTGACATATTTAGGTTTCGGAACACTTTTAAATTCACTGTTATTAATAGATTTAAATTGAAATAGAATTACTCAATAAAATAAACTTCAATATTATCTGATGAAAATTTACCAGTTGCTATGTTAAAATAGACGTATTCCAAATAATAAGTTTTATTTCAAAATATTATTATTTAAAAATTTCACAAAATTTAGTTAAATACGTTAAATAAAACCAAAAAAAGAAATTATTAAAATTTTATGGGTCGTTACAAGAAATGAGTCAGTATGCTAAGCCATGGTCCATAAATAGGATAAGGTAGTGGGTGTTAGTCAGTCGTCTTATCTCGAGTTTAGACTAGGGCTTAAATTGGCTTTTTGGCTGACTCTTAGGTCGCATGTATTCATGACGGGGAAAACCGCTAATGTTTAATCATTCCTTAAGTAACTTAGGGTAGTTAGGTAATTTAGATTACTTATTGATTACAGATAGCTGAACCTCCATCCACAAGTGGACGAACCTTTCGTCTAGTCTCTTCAAAGATCAAGAAAGACCATGCTAATTTAGCCGGCTCATTGGCCCGCTACGAGTGCATAGGGATGATTCTCTCTATCCCTTACATGTCGATAGGGCAATCGACCTCTAATAGGTTATTTTACTTGGTCACTCGCTTATATAAAGAGTGGAGCGACGCTTCACCTCCTACCCTTCTATGTCCAATTTTTTAATGTGCACCACTTGGTTCTCGAATAGCTATCTTCGAACAGCTATAGTCTCTTGGCAGGGTTATTCATTGCGATGATCTAAACATTCCAAAGCTCGATCCTATTTTTACCCGGCTATTCTTTAGGTTGCATAACCAGGAAAATACCCTAGTAGGCCACTATTACCATCTTCAGGGAGTTCTCTCTTCTTTGGCCTTCTGGGCTAACTCTAGGGGTACCGAAACCATTTCCTTTTTTTGCCGGCGACCATAACTCGGCTTTTAGAACATAATCCTTCAACACCTTGCGTATGTTCTACACTTATCTTTTTCTTTGATCTTAACTTGCGTATTTATGACAATAGCTTATTTTTATTATAGTTACTCATTATAGTGTTCGTTTGGGTATGAGGACTACCTATGTAGGAATAGGGAGACGATGGATGGCGTCAGGATTATAGGTTTTATTTTGACAAACGAGAACCTCCATCATGTGAGGCTTCTTAAGATAAGGAAATCTATGAGGGAGGGGGTAGTGGCTTAATCCCCTACTAGGAAGGTGACTAGGCCTGTCAGGGTTGTAATTAGAAAGCCGATTTTGGGGCTGGTGGTGGATATATATGAGGAGCAAGAAGAGGAGGATACTCTATCAGACCCAGGCCACAACAATGAGTGGGAGATCTATAATTTGACACCCTTGGCGGATGTTATGGTTCCCAACCGCATCATTTCATGGTTTTTAAGTTATTTTAGTTAACTTGAGATGCCCAAGGCAGAGAGGACAGGTAGGTAGGCACAAAAGATAAATATCCCGACAAGAACGGACTACCCTTCAAAACCCCTCATGATTGCGAGTCTCCAACCCAAGTGACACACATCAAGCCACCGACACACAGAACTCTAGCGGATCACAATTTAGAAATAGCACCACGATATCCTCTTGCATGCCTTGGCCTAGGGACCACATTGATGATAGTAGCATGAATTTACATTGCGCTACATCGGCTTTTTTGGGAACTTTTCTAACTCCTTATCTGTTTCACAGTGGTTCGCGAGAACTTTGCATACCTCATGGATGCCATAAGGTCCCAGGAGCTTCTCAATGGACATCGCCACAATATCCTCAAGGCACTGCTGCCCTAGTCCATTGATGAACCTAACTTCCAACCGAGCTAGTCTGGGGGCCACTTCCTTCACATCATAGATCTCACTTTATAGCACCAGACTGCAGTAGATGCCAGCCACCCGCTTGGTGCTACATTGGATTTGAAGTCGGTGCACTCTAAGAGGCCCCATGTAGTTGAGTCGATGAGCTCTAAGGGTGGTCAGCTATACAAGTTTGTGAGGGGAGATGGGCATGGTTGGCCACCTTTCGGGGGCTATGAGTTTGGGTTGTGGTTTGCCTTCCTGAAGATGATCTAGGAGGGGTTGCATCCAGTTGGGAGATACTCACACAGTCACTGGCTGCAGTTGCTTCTACGACCTGTCTAACACAAGCCGGCCTAGGTCCTATTGGGGCCCTCATTCTTTGATTAACATTGTGGATGCCCAATGTAAGGACGTCCACCAAGTAAGGGCTCTTGGACTTGGCAATTTCTTCTCTCCTTTTTTTTGTAGTTGGTTCTTTGTTTAGGCTAGACCTGCTATGCTTCGCTTTCATTTAGGCCTGCAACTAAGGAAGTAGGTAGAGGATGAGGTGTTGACTTGCTAGCAGGCATAGAGGAGGAAGGTAGAGCTTGAGAGGTGGGCCCTTGAGACGGATAGGTTGAGGCATATTGTAGAGTCAGCCGAAGACACTAACATCAAAGAGTAAGTGGAGGATAAGGAGAGGTTGGGGGAGGAGCTCAAGCTAGTGCGTGTGGACCAAGAGGTTAGTCATAAGGAAGAAGACGAGATGAGTAGGAGACTATAGTAGCATCTAATATGTTTCACCCAAGATGAGCTAGCTAAGACGGCTATGGAGGAGGAGTGGAACAATAGGCTCATAACCATGTTGAATATGATTTTGACGCTAATTACCTCCTTCCCTTGGTCGTTAGCTTTCTCCCTTCAACTAAATATGATGGGTTAGGCAGTTAGGTAGCAATGGAGATGGTGGCGATCGAGTAGACTCCCTTGGAAATTCCAACCCAAGAACAGATTGCTTCTTTGACCAGTGGACCTAGGGAACCACCCATTGATGCCACTTCGAGGGTGGACAAGGAGATGGTACCTGATGATGACTATCATGTTATTGGATCTCTCCCTCCCATTTGAGCTTCAAAGTGGGTAGTGATCTTCAGTTTCCTCCTTTTGTCTTTTGTCTTTTTTAGTTGTATGTAAATCGGGTGAGGCTTATGTTGTGTACTGACAATTGATGATGTGATGAAATATTTTTATTTGACTTATTTGTTTGTTATTACCATATTATGCCTTGCTTTACTTTTCTATTAGTATCCTACATGAATACCTGTCTGCAATGTTTACTTATTTCATTCATTTTTTTAGCGTTAGGCATGTCTAATAACCCATGACTTCGTTAAACAAACATGTAGACATAGGTACTCATGCGCAACATAACAAACAAGCAAAAAATATACGAAGAACTAGTGAACCAAGCAGACTTATCTTTTATTGAGGAAACATACCCCCAACCTTGCATAGGTGGACATGAGTTGATGGCGAGGAATCCTTTGGTGGTCCCTTGGTGCTCCAACTGGTCTGCCTTTATTAGACTTACGGGCCGCCAAGTGCCAGCTTAGCTTAATAAGGCAACCTTATGAATTTGAGTAGGTTAGCACTACAGATGCCATATTTAAGGTTACAGTGTGGGTAATTGTCCCACTTTGGCAATAGTGGTCCAGCCTACTGGAAGGATGGGTAGCATCATGGGCGAGCGAATTAGGACCTCAACGTGGGTGGTTGCGCCATTGGTTCATTGGTGCCTCCGGCATAGAAGGGAGCATTGATTGGCTCTTACATCCTCATGGAGCAGTACTACGGATGCTAGATTCAAGATTACTTCATGGGTAATCATGCCCATCTTGGTACTAGTGCCTCGCCCCATGGGGGGATGGGCAAAATCACAGGCAAATAAATCTGCACCATGATGTAGGTAGTCTTGCCATTGATTTATCGATGCCCCCAGCACATAAGGAACCATTGATTGGCTCATTCATCCTCACAGAGAAGCATTACAGATGCCAGTTTCGAGAGTACTTCTTAGGTAATTGCACCCATCTTGGCACCAGTGCCCCACCTCATTGGAGGGACGGGCAACATCATAGGTGAACGAAGCGGGACCATGATGTGGTTAGACATTCCATCAGTTCGTTAATGCCTTCAGCATGGAATGGACCGTTGATTGGCTCGTGCATCCTCATAAAGTAGTACACCATAAATATTGGAATTGGGACCGTTGCATGGACAGTTGCTCCATCTCTATGATGGTGTCCCCAGCATGGAAGGGAGTGTTGTCTGGCTCGCGTATCCTTACATGGCTATTTTTGGGCATTCCCCTGTTGTAGAGAAGTGCCTCTTATGGCTCGTCCTCTTTGGATAGTCTTGTGTTGGGCATTCACTGGTTAGGAAGAGCGTATTGTGTGGCTTATCCTTGCCGAATGGTTCTGTAGTTAATGGTTGAGTGATAAATCCCCGAGAATGGTTTTTTTTCATTTCATACTTAGATTGACCATTACAAAAAGGTTTTCTGCCTTATAATTATAGCTTAAAAAATTTCACACATAATATACTCGAAGATGCTTTGTATTCCAAATTCGAGGCACATGGGTGTTATTCGGGTGCAAGAGGCAGTAAGCATCATTGGCAAGTGCGATGCTGACAACATACGGGCCTTCCTAGTTTGGCCCCGGTATACCTTCAGTGGTTTTTGCAAAGGCCCTACATAGAACTAATTCCCCAATAATGAATTAGCAGAGCTTAACTCTAGCATTGTAGTGTTTGGCTACCTTTCTCTTGTAGGCTTCTGTGCAAAACTCAGCCTCTCCTCTTTTTTCTAAGGCATCAAGCTTGAGCCTTAGTAGTTCTTTGTTTTTCTCTGGTTCATGAGTGAGGTGCCTTAGGGATGGTACGTCAACTTTGAAAGGTAGCATAGGTTCATACCCATATGCTAAGGAAAATGGGGAGAGCTTGGCTCGAGGTCCTATAGGATCAAAGTAGCAGTGGAATGTCTTCGGCCTAGTATCCTTTTGCCTTGGTGAGGCATTGCTTTAGTGTTTATAGGATTGAATTAACCTTACAAGGGTGGGGGTGAATAGGGTTTATTATAAATTCAGAGAATAATAAAAATCGCACCATGGAAAATAATAAAGTAAATGTAAAAATAAAAGCAGCACATAAATTTACCTAGCTTCAGCAAAACCTACCTATTGCTGCCCCTAAGATTTCTACTAAGATTAAATAATCGACCACTTAAAAATTCCCTATAAACTTGCAACTATCGCTAACCTAATTATTTTAACCCTATGCCTAGAAATCCTACCTCAACTCTGTCCCCGAGTTGAGAATTTACACATCGTAGTTCAATCCTGGTTAAAAACTAGAGTTTTGAATTTTAAAAATTAAAATACAAATTTAAATAACTAAACCTAAATATATTACCGACCTCTATATTAAACACTCTCTTTTATTATTTTAATGTCGTTTCTGTTTTCTTCTTTGGTCTTCTTTCAAGATTTTCATTTCATCGATTTATGGAAGCCGCCAGCTTGTAAATTGTTCATTGAATTACACCTATACTCCTCTTCTAGTTGTGTTCTTCGATTGCTTGGTGTTAACCCAAAAACTTGAATCAACACCTAAGATGAGTATGTGAAAGCACCAACCCTATTAGAATAGGGAAAAGATAATAGAGAATAGCAATAAAATAAAATAAATGAGAAAGGGAGACACAAGATTTTATAGTGGTTCGGTTGTTAACTAAGCCTACGTCCACTTAATAGTTGCTTGATCTTATTGTGTAAGATTACAAAGTATTTGAGAAAGAAAGGGTCACAAGTACAGGAGCCAGACAAGTTCTAAATCCTAGAAAGGTCTATAGTAGCTGCCTTGGTGACTATAGTGTATAAGGAAAGAGTTAAAGAAGAAACAACATTCCGGCATAGTGATAGCAAAATCTGAATCCTTCCTTTTTTACTCAATAGTTTATATTTATAGAGGTAGCAATCGTATTGGACTAGGAGAAGATTTGGAGCAGAGTCCAGATAGAGGCCTAAGAGAGTGTGCAAAATCTCAATTGCCACCAAGTTAACATGTCATGTCGGTACCGACTTCTCATGTCGGTGTCGACATGTGCAGTCAACTTCAATGGACTTGAGCTCTTTTGTATCCCCCATTCTACTTCATGTTGTAGTGTTCCAAGATGTTTCTATGGGTATTTGATTGATATTGGTGACAGCTCTTTTACAAATTAGTTTGTTCTGCCGTTCTGACTGCTAATTCTCCAATTCTAGTAACTGATTATTCAGAATTCTCAAATATCTCTTAGGCACACATGAAATAGGAAAAGAAGAGTTTATGCAAAGTTTGAGTGAGAAATGTAAAGGTGTGAGAATTCAACCACAACCTCTTGAATTCGGTACCGACATATGATGTTGATTCCATATTGGCTGAAATTTCTCTAAGGCATTTCTCTGTCTTATGTAGATGTGCTTCCAAGTTTTCAAGTCGTTTCACCTTCGTCTCGACATTCTAACTACCATTGGTTCATGTTTGATTAAAAACCCAGTTTACATTTGCCCCCATAGAGTATGCTTTCATTCAATACAAAGTGTGCTCTAGAGTGAGACAAGACCCGGATTATTATCCTGTGAATTCCTTTTGACTGTTTTTGTGCTATCTTGAGATGCTACTTTTATTTGGCATTAAGTGATCAATTTCTATTCATTGTCTGCTCTTAGTTAAAATTGGAATTCTCCCCTCAATGTGGAATATATAATTTGGACATTGTAATTTGTGTGCTACTTCATATAGTTGAATGGGTTTACTGTGGTAAGTTTAATTGATTTTGGGTGGAAGATGGGATGTCGGTACCGACATGTACACTTGGAAAAAAATTTATGTCTTCTCCTATAATTTATATTTGATAACCTAGGTCTTCTCACTTTTACTTCTTAGCTACCGAATTCCCAAACCTTATAGCCTAGGCTTCCAGCGCCGACTTGATTTTTACTTCCTCCTTCCATCACCACCGACCTGTGGTGTCTCCGCTTGCAGACATCCCCTCCAGCAACTCGCCACCACCCAGCTTTGTCACTTGCTCCAGAATCGTGTTTTGAGATATCGGCCTTGAATTTCCTGAAACCCTAGGTCGAGTTCTACTTGATTAGGATTTAAGGTGGGTATTAGCGGCTTGCCTATGAGAAGATGGTCGATGAGACGAATAAGGCCCGGTTGATTTTGAGCATGATAGAAGACAATTGAAATTGTATGAGTTTGATTGGTGATAGAACCAAAAATTTGGATATGTTCTGATCAAACACATGCGATTATTGTAAAATTGACTAGACTTAACCATCGAATGAACCCTGATACGTCGGCCATCTTGGATTCAGGGGTATAGGATGATTCCACCACTTCGCCTTTCTGTAATTGCACTTCCAGTGATCCTGAAAAGAAGGACTTTCCGCGTTGCTCCAAACGACGGATCCGTTATTGATCATTGATCGATAACGAGTAAGTATAGAAAGATAATGTCAAAGGATGGTACAAATTGTTTTTCAAGTGCAAGTTAGCTATCTACATCAGATGGTTTGTTTGTCAGACACTGGACTCATTCCATATAGATAACAAATTGCACTTTCCTCGATTAACACTTAAGAATTCAATTGGTCAACACATGTTAGCTTCCTTTGAATTCCAAGTGTTGGTCACATGGATATTTCTATTTCAAGTTTAATTTTACCTCACCGTGTTGAACGCCAAGTTATACTATATTAGAAGTACTCGTCAATCGTCTCGCCGCAAGTCTGGTGAAAGATTCTCTACTCCTTTTGAGGGTGCATCCACTACTGCCCCGGTTTCACCATCCATTCCGGTTAAAACCAACCAACCTACGACTTCTGGATTTGAGAGCCAGATAGTGCTGATGGATCCCGTTCTACCCACGTTGCATCTAGGATTAACCATAACTGACCCGTCGGAACAAATATTCACCGTTTTGACCGAGAAGATGCTTAGTAACTTTTGCTTGCAACATGGCATCCACAAAGCAGATGTTCGCCTACCAGCAAGAAATGAATCCGCACATCATCCCCCCACCTAGTTTCACTACTTGTAGCCGATATATGTGTCTCAACACACTGTCCCGCCTTTTAATTCCTTCCCGAGGAGTTCCTTGGGAGAAATTGGGCTTGCTCCATTCCAAGTTCACCCGAATGGGCTGGCCTTATTGACTTCACTGTTTGTCTTATTCATGCAAATATTTGAACACCATCCTCGATTCCATGAGCTTACATATCTTCTCTTCAAGAGGAGAAAATATTGCCCATCCTTTGTAATCATCGAGGCCTGGACCAGATGCGAGGTCGTCAGGAAACTCCATAATAAATGTTGCATGCTCAAGGGTGAATATTTCTTTGTGTTGCCTAGAAGGATTCAATCGCTTCTGGTTAAAAGGAAGTGAGTTTTATTCTATCAATTCCTCTTATATTGGAATCTCTACATTCTAAACTTAACGCGTGCCTCCAACAGGTGTTCCTACGCGAGACAAGAGTTTGGAGCACAAGATGATGCTTGAAGACTTGAAAGCCATTAGAAAGAGCCACCATTTCGTCAAGTTTCTTTTGACGAACGAGAACTTACAAGAATATGGACTGCTCACACTAGGAAGAATAGCAGATACTGAAACTTTGACATGGAGCAGTTCTAGGTCTCGTACTCATTCTAATGCCCCTTCTCACAGTTTTAAAAAGGATACTCAAGAAGAAGAAGAGGAAGGTGCTTCCGTTAAGGAACACGAGGAAGGAACTGCTGATGGAGAAGCTGATGAGCCCGTAAGAGGTGATGAGGAAGGGGTAATTGAGATAGGAGCTGACGAGCCCACGTAAGATGGTGCCCTTGGTCACAAGGGCGATGGTTCTAGAATGCCCACAATCCTGAAGGAAGATGAGCGAGTTAAAAGGAGAGATGGGAAACATCCAATAGTAGTTAAAGAGGAGGAGATCTCAGAGATGATGATGATAATGACTTTTACGTCATTGAGGAAGAAGAGTATGAATCCTTCGATGAATCGTCGAGGTTGAGCCCGAGCCTTCCTAACACCCCTTCTCTGAATCTACTGACCACCAAGGCACAGAGCCCTGAGCTCCCGAACTCCCTCCTCAAGGGAAAACTGCTATTGAAACTCCACAATCTATTGGAGGTCAAGCTGTACAACTCCCATTGGAGATACGTTGACTTTCGAATTTCTAAGAGATGTTTTCATTCATGTGAACAAATTTGGGGATATCTCGATAAGCGAGATGTTGGACGAGATTAGCTCGCAAATCGACATCTCTTCTAGCACTTTTATGAATGAAGGTGGAAAGACTCCAACCCTTAAACCATGCTGATATGGTTGATAGAGTATATAGGGGGTCTTCAACACTACACACTTCACTTTAGGGATACGGACACACATTTTTGCATCAAGTCAACTTTCTTGTCCAAAGTGTTAACTTCATTTTCCTTTTTGTTTCATGTTCCTTGGGTCGTGGATTGTACCATCAACTTCGTCAAAAATTTGGCTCATACAAGGATCAAACTTTAAATTCTTCCCATCACTCTTATCGCAAAACAGACGAGGAGAGGAGGAAGAGAAAGAAGGCTCACCACTTGGAGAGAGAGCACGAGAGGGGAGAGAAGAGAAAAAGGGATGATGATGATAGCAGTGCTCTGACGATGCACACAAGCACCACATAGACTCTCGTGAGTGCCATGAGGTTTAATTACCCATTGCTCCCCTTTGCACCGAAGCTCAGACAGTCGCGCTGTAGGAAGTCCCTTCATCCCCAGCCATAACTACTGCAGCTGCCCCTAATTCTTCTAGCTAAAAGGAGAAGTTTGTAATTCCGCCTAGTCCACCCATGCTCCAGGCTGCCTACTCGCATTTATTCTTAAAGGGTGTTAAGTTCAATTAGAACTTCAAGCCCACCAATAGAATCACTTCCTTGCACAATCTTGAGACAATCCACGAGGACTTAGAAGTTGGGTTTGATTGGCAACATCTCGTGAAGGCCTTTTCGAACATGAATCGTATCGACTATCAAGGAATTCTATCATTTGAGGCTGAAAGGGCAGACCATGACAAAGCGATCAAGGATCGCAATACTAAAATAGCCAAGCTGAAAGTTGAGAGGGATGCAGCCTTAAAGGGAAAGGCTGCCAGTAATAAGTTATTGACCGAGGTAAACCGGGCTCACGACAGAGCGCTTATTGTGATTAAAGATCAGCTCAAGGACACTTATAGAGAATCCGGCAAACTGACAGAGCAGATCACCATTGTAGAAGACACTATTAAATCCTAGAATCAAACCGTTGCTGGTCAAGCTATCGCCATTGCCGAACAGGCCGCCGAACTTACCCGACTCTGCGAGGAGAATGCACGGTTGGTCGAGTAGAAAGAAGAAGCTGTAGGAGGCAAACTGGCGGAAAAGATCGACCATCTAGTCACACGTTCAGAGCTTTCGATGCTTCTAACAGCATATGATGAGGCGATAGGCCAAATGGACGCCAACGTGCTTCACCTCTACACTTGGAATATGATGAACATGGGTAGCCTGAAGTAGCTTGGCGATGATTGTCCTAGGACTCTCGCCATGGTCTGGGAGGAAGTGCTGATAAGATCGAAGAAGGCTAAGGATATGCGCTCCGATGAGGAATTAAAGGCTGCCCACCTCAACTCCAAAGACATAGACTTTTTGGGCGTTGGTAGGCAGATTCTTCGAGAAGAGAGAAAGAAGGATGTCGCTGATGCTGCTGCCAAGGCTCTTACTAGCCCAAGCTCTTCGAGTCAGCATGAAACAATTATTCCTACTTCCCAAGAGCAAAAGGTAGCCATTCTGATATCCGCCACTACTATTTTCAGAGCAGCTCATGTTCATATATCTTTTGAAGCCTTAAGTGAGCCACACCTTTCTCTGGCTATCATGCGACCCTTCGAGATGGGGACTGGCCGAGGAAACTTCAAAGTTGTAGTTCATGACCAAACTCAAACTTCTGGATCAGGTATTTTTCTCATCTCTCCAGTGTTCCAGGCACTTCGATTCACTCCGGAATCTTTTACTAAACTATACAACTGTGTTTCCCAAATTGAAGATCAGCCAACACTTCCTTCACTGCCCCCAGCTACTCAGAGCTCGGGAACCCTTGCTCTCTTCACTGTTTCCACTACTTCCTCTGAA
Organism: Allium fistulosum; assembly: GCA_030737815.1. Lineage (NCBI taxonomy): Eukaryota > Viridiplantae > Streptophyta > Magnoliopsida > Asparagales > Amaryllidaceae > Allium > Allium fistulosum. Next base: position 931,371,017 of record CM060901.1, on the reverse strand, counting down.
GTTGCTTCCGGCATGGTTCCTATCTCCAAGTTCGGTCTTGGACCCAATTTCGAGTAGATAGAAGTGCTGCAGAATCTGGAGGACATCTCTGTATCTGTCGATGAAGAGGTAGTACTATTTGGTGAGTCGGAATCAACGGACAAGAGGACGATGGTGGAGAGGCTAGAAGAGGAAAAGAAAGGGCTTTAATTGAAGAAGGAAAAGTAGGAGGCGAAGTGCAAGACTTCAACCACTATCAAGCTACAGATATCAAAGGAGGGAAGTGCAGCTATCAGAAGAAGATCCCAACTAGCCTAGACAAAGGTAGCAATGGTGGGAATAGGTGATGATGCACTTTGGTGCTTATGGAGTGGAGTACTTGTGGTCATTTTGGTATGTGTCCCTTGTGTTGTTTGAGTCTGTATAAGTACAAAGTTAGTGTTCAGTATTTCTTTCTTTGTTGCTTCGGTGGAGTCTGCATTTGCTTTTGTTGTGCCAAAATAGGCCGATATTGTGTGGGTACGGCCCCCACTGTTTGAACTGTACAAAGAATGATACTGGTAATGAAAAGATTAGCATTTCCATTGTAATCTTTCCCGTGTACTTTCCCAATACCTTACGTACTGTGTCTGTTTATATACCACAGTGTGTACACGATGTAATTGTAAGTCTTGTAATTTCCATTTTATATACTGTTGTACTGTCTGATGTGTGCATTTACTGCAGCTTTGTGCATGTATATAGTGAAATTTGTAATGATTTTTGTACACTACTTTGCCTTGTTCTGTCGTGGTTGCCGAAATTCTTCTTTCGGCATAACAGAAATGTAGTGTATCTTGGCTTAGTTTGTCCAAACTATATGTTGGTGTATGTATGCCGTCTACTCCATAGAGCTGGTTACTCCGAACTCAGGGGTTCAAGCAATTTATTAGAGCCCGGCTGTTCTGGGCAACTCGTTTGGTTGCCCCATATCTTGGTTGTGCAGTAGGCTCCTATCTTCGGTAAACTGTGATTTTAACACTTGATTCCAAGCATTTCGTACCCTAACAGAATTCCTTTAAGTTCAAAGTTGAGATCCTGTTCACATATCAGTTTTTGTCTTTGGAAATTTTTGAATAGCCTAGGTAATTGGATTTTATTCCGATGTTGTTGATCTGGCAGCTTGGTCTTTCAAGATATTGTCGGAGCAATGCTGCCTTCCACTAATCCGGTGATAGGAAGTTTTCCCAATGTTGCTGGAGCAATGTCGGTGCTTATGAAATATGGATGAGCTCTCATTGTTACCGGGATAACATTGATTACTAGAGGACAAAACGATTTTCCGATGTTGCCTAGGCAACGTCAGTACTTGTGAAATTTCAAATCGATTTTCTTGTCGATTTGGCGGTTTAGGGCTATACTCCCAATCCGGAGATTGGGAAGTATTTTCCTAATTAAGCAGGATATATGTGGGTTGCTTACTTAAATGCGATTCCATTAGTTCAAGCAGCAACATGCGGCTTACGGGTGGCACACCAGAGTTTGCTTGCAAGAGCGCTGTTCTATCGGCTCGAGAAGCAAAGAAATGGTTCGTACTTAAACACGGTTCCTTCGGTTCAAGCAGTAGAGGAATAGAGCATACTTGAACACATTTCCATCGGTTCAATCAGCGATTGAATGGAGCATACCTAAACATGGTTCCATTGGTTCAAGCAGCGAAAGAATGAAGCGTACTTGAACACAGTTCCATTAGTTTAAGTAGCGAAGTGTGGTTTATGGGTGCGCATGAAGATTTGGACCTTCGCGACGTTGTCGGAGCAACGTCGGTTCTCAGAAGGCTGGGATTAACTTTCCCCGTCGATCAACCGGTTTGAGTCGATATTACCGTTGAGTCGGCGGTTTGCTTACATGAACATGGTTCTATTGGTCCAAGAAGCGAAATTTTTATTAATAAGATGAAATGAAAGGCAAGTCCTACCAATTTACAATGCCTCCAGTGTCTCTATGTGGTTTTTTGTGAAAATAGGAAATACATAGATTAGTATTAAATCAAGTAGTGCCACAGCGAATCGATGTTCCATGCATGGGGGTTGGAATTTCATTAACCAATGTCAACTTGAAAGTTCCATCTCCAAGTTTTTGGCCGATCACGTAAGGTCCTTCCCAGTTTAGGTTAAGTGCTTCCATACCCTAGAAGATCCATTTCAGGATGAGATCTCCCACTTTGAAGGTGTCGTTGCAAACTTTAATGTTGAAGTGTCGGGCTACCCTCTTCTAGTGAGCAATGGTCCTTAGTTCTACTTCCTCCCGCTTCTCATCGATCTAGTCAAGTGACTCGAGCAAAAGCTGCTCATTCTCATTTTGATTGAAGTGTTGTCTCTGATGAGAGGGGACTTCTAGTTCCACTAGGATCATTGCTTCTGAACCATAGGCCAAGGCAAATGGTGAGTGCCTAGTCGTAGATTGATGTGTTGTTCTATAAGCTCATAGTACAAGTGAAAGTTCATCTACCTAGTTTCCTTTAGCTTTCGTTAATTACTTCTTGATAGTGGATTTGATGATTTTGTTCACTGCTTCCACTTGTCTGTTTGTCTACGGGTGCACTACCGTGGAAAAACTCTTCTTGATCCGATAACACTTAAAGAAGTCCTTAAATTCAGCACTTTCAAACTAAGTTCCATTGTCCATGATGATTTTCTGTGGTACCCCAAACCTGCAAATAATGTTTTTAATTACAAAGTTAATTACCTTTTGAGTGGTAATGGTGGCAAGTGATTTTGCTTCAGCCCATTTGGTAAAATAATTAAGTGCAACGATAGCATAATGTGCTCCCCCTTTTGATATTGGTAGTACTCCGATTAAATCGATTCCCCAGATCGCAAACGACTAAGGGATGGCCATCTGTGTAAGTTTTGAGGATGGTGTTCTCAAATTCTTTGAAAATATCTGGCACCGATCATAATGCTTAGCGTAGTCTACTACATCTTGGTTGATTGTGGGCCAGAAATATCCGTAACGTAAATCCTTCTTTGCCAGTGTTTGTTCCCTAGTGTGGTCATCGTAGTTGGCTTCATTGACTTCCACCGGAATCTTCTTGGCTTCTTCTTTGGTTACACACCTTAGTAGGGGGTGGAGAAACCTCTCCTATGTAGCACTCCATCTTGTAGCATGGACCGTGGTGTCTTTTGAAGAAGCTTCTTTCATTCATTCTGGTTTCTGGGGAGTATTTCTTTGAGCAGATAATCCTTGATTAACGTCATCCATGATTCTTTCTCTTCCACGGTCTCCAGAACCTAATCTACATCCATCCGATCTATGCTTGGAGCAGCTAACACTTCAACTGGAACCAATCCCATTGATTGTGCATCTTTGGAACTGGCCAACTTGGCTAAGTAATCGGCCTTCACATTCTGTTCCCTGGGAATATGGATTATCGTGTAGTGTTCCATGTCGTTGAGTAATTCTTATGCTTTTGACAAGTAGGGAGCGAGATTTGCCCCTTTAGCTTGATATTTCCTCTTTACTTGACAAAAGACTAGCTAAGAATAGTTGTATATATGCATAGCTTTTATTCCCAATTCCTTCATAATTTTCAATCTTGCTACCAATGCCACATGCTCCACCTCGTTGTTAGTAGTAGGGAACTCTAGCTTAAAGCATAGCAAATCAAGCATCCTTCGGTCTCAAGCATAATTCCTGATCCCGAGTGGAATTCGTTTGATGCACCATCAATAAATAGCTTCCATCATGATACCACTTCTGTTTTCTCCTGCTCTTCCTCATCTCGAATGGGGAATTATATTCCGCGATGAAATTAGCCAACTCCTATCCGTTAATTACTCTCCGAGGATGATAAGTCACATCATACTTGCTCAATTCAATATTCCACTTCAAAAGTTGACCTGAAGTCTTAGGTCGATAAAGTATCTATTCCAAAGGTTGATCCATCAACAAATTAATTGGATGAGCTTAAAAGTACGGTCGCAACTTCCTCGACACTATCAGTAAGCAATATGTCAATTTTTCCAACTTCGGATAGTTCTGCTCAGCTCCAGTGAAGCATTGGTGTAGTAGACGGGTATAAGCACTGCATTTAGAGCATGATGGGACACTGCCAAGTAGATGAACAAGTCTTCTCCTTCCACTGGCTTGGATAGGACCGTTGGAGTCTCCATGTGTTGTAGTAGTCCTTCGAAAGTTATCTGACAATCCTGATTCCACTCGAAGTTCTTCTTACCTTTCTTCAGTGCGTCGAAGAATGGTATACACTTATCTTTTGCTTTAGAAATGAATTGACTTAATGTTGCGATCTTCCCATTCAAGCTCTGCAATTCCTTCTTTGTTACGGGGGCTGTGACATTCTGTAAGACGGCCATCTGCTCTGGATTAGCTTCGATGCGCCTCGCGTTTACTATGAACCCGAGAAATTTTCCTAATGAAACACTGAACGAGCACTTCAAGGGATTCGATTTCATCTCGTACTTCCGAAGGATTTCAAACATTTTCGAGAGATTATCCAGATGGTATTTAGATACTCATGACTTTACAAGTATGTCGTCCACATATACTTTCATCGTTCGTCCGATCTGAGTTTTGAACATTGCATTCACTAATCTTTGGTAATTGGCACCAGCATTCTTTAAGCCAAACGGCATCACGTGACAACAATACCACCCCAAATCGATGATGAAGCTGGTGTTCTTCTGATCGGACTCATGCATCATAATCTGATTGTATCTTGAGCAAGCGTCCATGAATGAGGGCAGCTCATATCCCACGGTTCCGTCAACTAGCTAGTCAATTCTAGGTAGTGGAAAGCTATCCTTAGGGCAAGCTCTGTTCAAATCCGAGTAGTCGACATAGTCCGCCACATCCCATTCGATTTCTTGACTAGCACAGGGTTTGACACCCATTAATGATATGTTGCATCATGGATAAAGCCATTGGCCAACAGCTTATCCACTTCTTCCTTCAATGCAACGGATCGCTCTAGACCCAGATTGAGTCTTTTCTGCCTTATTAGTGTGAATTTAGGATTGATATTAAGTGTGTGACATGCTATCTCTGGCGATATCCCACATATATCGGAATGCGTCCAAGCAAACACATCCAAATTGGCACAAAGAAATTTATCAGTTCGTTTTGCATCTTGACTCCAAGCTGTTAACATATCTTCAAGACCCAAGTTGGGTCATCCATGTTGACAGGGACAGCAACCGTAAACTTCACCGGCAATGCCCACTCATCCTCTGAACTCTTCTTCCTAGGATCCAAAGACTTGTCAAAGCGGCTGTGGTCCCCGAGCCAGGGGCGATTCTATAATTTCTATGCTTGCGATTCATGAATGTGGAGAGACTTCCTCGCATTCTTGCTTTTCTCACGACGCTCAGATTCACATAGTTCGGTGATGTAGCATTCTCTTGCAGTGCTTTGGTCTCCCCTTACTACTCCAGCACCATTCTCCGTTGGAAGTTCATAGTAAGGCATCAGGGAGCCAAAGCTATTCTGAAATCAGCAAGAGTCGATCAACCCAAGAAAGCATTATAAGCAGACATTTCATCGACTATTACGAAGGTTTAGATAAGGACCACCCTTCATTCTCCTTCTCCGAGCTCTACAAGTGAGTCAATCATCCCAACTGGCTATCTCGGTTCTCCTGTAAAAACCTAGATCTTAATTCGGCACGCAGTCACATCTTTGATGCTTATCTTTATATGATCGAACGTATGTTGAAACAAGATGTTGACCAAGCTCCTATTGTCAACCAATACTTAATGCACAACTACTGATCCAATTTCGATGGTTACCACCATTGGGTCGAGAGTTGGCGCCTCTATTCCTTCAGTATCCCGACTCCGAAATACAATATCATCTGTGATTTTTTTCCGTTGTTTGGCCAGAGTTCCATCCTCAATTGCATAACAAGTTTCCTTAGGAGCATGCTTTAGTGAACTAGCATATTGCTCCATCTTGCCCCAAATCTTCTATGCTGAGTGAGGTCCTCCAGAAATGGTACTTATGACAAGTCTCTGATTAGTCCGACGAGTTACTTCTCCACTGGACCCGGCCTGATTTCCTTGATTGCTCGAAACTCGGGGTCTATCAGGTTGGTTAGAGTTTTGCAGTTTCTCCATGTACTATTGGAGCCTACCATTCCTTATTAATTCCTCGATTAAGTCCTTCGGATGCTGACATTCATTTGTGTTATGCCCGTGAGTCTCATAGAAGCGAGAAAACTTCCTTAATTGCTTTTATCATTCACATTCTTCCTTCTTGGGAGGCTTGTTGTATCGCTTAGTTCCTTGAGTTGCAAGGTAAATATTCTCCAAGCTGTCATTCAATGGTGTATACTCCTCAGGTCTCTGGTTCCTAATCTGCTTTCCATTCCCGTCATGCCTGCTAGTGTTCTGGTTCTTCCTTTTCTGATTTCCATCGATCCTTACATTTCCTGTCGTGGATCTAGAATTGTTTCCATCCTAGTTGACCGCTACATTTCTCTAAACTATCTCCTTTGGTTGCACATTGGTGGTCTTGCCCTCCATTGTGTCTGCCTCTTCCAATATCAGATACCGACTCGCCTTTCGGTTAAACTCCTTTATGGTGGTTGGTTGTTTCATCTTAATCCATCTTCCAAAGTCTGTGTCCGGATGGATAGTTTGGACTAAAGCCATAAATACCATATCTTCATGGGGATTGCTCACTTTAGTAACCGCATTATTAAACCAGTTCATAAAGGTTTTTAGTGACCCATTTAGTCCTTGGAAAAGCCCAGATGGAGACATCATATCTTTTGGTTTTGCCGCGTGAAGTTTGAACTGTTCCAAAATTTCCTTTCCAACTCATCAAAGGTAGAAATATATCTTGGTGGGAGTTTGTAAACCACATAGAAGCAACACCTTCCAAGAAGATAGGGAAACATCTGTAGCGGACATCACTAATTGCCCTAGCTCCATCCATATGCCAACTATACTTGTAAAATTTCCGTTTAGGGTCTGCAGTCCCATTGTAAGATAACACAGGGCATAGTAAACTTCTAGGGGTACTCTTCCCTTAGAGTGTTTTCAGTAAACGGAGTTCGGCTTAGTGCATAACCCCAATCATCGTCCTTCCTACTTTTACTTTCTTCCATCAAGCATTTGACCATGTCTGCAATGAATGCCTCACTAGTCCAGTAGTCCACAAGTCGACTATCAAGGCCTAGGCCAAGCGTTTGACTCTACGAACAACCTTGGTTTGCCAATTGAAGTCTAGGTTCTCCATTCTCTGAAGAACCACTCTTGCAGAATTCCGTTGGCGTGCGGTTAGCCTTATAGTGGCTGTTTGAACTTCCTTTCCAGCATTTTTCCTACTAATGTCGACATTCAAGTCCAGGCCTTTAGCATCAAGTTGCATGTCATCTTCAAAATCGGAGAGAAGCATTGCAACAATTCCTTGTGGAGCCTTCACTCCAGGGTTAAGGTTTGTAGTAGGTTGTCCTCCGATAGGAGGGGTACTTCCATTACCTTCAATAACTGGTCCAGTGGCTCCGCCAACCATCTCCTTTTGCTTTTGCTTGCCATACCTTCTATTCAAGCCTGAGATGGAGGAATTCTCCAGCTCCGTGGCCTCTACAGTTTCTGGCCTAGTTCTTGGGGCAGTTGGTGGTTGTAGCGCTAATAAAGCATCAATCTTATCCATAGGTGCCTTCTGACTATCAACCATCTTCTAGTTAAGTTGATTAACCATCTAGTTAAGCTCTCCTCTATTTATAACCCCCTGTTGAGCGGAGGCACCTGGTGCTAGGTTCCTAGAATTAACCTTTATTCGGTGATTGTTAGTATTGTTTACTTCTATTTGTTGGGGATTTGCACCATCACCACTGACTATTGCTCTTGTTGATCTTCCAGAAGTGGTTTTCTATTTTCTAGTGCCATTGTTCCCCGATGGCAAGTCTATGTATCTTCGAACCAAATTCCCTAGAACTAATCACTGGATCTCTTCTAATCCAAAATAGCAAGAGATCTAAGCCTAGGTTCAGATATTCTCAGTGAAAACACCAAAATGTTAAAAAATGGATCAACGCCTAAGATGAGTATGTGAAAGCATCTGCCATGTTAGAATAGGGCAAAGATAATAAAGAATAACAATAAAGTAAAAGAAATAAGAAAGTGAGACAAAAGATTTTATAGTGTTCGACTATTAACTAAGCCTATGTCCACTTAATAGTTACTTGATGTTATTTTGTAAGATTACAAAGTATTTGAGAAAGAAAGGATCACAAGTACAGGGGCCAGACAAGTTCTAAATCCTAGAAATGTTTATAGTAGTTGCCTTAGTAATATGGTGTAAAGGAAAGAGATAAAGAAGAAACAACGTTCCTGCGAAGTGATAGCAAAATCCAGATCCTTTCTTGGTTGCTCTATAGTTTGTATATATAGGGGTAGCAGTCGTATTGGGCCAAGAGAAGAGTTGGAGCAGAGTCCAGATAGAAGCTTGAGAGAGTGCAAAATCTCAAGTGCCACTGAGTTAACGTGTCACGTCGGTACCGACTTCTCATGTCAGTGCCGACATGTGTAGTCAACTTCAATGGACTTGAGCACTTTTGTGTCCCCCTTTCGACTTCAAGTTGTAGTTTTCCAAGATGTTTCTATGGGTATTTTATTCATATTGGTGACAGTTCTTTTACGACTTAGTTTGTTCTGCTATTCTAACTGCTAGTTTTTCAATTCCCGTAACTGGTTATTCAGAATCCTCTAATATCTCTGAGGCACACATGAAATAGGCAAAGAAGAGTTTATGCAAAGCTTGAGTGAGAAATGCGAAGGTGTGAGAAGTCAACCCCGACCTCTTGAAGTCGGCACCGACATCTGATGTTGGTTCCATATTGGCTGAAATTTCTCTAAGGCATTTCTCTTCCCTATGTAGATGTGCTACCAAGTTTTCAGGTTGTTTCGTCTTTGTCCCTATATTATAACTCCTGTTGATTCCTGTTTGATTAAAAACCCAGTTAACACTTGGCAATGGTTGCGATTGCTTCCATTTTTGAGCTCGTTTATTATTGGTAATAGGGTATGAATTTGATTCTCTGAATATATCTGAATTTTTGTTCCTTCTCGACTTAATTTCAATGTCGATGATGATTTGGTATTTATAGTGATCAATTCTAGGAAAAATCATTTAGATATTTCCTGATCTTGTAGCACTTTGAATTGAAAGAGTCAACCTGTAAATTTGGCATTTTTTCTATTAAGATTTTTGATTTTGCTCAACAATGCTGTATATTTGGTTGACTTGGTTTATGGCTTGATTTTTTTATTCCAGCCTTGATTTTGAGTTGATCAACTTGCGAACTTTTGATTTAGCAGTTGCGAACTTTTTGGGCATGCATCTGAAAACTTGTTGTTCTATGTTGCACTATGCACTCATATTAATTTCTGAAATCTAGACTCAATCCCGAATTGATTTTGTATATTATCGTGTTGTAGTTTGGGTTTGTGTTTTGATGTTGAATGCATATGCTTAATCATCTTTACCTTATTGTACTTGCTTGTGTGCTTGTACTTGCCTTGTGTGCTTGATGAAGTCCTTGTGTGCGTGTGTGTACCTGGTTCTTTACTGAACTGATTTATGTGCTTCCCTTGTTTGCTTGCCTGTGTGCTTGCCTGTGTGCTTGTTTTCTGTATATTTGAATACACTTTGTGCGCTATTGTGTGCCTATATGTGTTTGTTGTCCTGTGTATTTTAATATCCCTTGTGTGCTTGAAAGTGTTGGTGCACATTTCCTGATCTGATCTTATGTGATTTTGCTTGAGATTATTTGTACATATTTTCTAACTTGATGCACATTGCCTGACCTGAACCGAACTTGACCTTGTTGTATTATGCACTTTGCTGTTGTGTACTTGAGCTGGTTGCTATTTTTTGGGCTGTCTTATGCACTAGTCTGAATTGATTGGGGCATGTGTGTGTTTGACACTTGCACAACCTTATTGCATGTACGATGTTCCATTGTGCATGTCTTAAGAAGTATGTGCATACTTTGGTTTGAATATAAATTCTTGTCCCTCTGAGCATTAAACGAACATATCATACTGGTCCTTTTGTATACCTATTGCACTGGTCCATGTCTGCTACACTTAGTGCCTATTTTAAATATGAAAAGAAACACAACCAAAATCCAAGGCAACATCAAGCTTTTAAATATATATTTTTCTTTCTGCAGTTTTAATTTGTTTCTGGTTGCTTTTTACTGCTTTGTTATTTGTTAGGAAAAACTACTGTCTAAATGGAAGCTAGAACAAGGATATATATCTATGCATATTGTATTCAAGTGAGTGTGGAAAATATAGAGGGATTATTGTATTGAAAGTGTTGTGAGTGAGAGAGTGTAAATTGATGTATATGAAGGAGTATAAAATATTGTGGGAGTTTTTGTTGTAATTATTGTACTATTAAAATATTTATCTAAATTTTTTTTTATTTGTTTATTTCTTTCTCTGATAATGTAATAGTACTATAACAAACACGTTAATATATATATATATATGTGTGTGTGTGTGTGTGTCTATTATCATAAAAAAATCACAGATTACTATATTCTATAATCTCTTCCTTTTGATGATAACAAAAATATATTAAGACTTTGTGACCATAAGCTGAGAAATATGTTTAATGTGCCATGATCATAAGCTCTCTCTATTTAGGTGCTTCCCCTACAAAGATACTCCCCCTAAATAAGTGTATGCAATAAAAATAAAAGATCCTTTTTAATGCCTAGATGCCAAAGAAAAACCAAATGCCTAAATGCCGAAGGAAAAAATTGAAAATTAATACATAAAACAAGACTTGAATATCAGCAAGGTTTTTACTCAACCACACTATAAGAAAAAGCATTTTTAGTTGCATTTATTAGTAGTGTTTACTATCAAGTGCAATCAGAAAGTTATTTAAGTGCAATATTGTTTATCTAAGTTTAACTAATGAAGGGAACAAAAATTTAAGGTGGGACTTAATTTTTTTCGTGGCTGCACAAAAGCTCTTCCTCCCTCTTTTATTTTCATTTACCGCTTTAAATTTATTTTGCTTTCTCTCTAAAATAAGCAACCCTAAATCACAAATCCAAATTCCTTGATTGTTCCTCCATCCATTGCCTGTCACCCATTAATGCTTCTCCCTTCGCTACCAATTCCTCTCTTTGTATCGATGTAATTTTTTTATTGATTTCGTTTTCCATACGATTTGTGTGTCCATGATAAATCTTGGCACTTATCTTTCATTTACGACCAATAGTGATGATACTGTTGCTCAACTTAAAGGTATTTATAGTTCCTAGAAGCATCCCATTTATCTTCACTTGTTGCCCAAGAAGTTTTGCTATCTACCGAGTTTCAGTTTCCTTGTTCTGTTCGATAATAGTTATTCATTGTTTTGAATTAAAATTTTGTTGAATTTAGTTCATTTTTCTTTAAAAATATAAGATTGGGTGTTTTTTCTATGGCATTTTTTAAAAGCACCGCACTTAATCTTTTAAAACAAAGAAATTGGAGTATAGATCGTACAGAACCTACCTGCATTGTTTGTGATTAGCTTATTTGCTTGTTATGTTATAGTATATTAGTATAGTAAATTAGTCATAATTCTGGCTAGCAATTGCGTTTTGAAATCAGTATGCCCAAATCTGTGCGGTTAGGTGCATAAGTATTTTTGCTTGTTTTGTGTGGTGAAGTTCCAATCAATTTTTTTCACATAATCATATATATTTACAAATACAATTTTTTCATCAAACCAGTGATTTTTTTTATAGGTTTAGAAAAGCATCTTTAACTTATATTCTAGTGAAAATATATGTACGGTTAATTGTATTTATTATTTGTAAATGTTGTTTCAATATCCTCCTAGGTTGAACATGAAAAGTAATGAGTGAGCATCCTCGGTGCTTCCAACAACTTGGAGAAATCTCCATTGAGGCACTAAAGGATTATACCAATTATTATATTTGTATGTGTGTTTTTTGTGTTTCCTTTAGATGTTTGTTGTATGTGCAAATCATTTGTGTTATTCCCAGTTTGAACTGCTTGGGGAGAAAAATTAGTACGCTAAAAAATTAAAGTTAAACTTTTGACATTCAATGCAATACCATGAACACCGTTACTTACAATGATACACTAAAATGTGTCATATTCCATATAACCTTGCACTTTTCTATATATTTTGTTCTGAAAGTGTCTTTCTGGGTATTCAGTTTATAATCATAGTTTGTTTATTAAATAGGAAAAAAAGGTTTTATAGGATTATATTGCTGAGCTAAGCTACAAGAATGTACTATTTTCCTAATAATCTGAGCCTTATTGATATATTCACAGTACTTAACTGCTTTTTCTTGTTTTTTAGCAGCTTATCTCGAAGAACATGTTTGTCCAAGCCCCTTATTGCATTACTTCATTATGGAGGAGTTTCAAAAGATTTTTATGTAGATTTAACAGCATTAGAGATTAATAATGCAATGGATGTTCGGCTTAGCAGAAAGTCTGCACTAACATATTTACAGAAAGTCTGCATTGTTGGTCTCTTGTGCTGTTAAATCTACAATGGACACTCAGCTTACCAGTATTACTGAAAGGTACATTTACATTTAGTCCTTGTTATTCCTCCATTGTTGAAGTTAGATATGTTCATGACCAAGTACAGTCGTCTTTCAGCTTACCCAATAAGAAACTAAATGTTACGGGTATATTTTTCTTCTTCCATTATTTATGTTTACATGTGTATATAAATTTTAATTTTTAACTCAATTCAAAAGCAATGAAAAAATTTCCATGATGACCACAGCTGTAATAAAAAACTACTACTAGTTACCAAATTGATGATATAGGATTCTATACCAACTCATTTGGTTTCTGTACAATATTTTAGAAAAATCTTCAGAATTAAAATGAAATATTGGAGACTATAGTGTAAAGATAATGAACATCCAATAACTCTTTGAAAAAAATGAGGGTGATACAAAACTACATGTCATTTGTATTTGACTTTAGACTTCAAACCCACCCAATCGCATCTGAGATATATTTTCTTTTCTTTTTCTCTAAAATAGAACAGTGTGTTTTTAATTACTATTTCCATTTATTGAAATATGGATTACCCATTTTTAACTATATATGCTTTTTTTGATGTAATATTTTTGAACTTTGACTATAATATGTGCATTTAAATCCATGGTCTTTAACTGAACAAAAAGCTTAGTACCACAGGTAATAAATATAAGCCTGTAACTATGCCTATTTTACATGAAATGTAGCCATTGGAGAAAGCTCATATGCTTAATTACTCTTCTATAGAAGTTTTCTCATCTATAATATTATTTATTCAAAATTTCAACCCACCTACTGTTGTAATTTCAAAACCAAAACTGACATTTCTTTTTAAACAAAATTTGGCTATAGTTTATTTATGCTTGAAACATCGCTTAAAGACTGCACAATGCAGTTCTTATGATAAATTATTATGTCATTGATAGAGCAATAAATTATTTGTCAAAGTAATTACCATGTCATTGTAAATTTGGAACTGAAAACTATTTTAATTTACTGATTTGACATCAAGAAGGTGTTGAAGTTCTTAAAGTAATTACCATTTCGTGGTTGAATTCAAAATCTCGACACTCTAACTAGGATGTGCACCCAGTTTGGACTACAAGTTAAATCTGAAAGCAACTGGCATTGTTTTTCCATTCTTAAATATATCGTAGGAACATGTAAAAGTAATGAAGTGGAACATATAAAAGGATTGAAAATTGTATCAAAAAAGGAAAATGAGTTCTTAATTATACCACTTCCACGATACAAATTATTTGCTTATAATTCATTTTAAGCTTTTCTTCGTGTATACGTGTGGGTTCTAATCTATCGTGTTTGTATCATGTGTTCAGCTTATAGATATTTGAATTACAATTAAAGTTTTGGCATCGAAAGAGAAAAGGTCATAAGCAATCTCCATACCTGAGTTACCACTTCCTACTACCAAAGCTGTAAATAACGAATGGGTGCAATATAGGTGTGGTTATGTTCTTCATTGTGTTGTACTTTATTTTATTAATATTTAAATATCCAGTGTCACGGGAACTGGGATTGTATAGTTGGTTTAAAAATTATCGGACCAAGACCATCTTCACAAAAATTTGTGTTCTTTCGAAACATTTACAAAATTCAACATAAATTATAGTATGATGGATTGAAAGAGAGAAATAATAAGTATTCAGATACAAACTTGTGCATGATCTTAGAGGGTTAAGGTTGAGTGTTTATATACTAGGTCGAGTGTTTACATACAAAGATGCAAAACCATTAAGTTACAAAACTGACCATTCTCTTTGGGTTATACTACAATGGACAATGGAAGGAATGGATACGCTAGCAGCCTTGAATATTTTGGCAAGTTGAATTTACATTCTAACTTGCGAATAAAATAATTAATTAAACAAATGGTATTTAGACATTATATATGTTCTTTTACCTTATATAGGGTAAGATAAAAGGATATCCACTATGGGCATAAGAGTTCATTCTAGTAGCTTCTTCGCCTTTCATTAGTCGACCAATTTATTCCTTTTGGTACATATTTACTACTTGATTATGCATATTTTTTTGCAGTTTAGTAAGCTTACTTTAGTGTCTCTGTACCAAATCAGTGTCCTATGGATTGCTGAATGCCTGAAGGTGAAATATGTTGCATTCTTCACTTAGTTTATTATATATTTCTTCATCTTTTTTATAGTGATATGTTCTACTGTATTCTTTGCATTCTTCAGTTTTATTTAGGTAAACATATCAAACATTCATGTGCTTTGGAAAAGGTTTCTTGTGAATATGTGCTTTGGATTGGATAACATTTTATGTTAAAGATGTTGTTGCTTATTTATTCAACCTCGAGGCTGCCTTCTACATTCTTCTAAAAAAGGATGGCATGAGTGGAAAATCTTGCCCCAGATGTGTCAGTTTACCAACATATGCACCTTTGGGTACTTTATTTTTTCAGTTGATTTTCATAAATTTCATTGCATTTCATTTATTTAGGCTTTACTATTTCATGACATAAAGATATTTTGCATGACTTTCACCCGAGAGCTACATTTTCACCTAACAGCAGATTTTCGTTCAAGGAAGGAAAGAGATATGCTGAGTCAGATTCTCAATTGACAAATTGTTTGCACATCATGATTATTTAATTCATTTAGCTATAATTTTTGAAATTGGATTTTATTTATCACATCTTATCATTTGTTTGTAACATACTAGCATTTGGTGCATGCTGATATTGTTCAGTATATTAATTTGTGTATTCAGTTCATACTTTTTTCTAGTTACGCTTGCAATCATGTAGTTCATTTTTTGGAGAGTAGCTCCTTTGAAACTTCCTGGCACATGCACTTTGGGAGCCATTAAAATGTACTGAAACAGGGACCACATGAGCTATTGATAGACTAAGAACAGTTTCCAGGCAGGATGGAATCTGAATCTTTCCTTTCAGGTACATATTGAATTGACTTGATATTGGGTATGCAAATCATTAAATTTCCTTCCATTGTAATTTTTTCACATGATACTTGGATATTGTACAAGCATATTAGATATAGACTATATTATAAAGTTTCTTATTAGATCACTATATAGGTCGTATCTCTTGGGAATGTTGATATAGTTACTAGCTATTCAACTAATCACTATTGGTTTTTTTTTGCTTGGAGTAGATAGAATGCCAGTTATCTTAAAGGATGCAGATTCTATAAATTTATGGTTTAATGATTCCTCGGTTAACTTAGTCAATATTAAACCAAACGGTCAAAACTGTAGACGAATTTAAAGTCAACTTCATGGTTATGTTTAAATATATTTTGTTTAACATAGCATAATTTAAACTAAAGTTCCAAATGACTAATGTTTAGCTTACACACTTTTTAACAAAGTTTTATAAATAATAATGATGATGATGATGAATTAACTACGTTTATAACAATAACAAAAACAATAATAATATAATTAAGTTAACAAGTTTTAATAATAATAATGATAATAATAGATTAATTAAGTTAACCAAGTTAATAAAAATTAACTAAGTTTTGTTAAAATTAAACAAGTTTTATAAAATTAAATAAGTTTAAGTTGACTAATTTTTATAAATATTAATAATATAACTAACTTAACAAAGTTTTATAAATAATAATGATGACGATGATGAATTAACTAAGTTTATAAAAATTAACTAAGTTTATAATAATAATAATAATAATAATATAATTAAGTTAACTGAGTTTTATTATTAATAATGATGATGATGATGAATTAACTAAGTTAACCAAGTAAATAAAAATTAACTAAGTTTTGTTAAAATTAAACAAATTTTATAAAATTAACTAAGTTTAAGTTAACTAAATTTTATAAATAGTAATAATATAACTAATATAACAAAGTTTTATAAATAATAATGACGACGACGATGAATTGACTAATTTATAAAAATTAACTAAGTTCATAAAGATTAACTAAGTTAATAATAATAATAATATAGTTAAGTTAATCTAGTTTTAATAATAATAATAATAAACTAACTAAGTTAACCAAGTTAATAAAAATTAACTAAGTTTAAGTTAACTACATTTTATAAATAATAATAATATAACTAATTTAACAAAGATTTATAAATAATGATGATAACGATGAATTAACTAAATTTATAAAAAATAACTAAATTTATTATAATAATAATAATATAATTAAGTTAGCTGAGTTTTATTAATAATAATAATAATAATAAATTTACTAAGTAAACCAAGTTAACAAAAATTAACTAAGTTTTGCTAAAATTAAACAAGTTTTATAAAATTAACTAAGTTTAAGTTAACTAAGTTTTATAAATAATAATAATATAACTAATTTAACGAATTTTATATATAAGTGTAAGATTGGACTTTATTTATTTCATTTCGTTTACCTTTGATTATTTATATGACATTATTTATAGTACAATATACTTGTACAATGTTTAGATGTTTGATATCAGATTTGAAGTCCTACGAATTAACATAATTGTTTGACTGTATGTTATGCTTTCACTTATGCAGGCATTGGACTTTCGAAGTGAGCATGATTGGACTTTTATGGTGCTAGCTTTCACTTGTGCATGCAACAAAGAATTATGGATAATCAAGCATTTTGTTGGTACTAGGTGTGTAAATTTGTATATGAATGGCTATTGTATGTGCGTTTGGTCATTTTATCGAAAAACTATTGTATCGGAATTGTAACGACCTACTATTTTGGACCATTCAAATCGACAATAAATCCACACATGTCAGACTTGAATAATTCAAAATAATAGATTGTTAATTTAAACTTGGCAAAACTCAGCATATACAGTAAATAAATAATCACAGAATCACAGACACAGAGTAATATAACAATATGCAGCGGAAACAAAAGAATAGTAGTTCATGAAGCTACTATATATATAACAGAGGTAAACAAGATACAACAGAAGTCTCGAATACATAGATATCTCAATACAATAGTCAAATACAAGATCTGAATACATCACTGGAATCAACTGGATAACTGATATTAGAATCGATAGATAGCTGGATCTCCAAGCGGAGCTCCAACTCCAAAGGTGAGTCTCGAATACTGGTACACTCAGTCTGACCCGAGTGTAAAGAAAACACAAAACACTCGAGTCAGGATTAACATTCTTATATCAATAAATCCAACTCAAGTGAAATAACGACTGAAATACAAGTAACTCAAAGGATGTTTGGGATAACCATCCTCTAAGGATCCATTAAACTATCTACTATATAGTAGTGTATGCTAAGTAGATAATTCCTATCAGTAATATAAAGTATCAAAATAGCGTTAAGGCGTAACCATTATCCCCCTTAACACATTTTATATAAGCATCATAGCCTATACAGCACTGTAAACTCCACCGTAAACTAGTGGGCTATCAGGGAGTACTCCATAGGTATAACACAAAACAAATCGTAGTGGTCGCGCATAGGGATACAAGTATGACAAGGCACATGAGGCAATACCCAAGGTAGTGAAACTACGTTTGCCTGATCCGGACTAGTGAGAATGCATCGCCGCAACGATCGCAACACCGCGAAACAACACTCCCAAATCAAGGGTGCGCACCAATCAAAAACAAGTAATGAGTAGTTTACGAAGAAGTGTGTCCGCTAGAGGTAGCTAACCTCAATGGCCCGGCACGGCTCCTGTTTAAGTCATTTTAAATTTGACACAAGTTTAAAGGCTATCCATTATCGTTCTCTTTCTTCAAATCCAGCAACGTCATCATTCCAACCACTTCATTCTGGATCACACTCCGCGTATAATAGTTATTAAAGTGGTTTTCGGTTTGGACAGAGAGTATGTCCCTAACCGATCCTGGACTCTTCAATAACTACGTAATTATTACACCGATTGGTCATTTAATAAACTTTCAAAATAGTTTATATTTCAAAATCGAAATATCATTACCAATTCAAAACCATATCCATACGATATTATTTTCACTTCAAATAAATCCATTTCCAAAATCATATCACTTTCCAAAGTTTTATCGCTTTCGAAATCGTAAGTCTTTTAAAATCAGAACACTTTGGAAATCAAAACCTTGAAATTCATAACACTTTAAACTATAGTTTGAAATCATAACATTTTGGAATTCATAACACTTTCCTCTTACACAGTTTAGATATTAAAATTAGTGTATGTAAGAAAACAGTTTATAAAATAAAAATAGTTTATATAAAATAGTTATAAGTTAAAATAGTTTCTAATAAAATAATATATATTGAAAATGACTTATATAAAATAGTTTATATTAAAATAATTTATAAAGTAAAATATAAATAGTTGTAGTTATAGTTTAAAAATACTTTATAAAATAAAATTGCTTCCACAAATTCACAAATCGATTCAAATTATCTCGACTTCCAAATTCAACTCAATTCAATCTCAATTCATAAATTTCAACTCAATTCAATTTCTCAATAAATCATTTCGAATTATAACGATTTCAAATACAGATTTGAAACACAAAATATTCCACATTTCAAAACTAAATTTGATAATTCCATTTATATCTCAATTTAATTTCATTTCATTTAGTTTCTGAGATATTTCTTTAATCATTCCGACTTCCAAATACAACTTCAATTTACAAATTTATATAAACAAAATATCCCATTTAAATTTATATAAGTTTGAAATATTCATTTAAGCCACTTTTTAATCAAATTCAAGTTATAAAACATATCTTAAGATTTCAAATCAAACTTATTTAAGTATAATTCTTAAATAATTAAAAATTCCAAATCAAATTCAAATTTTATCTTTCAACCTGAAACTTTATAAACTCTATACTTGAAAATATAAATTTTACATAAATACTTAAACATATTTTATATTGATTCAAATCAACTTTATTAAATCAACTTTAATAAATCTTTAAAATCAATATTTATTAAAACCATATATTTCTTTTCAAAACCATAGAAATCAATTTCAAAATATTTATATATATAGACCAACGGTGTCTGTATAAAATTTTCTACCCTATGGTCAAGTGATACGAATATTTATCATTTCAATCCGTAATTTAAATTATATACGGGTATATATCTTTTCAACCCGTATTCCCAAATTTAATTCAATGAAAATCGCTTGGGTTTATCATTTCAACCCATAACGATTTTCTCCTATTCTACAGATCGTTCGGGTATGTATTATTTCAACCCATAGTGAATTCTATACTAACAGGGAACTTGTAGAGTGATAACAGATATGATAATAATATAACAGACATATATCATCAATATAAATAACATATAATGGTGTCAGGTGTCACAGGTGAACAGATACATATAATGGCTTATATATAGCAATATAAATAACATATAATGGTGTCAGATGTCACAGGTGAACAGATACAGATAATGGCATATATATAGCAATATAAATAACAGATAATGGTGTCAGATGTCACAGGTGAACAAATAAAGATAATGACATATATATATAGCAATGTAAATAACTAGCAGCAGCATATTTCAATTGTCGTTTCAATTGAAATCAAATTTAATAAATAAAAGAACGTTAATCGTGAGCACCTTTCGTGGCTAGAGATGGTTTGACGATCAAATGAGCTATGAATCAAGGGACGAATTTCAAAGCAAAGCTGGATTGGCACGAATTCGACGATCAAAGCTGATAAATAGGGATAGACGAGATCAAATCAGAACTGGACGATGATAACAAGTGGTATGATTGAATTGATAAAATTTGTATCATGTTCTAATTTCAAACACATACTGAAAAATATATATATATACATCTGTTTCAAAATCATTGTTTACACTAAAACTCAAATATTAAAGTCTGACGTGAATATATATATATATATATATAAAGTTAATTTTGTTCAGAACCCAACATCAGCTTTTCAAAACAAATATTAGCAAAACATTGTATTGACTTATCTAATTTAACACTTTAAACCAAACTAACATTTATAATTAACTGTATATAACATATTTATAAACCAAAGTCAAAATATAAATACAGGTTAAGTATATACATTTTGTCATCAATATATAACCTATATGTGAATGTAACAGAATATAAATTTTTTTTTACACATTACATACAATAACTACTACATGACTGACTCGCAACATATTGTACATACAACATACCCAATTTTATAATATCAATATAAAATCAACTGGTCATAGACTAATATACTTCTTTAAATATACTTACTATGAACATAAATGCAGATTGTTGTATGTATAGTCTATATAGACCCAAAAGAACAAATGTAGACAACTGTATATATAAATATGTATAGCAATGGAATATACATATATTAGTACACTAACATATGAAGTTCGAAACCTATAAATAGGCTGTCCATAAAACTGCACTGTGCACACTTTAAAAGTTGTATATATTATTTAACAATGTAAAATGTATACAAAGACAAACAAACTATATATATACAACTAAATGCCTATATATACAACAGATCATATACTCGGATATATAGCTATATATATAACTTAAATGTAAACTTAAATATGAAAATAAGCTTTTTACGTATATACTTTATAACTTAATATACTTATATAATTTACACAGCAGAAAAACCTGTATAATTCCAAAATCAACATCCATTTATATTTTAAGACAATATATAACAATAGATGAAAATTTAATATATAAAATGACATATAACTGATCTGTAACTATATAACTGATCTGTAACTATATAACTAATATATATATATATGCTAAATCTAAAGAAACAGTAATATATATGTACCCATATAAATAAACAGCCTATGCAGCTATTGAAAACACATACAACTATGAATAATTGCATTGATTAAATATAGGGAAGACTCATCTGCAACTCACAAAATTTACAAGTGACAAATACTTACGTAACATATAAAACAATACTTATATTTTAAAATATATACTTATGCGTCATAAATATATAAACAACAAAATATAGACACAGCTAAATTTCCATTCAACGGAGGAGGAGGAGAGGGGAGCAAGGCCTCGGCTTTGGGCTGCACTGGTGTTCGCGTGGAATGAGGATGGATGTGCGAGGAGAAGGGATCTGGTTGAGGCCGAGCAAGGTCGGAGCATTGAGTGGGTGGAGGAATGGAGGTAGTGAGATGGACGCTCGGTCGAGTAATGGTGGTGGCTGCTTGCGATTGTCAGGGTGGAAGGGAACAACGTGGAGTGATCAAGCAGAGGGGTGGGGAAGGAAGGAGGAGGAGTCGACTCTCGAGGCACGTGTTGTCAGGCGGGGTGGAGATGCGGGTCGGCTACTGTTGAGGTGGTGCAGTGGTGGGCCGAGGAGATGGGAGTGGGTTCGGAGCTTCAAAGTGGAAGAGCAGAGCAAATTTCTTTTAGACAGGGAGAGAAATAAAAGTCACAGCTGTTGAATTCAAGAATATTAATGGCTAGTAGTTGACAGCTTTCACGATGGGAAATGAATAGACAGAGGAAAAGAAAGGACTCAAAACGGGTACCGATACGAATAACCGTTTCACGGTTTCGACGCGTACCGGATCTCGAAATACACATATGAATACACTATTGGGATCAGCACGACGAGACGATCAAAATGGTATAAAGAAATCAGTGGTACGATTGAATTATAAAAATTCGAATTTTCTACTAGCGGAAAATGCAACAAAAACGTAGAAAAATAAGATCGACGGAGCTAAAGAATTCCGAATTTGGAAAAACGAAAAATGACGTCTTAGTCAGAAGATGAATTAGAATTTTTCTATGTAAAAATATTCGGGTTTGGAAAACATTTTATTATCATCAATTTTAACTGATATAAATTGGAATAAAATTACACTAGAAAACAAACTTCCAAATTATTTGATGAAAATTTACCAGTTGCTATGATTAATTAGACGCATTTCAAATATCATATTTTTATTTCCAAATTTTATCGTTTAAAATTTCACAAAATTTCAACTAATTACGTTATTAAAACAGTTAAAATTTACGGGTCATTACACTCTCCCCCACTCAAAACTTTTCATCCCCGAAAAGGAAGGAGGCAGGAGAATAGAAATAACCAGAAAGAAAATAGATTGGAATACAAGTAAAACAATTAATTTAAACCATATAAATTTCAATTTAAATTAATTATTATTTAACAATTTGGTTAAATCCTTTGAGTTCACTTAGGTTAAATCCTTTGAGTTCACTTAAGTTAAATCAATCTATCTATTTCTAAATTCATTATCTTATTATCTAGTCATCCTCGATTAACAATTTCTAAATCATCAATTTGTATAATCATTTTTGGTACCCATATTTTATTCAACAAATTTAATTCTTTTATTCCAAATTATTATTAAGTTTATTCCACTTAGTATATCTTATTACATATATTTAAACCATATAAATTAATTTAAACCATATAAATTTCAATTTCAATTAATTTATATTCAATAATTGGTTTAAATTTAAGGTATTTCCATAAGATGATCTAATTTCAATTTGTTAATTCTTTCAGAACAAAATATATTATATTCATCTCATTCAATTAACTTATTATTCTATCATCTTTATTAGCATTTTTTTATAATTAAAATCTAAGTGTATAACATTTATTATAAACACTCAAATTTTATTTATAAAATCATTTTATATTTTATATTATCCAATTACATTTTAACTTCTGAATAATTTAGGTAAGTTATATTGAAATGCAATTTAGTACTATACAGATAAAATTTTCAAATTCAATTATTTCAAGTTTAAATATTTATCCAAATTTTTTTTACTTTAGTTTATAATTGAAATCATCTTTAAATCATAGACTTACGAATTTAAATCTCCGATTTACTTCAAACAATTTTGAGATAAATATATATAGTATATATCAGATCAAAATTAAATCTTATATATATAATAAATCAGGTCATACCACAGAAATTCAAATCAAATTAAATTTCCAAACAAAGTGTAGCAAAGCTACTGAACGGTCTCTTCACTTCGAAACTCGAAAATGATTGTCGATGGTGCGGCCGCCATCACCGAAATTATTTTCCAACGACAAAAGAGAAGAGTACTGATTTAAACATTAAAATTCTTTGAAAATCATTTATATTAAAAAATACTTTATGTAATATACATTTAAAATTTTAAAACCAGAGTTTGGAATCATCGGAAATTAAATTCTCAAATTCCTGATTTAAATTTATTTAAATTCCAAATCAATTTATAAACAATGTTTATAAATTCATTTAGAACAATAAATGATAATCAAATATTATCATTTCAAACAACCAATTAATTAACCTCTTTTTTTTATTCCAGAAAATTTTACTTATATATTTATAATATAATCATACAAAATTATTTCATTTACCAAATTTGAAATCAATATTGTGTCAGTTTGCTCTGTTCAAGTGTTTTGGAAGTCCTATCGATAGCGTTGATCAAGCGAATCGATTGAAAATCCAACTCGACATCAATAACTCAAACCACACAATATATAAAATATTTTTATATTAATTACAAATACACTCCCTCACTCGATTACACAAAATAGGTTATAAAACAATGATAGAGATTCAGACTAGAGGAACCCTTAACCAAAAGAATTCAAATAGGAAGATAAGCTCGAAACGAAGATAAGATGGCTAAGTAACAAAAGAGAAGGATGGATATACCGATATTAATCGTGGGCGACCTTAACTGGGTCAACCGTGACTTCAAGAATAGGATCGATGTAGAATTTTGGGCATATCGACATCCGATCGCCAAAGATAGAATTCAGGTATAGCAAGAGATAACATCATCGTAAACCGAGGATACAGAAATCCTTGGTGAATCAATGCTAGTTGTACAGGATTCACTCTTTTACAAATTATTCAGATATTAGCGAGACTGCCGATTTATTATAGAGATCATTCGAAGTGGAGTTATGGGATACTCCAGAATTAAAAAGACACAAATATGGGAGACACGAATGGACTTTGGAACCGAAGGGAACATTCCAAAATTCAAGGAAACTGAGTCAAAGAAGAAGGAATTCAAGCTCGAACGAACGTGATTCTGTAATTGAAATTACTCTATATGCTGAGTTTTGCCTAAAACCATAGCTCTGATACCAACTGTAACGACCCACTATTTTGGACCATTCAAATCGACAATAAATCCACACATGTCAGACTTGAATAATTCAAAATAATAGATTGTTAATTTAAACTTGGCAAAACTAAGCATATAAAGTAAATAAATAATCACAGAATCATAGACACAGAGTAATATAACAATATGCAGCGGAAACAAAAGTATAGTAGTTCATGAAGCTACTATATATATAACATAGTTAAACAAGATACAACAGAAGTCTCGAATACATAGATATCTCAATACAATAGTCAAATACAAGATCTGAATACATCACTGGAATCAACTGGATAACTGATAGTAGAATCGATAGATAGCTGGATCTCCAAGCGAAGCTCCAACTCCAAAGGTGAGTCTCGAATACTGGTACACTCAGTCTGACCCGAGCGTAAAGAAAACACAAAACACTCGAGTCAGGATTAACATTCTTATATCAATAAATCCAACTCAAGTGAAATAACGACTGAAATACAAGTAACTCAAAGGATATTTGGGATAACCATCCTCTAAGGATCCATTAAATTATCTACTATATAGTAGTGTACGCTAAGTAGATAATGCCTATCAGTAATATAAAGTATCAAAATAGCGTTAAGGCGTTACCATTATCCCCCTTAACACATTTTATATAAGCATCATAGTCTATACAGCACTGTAAACTCCACCGTAAACTAGTGGGCTATCAGGGAGTACTCCATAGGTATAACACAAAACAAATCGTAGTGGTCGTGCATAGGGATACAAGTATGACAAGGCACATGAGGCAATACCCAAGGTAGTGAAACTACCGTTTGCCTGATCCGGACTGGTGAGAACGCATCGCCGCAACGATCGCAACACCGCGAAACAACACTCCCAAATCAAGGGTGCGCACCAATCAAAAACAAGTAATGAGTAGTTTACAAAGAAGTGTGTCCGCTAGAGGTAGCTAACCTCAATGGCCCGGCACGGCTCCTGTTTAAGTCATTTCAAATTTGACACAAGTGTCAAGGCTATCCATTATCATTCTCTTTCTTCAAATCCAGCACCGTCATCATTCCAACCACTTCATTCTGGATCACACTCCGCGTATAATAGTTATTAAAGTGGTTTTCGATTTGGACAGAGAGTATGTCCCTAACCGATCCCGGACTCTTCAATAACTACGTAATTATTACACCGATTGGTCATTTAATAAACTTTCAAAATAGTTTATATTTCAAAACCGAAATATCATTACCATTTCAAAACCATATCCATACGATATTATTTTCACTTCAAATAAATCCATTTCCAAAATCATATCACTTTCCAAAGTTATATCGCTTTCGAAATCGTAAGTCTTTTAAAATCAAAACACTTTGGAAATCAAAACCTTGAAATTCATAACACTTTAAACTATAGTTTGAAATCATAACATTTTGGAATTCATAACACTTTCCTCTTACACAGTTTAGATATTAAAATTAGTGCATGTAATAAAACAGTTTATAAAATAAAAATAGTTTATATAAAATAGTTATAAGTTAAAATAGTTTATAATAAAATAATATATATTGAAAATGATTTATATAAAATAGTTTATATTAAAATAATTTATAAAGTAAAATATAGATAGTTGTAGTTATAGTTTAAAAATACTTTATAAAATAAAATAGCTTCCACAAATTCACAAATCGATTCAAATAATCTCGACTTCCAAATTCAACTCAATTCAATCTCAATTCATAAATTTCAACTCAATTCAATTTCTCAATAAATCATTTCGAATTATAACGATTTCAAATACAGATTTGAAACACAAAATAAACCACTAAATTTCAATATATTTCAAAGCTTTAAATATTCCACATTTCAAAACTAAATTTGATTAATTCCATTTATATCTCAATTTAATTTCATTTCATTTAGTTTCTGAGATATTTCTTTAATCATTCCGACTTCCAAATACAACTTCAATTTACAAATTTATATAAACAAAATATCCCATTTAAATTTATATAAGTTTGAAATATTCATTTAAGCCACTTTTTAATCAAATTCAAGTTATAAAACATATCTTAAGATTTCAAATTTAATAGATTTCAAATCAAACTTATTTAAGTATAATTCTTAAATAATTAAAAATTCCAAATCAAATTCAAATTTTATCTTTCAACCTGAAACATTATAAACTCTATACTTGAAAATATAAATTTTACATAAATGCTTAAACATATTTTATATTGATTCAAATCAACTTTAATAAATCTTTAAAATCAATATTTATTAAAACCATATATTTCTTTTCAAAACCATAGAAATCAATTTCAAAATATTTATATATATAGACCAACGGTGTCTGTATAAAATTTTCTACCCTATGGTCAAGTGATACGAATATTTATCATTTCAATCCGTAATTTAAATTATATACGGGTATATATCTTTTCAACCCGTATTCCCAAATTTAATTCAATGAAAATCGCTTGGGTTTATCATTTCAACCCATAACGATTTTCTCCTATTCTACAGATCGTTCGGGTATGTATCATTTCAACCCATAGTGAATTCTATACTAACAGGGAACTTGCAGAGTGATAACAGATATGATAATAATATAACAGACATATATCATCAATATAAATAACATATAATGGTGTCAGGTGTCACAGGTGAACAGATACAGATAATGGCATATATATAGCAATATAAATAACAGATAATGGTGTCAGATGTCACAGGTGAACAGATACAGATAATGACATATATATAGCAATATAAATAACAGATAATGGTGTCAGATGTCAGGTGAACAGATACAGATAATGACATATATATAGCAATGTAAATAACTAGCAGCAGCATATTTCAATTGTCGTTTCATTTGAAATCAAATTTAATAAATAAAAGAACGTTAATTGTGAGCACCTTTCGTGGCTAGAGATGGTTTGACGATCAAATGAGCTATGAATCCAGGGACGAATTTCAAAGCAAAGCTGGATTGGCACGAATTCGACGATCAAAGCTGATAAATAAGGATAGACGAGATCAAATCAGAACTGGACGATGATAACAAGTGGTATGATTGAATTGATAAAATTTGTATCATGTTCTAATTTCAAACACATACTGAAATATATATATATATATATATATACATCTGTTTCAAAATCATTGTTTACACTAAAACTCAAATATTAAAGTCTGCATGAATATATATATATAAAGTAAATTTTGTTCAGAACCCAACATCAGCTTTTCAAAACAAATATTAGCAAAACATTGTATTGACTTATCTAATATAACACTTTAAACCAAACTAACATTTATAATTAACTGTATATAACATATTTATAAACCAAAGTCAAAATATAAATACAGGTTAAGTATATACATATTGTCATCAATATATAACTTATATGTGAATGTAACAGAATATTTTTTTTTTTACACATTACATACAAATAACTACTACATGACTGACTCGCAACATATTGTACATACAACATACCCAATTTTATAATATAAATATAAAATCAACTGGTCTTAAACTAATATACTTCTTTAAATATACTTACTATGAACATATATGCAGACTGTCGTATGTATAGTCTATATAGACCCAAAAGAACAAAAGTAGACAACTGTATATATATAAATATGTATAGCAACGGAATATACCTATATTAGTACAATGACATATGAAGTTCGAAACCTATAAATAGGCTGTCCATAAAACTGCACTGTGCACACTTTAAAAGTTGTATATATTATTTAACAATGTAAAATGTATATAAAGACAAACAAACTATATATATACAACTAAATGCCTATATATACAGCAGATCATATACTCAGATATATAGCTATATATATAACATAAATGTAAACTTAAATATGAAAATAAGCTTTTTACGTATATACTTTATAACTTAATATACTTATATAATTTACACAGCAGAAAAACCTGTATACTTCCAAAATCAACATCCATTTATATTTTAAGACAATATATAACAATAGATGAAAATTTAATATATAAAATGACATATAACTGATCTGTAACTATATAACTGATCTGTAACTATATAACTAATATATATATATATGCTAAATCTAAAGAAACAGTAATATATATGTACCCATATAAATAAACAGCCTATGCAGCTATTGAAAACACATACAACTATGAATAATTGCATTGATAAAATATAGGGAAGACTCATCTGCAACTCACAAAATTTACAAGTGATAAATACTTACGTAACATATAAAACAATACTTATATTTTAAAATATATACTTATGCGTCATAAATATATAAACAACAAAATATAGACACAGCTAACCTACCATTCAATAGAGGAGGAGGAGAGGGGAGCAAGGCCTCGGCTTTGGGCTGCACTGGTGTTCGCGTGGAATGAGGACGGGTGTGCGAGGAGAGGGGATCTGGTTGAGGTTGAGCAAGGTCGGAGCATTGAGTGGGTGGAGGAATGGAGGCAGTGAGATGGATGCTCAGTCGAGTAATGGTGGTGGCTGCTTGCGATTGTCAGGGTGGAAGGGAACAACGTGGAGTGATCAAGCAGAGGGGTGGGGAAGGAAGGAGGAGGAGCCGGCTCTCGAGGCACGTGCTGTCAGGCGGGGTGGAGATGTGGGTCGGCTACTATTGAGGTGGGGCAGTGGTGGGCCGAGGAGATGGGAGTGGGTTCGCAGCTTCAAAGTGGAAGAGCAGAGCAAATTTCTTTTAGACAGGGAGAGAATGAACCAACATAATATTGGAACCAGTGAAAATAAAAGTCACAGCTGTTGAATTCAAGAATATTAATGGCTAGTAGTTGACAGCTTTCACGATGGGAAATGAATAGACAGAGGAAACGAAAGGACTCAAAACGGGTACCGATACGAATAACCGTTTCACGGTTTCGACGCGTACCGGATCTCGAAATACACATATGAATACAATGTTGGGATCAGCACGACGAGACGATCAAAACGGTATAAAGATATCAGTGGTACGATTGAATTATAAAAATTTGAATTTTCTACTAGCGGAAAATGCAGCAAAAACGCAGAAAAATAAGATCGACGGAGCTAAAGAAGTTCGAATTTGGAAAAACGAAAAATGGCGTCTTAGTCAGAAGATGAATTAGAATTTTTCTATGTAAAAATATTCGGGTTTGGAAAAAATTTTATTATCATCAATTTTAACTGATATAAATTGGAATAAAATTACACTAGAAAACAAACTTCCAAATTATTTGATGAAAATTTACCAGTTGCTATGATTAATTAGACGCATTCCAAATATCAAATTTTTATTTCAAAATTTTATCGTTTAAAATTTCACAAAATTTCAACTAATTACGTTATTAAAACAGTTAAAATTTACGGGTCGTTACAGAAATGGTTATGAATATCTTATTTGATTATATGGTTAATATAATTTTTTAATTGTTTGAATATGATAATTATGTGAGTGATTGTTGATTGATATAGTAGAAACGAAATAAACCATTAACAGGGAATAATAACATGAAAAAGTGCTCCAAAATAATTAACAACTTTTAGTAGCAATTCAAAAAATGCTACAGAAATATAGGTAGCGGCGTTAACTAAATGCAACCGTAAAGCAGAGGTAAAGTTGGAAACTATATTAGTAGAGCAAAAAGCCTTGTGGTAGCGTTTTTAAAACACTACAAAAAGATTTACGGTCGCGTTTGAGAAACCCTGCAATAAAATGATTTATAGTGGCATTGAAATAAATGCAACTAAAAATCATTGATTTTTACTTGCGGGTTTTATCACGGTGTTCATTAAAACACTACCATAAGTTTTGGTAGCATTTTTTATGCGGCACCAAAAATACTTTTTCTTGTAGTGCCACCAAAATATTAACCTCCCTCCCCCTTTATTATCATCAAAAATTAAAATAATAATCAATACAGTGATAGGTTTTGATTGATACTATAAATCATATAGAGGTAAGAGTATTAAAAATTTCAATCAATCAGACAAAAATCATAATATTTTATTAATTAGACAAATATCCCATTTGGAGTGATGATTGGAGACTAGTTTAAGGAGAATTTAGTGACAGCGGTATGGTACTTTTTGATAAAGTAAAATTCTTAAAAATTAAATTAAGAAAAGAGAAAATAAATAATGTTAAGCACTTTCTAACCATGCATAACCGTTAGGATTTTTAAATGAAATTAGTAATTACTTAAAGAAAGAATGTCAATCACTTTCCTACCATGCATAACGGTTAGGACTTTTAAATGAGGTTAGAAGTAACTTGAATATTTATCCCTCTCTTATGTAGGTGTTCCATATATGCATAACCGTAAAGACTTTTAAATGAGAATCAAAGCACATATTTGGAGGTTAAAATTTATTCACCCATGTATAACCATGAGGACTTTTAAAATGAGAGCGAATACTTTGAATAAATTATATAAATCAAGTCAAAAATAATTTTCCTCACTTTCGAAATACCAACTTCTGCACACTATGTTAAATTTTGGTGTAGGATTGTAAGAAGGGTGATAAAAATAGAAATGATCATGAAATATGTATTAACTAAAAAAATACTATAAAAAATTTCAATTTTCAAGAAATTTTAACATATCATTCCTCTAGTTATGAAGTATAATTTAATCGTTACCATCACTTCCTTAATCACTATTAATAATTTTTGATAGATTTCAAAAAGCTCAAGTACTCAAGCACCATCTTTTCCAGAGTAAATTCCTTGCTAGAAAATAAAAAATAAAAAATTTAAATGAAAACGAGATTAAAAAAATCTAAGTCATTTCTATAATTCCCAAATCCAATCGAAGTTGCAAAACTCTATTTTCTGGAAGAGGTTTTTTGAAAATGTCTGCTAAGTGAAAATCAGTTGAAATAAATTCAATGTAAATATATTCTTTTGAAACATGATCTTGAATGAAGTGATGTCTTACATCTATATGTTTAGTGCGACAGTGATGCACATTATCCATGTTAAGTGCGAAATATAAGCATCGTCAAACAAGTACACTAGGTACTCCACAATATCAATCAAATTGGATCAAAATTTGGAATTTTATAGCATAACTAAAAACACTTACGTCAAGCAAATGCAAAGTCTCGAACAAAGGCACACATAACTAAAAATTCTCCAACCAATGATTTGTTAGTTGTCGTTAAAGGTAATGAATGTTGAAAAGTAATCACTGAACATAGACAATCGACCATTGTTGTTTTGAAAATTCAATCCATTTGAAACCACTATTTGAAAATTTTAAGTCCATAATTTGATTTAGCACTAAACTTGGAAGATTTGACTCTATAGTTGTAATCAGAAAAAAATTCAATTCAGAACGATAAATCGATAAAAAGTTATGTTTGAAATACTACAACTTGTTTGCATAAATAAGAAATACTTTTCAAGTAATATGCTGACATGATTATTATATTTCGAGGTTTTATAAAATGAATCGGCAAAAACTTAAAACATTAATTTTGTAGTGTTATTTGTTAGCTTTTCATAACTACAAGAATTTCGAAATTCGGAGTAACAGTGTTCAAGTTATGATCGATTTACTACAGTTGTGTTAGGAAGTTCTGAAATAATTTTCAACCAAGCTACTGAATGATTTGTGGTTTTCCTTTAGTTTAATTCAAATTCTAGGAAAACACAAAACATAAAACTTATAGAATTTTCTCTGTATTTTCCGGACCATCTTAAATTTTGCAAAGGGATTTATAGAGTTCAAGATATGGCAATTGTACTACGGTAGTGTCAACAAAAAATAGAATTCATAACAAGAAGAGAGAATAAGGTTTAGAGATCATACATTTACTTACCTTTGAGGTCATATTCTTGTTCACCACTTTTATCCAAAATATGTAGACTCCACTTCATTTTTCTAAGCTAAGGAAAATTGGAATTATTTCTCATCAAACATATATAGAACACTTGAAGTCTTCCACTATCGTAGATGTTCCTTAGCCTGTTTTTGTACCCAAGAATATTAGAAGAAGCGAGCGACCTCGTTAGGTTTGTCATCGCTATCGATTGTTTCTACCATCAGACACAAATTTGCCTCCTCCTTCTCACTATCGGTGTTCTCCTCCTCTTCTTCTTCACTCTCATCATAGGTAGCTGTGAAACTCCTTCTCTTCTTTCTTTCCTTTATCAAGTCGATTCAATGGACAGTTTGGTTTGATGTGGCCAGGCTTCTTACATCTATAACACTTGATTTCTTTGTAACACCTTTAATTTTTATTGCGTATTATTTAAATGTTTAATTATGGGATAATTAAATGGAAAGTTGAAATTGTGGGAATTTCTAAAATCAATTAATTAATGTGAGTTGGCCATAATAAATATCACATGGGAAATGGTTTAAAAAGATAAGAATTAATAAATCTAAGTATAAAAGGGTAGAAGAGGAAGAGATAATGTTATACTATGCTCTTCCATCTCCCTTATTTATTTTCATTTTCATTCTCAAAACAAAACAAAGAAGATAATGTCGGCTAGCATTAAGCACATTCAGCTAAGGAAAGAAGATAAACTAAAGGAAGAAAGCTAAGGCAAATTTCATCATTTCAACAAGGATTAAATGACGAATAATATTACCATAACATTTGTTTGATGTATGCTTATTTGAGTCTAAGTGTAAATCCAAATTTTATTGAATGATTATCAAGTATATTGAATGTATACTCATGTATATTATTGAATGGTTGTTATTTAGGAATTTTAGAAATTTCCCTAAAGGGTTTTGATGTGAAAAACTATGTTTTTATCTCCAAATGGTCTAGATTTTTTATATGACGTTTGAATTATTATTTTAGAGGTGGATTTTAAATTTCAAAATTTTTGGAGTTATTATGAATTCTTTAACGAAGAAAATGGTTAATTTTGGACTTTAATTATTTAAATTATAAAGAATAATTGTTTTGGCCCGAAATTTTAATACGGTGGTAAGGAAATCAATATTAATTTTTGGAAATTTTTGTGAATTTTTCTCAATTGTTTACAATTTAATATCAATTGTTTTGTGAAAAATGGGCTTGTTTGCGAAATGTATTAATGATATAATTAAAGGAAAATTTACTTGGGAAAAATAAGGGTAAGTTAGCTCTTTGATTTGTTGCCAATTTTCTGAAAAGATGTTGTTTAACCAATGAGCCTTTGACAAGTAATATGGGTTTGGTGAAAAGTGTATACTTTTAAAGGCAAAGAATCAGTTTTATAAAGAATTATAGAAATGTCATTTATTACCTATGAAAGCTATCAATATTTACATGCAAAAGCTATTACCATGATAGCTATGTTTTTCCAACCTTCAAAAGTTTACTTTGATAACACATGAAAGCTACTTATCGTGATATGTTACAATGACTATGTTTTAGTTAAAGCATGGAAGCTATATTTATTTAACTCATGAAGGCCAAGCACAAAGGCCAAGCACAAAGGCTAAGTTTTATTGCTTTGATTTCATTGTTTTTAAATTATTCACGATAGCCATCTATCATGATAAGTCACAAGAGCTATATTTTCATTTATACACGAAGGCTTAATTTTAGTTTAGCCACGATGGATGTATTTTCCTGAATGAAAGCTATATTTTCATATATGCACGAAGGCATTATTTTCTTTTATACAGGATGGCTACCTATCATGTTTAGTCACGATGGCTATGTTTATTGAAAAGGAATGAAAGCTTTATCTTATAAAAAGGCACTAAGGCTAAGGTTGTCAAAGACACTATGAATATGTTTTTATTAGTCACGATAGCTATATTTTTAAAGGCATGAAGTTATGTTTCATTTAATCACGATGACTATATTTTTAGCAATGAAAACAAAGTTTTTAATATGGCACCATGGCCACATTTTAAGGTGGGATGGCTATGTTTTATTAACCCACGATGATCAAGGTTTTGTCAAAGGGCAGCAACATTTTAACTTGTTTTAAAGGTTGATTTTAAGGCATGATAGCCTCTGTTTTAACCCACAAAAGCATCATATTTAATAAGTGATGATAGCCTATGGTTTTGAAAGGGAAGATATCCATTTTTATAATAATTAGAATATATTTAACTCTGTATGGGCTAAATTTTATTTAATCAAAAAGGTTGAGTTTTTGGATCTTCAATGGTAAGAAAAGATGATTCAGCCTATTTTAAAAGAGTTATTTATGAAGGAGCTATTATTTTGAATAAGTAATTTTGTGTATAAATTAGCTATCATATTGAACATATATTTAATCGATTATTGATAGGTTATATGTCTATCTTTATATCTTGATCGGTTAATATTGCATATATTGAATTATTGACATTTCCACTTATATATTATATGTTATCATCCAACATTGTGACCTTAGGAATTTTGAGAACAAATGACTATATAGGGTTGTTCCAATAATGGGTATGGCTAGACTTAAACTCCTAAGTGAGTAGAGTTGCACCCAAGAGATCATGAAGATCAAACTTGTGTTAGGATGCCTAAACCGATCAAAAGACATGACTCATTGACATTTTAAAACCAGATTTAAGGGTAGAGACTGGTGTAGGGTCGCTCCTTGTGCTCCAACCGCTTAGCCCATTGTAACATTCCCCACTTGGGACTTGAAAATGGACGATTATGATGCTGCGGTCATCACCGAGATCATTTCCCAGCGATAAAGTGAGTTTTGTATTTATTTTTACAACATAAGTAAAAAGAGCAACTAAATGTCCTGTTCATTAAATCAATTTGAATTACAAGATTCGTTACATCATTAAACCTAAATCATTCCCATGCAGGGGTAATTATATAATAAGAAAATCAAACTACATTATATCTAACATATGAAGATACCAACAACACACTTAACCAGCTATAAATCATGGTTTTACACGGTGGAAATTTAAAAGTACTTTTATTTAAATAGCAAGCCTCCTACTTCGTCTTCGAAATCTTTATTCATCTTCAGAAGTGGTACTTGTCTAATCCATAAATTCATCTTACTCGAATGATTACCCGCCAGTTTATAGGAAATAATAAAAACATGGGTTTGACAATAGGTCTGATATGTGTAAAACCTTTATCCTAAGCATCCATAGTGAGACCACGCCACTAACGCGGAATGGATTTAACCTCACTTCATCATCATAGCATAGTACATATTAATATATTTAAAAACAACAATATATACACACACACACATATATATCATAGGAAGCAGCCATGTGCGTATATTCAAAAATTAAGTGTGCCTTACACTTTCTATTCATTAGATATCATTCATCATACGTACGGGACTAACCATTGTAGTCTTAATTTAGGGTTGCCACCTATGCCTAACTCAACTTCCAGTTCCGACATTTATGGTTTATTCATAGGTGTTTTATCTTTATTTTATGATCAATAGATAATTAGTTTGCCACATAGGCCTCACACCATTATTCTCGTGTTATGTCGAGGATTAACCATGGGATGCTACTCAAGCCTTACTCCTCCTTTCTCCTTTGTTTATCATGAATGGAAAATAGAACGCTACGCAAGCCTTACTCTACCGTACTCGCTTAATTGTCATCAACAAATAATTAGATGCTACACAAGCCTTTGATCAACGATGCCAATTTCAATGTTGTGGTTTTGACACTTGGGAGCCACATAGGACTTCAATACTGATTATAACGTCATGGGTTTGACATTCTATTGCCACTCACGATAAAAATTATATGTCGTGGGTTTGACATTTGGTAGCCACTCAGACCTTAACGATACAATTATTTGATAACCACGTAGGACTTAACGATACTGATTTTCGGTAGCCACGTAAGACTTAGCAATACCAATTATTCGATAGCCACACGGGACTTTGCTTGCCACTTAGGCCATTCTCTAAATATAATGTCATATATAGAAATGTGATTGCCACAAAGGGCTTACGTCAATCATCATCGAATAAGGAGTTGGGTTTATCTTTCTTATTACCACAAAGGCTTTCCATTTGCGTTTATATTCTTACAAATGGTTTCATTTATTAACTCTGTACACTACACCTTCCTTAGATAAAATGTTTTTTTCATTTACTTAAATGATACTTTATCATTTACTAGATTCTCTAAGCTTACTTCATTTAAAAACTAAGTTAACACAATTTTAACTTATAAAATCTTTCTTTTATTTCACCTCTGTGAAATAGTTCAATAATACTTGGAAACGGTCTTCCAAAGTACCATAAGTATTTATTATATTACTTAGAAAATATAGCTTCCCAAACTATTACAAG
Source organism: Allium fistulosum (assembly GCA_030737815.1). Lineage (NCBI taxonomy): Eukaryota > Viridiplantae > Streptophyta > Magnoliopsida > Asparagales > Amaryllidaceae > Allium > Allium fistulosum. Next base: position 931,334,109 of record CM060901.1, on the reverse strand, counting down.
TTGCATTTTACTTATTTTACATTGTTTTTTCATGACCGTTACGTTTAATTAGAAACGTTATTAACGGTCATGCACAAATCCTAAGCTAACCCGTAGTATCGTCGTGTTTGATTTCTACCTAGTCATCGCGTTAAAGTTTCAGAGCCATCATGAGCTATCTGTATAAGAGCCATCATGTGTTAACCATGCAACCTTCCCATTTGGATTTCATGCACTTTATTTATTTTGTTATCGCGTACAATTCATTGCCCTCATGTTCTTGCATTTCTTTAATACCAACATTATGACATATATACCTTTCGCATGTCATTGTATTACACAACACTTCCTTAAATATAGACTTGTATTTTTGGCCTTGAGACCACGTAAATGAGCTTGCATGCTATGAGGTATCATAATATTATTTTTCCTTAGTTCTCATTAGTTATTGTTGAATATGCCAGTATATGATTTTTGTTTGATGGTAATAAACATATATGTTCATTTAAATGTATTTGTTATTGTACTATTTTATTTTTCACATAATTAAATAAATATTTAATGAATAAAATAAATAACACAGAATTTAAATTCAAACAAATATTTTATTACAATTTTGAATAGTACAAATTTGAGCTCTCACTATATATACACCATTTCAATTACATTACAATTTCGATTACATCACGAATTTCAATTTACAATGTTGACCTTACTATATATCACTCATTCACTCGTATTTATCTTAAACTCTATTTCAGATTGAATCCAACATCTGAATTATCTGCAAAATAAACACTGACGCTGTAAAATTGAAAGTGTACAATGAAATGTGTGATTTTGAAAATGTTATTTGCCTCAGTTATTTGGGTTGTTCGTCATTATATTTATTTCGAATTCATCTTACACGAAGAAACTTGTGACATGCATAGTGTATCACTGTACATGCCACAAGGCCATGCACACCGATATACACTTGATAAAGTGGAAATTAGCCACAAGGGCCTCTCTAGCAAGTGGAATTAGTTTCTAGGACACACAGCTTAAACAATTACTTTTAAGGACAAAATGCAAAATAATTAGTTTCTAAGGCCAAAAAACCTATGAAATTATGTCCTTGAAAGTAATTGGACTGCTGACTTTGTCCTTAAAAGTAATTATTCTGCTGACTTTGGCCTTGAAATTAATTTCTATAGATGTGTGTCCTAGAAACTAATTGGACTGTAAAGTTTGTCCTTCTGGTGAAATGCCCCCTTGATAAAACTGCAGGGACAGGTGAGCACAAGGTCAAACCGGAGCCAAAGTTGGGTCCAACTCGGGTGCAATACGAAAAACAAAAATAGAATGGTCAAGTACAAGTTTCAATGACTGGAACAAGCTCGAACACACTTGAACCAAAGATGTATGCATATGAAATGAAGACTCAACACAAGTGAACCCAGTCCAACAAACAAGTTCATCCAAACCAAACCAAGAGTTCACAACTGATGCAGTGGAACAGTATGGCCACATGACAACAATGCAAAACAACAACCAAAATATAGTACACAAGCATGAGATGAAGGCTACACAAAGAAACCACCATATACACACACACACACACACACACACATACATACATATGCATACATACACACACACATACATATGTATACACACATGTATACATATATAGGATACATATGCAACTTGACAAGGCACAAGTCCAGACTCAATGAACACATGATAACAAAGTCAACCTGAAAGCATTTCAAAAGAAAGCAGTCGAAGCAAACAATACAAACCAGACAACAATACTGCAACCAATCTCGACCAAATCATCATAACCCAAAAATCAGACAAGTTCAAGGAAAATGTATTAACATGTGGAACTAGAGACCAGCATGGGTATGTATAGAGAATTCAAATCAAAGCAAAGAGACCAGATTAGTTCAACATGATCCAAACTAGCATACATGTGTATACATGTACAAATATGCAGTAACATTCACTACACATATATATACATGCATATGTATGCATATATATACATGAATATGTGCATGTTTTCAAAATCAATGAGCTACAGTTCAAGTCTACAATATACAACATGGATTCACAAAAAGCTTCAGACTGCATCAACAAGACTCCAAATGTATATGAACACAAATGTCAATGGCACCAGGGCGGTGCACATGAAACAAGACCAGAGTTCAAAATCAAGTTCAGTTACAACTTGAACTTGAACATATACAAAATGCCCAAGAAAATGCAGACAACAAAACATACTCATGAAACCACAAGTACACTAGACTTCAACATGAAGTGGACTCAAGGCAGATGGATTTAGTGCACAAATGTATACATGAAGCCAGCAACACAATTTCATCATAAAACAAGCAGAACAAGGCATCACAACATACATATATACATGCGTGAACACACACACATATATATGCAGTGGAAACCAGACTTAAATCCAAGCAAACAGTGAATAATGATATACAAATGTTACAACATGAAGCAGAGTTTACAGAAAAATCAAAACAGCAGCAGGTTGAACCAGTACGAGCAGGTGAAACTTAGTCAAGAAATATAGAAAATCAAGCCGTGGAAAATTATCAGATGCAAGATCAAAGTACACGAATCCAACAAGTCGGTGAATTGAACAAGTCAATCTTCACTAAGTCAAAAGTCATAAAACCAGATTATCTCAAAATTTCAAAGTGCCAGAAGAAAAGAACGAGAAACAAATTCAAATGCCAAAAAGAACAGAACCAAAATTCAAATTCATGGAGTATACGTATGAGATGGAAGAAGTCAGCAAATATCACAAGCATTCAAGTAATAATCGTATGGCCGAACAAAATAATGGACAGATTCAAAACAAAATTATATGAACGATAATTTAGGGGTTCGATCCCTATATAAATCCCCATATCATCATCGGTAGACATCATCGAATCGAGTTCAGGCAAATTAACTAGTAAAACAAAAAGCGAAAATCACATACCAATTTTGTGTTATTCGAACTCGATACAATTGGAGCGACCGAAAGCATATCACAGCCAGATGTCAATTGACAAAGCAACGCAACACAAAACTCTCAATTCAATCGGTTGATTATAGAGCACCAGCTTCAATCACGAAGCCCTAATTTTGAAAGAGGAAAACAAGAACGCAGCAGAATATTTTTTCATGAAATAAAGAAACGGGAAGTCGGCCGAAGTATAGAAAGGAAACCTTTTTTTTGGGCCGGCTATTTGTTGTTTTGGGATTAAACTTTTAGGGCTTTGTTTTATTTTTAAATTGTAATTTTCTTTTTTCAAATTCTAGTGTGTTTAACTAGGTTATGAACTACGGTTTTGTAGTTCGAGAATTCGCAACTCATTGGCTGAGTTGTGACAGGGTTTTGAGCATAGAGTTAGGTTAGTCGATAGCGGGTGTCGCAAGTTTATGTGTGTAAGAATCTGACTACTTAATTTCTAGTAGAAACCTTTGGGGCAGCACATAGGCAGGGTTTTGTCGAAGCTGGGTAAATCTGTGTTGTTCTATTTCTGCTTTTATTATTTTGCTATTATTTGTGCTGCAATCATTTTATATATTTTCGCATTAATTTTTATTAGTTATTAATATCACCCTATTCACCCCCAAGGTGAAATCGATCCAACAAGTGGTATCAGAGCTAGGAACAAAAACCAATTTTGTTTTAATGATTTTTCAAAACCAATTTTTATTTTAAAATTTTGATTTTTTAAAATGGCTTCTTTTAATAATACTTTTGCTGAGGGTCAGTCCATAGTTAGACCACCTATGTTCATTGGTGAATATGCTTAATGGAAAAATAGAATGAAATTTTTTTTGAAAACCATTGATGCTTGGAACATTGTTGAGACAGGTTATAAGACACCAACTATAGTGGTAGATAATCGGGAAATTGAAAAACTGATGGATCAATGGATGGATCTTGAAAATAAACTACAAAATGCTAATGCTAAAGCTATGAATTCAATTATTTTTCATTGGATCAAATTGAATTTAATCGTGTCTCACATTGTCTAACTGCGCAAGAAATTTGGCACACACTTGAAGTGACTCACGAAAGAACCTCCCAAGTCAAAGAATCTCGCCTTGTCATGCTTAGTAGCGAATACGAGAACTTCAAAATGGCCAAGGATGAAAATGTCAAAGAGATGTATGGATGACTTTCAAATCCCGTATACAACTCAAAAGCTCTAGGAAAATCATACACAGAGTTGGAAATAGTCCAAAAAATCATCAGAGTCCTTCCATGGAATTTTGAAGCAAAAGTTACTACCATTAAGGAATCAAAAGATTTAAAACAAGTTAAAGTCGAAGAATTCATCGGAAATCTCACCACTTATGAGCTAGAAATGAAATTCAAGGAAGAACGTGAAGGAGGTGATACTCAAAAGAAATCAATAGCTCTCAAAGGAACAACTGAAAGTGAAGTTGATGATGATGATGGTGGTGGTGAAACTGAACTGGCACTACTAATAAAGAGATTCAAAAAGTGGAACCGCAAATATGGAAATCCAGTCAAAAATCATCAACTAAAGAGCAGAATCAACAAAGATTTAGACAACTCATAAAAACAAGAGATCATTTGCCACAAGTGTAATAAACCGGGTCATATCAAGCCAAATTGTCCTCAGAATCGATTCAGCCAAGGAAAGAAACCGAAAAAGAGAAGTTTTGCAGCAACTTGAGATGAAAGTAATGAAGATGAAAATGAAAGCACTGGCAGTGAGAGTGAAAAAGAAAATCTATGTCTTCATGGAGAAATAACTGACAGTGATGATGACAAGCCAAGCGAGGTATCAAAAATTATTCAGAACTACTTATATATTTTCATGAAGTAAATGGCTGTTTTGAACGACTTAAGGAAAAGTACGCTAAAATTGAATCACAAAGAGATAGTTTGATAGAATTAAATAAACAACTTGATCAATTGGTTAAAAACTATTAAATCAAGCGCCTAAGTGTGATAAGTGTCCATCACATGAAAAAGAAACTAAAAAATCAGAAATTGAAATAAAATCACTTGAAAATGAAATTCTGATTTTGAAAGAAAGTGAAAACACCAGGAGAGAAAGTTTTATTAAAAATTGCACCTTGCTATTAAATGAAAATGAATTACTCAAAACACAAGTCCAACAATTGTCTACAACTTTAGGAAAATTTTCCAAAGGAGAAAGATCGCTAAATATGCTATTAGGGAAACAAACTGTCAATACTGTTAGACAAGGACTTGGGTATATTCAATCTGAACGAGTTAGAAGCGAAATTAATTAAGTCAATTCCAAGTGTAAGATTTGTGGAAAAACTGTACACAATCACAATAATTGCTGGTATAGACCCAAACACGTGGAAACCATTCCAATTTGGGTTCTTAAAGGCACGAATATAAAATCCCTTAAAGTCAAACAAATCTGGGTGCCAAAAGGAACAAATATAAATTGTCTTGGGTCTACACAATCATATTTTTCAAAATCATTTTTAACTAACAACCATGGACCTATAAAAACAAATAGGTCACAAAAATCTTTTCTCGTGTAGGTGTGGTGGCAGGCTAAGGAACAACAACAGTGTTACCTGGATTTTGGCTGTTTCAAGCACACGACGGGCGATAAATCAAAGTTTCTTAGCCTAGTACAAAGGTGGCAGAATCACAATGGGCAACAAATGAAAAATTATCGGTAAAGGTAAGACAGGTAATGGTATATTTATCTTGAACGATATATTATATGTTGAAAATCTACACCATAATCTGTTTTAAATTAGCCAGTTATGTGATAAGGAAATGAATGTTGATTTTGATTCTGACTTATTGGCCAATTATCTTTTTATGCCGAGAACACTATAAGTACCTCTAGAGTCTCTGAACTAGTTTATATATATTCTTTTGGACTAACGATATTAAAAGTTTAGGTGATAAGAGATAGTGTCTTGTGTTGGTTGATGATTACTCTAGGTACACGTGGATATATGTATTTATCTTACTGCTTCCGGATCTGACACTATGTTCACTAGTTGTTTATGTGCATGGTCTCAATTCAAAATCCAAAAGAATTTCATTTAAAAGCTATAAAATGATTATAAGTTATTTGTTGCAACTTCACGGTCTGGTCTATGATATCCAACTTATGATAACTTTGAGTCAAAGGGAAATTCAAATGCAGATTACACTGGTAGTCTAGTTGATAGAAAAAGTACTAGTGGAACATGTTGAGACATTCATTAGTCGCATCACATTTCCAAATAAAATATCTGCATAATTTTCATTTTAATTGATTTTCAATAGGTAGACATTTTTTAAAACCCCTTTTAGAAAATAGTTTTTGTTGACTTTGTTTCAGATTAGGCATTTTAGAAATTTAATTTTATATGTATTTTTGGATTTAATCTTAAATGAATATATTAACTAATCTGACTCCCTACTGATTATCGAAAAGATAAATAGTGACTGAAAAAGTGATGAGTTTTGATATTAATTATATATTATCACTCTAGACAGTATATTTAGTAAATTTCTTTAAAAATTTAAACGAGATTTGTAATAAATTTTTTTGGTAAAAATTCCATTACCATCTCTATTTCTACCAAATTTCTAACGACCATCACTCATCAAAATCCAATATAGTATGTCAAAATGTGGTATTTTTAGACGGGAAATTATTCGTTTTTATTTTATTTTTTGCAATGAAAACATTCAAAGTATTCACTCTCATTTAAAAGTCCTCACGGTTATGCATGGGTGAATTACTTGGAATATTTGTTTATGTGCTTTCATGCTCATTTAAAAGTCCTCACGGTTATGCATTTATGGAACACATATCAAAATTGATTATTAAATATACGAGTTGATTCTAATCCCATTTAAAAGTCCCCATGGTTATGCATGGTTAGAAGATGCTTGAAATTCATTTTTTTAATAAGTTTGGAATACTACTAATTTCATTTAAAAGTCCTAACGGTTATGCATGGTTAGTAGATATTCAAATTCCTGATATAAATATACCACAAATAGACACAACTATATAGTTTTATATGCCGACATCACCCCTATCACTCTAAAGTGGAATATGCGCCTAACAAAGTATTTATGATTTTTGTTTGATTTTTTTATTGAAATTTAATATTTATACTCGATTGGGTATTAATGTTGTATTAATGCCTATCACTTTATCTCTATTTTTCTAACACTATTACTCTTTTGCTGATACAAAAGGGGGAGAGAAAAGTTAAGATTTTGGCAAATAAAGGTCAAATATTTTATTTTTTATTTGCATATTCCCATCTAGGTTCATTTGCATATTTTTATTTATTTTCATGCATATATGAAGGGGGAGCTTTGTTGTAGAGAGGGAGCATTCAAATAGGGGGAGCAAATAGATTTCATCTATGCCCAAATACATTTAATAAATTCAAAATCTTACATATATGTTTGTTTTCATCAAAAGGGGGAGATTGTTGAATATGCTAGTGTATGATTTTTGTTTGATGGTAATAAACATATATGTTCATTTAAATGTATTTGTTATTGTACTATTTTATTTTTCACATAATTAAATAAATATTTGATGAATAAAATAAATAACACAGAATTTAAATTCAAACAAATATTTTATTCAAACAAATATTTTATTACAATTTTGAATAGTATAAATTTGAGCTCTCACTATATATACACAATTTCAATTACATTACAATTTCGATTACATCATAAATTTCAATTTACAATGTTGACCTCACTATATATCACTCATTCACTACTATTTATCTTCAACTGTATTCCAGATTGAATCCAGCATCTGAATTATCTGCAAAATAAATACTGAAGCAGTAAAATTGAAAATGTACAATGAAATGTGTGATTTTGAAAATGTTATTTGCCTCAGTTATTTGGGTTGTTCTTCATCATATTTATTTCGAATTCATCTTACACGAAGAAACTTGTGACAAGCACAATGTATCACTATACATGCCACAAGGCCATGCACACCGATATACGCTTGATAAAACTACAGGGACGGGTGAGCACAAGGTCAAACTCGAGCCAAATCTGGGTTTAACTCGGGTGCAATACGAAAAAGAAAAATAGAATGGTCAAGTACAAGTTTCAATGACTGGAACAAGCTCGAACACACTTGAACCAAAGATGTATGCATATGAAATGAAGACTCAACACAAGTGAACCAGTCCAACAAACAAGTTCATCCAAACCAGACCAAGAATTCACAACTGATGCAGTGGAACAGTACTGGCCACATGACAACAATGCAGAATAGCAACCAAAATATAGTACACAAGCATGAGATGAAGGCTACACAAAGAAACCACTATATATATATATACATATACATACACACACACGCATACATATGTATACACACATGTATACATATATAGGATACATATGCAACTTGACCAGGCACAAGTCCAGACTCAATGAACACATGATAACAAAGTCAACCTGAAAGCATTTCAAAAGAAAGCAGTCGAAGCAAACAATACAAACCAGACAACAATACTGCAACCAATCTCGACCAAATCATCATAACCTAAAAATCAGACAAGTTCAAGGAAAATGTATTAACATGTGGAACTAGAGACCAGCATGGGTATGTTTAGAGAATTCAACTCAAAGCAAAGAGACCAGATTAGTTCAACATGATCCAGACCAGCATACATGTGTATACAAATATGCAGTAACATTCACTACACATATATATATACATGCATATGTATGCATGTATATACATGAATATGTGCATGTTTTTCAAAATCAATGAGCTACAGTTCAAGTCTACAACATACAACATGGATTCACAAAAAGCTTCAGACTGCATGAACAAGACTCCAAATGTATATGAACACAAATGTCAATGGCACCAGGGCGGTGCACATGAAACAAGACCAGAGTTCAAAATCAAGTTCAGTTACAACTTGAACTTGAACATATACAAAATGCCCAAGAAAATGCAGACAACAAAACATACTCATGAAACCACAAGTACACTAGACTTCAACATGAAGTGGACTCAAGGCAGATGGATTTAGTGCACAAATGTATACATGAAGCCAGCAACACAAGTTCATCATAAAATAAGCAGAACAAGGCATCACAACATACATATATACATGCGTGAACACACACATATATATGCAGTGGAAACGAGACTTAAATCCAAGCAAACAGTGAATGATGATATACAAATGTTACAACATGAAGCAGAGTTTACAAAAAATCAAAACAGTAGCAGGTTGAACTAGTACGAGCAATGTGAACCTTAGTCAAGAAATATAGAAAATCAAGTCATGGAAAATTATCAGATGCAAGATTAAAGTACACGAATCCAACAAGTCGGTGAATTGAACAAGTCAATCTTCACTAAGTCAAAAGTCATAAAACCAGATTATCTCAAAAATTCAAAGTGCCAGAAGAAAAGAACGAGAAACAAATTCAAATGCCAAAAAGAACAGAACCAAAATACAAATTCATGGAGTATACGTACGAGATGGAACAAGTCAGCAAATATCATAAGCTTTCAAGTAATAATCGTATGACCGAGCAAAATAATGGACAGATTCAAAACAAAATTATACAAACGATAATTTTGGGGTTCGATCCCTATATAAATCCCCATATCATCATCGGCATACATCATCGAATTGAGTTCAAGAAAATTAAACAGTAAAACAAAAAGCGAAAATCACATACCAATTTCGTGTTATTCGAACTCGATACAATTGGAGCGACCGAAAGCATATCACAACCAGAAGTCGATTGACAAAGCAACGCAACGCAAATCTCTCAATTCAATGATTATAGAGCGGCAGCTTCAATCACGAAGCCATAATTTTGAAAGAGGAAAACAAGAACGCAGTAGAATAGTTTTTCATGAAATAAAGAAAAGGGAAGTCGGCTGAAGTATAGAAAGGAAACCTTTTTTTGGGCCGTTTGTTTGTTGTTTTGGGATTAAACTTTTAGGGCTTTGTTTTATTTTTAAATTGTAATTTTCTTTTTTCAAATTCTAGTGTGTTTAACTAGGTTACGAACTACGGTTTTGTAGTTTGAGAATTTGCAACTCGGTGGCTGAGTTGTGACAGGGTTTTGAGCGTAGAGTTAGGTTAGTCGATAGCGGGTGTCGCAAGTTTACATGTGTAAGCGTCTGACTACTTAATTTCTAGTAGAAATCTTGGGGGCAGCACGTAGGTAGGGTTTTGCCGAAGTTGGGTAAATCGATGTTGTTCTATTTCTGCTTTTATTATTCTGCTATTATCTGTTCTGCAATCATTTTATATATTTCCGCATTAATTTTTATTAGTTATTAGTATCACCCTATTCACCCCACCTCTAGGGTGAAATCGATCCTCCAGTTATAAACTAGTGTGTAACCCGTGCGTTGCACATGGTAATATTGTTAAAAAATGTTATTTATATTTTAGTTGTAGCTAAAAATATATTTTATTATGAAATATGTAATGAATTTACTGTGATATATTAACCATAAATTAAAATGACATGTGACGATCGGATATAAGGTTGAAGGTTCAATTCACATTAACTACATATTTTGGTAAAAATTAATGTCCCAACTAAAATAAAATTATAAATTAAAATTGTTAATACTGTATGTGTAAATAACTTATGTTATGTCACTACAAGAAAACTGTCCTTTGGCAGCATTACATATCAGCGTTTTAATGCAAAGGCTGCCCTTGATCCAATCTTAGTTTACAAAATAAAAAATTAGTATATAAAACCGCTGCATAATGATAAAATTGGGAGAGCGCTCTCAATTATTTTGGAGCCCGCCTTTCTCAAATTTTCCTTCACCCCAAATACCTCTTTCAATTCATAATATTCCTCCTACCAACTATATTGAATCTGCTTCAACTATTGTAAATCCCCCTTTCATTTTTTCATCTTTCATCATGTTGCTCCTAGCAGGTCTCATGACTCAAATTCACCACCATCTCTCTATCATAGTCTTGCATTAGTTTTCCTCTTCGCGCTGTCATCTTGCAACTAACCATCATCGTCATTACTGCTATCCATTCCCTTTCCATCGCGACAACTTAGCTCCACTCCTCAGCCATTGGTCGGCTCTCGTCTTTGCCGTGTAAAAGGGGATAATTTGAATCTGTGTCCTATTTGAAGGTGCTAATTTGATGTTATAAGGAGAAAGAGTTTGTGATTAAGTTGATTAGTCCAGCAGAGGAGATGCAGTTTTAGCAGGGTTGCTTGAATAGCTATTCAATTCTGAGGTTGCGCTTCTGTTGAGATTACAGCATCCTAATATCATTTAGGTAAAATTCCTAGCTTTCGGTTTTGGTTTTGAATGTGATGTGTTTGATGTTTTTATTTACTAAAGTTGGATATTAACCAGTTGTCGTTTTATGTGTTCTGATTTGATGCATTTAGGTTAGTAATGTAAGGTCATGAAATATTAATTAGGAAATTTGTACTTGCAATAATCATCAAGTTAACTGTTTAATTAACAATTATGTATGCATTTATAGTAGTTTTTGTTATAAACCTAGAAGCTCAAAATTCTACTATCTAATGAAACACTAGCTTTTGGATATATACTCCTAGTCATATGTTTAAGTTATTCATTACGGCAAGTTCATAAGAGCAATGTGGAGAAAAGGCTTGAATCAATGGAAATTGTCGTAATTATTTGATCTCTGGTAAGTAACCTTGTGTTAAGGCGTTGTGCTAATAGCTAATATTGCACTGTTATTATCATATAATGTGAATTCATCATGCCATGTTCAGTGCAACTAATCCTCTGTCTGAGAGGATTGACTATTTTTCTATTCAGTTCATCATATTTTTATATTATTTTCCCTAATGAAGTAGTTTCTTTGAATAAAAGCTAATGGTCTTGATGTTGCTCAAATTGTTACTTCCTGTATCATTCTAAGCCTAATAATGAGCTAATGCATATGGTTTGCAAAAGAGAATTATAATATGACAATTTGCTTAGAGGCTTAAAACAATAAAATGGAATATAGATAGAACAGCTCAATACATGTCTGGATCTTAATCTTGTTGATACATTCTTGAAAAGAAAACCTCTCTTGCTTACTTTAATGCTCAAAGTGACATTTTAATTCCAATCTTTCGAAGATACCAGATTGATATTGACATTTATCTGTCTTCTGTTTCTCCCTTCTGGAATCGGTTCTAGATAATACATTGGAGATTTTATTGCATTGCATTTATCTACATGATGTAATTAATAAATTCATGGGAATGCATATCTTTTTGGGAAGTGTTTGTCTAAAATATAAATATGATGGACTTATATTGTGTATACGATGAGAAAATAAAGAAGAAGTACAATGTGTAACATGAAGAAATAAAAAAGATAGTCATTTCTAGCAATGTGAGCACCTCTCCTTGCATCGCCACTGCCGGGATTCAATGGTTTTAAGGTTTGATCCTAACAAGCATAGTGATTTTTATCATTTTAAATTTCACCGTTTTTGTATAGTTATAGATATAGGTATAATGTACACGATATGGTGTTTGAATTTAAATTACTTTAATTTTTCTCTGCCTCTGTGAGCAAGTGAACTGTAACTAGTGACCAGTCGTTTTAAAACAAAATATCTACCGCGGTGTGAAAACTGAATTTACTTAAATTTAAACGAGGCATCTCCCTTGAGGCCTTGATAAGCAAATTTGTATCTTCAATGGCATTATTGCTTTTTTTAGGATGAGGTTATAGACAGTGATATACATTATTGCTTTTTTACACCTTAACATAAGGTTATAAACAATGAATAGTATCTGATTGCATCTACATGCATAGTCTAAAGATATAGATAGTGATGTTGGAAAAATTGTACATGCTCTTCTAGTAAATTTGGATTAAATTTTCCTTAGATGTTGATAAACATAGAAGGCTTTAGTTAGAATAACATTTGATGTTGGACAATACTATTATATTCAATGAAGTAATGCATAATGTGTAAGTCATGATTATAAAACTAATACAATGTTAAATATATACACAACTTACATAACAAATCAGAAATAAAAAATTGGATTAAAAAATTAGGATTAGTTTTTGACTAAAATATAACCTTTGTTTTACATAATAAATATATACGTTATCTTAGGAGCCCTATGCTGCAATAGAAAAGGCAATAAGATCCTTGGCTAGCTTCTACTCAAAAGCTGGCCCTTTTGCAACTCTCTCTGAAGAGGCTAGGACAAGTATCCTTAATGATGGGAATGTTGCTGAAGAAAACCTGTAAAATACTCCTGGTATGTAGTCGTGCATACTTGTTTTACAAATTACTGGTTTGTCTCATGGATATTTTATGTTGACATGCAGTTCTAATTAATATTGTCTTTATACATTTTGTTCTGTCAAATTGTGAGGAAATTTGGCTAAACTGGAATATAAATTAGCCAAGATATTAATCGCTTTAATAAGATTTTCATTATCTTACCTCTGCAGTGCTCTCAGGTAAGCTTCTATTTTATTTTATTTTTGGTTATGAAGTTTTTCTCCTTGTGAATGGATGGCTTTGTCCAGATTGGAATTCCCTTTCTCGAGCTACTGAGAGGCTTACATGAGTTAAAATATAGGTGCATTTTTTTGAATAAAAAAGGAGCATAGGAGATAAATATAGGTGCATGTTGTTGATGTTCATTTTCTTCGATTTCATTTACATAATTAGGTTGATCCATATACGAATAAAAAATAGGTTGATATCTGAGTTAAGTTAATTGGATCATTGGATGTTCCTCCCTGGATCATTGGAGTCAAGTTAATTAAGTTGATATCCGAGGTAGACATTAACGTTATTCATTTCCTTGAAATAATTTCTTTTCAGCTATTATCCTCTATCAATTATCGTGGTCGGTGTGGGTGATGAACCGTGGAATGCGATGTAGCAGTTTGATGACTGCATACCTTAATGTGAATTGATAATATTCAAGTAAATCAACTTTTATAATAATAATTTTAAAATGTATACTTTGAAATCAAATATATGTACCCATGTACATGAATGCTAGTTCACAGAACTGATGACATCTATAATATATTGATATGGTTGTGTCCTTCATGTTTGTATTCCAAATTTTATTTGCTGAAGATAGAGCCATATGCAAATGATATTTTGTTTACTAATCACAATTCAAATTATTTTACTGTTTGTGAACTTCACAAAGATTATGTCTGCGAACACAGAAGTAAACAAAAAGGAGGCTGCTTTCGCACAAGCAGCTCTCATGGAAATACCAATTTAATACCGAGCAATCCAAATTCTTAGACCTATACAGTACACAAAACCATACTAATATATTGTTAAATACACAGTTTAACGTATTACATGCAATTTATAATTACAAGAACATTCTTCATGTATGAATTGTTCATCATTCTATTTCATATATCTGCTACTAATTCTCATTGACCTTGAATTTGACAAGTTCGAGCTCAATTCAGTTTCGGGCCTTTGATTGTCTTTTAATCTATTAACTACTTGGATAGGTTCCTTTCCTTTCCCATTATGAACTCCCGGTACATTAATTTGAATTGAATCTGTATAAAATTTGAATATTAACAGCTAACTAAATGCCTTTAATTGAATCTCTGCCTCTTATAATCAGAAAGGCAAAGAATGGATGCGCAACTACTATATGTAGCTTGCTTATCTTTAGCTGCCAAAATGGAGGAGACTGAAGTTCCCCTTCTTATAAATTTACAGGTAATGACCACAGACAAAACCTAATTAGTGATACTTTTTACACTTATTTCTATACTTTTTATTCTTATTTCTATATGACATTATTTGTTGACAAGTTATTTGAATTTGATGAAACAGTTGGGTGAAGCAAAATATGTATTTGAATCTAAAACTATGCAAAAAATGGAAATTCTTGTCCTTAGCACTCTCGAATGGAGAATGCAAGCAGTGACTCCATTATCTTTTTTGGACTACTTTATCAACAAATTCAGAAATGGCAAATTTGAGATCATGTCAGTGACATCTAGTGCTGCTGAGCTTGCTCTGATTTCAATTCCAGATCTTTTGTTTCTTTCTTTCTTTGTTCTTTTTTTTCCTGCAATGTAGAACATTCCTACCTTTTTTTCCATAGTTGTCAGGTATCACCCAGTATGGCCATAATATTGCAGTTTATAAATTTGCACTTGTAAGAGCATCCAAATATAATAAGTTTATAAATAACTAGTTAACTATGTTTTATAAAAATTGAACGAGTCTATAATCTATATATAATGGGGAAACTCCAATTTGAAGCTTTTGAATTTACTAAATTATCCATAAGTGGTATTTGTTTGTTGGTCAGGAGATTTGAGGACATTATAGTCATTTAGTTCACCACGTTTTCATCTACCATATTATCCAAAAAATCTCTCTTTGACATTCTTCCTTGGTATGATAACTTCTCACCTCTCCTCTCAAATCCCTTTCTCTCGCCATGTGAAATATTTACAACAAAATAAAGGGTTTCAACTCAGTCTAAATTAACGCCTCAAAATTAGTGCCTTAAATCCTACGATTTCAACCATGCAATCTATCTTCAACCGCTTTCCTGCATCAAAATTTATCAATCCTGAATTAGGTCTATGAAGAAGCTTAATAATGGCGATTCCAAGGTCAGTAAACACATAATATTTATTTTCTTAATATTGATGTCAAGTCGTCTTGGTTACGTACTTTAGCAATTAGGGTTATTTTTTTTATAGAGTGGGAAGAATTAGAAGCACATGATAGAGCCGGAGGAATTGGATGCATAGAAGGATAGAACCAAATGGCCAGATAAAGGTATATTTTGTTTCTTATTTGTCACTTCCATTGTCTGTGTTATGTTCTCTTATAGCCAAAAACCGTATTTACAGATAATGATGTAGGCAATAGAAAATTGATTTTAGGACACATCAGTGTAAACTGAACATATTGGGTACGAGTGCCATACTTACAATTATATATTGTATTATCCATTGTTGAATCAATGAAATTTTATATTTCAGCATGCAAGCTCGGAGATCACAGCCATTATGTATGTTTACCAAGAAGGAGCCTATGGATGATTAGATAGATGGTATGCCTCACATGTACTTTGTTGCATATTTTTGGACCTACATGAGTACTATGATTAAGAATGTAAGAAATAGTTCCAGCACATAAGAATATGCCTATGAATGATAATCCAACTTTTGCTTGATAAAATGTACCTACGTGTTTTCATATTCACGAACATGATAGAACTTGAACTACAAAATAGTGAAACATGATGAAATTTAATTTATGACACTTTCTAACTATAGGTTTGTGTAATAGGAAAAGTTCAAAGAAAAAATACATAACATCGATTAAGTTACCAAACAACCAAATGATGGATGTCAAAATTTCTAAGATTAGAGAGTGTTCATTTGCTAAAGCTAAGATAGATACAAATTTTGTTATTATATTATGGGCACTACATCTTATTTTGTCATTGTGTGCTACTACGAATAATTTATTGCACATACTTATTTCTATATTGCACGTATTTATATGCATTCGCATATGCTTCGTATGTTTCAAAAATAGGTTAGGAACACACGATGGATGAAAAAATCACATGCAGAAAACTATTGAAGATGTTATGTTATTATTGGATCCTTATTATCCCTTTTGTTTTCGGTTATTCAAAGATATAAAGTTTAGGATACTCGCTCTTCTTTCCTACGTGAGAGTGCACATCACATGTACTGGAGGAGGGATGTGTACTTGAACATTTTTTTTCTTTTACAGTTCCCAAAATAAGATTTCTACTTTATGGGGTTTGTAAGCCTTAGCATGTCATATCTTAAGAGCTTATAAAATAGCATAGCCACCTCCTATGCTTATACACACACATACACACATGTTAATGACTTGATAGTGGAAATCATATTTGTATCATTTTCTTTTGGACTGCCATGTTATGGACCTACAAATGTCAATTCACTATTATACTGTTCTTGAAAGTCATCTTAATCTTTTCCATTTGCATTCTATTCACCAATCATGCTATCTGAGCATGTTCTATAATTTCACTTTCCATGGGTAGTTAGAAGTTTAGAGTCCATCAAATATTCTAATTTGACAGCAATCTATTAGACCCGAGTAATTAAAAACTTTCCATCAACGTAATGAAAAAACATAATGCATTTGAATGTGTAGTATAAGTAACAAATCAAATGTGAAACATAAAAGATTAACTAGGAAGAATTTAAATGTAGTTTCTATGGAGTATTAAATCACATAACAACTCAATAACTTATTTTTAATTTACCTTCAGTTACATTTCCCGTTGATAGTCTCAAATGAATGTGAATTTGAGTATTTGATTATAAGACATTAGATAACTTATGTGTGGTAGAAACATAATATATTCTCCCTACAACTTAATATCCTTATGGATTACCTTTGTACATAGTAACTTACATATATATACAATTTGTTTGGGTCTATAAAGCTTTGTTAGATAGGATATATGCACATTCAAATTCTACAAGTGCATAGCTCATGATATTATTTTTAAAAGCATCAATTTATCTCTTCTTGATTAATACATGTCTAGAATTAAATTATATAATACTTTTTTATTGGTCAACATAGTATAAAGTTTAAAATCTAACATTTATATTGGACCTCAAAAAATATTTTTGATTGATATTTCGGACAAATGTTATAAATAATAAAATCGATACTTCATAAACCTCGCAAGCGTGGGTTCTCAAAACCACTCATAAATAGATTCAACTAGAAGCGATCAAAACTGGTGGGAAATAAAATTTCCATATGCACCCTTAAGGTCATTTTTGTGATTATTGTTTTTCATTTTTTACGCATTGACTCACATTTACAACTACGATGAGCAAATTTTATTCCAACCTTAGCATGATTATTCTTCAATTTATTATAAGATCTTCCATAAAGAAAAGGGGAATATGTTTAACATCGTCGTAACAGAGCGTCTAAATAATCTCAAACGATCAATGGACGTCCAATGGACGTGCCTAATGTACTGGTAATAATAATATGTTAACTAAGATTTATAATAATAATAATAATTAAACGAGTCTACGATAATAATAATAATAATAATAATAAATTAACCAAGTTTATAAAAATTAACAAAGTTTCATAATCATCCATGTGCAC
Source organism: Allium fistulosum (assembly GCA_030737815.1). Taxonomy (NCBI): domain Eukaryota; kingdom Viridiplantae; phylum Streptophyta; class Magnoliopsida; order Asparagales; family Amaryllidaceae; genus Allium; species Allium fistulosum. The sequence goes on along the minus strand of CM060901.1, from coordinate 931,315,941 downwards.
AAAATTGATAAATGTTTTCATTGATCCATGTACACGTATATGTTTCAATATAGCTATACACATTTACATATCATCGACATATGCTTTATCATCAGAGAAAAATGAGTTGAAGTTTTAATACATTCGTCTTATTTCAGTTAAGTAATTATTCTTCGATGGAAGGTGTCCTCTACTGCAAGCCACATTTTGACCAGCTTTTTAAGGAATCTGGAAATTTTAACAAGAATTTCCAGTCACGTAAGAATTTTATCAATCATAATCTAGCACACTCTATTCTTTGCCTGAACCCTAACATTTCCTTATCCTGCAACTGCAAAATCAACTGAGAAACTAACTCCTGAACTGGTGACTTCAACTTGCTTATAAATCTGTTTTTTCAGTTCCTATTTTTATTATTCTTCTTAAATTTGATAGTCTAACGCTTTACTTGTATTTCATTTTGATAAAAATACTTGACTGCCAATGCTTATTTGAAATACATATAATGAGATTTACCTGCTAAAAATGATAAGCAGTTCTATATTTGACTGCTAACAACAAGAGTTTTAGTTCCTTCTAAATTTTGATAAGTAACATCAAAAAATAATGAGATGAAATAGAATAGTATTGCAAGCATCTATGTCAAATTAACTTGAACTTGCTATATTTGATGCTAAATAAATCCATATTTGCTCCTTCTACCGCTTTTTAATTGCATTTTTTCCTTATAGACATATTGGACACTTGAAGAAGATGGGCTTGGACTTTCCATGGTTTATTTGCTCTTTTAGCAAGCTCTTTTTATTAGATTATGTTGCTGATATTTTTGCTTAAAACATTGCTCATGAAATATTGTATATGACTACATTTTTTTGTGTATGAAATTAATGTGGCTTTGATTATGTTTAATCTTTATAACTGCTTATATTATAAGAAGATGTGGAAATTAGCCACAAGGGCCTCTTTAGCAGGTGAAATTAGTTTCTAGGACACACAACTGAAATAATTACTTTAAAGGACAAAACGTAAAATAATTAGTTCTAGGGTTTAAAAACCTATGAAATTATGTCCTTGAAAGTAATTGGACTGTTGACTTTGTCCTTGAAAGTAATTATTCTGCTGATTTTGGTCTTGAAAGTAATTTTTTTGAATGTGTGTCCTAGAAACTAATTGGACTGCAAAGTTTGTCCTTCTGGTGAAATGCCCCTTATAAGATTATACCTATTGATGTTTTTTGAATCAAGCATTTTGTTTTTGCGTACATTTTTCATGGCTATTATAACTGTTTTAAAACTGCTACAGTAGTTGTTAAATGTAGGAAAAACATTAATATAACGCAGCATTATGAATGTGTTGCAAAATGTTGAAGAGAAACAAGCCGTAGCAAAATGGAAAGGCTGCAACTATTAAAACTATTATTTAATATGCTGCTACAGTGCCTTTTGCAGCGTTTCAAAAATGCCATTATAGGACTGGTCCTATTGAAGCTTGGCGTTAGTCTACATTCTATAAAACGTTGCTAAATGAGTTGGCAACGTTTCAGAAACGCTGCACAAATAATTTACAGCAGCGTTTTATAAAAGCTTCAGTATCCCGTTTTTAGCAACATTTCTGAAAACGCTGCGGTATCTCCAGACTCAATTGCAGCATGATATTAAACAGCGTTCTTCGAAACGCTGCGAATGAGTACAACAGCATTTTAAAACGCTGCAAAGGGGCTTTTTTGTTGTAGTGTGTGACATATATTTTGGTATGTATAAGTGAGTAAATAACTTTACCATTTTGTTAATATGATTGTTGTCTATATATTGAATGTCGTTTTTTCAAAAAATTTATAAATGGATTAATAAACATTAAATAATTGAATTTATTTAAACAAAATGAATTAACGATCAACATAACTAATTAAAGATAAGGAGTTGAATGTAAAAAAGTTGTAGAAAAATGAGAAGAGCTTTTTAGATATTTGTAATTGAGAAAAGCATCTTTTAGTTAGCCTATCTACATGTAAACTTTTATCCATTATTTAGATTTCATTTTAATTTTATCCTTGCAGTTAACCATAGATTTCATGTTGTTGTAGGAGTGTCATGCTTACAACTTTGATAGTTGCAAAATAATATTATGTAGCATTTAGTTGAGTTGTGAGTTGGGTATGGTTTGATGACATGTTGAAAGTGAAAATGCTTATGTAATCCAATTTTTATCGTTGTAATATGTGCATTTACATCGTAATGTGTAAATTATAAATTTATCTTTTAAAGGTTGTTAAAAATGAAATTATGTTACGTAATATACAATAATTCTTTTGAGATAAATGAATTAGAAATTAAAAGAGTTATTATTATTTATGTATACAATTATGTTATGTGATTTGAATATCTTTATATCCGAATAAAGAAATAATTTTATCATTTTTCTCATGGACATGAATATTGTATTGGAATTCTCGTATTTTTAGGATTTAGTAGATGGATTAATAAATATTAGTTAATCGTATTTATTTAAACAGTTTAAATTGAATATTACACAAATAGTTAAATATATGGTGTTGAATGTAAAATATTAGGAGATAATTGAGACGGATTTCTAAGTAATTGTTAAAAAATATAAAATTTAGGTATTTGGAGTTAATAGAATTTTACAGTGCAATGTATAATAAATTCATTTAGTAGGTAAATTATAAAATAAATTTGTTATTGTCATTAATGTATATAATTTATGTTATGTTATTTATATATATTTGCATCCAAATGATTTTTTACCAATTTGTTGATGCGCCTGTAGTATAAATATTAAAACTTTCGTATTTTATGATTTATTAATAAATTTTAGTTGACTAAGTTTATCAATTAAAGTTTGGATTATTTAGTTAATTTAAATGTGTGGACTTTATTGTAAAATTTTTGGAGGAAATCGTCAAAGATTTGTAAATAATTGTGGATTTAAAATAATAGGTATTTGCACGTAAAATAGTGTGAGAAGTTTAGTAGAATAATTGTAAAATAGTAAGTTATAGGATTTTGAAAATAAAATATCTATACTTGGTGAAAATTAAAAAGGATAGAGATAATTCCTTGAATTAATGAGAGACTTTCAATTTCTTTTGCATTACTATTACTTAAGATATATCAATTTGCATGTTGCATACATGTTTTGTGCTTGCATATAATTTGCCATATATATGTGTCCATATTTTAAATTATGTATATATATATATGCATGTTGTTGCTACTATTTATTTTGGTGCAAGTTCAAGCTGTTGCGATATATGAGTGTGTGCATGTCCATATTTTACGTATTATCGCTACTATTTATTTTTGCCCAAGTTCAAGCTGTCACGACATATATATGTGTCAATATTTTAAATTATGTATGAGTTATATGCTATCGTCTGGTATATTAGCTGTCACGAACTATATAATGGTCGCATACTTTTATAATTAATATACTGGGCCCCTGTATAGTGCCATTACTCTTATTCTTGGTTTTAGGCACAATTTTTTCTTATCCAATATAAAGTTTAACCAATATTATTATATTTCACTTAGTTAAAAATGATCCAATACCAGTTTTGTAGTTGCGTAATTTGCTACCTCTTAAGTTATCTCTTTTCATCTAACCCAATTGTTGTCAATCTCCCATTGGAAAATTTTCTTAACTTTGTAGTTACATTTCCGAAAAGGCTAGAAACCCAAATTAATTAACTAATTAATTATTTTTTCTTAATTATTTAGTGTTTTCCTTTACGAAATAATTCATATAAAATATATAATTAACAGGAAAAATCCCAAAAAATTCATCAAAAATCTCTTTTATCATATTTTTGCTTCTGTAAAATTTCAGACCAAAATAATTAACTTTATTATTTTTAATAACCAATTAACTTTTTTTCTCAACTTAGGAAATTTGTAAAATATTCCCATTAATTCCAAAAATTATGAAATTGAAAACCCATATCTATTTCATCATTAAGCATATCGTATCAATATTTTGTGGCATTTGGATGTAAAATAGACCATGTTTTACCCTAAAACATCAACTAGATAACTTTAATTAAATTTTAAACCATAATTAAAATAATATTCAAACATCCATACATGTTTAACATCATCAAATCATTCATATGAAGATAAGATCTGAACCCAATATGTTAGGATAGTTTTAGAGAAAGATTTTACTTATCTAACTTAAGAAAAACCTTATTTAATCCTCTTTTGTTCTTTAAATTTGAAAGTCGATCTTCTAGCTTGAAATCTCTTCTTTTCTCCTGAATTAGTGGTTGGCCATGGCTTATTGTTTATAGGAATTTTTTTTGGAAATGAGAATGGAAATGAAGATGGAATGAGGGGTTGGGGCTAAGGATATGGGTTAGTGGGTTTGGGCCTTACTAACTTATTCCCTTACTTAAATCATTCCCATCAAATTTAATTTGTTTTCTTTCATTAATCGAGGCCACCCAAAATTGTTTTAATAACCCTTGGTTCATCCAATTAGAATTTTAAAATGTCCTATACTTAATTAATTAAATTTTCCTTAGGCAATTCTTGCAATTAAATCACTTTATTAATTTAATTACTAATGTCTTCGTGTTATTAATTCAGTTAAATTTAATTTAACTTCATTTGTCATATTATGGACTCCCAAATATGGGGTGTTACGGATTCCCCTCCTTATAAAAATTTCGTCCCCCAAATTTCGATAAGGAAAACAAAATTTACACCATCTCCCCCGAATGTGTATAGTCATCGTCAAATAAGTACACACAAGTACAAAAGATTACACTAGTACACTAATGTAAACCATCAATAATCAATCATAAATGTTAGTGCAATTACTAGTGCAATTACTAACGCACAATCATATCATGCATGAATATACTAGTTCTCTACTAGTTCATACAATAGACAAACAAAGCACACTACTATCTATACGTGATTGTCTAAAACAACTCGGGTTAGATATTCCTAATCCTATTCTCTATCTCCAAGGTACAATCGTCCGTATCGTCACTCATTGGACGCGAACAAGTCTGATAACTTTGTGCCTCAATTCCATCGTATCACGTCTACAATTCCTATCGGTCATCCCCCATACATCAAATATGGTTCTACAGATAAATCCTTTATCACCATCGGTTTCCTTACCAAATCTGAGTCATTTACACATTCCTCAATGCGATATATATGGAAAAACATTATGCACATGCCAAACTATTTGGCAACTCGACTCTATACACAAGTTTATCGATTCTTTCAGTCACAGAAATGGTCCTATGTATCCTGATGCCAACTTCCCTGCTTTCCCAAAGCGCATAACTCCTCTCATTGGAGAAGCCTTTATGTAACAACCCAAAAATTTAAGCTATAATAATTAATTAATAAATTAATTGAATAATAAAACAAGTTTTTGAAATTGTCAGAATCGAGTCATGGAAGTAGCACCATTGGGTTCATGGTAATTTTCTGATCAATTTCCATATATAACTTGTTGAAATCCGAGTTAGTATGGAAAAGTTACGAGAGAAACAAGAAATCAGAATTAAATAAACAAAAACAAAAAAAATAAGAAGACCCCATAGGAAAAATGACATAGGTTATAACATAGGTTATAATTAGAAAGAAGAGATAAAAGAAGGGCCTTATTTTAAAACTTAGATCTTGGATTAAGTTAATAAGCAAATATAGAAGTATGGCCCGTACCGGCAGCATTCCCTTTTAGGTCTAGGACTGATGGTCTCACACATAGGTGAGGCTGGGCACACCTATGCTGATTAGGGTAAATAAGTGGCCAATAGATAGAGGCTCAAATCTGAGGATTTGGGCAAGGGATGCAAAGCTAGAAGATTTGTTTGTTATGACAAGTATCGGAAGCATTCCCTTTCATGTAGAGGATTGATGGTCTCACATGTAGGCGAGGCTGGGCATGCTTATGCTGATTAGGGTAAATAAAGGGTCAAATAAGGGGCGATAATTGATGTGTACCGGCGATGACCGAGCGTGCGTCATCTATTAGGGTAAATAATTTGCTACTTCGTCCTAAGCGCTAAAGAGGTGTCTTTTGCTGGGGGGCCAACAGAATTGGATCACAGTGGCACAACAGAGATAGGAAAGGCCGATCAATGGGTAGGATTTCAGCCTAATCAAGTTAGCAGTTGAGATAGGATTTGGGTTTCAACCTAATCACAACAGTTTAAGACAAGTGCAAACAATCAAAGCAGACAATCAAAGCAAACAATCAAACAGAATCAGAAACAGTATTTTATGTGAGTTTTATCTATTCTATATTTTCGTTTCAAGCTAGAACTATTGCTTAGTCTATTATCTTTATCTTACTTAGAAATGCTAGTAATTACTTTCATTCACTAGACTTATTGTCTGACCCACTCCTCTATCTTTCCTTTTCCCTCTATAGACCAGCAGATTTGAGGATAGTTGATTCAGGTTGCTTGAAGATTCATTTCTGGAACTTTCTCATTTCAGATGTATTCTTCTGCTTTTCATCTTTTTCATTTGCTTATGATGTGTTGGACGAAGTCCCACCGGACCATTACGACCGAATCAATCTCAACTCCACTCCACTCTCATCCCCAGCCAGCTACCTCATCCACCACCGAACCAGGGAGCCAGGACAACCACCACCGAACCAACCTACGCACCCATGCCGGACCAAAATACGTGAGCCCCACCGGTCCACCTTCCTCCAAGCCGCTGCCGAACCAGGAGCCTGCCGGACCAAGATGCCGAACCAATCCCCACCGGATCAACCTGCGACCAGACCAACTTCCACCGAACCAGCCTATGCCGAACCAACTCCCCACCGGTCCAAACCTCTCCACCGAATGAAGTCTCCACCGAACGAAGCAACACATCTCACCACCGAACCAAAGGAAACCGGACCAGATCCACCAGGCCAGATTACGTCAGCCCAGGCCCGCCAGCTGCTATATACCTCCAAGACCCCTACCCCCAGCCTCACTCTATAAATAGAGGGGTAGGGGTACAACAATGGGGGACAAGTTTGAGAGCTCAAGCACGGATAAGACTTTCAAACGACTTTCTTTTACTTGTATCAAAGCTTTGTACTTGTAATCAAAACAAGAGAAGAGAAATAACATATAAAGTGGACGTAGGCACATTCTGGCTGAACCACTATAAATCTGCATGTCTTTTTACAGTTTAGCCCCTGCTTTTCATATATTTGCATCAATCTCCAAAATCACTAAGAACAACATAAGATCTACTAAATCATACAACTTTGAGGTGTTTGTCCATTTTTTGTGCAAACATTTTTGGTGCTTTCACTGAGAAGCTAGAAGCTCGAAGCTTCAGCTTCATCCACTTAACAGTTTTCCTAACAGCATCGTTCGCCACTTGGAAAACATGCCTCCCAAACAGAGAAAAGATGTTAACAAAGGAAAAAACATCGCATCCAGCAGTCTTCCAGATCCAGCTGTCACGAATCAAGTAAATCGTCCTCCTCCAGCAGCAGTAACAAATGAAGGACAGGCTAACCCAACCACTCCTGCCACAGAACAGCCTGCAGCAATTACTAGGGCAGATTTGGACAGAGTTGTGGTTGAAGTAACTAACCGCTTCACGTCCCAGCAGGAAGCCTTGGTGGACCATCTCATGTCACGCTTAAGGAATGCTGAAGAATCCAACCGCAACACTGAATCATGGGGCGAGTCCCAGTCTGGAGGATCTCAGAGACAACAAAGATCTTCCTTCTTCGAAGGAGCTAACGGCAGAAGTAGCCATGGTAGGAGCCGAGACCGAGCACAACCCGAAGTTAGGCCTGAGGAAACATTTGGTACCGAACCCAACGGGGGAGGTACCAGACGAAGGTCAACTGTAGCTGAGCCTGTCATACTGCCTAACCACGGAAACGCCGGTGAACGGGGCCGAGCTAGAGACCAGCCCGAAGTTGGACCCAAGGAAGTGCTTAGATCAGAACCCAGCAGGGGAAGATCAAGGCAAGGGCCAACTGTAGCTGATCCTAGCATGCTCCCAGAAGATCAAAGGCAGCCGCTGGAAAATATGAGGAATGATAGACGATACCATCCCTACAGGTCATCTGGACGGAATCAATCCCACAGAACAGAACCAAATTCCTTTCTATCTGCTCCAAATTCTGATGAAAGGATAGCACGCTTATTCAGAGAGTGCGTCCAATGGGAGCAAAGAGATCGAGGGATAGGCGCTAGGGTAACCAGCCTTTTCGCCCGCAATATCGAAATTTCTATCACCCCCCGAGAATGGAAGATGCCAACAATGGAACCTCCGACCCCATCGTACACTTACAAAGATACACACAGCATATGCTCATGAGTGGAGCAACAGAGGGAGTACTGTGCAAATGCTTTCCACTATTCTTAGCAGATCTCGCTACCTCCTGGTTCTGTCATTTACCCCAGGGATCCATCAGCTCGTGGGAAATGTTGAAAGAAAAGTTTATCAGTCAGTTCCGCATTCATGTGGAACAACCTAAGGACGCTTATTCCTTATCCAGCATCAAACAGAAACCCAGAGAAAAACTGCAACAATACCTAACCCGATTCAATGCCGCAGCGGTCGCAGTCCAAGATGCCGACGAGAAGCTTATCTTAATGGCCCTCTGTAGTGGTGTGCATCCGGACACTAAATTCGCTAGACGGTTGACAAAAGAAAAACCAGCTACTTTACCCGACTTCTTCCATGAAGCCGGGAAATATATGAGGCTCGAGGATGCTGCCGTTGAGGGGCAGTCAGGACAGCAAAATAAGGCAACTCACAACAACGCCCCTGCTGTGGCAAGGGACGTTCGAAGAAATGATTCCAGAGACAATGCTGTGGGCAAGAAGGGAGAAAAGCGCCTATATCGGCCTGGACCGAGATTCGACACTTACACTCCTTTGAACGAGACCGTCGAAAATATCTTCCTTGCCACCCAAGGCGAAGTTAGATACAAACGCCCACCATACAAGAAGGAATCAGATAACGCGCAGAAGTCTGGAAAGTTCTGCCGCTTCCACGAATCGCACGGGTATGATACCAATGAATGCCATTATCTCCGAGATTTGATTGAGGAACACATCAGAAGGAAGAAACCGGAACGCTATGTAAAAGGTCAGGACAGGACCCCAGCTCCTGCCAATGAAAACCCAAGGCTACCCTCACCGGGGGCCGACAGAGGAAACCGCAACGCTAGCAGCTCTAGTCAAGAGAAGATAGTGGTCCATACCATCTCAGGAGGACCGCACATCGCAGAAAGAAGCTAGAAAGAGATGGAAAGATATGGAAAGTCGCTTAGAGACAATAAAGACTGTGTCAATTCAGTTATAGAAGAGCGCCACCCGAAGCGGAAAGAAAGTAATGACATCACATTCGGTAAGCGTGACCTAGAAGGAAGGCAGTACCCTCACATGGATCCCATGGTTATCTCTGCCCGACTCGGTCCCGCCGAAGTTTACCGAATCCTGGTAGACACTGGAAGCTCAGTAAACATCCTATTCAAACACGCATTCGACAAAATGAAGCTATCAATGAAGGATGTATCTCCCTGCGATAAACCACTACACGGTTTCACTGGAGATGCAAAGATGCCCCTCGGGCAACTGGACCTCTTTGTTGAGATTGGAAGCCATCCCCGCTCCATTGTACGGAAGCAGACGTTCGTGCTAATAGAAAACCATTCGGCCTACAACGCCTTCTTAGGAAGACCGGCCTTGTCTGACTTCCAAATTGTCCTAGCCCCATGGTGCCTAAAGATGAAGTTTCCAACGGACAATGGAATAGGGGAAGTAGAAGGAGACCAGGACGTTGCTCGAGACTGCTATGTGACTGAACTCCGCAACAACCACAGGAAGGATAAAGGGAAGGGTGTAGAGATTGCCCTCTGCACGAAAAGTTTAGAAGCATAGCAACTAAAGAAAGCTCCTCCTCTTCGATATACCAGCGACCCTTTCAATGAATTAGACCCTAGGGACAAAGAGGAGGAGGCCACCGCCGAGCCTGCAGAGGCTATGGAGTTTATATCTATAGACAAGCACGACTCAAGTAGACTATTGAAAATTGGGTCCCAACTAAAAGCTGAATTGAAGGAACAACTCATCGATTTTCTCCGCCATAACTTGGATGTATTCGCATGGTCACACGCTGACATGACCGGAATCTCCCCCGACATAGCATGCTCCGTATTAAACATTGATCCTACCAAGGCGCCCGTAAAACAAAGAAAGAGAAGTATGGGGGCATAACGATCAGCAGCCCTCGATGAAGAAGTAAAGAATCTACTCGCCAATGACTTCATATGAGAAGCTATCTACCCGGAATGGATCGCCAACCCGATGCTGGTAAAGAAGGCTAATGGGAAGTGGCGAACCTGCATTGACTTTTCCAACCTAAACGACGCCTGCCCAAAGGATTGCTTCCCACTTCCCCGAATCGACCAACTTGTAGACAGCACAGCCGGGCACGAGCTCCTATCTTTTATGGACACATACTCAGGATATAACCAAATTCCTATGCATGCTCCCGACCAAGACCACACTAGTTTCATCACCGACCGGGGTTTATACTGCTATAAGGTAATGCCTTTCGGACTTAAAAATGCAGGAGCCACCTACCAGCGCCTCATCAACAAGATGTTTGCAAGGCTAATAGGACAAACTATGGAAGTATATGTGGATGACATGCTGGTAAAGTCAAGGAAAGCCAAAGATCACGTAAGCCACCTAGGCGAGATGTTCCAGGTACTTCGACAGTATGGAATGAAGTTGAATCCACTAAAGTGCTCCTTCGGAGTGTCATCGGGAAAGTTCTTAGGATTCATCGTCCATGCCAGAGGGATTGAAGCAAACCCTGAACAAGTCCGAGCGCTAAGGGATATCAAGATACCTTCCACTCGGAAGGAAATGCAAAGTTTGAATGGAAAAGTGGCCGCCCTAAGCCGATTCATCTCCAAGGCAACGGACAAGTGCGTTCCCTTCTTCGAAGCTCTAAAGAAAGACAAAGGAAAGTTCGAATGGACTGACGAATGCTTAACCGCTTTCCTTAACTTAATCGAACACCTCCAGAAACCACCGGTACTCTCGACTCCAAGCGAAGGCGAAGAATTATACATATACCTTGCTGTGTCATCTCACGCACTAAGCGCTGCCTTGGTAAGGGAAGACAACCGCACACAGCGGCCGGTTTACTTCGTCAGCAAGAGGTTTACTGGGGCAGAAGTCAGATATCCTAAACTTGAGAAGCTAGCATGCTGTTTACTAATCACATCACGGAAACTGCGTCACTACTTCCAGTCCCATTCCATCAAAGTTCTGACCGACCAACCACTGAGGCAGGTACTCCATCGTCCCGACACTTCTGGGCGACTACTTAAATGGTGCATTGAACTAAGTCAGTATGATATCACCTATCACCCTCGCACCGCCATCAAGGGACAAGCCATGGCTGATTTCATTGCAGAATTCACTACCAACGAAGATAAGGAGCAATTGGAAATAGCAAAAGACATCAAGTGGAATCTCTTTGTGGATGACGCATCGAACGAACAAGGCTCGGGGGCAGGTGTGGTAATAATCACTCCCAGGGGAAATAAGCTGCACTATGCTATAAGGTTGGAGTTCGCTGCCACCAACAACGATGCAGAATATGAAGCAGTGATAGCTGGATTAGAACTTGCCATAGAAATCAGAGCCCATTCTTTGTGTCTTCATAGCGATTCTCAACTTATTGTTAACCAAATACTAGGAGAATTCCAAGCTCGAGAAGAACGACTCATAGCATATTTAAAGAAGACCAAGTTACTTCTCAGCCGATTGGACCACTACTTAGTCAAACACATCCCTTGGGAAGATAACCAAGAGGCCGACGAATTGGCAAAACAAGCAAGTGTGAGAGACATCGCCATCTTCGGGGCAGTAACCATCTCGAAGCAACTGGTCCCAAGTTTTGAGCAAGTGAATCTGATAGCTGCAACCGAAGAAGCAACTTGGATGACTCCCATCCGAGACTACCTACAAAGCGGCACGCTACCCAACGGGCGTAACGAAATCAAGAAAATCTTGAGGAAAGCATCCCGCTACACGATACAAGAAGACATCCTCTATCGACGCGGATTCTCTAACCCGTTATTAAGGTGTGTCGCTGGGAGGGAAGCCAAGGAAATCTTATCTAACATCCATCAGGGAAGCTGCGGAGATCACACCGGAGGGCAAACTTTAGCAAAGAAGATACTCCGATATGGATATTTCTGGCCTACCTTAAGCAAGGACGCCTTAGATTTCATCAAAAAGTGTGACAGATGCCAGAAGTTTGCTAAGATTCCGCGGCTACCGACAACTGAGATTACTCAAATGACCAGCCCTTGGCCCTTCGCAATATGGGGAATCGACTTAATCAGCGAACTGCCAGTGGGCCGAGGCGGGGCCAAATATGCTATAGTGGCAGTCGACTATTTCACCAAATGGGTGGAAGCGGAACCTCTGAATAAAGTATCTTCAGCAAAAGTTATTAACTTCTTGATCAAAATTGTTCTGTGCAGGTACGGAGTCCCACTCAAAATCATATCAGACAATGGACTTCAATTTGACAGCGAGGAATTCGCCAACTGGTGCCAAGAACACGGAATTCACAAAAGCTTCTCATCCGTAGCGTATCCCCAGGCAAACGGACAAGTCGAAGCCGTCAACAAAATTCTGAAAACTCTGATAAAAAAGAAGCTCGAAAAGTCAAAGGGCGCTTGGGTGGATGAACTTCCTACGGCACTATGGGCCTATCGCACATCTTTCAGAACATCAACAGGGCACACTCCTTTCTCTTTGGCATACGGATCGGAGGCTATGCTCCCAGTTGAAACCATTGTGCCTTCCCACCGTAGGATCCACTATAACCCAGAAGAGAACGAAGAACTCCTTCACATGTCTTTGGATCTAGTTGAGGAGAGGAGAAATGATGCAGTCCTCAAAGCAGCAGCCCACAAACAAAAAGTGGCGGCACAATACAACTCCAAAGTCAAGCATCGTACCTTACAGGAAGGGGATCTTGTCCTCAAGCGAATCTTCCCTCGCCCTGGAGCGCTAGACCCAATCTGGGATGGACCATATGTAATTCATAAAGATCTCCACAATGGAGCTTATATTTTGTCAACAGTGGACGGAGAGGTGTTCCAGAGGGCATGGAACATCCAACACCTCCGTCAATACTTTTCTTAACTTGTACTGCCCATATGAAGTGAATTAACAAAGAGAATCAGTGGACGTAGGCCTTTTCGTGCCGAACCACTTTAAAAAACCTTGTCTCTTTTTTAACATGTTCCTTTATATCTTGGCTGCTTGTTAACATTATCCTTTTCTGTTGAACGAAATCCTATGCACGTAGCATTTCCACTCAATGCACTCCACAGCGCAACTTCACCTGGACAAGACCTAACATGTACTACGCGAATCTATGCCCTCGCCAATGAGACACTTTTGCTCCGGCATCCCTCTGCTGCGGGTTAACTCATTGCTCGCGACGACCCTTAAAGCCAACTGCAATGAGCCGATTATAAGCTACCGAGAAGGCCGACTATAGCCGAGGCAGCTCATTACGGCGTTCGGCTCGCCGGCAACTGTGAACCGACTATAAGCCCCAACATAAGGTGTGGCCAGCCAGGGGCAGTTCACAGTTGACGATCGGCACCCACGCTAGCCGGCCACAGTAAATCGAATAATACCCACGATTACGGGCCATAATGGCCCGGGTAGTTACTGTGCGCGATCTCGGCTCCGATGTGTCTTAAGTGAGGCTGTGGTAAAAAAGAATTAACTCCCCGCGGAGGCGTAAGATGGGTGACAAATGTCTCCAAGACCCACAGCTAGGGAAAGTGACTACAAAGCCCATTTGCCACGAACTTAAGCACATCGAAGGCCTTCCGTGATTGGAAGTTTTACTTTTTCACATATTTCAATTTTACTTAAGAAACTTTTCTCCTATCCTCTGTAACAATTCCTGAAGTACAGGACACAAAACAGGAGACACTCACTAATAGAAGCAGATACTCATAGCAAGATAATGGACCGCATCCCTTACCCGGTCACGCAGGATATTCAAAGCTGCCATCCACAAGGAAAATATAAAGGGCGGTACTTCCTTCTTTCATATGTAAACACATGACTACAATTTATTCGCGCCTCACGCTAACATTGCAAGACATAAAATTATGTTTTGAACAAGAACCTGACATCAAACACAATTTGATTACAAGAATATGCATAGCTATATTTCTCATACAACATGTCAAAATAGCAACAAACATTCAGAAGACGACAAAATCAGCTTAAGTTAAAGAATTACACGTCAAGAGTAGAGCTATTTATTACAAGTAGCAAAATATTACAACCTAAGAGTTACTTTACTGTTTAAAGACTAACATATACAACCCTGTCAAGTCCACAAAAAGAGTTTTTCCAGGTCTAATCAAGGGGCCGGCTGCATTGGAGTTTTATCTTTGTCCTGTTGCCCACCTGTGCAGTCAGAGAAAGGATTCATTAATGATAAGCAACCAAGTTAATGGAGAGACTAAAAAGGAAGACTTACCAGCACCTGCTTCTTGACCATCCTGGTCGTCATCCTCTACTTGCACACCTGCCTCCTCAGCAGCAAGCAACCGCATACCCTCCTTCACAGCCACCTTCTCCTCCTTGGTAAACTGGGCAGTGACCACATCCATGCTGAAGGCCACGCCACCCTCTTTATCCGCATCAGCCTTAGCCTCCTCCAAAGCCCGAAGATAAATCTTAGCCATGACCCTAGGATAATCATCCATCCAGGATAGGTTGCCCTGCTTCCAAGTTCGGAAGTACATGTCCTGAAGCATTTCGTCCATCATCCCCTCATTCTCCTCAAACTCCCTCATCCGGGCCTCGGAAGCCGACAACCTCCCAATGGCAGTTTCTCTCTCCAATCGGTATCTCGAGCAGTCAGCCTGAAGGGATTTCCGCATCACCTCCATCTCCTCCTTCAGCTTAGCTTGAGCAAGCTCTGCGGCCTCAAGCCTCCCCGACAACTCCTCTATCTGCTCCAAATCCGCTTTCCGGACTTCATCCACCGTGGCAATGGCCATGTCGATCCGTTTTTTGCAGGTAGCCTCCATTTTCCGCAGTTCGGCCCGGCTGGCCTCTTCCATGGTTTTCTTTAGACGTCCAGAGGCGGCCTCGTGCTGGGAAATCTGGATGGCCTGATCAGCGAGTTGCTTGGCCTGGTCAGAAACCACTAACCGCAATCTTATGTTGGCATTCCCGATTTCCTCTCCGGCCTTGACCAGTTGGGCATGGTGCCCCATCAACTTCCTGGTTTCCTCAGCAACCCGGTCGATGTTTGCCTTAGCTTCGTCCCCCATAGTGACAATCCGAGTAGTAAGCAAGTCGAGGTCCAGAGACTTGGCCTCATCGAGCACCTTTACCATAGGGTTGCGAGGAAGAAGGTTCTCACCGGTAACTTCGTCGAAGGAAATATCATGGGAACTTGGATCCAGATCAGGATGACCCGCAAATGGATTACGAGCCAAGCCAGGACGATCAATCTGAGTAACGGTAGGATTTTCAGACGGGTGCGGAGAAAGTGTGAACTCAGTATCCTCCTCCGTGATGTCATGAAGAGGCTGAACTGGGGGCTGAGGACCAAGTGAAGGTTCGGATAAGGGATGACTCCTCTTTCTCTTTTGAATACCCTCTTCAATAACCCCGAGAAGAGGACGTTAGCCGACTACATCCCCGGAACGGTGGGTCGAAGGCTTCGGCTTGGCAGAAGCTTTGGAGAGCTTGTATTGTTCAAGCCAGTGCCGAAGATCTGAGGCCTTAGCCGTTTTACCTGCTCCTGATATGAAGAACAAGTGTCACAAGCTTACATTGATCCATAATTCAAGAAACGCGGCAAATTAAAAGTTAAAAGAAGAAAGGAAACACAGTTGTTATACAAACCCTAGGGAGGAGTAGGATACTGCAATAAGTCCTGGATTTCATTCCAGGACGGGAGCGGATCATAAAATATTCCTAAGTCCCTATCATAAATGGAGCCTGCAGGAGTCAAAAGTTCACCTTGAATCGTCGGAGCCACCTTGGCTGGAATAGTCTGAGAAGACTCGCTTGCACCGGTCCCGGCCTTGTCAGCTTTCTCGGATTTCTCTACCAAAGCCGGCTCTCCGTCCAACCCCTCGAAAGCTTGGTGGAATGCATCATCCGTCCACTCCTGTATCTCGCCTGCTTGCCCGGGAAGCAAGGCCCCGACGCCATCGCCACCGTCACCACCTTCCCGGTCATCTCCACCCTCACCTCTCTCCTCCTCCACATCTTCCTTCCTCGGAGTAAGTGGACAAGTGCTGGGGGAAGGACCATCCGACTTCTTAAGCTTCTTACCTCCGACCGTTGGAGATTTTGAGAAAGGTTTCCTCTTGCCACTCTCTACTGTGATACCTCCCTTAGCTTGAGCAGCCGCCCTCTCCTCCACCGTTTCCCTCTGCTTGACTACTGACTGCTGTGGAAGGATCAAATTATACTCCAGAAGGGTCGCATTTCTGATCAGGTAAGCAGCCGATCTATCTCTCCCGGGGATAGCTTCTATCTCGGCCGCCGTCTGAACCAGGCGGTCATTCTCCACAACCGCAAAACCACCTATCGCTAGCAAGAAATAAAAGCACGTAAGATAAAGCACTGCAGATGTAACGGAAATTATAAATAAGGCTTCACACTTACAGCCAGAGGTGAAGCGACGAATGGAAACAGAGTCACCCCTGATGAAGAACCATTCTTTCTTGAACATACTGAACTTCGAGTATAAGTCCAGGACGGGCTTAAAGGATACAGCAGATTCCAAGCTGATATAGGGAGACCCCTTCTTATAGCCTCTCAAGTTGTACAAATACCGGATCTCCCGGTTGGAAGGAGGACGCCCATATCTCCTTTGGAAGATGACGAAGAGACTCACCAGAATGGCGTAAGAGTTGGGTTGAAGCTGGAATGGGGCCACCTTTAGATATGTAAGAAAGCTGACGACCCAAGCATTAAGAGGCGGGATGGCACCACACATACAGTGGTATCTGCTATAGGCAAAGTACCCTTCGGGAGGGTCGTATGGCATAACTTCTCTCCCTGGCAACAGCATGCGCGCCCTATCAATTCCGAAAGAACGGGAGATGACATCAAGCTGCTCTTCCTTAAGGGAGCTGGGAAAGCAATCGGGCGGGGAGTTCAGAAGTTCCTGAGGGCCGTACCCGTCCACCAGTGATCTCGGGGCAGTTCCGTGACGTTCCGGTCCTGGCTGAGCAGGGGGCAATGTGGAAGATTCTCCTTCGCCCTGGGACTTCTTTTTATCTGATCGAGTTTCAACTATGTGAGACATTATCTGCAACACGAAAAAGTACGCCGTTAAAACAAAGGATGTAGAAATATAAGCAGGCAAGTGCGTACAATCCAGGATTTCATTTTTAATTCGAAACATAGAAGGTTCAAAGTTCATTCGGCACTCAGGATTCACATGATCATTCGGAAATCCATGTCCCCAAGCCCGTTCGGCAAAAGTTCATTCGGCACTCAGGATTCACATGATCATTCGGTAATCCGTGTTCCCAAGTCCGTTCGGCAATAGCTCGTTCGGCAGAAGATAACACACCTGATTCGGCACTAGGTGATTCGGCGCTTTGATTGATTCGGCACTTAGGGGTTTTCGGCTATCTCAAACGATGGAGGGTAAACGAAGGTTCGAAGCCCATACTTATAAGCGAACGTGGGCGACCGAACCAACCGGATCAGCAGTTGAAACCGAACGGACTGAAACAAAGTGAGACGCATGCTGGCATGTGCCCCACTTTGGGGGGGCAAATGTTGGACGAAGTCCCACCGGACCATTACGACCGAATCAATCTCAACTCCACTCCACTCTCATCCCCAGCCAGCTACCTCATCCACCACCGAACCAGGGAGCCAGGACAACCACCACCGAACCAACCTACGCACCCATGCCGGACCAAAATACGTGAGCCCCACCGGTCCACCTTCCTCCAAGTCGCTGCCGAACCAGGAGCCTGCCGGACCAAGATGCCAAACCAATCCCCACCGGATCAACCTGCGACCAGACCAACTTCCACCGAACCAGCCTATGCCGAACCAACTCCCCACCGGTCCAAACCTCTCCACCGAATGAAGTCTCCACCGAACGAAGCAACACATCTCACCACCGAACCAAAGGAAACCGGACCAGATCCACCAGGCCAGATTACGTCAGCCCAGGCCCGCCAGCTGCTATATACCTCCAAGACCCCTACCCCCAGCCTCACTCTATAAATAGAGGGGCAGGGGTACAACAATGGGGGACAAGTTTGAGAGCTCAAGCATGGATAGGACTTTCAAACGACTTTCTTTTACTTGTATCAAAGCTTTGTACTTGTAATCAAAACAAGAGAAGAGAAATAACATATAAAGTGGACGTAGGCACATTCTGGCTGAACCACTATAAATCTGCGTGTCTTTTTATAGTTTAGCCCCTGCTTTTCATATATTTGCATCAATCTCCAAAATCACTAAGAACAACATAAGATCTACTAAATCATACAACTTTGAGGTGTTTGTCCATTTTTTGTGCAAACATGATGGATTGACATTTGTGAAAGGGATTATTATTGCTATTTTTGTACTCTGATTTTGTGAGACTAAGATGTATTTTCATGAGACATTTTGAGTTTTTGAGACATGTTATGTTTTTACTTATTTTGAGATGAAGTTTAATTCTAAATGATAAGTTATTATTTAAATGTTTTCCGCTGCTTTTACTTATTTATCTTGTGAATCTTAGTCTCTGTGATGCTATAGCTATACCTATAACACACCACATCCTTTGGTGTGACCTTTTTGGGGATACTAAGGAGTGTGGGGTGTTTCATTTGGTATCAGAGCCAAGTTACAAGATTTATAAAAACTTGGTTTAAAAGTAAAGTATTTTTCAAAGGTAACATATCTTCAAACTAAAAGTATTTTTTAAAAAGAAACTCTTGTTATAGAAATAGTTTTCAAGTATAAGAGAGTTTTTATAAAAATCCCCTCAATGTTCAGTTCAACCTTCTTTCGATTCTTTCGAGCCTAAGTTTTCTTTTCTTTGCATAAAATGGCAGATGCCCCCAAATCTTCCAAAGGGTGTCCAAGTCCTTGCCTAGTTCCGTAGATACCTCTAAGCTACGGCACCAAAGGTGCAAGGACATGCGCCCAATGCAGCACCAGCGGGTGGAGATCCCGTTAATCCACCTACAGCAGCCAATTTTTCTAAGTTATGCAAGGACTTCGCTAATCTCGGAGGCAAAACGTTTTCTGGCACAGAGGATTTCATAGAGGCACAAACTTGGTTGAGGAATACGAGCAGATATTTGGGCTGTTAAGATTGGAGGACCAGCGGAGAGTTCAGCTTGCATCTTGGCAGTTGAAGGGAGAGGCTTCTTACTGGTGGGAGATTATAGAGATGGAGGGTAGAGACATTTGTTGGGTTGGATTTTGGGAAAGGTTTGAGAGAAAGTCCTTGTCGCAAGCCGAGGAAAACATGCAGTTGGAGAAGTTCATTAGTCCGAAGCAGGGTAGACTTTCGGTAAAAGAGTATATGAATCAGTTTAATGAGTTATCGAGGTTCGGAATGGAGCTTGTTAATACACCGCATAAGAAGGCCACCAAGTTTGCTAAGGGTTTGAACCAGCCCCTCCAAGGGTTGGCATTGACACATGTACCTATGGGAGCAACGTATGAGTCACTTGTGGAAATGGCTCTCATATCAGATGTTGCTAAGAAAGAAGTGGTTAAGGGGGTTCCTAAATAAAAAAACTCTAAGAAGGAGTGGTGGAAGAATAAGAAGGATAAGGACAAGAAGAAAGGAGAAGGACCTCAAAAGGGACAGATCGAGAAGGGTGAGAAATGTCATAATTGTGGATTGGTTTGGCATTACTCAAAGGACTATAAGAAGCACACGATGAAGGGAAGGTGTTACAACTGTGGGCAGCATGGACATCT
Source organism: Allium fistulosum (assembly GCA_030737815.1). Taxonomy (NCBI): domain Eukaryota; kingdom Viridiplantae; phylum Streptophyta; class Magnoliopsida; order Asparagales; family Amaryllidaceae; genus Allium; species Allium fistulosum. Next base: position 931,295,954 of record CM060901.1, on the reverse strand, counting down.
TAGAAGAGCTTGTCCTCATAGGATAGGGCAGAGAGCTGGCGCACCTAAGGTGCAAGTACAGGCTTTGGATGCAGCACCTTCTAGTAGTCGAACGGATCAAGGTAGGAAAGTCTCTGTAGAAGGTTTGATCTCTATTTTGGATCTTTCTATTCGGACTCTTTTGACTTCGGAGCATCGCATTCTTTCATTTCTAGTTCCTTAGTTAATTGTTTGCACTTAGATATTTCTCTAGTTGTAGACCCTATAGTTGTTTCAAACCCCATAGGAGGATCGGCACATTTATACATGATTTGTAGGGTTTTGAAATTTGTTATACTAGGCGTAGACTTTGATTGTGACGCCTATGTACTGGGATTTTCGGGATATGGGATGATTTTGGGGATGGACTGGTTATCCACTTATGGTATGATATTGGACTGCGAGAGGAAAGCATTAGGCTAGGGACATGTAGTGGATGGACTCTCGAAGTTTCTTGCAACCCACAGGAGTTAGTCATGTTGGGCTTCCTTTATTCCCTTGATTCATCACTAGGAGAATTAGATTCAGTTCCAGTTGTTAGAAATTTCCCAGACGTTTTTGAGGAGGTTAGGGGGCTACCCCCTAAGAGAGAGATCAACTTTAGGATCTATCCGAATGACAATGCTAAGCCGGTGGCATTGCCTGTGAGACATATGGCTCCTAGGGAGAGGAAGGAGTTAAGTAAGTAGATTGGTGAGCTCTTAGACAAAGGCCTCATCAGACGGAGCATATCTGAGTAGGGAGTGCCGGTCGTCTTCGCTACAAAGGCGGATGGTTCCCTTCGACTTTGTGTAGACTATAGAGAGTTGAATAAGCTCACGAAGAAAAACCACTACCCACTTCCTAGGATAGATGATATTTTCGATCAATTGGTTGGCTCTTCAGCATTTTTTCAGCTTGACTTAGCCACTAGATATCATCAGCTTAGGGTCGCTGACGATAGCATCGATAAGACAACATTTAAGACAACCGATGGATTCTTTGAGTGGTTGGTTATGCTGTATGCCCCAGCCTATTTTATAGATCTGATGAGCCGTGTTTTTGGGATGTCCTATATAAGTTTGTTGTAGTGTTTGTGGACGACATTCTGGTGTTTTCCAAGAGTATGGAAGAGCATGCTATTCTTCTTGAGGCAACAGCATTGGATGGAGTTTCTGGCATCGTATGACTTTAAGATAGCTTACAACCCTAGCAAATGGAACATGGTTGTGGATGTGTTAAGAAGGAAGAGAACAACCCTTAGTCCAATGTTCGTGGAGTGGAAAAGCCTAGAGTTTATTTCTACCTTTGATTTTAAGCCCTCTACATACATCGCTCTTGGATTGTTGGCAGCACTTGAGATTAAGCCTACCTGCATAAATCAGATTTGCTCAAGGCAGCGAGAGGATTCAAAGCTTGTGGATATTCTAGATAAAATTAGCAGAGGAGAGGTCTCTAAACATCTCCAACACTATTCCATCAATAGTAAAGGGTGGCTAAAGAGAGATGGAAGACTTTGTGTCCCCCGCACTGGTGATTTGATGAGTGCAGTTCTAGCAGAAGCACGCCATTCTCGGATGACTATTCATCCGGATGGTGATAAGATGTATAGGGACATGAAGAGAGTGTTTTATTGGAGTGACATGAAGAAGGATGTAGCAGAGTTTGTGGCTAAGTGTCTTGTGTGCCAAAGGGTTAAGGCGGAGAAGCAGAGGCCTGATAGATTGCTTCAACCATTAGATATACCCGAATGGAAGTGGGATAGTGTTTCGATGGATTTTATAGATAGTTTACCTCGATCTAGGAAGGGGAATACCAGTATTTGGGTGATTATAGATCGTTTGACTAAGAGCGCCCACTTCATTCCGGTCAAGAGTAAGAGGACAGCACCTTATTTGGCATCCTTATACGTTCGTGAGATAGTCCGACTTCATGGAGTTCCCTCCAGCATAGTGAGCGATAGAGACCCTATCTTTACTATCGAGTTTTGGAGGAGCTTACAAGAGGCTTTAGGGACACAGCTTAGATTGAGCACGGCCTATAACCGTCAAACGGATGGCTAAATGGAGAGAGTTAATAGAGTTCTTGAAGATTTGTTGAGGATGTGCATTCTTGATTTTGGAGAAACTTGGAAGGCGCACCTTCCTTTAGTGGAATTCGCTTATAACAATAGTTTTCAGGCTAGCATTGGGATGGCTCCTTTTGAAGCCCTTTATGGAAGACCTTGCAAGTCGCCTTCATGTTGGTTGGAGTCTACAAAAAGATTGCTACTTGGTCCTGACATGGTTAGAGAGACTTCAGAAAAAATTGATTTGATTAGAAGAAGAATGAAGATGGCCCAAGATAGGTAGAAATCCTATGCAGATAAGCAGAGAAGGGATATTGAGTTCGAGGTAGGAGATTTGGTTTTCATTAAGGTGTCTCCGCTAAGAAAGGAAGCGAGGTTTGGATCAAGTGGGAAACTTGCTCCCAGATTCGTAGGACCGTTCCCTATTATGGAAAGGGTAGGGAAGATGGCGTATTGAATAAAGCTACCGGAGAGGCTCGTGGGAGTTCATGATGTTTTTCATGTTTTCGCACTTGAGAAAGTGCTTACATGATTCATCAAAGGTAGTGAAATCTTGCCAACTTGAGGAAGTTGAAGTGGAGAGAGAAGCATCGGTTCGTCGCCTTCCTACCAAGATCATTGGGCATGATATCAAGAAGCTTAGAAATAAGGAAGTCCATTTGGTTAAGGTGCAGTGGGGAGATAGTATTGAGGATGCTATGTGGGAGGCTGAGGAGAAAATACGTACCTCTTATCCACATCTCTTCGATAGTACGTCTTGAATTTCCTATTTCCATCTTTAGTTTTGAATAGGTTCTTTCATTTAGTATCCTTTGGGAGGGTAGATCTTAGGATTTAACCTATGGATGGTAGGACTGAATGTAAACATGTTACTAGAACATGTTATGTATGTTGGTCACAAGTGGTTGCAAGTGTTTGCTAGTGGATGCTAATGGACGCATATACACACACTAGGCACTATTATCTCTTAGAGATCGGCCTAACTAGGCCATTAAAGCATATACATATGGATGTGTGTGCGCTTACATTTTATTTCATTGTTGCTATGAATGGGTGATTATAATATGATTGTTGCATTTGGATGATGATTGTAGCATGCATATAGAACTATCAATTGTCATTAGGAAATTTGCATTCATTTGGATACATGGCACAGACATGAGGGCATAAAAAGGAGGTCGACTGAATCAGTGGACCGCGTAATCTTTTGAATTAGTTAGGAACATTAACACTACACTATTGCATATATCATAAATTGCATTAAAAAGCTTAAGGACAATGGATGTAATGGATGATGGTTGAATATGTGGTTGTGGAATTTGAATGAAAATATTTATTTCATTCTTCTGTCCTTGGAGATTTTGGAGACGAAATCCCTTAAGGAGAGAAGAATGTAACAACCCAAAAATTTGAGCTATAATCATTAATTAACAAATTAATTAAATAATAAAATAATTTTATGAAATTGTCAGAATCGAGCCATAGATGTTGCACTATTGGGTTCATGGTAATTTTCTGATCAATTTTCATATATAACTTGTCGAAATCCGAGTTAGTATGGAGAAGTTACAAGAGAAACAAGAAATTAGAATTAAATAAACAAAATCGAAAAAAAATAAGAAGACCCCCCCATAGGGGTCGACCCTTGTTATGGTCAGGTCGACTCCCAAGGAACTTACGTCGATCCGCACTTCTTCCTGGACATGAAAACGTCCAGGTACGAGCCGAACACTATATAATTCGATTTTTGTCCAATCCTGTGCGTTCGTAGCTGCATCCAACGATTCCTAGTGAGCTTATGACGTGGTTGCACCAGATTTAATCTTCAAATCCAATGGCCTAAGATCCCTAAGCCACACTATAAATAGAACCCTAGGCCTAGCTATTTTTCTCATTCAGATTTTCTCCCAATTGGGTTCATAGCCTGAGGCTGAACCCTAAATAGAAAAAATTTCTGGAGAGGAAATCTTTTTAATAAAAATATTCTACACCCTAGAAGCGGATCTAGAAATGCCTATGATTAGAGCTAATGACCACAGGTGAGTGTTTTGCAATTATTTTAGATTTGTAAGCAATTTAAAATAATAGGGTTCTCAATAGTTGTAGTTTCTCTACAATTTTGAGACAGTTTTTATGTAAGTTTATTTATAGTCAGTTTTTAAGTAAATTTCAGAAGTTCTTTTCAGTTTTTTTTATTCAGCTATTTTTTTCAGTTATTTACATCTGTTTTAAGTTGGAATTTAGCCTATAAATGTTAGTTTCTTTTTAATAGAATTTTAGTCCTTTTTGACGTGAATAAAATATTAAAAAGAGATGAAAATTTGCTAATATGGATTAAAATAGAAAACCACTAAATTTACAGAAACCAGATGTACAATAAGAAAAACTGAAATAAAATAGAGATGGACTAAAATAGGCAAATTTAAGATATTTGGAAGCATGATTATAATAAGTGGTAATAACTAAAAAGAGAAAATAGAAGAGTAGCAGTTGCAAAAACAATTATAACATATGTAATAATTAGAAAGAAGAGATAACAGAAGGGGCTAATTTTAAAACTTAGATCTTGGATTAAGTTAATAAGCAAATATAGAAGTAGTGGCATGTACCGCCAGCATTCCATTTCAGGTCTAAGACTGATGGTCTCACACGTAGGTGAGGCTGGGCACGCTTATGCTGCTTAGGGTAAATAAGTGGCCAATAGATGGAGGCTCAAATCTCGGGATTTGGGAAAGGGACGCAAAGTTAGAAGATTTGTTTGTTAGGACCAGTACCGGCAGCATTCCCTTTAAGGTCGAGGACTGATGGTCCCATACGTGGGTGAGGCTGGACACGCTTATGCTAATTATGGTTAATAAAGGGTCAAATAGGGGGGACAGTTAGTGTGTACCGGCGATGACCGAGTGTGCGGCATCAATTAGGATAAATAATTCGCTACTACGTCCTAAGCACTAAAGAGGTGTCTTTTGTTGTGGGACCAACAGGATTGGATGACAGTGGCACAACAGAGATAGGAAAGGCCGATCAATGGGTAGGATTTCAGCCTAATCAAGTTAGCGGTTGAGATAGGATTAGGGTTTCACCCTAATCACAGCGGTTTAAGACAAGTGCAAACAATCAAAGCAAACAGTCAAAGTAGACAATCAAAGCAAACAATCAAATAGAATCAGAAACAGTATTTTATGCGAGTTTTATCTTTTCTATATTTTCCTTTCAAGCTAGAACTATTGCTTAATCTATTATCTTTATCTTGCTTAGAAATGTTAGGAATTACTTTCATTCACTAGACTTATTGTCTGACCCACTCCTCTATCTTTCCTTTTCCCCCTATAGACCAGCAGAGTTGAGGATAGTTGATTCAGGTTGCTTAAAGATTCATTTTCAAAATTTTCTCATTTCAGATGTATTCTTCTACTTTTCATCTTTTTCATTTGGCTTATGATGGATTGGCACTTGTGAGAGGGATTATTATTTCTATTTTTCTACTCTGATTTTGTGAGACTGAGATGTATTTTTATGAGACATTTTGAGTTTTTGAGACATGTTATGTTTTTACTTATTTTGAGATGAAGTTTAATTATGAATGATAAGTTATTATTTAAATGTTTTTCGTTGCTTTTACTTATTTGTCTTGTGAATATTAGTCTCTGTGATGCTCTAGCTATACCTATAACGCACCACATCCTTTGGTGTGGCCTTTTTGGGGATACTAAGTGGTGTCGGGTGTTTTACTTTATGAATACATGATTGCCTACTGCGAACTCAAGCTCTCTTCTTCACTTATGAGCAAAACTCTTTTGCCTTGATTGTGTTACCTTCATTCTAGCATGTATCAACTCTACCTCCTTCGTAGCATCTCTTACCAAATTGAGCCCTAACACGAGTCTATCTCCAATGTCTAACCAATGAACTGGTGACTTACACGGTCTATCATACAGTGCCTCAAACAGTGCTACTCGATACTCGTCTATTAACTCTTGTTATAGGAAAACTCTACCAGATGCAAATGATCTTCCCAAGATCCTACGAAATCTAAAAAACATGCCCTCAGCAAATCTTCCAATACACATCTCATCCTTTCCATCTGACCATCTGTCTGTGGGTGGTTAGCCGTGCTCAAGTTCAATTCAACACCCAATGCACTCTACGAACTTCTCCAAAACTCACTGGTAAACAATGGGTCTATATCACTAATGATACTACTCAGTACCCCATGCAATCTCACTACATTCTTCATATATATAGCTTTGGTAAGCAAGCTGCTATCCTTGTCGAGTTCACCTGAATATATAGTAAACTTTGACTGATGACTTTCTTTTAAGACTTCCTTCTGAAGTTCTCCTATATTCAGAACACACGGTCTTCCTTTCTTCCTAAGCCATCCCTTCGAGTCTATCTCAAACCCTTTCAAATCCTAAATATCCACACCAACTTGCAATCACTTAATCCTTTCAACAATCAATGGGTCTTTCCTTTGCCTTGCAGATATTCTTCTATAAGTGCTGGACGTACCTCCAAACTCGCTAACATGCCCGAACCTCTACTTGATCTAGTATTTTTCCTATAATGCACTCCATAAGAGGAAAACATCTCTAATGTCTTCCATTCCTTAATCATAGTCAGCACTGCATTCTAATGCTTTCTACTTAAAGCATCTGCAACCTTGTTCCTCTTCCCTAGCGTATATTCTATCCAGAAATCATATGTCGCGAAGAACTCCAGCCGTCCCTGCTGTCGCATATTCAACTCCTTCTAAAAGAATATGTACTTAAGGGATTTGTGGTCCATATACAACTTGAATAGTTCTCCAAATAAGTAATGTCTGCAAATCTTCAGCTGCCACTTTCATAAAGTTCCATTCGACTCCTTTAGAATACTACAGATACTCCCTACGGCAAACTACTCGGTCTGATGAAACTCTTACGCTTAAGTTCCACCAATTACTTCTTCAATTCTACTATCTCCATGGATGGCATTCTTTCCCACCTCATGGGTTTCGTAAGGCAATAATTCTATTCACCCAATAGATCCTAGTGTCGTTTCACACTAACTAATCCATTCCAAAATTATCCTGTATCCTATGAAGTCTGACACATATGGGTCATAAATAAACAAATGGTCACATAAGTCAAATTCAAGGTTAGTGCACCTTAACCCGAGAGTGGCATTCCCATCGATCGAATTAACCGCACATAAGGACGTGATCAAATAGGAAATTTCTATTCCTAATCTATCGACCAAGCCTTTCGATATGGAAGAATGAGAAGCACCGGCATTTAACATAACTCTAATTAAAATACCGGAAATCAAAACTGTACCTCCAAGCACAATGCCTTTTTTTATCTCCTTTATGATCGATCCAACGAAGCTCCTTCCAAAGCATAAACCTTCGCCTACTTAGCTTTCGGGAAATCCCTTTTCTTATGGTCTGGCCTATTACAGTAAAGCACTTGGCCATGTCCTCCGGCTATGCACACTTAGCAGAGTAGTGCCCTTTCTAGCCCCAGTAAAAGCAAGTCACATTAGCAAAGTCTTTACGTTCTCTACTACCTTAAGCTTTTCCTTTTTCTTCAGTCGTCGACCTAATCAATGGATCACCAAAGCATAACCTATTACCTGCCCCAATTCTAGACAATCCATCTTCTTATGGCTTGAATTATTCCAATTAAAGCACTTAGAGCTTTCCTTGTTCTCTAGCTAGGCACACTTAGTAGAGTAGTGTCCCTTCTACCCTTAGTAGAAACAAGTAATGTCTGCCATATTTGCCTTTTGGGTTCCTCCTCTTAAGGCCTTTCCCTTTAGTTGTTGGCCCATTTTACCTTTCTGATATGGAGTAAACCTCTTCTTCCTATCAACTTGGGCCTTCAGCCTCGCACTACGTCTTTCAACGTACATCCACTTGTACCTCATTGCTATGGAAGTGATGGATGAGCCATTGTCTGGTCACTCAATTCACCTAACACCGACTCAATCAAGGAAAGGAAACAAGCATTCACAACAAAATGGGATGATTCAAACACAACATTAAGCAACACCACTTCTGATAATGAAAATGATGACTTGTATTTCATGGTAGAAAAGGAACAAGCATACTAATTAGTAACACTAAACATTACTTTATTTTTAAACTTTTATTTTTTATTTATAGGTAATTATAAAGGCATACATAAGTATATATACATCTATAAATTCTATATCTTACTTAACACTAAAGGAATTGTAGTACACACACACACACAAAGTATTTAGATTTTAATTTCCACAAATAAAATATATTTATTTTTTACATAAAAATTAGTGTGCGTGTAGATTAAAGGATTAAAATTAACCAAGTTAAAAAAAATTATTCATGAAAAAATATACGAACTTTATAAATAAATAAAAATAAAATATTTTTAATATTAAAAAATAAAAAAATTAAGCCACATTAAGCAATAAAAATATATCATAAATAATGTTTTATAATATATATAAATAAATTCAAGGAATTAAAATTCAAGATTCCGACTAGTTTTTCGACATACATTCAAAAGATATGTTGATGTATGCTGGTCAAAAATGACAATTCATTCAAAATTAAATTTTTTGAAATTCCCTCTTTTTTCCAAAAAACTCAAATTTCAAATATCACTTTACTGATTGTCACTTACCTATTCAATGCTTAATCTTCTTATCTCTCTCATTCATTCACATCCCACTTTCAAAATTCAAAATAATAAATAATCTTTATTCGCTCTCTTTTTCTATACAAATAATGTCTTCACATGAAGCTTCATCCTCTCAAGATCCTAAGCTTTCTACTAAGCTTTGTAATTGGCCTCATAACAATGATGAATAAATGAAAGCCTCTGAAGAATATAGGAAAAAGAAAAAAGTCATTTCCGCTCATTTTGTAAATTAAATATATATGATTTACATTCTCTTTTTCTTCAAATGGGATCTACCGTTTGATTGATTTTTCTTAAAATAATTTTCCTTGTTATTCTAAACTTGTGAAGATATTTTATTAATGGGGAATGATAATCAAATTGGAGTAGTGTGAAAGGAATTAACTTTGTTTTATATGTTTCAGTGCTTAGAGAAATTTTAGATTGTAAAAGATCTTCCAAACTTTAATATCGACTATGGCAATCATGAAATTGTACATGATTTATTTGAAAATAATTTTGAAGTTGGTTTTAAAGGAAAGAATCTTCGGTCTAAAGCTTGAATTGTGAGTTTAATTTTACAATAAAGCATTACACCATGCACTGGAAAGTACAACAATCATACTTCAACAGTTTTCAAAGTTTTATTTGCTATATTTTTCAATATTGACATAAATTGGGCACAATTCATCTTTTAGGACTTTATAACCAAAAGAGTCATTACTCATGTAAATACTTTTTATCATGAAGTGTATTTGACACATGTTTTTTAATTTTTTGGACTTGATTTAAGAGGAGAAATAACCTTAAATCCTGAAAAAAGAATATTTCCCTCATGCATGTCCTTCTTGAATTTTAATCCTATGAGACATTGCTAAAGAAAAATGAAAGATTGGCTATGAAGGAGCGACTTGAAATTGAAGAAGAGGTGGAAGAAGTAATGATGGATATAGAAGAGGAAGAAGAAAAAGAACAGACGGACACGTCTCTTGAGAGCTTTGAAAGGTCAAACCAGCCAATAGATCAAGTTCTCATGTTGAACCGAGAGAAGCTTCTCAAAATAAAAAGAAGCTTAAGAGATCAATCAATAAAAAGTTATCAAAAATTTCCAATAACATGGACAGCTTCTTTGGAAAGGTATGAGAAGACTTAGAGGAGTCTCTCTATCATCTTCATCACCCTTCTAGATTTATTTTGGTCTATCTTTTTATATGCCTTTGGTATTTTCATTTTCATGTTCACGTGTCAAAATTAATAGTAAAAAAATTTCTATCATCAATTAAATTTATTAGATATTTTGACTCATGTTATGCAAATTAATACTCATTAGAAATTTATGAAAAGATAACAGAAATAAACGAATATTATATAAATAAACAATAATAAAAATAATAAAAATGCATAAGTGTGCCAACATACATTGAATATATATGTTGACATATCAACTACAGACTGTATGTCGACATACTTTGAAAGTATATGTCGACATATAACGGTAACATACATTTAAAATTTAATTCAAGTTTAGCTCTATAAATACACCATTTTGGACCAAAAAAACCCAATCATTCTTCTCTCTAATTATTTTCCATTATTCTAAACAAAAGTCCAGAAAAATGGACATAGCAAAAAGCCTGTTTAAGGAAAATTTGAATGAAAATCTAAGGAAACTATCCAAAACTTCGAGAAGGCAGTACACATCATACTAAGGAATCAAAAGCAATTGAAATGAATCAAAAGCAAATGGTCTATGAATAAGATAGACAATTTGCCTCTTTTCATTGTTTCATTGCTTAGATTAGTAAGGAAACGAATAGGAAACTTCCATAAGATTGGGATGTTACCTCACTCAATAATATTTTCGATCTGAATGACAGATGGGTAAAGGTTCCATCTACAAAACCATAAAGAAAATTATATCAATCTATAGTCTGTCTATGTTATGTTAGATTGTATGTATAAGATTACCATTATGTATTGTAAGTTTTTAGTTGTGTACATTTATATGTGTTTTTTATTAACTTGGTTAACTAATGTTAATTTTTTGTACAAATTTTATAAATGTTTATAGTAACAAAACTATTTTAAGTTTGTGTGTTCATATTGTTCTTTATATCTCATTATCGATTTTTAATACACAACATTCTCACATTTACCATTACCCTATACTCCTTAGTTCAATAATTATTTAAATAAATTAACCTATGTTTTTGTTGATGGCAAAGAGGGAGAGATATATTATTTAAAAACAAAGAGGGAGTAATAGATACATCAACTCAGGGGGAGAAAATAAATTTGGAGGGAGTTATGATAAAGATAAAATGACACCATATCAAAGAATATTTAGATTGTTGTAATCATTAAGGGGGAGACTGTTAGAACCACATGTATTGGTTTTGATGATAGAAACCATAAAAATATTGATGATAATGATTCCTTATGTTGTGTAGCCAATAATATAGAAAATACAGGACTACAAGTGTTGCAGGGACAAGAAAACCAGGAGGAAACGAAATGAATCGGGGAGAACATGATATATCAAGGAATCAAGAGAAATCAAGCAGATCAAGGAGACAAAGAATCAAGGACTATGCTAGAAGGAACAAAAGGATCAAGAAACAAAGATGAAAAGAACAACGCATTTAGTAAGTCAAAAATAGTTGTAGAAATGATTATTGTAACATATCTTTGAAATTTCTCTTTTTAAAGATCTTTATTTTTCTTCTTTAGAATCTTTTTACAGAAGTACAAATTTAATTTTAAATACTATAAAGTAAAAAAAAACTACAAAGCATTTTTCAAGATTAACTAGTATACGTCGACATAACTTGAAAGTATATGTCGACATAATAGTTGTTTACAAGTTTTTAAAATTGACAAGTATATGTCGCTATACTATTTAGAGATATGTCAACATACTAGCCGTTGGTTGAAACTTTTGATTTTAATTGAACAAACATATCCTTTCACCCTTTCGCCAAAAGACGCTTCTCTTCATTTCATATATAAAGGTTAGAAAAAACAAATTTTTTAATTAATTCTCATTCTTTTCTCTCACTCTGTCTTCTCTACCAATTTGCAAATAAATTCACTTACTACTATATGAATATACTTTGTGCATTCATATTTTTTCACTCTCATGCTTCATGAATTCGCAAACTACAAAAGATCATAGGGTTCATAATTGAATTTCTATCATACTATCTTTGAGCTCATCCTATTCCTTAAGGATTTTAGTTGCAAACTACTGCCAGAGTTATATAGGATCATTGTACTGAAGACTACAGGATTTTATAGTCGAAATATAAGATTTTTTGTAGATCTACTCCATACCACTTGTGTAAAAGTGTACTCTACTACCCATAGAAACTTGGGATTGTATAAGTGATCTTAACAACTTATGGAAATTCAAGACATTAGGTATGTCTTGCCACTTGTGGAAAGTCAGGATAGGTGTGATTGCAATCTGATTCAAAGTCAAGTTATATAGGTGTACTCGTCACTTATGGAATTGCAAGGTTTTGTTATAGTGGAACTTCCGTGTGAGGTTCATGACCAAATGTAGGATAGGTAATCCAAATCCATATAAAAATTCCTAGTGTAACTCTTTTTTATTTTACTACTTTTTATTCTACTTTTATAGTATTATCTCCCTATGATTGTGATTCTAAATCAATAAGTTGAAATATACAAGTTAAATCATTAACAATTTTAAATACACTATTCACCCCCAATTTTATAATAGTCTTAAGATCCATTCCGTATAAGTATTAGGGTATCTTACGTAACCCATACTTAATGCTTGTACTATTCTCATATACATGCACTCGATAAAGGAAAAAATTCTTTGTATGATTATTATGTTAGAACACTATATTATATCGAATCCTTTTGTCCAAATATTAAAGGGGTTCAATTTACATAAGCCACACTCGTTGTGGCTATTGGATTGGAAGGAATGATTATAAATGGTGAAACTACCAAGATAAGAACTTATGTTGATTTAAATGGGTCTACCAAAGCATTAATGTTATTAACTGAGCTATTATTGCATAACCGAGAGTTTATTAGACTAACTCGGGCAATAAAAAAATGAAGTTTCAGCTATTGGTATCCAGAGGAAAGTGCCTTGCATAAGGATACGTTTCGAGGATGTACAACTTAGTGAATGCAGCAAATCATTGAGTTAAAAGAGGACACAATTGTTATTGAAGAAGAACTTCACAATGACGATCTATTAGATCAGGTGCACTAACAACAAGGGTAAATGGGTCAATTTCAAATCTTTTAATTTCTATTAAATTGTACAAGATTTTTGTCTTGTATTTGTGTAAAATAATATTTTGTTTATACTAAATAAAATTTAGTATTTAATTTAAAAAAGAGTGATGAAGTATTTTAATTTACTTAATTTGATTAAAGTATATATTTATTTTTGGTGTTTCAAACAAATTCATTAATAATAATTTAAAATTAACTAATTTATTTGTTTTAATTTATATTTTAATATATTTTTTGAAAAGGCAAGTCGGCTTTTTAAGTGGTTTATCCACTTTTCATTAATATCAAAAATAAGTGATTGACATGGATCCAACACAGCTGCATCTCATACAATACAAATATAACCTAGAGCTTTAAATAGCAAAGTAATAACATCACAATACATGACCAAAATCTCAAAATACAATAATACTTATTACACAATAAAGACAACATATACTAAGATCTAAGATGGAAACATGTCAGCAATGTCGTACTCAATTCCTTCGTCAAGATCATCAGGATGGTGCAATGATGAAATAGAGGCCTTATTAGAGTTTAACATGCACCGTATTGGGGAAGGTGCAGGGATCTTAATAGCCATGTCATTTTCTAAAAGAAGCTTGTTAGTGTCTGAGTTTCCACAAGAGAAGGCAGTGGAGAGAAAATCATCAAGCTTACCAAGCTTGGAAGGGTCAGGAAGACCAGGTGAAGAAGCATGGTCACTTTCCAAAGTATTAGAATAGGGATATTCGACTCCTTGACTCTGCATTGTTGACGCATGGGCTTCTGCAATGGTACATTCTTTGGGATTTTGGGAGGTGGGGGAGCCGTAGTGTTTGAATCGGTGGAATTAGAATATGAATGCCGAAGGATGTAGTATAACTGAAGGAGCTGCAGTAGGAGAAAATCGGGGTTGCCATAAGTAAGAAACATAATAAGAGCAGTCCTAAACTCAACAACCGCTATAGATTACTTCATCCGCAAAGGCCAATCAGGGGTAATCTTAATAAGAGCCCTGGAAAACTCTAGGCGATCCCTACGCTTAGTATTCTCATTAAAGCAGATTAGCTCACCTATATTACTAGCTAACCAGTCAAGACCTTTAAGGGACTGAAGCGAGGAAGGGACACTTGTAAACTTTTTTCAAACTAGAATTGACATGACTTGATCTTGAGTAGAGACAACCGTGGGACTCTAGCAGGTGATAATAAAGACTTTACCATCAATTATATAAGTATCTGCTTATAATACCATTCGACATTCCGCTTCATTTTCAAAATAAAAAAGCACATATCTTTATCAAATATCACTTTCAAGGAGCCTTTCAGCTTCCATCGAACCGAAAGGTGTCTTTTAACGATGGAGTATGGAAGACCATCTACCAAAAAGAAACCAACAAGTGTATTTTTCCAAAATACCTTAACCACATTAATAATTTCTTGTGGGGGACGAGAATTTCATTAACATTACTAGAGATTTTGAAACGTTTTGAGATATAACTACATGCATTTTTTGGCTTGCTAGTAAAAAGGGAGGTTCATTTGGGCTTACATATTTGAGGCGCATCCATATAAACATTCATTTCCTTACTGGGTTGAGGTAATTCAGCAATATTGTTCAAAGGATACGCATCTCCAGGCAACAACACAGTTTCAGAAAGGGTGGTATCTTTAGAAGTAAAAGCAACAATAGGATAACTATTTAGAAGTTTGTTGACTTAAGCATCAATACGCCGATCTATTGCTGCTGGAGGAGGAGGCAGAATCAAGCAGGTGCTAAGGAAGGGTAATATGAGTGTATGGAGATACTAAAGGAGGAGGCAACAATAGTTCTAAACCACTTAGAATAGTAAAAGGTAGCTTCCTTTGTGACAAGGTCAAAGTAGAGATAGAAGATGAAAAAGTGCCAAAAGTCTATCCAAGCTTCCATATGCATGCTATTTATAGAGAAATCGCCCAACGAATTCATCAGATCACAAAATACCAATTCAAACCCTAGATTCGATAAAGTAGGAGAGCAAATGAAGTTCCCAGGGTTATGAAATCATATCGGTATCAATCAGAAGTGAAAGGTACCGACCTAAATTGTTCACCACTAGCCATGATATCTTCTTCTACTTTGCCTTCTTGCTTCGTTCCATTGAGTTCCGAGCACATTTTCCTTAGAAATGAAATCATTGATAAGTGGTTCTGATACGTCTAGTACTTGTCCTTATTTTTAGGGCTTTTTGGAGTTGTTCGCCTACTCCTTCAGAAAGCCCCCAGAATGATCACTCTAGCGTGCTACTCACTAACCATCATCCCTGAACTAACCTTGGTGCAATAAAACAGGTCGGTACCGACCTAAAAATAGGTCCGTACCGATCTAATTCATTTTGTATTCATGCACCCAAAACTATTGAAACCTCTCTCATTATCCTTCCAAGCATGCCTTCGGTCCTTAAACCAATTTGTCTTTATCTTGATATCCAAATTCGTTTTTAAGCCGCTTGGCCCAAAGTTGGATAAAATTTTCCCTCCAAAGTGTGCTTTGGACCAAGATAGGTGCATATCATTATTCAAAAAGGTCCACTAGTCATCCAAGGGTTGCTTTAATGTGTCATCTATATTCCAAGAACATCCGTTCCATTGCTCTAAATAACAATAGTACCACTTCATGCCAACGTCAAGGTCTACACTTTAAAGATCGTTCCATGCCTTAGAAAGGTAGGCATTATTTTTGTTTTTCTCTTTCTCTCGTTTCCCATCCATTTTGAGTCCAAAATTCAGGTCGGCACTGACCTAATCAGGTCTATACCGATCAGTTTGTTTGTGTCACCACATTCAGATTTCCTTTATAACTCCATACATAGGAAAATTTTCCTCACACTTCCAGTTTTCTTACCTACTCTCTTTACCTTTTACCTCTTGTCCCGAATAGCCATAACCCAAATCCTTCAACCGCCATTGCTCGATGTTGACCATTTAGGACCGCAGTATGTGGTCCTCTCCTCTAAGATGCGGCTATCTCCAGATATTCATTTCGACCGCCCTTTTTTTCTTTAGAGAAGTCGATTCGATCTCTCTTTAAGTCCAGATCTAGGTCAAAAAATCTAAGGTGGGTGCATGGTGATGGTGTCTCTATGGTCGTACCATGGTGGTTATTGGGTTATTGTCGGCCCCCGTCCTCCTACAGCCGATGAGGCAGGAGGTTTCAACTTGGCAATGAACTACGCTTTAGCCTGAGCCATTGCAAATGCATAAAATTTCCTATAATGGTCCTCAACATAACCCAGAGTTAGCATTGATTTTCCTAAGTCATGACGACTTCGTGCTTTCCTAGTGTAAGCTTTGCATCCTCAACAACTTTGCTTTGGGTTAATCCAAACATGGGCTCATTCTTCTTCCTATTCCAATGGCCTTGAAACCACATCCATTCAGAATGCATAAGTGAAATTTACCGAAGCGTTGTCGATCACAACGTGCCATTCCAAAGTATGATGATACCATTCTTTTCCAAAGAATGGTCACATTGGATGCCCTCCGACATCCGAACAATCCTATTATACAGCACTTCCAGTAAAAGCACGATCATATGTTCCTGCAAAAGAATGCTTCGTCTTGCTCTGGGTAGCAGTTTCGCTATCGATTATCCAACGATAACGGGTAAGGTCCAATACATGGTTCCATCTTGCGACGGGGCTCGTTTTTCAACAAGAGCGGGCTATCTACATAGAATAGTTCATTTTCCATGTCCACACTGCACAGATCTACAAATAGTTTGCACCGAGAAAGTGTGACCGTATTGTATTCCTCTTCTCTATCTCGGGAGGTAAATTCAGTGATGAAATCTGCCAATGCTTGTCCTCTTATCGCCCTCCTTAGATGGTAAGTGATGTCGTATTGGCTCAGTTCAATGCTCCACATTCATAACCTTCCGAAAGTTTCGAGTTGGTATAATACTTGCTTCAAAGATTGATCTGTCAGTACTTTTATTGGGTGAGCCTGGAAATACGATAACTACTTCCTCGATTCAACCAGCAAGCAATAAGTGAGTGAGTTTTTCCAGCTTTGGATTGTTCTTTTTAGCTTCGGTAAATCACTTGCTGATGTAATAAACTGGCCTCTGAACCCTTGCCTCCTCACGTACCAATACTACGCTTGGTGCGTGAGCAGACACCGCCAAATAGATGAACAAATCTTCTCTATCCAAAAGTTTGGATAGGACCGATGGTGTTTCCATGTGCCTTAGTTATTTGTCGATGGTGTCCCGGCATGCCTTTATCCATACAAACTTCCCTTTCTCTTTTTTGAGGGCATCTAAGAACGGTATACACTTATCAATTTCCTTTAAGATGTACCTACTCAGTGTGGAAACCTTCTCGTTTAAGCTTTACATTTCCCTCCTTATGGTTTGGGAAGTCACATTCTTCAAGGCGTCAATGTGGTTTGGATTATCCTAAATGCCCCTCAAATTCAAAATAAATCCAAGAAACTTGCCTGATGCAGCTCCAAAAGAGCACTTCAATGGATTTAACTTCATCTCATACCTTCACAACAGTTCAAACATATCCGAAAGGCCATCTATATGGTTCGTCGATAGTCGTGACTTCACGAGCATATCATCCACATGCACTTCCATCGTCTGTCCAACCCGATTCCTAAATACGAAATCAACCAATCTTTGGTAAGTAGCTCCTGCATTCTTCAAACCAAATGGAATCACTCGATAGCAATATAGTCCAAAATCCATTATAAAGCTTGTGTGCTTCTGATCCAAAACATGCGTCAATATCTGGTTATGCTCACAGTAACCATCCATGAAAGAAAATACCTTATGTTCGATAGTCCCATCGATCAGCTGGTCGATCCTAGGTGATGGGAAGCCATCCTTTAGGCATGCTTTACTCAGGTCTGAGTAATCAATACATGTCTGTCACTTCCCATATGCTTTCTTAATCAACATGGGGTTTGATACCCATTTAGGGTACAAAGCATCACAGATAAAGCCGTTTGCCTTCAACTTATCCACTTCCTCCTTCAATGCAGTGGATTACCCCTGAACAAGATTGAATCTCTTCTATTTTACTAGGTGGTACTTTGGGTCCACATTCAGTGCATGGAATGCTATCTCTGGAGATATCCATACATATCCGAATGTGTCCAAGCAAACATATCCAAGTCTACTTGGATAAAATTGTCCAATTCCTTCCTCAATCCTACGCTGAGCCGAGATCTGACCTGAAGGACCTATGTAGGGTCGTCGATATCGATCGGAGTATTAATCATCGACTCAGCTGGTGCTGCCCCCACTTCCTTTGACATTCATATGAAGCGATGTTTGTATGCCCCAGTACATTCATACGAAGCGATGTTTATACACACCAATAACATTCATACGAAGCGATGTTTGTACGCCCTTGTAACACTTCCTCTAACATTCATACAAAGCGATGTTTGTACCCCTCAGTAACATTCCCTTTTCTGACTTTCATATGTTGACTGCTTCTTGGGTTCCATGGACTTATAGAATTTGATATGGTTCCCAAGCCAGGGCTTGGGCGTTAATTGCTATAGATCTGCATTCTTAATGTAAAAAGCCTTTTTTTTTATGTTTTTTCCGTTTCTCCCGTCGCTTTGCCTCTCTCAGTTCAACAAAGTAACATTCCCTGCTAGTGCTCTAGTCACCTCAAATCAATCCTAATCCATTCTCTATAAGGAATTTCATCATCAAGGACCAAGGAGCTAATGCTATTGTAAAATTAACAAGGTTCGGTCAGCCTAAAATGGCATTATACGTCGAATACTCATCACAATCACAAACTTCTGAACCCGCAAAATCTTGTGGTGTCCATTCCCTAACTCCACGGACAAGTCAATAATCCCAAGGGGTTCCTTCTTTTCACTGGTAAATCCTTAATCCTGGATTTACAAGGCATATCCTTCAAACTTATCCTCATCTGATCAAAATTCCTTTTAAATAGAATATTCACAGAGCTTTTGCAATCCACCAAGACTCGGAGTAGCAGGGACTACAACGACCATTATCACCATAGGATCAAAAGTTAGAGCTTCAACTCTATCACCATCCCTATTTCGAAAAACTATGTCATCAGTTATCAACCTTTACTGCTTAGCCGGAACTTCATCCTCAATGGAAAAGCAGCTTTACTATGAAACGTGCCTCAACGAACTCGCATACCATTCCATCTTTTCTCTATTGGACGAGGTCCTTCATTTATCATGTTTATAACAATCCTTCTATCTAGCCACTTAGGCCCCTCTCCACTGGGTCCAGGCTAGTTCCCTTGGGCATTCGGCCATTAGGGTCTAGTATTTTTTCCATCATCCTGTGGATCTCTAATATATTGCTGCAATTTTTTCTATGTCAACTCTTCAATGAAATCTCTAAGATGCATGCACTCGTTTGTATTATGGTCATGAGTTTCATATGTTAGATCCTGCCTTTTGAGTTTCAATGAGAACTATATATTTACATATATACACACTATTATTATATATCTAGGAATATATTCTAGGAGATATGATGATCAACCATGGAATCAATCTCAATTATTGAAGATAAAAATAAGTAGAGTCTTGTCATATTTAGTTAATATAGTACTTATGTAAAATCTTCTTTACGATGATCACACACAAACACAAACGTTTTTGAAAAGCTGAGTTTAAAAGAAATTTGAAACGCAAACTTTTTTTTTTAGCAATTCAACAGTTTGAATTTATAATGCAGATGTCTAAATAATAAAAATATACAAAGAACGTTTTTAAGGTAATTCAGTTGTCTAAATTTATAATTCAAACATCTGAATAAAAATTTAGCCATCTGATTTATAATTTCAAACGTTTGATTTGGCCTATTTTTAACTATTTTGTTTCTGTTTTATACTATAAATTTTAGCCATTTGAATTTAAATTTTAGCCATTTGATTAGTACGAAAAAAAATGTCTCTTCATAGAAAATTCAAATCTGGAGAATGTCTTCTTTTCCAAAAGTTGAATTCTTCTTTAATGGTGATAACCTTTCAAATAGAACCTTTCAAACATTATAAATACAAGTGAAATTTTAATTTTTGATTTACCAATTCTAACTTAGTTTCTACACTCTACTCTCTTATGAATTATCAAAAAGCAATCAAATTTCTACTTTCTCAAACTGCACATTAAAATCATCATCTAAAGGAGGTTATAAGAAGGGTGTACTTTACTGACTCCTTAGTGTTTTATCTAGAACACACAAAGTCAACAACTTACAACTTTTGTAGTTGAAGTCCTATTGGAGATTTTTAGGCAAGTGCAGCCTTGTTCGGCTGCTCAGGCATTTAGTAAGATACATGTTTCTCCAGATTAAGTGATGGTTTCTTAGTTAATTCTAAAAGGAGTTTAGGACTGGATGTAGGATGGGAAGTCTGAACTAGTATAAAAATCTATGGTGCACTTTAATTTAGATCATGTTTATATTAGCTATTGATATACAAGTTTTAATTTAGTAGAACAATTCATATTACTCTATCCATAACAACTTTCATTTAGCATCAAGGCAAGTTTTCATACAACTATAACAAAGTTTGTAGAATATCATTCAAGTAACATGGAAAACATGACTTCTACTTTTGTTGAAGGACAATCTATTGCACGCCACCACTATTTAACAGATTAAACTATACTTATTGGTCACTTAGGATGAATATATATATACAGCCTAATGGGTATGACACTTGGAATATTACACAACAAGAATACACTATTCCTACCACTGATTATGCATAATGGTCAAACACCCAAAAACTAGATCCTACTAGTAACGCTAAAGCTATGAACATGTTGTTTTGCTCTTTGGACAAAAATGAATTCAATAGAGTTAGTGTGTATACATCTGCTTATGAAATTTGGCGTACTTTGAAAGTAACTCATGAAGGAACAAACAAAGTAAAATTTCAATGTTGAAAAATCAATTTTAGAATAAAGCAAAATGAAAATATTAGTGACATGTATTCACAATTTCAAGACATTCAACACTCTCTTATAGCAGTAGGCGAGACATTATAGATTTCGATATTGTTTCAAAAATCCTTAACTCTTTAACAGTTGAGTGGGAACAAAATGTTTTAGCTATCAAAGAAGCTAATGATCTTTCTACCATGAAACCTGAAGAGTTAATAGGAAATCTTATGTCATACAAAGTGAATTTACAAGCAAAAAGAGTCAAGCTAAAGAAAGGAAAACAATAGTGTTTCAAGCAGAAAAGGAAGAATCTAACGTTGGCGACGATGGTTTTTCTTCCCTAGTTAAAAATTTCAAGAAAATTTTGAAAATGAAGAAGAATAGGAAGTTTGGCAAAAATATCAACGACAACACATCATCTTCATCACTCAATTGCTACGAATGCAAGTAATTGGACCACATAGAGAAGGACTATCCAAATCTCAAAACGAAGAAAAATAGCTTCAAGAACAAAAATGAAAAATTCTTCAAAAAGAAGAAGTAGGCATCTCAAGTCACTTGGACATCTTCATCCCAGAAAGTGAAAGCGATTCGGAAAAAGCAAATGTTTGCTTCATGGACTTTAACAACGATGTGAGTGATATTTCTTTTGATGATCTTGTAGAAATTTATCCAGAATTATTAAATAAATTAAAAGATCTCAAAAGAATATACAAAGAAACCTTAGGAAAATTAAACATAACAGAAATAGAAGTAGACTTATTAAAAATGAAAAGAGGATCAGACGAACTAGCTAAATTTCAAGAATCTTGCGATAATTTAACATCTCAAAACACTACCTTGAGTAGTGAAGTTGATATTTATAAAAATTAGAATTTTAAATTAGCAAAAGAGAACTATAATTTAAGTTCAAATTTTGATTCACTTAGTATAGAGATAAAAGGGCTTAGAAATAATTTTGACAATCAGTCCAAGAATGTTTTAAATTTTAATAAAGGAAAGAGAATTTATCTAAAAATATAAATAGCTCACAATCTTTCATTAATAAAAATGGTCTAGGATTTAAAAACTCGAACAAGTTAAAATCTAGTCCTAAACACGACAAGCACCATTGTCCCAGTGGTTAAGTGATTCGACTTTGGTGCGAGAGGTCACAAGTTCGAAACTTACGTAGCGTTATTCGAACATATATTGACATGTGAGTTGTGATATGTTGTCCCAGTGACATGTTGTATTTAAGTACCATTTCAAAAAAAAATCTAGTCCTAAACACCATAGTTCACTATATATTAATTTCAAGAAGGAAAGGAAAGTTAGTCAATCAAAACCTACTACTAAAATTAATAAATCTATTAAGATATGGGTTTTTTAATCATGTCATTCGAAATAAGTATATAGAAACATTTATATCTAATGTACATAAAAATGCTAATTTTATTTTTAAAGGGAACACCAAAACCTCTTGGGTATGGCTTCCTAAGACCTAACTCTTAGGACTTTAACGTAGGAAGCGGGTACCAATTTAACTTAATATTTTTTGCAGGTCCCAGATAACAAAAGAGGCAAATGGATACTCGACAATGGTTGCTCAAAGCACATGACGGAGAAAAGAAATGCTATCAAACATTATCCGCTCAAATGTAGAAACCATCACTTTTGGAGATAACTCCAAAGGGAGCGTCATTGGAAAAGGAAATGTGAGCAATGATAATATATATAATTCACCACTTATTACAAATGTTTTATCAATTAAGAACTTAAAACACAATTTACATAGCATTAGTCAGCTTTACGACAAAGGTTTTAGTATTTTCTTTGAAAAAGGTAAATGTAATATTTTTGACCAAAATAAAATTTTAATTTTTGAAGGAATTACAAAAAGAAATATTTATGTTTTAAATATGAAGATAAATTATAATATCGATATGTGTTTAATGGCTAAAGAAAATGATCCTTGACTTTGGCACAAAAGATATTGTCACATCAACTTTAAATCCACAAATAAACTATCTAAAATGATTTAGTAAAAGGTATACCGAAAATTAATTTTAAAGTTAATAATTTATTTGACGCTTGTCAATTAGGAAAATTAACAAAATCTTCATATAAATCTGATAAAGTAATATCTGCATTACAACCTTTAGAGGTACTTCATCTAGATCATTTTGGTCCGACATAAGTACAATCTATAAACCATAACAAATACGTTTTTGTCATAGTGGATGATTTCTCTATATACACCTGGACATTATTTTTAAAATATAAAAGTGAAACTTTTGACACTTTTTGTAACGACCCGTAAATTTCAACTGTTTCAATAACGTAATTAGTTGAAATTTTGTGAAATTTTAAACGATAAAATTTTGAAATAAAAATTAGATATTTGAAATACGTCTAGTTAAACATAGCGACAGGTAAATTTTCGTCCGAAAATATGAAAGTTTATTTCGCGCGTAAATTCACTTCAATTTAATCAGTTAAAAAGCGTTGAAAATAAAATATTTCCGAAACCTAAATATTTTTACATAGAAAAATTCTAAACCATCTTCTGAGCAAGATGTCAGTTTGTCGTTTTTCCAAATTCAGACATCTTTGGCTCCGTCGATCTTATTTTTCAGCGTTTTTCTCGCATTTTTCCGCCAGTTGAAAAATTCGAAATTTTATAATTCAATCGTACCACTGATATCTTTATACCATTTTGATCGTCTCGTCGTGCTGATCTCTACGGTATATTCGATTGTCAAATTCGAAGTCCGATGTACGTTGCACTGTGTGAAGCGCCTTTCGTATCGGTACACGTTCGTGCCTTTTGAGTTCTTGTGCCTATTCAAATTTCCACAGTATATCATTCCAATAGTCACCAACCATTTATATCACCATAAATTCACTTTTGACTTTTGAATTCTTTGGTTGTTAATATTCCACCGGTTCCAATATACTTCGTTCGTTTCAATCATTTCAGTTGCTCTGAGAAGAGAAGAAATAAAAGAAAAAAAATTGAAACGCATCTTATCATTTTTCCTTCTCCTCTCACTCTCTAATTTTGAACTAGCTCCTTCCCTTCTTTCATACAAGCAACCGCCTTCGCCGAACATCACAACCATCTCGCCTGCCAAACACGGGATCTCGGCCATCACCTCAGCCTCATCTCCTCCCAACGCCCTACTGCACCAAGCTCCAACTACCCACCACCACCCGCGCCACCATAGCCATGCTCGAACAACCCAGGCCTTCACTCCATCCACCACCTGACCAAAACCAGCAACCACCTGTTCGCCAAACATCTCCACGCCTACACCAGCGACAGCTGCCTCCTCCTCTGCACGTGAAAACTCCTGACCGACCTTTGCCCACTACAACCGCCACATCATCGTGCCTCTACCGAGCCTGACCCAGCACCTCCGAAACTCCTTCCCCTTGCTAACCTCCGATCCCCTCAGCCAAGCCCGTCCATCCTCCAACAACTGCAGCCGAGTACTCCCTGGAACAAATGACAACGGCCGCTACACTCTAGTTCATCCATCTCTGTTTCTAACCATCTCCTAGGGTCAGCCTTTTATTCTCTTTTGTTTAGTTTGTATTCAAGCTTTGAGTGGTATGTGCTGTTGTTACTTAGTTTTAGGCAAAAGCTTATACATCATTTATATGTTAACTGTTCATACTCTACTAGTATATATATATTTTTATGTTAGAGTACACGCATGTGTTATTTATATATTTATTATATATAAGCTATGATATAGGTGCATACTTATTTAAATATATAATGTTGTAAAGTATAAAAGTTAGTATTGAGGTTGTACGTTAGTTTACTATATAAATCCAACTATAAACTAATATAATATAGATTTTAATGTGTACTTTACATAATGTCTGCATATAGGATAGGTAAGTAGCATGCACACGTTTTTGTATATATATACATCTTATATATATTTTAGTTTGCATATGTAAGTCACGTGTGTGGGTGTATATATCAGTATATAAATTCATATCATGCTAAGTTTCATATGGTCAGTATATGTAGGTATAACTTGTATTTTAACTGTTAAAGTTTTAAATTAGTATTCATATATTATCTGTTTATATAAAATCTTAATAGCATTATTTATATAAATACTCGGTTTTCATAAGTATACTTGTAATATAAAGTGAAGGTGGGGTTTTCCGTTGCTATACATACACATATATAGTCGGAGTACCTGCTTTTGTTTTGTTTTGTTCGATCTGTTTATCCTTTTGGTTTTGATTTATGATCTGCGTGCATATGTTTTAGTCTGCATTGTATATATGTTGTTTTGTTATTTTCTGGTTGTATTTGTATACGTGTATGTATTACATTGCGTATAATGACTCTATAAGTTATAAAGTATATAAAGCGTATACAGTTTACTCATATCCTGTTGCTATATATTTTAAAGTAAGAAAAGCTATCTAGGTTGTTTAAAGTGTAATATATATATTTGATTCAATGCCACCACTGTTATACGGTAAGATTTATGTTATAGTATATTGTCTACGTTAGTAATTTATTTATAAGTTTTGAAAGTTATTTGTTTATTTTAAGTATAAGTTGTATATGATTTAGCAATAGCCTATAGCTACGTAGTTATTTCAAAGGTATAAAATGTATATATGTTAATTTTAATATATATGTTTAATTTAAAACAATGATTTTGTTGTTATATATATTGATTTTAAAAATATATATTAATTTCAGAGAAATAATAGCAATATATTTTGTTTTAGTCATATCTAGATAATTCTGATTTATTTTATCAATTCCCATTCGCCAGCTTTGATCGTCGAACTCCTTTCCATCGAGCTTGTTCCGAAATTCGTGCTTGGATTCGTAGCCCATTTCATTGTCTATCATCTCTAGCCTCGAAAGGTGAGCAATCACTCACGATTAACGTTCTTTTATTTATTAAATTTGATTTCAATTGAAACGACAATTGAAATATGCTGCTGTTAGTTAATTACACTGTTATATATGCTATTACCTGTATCAGTTCACCTGTGACATCTGACACCATTTTCTGTTAATTATTTATGCGATGATAATACTGTTTGGCTGATAATTGATTGATTGTTGATGTTTATATTGGACGTTAAACTGTTACTGTAAATTGATAAATAGTATGAAATTGAACTCGATATAGAATAGTTAAATGTTAAAAAAAACTGATTAGTTAAATTGTATAATATGACCCCTTTAACTGTTGAATTTATTGACACGTAGGATTTGTTAATTACACTTTGAAACACTGAATGTATGTTGTTAAACTGATGATGTATGAAATTGTAAATAGATGACAAGTGAAGAACCGTAATGTAATAATCTTTAATCTACATGAAATGATAGTGTAGATTCTAGAAATAATTATATTAATTCGCACAAACAACAATGCGAATTAATACGATTATTTCGGGATTATTTGAATTGATTATTGGATTGTTGTTATTGATTGTTGTTATTGCTTGTTTATTTACTTTGACACCATCCCAGTTATCACACTGCAAGTTCCCTTTACTATGCTTTGATTTTGAATTGAATTGGAATCGGGTTGAAATGATAAATACCCAAATTGAACTTTGACCTAGGATAGAAAATTAAATAAAACCCGATTGGTCAATGATTTGTTTTAAAGATAAAATGAAGATTTTATTTAAATAAATAATATGGTTTTGAATCGAAGTTGAAATTTGAATTTTTAATGAAAGGAAAATATTAATATTTAAAAATCTGAAACAAAATACTAAAAATGAAATTGATGAAAGAACGATGTTTAATTTGAGAAATGATTAAATAGTTAAGTTTGAAATTATTAAACTTTGAAATTATTTAATAATTAAGTTTTGAATTATTTAATAAATTAAATAAGGTTGAATTATTTAATGATTAAATTGAATTGGATTCTTTAATAAGAGAAATTGAACTTTTGAATAAGTGAATTTTACTTCCTGAATAATTGAAATTGAGTTTCTTTATTAATTAAGTTTTGGAAAATTACTTAAGTAAGTAAATAAGTGAAATTTAATTTCTTTAACAAGAAATAAAATGTGATTTTTTGAAATTAATGTAAGACTTGAAATTTAAAGAATTTATTTGACGAATTTAATTTAATTCAAAATTGTAAGTTTTGATTTAATGAAGTTGAACTTAAGAAATCGATTTAATGAATTGGAAATTTAATAGAAATTGTTTTGAATGATAAATTTACTTAATGAATATTGAATGAAATCGATAAATGAGTTTAAATAAATTTGAATGTTAAGTAAAATTTATTTAAAAGATTTTCGGAATGAAACTTATATTCGAAGTTGAATCAATATTTGAATTGTTTTAAACAAAATTGAAATTGAATTGTAAGACTTTGAAAGTGTAATTTGGAAGTTTTGAAACGTAAATTTATGGAAATGGTTTTGAAAGACAAATGAAATGTTGATTTACGAATTGAATTTGAAATTGAAATTGATTTGGTTTTGAAATATATTAAATGACCAATCGGTGTAATAATTACGGAAGTTATTAAAGAGACCGGGATCGGTAATGGATATACTCTCTATCTAAACCGAAACCACTTTAATAACTATACGCGGAGTGATGATCCAGAATGAAGTGGTTGGAATGATGTATGTGATGACTGAAGAAAGAGAACGATGATGGATAGCCTTGACACTTGTGTCAAATTGGAAATGACTAAAACAGGAGCTGTGCCGGGCCAATGGAGGATTAGCTACCTCAAGTGGACACACTTCTTCGAACTACTTATATTTGTTGTCGATTGGTGCACCCTTGATTTTGGGAGTGTTGTTTCACGGTGTTGCGGGCGCTGCGGCGTTGCGTTCTCACCAGTCCGGATCAGGCGAACGGTAGTATCACTACCTTGGGTATTGCCTCATGTGCCTTGTCATACTTGTATTCCATTTATACGCGACCACTACGATTTTGATTTGTACCTTTAGTATATGGATTGCCCTCTGGTGACTTCCGGTTTTGGGGAAACTACGGTCTTGTATATGCTTTTGGGAATAAAAATGTGTTAAGGGTGGAATGGGCCATCACTTAACGCTATTTTGATATCTTATTATTACTGATAGACATTATCTACTTATCGTACACTACTACATAGTAGATAGTTTAACGGATCCTTAAAGGATGGTTATTCCAAACATCCTTTGAGTTACTTGTATTTCAATTGCTATTTCACTTGAGTTGGATTTATAAATATAAGAATGTTAATCCTGACTCGAGTGTCTTGTGTTTTGCTTTACGCTCGGGTCAGACTGAGTATACCAGTATTCGAGACTCACCTTGAAGTTGGAGCTTTGCTTGAAGATCCAGTCATCTATTCTGCTTTCAGTATTCGATGATTCCAGTGATGTATTCTGATTTGTATCTGATGTATCGTATTACTCTTCTGTTGTAAACTCTGATGTATTTTATATATTCATATAGTAGCTTCATGAACTACTATCTCTTTTATTTCCGCTGCACTTATTACTCTGTGTCTGTGATCTGTGATTATTTATTTATTGTATAGGTTCAGTTTTGCCAAATTTAAATTAACAACGCGGTATTTTGAGCAATTCAATTCCGGCATGAGTGTCTACCTATACACTTATAATGGATGCGAATGGTCCAAAA
This sequence comes from Allium fistulosum, assembly GCA_030737815.1. Classification (NCBI taxonomy): domain Eukaryota; kingdom Viridiplantae; phylum Streptophyta; class Magnoliopsida; order Asparagales; family Amaryllidaceae; genus Allium; species Allium fistulosum. The sequence continues at coordinate 931,267,388 of CM060901.1, read as the reverse complement.
TGGCGGGCCGTTACAGTTGGTATCAGAGCTTTGGTAGCTCTAGGCAAAACTTAACATATAGAGTAAATGTATTTACAGAATCACTTTCATTCGGGTTTGAATCTCTTCCTTTTGACTCGATTCCTTTGAATTTTGGAACGTTCCCCTTGGTTCCGAAATTCAATTTGTGTCCTTCACTATTCGTCTTCTTTCAGTTCTGGAGCACCCCATAACTCCATTTTGAATAATATCTATAATAGATCGGCGGTCTCGCCAATCTTCGAATGATTCGTCAAGGAGTAAAACTCCTTTACAATAGGCATTGATTTACCGGATATTTCTGTATCCTCGGTTTACGATGCTAATCTATCTCCCGCTATACCTGAATTCTATTTCTTGAGATAGAATGTAGATTTACCTCGGAATTCTGCATCGATCTTATTCTTGAAGTCACGGTCAACCCGGTTAAGGTTTCCCACGATTTATATAAACTCATCCATCTCCCGATTGTGGTAATTGAATTATCTTATCTTCTGTCTCAAACCTATCTTCGAATCGAAATTCTCTTTGATTTGATTTCCATCAAAATATGAATCTCTACATTTATTTTGAAATCCATCCTTGTATCGTCGAGCGAGGAAGTGTATTTATAAATTAATATTTAAAATGTTTTTATATTGTGTTGTTTGAGTTGTTGATGTTGATTTGGGTTTTCGATCGATTCGTCTGATCAACGCTATCGATAGGATTTCCAAAACACTTGAACAAAGCAAACTAACGCAATATTATTTTCAAATTCTTGTAAATGAAATAAATTTGTATGATTATATTATATATATAAGTATAATTTCTGAAATTTAATAAGTTAGTTAAATTGGTTGTTTGAAATGATAATATTTGATTATCATTTATTGTTCTATAATGAATTTATAAACGTGGTTTATAAATTGATTTGGAATCTGAAATAAATTTAATTCAGAAATTGAAAATTTAGTTTCCGGTAATTTCGAACTTTGGTTTTAAATTATTTTTAAAGTATATGTTATTGAAAGTATTTTCGAATAGAAATCGTTTTCAAAGAATTTAAAAAAAAATGTTGAAATCAGTGCTCTTCTCTTTGTCGCTGGAAAATAATTTCGGTGATGGCGGCCGCATCATCGACATTCATTTTCGAGTTTCGAAGTGGAGATACTATTATGTAGTTTTGCTACAGTTTTGTTTTGAAAAATATTTTGATTTGAATTTCTTCAGTATAATTTGATTTTTATATATATATATATAGGTATCTTATTTTAAAATTTAATTTGATTTGATATAAATATATTATATATATCTCTAAATTGTTTAAAGTTAATCGAAAATCTAATTCTTAAATTCTGTTAAAGGATGATTCCAATTATAAATAAGACCAAAATTTGGAAAAAACATTTAAACTTGAATAATTGAATTTGGAAAATTTTATTTGTATATTGTTCAACTGCATTCTAATACAACTTACCTAAACCATTCAGAAGTTGAATATGTAATTGGATAATATATAATATAAATTGAATTTATAAATAAAATTTGAGTGTTTATAATAAATGTTATACACTAAATTTTGATTATTAAGATGTTAATAGAGTTAGATAAGATAATAAGTAAACTCGGTTAATAATGAAATAAATTTGTTTTGAAAGAATTAATAAATTTGTTTTGAAAGAATTAATAAATTGAAATTTGATCAACATATGAAAATACCTTGAATTTAAAAGGAATTAATAGATGTAAATTAATTTTAATCGAAACTTTTATGTTTAAATTTAATTTATATGGGTTAAATATATGTGGGTAGATATATTAAGTAGAATAAATTTAACAGTAATTTGGAATAAAGAAGAATTTAAAATTGTTGAAGAAAATATGATTATAATAAAAGACTATTCAAATTTATGGTTTTAGAATTGTAAATTTGAGATAATTGGATAATAAGATAATGAATTTAGAAATAGTTGAGATTGATTTTAGTGAAATCAAATGGATTAAATCAATCATTGAATATCAATTAATTTAAATTTGAATCTATTTGGTTTAAATTAATTATTATTTTTTATTTCAAATCTGTTTTTCTTTCTGGTTGTTTTATTCTCCTACCTCGTTCCTTTTCGGGGACGAAAAGTTTTGAGTGGGGGAGAGTGTAACGACCCGTAAATTTCAACTGTTTCAATAACGTAATTAGTTGAAATTTTGTGAAATTTTAAACGATAAAATTTTGAAATAAAAATTAGATATTTGAAATACGTCTAGTTAAACATAGCGACTGGTAAATTTTCGTCCGAAAATATGAAAGTTTATTACGCGCGTAAATTCACTTCAATTTAATCAGTTAAAAAGCGTTGAAAATAAAATATTTCCGAAACCTAAATATTTTTACATAGAAAAATTCTAAAACATCTTCTGAGCAAGATGTCAGTTTGTCGTTTTTCCAAATTCGGACATCTTTGGCTCCGTCGATCTTATTTTTCAGCGTTTTTCTCGCATTTTTCCGCCAGTTGAAAAATTCGAAATTTTATAATTCAATCGTAACACTGATATCTTTATACCATTTTGATCGTCTCGTCGTGCTGATCTCTACGGTATATTCGATTGTCAAATTCGAAGTCCGATGTACGTTGCACTGTGTGAAGCGCCTTTCGTATCGGTACACGTTCGTGCCTTCTGAGTTCTTGTGCCTATTCAAATTTCCACAGTATATAATTCCAATAGTCACCAACCATTTATATCACCATAAATTCACTTTTGACTTTTGAATTCTTTGGTTGTTAATATTCCACCGGTTCCAATATACTTCGTTCGTTTCAATCATTTCAGTTGCTCTGAGAAGAGAAGAAATAAAAGAAAAAAAATTGAAACGCATCTTATCATTTTTCCTTCTCCTCTCACTCTCTAATTTTGAACTAGCTCCTTCCCTTCTTTCATACAAGCAACCGCCTTCGCCGAACATCACAACCATCTCGCCTGCCAAACACGGGATCTCGGCCATCACCTCAGCCTCATCTCCTCCCAACGCCCTACTGCACCAAGCTCCAACTACCCACCACCACCCGCGCCACCATAGCCATGCTCGAACAACCCAGGCCTTCACTCCATCCACCACCTGACCAAAACCAGCAACCACCTGTTCGCCAAACATCTCCACGCCTACACCAGCGACAGCTGCCTCCTCCTCTGCACGTGAAAACTCCTGACCGACCTTTGCCCACTACAACCGCCACATCATCGTGCCTCTGCCGAGCCTGACCCAGCACCTCCGAAACTCCTTCCCCTTGCTAACCTCCGATCCCCTCAGCCAAGCCCGTCCATCCTCCAACAACTGCAGTCGAGTACTCCCTGGAACGAATGACAACGGCCGCTACACTCTAGTTCATCCATCTCTGTTTCTAACCATCTCCTAGGGTCAGCCTTTTATTCTCTTTTGTTTAGTTTATATTCAAGCTTTGAGTGGTATGTGCTGTTGTTACTTAGTTTTAGGCAAAAGCTTATACATCATTTATATGTTAACTGTTCATACTCTACTAGTATATATATATTTTTATGTTAGAGTACACGCATGTGTTATTTATATATTTATTATATATAAGCTATGATATAGGTGCATACATATTTAAATATATAATGTTGTAAAGTATAAAAGTTAGTATTGAGGTTGTACGTTAGTTTACTATATAAATCCAACTATAAACTAATATAATATAGATTTTAATGTGTACTTTACATAATGTCTGCATATAGGATAGGTAAGTAGCATGCACACGTTTTTGTATATATATACATCTTATATATATTTTAGTTTGCATATGTAAGTCACGTGTGAGGGTGTATATATCAGTATATAAATTCATATCATGCTAAGTTTCATATGGTCAGTATATGTAGGTATAACTTGTATTTTAACTGTTAAAGTTTTAAATTAGTATTCATATATTATCTGTTTATATAAAATCTTAATAGCATTATTTATATAAATACTCTGTTTTCATAAGTATACTTGTAATATAAAGTGAAGGTGGGGTTTTCCGTTGCTATACATACACATATATAGTCGGAGTACCTGCTTTTGTTTTGTTTTGTTCGATCTGTTTATCCTTTTGGTTTTGATTTATGATCTGCGTGCATATGTTTTAGTCTGCATTGTATATATGTTGTTTTGTTATTTTCTGGTTGTATTTGTATACGCGTATGTATTACATTGCGTATAATGACTCTATAAGTTATAAAGTATATAAAGCGTATACAGTTTACTCATATCCTGTTGCTATATATTTTAAAGTAAGAAAAGCTATCTAGGTTGTTTAAAGTGTAATATATATATTTGATTCAATGCCACCACTGTTATACGGTAAGATTTATGTTATAGTATATTGTCTACGTTAGTAATTTATTTATAAGTTTTGAAAGTTATTTGTTTATTTTAAGTATAAGTTGTATATGATTTAGCAATAGCCTATAGCTACGTAGTTATTTCAAAGGTATAAAATGTATATATGTTAATTTTAATATATATGTTTAATTTAAAACAATGATTTTGTTGTTATATATATTGATTTTAAAAATATATATTAATTTCAGAGAAATAATAGCAATATATTTTGTTTTAGTCATATCTAGATAATTCTGATTTATTTTATCAATTCCCATTCGCCAGCTTTGATCGTCGAACTCCTTTCCATCGAGCTTGTTCCGAAATTCGTGCTTGGATTCGTAGCCCATTTCATTGTCTATCATCTCTAGCCTCGAAAGGTGAGCAATCACTCACGATTAACGTTCTTTTATTTATTAAATTTGATTTCAATTGAAACGACAATTGAAATATGCTGCTGTTAGTTAATTACACTGTTATATATGCTATTACCTGTATCAGTTCACCTGTGACATCTGACACCATTTTCTGTTAATTATTTATGCGATGATAATACTGTTTGGTTGATAATTGATTGATTGTTGATGTTTATATTGGACGTTAAACTGTTAATGTAAATTGATAAATAGTATGAAATTGAACTCGATATAGAATAGTTAAATGTTAAAAAAAACTGATTAGTTAAATTGTATAATATGACCCCTTTAACTGTTGAATTTATTGACACGTAGGATTTGTTAATTACACTTTGAAACACTGAATGTATGTTGTTAAACTGATGATGTATGAAATTGTAAATAGATGACAAGTGAAGAACCGTAATGTAATAATCTTTAATCTACATGAAATGATAGTGTAGATTCTAGAAATAATTATATTAATTCGCACAAACAACAATGCGAAGTAATACGATTATTTCGGGATTATTTGAATTGATTATTGGATTGTTGTTATTGATTGTTGTTATTGCTTATTTATTTACTTTGACACCATCCCAGTTATCACACTGCAAGTTCCCTTTACTATGCTTTGATTTTGAATTGAATTGGAATCGGGTTGAAATGATAAATACCCAAATTGAACTTTGACCTAGGATAGAAAATTAAATAAAACCCGATTGGTCAATGATTTGTTTTAAAGATAAAATGAAGATTTTATTTAAATAAATAATATGGTTTTGAATCGAAGTTGAAATTTGAATTTTTAATGAAAGGAAAATATTAATATTTAAAAATCTGAAACAAAATATTAAAAATGAAATTGATGAAAGAACGATGTTTAATTTGAGAAATGATTAAATAGTTAAGTTTGAAATTATTAAACTTTGAAATTATTTAATAATTAAGTTTTGAATTATTTAATAAATTAAATAAGGTTGAATTATTTAATGATTAAATTGAATTGGATTCTTTAATAAGAGAAATTGAACTTTTGAATAAGTGAATTTTACTTCCTGAATAATTGAAATTGAGTTTCTTTAGTAATTAAGTTTTGGAAAATTATTTAAGTAAGTAAATAAGTGAAATTTAATTTCTTTAACAAGAAATAAAATGTGATTTTGTGAAATTAATGTAAGACTTGAAATTTAAAGAATTTATTTGACGAATTTAATTTAATTCAAAATTGTAAGTTTTGATTTAATGAAGTTGAACTTAAGAAATCGATTAAATGAATTGGAAATTTAATAGAAATTGTTTTGAATGATAAATTTACTTAATGAATATTGAATGAAATCGATAAATGAGTTTAAATAAATTCGAATGTTAAGTAAAATTTATTTAAAAGATTTTCGGAATGAAACTTATATTCGAAGTTGAATCAATATTTGAATTGTTTTAAACAAAATTGAAATTGAATTGTAAGACTTTGAAAGTGTAATTTGGAAGTTTTGAAACGTAAATTTATGGAAATGGTTTTGAAAGACAAATGAAATGTTGATTTACGAATTGAATTTGAAATTGATTTGGTTTTGAAATATATTAAATGACCAATCGGTGTAATAATTACGGAAGTTATTAAAGAGACCGGGATCGGTAATGGATATACTCTCTATCTAAACCGAAACCACTTTAATAACTATACGCGGAGTGATGATCCAGAATGAAGTGGTTGGAATGATGTACGTGATGACCGAAGAAAGAGAACGATGATGGATAGCCTTGACACTTGTGTCAAATTGGAAATGACTAAAACAGGAGCTGTGCCGGGCCAATGGAGGATTAGCTACCTCAAGTGGACACACTTCTTCGAACTACTTATATTTGTTGTCGATTGGTGCACCCTTGATTTTGGGAGTGTTGTTTCACGGTGTTGCGGGCGCTGCGGCGTTGCGTTCTCACCAGTCCGGATCAGGCGAACGGTAGTATCACTACCTTGGGTATTGCCTCATGTGCCTTGTCATACTTGTATTCCATTTATACGCGACCACTACGATTTTGATTTGTACCTTTAGTATATGGATTGCCCTCTGGTGACTTCCGGTTTTGGGGAAACTACGGTCTTGTATATGCTTTTGGGAATAAAAATGTGTTAAGGGTGGAATGGGCCATCACTTAACGCTATTTTGATATCTTATTATTACTGATAGACATTATCTACTTATCGTACACTACTACATAGTAGATAGTTTAACGGATCCTTAAAGGATGGTTATTCCAAACATCCTTTGAGTTACTTGTATTTCAATTGCTATTTCACTTGAGTTGGATTTATAAATATAAGAATGTTAATCCTGACTCGAGTGTCTTGTGTTTTGCTTTACGCTCGGGTCAGACTGAGTATACCAGTATTCGAGACTCACCTTGAAGTTGGAGCTTTGCTTGAAGATCCAGTCATCTATTCTGCTTTCAGTATTCGATGATTCCAGTGATGTATTCTGATTTGTATCTAATGTATCGTATTACTCTTCTGTTGTAAACTCTGATGTATTTTATATATTCATATAGTAGCTTCATGAACTACTATCTCTTTTATTTCCGCTGCACTTATTACTCTGTGTCTGTGATCTGTGATTATTTATTTATTGTATAGGTTCAGTTTTGCCAAATTTAAATTAACAACGCGGTATTTTGAGCAATTCAATTCCGGCATGAGTGTCTACCTATACACTTATAATGGATGCGAATGGTCCAAAATGGCGGGCCGTTACACTTTTAATTTTTTTAAAAAAAGAATACAAAATATAAAGAGTTTAAAAATTAAGAATATTAGAAGTGATCACGGTGGCGAATTTAAAAACGAACTGTTTAATAATTTTTGTATCAAAAAGTGTACTAGCCATAATTTCTCCTTTCCTAGAACCCCACAACAAATTGGAGATGTAGAAAGTAAAAAATAAAATGCTATAGGAATGCGTTGGAACTTTACTAAGTTTTAGCAATTTACCAAAAAACTTTTTAACGGAAGTTGTGTCTACTGCCTATTATGTTCTTAATTGTGTCACTATAAGACATCTAACAAAACACACACCAAATGAACTATTTAATTCCTAAAAAACAAATATTGCCTATTTTAGAATTTTTGGTTCGAAATGTTTTATCCTAAATACGAATGATCAATTGGGAAAATTCGATCTGAAATTCGATGAAGGAATATTTATTAGATATTCGGAATAAATTAAAGCATACATAATTTTGAATAAAAGTTCAAAAATAATAGAAGAAACTTTACATGCATCTTTTGATAAAAACTTTAGAAATAGCAAGGATGATGAAGAAAAAATCATAATTAATAATTCACCAATATTAGATAATCGTCCTCAAGAAACTAAAAATGATCTTAAATCTCCTCACATTTATTAAAAGATCATCCTGTAGGAAATATAATTAGTGAAGTAAATACTAATTTTAAAACTAGAAGTCGATTAAATCAAATGGGTCACGTAGCTTTTATATCAAATATTGTACCTAAAATTTGTAAAGAAGCATCTAATGATGATTTTTGGATTCTTGCAATACAAGAAGAATTAAATCAATACGAATTAATGATGTTTGGGAATTAGTTCCAAGACCAAATGATCAAACTTTCATTGGAACAATTGGTTTACAAAAATAAAGTTGATAAAAATGGAGATATAACTAGAAATAAAGCTAGGCATTTTGCATAGGGATATAATCAAGAAGAAGGTATAGATTATGAAGAAACATTTGCTCATGTAGGAAGATTAGAAGTAATACATATTCTTTTAGCTTTCTCTTGTCACCATAATTTTACATTATATCAAATGAACATTAAAAGTACATTTTAAAATGGCTTTATAAAAGAAAAGATATTTGTAGAACAACCTCCTTTATTTATACATGAAAAATTTCATGATCATGTCTATAAGCTAGAAAGCTCTTTATGGTTTAAAACAAGTACCCAGTGCCTGGTATGAATGATTAGAAAGTTATCTCATATCTTCTGGATTTGAAATGCGAAAGGTAGATCAAACACTTTTTACTAAAAGATGAAATAAAGATATTTTAATTACACAAGTACATGTTGACGATATAATATTCAGCTCTACAAATAAAAAAAGTATGTAATGAATTTGAAAAGTGAACTTGAGATGTCTCATATGGGAGAACTTTCATATTTTTTTTGGTTTACAAATTAAGCAGTTAAAATGGCATTTTTATTTTCAAGAAAAATGTTGTAGTAATCTACTTAACCGTTTTGGTATGGAAAATACTTCTAGTCAACCGACGCTAATGAGTACTACAGTTCATTTAGATAAAGATGAAAACGAAAAGAGTATGGATCAAAAATTATATAGAAGTATGATTGGTTCATTGTTATATCTAACCGCTAGTCATCCCGATACTATGATGAGCTTTTGTTTGTCTGCACGCTTTCAAGCAAATCTCCCAAAGAATCACACTTGCGAGCAGCAAAATGAATTTTGTATAACTTAACTAACACTAGAGAATACAGACCCTTTTATCCAAAAGAATGTCCTTTAGAGTTAGTATCATATAGGGATGATGATTTCGGAGGATGTTAGACAGACAGAAAGAATACGAGCGATAACTGTCATTTCACCGGACAGTCTCTAGTATCGTGGTTTGGTAAGAAACAAAATTGTGTTTCACTTTCGACATGTGAAGCGAAATATATTTCTACTGCTTTGGCATAAGCTCAAGTAAATATATGCAACAAACACTTCAATATTTTGAAATATTTATATAAAAATCTTCAATATTTTGTGATAACAAAAGTGCTATAAACTTATCTAAAAGCCCAATAAATCATTATCGTACAAAACATATAGATTTTCATCATTACCTTTTACAAGAAAATATAGACAATGAAATTATTTCACTAGAATTCATAACTTCCAAAAATCAAATTGCTGACATTTCTACGAAACCATTAAATGAAATTCATTTATTAAACTACATAGAGAGCTTGGAATTTTTTCATTACAGGAAATAAATTAATATATATGTGTGTAACTTTACTAAAATAAAATAATTAGACATAATCTGTCTTTATGTATAAAAATATCACGAATTTAATTATCTATTTTTTCCATGGTAGAATTCAGTTTTTTCTTCAAAACTATAAATCGAATGCAAAACTTCTGGTTAAAGGAATTTCAACTATATACGTATAACTCTATTTTTCCACCTACACACATATATAAGCCTACAGACTTGACATTTTGAAAACACAAGAAAAAACTAATTTTCAATAAATATAATCAAAGTCAACGATGGCTTCATCAAATAATACATCTTTATCTACATCTCCTTCAATGGATAGTTCATCATCACTAAAGAATACTACATCACCGACGGACCATACCGGCTATTCCCCTAAAGGAAAGCGGGTAATACAGTCAATTATATTTAATGTTGTATTAACAACTGTCAATGACTACCACATTGATGATCTCAACCACTACCAATAAGAAATGCTTGGACTTCAAAAACAAATATGTTGAGAACAGCACAAACAAGAAGTGCATCTTAATTTTATTAAGAGATCTCTACTAGCTTTCCATGATTGATCACCAACAAAGAATAGTGTTCATAAAAGCTCTCCTAAATTTACAGAAACCCCACTAAAAATATACGAGTCCAAACCAGCAAACTCATAGGAACTGGAGCCATCCGAAGAAGGATCTGATCCTTCAAAAAACAAAAAATCTATCATTGTCGTATCAATTATATATATATAAATTGTATTTGTATGTATCTTGTCTCTATGGCGGTTTTAAATTGAATAAACATTGATTATACGAAAACTTCTATGATAAAAGCAATATCATTATTGATGCTCTTAAAGATTAACAGACCACAAAGTCAGCCTCCTAACTCAAGAATATAACATTAAATCGTTTCGGATAGTCAAAAGCCAAATTATATAATAAGAAATTAAAATATTTTTCAAAAAATGGATTTGCTGTCTGAATACAGGGTATTCAAATGTCTGAAATTTGATTTCAGATGTTTGCATGCTTATAATAATTTAAATAAATTAAATTTGTTACATTTAGATGTCTGAATTTTACAATCAGATGGTAGAATACCAAATTCAAACGTCTGGCTATAAACTTCAGATGTCTAAAAGGCTGTTTTTACACTACAATAGTTCGGCCTCCTACTGTATATTTTCGACTGTCTGATTTTTAAAATTAGTGGTTTGAATTTTCCAGAATTTCAAAATTTTAACTGGTTAACAACCCATTTATTACTCCCTCTCCTTTAAACTTCTATCTCTTCACTTTTACTTCTCTACTTCATAAATCAAAATGAAAATTTACATCAAAACCCTAAATTTTCCAAATTCAAATCTTCAAAATAGCATAAATATCCTAACAATCAAAGAAGAGATCCACCGCCGAGAGTTTGGTAGCTCCATTAACACAAGAACAAATCAAAATTTGGCTCCATCGTGATGAAAGGACCATCAACGTTTCAAATTACTCTCAGAAGCGAAAATGTTCCCAGGTATTTTCTATAATCTTAACAATTTTCCTTCTTACAATCTTCAAGCTTTTACTGTCTAAGCTAGGACTACAAGTTTGATATATTTTCATCAAAATAATGTTGAAATTGACACCTTAAGAATTCAACTCATTTTAGACAACCTCAACAGCAAGGTCATTTGATTACATAGGGATGAAAGTTGGTTATGGCCTAATGTGTATGGAAATATTGTAAAATTTCACATTAATGACATAGCGTGCATTTTGGGTTGTGGAAGAAGTGGAATAAATTTAGAGGATGTTGATATTAAGGATAGAGTTTGTAATGAAGTTAGCCATCATCTTTGGAATGACATGAGAGGAAATAGTAAGTCAAAAGATTTACATCCGCGACCAAGACTTTTATTAAGAATGATAATCAACATCATTCTTCCAAGGCTAAGTAGTCATAAAATAATTTATGATTTAGACTACAAATCTTTATATGCCGTCTTTGGGAACATTAAAGCAAATTAGGCTCGTCGTGTCTATCACGAGCTCAAAAATTATTTCAATTACAAGAAACATACACTTGTATAAGTGATGCAGGCCAAGTAATAAGTCGTAACCGACTTAAGGAAATTGAAACTTTAAGTCGTGACCGACTTAACATCATGGGTATAAGTCGTGACCGACTTAGTAAAGCTAAGGACCAAAGTCGTGACCGACTTAAGGGAGACAAAGGCATGAGTCGTGACCGACTCAACGGAGGTGAAAACATAAGTCGTGACCGACTTAACAGAGTGGAAGACCTAACTCATGAAGATGTGCGAGTTATCGAATATCTTAAGTCACCAGAACGACCTACCGAGTTATGCAGTAAGAAGGCTGAGCAAACTGATGAAGTATTAGATCGAGTACGACCTAACGAGATAAGGAAGAGTGCTGGGATACGACTTAAGGAAGGTGATAGGTCGGCACCGAGTTACGATTTATTTAAGTCGCCCGAAGTTTTAAGTCGCTGAAGCCCAGAACCGAGGATCTTTCTGCCGAGTTAATCTCTACCGTTGATTTCTTTAGGTTGCTGATCTGGGATGCGCATGTTTTTAAGTCGCCGAAGTTTATTACCGTTGATTCTTCTACCGAGTTAATCTCTACCGCTGATGGGAGCTGAACTGTTGATAAGTCGTTACCGACTTATACTAAGTCGTAGGTCGCAACTTTTATGAGTCGTGAGAAGTTGTAAGTCGTCTACGACCTAAGTGATGTAATCTGTTTGTATTTGTTAACTCGTAGTTGTTACCTGTTTTAAGTCGTGTGTTTTGTAAGTCGTAAGTCGTCTGTTTTCATATGTCGTCTGTTGTAAGTCGTATGGTGTCTGTATTCTGTTGAGTCGTAAGTCGTGTACGACTTATGTTGAGTCGGAGACTTTGTTAAGTCGGAAACGACTTAGGAGTTAGAGAAATTTCTGTTGTAAAGTTGTTCGCCTATAAATAGGCCGTGAGTCTCATTTGTAAAGGTTGTTGATTTTTGAATAAAATTCTCTTTTGATTGCTGTGTGCTTTCATCTAAATTAGTAGTTGAGTGTAATCTCCTATCTCCTCTTTCGGATAATCGAGTGCGCTCGATTCAACGATTGTAGAAGTTGATTCGCGGAATCTAGTGCGCTAGATCAACACTCGAAGAATTGAAGATCTTTGAACCCGGTATCGTGCGCGATCAACGAGTTCGGGATAGCTAGAGTTCGGTATCTTCGGATCAACGAATTCGGGCAATTCAGTACCTTCCAATCCATCGATTACTACATTCAACGATCTACATTGTTTTTGTAATATCCGCTGCGTCAGTTTTGGTATCAGAGCTTGTTCTAGCCAATCATAGCTAGATCGAGACTTGGAGCCTATTCATTTTGAAGTTGAAGTGATAGCCGAGAGCTTGAGGTGTTGAGCCGTGATCAAGTTGAAGTGTTCGACTTTATATTGAAGTTGTTTGATCGGATTTGAGTGGGAGGCCGAAACTTTGTCCATCGTGTTCATCGCGATTTGCAACAAAGTGGAAGTTTTCGATCCGTTTCATTTTGGATCAAACTCCGAAAAGTGTTTGAATTTTGAAGTGTTAAAGAGTTTGGAATATTTCAAGTATGCCGCCGAGAAGAGCTAATCGCCACCAAAATGTAGAAGCTTTGTATCGAAGAGAAGAAGCTGATGAGATGGAACAAAGAATCAATGAAAACTTTAGTGAAAAGCTTAATGAAGGAATTGGCCGGTTAGAGAAGCTTATGACGGAGATGAATCAAAATCGGAGAAGGGTTTCACCTGAATCTAACCATGGGGGTAGTAGAGTCTCGCCACATTCCAATCGAGACAGAAGTGTTGAAAATGATCAAAGGCGTGGGAGGAACGTGAATGATCGTGAACGGAGGAATGTAGATAGAAGGGATGATGGTGGTAGGCGTGAAGGTAGTAGGGATGTGGGTGGACAAGATAGACAACGATATACATCTGATTTTGAAGAGGAGTATGATGGTGGTAGTGTTCGAGGACAAGGACGAGGACAAGGGAGAAATTACTCTGAGTATGATCACAAGTGGGAGTCGGGGATGAAGACTGAAATTCCTGAATTCAAAGGTGGTATGCAAGCGGAAGAGTTTCTAGATTGGGTAGCTAATGTTGAGGAGATTTTTGACTTCAAAGAAGTTCCAAAACATCGTAGAGTGAAGTTGGTTGCTACGAGGTTGAGGGGTAGAGCTTTGGCGTGGTGGCAGCAAACCAAACTTACACGTGAACGAATGGGAAAGTCAAAAGTTGAATCTTGGGAGAAGATGAAGAAATTGATGAAAGCCACGTTCTTACCTTACAATTATCAATCTTTGATGTATCAACGTTTGCAGAACTTGAGACAAGGGACGAAATCTGTGAATGACTATGCTGACGAATTTTACCAACTGATAGCAAGAAATGATATTATGGAGACAGAAGAACAATTGACGTCTAGATTCATTGGGGGGTTGCGAATGCAGATTCAGGATATGGTTAACATGTTCGATCCTAGATCTGTAGCGGAAGCACATCAGAAAGCGTTGGCTTGGGAGAAGCAGGGTAGACGAGGAGGGGGTGTGTTTACTAATTCCAACAATCAAGCGAAGGGTGTTAGTGGGAGTTCTAATGTTTCTAAACCTATCAGTAGACCAGTGGTGAAGGAGGTTGAGAAGGCAAGGGTTAACAATGGTTTCAAATGTTACAATTGTCAGGAATTGGGTCATAAAAGCAGTGAGTGTCCAAAGCCAAAGAAGAGAACCATGATTGCAGAAGTTGAGGATGAGGATGGTGATGGGGATTGTTCTAGTCCAGTTGAGGAGGATGAGCAGGATATCGCGTCAGGAGATGAAGGTTGTAATCTAATGCTGAGGAGATCGTGTTTGACACCGAAGCAGGAAGAAGCTAGTTGGTTGAGGAGTAATATCTTTCAGTCGACATGCACTATACTGGGGAAGGTGTGTAAATTTGTGATTGACGTGGGAAGCTGTGACAATATCATTTCAACCGAGGCTGTAACAAAGTTGAAGTTGAAGACAGAGAAGCATCCGAATCCGTACAAGTTAGCATGGTTGCGAAAAGGAGGAGAAGTGAAAGTGGATAGACGAGTTCGTGTTCCATTCTCTATTGGGAAGAAATACAAAGATGAAATATGGTGTGATGTAGTAGAGATGGATGTTTGCCACTTGCTTTTGGGAAGACCATGGCAATATGATCGAGCAGTACAACATGACGGTCGGACCAATAGCTACAGTTTTATGTTTAAAGGCACGAAGATTATCTTAGTTCCAAAGAAGAGACAACTGGGAGAAAGTAAGTCAGAAGAGATTGAAGAGCTTAAAACTTTGTTATCTTTAAAGGAGTTTGTGAAGGAAGTAGAGGAGGAACCGGAAGTATTCTTGTTAATTGGGCGTGAGAGCAGTGAAGAAGTTGAAATTCTAGAAGAAGTTAAACCAGTTTTGAAAGAATTTGACGATGTATTTCCAGAGGAGTTACCAACGGAATTGCCACCGTTGAGGGATATACAACATCAGATAGATCTTGTGCCAGGTGCTGTGTTGCCACACCGACCACATTATCGAATGAGTCCGAAGGAGCATGAAGAGTTGCGGAGGCAGGTAGAAGAATTGCTTGAACAGGGGCGTGTGCAGGAGAGTTTAAGTCCTTGTGCTGTACCAGCTTTATTGGTACCCAAAAAGGATGGAACGTGGAGGATGTGCACTGACAGTCGAGCATTGAATAAGATTACTGTGAGATATAGATTTCCGATGCCGAGGCTTGATGATTTATTGGATCAGATCAGTGGATCCGTAATCTTTTCTAAGATTGACTTGAAGAGCGGTTATCATCAGATTCGCATTAGACCAGGGGATGAATGGAAGACAGCATTCAAGACGAAGGAAGGCTTGTATGAATGGCTGGTAATGCCGTTTGGTCTATCGAATGCACCAAGTACATTCATGAGGGTGATGAATCAAATTTTTCGACCATTCATTGGGAAGTTTGTGGTGGTGTATTTCGATGATATTCTGATTTCCAGTGGGAGTCCAGAGGAACATTTGAATCATCTTAGAGAAGTGCTGATGGTATTGCGACAAGAACAATTTTATGCTGCAACGAAGAAATGCGTGTTCATGACGCATAGTGTTTTATTTCTGGGGTATGTTGTGCCGGAAGAAGGAATACAAGTTGACCAAAGTAAAGTCGAAGCGATTAGAGATTGGCCGCAACCCAAGACGATAACGGAAGTTCGTAGTTTTCACGGGTTGGCTTCATTTTATCGAAGGTTTATTCCACACTTTAGTAATGTGATGGCGCCTGTGACTGATTGTATGAAGGGTAAACAATTTACATGGACGGAGGGAGCAGGAGTTGCTTTTGAACGAATCAAGGAGTTGTTGACGACAGCGCCAATTCTAGCATTACCTGATTTTCAGTTGTTGTTTGAACTACATACTGATGCATCGAAGGTTGGGATTGGAGGAGTGTTGAGTCAAAGGGGTCGTCCTATTGCATTCTTTAGTGAGAAGTTGTCGGGAGCGAAGATGCGATACAGTACATATGATGTGGAATTTTATGCTGTTGTGCAATCTATTAAACACTGGAAACATTATCTATTCCAGAAAGAGTTTGTTCTGTATACTGATCATGAGGCTTTGAAGCATTTGCAAGGGCAAGACAAGATTTCAGCGAGACATGCATCGTGGGTTGCATATCTGCAACAGTTTACTTTTGTTGTTAAACACAAGTCAGGGGTGACGAATCGAGTGGCTGATGCTTTGAGTAGGAGGAGTCATTTGTTAACTACACTAAAGGTTGAAGTGACGGGGTTTGAAATGTTACCAGAATTATTTGACAATGATCCTTACTTTGCAAAGTTTGTTGATAAAGTCAAGGATGGGGAGACAGATGAGTTTATAATGATAGATGGTTTTTTGTTCAAAGGAAATCGATTGTGCATACCGGAGGGTAGTCTGAGAATGAAGATTATCAAGGAGTTACACGAAGAGGGACATGTTGGTAGAGACCGTACATTACAGTTGATTTCACAATCTTACTTTTGGCCATCAATGAGGAAAGAGGTAGAGAGGTTTGTGGAGCGTTGTCATATTTGTCAGATTTCGAAAGGAACTGCGACTAATGCTGGTTTATATATGCCGTTACCCGTGCCTGTAAAACCATGGGTGGATATCAGTATGGATTTTGTTTTGGGTTTGCCTAGAACTCAAAGGGGAAATGATTCTATATTCGTTGTGGTGGACAGATTTTCGAAAATGGCACATTTTATTGCTTGTAAGAAGACGGCGGATGCTGTTCATGTTGCTCAATTGTTTTTCAAGGAAATCTATCGACTTCATGGATTGCCAGAATCTATTGTGTCAGATAGAGATACTCGATTTTTGAGTCACTTTTGGCTAAGTTTGTGGAAGATGGTCGGAACGAAGCTGAAGTTTAGTAGTGCTTATCATCCACAAACAGATGGACAGACTGAGGTGGTAAACAGATCATTGGGAAATTTGCTGAGGTGTCTTGTGCAAGATAATCTGAAGAGTTGGGATGTAAAATTATGCCAGGCAGAGTTTGCTCATAATCATGCTGTGAATCGAAGTACTGGGTTCAGTCCATTTCAGATAGTATATTCAAGCTTACCGAAAGGACCGTTGGATTTAACGGTAATACCACACTCAAAAGGGACAATTAAAAAAGCTGCTGATTTTGTTGAAGGGCTGACGGAATGTCATAAAATTGTTCAGGAACGATTGGGGAAAGCAAATGAGAAATACAAACGATCTGCAAATCTGAAGCGAAGGAGTGTTGAATTTAATGAAGGTGATTGGGTTTATGCCGTGTTAACGAAGGATCGTGTTCCAGTAGGTGCGTATAACAAGTTGAAAGCCAGAAAAATTGGTCCTGTAGAAATTGTGAAACAAATTAATAAAAATGCTTACAAGTTGAAGCTACCAGATGATGTGTATACGTCTGACGTATTCAATGTTAAGCATCTCGTACCATATCACGGAGATGAAAGTATTGCGGGGGAGGAAAGTGCAAATTCGAGGACGAATTTTTCTCAACCTGGGGAGGATGATGCAGGCCAAGTAATAAGTCGTAACCGACTTAAGGAAATTGAAACTTTAAGTCGTGACCGACTTAACATCATGGGTATAAGTCGTGACCGACTTAGTAAAGCTAAGGACCAAAGTCGTGACCGACTTAAGGGAGACAAAGGCATGAGTCGTGACCGACTCAACGGAGGTGAAAACATAAGTCGTGACCGACTTAACAGAGTGGAAGACCTAACTCATGAAGATGTGCGAGTTATCGAATATCTTAAGTCACCAGAACGACCTACCGAGTTATGCAGTAAGAAGGCTGAGCAAACTGATGAAGTATTAGATCGAGTACGACCTAACGAGATAAGGAAGAGTGCTGGGATACGACTTAAGGAAGGTGATAGGTCGGCACCGAGTTACGATTTATTTAAGTCGCCCGAAGTTTTAAGTCACTGAAGCCCAGAACCGAGGATCTTTCTGCCGAGTTATTCTCTACCGTTGATTTCTTTAGGTTGCTGATCTGGGATGCGCATGTTTTTAAGTCGCCGAAGTTTATTACCGTTGATTCTTCTGCCGAGTTAATCTCTACCGCTGATGGGAGCTGAACTGTTGATAAGTCGTTACCGACTTATACTAAGTCGTAGGTCGCAACTTTTATGAGTCGTGAGAAGTTGTAAGTCGTCTACGACCTAAGTGATGTAATCTGTTTGTATTTGTTAACTCGTAGTTGTTACCTGTTTTAAGTCGTGTGTTTTGTAAGTCGTAAGTCGTCTGTTTTCATATGTCGTCTGTTGTAAGTCGTATGGTGTCTGTATTCTGTTGAGTCGTAAGTCGTGTACGACTTATGTTGAGTCGGAGACTTTGTTAAGTCGGAAACGACTTAGGAGTTAGAGAAATTTCTGTTGTAAAGTTGTTCGCCTATAAATAGGCCGTGATTCTCATTTGTAAAGGTTGTTGATTTTTGAATAAAATTCTCTTTTGATTGCTGTGTGCTTTCATCTAAATTGGTAGTTGAGTGTAATCTCCTATCTCCTCTTTCGGATAATCGAGTGCGCTCGATTCAACGATTGTAGAAGCCGATTCGCGGAATCTAGTGCGCTAGATCAACGCTCGAAGAATTGAAGATCTTTGAACCCGGTATCATGCGCGATCAACGAGTTTGGGATAGCTAGAGTTCGGTATCTTCGGATCAACGAATTCGGGCAATTCAGTATCTTCCAATCCATCGATTACTACATTCAACGATCTACATTGTTTTTGTAATATCCGCTGCATCAATAAGCCGCATACATCACCCATATCCTAAATAGTCAAAACATTTAAGGGTATGGAGATGATCATATACTTATCAAAACAGTGGATAAGAAATTCTTTAGCCTTATGCACCTAACAAAAACCCTTCCGGAATATGATCCATTTGAGATATATCTTCCGCACATGCAAGCTCAAAGAAGTGCTCAAGCTCAACTCTCCACTCAACAAGACAAAGGCAAACAACTGGAAATACAACAAGAAGAGGAAATTACTGATGATGATGGTGAGGAGAGTGATGAAGATACTCAAAATAAGAGTAAATTAGAAAGGAAAATATCTAGGGGATTTACACAAGTCAATTCCACACTCGACAGGATTGAAAACAAAGTTAATCAAGTGGAAAATAAAGTAAATGGCATTTAAATCACTTCTTAAAAAGATTTGGAAGGTCATTTTCGAAAGATCTATATCTTCTTCACCATCTTGGGGTGATTGGCAATGGTAATAATTTATTACATTTATTCAAATTTTCTATCAAATTTTTTATTCTTAACTAATAATTAACTTATATTATATTTGCTATAGATTTTGCATCATGGTGGCTTATTTGGTGGCGGTATTGATGGCATGTTAAGAAATGGAGAATCTTATGCCTTATCTTTTCTTAAAAAATTAGAAACATGTAATGTTTGTTTACATTCACTTCATAAAGTTTGTTGTAGAAAAAATGTAATCTTATGTTATGTCCAATGGGGCATCTTGCTGTTAAAGTTATTTGATTTATCATTATATCTTGTTTCATATCTCTACCTTTAAATTTGTTCCATGTTATCAAAAATTTCGTTTTTGTTGATGACAAAGGGAGAGAAAAATTCGAGCATATTGATAGGGGTAGTTTCATATTGCATACTTACTCAAATAAAATGTATAGTTCTCATCATCAAAAAGGGGGACAATGTTAGATCTTACATTTTGAGTTTTAATGAAACAACTATATATTTCCATATATATACACTTTTATTATATTTGCAGGAATATATTCTAGGAGATATGATGATCAACTACGGAATCAAGCTTAAATATTGAAGATAAAAATAAGTAGAGTCTTGTCATATTTAGTTGATATAGTTCTAATGTAAAATCTCCTTTATGATGATCATGCACAAAACCTTTTGAAAAGCTAAATTTAAAAGAAATTGGAAACACAAACTTTTCTTTTTCTTTTTTGGAAGTTCAATGATCTAAATTTATAATTTAGACATCTGAATAAGAGAAATATAAATAGGACATTTTTAAGGTAATTCAGCCATCTGAATTTATAATTCAGACGTTTGAATAAAAATTCAGCCACCTGAAATATAATTTCAGATGTTTGATTTAGTAAATTTTTTACTATTTTATTTCTATTTTATACCGTCGGTTTTCAGCCATCTGATTTTAAATTTTGGTCATCTGATCTGTACGAAAAGAAGTGTCTCTTCATAGAAAATTCAAATCTGGAGAGTTGTCTTCTTCTCCAAAGGTTGCATCTTCTCTAATGGTGATAATCTTTCAAATAGAACATTTCAAACATTATAAATAAAAGTGAAATTTAACATTTTAGATTTACCAATTCTTACTTTCTATACTCTACTCTCTTGTGAATTATCAAAAATCAATCAAATTTCTACTTCCTCGATTTGCACATTAAAATCATCATCTAAAGGAGATTGTAGGAACAATGTACTTTACTGACTCATCAGTGTTTTATCTAGAACACACGAAGTTAACAACTTACTACTTTTGTAGTTGAAGTCCAGTTGGACATCTTGAGGCAAGTGAAGTCCTGTTCGGCTGCTCAGGCATTTTGTAATATACTTGTTCCTTCAGGTTAAGTTGGGGTTTCTTAGTTAATTCCAGAAGGAGTCCGTGATTGGACGTAGGATGGAAAGCCTATACCAGTACAAAAATTTCTAGTGCACTTTACATTAGATCATTTTTATTTTATCTATTGATATACAAGTTTTAATTTAGTAGAACAATTCATATTACTCAATCTATAACAACTTTCATCATGGAACTGACAAAACTTCTCATAGCACTTTTCTACCTCAGTCACCTCTCTCCTAGGCAGCTTCTTATACCTTTCCATGCCTTGTGTAGCAAGGCATATGTTCTTGAGCATATCGTTCAGAAGCATGTACTTATCCGGTCTCATATTCTTTGGATGTTTTTGGCATCGTTTCGCTTGCCCCCAACGCTCTGATTCCTCTTTCTTCCGTTGCCAGAATTGCCAACATTCATAGCCACATTTCCGACAATTTCACCATTCTGTTTAATAGCTATATTACTTTGAAAAACCTCCATCGACCATCCATCACCATTCTTTCTGGCAACTTGGCTTGCTTCTTCCAAATGCAAGAGCTAGTTAGCCTTTCAGTGGAACTCCTCCATAGTTGTTGGCTGCTTCATCTTCAACCATTTTCTGAACTCCGTGTCTGGATGTATTCCCTGGACCAAATCCATCAACACCATATATTCATTCGGATTGTTGATTTCAGTAACTATAACATTGAACATGTTCAAGAAACCCTTTAGTGACTTTTCAAGTCCCTGAGAAAGGCTCAATAAGGACATCACATTCTTAGACCAGGCAACCTGGAACTTGAACTACTCCAAGAACTTCTTAGCTAATTTATCAAAAGTCAAGATGGACTTCGGCATGAGCCGAGTGAACCACATCGACACAAACCCATCTAAAATGATTGGGAAACAACTACATCAAATCGCATATGTCGCTCTAGCACCATCCATGTGCCACTCATATTTGAATAAGTGTTGTGTGGGGTCAGTCGTGACGTTATACAACGACATTGAAGGCATCGTAAACTTCCTTGGATAATCTTCCCTTAATATGTTCTTCGTGAATGGAGTTCGATTTGGCGTAGAACCCCAATCTTCATTCTATCTCCATTTATTTTCCTCTAAAGGCCACTTAATCATACTTGTAATATGCTGCTCACTAGCTTAGTAATTTGAAGGACAACAATCGAGGGCTGCTTCGGGTGTTTGACTCCGCAAATAGTCTCTCTTTGCTCATTGACATCTAGGTTCTCCAGTCTCTAGGAGAACGACTCCTTCGGTCCTTCTCTGATGTCTGGTTGGTTCCCCAATGGTGATTTAAAAATTAGCATCTTGACTCCATCATCCAGTTCAACTTCATTGCCAGCGCCCGGCAAATCGTCCTCGAAATCAGACAAGTTGACGACCTTGGGCTCCTACCCCTCTAAGGACCTACTCGAAACCAGTAGTTGATGCTTCTCTCCTATTCCTTTTGTGCCTTTGAGACTACTAAGTCAGCAAGGCTATGCTATCATCCATCTTATCAAGTAGAGCCTTCTGAGTATTTTCCATCCTCTGATTTAACTCTGCTATCATCTTGTCAAATTCCACCCTAGTCATCATCTCTTGAGGGGCGGGTGGTCCTGGAAATACAGTTGTTGGTTGGTTAGTCACCTCATCCTGGTGGGAAGCTCCTCTCCACCAGCAATTACTCTAGATTTCCAGACTTCCTTGTTGGTGTCATTACTTCCAATATGAAATTTCTTCAAACCTTTAGATAAAAACCTTCTAGACCTAACTCATGGACGCTCTAATCCACAATAGGTAGCTAGATTTACACTTGAGAATCTCTTTTCTCAGTGAAAGCACCAAAAATGTTAGGCCAAAAAGTGGCACAACACCCCAAATCTAAATGAAAATAGAGAGATCTAGCTATAAACAGTAAAACAAAGAAAGAAATATGCAAATTTTTATATTAATGATTCGGTAAATATGAGGCCTACATCCACCTTAATGTTATTATTTAGAGTTTTTGTTACAAGTACAAGGGATTTACCATTCTAAACCTCCTAAAACAATAAAAAAGTAGCTTCCTTTGTGACAAGATTGAGTAGAGATAAAAAAATGAAGAAGAAGAAGACGTGCCAAAAGTCATCACTATGTTGTCATATGCTTGCTATTTATAGAGAAATTTCCCAACGAAGTTGTCGAATCATGAAATACCAGTTCAAACCTAGATCTGAGAAAGTATGAGAGGACAGGAAGTCCCTAGAGTCGTAAAAATATATCAGTACCGGTCAAAAGTGATCGATACTGTCCAGAATTGTTTACCACTAGCCATGCTATCCTTTTATACTCTAGCTTCTTGCTTCGATCCATCGAGTTCCAACCACTTTTGCCTTAGAAATCAAGTCATTGCCAAGTGATTATGACACATCTAGTATGTGTCCTTATCTTCAAAGCTTTTTGGGGTTGTTCACCTACTCCTTCAGAAATGGCCCAAAGGACGATCGCTCCAGCCAGCTACTCGCTGACCAACATCCCAAAACTAACCTTGCTGCAATAAAACTGGTCAGTACCGACTTGATTCCTTGTGTATTCATGCACCCCAAACTCTTGAAACCTCTCTCATTATCCTTCCAAGCATGCCTTTAGGTCCTTAAACCACTCCATCTTCATCCCAACGTCAAGATTCATTTTTAAGCCGCTTGGCCTAAAATCTAGATGATAATATTTATTTATTTATATACATTAACTTATTTTCAGTTTAAAAGAATTATTTTACCTTTTTAAACTTTGATTATTTAAATTATTCAAAATTTAATAATATTTCTATGCTATAGCTGCCAAACATAAATATTATTACTATTTTATTTAATTAATTTGGTTGAATATAATCCTAATAAAAAATTTCAAATGAAGTGAAATTCAAAAATAATTTTGAATTAGTAAATGAAACAAAGAAATGTTTCTTTACTTTACTGTAATCTAAAAGATAATAATTTTTATAAATTTCCGTATGGATAGTTGTTAACATATATGTATATGTGTGTGTGTATTTTCTAAAATACAAAACCAATAAGCAAGAAATATATAAATATTTTTTCTTATAAACAAGAGTCGTAATATTATAAAATAGATTTTTCTATAAAATATTTTATCAATTGTTTTTAGGATTTCGTATATTATTTCCAAAAATAAATTTTGATATATATATATATATATATCATTTAAATGATTTAGAAAACCACATTTATATAATTAATTATAAATACATGCATACGGATTAAAAAATATTTTTTATTAAAATAAATATGGTTAAACATGTATTTAATTAAATCATGATGATATGGTCAAGGATTATTAGCTCAAGTGGTTAATAGTGTGGCAATCTAGGTTGAAATTATAGAGGTCATGGATTTGAACCCTCGAGATATCAAAATGAGTGCTCTACTCGAATAAAGTATCGTTCCAAATATCAAAAAATTAAATCATATGATACAGTAATCATTTGCGAGCGCGCATACACACATATTAATAAATTAGTTTAGATAGTATACCTTTCCGCGAAGAATCCTACAGTGAGCCAATACATTGTTTATCAAGAATTTCCTCTTATACATTGTCTCCTCCATCTCTTCAACTTGTGAATTTGAAAAGTTGGCTTCACCAAAGATAAGTGGCTAAGGATAGTTGGTTATGGGAGAGAGTGCATAGAGAAAAGTGTATTAAATTATGGTGGAGGCTATCCAATTTATAGCCAAGGGTTTGAACATTTTTCTCCACTATTCTCTCAAGCCCTTGAAGTCTTGGTAAAGCCCTCAAAAAATCCCTAGTATGACTAGCCTTGGTGTTGACTAGGCAAGGTCAAATATCCCTTTAACTCCTATCTTGAATCAGCAACTAATTATTTAATTTATAGCCCCTCAATCGACCGAACCATCGTATAACTTTTATACATTGTTCTGTCTTATTTTAAGCATGAAATAAATTATTAAAATTAGCTACAATTATTAATACAAAAATTGTATTGATATATTATAATTTATAACATGTATAAATTAATTATCTCATCGATTGAACTTAGAAGTAATTAACAACGCGGATATGTTTACTCATTTGTGTGAAATCGATCTACGGTTAATATTTAAGCAATTTAAATTCTGAAGCCTGTACAGACTTTGCTAAAGCACGGTAGGGTCAAGTTCAATGCTTACAGACCATATAGGTGAAATCGTATTTGTCGATATATCTCTCTGGTATTTAATGCAAAATACCTGATATAGTTTAAGAATATGATTCGTTATTGTATGTTTTGAAAATATATTTACAATTAAATATCTTCACATTCTCAATATTTTATCTTCTATATGGTGAATGACAATATGTAGACTATATTTTCCTAATGCACTAATTTTCAGCTTTAACCATACACTTTCAGTCTTCTTCATTAGTTTTTCAATAAAGATGGCTCTATTTATTCAATTATTTTATATGTTTTATTTTCCATGAAGACTTTACCATTAAAAACAAAATCATGAAAGGGATAATTCTCTTTTTAGTTATATTTTGGTTCAATGTTTCTAATTGGTAAGGTAGCTTATGAAAAAAAATTATTTTATTAGTTCTTATCATGCACCAAGAACAAAAAGTTAAAGATCAGTAAAGTTATATATTTGCCATATCAATAAGGAATATGCTAAAGTAGTAATTGGTATCAAATCAACATTGGCTATTCGATAAATTAAGTAAAAGTGAAAATGAAGAAACTATAAATATGATAAAATTAGGGAAGTAATATAGATGATTAGATGACTAAAGAAACAATGAATATAATATAAAAATAAAGAAAATAATAAAGATGACCATTATACGAATTTCAAGGTTTTTATGAGCCTATATTACGATTTGTATTCAATAGAATACCCCAGAAAATAGATTGTAATCTGTAAACTACATGCAATCAGTCTTTCATAGTAATTTAGCATTATTAATCCAAATAATTGGAAAATTAATATTGAAATATCATTTTAACATAGTACAATATCGTTTATAACATATTTTGCACATATCCGATATTTTATCGATATTACTCGATAATGTCATGATATTTTAAAATATCTCACATTGATACATAAGCGATATGTACCCGATACCTATATTAACTACTCAGGAAATGATTTAATTGTAGGCTACAACTTTGGATAGAAGGAGAGAGAAATGAAATGAATGAAAGAATGAATTCGAATAAAATTAGTGGATTTGTTTTATTTGAAAGAATGAAATCTTTCCCTTTCTTTCAATCAAAATTTCTTTAATTGATCCTCTAATTTTTCTCTCTCTCCACCTCTTTCTCTTCTCAAGATATAGCTGGCCATTGATGCCATTAAATGAAAAAAAAATTCCATAAACCCCTTTATGCAGTTATCTTTTATTTGAACCCGTTTAAAGTAACATCGATATTGTATATCGGTATGCGTTAATATAACTTATATATATGGAATAATTAAAAACAACTCCCAAACATTAAATAAATAAAATAATGCTAGTATTTCTCAAATATTAATTAATCTAATTATTTTACAACATTTTAGAAATTAATAAAATCATGCGGTTTTTAGAGAATTCCCGCATATAGTCATGTGACTCAGAAGTGTGAATTTAATTAGCAATTAACACCGAACAATTCAAATATTAATGTTCACCCGTCACTTTAGCCAGTGATGTGATAGCTTGGCCGAGTTCATCACTTATAGAATTTTAAGTAAACACATATTTTACATTATCTTAAGCGGTGTCACTTAGTAATAATAATTTACACACATTCTCTCGGTTAACGCTATATCAATTTAAGATTTATGGAATTTGTTTTGGTCAAAAGTTCAATATCATCCTTATTCAACTTGGTAAGTCCATAAACAAAGCCTTGGTTCAATAATAACATTCATTATTTGTAGTACTACTCTGGCCAGAGATTTTGACTTTGAGTTGACTACAGTGGTAGGCTCAGGAATTCCCGTTTCCACAATCTTGTTGCATGTACCGCCAAGTTCCACGAACAAAGAAAAGGAATGATTTGTTTGGTTAATCGCTTGAACCTACCTTCTTTGTCGAGAGGGGTGGCCTAATCACTAATAGATCTCTCAACAAGAGCCTCATTCTGTCTAAAGGAAATTGCTTCGGCGAATCCAGTTGATTAAGTCATTGTGTCCGTCGATACCCACCTGCTTGAAGTGCGGGTAAGGTCTCACCTGTTGATTGTGTCGTTGCATGCTTATTGGTAAAGCAGCCCCCACCTCCCATGACTACAGCCAGCATCAGGATGGTACCTATAAAGGTATAGGCACCAGTTTATTCAGTCAATGAAGCTGCAGTCGGTTTTGATTATTATGCCATTGATTCGATAGATGAGTCAGTCGGTTTGGAAGTTGGTTCGGCGATAGATGTAGTCGATGGGGTAGAGGGTCTATAGATACTCATCGAGCTTCTCATTGCCCAAATCTTCCCTGTAGGCTTCCTGCTTTGCCAACGCGACAACTGTCCAAATCATTTGACGCATCTTCTCACTGAGCAACAACTCGACTTCCATGTCAGGTTTGGGGAGCTCCAGTAGGAAGACTTGAATCTCAGCAGAACCAACTGTAGCTTCTCTCTCCATTCCCTTCTCCTAGATCCTCAAACTAATTTTCTCTGTTAGGGAAACAGAGGTAACCTTGAGTGGTGGCTGGGCAATGATCTTTGTGGGAGTGGAGGTAGCACTCGGAAGGCTGGCCAAGCTTATGTTCATCCGAGCGGACGAGGTCGGCTCGATGACCGAGGGCTTGTGTGGAGTTGGCATTGTGAAGTATTAATAGGACTTGGACGTCACTTCTGAATTTCTCTACTTATTTTTGGATGGGCCGCATATATGTGGAACGAATTCACAATAAACAATCATCAAAGGCGATTGAAAAACATAAAAGAAAATAGAGGGCTCATGACGATGTAGGGCAAGATGTCGTAGAAAGATGCTTGGGGTAGTGGCTGTAAGTTTGAAGGGTTGTTTCTTACTCAGTTGAGGAGGTTAACAAGGTGTAAATAAGCAGAAAAGGAAATAATTTGGGTTTGAACTTACGTTCTCTGTATGGAGCTAAAGAAAACTATTGCTGGAATACTTACAAAGAATGATTGACCATCGCCGTGACAAAAAAAAGAGAGTTTAGGACCCTCCCATCAAAAAATTAAATTAAGAAGCCTTATTTAATGAATTTCTAATCGAGAACAAACTTCGCTCTCGTGCTACCCTGTACTTGTGCAGATTGATGGGTTGTTTGCGAGGAAGTCTGGATACCACGTCAAAGGACCTGGCCTAAGCGTGATAGAAGCCTATAGCAATCTGGTTTTTCCCACTTTTCTAGTTACTAAGAGAGAGGCCAACTCTATAGTTCGCTTGTTCACTTCGTTCAAGGCACGAAATATAGAGTTCCAGAGGTGCAATTAATATACTAGACCAAACTATTGAATTAAAGATGTTATTCCATAAAAAAGAATAGAATGACTACCTGAATCAATCGAATAAGCCGTCAAAGAGGCCGTTGTTCCAAGAAGGCCCAGTATACTTCGACCTACGGGAGGTTCCTAAAGACTCAAACCATCATAGGGTTTTATTCATTGGACGGCTAAGGCTTAGGGCATTGTAATCACTACAGAGCCGAAAGAAAGAGTTGCGTAGCAAGTAACAGCTAACAGTAGTATGTGGCTCACCTTTAGTGCCTTAATTCGATGTTAGTTCTGTAAGGTCCTAATAAGTTGCTCTTGTAAGGAATCGTAGCACTAATGTGCCACCTCTTCAGACCATAGGGAGATGTACTAATGGAAATTATGAGGGATCAATCTCAGTCCCCACATCGATTAAAGAGGTGACCAATCCAGTATATTACGCAAGATCTGGAAGAACTCAATCAACTAAGAGCATAGATGGATCAAACCATTGATCCAGAGCGAGCGAATGAGCTACAGAAGCAAGTAGAAGAGAGTGAGAGAATACACGTTACTCTCTTGTCTACTCCTATTTGGATTGGAGGGATTGAATAGAAAGAGAAAAAACGAGTGGGTTGGTAATAATACATAACGTCTAATAAGATATTATAGATCTTCTAGGGCTGGCAATGAGTGAGAATTTCCTTGTTCCCCGAGCATCCAACCATAGGTAGTAAAGAGGGTCTTTTCTATGAATAGCTGGGTTAGTATGAAAATTCTAATGAGAATGCGCAGGTCTTCTTTTAGTCCGAACCGAGGCCTTCCTTTTCTTAGGTATGTTGGTATTGAAGCGAAAGACTGCTTTCTTAGCCAACCAAGCAATCGGAATAATCACTTTGAATAGTTTGAATCAGTCCCTAATTAATATACTGGACTCTCCTCCTGCTCCATCATTAGTATAGTGGAGGTGTTATTTATATTAAAATAATGAAAAAATGTACGAACACAAAAAATGAGCAAACTAGCCGACTTTTATATGTGGGTCCATTTCATCAAGTATTTTGTTTTCAATAATGAAGGCGCTCCTGTTAGTGTGTCTTTCTCGGTTGATGAATGGGATAAATGTCTATATTGCTTTGTCATGTTATTTTCATGTTGATGCTATTGCAATATTTAAGAATAAAATCTAATTTTCTCTTTAGTCCCATTCTTTATAATGCCTTTCTCGTACTGTGTAAACGAACTTAAAGTTTTAATTTTGTACTCAACGAAAGCGTCACAGCCTAGGTTTGGGCCACTTCCGATGTCGAGTGGCGAGTTCCTCCTTCCCATTGAGAATGGTACATCATTTCTTACTGTGAAGAATGCAATGTCCTCAAGAAGTGAGGAGAATGCAAAAAAGCGCAAAGAAAGTAGTAGCCCATGAAGTAGCCTAGTCCTTCTTCTTGGCATCGATGTTGCGTAGAGATTGTGTTAATTTTATACAACCGAGGAGATGAATTCTTAATTGAATAATGCTTCATTTTCAATGCATTAACTCAGACCTAGCTATAGTCACTCGATGGATTGTCATTCTATGATTTAACTATAATCAAAGTGGAGTATTCACATTGAAATTCCATAGTGTTCTCAAGTCAAGGGAACTATGTAACTTTGTCACCCTAAGATTTCCTATTTGATTTAGTTGTCATTAACCAACAGAAAACTCTCGGACGAGTCATTCCATAATTAAACAATAACTCTTACATAACCCTTTAGTGCCCCTGGTAGCCATGGGCAATACACTATCCAGCATTTAGAGAGCATTACGCACTCTGGTATCAGCATATGGATTAATATCCTTTCTCAAAACATCTTAACTGAGAATATTTGCAATAATATGTCATTTTATATTGTGATATTTTCACATGATTACAACTCCTTTTTATTTTTATCACATAACGCATCGTTCAAGGATTTTCTATAATAATTTATACTTAAATTAATTACTTGATTAACATATCATAATAAAATATGTATTAGAAAATTAAACACCTTTATTATGAACAAGACTGGTTATAGAGTTAGATATATGTAACAAATTACATAGTTACCCCTTGGTCATACCCCTAACTCTCTGGTAAACCCTCAAATGATCCCTAGTATGGTCAGCCGCGGTATTGACTAGGCAAGGTCAAACACTAATCCTAGTTGAATCACCATTTGATTAATTAATTTTCAGCTCCAAAGTCGATCGAGCCTTCGTATAACTTTTGTACATCGTTATGCTCGATTTTAAGCATGAAACAAATAACTAAAATTAGCCACAATTATTAAAACAACATTTGTATTAATTTATTATAATTTAATATATTTATAAATTAATTATCCCATTGTTTGAACTCAGAAATAATTAACAATGCAGTTATATTAATTCTACTGTGTGGACTTGATCCTCGATCAATATTTAAACAATTTAAATATTGAAGCCAGTACGAACTTTGTTGATGATATATGGTCAATTCAATGCTTAAAGACCATTTGGGAAAAATTGTATTTCAGTTCTAAAATAAACTCACATAGTAATGATGGATTATACACGTATCCTTTTCGTCATCACTGTATCACTTAGATATCTAGAGTATGGTCTATGATCAAAAACTCTATTAATATCCATATTTAATTGTGTAGACCACTTTAAAGTCCTTGGCTCAATCCGATAAAATGTATTGATCAACTGATTTACTCTTGTTGGAGATTTTGAATTTTAAGTCGTATACCAATTATGGCCATACTAACCTTCTATAGCGAAGGAGATGAATCCTCCTAGCTGTGTTTCACTTCAATTAGTTCAACGTATACCCGACTATGGTCATAACAAGATCGTCGTGCCAAGTATTTGACCATAATCAAAGTATAGCCTGGCTATCTAAGATCAAAAGTACCCTCAAGTCTAAAGACCACTTTACATCGTTGCCCTAACATCTTCTATTTTGACTTAGTTATATTAACCTATAGAAGATTCTTGTTGATTCACTTAGTGATTATTCCAAACAACCACAAGTACATACCACTTGATGTCCCCAACAGTCATGAATAAATCACTATTCATCAGATTTAGAGCATTACGTACACTAGTCTCAAAAGACAAATCGATATCCTTTTCTTGATATATCTTTACTAGTAACAATTAAGTAATGAGTTATACATACATACATACATATATATATATATATCCATGTATATGTGTATCAATTCAATACCGATGGTCGTGAACACATTCTTAACTACAATCGATAAAATACTTCTCCTAAAGATTTTCTGCTTATATATGTTTAATGTATTTAATTTATTATTTATATCTCTGTAAAACAACATGTATAAAAGAAAACTAAATTAGTTGCATACATAATTTCAAAAAAGAATCTTTTACAAGAGTTAAGTTACTTAACAAATTACATAATTACCCCTAGGGTACACTCTTAACTCTATTAGGATCCAAGTCAATTGGAATGCAATCCTTGGACTGAAGTAGAAAAGGTTGAAAGTGTCAAAATGCTCTACGATATAGTTATAGACCTAAATGGCTATCCTAAGATAGTAAAGTTGGAACCCCTTAAGTCATGAATTCAGAAATAAACTGATATGTTTTCTCTGAAGTAGTTTGAACATTTTTGCTTAGTCATATGATAATGTTGGTATGAATCCTTCGATCGTGCATACATTAAACACTAATATGAAGTTTGCACCCATTCGTTAAAAACAAAAGACCTCTCAATAAGGTAAGATACATGACAATAAAGGAAGAAGTGGATAAGTTGCTGAAAAATAACTTCAACTGATGAGTCCTTACACAAAATGGAATGGATATTAATCTAGTGCTGGTGATGATATGGAAAATGGAGGACGTGTGCGGACTATACCGATTTGAGCAAGGCTTGTCCAAAGGATTATTTTCCTTTATCCTAGATCGACCAACTAGTAGATGTAACTAGTGGTCGTCAATTATTATCTTTCATGGATGTATATTTCATATATAACCAGATTCCCAAGTTTAAGTAGAATAGAGAGCATACAAACTTCAAAACTAACATGAGATTATGTAACACTCTATATTTTAGAGTGCTATGATACGGTAAATTAATTAAATACATAATTAGTTAAAATACATTATGAGATAACAACTAAGTATGATAATGTTATTATTAAGAATGAGGAGTGAATTTAAGGGGGAAGAGTCAGGGGAATTATTAAGAATAGACTTAAATAGTATTTTAACCCAAAGCCTAAATTACTAAACCCCTAACACTCCCACTTTTCAGTCATTCTCTCCCTTACTCCCAAAAAATAAACTAAAAGAACAACAAGGAAGGTCGACCATATTTTTGAGAAGAAGAAGAAGAAAATCAAGTAAAAAGGGAAAACTTTTATTAATAAGAAGACTTTTAATCAAGTTAAACAACCTTAGGTGAGTAATCCTTTCTATAAACCTTCCAAATCCATTGGGTTAGGATTGTATGTAAGAATAATGTTTTGAATGATAATGAACAAGTTTACGAATGTTAGATAATCTTTGTTCATGTTTAGGAATTTAATGATGATGGTTTCAGATGTGTTTAAGGAAAAACATGAATCAAACCATCTCCAAACCACTTGAAATTCTTATGATGTGCAGAATAATAATATGGAGATAGGATTTTAATTTCGTAATTTTCTAAAATTATTTGGAATTTATATGAATTTTATAAAATAAGAAAATACTTAATTTCAGAAAATTAAATATTTAAAATAATTATTTTCTCCTTGAATTTTTGTATGAGGTAAAATATGATGATTCGGATTTTTTATGAATTTTTGAGACTTATCCTATGCATTTTTGAATTTATTTGAATTTTGTAGCAATGGAAAGAGCTAATTGCAAAAGATAGTTAATTAATTAAGAAGGTAATCAATAATTTATGAAAAGAAACCTATAAAGCCCTTGTAAACCGATGATAATTCAACATATAACTGGGTTGGGTGAAAAATAATTCCTTTTGTGGAAATAAAACAGTTTTCAAATTAATTACCGAATTGCCAAATCAACTTGCGAATAAAGACTCTGAAGATGAAGCATAAGGTTTATTTGCTAATAAAAGTTATTTTGAATTTTCCGCCATGTAAAACCAGGATTTACAACTGGTTAAGTGTTCATTGTCGGCATCTTTATATGTCGGGTATGACACGATATTTATATTTTATTATATTTACCCCTACGTGGAAACGAGATGGGTCAATGATTATGCAATGACTTATGTAAAACGATTTGATGTAATGAAAATTATTTAGCCGCTCTATTTACTTAATGCTGTAGAAAAAACACTGATCTCACTTTGTTGCTTGAAAATAGTTCTGATGATGAATGCATCATCATAGACATTTATTTTAAGGTATTGTAGTGGAGGATGTTACGGTTTATTTTACTACAGGCTTATACGCTCCAACCTTAAAATGTCGGGCCAACATATCATTGTTTGGTTAATAAAATGTATGTTGAAAAATAGGCCGAAGTAGGGAGAGTTATGTATATGATATGCTAGTTAAATCCAAGTGGCAAGAAATCATATAAAATACTTAGAGGAAATGTTTAGGAAACTTTGAAAATATAACATGAAGCTAAACTGATAGAAATGTTCTTTCGATGTTCAGTCTGGAAATTTCTTCAGGCTTTTGGTGAATGTTTAGGGAATAGAAGAAAATCCCAAAAAGATAAAAAGAAACTATAGGTAATATGATACCACCTAAAAATGCTAAAGAACTCATGAGCCTAAACACAACGGTAGTAACTTTAAACCGATTCGCTGGCCATGAAAAATGTGTTCCATTGGTTGATCTGTTGAAAAAGCACAACTTTATGTGGGCATCAGAGGTCCAAAAAGCATTTGAGGAACTTCAAGATCATCTAAGCAACCAAACTTTTATATAAATTAGTAGATGGGGAGGACCTATTTTCATTTATTTTCACTTCAGACTAAGTAAAAAGTTCAACATTAGTACAAAATGATATTAGGATTCAATTGACCTATTTATTACACCGACAAAAGGTTGTCCGTCATTAGGAAAAATTATATAGTGATAAAAAAGCTAGCATATAATACGAGAAAGCTTAATCCATAATATCGGCCCCAAAACCTCGGAAGGTTAATCAAATGGGTAGTGGAGTTGAGTTAATACGATACTACTTATGTTTTGTAAACCGCGATCACTAAATGACAAGCCCTTGTTGATTTCATCATTGAATGTATGGGAAGAGCTGTTGAACTTTCAAGATTAAAAATACTGATGCTGATATTAAATTATGCTGACAGCTATATGTTAATGAAGCATCAAATGAACAAGGTGTTGGGGGTAGAATATAAGTTGATAACTCCAGATGATCATTAAAACTTTTGTTCTATTAAGCTCGGTTTTATAATAAGAATAATATTACTGAGTATGAATCTTTGACTGTAGCACTGAAGATGGCACTTTCAATTGGAATAATCAAGATAAGAATCTATAGTGATTCCCAGTTAATTATTAACCAAGTCACCTGCAGCTATTATCAAACAAAAGAATAATATTACTGAGTATGAATCTTTGACTGTAGCACTGAAGATGGCACTTTCAATTGGAATAATCAAGATAAGAATCTATAGTGATTCCCAGTTAATTATTAACCAAGTCACACTACTAGAAAGGCTTCGTATGGCGACGAAGCCTAGCGACGGCTAAAAAAAGCGGCCGTCGCTAACCGTCGCTATACGCAGTATACAGATCTGCCGAGAGCAGCAGCTCATTCATTCCCTCTTCCCCAATTTCCACCCCCAAATCACTTCCTCCTTCCCCCTCGACGCCCCCCGTCACCATAGCCGCCGCTCCAGCTTTCAACGTCTCCAAATCATCCAAATTTACGTCGGTACGCTTCTAATTTCTTGTTTAAATGTAAATTTGATGTTTTTAGGTTTAGTTTAAACCCTAAGTCAATTATGATTTGTTGTTAAATTGAGTATTAGTAGTGTTGTTAAATTAGGTATTAGTAGTGTTGTATGTTGATTTGATAAATTAATTAGTTTATTATCACGAACTTGAATTATTTCGTATTACATTAACTAGTTTATCATGATCAAGTTGAATAAATGGTTGATGTAGATGATTAGTGTTGGCGATTAACATGGTTAGTTGTTTTAGGTGAAAAAATAGTGTATATTAATGATTAACTTGGTTATTGATAAATTTATATGAAAGTATTTCATAGTTTATGAAATTGATAAATTACAAATTTAAGTGGTTAAAATCTAAATTCTGCAAATATGAGTATTACAAATTACAGTTTTGTACAAAAATAAAGTTTATATAGTATTGTACAAATTTAAGTTTGATAAATTACAAATCACAGTATTGTACAAAAATAAAGTTTATATAGAAAATTAAAAAATGAATATGAGAGCCTTAAAAATTCTACAAATATCTAATTTTAAAAAAAAAATAGGAAATGACTTTAAAAACAACTGATATTGTACTGAAATCTATTTTGTAATGAAATTAAGAAATGAATATAACAACAACAAAGATTACGCTAAAATCTATGTCGTAAAATAAAGAAATGAATATTGAACTAAAATTGTTAATTGAATGTTGAACTAAAATTTAAATATACAAATTTATTAAATAAAATTTAAATAGTTGAAACATTGTCAAAATTTGAAAAGAACAACAATATTTGATAAAATTTAAATAGTTTAAATGTTTGTAATCGCAGGAGAGGTACGAAGCAGAGCGGGCTCGTGTAGCACAGTCCACTGGTCGGGAAGAACTTACGTTAGAGGAGGAGAACCATATTTGGGATGCTATTATTGACCCGCCTTCTCGGACCAGTCGACGGTATAGCTATGGAAATGTGGAGGTAAATTTTGACATGTACTAATATATAAATTTACTTATGCATATGAATAGTTAAATAATTTTAATAATATTACTCATGCATATGAACTATTTTATAGGCGATGAGAATGCAGAGTGCATACAGGAGGTCGCAGCAAGATGCGGAGATTGCTCAGTTGAGGGCGACGGTGGAAGAAATTAATGACTGGAGGAAGAGTTTCTTTGAGCAACAACTTGATGAGCGGATTGCGGCTTACTTGCAACAGCATGGGACGATGCCTGGAGAGGACGGCAGCGATGGCGAAGAGTAGGTATGTTTGTTTGCTCTTGTTATAGTTTGGTATATACACATTTTGGTTGGTTCGGTGTATATATATTTCAGGATATTATGTACATATTTTGATAATTTCTAGTTGATGGATTTGGTTGGTTATTATGTATATATATGTCGGGATAACTATGTACATATTCTTGGATTTGGTTGGATGTTCTATTGTTTGATTTGGTTGGATTTGAAAATGAGATTTGGATGGATTTTATATTGTTTGAATGTATAGTGATGTTATATGATGGCTATAGTTGATGAATATGGTGTATATTGGCTGTGATGATGTTATATGATGGTTGTTGTTTGAAGTGAGGAAGTGCTTTGAAAATAAAAATAATTTGCTTCAGATTTGCGACGGCTTGCGACGGCCGGCGATAGTTAAAAGCCGTCGCTATCTGCTGCCGTCCCTGTAGTGTCACCTGCAGCTATTATCAAACAAAAGAATAATATTACTGAGTATGAATCTTTGACTGTAGCACTGAAGATGGCACTTTCAATTGGAATAATCAAGATAAGAATCTATAGTGATTCCCAGTTAATTATTAACCAAGTCACCAGCTATTATCAAACAAAAGACCCAAGTTTAGCTTTATGTTTAGAATTAGTATAGAAGTTACTTGCCTGCTTCTAAGCACGTACTTTTGGAAGCTTCCCAAGAAAAAATAATGCAAATGCCAATGCTTTGGCTAAGTCCGCTACTACTAAGGAGGTACATAAATATAACTTTATACCAGTAGGGGTCTTATGAAAACCAAGTATTCAAATGTCGGATAAGGTTTATAGTTTATACCATAACCAGACCTCAAGTAGCTAGAGCTGAAACAACATGCAAATCTGGAGGGAAAATAGAATATACTTGGATGATTCCTTATATGCAATATTTAATTGATAACAAGGGCGGACTCAGCCCTGGGCTCAACTGGGCTGCAGCCCAGGGTAAAAAAAAATTTCAAAAGCTCAGCCTAGCCCAGCCTCATCTTTCATCTTTCATAGTTCAAACTGCCAAGTAATTTCATCTTGCAATCATAAGTCACGAAGCCAAAGCCTGCGACCTCCATTCCTGCTCCTGCGACTCTAAGTTTTTCGCGAAGCTGCCAAGTAATTTCTCATTTGCCTTCAATTCAGCTCAATATCTTCACTTTAGGTAATTTCTCACTTGTTTAATTGCTTTCAGGTCACTAGATAGGAGATTAATTCTTTGAATGAAAACCCCTAAATTTTGAACTTCTCATGTCCCAAATCTCAAAAATTACAAACTCTTTAGGTATTAGGTTGTAGGCAAATTGATTTTTATTTTATTGCAATTTGCTAGTTTATCTATTTATTCATTGATGACCTCATGTCTCAACACTTGCTTAATCTATTAAAAGTAGATAGTCTGTTTATGTAAGTAAAGCAAGTGCTTATCGACATCTTTGGAGAATAGATACTATTCCATATATGTTTACTCCAATTAAGAAGTCGATACTGGTCTTTGAATCATTGCCATGCTGTTTTAGAAGAAAAGCAGCCATCCTTTCTGATGTAAAATATCATTGTTGCACTATGGATTATGCCATAATTGTTATTTTGTTGAATTTCATATTTGATAATGTCTAGTTTGGCTAATTACATGATATAATGTTTAATAGTTTATATTAAAATGTCAAACAAACAACCAAGCAAGAAACCAAAAACTCTTCTGTCTTTTTTTAAAAAGAGCAACGACGATGGAATATCAAACGAGCGTTCAATATTGGAAGTTGATACACCTCAATTCAACTCTCAATCTCATGTTCAATCTGTTTCTGTTACTATCCCTCAATCCAATTCAACAATAGTTGAACGAGATCCAGCATTACGATCGTCGATTTGTGAAATTGAATCTCTTACTAAAAGAGACGAGGTTCGACGAGCTTATATTAATTTAGGGCTATATCAACCTAAATTGGCTCAATATCCTAAAACACTTGTTGGAAAGCAACATCGTCGATTTCAAGCTGTGTGGTTTCAACAATTTTCTTGGTTAGAGTATTCTCCTACTAATAATAAAGCATATTTTTTTCCTTGTTATTTTTTTGGAGAGAAAAGTAGATCATCCGGGGCCCAATCCATGTTAACTTTGGAGGGATTTAACTCATGGAAGAGGATTAATGATGGAACAAAATGTGCATTTTTACAACATGTTGGTCTTACCACTTCGTCACATAGCAAATGTGAGGAGTGCATAAGAAATTTAAAAAACACCCCCCAACATATCGATAGAGTGATTAACCCTCAATCAAGAGAGGAAATTTTTAAGAACCAAATGCGGCTTAAAGCAAGTATTCAAGCTGTTCGCTACCTTGCTCTTCAGGCTGTTGGTTTTAGAGGACCCGATGAAAGCCCGAGTTCATTAAACCGAGGAAATTTCATTGAATTATTGAAGTTTAAAGCAGAAGGAAATGATAACCTTACAAGAAATATATTGGAGAATGCCCCTCAAAATGCTAAATACACTTCTCCTAAAATTCAAAAAGAGATCCTGCATATTCTAGCCAACCGAGTAAGAAATATGATCCGTGATGAAATTAGAGATAACAAATTTTGTATTCTTGTTGATGAATCTCAAGATGAAGCTAAAAGGGAACAAATGGCACTTGTATTGAGATATGTCACATATGACGGTTTAATGGCGGAACGGTTTTTTGATATTATTGGTGTTGAGAGTACATCAGCACTATGTCTTTAGACCGAGATATCTAATATGCTTGGAAGATTTAATCTAACAATTCAAAATTTGTGGGGGCAAGGTTATGACGGTGCTAGTAATATGCATGGAGAGTGGAGAGGTTTACAAGCATTGTTTCTTAAAGATTGTTCGTCTGCTTATTATGTGCAATGCTTTGCTCATCAATTACAACTAGCATTAGTTGCAGCGGCAAAAGATGAATCTAAGGTTTGGCAATTTTATTCTCATTTAACATGTGTTGTTAATCTTGTTGCTGCATCTCCAAAACGTCTTTGTGAGTTAAAAAATGCTCAAAAGATTGAAATTGAAAAAATGTTGGTTAGTGGAGAACGGCAAACAAGAACAGGGGCTAATCAAATTGGTACTTTACATCGTCCTGGAGATACTCGGTGGAGTTCACATTATGATTCTGTAAGGGATTTAATTAATATGTATGATCCTGCTTGATTGGTCGTTGAATGTATTAAAAAGAGTGGACATCAAACATTGAGAGGTCAAGCCTTTGGTATATTCAAAACTTTAAAAAGCTTTGATTTTCTATTTATTTTGCACTTGATGGACAAAATAATGGGCATCACTGATGGACTTTGTCAAGCATTACAACGCAAATCTCAAGACATTTTGAATGCAATGAAATTAGTCTCAACAACAAAAATTCTTCTTCAGAAGTTAAGATTGGAGCAATGGGATACATTTTTAAAGACTTTATTATCCTTTTGTGATCGCCATGACATAGTAGTTCCTAATATGAATTCTCCTTATAAAGAAGGTACAAGTCGTAGTTGTCAACAACGGGATGACATCACAGTTGAACATCATTATCATTATGACATTTTTAATTCTACAATTGATTTTCAGTTAATGGAGTTAGAAAATAGATTCAATGGTGCAGTGGTTGAACTTCTTACTCTTAGTTCAGCTCTAGATCCTAGTGATTTTTTTAAGTCTTTTAATGTAGAAAATATATGCAAGCTTGCCAAAAATTATTACCTTATGGATTTCAGTGAACAAGACATTCATGCTTTGCAATGTCAATTGATGCATTATCAGCTTGATGTTAAAAGTGATCCTCGGTTTGAAAATATAACTACACTTGGTGGCTTATGTCAATCGCTATTTGTAACAAGAAAGTTTGAAATCTATTATTTGATTGATAAACTGATCCGTCTTGTGTTGATTCTTCCTGTCACTACTGCAACTACCGAAAGAGCATTTTCGGGCATGAAACATGTCAAAACGGCGATTCGCAATGCTATAGGAGATGAATTTCTCTCTGATTGCATGTCTCTTTATTTAGAGCGTGATTTTGCTTGGAAGATTGATTTGGATTCTGTAGTTAAAGAATTTGAATCTGTAAAGACTCGTCGAGCACAATTAAGCTAATGTTATGTATTGAAAGTGGAATATGAATCTATATATATTCTGTGAATTTTTTTTTTGGATTATTGTTTTGTTGTAGTGATTGGAATTGCATTATAACCCAAAAAAAAGTTAGCTTTAAAGTCAGCCCACCCTTACTTTAATTCCTAGGTCCGCCCTTGGTCATGGCGATCACAAAAGGATAATAAAGTCTTTAAAAATGTATCCCATTGCTCCAATCTTAACTTCTGAAGAAGAATTTTTGTTGTTGAGACTAATTTCATTGCATTCAAAATGTCTTGAGATTTGCGTTGTAATGCTTGACAAAGTCCATCAGTGATGCCCATTATTTTGTCCATCAAGTGCAAAATAAATAGAAAATCAAAGCTTTTTAAAGTTTTGAATATACCAAAGGCTTGACCTCTCAATGTTTGATGTCCACTCTTTTTAATACATTCAACGACCAATCAAGCAGGATCATACATATTAATTAAATCCCTTACAGAATCATAATGTGAACTCCACCGA
The DNA here is from genome assembly GCA_030737815.1 of Allium fistulosum. NCBI lineage: Eukaryota > Viridiplantae > Streptophyta > Magnoliopsida > Asparagales > Amaryllidaceae > Allium > Allium fistulosum. Next base: position 931,226,190 of record CM060901.1, on the reverse strand, counting down.
GTATCTCCAGGACGATGTAAAGTACCAATTTGATTAGCCCCTGTTCTTGTTTGCCGTTCTCCACTAACCAACATTTTTTCAATTTCAATCTTTTGAGCATTTTTTAACTCACAAAGACGTTTTGGAGATGCAGCAACAAGATTAACAACACATGTTAAATGAGAATAAAATTGCCAAACCTTAGATTCATCTTTTGCCGCTGCAACTAATGCTAGTTGTAATTGATGAGCAAAGCATTGCACATAATAAGCAGACGAACAATCTTTAAGAAACAATGCTTGTAAACCTCTCCACTCTCCATGCATATTACTAGCACCGTCATAACCTTGCCCCCACAAATTTTGAATTGTTAGATTAAATCTTCCAAGCATATTAGATATCTCGGTCTAAAGACATAGTGCTGATGTACTCTCAACACCAATAATATCAAAAAACCGTTCCGCCATTAAACCGTCATATGTGACATATCTCAATACAAGTGCCATTTGTTCCCTTTTAGCTTCATCTTGAGATTCATCAACAAGAATACAAAATTTGTTATCTCTAATTTCATCACGGATCATATTTCTTACTCGGTTGGCTAGAATATGCAGGATCTCTTTTTGAATTTTAGGAGAAGTGTATTTAGCATTTTGAGGGGCATTCTCCAATATATTTCTTGTAAGGTTATCATTTCCTTCTGCTTTAAACTTCAATAATTCAATGAAATTTCCTCGGTTTAATGAACTCGGGCTTTCATCGGGTCCTCTAAAACCAACAGCTTGAAGAGCAAGGTAGCGAACAGCTTGAATACTTGCTTTAAGCCGCATTTGGTTCTTAAAAATTTCCTCTCTTGATTGAGGGTTAATCACTCTATCGATATGTTGGGGGGTGTTTTTTAAATTTCTTATGCACTCCTCACATTTGCTATGTGACGAAGTGGTAAGACCAACATGTTGTAAAAATGCACATTTTGTTCCATCATTAATCCTCTTCCATGAGTTAAATCCCTCCAAAGTTAACATGGATTGGGCCCCGGATGATCTACTTTTCTCTCCAAAAAAATAACAAGGAAAAAAATATGCTTTATTATTAGTAGGAGAATACTCTAACCAAGAAAATTGTTGAAACCACACAGCTTGAAATCGACGATGTTGCTTTCCAACAAGTGTTTTAGGATATTGAGCCAATTTAGGTTGATATAGCCCTAAATTAATATAAGCTCGTCGAACCTCGTCTCTTTTAGTAAGAGATTCAATTTCACAAATCGACGATCGTAATGCTGGATCTCGTTCAACTATTGTTGAATTGGATTGAGGGATAGTAACAGAAACAGATTGAACATGAGATTGAGAGTTGAATTGAGGTGTATCAACTTCCAATATTGAACGCTCGTTTGATATTCCATCGTCGTTGCTCTTTTTAAAAAAAGACAGAAGAGTTTTTGGTTTCTTGCTTGGTTGTTTGTTTGACATTTTAATATAAACTATTAAACATTATATCATGTAATTAGCCAAACTAGACATTATCAAATATGAAATTCAACAAAATAACAATTATGGCATAATCCATAGTGCAACAATGATATTTTACATCAGAAAGGATGGCTGCTTTTCTTCTAAAACAGCATGGCAATGATTCAAAGACCAGTATCGACTTCTTAATTGGAGTAAACATATATGGAATAGTATCTATTCTCCAAAGATGTCGATAAGCACTTGCTTTACTTACATAAACAGACTATCTACTTTTAATAGATTAAGCAAGTGTTGAGACATGAGGTCATCAATGAATAAATAGATAAACTAGCAAATTGCAATAAAATAAAAATCAATTTGCCTACAACCTAATACCTAAAGAGTTTGTAATTTTTGAGATTTGGGACATGAGAAGTTCAAAATTTAGGGGTTTTCATTCAAAGAATTAATCTCCTATCTAGTGACCTGAAAGCAATTAAACAAGTGAGAAATTACCTAAAGTGAAGATATTGAGCTGAATTGAAGGCAAATGAGAAATTACTTGGCAGCTTCGCGAAAAACTTAGAGTCGCAGGAGCAGGAATGGAGGTCGCAGGCTTTGGCTTCGTGACTTATGATTGCAAGATGAAATTACTTGGCAGTTTGAACTATGAAAGATGAAAGATGAGGCTGGGCTAGGCTGAGCTTTTGAAATTTTTTTTTTTACCCTGGGCTGCAGCCCAGTTGAGCCCAGGGCTGAGTCCGCCCTTGGCCATGACATAGTAGTTCCTAATATGAATTCTCCTTATAAAGAAGGTACAAGTCGTAGTTGTCAACAACGGGATGACATCACAGTTGAACATCATTATCATTATGACATTTTTAATTCTACAATTGATTTTCAGTTAATGGAGTTAGAAAATAGATTCAATGGTGCAGTGGTTGAACTTCTTACTCTTAGTTCAGCTCTAGATCCTAGTGATTTTTTTAAGTCTTTTAATGTAGAAAATATATGCAAGCTTGCCAAAAATTATTACCTTATGGATTTCAGTGAACAAGACATTCATGCTTTGCAATGTCAATTGATGCATTATCAGCTTGATGTTAAAAGTGATCCTCGGTTTGAAAATATAACTACACTTGGTGGCTTATGTCAATCGCTATTTGTAACAAGAAAGTTTGAAATCTATTATTTGATTGATAAACTGATCCGTCTTGTGTTGATTCTTCCTGTCACTACTGCAACTACCGAAAGAGCATTTTCGGGCATGAAACATGTCAAAACGGCGATTCGCAATGCTATAGGAGATGAATTTCTCTCTGATTGCATGTCTCTTTATTTAGAGCGTGATTTTGCTTGGAAGATTGATTTGGATTCTGTAGTTAAAGAATTTGAATCTGTAAAGACTCGTCGAGCACAATTAAGCTAATGTTATGTATTGAAAGTGGAATATGAATCTATATATATTCTGTGAATTTTTTTTTTGGATTATTGTTTTGTTGTAGTGATTGGAATTGCATTATAACCCAAAAAAAAAGTTAGCTTTAAAGTCAGCCCACCCTTACTTTAATTCCTAGGTCCGCCCTTGGATGCAATTGGTACATTCCCTATGCTTTAAGAGCCCTCTATTTAAAGTCCACATAAAGCAATGATGAAGAGCATTACATAAGTAACATGTATTAACAATTTCAGGTCAGGTAATATTGTAATATTAGAATGGCATCATTCGATGCGCTTTATAGTATACCTCGTAAGTCGCATATTTGTTGGTTGGATATGGGAGGCAGCATATTTGTTGGTTGGATACGGGAGACAGACTCATGTTAGGACCTGACTTGATAAGAGATGCTACTGAGAAGACAGATTTGATTCGTGTTAAAATGAAAGTTACACAATTAAAGCAAAAGAGTTATGTCGATAAGAAAAGAAAGGAACTAGAGTTCATGGCGGTCGATCTTGTATATCAAAGGTTTCGCCGATGCTTGGTGTTATGCGATTTGGGAAAGTGGTGAAATTTGCACGTAGATATCTAGATCTCTTTCTAGTGATTGACAGGATCGGTAAACTCGTGTATAGAGTTGAGTTGTCGGGCAGTATGGTGTTGTGCATGATGTTTTTATATCTCGCATCTGAGGAAATGTGTGCACGACACGAGTACAGTAGTGCACGACACGAGTACAGTAGTGAAATCAAGGGCGATAGTGGACTCATATGTAGAACCAGACATGCCTTATGTTAGACAACCAAAAAGGAGAGTAGGTTATGATATGAAGGAGTTGGGGAACAAGGTTATTGACTTATTCGCATCCAGTGGAGTGACTGTAAGGTTGATTATACCTAGGAGGTAAAGAATAAAAATCTATATCAAATTATTTTAGACATTCATATATATAATTGTGTGCTTTATTCGTCTATTTTATGTACTAGTATTGGCTTAGTACACTTACATTATGATATGATTATATGTTAGTAGTAGCGTGCATTTTGTTTGACGATCGATGGCTTACATTAGTATGACACTAGTGTAACTTTTTGGTATTTGTGGGTACTTATGTGATGATGAATTTGCACCATCAGGGTGTTAGTGGTAATTTTGTTCTTCCTTATCTGAATTTGAAGGACGAAATTCCTACAAGGAGAGGAGGCTGTGCACCCCATATTTTGGAGTGCCATAATATAGGAAAATAAAATTAATAATATGAAATTATAAAAGATAAAAGGTAATTTAATTGCAAAAATTACCTACGGAATGTTTGAGTGTGAGACACTTTAAAAAATTAATTGAATGGACCAAAAGTAATTAGATCAATTAAAGTCGGCCTTACTAATAATAATAAGTAAATTTGAATTTTGAATGGAAAGAAATTCGTATTAAAGGAAACGGGTTAGTGAGATTAGGCAAGGAGGGATATTAGCCCAAGTCAAAATCACTAATATACATTTCTTAACCATATTCTCTTCATCCATCCTCAATTCATTTCAAAACCATATTCAAACTTCAAGGTAAACCTCCATTTCAAGGAAGGAAGAAGGAAAATCAAATCTAAAGAGAATCTTTCGTTTCTAAGGAAAAAGAAAAAAGATTTAATCAAGATTTGCAAAGAAAAGCGAGTAAAATTTTCTCTAAAAATCTTCCAATCCCGTTAGGTTTGGATTTAACTTTGTTCTAAGGTTTTGAATGTTGATAAGTTTGATTGGATGGTTGTAAATAATGTTGTTTCTGTTTAAGGAATTAAATCAATAAACTTTAGTCATGTTATAGGGTAAAACATGATTTAATCTTCTCCAAATAACATGAAATTTTAATGTGATGAATTCAACATGAATTAGAGATGGGTTTTAAAATTCGTAATGCTTAGATGAGAAATAATTAATTATGAATTTTCTAATGGGGAAATGGTGTTTCAGACGTAAATTTATATTTAAAAATATTAAAACTAAATATTTTGTTCCAAATTTTTTGCTAGAGATGGAAGAAGATGTTTAGAATTTTTGGATTTATGAGAATTTTTTCCATTAATTTTCAAGTTAATATTAATTAATTAGCTAAAGAAAAATATACCTTAATTAATAATGTAATTAAGAAAATTTTAATTAAATGGGGATTAACTTTCGCTAATAACCAGAGAATATAGTTACACAAGAAATATAACAACTGAATACATGAAATGTGTACATGTTAGATTAAATGTAGTTGCTTCATTAAGGAAAAATATCGTTTTCCATTTAATTATAGATTTGTTATGTCAATATGCTACAGTAGGCAAGGTTCAACATTTGATGGCTGGTAAAAATATCAAAATATGATAGCCTCTAGAAATATCAACATGCGATAGCTATAAAATCCAACTCGTGATAGCTTTCAAATGATCAACCTTCAATGGCTTACACATGTTCAACATGTGATAGCTTGTATAGTTCCACTTGCGATACCTTGCATAGGTCAACATGGGATAGCTTTTATATGTTAACTTGCGATAGCTTATGAACGCTCAGGATGCGGTAGCTATAAAACTCAACCTACGATAGCTATGAGACTCAACATGTGATAGCATTGAACGTCAACTTGCGATAGCTTATACATGTCAACATATGACAGCATGTAAGGTTCAACATATGATAGCTTGTAAAAGTATTACATGCGATAGCTATAAGGACTCAACTTTCGATAGCTCTGAAAGTTGAAATGCAATAGGTAAAGTGGCAATATCCTAGCATGGTAGCCTTGACATGCGGTGGCTAGGGTAGCTACAATTTCCTAAGTAAAACAAGAGAATACCTAGTTGCATTTTGGAAGCCAGCTTCCAAGATGTTGGTTTTGAAATTTTATAGGGATGAAATTATGAAAGAAATTTATAAGTTAAATCGTGTTAAATTATTTAAATTTAGAAATGGACTAAGTTCAGGGAAGCTGTTTGCACAAAAAAATGGACAAACACCTCAAAGTTGTATGATTTAGTAGATCTTATGTTGTTCTTAGTGATTTTGGAGGTTTATGCAGATATATGAAAAACAGGGGCTAAACTGTAAAAAGACACGCAGATTTATAGTGGTTCAGCCAGAATATGCCTACGTCCACTTTATATGTTATTTCTCTTCTTTTGTTGTGATTACAAGTACAAAGCTTTGATACAAGTAAAAGAAAGTTGTTTGAAAGTTCCTTCCGTGCTTGAGCTCTCAAACTTGTCCTCATTGCTGTACCCCTGCCCCTCTATTTATAGAGTGAGGCTAGGGGTAGGGGTCCAGGATATGTAGAGTCGCTGATGGGCCTGGGCTGATGCGATCTGGCCTGGTATATCTTGGTTCGGCATTGCTTGGTTCGGAGGTGGTTGGAGTGTAGAGTGGACCGGTAGCTGTTTGGAAGTAAGTTGGACCGGTTGCTGTTGGTTCGGTGGGAAGGAAGGAGACTGGTTCGGTGTTGGCTGGTTCGGTGGGATGGAAGGAGACTGGTTCGGTGTTGGCTTAAGACTGCCGAACGAATTACTGCCGAATGGTGCTGCCGAATGGTGCTGCCGAATGGTGCTGCCGAATGGTGCTGCCGAATGGGCCTTTGAGGACGAGAATACCGGATGGGCTTAGGCGAGCCTGGATGGATGAGTCACGCTCCTTGGTCGCAAGGTCTTCTGGGTGAGAATGCGCCCAACATTTTCCCCCCAAAGTGGGGCATATGCCGGAATGTGCCGCGCTTTGTTTAGAGGATGACGACGCAGTCTTGGATGTGTTCGCCGAATCAGACGGTCCGGTCGCCTACAGTTGCCTATAAGTAAGGGCTCAGGGTCTCTATTACCTTCTACCGAACGAGCAGCCAAGCCAAGATAATCACATAGCCGAATCAAACTCTGATCCTTTGCCGAATCATCCCAGCTTGCCGAACCATTTCAGTTGCCGAATCAGGTACCCAATTCCCTTAGTCGAATGATATTCTTAGGTTGAATGCCGAATGAACTTTTAAGTGGAGTGCCGAATGAACTTTCACGTTGAATGCCGAATGAACTTTTAGGTTGAATGCCGAATGAACTTTTAGGTTGAATGCCGAATGAACTTTTAAGTGGAATGCCGAATGAACTTTTAAGTGGAGTGCCGAATGAACTTTCACGTTGAATGCCGAATGAACTTTTAGGTTGAATGCCGAACGAACTTTTAGGTTGAGTGCCGAATGAACTGTTGTATCGAGTGAACATGTGTTTCATACTTCGAATTTTCGAGCGAAATTCCAGATTACGCTGCTTGTATATTCTAACGATATACTTTTCCCATGATTGCAGATAAATGTCTCGAAAAGTTGAAACTCGATCAGATAAGAGGAGATCCGGGGGTGAAGGAGAGTCCTCGGCCGTGCCCCCAGCTCAATCAGGATCGGAGCGTCATGGGCCCGCCCCGAGGTCATTAGTGGATGGATATGGTCCCCAGGAGTTGCTGGATTCCCCGCCTGACTGCTTTCCTAGTTTTCTCAAAGAGGAGCAACTCGATGTTATATCTCGTTCCTTTGGGATTGATAGAGCCCTCATGCTGCTGCCGGGTCCAGGAGTCATGCCATACAGTCCTCCCGAAGGATACTTTGCTTATAGCAGGTACCATTGCATGTGCGGTGCTATCCCGCCTCTCAATGCTTGGATAGTCAGCTTCCTCACGTACCTGAAGGTGGCCCCATTTCAGCTTCAGCCCAACTCTTACGCCATACTGGTGAGCCTTTTCGTTATTTTTCGGAGGAAGTATGGTCGCGCTCCCTCCAACCGGGAGATCCGGTACTTGTACAATTTAAGGGGCTACAAGAAGGGGTCCCCATATATTAACTTGGAATCTGCTGTGACCTTCAAGCCGGTCCTGGACCTTTATTCCAAATTTAGCATGTTCAAGAAAGAGTGGTTCTTTGTTAGGGACGACTCCGTCTCCATCCGGCGCTTTACCTCTGGATGTAAGTTGATGCTTTTACTTATAATTTCTATCCTGATTGCGATGCTTCTTCTCATACTTTCTCATTTTTGCTAGCGACAGGTGGCTTTCCGGTTGTGGAGACTGACCGCCTGGTTCAGACGGCGGCGGAGATAGAAGGCATTCTTGGGAAATACAGATCATCTGCTTACTTGATTAGAAATGCGATCCTTCTAGAATATAACTTGATCCTTCCGCAGCAGTCTGTAGTTAAGTTGAGGGAAACGGCGGAAGAGAGGGCGGTTGCTCAGGCCAAGGGAGGCGTTGCGGCAGAGGGTGGAAAGAGAAGACCATTCACGAAACCTCCAGCCGTTGGAGGTAAGAAACTTAAGAGGTCAGACGGTCCTTCTCCCAGCAATTGTCCACTTACTCAGGGGGAGATAGATGCGGAGGAAGAAAGAGGTGAGGCGGAGGGCGGAAGTGACGTTGAGCTTCTTGGTGATGATGGTGGCGAAGGACAGGGTGGTGATGGTTCCAGGGCTCTGTCTTCCGGGCAAGTAGGCGAAATGCAAGAGTGGACGGATGATGCTCTCCGCCAAGCTTTTGAGGGGTTGGATGATGATCCGGCTTTGGTAGAGAAGACCGGGAAGGCGGACAAAACCGGGACTGGTGCGAGTGAGTCTTCTCCGACTATTCCGGCCAAGGTGGCTCTGACGACTCAAGGTGAACTCTTGACCCCTGCATGCTTCACTAATGATAGGGACTTAGGAATATTTTATGACCCGCTCCCGTCCTGGAATGAAATCCAGGACTTATTGCAGTATCCCACTCCTCCCCAGGGTTTGTACAACCACAGCTGTGTTTCTTTTCCTTTTCTAACTTGTAATCTACCGCGTTTCTTGAATCATATAGTAATGTAAGATTATGACACTTGTTCTTTATATCAGGAGCAGGCAAGACGCACAAAGCTTCAGACCTTCGACACAGGCTCGAGCAATATAAACTTTCCAAAATTTCTGCTAAGCCGAAGCCCTCAGCCCAACGCTCCGGGGATGTAGTCGGGTACCGTCCTCTTCTTGGGGTCATTGAAGAGGATATTCAGCAGAGGAAGAGGAGTCATCCTTTATCCGAAACTTCGCTCGGTCCTCAGCCTCCGGCTCAGCCTATTCATGATATTACTGAGGAGGGTAGCGAATTTGTACCCTCTCCACACCCGTCCGGAAACCCTTCTGTTATTCATATCGACCGTCCCGACTTGGCCCGTAATCCATTCGCGGGTCATCCTGATCTGGATCCAGGTTCTCAGGATATTACTTTTGACGAAGTTACTGGTGAACACCTTCTCCCCCGTAACCCCATGGTACGAGTACTTGACGAAGCCAAGTCCTTAGACCTCGATCTACTCACCACTCGTATAGTCACTATGGGAGACGAGGCCAAAGCTAATATTGATCGGGTGGCAGAGGAGGCCAAGAAGCTGATGGGGCACCACGCTCGGCTGGTTAAGGCCGGAGAGGAGATAGGGAGCGCCAATATCCGACTTCGATTGGTGGTCTCGGATCAGGCCAAGCAGCTTGCGGATCAGGCTATCCAGATTTCTCAGCATGAGGCTGCCACTGGGCGATTAAGGAGAACCATGGAAGAGGCCAGTCGGGCCGAATTGCGGAAAATGGAAGCTGCTTGCAAAGAGCGGATTGACATGGCTATTACCACGGTGGATGAGGTTCGGAGAGCGGATCTCGAGCAGGTGGAGGAATTGTCCGAGAAGCTTGAGGTTGCAGAGCTTGCTCAAGCTAAGTTGAGGGAAGAGATGGAGGTGATGCAGAGGTCCCTTCAAGCTGATTGCTCGAGATACAGACTGGAGAGAGATGCTGCCGTGGAAAGGTTGTCGGCCTCCGATGCTCGGATGAGGGAGTTTGAGGAGAACGAAGGAATGATGGATGACATGCTCCAGGACATGTATTTCCGGACTTGGAAGCAGGGTAACCTCTCTTGGATGGATGATTATCCCAGAGTCATGGCCAAGACATATCTTCGGGCTTTGGAGGAGGCTAAGGCTGATGCAGATAAAGAGGGTGGAACGGTCTTCAGTATGGATGTGGTCACTGCCCAGTTCACCAAGGAGGAGAAAGTGGCGGTAAAGGAGGGTATGCGGCTGCTTGCTGCTGAAGAGGCGGGTGTGCAGGTAGAGGATGACGACCAGGATGGTCAAGAAGCTAGTACTGGTAAGTCTTCCTTTCTAGTCTTTCTGTTAACTTGGTTACTCATCACTAATGAATCCTTTTTATGACCGGACAGGCGGGCAAAAGAAAAAGGACAAGACTTCGACGCAACCAGCTCCATGACTGAACCTGAAAAATTCTTTTTGTAGGCTTGGCATTGTTTGTATATGTTAGTCTCAAGACAGTAGAGTAACCTCTAAGTTGTAATTCCTGCTACTTGTAATAATATTATTCTTGACGTGTAATTTTTTAGCTTAAGCTGATTCTGTCGTTTCTTGGATGTTTGTTGCTGTTTCGACATGTCGTATGAGAAATGTAGCTGTGTATATTCTCGTAATTAAATTGTGTTTGATGTCAGATTCTGGTTTTAAATCATAATCTCATGACTTGCAATGTTAGTGCGTGGTGTGAAAAAATTAAATTATAGTCATGCATTTGTACATAAAGGAAGAAAATACCGCCTTTCATGTTCTGTTTGTAAATGGCAGTTTCGAATATCTTGTATGACCAAGCATGGAAAGCAGTTGACTGCCCTGCCATCTGATTGTGAATCTCTGCATCCATTGGCGGGTATCTCTTACCCTGCATCCTGTACTTTATGGTTTGTTATAGAGGATAGGAGGAAAGTTTTTTTTTTTAAGTAAAATTGAAATATGTGAAATAGTAAAACTTCCAGTCACGGAAGGCCTTCGATGTGCTTAAGTTCGTGGCAAACGGGTTTTGTAGTCACTTTCCCTAGCTGTGGGTCTTGGAGACATTTGTCACCCATCTTACGCCTCCGCGGGGAGTTAATTCTTTTTTACCACAGCCGCAATTAAGACACACCGGAGCCGAGATCGCGCACAGTAACTACCCGGGCCATTATGGCCCGTACTCACGGGTATTATTCGACTTACTGTGGCCGGCTAGCGTGGGTGCCGATCGTCAACTGTGAACTGCCCCTGGCTGGCCACACCTTATGTTGGGGCTTATAATCGGTTCACAGTCGCCGGCGAGCCTAACGCCGTAATGAGCTGCCTCGGCTATAGTCGGCCTTCTCGGTGGCTTATAATCGGCTCATTACAGTTGGCTTTAAGGGCCGTCGCGAGCAATGAGTTAACCCGCAGCAGAGGGATGCTGGAGCAAAAGTGTCTCATTGGCGAGGGCATAGATTCGCATAGTACCTGTTGGGGCTTGTCCACGTGAAGTTGCATTGTGGAGTGCTTTGAATAGAAATGCTATATGCTCAGGATTTTGTTCAACAGAAAAGGATAAAGTTAACAAGCAGCCAAGATACAAAGGAACAAGTTAAAAAAGAGACAAGGCTTTTTTAAAGTGGTTCGGCACGAAAAAATGCCTACGTCCACTGATTCTCTTTGTTAATTCACTTCATATGGGCAATACAAGTTAAGAAAAGTATCGACGGAGGTGTTGGATGTTCCATGCCCTCTGGAACACCTCTCCGTCCACCGTTGACAAAATATAGGCTCCGTTGTGGAGATCTTTATGAATTACATATGGTCCATCCCAGATTGGGTCTAGTGCTCCGGGGCGAGGGAAGATTCGCTTGAGGACAAGATCCCCTTCTCGTAAGGTACGATGCTTGACTTTGGAGTTGTATTGTGCTGCCAGCTTTTGCTTGTGGGCTGCTGTTTTTAGGACTGCATCATTCCTTCTCTCCTCGACTAGATCCAAAGACATGTTGAGGAGCTCTTCGTTTTCTTCTGGGTTATAGTGGATCCTACGGTGGGAAGGCACAATGGTTTCAACTGGGAGCATAGCCTCCGATCCGTATGCCAAAGAGAAAGGAGTGTGCCCTGTTGATGTTCTGAAAGACGTGCGGTAGGCCCATAGTGCCGTAGGGAGTTCATCCACCCAAGCGCCCTTTGACTTTTCGAGCTTCTTTTTGATCAGAGTTTTCAGAATTTTGTTGACTGCTTCGACTTGTCCGTTTTCTTGGGGATATGCTACGGATGAGAAGCTTTTGTGAATTCCGTGTTCTTGGCACCAGTTGGCGAATTCCTCGCTGTCAAACTGAAGTCCATTGTCTGATATGATTTTTAGTGGGACTCCGTACCTGCACAGAACATTTTTGATTAAGAAGTTGATAACTTTCGCTGAAGATACTTTATTTAGAGGTTCTGCTTCCACCCATTTGGTGAAATAGTCGACTGCTACTATAGCATATTTGGCGCCGCCTCGACCCATTGGCAGTTCACCGATTAAGTCGATTCCCCATACTGCAAAGGGCCAAGGGCTGGTCATCTGGGTAATCTCGGTTGTTGGTAGCCGAGGGATCTTAGCAAATTTTTGGCATCTGTCACACTTCTTGACGAAATCTAAGGCGTCCTTGCTTAAGGTGGGCCAGAAATATCCGTATCGGAGTATCTTTTTTGCTAACGTTTGCCCTCCGGTGTGATCTCCGCAGCTTCCTTGATGAATGTTGGATAAGATTTCCTTGGCTTCCCTTCCGGCGACACACCTTAATAATGGGTTAGAGAACCCGCGCCGATAGAGGATGTCTCCTTGTATTGTGTAGCGGGACGCTTTCCTCAAGATTTTCTTGACTTCGTTACGCCCGTCGGGTAGTGTGCCATTTTGTAGGTAGTCTCGGATGGGAGTCATCCAAGTTGCTTCTTCGGTTGCAGCTATCAGATTCACTTGCTCAAAACTTGGGATCATTTGCTTTGAGACAGTTACTGCCCCGAAGATGGCGACGTCTCTCATACTTGCTTGCTTTGCCAATTCGTCGGCCTCTTGGTTCTCTTCCCGAGGGATGTGTTTGACTAAGTAGTGGTCCAATCGGCTGAGAAGTAACTTGGTCTTCTTTAGATATGCTATGAGTCGTTCTTCTCGAGCTTGGAATTCCCCTAGTATTTGATTAACAATAAGCTGAGAATCGCTGTGAAGACACAAAGAATTGGCTCCGATCTCGATAGCAATTTCTAATCCGGCTATTACTGCTTCGTATTCTGCATCGTTGTTGGTGGCAGCGAACTCCAACCTTATAGCATAGTGCAGTTTATTTCCCCTGGGAGTGATTATTACCACACCTGCCCCCGAGCCTTGTTCGTTAGATGCACCGTCCACAAAGAGACTCCACTTGATATCTTCTGTTATTTCCAGTTGCTCCTTATCCTGGTTGGTAGTGAATTCTGCAATGAAATCAGCCATGGCTTGTCCCTTGATGGCGGTGCGAGGGTGATAGGTGATATCATATTGACTCAGCTCAATACACCATTTAAGTAGTCGCCCGGAAGTGTCGGGACGATGGAGTACCTGCCTTAGTGGTTGATCGGTTAGAACCTTGATGGAATGGGATTGGAAGTAATGACGTAGCTTTCGTGAAGTGATTAGTAAACAGTATGCTAACTTTTCAAGCTTAGGATATCTGACTTCTGCCCCAGTAAACCTTTTACTGACGAAGTAAACTGGTCGTTGCGTGCGGTTATCTTCCCTTACCAAGGCAGCGCTTAGAGCGCGAGATGACACAGCAAGGTATAGGTATAATTCTTCGCCTTCGCTTGGGGTCGAGAGTACCGGTGGTTTCTGGAGGTGTTCGATTAGGTTAAGGAAAGCGGTCAAGCATTCGTCCGTCCATTCGAACTTTCCTTTATCTTTCTTTAGAGCTTCGAAAAAGGGGACGCACTTGTCCGTTGCTTTGGAGATGAATCGGCTTAGGGCAGCCACTTTTCCATTTAGGCTTTGCATTTCCTTTCGGGTGGAAGGTATCTTGATGTCCCTTAATGCTCGGACTTGTTCAGGGTTTGCTTCTATCCCTCGGGCATGGACGATGAATCCTAAGAATTTTCCTGATGACACTCCGAAGGAGCACTTTAGTGGATTCAACTTCATTCCATACTGTCGAAGTACCTGGAACATTTCGCCCAGGTGGCTTACGTGATCTTTGGCTTTCCGTGATTTTACCAGCATGTCGTCTACATATACTTCCATTGTTCGTCCTATTAGCCCTGCGAACATCTTGTTGACGAGGCGCTGGTAGGTGGCTCCTGCATTTTTAAGTCCGAAGGGCATCACTTTGTAGCAGTACAAACCCCGGTCGGTGATGAAACTAGTGTGGTCTTGGTCGGGAGCATGCATAGGAATTTGGTTATATCCTGAGTATGCATCCATAAAAGACAGGAGTTCGTGCCCGGCTGTGCTGTCTACAAGTTGGTCGATTCTGGGAAGCGGGAAGCAATCCTTTGGGCAGGCGTCATTTAGGTTGGAGAAGTCAATGCAGGTCCGCCACTTCCCATTAGCCTTTTTTACTAGTACCGGGTTGGCGATCCATTCTGGGTAACTAGCTTCTCGTATGAAGTCATTGGCGAGTAGATTCTTTACTTCTTCATCGAGGGCTGCTGATCGCTCTGCCCCCATACTTCTCTTTTTTTGTTTTACAGGCGCCTTGGTAGGATCAATGTTTAGTGCGTGGCACGCTATGTCGGGGGAGATTTCGGTCATGTCAGCGTGTGACCAAGCGAATACATCCAAGTTGTGGCGGAGAAAATCAATGAGTTGTTCCTTCAATTCAGCTTTCAGCTGCGACCCAATTTTCAGTAGCCTACTTGAGTCGTGCTTGTCTACAGATATAAACTCCATAGCCTCTGCAGGCTCGGCGGTGGCCTCCTCCTCTTTGTCCCTAGGGTCTAATTCATTGAAAGGGTCGCTGGTGTATCGAAGAGGAGGGGCTCTCTTTAGTTGCTATGCTTCAAGGCTTTTTGTGCAGAGGGCAATCTCTACACCTTTCCCTTTATCTCTCCTGTGGTTGTTGCGAAGTTCGGTTACATAGCAGTCTCGTGCAATATCTTGGTCTCCTTCCACTTCCCCTACCCCATTGTCTGTTGGAAATTTCATTTTCAGGCACCACGGGGCTAGGACAATCTGGAAGTCATATAGGGCTGGTCTTCCTAGGAAGGCGTTGTAGGCCGAATGGTTTTCTATCAGCACAAACGTCTGTTTCCTTACAACGGAGCGGGGATGGCTTCCAATTTCAACGAAGAGGTCCAGCTGCCCGATGGGCATTTTCGCATCTCCAGTGAAACCGTGTAGCGGTTTATCGCAGGGAGATACGTCCTTCATTGACAACCTCATTTTGTCGAATGCGTGTTTGAACAGGATATTTACAGAGCTTCCAGTGTCTACCAGGATTCGGTAAACTTCGGCGGGACCGAGTCGGGCAGAGATAACCATGGGATCCATGTGAGGGTACTGTCTTCCTTCTAGGTCGCGTTTACTGAATGTGATGTCATCACTTTCTTTCCGCTTTGGGTGGCGCTCTTCTATAACCGTATTGACACAGTCTCTATTGTCTCTGAGCGACTTCCCATATCTTTCCATCTCTTTCCAACTTCTGTCTGCGATGTGTGGACCTCCTGAGATGGTATGGACCACTATCTTCTCTTGACTAGAGCTGCTAGCGTTGCGGTCGCCTCTGCCGGTCCCTGGTGAGGGTAGCCTTGGGTTTTCATTGGCAGGAGCTGGAGTCCTGTCTTGACTTTTTACATAGCGCTCCAGTTTCTTTCTTCTGATGTGTTCCTCAATCAGATCTCGGAGATGATGGCATTCGTTGGTATCATGTCCGTGGGATTCGTGGAAGCGGCAGAATTTTCCAGATTTCTGTGCGCTATCTGATTCCTTCTTGTATGGTGGGCGTTTGTATCTAACTTCGCCTTGGGTGGCAAGGAAGATGTTTTCGACGGTCTCGTTCAAAGGGGTGTAAGAGTCGAATCTTGGTCCTGGCCGATATAGGCGTTTCTCTACTTTCTTGCCCCCAGCATTGTCTCTGGAATCATTTCTTCGAACGTCCCTTGCCACAGCAGGGGCGTTGCCATGGGTCGTCTTACTTTGCTGTCCTGACTGCCCCTCAATGGCAGCATCCTCAAGCCTCATGTATTTCCCGGCTTCATGGAAGAAATCGGGTAAAGTAGCTGGTTTTTCTTTTGTCAATCTTCTAGCAAATTTAGTGTCCGGATGCACCCCACTGCAGAGGGCCATTAGGATAAGCTTCTCATCGGCATCTTGAACTGCGGCTGCTGCGGCGTTGAATCTGGTTAGGTATTGCTGCAGCTTTTCTCCAGGTTTCTGTTTGACGCTGGATAAGGAATAAGCGTCCTTAGGTTGCTCCACATGAATGCGGAACTGACTGATGAATTTTTCTTTCAACATTTCCCATGAGCTGATGGATCCTTGGGGTAGATGACAGAACCAGGAGGTAGCAAGATCTGCTAAGAAGAGCGGGAAGCATTTGCACAGCACTCCCTCTGTTGCTCCACTCATGAGCATATGCTGTGTGTACCTCTGTAAGTGTACAACGGGATCGGAGGTTCCTTTGTAGGGTTCCATTGTTGGCATCTTCCATTCTCGGGGGGTGATAGCAATTTCGATATTGCGGGCGAAAGGGCTGGTTACCCTAGCGCCTATCCCTCGATCTCTTTGCTCCCGTTGGACACACTCTCTGAATAAGCGTGCCATCCTTTCATCAGAATTTGGAGCGGACAGAAATGAGTTTGGTTCCGTTCTGTGGGGTTGATTCCGACCAGACAACCTGTAGGGATGGTATCGTCTATCATTCCTCATATTTTCCAGTGGCTGCCTTTGATCTTCTGGGAACATGCTTGGGTCAGCTACAGCTAGCCCTTGCCTTGATCTTCCCCTGTTGGGTTCTGATCTAAGCACTTCCTCGGGTCCAACTTCGGGCTGAACTCTAGCTCGGCCCCGTTCATTGGTGTTTCTGTGGTTAGGCAGCATGACCGGCTCAGCTGCAGTTGACCTCCGCCCGGTACCTTCCCCGTTGGGTTCGGCACCAAACGTTTCCTCAGGCCTAACTTCGGGCTGAGCTCGGTCTCGACTCCTACCATGGCTACTCCTGCCGTTAGCTCCTTCGAAGAAGGAAGATCTTTGCTGTCTCTGAGATCCTCCAGATTGGGACTCGCCCCATGATTCAGTGTTGCGGTTGGATTCTTCAGCGTCCCTCAAGCGTGACATGAGATGGTCCACCAAGGCTTCCTGCTGGGACGTGAAGCGGTTAGTTACTTCAACAACAACTCTGTCCAAATCTGCCCTAGTAATTGCTGCAGGCTATTCTGTGGCAGGAGTGGCTGGGTTAGCCTGTCCTTCATTTGTTGCCGTTGCTGGAGGAGGACGATTCACTTGATTCGCGGCAGCTGGATCAGGAAGGCTGCTGGATGCGATGTTTTTTCCTTTGTTAACATCTTTTCTCTGTTTGGGAGGCATGTTTTCCAAGTGGCGGACGATGCTGTTAGGAAAACTTGTTAAGCGGATGAAGCTGAAGCTTCGAGCCTCTAGTTCTTAGTGAAAGCACCAAAAATGTTTGCACAAAAAAATGGACAAACACCTCAAAGTTGTATGATTTAGTAGATCTTATGTTGTTCTTAGTGATTTTGGAGGTTTATGCAGATATATGAAAAACAGGGGCTAAACTGTAAAAAGACACGCAGATTTATAGTGGTTCAGCCAGAATATGCCTACATCCACTTTATATGTTATTTCTCTTCTTTTGTTGTGATTACAAGTACAAAGCTTTGATACAAGTAAAAGAAAGTTGTTTGAAAGTTCCTTCCGTGCTTGAGCTCTCAAACTTGTCCTCATTGCTGTACCCCTGCCCCTCTATTTATAGAGTGAGGCTAGGGGTAGGGGTCCAGGATATGTAGAGTCGCTGATGGGCCTGGGCTGATGCGATCTGGCCTGGTATATCTTGGTTCGGCATTGCTTGGTTCGGAGGTGGTTGGAGTGTAGAGTGGACCGGTAGCTGTTTGGAAGTAAGTTGGACCGGTTGCTGTTGGTTCGGTGGGAAGGAAGGAGACTGGTTCGGTGTTGGCTGGTTCGGTGGGATGGAAGGAGACTGGTTCGGTGTTGGCTTAAGACTGCCGAACGAATTACTGCTGAATGGTGCTGCCGAATGGTGCTGCCGAATGGTGCTGCCGAATGGGCCTTTGAGGACGAGAATACCGGATGGGCTTAGGCGAGCCTGGATGGATGAGTCACGCTCCTTGGTCGCAAGGTCTTCTGGGTGAGAATGCGCCCAACAGAAGCTAATAAATATCGGTGGTTTCATTTAAATTAAAGATAAAAATATTTTATCTAAATAACGTGTAGGATACACAATAAATAAATGAAAGAAACAGATTGAAACCAAGGTCATAAAATATACCGACTCATGGATTTGTTGAATGACAGGGTGCCAAGACTTATGATGTGTAAAACTCGATGGTATATGGTACGGTGCCACGACTTGGAGAATCTATAGGGTTCAATCTAGAAAAATGAAACTTTAGTGTAAGTTTATGGTAGGGCGCCAAACATCTAAATGGGTGTATTTTAATAAATGAATCATCAACATGAAATTAAAGTGTTTCTGAGATTAAAAAGAGGATATTGACGCATAGTAAGGATGCTTTCTAGAAGGTTTTCATGATATTTACATTCAGCCTCCTAAGAAAAATATAAATTAGTGATAGATAGGCCTAGGAAGGTAATCACTAAAATGGTCAATGATAACTTTAAAATCAACACCTAAATAAGAGACTCGGTAAAGTTTGTGAATGTGATCGATGATTGTATGACATGGTTCATAACAACTTGATGAAGAGCATATGGTATACATAAAATGAAGTAGATGAATATACGTATGACATTGTTCATAATTGAATGATAAGTATAGGGTTAATGATTTTTTACATGATATAATGTAGTATTTGTGATGCATAAGTGAGAGGAAAACCCGTTATGTGCTTTAGCGGCGTGGTCTCGCTTTATGGGTAAAATTTTACTCATGCTAGGCTTTATGTTTGACTGGTGATTTCATTATTTTTCCTAAATTCATCTGTACTCATTTGAGTGGTCTGAGTTTATGGACTTAGATAGGCTTCCTTTAGAAAGACGAATTCATAAGTCACAGATGAAGCTTAGGTTAGAACTTGGTACCAAATGGGGGACACTAGAACCTAGTACCAAAGCTTAGATTAGGGTACACTTAAGTAAAACGGATCTGAGTATAAACAAAGTAGTAGAAAACGAACATGTAGGGAAGGGTATGTGTTATACACATACACGAACACATGTATGTATAACATACTTGTATTTTGATATGGAGATATAGGTGGATATATTTACCCCTCTACTATTGTTCTCACCCTCTTTACCTCCATTTTTTATGAACACTTGCTTAAACATAAAGCAAGAATTGATTTGCAAAGAAGACGTTTGACGTTGGTAGGTGTAAGAGCGAATGGTGGTAGGAGAATCACTAGTATGCAAACAAATGGCCAAGGAGGAGAGGCAACCCTAGAAGTTCATATTGAAACCGGTATTCAGATGCCTGCCCTGGTTACTGAAGGAATTGATATGAATACTCTTTTTTACTAGTTTATGCTAGAAATGATGAGGCAACAACTAACTAAAGTTGTTGAGCGTAGACCAGTAGCTAGAGGAGTGGACTTTTCTAAGAAGACACAAGGTAATAAGAACTGTATAGGAAAGGTGTTTATGGAAAGGAGTCTGCTTTAGAAGTGCTACTAGTTGAAGGTGTGTGACTCATCTTTAAAGATTTAGTTTGGAGTTGTTTAAAGAGTGATTCGAGGCTCAGTTTACCCGCAAATCACAGAAGAATGCATTGTGTAGGGAGTTCTTAGATCTGAAACAAGGAGAAATTACCTTGGTAGAATATATGCAGCATTTTAACTCTCTGTCAAAGTATAGAAGGTAGCATATCAATACTCCAATGAAAAAAATGATAAATGTATTGAAGGTCTAAGGAAGAGGTTGAATCATAAAGTGCTGGTGCACTTTTAGTCTCCTTTTGAAATGGTGGTTGAAATTGCAAGGAGATAAGATAGCTTGTTTCTAAAGAGAAAAGAGTTGATGTTAAACCCATGATTGGGCAGAAAAGGAGATTCAACTCGTATCTTAAGGGCAATAAGAACCAAAAGGGAGGAAAGACCTCAAGAGGAGGAGCGTAGAAGCTGAATGTGGTAGATGTTACCTGTTTTAACTATGGGCAAATGGGACACTACTCTACTACGTGTACCTGACCGAAGAACAAGGGCAGGGCCAAATGCTTTATCTATAATAAGTCTGCTTATAAGAATAGGAATCACCAGATGTGAAGCAGGAAAAGTATAACAACCTGGATTTTTGTCATTTGATTTTGAATATTTAATTAATTTTGAATATTGAAATAATTGGGTCGAATAAATTATTAAAAAAATATTCAATATAATGACTCAAATTTTATTAACTTATTTTAAATTTAATTTATTTGAATTTTCCATAATTTTTAATTTGGAAACTATTTAGATTAATCGTTTGATGATTTTGCAGCAAACGACGGTATTTTTTTGATATTATGAAATATGTTAACCTGTGTATATTATTATTGTTTTGAGGTCACGTCGCTGTTTTGAGTGCGACCGTATTTTTTTTTGTCGTTCGTAGTTTGTATGTGAACAAAAATCTGTGCGGCGAAATACTAGAATTTGCAAATTTTGTACATACTCAACCTTTAAGCAAAATAAGTTCTCACGTTTCTCTCATCTTTTTTACTGTTACATCAAAAACAAAGAACAAGAAAAAGGGTTTAGATCCACCTCCTTTAAAAATTAAAAATAATTCAAATAAAAAAATGGAAAGTATAAATCTTTGAGTTTGGTTTGGAGAGATCTATAGGTTGATGTGAGAGTTGGAAGGCGTAGATTCAACTTTTGGGGTTCGACAGTTTTAGCCAAGGCATAGCAAACTAAGTTTAATAATTACATGAGTTATGGTTGACGGGAAACTAATCTGAGGGTATGCGAGTGGTTGGCATGGCGAGGAGCAGCTCTGGCGTAATTTTGGTGGTGCGCGGTCAAGAGGAGTGATGCGTGATTTTTGGGGTGGGAGCTCGAACTGTACGGTCGCTTTCTGGTACGGGGACACGCGAGTGACGCGATGGTGACGGAAAGGTGGAGGAGGAGTACAGGAGTTCGTCGGAGAAATTGCTAGGGGATTTTGTTGAGTATGGGAAGAGGAAGAGCATGCGTGCACGACCAAGTAATGTGCATTTGACAAGTACAGGGAGGAGTTGTAATTGAGGGAGGAAGAAAGGATTAGTGGGTGAGGGTTACTTAATTAAATAATTTATGTAATTAATCTTTTAATCAATCACGAAGTATTATAAATTGAATATCTCTTCCATACGAGATCCAATTTAGATGCGGTCTATTGTGTTGCGCTCATTATGGCGATAGCTAAGCGATGGAAATGGTTTGGTTGAAGTTGGAGCAAGATAAAATTTGGGCAAAAATCGAGCGTCATTCGATTTTAGCTAAAACCGGAACGCTCCGGCGCCAATAGGAATTTCGGTGAGTTAAACTCACCTTTTTCGATAACCAGTATGATATACATAGTAGATAAAATTTAATGGTTGTGTTTGATTGAATTTTTTGCTGATTTGGTTAAATATCTGCTTTTGGAAAGCGATTGACATTTAAATTTGAAATACAGGAATTTAGTTGAGAAATCCGAATTTCTTGACATTTGATATTAGATTCTAGTTATATATATATATCTATTGATATCATTTCAGTTATATGCCTGTTATATGGATTATTAAATGTCAAAATTTGATTGTTTGGCAATATTGGATGTGACACCGATATATGTCTAAAATTGAACCTTTCTATAGAAAAGGGTAGTAATAGCACCGGTTAAATGCTATAGTAACTATTGGTCTCGTTATAGTATTTTGAAAAATACTATTGAATTTCTATTTGATTTCGAAATGGTTTCATTTTGGAAAATGATATTTAAATCTGACTCTTTTAAAATTTTTGGGATATTTAATTAAAATGAGTTTTGAACTTCTCTATTTTATTTCAACTTCTTTATTTATTCTTTTCTAATTTATATGTAAGACAGTATTTTCAATAATTATTTTGAGTATTCGTCTTTATAGAAAAAATTTATAATAATAAATGTTTATTTTCAAAATGAAATATAAGGGGTTATCTTTTATTTTAAAGGCATTTTGCGTTTAAAGGAAGGTGGAAAATATTTTGGAAATTGGTATTTGAGAAACAGTTTATATAAAATGTTGAAAATAAAAGAACAGATTTATAAATGGTATTTTATAGATTTAAAAGAAATTTATAAGCGATATCTTATAAATAAAGGGGATATTATCATTTTGGTAAATTGGAGCAATAAATCACCACTGTGAATTCATCAAATATATAAAATGATCATGTTATGGGAAAAAGATGAGTTTATAATTATATTTGGAGTTTGTTTACATTGGAGTTGTACTTATTTCTAGAAATTTATAAAGAGAGTTTATTAAATAAATTTGGGGGTTTAAAAAGGAAGGTTTAAATTTTGATTAGATATTTTATAAAAGGGAAATTATAATTTATGGATAATATTTTATAAAAGGAGTTTATAAATATAAGTAGCCTTATAAGTATATTTGGAGATATATAAATGGAAGCTATAATTTTATTTTGAGATTTATAAAAGGAACTTTATAAATAGAGATGAGTTTATGAAAGGAATTCTATAAATGAATTTAGAGCTTTTACTTACGGGATTCTATAAAAGAGTTTATTTATAATAGAGATTTGATTTCCCAAAATGACCTTCTTAATTATGGTGGTATGAAACATTCTTTTTCATACTTAACACTGAAGGAATAGTGTTTTGGGTTATTGTTATCTCTGTTTTTAAATGGCATTGGTTTTGACCCAACTAAGTGTGGGTTTTTGGAAGTAAAATCTTTCATAAGCATTTCGTAAATATACTTATATAGATAAGATAAGGGGGCATTTCACTAGAAGGACAAACTTTGCAGTCCAATTAGTTTCTAGGACACACATTCAAAGAAATTATTTCAAGGCCAAAGTCAGCAGAATAATTACTTTCAAGGACAAAGTCAGCAGTCCAATTACTTTCAAGGACATAATTTCATAGGTTTTTAGGCCCTAGAAACTAATTATTTTGCGTTTTGTCCTTAAAAGTAATTATTTCAGTTGTGTGTCCTAGAAACTAATTCCACTTGCTAAAGAGGCCCTTGGGGCTAATTTCCACTAAGATAAGTATATGAATATTTTAAAGGTATTGGAAAGTGTAGAGAAGGGTTTTTGTGAAATATATCTTTGTAAAGGTATTTAATACGAGAATTTACAAAGTAGTTTTAATTAATGAAATGATTAATTAAAGAGGCTTAGAGATGCTTTGAGCTTAACCAGTGTTATTTTCCTTATGGAATTAAATCTCTGGTTGAATTGTTGTTTATTTGATAGTTAAATAACCGAATATCAAATATTGGCCAGTTTTAAAATTATCGTTGTCGGTTCAGAGAGATCGGGATCAGATATATTATCCGAAAACCACTTCGAACCAGCATAAGTGATCAAATTGGAGATATCTTAAAGATGATCGAAGACAGAGCTCTTTGAAGTGCAAGGGCTACTTGCTACTAATCCTGAGGGTGATTCCAAAATGGATATAGTAGAAGTACTGCCTTCGGTTTGTTCATATCCTGAACAACTTGTATGGACGAATGCTGACATTGCATTGTCGCTTGGAGAGCAGTGTTAGCATTCCAGGTAGGACTTGCTAAAAAGGTAAAATGTAGCCTCAAGCCTCATCTATTGGGAATGACTAAAACAGGGTATATGCCACAAGGCTATGTGGGTCACACCCATTAGGGTATTGTCATCACCCTTCTACATTATATACATTTATGGATTTGGTTGTGCATGAGAGCTCTCGGAAAGGTTGCTAAGAAGTCGTGGGGATGAAATATTCAGTACTATCCAGCATGGGGTACGCTGGTCTTGCCATGCATGGGTTAATAGGTTTGATCTCGGTATATTTTATCTAAAGGTATACTGTGACGGGCGGTACCCCTGTAGCTCTATCATTGATGGAATCTATTCTCTAATAAATTCCTTTTGAACTTAGTTGTATACCTATTATGCTGGAATTTAATTAATGTAATAATTTCGGCTATGATTCAATATTTATTTTAAACCCTAGACACTATTATAATATCAGATGATTTCCTATAAAATTGTTCGATTATCGTAAGGTAAAAACCCATCCGTGTTTATGCATAGCATGGTCTTATGAGATACCTTTATTTTGAAAGGTTTTATAACATTAAAATCCATTTGAGGTCTATTTCTCACGTTGGTTTACTAAACTGATCCGGACGTTATTTTCTTATAATGATCAGGTCAGATCAAGCATATTTATAGATTCAGTTATGGATGCTTTGGAGCTTCAGAAGACGAGCTGGAGGCCTCCTAGATGTATTCACATATATTTTATTTTCCGCTGCATTGTGGGTGTATTCTCAGCAATTGTGAGGACATTTTGTTATAATTGTCCAGGTTAATAATAGATTAGTGTACCCTGATTCATGTATGTATATTACAGTTTTTCTTTTGTAAAGATATGTTGTCTATTATATATAACTCGTCACGATGTAAGATTCTATTCTATCTTTTTCTTTCTTTTTTCCCCAATAATCTATATTTTCGGCACTTGGATGCTCGACTCATGAATATCGTGGATGTATTAGTGTCGATTTTTGAGGATCGAAAAGGTAGGCCCTTACAAGTGGTATCAGAGCTTAGTTTGAGCGAACACCTAGGCTTTGGTGTGGTAAACTCATTTGTGATAGGGTAAGTGAGACTCTAGGATGAGTTTGAGTGTATTATATATTAAGAGTGTGTACTTGTTAGTGATATAAAATGTTTTGTATTGTGTTGATTTATCGGTTGAGTAGTTTGTGAATTTTGGTCGTTACAGAAGGAACAACTGTATCGATAGGGGTTTTAAACACTTGAACAAGGCAAATCGAAAAGGTATTAAATGAAATAATTTTACCTAGATTATATTTTATGTATGGAAAGAATAATTTTCAAAAATTAATATAGTTATATATGGTGTGTTTGGTTGTTAGAGAATGATAATATTCGATTATTATCACTT
The DNA here is from genome assembly GCA_030737815.1 of Allium fistulosum. NCBI lineage: Eukaryota > Viridiplantae > Streptophyta > Magnoliopsida > Asparagales > Amaryllidaceae > Allium > Allium fistulosum. The sequence goes on along the minus strand of CM060901.1, from coordinate 931,201,187 downwards.
ATTATTGATTAGTTAGGCTCAGATAGTTTATGAGCAATTTTAATTTAGTTGAGTTTGATACGAACATCTTGTGAATTCGGTTTCACGACCGGATATAAGGCGTTCGGTGATAAGGTTGGATTAAAAATTTAATTTTAATAAAGTCGTTTATTAAAATCTAAACAAAAATAAATAATGGGAAATGATCTTATATAAGAAGTGAAATTATATAAGTATGATTTCTATAGCTTTTAAATAAGGATTTAAACGGAGAATTGGAGAACTTAAATCCCGGTTTTTTCGAAAATTGTTTTTCAAAGTTTGGAGAAAATAATGTTAGCATTCCATGAAAGTATTAATGAATAGAAATATTTAATAAAATAATTGTAAAGAGATAAAAAGCACTAAACTCACTTTAGTCACTAGAAAATAATTCTGGTGATGATTGCAGTATCGTCGACGTTCATTTTCCAGTTTCTTAGTGAGGGATTGCTACCTCGGTAATTGATTATATAGTGTTTTGGGAAAAACAAAGTTTGTTCTAAATTCCAAAGGTATGATTTGGTATACAAAAAGGAGATATGTATATTATTATTAGTTCAAAATGATTTGAACTAAAACCGGGTGTTTAGTTTTGAAATTTTCGGCTAAGCTATTGTATGGACATATGTATCATGTTGACTAGGATAATTTGTCTTATGTACCCCATTATGATATATTGTTTGGTAATTTCCATTTATTGAAATGAAATGGAATTTTCAGCGATTTTGGACAGTCGAAAACTTCCGAGTTGATATAAATTGAAGCTAAGGGTTTTTGTTGAAATATAAGAAGATAAGTTTTCATAACTTATAAATTTGAGAAATTAGCAGGTTAAAACAAATTTTAAATTTGTTGGACATTCTGGTTAAGCAAAAACAATCTGGATTTGTATATACAGCCTTAGGATGGAGAAGAGTGTTATACAAATATGAACTTAAGTTATGTTGAATAAGATGTTTATAAACTTAAGAAATTTTTTTATGTACTGGTTCATAAATGATTAGTATTAAAAGACATATACTAAGCAATAATGAATATGAATAAAAAGTAATTGGTATTATTTAGAAACCAATTAAAATAAACACGTAAGTTGTATGTAGATCATTTTATTCGCATAGTTGTTCGACGCAGTTTCGAATACGTGATTTTGAGGTGGTTTACACCGACCGGAATTAAGATTGTTCACTCGATTCTTAATGGCGAGCACTTGATACAGATTTTTTTTGTTTCGATTCTAAAGTTTTCTATTATAGTATATGGCTATGCAAGGTGAATGGAGGTTTCTAATCAAGGAACCGGATCGAAGTCCGCATTAAGGAGTCGAGTAGGTGATCCTAGTTTAGAAGTGAAATTATGTGATCGAACGAGGATCAGATTTGATCTTACGTATGAATGGTATATATATATTGTATAGGCTTTAATATAGTTACATGTTTTGACATTGGAAAATGCAAAATTTTATGGCTATGGGTTATATGGTTGGATATTATTTGTAAGTAAGATGCAGGTTCATGGAAGCAAAGGCTAGTTTGATGCTTTCGGTTTCATGAGTAGAGTTGGTTGCTCGACTAATAGGTACACGATTATATTGTTGTTTTGGTTTGATGATTTTTGCCCTCGATATGGAAGGCCTATTTTAGGCTTTTTTTCTTTTGTTGCTTTGGGTCTGCGGTGGCGCTTTACAGTTTTCTCGATTCGAGTCACACAAAAGAGGTGCCGCCGAAATTTTCTGTAATTTTAAGAGACGTAGAAATTGAATAATCCATTTCAACTAATTTATTGGGAAAACTTAAGGGTTTACAAACATTTTACTTACTTTGGGAATTTTGGGGACGAAATTCTTTTAAGGGGGGAGAATGTAACAACCCGGGTTTTTGTCGTTTGATTTTGAATATTTAATTAATTTTAAAATTTTAAATAATTGGTTCAAATACGTTATAAGAATAACTAATTTTTAATATAACAACTCAATTTATATTGATGTATTTTTAATCTAATTTGTTTGATTTTTCCATAATTTTTAATTTGGAAAATATTTAAATTAATCGTTTAACAATTTTGTGGCAAACGATGGTATTTTTTATTTTACAAAATATGTTAACCTGTGTATATTATTATTGTTTTGAGGTCACGTTGCTGTTTTTAGCGCGGTTGTATTTTTGTTTCATCGTTCGTAGTTTGTACGTGAACATAAATCCATGCGGTGAAATACCGGATTTGCAAATTATATACATACTCAACCTTTAAGCAAAATCAGTTCTCACGTTTCTCTCATCTTTTTTTACTTTTACATCAAAATCAAAGAACAAGAAAAAGGATTAAGATCCACCTCCTTTAAAAATTAAAAATAATTCAAATAAAAATCAAAAAATAGAAAGTTGGAATCTTTGAGTTTGGTTTAGAGAGATCTAAGGTTAATGTGAGAGTTGGAGGGCATGGCTTCAACTTTTGGGGTTCGACGATTTTAACCAAGGTATAGCAAACTAGGGTTAACAATCACATGAGCTATGTTCAACGGGAGGTTAATCGGAGGGTACGGTAGTGGTTGGCATGGCGGGGAGCAGCTCCGGCGAAATTTTGGTGGTGCGCAATCGAGAGGAGTGAGGTGTGATTTTTGGGGTAGGAGCTCGACCTGTACAGTCACTTTTTGGTAGGGGGACGCGCGAGTGACGCGATGGCGACGGAAAGGTGGAGGAGGAGTAGAGGAATTCATCGGAAAAATTGCTTGGGGATTACGTTGAATATGGGTAGAGGAAGAGCATGCCTGCATGGCCAAGTAGTGTGCATTTGACATGTACAGGGAGGAGTTGGAACTGGGTGAGGGTTAATTAATTAAACAATTTATGTAATTAATGTTTTAATTAACCATGAAGTCTTATAGATTGAATATCTCTTTCGCACGAGGTCCAATCAAGATGCAGTCTATTATGTTGCGCTCATTATGGCGATAACTAAGCGATGGAATTGGTTTGGTTGAATTTGGAGCAAGTGAAAATTTGGGCTAAAATCGAACGTCGTTCGATTTTAGTTCAAACCGAAACGCTCCGGCACCAACTGGAATTTCGGTGAGTTAAATTCACTTTTTTGGATAATCAATATGATATACATAGTAGATAAAATTTATAGGTTGTGTTTGGTTGAATTTTTTGCTGATTTGGTTAAATATCCGCTTTTAGAAAGCGATTGACATTTAAATTTAAAATACCGGAATTTAGTTGAGAAATTCGAATTTCTCGACATTTCATTCTAGATTCTAGTCATATATATCTATTGATTTTATTTCAGTTATGTGCCTGTTATATGGATTGTTTAATGTTAAAATTTGATTGTTTGACCATATTGGACGTGACACCGATACATGTTTAAAACCGAACCTTTCTATAGAAAAGGGTAGTAATAGCACCGGTTAAGTGCTATAGTAGCTATTGGCCTTGTTATAGTATTTTGAAAAATACTATTAAATTTATGTTTGGTTTGGAAATGGTTTCATTTTTGAAAAGGATATTTAAATCTTGTCTCTTTTGAAATTTCTGGGATATTTAATTAAAATGGGTTTTGCACTTCTTTATTTTATTTCAACTTCTTTATTTATTCTTTTCTACTATATATGCAAGTCAATGTTTTTAATAATTATTTTGGAAGTATTTCTCTCTATAGAAACTATTTATAATAATAAATGTTTATTTTCAAAAGGAAATATAAGGGGTTATCTTTTATTTTAAAGGGATTTTGCGTTTAAAGGAAGGTGAAAAATATTTTGGAAATAGATATTGTGGAACAGTTTATATAAAATGTTAAAAACAAAAGAACAGATTTATAAATGGTATTTTATGGATTTAAAGGGGATTTCTAAGCGGTATCTTATAAATAAAAGGGAATATTACCATTTTGGTAAATTGGAGCAATAAATCACCTTTGTGAATTTATTGAATATATAGAATGATCATGTTATGGGAAAAAGATGAGTTTATAATTATATTTTGAGTTTGGTTTTACATCGAAGTTGTACTTATATTTAGAAATTTATAAAGGGAGTTTATTAAATAAATTCAAGGGTTTAAAAAAAAGGTTTAAATTTTGATTAGATATTTTATAAAGGGGAAATTATAATTTATGGATAATATTTATAAAAGGAGTTTGTAAATATAAGTAGCTTTATAAGTATATTTGGAGATTTATAAATGGAGGTTATAATTTTATTTTGAGATTTATAAAAGGAACTTTATAAATATAGATGAGTTTATGAAAGGAATTCTATAAATGAATTTAGAGCTGTTACTTATAAAATGGATTCTACAAAAAAAGTATTTATAATAGATATTTGATTTTCCAAAATGACCTTCTTAATTATCGTGGTATGAAACATTCTTTTTCATACTTAACACAGCAGGAATAGTGATTTAGGTTATTGTTATCTCTGTTTTTAAATGGCATTAGTTTTGACCAAACTAAATGTGAATTTTTCGAAGTAAAATCTTTCATAAGCGTTTCGTGTATATACTTATACCAATGAGATAAGTATATGAATATTTCAAGGTATTGAAAAGTGTAGAGAAGTGTTTTGTGAAATATATCTTTGTAAAGGTATTTTAATACGACAATTTACAAAGTAGTTTTAATCAATGAAATGATTAATTAAAGAGGCTTAGAGTTGCTTTGTGCTTAAGTGTGTTATTTTCCTTGTGGAATTAAATCTCTGATTGAATTGTTATTTATTTGATAGTTAAATAACCGACTATCAAATGTAGGCCGGTTTTAAAATTATCGTTGTCGGTTCGAAGAGACCAAGATTAGATATATTATCCAAAAACCACTTCGATCTGGCATAAGCATTCGAATTGGACATATCTTAAAGATGATCAAAGACAGAGCCCTTTGAAGTGCAAGGGCTACTTGCTACTAATCCTGAGGGTGATTCCAAAATGGATATAGTAGAAGAAGTGCCTTCGGTTTGTTCGTATCCTGAACAACTTGTATGGACAAATGCTGGCACTGCATATTCGCTTGGAGGGCAATGTTAGAATTCCAAGTGGGACTTGCTAAAAGGTAAAACATAGCCTCAAGCCTCATCAACCGGGAATGACTAAAACAGGTGATATGCCGCAAGGCTATATGGGTCACACCCATTAGGGTATTATCACTGCCCTCCTAGATCATATACATTTATGGATTTGGTTGTGCATGAGAGCTCTCGGAAAGGTTGCAAAGAAACTGGTGATGAAATATTCGGTACTATCCAGTAAGTGGTAGGCCGGTCTTGCCATGCAAGGGTCGATAGATTCGACCTCGATACATTTTATCTAGAGGTGTATTGTGATGAGCGGTATCCTAGTAGCCCTGTCATTAATGGAGTTCTATTCTCAAATATGTGCCCTTCAGACTTAGTTTTATACCTATTATGCTGGAATTTAATTAATGTAACAATTTTGGCTATTATTCAATATTTATTTTAAACCCTAGACACTATAATATTAGATGATTTCCTATAAAATGGTTAGGTTATCGTAAGGAAAAAACCCGTTCGTGTTAATGTGCAGCGTGGTCTTACGAGATACCTTTATTTTGATAGGTTTTATAACATTAAATTTCATTTGAGGTGTGTTTCTCATGCTAGTTTACCAGACTGATCCTGACGTTATTTTCTTATAATGTTTGGGTCAAATCAAGCATATTTACAGATTCGGTTATGGATGCTTTGGAGCTTTAGGAGACGAGCTGGAGGCCTCCAAGACGTATTCACCTATATTTTATTTTCCACTGCATTGTGGGGTATTTCACAGCAATTGTGAGGACAGGTTGTTATAAGTGTCCAGGCTGATGATAGGTTAGTGTACTTTGATTGATGTGTGTATATTACTATTTTTCTTTTGTAAAGATCTTCTGTCTATTATATATTACATGTCACGATGTGAGATTCTGTTCTATCTTTTCCCATCTTTTTCCCCTCAACAATCTTTCTTTCTGCCACTTGGATGTTTAGCACGTGAATATCGTATATGTATTAGTGTCGACTTCTGAGGATCGAAAAGGCGGATCTTTACCAAATGGTTTATGCTTTGAAGGGACCTTCGTTTGGATTAACAGTTGAAGAAAAAGGAAAAGGTATGCTTGGAGGTATGATTTGATTTCCAACCTTTTAGTTAGAGTTATGTTTGATAGTGGTGTTACATACTCTTTCATTTCAAAAGATTTGGTTGATAGGTTAGAATTAGACACAACATATTTGATTACATCCTTAAATATAGTTAATCCAATCGGTGGGGATGCCACACTCTAATTAAAGTGCAGTGACCTTGAGTTTGATTTGTGTGGACATTTTTTTTGTTTGTGACCCATACGTGTTTGACTTCGTAGGGTATTGGATAATTTTGGATATGGATTGGTAGGTGCATAATGAAGCTAGGATCTATCGTGCTGATAGAATTATCGCTTTATGAAATCCAAGGGGTGGAGAAAGGATCATGATGTTGTATCTAGGCCAGTCGGAAGCAGATTAAATGGGTGAATTTCAAAAAAAATCCATTTTGATTTTAGTTAAGTCTTTGAAGCCTAAGTGGACATTAGATTCAATCTAAAATTTTGAATAAAACCTTCATTTTGTTTCATTCGTTTAAAACAATTTGAGTTTATTTTAGGTTGTATTTATGTTGTAATGAGTGCATCAAATGCACCCATGCGTAAAAGTGCAAGTGCAACATGTAAGGTATGTATATAGTTAATGTAAACGTGTTTAGGTGCTAGGATTTACACTACAACAGACACATTTCCCCTTTATAAATGCATGTCATCCAAAATAATTTTTTTAATAAAATTTATTATATATATAGATACACCCACACACATATGTATGTATATTTGTTTACACGAAAAAAGACTTTGATCGACTGACATGTTTTAAAGCTAAAGTAAACAATTTAAAGTCAGTTTTAATTAAGAGATAGTTTAAATCAAAATTACAATATTTTACATAAAAGTCCATTTGATAAACCCTGAATTAAGAACATAAACACACACACACAAATACATACATATATATATATATATTCACACACACATGTATATATATATATATTAATACAATAATTAAATAAATGTTTAAAAATCAAAATAGCATGTAAGAAAAGTATTTAGTTAGTTTTTAATTTAAAAGACATACCTTCAAACAATAAAATTAATCTAACTTAGATCTAAATGTTAACTTAAGAAAGAAATCAAAAATTTTATGGGTTTTTTCTTTAGAAAGTCCACTTATTAAATTTAAATTGACATAATTATTATTCTCATGTAAACAATAACCAACATTGTTTTAAACCAACTTGTAGTATATGTATTCAATTCTCAACCTTATAACATGATAGTCAAAGCAATTATTAAAAATCATTTTCAATAAAAGTTTGTTCAAATAATAGTTTCGAAACAAAAAGGAATAAGGTGACATAGGCACATATAAATTCGTGATAATTGGATTCATGCCTAAACTAAACACATAATATGAACAAATAAAAAAAGTAGTGATGAACCTAAAATTATTAACGTTGATAACATATGAAAAATAGAAGAGAAAGACAAGGATGTGTTAAAACATATTAACAAGAAGAGCATACAACTGATTTTAGGGAAGCGAGCAGAGATCCAAAATATATTGCAAGTTCATATAGACATAAGAGATGGAAGATTCAAACCAAATGTAACATCCTCCATTTTGAGGCTCGAAACTAAGCGCTACGAATAATGCAGTCATCCATGGTATTAATTTCTGGTGACAAAATAAGGTTATGTTAATCATATCAGTAATCAGAAGCACACGAATAGGGAAATTTTTTAAACACAATTTAATACCAACTTTCACATTTCATTTCAAAAATAACATTTCACGTTCATTATATAATCTCATTTGCATTCCCACATACAGAGAAAATATAATTATTACAAAATAAGAGCGACATATGAAGATGCCCCTTTGGCTGATTAGAGTCTAATACTTGGCAACTATACAACTTGTCATTACATCCATTCAGACAAAAGATAAAGTACACGGCGGATAAATAGATAATCCTAATATAGCTAGATTGCCTCATGCACGTCTCTGGAAGCTTATTCGTCTAACAGGAAACCTGAAATACCTTACTTCCGATCTACTCAGATGAGTATTCGAGAGTCTAAGGAGAAAATAGTTCATATCGATGCCGCCCTACATTATATTTCCGCCCTTCGTTATAATGCCACCTATTGTCGATGGCGGATGTTATAGGGATGCTACATGTTAATGACATGGTGGTAATTATCATAAAAACTGTTTTCTTCCTTTTTAAAGCAATTTCTTTTTACCTACTACAATGTTTGTCAAAATATGATTGGTTGGGAACAAAATGTTACAATTTCTTTTCAGAATTTACTAAAATCATGTTTACCTTCCAAAATCATTTACCCATTTAATTGATTAATATCCTTAATTAATTTATATACTTTTTTAGCAAAATAAATTCATAATAATTCATAAACACTTGAGAAAAATCCCTAAAAATCATGAAATTCAGAATTAACATATTCTTTCATCTATCAAAATTTCGAGATCAAAATAATTATTTAATTATTTTTTAAAATTATAACCCGAAATAAAAGTTATTTCCTCCTTAGGAAATTTGTAAAATATTAATCTTAGCTTGGAAAATTATGAAATTAAAAACCCATCCCCAAAATAATTTTTTACTCAACATATCAGAAAATCAAATCGTTCGAAGATTAAAAACTTAGGTTTTACCATTAAAACCCTTTCAAATAATTTCATAAAAATTCTATAATTCATTATTCTATCCAAGCAATGATTATACAACCAAAACATAGCATAAATTATCAAAATAATTCTGGTATTACTCATAACCGAATTTGAAAACAAACAATAGAGATGGTTCACTTATTATTCACCTTAGATTTGGATGTTGGAGTTGAGATTTGATGTTGTTTTAGCTTCCCTAAGCCCCTTCTTGAATTCCCCTTTTGATTTCGTCTTCCCTAGATTGTTAATGGTCGGTCCTAGGAGTTTCTTTTCTTTTGATTGTTTTATGGTAGTAGAAATGAGAATGGGTAAGGGGGAGAGAGGGCTTAAGGGAAGAAAATGAGGCTATATTCCTAATTTTCCCCTCCCATTCATTCTTTCTTTTATTAAGTTTAAAACAATCTTACTTAATTAATTAGTTAAGGCCCGATATTATTAATAAAAAAATTCTCATCCCCTTATCCCGCTACATTATTCTACTTAGTCTATCCAATTAAATTTCCCAAATAATGTTAAACTAAAATTAGGGGTGTTACAGGCTCCCCTCCTTAAAGAATTTCGTCCTCAAAATTCAATATGGACTACATAACAAGCATGTCAACCATGCAAACAATGCTAGTATGTCCTACCAGCTATAAAGTCTATATACAAAAAATATAGAACATACCATCATAACAACTCAGAATAAGTATCCCTAATCATGTCCTCTATCTCCAAAGTATAATCTTTCTCGTTGTCACTTCATTGGTGTAACACCCCGCATTTTTAGATAATTAAATAATCAAATAACGATGAACAGTGAAAACAAGCATTTTTGGAATTGTCAGAATATGGCCTTGAAACTTATACCTTTGTGTTCTTGGCGATTTTCTGATCAATTTCCATATATAACTTGTCGAAATCCGAGTTAATATGAAAAAAGTTATGAGAAGAACAAGACATCGGAATTAAATGAAAAAAGAGTAAGATCCTACGGGTCAACCCATAGGTCGACCCGGAAAACATAGGGGTCGACCCGCGTGTAGCCCTGGACAAGAAATCGTCCAGGGACATGCCGAAGTTTTGTATTCTGATTTTCATTCGATCTGAAGCGTTGTTTTCTGGATCCAACGATTCGCAGCGAGCCTATGACGTGGTTGCACCAGATTCAATCCGGATGGTCTGAGATTTCCAAACTCCACTATAAATAGAACCCTAGGCCTACCTATTTTCTTATAATCATATTTTCTTCCAATTAGGTTCATTGGCTGAGGCAGAACCCTAAATAGAAAATATTTCTAGAGAGAATATATTTTTAATAAAAATATTAGATGCCTTAGAAGGGGATCTAGGAAGGCATGGACTAAAGCTAAGGACGACAGGTGAGTGGATTTAAATTATATCTCTTTTATGTTTATGATATATAATATCATTAGATTTCGGTTAAAAATTTAATTCAGTATTTTGACTAATTTTAGTAATTAGTTCTACTAGTTAGTTATGTTGAAATTGCAAATTTTATATGAGAAGTGTACTTATATTTAAATGTTATTTATATGGAAAAAGAAAGGAATCCAATTAAATATAAGTAATATTAGGCTTAGGATTTGCAGAGAAAGGCATAAGCCTAAAAGTGAGAAATTTGCAGTAAATTATGATTAAAACGGGAGAAATGAATTAAAAAGGGGAAAATCTAATAACTTGATTTGGAAGTTAGTGATATATTAGTTGGTTGGTTTAGAAAAGGGAATACATTTCCATAGTTTAATATAGTAAGAATAATGATAAACGTAATTGCAAGAATAAAAGCAAGAAAAATGGAATTAGTGCAAAATAGAGACATTACTGTATTTTGCATTATCCAATAGTTAAAGAAATACTTGCAGTTACGAGTTATTATTTATAGCATTATTTAGTATTAAAATATGGAAATCGATTTTTAGCACAGTTTTTGTAGCTAACCAAATAGAATAGAACTACTTCCTAGAATAAAAGAGAATAACGTGAAGCATTAAAGAAATTAAAGAAGGGGAAATAATCAAGTTAATTATTTGACAAGACTAGAAACAATAAACAGAAAATGTGACTAGATCTGCATTTATTGCGCAGATAATAGAGAAAAAAAAGTAAAGCAGTTATTATGATAAGTAATTTGTGGCAGTTGGACGTAGTCCCGAGCTAAGACTGTCATATAATATAAGAGAACTAAAGAGAATTTAGTATCATAATAAAGAAGACACACTAGAATAGAAAAGAGACACTTGCAATTACATTTATAACATGTAGGTTATAAAAGAAAGAAAAGAATATTAAAGTGACAATTGCAAGTATAATTGTAACACGTAGGTTATAATTAAAAAGAAAGAAATAGAAGTGGATTATTTTATCAAACTTAGATCTTGGATTAAGTTAATAAGCAAATTAATAGAAGTGGCCCGTACCGCCAGCATTCCCTTTCAGGTCTAGGACCGATGGTCTCACACATGGGTGGGGCCGGGCATGCTGATTAGGGGTAAATAAGTAGCCAACAGAATAAGAAAAGTAAACTAAACGCATAGTGAAAGATTAGACGTAGGGTCTAATAAAATGGCAAGGTGCGTTTGGAGTAGCCCAAAGAGAATCTGGATAAAGAGCATAACGAAGCAGTTCGTTGCAGATTTTTAATACAGAAAGAGCACGTCCAACTTAGTTAGTTTGGGCTAGAAGGAAGTACGAGACTTCAACGGGACATGAGGATACTCTAGAATGGCCCCCTGGGGTAGGCCTAACGAAGCTGCACCCCCGAAGTCCGATTTAATCTTAAGGAATGCTTCCTCACATTTAATGAACCAAACAAACTTTACATCCTTCCTAGTTAGTTTAGTGAGGGGTGATGTTATCCGAGAGAAATCCTTGATGAATCTCTGGTAATAGCCATCTAATCCAAGGAAACTCCTTTTTTCGGTCACCGTCTCGAGTCTCTTCCAATCATTTACAGCTTCGATCTTAGCTGGATCCACGGACAACCCTTCTTCTGAAACTACATAACCATGAAATTTCACTTCTCTTTTCTAAAAATGACACTTCAAAAACTTCGCTTTTAGCTGTTGCTGTCTCAATGTCTCAAGCACTATTCTAATATCAATCTCATGATCTCTTTCATCCTTAGAATATATCAAAATGTCATTAATGAAAACCAACACGAACCTATCCAAGTGCTCTCAGAAAATCTGGTTCATCAAGTCCACAAAGAAAGAAGGCGCATTAGTCAATTCGAATGGCATCACTAACCACTCGTATGAACCATATCTCGTTCGAAACATCGTCAAAGGAATATCGTCCTCCGCCACCCTTAATTGATAGAACCCTGTTGCAAAATCCAAATGAGAGTTCCACTCAACTGATCGAACAAATTATCGATTCTCGACAAAGGATATCTATTTTTATCGTCTTCTTATTCAGATTACGATAATCAATACACAATCTTAACAACCCGTCCGGTTTCTTTACGAACACCGCGGCCGCTCCCCAAGGCAAACTGCTTGGTCTAATAAAACACTTTTCTTCTAAATCCACTAGCTGCACATTTAACTCTTTCATCTCAGTTGGTATCATCCTTCTAGGTGGTTTGCTAACGGGTTCAGCTCCAGGTACAAGATCTATTCGAAACTCAATAGCTCGTTTCGGTAGTAGTCCTGTAACCGGCTCAAAAACATCTACAATTCTCTTGGAACTAAGACCTGATTTAACTCATCTTTCACTTCTGTGGCACCCAGTAAAGCACAAACTTCTGGACTTGAATTCTCAACTAAGTATGTAATCCGGTCACTACTATCAAGATGTCTCAATGATATTTTCCTATCTTGGAAAAATATCATAGCATCATATCTTTTCAACCACCAAAATAATCCTCAAGCCCACAAAATTAAACACAAAAAAAATTGCAGGAAAAAGTATAACCTAGCAACTCAAATTATAGATGGTCACATTTCATCCCCAGAGTTGCATACCCTCATATTGGATTAGCTACCCTTTAGGAAGTAACAAGGTATGATGGTTCTTAATTTAACTTATCTACTAAACACCAAGAGATAAATGAATGTAATGCTCCAATATCAAATAATAGTCTAGCTGTTATGCTATGAATCAAAAGCATACCTTCTATCATAGATTTTCCTATCTCAGCAGCAGTCGGTCTCGATGTAGATGGATCCAAAGAAAACACCTTTCATTTACTAGCCTTGGCCACTTCTGGACATTTGTTCTTGCAATTCCCCCACTTAGTCGCAATTAAAGCACTTCACATTCTGACTTCCCACAACCGTCTTGTCATCACCGAATCGACACTCATTAGCATAGTGGCCTCTATTACACTTATAACAAACAATATCTGCTTTCCCTTTCTTGTTAGCTCCACCCTTCTGAGCTACCTTCTTCTTGAAGAACTTCCTCTTCTTATTCTAAGAACTTTGGGTTTCTGCCGACTTTCCTTTCTCAAAAGTCACAAGCATCTCCTCATTCCTTATAGCCATCTTCACCACTACATTACTCGGATCTTGGAAATGTAGCATGGTTGCTTTAGCAATCTCCGGCATTAAACCCCAGATAAACTTCTCATTCCGCTTAATCACAGAGTCGATGGTGGCATATCCATACCTAGACATCTCATCAAACTTCGTAGCATATTCCAGCACCGACATTTCCCCTTGCTCTAACTCCATAAACTTCCTAAGTAGGTTTGACCATGCTACTTCGGATAAAAATCTCTCCTCGAATCTCCTTCGAAGTTCAACCCAAGTCAGTTCCTCTTCTGGCACACCAACGGTTACCCATTCCACCAGTACAGTGCAGCACCTTGCAACTACCTTAAAGGCAATCTTCTCTTCTGCTCATCATTCAAACCAATTCAGCAAAAATCCTCTCACAATGCAACAGCCAGTTTTCCACTTCAACAGCATCTTCAGTTCTAAGAAAAGGCTTCCCACCAAGACTTGTATAATCACAGTTCATCTTAGCATAGTTATTAGGAACTGGCGCCATGGGATTAACTCCTCCCGCATTAGCAACATTTCCTCCAACTACCCCTGCAGCTGCTCCAGCTTACATCAGATCAATGAAGAACTGATACATAGTCCATATATCTACTGGTGGGGTTCCATCACCTATATGAGCATTTGCATGTCGACCTTGGTTCATTCTGGTATTGGGTCGAGCATGCATTTCTGTTAGTTGTGATGCTTCCGCCACCTAGATTCACTCTTATGTTTCTTGCTTCTATATGTTTCTTTCTTGTAACCTGCATACGATCTTAGTAAGATATAGAAGAACGGTTAAAAGAGAGGGGAGAATGCATATTTATATATAGCAAATACAAGTATATTACTATGGCATTATCCCATACCCCAATCTTATTCTTTGATCCATTTGTATTATGGTTTCAAAATCTTTTCATCTTCTAAGTTTTACATAAACCTCTTCTCTGATACCAACTTGTAACATCCCCCATTTTGAGGCCCGAACCTAAGCGCTACGAATGTTGTAGTCATCCATAGTATTAATTTTCGATGACAAAATGCGACTATGTTAGTCATATCAATAATCAAAAGCACATGAATCGGAAAATCTTTTAAGAACAATTTAATAACAACTTTCACATTTCATTTCAAAAATAACATTTCATGTTCATTACATAATCCCATTCGCAATCTCACTTTAAGAGAAAATATAATTACTACAAAATACTCCAAGAGCGACATCTAAAGATGCCCCCTTGGCTGATCAGAGTCTAATACTTGGCAATTATACAACTTACCATTGCATCCATTCAGACAAATTGAAAGTACACAACGGATAAATAGAAATTCCTAATATAGCTAGATGCCTCCTGCACATCTCTGAAAGCTTATTCATCTAACTGGAAACCTGAAATCCCTTACTTTCGATCTACTAAAATGAGTACCCGAGAGTTTAAGGGGAAAAACAAAAACTTCGAGTCAGATAAACAGTCTGGTGTGAGTAATAACCTACCATCTCGAACCAAAATATATATCTAGTGAGATCATGCCGCTAAGCGGAATGGGTTTCCCCTAACTAGTGTCTTAAAAACAACACATTAACCATATACTATGCTCCTACACCCACAATGGTTAGATCATAGAAAATAAGCATTTTTAGTCATGCAATATATATTAGTTTGCCTATCCCACTTTACTAGACTATCCGTCTTATATTTATGTCGACTACCCATCTCACATGTAAACATTTTTATGGATTATCTATCCCCTCCCATGTGGACTACTCATCAGGCATGGTTTCATTACCAAATTTATGTGACTATCCATCTCACATATTTCATTTATTTAAAATGACATGGACTATCCATCCAAGATCCCATAGTTTTTCTAGGTTGACTATGAACCCTTCATTAACCATATAGAGACTATCCATCTACGGCATGATGTGGACTATCCATCACACATCCCATAGTTTTCCTATGATAACTATGAACCCATCACATATCAATTTAATTGATGTTTAACCCAAATGTTTAATGTATGTCTATCGATATTCCCAATTAGGTTGTATACCCCTTAAATTTATAACATCTTAAAATTATATGCGTTGGTATCCCCAATGGTCTATGTTGAAATTTTAAAATGAAATATATTGGTATCCCCAATGATTAATGTCGATTCATAAAACTATGCTGTCAATATGATATATATTGGTATCCCCAATGAACAATGTCAAATTTCTACAGCATATAACGTGTCGAAGCTAATCTACATTGGTAACCCCAATTAACAATGTTAAATAAAACTTATGGCTTGTCGCCGTTAATGTAGAAAATATGCGGCATTCATGCCACATTATACAACGTCGAACCTCTATCCAAGAAAACAAAAACTTAAGTTCTTTTAAGTATAAAACTTTATGTCGAAAACAAGGTTGTCGATATATATATGATATGGCAATCCCACCTTTTAAAACATAGCTTAAAGTTTGTATAAAGCATGCCATCTCGGCCTATAAAGCCTTGGTGGCAACATAGAAGAAATGCGACGTCAATGTCGCTTGGCAAGTTTGCCGAAAACAAAGAATTATAGGATGCCGACATTGCTAAGCAACAACATTATTAATTTAAGTCAAAATAGTTACTTACGGTATTGTTAAAGTAAATAACATAAAAACTATTTTCTTCCTTTTTCAAGCAATTTCTTTTTACCTACTACAATGATTGTCAAAATATGATTGGTCGGGAGCAAAACTGTTTCCTGGAGATTTGACTAGGCAACTAGTGCTCGGCACCAGGTAGCACTCGGCATCAGAGAGTGTTCGGCATCTGGGAGCGATCGGCGAAGTACTCGGCATCCAGTGGGACTCGGCATCAGAGAGTGTTCGGCATCTGGGAGTGATCGGCGAAGTACTCGGCATCCAGTGGGACTCGGCATCAGAGAGTGTTCGGCATCTAGGAGTACTCGGTGAAGTACTCGGCATCCATTGTACCCGGCATCCATGATACTCGGCATCAGATAGTACTCGGCGTAGTACTCGGCGTCAGGTTGTGCTCAGCATCAGTTGGAGCTCTGCGTCAATTAGTATTCGGCGCCCAGTAGAACTCGGCGACAGAAGTGCTCGGCATGCAGAAGCCGTTCAGTGTGCATAACTACTCAACGTGACAGTATCGTTCGGCCTGCATGCATTGTTCGGTCAAGAGCTTCGGACAGAGATACGTTCGGCTTCAACTGCAATCATCCTGCACTTCCCAGACATCAAACGTACCATTCGGCATGGAAAGGATCGTTCGGCATTATGGCGTTCGGCATGCCTGGTTCGGCAAGCAGCAACCACTGTACTCGGGCTAGAGTGTTCGGCCACCAAGCCCACTTGGGAAGTCCAGCCCATATTTGCCTATAAATAGAGGGGCAGGGTCACAGTGAAAGGGGATCTTTTTTGGAGAACACTGGGGAGACTCTGCCATTTTTGAGACTCATCTTCTCTACTTAACAACTCCATTCAAGCATTTGATCTACGAATTGTATTTGTAATCAATCATTAAGAAGATCAATAAAGTTTAATCTCAAAGTGGACGTAGGCAATTACGCTGAACCACTATAAATTTGGTGTTCTTACTTTCTGCATTTAAATTAGCATTGTCTTCTCTGTTTAATTTACCTTCATCACTTATTTCTCTACACAATCTTATTCTACGAGGTTAGTGACCAATTTTGGTGCTAACACTTTGGTGCTTTCATTGAGAGTTGAATTCTCAGACCTTAAGGATCTGCTTTGAAGCTACTGGATTGAGCAAATCCCCCAAAGAAGATCCGAGTCATTGACAGGACATCCGTTGATTCTACTCAGAGTTCATACCAATAACTCTATAATGGCGAGACCACGTACCAGGTCAGCTTCTCATAATGCGAATGCCCATGAGACTGCTAGTGTGCAACAAGCAGGACCTAGCAATCAGCCAGCAATTCCGGGTGTAGGAATTGCCGCCCAGGACCAAACTCCAGTTGTCACCAGAATAGAGTTCAACGACTTGATGAGAGAACTCAGGGAAAGCAGGAGACAACTAGGAGAGCAGATGCAAGCTAACGCCAACCTGATGGCACAACTCACTCAACAGCAGCAACAGAATGCTGGGGGCAATCCCACTCCCTATTCCTCATCCGACAGCTCAACTTCTTCTGATGAACCTCCCAGGCACAGACGCCGTAAGACTGAAGCTGCACGGATGGGTGCTGCTGCCCAAACAGCTGGAAACCGCAACCAAGTCGGAGCTGGGAACTTAGAAACTGGAGTACAGGTGGAAGTTGGAGGCCCAGACCATCAAAACGCTAATGATGTCGAACCTCAAGACGCACGATTGGCAGATCGCCAGGAGAGGAGGCATCAACATGGACAGTCACGTAGAACAGACTCTAATCTCCCACCTTCTATACAGACACCAGACCTGACAGCCATGGTCAGGCAATTGATGAAAGAAAATCAGGGCTTGACGAATGACGATTGGGGAGTATCAAGGAGTCTCACTCCGTTCACAGATGTTGTGTTACAGGCGGCGTACCCTAGAAAGTTTAGTATGCCAACTATCCCTGCATACGAGGGAAAGACTGACCCCAGACAGCATGTCATGAGGTACGAATGGATGATGGATTCAGCTAGAGCAAATGATGCCACGAAGTGTAGATGCTTTCCAATTACTCTATCTGGGATCGCTACTATGTGGTTTACCCGACTTCCTCCGCGGTCTGTATCCAATTTCGAGGAGTTGGCAAAGAAGTTTATTGAGCAGTTCAGGATACACACTACTCGTCCGAAGGACGAAATGTCTCTGTCAAGTGTAATCCAAAGTCCCGAGGAGTCATTGAAGGAATATTTACAAAGGTTCCATGTCGCGGCAACTAAAGTCAGTAATCCCAATGATTATGCAATTCTAATGGCTGTGATGAGAGGTGTGGATCCGGAGTCTGAATTTGGAGACTGGTTGGCAGGAAAACCTCCGACCACACTAGAGTGTTTCTACTCAAAGGCACACCAATTCATAAGGAGAGAGGAAGCCAGGTGGGTAAGACGAGATAAGGCACCAGGACCTGTCCGAGAGTCTTTGAAAAGCAATGTTGCTGTGAAGCAGTCCGGAGATAGCTCGGGAAAGATTCAAGTCAATGTCCAGAACAAGCCTGGGCAGTCTAAGGAGTCCGGAGGAAGAAATCAAGGGAAGAAGAGAGAAGCGGGGAAATGGAAATCGAGAATTCCAAGATACAGCGAGTATACTCCGCTGAACGCACCGCTTGAGAACATTTACCTATCCACCTGCAATACTTTTCAATATAGAAAGCCACGTCCAAAAGAATCAACCGAGGAACAGAAGCGGATCGGGAAATATTGTCGCTTCCATGAGACTTATGGGCACAATATGGAAGAGTGTAGACACCTGCATGACGCTATCGAGAAGTTGATCAGGCAAAAGAAGTTGCAAGAATTTGTGAAGGATCCACAGGAAGGAGGACATGGAACGTCCAACACGGGTCGTGCACCAGCTCCGCGTCATCCCGAGGAGCCTGCCCGAACCGTAGGTAGACTAGTCATAAATACAATTATCGGCGGACCTCACCCCGCGGATAAGAATTGGCAAGAGATGGAGCGATATGCAAGTTCCCTGAAGCATGCAGATTTCGAGTGTTGTTCGAACGTGGAGGGTGGGACTCCTGCCAAGCAGCAGCGCGTAATGACAGACGACATAGTGTTCAGAAACAGGGATGCTGATCAAGTGGAGGCTCCAACCATCGACCCGATGGTCATATCTGCGACGATTGGACCGGCATATGTGAAGAGAATTCTGATTGATTGCGGAAGCTCTATCAACGTCATCTTCAAAAAGGCTTATGACCAAATGAAAATGGAAACAAAGGACTTGAAACCGTCCAAGGCTCGTATCCACGGATTTAACGGCGCTGCGACCGATGCGGTGGGGTATGTCGAGTTACCAGTTGAACTGGGACAAGGCGAGCGTCGGAGGGTGTGAATTATACCCTTCATAGTTTTGGATGTGGATTCTCCATATAATGTCTTCTTGGGCCGGCCGACCCTAGCTGAGTTTAGGGCAGCATTGGCCCCGTGGTGTTTAACTTTGAAGTTCCCAACTGACAAAGGAGTAGGTATTGTTCATGGCGACCAAGCAGCTGGTCGTTCCTGTTATGTGGCTGAACTCCGAGAGGCCCACCGGAGGGAGAAAGGAAAGGTTGCGGACAATCCCGTCCGCATCCATAATACGGATAATTGACAAGTAGTTCCCGAGCCCTGGCTCGGGCATAACTCTCGGATCTTCAGAGACATAGATCCAAGAGACGACGAGGAGAAACCCAGGGAAGAAAAGGCGGCGCCGGCTGAACTGACGGTTGACATTTCAGTCAGCCAAAGCGACCCTTCGCGATTACTGAAGATCAGATCACAGCTTGGCCCCGCAATGACTGAAGACCTTAGTGACTTCCTCCGGGCGAATCTTGATGTTTTTGCCTGGACGCATTCTGATATGTGTGGGATCTCCCCCGCCATCACGAGTCATATGTTGAACATAGACCCGAAATACGTCCCAGTTAAACAAAAGAGGAGAGGAATGGACCCGGAGAGGTCCGCTTCTCTCAGAGAGGAGGTGGACAAACTCAAAGCCAATGGGTTCATCCGCGACGCCCTCTATCCTGAGTGGGTATCGAACCCCGTACTGGTGAAAAAGGCAAATGGGAAATGGAGAACTTGCGTAGACTATTCTGATTTGAACAAAGCGTGCCCCAAGGACAGTTTCCCGTTACCAAGGATCGATCAGTTGGTCGACTCCACCGCAGGACATGAGCTGTTATCATTCATGGATGCGTACTCGGGGTACAACCAAATCCCGATGCATATCCCGGACCAAGAACACACCAGCTTCGTTACAGATGTCGGGCTATATTGCTATGTAGTAATGCCCTTCGGACTAAAGAACGCAGGAGCGACTTATCAACGTTTGGTGAATCGAATGTTCAAGGACCAGCTTGGTAGGACGATGGAAGTCTATGTGGATGACATGCTCGTGAAGTCACGACAGTCAAACGACCACATTCGAGACTTGGCTGAAATGTTCGACATACTCAGGTATTACGGGATGAAGATCAACCCTCTGAAGTGTTCCTTCGGCGTTGCGTCGGGGAAGTTTTTGGGATTCATCGTCAATGCTAAGGGAATTGAAGCTAACCCCGAAAAGATCCAAGCTATTCGAGATGTGCAAGTACCCAGGACTATAAAATAGGTACAGAGCTTGAATGGAAAAGTAGCTGCGCTAAGTCGATTCATATCAAGGGCAACTGACAAGTGCATCCCATTCTTCGATATAATAAAGAAAGGAAAGAGGAATTTTGAATGGACACCTGGTTGTGAGGAAGCATTCCGGGGTCTGTTGAGGCATCTGGAGAGTCCACCAATGCTGTCAAAACCAGTAAACCACGAGACGCTGTACGTATACTTGGTTGTGTCTCCGCATGCGATAAGTGCGGCTTTAGTTCGTGAGGAGGACCGAGTCCAGAGGCCGGTGTATTATGTTAGCAAGCGTTTAACGGGGGCAGAGAGAAATTACCCTAACATCGAGAAATTGGCTTATTGCTTGGTGATTGCGTCACGTAAGCTGCGCACATACTTCCAAGCACACTCAATCGGTGTTTACACCGATCAACCCCTGCGGCAGGTACTCCAACGACCAGAAACTTCTGGAAGGTTGCTAAAATGGAACATCGAGTTAAGCCAATTCGATATCGCCTACTTACCACGGAGAGCCGTACAAGGGCAAGCATTAGCAGACTTTATCGCTGAGTTTACCATACCCGTCGAACCGGGTAGTCACGACGTCATTCCCCCCGTTCGATGGAAATTATACACTGATGGGGCATCAAACGACCGTTGCTCCGGCGCGGGCATAGTTCTTATAACTCTGGAAAACCGATCAATCTGTTATGCTTTGAAGCTCGATTTCCCAGCCACAAATAACGAAGCGGAATATGAAGCACTCATCGTTGGCTTGAAGCTCATCGGGGAACTTGGGATCAGATCAGTTGAAATCTTTTGTGACTCACAGTTGGTGGTCTACCAAGTGCGGGGAGACTACCAAGCAAAGGGACGAAAGCTTGCTCCGTACCTTGTTCAGGTCCAAGAACTACTATCAAATCTTGAGCGTTATGACATTTCACATGTCCCGCGCGAACAGAACAAAGAAGCCGACTTATTGGCTAAGTTTGCGAGTACCGGCGATGCACAGCAAATGGGATTGTATCCCGTTGAAGTCTTGCATGCCCCGAGCATAGACGAGATGAAAGTCGATCGCGTGTTGGAAACGGAAATCGAGAAGGAATCGTGGATAACCCCATTCAAACTGTACCTGACAATTGGGGCCTTACCAGAAAAAAGAAGCGAAAGACGGCAGGTCCTTCGAAAGGCCGCGCGATACGTATTGCAGGATGGGACAATGTATCGAAAAGGATTCTCAGTCCCATTATTACGATGCATCGCTCATGATGAGACAAAGTGGGTCTTAAGAGAGGTTCACGAAGGGGAATGTGGCGACCATACTAGGGGGCAAACGCTAGCAAAGAAGATCCTCCGCTATTGATATTACCGGCCAACCGTAAACCGGGACGCCGCAGACTATGCAAGAAAGTGTGACAAGTGTCAAAGATATGCGAAAATCCCGAGGACTCCATCAACGGAACTCACACAACTGGTTAGTCCCTGGCCATTTGCAGTCTGGGGAATCGACATAATCGGCTCTTTGCCTATATCTAAAGGTGGTGCGAAGTACGCGATAGTTGCAGTCGACTATTTCACAAAATGGGCTGAGGCAGAGCCTTTGGCCACAATCACCTCTAAGAAGGTCATTAACTTCATTGTACGAAACATTATATGCCGCTTTGGCCTTCCCCGAACTATCATTACAGACAACGGGACGCAATTTGAAAGCAGAGAGTTCAGAGAGTTCTGTTTAAAGTATGGCATCAAGAAGAAGTTCGCCGCCGTTGCACACCCAAAGGCTAACGGACAAGTCGAGGCCGTTAACAAAATAATCAAGTCCATACTAAAGAAGCGTCTGGAGAAGGTTGGAGGCAAGTGGGTAGATGAGCTCCCAACAGCACTATGGGCTTATAGAACTACCCACAAGTCCGCGACCGGCCACACTCCATTCGCCTTGGCATACGGCTCGGAAGCCGTTATACCCGTGGAACTTGAAGTTCCATCACACCGAGTGACGTACTATGATCCCAAGACGAACCAGGACCTCTTGTTGGAATCACTGGACTGCATCGATGAAAAGCATGAAGAGGCCGAATTAAGGGCGGCAGCACATAGGCACCGAGTCAAGCGTTACTACGACGGCAGAGTCCGCCCAAGAACTTTTGATATAGGTGATCTCATTCTGAAATGAGTTTTCCCGGTTCCATCGCGTATGAATCCCAGCTGGGAAGGTCCATACGTCATTGAACGGAAGCTTGGAGAAGGAACATTCAAGCTAGCGACCGTTGATGGCACGACACTCCCCCGGGCATGGAACAGTGAGCATTTGCGGCATTATTATATTTAGCATGTTTTTCTTTCTTGTTTTAGGTACTGTTATTTCCTATGTGTTTTCGTTCAGTTTTAGCTTAGCTTCTTTTTAACTATGTAATCAAGCAGTCTAGTAGTTTTTCATTAATAAAGGCTTGAAGCCGTATTTTCCACAAATCACTAATGTTTCTATATCTTATGATCGAATGACGAATTACATTATCCTATACGATATACAGACTCGTATAAACGATTCCAAATCTCCGAATCCCCAGAGCGCGGATCGAAGTACTCTAAGTCCCCGGAGCGCGGACTAGAGTATAAACGATTCCAAATATCCGAATCCCCAGAGCGCGGATCGGAGTACTCTAAGTCCCCAGAGCGCGGACTAGAGTATAAATGACTCCAAATCTCCGAATCCCCAGAGTGCGGAGCGGAGTACTCTAAGTCCCCGGAGCGCGGACTAGAGTATAAACGACTCCAAATCTCCGAATCCCCAGAGCGCGGATCGGAGTACTCTAAATCCCCAAAGCGCGGACTAGAGTATAAACGATTTCAAATCTCCGAATCCCCAGAGCGTGGAGCGGAGTACTCTAAGTCCTCGGAGCGCGGACTAGAGTATAAACGATTTCAAATCTCTGAATCCCCAGAGTGCGGAGCGGAGTACTCTAAGTCCCCGGAGCGCGGACTAGAGTATAAACGATTTCAAATCTCCGAATCCCCAGAGCGTGGACTAGAGTATAAACGATTTCAAATCTCCGAATCCCCAAAGTGTGGAGCGGAGTACTCTAAGTCCCCGGAGCGCGGACTAGAGTATAAACGAATACGAACCTCCGAATCCCCTGAACGTGGATCAACTTACTCTAAATCCCTGGAGAGCAGATTTAGAAAAAAGTCCAAGTACTCGAGAGATGTGGAACGAGAAATATGCCACGTCTGGAGATGTTTGAACGACACGAAAATGGACTGCGAGATAATGCAACTCATAACAAGTGGAGTCATGACTACAGTTAGTCAACAAACCCAAGAAAAGCAATAGAATCATTCAAATGAAAAAGAAACTAAACTTCATTCAGTAGTTCAAAATGGGGTTACACAGTTACTCCTACAAAACTCAGAGTTCAGAACCTATCTATACAAATTGCAAGCCACAAAAAAAAGCAACGACAAGACTTAAGCAAGAAGCTCGTCGAACGAGTGTATCAATTACTTCTTCGTTTTCTTCTTCTTATCTTCCTTTGTTTTTTCCGACGACTCCTCTCCCTCACGCTTTTTCTTGGATTTCTTGCTTGCCAAAGAAGCGGAGTCGGGAGTAGGGGACGGAACATCCAATGGTTTAGACCTGCCCGGGAGAATGATTTTCAAAGGTCTGTTCCGAGGGTCGGTGAGTTCCAGTACTCCGGGTTCAACTTTGACCTCGACCTTTTTCTTCTCCTTTGCGGCGAGGCGGTCCTTCATGCTCACCTTTGAGGTATGCTCAGAGGCGCCAGTGATTTCGATTTCGTCACTCCCTTCGGCAGGAGATGAAGTGTCAAGCTTATCATCGTCTAGCGCCCCAATCACTTGAGCATCGGGACCAGGAATTACTCCCGCATGAACAGCGTCGCTTGTTTTCTCTGCCTCCTCCTTGGCGTCATCGCTCCTCGGAGTTGGCTCGGCATCAGAGCGGCCTGCATGAAAACATAAAAAATGAACGTTAGAACGAATAAATGCTGGAAGATAACAAGATCTTTTGACTTCTAGAAAAGAAGAGTTTCATATCGGGTTCTGGTTGGCTATCGGTTGCGCGTGGGGTTTCACCCTCCAGAATAGGAGATAGCACGTGAACGCCAAGCCCAGGATCTTCAGGATCATAGCCGGCATGCTGCTCGAACGGGTCAAGTGTCGGCCGACCGGCCGGTTGAGCATCGGGAGGAGCAGCAATATGAGGAGCCATAGTCTCAGCCCCAAACGGGCCAGCTTCGTCACTTTTCTCTTTTGGAAGGGGAGAGCCTTTGTTATAGAGCGCCAAAGCTGCGGACAGATCCGCTGGCTCATTCCCCCTAAGAAACTCCTTCACCAAGGCATCCTCATCGACCTCCTCAGAGCCGACTCGATTTTCCTGATCTTTACTAAGGTTTCCCAGGCCTCAGCTAGGGATTTGAGATAGCCATCGCCCAAGAATGTCAAGTCACGATGCATAAGGACGCGGGCTCCATACTCAGCAATCAACGGGTCAAACATGCATTTGACCTCTTCCCTGCCAGCTTCTGCGGCCGCCTTGAGGCGAGAGTCAATCTCCTCCGCAGCTTTCTTTTGCCCTCCTCACGGGCTTCGTCCTTCATTTTCTCAACCCCAGCAAGTTCATCATCGAGCTTCGTTTTTAGGAGACGAGTAGCAACGATTTCATCACAGTATCGTTGTGATTCTTCTTGAGCAGCTACCTTGTCCTCCTTTTCCTTGGAGAGTAATTCTTTCAGCTCTCTGACTTGTATGGCGAGCGCATCCCTTTCTTTTTGAACGGAATCTTTTTCTAGGGCAAGGGCAGCACTGCGCTGGACTGCTTCATCAAGTTCCTTCTTGTGAGCCATCTCTAAACGAGTAACTGCCTCGGCAGTATCTTTTGCGCTTTGTTCGGCGGCTTCCAGCTTTGACTTGTACGAAGCGAGCTCCTCGTCCTGATGCTTGATGATGTTCTTGTCGCAGCCAGCCTCCAAATTCAGGCGATCAATCTCATATTGACGCTCAACAGACACCTCCAAGATCTTTTCAACCAAGTGTACAAACGCGTCATGTTGAACATAGACGTCGTTATTGCAGGCAATGGCACTCTGCTTCACGTGACCGGGAATATGGTGAATAGCCGGGAGAAACTTCAAACCGTCGAAGCAAATTTTCGGAAACTTGGCCTTAAGATCGACCATCTTTTCCGCGACAGTTGGATCAACCGCGGGAGTAGGGGAGGATGCTTTGGAAGTTCCGCTCTTTTCCGTTGCTCCCGAATTTGCCTTGTACTCGATGAACCGGAGTGTTGTTCTCGAGGAGCATCAGATTGGTAGCCCTTCTGGGAAGACTTCTCTTTATCCGGCTCAGTTAGAGGAAGAGAATCACGGGACTGTGAAGATTGAGAATATGCCTTCTTACGGTGAGACGACTCGCGGGGACGATTGTCTCTATCCAATCATCTCTGTCCCTGCGTCTGCCCGAACCAGAGTCCCGTCCAGAATGATGAAATATGGAAGAGCCATGAAGGCGATCAAATCCATGAGAGCGTCCCATGTCACCTGCAAAGAATAGAGATAACAACGAGTTAAGAAAAATCCAGGAAATAAGAAAGAACTAGAAGTGTATGATGGAATGCGTATGTGCGTGTGTGTCCTAGTGTTCCCCCATACAGACCAGTTCTTTTATCTTTACTAATCGGAGTATTGTCTCCCTGGACTGGGAGTTGAACTCCCGCGTTGCCTTTAGCGGGCGAAGAAAACTTGAGGGCTTCAGGATCGTCAAACCCATAATTAAGTATATCATCGGGAATAGACAGGTTCGACAGGCCCCTTAGAGAACTCTCCAGGTGCTGTGAGGATGCTTCTTTCTCTAGCGGGACAGGCGTATCTTTTGAAGTGCCGCCAACTTTCTCCTTCCGAATACTGTATCTTAACCTCTTCTTTCCCTTCGAAGGGGGGGACGACGTTTCAATATCGTGAACTTCGACCGCCGGATTCCAAGCAGGACCCACATTCTCGCCTTGGGTCTCAGGAACTTCGTCCTCTTTGCGCTCACCTTCTTCGTGCGTATCGGGAGTGCGGCGTGATGACGATCCGGCCTGTTTTTTCCCTTTACCGGATGCTGGCTTGGGAATGGAGACGCCCTCCGGGAGGCTGATCCGACGACCTGGGGCTAGCAAGCCGAACCTTGACAATGATTCATTTGAAATGATGACCCGAATGTCTCGTTCCTCGGCAGGAAGAGCCCTAATGGCCTCGACGGCCTCAGAATATCCCCGGCCCTCCGGACGCGGGCTGATACCTAAAAAAGATGAAACGGGGAGTTAGAAAAAGCATGATTCCGATTAATCGCGAATGATGATTCAGTGGAGAGACTTACTGCCTCCAACCCATCTCCTCACAAAACCAGGAGGGCAACGCACGTAGAACCATTCCTGTTTGTACAAGGCGAATTTGCTACATGCCCCTGTCAAGATCTGGCATTTGTGGTATGGCTCAAGGAACATGAAGGAAGGGCTGTCTTTCCGCCTCTTGATCATATAGATGTATCTGATGTCGCCAGGAGTTGGAGGTCTGGAGAAGACAGCCATGAAGAGTAGGTAGGTCCCATGTAGAAACGTGTGACCATTCGGGTGCAGCTGCGACGGGGCAATGTCGATGTACTGTAACACGTCCCGAAGAAATAAGTTAAACGGAGGCACGCTGCCCATCCAACACATGAACTTGTTTCAAGTGGTATATCCGACTGGGGGCAGGTGAGGACGGTCATGTCGCGAAGGGACTAGCACATCAGCGAAAGGAATCCCGTGGATGGAACATATCCGTTGGAGTGTGGCTTCATTGATCTTCGAAGCCTGTGAATCGATCGGATTGTCTAGTAGAATTGTTGCCTCCAGGACATCGGGTGCTAAGTTATGAGCAGGAGAAGTCGACGGATTAGAAGTATCAGCGGCTTCTCGCCTTGATGACGGCCCAGGCCTGTCAGATATAGTGGCGGAGCTAGACTTTCTTGACATCCTCAATAAATAACGAACCTGGCTAAGTGCCTGAGAAAACTATACTTGAAAAACGTCGAGCGTTAGAATTAACCACACGAATTTTCCCCCCACGTGATGTGTGAACTAGTGCAAGCAATCGTGTACAAGCAATAAGGATCTAGAGATTTCAAAGATATAAAAATGAGCTGCAAATCGTCGCTTTCGAAGACCGTCATCGCTGACCGTCTCGAAAAGCCCGCCTGGTGGTAATTACAGTTCCAGATTCAGAAAATATGTAATTGATAAAGTGATCGGCAATTGTATTGTTCGGTCTAGGTTTTGTTCGAAGGGGATTGTTCGGCCTAAGTATTGTTCGGCATGTATGATTGTTCGGCATGTCAATTCATCGTTCAGCATTTACAGTGTTCGGCCTAAGTATGGTTCAACATTTATCATTGTTTGGCTAAAGCGTTGTTCGGCTGAAGTCATTGTTCAGCTAAAGTCGTGGGTCGGCTGAAGTCATGGTTCGGCTAAAGTCATTTTTCGTCCTAAATATGTTTCAACATTTAAATGGTGTTCGGCAATTGTATTGTTCGGTCTAAGCTCTGTTCGGCATGTGTGTGTCTGTTCGGCATGTCAGTTGTTCGGCACATATACTGTTCGGCATTTGGGTAGTGTTCGGCCTTAGTTTGTTCGGCTAAAGTAGCGCTCCACCCTCGATTACAGTTCCACCCTACTACTTCTCCATCTACGCCGAACAACAAGAACAGATCGCTCGGCGAAGATTACGCCGTTCGGCACCCCATCTTTCTTTTTCTTCCAGTCTTGTTCGGCACGAAGGAACTAGGCCTAACTACCATGCACCGTTCGACAACTCCAAATATGCGAGCCATTTCTACTCGACACACATCATACAACCATAGAAATATCCAGTTTTCCACGTGACCCTCTCGGCTGCACATAAACCTAAATCTCGTGTTGAAGTAATTTGATCATGGAAGGGATAATACCTAGTTCGAAGATCGAAGCTGAGGAAAGATCGATTAGGCTTTAGATCTGATAGGCTGACGAGAATTGCAAGTCTCTAGAGAGTGACAGAAATGAAGGTGTAAAAGGAAAATAGTGGAAGGATGCCTGGTTTTATAGGGAGGAGATAGAAGTTGAAAAGGCTATATCCGGTAGAACCGGTCAAAGTCGTAGCGTTCGGCTTCAAAGCGAAGTGTCGCTCAGCACATGAGGATTGTTCGGCTTCGAACGCATCGTTCGGCGTCCAAACCACGCTCGTCTCATACCTCCGTCACTAATATTCTCGAGAAGGCGTCTCCGAGGTAAGCTAAACTAGATTCAAAGCGCATCACGTTCAGTCACATAATACACTTTGGGGGGCAAGTGTTTCCTGGAGATTTGACCAGGCAACTAGTGCTCGGCACCAGGTAGCACTCGGCATCAGAGAGTGTTCGACATCTGGGAGCGATCGGCGAAGTACTCGGCATCCAGTGGGACTCGGCATCAGAGAGTGTTTGGCATCTGGGAGTGATCGACGAAGTACTCGGCATCCAGTGGGACTCAGCATCAGAGAGTGTTCGACATCTAGGAGTACTCGGTGAAGTACTCGGCATCCAGTGTACCCGGCATCCATGATACTCGGCATCAGATAGTACTCGGCATCAGGTAGTGCTCGGCATCAGCTGGAGCTCGGCGTCAATTAGTATTCGGTGCCCAGTAGAACTCGGCGACAGAAGTGCTCGGCATCCAGAAGACGTTCAGTGTGCATAACTACTCAACGTGACAGTATCATTCGGCCTGCATGCATTGTTTGGTCAAGAGCTTCGGACAGAGATACGTTCGGCTTCAACTGCAATCATCCTGCACTTCCCACACATCAAACGTACCATTCGGCATGGAAGGGACCGTTCGGCATGGAAAGGATCGTTCGGCATTATGGCGTTCGGCATGCCTGGTTCGGCAAGCAGCAACCACTGTACTCGGGCTAGAGTGTTCGGCCACCAAGCCCACTTGGGAAGTCCAGCCCATATTTGCCTATAAATAGAGGGGCAGGGTCACAGTTAAAGGGGATCTTTTTTGGAGAACACTGGGGAGACTCTGCCATTTTTGAGACTCATCTTCTCTACTTAACAACTCCATTCAAGCATTTGATCTACGAATTGTATTTGTAATCAATCATTAAGAAGATCAATAAAGTTTAATCTCAAAGTGGACGTAGGCAATTACGCTGAACCACTATAAATTTGGTGTTCTTACTTTCTGCATTTAAATTAGCATTGTCTTCTCTGTTTAATTTACCTTCATCACTTATTTCTCTACACAATCTTCTTCCACGAGGTTAGTGACCAATTTTGGTGCTAACAAAAACTTTACAATTTCTTTTCACAATTTGCTGAAATCATGTTTACTTTTCCAAAATCATTTACCCATTTAATTAATTAGTATCCTTAATTAATTGTTGATTTATATGATTTTATAGCAAAATAAATTCATAATAATTCATAAACACTTGGAAAAAATCCCCAAAAATCACAGAAATTCAGAATTAACATATTCCTTCATCTATCAAAATTTTTGGACCAAAATAATTATATGATTACTTTTAATAATTAAAATCCAAAATAAAAGCTATTTCTTACTTAGAAAATTCATAGAATATTCATCTTAGCTAGGAAAATTATGAAATCAAAAACCCGTCTTCAAAATAATGTTTACTCAACATATCAGAAAATCAAATTTATTGGAGATTCAAAACTTGAATTTTACCCTTAAAACTCATTCAAATAGTTTTATAAAAATTCCATAATTCATTATTCTATCCAAACAATGATCATGCAACTAAAACATGGCATAAATTATCAGAATAATTCGGGTATTACCTATACCCGAATTCGAAAACAAACAATAGAGATGGTTCACTTATTATTCACCTTAGATTTGGATGTTCGAGTTGATATTTTATGTTGTTTTAGCTTCCCTAAGCTCCTTCTTGAATTCCCCTTTTGATTTCGTCTTCCCTAGATTGTTAATGGCCAACACTGAGAGTTTCTTTTCTTTTGATTGTTTTGCCGTGGTAGAAATGAGAATGGGTAAGGAAGAGAAAGGCTTAAGGGAATAAAATGAGGCTCTATTCTTAGTTTGCCCCTCCCATTCATTCTTTCTTTTATTAAGTTTAAAACAATCTTACTTAATTAATTAGTTAAGGTCCGACCTTATTAATAACCAAATCTCGTCCCCTTATCCTACTACATTATTTTATTTAATCTATCCAATTAAATTCCCTGAATAATGTTAAACTAAAATTAGGAGTGTTACACTAAATGAACATGATGAATTTGTGTTTAAATAAAATAGAAAGTTACCTTGGGATGCAGCCAAAGAAGCACCATGAATGATGAAAGGATTTCTAGATTCAATGAATCGACCTCCAGATCTTGCTACAATCGAGAAATACCTACCTTTAGTTTTTATTTTTGCTTGATTTTGTTTTAAAACTATGAACACTAGTCCACCATAAAAAATTTGGCTGGAATAAGATGTTAGAAAGGACAGCAAATGCTAGAATGAAATGTCTTAGGAGGAAATAAATTATAATTAAAAGGTGGCGTGATTCACCTTCCTATAATTATGATTTTCCCTTTCATTTCAAAACCAAAAATCCTCCTCTTCTTATCAATTTTAGCTGGTCATAGCATGGTGGGTTTGGGCCCTAAATTACAAAACCCAATTAGCATTAATCTCATTTAAATCAAATTTAAACATTCTATTAATATCGTATATGGATTCACGCGTTTATAACTTTTATACATGTACTTTATTAAATACTAGTGGTATATAAACAAATCAAACAAAAATTTAATAATTAATATTTCACAAATATTTCACAAATATTTATTGATTTGATTTATTTAAAACCCACTTAGTATTTATTCTATTTGAATCAAATTTAAATATTCCACTTGTATCGTATATCAATATGCGTGTTTATGACTTTTATATACGCACTTTATTAAATACTAATGATATCTAAAAAATCAAATAGAATTTAATCAATATTATTTAATTTAATGAATTTTAAGTGATTAAAAATTAATTAAATTGTGTGGTTCGTTTGGAGTATTCATTATTTCGGTTGTGTGACTGAAAGGTGTAAATTCAGTTGCGATTAATATTGAATAATTCCAATATTAAAATTCACAAATCACCTTAACTAGTGGTGTGACATTTTGGCTAAATTTATCACTTACACATCTTTCGGTAAAATCCAAATCTACTTATTATAAGCGGTACCCGGTAGTAACGAATATTTACACCAATTCACTTCATCAAAACTATATCACTTTAGGACTTCTAGATCCTTAAAATATATTTAAAACTTCAAATTCTTTTTTAAATACTTTACTACTTTAATAAAACACATTCTAAAAGAATTTAAAAAATATCTAAAATAGATAACTATTCTACTTTACTAAAATCATAAATTTCCAAACTGCATCCATAGCGACTATCGCTATATAGACCGTAACTTAAAACTTTGTTTTATAAATCAAATTACTTTTAAACCATACTTCTTTATATAATCTAAACTACTTTAAAAACGCTTTGTCAAAATGCTTTGAAAACAAAAATCATGTTCAGAAACCATTTCAAATACTTTAAGAAAACAAGTGGTAAATCACTTAAAAGCGAGCATGGGATTTCAATGTCGCAATAAAACAAATCATTAAAGCAAGTCGATTGTCAACCACACCAATTTCATTGCATCATACATAGCAAGTAATAATGTAAAGTAAAATCAACATTTGTGAGGGTCCCGTTGGATCCCTCCATAAATCTTTCGAAGTATATTCGTCGCGGCCTTTCCACTACGAACCACTTCGACACTCTTCCATAGTCCCCTGCAAATTACGAATCATATGTCTCCGCTAAATGAGTGGGAATACATCTCCAAACCAACCATGAATACTTTCACATACAATCAAACACATAAGCAAGGTAATATAAAATTATTACAACATATTTCAAACTTTAAGTCGCTTAAAAGTGAGCTTAACTCGCTTTAAACGAATTCAAACTTCAACCAAAAGCCCCGACTTCTTGTCGCAACCAATAAACTATTCAAGAACCTAGCTTCCCCTTTCCAAAACTTGCTTTAAAGGACCCCAAGGACCTCCCTTTCTCTTGGTCGTGCCCTATCAGGGTGGATTTGGGCTTGTCTTTGATAGCTTGAGCAATGTAGAGGGTGTTGCTTATTATTAAAGGCTTGTATCTTTGTTTTAAAGGATAAAAGAAGTGAATTTGAAGTATTTTCTTTTGTGAAATCTTAGAAGAAGGAGGAGGAAATGAGAAAAGAAAAGGAGTAAAAGAACTTGAGTTTTGAAAATGAAGTAAAGAAGAAGAGTGAAGAGGAGATATTATTTTACAGAAATAGGAAGTGGAAGATTACTAACATACCCGTCTTATTAAAATAAACCATTATCCTCCTTAACATATTGACAACGCACCCTCTCCCTCATCATGAAAGGCACACCCCCTCTAGCCTAGGCTACCTAAGCCATCACATCCTCCTTTTCATATGTCCTTTAAGTACTTTTAGTATTTTACACTTAGAATAAGAAAGAAAGATCTTCTCCTTACTATATTACTTTAATTAATTACCCTTTTAAATCCTTCAAGTATACTTACTTTTACTAATACTTTTTATATTATTAAACCACTTATCATATGTATGAATGAGTGTGCATATGTGTGAAACAACGTTGCGACAACTTTCATTCGATAGAAAGTCAAAAATCCAAAAAACGATTTTCCTTTACATTTTCAATTTTTCATTGAACTGCCTAATTTTGTAAACAAATTTTCAAAACAAGTTTACTATAATCATTTATTGATTATAAGAGGATTATTTGACCATTATTATTTGAATCTTTAAATTTTATCAAATATTCACAAATCAAAGTGATAAAATTCCGGGTTGTTACACTTTCTTCTCAACAAATTCTCTAAATAATGTCATTGGATTCTTCATGTCGGAAATCACTCCTAGCTCGGTTACAAATTTGCGCATCTTGACTATTTCCTCTGCTTCATTAAAGGCGATGTATTCGGCCTTCATCATGGAACCAGCTACCGTTTCCTAAATGGAACTCTTCCAACTGATGACCCTACCATTTTTGGTAAAGACGTAACCGGACACTGACTTACTATCGTCGATATCACTTTGAAATCTAAGGTCAGTATACCCCTTCATAAGGAGATCTCCATTCCTATATATTAGGAATAATTCCTTAGTATTTCTTAAATATTGTTATTATGTATAGGGATTGGGACAATGCAATAAGTCCCTAGCTTTTCACCAAGATTAGACCGGTATCGGCTTACGAATCCTAATGCATATACATAGCAAAGGTATACATTATAGAACCGATTGATGAAGCATACTGTATCATATTCATATGCTCTTTCTTCTCATCAGTTTGAGGATCATCCTTCTTAGAAAGAATGATCCCAGATTGTGTCGGAACATTTTCGCGCTTGGAGATATCCATACCGAGCCTTTTTAATATGGTATTTATGTATAGAGATTGGGACAATCCCAGCAACCTCTTAGATCTATCTCCATAGACCTTTTTACATAGTATATAGGCTGCTTCTCCCATATCTTTCATGGAGAAATTATAGGAAAGCCATGCTTTCACTAATTGTGACAATGAAATGTCATTGCGAATCAATAATAGATCATCGATGTATAAAACTAAGAACACAAAAGCACTTCCTTGTTCCTTTCGGTATACGCACGCTTCCTATGTGTTCTGATAAATACCAAATTGTTTGATTACTTTATCAAAACACTTACTATAACTCCTCGAAGCTTGCTTAAGTCCGTCAATGGACTTTAACAATTTGCAAGCCTTGCTCTCAATCCCACTAACCTTGAAACCCTCGGGCTGTGACCTAATGACGGTCTCTTCTAAATCACCATTTAGAAATGTCGTCTTTACATCCATTTGCCATATTTTGTAGTTGTAGAATGCATCAATAGCATGCATTATCAGAATGGACTAGAGCATTGCTACAGACGAAAAGGTTTCATCATAATCAACACCTTGAATTTGATGAAATCCTTTCGCAACTAGGCTTGCTTTGTAAGTCTCCAATTTTCCATTTACATTTAGCTTTTTCTTAAATATCCATTTGCAGCTGATGGGTTTTATCCCTTTAGATATGTCAGCCAAAGTCCAAACTTTGTTTTCATACATGGAATCCATTTTAGATTTCATAGCTTGAACCCAAAGTGCGGAGTCTTTACACTATAATTCTTACTGGAATAATAAAGGAATTTCATCATCTAAGACATGGACCTCTTTCTTGTCATCCACAAGAAAACTGTAGTATCTCTCTAGCGTGTGAGTTTCCCTACTAGTCCTTTAATAGGTTGTGTGTTTTCGTATATGGGTGAATTTGGTTCTCCCACTAGGTCTGACTTTTGTTAGTTTCTCTGATCTCATCCAAGTTTACAACTTCATTATTAATTTCTTTCTATAAAAGTTCCTTTACTAAAAATACAGTGTGTATGGAAACAATAACTTTTTATTCCTTTGTGTTGTAGAAAATATATCCGCTAGAGTTCTTGGGATATCCTAAAACTTACCCAAGGCATATCTTTCCTCAAGTTTGTTGGGGCCGACATTCTTAAAGTATGCTGAATAACCACACACCTTCAAATAATTGAGGAGGGGTTTCTTCCCAAGCCACATCTCATATGGCGTCTTAGGCATGGATTTTGTGGGTATCAGATTTGACATATGTGTTGCAGTTTCTAGCGCTTATACCAATAGGAAAGAGGTAACTCAACTTTACTCATCATGGAACAAACCATATCTAATAGGGTTTGGTTCCTTCTCTCTGAAACACCGTTGTGTTGTGGAGTATATTGTGAAGTAACTTGAGAGACAATCCTATTATCTTTTAAGTATTATTGGAGCTTTTGTCTAATATACTCGCCTCCTTGATCGGAATGAAGTATTTTAATCTTATGGTTCGTTAGATTTTTGCTTCGTTTTTATGTTCAATGAATTTCTCAAGAACATCAAATTTGTTCTTTATAAATACACATATCCTAGTTTTGAGAAATCATCCGTAAAGGTTACAAAGTAAATGGAATTATCTTTGTAACTATAGGCATCGGGCCTCATACATCAGTGTGTATGAGACCCACAAGTTCATTAACTCTTTCATTGCTCTCACTAAAGTGGTACTAAGTCATTTCTTTAAAACACGACTCACGCATATCAAATGATTTAGAATCAAGTGATGGTAGAGAACCCTTGGTTTTCAGTTTATGCAGTCATTTCTCACTTATATGACCCAGTCTATAATGTCAAAGACAGTTAATGTTTATGTCAATATTAGATGAATTATTCAAATCGTAGACATAATTAGTATTAATCACGTAAATGCTATTATCTAAAATACTATCACAGACTTTATCACCATCTAACATAAATTTCGTAACATTATTAGTACAATGAAATATATAATCCGTCCTAGAGAATCTAGACTCAAAAATAATACCATAAATAATGTCTTTTACAAAATAGCAATTGTTTAATATTAAAACTACTCCATTTGGCAAACTTAATTGAAAATCTCCATATGTTGTTAGATCTACTAAAGGTCCATCAGCAACTTGATGCCTCATCTCTCCCTTTGTCATATGACGACTGTTCCTAAGTCCCTGTAACAAATTACGGATGTGAGTTTCAAATCTAGTATTAAGACCCATGATAATTTATTGACTGCAAAACAATTTTGAATCATAAGTATACCTACAGGAATAGCATAACTATTATGTTTCCTCTCGTTTACAATCTTTAAGTACCCCAGAAAATTCTGTTTCTAGTGACCCTTCTTATGACAGTGATGACATTTACCCTTGTCAGTTGGAGCAGTGTTATTATTCTTCTTATTAACCCACTTTTTGCTACTTCAAACCTTTCGAAGATGATGCATTCCCCTTAACCACGAGTACCATGCCTTGATCCTTGGATGAAGACTCGGCTTACCTCGACTTATTACGGAGCTTCACAAAACATACGTTCAACTAGTTCATATTATAGTACAATATGAATGGCTCAAACTAAGGAGTAAGAGACCATATGATTAGATCCATTTGCAATGCATTGCCTATCGTCGCGTCCAACATAGAAAGTCTATCAATATAGCCTTTCATCATTAGAACGTACTCATCCACATTCATGCCCTTCCTCATTTTCGTATTGAATAGTTTCTTTATAAGTTCATACTTTATAGAATGAGGCTGTTTCCCAAACAAAGCTTGAGGCTATCGAAAATTTGCAGGGCATTCATGTTTTCATGCTATCTCTACAATGGTATCTCTAACATAGACAGCACGTAAACTTAGGCGATCTCAAGGTCTGCAACCTAATTGTTATAGGCTATGTGTAGTTTGGGGTCCACGTCATCAATGGATTTTCCCTTGAAGGTTCGATTATTGACAATTATCAATGCATACATTTTCTGTAAATTTTAATTTAGTAGATTAGGAAATTATTCTTGGTAGATGTTCTTATAATATTGGAAAGGTTAAATGTTACATTCATTTTATTGATAAGCTTCCACTAGTCTTTTATGTTTCTCAAAAGCCCTAAAACGAAACATGGAAGTCTTTCGTTCACTAGTGGCTGTTAGGACTTGTATGCCTTGGATTTATGACTTTGAAGAAAGCTCAAAAAATCATAGTCCCATATAGGATAGATAACTTCTTATCAATTGTATTACATACAACTCCTAACCTTGTGGTCTTTCTCCTAACATCACTTTTACCTTGAAGAAAGCTCAACAAATAAAGAGAGATTATTCACTCGTACCTACCATTTGACGACAGCCTAAGTATAATGCACATACCTTGAGGAAAGCACAATAAATATGTGCAGTTTCCTTACCATGTCTATTATATATGTTAATAGTACTACACATAACATTCCTAGTTTGAGGAAAGATCAACAACTAAGAAGTACGCAAGTAATCTATTAATATATGAATGGTACAAGATAACCTTTATATATTTAAGATTCATAATCTTTAGTATATTCAATTAAGTGATATAGACTTATGAAATAATGTATTTCTTACGGAATACGCTTGAGATTCAAGTGTTGGGCACATTTGAAATCATAGTATACGTACTATACATATGTATTTATCTCTTAAGTCTAACCAGGGTTTCTTATTGTTCCACCTTTTATTGCACATTCATGCTATATAAGTTTTAATTATTGTATAACATTTATAATTCAATTCACTTACATCATAGTCTTATGTATAATCTTATATTAATGTTATTAATTAATTCATATTTAGTTAATA
Source organism: Allium fistulosum (assembly GCA_030737815.1). Taxonomy (NCBI): domain Eukaryota; kingdom Viridiplantae; phylum Streptophyta; class Magnoliopsida; order Asparagales; family Amaryllidaceae; genus Allium; species Allium fistulosum. The sequence continues at coordinate 931,163,286 of CM060901.1, read as the reverse complement.
TAATTAATTAGTTAAATAACATTTTGTATAATTTTATATTATTTAATTAAACATTTTAAATTGAATACCTATATTATAAATTTATAATCATACTCATATATCTTCATATATATGTATTATATTATTTATTCCAAAATTTTCATATATACTTACATCATCTTAAATAATTCATGATAATGTAACATATATATCATAATATATGTTTTATATAATTTAACCAATTATCTATTTAATTAATTTATTAATTAATAATTAATTAATTTTAGAAATTAAATTACAAATTTTCAAAAGAATTTTGAAAATCATATTATAAAATTTATAATATTTTTCTTATTTTAAATTTAACATTTAAATTTAACTTTTAAGTTTTAAATTTTACTTTTCATTTTAGAATAGATTTAAAAAAAATTTGGTCCAAGGCCCAAATTCAGATTGAGCATTTTCTATTAGGGGTACTTTCGGGCTCAGTTCACTTTTAGGGCCAGGCCGGTAGCCAAGTAAGGCAGGGTAGTTAATTACCCAAATCCAGCCCAGAAACTACTATTATAGACACCCTACTAAATAGCTAAGCTTCGGTACCCCTTGGTGGATCTAAACAAGTCAGAAGTAGGTTAAATGGGAGAATTAAAAAAATCATTTTGATCTTAGTTAAGCCTATGAAGCCTAAATGGATTTTAGCCCAATCTAGAATTTTGAATAAAACCTTCATTTTATTTCATTTGTTTAAAATAGTTCGAGTTTAATTAAGCTGTATGTAAGTTGTAATTAGTGCATTAAATGCATCCATGTGTGAAAGTGCAAGTGCAACATATAGGAATAGTTAATGTAAATGTGTTTAGATGTTGGGATTTACACTATAACAGAAACATTTTCCTTTGATATATCCTTTTGTCATCCAAAATAATTTTTTTAAATAAGATTTATTTTCTACACACACATAGAGACATATATACATGGACAAATATACATATACTTGTTTGCATTAATATAGACTTTGATTGACTCACATGTTTTAACGCTGAAGTAAACAATTTAAAGTTAGTTTTAATTAAGAGATAGTTTAAATCAAAATTACAGTATTTTACATAAAAATCCATATTTTAAACCTTGAATTAAGAACATATACATATATATACATTTACATACATATATATGTGCATGTGTGTTCATATACATACAAACGCGCATACATATGTGTGTGTGTCTATATATACATGTATGTGTGTGTGTGTGTATAACACAATTAAATCAATGCTTTAAAATCAAAACAACATGTAACAAATGTATTCAATTATTTTGTAATTTAAAAGACATGTCTTCAAATAATAAAAATTAATCTTACTTTGATCTAATTGTTAACTTAAGAAAGAAATCAAAAGTTCTAATGTTTTTTTCTTGAAAAGTACACTTTTAAATTTTAAACTGACTTAATTATTATTCTCATGTAAACAATAACCAAAATTGTTTTAAACCAATTTGTAGTATATGTATTCAATTCTCAGTCTTATAACATGACACAGAAATCAATTATTTAAAATTGTTTTCAATAATAATTTGTTGAACAATAATTTTGAAATAAAAAGTAATCAAATGACATAGGCATATATAAATCTATGATAGCGGGATTCAAACCTAAATTAAACACATAATATGAACAGATAAACAAAAATAGTGATGAATCTAAAATTATTAACATAGATAACATATGAACAGTAGAAGAGAAGGACAAGGAGGTGTTAGAAAATATTAACAAGATTATCATATAAATGATTTAAGGGAGGCAAGTAAAAATCTAAAACATATTACAATTCATACAGATAAAATAGATATAAGTGATTAAAGATTCAAACCAAATAAATAATGAATTTGTATTTAAATAAAGTAGAATGTTACCTTGAGATGCAGCCAAAGGACACACCTTGAATGATGAAAGAATTCCTACATTCAATGAAACAATCTCTAGATCTTGCAATAATCGAGAAATAACCACCTTTTATTTTTATTTTTGTTCGATTGTGTTTTGGAACTATGAACCCTAAGCCACCATGAAATTGTCGGCTGGGATAAGATGTCAGGAAGGAGAGAAAATGCCTAAATAAAGTCTCTTAAGGAGGAAATAAATTATAATCAAAGAGAGGTATGATTCACCTGATTTGCCCTTTCATTTTAAAACCAAAACTCCTCCTCTCCCTCTCAATTTTTTTCGGCCATAGTATGGTGTGCTTGGGCCCCAAAAATTTCAAAACTTAATTAACATCCCATTTAAATCTAATTTAAACATTCTATCGATATCGTACATGGATTCGCACGTTTATAACTTTTATATACGCACTTTATTAAATACTAGTGGTATTCAAACAAATCAAATAATAAATATTTCAAAAATATTAATTTATTTAATTTATTTAATTTACTTAAAATCCACTTAGTATTTATTTTATTTAAATCCAACTTAATTATTCTAGCGACATCTTATATCGATATGTACGTTTATAATTTTTACATACGTACTTTATTAAATACTAATGGTATCCACTAATCAAATAGAATTTAGTAATTAATATTACATAAATATTAATTAATTTAGTTCATTTTTAAGTGATTAAAAATTAATTAAATCGTGTGGCTCATTTGGAGTATTCATCATTTCGGTTGTGCGACTCAAAGGAATAAATTTAATTAGCGATTAATATTGAACAATTCAAATATTAACGTTCACACATCACGTTAGCTAGTGGTGTGACATTTTGGCTAAATTTATTGCTTATACATTTGTTGGTAAAATCCAATTTTACTTATTATAAGCGGTACTCGGTCGTAACGAATATTTACACCAATTCTCTTTGTCAAAACTATATCACATTAGAAGTTACGGAATTTGTTTTTGTTAAAATTCCAACATTTTCCACATTCAACTTTGTAAGTCCAAAACAAAGTTCTTGGTTCAATAGTAACATTTATTATTAATAATACTATTTTAGCCAGAGATTTGGACTTTGAGTTGACTGTGGTTGACTATGATACTTACCCCATATAACTGAGAAGATGAATTCTCTATTGAATAGCGTTTCACTTCCAAGGCTATAACTCACCCCATCTATAGTCGTTTAATGGAAGCCATATCATGATTTAACTATAATTAAAGTAAAGTGTTCGCATTGAAGTTCAACAGTATTCTCAAGTCAAGAGAACTGTGTAACATCATCACTTCAAGATTCTCTAGTTGAGCAAAGTTATATCAACCAACTAAAAACTCTTAAGTGAGTCATTCCATAGTTATCCAATAGCTATCAGTATGTAACCCCTTGGTGTCCCCAGTAGAAATGAGTAATACATTGCTCAATATATGGAGAGCATTACGTACTCTAATCTCAGCGGATGTATCGATATCCAGTCTCGATACATCTTGACTAGGAATATTTAAAGTGAAATGTTTATGATATTGTGGCAAATTGCTCATGATTACAACACACTGTAATTACTATCCCAAAACATGCCATTTAAGGATTCTCTGTTAAATATACTTAAATTAAATAATAATTAATACAACTTATTATAACTAGTATATAATATAAAGGAAAACACATTTTATTTCGAACGAGATTTTATTACAGAGTTAATAATTTACAATAAATTATAGAACTTCTCTTGGGGCATACCCCTAACCCCATCAATCTCCCACCTGCATTTAGGGCCAATTATGGAATCTCAATTCCATCCCTTCGATCAACTTGACTAGAATTGACTGAGATAGTTCCTTCGTGAATGGATCTGCCATGTTTTCCTTTATATCTACCCATTGTATCACGACCTCTTTCTTCTCAACAAATTTTCTAATAAGGTGGAACTTTTGAAGAACGTTTTGTGATTCCTAGTATGCTCTAGGTTCCTTTGCAATTTGTATTACCGCATTGCTGTTACCAAATAATGCACTTGGATTCTCCATGTCGAGAAACACTTCTAGCTCACTTAAAATTTTGTGCATTCACACCTCTTCCTTGACGGCTTCATTAAAGGCTTGGCCTCCATCATGGAATCAACCACCGTTGCTTATTTGAAACTCTTCAAACTAATGGCCCCAACGTTCATGGTAAAGACATAACTAGAAACTGACTTATTATCGCAGATATCACTATAAAACCTAGAGTATATATACCACTTCATAAGGAGTCTCCATTTCCATATATTAGAAATAAGTCCCTGATATTCCTTTAATATTTTAGTATACATTTTATAGTCCTCCAATACTTTTCTCCAGGATTAGACTTCTATCAGCTTATGCATCCTAATGTGTATGCCACATTTGGTTTGGTACATAACACAGCGTACATCATGGAATTGATTGCTGAAGCATACGGTATCCTCTTCATACGCTCTTTATCCTCATTAGTCTGAGAATCATCCTTCTTAGAAAGGACGACTCCAGATTACGTTGGAACATTTCTGCGCTTAGGGTTCTCCATACTGAACATTTTCAGTATGGTATCTATGTGCAGGGATTAAGACGATCCCAACAACCTCTTGGATCTATCTTGTGATAACCGCCCTACACCTACGACACTCAATATATATGTAGATCACAAATGGTGCCCGGCCGATGTAGGATGGTTGTCGCTGGTTGTAAAGTAAATAAAATAGTCATAGAATCTGTCATATATCTTACAGTGCGTCGAGTAAAATATAATAACCATCACAGATATAAAATAGAAGAGATAATAATAACTAAATGAACTACAGAATCAGAATGCATAGGTTCATACAATTATACAAAACAGCGGTAGTGTTTGTACAACTGATCAGTAAACTCAAATGGTAAACCATCTCTAATGTTAGTAAGTCAACACTATCAAAGCCCCACAGTGTCGCACATCGGAATAAACAATAATGACCAAATATAAGTACGAGTAAGCATTCCTCATGCTTGTCCATCTCTACAGCTCCACGCATCACTAATACCTACTATCTAGTCTAACCATTTAAGAGCATCCGAGATAATAAGAAGCAAAGCATAAAACCTTAAGTTAAACAACAGTTTGGTGTGAGCGATAAACAATCTCAAAATACTATGAAAGTCGATATAGTATATGGGAAATAGAATTGAGAATTATACCTGACCTGTTCCTACATCCAAAGAGTTAGCACATAAATGCAGTATAGGCTAAACTACTATCACAGGTGGAAAATATAAGTTATAGGGGTATCACAAGGCATTTCAAGCACACAACAAATATAACAACCATCACATAGCCTAGCATCTCTCACTCAAGTGCATTGGATATACAGTAACTCTTACAGTTGCTCAACTTATTTCCCACGCAGATGGCAAGGGATTGGACACACGCTGACATCCAACAATATGGGTATAGACAGACTACCCTGGGTACACACAGACTACCATGTCCCACTAACGAGCATCATAACCTTAGAGTTATCCATCGATCCCATAGCACACATACCGATAGTAGAACCGCGTCGTAGATGCTCAACTCATTTCCACATAGATGGCTAGGGACTGGACACACACAAACGTCCAACAATATAGGTATACGCTGGCTACACTAGGTGAACATAGACTACCTTGTCCTACTAACGAGTATCACAATGTCATGTTCTACTCCACAAGCTATCACGTACAACTCCTCTTGGTCCATCACCAGATTTTATAGTCACTCGCCACATAGAATCGTCGCACTTCATTGATTGCCACTAAAACCCCAAAGACATCTCCACTCACCCTAGAGTCATCCATCCTTACTCCAAGCTAACTCCAAAAACCGCCATGTAACCCCTAGTCTTGCCCCTATGACGCTCCATGCCAAGCCCAAATCCGACACCCCAAAGCTCTATTCCATGCTTTATGTGGTCTTGCTTCTATAGTTGAACTAAAGTCCACCGAGCAACATTCCCTATCCGGCCACCGGACAAAAGTAACTACTGGACAGAATTTCCTGTTTGGTCCTCCATCATCGAACCCAAGTGCTATTAAATAGGATTTCATATCTGGTCTTCCACTACCAAACCAACCCAGACCTAAAGCTAGTCACTGGATAACCACCACTGTACCAACCCCATGCCGAAAAAAGTTCCACCAAACAGAATTTCTATAGCATTTCCAACACTTCAACATTTGCACTGATTCCATCGCTATACCTAGCACTTCAACCCATGTGCATTGCCTATGCAACGATACGACTCCAAACGCTCCAGAGCCTATCTGTCAAAGTCTGATTTCACGGTTCCTACCTCTAGTTTTCTCCGATGAGCGTTTTCAACCACTCAAGCAAACAAGCATACATACAACTAACATAGCATACAAGCAACCAATATAGCATGCATATTACATGTACAACACATTTATATCAGCCAATTTAAGATTCATATCAAAAATGGCCTAAATCTAGCGATTTTTAGAAAATAGTGCATTTTGGGAATATATATGATATTCGATTTAAAATCATTTTAAACCACTTTTAAATTCTTTTATGAAACCAGATATGGGTTTTTAAATATATTAAAAATCACATTTTAAAGTTGAAAATCATTTCAAAACGTCATTTTTATACCATACTAAAAATCATAGTATAGTGAGAGATGATATTACTCACATTAACAAAAGTTATCCAATCCTATGCCAAGTTGTAGAGAGCTCCAATATGAGCGCAATGCAAGAAACCGCATCCAAATTAGAACTCGTATGCAAAATATACATATGATATAAGAAATCGGTTTATATAAATTAATTAACCTAACTAATCCTCAATTAAGTTAATTAATTATTTTCATAACCTGGTTTCATAATTACCTTACACGTAATCCATGCTTCTTCTCCCTTGTACAAGCATATCACGCAACCTCTTCTCCCCAGCTTCCTACTCAAGTAAATCTACAACACTCAACCACGTAACATTACACATAGCAACAACCATTGCACCAACTGCCGTTTCCACCCACTAGACCTCCGACTACTCCGGCCAACCCATGGACTTTCCTTCCCATTCATGTTTACATCACCAACTAAACGCCGTTGATCCACCATTGAACCGTCCGAAACCGCCACCTACCCAATGACACAGCTCCACCGTCCCCAACTCTGCCCTGACCGCCTGCGACTTCAGCATCATCCGGCCATAAAGAAAACTTGAAGAATTATCCAATAAACCCATTTTCACTCCTAACTTCTCTATCTTATCGTCACCACCATGATTCCCTTTGGCTCAAGCGACCTTCGCCATTTTCTCGCTAAGACGAAAAAACCTACATCAACCAAACTTAATTTAGTTTTCCTCCTAAAATCACTCCTCGTTGGATTCACTATTTCAACCACTACAGTTGGAGTTGTGTCGAACCAAGGCTTTGGTTGCATAGAACTCGGAAAAATAGAGAGACCCGACTTTTATTTTGGTGAAAATAATGTTCATTTGATAGAAAAGGAGGAGGAGAAAGAGAAGTGGGATGAGTTCCATGGAAAGGAAGAGAAGAAACATAAATGGGAAAGTGGGATGTGTGGCTACAGGGAAGAAAATAGTATTTATAGGGTATAGGTAGAGTTAGGGTTTGAATATACCCCATTTTCTCATGTTTTCAAAATTCCATTGCACGTTCTGTTGTAGTATGGCTTCTAGGAATGTCAGATTGGACGATTCTTTGATGACGCGAATCGTTGTATTTTTTCCTTTTCAACGGTACCTATTTTGTCAAAATCCAAGACTGTATCCAAAGATAGCAATTTTTGGGCGTTTTTAAGTTGTATAGGCTATAGAAATGTCTGATCTTGAAAATTCTTTAACTGCGCAGCTCGTACACTTTTTCTTGACCCAGGGACGTTTTCCATTCATCCAAATTCTCTGATGCATTGGTCCATGCATATCAGTGCAATACGTATAACTACCGAAAATACCAAAATATGTAAATCAAGGTCAAAATCGTCCGATAAAATTACAATGGGTCAAAAATGTCACTACTCAACATCACCCAAAGTTATATCCAAATATGACTCAATATGGATTTAAAAATAAAATATTACGATCGTCCGATATGTAAAATACAAGTTGTTACACTGTCCTCCGTTTAGGAGTTTTTCCCTCGAAATCCACAAATCGAACCATTCAAAATCAACCATAGTTATCCCACATTCCTAACAATCATAATAAGCATAAGTAATCGTATCAAACATCAATCATCAAACACGAACACATAATATCAAACATCAAAAAGTAACTACCAAGCCTATCCTAGCATCCAGGATTCTAGGTGTCTAATATAAAGCACTAAATATGATATCAATTATGAAAGCTAGTGATAAAATGGAAATCTTACCAAGTGAAGAGCTTCAGAAAAGTGGTCCTCATGCTCTCCTCGGTCTCCCATATTCAATCACCTTCGCTTTCGCTCCATTGAACCGCTATCACTTCATCGTCTCCCTTCTATGTTGTTTTGCATCACATTCTATGGTACGAATAGGCCTAGGAGATCTCAAAGTTTCTAGTTCAATCTCGATACCATCTAGTCGATCTGATGCCATTTTTCCCAATGCCTCTTGTAAGCTCTTCTGAAACCCACTAGCTAATAAAGGGTCTCGATCACTCATAATGCTCTTAGGCATAACGTGGAATCACATTATCCATTTTACATACAACACAACCAATTTGAATGCCATTCTACTGGACTTGATGGGTCTAAACTTGCACTTTTGTCAATCTATCGACTATGAATCATATGCTATCATACCCCCTCTGGTCCTTAGCAATCCATCGATGAAGTCGATCGATATCTGCTCCTACTTCTACTCGAGAATAAAAATTTCGCATCCTTACGGAGTCAACTATCTCAATCGAATCTGCACTGCATCACTTTTACAAACTCTACTTGTTCCTCTAACTTAGCCATGATCTTCGCTAGTATAACACCATGCCTTTGACTAGTATCGATCCTCTAAATCAAAGTAGGTTTGATAGTCAAAATAGCCAAAATCTTTGGCTCTAGCACACATCAATGTCCAAAGTCATAACCAACAATAAACTCAAGATGTGTCCACTCTAGGAACATCGCTCCGAAACTGGCATGTCTTCCACTCAGAGCATCAACGACTGCATTTCCCTTACAAGGGAATAGGAAATGTAAAATTTGTAGGAGGCAATGGACTCTAACCATCATTGTTGGTAGGCCAAGATCCTTCTCGGAGAAGAGGTACTTCAATAATGTGGAGTCAGTGAACAACTCGAAGCTCTCTCTTAATAGATATCACTTCCGAATCTCCAAAGCAAATATTGTCACTGCCAACTCAAAATCATGAGTCAAATACTTCCTCTTGTGAGGTTTCAGCTGTCCACCAGCATATGCGACAACCTTACCTTTCTACGTCAATACTGCACCTAGTCCAGTAACATAGGAATCCATGTATACAATCAACTCTTCATTCCTACACAGAATGACTAACACTGGTGCACTCGTCAAAATCTCTTTCAGAACCACAAATACATGCTCACATCCAATGTCCCGAATAAAGGACTGATTCTTCTTCATCAAATTAGTCAACGGTGTTGCTACTTTGGAGTAGTCCTTGATAAAACGTTTGTATTATCCTACCAATCCATGGAGACTTCTCATTTATAGCACTCTACGGTCTATCCAAATCCTAATCTGCCATAACCTTTACAGGATCTACAGTAATGTCTTACTCAGATACAATGTGACTTAAGAATCTCACTTCCCTCCTCCAGAAATGATACTTCAAAAATTTCACTATAAATCAGTATTTTCTAAACACCTTCATCATAATCCTCAAATGCGTCTTGTGTTCCTCTTTCTCCCAAGAGTAGACAAAAATATTATCAACAAGCACAAGCACGAACCCACTCATTTGATCCCTTGAAACACATTTCATGAGATCAACAAAGTATGCTAGTGCATTGGTTAGCCCGTATGGCATAACAAACCACTCTTAAAACCTAAACAATGTATGAAACACTGTGATTGGCACACTATCTCTAGCTACTTTCAGTTGATGAAACTCATCGCATGGTCCAACTGAGAGAACACCCTCGTACCATGGAGCTGGTCAAACAAGTCATCAATACGCATGAGTGGTTACTTGTTCGTCACCTCATTCAGCTTACGGTAATCACCACATAATCTTAAAGATCCATCCGCCTTAGTAGAAAACACTATAGGTGCACCACACTTATATACGCCCCTACGAATGAACCCTCGCCACATTAGCTCATCTACTTGCACCTCTAGTTCCTCCTACTCATTGGGAACCATGTACATCAAAGGCATAACTACCGGTCCATCATCTATGACCAGATCGATACAAAACTTTCTCTCTACATGGTGGTAATCCGGTCACCTCATTGAATATATCCATATGCTCTCTAGCTAAAGGCACTGATGACAACTCGTTATGTGAGATATCAAGTGAATATAGAAAGCAAGCCATCACCTCATCATCTAGTAGGAAACCTAACACAACCTTCTGGCCATTGTATATCCTAGTCGTCACTAACAGCCTCTCATGGTCCACCACTATTTTATAACCCTTCAGCCAGTCTGTAACAACCCTCCCTTCGTAATACCTTGAAATCATCATCGAATGACAACGTCCGACTTTCGAAAACCACAAAAGACAGATTGTCAGGAAAGAAAATTAAAACAAACATTATGCTAAGGCATATCGATAGGATCTCACAGGTAAATGATAACATATAATATACTGAATATACATGAACCAAACAGGATAACAATTATATATAAGAGACTTCACTAGAGGAAATAACTGATAAGTGGATATCTATATAGAAAGTTAGAATACGACAACTCCATACAGGCAGAGTCCTGAATACAATATCTGACACATTAATTCATATATAAATACATGTTTGTCAAGTACTATTATAACATCAAGTATATACAAAGTATCGACAACACCACCATAAAATGCTCCAATGGTCTTGAAAGCATATCCCCAAAAAAACCTGACTCTCAAACTACTGAATCAAGTACTCTAGAGTTTTTATGACATAAACAGACCAAGACAAAACGCGGGTCAGACATAAAGTCTGGTGTGAGGGGAACCATCTCAAAATATTATATATTAAAACTATATACAAATAGAACATGAGTTAATAAGGTACAACCAACCCTCTCCACAAAGGTGGCTCAATGGTAATCCAGACTGTCCATAAACAAGTAAAGTAAACCTGTCCCAATGATAGGAAATCATACAGTAACCCGCTCTTCTCCTATAATCAACAAGTCATCATAACTAATGTAATGTGACTGACACGTAACAACATACTATGATAAAGTAACCAAATACATGAATGCAAAAACAATGCAAATATCCCAATACAAGCATATCCTTGAATGCACAACAATATTATCAACTGACTAATATAACACACAATATGACGATAGGTGATAGACAAAGAATATAAGTTGATACTCATCATTGCTTATGAGTGGAGTCTACGGTAGACTCATGCCAAAGATAAACAGAGTCGGTACCTAAATGTACTATAGACCCTGAGCCGCATCCTCAGTGATCGAACTCGTGTAGATATCACCGTACCCCTATAACAAGCATAAGTGACATATGACCTACTCTAGATATTTGGAATCCGAGTCGACGTTGGATATTTATCTATAATTCAAATTATCGTGATCTAATGATTTCTTTTTAGGGTATAAAATAAATAGAATCATTACCTATATATACCATAGATCCTGAGCCGCATCCAGCTTGATCGAACTCATGTAGGTCTCATTATACCCCTATATCAAGCATAAGCGATAACCGGCTTACTCTAGATATCTAAAAACTGTACATATCCCACTGTACACCTATAATGAGCATAAGTGATATATGACCCACTCATAGAAGATCTCATCATCTCCCCTTCAGTCATATGGATTTCTTAACAAATTCGCATAACGTCTTGACAAAAGAGAATGATGGGCATATCCCGTATAATATGCCATCAGGACCATAAAGGAAGACTAATGCCATAAAGATATATATATATATATATATATCAAATATAACATCACGTAATAAAATACATCTATCACAAATGAAGATCAATATCTCGTCATCATTTACTAATATGGATGGCCTCTACTATAAGGCCAACAATTAGCATGGCCGCAAATATAAAGCCAATACGATTATGATCACTAATATAAGATCAATATAGTTCATCAAAACATATGTACCCTAAGGTCAAAGCCAAGAGGCACAGACTTATTTCACTCGATCGTACACGCTCGTCAGACATGATTATGTGACCGATCACCGTACCGATAACATGCCCGATCATTATTGATCCAAATGAATAATTTAACATTTGCATCCAGATTCCAAGCTTTGCGTTGCTTTCCGCCTCCCCGAGTAGCCCATAATCTTCCCCGAAGCTCCGCACAAACCCGAACCTGAAACAAGGGAAGAATCCTTGCTTAAATGGCACTTGACCTGGGCTTTACTGCCTAGGTCAGTGCACCATCGGTCCATCGGTGGTAGCCTGTCCTAGGTATTAAAGCCTGGGGGAGGTGCCACCAATTTCCACAGTCACCAATTCGTGTGTCGTCTCCTTCATCGATTTCCCCGATGAGCCGCCAAGCTTCTGAAGCCTTCCTCCACCCCATCACACCTCCTCTGGAGTTCATTAGTTGATGTTTTGGAAGTGGTTCCTTACGTGTTCGAAAATTAATTTTGACACAAAATCCACTCTTTGCATGTGCAGAGTTCAACGGGTGGATCTAGCGACCCAGCCTCCTCTAACACGCTAAAATAACATAACCAGCCTTCCTACCTTGTGTGATGCCTATGTATACGATCTTACACCCATTTTTGTATGTTATACACACACGACTCTGTATCTTCTCATGTAACTTAGCGCACACGATGGTTGCTATGGCTACATGAGACGCTCGCCACTTGCTTATATACAAATATGGATATTCACTTACATACATACATAAATATATACATACATACATGTATATATACATATACATATATATATATATGTGTGTGTGTGTGTGTGAATATACACACAATAACATTCAACTATTCTAGTTACAACACAATAATTATCTTGATTATTATACTACTTTAAATGCATGTATACGTATACCCGCTCATGCGCATGTGCATACACATATATTCGAGTAAGTAGTTCGATTATTACTTAAATCAAAACTTACCTTTATTTACTAAACCTTTTCAATAGGAATAAAATATCTCTTTATATTATTTTATAAAATCTTGTACAATTTTATAAAATACAATGCTAGCTTATAAAATCCATTTAAGCCTTCGAAATACTAAATCTCTTAATTTAAATTTAAGTATTCCTTTAATAAATATTTTATATAACCATTTAATAAAATATCTTCTTAATATTATTTTGTAAAATCTTATACTCTTTATAAAATATCTCATTCATGCTTATTTTATAAAATCACTATTTTATAAAATATCACTTTCTTATTATTTATAAAATCACTCTATTTATAAAATATCACTTTTATACTATTTTATAAAATCACTGTTTTATAAAATATCACTTTCTTACTATTTGTAAAATCGTTCTTTTTATAAAATATACTTTTATACTATTTTATAAAATCGCTATTTTATAAAATATCACTTTTATTTATTAATAAAATCATTCCTTTACATAAATAATATTTATAAATATATCATTCATTAGTAAGGATTATTTCATTACTTTTGAATAATATTCATAAGTACTAATCAAGCTTCATTAATCACTTAATTAGCTTACTAACTTTTCTAAAACCATTTAAATTAGTTTTATTATTATTAACAAATGACATGCACTTAATTATGTCATCAAATTAGTCTCTAATCCATTACAACATCACATACAATTACTCAATTATCCCAAAATCAATTTCAAATCTTATTAACTATTTCAAAAATAGTATTAAGGTCTTAAAAAAATATGAGATGGTATAATCATGTTCATAACATGAATACAAGCCTAATTCAACCCAAACAATCTCCAAATCACTTCATATAATCTCATAATCATCGATAAACTAAATAAAGAAGATTAACAAGTAAATATTGATGATATATGCATGCACAAGAGTGAAGAGAACAAATGAAGATGGAAATAATTCAAAGTGAAGATAATGGAGGACCCCACCTACCCACCTACCTTAATGTACAAATTAGAGGCTAATGCACATGCTTATGGAATTAATGGCTTCATGTACACTTAAATGATGATTAGTAGAAGCTAATGGTTACTTGGCCTCCACACTTTCTCAAGGGTATTTTGGGCATTCCCCAAAAATATGAATTAAGGTTTAACACATGTATAAGTACCCCTTATGTTTCATGTAACCTTCTTCTCTCTCTTAGTCTTTCTTTAGTTTAGTTTAGGCTCACAAATAAATCAAGTTCTCTTCTTTCTTTTCATGGCTACTTAGTCATTTCTTTTATGTAATTTTTTTATATGCAATTTTCAATACATGCTCTTTTCTTCTTTTGTTCATTTCCCTTCATGTTGTAGTGTAGATTTACTTTCATGCAAGTAGAATAGTTTTAATTCTTGTTAATTAGCTCTCTTTTTCATTAGCTTTCATTTTCCTTTCCTTTTGCTTTCATGTTGCTAGCTACATTTGTTAATCAAATGACAAATATGAGAGGCTAAACCCCTTCAATTTAGGGGTAATGAAGCTCTCTAATTATATAGCTTCAACTATTTGTTAATGCATGCTCTCTTTTTGTGCTTAATGATGATGATTGAAGTGGTTTAATTGTTGTTTTTGCCTTGAATTTGATAGCCTATATTGTTGACATCAAATAGGCTATGCTTAAACAATCACTAACACTAATTGCCTCTTCATGAAAATATGATTATGGCAAAAGAAAGTGATATGAAATTAAAATTTGATGGTTTATATTTCTAATCAATAGTTAATAGGTCATACTTAAAATAGATTTCATTTTCATTTCATTGTCAAGTTTCATGAAAGTTAGTAAGTGGTTTAAGGAGTGTGCCAAAGTTTGATGGCTTATGTTGGCTAACTAATAGCACAAATATGCCATACTTATGATAGACACATCAATTAAAGCACTAATGACCATAAAAGAGAGATCATGATTTCATATGTGTTGAACTACATGATCTAGAGAGTGGATTTTTTCTCTAAATTGTCATTTAACTCTTATATTTGCATCTCTTTTCTTTTAGTTAGTTAGTTCATGTTCTAATTCTCTAGCTTAACTTTCACTCGACTTTGGTTTAATTTGATTGAATAAAATTTTAAAATCAACAATTCCCTACGGATCGACCTGTATTCGCCACGTACTACAAGTGTACGCCGTGCGCTTGCGGTAAAATTTATTTCAAAAATTTTCGACGGTTTTCTAATCCAATAGAATTTCCGTCGTTAAACAAGTTTTTGGCGTCGTTGCAGGGGAATTTGTTTTGAATTTGATTTTCTATTCTTCGAATTATTTTTGTGTGTTTGTTTGTGATTTTTATCACCGTTTTGTTTGTGTGATTGTTTTTGTTTCCATTCGCATTGCATTTGCATATATATATATAAACCATACAATTTCAAAAAAAAAATCATTTCTCATTTACAATTTCTGTGTTTAGTACATTGCATTTATATTTCTGTGCACAGAGACATTTCTGTGCACATTCCTCTACTTACTGCAACTCATTTTCCATTGCATTCCCTGCCACTAACCTACCACCTCCTCATTTAAAACCTGACATCACTTCCCCACATATCAAACACTGCATGTCACCCTCATCAATTCTGCCTACTTCAAACTATACAACTGTGGACACTATCATACAATTTCTGTTGCCTGTGCACAAATACTTCACTGCACAACTAGTTACCATCCTTCCTCTCTGCAATACACTTCAGTAACCACCCCTCCCCTATCATCTTACCACTACAGCAACCATCTTCTATCATCTCCATATCACACAAACGAATATTCACAGACCAACCACCTTGGAACATCCATCATCCAAGCTTCAACTGCCTACTGCCATACAAAACACTTCACAAACTGTTGCCATCTTACCAAACATATCACTGCCAAAATCATTCATCACCACCCACATATCATCTGCTTCCTCCACATTGACCACAAGCTACTGCCTTCCATCCCCTGTCAACCACTTTTTCAATCAAAACTCCACAAACAACCCATACATACCATCACACACCCTGCCAAACCATTCACCAACACACAACAATCTTCCACTAACCACAAATACAAAACTCCCTCTACTTCACCACATTCTATCCACTGCTGCTCCAACCAAAATCACCCTGTCACTCTATATCGTCCACTGCTTCAACTATATCATCCACTACTGCTCCAATAAAAATTTCATACTACACTTCACCGCAATCACCTCCTCATCACAAAACTGTTCATCAACTACAATGCTCTACTTTCCTGTCATTTTTCTACATACCTTTACAACCACTGTCTGCTGCCTCATCTTCTTTCCACTAACCAGTTTCATTGCCCCGCATTCCCTTACTCTACTGCTTACTCCCTGACCCCCTGTCAACTTCTCCGACAACAATTCTAATTCTCCACAAACCCACTTATCTGATGTCCATCCACATCAAAACCAAATCACTACACCATTGATTTATCTCCTATCCAACTTCTTGGCCAACTCCTCCAACCTCACTCAATTCAACAATCGAACCCAGAAAATCACACCACTGCTTCCCTCCAAATCGCCTACACAATCTCTGCATTACAATCGCAAAACCATCCAGCCACTCACGACCTCTCTGCCATACAAACAAACTTCTAAAGATCATTTGCTCTACACCTGTCAACCTGCAGCAGTTCAATTTGCAAATTTCTAACGACAGCACTTCAACTCACACTTCAACATTACTGCTTCTCCTAAAAATCGAATCTACATCTCCTTAGACCGCAGCAACCCCAACTCTTTGAATCGACAACCACCGCCCCATCTACACCCAAACTCCAATCGACTGCCTCCCTCAACTGCAAATCGCAAAAGCCATTCAACCAGGAACTCTCGCATTTAGAAATTTGGGAAATTGTATTTGAATTTTGGTTTAAAAATGGAAATTGAGGAGGGCATGACAGATGTAGAATTTAAGAAATTTGAGGATACGAAAATATTTGATTGAGGAAATTCGTTTCTGTGTGTTTTGATTGAGGAATTGGTGATTTGGTTTTAACTTGTTAATGGGCTGGGCTGTAGGATTGGTTCAATTCTTTTTTTCTTTAATTGTTTAGTTCACTTTAGTTTTCCATTTTTAAAAAAAAAATTTAAGTAAAACTTCACTTTTACGTTTCCTTCCCAAAAAAAACTTTGGAATATGTTTTAAAAAAAGGGTTGGGGTTGTTTTGAATTTGTTTGGGTATAGTTTGTTCTATTTTTTTCATTTGTTTTAGTCTTTCTTTGATATAAAAAAATTGAATATATTTTGTTTTTATTTCAGGTTGACAAAGTAGAATTTCAGAAGAAGAGGAGCTGCTGCTATAAAACTGCTCCGCTTGCTTGTTTAAAGAAAAAAAAAATTTGCTTTCATCTCTAGTTTGTATTTTCCTTGCATTGTTGTTTGCTTGCATTTTAGAAAAAAAAAATCAAAAAAAAAGAAAACAAAAACAAAAACAAAAATCATTTGTAATTGCATTGTTAATACACGTTTAATTTCTGCTTTGCATTTCATTCTAGATTTTGATTAATAATAACAATTAGACATCGATAACTTTTAATTGTATATTGACAAGTTGTCTTCTTTGAACAATTTAATTTCTTGGTGTCTAGGCTACGGCAGAGTAATAACCATTTATAAATATTATGGTGATTCGTAAATATTATTGTGGTTGTTCCTCTGAAGGTACTTAAACCTTCGGCTGCATTGCTACGGTGATTCGTGGTGCACCAATATCCCATGCCCGTTACTTGGCTGAGAACTATCTTGATTATCTAAGACAATGTGTAATCATACAATTTTGGGTTAACTTAGGATAAATCATTTGTAATTAACCCGTGCATTCATTTAGTTGCATTAGTTCATGCATATTTAAAAAAAATC
This sequence comes from Allium fistulosum, assembly GCA_030737815.1. Taxonomy (NCBI): domain Eukaryota; kingdom Viridiplantae; phylum Streptophyta; class Magnoliopsida; order Asparagales; family Amaryllidaceae; genus Allium; species Allium fistulosum. The sequence continues at coordinate 931,145,187 of CM060901.1, read as the reverse complement.
CAAAACTAAAAAAATTTGTATATATTCCTTTTCCTTTTCCTTTGAAATTTTTAAATCCTTTTTCTTAGAAATTTTAAAAAAAACCAAAAAAATTTAGAAAAACCAAAATCCAAAAAAATTATAAAACCTTTTCAAAAAAACAAAGAAAAAATTTGAAAACCCAAAAAATAAAACAAAAATCAATTCCCTTTTGAAAAAAAAATTGTAAATATTTTTCCTTTATAAAAAAAATTCTTGAAAATGTTCGAGTTTCCTTTTCCTTACTCACTTGAATATAGTTGTGAAAATCAATATAATCCATATAATTTCACTCCAAATTCGTATGAATATTTTAACGACAACTATTCTTTAAACAATTCGAATTTTGAACAACAAAGTTTTCAAAATGATGACCAACCCTCGACTCTTGAAAATTGCATTTCATCTTTACTTGAATTCTCTACACAACAAAATCAAGAGATAAATGATTTGTGTAATTCTGATTTGTGTAATAACTCAAGTCAAGAATTTCAAAATTTGAATTCAATTCAAAATTGAAACGATTTCGATTATAACCCATGCCAATTCAATTTCGAACTCCAAAATGAATTTCAAACTCAAAATGAAAATGGAAACAACTTTTCAAACGAATTTGGCAATGGGAATAATCTTAACCACGTTACAATTGAAAATTTTTGTCCTCAACAATTTCAAAGTGAAAATCCTCATGCTAATAACTATAAATTGGATTTTGTTGAGAAAATGAACGAAATTTACGATGATCACACGGATTCGTTGTTTGAAACATATATGAAACAACGTGAAAAACAAAATCAAATTCCAACGTGTGACGAATCAAACGATAATCCATCTTTTACCAAAATTGACGATTTCCAAATAACAACTTTTGAAACTGAAAAGATGATCTTAATGAAGTTGTTGAAAATTTGGTAATTGAGTTGGATTTCAATTCTTTTGAGGGTGAGAAACTTGATTTAAATTTCGATCTTCCTTTTTTTGAAAATTTGAATACAACAACTTTGAATTTTGAACTTGGTTTATGCAGTAAAGTTGTTGATAATCCAACAAAGGAAGTCGAATTTAACGAACACGAGTTTTCTGGACTTTTTGAAAACGAGTCATTAAACTCTGATGGGGAAGATATAAATCACCAATTTGATTTTGAAACCAATAATTCTGAAGAATTTTTCAATGAACAACTTGAATTTCTATTTGGTGAAAATAAACTTGAACTTCAATCAATCGTTTTATCAACCCCAAAAATCATTGAAAATAAACGACTCGTACAATTTTTAACAAAACGGCATTCGTTTTTCCAAATCCAAATTCAACTTTGAAATCTTGTATGGTTTGGTTTTTTGAGCTTAAGCTGTGTCTCGTATACTTGACGAGGCAAATGAATCGGTCTTTGGAAGACCGTTTCATTTACTTTTTGACGATATACTTTCTGATCTCGTGTAAATTCCGTTAATTTTCATTTAAATAAAGGTCATGTTTTTTTTATTTTTCTCCTTTCACTTGGGTTGACTATGGGGACACAGTCAAAATCAAGTGTGGGGGGAGGCACATCTTCTTTTTCTTTTTTCATGATTAATTTTTCATTTTTTCTTCCAAAACTCAAAAAAAAATTAAGCATTTTGATTTTTTTTTAAAGAAACACTATAGGATAAATATATGGTTTTGGTTTATTAATTTGAAATTTTTGAAAAATTCATTTGTCTTCACAAAAATAAAAATGAAGTTTGATTACAAATAACGATGGTTTAACTAGTATATAGGAAGATTCATACGTGTTAATTATGAAATACATCCTAATTGAACATCTTTGTTTTAAAAAGTGGTTAATTTAAAGTAAAGGATATAACATTTTTTTGTCTTCTAAGTTAAATGGTGCTAAGATTATTTTGCAAAACTCTCTTCGAAAAAAGAAAAAAAATACAAAAGATGTTTCTTATATATATGTATATATTTTCTTAATAAACACCTAGAGTCATGTGTTCACGCTCGTGTGTTCACTCGCCATGCTCTGTACCCTTCTCACGTAAGCCCGAAAGGCAGTGCACGATCGGTATATCTGGCCTCAGTTTATCTGAGTTAGGTGTATGTATATAAAAAAATTATTTTACTAATAACGCCTACAGTCAATAAGTGTTCACACTTGTGTGTTCACTCGCGACACTTTGTATTCCCCTCACATCAGTCCGAAAGGCAGTGCATGGGTAATATATTTGGCCTCGCTTTATCTGAGTTAGGCATATGTAAATATTGTAAATATCAATAAAATTTTCAAAAAATGGAGAGAGTAAGCAAATGAAATCCAAGCACTATTTTAACTTATTTGATTTGATTTGTTATTGAAATGAAATGAAATACCACTTTGATAAACTTTGATAATCAACTAAGGACCTATTTCATGGTTACACTTTGTTATCCACTGAAACAACGAGTTAAACTATTGTTTGTTTGTTATGATAACTTGATTTTTGTTCGAAATTTTGACGAGTAAATGACTTAAATTTTCTAGATAATGACCAAAACTTATATTTAACTTATTTGTGTCTATTTAAATGTAAACCCTTCATTTGTATATATTTTCAAAAACTTGCATTCATCTCTTTGTAAATAAATCTTGCATTGTGTAAATATTTTCATTCTGCATTTGGATTTTGTGGGTAGTATCCGCTAAAAACCCTCACGAGACAACACTCGTCCTGTTGAGGACACCCGGAGGTTTAACGGCTTGTTGCATACGCTCAATGCAATCGTGCTTCCTACGAAAACGGATTTATCTTAGTTTTTCTTTATTCGAGGACTAATAAAAAGATAAGTGTGGGGGTATTTCAAAAACTTGTTTAACGCCGGAAATTCTATCGGATTAGAAAACCGTCGAAAAATTTTGAAATAAATTTTACCGCAAGCGCACGACGTACACTTGTAGTACGTGGCGAATACGGGTCGATCCGCAAGGAATTGTTGATTTTAAAATTTTATTCAATCAAATTAAACCAAAGTCGAGTGAAAGTTAAGCTAGAGAATTATAAAATGAACTAACTAACTAAAAGAAAAGAGATGCAAATATAAGAGTTGAATGATAATTTAGAGAATAAATCCACTCTCTAGATCATGTAGTTCAACACATATGAAATCATGATCTCTCTTTTATGGTCATTAGTGCTTTAATTGATGTGTCTATCATAAGTATGACATATTTGTGATGTTAGTTAGCCAACATAAGCCATCAAACTTTGACACACCCCTTAAACCACTTACTAACTTTCATGAAACTTGACAATGAAATGAAAATGAAATCTATTTTAAGTATGGCCTATTAACTATTGATTAGAAATATAGACCATCAAATTTTAATTTCAAATCACTTTCTTTTGTCATAATCATATTTTCATGAAGAGGCAATTAGTGTTAGTGATTGTTTAAGCATAGCCTATTTGATGTCAATAATATAGGCTATCAAATTCAAGGCAAAAACAACAATTAAACCACTTCAATCATCATCATTAAGCACAAAAAGAGAGCATGCATTAACAAATAGTTGAAGCTACATAATTAGAGAGCTTCATTACCCCTAAATTGAAGGGGTTTAGCCTCTCATATTTGTCATTTGATTAACAAATGTAGCTAGCAACATGAAAGCAAAAGGAAAGGAAAATGAAAGCTAATGAAAAAGAGAGCTAATTAACAAGAATTAAAACTATTCTACTTGCATAAAATTAAATCTACACTACAACATGAAGGGAAATGAACAAAAGAAGAAAAGAACATGTATTGAAAATTGCATAAAAAAATTTACATAAAATAAATGGCTATGTAGCCATGAAAAGAAAGAAGAGAACTTGATTTATTTGTGAGCCTAAACTAAACTAAAGAAAGACTAAGAGAGAGAAGAGGGTTACATGAAACATAAGGGGTACTTATACATGTGTTAAACCCTAATTCATATTTTTGGAGAATGCCCAAAATACCCTTGAGAAAGTGTGGAGGCCAAGTAATCATTAGCTTCTACTAATCATCATTTAAGTGTACATGAAGCCATTAATTCCATAAGCATGTACATTAGCCTCTAATTTGTACATTAAGGTAGGTGGGTAGGTGGGGTCCTCTATTATCTTCACTTTGAATTATTTCCATCTTCATTTGTTCTCTTCACTCTTGTGCATGCATATATCATCATGTAACCACTTGTAAAATTCACCAAATTTACAAAACAACATAGAAAATTCCAAGTAAATTTTCACAATTTAATAAATGCATAAAAATGACCATTTTTCCCCTATATGAAGATGAATATGTGACAATTTCAAATAATTTGAATTTTGGTTTAAACAAGTTAAAATGCCCAATATGATCATTTATTTAATTTAAATAGATTAAATATGGTGGTAAAAATATGCACATTTACGTGCACATCAAATATATATGAAGAACATCCCACTCTCCTTCGCTTTCCCTAAATCAAGCTCTAATCACCAAAACCAATGCTTTCTTTCTTTGTAAATCAAAGTTGAAGCTTCAAGCCAATCCCTTGATGGATTTTGTAGAGAATTGGATGACAGTAATTATGGTGATTTTTTTTTGAATTTAGAAATCTTATTTGAAGGATTTAAGACTTGGAGTTTAAGAGATGAGTAAGGGGTAATTAGGAGAGGAAGAGGAGAAGAAACATTGGATAAGATATGAATGATGGAATTTTGAAGGGTAAGTCAACTTATAGGCTATTTCATGGACCTTTGACCAAATTCATTTCATCCACTCAAAATCACCATTCACTCCAAAAACTAATCGATTCCAAAAGTAGTGAAGTTTATACTCATTTTTCTCATGTTAGAAAAGTGAACTCAATTACGGGTGTTTCTAGTCCAAATTCACTCATCTCTAAAAGTCGGTACAAGAGGTGTTCTATTAATTAACGATTTGATATTCAAAATAGTTATTTAAATACCGAGTCATTAAAATGCGGGTTATTGCATTCTCCCCTTTTTAAAAGAATTTCGTCCATGAAATTTCCAAGAGTAGGATTAACTAACAAGACTGGCCACAAACTCCTAAATAACCAACTTCGGAAAATCTCAGTAGTACCTCCTTCACGTGACTGGCTTTACGGAAACTTCCAAAAATTAGAATGCATGCATTTGGGAAACACTCGATAATGTACATCAGCTTATATTTTCCAAAGTACATACCCTTTTTAAGAAAGCTTCTCACCGTCTAATTATGAATCTAAACAAATAAGCATCTAAATAGGTATTCTTCAGCTCCCAAGTACCAAATCATACTATACAAAGAGGATTATGCAATAATACAACATCAACACAAAGTCAAAAAAACGTATAACTTTCATTGTAGTAACTAATACTATCACAATTATACATGACTATCAATTGGAGAGTAAGCTCTAATGAGTTGGCATCCAAGTATACCACATACTCCGAGTCATATCAAAAAGGCAATAGACTCATATACACCCCATCTTAACCCCTATATTTGCCTTAGATGACATTATCTATTCTAGATAGTAGTCGTTATCTCTCTCCACGCATACTTTAATAGGAAATTTTAATTAGCATACAAGCAACCAAGCACACAATAAGCAATAATATACAACAATGATTTACAAACAAACTACCAAACATGCAAGCAAGCAACACTATCAATAAAAACCAACAATCGAATAACAACAAGCAACAATTGGTAACGATAAACAATAATAAGAAATCAACAATAAACAGCATCAATCAACAAGATATGATAAGAAATATTAAGAAATCAACAATCAATAGCAATAATAACTAGCATACAACTACCAATCATACAAGGCAAACAAGAAGGACAAATCAACAAAAATCAAAATCAATCAACAGCAAACAATAACAAGCAATGACAAACAACAACCAAATAATAACAAGCAACAATAAACAATAACCAGCAAAGTAGTAAAACAGACTAATTAGCCTATACCAACACGCATGGTGACCAATAATAGTCGAAACGTGCATGTCAAATTATAGACCTCAACGAGTCTGTTCGACATCCAAGATGGACAGAATGCTTAAGTGGTGAAACTTCTTTCATGAGCCCAATTCATAAAAGCCTATTACACCCCCCACCATAAAAAGGAGAATTTATACGATTTGCTAGATCCTTGAATCTCAAACTCTCAAATAGACCCAGCATCTAAGTCCCTACTTTTCTTCTCTTTTGAGCAGAACTCATTCTCCAAAGGAGAAAATTTTATTAATTAAATCATCATTAAATGACGATCAATAAATGCTTGGGTTTGCACGGGTTCAAACTCATCCCAATTGCATAATGTAAAAAGGGATAATGTACTAAGCGCACTACGACGCTTGCCTAGGCAAGTATCATCTCGTCACTTAGAGGATTATCTGAATCACCACAAAACTAGTTGAGAAATCCTTCCCAAACTATCTCAAGAAACCTTAACTACTGTCACGACCCAACCTTCTACGCCCAGAAAGTCGTATCGTTTTGAAGAAAAGAAAGAGGTGAGAAAGTAGAAAGGAAAGAGAAGAAGAAGAAACAACATCAGAATCTCAACAGCGGAACGAATAAAATATAATATATCACATAAATTAATACATAGTATCATATACATCAGAGTTACACAGATAGTACTTCACATACTAGACAGTTATAAACACCTGTCTAGTTAATACAACTCACACATCATAGAGATACAACACAGCGGAATATAGAATAAACTCTAATCACAGCGGAATCACTATATATCTACACGCTGAAGCCTCCTGCTCCATTGCTCCTCCAGACTTCGTCAAAGCTAAACCTGAATCCCTTGACTACCCGTAAAAATTTGGGTACCCGAGAGTTTATGAAAAACAGAAATAAACTTCGGGTCAGACATGGGTCTGGTATGAGTAACAGGTTAAGGTTGTTTAACTTTGAAAACCATTTGAAAACAAAGGTATCACGTAAGACTTCCCACACATAAACATGGAAAAGTTTTTACCTTACGCTAACCAAAACATTTGATAGGAAATCCAGTGATATTATAATAGTGTCTAGGGTTTTCAAGTAAATAAGAAATAGCTGAAATTGTTACATTCATTAAATTCCAGCATACTAGGTATACAATCAAAACCGATGGCACTTATTGGATTTTGGATTCCATACAATGGTTGGGCTACTGGGGTACCGCCCGTCACAGTACGTGGCCTAGATCACCGTACCGAGGACCCACCCTAAGTCCCCTGCAACACAAGGCCGGAACCATTCCTTACTGAACAGTTCCAAATAAGATCACCCCACGGTTGGCGCGACCAACCGTACACTAAACCGAAATAAATAGGGACATCTAGACAGGGGTAAACCTTACTCTCAAGTGGGGGCTACCCACGAAGCCTTGCTGCACCTCCCCTGTTTTAGCCATTCCCGGTTGATGAGGCTTGAGGTCACGATTACCTTTACAGAACACATCTCTTAGAATGCTCATCGCCCACCTGACGATGTTCTGAAAGCATTCGATCCATACAAGTTCGTTCCGGGTTCGAACGAAACCGAAGGCATTCTGAATCACCATCTCGAATCTATAAGTACTATCTTCGTCAAACTCATTACGGAATCACCCACAGAGTTATACTGACGAATAGTTCTTATACCTCGAGTCTTCACTTGCTCCACTTGGATTTCACGACCTAACGTTATTTTGGATCGATGTGGTATTCGGGTCTCCAGACCTGGAATCCCGGTATACGGAAACCCGATCCCGGTCTCATCGAAATCCAAAACGTGTCTTTTAAGGCCAAGTTGTTTTAAAGGTTTAAAACAAATCAATTCAATTATCTATATATCAACACAGATAGATAAATCACAATATCACAGATAGATGATCACATATCAGCATAAATGGATAATCTATATCATCACACTTCAAACAAAGCATCCATATCACAACAATATTACTCATCTCATATCTGAGATCACAATCAATCAATGGGATATCAATATCAATCATCATACATAAGCAAGGATTAATAATCACATCATTGATAATTAATTTAAAATGAATTAAATTAATTACCTTACCTTTAATTAATTTAAAGTTAATTAAATTAATTACTTCATCATTATTAAACTTGCTTATACTACTATTAATTATAAATCAATTAATCAATCATCATCCCATTTTTCCTTTTAATTAATCATCCCGATTAACCATCTTTAATTACATTTAAGTAATTATCTTCAAATTATTCCACAGATTAATTTCTTTAACCAAATATAGAAGTAAATCCCTACATTACTTCATTTATTAATTAACCAGAGTTAATTACTTGCTTAATTATTTATTTTAATAAATCTCTTCATTTATCAATTATATTCCAGATAAATCCATTTTAAATTCAACATTAATTATAAAAATTAATGATCTCAAATTATAATTTCAATTTAAATTAATTACATCAAAGTAATTAATCTTTAAATTAAACCCAAATATTAATCCCCTCTGATTAATCACATCTGGTCATTAACTTCCTTAATTACTTCATAAACAAATTAATTACTCAGTAATCAATTATCTCTAATTAATCCCTTTGATTAATTATATAAAGTAATTTACTCAAATTACTTTATTAACGAACATCATCCCATTAATCACATCCTGTAATTATTCACCAATTACTTCTCTGAGTAATCAACTTATCACATCATCAATTTGATTTATCCAAATTAATTAAAATAAATTAATTAACCCAAATAGATCAGATTATTTAATTATTTAAAATGAGTAATTAACTCCTTAATTACTCTCCATTTATTATTTACACTTAAACAATTAAAATGTTGATTGTTACATCAATTAATCCAATCAACTATTAAAATCAATTTCATTAATTAATTATAAAATAATTCAGTTAACGACCTCCATTAACATTTATTTAACTACTATTCTAAAGTAATTAACTTATTAATCATTAATAAGTTTACTTTACCATTTATAAATAAATTAAAGTCTCGTCTATGACTTTAATAATATATTAACTATTCACCAAGCGATTATACTTAATTAATTATAAGTGATTATCTTTAATTTCATTAATAAATCACTCTATTAATCATCACATAATCTTTGATTAATTAATTTCTTAATTACATTCATTTCCACTAATTATTTCATTTATTAATTTATCCTTAATTACAAATGGTAATTAACCTTTAATTTAATTTATTGATTAATTATCCTTAATTAATCTCAACATATCTAATATAAAATAAACTTGTATTTATATTTCATACTTACTTAAATCATTTATTTCATTAAAACCAATTTAGAGATAAATTTGAAATATGATTTATTTTAACAAAATAACTTGAACATTTAATTTATACTATTTTTAAAATCTTTGGAAAAAAAACATTTCAAACATATTGAGTCACATTAAACAACTATTTACTTACAACTTGTTTGAATACTTAGAAACTTGTTCCAGCTTTAAATTTCAAACCTAAAATGTGATTTGCTTTAAAATTTTCAAAACCCAGGTTGTTTAAACAACAACCCGCGTACATTCCCACAAAAACACGAAGCCTGTCCCGTGTTACTCGCGAGAAAACACGCGTACGTTCCTGCTTCGAGTCGTAGCTCCATTTACTCGAACGACTTCCCGAGTCGAACTCGTCTTCCCCAACTCCCATTCCTTTACCAGATACGCCATTCACGTGTGCACGTTGCACAGCGAGCCAAACGTCGCCGAAGCTCCCTCCGGTCATCTCCAAGTTGCCGGAGACCACCACGTGACACCTCTCCATCCAGAACCGGAAATCCCACCACGCATCGAAATCGAGCCTCACAACACTCATCAGGATTTAACTCGAATGACTAAGTTCGCCTATCGGCGACGATCAAGTCGACTGGAAACCTGGGCCTTCCTCCCAGAGCAACACAACACTTCAACTTCGCGATCCCTCACCACGAATTCGAGCTCGACGCGCCATGGTCGATGAAATCATCCCGACACCATTCCAGAACCAACATAACAACTAAACCCTACTTCGATCGATTCTGTTCATCTCGATCCTTGGAAAAATTTTGAAACATTTTTCCCTTCATCCTCGATACCCTAGCTAACCTCGACCACGAGCTCGACCGCAAATATCACGTCGATCATCGGCAGTTCGTCATATTGCCGAAAACACTCATCTCAAATTCCCCAATCGAATATCAACTTAAAAATCTGGAAATGCATGTTAAAAATCATAGTTTTAAGCTACAAATCTATCTATACAACTCAGATCAGAAATTACAGATGTTGGTTTTTGACATGTATCAGAGTTTACTGTTATTTTCCATTTTAAAAATTATTTGTTGAAATAAAAATCTGGAAACTATTTTTAAAATTACCTTTACTTCCTACTAAACCACTTCCATTTATATATCAAGGTCAGTTATAGATTCTAGGGTGAGATTTCAAATTTTAAGTATCAACCAAAACCAGAAAACAAAAACAGAGCATAAATAAGTAGATACCCATATACTTACACATACATGCACTTACAAAATACATATCACAAGAACAATATGCCATATAAACTTGAGTTATTCCATTTAAAAAAAATGTTACTCACCAATTTTCAAAGAAGACAGAACACTGTTTTGCAAGCTGGTTTTGAACTCTGAGAAAACTGGAAACTGTTTTCCACTTTGATCTCCTGTCAACCATCTTGCCTCTCTGTTTTATTTGTAGTTGTTGATGATGTTTTGATGAAGGCTTGTTTAAGCTTTTCAAATGAAGTTTTATTTATTTTGCTGAGCACGAACTGGAATGAGAAAATGATAGAGGAAGATAGCTTCCAGTTTGAAGTATGTAGAAGGTTACAGGCTGAATCTTTTAAACAAGGTTTGTATTTTTTTTTCTTTTCTTCTTTTAAACAAAAAGGGTCAGAGATATTTTGTAAAATGGAGGCTGAGCATCATATTTGTATATACTCGAATTGATTTTTGTTGGCTGGCATTTAATGTTTGTTGTACTTACGTTTCATCCTCATACTTATCTCATTTCTTTTCTACATACTTACTTGCTTCAACAACAAGCTACAAATATTTTACTTTTTACTTTGCTATCTTTTTATTCTTGTTGCCTGCAATATCATCATTCCCATATGCAAGTTTTGTTAACATTTTATGATAGTTTCTCTTCTTCTTTTTTAACTATGCAGATTTTATAAAGCTGGAATGTCTTCATTTTTATGGTATTAAAATCTTTCTAGTTTGATGAGGTAGTATAAATGAAATACTATTTAAATGTTTAGTGTTAGTTTTAGAATTTACAACTATGAAATATACTTTTACTTGTATTATTGTATTGTAGTTTGACTTAATTTACATCTCGTCTAAAATATTTGTTTTGTTACTTGTTTCCATTTTTCTTTTCTCGTTATTCTATCATATCGTTTGTTTATTTAGCATTCGTTTGATTATTTACAAAACGATAAAATTTATCTCATATAGTCGTTTCATTTATATTGTTGTTAATTTGTCATTTCAATATGTATATTTGTTACTTATATTATTGTATTGTATTTCTAGCTGAATACTTTATACTATTTCTACTTATAAATATCATCCAAATAAATTACAACTTATAAATTTGAAACGGTTCATAAAGAAATTATATTTTTATAAATATTATAAAAGTTCGTTTATCAAATTAAAAAGATCAAACAAAAGAAATTATTTATTTCACAATATATCCAAAGTAACATTTGACAAATTTAATTAAAAACTCATATATATATTTTAAACTAAAATCTTACAAGTTACACCTTTGTAAAGAAAAAATGAAATTCTTTTATAAATAAATATAAATCTGAACCAAATTAGAGTAAGCTTAAAACAATTTAACCATTTATCTGAATATTTAAAACCATATATATATTTATCAAATAGCTTTGAAAAGTCATCCCAAAATAAATAATAATTTCCAAATCTCTAGAATACATATAAGAAATTTGAAAACAAAATTTATCAATTAAAATTAAAACAGAACTTACCTGTCTACGATATATACCAGTATATATATAAAATAAATAGAAAATAATTTACTAGTTTTAAAAGATATAATTTACAATACGATATTTATTAAAAGAAAAATATCAATTTAAATCTTATAATTCAAAAATATATCAGATCAATTTAATATTTAACATAAATTATTAAATTGATATTGCTCGAAATTCCGGGTCGTCACATTCCTTCCCCCTTAAAAGAATTTCGTCCCCGAAATTTAAACAAAGGTAATTTAATAATTTATTTAAAATTTTAATTTAAAACACAAGCATATATTAACAACCATAGCAATCAAATTATCCAAACAAGCAAATCTAACTATCCAGATAAAAATTCTGGATAGGATTCTCACGAGTTTCCCCGAGTATAAATACCAGGTTACTCGCCCTATAAAATCCAAACAGTCAATATCACTAAGCTATAGAGTTCCCTACTCATCTAGATCTGCAATACAAGACAGTATGTCCGACTATAGACGAGTCAGACTCGCAACCCAAAACTCTCCTGAACAGCTGGTTCCAAAATCAAAAATAGAATCTCACACGTACTCCCTCAGAGATACGCGAAACACAACGAATCCCAGCTATCCAAACTGGAAATTCACTCCAGAAGAACAAACACTAACTTCTCCAAAATACAGAGAAAATCTAGAACACCTCGGAGCTAATTTCCCAGACTTACCAAACTAAACAGCTCCTTCAATCAGAGAAAACTCATTCAGAACCAAATCTCCGATTCTGAAATCCAAATTCTTCTGTCTCTTATCTACCAAACTCTTCGGACGATCCAAATCTGCCTTCATCACTATCAATCAGCTAAACCTCTGCTGATGCCTTTCAGAACGAATCTGAATCCAAAAACAATCCAGTAGACGATCTTCTCCCTATCAACCAAAATCAGGAACACAATCCCTACCATTATCCGTAGAAAACAACTTCTCCTTTCCCAGAAAAGAAAAACAGATGTACCCCAAACTGCTTCCGCTGCACAACTCTGATATGGTAGATGAAATATAGATGATGCACACAAGCACAAACTCCCACTAATACCATCTGTGACGGACCTAGGCTTTGCAACCATCAGTCATCAATCACAACTGGTAAGCTCCTCAACTATTCCGAAAATATGGTTCAACAGATCCATAAAGAGAAAACTCAGAAGTTCCTCCAAAAACCATCGGTACCACTCCTGAAATACAGTCGATACCAAACTAAATCTCCAGATGTTAACAAAACACTGACTTCCATCCATTACCACTCAATTATAAATTTGTTTGTTTATTCATAAATTTAGTTTTCAATAAATAAATTTTGTTTCCCAACACTTATTACTTCCAGTCCACTTCTATTAATTCTACACTTCACTTTCATTTGACACTATTTAGTTACATTCCAATTTAATTCAAACTTTAAGTTTTATAAGTTTTCCAAACCCATTTATTATTCCACGGCATTTTAATTTACTTCCAGAGTTTAAGCAATTTCCAAAGTACAAAATCACCTTTGAAATCAACTATATCCAAAATTCTTTGGCAATTCAAATATTCTTTTGAATTTCAAAACCAAACCCAGTTCACAAACAATTCCAATTTGAAATAATTTGATAGCAAACTTTTCTCTCGGAAATTCGAAAATGAACATCGATGATGCTGCAGTCATCACCGACGTTATTTTCTAACAACCGAAAGAGTTCAAATGCTTTTATTTCTTTTAAACATCTCAAATATTTTTAAATTTTAAATCTTTCCAGATTTCAAATCCAACTCAAAAATATCCTTGAAATAATACCATATTTTTTTTAGAATCTTTGAAAACACTTCCAAATCCAAAAGAATTTAAATTTTCTCAAAATTCCAGATCCATCCAATTTCTATTCAAACATTACCCTGGAATTTTATTTCAATTTCAATTGCAAATCACATTTATAATTCACATTTACAAAATTCCATTTGGTTATATGAATTTATTTCTTGACTATTGATTAAATTCCAATTCTTATTAAATTTTCCCAAATGACAATGATAATCGTTCAATATTATCATTTCCTAACAATCAAGCAACCATACATAACTATAAAAAATTTCGAAAAATCATTTCTTTTATATACAAAAATAATTTGGGTAAAATTATTTCATTTACCCTATTTTAAAACAATATTGTGTCGGTTTATCTTGTTAAGAGTTTAGAAATTCCTATCGATATTGTGGCGTCCCACACACCGATCAAAATCTATAAACACCTAACTGATAAGTCAACACAATATAAAACAATTTTATATTCACTAACAAATACGCTCTCTCAGGAAAGAAATCACTTAAGAGCCTAGGTATTCGCTCAACCTAGTGCTCTGATACCAACTGTCACGACCCAACCTTCTACGCCCAGAAAGTCGTATCGTTTTGAAGAAAAGAAAGAGGTGAGAAAGTAGAAAGGAAAGAGAAGAAGAAGAAACAACATCAGAATCTCAACAGCGGAACGAATAAAATATAATATATCACATAAATTAATACATAGTATCATATACATCAGAGTTACACAGATAGTACTTCACATACTAGACAGTTATAAACACCTGTCTAGTTAATACAACTCACACATCATAGAGATACAACACAACGGAATATAGAATAAACTCTAATCACAGCGGAATCACTATATATCTACACGCTGAAGCCTCCTGCTCCATTGCTCCTCCAGACTTCGTCAAAGCTAAACCTGAATCCCTTGACTACCCGTAAAAATTTGGGTACCCGAGAGTTTATGAAAAACAGAAATAAACTTCGGGTCAGACATGGGTCTGGTATGAGTAACAGGTTAAGGTTGTTTAACTTTGAAAACCATTTGAAAACAAAGGTATCACGTAAGACTTCCCACACATAAACATGGAAAAGTTTTTACCTTACGCTAACCAAAACATTTGATAGGAAATCCAGTGATATTATAATAGTGTCTAGGGTTTTCAAGTAAATAAGAAATAGCTGAAATTGTTACATTCATTAAATTCCAGCATACTAGGTATACAATCAAAACCGATGGCACTTATTGGATTTTGGATTCCATACAATGGCTGGGCTACTGGGGTACCGCCCGTCACAGTACGTGGCCTAGATCACCGTACCGAGGACCCACCCTAAGTCCCCTGCAACACAAGGCCGGAACCATTCCTTACTGAACAGTTCCAAATAAGATCACCCCACGGTTGGCGCGACCAACCGTACACTAAACCGAAATAAATAGGGACATCTAGACAGGGGTAAACCTTACTCTCAAGTGGGGGCTACCCACGAAGCCTTGCTGCACCTCCCCTGTTTTAGCCATTCCCGGTTGATGAGGCTTGAGGTCACGATTACCTTTACAGAACACATCTCTTAGAATGCTCATCGCCCACCTGACGATGTTCTAAAAGCATTCGATCCATACAAGTTCGTTCCGGGTTCGAACGAAACCGAAGGCATTCTGAATCACCATCTCGAATCTATAAGTACTATCTTCGTCAAACTCATTACGGAATCACCCACAGAGTTATACTGACGAATAGTTCTTATACCTCGAGTCTTCACTTGCTCCACTTGGATTTCACGACCTAACGTTATTTTGGATCGATGTGGTATTCGGGTCTCCAGACCTGGAATCCCGGTATACGGAAACCCGATCCCGGTCTCATCGAAATCCAAAACGTGTCTTTTAAGGCCAAGTTGTTTTAAAGGTTTAAAACAAATCAATTCAATTATCTATATATCAACACAGATAGATAAATCACAATATCACAGATAGATGATCACATATCAGCATAAATGGATAATCTATATCATCACACTTCAAACAAAGCATCCATATCACAACAATATTACTCATCTCATATCTGAGATCACAATCAATCAATGGGATATCAATATCAATCATCATACATAAGCAAGGATTAATAATCACATCATTGATAATTAATTTAAAATGAATTAAATTAATTACCTTACCTTTAATTAATTTAAAGTTAATTAAATTAATTACTTCATCATTATTAAACTTGCTTATACTACTATTAATTATAAATCAATTAATCAATCATCATCCCATTTTTCCTTTTAATTAATCATCCCGATTAACCATCTTTAATTACATTTAAGTAATTATCTTCAAATTATTCCACAGATTAATTTCTTTAACCAAATATAGAAGTAAATCCCTACATTACTTCATTTATTAATTAACCAGAGTTAATTACTTGCTTAATTATTTATTTTAATAAATCTCTTCATTTATCAATTATATTCCAGATAAATCCATTTTAAATTCAACATTAATTATAAAAATTAATGATCTCAAATTATAATTTCAATTTAAATTAATTACATCAAAGTAATTAATCTTTAAATTAAACCCAAATATTAATCCCCTCTGATTAATCACATCTGGTCATTAACTTCCTTAATTACTTCATAAACAAATTAATTACTCAGTAATCAATTATCTCTAATTAATCCCTTTGATTAATTATATAAAGTAATTTACTCAAATTACTTTATTAACGAACATCATCCCATTAATCACATCCTGTAATTATTCACCAATTACTTCTCTGAGTAATCAACTTATCACATCATCAATTTGATTTATCCAAATTAATTAAAATAAATTAATTAACCCAAATAGATCAGATTATTTAATTATTTAAAATGAGTAATTAACTCCTTAATTACTCTCCATTTATTATTTACACTTAAACAATTAAAATGTTGATTGTTACATCAATTAATCCAATCAACTATTAAAATCAATTTCATTAATTAATTATAAAATAATTCAGTTAACGACCTCCATTAACATTTATTTAACTACTATTCTAAAGTAATTAACTTATTAATCATTAATAAGTTTACTTTACCATTTATAAATAAATTAAAGTCTCGTCTATGACTTTAATAATATATTAACTATTCACCAAGCGATTATACTTAATTAATTATAAGTGATTATCTTTAATTTCATTAATAAATCACTCTATTAATCATCACATAATCTTTGATTAATTAATTTCTTAATTACATTCATTTCCACTAATTATTTCATTTATTAATTTATCCTTAATTACAAATGGTAATTAACCTTTAATTTAATTTATTGATTAATTATCCTTAATTAATCTCAACATATCTAATATAAAATAAACTTGTATTTATATTTCATACTTACTTAAATCATTTATTTCATTAAAACCAATTTAGAGATAAATTTGAAATATGATTTATTTTAACAAAATAACTTGAACATTTAATTTATACTATTTTTAAAATCTTTGGAAAAAAAACATTTCAAACATATTGAGTCACATTAAACAACTATTTACTTAAAACTTGTTTGAATACTTAGAAACTTGTTCCAGCTTTAAATTTCAAACCTAAAATGTGATTTGCTTTAAAATTTTCAAAACCCAGGTTGTTTAAACAACAACCCGTGTACATTCCCACAAAAACACGAAGCCTGTCCCGTGTTACTCGCGAGAAAACACGCGTACGTTCCTGCTTCGAGTCGTAGCTCCATTTACTCGAACGACTTCCCGAGTCGAACTCATCTTCCCCAACTCCCATTCCTTTACCAGATACGCCATTCACGTGTGCACGTTGCACAGCGAGCCAAACGTCGCCGAAGCTCCCTCCGGTCATCTCCAAGTTGCCGGAGACCACCACGTGACACCTCTCCATCCAGAACCGGAAATCCCACCACGCATCGAAATCGAGCCTCACAACACTCATCAGGATTTAACTCGAATGACTAAGTTCGCCTATCGACGACGATCAAGTCGACTGGAAACCTGGGCCTTCCTCCCAGAGCAACACAACACTTCAACTTCGCGATCCCTCACCACGAATTCGAGCTCGACGCGCCATGGTCGACGAAATCATCCCGACACCATTCCAGAACCAACATAACAACTAAACCCTACTTCGATCGATTCTGTTCATCTCGATCCTTGGAAAAATTTTGAAACATTTTTCCCTTCATCCTCGATACCCTAGCTAACCTCGACCACGAGCTCGACCGCAAATATCACGTCGATCATCGGCAGTTCGTCATATTGCCGAAAACACTCATCTCAAATTCCCCAATCGAATATCAACTTAAAAATCTGGAAATGCATGTTAAAAATCATAGTTTTAAGCTACAAATCTATCTATACAACTCAGATCAGAAATTACAGATGTTGGTTTTTGACATGTATCAGAGTTTACTGTTATTTTCCATTTTAAAAATTATTTGTTGAAATAAAAATCTGGAAACTATTTTTAAAATTACCTTTACTTCCTACTAAACCACTTCCATTTATATATCAAGGTCAGTTATAGATTCTAGGGTGAGATTTCAAATTTTAAATATCAACCAAAACCAGAAAACAAAAACAGAGCATAAATAAGCAGATACCCATATACTTACACATACATGCACTTACAAAATACATATCACAAGAACAATATGCCATATAAACTTGAGTTATTCCATTTAAAAAAAATGTTACTCACCAATTTTCAAAGAAGACAGAACACTGTTTTGCAAGCTGGTTTTGAACTCTGAGAAAACTGGAAACTGTTTTCCACTTTGATCTCCTGTCAACCATCTTGCCTCTCTGTTTTATTTGTAGTTGTTGATGATGTTTTGATGAAGGCTTGTTTAAGCTTTTCAAATGAAGTTTTATTTATTTTGCTGAGCACGAACTGGAATGAGAAAATGATAGAGGAAGATAGCTTCCAGTTTGAAGTATGTAGAAGGTTACAGGCTGAATCTTTTAAACAAGGTTTGTATTTTTTTTTCTTTTCTTCTTTTAAACAAAAAGGGTCAGAGATATTTTGTAAAATGGAGGCTGAGCATCATATTTGTATATACTCGAATTGATTTTTGTTGGCTGGCATTTAATGTTTGTTGTACTTACGTTTCATCCTCATACTTATCTCATTTCTTTTCTACATACTTACTTGCTTCAACAACAAGCTACAAATATTTTACTTTTTACTTTGCTATCTTTTTATTCTTGTTGCCTGCAATATCATCATTCCCATATGCAAGTTTTGTTAACATTTTATGATAGTTTCTCTTCTTCTTTTTTAACTATGCAGATTTTATAAAGCTGGAATGTCTTCATTTTTATGGTATTAAAATCTTTCTAGTTTGATGAGGTAGTATAAATGAAATACCATTTAAATGTTTAGTGTTAGTTTTAGAATTTACAACTATGAAATATACTTTTACTTGTATTATTGTATTGTAGTTTGACTTAATTTACATCTCGTCTAAAATATTTGTTTTGTTACTTGTTTCCATTTTTCTTTTCTCGTTATTCTATCATATCGTTTGTTTATTTAGCATTCGTTTGATTATTTACAAAACGATAAAATTTATCTCATATAGTCGTTTCATTTATATTGTTGTTAATTTGTCATTTCAATATGTATATTTGTTACTTATATTATTGTATTGTATTTCTAGCTGAATACTTTATACTATTTCTACTTATAAATATCATCCAAATAAATTACAACTTATAAATTTGAAACGGTTCATAAAGAAATTATATTTTTATAAATATTATAAAAGTTCGTTTATCAAATTAAAAAGATCAAACAAAAGAAATTATTTATTTCACAATATATCCAAAGTAACATTTGACAAATTTAATTAAAAACTCATATATATATTTTAAACTAAAATCTTACAAGTTACACCTTTGTAAAGAAAAAATGAAATTCTTTTATAAATAAATATAAATCTGAACCAAATTAGAGTAAGCTTAAAACAATTTAACCATTTATCTGAATATTTAAAACCATATATATATTTATCAAATAGCTTTGAAAAGTCATCCCAAAATAAATAATAATTTCCAAATCTCTAGAATACATATAAGAAATTTGAAAACAAAATTTATCAATTAAAATTAAAACAGAACTTACCTGTCTACGATATATACCAGTATATATATAAAATAAATAGAAAATAATTTACTAGTTTTAAAAGATATAATTTACAATACGATATTTATTAAAAGAAAAATATCAATTTAAATCTTATAATTCAAAAATATATCAGATCAATTTAATATTTAACATAAATTATTAAATTGATATTGCTCGAAATTCCGGGTCGTCACAACTACACTATTATATAAATTTATAATGACTAAAGATCATCAAAACTGACACGATGCTAGATCCAATCCTTCATTCACTCGCAGGATTTATTTGTTAAATTAGGGCCGGCCATCTAACTCTTCTCATGCGAACTCTGATTCGATTACTTGATCCGACCACTGAAATTCCCTCACATGACTAGAGTCATGCTTTGGAAATCTCCCGATCCTCTCACTCAAGTGCTCATATTTAAGAATCGAGTGAAAAACCCTTGCCCAACTGGTGCAAATCACCTAGAAATGCGCTCACACTAGGGATTGGAGACTAGTACGTGAATGGACTGATCTTTAGAAAATACCTTTTAAGCACATGGAATTACTCCCATCGTCTAAGGTTTACTAATACAAAGGAAGACACTACAAACACGAATGACTCTATGCAGAATGTATAAATCACATGCTCAGCCTTTGCTCATTATTGGGCAAATACCGAGTCCTACTTGGATATCAGATCCAAGTCACACTTCATCGACCAACCCTCGCTTAACTCGAAAGATTACACACCGAGTTCAAATGATAGTACTTTCGTCGTTTCACCTTAGCTTTGCAACTAAGATTACTCATACAAGGTTTATCTTTACAAAAGAACATACCTACTATGAAAGGTGTCAAGTTTAGCCTATCTACCAAGTAACTAGCAATAGATAAATATACCGCTTAAGTATTAGAAGGAAAAGAAGTGAGTTCCCTAAAAATAGTGCATACCTCACTACATATGTTTCTTTCATTTTTTCCTGAGCAGTAGGTTTGTTAGGACCCCGTAAGGCCCGTAAGGCATAAGTCATCATCGTTTGCCCACCCCACTAAAACATAAGGTAATCCTTCTTTAAGCGATTAAGCCAATCGCGATTGAGGCACTTACGCTTTGCTTTAGCTGGATGACATCTCCTAGTGAAATGCCTCTACGCGCCACAAGAATGACATACTAGGCAAGTTTTCTTCTTTGCGTAAGCTCGATCTTCCATGTATCTTTGTCTTTACGTTTTAGTTAGAAGCTTTGGTTTGCTTTCCACTTTCGCTACCTCCAACGGTACCTCATAAGTGCTCTCATGGAGAACAACCATCTCAATGAGACTTTCTAAAGTGGCCCCTAATAGGGATAAGACTAAGCCATGAATCTCCAACCGATTCCTTAAGACCCTTGCTCACACCAATAGAGTACCGACCATCTCAATCCTCAAATCAAACCAAAATATTGAATTGATGAACATACTCCATACTGATAAGCTTCGATCCCTACATGGAATGGATGAAGTAATCAAGCTACACTCCCTTCTCAATGTCAGAAATGACCTGAAACCCAAAGTGGCGCTTAAATTCACTCGAAGTCACTGGCTTACTCATTAGCCACTTCTAACACTACGTCATACCCATCGAAAGTCTCCCATCTTTAGATACCGAGAAGCAATTTCCCTTAAGAGAACATTCTCTAGACCTATTTTGGTGGAAGCCTTTTCATATGCACACGTCAAAGGTTGTGTCTTAGTAACAGCCTCAAAACTCAGATATGGAATCCCTCATAAGCTAAGGAAATCCCAATACAGCTTCAAAGAGTCTAAAGCTTTTGGAGCAAGAAATACTAGTGCCCTAAGGACCACACCACTTCTGATGCTAACCGCATCTGCTGGAAATGTTCATGAGCAGTGGAACATCCCTTGTAGTAGCTAAATAGTCTTTGAACTAATCAAGCATCTCAGACTGCCCATTCGTAGTCGCGCTCACGTACCCTATCTACTCATACTAACAGCCTGACGAAGATACCTTAGCGATTAGCTATAGCAATAAATCAAAGTCTAGAGGATAAGTAGTGTATACAGCATCATATAATAGTAAATTACAAGTACGCTCTCTCAACGTATCTCCCTTTACCAGTCTGTTTAACCCAAACTGGTATACATGGCCCTAAGTGTTGAAGCAAGGCTCTGGCACAAAGTGTAATGACCCGCCCCTCGTAATACCTTGGAATCGGCAACAATGACAACGCTTAACTTTCGAATACCATAATAGACAGATTGTTGAGAAAGAAAATTAAAAAAAACATTATACTAAGATATATTGACAGGATCTCACAGCGGAATGATAACATATAATATACTAAATATACATGAACAGAACAGGATAACAATATATATAAGAGACTGCGCTAGCGGAAATAACTGATAAGTGAATATCAATACAGAAAGTCAAAATACATCAACTCTATATAGGCGGAGTCCTGTATATAATATTTGATACATCAAGTCTCACATATAAATAGTATATGTCATGTACTACTATAATATCAATTATATACGAAGTATCAACTTCACCTCTATAGAATGCTCAGCTGTCCTAAAAGCATGTCCCCAAAATTTCTCGACTCACAAACTACTCAATTGAGTACTTGAGAGTTATTTTGACATAAACAGACAAAAACAAAAGGCTAGTCAGACATAAAGTCTGGTATGAGGGGAACCATTTCAAAATATTGTATATTAAGAATATATACAAATAGAACATGAGCTACTAAGGTACAGTAGGCACTCTCCACAAACGTGGCTCAGGGGTAATCCGGACTGTCCATAAACACGTAAAGTAAACCTATTCCAAAGATAGGAAATCATACCATAACATAATCTTCTTGCATAATCAATTAGTCGGCATAATTAATGTAATGTGACTGACACATAACATCATATTATGGTAAAGTAACCAAAATATGAATGCAAATATCACAATATAAGCATATCCTAGAATACACAACAATATTATCAACCGACTAATATAACACACTGTTAGTCCATGAGTTGATGGTTTTGATGACAACAACCTTAGAATAAGATTATAAAATATAAATACTAACATTATAGTTTAGATATATATGTATATGCGGGATTTAACCATGCAGGTACCAAGAATGAAGACTGTACATTATAGAGATTCAAGATATCAATATTGAAGACTCATGAGTATCAAGATTATCAAGAGTTCAAGATTTCAAGATAAGTATTGAGTCTAGAATTATGTTAAAACTTCACAATAGCATTGAAATCTTCACTCCATTTTTCTTTTGGGATGGAACCCATTTCTACCTTTTTAGTGGCTTACAAACCCACGACAAGTAGCTTACAAACCTACGACAAGTGGCTTACAAACCCACGAACATCCTGGTTTTGTACAAGTTCTCGAGTCCTGTCATGATGAGATATTCTGCAGGAAGAAGCTTGCAAAACTACTTCAAAATGGTTTTCAAAGCTACTTCAGAATGATTTTCAAAATTGTTTTTCAAAATGTTTTAGCCTTAAAAATTATCTTTTCAAATGATTTTCAAAAAGATGTTTTAGCCTTAAATATTCTTGTTTTTAAACTTTGGTTGTTTTAAACTATCTTTTAATTATAATATATTTATACTTAGATTTAAATATAAAACTATAGTAAAATTTTATATATATTATTCTTTATATTCATCTATGTATTTTATCTATAGTCAAGTATATTTATAAAGTTTAAAATAGTTTTAATATAAGATAAAGGTTATTTTCAAAGAAAAACAAAACATCAAAATTTCCTTTGGGATGTCGACATGCCCTAGTACCCCATGTCGACATAGTGTCAGTTAGATTCAAAAATTTGAATTTCAAAAGAAGTGTCTATTCGCCATAACCTTTCACGAAAGGACATGACTGTTGTTCTTCTATAAATAGGGGTTGGTTTCAACGAATTTTATATCAGTTTTTCTGGTTTTTCACTTCTCTTCTTCTTTCACATTTTCTTATTCAAAATCCTATCATTACTCTGCCAAAATCAACATTGAATCTAACTAGATCATCTCTGGTTTGATTCTCTATCACTATCTCAACAAGATCTAAGTGCTATTCAGAGTTATAGGCTTCTTTGTAATCTATCTAACGAGAAAAGGTGTGATTGTAGCCTTGGAAATCAATCAAGCGAGAAAAGGTGTGATTGTAGCCTTGGAAATCAATTGGGTGAACTTGTTGCCCCGGAAATCAAGTATCTTTACCCAGAGGATTGTGATTCTGGAGGGTGTACCTCGTA
The DNA here is from genome assembly GCA_030737815.1 of Allium fistulosum. NCBI lineage: Eukaryota > Viridiplantae > Streptophyta > Magnoliopsida > Asparagales > Amaryllidaceae > Allium > Allium fistulosum. Next base: position 931,120,916 of record CM060901.1, on the reverse strand, counting down.
GCCTTGAAACTGAGGGTTGTAATTGTTGAATTGCTTTTGAAAGGAAATATGTACTTAGTTGTGCGGGACTGGATGTAGGGTAACTCCGAACCAGTATAAAATCCGGTGTGTTCTTTCCTTTACTGCATTTACTTTATTTCTATATCTGTGTTTGTTTCTGTGATTATATCTGTGTCTGAATATTGCGTACATTTGTGTTCAAATTAACATAAACTCAGAAAGATTTAGTAATTTCTTAAAAACACTATTCACCCCCCTCTAGTGTTATTCCTAGCCTTAAGATCCGTAATCCGCATTCCTCACACACACACAATATAACGATAAGCAACATACAGAGAATATAAGTGGATACCCATCATTGCTAATGAGTGGAGTCCATGGTAGAATCATGCCTAAGAAAAATAGAGTCAGTACCCAAATGTACCATAGATTCCGAGTCGCATCCTAAGTGATTGAACTTGTGTAGATCTTACTGTACCCCAATATCGAGCATAAGTGTTATATGACCTACTCTAGATATTTAGAATCTAAGTCCATGTTAGGTCTATAATTCAAATTATCGTGGGCTAATGATTCTCTTTGAGGGTCTAAATTAAATAGAGTTAGTACCTATGTGTACCATAAACCGCGAGCCGCATCTAGCTTGATTGAACTCATGTAGGTCTCACCGTACCCCGATATCAATAATAAGTGATAACTGACCTACTCTAGATATCTAAAGCCTATGTGGATCCCATCATACCCTTATAACGAGCATAAGTGATATATGACCTATCCGTAGATGATCGTCATCATCGCCCCTTAGTCGTTATGGATTTGTTAACAAATTCGTATAACATTTCGACAAAAGAGAACAATGGGCATATCCTGTATAATATGCCATCAGGACCATAAAGGAACACCATTGTCGTAAAGATATGTATATCTCAAATATAACATCACATTATCATATAGATCAATCGGAAATAAAGATCAATATCTCATCATCATTTATCAATACAGATGGTCTCTACTATAAGACCAATAATAGGCATGTCCACTAATACAAGGCCAATACCAAGTATGATCGCTAATATAAGATCAATACAGTTCATCAAAACATATATACCCCAAGGTCAAAGCCAAGAGGCACGAACTTATCCCGTTCCATAATAAGCGCTCGTCGGACGTGATTATGTGACCAATCAACATACCAATCTCATGCCCAATAGTTGTTGATCCAGATGAATTACCTAACATTCACATTTGAATTTCGAGCTTTGCCTTGCTTTTCGCCTCCCGAGCCGCCCGTAGTCTTCCCTGAAGTTGCGTCGAAGCTTCACACAAACCCGAAACAGGGGAAGAACCTCCACTTAAATGGCACCTAACCTGGGCCTTACTGCCCAGGTCAGTGCACCACCGGTGGTAGTCTGTCCTAGGAAGTAAAGCCTGGGACAAGTGACATCGATTTCCACAGCCACCAATTCACCTGTCGCCCCCTTCGTCACTTCGCCCAATGAGCCGCCAAGCTTCCGAAGCTTGTTTCCACCCCATCGGACCTCCTTTGGAGTTCACTGGTTGGTGTTTTGGATGTGGTTCCTTATGTTTTCAAAAACCAATTTCGACATGAATTCCCCTCTTTGCACGTGTAGAGTTTAACAGGCGAATCTAGCGACCCCGCCTCCTCTAACATGCAAAAACAATGTAACTAACCTTCTTACGTTGTGTGATGCCTACGTGTATGCCCATACACCCATTTGTGTATGTTTATACACATAGGAACACACAACAACATTATTAATTATATAAATCAGGTTTTGGACTTCACAGAGGGATTACTCGGCCCGGTATCTTCTCATGCAACTTAGCGCACACGATGTTCGTTATGGCTACATGAGACGCTCGCCACTTTCTTTTATACAAATATGGATATTCACATACATATTCATATATATATATACATACATACATACATATATACACACACAAACATAACAACATTCAACTATTCTAATTACAACACAAGAATTATCTTGATTATTATACTACTTCAAATACTCGTATACCCCCTCGTGCGCATATATATATACATATATTCAAGTAAGTAATTCAATTATTACTTAAATCAAAACTTACCTTTATTTACTAAACCTTTTCAGCGGGAGTAAAAATATCTCTTTATATTATTTTATAAAAGCTCATACCATTTTATAAAATACAATACTAGCTTATAAATCCATTCCCTTTGAAATACTAAATCTCTTCATTTAAAATTAAATATTCCTTTCATAAATATTTTATAAAACCTTATAACCATTTTACAACATATCTTCTTCATATTATTTTATAAAATCTTATACTCTTTATAAAATATTTCATTCATGCTTATTTTAAAAAATTACTATTTTATAAAATATCACTTTCTTATTATTTTATAATATCACTCTTTTTATAAAATATCACTTTTATATTATTTTATAAAATCATTATTTTATAAATATCACTTTCATATTATTTATAAAATCACCCTTTTTATAGAATATCACTTTTATCCTATTTTATAAAATCGCTATTTTATAAAATCACTTTTATTTATTTATAAAATCATTCCTTACATAAATAATATTTATAAATAAATCATTCGTTAGTAGAGATCGTTTCTTTACTTTTAAATAATACTCATAAGTACTAATTAAGCTTCATTAATCACTTAATTAGCTTACTAACTTTTCTAAAACTATTAAAATTAGTTTTATTATTAATAACAAATGACATCCACTTAATTATATCATCTAATTAGTCTCTAATCCGTTACAACATAACATATAATCACTCAATTATCCCAAAATCAATTTTTAAGCTTACTGACTATTTCAAAATAGTAATTAAGGTCTTAAACAAACGATGAGATGGTATAATTATGTTCATAACATGGATACAAACCTAATTCAATCCAAACAATCTCCAAATCACTTCATATAATCTCATAACCATCAGTAAACAAAATAAGGAAGATTAACAAGTAAATATATAAAAGAATCATCTCACTCACCTTCTCTTTCCCTAAATCAAGCAATAACCACATAAACCTATGCTTTCCCTCTCTTTAAGTCATATTTGAAGCTCCAAATCACAACTTCAAGCCAATCCCTTGAGGGGTTTTGTAGAGAATTGGATTAGAGGAATTACATTGATTTTTATTTGAATTTAGGGATTTTATTTGAAGGGTTTAGGGTTGGAGATTAAGAGATGATTAAGGGAAATTAGGAGAATATTAGGACAGGAGGAAGAAAAGAAACGTTGGAAATGAGATGAATGATGAAATTATGAAGATTAGCCAACTTATAGGTTATTTCTTAGTGTTAGTTCCTGAGATGACGGTTTTGATAACAACAACCTTAGGACTTGTTATAAAATATAAATACTAATATTCTTGTCTAGAGATATATGTATACGCAGGATCTATATATGTGAAGGTACTGAGAATGAAGACTGTACAGTATAAAGATTCAAGACTGAGTATAGAGATTCAAGGCTGACGAATTCCAGATTGAAGAAACCAAGACTGAAGACTCTTGAGTATCAAGAGTTCAAGAGTTCAAGATACCAAGATAAGTAATTGACGCAGCGGATTAATCAAAATGATCTTCAATCGGTGAGAGTAGTAATCGGTGGATTGGAAGATACTGAAATGCCTAAATTCGTTGATCTGAAGATACCGAATTCTAGCTATCTCTGACTCGTTGATCCGAAGATACCGGGAAAGAGATCTACGATTCTTCGACATTGATCTTGCGCACAAGATACCATGAATCGGCTTCAACAAACGATGATTCGAGCGCACTCGAATGACGTAAGTGGAGATAGGAGATACACTCGACTACCAATTGAATTTGAGAGCACAAAGCTAACAAAAGAGAATTTTATTCAATATTCAACAACCTTACAAAATGATTCATCTTGCCTATTTATAGGCTACAACACGTAACAGCAAAGAAAATACATCTCCTAAGTCGTTTCCGACCTAACAGTCACGACTTACGACTTACCCAATACACGACTCAACAGTTTACAACACAGCTTCACGACATAACAACTCAGCGACACAACTTAAGTCGGCAGCGACTTAGTACAGCATACAACGACTTACAAACAAACGACATACGACTTATAACAGATGCGACTTAACAATGCAACACAACAGCAGCTTTTTACGACTTAAGAATCAATGGTCTAGATTAACTCGGCATAAGATTCAACGCTATCCATCTTCACGCGACTTAAGATAACCAGCTTCATTCGACTTAAGAATCAATGGTCCAGATTAACTCGGCGTAAGGATGAACGGTCTTCAGGCTTCGGCGACATAAGATGATACGATTTAACTGAGTCGTAACTCGGTGCCGACTTATCATCTGCCTTAAGTCGTGTCTGACTTAACACTTGTGTATTCTCCTCCTTGAGTCGTGAGCGACTCATCTCCCTGTTAAGTCGTAGACGAGTTATAGTTGCTTCGTTAAGTCGTAAACTCGTCACATCTTCCCCTTTGGTTTTCCAGTTGAGTCGTGGACGACTCATCACCGCCTCCTTAAGTCGCGTACGACTTACACCTTGCTTGTTAGCTTTAGCTCGTGGACGACTTAGGCTTTTAAGTCGTAGCCCTTTTTCACATGACTCCTTAGGTCGTAGACCTGCTTCTTTAAGTCGGTTACGACTTATGCTTCCTTCCTTAAGTCGGTCACGACTTATACCTTGGACAAATGAGGGCTGCGCTGCATCATCCTCCCCAGGTTGAGAGAAATTCGACCTCGAATTTGTAAATTCTTCCACATCAGCTCGTTCATCCCCATGATATGGTACGAGATGTTTAACATTGAACACATCAGAAGTGTACACATCTTCTGGCAGCTCCAACCTATAGGCATTTTCATTAATTCGTTTTACGACTTTCACAGGACCAATTTTTCTGGCTTTCAACTTGTTATAAGCGCCTACTGGAAAACGATCTTTTGTTAACACTGCATAAACCAAATCACCTTCTTGAAATTCAACACTCCTTCGCTTCAAATCTGCAGATCGTTTATACTTCTCATTTGCTTTCCCCAATCGTTCCTGAACGATTTTATGACATTTCGCCAATCCTTCAACAAAATCAGCAGCTTTCTTAACTGTCTTCTTTGATTGTGGCACTACCGTTAAATCCAACGGTCCCTTCGGTAAGCTCGAATAAACAATCTGGAATGGACTGAACCCAGTACTTCGATTTACAGCATGATTATGAGCAAATTCTGCTTGGCATAACTTCATGTCCCAACTCTTCAGATTATCTTGCACAAGACACCTCAACAAGTTTCCCAACGATCTGTTCACAACCTCGGTCTGTCCATCCGTTTGCGGGTGATAAGCACTACTAAACTTCAGCTTCGTTCCCACCATTTTCCACAAACTCAACCAAAAGTGACTCAGAAACCGAGTATCTCTATCCGACACAATAGATTCTGGCAATCCATGAAGTCGATAGATCTCCTTGAAAAACAACTGAGCAACATGAACAGCATCCGCCGTCTTTTTACAAGCAATAAAATGTGCCATCTTCGAAAATCTGTCAACCACCACATAAATGGAATCATTACCACGCTGCGTTCTCGGCAACCCCAACACAAAGTCCATACTCACATCAACCCATGGTTTAGTTGGTACCGGTAACGGCATATATAACCCAGCATTAGTAGCAGTTCCTTTCGAAACCTGACAAATATGACAACGCTCCACAAACCTCTCTACCTCTTTCCTCATTGATGGCCAAAAGTAGGACTGTGAAATCAACTGTAAGGTACGGTCTCTCCCAACATGTCCCTCTTCGTGTAACTCCTTGATAATCTTCATTCTCAGACTACCTTCCGGTATGCACAATCGATTTCCTTTAAAAAGAAAACCATCTACCATCATGAACTCATCCATCTCTCCCTCCTTGACTTTATCAACAAACTTTGCGAAGTAAGGATCATCGGTAAATAATTCTGGCAATATTTCAAACCCCGTCACTTCAACCTTCAATGTAGTTAACAAGTGATTTCTTCTACTCAACGCATCCGCAACACGATTCGTCACTCCCGACTTGTGTTTCACAAGAAATGTAAATTGTTGCAGATATGCAATCCACGATGCATGTCTCGCTGAAATCTTGTCTTGCCCTTGCAAATGCTTCAATGCTTCATGATCGGTATACATAACAAACTCCTTCTGAAATAGATAGTGTCTCCAGTGTTTAATAGATTGTACAACAGCATAGAATTCCACATCATACGTACTGTACCTCATCTTCGCTCCTGACAACTTCTCACTGAAATATGCAATTGGACGTCCCTTCTGACTCAACACCCCTCCAATCCCAACCTTGGATGCATCAGTATGTAGTTCAAACACTAACTGAAAATCTGGTAATATTAGAATTGGTGCAGACGTCAAAAGTTCTTTGATTCGCTCAAAAGCAACCTCGGCTTCCTCCGTCCATGCAAACTGTTTACCCTTCATGCAATCCGTAACAGGTGCCATCACACTACTAAAGTGTGGTATAAACCTTCGATAGAATGAAGCCAACCCGTGAAAACTACGAACTTCCGTTATCGTCTTGGGCTACGGCCAATCTCTAATTGCTTCGACTTTACTTTGGTCAACCTGTATTCCTTCTTCCGATACAACATATCCCAGAAATAAAACACTATGCGTCATGAACACGCATTTCTTCGTTGCAGCATAGAATTGTTCTTGTCACAATACCATCAGCACTTCTCTAAGATGATTCAAATGTTCCTCTGGACTCCCACTGTAAATCAGAATATCATCAAAATACACCACCACAAATTTCCCAATGAACGGTCTAAAAATCTGATTCATCACCCTCATGAAAGTACTTGGTGCATTTGATAAGCCAAACGGCATGACCAACCACTCGTATAGACCCTCCCTGGTTTTAAAAGCAGTCTTCCACTCATCTCCTGGTCTGATACGAATTTGATGATATCCACTCTTCAAATCAATCTTTGAAAATATAGTAGCTCTGCTTATTTGATCTAACAAGTCATCCAACCTCGGCATTGGAAATCTATATCTCACAGTAATCTTATTCAATGCTCGACTGTCAGTGCACATCCTCCACGTTCCATCCTTTTTGGGTACCAATAAAGCTGGTACAGCACAAGGACTCAGACTCTCCTGCACACGCCCCTGCTCAAGCAATTCCTCTACCTGCCTCCGCAACTCTTCATGTTCCTTTGGACTCATTCGATAATGTGGTCTGTGTGGAAACACAGCACCTGGAACAAGATCTATCTGATGTTGTATATCCCTCAACGGTGGCAACTCCGTTGGTAACTCCTCTGGAAATACATCGTCAAATTCTTTCAAAACTGGTTTAACTTCTTCTGGAATTTCAACTTCTTCACTGCTCTCTCGCCCAATCAACAAAAACACTTCAGGCTCCTCTTCAACTTCTTTGACAAACTCCTTTAAAGTCAATAAAGTTTTCAGCTCTTCAATTTCTTTTGATTTACTTCCTCCTTGTGATCTCTTCTTCGGAACTAGGATAATTTTCGTGCCTTCAAACATAAAACTGTAGCTATTGGTTCGACCGTCATGTTGCACTGCTCGATCATACTGCCATGGTCTTCCCAATAATAAGTGGCAAACATCCATCTCTACTACATCACACCAGATTTCGTCTTTGTATTTCTTCCCAATAGAGAATGGAACTCGAACTCGTCTATCCACTTTCACTTCTCCTCCCTTTCTCAACCATGCTAACTTGTATGGATTCGGATGTTTCTCTGTCTTCAACTTCAATTTTGTCACAGCCTCGGTTGAGATAATATTATCACAGCTTCCCGCGTCAATTACAAATTTACACACCTTCCCCAGTATAGTACATGTCGACTGAAAGATATTACTCCTCAACCAACTAGCTTCTTCCTGCTTCGGTGTTAAACACGATCTCCTCAGCATTAGGTTACAACCTTCATCTCCTGACGCAATATCCTGCTCATCCTCCTCAACTGGACTAGAACAATCCCCATCACCATCCTCATCCTCCATTTCTGCAATCATGGTTCTCTTCTTTGGCTTTGGACACTCACTGCTTTTATGACCCAATTCCTGACAATTGTAACATTTGAAACCATTGTTAACCCTCGCCTTCTCAACCTCCTTCACCACTGGTCTACTGATAGGTTTAGAAACATTAGAACTTCCACCAACACTCTTCGCTTGATTGTTAGAATTAGTAAACACACCACTTCCTCGTCGTCCCTATTTCTCCCAAGCCAACGCTTTCTGATGTGCTTCCGCTACAGATCTTGGATCGAACATATTAACCATATCCTGAATCTGCATTTGCAATCCTCCAATGAATCTAGATGTTAGCTGCTCTTCCGTTTCCATAATATCATTCCTTGCAATAAGTTGATAGAATTCATCAGCATAGTCATTCACAGATTTCGTCCCTTGTCTCAAGTTTTGCAAACGTTGATACATCAAAGATTGATAATTGTAAGGTAAGAACGTTGCTTTCATAAATTTCTTCATCTTCTCCCAAGATTCAACTTTTGACTTCCCCATACGTTCGCGTGTAAGCTTGGTTTGCTGCCACCATGCCAAAGCTCTACCCCTCAACCTTGTAGCAACCAACTTCACTCTACGATGTTCTGGAACTTCTTTGAAATCAAAAATTTCTTCAACATTAGCCACCTAATCTAGAAACTCCTCCGCTTGCATACCACCTTTGAATTCAGGAATTTCAGTCTTCATCCCCGTCTCCCACTTGTGATCATACTCAGAGTAATTTCTTCCTTGTCCTCGTCCTTGTCCTCGAACACTACCACCTTCATACTCCTCTTCAAAATCAGATGTATATCGTTGTCTATCTCGTCCACCCACATCTCTACTACCGTTACGTCTTCCACCATCATCCCTTCTATCTACATTCCTCCGTTCACGATCAGTCACGTTCCTCCCACGCCCTTGATCATTTTCAACACTTCTGTCTCGATTGGAATGTGGCGAGACTCTACTACCCCCATGGTTAGATTCAGGTGAAACCCTTCTCCGATTTTGATTCATCTCTGTCATAAGCTTCTCTAACCGGCCAATTCCTTCGTTAAGCTTTTCACTAAAGTTTTCATTGATTCTTTGCTCCATCTCATCAGCTTCTTCTCTTCGATACAAAGCTTCTACGTTTTGATGACGATTAGCTCTTCTTGGCGGCATACTTGAAATTTACAAACTCTTCAAATTCAAACACAATTCGAACTTTCATCCAAAATGGAATGGATCGAAAACTTCCACTTTGTAGCAAATCGCGATGAACACGATGGACAAAGTTTCGGCTTCCAATACAAATTCGATCAATCAATCTTCGAACAAACTCTTCTTACTCTCGGCCGTGATAAACACAAACTTAAATCTTCACTTCAAGCTCGGCAAATCACTTCAACTTCTAAATGAATAGGCTCCAAGTCTCGATCTAGCTATGATTGGCTAGAACAGGCTCTGATACCAAAAACTGACGCAGCGGATTAATCAAAACAATCTTCAATCGGTGAGAGTAGTAATCGGTGGATTGGAAGATATTGAAATGCCTAAATTCGTTGATCCGAAGATACCGAATTCTAGCTATCTCTGACTCGTTGATCCGAAGATACCGGGAAAGAGATCTACGATTCTTCGACGTTGATCTTGCGCACAAGATACCGTGAATCGGCTTCAACAAACGATGATTCGAGCGCACTCGAATGACGTAAGTGGAGATAGGAGATACACTCGACTACCAATTGAATTTGAGAGCACAAAGCTAACAAAAGAGAATTTTATTCAATATTCAACAACCTTACAAAATGATTCATCTTGCCTATTTATAGGCTACAACACGTAACAGCAAAGAAAATACATCTCCGAAGTCGTTTCCGACCTAACAGTCACGACTTACGACTTACCCAATACCAAGGTTTCAAATCTCGGATTTTGGCCAATATCTCGGGCAAATATCTCGGCTGTCTCGGGCGATATTTAAAAGACTTATAACTAACCAAGCTGCCAAATCTCGGATTTTGGCTAATATCTCGGATTTTCATCTCGGCTGATCTCGGGGAGATTTAAAACCTTGCCCAATACACGACTCAACAGTTTACAACACAGCTTCACGACATAACAACTCAGCGACACAACTTAAGTCGGCAGCGACTTAGTACAGCATACAACGACTTACAAACAAACGACATACGACTTATAACATATGCGACTTAACAATGCAACACAACAGCAGCTTTTTACGACTTAAGAATCAATGGTCTAGATTAACTCGGCATAAGATTCAACGCTATCCATCTTCACGTGACTTAAGATAACCAGCTTCATTCGACTTAAGAATCAATGGTCCAGATTAACTCGGCGACATAAGATGATACGATTTAACTGAGTCGTAACTCGGTGCCGACTTATCATCTGCCTTAAGTCGTGTCTGACTTAACACTTGTGTATTCTCCTCCTTGAGTCGTGAGCGACTCATCTCCCTGTTAAGTCGTAGACGAGTTATTGTTGCTTCGTTAAGTCGTAAACTCGTCACATCTTCCCCTTTGGTTTTCCAGTTGAGTCGTGGACGACTCATCACCGCCTCCTTAAGTCGCGTACGACTTACACCTTGCTTGTTAGCTTTAGCTCGTGGACGACTTAGGCTTTTAAGTCGCAGCCCTTTTTCACATGACTCCTTAGGTCGTAGACCTGTTTCTTTAAGTCGGTTACGACTTATGCTTCCTTCCTTAAGTCGGTCACGACTTATACCTTGGACAAATGAAGGCTGCGCTGCATCAGTAATAGTGTCTAGATTTATGTTAAAACTTCATAATAGCACTAAAATCTTTATTTGGATTTTAATAGTGAAATGGAATCCACCTTTTCCCTTTAATAGTGGGATGGAACCCATGACCTCTTTAGTGGGATGGAACCCACGACCTTCTCTAGTGGAATGGAATCCACGAAATTTTCAAAATAATTTATTTTAAATATTTTTCCAAAAACTTTTTAAGTTCATCTCTCTCGGTTTAAATATTTTAGCCTTAAACTATTTTTATTATCTTTTATATTTTGATTTCAGAATCATCTCTTGTTTTTAAACTATCTCATTTTTTTAATATTATAATCATTATATCTCAAAAATATATTCTATACTTAGTTTTTAATATTACTTTTATATTATAAATTATAAATTTTTAAGATTACTTTTTAAATCTCTTTTATAAGTTTAAACTATATTCAAAATGGTTTAAAAACTTCATAAATTTTTTTGACAAGTTTTAGAAAGAAAATCTCTTTTGAAAACAAAAATCAATTTACAAAATTCACTAGGGCATGTCGACATACCCCCATCCTCCCATGTCGACATGGTGATCGTAGAAATTCAAATTTCAAATTTTCAAATGAAGTGTATATTCGTCATAACCTTTCACAAATGGACATGACTATTGTTCTTCTATATATACCAGTTATTTTCAATGAATTTTAAGTTAGTTTTTCTTCATTTCTTCACTCCTTCTTCTCCACTCACTATTTTCTTATATTTTAACAAAACTCTGCTGAAATCCTAAGTGAATCAAACTTGATCATCTCTAGTTTGATTCTCTGCCACTCTCTCTCAAAGATCTCAATGCTATTCGGAGTTACAATATCATTTGTAATCAAAGAAGTGTATTGAGTCTCTCTATCTATCAAAGTGATATTGGAAACGGTGTGATTGTAGCCTGTAAATCAATTGGGTGTGATTGTAGCCCATAAATCAATTAGGTGATCTTATAGCCTGGTTAAATCAAGAGAGTTTGCCCTGGACTCGATGACAGGAATGTGTATCTCGTGGCCTAGAAATCGAAGTTGTAATATCGACATTATATTTGAAAAGAAATCTGCACAAGAAATTGTGTGGGACTGGATGTAGGGTAACTCCGAATGTCAAGATCCGAATTTTAGCGTTCGAAAATCGGCACCCGTACTTCAATTGTACTCGAAGTGCCGCAGATTCAATCATTGAAATTCGAGTCATGCCGGAGCTTATAACACAGTAAGTATAACAACACAGCGGAAGAAAGAAATGAATGACATCATATACAACTCCAATGAATACAATATCCAAAATGATATACAACAATGATATCAATATGATACAACAATATCAGAGATAAATAATGATACAGCGGAAAACAGAAGTGATAACTCCAAATGATCTGCAAAAGAGCATAAATCCAACAACTCCAACATCAAGCTCGAACCCCCATCACGATTCACAAAGAGAAGCAATGTCAGTCGTGAACTCCAAACACTAAACTAGCTCCCGGTAATCTGCTAAACCTGACTATCTGAAAAACCCAACTCCAGACTACCCGTGAGGAAAATTGTGGGCACCCAGAGTTTAGGAAGGGAACAATAAACTCCAGGTCAGTCATGGGACTGTGTGAGCAACAAAAACAGTTTATCTTTAAAACAAACACAAAAGAATTTTTAAACACTGAAATCCGCGATGCTTTTGGAAAATGAAACTACCATAAGACCTCCCACCACACACACAATGCAATCGTAGACTTGGAGGAGATTTCTTCTTATGATAGTCAAAAATGCTTACTACGCAAAAGAAACTCTTTTGATATTATTAATAGTGCATAGTGGAAAACATTTCGAAAATACAATATTAATCTTAGCCAGCATAGGTACCATTATATTATGCCTGCTATAGCTGCCGCCTGAGGAGACAGGTTATACAACTGCAATCGTAAAGGGCTCGTATTGTTTCTTTGGATTTTCCAACAAATGGTCAGGCTAAGGAACTTCCTATGCCACATAGGAACACCTCTGGAGGGACGCCCCGAGAACCACCTGGCTCTTTGTCAACACAAGGCCGGTTACCCCTTTCCCGGGTAGTAAACCTGAGATATGCCACTCCCGGTCCTTTGGGACCTTTATCCGAGGCGCCTCGATCACACAGCAACAATCACATAGAAAATGAGATTGGAGCAACCACATAGGTAAATATCTGGGCTCCATACCATGATACCACCTTTTTCCAGAAGGAATGGACATACCCTAGGGGAGCTACCCCTGAAACCTTGCCGCATCTTTCCTGTTTCGACCATTTCCGGTCTGTGAGGCTCGATGAGGTCTCGTCCACAAAGCTACGCTTTTTCACAAAGCCATGCTTTGATCAACAAATGATCAGCAAATGATCAGTAACACACAGCAGCACTCAGCATGCCACACTACCAAATTGGGAGTATATCACTGATAACTTTCAACTACATATCCTCTGAGCTCGTACATCTCAGAGAAGGGTGTAAAGCTAAGAGAATAAATTCTCCACCACCAAACATAAATGTATTTGAAAGAAATCATCTCTATATCTCAAAGTGTAATGTCAGACATACAACCATACAAGTCTGTTCCGAGTTCGAACAGAACCGAAGGAACTTCCGAAGAAGCCCTTGAAAATCCGGATAATTTCTAATCACGTCCGGACTTCCCATCACAAAGGGTGATCAAATCTCTATATCGGTGACCAGTCGATGCAGATACATTCGACGTTGTCCTTTCATTTTCGAAAATATCCGGTCTTCACCGCCGGTCTTCAAATGCTATCCATAATGTCGTATCATTATTCGGAATGGGTTATATGACACAAAGGTCCTCTCCCGGCTAAACCGAATAACGAGCGCATATTTAAAAACATATGGATATTGGGATTTCAGTTAAATCACAATTTATTACCCAAAACTTTTCTTCAAATGGTTTAAACACATTACCATTTAAATCTTTTACACAAAAAGATTCATTTCACAAAGTTCACCCAGTTTCACAAAGTTCACCCAGTTTCACAAAGTTCTATTCATAGATTTTCCAAATCAATTTCCATTCAATTGGATTAACTCGTTAAATCTTTAAAACAAAGATTTAATCGATAGCTTTCAAAACAATTCCATTTCGACCTTATATACAAAAGGTACACCTTTCAAATTTCAAAACAAAGTTCAACAATCTTTCACAAAGATTTATTTATAACTCGGAAAACCATTTCCAATTTCAAACTTGAAATTCCTTTAATTAAATTGGAATTCCATTTCTTATATGAAAGTTTCTATTATTTGAAAACAAATAGTTTTCATTTTGGAAAATCTGATTCTTTTATACGAGTTAAAATCTTTGGGTTAAATTCAAATTCTCGAACCAATACTTTAAAATGGTTCAAGCCCATATAAACACATTTATAACTTGTATAACAACCTTAAACCATAATTTTCAATGTAGAATTTAATTCCTTATTTTGAATTCAAATTCAAATTGAATTATTTAAATTTCAAGATATTCAAGATATCTTAAAAACTCCTTTCAAAAGCTTTAACATTCAACCCCAATTTCCAATTTCAAAATCAATTGAAATTAAAATTTCAATTTCAAAAATATTAAATTTAAATCATCTGTGACTTAACCGATTTCCTCGTGAAATCCATATTTGTGTGTGTATGAGTGTGGTCCAGGGGTTTTACACACAATAGTGCAACATTACAAATCATCACAGATTCAAATACAGCAATATATTTGATAAGAGGTATAAACTATAACGCTTATCCTCATTCACAGATTCACAGATAAAGTCAATTTATCAATCACAAGGATTCATCATTACGATTCGATGTGGGTTTCGGATAACAAACTGGAATCCGACTCCCTGTCGCATCGAAATTCAAGTGCCGTTTTACGGGCCAAGGGTTTTCATATTCACACAGTAATATATATTACAGAACAGAAATCACAGCTCAGCACAAAGTAATTTATATCACAAAGCATCACAATCACAAACAGAGATATCAAACTGCTCAAAGCATTTCAATAATAATCAATCATCTAACAATTAGATGAATTAACAGTGTGATTATAATCAATCTATCACATAATTATATATATATATATATATATTTTATCTTTAATTAATGATTAATTATCCTTAATTTTAAATTAATTAATCCATAATTATTAATTAATTAAATTTTAATCACCTTCATAGATTAATTATTTCTTAATTAATTACCTTAATTATAAATTAATTAACTTAAATTAATAATTAATTACCTTAAATTAATTATTCTGTAACTATTAAGAAATTATAATTCATCAATTATTTAGTCAACATTAACAAGACATTAATTGAATTACTTTTAAGTTAAGTTAAAAAATGTAAAATATTTAATCATCTCCTTAATTACTTTGGCAAATTTTGTTTCAAAATAACTTCTGAAAATATAAGTTTAAAATACTCTTAACTTAAATAATTTAAATTATTTTATTTTAAAACCTTTGATTACCATTTTCAACTTATCAACAATCATTCATTTGAAAAGAATAGTTTTAAAAATCAATTTTGACTTAGATTTTGAAGTTAAAACTGAAAAATGTTATCACCCTAGAGCTGCTTCGAGTAACACCCGAGATATTTCCTTACTTGCTTCGAGTTTTCCCCAAAATCAACTCGATAGCCTCAGTTTTTTTTAAATTTTGTTTTAAAGAAAACAACCCGATATACACTTGAAAGTACACGAGTTCACACTCGAGCCAGGACACAGTTTTCCCGAGGGTCACTTCGAGTCGAACACCTCCTTTCACAAAACAAACAGCTGACACCAGCTTTGGTGCCGTGCACGTGCACAGTCGCATGGCGACGCTTCGACCTCCGAGATCACCGCCGATAAGTCGCTGACATCCCACCACTTCAACTCCGACCACCCAAAGATTGATATCGACACGGAATTGGAATCGAGGTACTCATCCCACCCTGGAACACATACAGTTCATCGAAATTCGCCTTGAACCATCGCCCCCAATCGCAGATGACCACGCAACCACGACTGGGGCCTCGCCAACCACCACTGCTTCAATCCCCCTGGGTCTCGTTCAACTCGATGCATCGATGACCACGACTTTGCCTCACGCCTCTCCTCGTTGAAAAACTGACATCGAACCCTAGTTCATCGATTCCAGAGCACCACCGCAATTAATAAATTCAATCATTATTTTTCTGATGATCTCCTAACACCAACCAAGCTTCAACCCTAATCACGAGACCCCAAGTTATTCCGTCCATCTGAATTTGCCAATGAACCCAAAAATTTTCAAACCGCATGTTCCCCACAGATTCATACTTAAAAATTTTGAAATGGTTCTTAAAAATCATGATTTCACATTACGAATCTGTCTATAAGGTTAAAAAAAATAATTTTCAGATATTAATTTTCTCTTCCATATCGAATTATTACTGAAATTTCTTAATTTTGAAATAAATACTCTTTATATTTATTTATACTATTTTTAAAAACAAATCTATGTTATTACAATCATTTTTCATTAAGGAATCATAGCCTAAAATCGATCATGTGAGGAGCAGTTTAATTTTGTTTAAATGGCTTATAGCCTGTTGAAAAACAGAACAGTGTACATATATATATACACACACACACACACACACACACTTACACACAGACATGTTTACCCACATGCAACATATTCTACCAACATACATTCAATACTTAATCATTGGCAACCAAATACAGATATAGGTTCAAAATTTGCTCACCCAGCTTTGAAGAAAACTGAGAACTGGAATTTTTTACATGTTATTAAGCTCTACTATTTTTCTTCTTCCCAGTATAAATTATCCTCAAATTTATCTTAAAACTACTTTTAAAACTTGGATCTGGATTTGTATAAACAAATTTTATTTGGATTCTAAGGTCTAAAATGAATTTGAGAAGGGGATTTTGATTTATGAACAGGGTTTGGAAGCCTGTAATCAAACAAAGGCCAGCATAGCCTATAAATCAAACATGCACATACAACACATTCATATTCATACCAGAAATTCTCACAGCACACTTGCAAGATCAAATCAGATTTTAAGCTTTAACAAGGTAGTTTGCTCACAAAATCATATTTTAAAGTTTTAAAACAAAATGTTACTCGCAGTGATTTTTTTGTGAAGATGAACAGATCACTTCTTTTGAAACAGGCTTGAAACAGATTGTATTTTTGCAAGCTGAAGTTCTTCACTTGATCATTGGTTTGTATTGCTATAAAAATTTGAATTTTGTTTAAGTTTTGAAGAATATTTACTTCAGATTTTTCATAGCTTGGAATGGACGAGAATAAGATGAAGAAAGCTGATATATATAAAATGAGTTACAGGGTTATTATTTTGGTTTGTACAGCAGGGTGATATTTTGTACAAACAATCAGAGATTTTTCTTTGCTCTGCTTGTTTGACTCGGCTGAAATGTTGCTTTGGTGGCTAGCATTAATGGCCTTGTACCATATTACCTTATTTTATTTGCTTTTATCTTTATCCTGTACATTGCTTAAATAATGGTCTGGTGGCTTCTTTTTTTTGTTTGTTCATACTTATCTTCATTTGCAAGCTATTACTTATCTTCTTTTCTTATTTACTTGTTTTTATGTTTGCAAGTGTTCATGAATACATATTTTTGCTGTCTTCTTATACAAGCCTTTATATATATTGTTTACTTGTTTTCATGTTTGCATATGTATGTCTTTCTTTTACAAGTGTTTATGAATATATATTTGTTTGTTTTTATTCTATGTGTATTCCTTTGTATTGATTTATTAAGATTTATATATTTACTTTATATCGAATAAAACTATCTATATATTTATTTATTTATTTTGTAATATAGATGAATTTCTAAATTTTAATTTTTTTTGTCTTGCATATTTTCATATATTGGTATTTTTACCTTTATTTTTTATATTCATCTTTAACCATTTATATTAAGATTCAAATTCAATTATCAATATATATATATATATATTTCAAATCTATTCATATAGCCACACACACACACACACATATATATATATACATATATACACAATTTAAATTCAAATGATTTAACATCTATTTCGTTTGAGTTCGAGGAAACTCGCTTCAATCTACAATTAATTTTACAATTTTAATTCAAAAATTCAATTAATTATCAATTTAAATTTATATAAAATACGGGGTCGTTACAACCTTCCCCCCTTAAGAAATTTCATCCCTAAAATTTGCCAAGGAGACACAAAGATAGATGAAGAATGTTTCATCAAATCAAACTGAATATTTATTCTGCATTTGGCCTACCAAATCAGAAATATCAATAATAGATACGAGAACGAATCTTTTTAATTTTCCACAGGATACTCGGGTTATCCAGATTTACGAAATATACAGTGGCATTGGTTAGTTCAAAGGGATAACTAACCATTCGTAGAATATATTGGGACCCAAAGAATAGACAGATATATGGATACAATTTCAAAACTTTCAGTTTAGAACTAAAGTATACCTATCAACCATAGCAACCAAAGCAAACGAAACAACCAATATATCCAAACAAACAATTCTGACCTATTTGGAGTTTATGTCCCATATTAATATATCGAATCTTCTTCCTGGATCTATCAGGAACTATCGAAGAATTGAAAAAAGATGCTGAACAACAGAGATTGACAGAGAAAAGATTGCTTCCTTGTTGTTACAGGGTATTGACCATTTCGTATTCCCCTGTCCTCTATCTCATCCTCTTCTTGCACTCATACTTACTATCAGTGGATAGCAAGAGAATTTACTGAGGCATACGGACAAATATCTTAGAGATTACTCATTCTAGGGTATACTTCACCCTATCTCTAATGAGCTACTTAATGTGTTATACTCCTGAGCTAAAGTTCAACCTTAGCTCTGATACCAAAATGTCAAGATCCGAATTTCAGCGTTCAAAAATCGGCACCCGTAATTCACTTGTACTCGAAGTGCCGCAGATTCAATCGTTGAAATTCGAGTCATGCCGGAGCTTATAACACAGTAAGTATAACAACACAGCGGAAGAAAGAAATGAATGATATCATATACAACTCCAATGAATACAATATCCAAAATGATATACAACAATGATATCAATATGATACAACAATATCAGAGATAAATAATGAGAGCGGAAAACAGAAGTGATAACTCCAAATGATCTGCAAAAGAGCATAAATCCAACAACTCCAACATCAAGCTCAAACCCCCATCACGATTCACAAAGAGAAGCAACGTCAGTCGTGAACTCCAAACACTGAACTAGCTCCTGATAATCTGCTAAACCTGAGTATCTGAAAAACCCAACTCTAGACTGCCCGTGTAGAAAATTGTGGGCACCCAGAGTTTAGGAAGGGAACAATAAACTCCAGGTCAGTCATGGGACTGGTGTGAGCAACAAAAACAGTTTATCTTTAAAACAAACACAAAAGAATTTTTAAACATTGAAATCCGCAATGCTTTTGGAAAATGAAACTACCATAAGACCTCCCACCACACACACAATGCAATCGCAGACTTGGTGTGGTGACCCTCACTCTAAACACATAGATTTTTTTTTTACATTCAAGAGGAATTCACCACTAAACCCCAATTCTTTTATATTTGAATTTTTATATAGTTTCCAAATATATTTTTTTTCCCAAGACCCTGATTTTTTACCAATATAATCATATCAGTGTACAAACAAATTAAGACAATTATATATTTGATGATATACAATTGTTTCTTTATTATTATTATTATTATTATTATTATCAGAGGGGATTTAAATCAAATTGAAAACAAAATACCATACAAGATATTGACAAGCCACTTATTTCCTTTCTAAATTTTATTCTACTACCAGAGGTATATTTTTAGCAAATTATAACACTTATACTTTTATTTGACTATATATATCAATCTGCCTAAATAGTTCTATTAACACTAAAATGGTATTTCCTTGATCTCATGATAGTTATCAAGTGTATGCATGAAATTATTTACAAATTTTACTAGCAGGCATGGATATTCGACTTAATTCCCATTTATCATTTCAGGTTGATCAGATGAGGATTTTTAGCATTTTTAAATTTAACATGATGCAGACTTACATACTTGGTGATTTGTGGGATATGCTTGGTGTTATCCATGGGCTGCTTGGTGTTTTCTTTGATTTGTCCCGGAAGCACTTTACACTTCACTGATTGAAATGAAGTGGTTCCAGGCTCCAAAGGTTTGACCCATGGCCATCTAGACCAGCCATAGTCCCTCTTTTACCACTTGCAAACCCATATTCCTCATTTTAACAAGCTTCTACAAATTCCTACTACTAATCCCCAGCATGTTTGTGTGTAGTTTTTTTTTTGAAATGCTTTCTTATATGTATTCATTTAATTATTCAAAATTCAGTATCTTCCAAGTTACTGCTCTCATAGTGCTATTTGAAATTTAAATATTCAAATACATACAAACTTCCAGAATTCATGCACATGCCAGTATCATTTACCCGCCATGCACAAATTCATTTCACTTGAATATTCTACTAAAATCTTGAGAGTTCATTTCAAAAATCAATCCCCTTAACTGTTTAATTTCCATAAGGCAAAATATAGGCAATAAAAATCAGAGATCAAATATTTATGCACATATCATATGTATATGATATGTCTATCTCCTTATTTTCTCCAAATCAATCATTCATAAAATAAATTAGTAGTTAACCAGACATCATCAATGATCACTCACAACAGGTTTTGCTTAAGTACATATTTTCAACCCCAAAATACTTAGAAAGTTTCCTACAAGCAACTTCAATTACAGAAAATAGAATTTGTCTAGTAATTTCATTACAATGCCACTGCAAATTTTAAAACAAGTCTCTCTTATTTATACTAGCAGCCAATGCCTTCTTTACTCATCAAGCCAACTTCAATTTCCTACAAGCAAATCATTTAGCTGCCCCAAAGAATTTTTTTGAGACACCCAGATGATTGCAAGGGCAACCAAAAGGGTCAGTTTACACTGGTATGAGCATTTATCAATTTTTGTATACTTACACATAATTTTAGTAATCTAGCAGTGCCTTCTTAGTTTAACAGGTTTTATACTTAGCATGTTTTGGTTCATTCAAAGAGATACAAAGTCACATTCAACAAATTAAACAATACACAGCAAACAGTTGAAATAATCATGTGTACAATTCTTAATTCATCCACACCAAATCTTAGATAAGTAAACTCAGGTTTCATACTCCAAATTTCACCCAGCAATTAATCAATGAACAATGTTTATTTTGATTAAATCTAACACCATATCTGAATATTTATAACCCAGATTTTTAAACCCCGGTCCCCATTTGTTTTATGGTCTTTAACTCCTTGTCAAATGAACACTATGTATGCATTGTGAAGGAAACTCCCAGGTTACTTAATTTATTCCAACACACAAAGGCCTCAGGATGCAGTTGCACCATGCATATGCTTGCTCCTACCTGGAGTAAGCAGATCATTGACTATCTCCCAAGTGGCCAATCTAGTTTTTCTTTCATTCATATTTCAGAGAGATATGACTACTTGTATATTTTCTAGTTCAACCCCATGTTCCCCTGTTTAATCTATGTCCATGTTTAAAAATAGAACAAGAATGCTCAAATCATGTTAACTCTAAAAACCCACTTACAGATTAATGCTCCAAACAAAAATGCACAAACAAACATCCATATCACCCATAACAATTTATTTCAGAGATTCAAATGACTCATAATATTTTTTAGGCTGCCTACAATAGGACTTAATGCCATTGCATACAAAGGATAAATACTCACCTAAGGTTTTTCCTTTTACTGCCTTAATCCTTTGAACAGCAAATTCCCCAAAGCCTCAAGCTGGTGTTTCTCCTAGTTTATTCTTTTATTTTTGTTTTGATCCCGAGAGAATGATGGATTTGGCTATGTGCAGTTATTTATAAATCCATTCTAGGGTTTAAGAAAATGGGTAATTCCCCTGATACCCTTAGATGTTTATGTACACATCATATTCCTATGTGATCATAAATTGGAAATGCACACATTTAGGTTACTTTAATTAGCTATTTCGGGGATCATGCATTTTTAAACACTCAATACTATTTTCATGACTCTTTTCTACTCATGCAATAAGCATGTGACCCTCAGTTCATTATTTCTTTTTACAAGTTTAAGGAATCTGAAAATTTCCTTTGTATTTTTTTTTCTACCTATCTGTTATTTCCCTTCAATCATGCATACTATCATACCTTATTATGTGATGTAAAATCATTTACCCAAATTATTTGCTTGGAATAAATATGGTATGGAAATTTTTATTTGATTCTTATATGTGTGTGTATATATATATATATTTCTGCCTCTTTGTCAAATCAGTAACTCCTTCCATATTTAAATAAAAATCACATATATTATGCTAATTATTTTTGGCATAATTATAAGACATATAAACCTTTTTATTAAACTTCATTTTATTTTATCTTCATATAAAACAGAAAATACCCCATATATATTAAATGTATATATATATATTTACATAATTCTTTGAACATAAAGCTATATTTATTTTGAGTTCCAATTTTTCTTCTAATCACCTTAATTCCTTGCATTTTATCAAACAGAAGCTCCCATGCAATTTTATTTATTGCTAAATTCTTTTCTGTTTTAATGCAATATATATATATATTTTATATATCTCAGAATTTCCTAATATAAATATTTTTTTTTATTTCATTTTTAGGGTCATTACACTTGGAGGAGATTTCTTCTTATGATAGTCAAAAATGCTTACTACGCAAAAGAAACTCTTTTGATATTATTAATAGTGCATAATGGAAAACATTTCGAAAATACAATATTAATCTTAGCCAGCATAGGTACCATTATATTATGCCTGCTATAGCTGCCGCCAGAGGAGACAGGTTATACAACTGCAATCGTAAAGGGCTCGTATTGTTTCTTTGGATTTTCCAACAAATGGTCAGGCTAAGGAACTTCCTATGCCACATGGGAACGCCTCTGGAGGGACGCCCAGAGAACCACCTGGCTCTCTGCCAACACAAGGCCTGTTACCCCCTTTCCGGGTAGTAAACCTGAGATATGCCACCCCCGGTCCTTTAGGACCTTTATCCGAGGCGCCTTGATCACACAGCAACAATCACACAGAAAATGAGATTGGAGCAACCACATAGGTAAATATCTGGGCTCCATACCATGATACCACCTTTTTCTAGAAGGAATGGACATACCCTAGGGGAGCTACCCCTGAAACCTTGCCACATCTTTCCTGTTTCGACCATTTCCGGTCTGTGAGGCTCGATGAGGTCTCGTCCACAAAGCTACGCTTTTTCACAAAGCCATGCTTTGATCAACAAATGATCAGTAACACACAGCAGCACTCAGCATGCCACACTACCAAATTGGGAGTATATCACTGATAATTTTCAACTACATAACCTCTGAGCTCGTACGTCTCAGAGAAGGGTGTTAAGCTAAGAGAATAAATTCTCCGCCACCAAACATAAATGTATTTGAAAGAAATCAGCTCTATATCTCAAAGTGTAATGTCAGACATACAACCATACAAGTCTGTTCCGGGTTCGAACAAAACCAAAGGCATTTCCGAAGAAGCCCTTGAAAATCCGGATAATTTCTAATCACGTCCGGACTGCCCATCACAAAGGGTGATCAAATATCTATATCGAGGACCAGTCGATGCAGAGACATTCGACGAGTTGTCCTTTCGTTTTCGAAAATATCCGGTCTTCACCGTCGATCTTCAAATGCTATCCATAACGTCGTATCATTATTCGGAATGGGTTATATGACACAAAGGTCCTCTCCCGGCTAAACCGAATAACGAGCGCATATTTAAAAACATATGGATATTGGGATTTCAGTTAAATCACAATTTATTACCCAAAACTTTTCTTCAAATAGTTTAAACACATTACCATTTAAATCTTTTACACAAAAAGATTCATTTCACAAAGTTCACCCAGTTTCACAAAGATCTATTCATAGATTTTCCAAATCAATTTCCATTCAATTGGATTAACTCGTTAAATCTTTAAAACAAAGATTTAATCGATAGCTTTCAAAACAATTCCATTTCGACCTTATATACAAAAAGGTACACCTTTCAATTTCAAAACAAAGTTCAACAATCTTTCACAAAGATTTATTTATAACTCAGAAAACCATTTCCAATTTCAAACTTGAAATTCCTTTAATAAAATTGGAATTCCATTTCTTATATGAAAGTTTCTATTATTTGAAAACAAATAGTTTTCATTTTGGAAAATCTGATTCTTTTATACGAGTTAAAATCTTTGGGTTAAATTCAAATTCTCGAACCAATACTTTAAAATGGTTCAAGCCCATATAAACACATTTATAACCTGTATAACAACCTTAAACCATAATTTTCAACGTAGAATTTAATTCCTTATTTTGAATTCAAATTCAAATTGAATTATTTAAATTTCAAGATATTCAAAATATCTTAAAAACTCCTTTCAAAAGCTTTAACATTCAACCCCAATTTCCAATTTCAAAATCAATTGAAATTAAAATTTCAATTTCAAAAATATTAAATTTAAATCATCTGTGACTTAACTGATTTCCTCGTGAAATCCATAATTGTGTGTGTATGAGTGTGGTCCAGGGGTTTTACACACAATAGTGCAACATTACAAATCATCACAGATTCAAATACAGCAATTTATTTGATAAGCGGTATAAACTATAACGCTTATCCTCATTCATAGATTCACAGATAAAGTCAATTAATCAATCACAAGGATTCATCATTACGATTCGATGTGGGTTTCGGATAACAAACTGGAATCCGACTCCCTGTCGCATCGAAATTCAAGTGCCGTTTTACGGGCCAAGGGTTTTCATATTCACACAGTAATATATATTACAGAACAGAAACCACAGCTCAGCACAAAGTAATTTATATCACAAAGCATCACAATCACAAACAGGGATATCAAACTGCTCAAAGCATTTCAATAATAATCAATCATCTAACAATTAGATGAATTAACGGTGTGATTATAATCAATCTATCACATAATTATATATATATAATATCTTTAATTAATGATTAATTATCCTTAATTTTAAATTAATTAATCCTTAATTATTAATTAATTAAATTTTAATCACCTTCATAGATTAATTATTTCTTAATTAATTACCTTAATTATAAACTAATTAACTTAAATTAATAATTAATTACCTTAAATTAATTATTCTGTAACTATTAAGAAATTATAATTCATCAATTATTTAGTCAACATTAACAAGACATTAATTAAATTACTTTTAAGTTAAGTTAAAAAATGTAAAATATTTAATCATCTCCTTAATTACTTTGTCAAATTTTGTTTCAAAATAACTTCTGAAAATATAAGTTTAAAATACTCTTAACTTAAATAATTTAAATTATTTTATTTTAAAACCTTTGATTACCATTTTCAACTTATCAACAATCATTCATTTGAAAAGAATAGTTTTAAAAATCAATTTTGACTTGGATTTTAAAGTTAAAACTGAAAAATGTTATCACTCTAGAGCTGCTTCGAGTAACACCCGAGATATTTCCTCACTTGCTTCGAGTTTTCCCCAAAATCAACTCGATAGCCTCAGGTTTTTTAAAAAAATTGTTTTAAAGAAAACAACCTGATATACACTTGAAAGTACACGAGTTCACACTCGAGCCAGGACACAGTTTTCCCGAGGGTCACTTCGAGTTGAACACCTCCTTCCACAAAACAAACAGCTGACACCAACTTTGGTGCCGTGCACGTGCACAGTCGCATGGCAACGCTTCGACCTCCGAGATCACCGCCGACAAGTCGCTGACATCCCACCACTTCAACTCCGACCACTTCAAATAAATACTCTGTATATTTATTTATACTATTTTTAAAAACAAATCTATGTTATTACAATCATTTTTCATTAAGGAATCATAGCCTAAAATCGATCATGTGAGGAGCGGTTTAATTTTGTTTAAATGGCTTTTAGCCTGTTGAAAAACAGAACAGTGTACAAATATATATATATATATATATATATATACACACACACACACACTTACACACAGACATGTTTACCCACATTCAACATATTCTACCAACATACATTCAATACTTAATCATAGGCAACCAAATACAGATATAGGTTCAAAATTTGCTCACCCAGCTTTGAAGAAAACTGAGAACTGGAATTTTTTTACATGTTTTTAAGCTCTACTATTTTTCTTCTTCCCAGTATAAATTATCCTCAAATTTATCTTAAAACTACTTTTAAAACTTGGATCTGGATTTGTATAAACAAATTTTATTTGGATTCTAAGGTCTAAAATGAATTTGAGAAGGGGATTTTGATTTATTAACAGGGTTTGGAAGCCTGTAATCAAACAAAGGCCAGCATAGCCTATAAATCAAACATGCACATACAACACATTCATATTCATACAAGAAATTCTCACAGCACACTTGCAAGATCAAATCAGATTTTAAGCTTTAACAAGGTAGTTTGCTCACAAAATCATATTTTAAAGTTTTAAAACAAAATGTTACTCACCGTGATTTTTTTTGTGAAGATGAACAGATCACTTCTTTTGAAACAGGCTTGAAATAGATTGTATTTTTGCAAGTTGAAGTTCTTCACTTGATCATTGGTTTGTATTGCTATAAAAATTTGAATTTTGTTTAAGTTTTGAAGAATATTTACTGATTTTTCATAGCTTGGAATGGACGAGAATAAGATGAAGAAGGCTGATATGTATAAAATGAGTTACAGGGTTATTATTTTGGTTTGTACAGCAGGGTGATATTTTGTACAAACAATCAGAGATTTTTCTTTGCTTTGCTTGTTTGACTCGGCTGAAATGTTGCTTTGGTGGCTTGCATTAATGGCCTTATACCATATTACCTTATTTTATTTGCTTTATCTTTATCCTGTACATTGCTTAAATAAAGATCTGGTGGCTTCTTTTTTTGTTTGTTCATACTTATCTTCATTTGCAAGCTATTACTTATCTTCTTTTCTTATTTACTTGTTTTTATGTTTGCAAGTGTTCATGAATACATATTTTTGCTGTCTTCTTATACAAGCCTTTATATATATTGTTTACTTGTTTTCATGTTTGCATATGTATGTCTTTCTTTTACAAGTGTTTATGAATATATATTTATTTGTTTTTATTCTATGTGTATTCCTTTGTATTGATTTATTAAGATTTATATATTTACTTTATATCGAATAAAACTATATATATATATATATTTATTTATTTTGTAATATAGATGAATTTCTAAATTTTAATTTTTTTTGTCTTGCATATCTTCATATATTGGTATTTTTACCTTTATTTTTTATATTCATCTTTAACCATTTATATTAAGATTCAAATTCAATTATCAATATATATATATATATATATTTCAAATCTATTCATATAGCCACACACACACACACATATATATATATATATATGTTATCCCGCCTTTTGGCAAGGCCGTGATACCAAGAAACTGACTAGAAATCAATGACAATCCATCCTGGAAATTAGCTACATCGCAGGTTCACCATGAATATCGATGAATTTTTCCTTGGTCCGGATCGGGCTACAATTGACAAGACATGACAAGCAAAGCTATAAGAGCCAGCATTCCAAATTTCAAGTCAATCTGAATCCGTATGCTCAAGTTATGATCGATGCAAGTTGGAGGAAATAACCCTATTTTCGTATCCATCGCAGACCCACAGTTCGAATCGATTGAGTTTGCATCGATCAGAGTGGTCTTAAGTTCGTATCCATCAACAAGGTGCTGTTCAAATCCATCGGAGGCGCCCATGTTCAAATCCATAACGTTAGCACCACAACCATTTGGTTCGAATCCATCAACGATGTTTCCTTCGTATCCATCAAGCTTGGAGGACCTTCGAATCCATGAAGATACCTCTCTTCGAATCCAACTAGTGCCGTCGTTTCGTATCGATCAGCTGAAGTGAGATATGATCGATACAAACGAGTCTCAGTTCGAATCCATGCATGAGTAAAGCCCTCGAATCGACTGAGTTAAAGCGACGAAATCCAAGGGACGACTCTATCAACTCGGCGAAAAATGTGGATCGATGCGAAGAATGCGCGCCACGTCAACCTGCTAGCGCGTGCTTGGATCGATTCGAAGTCGTCGATTCGAACAGAGCGTTGCAACCGGAAAAGCGAATTCGTATCGACCATATCTCATGATCCCCAAGTCCAAATGATATGAAATTTTCACAGGAGCTTAGGCACATGTTGAAGAATGTTCTCACCAAATTTCAGCTCCATCAGATGAATTCTTGATCGATTCGAATGGAGTTCGAATCGATCCCGAAGCGGGCCCAGATTTTCTGAACATGGGCCCCCACACGTGCCAAAAGTAGTCTCCCTAATTTTAGGCGAAATATCAGCCTCCTACACCTATAAATAGAGCCCCAGGTCATTCAGGAAAGGGGATCGGAATTCAGAAGCGCCCAGACTCTACGGGATTCAATTCTACACTTCATCATCGCTGTTAAACTCGAATTTCTTCATTGTAATCGCTGTAATCAACTGTAATCAACAAGGATAATCAATAAAAAGACAAACCTTTGAAGTGGACGTAGGCCGGAGATAGCCGAACCACTATAAATCTTGTGTTATGTCTGTTATTCTTCATTTTATGATTATCTGCTTCACTTAGATTTGAGATCTGTGGTTATACATTGTTTGTGTTCATACACTGGTGCTTTCACAACATTCGGGGTTTGTGACCAATTTTGGCGCAAACACTTTGGTGCTTTCACTGAGAACGACTAGCACCCGCTACACAAGATTTGAAGTTCAGATCTGAAAGCTTGAAGAATTGAAAGACAATGACCCGACAAACAAGTAGAAGGCAAAGAGCTGAGAGAAGTCAGCACGAAGGAAGTCAAGAGGCTTCCTCAGGAGCAAACCAAGCTTCAGCCTTCATAACCAGGGATGAGATGGAGGCAATGATGAGAAGACAAGAAGAAATGATACAGAACTTGCTTCAACAGATTGGGCAACTTGGAGCGCAAAATCAAGGAGCAACCAGAGTCCAGAATGGAGCAGGACCATCTAGCGCAGTGCCGGAGCTGGGGGGCACACACTTAGGACATGTTGATCTGAACCCGGGAAGAGAGACAAGGACATCCGAGGAACCTGGCGGCGATAGAGGGATGAACGCTCAGCCAGGGGGGCAGACACCTGAAAGCTCACACAGACTCGGGAGGCAGATCGAAGGTAGTGAACGAGGACTACAGCTTGGAGACAATGATAGATTGGCAGAGATGGTCAGGCGAGCCAAGAGAGGCAGATTAGTAAACAGAGATCTTGAAGACGTGAACATGAGTCCCTTTTCTCCTGGGATTAGGATGGCTAGGAACCCACCAGAATTCAAGTTACCATCAGTGGAGATGTACGATGGGAGGATGGACCCTGCGGTCCATCTGATGAAGTATATGAGGCATATGGAGGTACTGGGGGCATCACAGGAAGTCATGGCCCGGTGCTTTCCATTATATTTAAAAGATATCGCAGCATTATGGTTTAGGCAGTTGGAGAATGGCTCCATAAGAACATGGGCAGATTTAACTGAAAGATTCATGGAGCAATTTAGGGTCCACATTGCAAGACCCAAGAATGTGATGAGTTTGGCAACGCTAAAGCAGAAAGCTGGGGAGTCTTTAAGGAATTTTCTAACACGATTCAATGCAGCAGCAGCATCGATGGATCGGCCAGATCCATCTATGGTCATGATGGCAGCTGTATCTGGAATATCTGATGGCACGGAGTTCAAGAATTCACTAACTAAGGATCCACCTACAGACCTGGGAGAGTTTTATCATGAAGCCGAAAAGTTTTTGCGATTAGAGGATGCTCGTGCGGAGAGAGAAGAAGAAATCGATGTTTACGCAGTTAGAGGCGGTAATTCACCCGGAAAAGGTGCAGAGACTGGTAAAGGGAAGCGAAAGGCTAAAGAAAACGATGACAGGTCAAAGCGGCAACGGAGGGAGCCGCGATTTACCACCTATTCATAACTCAACGAGGGTTTGGAGCGAATCTACCAAGACATCCGAGAGCAAGTTGCCTATCGTAGACCAATACGACGGGATCCAACTACCGACGAGAGAAAATCAGACAAATATTGCTTATTCCACGAGCTGAATGGACATAGCACAAATGACTGTAGACACCTGAAGGATGAGGTAGAAGGGCATATCAGGAATGGTAGGCTACTTCAGTATGTGAGGAGGCGAGCTCCAGCAGTTGAACCAGAGCGACCACCGTCTACATCAGCTAGGGGTGACCCCGAGCCGAGGCACCGTATGGTTATCAATTGATTTAAATAACGATGAACGAGTCGTAAACTTCTCACTAACACCATCAAACCATTTTCACATGTATGAGATCGCGAACAATCCACAGGCATGCTCTGAATGATTATTGACTGTCTCGTAGTGAGAATTTACACTTTGACATCCTTGCTTTGCTTTTGTTTCATGTTGATTTGGACACGTAGACTTTGCTTGTTTGGACATTTCTGTTATGGAATTCATGTGAACCTTAATTTGATATTTGCAATTTTGTAGAAGAAGTTACTCGTGTATGCTTTGGATCGCGAACGGTCCACAAGCACACCTTGTATGGCGACGAACCGCCACGATCGCTGATTCAAAAATTCACCCGAACGTGAACCTGACATCGATAATACTAAGTCCCCCCCGGCACACTCATTTGCCTCGAACGGAACCCGACCACGAACGGTCACCATTAGCCTCGAACGGCACCCGACCTCGAACGGTCACCATTAGCCTCGAACGGCACCCGACCGCGAACAGTCACACTTCATCTAGTATAACATTCGATCGCGAACGATCACACTCTGCCTCGTGCGGCACCCGACCACGAACGGTCACAATTCACCTAATATGACATTCGATCGCGAACGATCACATTTTTGCCTCGTACGGCACACGATCGCGAACGATTACATTCTTCTTTCCATGTCACCCGACCGCGAACGGTCATAATTCGTCTAGAACGACACCCGGTCGCGAATGGTCACAACTCGTCTAGAACGACATTCGACCGTGAACGGTCCCATTTTGATACTTGCCGCGAACGGCATCCGACCTCGAAAGGTCCCATATCGCCTCGAATGACAAACGATCCCGAACGATCGTCATTCGTGGTCAGATAAAACTATCAATTTCTTTGCAGGTCATCAACAGGATATGAACATCCGGCTTATGGCATTACAAAATACACCTTCCAATCGCAAGGCATGTTTTGGGGGGAAAATGTTATCCCGCCTTTTGGCAAGGCCGTGATACCAAGAAACTGACTAGAAATCAATGACAATCCATCCTGGAAATCAGCTACACCGCAGGTTCACCATGAATATCGATAAATTTTTCCTTGGTCCGGATCGAGCTACAATTGACAAGACATGACAAGCAAAGCCATAAGAGCCAGCATTCCAAATTTCAAGTCAATCCGAATCTGTATGCTCAAGTTACGATCGATGCAAGTTGGAGGAAATAGCCCTATTTTCGTATCCATCGTGGACCCACGGTTCGAATCGATTGAGTTTGCATCGATCAGAGTGGTCTTAAGTTCGTATCTATCAACAAGGTGCTGTTCGAATCCATCGGAGGCGCCCATGTTCGAATCCATCACGTTAGCACCACAACCATCTGGTTCGAATCCATCAACGATGTTTCCTTCGTATCCATCAAGCTTGGAGGACCTTCGAATCCATGAAGATACCTCTCTTCGAATCCAACCAGTGTCGTCGTTTCGTATCGATCAGCTGAAGTGAGATATGATCGATACGAACGAGTCTCAGTTAGAATCCATGCATGAGTAAAGCCCTCGAATCGACTGAGTCAAAGCGGCGAAATCCAATGGACGACTCTATCAACTCGGCGAAAAATGTGGATCGATGCGAAGAATGCGCGCCACGTCAACCTGCTAGCGCGTGCTTGAATCGATTCGAAGCAATGGATTCGAAGTCGTCGATTCGAATAGAGCGTTGCAACTGGAAAAGCGAATTTGTATCGACCATATCTCATGATCCCCAAGTCCAAATGATATGAAATTTTCACAGGAGCTTAGGCACATGTTGATGAATGTTCTCACCAAATTTTAGCTCCATCAGATGAATTCTTGATCGATTCGAATGGAGTTCGAATCGATCCCGAAGCGGGCCCAGATTTTCTGAACATGGGCGCATGGGCTCCCACACGTGCCAGAAGTAGTCTCCCTAATTTTAGGCGAAATATCAGCCTCCTACACCTATAAATAGAGCCCCAGGTCATTCAGGAAAGGGGATCGGAATTCAGAAGCGCCCATACTCTACCGGATTCAATTCTACACTTCATCATCGCTGTTAAACTCGAATTTCTTCATTGTAATCGCTGTAATCAACTGTAATCAGCAAGGATAATCAATAAAAAGATAAACCTTTGAAGTGGACGTAGGCCGGAGATAGCCGAACCACTATAAATCTTGTGTTTTGTCTGTTATTCTTCATTTTATGATTATCTGCTTCACTTAGATTTGAGATCTGTGGTTATACATTGTTGATTTGTGTTCATACACTGGTGCTTTCACGACATTCGGGGTTTGTGACCAATTTTGGCGCAAACAATATATATACACATATATACACAATTTAAATTCAAATGATTTTACAATTTTAATTCAAAAATTCAATTAATTATCAATTTAAATTTATATAAAATCCGGGGTCGTTACACCGAACCAGTATAAAATTTCGGTGTGTTCTTTCGTTTACTTCTTTTATTTACTATTTGCATCTCTGTCTGATTCTATGATTGTTTCTGTGTTTGTGAATTGCATCTGTTTGGGTTTAATTTGAAATGATTTCGAAAAGATTCATAAAATTAATTAGTCACTATTCACCCTCCCCATCTAGTGTTATTTCTACCTTAAGATCCGTAATCCGCATTTCCAACATTTGGTATCAGAGCATTGGTTTTCAAAGTTATCATAATTTGAATTTTGAAAAGTTTAAAATGGCAATTTTTGGAGATTTTGTAAATACTAGTTCAAAACTGTCCATATCATCTTTGTTTCATAAGTCTGCATATTGTTATAATAGAAAATCAAGTTATCTACCGAATTGGTGTGTTATGTAGGAATAGATGTGTAATATGGCTTTTGAAGAATCAACACTCAATGGACAAATGGTGCAAATCAAGAAAAACAAATGGATACTTGATAATGGATGTTCAAGACACATGAGTGGCAATCCGGAGATACTGAATGACATAATTTATGAAGATGGAGGACTGGTCAACTTTGGAGACAACTCAAAAGGATATGTGATTGGCATCGGCAATGTCGGTAACTCATAAACTCCAACTATTTCTGATGTTTCGTTAGTTAGGAATCTAAAACACTATTTACTTAGCATAAGTCAAATATGTGATAAGGGGTACAAAATTAAATTTGAAAAGGATAAGTGTCACATCGAAGATAATAAATCAAATATTATCTTTGAAGGAATTAGGAAGAAAAATAATTATATTCTCAGTATGAAAATCTCAAATGATAACCTATGTCTTTTGGCTAATATAAGTGACCCTTGGATTTGGCATAAAAGATTTAGGCATTTGAATTTCAAACTTTTATCTAGAATATTAAAACTCGATTTAGTAAGAGGCCTACCTAAAATGAATTTTAAAGTAGATAGTATATGTGATGCTTGTCAATTAGGAAAACTTAGGAAGAGTTCATTTAAATTGAAAGATATGATTTCAACTTCAAAACCTCTTGAGTTACTTCATTTAGATCTGTTTGGTCCATCTCAAATTCAGTCAATAAATCACAGTAAATATGTTTTTGTAATTGTAGATGATTATTCTAAATTTACATGGACAATTTTTCTGAAACATAAAAGTGATGCTTTTGATTTATTTAAAACTATTGCAAAAAGAATTCAAAATCAACTTTCTTTAAAAATCAAAATTATTCGTAGTGATCACGGTGGAGAATTTGAAAATGAAAATTTTGAGAATTTATGTAATCAAAAAGGAATAACTCATAATTTTTCCTTTCCAAAAACTCCACAACAAAACAGAGTGAATGTGAGAGTCCAAAAACTCGGCCTTCGAAAATCGGCATCCGTACTTCACGTGTACTCAAAATGCCGTAGATTCAAACGCCGAATCTGGCTTTCTGGAGCTTATAACATCATCAAGTATAACAACACAGCGGAATAAAGAAATCAATGATATCATATATATAACATGGATACAATGACAGATACAAAATCTGATACAATATGATACAACAGAATGATACAACAGATATCAATATACATCAGAGATATGATACAAGAAATATCAGCGGAAAGAAAATAGATAACACCAGCAGCAGATAGAATATCTCCAATAGAATGCTTCAATCCATAGGTAGCTGAAAGCAAGGTCAGTCGTCCAAGGACTGACTAGCTCCAGATAATCTACTCAACCTGAACATCTAAGAAACCCAACTCTAGACTGCTCGTGTGGAAAATTGTGAGCATCTAGAGTTTAGGAAAGGAACAATAAAATCCGAGTCAGTCGTGGAACTGGTGTGAGCAACAAAAACAGTTTATCTTTAAAACAAACACAAAAGAATCTTAAACATTGAAATCCACAATGCTTTTAGAAAATGAAACTACCATAAGGCCTCCCGCACACACACACAATGCAAACGCAGAATCGGAGGAGATTTCTCCTTATGATAGTCAAAGATGCTTACTACGCAAAATCATTGGATTATTGTTATTAGTGCATAGTGCAAAAAACATTTCGAAAGTATAATATTAATCTTAGCCAACATACGACCAGTATCGTATGCCTACTATAGCTACCATCTAAACAGTGGGGCGCCACCATAAGTAAATGGCAGGTTCTACAACTAAACCGTACAAGTTCCGTATTGGAAGATGGATTTCCAACAAATGTTCAGGCTAAGGAACTTCCTTCCGCCGCATGGGATCGCCTCTGGCTGGACGTCCCAAGAGACAAACTGCTCTCTGCCAACAAGGTCGGGTTACCCCTATAACAGGTAACTCACGAATATGCCACCTCCCGGTCCTTTAGGACCTTTATCCGAGCGCTCGGTAACCAACATCACACATAATAAATAAAGTGTGTCCACATGAGTAAGTATCAGGGCTCCATACCATAATACCACCCTTTTCCAGAAGGAAATGACATACCCTAAAGGGCGCGACCCTCATAACCTTGCCGCAACATTCCTGTTTCGACCATTTCCGAGTTGTGAGGCCCTGACGAAGTCTCGTCCACAAAGCTACGCTTTGTCACAAAGCCATGCTTTGGGTCAACAGATGATCAAAGAAATGATCACAAAGATAAATGATCAAACAAATGATCATA
This sequence comes from Allium fistulosum, assembly GCA_030737815.1. Taxonomy (NCBI): domain Eukaryota; kingdom Viridiplantae; phylum Streptophyta; class Magnoliopsida; order Asparagales; family Amaryllidaceae; genus Allium; species Allium fistulosum. The sequence goes on along the minus strand of CM060901.1, from coordinate 931,085,511 downwards.
TCACAAATGATCAAACAATGATCATCACACAGCAACACTTAGCATGTCACATTACCAAATTGGGAATATATCGTTGATAAATTTCAACTACATAACCTCTGAGCTCGTACGTCTCAGAGAAGGGTGTTAAGCTAAGAGAATAAATTCTCCGCCACCAACAGAAATGTATTTGAAAGAAATTGGCTTTATATCTCAAAGTGTAATGTCAGACATACAATCCATACAAGTCTGTTCCGGGTTCGAACAGAACCGAAGGCACTTCTCACGAAGCCCTTGCAATTCTGGATAATTTCCAATCACGTCCGGACTTCCCGTCACTAAGGGTGATAAAACCTCTATATCGGGGATCAGCCGATGCAGAGTAACTCGACGGTAATCCTTCCGTTTTCAAAAATATCTGGTCTTCAACACCGGTCATCAAATGCCATCCATTATGACGTATCACATATTCAAAATGGGTTATACGACCCAAAGGTCCTTTCCCGGCTAACCCGAATAGTGAGCGAGATATTTAAAACATATGGATATGGGATTTCAATTAAGTCACAGCTTAAAACCCAAAACTTTTCATTCGAATGGTTAAACAAATTACCATTTTAAATCTTTAAACAAAAAGATTCATTTCACAAAGTTAACCCCATTCACAAAGATCCATTTATGGATTGCAAAACAATTTCCATTTTAATTGAATTAACTCGTTAAATCTTTAAGTCAAGATTTAACTTATAGCTTTCAAAACAATTCCATTTTGAATGGTTTAACTCGTTTAAAATCTTTAAATTAAAGATTTAACTTATAGTTTTTAAATCGTTTCCATAACTTGGAAATCATTTTCATTTAAATCTTTAAAATGGTTCAACCCATATATAACTTATACAGTTCAATCCCTAGTTTCAAATCATAGAATTCAATTTCAAACTCGAATTAAAATTTAAATCAAATTATTTAAATTTGCAAAACTCGATTAAGTTATCAAAATAACTTTTATCTTTGAAATTCCATTTCAAAAACTTTTCACTTTAAATCAAAATTTCAAATTTCAAAATCAATTGAAATTAAAAATTTCAATTTCAAAACATCAGATTTACATTATCTGTGACTTAACTGATTTCCACGTGAAATCCATATTTGTGTGTGTAGGTGTAGTCCAGGGTTTTACACAGTAGTGCAACATCATACAATCATCACAGATCAGAATACAGAAATATAGTTGATAAGCGGTATAAACTATAACGCTCATCTTCATTCACAGATCACAGACATATAAATCACAGATAAGTAAATTACAGATCACAACATAAATCAGGGTATATCACAAAACATCATATATCAGGGATATCAAACAATTCAAACCATCCAATAGAATTCAAATATTCATAAGTAGGGTCAGTTAAGTCTGATTAATTCAAATCAGATTAATTTCTTATGAATTACTAATCCTAGTTAATTAACATCGATAAATTACAAATTATTTTGATTAATTATCCTTTAATCATTTATTAATTAACCATTAATAATAAATTAATTAACTTTTAATTATAATTCATCAACCTTTGATTATTAAATAATTAACCTTTAATTATTTAATTCACCCTTTAATTAATTATCTTAACTAATTAAATTAACCTTTAATTTATTAATTACTATTTAATTAATAAAATTTCAATAAGTGATCATTCCTAAACCGCTTACATTAATTAATTAATCTTTAATAAATTAATCATCGTCAAATTTATTACCTTAATTAGTTAATCACGTAATTAATCTTTGAAAGAAATCAATTTAAACCTTACTTAAATATTTTTAAACTTATCATCCCTAATTAATTTAATACAAATTATAAATTATTCATTCTAAATAACTCAATAATTAATGAATTAGAAATCATTTAAATCTTCATTAACTTAAGTTAAAACCCATTCTTATCTATGATTTAATCATTACCCACAATATGTTTGAAAACATTTATTTTCCAAATTACTTCCTAAATTTCATTTTTGAATTCAACTCTTTTTAAATACACTTAAATATTTAAACACTTTTAAGTTATTTAAACAAATTTGGAATTTAAAAACTTTATTTATTCTTAATCTAAAATTCTACAATTACTTGAATTTATAGTTAACCTTAGATTTAAAACTCAATTTGAACTTGATTATAAAATTTAATTTAGTTCTTAAATTATGAAACAGGACAAGTTTGAAACCTGTAACTAAGCATCACTCGAGCCTCCCCACCTTGCTTCGAGTCACAACCTAAGAAACTTCGAGCAAAACGTAAATCAACACGGGTAAAACTTCGAGTTTTCCACCGAGCTTGCTTCTTCTCTAATCCTTCCATTATCACAGCAACCACAAGATACACGTCTTGACATTCGTGCACGTGCACACCACCATGGCGACGCTCCGGCGAACCTCGACACCTCCGACAAACCATGATTCGACCCCCAACTCGAAATCGAAACCCAGTATTTCGAATAAAAGTCGAAATCAAAATAAAGCCTGTAGCTCGAACCAGTAGCTCGAACAACCACGCGAAAATTGCTCCGCCCCACCAACTCTGACCACCGGAAAATCTCTTACCTCCGGCCTTATCTCGCACACCCCCTACGCTACCCCTTCCTTGAGTTTCGTGCAACTCGATGCACTAGGGGGGGCGCGGTGAGCACAAATTCGAACGCCAAGAAAACTAGGGTAAAAAGACAAATTCCGATCGCCGCCATTACCTCCGAGGTCGTGACCACCTCCCATTATTTTTCCTACCACCGTGGTACGCTCCTCCACCTCCTCGACCAACCTTGACTAGCCCAGTTCGCTACGTCACCGGGAATTGGCCAAAAACAACTTGCCGTTCATCTTCAAACTGCTACCACAATAGCTCACTAAAAATCATAAAACCCACCTTAAAAATCATCGCTTCCGGTATGGATTCTAGTTAGATACCTGAATCAATGATCGGTGACGTTCGAAATTTGGCAAATCTTAAGTTTGTTCAGAAATTTGGGTTTCCAGAGATAATTTTTGAGTTGTTTTAATCTTAAATGAATTTCTAAACTTAGTTTATAATGATACAAACATCTTTTGTTTGAATCTTAAGTTCAATCATCAATTAGAAAAAGAGTAAATGGTTTTTTTGAATCCAACAGTTCGAGTTTTGAACTGAGAACAGATAATAGCTTGTAACACTACACATCCTACAAGTATAGACAGAGGATTCAACATATATATAGATATATACACATACTTATCCACAGGCATATATATACAACATATTCATTTCTTAAATTTTTAAAATTAAAGTTACTCACCTTAACAGAAGACAGAGCACCAGATTTGAAAAGCCTTTTTGAATCTTTAAAACTGAATTACCCCATGCTTTTAAAAACTTGAGTTGTTGTGATGTTTTGAAACTTTAAACTGGAATGTTGCTTAAAAATGCTTTTGCTCCTTGATTTACAAACTTATATGCATGCTTCAGTTTGCAAGAAAATGCAGGCTACAGATTTTGGAGTTGAATTGATGTTTTTTTTTCAGGCATGCTAAGTTATGAACGAATTAAAATAAGATGCCTTTGCTTATATAAAACAGTTTACAGGGACATTATTTGTACAAGGTATTTTATATTGTTTTGTTTGTACAACAAGTATAGGCTGACATGATATTAGAGATAAGGCAGGTATGTGGCTAGAGATGTAAACATTAAATGCCATTGTACAAATCTATACCTATTTAATTTGCCTATACTTGATTTTGCATCTCTTGTCTCGGCTGATACAATAATATTAGGGTGGCTGCATTTAATTAGCTTGTACAATAGATATTTACTTTACTTTGTTTATATTTAAGTGTTGTTTCTTTCCTTTTGTTTTATATTTGTATTTGCTTTACAAGCTTTTGCTTTGGTTTTGATAGAGATATTATTTTATTTTGTTTGTTGACTTCAGCTGATAGATGATAATGCTATGGTGGCTGGTGATATATTAGAGGTATGGTGCAAGTACTATTTGTTTTTACTTTTTTTATGCTTGCCTACATTTTTTTAGCTCGGCTGATGGATGTGGCATTAATTGCCCTGGTACTTCATATCTTCATACTTATATACAAAACTTTGTTTTGTCATTGCTTTGTATTTCTTCATTTTACAAGTATACATACTTGTATATATATAAAATGCTACCTTCTTTTGTTTTGCAAACTTGAATATACTTGCTTTGGGTCTTATTACTATAAATAAATTTCTATTTTTATATGTTGTTAAATTTTAACGAATTTATTTCTAGCTTAAATATTTATTTTACTTTAATATTTATCGTCTTATTTTTAATTTATAAATCCAAATTATTATTAAACCATTTATTTAAGATTTTATTTCAAATCCAATATACATATATATCCACATATATACAAATTATCAAATCCTAATGATTATATATATTTATCGAGTTGAATCGGGGAAACTCGTATCACTTAATCAATTTATTTTACTATATTTATTCAAAAATACAATTAATTATAAATTTAAATTTAATTAAAATTCGGTGTCGTTACAGAGTGGTAGAGCGTAAAAATAGGACGATTCAAGAGTGTGCAAGAACTATGCTTTCAGATAGTAAAATACCAACAAATTTTTGGGTTGAAGCAGTCGCTACAGCTTGTTACATTTTGAATAGGATTTTAATTAGACATCTTACCAATAAAACACCATATGAACTTCTTTTCAATAAGAAACCAAAGGTATCTTATTTTAAAGTTTTTGGAAGTAAATGTTTCATTCTAAATACAAAGGACAATTTGGATAAATTTGATCCTAAATCCGACAAAGGAATCTTTATCGGATATTCTAATAGAAGTAAAGCATACGGAGTTTTCAATTTTAAAACCAACACCATTGAAGAAACAATGCATGTATCTTTTGATGAAAATTTCAAAGATTTTGTTCAAATAAATGATGAAGATGATTTTGTTACTTTAAATAATGAATCAAATGAAATAAATTGTGAAACTATTCATCCTAATAAAAGGATCAGGATTTTAAAAGATCATCCTATAGAAAATATAGTAGGAAATATTGAATTTGTTGTTAGAACTAGAAATCAATTAAACAAGATGAGTAATGTAGCTTTTATATCAACTATTGAACCCAAAAATCTAATGGAAGCATCCTCTGATGATTCATGGATTCTTGCTATGCAAGAAGAACCGAATTAATTCACCAGAAATGATGTATGGGAACTTATTCCTAGATCTGAGGACAAAACTATAATAGGAACTAAATGGGTTTATAAAAATAAAATGAATGAACAAGGTGAGGTCGTTAGAAATAAAGCTCGGTTAGTCGTGCAAGGATATAGTCAAGAAGAAGGAATAGACTATGATGAAACCTTTGCACCCATAGCAAGATTAGAAGCCATTAGAATTCTACTTGCTTTCGCAAACCACAACAATTTCAAATTGTTTCAAATGGATGTCAAAAGTGCCTTTTTTAAATGGTTTTGTTAAAGAAGATGTTTATGTTGAACAACCCCCGCTTTTTGAAGATGAAAAATTTCCAAATCATGTTTACATATTAAAGAAAGCTTTATATGGTCTGAAACAAGCTCCTTGAGCCTGGTATGATAGACTAAGATCTTACCTATTACAATCAAATTTTGAAATTGGTAAAGTAGATAATACTCTTTTTACTAAAAGAAACAAAAATGATATTCAATTAGTACAGATATATGTAGATGATATAATTTTTGGATCAACAAACAATGAAATGAACAAAGAGTTTTCTGAAATAATGACAAAAGAGTTAGAGATGAGTCATATGGGTGAACTTACTTTCTTTTTAGGATTGCAAATAAAACAATTAGATAGTGGTATTTTCATTAGTCAAGAAAAGTATGCTAGGGATCTAATTAATAAGTTTGGTATGACCACTGCGAGTGGAAAACCCACTCCTGTGGCAACCAATGAAGCCTTGAATAAAGAAGACATGTCAAAAGATGTCGACCAAAAACTATACAGGGGAATGATTGGATCGCTAATCTATATAACTGCGAGTAGGCCTTATATCATGCATAATGTCTGTCTCTGTGCAAGATACCAATCTTAACCCAAAGAAACCCATTTAAAGCTGTTAAACGTATCCTAAGATATGTTAAACATACTTTAGACTATGGCCTATTTTACCCTAAAAATGATTCATTTGATTTAATTTCATATTGTGATGTTGACTATGCTGGTTGTAAATCAGACTGAAAAAGTACAAGTGGAACTTGTCACTTTTTAGGACATTTTCTGGTTTCCTGGTTTAGTAAAAAGCAAAATACTATTTCACTATCAACAACTGAAGCAGAATATATCTCTGCTGCTTTGGCTTGTTCTCAAGTTATCTATATGCAACAGACCCTAAAGGATTTTGGATTAAATATTTCAAAATCACCAATTTATTGTGACAATACAAGTGCAATAAATTTATCCAAAAATCCTACTCATCATGCCAGAACCAAACATTTTGATATCATACATCGTTTTCTCAGAGATAATATATGTAAAGATATTATTTCTCTTGAATTTATCAACACTGAGAATCAAATAGCTGATATTCCGACCAAACCCTTGAGTCAGTCAACTTTTACTAAATTTAGAAGAGAACTAGATATTTGCTCTATAACTGGGATATAGACTATAGATATAGTAACATATATATTTAAATAAAGAAAGAAAAAATAAAAATTGTCAAAATTTCCATCATAAGGATGTTGACATCCTTCTACCCCCCATGTCGACATACAACGGTAAAATTTGAAATTTTGATTTTCCCTCTAAAATTAGTTTGGTAGTTATATATTCTCTATATTTCGAATTCTTCTGTTTTCCACTTCATTTCTCTCTATAATAAACTTCTGAGAATATAAAATAATGGCCTCCTCTCCTAAATCAAACCAAAATGCGACCTTTCTTTCCCTTCTCCAAATGCTAGTCCATTTCAACGAACTACACTGGCTCGAGTCATGAATATAGAGGAAACTTTGAAGGAATCTCTGCATATGATGGCTGAGTTGCAAGTCATGCAAATAAAGATGACTAAGGAACAAGAGAAACAGGGCAAAATCCTTAGAAATTTGCAAAAATTTCTAATGGATAATCATGCGGTCCCGATCGTGATTGAAGATGACTCCTCTAACATTCATATTTATAATCCATTAGAGGAAGACGACAAAGAAGAAGAAGCGCAAATGGATGAAGGCGATAAAGTTATTGGCATTGGAGAAGTCTGTTTTGATAAAGATGGTAATTTATTCAACAACGTGGAAACTTTTGTCTCCATTACCCAAATTGTTCGATTCACAAGTCACCAATTATCAAAGACTCTCATTAGATTGTTTTTATGTTAATGCTTTATATATTGTGTGTATTTGTATATATTTGTGTTTATATGTGTAATATAACAACATATAAATATAATAAAATTATATTTACGTTTCGCTTAATTATACTTTGTTATTAGTATTTAGTTCCATAAGTATTAGTTTAAGGGGGGTTATGTAGTTTAGGCTTAGTTTCTGTTGATGACAAAGGGGGAGAATTATAAAATAGGTAAGATAGGCTTAGATTAATGGGAGTTAGTAGATTAAAGGGGAGTTGTTGGAATAAGGGGGAGTTAGAGTAGAATCATAGTTTTGTGGAGTAGATTTTATAAACAAAGGTTGTCATCGTCAAAAAGGAGGAGATTGTTAGTTCCTGAGATGATGGTTTTGATGACAACAACCTTAGGACTTGTTATAAAATATAAATACTAATATTCTTGTCTAGATATGTATGTATATGCAGGATATATATATATATATGTAGGTACTGAGAATGAAGACTATACAGTATAAAGATTCAAGACTGAGTATAAAGATTCAAGACTGATGAATTCAAGATTGAAGAAACCAAGACTGAAGACTCATGAGTATTGAGAGTTCAAGATTTCAAGAGTTCAAGATATCAAGATAAGTAATAGTGTCTATATTTATGTTAAAACTTCATAATAGCACTAAAATCTTTATTCGGATTTTAATAGTGGAATGGAATCCACCTTCTCGCTTTAATAATGGGATGGAACCCACGACCTCTTTAGTGGGATGGAACCCACAACCTTATCTAGTGGAATGGAATCCACGAAATTTCAAAATTTATTTTAAATATTTTTCCAAAAACTTTTTAAAGTCATCTCGCTCAGTTTAAATAATTTAGCCTTAAACTATTTTTATTATCTTTTATATTTTGATTTCAGAATCATCTCTTGTTTTCAAACAATCTCTTGGTTTTAATATTATAAGCTTTAAATCTAAAAAATATATTCTATACATAGTTTTTAATATTACTTTTATATTATAAATTATATATTTTTAAGATTACTTTTTAAAACTTTTTTATAAGTTTAAACTATTCAAAATGGTTTAAAAACTTCAAAAATTGTTTTGGCAAGTTTTAGAAAGAAAATCTTTTAAAAACAAAAATCAATTTTCAAAATTCACTAGGGCATGTCGATATACCCCATCCCCTCATGTCGACATGGTGACCGTAGAAATTCAAATTTCAAATTTTCAAATGAAGTGTCTATTCATCATAACCTTTCACGATTGGACATGACTATTGTTCTTCTATAAATACCAGTTGTTTTCAATGAATTTTAAGTTAGTTTTTCTTCATTTCTTCAATCCTTCTTCTCCACTCAAATATTTTCTTATATTTTAACAAAACTCTGTCGAAATCCTAAGTGAATCAAACTTGATCATCTTTAGTTTGATTCTCTACCACTCTCTCTCAAAGATCTCAGTGCTATACGGAGTTACAATATCATTTGTAATCAAAGAAGTGTATTGAGTCTCTCAATCTATCAAAGTGATATTGGAAACGATGTGATTGTAGCCTATAAATCAATTGGGTGTGATTGTAGCCCATAAATCAATTAGGTGATCTTGTAGCCTGGTTAAATCAAGAGAGTTTGCCCTGGACTCGATGATATGAGGGTGTATCTCGTGGCCTTGAAATCGAAGTTGTAATATCGACATTATATTTGAAAAGAAATCTGCACAAGAAATTGTGTGGGACTGGATGTAGGGTAATTTCGAACCAGTATAAAATTCCATTGTGTTCTTTCCTTTACTTCTTTTATTTACTATTTGCATTTGTGTCTGATTCTATGATTGTTTCTGTGTTTGTGAATTGCATCTGTTTGGGTTTAATTTGAAATGGTTTCGAAAAGATTCATAAAATTAATTAAACACTATTCACCCCCCTCTCTAGCGTTAATTCTGCCTTAAGATCCGTAATCCGCATTTCCAACACTTAGACCTTAGCCTAAATTCCTTTCATCTACTCAAAATCACTATTCACTCCAAAAACTCATCGAATCCAAACATGGTCAAGTTTATACTCATTTTTGTCAGGTCGAAAAAGCAAACTCAACTACGGGTGTTTCGAGTCTCTGTTCACTTGTCTCTAAAAGTCAAGTACACGGGGCGTTCCGTTAATTAATGGCTTAATATTTGAATTAATTATTTAAATACCAAGTCAATAAAATATAGATTGTCACATAGTCCATTCCTAAAATAATATCGAACCTAACAAAACCCCAAAACAATACAGTCACAAACAAACAAACATCCATGACTCTGTAAGGCTATGTCTCGACAAACCATGTGCAGGTTGGCTAAGCCCCTAGCAAGGTTTGTCACAATTTAAAGATCGGTCAACTATCTTGCGTCTCAATCCCAATCTATCTATCAAATCACTAGATATGTAGGAATGTGAAGCCCCAGTATCAAACAAAACATATATGGGAACATCATAAATGGAAAGCATACCATAGATAGTAATGCCTATTTCTCTTCTCTTTCGCCAATGGAGCACGCGATGAAATCGAAACGGCATTCAATGCATACGCCTTCACCGTTTATCCCTACTTAGCTTGTTTGGAGCGGTCCTTCTACACTAGGTACAGGATCTAGCATCGTTAAGCCTTATCGATCAACTTCTCGAAGCTTTCGTGGAAGTGACCAATCAATCCTTCCTACAATGATCCCTAAACCCAAAGATAAGCTTCTCATTCTTTTCAAGTGGAATATCAATGAAGGATAGACCATATTTCGAAAGTACACCGAATTCGGCCACATACTCGAACATAAACATATCGCCTTGCTCCAAGTCGGTGAACTTCCTAGATAATATCAAGTTTTAAGAAGTCGGTATAAGTTTTTCTTTCGGAGTCACGGCTCTGAAGGCGTTCCACCAATCCATAGTCCGTCCCTAGAATTATCTAGAGGCCAACCTCTACCTCATAGTGTCATCTAACTCCAAGTCATCGAAGATCCTCTCGCAAGTATCCACCCGGTCTTGCACCTCGACATCCGACCCCATTCTAAGTAATGACCTACCTCTTAGGCTCATGTAGTCTTTATACAGTTTAGCAAATTTGACTCTGGGTGCCTACACTTGAGTACTACCTCAGGGATCATGTTCTATGAATCGGGGTTGGCATCCCCTGATCCTATCCCCTCCTCAACTCTGGAGATGGAGTTCATAGCAGCATTTCTCGTATGTCAGGTCATTCCTGATCTATAATAAGAATGGCGAGTCTCTCATAATGAAAACGGTATCAGTGGTACTCGTGCATGCAGTGTGGCTTATATACTATATATACACTACTACATAGTTTTGAAAACCAAAATATATAAAAAGTATGCTCGCTCTCACACATGTATACACTATTGATCCAGTCTACGAAAACTTCTACCCTATATATACTGGATTATGGTACCAACTTAGGTCATCTATATAACCTAAGCTCTGATACTAAACATGATGACTGCCATACACCTTCAACACTCATTAGATCTGTAGACCATGCTAAAATGGTGCCCGTCCGATGTAGGACGGTTGTAAAGGGTTGTAAAGGGAATAAAACAGACATAAAACCTGCCATATATCTCACATTGCATCAAATAAAATATAATAATCGTCACAAATATAAAACAGGCGAGACAATAATAACTAAATAAATCGCATAATCAGAGTGCACAAGTTCATACAGTTATGCAAAACAGCAATAGAGTTTATGCAACTGATAAATAAACTCAAATGATAAACTGTCTCTAATAATAGTAAGTCAAACACTATCAAAGCTCTGTAATGTCACATAATGGAATAAACAATAATGAGTCCAAATATAAGTACGAGAAAGCATACCTCCTACTCGTCCATCTATACAGCTCCATGTATCACATACACATGCTATATAGTTTAATCATTTAAGAGTACCTAAAATAATAAGAAGCAAGCATAAAACCTCAAGTCAGACAACTGTCTTGTGTGAACGATAAACAATCAAAAAATACTACAAAAATCGATATAGTATATAGGACATAGGGTATGGAGAATCATACTTAACATGTCCTTACATTTAAAGATTAGCACATAAACATGGTATATGCTAAAATACTATCACATGCGGAAAATATGGGGTATAGGGGTATCACATGGCATATCAAGCACACAACAAACATAGCAACCATCACATAGACTAGCGTCTCTCACTCAAGTGCATTGGATACACGATAACTGTAACGACCCACAAATTTATCACTTTGATAAATTATATTTATTTTTAAAAATATTCAAATATAAGCTTTTTAACATGGATTATGTTGTCTTGAAAAATAAATAATGATGGTAATCTTATTTTAAATAAGTATTTACAAAAATATATACTTTGAAAAAATATCGATAAAATGACCGAAAACCGTTATATCAATAACCAGGTCTATAATTATCCGAAGTCGCGCACGGAGCTGGATACATACACTTATTTATCCATTTAAATAAGAGTATGAAATAAAATTATTTATTTTATTTTTGGGAATAAAATTATTTATGATATTATCAATAATGGCATCATATTTAATAATTGATTTATGAATTTAAATTAAGATTTAATGATTTAATAATTATTATAAATATTCAAATAATTGTTTTAAAATGATAATAATTCATTTTAATTAGTTATGAAGTGATAATAAATCGTTTATAATAGTTTTATAAAGATGTATATTCGATTCGAAATTATAAGGAAAATTGATATCGCTTTATCAATACAACAGCACTTTTTGTAAACAATTATTTTTAATATTAATTTAGATGGTTTTATAATTCAAATGAGATCGTTTTAATTAGTTAAAAATGATAAGAAATTATTTTTTAAATTTTGTTTACATTTATATGTAAATTAGTTTATAAGTAAAATTGTGACCATGAATCGGCTTTCTGATTTTCAATAGTTTAACGAATAGAAGTTGTTCAAAATTGTTGCAACCTTGTTTATATGTCTTGTACACATATATGACATACACATGCACACCCTAACATATACGTGGACACATATATACATACACACATACACAGATATATATATATATATATATTACAAAAGATCTAAGATATTTTTACGTAAACTTCATCCTTAAGCAAACCAAAGTCAAACTCTTACACACATGGCTACACACACGGGGGGTACTTCGGCCGTGCATGGTGATGAAGGAGGAGGGTGTGGTAAGGATGAAAAAGTGATGCGTGTGCACATAAATATCATGATATTTTAGTCCACTTTTTTCCTATAAATACCACCCTCCATCTTAACTTTATTTGTTCATAAATTCCTAAGCTTCTTCAACTCTTTATACTCCTCTTTTATGGCTTCTTTACTTAAGGAAATTATGAAAAAAAATATTGCAAAAAGAAATTAAATTTATATAAGTATATACACATTAGCAATCCACTTCAAAACCATGGCAAATCACTCCTTCCTTCACTCAAACCCACGGCAACCACCTCCTACCACCAAGGCCTGGCACTCCACCTCCTTCCCATCTAGGCCAAGCCTATTCAAAGGCCCAAGACTAGATTCCATAGCCTTTGATTCGATCATGGCCAAACTATAGTGAATTTTCGTGAAATTAGAAACCAATGAAGGTGAGAAACTATATTTATATATATATGATGTGATTTTCTTGCTATGGATGTCTATTATGCTTTGATCATCAAGTTTGGTTGTTTACTATAGTTGTTTAATTGTGTAAACAAGTCACGTTAAATTCACGTCGATATTACACAAGGAAATCACTTTTCGAATCAAGTTATAAAAGTGATATGGAATCATTAAATCCCTTTGAAATGTTTTAAAATGGTTTACAAATGTTTTATAAACATTAGAATCCAAATTGGTGAAGTTTGGACAAGTTATGAAAGTTGAGTCAAAAAAGGCGCGTTGTGTAATGGCAGTTCGCAATTTTGCGCCATAAAAGTTTAAATCCATTTATATGATGGATTCGTAGTCGGAATTCTTTGTAATGAGAAATTTTTGAACCCTTGTAATCAAACAAAAGAAAAGGATCGAGATTTTGTTTAGTAGATTTTGAAATATGAGCAAAACAAGTTTTCAAATATAATCGCGGTTTGGCATTTCGAAAACCAAAGGGATAAATTCTTTAAAAGTGATATTTGTAATTATTTAAAAATATTAAATAAATTCTATAAATATGTTAAAATGTTTTAAAAAGGGATTTGAGTAATAAAAATGGATTTCTAAATGATAGAAAAGTGGTTTTGATCAAATAAGCTTTAAAAGCACTATTCGTAGCACTTTTTGCGCACTTTTAATAACTATTGAAATATGGCTTTAAGCTTAAGTATTCTTTTCTAAATCTCTTATAAATGTTTTCAAATAAATAATTAAGTATTTTAAAGATGATTTGGAGGTTTCATAATTATTCTAAAAGAGTTTAAATAAATGATTTAAAGAAAAGTTATTATAATCAAGTGATTAAATCTTGGCTCTAAAAGCCGATAAGTAGTTCTACTCGTGAGATCAGGATGGGTGGTGATTGAACTAAGGAGATGTTGGGGAGCAACTAGTGCCCTAGATTACCTGACCTCTTTCCTAGGCGAGGAATAGATAAGGTCGAAATGTCGAAAACGAGGCAAGTATAAAAGATTAAACTTTTCCAAATTTAATTTCATAAAACTTGAATTGTATAGAAATAATCTTCTTATACTTGGTATTAAATTCCAAGGAGGGAAACTACAATCCTTGTGAATTTAAAAGGTGATTTCACCACTATTCGACGGATATTTAGGGTTGAATACGGAAAGTGATGTTTAGTAGAATTAGTATAATTCCCATGGATCCATTTTACTTGAATACTAACTGATTTGGATTTACCATCTTAGATAACATGGTTTCAACCCATTAAAAGTTATGATTTGAAATAATAAATCTTTTGTTAAAATTTAAATAAATGATTTGGAATTATTTTAATTTCTATGGATCCTTTTACTTAAAATTAATTTTTTTTGGGTTTAAAGTAAACGATGTCTTAAATAACATTGTTTTCGATCCGTTTAAGAGTTATGATTTGAAAATAAGAAATCTTTGTTAAAGATTTAAATAAATGATTTGGAAATATTTTCCTAAATAAAGGATGAAATGATTTGGAATTACTCCAAGATTTAGAAAGGTTTTAATCAAACAAAGATTTGATAAATGAGGTTTAATGATTACGTATATACCGGAAAGTAATGTTTTAAAGATATATATCTCTAGAAGATATTTTGATAAAGAGAAAGCAACTAATAAAATAATAAGCACCTATTTACTTCACACCTTTTTATCAATGATTGGTTCGAAGGAACCAGGGCCGGATTTGGGTAATTCTTATCTGAATACCACTTCAAACCAATTTACGAGTTCAAAAGTGAAGACATGTTAAAGATAGTGAAGTTGAAGGCGGAGATCTTCATAACGGAAGGACTGCTTGTTGATAATTTCGGAGTAGCTCCCGAGATAAATAAATAACAATGGTCCCTTCGCTCTGGGATCTATGTATGCAAGGACTACTCGCTACTAGTCATAGGAGTAATTCCCGATAGGATGTGGTAGGAGAGTGCGATCGGTTTATCCTATTTCTAGACAACTTAGTTGGATAGATGCCTGACATTTCATTTCTAAGATCACAGTGCATTGATCTCTACAAACGTACATCAGTTGGTGGTGTAGGAGGTAACCCCTCTTATACTTAACACCCTTCTCTAAGATGTACGAGCTCAAAGATTGTACTTTTGTTGAAATCAATAGTGTGTTGTTGGAAATGGCAAATGTGGCATTTTAAGTTAAAATGTCCTAAGAATGGTAAATGGTACCTCTAGCCTCACACCGGGAGAATTGTGAGACAAGGATTGCTTTAAGGCTAAGTGGATCGCAACCATTAGGGTATGATATCACCTTTATGAATTTATTTTGTGCCTGCTTTGACGTCGGGTAAAAATATATGTGGTGTATAGTACGAGAGCTCTCGGATAGGTTGGGAATGGCCGTGGTGATATCATATTCGGTGCTATCCGTACCATCTATTAGTTTCGAGTAGGCCGATCTTAATTCGTAGAGGTTTCAAAGATGTCGATCCTTGGTACATTCCTCTAGAAATGTACTATACGGGAGGTAGTCCCTTACCTCGCTATTCATTGGAAATCCATTCTACAATAAGTGTCTTCAGACTTAGCTGTAAACCTATTATGCTGTCAAATTTAACCAATGTAATAATTTCGGATGTTTGAAATATGTTTATTTAAAAGGTTTTCAAAGAATGTCATTAAAAATAATATCACTGGATTTCGCGTAGAAATGTTTTGGTTATCATAGGGTAAAAACTCATTCCGTGTGTATGTGCGGCATGGTCTTCTGAGATACCCTTTGTTTTTAAAAACTCGTATTTTGAGTTTCTCACACCAGTCTCATGATTGACCTAGAGTTTATTTTCCTTTTCCCTTAAACTTTGGATGCCTTATTTTTCCAAGCAGCCTAGTAGTCAAGTTTAGTTTGGAGCATTTTGAAAGAGCTCGGAGCATGGAGCTAGAAGATTCTTCTGAAGATTGCCATCCATTTCCACAACACTCATGTACTATTGTATTCCGCATTTGTAAGGACATATATTTATAGCTGTCTAAGTTAAGGTTAAGTTAAACTCTGATAACTATATTTAAAATTTTCTACAGTAAAGATTATATGTTGAAATAATATATGTTATTCCATTCGTGTGGGATTCTATTCTGTCTTTATTTTCTTCTTTCCCTTAACGATAGGGTTTTCCGACACTTGAATTTGCGGCACCTGAATACCGAGGATGTATTAGTGTCGATTTTCGAGGGTCGAAAATCCCGATCGTCACAATAACTCTTATAGATGCCCAACTCATTGCTCAGCAGATTTCTAGGGACTGGAGACATGTAGACGTACAACAATAAGGGTACAGACAGACTACCCTAGGTACACATAGACTACCCCTGTCCCACTAATGAGCATCATAACCTCAAAGTTATCCATCAATCCCCTAGCACATGTACCAATAGTAAAACTACCTTGCAGATGCTCAATTCATGCCTACATAGATGGCTAGGGACTGGACATACATAGACGTCCAATAATATGTGTACAAGCAGACTGCCTTAGGGACACACAGACTACCATGTCCCACTAACGAGCATCATAATCTCATGTGCAACTCCATAAGAATATCACGTAGAACTTGTCCTCTCAGACCATCACCATATGATATAGTCACTCTCCACACCTAGTCGTCGAAGTCATCACACTGCATTGGTTACCACTGAAATCCCAACGTCATCTCGACTCACCCAGGAGTCATCCATCCTTACTTCAAGCCAACTCCTAAAACCACCAAGTAACCCTAAGTCTTTCCCCAAAGCCCCTCCATGCTAAGCCTGAAGCCGACACCCCAAAGCTCCATTCCATGCTTTGTTCAGTCTTTCTCCCATAGGCAAACCAAAGTCCATTGAGCCACATTACATGTCCGGCCACCAGATGGAAGTAGCTATTGGATAGGATTTCTTGTCCGGTCCCCTATCACCGAACCCAAGTGCTACTGAATAGGATTTCCTATCTAAACTTCCATTGTCGAACCAACTAGTCCCAAAGCAAATCATCGGATAGCCGCCACCACCGAACCAACCCCATGTCGAACCAAGCTTCATCGAATAGAATTCATGTAGCGTTTCCAACACTTCAACGTTTTCACTGATTCCATCGATATACCTTGAACTTCAACCTATGTGCATTGCCTATGCAACGACACAACTCTAAATGATCTAAAGCCTATCCGTCGAAGTCCAGTTTCACAGTTCCTACTTTTATTCGCTTTGATGAGCATTTTCAACCATTCAAGCAAACAAGCATATGTACAACTAACATAGTATAGAAGCAACCAATATATCATGCATAAAACATGTACAACACATTTATACCAACCGATTTGGGATTGATATCAAAAATGGCCTAAATCTAGCTATTTTCAAAAAATAGTGCGTCCATAGGAATATATGTGATATTCGATTTAAAATCATTTTAAAACACTTTATTATTATTATATAAAATCAGATGTGGGTTTTAAAAATATTAACAATCATGTTTTAAAGTTGAAAATCATTTTAAAACATCGTTTTTATACTATACTAACAATCATAGTATGGTGAGAGACAATATCACTCACATCAACAAAAGTAATCCAATTTTATGCCAAGTCATAGAGGGCTCCAATATGAGCACAATGCAAGAAACAACTTCCAAGTAAGACCTCGTATGTCAAAGATATGGACGATACAAGAAATCAGTTTATATAAATAAATAGGTTAATTAACCTAAATAATCCTCAATTAAGTTAATTAATTATTTTCATAATCCAGTTTCATAATTACCTTACATGTAACCCATGCTTCTTCCCTCCTGTACAAAATATCATGAAACCTCTTTCCCTCAGCTTTTAAATCATGCAAACCTCCAACGCTCAATCATGCAACATCGCACGTAGCTACAACCACCGCACCAACTCCCGCCTCCGCCTATTGCACCTCCGACCGCTTCGGTCAACCCATGACCAATCCTCTCCATTTACATCTACAACACCACTTGAATGCCTTAGAGCTACCATCGAACCACCAAAGACCGCCACTTGCCCTTGATGTCACCCCACAACACAGTACCACCACTGCCAACTTCTCCCTGACCACCTTCGACGTTAACATCGTCCGGCCATGAAGAAAACTTGAAGGAATAACCAGTAAACCCATTTTCACTCCCAATTTCTCCATCACGTCACCACCACCACGATCCCCTACGGCTCATGTGACCTATGTCATAGTCATCCCCTTTCTGATACGAACAAAACCACATCAACCAAATCCAATTCATTTCTCCTTTAAAAATCACCGCTCGTTGGATTTTTTATTTTCGGCAACCATAATCAAAGTCGGATCGAACCGAGGCCATGGTTGCATAGTTTTTAGAAAAATAGAGAGACTCAACTTTTATTTTGATGAAAACGGTGTTCATTTGATAGAGAAAGAGAACTTGGATGGGTTCCATGTAACGACCCGTATTTTTAATGATAGGATACTTAAATAATTGATTTAAATATTGAATCGTTAATAAATTGAAGATCCAAAAATATGACTTTTTTATACGGTCGAATTAGGACTCGAGACCACTTCCATTGAGTTTGTATCGATGTTTCAAATTAAAATGAGTACAAATATCGCTATATTTAAAGAATCGGGCGATCCGATGGTCAAAACGATCTCGAAATCCATGAAATTATCATTCGAGTGTGTTGTCTTAGATTGCAACGAAACTTATACCATTGGGACTGAAAAATTAAGGTGATGTGCAATGACGAGTTTCGTTGCGATCAGATGTCCCATGTGATCGTATGAGCTTGAAACGTATGGTGATTTATTTGAGAAATAAAATAAAATATATATCTTATTACTATTATTATATATATACACCTCCCTCGCTCCCTACTCTTCCTCGGTTCACTTTCCCCTTTTCATATTCCTCTCTTCCACTTTCTAGTAAATGAAAATACCTTCAAAAATTAAAATCTGAAGCTTCTTTCCATGAAAATCGATGATACCAGATCCATTGAACTCGTGCCGAGGAGAGCTTCGAATTTACATAGGCTTTAGTAGGTGCGAAGCTGGTTGGTGACATCAACTTTTAGTGGTTGCAACTAGGGTTTGGGTTTGTCAGAATTAGAGGAGGAGATGGGCAAATCGAAGAGTGGCACCGCGCTTCTCGTGCGAAGACGAGTTGATGGTGATAAGTTGGAAGGGTGCGGCACCTTGAGGGGGAGTGCGACATTTCATTTGTCACGGCTTGGAGAGCAGATCACGATTTGATAGGGGAGGCTGAGTTTCACCACCTTGTTCCTATCATGGAGTGCGTGCATAGTGGAGCGCGTTGGCGAAGGTCGTTCGTCGAGAAATGAAGGAGAAAGGAGGAGAGAGTGTGCATGTGTATTGGTTTTTTTATGTCTATGCATGTTTATGTATAGGAAGGAGATTTGGGGAAGAAAGGAGGAGTTGATTAGTGAAGGTAATTAGTGAATTAAATATAATTAATTATTTAATTAATCTTGTTTCTTATAAATCCATATCTTTTGCATACGAGGTCTGATTTGGACACGGTTTCTTGCATTGCACTCGTAATGGAGAGCTTTATGACTTGACATTGGACTGGCCAGCTTTTGTTGAGATGAGTGATATTTTCTCTCACCATACTACGATTGTTAGTATAGTATAAAAATGATGTTTTAAAATGATTTCCAAATTTATGATTTCTAATATATTAAATGTAACAACCCTGTATTTTGTGATTATTTTAATTGTATATTTTAATTATTTTTAAATTGAATTTCCTGATTTGAAAACTTTATTTTATTTATTAAAATGAATAAATTTTGTTATTTTAAATATAATTTTTGATTTTGATTTGAATTAGAATTCCAAACATGACTAAATAGAATATTTTCCAGAAAAGTGAATTTTGGTCAATATGGTCAAACTTTGACTTTTAAATTTAAAATTTAAATATTTGAATTTTGAATTTTATCTTTTATAATGAAAATAAATTAAATTTCAAGAATACTGCTTTTTGTTTCGTTGAAATCAGAATTATATTGTGAAAGTTATGCCCTTTTAACTATTGAGTGTAATTTGCTGTATTTAACAAAAAAAATTATTTTAAATTATATAAATAATATTTTATCTGGTCATGTAATGTTCTAATTTATATTTATATGGGTAAACTAACATGTTATGTATATATTTTGGTTTTAAAACATTTTAAAAAGTGAAATTGACATTTTCCAATGTCAGTTGTATTTTGTTTACAATTTCTAATTTCCAGTTTCATTTAATTAAAGAAATTCTTTATTTATTCCTCTATTTCCTTAAGACCTTATTTTATTTAATCTCCACTTTATTTTGTTCATCATTTATTTTACTTATTTGACTCTTTATTTGTTTTAAAGTGAAATAGAAATTTTATAAAGCAAGTAATGTTTTATTTGTAATTTTAAGCATTGTTTTAAATTAAATAAACCATTTCTTTATTCTTTTTCTATTTTCTCTGAATTTAATTATTTATTTCACTTTAGAAATGATAAATGAATTATTTATTTAGAAGTTTTGCTTTAGAATATTTTTAAAATGAATTAGATATTTTTCCAAAGTCAACGGTGGTTTATTTGTAATTTCTAAACACTGTTTTCAATTTTTAAGTAATTTCTTATATTCTTTTTCCATTTTCTTTAAAATTAATTATTTATTTTTATTTCATATTATTTTGTTTCGGTTTTAATAGTAAATTTCTGATTTTATATTAGTTTTATTTGATTTATTAAAAAGGGGAAATATGAAGGTTTGAAAAGCTTGGAAACTTAAGTCTTTTCATCTCCAAGGCCTTTCAATTGCCACAACTCCTCATTTACTTCTTTTGGCTGTGTATTACTCTTGTTTGGCCGTGTATTCTAGTTCATTTTTCACGCAAAAAAATTTGCTCCTCATCTACATTCACGGCTAGAGAAAAATTATTGGTAATGGCATCTTCTTTTCCCTCTTTTCTTCTCTTTTTCATATGTCTTGCCTTGTCTTCTTTGCTAGTTTGCTTGGCCTCCTCTCCATTGTCATGGCCACCACCTCCTACATCTTCTCCTTGTCACGATCACCTCCTATTCCTCCAACCATGGCCAGGCCGCACCACCCTATGAAGAGAAACACCACAAAAATACAAACTATGCCTTGAAAACTATCTTAGCCAACCACTTTTGCCTTCACCACTTCGTTTTACACCACCACCAAAGGCCGCCACCACCACCTTTTCCAGACCTCCCCACACCACTCCAACCTCTGTCCAGGCCTGAGCTTGACTAGCCAAGCCTATAACCCCATGACCGAGCCCTTTTGGTTGCCAAAAACCATGTTTTAGCCTAAACTCCTTCACATTCCTACCTTGTAACTTCCTCCACTTGTTCTAGCCTTTATGCTATACATTCCTATGTTCAAACCTAAGCCAAAGTCATACCAAACCTGAGCCAAAAACATCCCCTAGGCTGTGCAAGCAAATGTAGAAAGCAAGGCAAAATTTGTTGCAATTCATATTCCAAAGTTATATCATTTCAAGGTTGCATTGAAATTTATAATTTGTTTGGTTTTGTTTTGGGTTGTAACACAATATCTATAGCTTGGATCTCACTCTCCACTAAAATTCTAGTCTTGTCATCGTGCTTTTGATTCCGTTGTGTCATTTGTATTGCAATCTCCAGCCATAGAGGTGAGTGAATCTCACCTGACATTTATACTTATGCAAATGTGAATTTACAACAATTGAATGTGTAGAATATTATGTTATGTTATACCTTCATATGTTATATATTATATGATGTTAACTTGTTAATTTACCTGTCATCTCATCTATTACTGTTATTTGTTGTTAAACTATTCATTTATATATGTTTATCACACTGCAAGTTCCCTGTTAGTATAGAATCACTATGGGTTGAAATGATACATACCCGAACAGACTTTAGAATAGGGAAAAATCGTTATGGGCTGAAATGATAGGCCTGAACGGTTTTTATTTATTTTATTTTGACTTGGGATTGCGGATTTGAAATGATAGAACTCGGATTTTTCTCTGTAAACTGCGGATTGAAATGATATATATCTGTATCACTTGACCTAGGTTAGAAAACTATATACAGGCCCGTGATTATTTTATAAAGTATTTTGAATATTTTAAATATGTTTAAAAGTGTAAATTTATGCTAATTTGATTTAAATTGGATTTTAAATTGTTTAAATAAAGAAATTATGATTTTTTTTCTATAAGTTAAAAATGTTGAATAAGTGACTAGTTAAATTGAAATTGGAAATATAACTTAAGTTTGGAAATTTGGATTTTTGTTTTAAAATGAATTTAAGTTATGAATAAAAATGGAAATTTAATTTTATTTGGAAAATGAGAAATATGATAATTTGATTTAAATTTGAATTTAAATGATTTAATAAAGTATTATTGATTTTTCTATGAACTAAAATGGTTAAATGAATAAATGCTTAAATGTGAAATTTTAAATATAACTTGACTTGGAAATGGGAAATTTGGTTCTAATTAAAGGTTTAAATTAGTTAAATAAATTGGAAATTTAGTTTAATGTGTGAAATGGTAATTTGAAAATATAAGTGTTAATAAAATTGTAAAAGGTAAAAATAGGAAAATTGTATATTTGAATTGTTAAGTAAAACTATAAAAAAAATGGATTTTATTGTAAAGTTTACTTTATAAAAAATCATATGTAAAAAGGGTCGTTAAAGAACATTTTTGAATGTTAAAATATGATTTTATAATGTTAAAAAGGTTTAAATCAAAGTTTATTGTTTGCTGGAAATACACTAAAATCTAGAAAATATTTTTAATAGCATTCAGAAATGCTATGGTTTCTAAAATGAACTAAAAGCTTAATAAAAGAGCTATTACAGCATTTCTGTAAATGCTGTAGTAGATGTATATGAACTAAAGGCTAAAAACTTAATAAAGGCCTATTTTAGCAAGTCTGTGAATGCTATAGTGGTCTGATGTCTTTGCTGTTTTAAACTAAATTTCAACTAAAACTGAGGTTTAACAGCAGTTTTAAAATGTTGTCTTTGCTGAATTAAAATGTTTTCAAGTATAACTTATAACAGCTTTTTCTAAATGCTGGGAAAGGCTGAAATTTTCAATGTTTATGGTTTTTAACTAAGTAAATGAACTCAGAATGGTCTAAACTTTGGAAATTGAATACTTGAGTTGAAAGTATAATAACTTCACTTTTAGATGGTTTAGAGGAATTAATTTGATTGGAATATAAACTATTAAAAAGGTGATTTGAAATGAGAATAAATGAATGATATCTTGGAATTTAAAAGGTATTTAAAGTTAAATATGGTTTTGAAATTTAAATGGTTTAGAAATGATTTAACCTTTAATTTGATAAAGATTTGAATTTGAAATGATATTTTGTTTTGAAGTATAAAATATTATTTTGGGATTTTATAACCACGGGTATACTTCATTGTATGTCATTTGATTTCTTGGTGATGGTTTAATGCACATTAACACTGTTAGTTGCATGGTTTACTTCGATATGGACATTTCTGTGATATTGTCACTACTGTTTAATTGATGGTTTTATGGATCCTTAAAGGATGGGCGATCCCAAGCATCCTCTAAGTTATTATGCATTGCTATTACAGTTCACTTGAGTTGGTTTACATTGTATAAGTATATATGTCCTGACTCGAGTGTTTTGTGTTTTACTTTACGCTCGGGTCTGCCTGAGAATCACAGCTTTGGAATATATCTTCTGGAGTTAGAGATTTGCTGGAGCTTATCTGTCCATCTGCTATTTCTTATCTTCTAATCCAGTTATTTACTATTCGGTATTGCTTCTGCATTACTGATTTATGTATCCTGACTTCTATTGTATCCATTTTTAAACTATGATATTTTGTATATGTTTTGAGAGTTTGTATATAGTGGCTTCATGAACTACTATGGTATTTTATTTCCGCTGCGAGTTATTCTGATATTCTGTGTCTGTGATTCTGTATTTGATTTTATTTACTCCAAATTTTATTACAATCTGTTATTTTGGGCAATTCAAGTCCGACATGTGTGGATTATTGTCGATTTGAATGGTCCAAAATAGTGGGTCGTTACATTTGGTATCAGAGCTTTGGTTTTAGGCAAACCTTAGCCTACGGAGCAAAAACTCATTAGAGATAGGGTAGAAATACCCTAGAATGAGTGAAATCAATCTCAGAATCATTTCTTTATGAGAGAACGAATTTTCGAAGTATAAAATGATTTTCAAATGATTTTTAAAGGATTTTTAATGATTATTTGATATAAAATTTTCTTGGTTTGGAAAAAAATTTCTGGACTTTATCCCTTTCGTATCCACCTTGTTAGTAATTTCTTTGATTAGGATTTCCTTAAAATTCTGAACTTCCATCTTAGTTGGGATTTCTTTGATTAGGATTCCTTTGAATTTTGGAACACTCCCAATTGTTCTGAAATTCATTCATGTCTCCCCTAATTGTATTCTTTTGATTTTTGGAGCATTCCATAACTCCACTTTGAATGACCTCTATAAAGACCGGCGATTCCGCCAAACTTTGAATGATTTGTAAAAGGGTGAAACTCCTTTACAATTGGCATTGATTCGCCGGAGATCTCCATACCTTGGTTTACGATGTTTTCTATCTTCTGTTATACCTGGATTATATCTCTGGCGATCGATGGTCGATTTGCCTTAGATTTTCACTTTGATTATTCCTGAAGTCACGGTTGACCGGTTAAGGTCGCCCGCGATTTATATGAGCTTATCCATCTTCTATTAGTAATTTAATTATCTCATCTTTGTTCGAGGTTATCTTTGAATCAGAATTCTATTGATTAGAGTTCCTTTAAAAATTTGAATCTCTGTTTTTCTTTGAAATCCATCCTTGAATCATCCCTTGGAAATTTGTGGTTGATTGTATTTTGGAATTTGTGTATTCATCGAAATTGTTATTTTGATAAGGATGACCATATTTTATATATATAAGTGAAATGTTTTTGATAAGGATTATATACCCTTTTAAAATGAGAATTTAAAGTTTCGAAAGGATTTGGAATTTTGAAAATTATATAAGAAATGGTTTCATATAAATGATTTATAACTGAAGGTTTTGAATCTGAATTTGAGTGATTGAACTCCGACATTTTGAAATTGGTTTAAGGTTTTGAAATAATAAATAATATGATTTGAAAGTATTTTCCGAATATGAAATGTTTCAAATGATTTTAATGAGTTTCAAATGATTTCGAAGAAATTTCAAAAGAATTTGAGAAAATAGAAGTCCAGAACCCACTTATGTCGCTGGAAAATAATTTCGGTGATGAATACATGCATCATCGAAATTGATTTTCGAGTTTCAGAGTGGGGGAGAGGCCACTTCAGTAACTTTGCTATGCGATTGATTTGTGAAACCAATTTTGATTTCAAATTCCGAAGTGTGATGTGATATTCGAAAGATATATGTATATATATTTGAACAATTTGAAATGAGCCGGTGTTCAGTCCTTGAGTTTTGGATTTGATTTGATATAACCCTATCTTTTGGAATTGATTTACTGATTTGTTGGTGATTTCCAACTCTTGGATTGAAATATGATTTCTTCGACTATTTTGAAGGTTCGAGTACTTCCAAATCAAGGTTAACTTTTCAAAGCTAAGTAATTTTGAAAAGTATAAAGTATATAAGTTTGGTATTTATGTTTAAAATATGTAGTAATATGATTTAAATAAGTTGAAACTATTTTGTTAAGTAAATGAATAAGGCTATTTTGAATTTTTCTAATATGAAATTTAGATTTGAAATGTTTTGAAAAGAATTTGGTCTTCAAAATATTTTGAAATAAATTTAGTTTAAATGTTTAACTTAGTAACATCTTTATGAAACTATATATTTAAAAAGTTGGAATAGATACATAAGTTGTATGTATGCTGTTTTATTCGCATAATTAAATTGATCCAAGTTTGAGTACACAAGTTCGAGGTGAATTACACCATTTTGTGTTAGGATTTTTCATTTGATTCTTGATGGTGAATATTTGATATGGATTTTGGGCTTGATTCTAGAATTCTCTATCATAGTATATGGCTATGCAAGGAGACTGATGGTTTCTAGTCGAGAAACCATATCGAAATCCGCATTAGGGAAGTCGAATGGACAATACTGGTTCGAAAGCGAACTTGTGTGATCGAGCGAGTGATCGAATGTGATTTTGCAAAATGATGACATATGTACATCTTATATTCTAATATCATTGATATACTTGACACTGAAATTGGAAGTTGTTGGGTTGGATATCTTTGTAATTTAATTGGAATTTTTCTTTTATGCAAAACTACTATCAATTTAAAACCATTTTTCAAAACTAATTTTCCTTTTATTCTTCTTAAACAAACTATTTTATTTTATTTTACATACAAAACTATTTTATTTAAAACCATTTTCCAAAAAACAATTTATATACAAAACTATTTTTTTTCAAAACAATTTTATATGCACACTATTTTACAAACTATTTTATATACAAAACTATTCTAAATTAAAAATATTTTATAAAGCAAAGATGTTCAATCCCATATGACTCTTCATGCAGTGAAATTGATTTTTTGAAAAAAATTTGATCCTTATATAAGATAGACTTTATGTAAATATAAGATGATTTTGGAAATGAATTGTTTGACTTAAATTATATTGATTTGGAAATTTGGATTTATTTTCTAAATTTATTATTTTGGAAAGTTTGGAACTGAAGATATTTGATTTGGAAGAATAATTGGGTGAAAGCGTATATGATTTTTAAAATTTGTATTGATATTGAAACAAATTGAAATTTGAGAACCTTGTGTTACTAAATACCTGATTTGGGAGTTATCGAACTTATAAAAATATTGGTTTGTATAAGTATGATGTTGATTCGAAAACTATTGATTTGAAAAGATACTCAATGTGAAAAGTGAATCTTATATAATTGAAGTCTATATAAGTGTGATTTGATATACTATTGATTTTGGAAAGTATTTGATTTGAAAATGAAATCTTATATATAATGGACTTTATATAAGTATGATATTTGAAAGTGATTTGAAAAGGTACTATATGATACATATTTTCGAAGTAAAGATATGGAAAGTGCCTTCTACTTGATATCCGCTTTGTGGCCACATTGTGGATTCATTTTATCGATATTTCTCTGATTTTTGGTTTTCCGGATATGATACTCGAGTGTCCATCGAATTCCATGGCGTTACCCATGGTCTTACGAGCGCGACTGCATAGCGTAATTCACCTGGTTGGATGGCCCAGGGGTACGGATTTTTCCTGGGGGATTCACGCGTAACCATTGTGTATCCTGTGATCTATGTAGGTCATATTAGTAGCGAAATCCGCAGGGCTGAAAAAGCTTACGGATACGGATGTTTCCTGGGGGATTCAGGCGTAACCATTGTGTATCTGTGGTCTACTAGTCATCATGGCGCAATTCGCAGGGCTGAGAAAGCTTGCGGATACGGATGTTTCCTGGGGGACCCAGGCGTAACCTTTGTGTATCTGCGATCCATGGTTAGACAAAGGTTTTGTTTGTTTTTTCGTTTGGATTGTACTTTCCATATCTGTTTTTACAAGTTTTCCAGTATTTTCACTGGGTGTTGAAACAAGTCTACTAAGTACCTGGAGAATTCTAGCTTTGCGCCTGATCAACGCACTACCAGAGTCTGTAGGAACGAGGATAAACTTGTTAAGCCATCAGTTATAAAAGTATTTTGATAAAATATTATATAAAGGATACTTTGATCAGTTAGTTCCTTTCTAAAGGATTTTAAAGTATTTTAAATATAATTTTTATTTTTTTTACCACTTTAACCAACAATTTTAATTAATGGCTCATCCTTGTCTTTCGTCCTATTTTCCCTTCTAGCTATTCCTATTCTCCACCTTGTTGAACTTACCTGTAACAACAGTTATCAGGTATAATTTTAATCTTCTTATCATCTTGTCTTAATCCTATTCCATTCTATCTTTTTCTGTGTTTTCCGTACCTCATTTCTTTTTTAGGACGAAACGTTTTGAGTGGGGGAGAGTGTAAAAACCTTGTATTTTGTGATTATTTTAATTGTATATTTTAATTATTTTTAAATTGAATTTCCTGATTTGAAAACTTTATTTTATTTATTAAAATGAATAAATTTTGTTATTTTAAATATAAATTTGGATTTTTATGTGAATTAGAATTCCAAACATGACTAAATAGAATATTTTCCAGAAAAGTGAATTTTGGTCAATATGGTCAAACTTTGACTTTTAAATTTAAAATTTAAATATTTTAATTTTTGAAATCTTATCTTTTATTATGAAAATAAATTAAATTTCAAGAATACTGCTTTTTGTTTCGTTGAAATCAAAATTATATTGTGAAAGTTATGCCCTTTTAACTATTGATTGTAATTTGTTGTATTTAACAAAAAAAATTATTTTAAATTATATAAATAATATTTTATCTGGTCATGTAATGTTCTATTTTATATTTATATGGGTAAAGTAACATGTTATGTATATATTTTGGTTTTAAAACATTTTTAAAAGTGAAATTGACATTTTCCAGTGTTAGTTGTATTTTGTTTACAATTTCTAATTTCCAGTTTCATTTAATTAAAAAAATTCTTTTTTATTCCTCTATTTCCTTAAGACCTTATTTTATTTAATCTCCACTTTATTTTGTTCATCATTTATTTTACTTATTTGACTTTTTATTTGTTTTAAAGTGAAATAGAAATTTTATAAAGCAAGTAATATTTTATTTGTAATTTTAAGTCTTGTTTTAAATTAAATAAACTATTTCTTTATTCTTTTTCTATTTTCTCTAAATTTAATTATTTATTTCACTTTAGAAATGATAAATTAATTATTTATTTCGAAGTTTTGCTTTAGAATATTTTTAAAATGAAGTAGATATTTTTCCAAAGTCAACGGTGGTTTATTTGTAATTTCTAGACACTGTTTTCAATTTTTAAGTAATTTCTTATATTCTTTTTCCATTTTCTTTAAAATTAATTATTTATTTTTATTTCATATTATTTTGTTTCGGTTTTAATATTAAATTTCTGATTATATATTAGTTTTATTTGATTTATTAAAAAGGGGAAATATGAATGATTTTAAAAGCTTGGAAACTTAAGTCTTTTCATCTCCAAGACCTTTCAATTGCCACAACTCCTCATTTACTTCTTTTGGCTGTGTATTACTCTTGTTTGGCCGTGTATTCAAGTTCATTTTTCACGCAAAAAAATTTGCTCCTCATCTACATTCACGGCTAGAGAAAAATTATTGGTAATGGCATCTTCTTTTCCCTCTTTTCTTCTCTTTTTCATATGTTTTGCCTTGTCTTCTTTGCTAGTTTGCTCGGCCTCCTCTCCATTGTCATGGCCACCACCTCCTACATCTCCTCCTTGTCACCATCACCTCCTATTCCTCCAACCATGGCCAGGCCACACCACCCTATGAAGAGAAACACCACAAAAATACAAACTATGCCTTGAAAACTAACTTAGCCGACCACTTTTGCCTTCACCACTTCATTTTACACCACCACCACCACCACCATAGGCCGCCACCACCACCTTTTCCAGACCTCCCCACACCACTCCAACCTTTGTCCAGACCTAAGCTTGACTGGCCAAGCCTATAACCCCATGACCGAGCCCTTTTGGTTGCCAAAAACCATGTTTTAGCCTAAACCCCTTCACATTCCTACCTTGTAACTTCCTCCACTTGTTCTAGCCTTTATGCTATACATTCCTATGTTCAAACCTAAGCCAAAAACATCCCTTAGGCTGAGCAAGAAAATGTAGAAAGCAAGGCAAAAGTCGTTGCAATTCATATTTGTTTTTATTCCAAAGTTATATCATTTCAAGGTTGCATTGAAATTTATAATTTGTTTGGTTTTGTTTTGGGTTGTAACACAAGATCTATAGCTTGGATCTCACTCTCCACTAAAATTCTGGTCTTGCCATCGTGCTTTTGATTCCGTTGTGTCATTTGTATTGCAATCTCCAGCCATAGAGGTGAGTAAATCTCACCTGACATTTATACTTATGCAAATGTGAATTTACAACAATTGAATGTGTAGAATATTATGTTATGTTATACCTGCTTATGTTATATATTATATGATGTTAACTTGTTAATTTACCTGTCATCTCATCTATTACTGTTATTTGTTGTTAAACTATTCATTTATATCTGTTTATCACACTGCAAGTTCCCTGTTAGTATAGAATCACTATGGATTGAAATGATACATACCCGAACGGACTTTAGAATAGGGAAAAATCGTTATGGGCTGAAATGATAGGCCTGAACGGTTTTTATTTATTTTATTTTGACTTTGGATTGCGGGTTTGAAATGATAGAACCCGGATTTATCTCTGTAAACTGCGGATTGAAATGATATATATCTATATCACTTGACCTAGGTTAGAAAACTATATACAGGCCCGTGATTATTTTATAAAGTATTTTGAATATTTTAAATATGTTTAAAAGTGTAAATTTATGCTAATTTGATTTAAATTGGATTTTAAATTGTTTAAATAAAGAAATTATGATTTTTTTTCTATAAGTTAAAAATGTTGAATAAGTGACTAGTTAAATTGAAATTGGAAATATAACTTAAGTTTGGAAATTTGGATTTTTGTTTTAAAATGAATTTAAGTTATGAATAAAAATGGAAATTTAATTTTATTTGGAAAATGGGAAATATGATAATTTGATTTAAATTTGAATTTAAATGATTTAATAAAGTATTATTGAATTTTCTATGAACTAAAATGGTTAAATGAATAAATGCTTAAATGTGAAATTTTAAATATAACTTGACTTGGAAATGGGAATTTTTTTATTCTAATTAAAGGTTTAAATTAGTTAAATAAATTGGAAATTTAGTTTAATGTGTGAAATGGTAATTTGAAAATGTAAGTGTTAATAAAGTTGTAAAAGGTAAAAATGGGAAATTTGTATATTTGAATTGTTAAGTAAAACTATAAAAAAAAATGGATTTTATTGTAAAGTTTACTTTATAAAAAATCATATGTAAAAAGGGTCGTTAACGAACATTTTTGAATGTTAAAATATGATTTTATAATGTTAAAAAGGTTTAAATCAAAGTTTATTGTTTGCTGGAAATACACTAAAATCTGAAAAATATTTTTAATAGCATTCAGAAATGCTATGGTTTCTGAAATGAACTAAAAGCTTAATAAAAGAGCTATTACACCATTTCGGTAACTGCTGTAGTAGATGCATATGAACTAAAGGCTAAAAACTTAATAAAGGCCTATTTTAGCATTTATGTGAATGCTGTAGTGGTCTGCTGTCTTTGCTGTTTTAAACTAAATTTCAACTAAAACTGAGATTTAACAGCAGTTTTAAAATGCTGTCTTTGCTGAATTAAAATGTTTTCAAGTATAACTTATAACAGCTTTTTCTAAATGCTGGGAAAGGCTGAAATTTTCAATGTTTATGGTTTTTAACTAAGTAAATGAACTCAGAATGGTCTAAACTTTGGAAATTGAATACTTGAGTTGAAAGTATAATAACTTCACTTTTAGATGGTTTAGAGGAATTAATTTGATTGGAATATAAACTATTAAAAAGGTGATTTGAAATGAGAATAAATGAATGATATCTTGGAATTTAAAAGGTATTTAAAGTTAAATATGATTTTGAAATTTAAATGGTTTAGAAATGATTTAACCTTTAATTTGATAAAGATTTGAATTTGAAATGATATTTTGTTTTGAAGTATAAAATATTATTTTGGAATTTTATAACCACGGGTATACTTCTCTGTATGTCATTTGATTTCCTAGTGATGGTTTAATGCACATTAACACTGTTAGTTGCATGGTTTACTTCGATATGGACATTTCTGTGATATTGTCGCTACTATTTAATTGATGGTTTTATGGATCCTTAAATGATGGGTGATCCCAAGCATCCTCTAAGTTATTATGCATTGCTATTACAGTTCACTTGAGTTGGTTTACATTGTATAAGTATATATGTCCCGACTCGAGTGTTTTGTGTTTTACTTTACGCTCGGGTCAGCCTAAGAATCACAACTTTGGAATTTATCTTCTGGAGTTAGAGATTTGCTGGAGCTTATCTGTCCATCTGTTATTTCTTATCTTCTAATCCGGTTATTTACTATTCGGTATTGCTTCTGAATTAGTGATTTATGTATCCTGACTTCTATTGTATCCATTTTTAAACTATGATATTTTGTATATGTTTTGAGAGTTTGTATATAGTAGCTTCATGAACTACTATGGTATTTTATTTCCGCTGCGAGTTATTCTGATATTCTGTGTCTGTGATTCTGTATTTGATTTTTTTTGCTCCAAATTTTATTACAATCTGTTATTTTGAGCAATTCAAGTCCGACATGTGTGGATTATTGTCGATTTGAATGGTCCAAAATAGTGGGTCGTTGCATTAAAATCCACACCTGATTTTATAAAAGAATTTTAAAGTGTTTTAAAATGGTTTTAAGTCGGACATTACATATGTTATTACAGATGTAATATTTTAGGAAATCGCTAGACTTAGACTAATTTTGATATGAATCCCCAAATTAGTTGGTATAGACGTGTTATATATATTGTATGTATGTTATGATAGACGTATGTATGCTTGTTGGTTGCATATATGCTTGTTTGCTTGTGTTGGTTGAAAACGCCGACGATAGGCGATATAGTGTAGGAAATATCCCATGGGATAGGATTTCGTGTGTACCGGCCGATCTGAAGATGAAAGACTATGGACTTGGGTATGTGCTTCGGACTATGTAACGACCCGAAAATTTTAATAATTTTTATGACGTAATTAATTGAAATTTTGTGAAATTTTAAACAATAAAAATTGAAATTAAAAATTTATTATTTGGAATACGTCTATTTTAATATAGCAACTGGTAAATTTTCATCTGATAATATTGAAGTTTATTTTCCTGTGAAATTTCATTTCAAATCAAACCGGTTAATAACAGTGAATTTAAAAGTTTTCCGAAACCAAAATATGTCAACAGGAGAAAATTTATTCAGATCATTCTGAATCAGACTGCGAAATTCGTTTTTCCAAATTTGGACTTCTATTGCTCCGTTTATCTTAATTCTGGCAAAATAGCAGCATTTTCGATACCGATTATTGACTTTTGATCGGATGATCGTATCACTGATATATGTATACCGTTTTGATGGTCTCGTCGTGCTGATTCCTACGGTATATTTATTTTTGTATTTTGAGCTCTGGTACGCAATGGAAGAATTTAAAACTCTACGTCGTACCGGTTCCGAAATGTTGACTATATTCCTTCCTTACGTTTCAAATTTGAAACGCGCTGTCCACTCAAGCTATAAATGGTCCTTACTCTTCAGCTAAAATTTTGGCCAACCGTTGGCATTCATTTAATTTGAACGCCTTATTTGCCTTTGTAACTTCACCCGTTCTTATTGCATTCCATTTATTTTGCCTACAACCTTGTTCGTATACCATCTACTTTATTCCCCATCTCAACTTACCTTTTTCCTCCAGATCCAATAATTTTACCCCTCATCTTCCCGAGCTATGCCCGCCGCTTCCCCTCTCCTCTCCCACCGTTCGGCCTGACCATGCCGTCACCATCACGTCCGCCACCCCGCCTGTTCTACCGCCTCCCACCATCTTATACTAGGCCGATTTATTACAGAACCCATCACCAAGGATCCACCTCCTCCCTCCACAACGCAGCCTATCCTGCTCATGCGTCTACAACTCCGACCCGACCCTGTGCCTTGTTAGCATCTCTCCCTTCATCCAGCACCAACCGCACACCTCCTCACCCGTGCATGTCGCTGCCATCTCCACCCTTCCTCCTCTTCCTTTTGCCGAGATGTTTCTCCGCTTTTGATTAGGTAACATATATATACCTCTGTTGTTATATATTGGTTTTATAAAGATAGTTTATATATCTACGTATGTATTTATATCTAAATATGTTAGTTGTATATATGTATATCAGATTGCTTATTTATACTTTTGTTAATATTTTTAAGTGTTCTATATCTTAGTTTGCATGGGTATATGCATAGTCTGGCATTCTCTATTTGCTTAAAGTATATTTAGTATACATAGTTTTAGCTGTCTGTTATGTGAAACTATTTGTTCTAATGTTTTATTGGTCTGTAATTTATAGTGACGTGTAGGTATTGATATTTATATCTCATATTTCTAAAGTTATAATATAAATTCTGCATAGTTGTATATTTATATATAGGATATTTTGGGAAGATAATATTGTTGTTTTTTTTAAAGATTGATTTAAATTGTTATGTGGGCGTGAGTGTACATATATATATACGTCAGTTCACATGTATTTGTCTCTGTAGATGTACAGTAGGTTAGCTATACTGTTTGCATATAGGTATGTCAGTACTTGCTTGTGATGTTGTCTCTGTTATATAAAAAAAAAATATTTTAGTAACACCTTTTATATATGTTAGTTTATATAAAGTGGCTACTTTAACATGTTAATATAGTATATTTGTTTATACAGAGATATATGACTGCGTACATATGTATATGGTTGTTTGTGGGAAATATTTGTTCGTTATTTATGTTATTTTGTATTGTATCTACATGCAAATTTTTATGAGGTTTATAAAGATCTATTCGAATCCGTAAAAAGGTGTAAAGTAATAATTATATATATATATATATATATTTTATAACCATTGATTTTAAAGATATAATATATAGATAAGGGTATGTAGATATATAAATGGGGTTGCATTGTTGCATAGTAGCCTGTTTACTTTATATTATTATCTGATTAACCTGATAGATTACTAAGCGTAATACATGTATTATAATACTCTGTGCATATGAATTTCTGGTTTAATTTATGTGTTCTGTATATATAAGGTCAGTTTATAATAGGATATATATGCCTATATTCATTTGTCATATATAGAGTTGTTTGTAATATATAATATATACATGTTGGTTTATATGTATTAAATAAAACAAGTTTATATAAATTTCATTTTTAACTATTAATTTTAAAAAGGTATAGCAGGTATACGAGTATTTTGCACTTCAATAAGTGTATATATATATGTATTTATTTTATATATAAGTAGTTATATATAGTATATATATTTTGATTATACCAATTATCATCATCAATCCAGTTTGAATTGATTTCGTAAATTCCTATTTATCAGCTTCGTTCGTCGATTCGAGTCCAATCTTGCCTTGTGTTGAGACTTCGTGCTTGGATTTCATAACCACTTCATTATCTATCTCTCTAACCTCGAAAGGTGAGCAATCACTCACGATTAACATTCTTGTATTTATTAAATTTGATTTCAATTGAAACGACAATTGAAATATGATGCTGTAGTTATTTAAATTGTTATATATGCTATTTTCTGTATATGTTCACCTGTGACATCTGACACCAGTATCTAGTATTTATATGCCTGTTATTACTATTATCTGTATATGTTCACCTATGACATTTGACACCAGTATCTGTTATTTTATTGATGATATATGCCTGTTGTTAAATTTTATATTATCTGTTATCACTCTGCAAGTTCCCTGTTAGCATAGAATTCACTATGGGTTGAAATGATACATACCCGAACGGACTTTAGAATAGGAGAATTTCGTTATGGGTTGAAATGATAAACCCAAGCGATTTTCATTTGAATTGAAATTGGGATTTACGGGTCGAAATGATATCTACCCGTATCACTTAACCATATGATAAATATATATACAAACACCGTTGGTTCAGATATATATAAATATTTTGAAATTGAATTCTATGGTTTTGGAAAGAAATATATGGTTTTATTAAATGTTGAGCCTTAAATTATTATATATAAATGGAAATGATTTATATAGATTTAAAAATGATATTTAATTTAATTAAGATCGATTAAATACATATAATATGGTTGAGTATTTAAATTTATGTTCCAAATAGATTTTTGGTAAAAATTTGAAAAAGTTAAGGTTGGGAAGATAATTTGAATTTAGTAAAGAATTTTATTTAAATTAAACCAATTTAAAACTTATTGAAATTGGGACTTAAGATATGATTTATAACTTGAGTTTGATTTAAATAATTTAATGAATATTTCTTGTTTAAATAAATTTAAGGAAATATTTAGAAAATAAAACGAAATTTAAGGCTAGTTAAATGATATTGAAGTGAATATTCCCTGATTAAATAATAATAAAGTTAAATCGAGTGCTATATGAAACTGTAAAATTTAACTTTGAAATGTTGAATATTAAAGCTTTGAAATATATTAAAAATTAAAATGGTATATTTAGAACTGAATTAAATTGAAAAATTGAGCTTTGAATAAATTTGAATTTGGAATTTGAAGTTGATTTGAATCGATTTGCGAGACTTGAGGAAATATTAAATACTTCACTTTTTAAATCATTTAATATATATATATATATATACTATTTTGGAAAATAGATATATTTGAAATGAAATGATATTTGGGTTTTGAAGTATAAATTTAATTGAAATGACCACGGTGTTATAATGTATATTTCCACCTTGTAGATAGTTCTGAAGATCCTTAGAGGATGGTTATCCCAAACATCCTTTAAGTTACTTGTATTCCAGTTGATATTTCACTTGAGTTGGATTTATTAATATAAGAATGTTAATCCTGACTCGAGTGTTTTGTGTTTGCTTTACGCTCGGGTCAGACCGAGTGAAACAGCATTTGAGACTCACCCTTGGAGTTTGGAGCTTCCTTTGGAGATCCATCTATCGCCTCAGCTTTCAGCTCTTCTAGTTGATTTGTTCAGAGAAGTCATCTGTTTGCACTGGAGACTTCACTGCATTTGAGATATTCTGTTGTACTTTATTTCTAACTCTAATGTTTATATAGTAGCTTCATGAACTACTATTTTATCTATTCCGCTGCGTATTATTGTATTACTCTGTGTCTGTGATTCTGTGATTGATTTATTTACTGTATATGCTGAGTTTTGCCAAATTTTAAATTAACAATCTGATATTTTGAAGTATTCAAGTCCGACATGTGTGGATTATTGTCGATTTGAATGGTCCAAAATAGCGGGTCGCCACAGTTGGTATCAGAGCTTTGGCTCTAGGCGAAACTTAGCATATATTGTAAATTTATTTACAGAATCGCTTTCGTTCGAGTTTAATCTCTTCCTTTTGACTCGATTTCCTTTGAACTTTGGAACGTTCCCTACGGTTCCAAAATTCATTCTTGTCTCTCTATTGGTATTCTTTTGATTCTGGAGTATCCCATAACTCCACTTCGAATGATCTCTATAAGAATAGGATCCCACCAATCTTTGAATGATTTGTGAAGGGGTGAAACTCCTTCACAATTGGCATTGATTCACCGGAGATTTCTATATCTTTGGTTTAGATGCCGCTATCTCTTGCGATCGAATGTTGATTTTTCTTGGAATTCCGCATCGATCATATTCTTGAAGTCATGGTTGACCCGGTTAAGGTCGCCCGTGACTTGTATAAGTATATCCATCTTCTATTTTGTAAAGTTAATTATCTCATATTCGTTCAAGCTTATCTTCGAATCAGAATTTTAATTGATTAGAGTTCTTTCAAATTGAATCTCTATCTTTGTTTTGAAATCCGTCCGTGAATCGTCCTTTGAAAATCGGGTTTGTTTATATTTTAGAAATTGTTTTCTAAACCAAAATTATTATTTTGATAAGTATGATTATATTCTATATATAAAATTGAAATGTTTTCGATAAAGATTATATACCCTTTTAAAATAAGAAATTGGAGGTTTTCGAAAGGATTTTGAAAAAAAAAACCCATATAAGAAATTTGATTTATAACTGAAGGATTTTAAGTTTGAAATTCGAGAATTGAACTCCGGTATTTTGGAATTGGTTTAAGATTTTGAAATATATAATAATAATATGATTTAAAATTATTTTCCGAATAAGAAATGTTTCAAATGATTTTAATGAGTTTCGAAGAAATTCCAAAAGAAGTTTGAGAAAATAGAAGTCCAGAACTCACTTATGTCGCTGGAAAATAATTTCGGTGATGAGTGCACGCATCATCGACATTGATTTTCGAGTTTCATAGTGGGGGAGAGGCCACTTTAGTAGCATTGCTACGCAAGTGATTTTGCAAAACCAATTTTGATTTCAAATTCCGAAGTAATATTTGATATTCGAAAGATATATGTATATATATTTGAAATGATTTGAAGTAAGCCGGTGTTCAGTCCTTTAGTTTCGGATTTGAAACCTATCTTTTGAAATTGATTTACTGATTGGTTGATTTCCAACTCTTGAATTTGAAAATGATTTCTTCAACTATTTCGAAGGTTCGAGCACTTCCAAATCAAGGTTAACTTTTCAAAGCTAAATTTTTTTGAAAGTATGAATTATTTGATAAAGTATATAAATTTGTTTTGAATGTTTAAGTATGAAGTAATATGATTTAAATAAGTTGAAACTGTTTTGTTAAGTATATGAATAAGGCAAATTTTAAATTTTTCTAATATGAAATTTAGATTTGAAATGTTTTGAAAAGAATTTCGTCTTCAATATATTTTGAATAAAATTTAGTTTAAATGTTTTAACTTAGTAACATCTTTATGAAACTATATATTTAACAAGTTGGAATGAATATATAAGTTGTACGTATGTTGTTTTATTCGCATAATTAATTTGATCCAAGTTTGAGTACACAAGTTCGAGGTGGATTACACCATTTCGTGTTAGGATTTTTCATTCGATTCTTGATGGCGAATATTTGATATGGATTTTGGGCTCGATTCTAGAATTCTCTATCATAGTATATGGCTATGCAAGGAGACTGATGGCTTCTAGTCGAGAAACCATATCGAAGTCCGCATTAGGGAAGTCGAATGGACAATACTAGTTCGAAAGCAAACTTGTGTGATCGAGCGAGCGATCAAATGTGGTTCTGCGAAATGATGACGTATGTACATCTTATATTATAATATCATTGATATATTTTGACGCTGAAATTGGAAGCTGTCGAGTTAGAATATCTTTGCTTACTAAAAGAAAATTTCCAATTTAAATTACAAAGATATATAACCCATAAAAGCAAAGATATTCAACCCCATATGGCTCTTCATACAGCGAAATTTATTTTGTAAAATTTGAACCTTATAAAAGACGGACCTTATGTAAATATAAGATGATTTTGAAAACCATTGATTTTGGAAATGAATTGTTTGACTTAATTATATTGATTTGGAAATTTGGATTTATTTTTCTAAAATCTATTATTTTGGAAACTTTGGAACTAAAGATATTTGATTTGAGAAGAAATAATTTGGTAAAATTGTATATGATTTTGAAATTGAACTGATATTGAAACAAATTGAAATTTGAGGACCTTGTGTTACTAAATACTTGATTTGGGAGTTGTCGAACTTATATAAAATTGATTTGTATGAATATGAAATTGATTCGAAAACTATAGATTTGAAAGGGTACTCAATTTGAAAGTGAAATCTTATATAATTGAAGTCTACATAAATGTGATTTGATATACTTTTGATTTTGGAAAAGTATTTGATTTGAAAATTAAATCTTATATATAATGGATTTTATATAAGTACGATATTTGAAAGTGATTTGAAAAGGTACTATATGATACATATTTTCGAAGTAAAGATATGGAAAGTGCCTTCTGCTTGATATCCGATTTGTGGCCACATCTTGGATTCATTCTATCGATATTATTCTCTCTGATTTTTGGTTTTCCGGATATGATACTCGAGTGTCCTTCGAATTCCATGGCGTTACCCATGGTCTTATTGTTCTCTCGTGACTGCATAGCGCAACTGCCTGGCTGAGTCTTGCCTAGGGGTACGGATTGTTTCCTGGGGGATCCAGGCGTAACCATTGTGTATCCTGCAATCTGTGTAGGTCGCGAATAGTAGCGCAAATGCTTGGCTGAGTCTTGCCTGGGGGTACGGATTGTTTCCTGGGGGATCCAGGCGTAACCATTGTGTATCCTGCATTCTACTAGTCATCATGGCGTAACTCGCAGGGCTGAGAAAGCCTACGGATATGGATTGTTTCCTGGGGGAACCAGGCGTAACCATTGTGTATCTGCGAACCATGGTTAGACAAAGGTTTTGTTCGTTTTGATTGGATTGTACTTTCCATATCTGTTTTTAAAAGTTTTTCCAGTATTTTCACTGGGTGTTGAAACAGGTCTACTAAGTACCTGGAGAATTCTAGTTTTGCGCCTGATCAACGCACTACCAGAGTCTACAGGAACAAGGATAAACTTGTTGAAACATCGAGTTATAAAAGTATTTTCGAAATAAAATTGGTTTCGTTATAAAAAAAATATTTTATTATAAAAGTATTTCTAACAGAGAAATTTTGTATTAATATTCGAAATTGAAATTCTAATGGTTTGAATTAATTATTCATGCCTGATATTATTCCTTTGAATCTACCTTATCTGCTCAGCTTTATTTATTCACCTATATTCTGTTTTCCAAGTCCTCCTCCTTTTCCTTGTTGACTATATTTTTTTTCATATAATTATTGATTTCTTAATAATATTTGAAAAGTATCTTGAGATAAATCAATAAATTTATGAATTATGGATTTAATGTTTTCAAATAACTTCTTTGTAAATATAAGTAATAATGTAAATAACTGTTTTCAAATAGTTTTATATATTTACAAAGATATTATTTAAACATATAAAAGGTATTGATAAATGAGGATGGATTTTTGAAAAGTATTAAAGTATTAAAGATAATTGATTGCAAATGAAGTTTTCAAATGAATATTTCAAGTAAAATTTATATAGTTTTAAATTAGTTGTTTAATCTTAACCTTCAATCTATTTTTCTTTCTGGTTGTTTCTATTCTTCTACCTCCTTTCTTTTCGGGGACGAAAAGTTTTGAGTGGGGGAGAGTGTAACGACCCGAAAATTTTAATAATTTTTATGACGTAATTAATTGAAATTTTGTGAAATTTTAAACAATAAAATTTGAAATTAAAAATTTATTATTTGGAATACGTCTATTTTAATATAGCAACTGGTAAATTTTCATCTGATAATATTGAAGTTTATTTTCCTGTGAAATTTCATTTCAAATCAAACCGGTTAATAACAGTGAATTTAAAAGTTTTCCAAAACCAAAATATGTCAACAGGAGAAAATTTATTCAGATCATTCTGAATCAGACTGCGAAATTCGTTTTTCCAAATTTGGACTTCTATTGCTCCGTTTATCTTAATTCTGGCAAAATAGCAGCATTTTCGATACCGATTATCGACTTTTGATCGGATGATCGTATCACTGATATATGTATACCGTTTTGATGGTCTCGTCGTGCTGATTCCTACGGTATATTTATTTTTGTATTTTGAGCTCTGGTACGCAATGGAAGAATTTAAAACTCTACGTCGTACCGGTTCCGAAATGTTGACTATATTCCTTCCTTACGTTTCAAATTTGAAACGCGCTGTCCACTCAAGCTATAAATGGTCCTTACTCTTCAGCTAAAATTTTGGCCAACCATTGGCATTCATTTAATTTGAACGCCTTATTTGCCTTTGTAACTTCACCCGTTCTTATTGCATTCCATTTATTTTGCCTACAACCTTGTTCGTATACCATCTACTTTATTCCCCATCTCAACTTACCTTTTTCCTCCAGATCCAATAATTTTACCCCTCATCTTCCCGAGCTATGCCCGCCGCTTCCCCTCTCCTCTCCCACCGTTCGGCCTGACCATGCCGTCACCATCACGTCCGCCACCCCGCCTGTTCTACCGCCTCCCACCATCTTATACTAGGCCGATTTATTACAGAACCCATCACCAAGGATCCACCTCCTCCCTCCACAACGCAGCCTATCCTGCTCATGCGTCTACAACTCCGACCCGACCCTGTGCCTTGTTAGCATCTCTCCTTTCATCCAGCACCAACCGCACACCTCCTCACCCGTGCATGTCGCTGCCATCTCCACCCTTCCTCCTCTTCCTTTTGCCGAGATGTTTCCCCGCTTTTGATTAGGTAACATATATATACCTCTGTTGTTATATATTGGTTTTATAAAGATAGTTTATATATCTACGTATGTATTTATATCTAAATATGTTAGTTGTATATATGTATATCAGATTGCTTATTTATACTTTTGTTAATATTTTTAAGTGTTCTATATCTTAGGTTGCATGGGTATATGCATAGTCTGGCATTCTCTATTTGCTTAAAGTATATTTAGTATACATAGTTTTAGCTGTCTGTTATGTGAAACTATTTGTTCTAATGTTTTATTGGTCTGTTATTTATAGTGACGTGTAGGTATTGATATTTATATCTCATATTTCTAAAGTTATAATATAAATTCTGCATAGTTGTATATTTATATATAGGATATTTTGGGAAGATAATATTGTTGTTTTATTTAAAGATTGATTTAAATTGTTATGTGGGCGTGAGTGTACATATATATATACGTCAGTTCACATGTATTTGTCTCTGTAGATGTACAGTAGGTTAGCTATACTGTTTGCATATAGGTATGTCAGTACTTGCTTGTGATGTTGTCTCTGTTATATAAAAAAAAAATTATTTTAGTAACACCTTTTATATATGTTAGTTTATATAAAGTGGCTACTTTAACATGTTAATATAGTATATTTGTTTATACAGAGATATATGACTGCGTACATATGTATATGGTTGTTTGTGGGAAATATTTGTTCGTTATTTATGTTATTTTGTATTGTATCTACATGCAAATTTTTATGAGGTTTATAAAGATCTATTCGAATCCGTAAAAAGGTGTAAAGTAATAATTATATATATATATATATATTTTATAACCATTGATTTTAAAGATATAATATATAGATAAGGGTATGTAGATATATAAATGGGGTTGCATTGTTGCATAGTAGCCTGTTTACTTTATATTATTATCTGATTAACCTGATAGATTACTAAGCGTAATACATGTATTATAATACTCTGTGCATATGAATTTCTGGTTTAATTTATGTGTTCTGTATATATAAGGTCAGTTTATAATAGGATATATATGCCTATATTCATTTGTCATATATAGAGTTGTTTGTAATATATAATATATACATGTTGGTTTATATGTATTAAATAAAACAAGTTTATATAAATTTCATTTTTAACTATTAATTTTTAAAAGGTATAGCAGGTATACGAGTATTTTGCACTTCAATAAGTGTATATATATATATATATGTATTTATTTTATATATAAGTAGTTATATATAGTATATATATTTTGATTATACCAATTATCATCATCAATCCAGTTTGAATTGATTTCGTAAATTCCTATTTATCAGCTTCGTTCGTCGATTCGAGTCCAATCTTGCCTTGTGTTGAGACTTCGTGCCTGGATTTCATAACCACTTCATTATCTATCTCTCTAACCTCGAAAGGTGAGCAATCACTCACGATTAACATTCTTATATTTATTAAATTTGATTTCAATTGAAACGACAATTGAAATATGATGTTGTACTTATTTAAA
This sequence comes from Allium fistulosum, assembly GCA_030737815.1. NCBI lineage: Eukaryota > Viridiplantae > Streptophyta > Magnoliopsida > Asparagales > Amaryllidaceae > Allium > Allium fistulosum. Next base: position 931,041,860 of record CM060901.1, on the reverse strand, counting down.
TTGTTACATATGCTATTTTCTATATATGTTCACCTGTGACATCTGACACCAGTATCTAGTATTTATATGCCTGTTATTACTATTATCTGTATATGTTCACCTATGACATTTGACACCAGTATCTGTTATTTTATTGATGATATATGCCTGTTGTTAAATTTTATATTATCTGTTATCACTCTGCAAGTTCCCTGTTAGCATAGAATTCACTATGGGTTGAAATGATACATACCCGAACGGACTTTAGAATAGGAGAATTTCGTTATGGGTTGAAATGATAAACCCAAGCGATTTTCATTTGAATTGAAATTGGGATTTACGGGTCGAAATGATATCTACCCGTATCACTTAACCATATGATAAATATATATACAAACACCGTTGGTTCATATATATATAAATATTTTGAAATTGAATTCTATGGTTTTGGAAAGAAATATATGGTTTTATTAAATGTTGAGCCTTAAATTATTATATATAAATGGAAATGATTTATATAGATTTAAAAATGATATTTAATTTAATTAAGATCGATTAAATACATATAATATGGTTGAGTATTTAAATTTATGTTCCAAATAGATTTTTGGTAAAAATTTGAAAAAGTTAAGGTTGGGAAGATAATTTGAATTTAGTAAAGAATTTTATTTAAATTAAACCAATTTAAAACTTATTGAAATTGGGACTTAAGATATGATTTATAACTTGAGTTTGATTTAAATAATTTAATGAATATTTCTTGTTTAAATAAATTTAAGGAAATATTTAGAAAATAAAACGAAATTTAAGGCTAGTTAAATGATATTGAAGTGAATATTCCCTGATTAAATAATAATAAAGTTAAATCGAGTGCTATATGAAACTGTAAAATTTAACTTTGAAATGTTGAATATTAAAGCTTTGAAATATATTAAAAATTTAAATGGTATATTTAGAACTGAATTAAATTGAAAAATTGAGCTTTGAATAAATTTGAATTTGGAATTTGAAGTTGATTTGAATCGATTTGCGAGACTTGAGGAAATATTAAATACTTCACTTTTTAAATCATTTAATATATATATATATATATATATATACTATTTTGGAAAATAGATATATTTGAAATGAAATGATATTTGGGTTTTGAAGTATAAATTTAATTGAAATGACCACGGTGTTATAATGTATATTTCCACCTTGTAGATAGTTCTGAAGATCCTTAGAGGATGGTTATCCCAAACATCCTTTAAGTTACTTGTATTCCAGTTGATATTTCACTTGAGTTGGATTTATTAATATAAGAATGTTAATCCTGACTCGAGTGTTTTGTGTTTGCTTTACGCTCGGGTCAGACCGAGTGAAACAGCATTTGAGACTCACCCTTGGAGTTTGGAGCTTCCTTTGGAGATCCATCTATCGCCTCAGCTTTCAGCTCTTCTAGTTGATTTGTTCAGAGAAGTCATCTGTTTGCACTGGAGACTTCACTGCATTTGAGATATTCTGTTGTACTTTATTTCTAACTCTAATGTTTATATAGTAGCTTCATGAACTACTATTTTATCTATTCCGCTGCGTATTATTGTATTACTCTGTGTCTGTGATTCTGTGATTGATTTATTTACTGTATATGCTGAGTTTTTCCAAATTTTAAATTAACAATCTGATATTTTGAAGTATTCAAGTCCGACATGTGTGGATTATTGTCGATTTGAATGGTCCAAAATAGCGGGTCGCCACAGACTACAGGATGGACGGTGGAAGATTTCAATTGGTTTATACTAGCCATTTTTGGCTAAGTACACGACCAAAGTGGTCGTTATCGACTACTATGGGGTGGTCGGCGTCTACCACTATTGATGATGGCTGATTTGGCCAATTTTAACATGGACGATGGAGACGCTTCGAGGAGCAAGGTGTGATGGTTCTTTCTTTCGTTCGACATTTGATTTTGATATTATAGACCTTCGACAAGTGGTTTTGGGTGGAGAAGCAAGGATGCGATGCTTCGACGCAATGGCTTGTGATGGGAAGTGACATCTTCAACGATGGATGGCTGTACTTTGAGATACATAGTGGATGGCTATGAGACAGATTGAAGGAACTATTGGAGGAAGGTTACGAGACGTATGATGATATCCTATGACTAAAGATGAATGTAGAGAATCATCCCAACCGCGGGGACTTCATGATGGGAGTCGAAAGATCAGTTCCAGGATATGCTCTGCTCTAGATGATGTGTACAAAAGGATAGTCAAGACTCGAGGGTTCATGGGGTACGCGTAAGGTGTGGCATATACTGGGGACGTGATGGTTCCTAAAGCATGATGGCTCTTTATTATACCGGGGACGTGATGGGTCCTGAAGCGTGGTGGCTTCTTATTATACGATGGGTGTGATGGTTCTTGGAGCGTGATGGCTCTTTATTCTAGATGGGAGATGTGTTTACCTCGGATTGACGTGATGGTTAGTCTATTTCCTAACCGATTAATTGGCATGGATTTAAGTACCGAAGAACCAGGATGCAGGCTCTCGTGATGGATAGTCTAGTCTTTGACCATGATGGGCCAGCGAGGGATTATATATCCAACACACTGAGTGAGCAATGTGAGGATAGATGATGGATGCTATGTTTGCTTTGATTGATTAGAGATGTCACATGATGTAGGTATCATTGAAGTAGATATATGGACACCCATTTGTACCTTGACGTATAGTACATCCATGATGATTTTGATGTAGAGTAGCGTATATCCTATGTTATGTGCTAACTCTTTGGATGCAGGGACATGTCAGGTATGATTTTCCATACCCTTTGTCCCGTATGTTACATCGACTTTCGTAGTATTTTGAGATTGTTATCGCTTACACTAGACTGTTGTCTGACTTGAGATTTTATGCTTTGGTTCTTATTATCTCGGGTACTCTTAAATGAGTAGATTAGATAGAAGGTGTAAACAGTACATGGAGTTGTGTAGATGGACTAGCATGAGGTGGCACTTTCTCATATTTATATTTTGGGCTTATTATTGCTTATTCCGCTGTATGACACAGCGGAGCATTAACGGTGTTTGATTTACTGTTATTAGAGATAGTTTATCATTTGAGTTTATTTATCAGTTGTATAAGTTCTATCATGGTTTTATATAACTATATGGACCTATGTACTCTAGTGTTATGGTTCATTGATCAGGTATTACCGTCTCGTCTGTTTCATATTTCTGATGACTACTATATTTTATTCAATGTGTTGTGACATATACAACAGGTTCTATGATTGTATGATGTTTTCTTTCTCTTCTCTTCTATTTCTTCTCTTTACTTCAATTCTTTCCCTTGACAATCGGCCTACATCAACCGGATGCTCCAACAATGCATTATTCGGTTATGTGAGCATCAGAGGTGTAGAGCGGTCATTACATTCCATGGAGAGGAAGAGAAGATACATAAATGGGAAAGTGGGATGTGCAACTATAGGGAAGAAAAATGTATTTATAGGGTATGGGTTTGAATGTACCTTATTTTCTCTTATTTTCGAAATTCCAGTGCACGTTTTGTTGTCGTACGACTCCTAGGATTGTCGGATTGTGATGATTCTTCGATGGCGCAAATCATCATATTTTCCCCGTTCCAATGTACCCGTTTCGTCAAAATCTGAGAATGTCCCACATGACGTTATTTTTGGGTGTTTTAAGTCGTACGAACTACCGGAACATCCAATCTCAAAAATTCTTTGATTGCGCGGCTCGTACACGTTTCTTGACCCAGGGACATTTTCCATGTCCAAATTCTTTGATGTATCGGTACACATATATTAGTGCAATACTATAACTACCAAAAATTCTGGAAAATATAAATCAAGGTCAAAATCGTACAATAAAATTACTATAGGTCAAAAATGTCACTACTCAACATCTCCCAAAGTTATATCTAAATATGAATAAATATGGATTTAGAAATAATATTTTATGATCCACCGATACATAAAATATGGGTCGTTACATATCTCTATAGATCCTTTTATCTTGGTTGCTTCTCTCATATCCTTCATGGAGAAATTCATGGAATACCAAGCTTTCGCTGATTGCAATAAGAAATGCCATTGCCAATCAATAATAGATCATTGACGTATAAAACTACGAACACGATATCACTTCCTTGTTCCTTTTGGTATATGCACGTTTCCTTTTTGTTTATATAAAAACCAAACAGTTGGATTACTTTATCAAAACACTTATTCCAACTCCTCAAAGCTTGTTTAAGTCCATTAATGGACTTTAACAACTTGCAAGCTTTGCACTCACTCCCACTGACCTCGAAAACCTTGGGGTATGACATATAAACGGTCTCTTCCAAATCACAATTTAGAAATGTCATCTTTACGACCATTTTCCATATTTCGTAGTCGTAGAATATAGCAATAGCTAGCATTATCTGAATTGACTTAAGCGTTACTATGGGTAAAAAGGTTTCATCTTAATCAATACCTTGAATTTGACGAGATCCTTTTGCAACTACCCTTTCTTTGTAAGTCTCCACTTGTCCATCTGCATTTAGCTTTTTCTTACAAATACATTTTCAACCGATGAGTTTTATCCCTTCGGGTATGTCAGCCAAAGACCATACTTTGTTTTCATACATAGGATCCATTTCATATTCCATAGTTCCAAGCCATAGTGCGGAGGATTTACTCTATAGTACTCATTGAAACAATAAAGGAGTGTCATCAGCTAAGACACGGTCCTCTTTCTTGCCATCCACAAGAATCATAGTATCTCTCTGGTGCATGATATTCCATGTTCTTTCTAATAGATTGTGTGTTTTCATATACTAGTGAATTTGGTTCTCCCACTGGTTCAGCTTCTGTGTTAGTTTCTCAGATCTAATCTAAGTCTACAACTTCGCTGTTAATTTTTTTTGATGGAAATTCCTTTTCTAAAATATAGTGTGTATGGAAATAATAACATTTTGTTCTCTGTGTTATAGAAAATATATCCCCTAAAGTTCATAGGATTTCCTATAAATATACACAAGGCTGATATTGCCTCAATTTTGTCAGGACTGACATTCTTAACGTAGACTGGACACATCTTCAAACAATTGAGGTGGGGTTTCTTCCCATGCTACTCTCATATGGCATCTTAAGCATATATTTTGTGGGTATAAAATTCAACATATGCACTGCGGTCTCTAGCTCATATCCCTAATATGATGGAGGTAACTTAACTTTAATCATCATTTAATTATCCATATCTAATAGGGTTCGGTTCCTTAGCTCTAAAACATCGATATGTTGCGAAGCATATGGTGGAATAACCTAAGACATAATCCTATTATCTTTTAAGTATTATTGGAGCTATTTTCCAACATACTCACCTCCTATCAAAGTATTTTAACCTTATGTTTCATTTAATTTTCGACCTCGTTTTCATATTCAATGAATTTCTCATAGACATCAGATATGTTCCTCATAAGATACACATATCATAGTCTTGAGAAATCCTCTATAAAAGTTACAAAGTAAGAAGAGTTATCTTTGGTAATTATAAGCAATGACCCACATACATCAGTGTATGCAGACTCAAGAGTTCGTTAACTATTTCATTGTTTCTACTAAAGAGTGCTTGGTCATTTTTCCTTTGAGACACGACTCACACATATCAAATGATTTAGAATTAAGCGATGAAAGAAAACCCTCGGTTTTAGTTTGTGTAGTCGTTTCTCACTTATATGACCTAACCTACAATGTCAAAAATAGTTATTATTTGTGTTAATATTAGTAGAATTATTCACAAAATAGACATAAGTAGTATTAATTACATAAATGCCATTATCTAAAATACCATCACAGACTTTATCACCATCTAACATAATGTTCATAACATTATTAGCACTTGAAATATGTAACCAATCTCGAACAATCTAGACATAGAAATAATACCGCAAATAAAGTCTTTCACATAATAACAATTATTTAAAATTAAAACTAATCCATTTGGCAAACTTAAATTAAAATCTACAACTATTGTTGCATATACTAGAGACCCATTAGCAACTTGAAGCCTCATCTCTCCCTTTGCCGCATGATGCCTGTTCCTAAGTCCCTATAATGAATTACAGATGTGAGTTCTAGATCCAGTATCTAAACCTAAGATAATTTATTGACTATAAAACAATTTTGAATCATAAATATACTTGAAGGAGCAATAGAACTATCTTGTTTCTTCTCTTTGACAAACTTTAAGTACTCCGAACAATTTTGTTTCCAGTGACCCTTCTTGTAACAGTGATGACATTCACCGTTATCAGTTGGAGTAGTCTTCTTGTTCTTCTTATTATAACCATCTTCTACTTTTATGAACCTTTCAAAGATGATGGGTTCCCTTTTGTCGCGAGTGTTGCGCCCTGATCCTTGGATGAAGACTCAATTGACCTCGAAATATTGAGGATCTCCACGAGACTTATGTTCAACTGGTTTATATTATAGTTTAATATGAGTGGCTCAAACTAAGGAGTAAGAGACCCTAGGATCAGATCCACTTGCAACTTATTGTCTATCATCATGTCAACTAAAAAAATATATAAATATAGCCTTTCATCACTAGAATTCGTCCACTTTCATGCCCTTCGTCATTTTCGTATTAAATAGTTCCTTTTTAGTTTGTACCTTATGCAATGAGACTGTCCCCCAAACAAAGCTTTGAGGCTATCGAAAATTTGATAGACATTCATGTTTTCGTGTTGTCTTTGCAACGATTTGTCTAATATGGATATAATGTAAACTTAGGCAATCTCAAGGTTCGCGACCCATTTGTTATAGGCTATGTGTAGTGCATGGTCCACATCATCAATGGGTTTTTCCCTTATAGGTTCGGTTATTAACGACCATAGATGTTTGTATATTAGTGTTATCTTTATTGCCCTTTACCTATCTACGTAGTTAGCTTCTATAAGCTTGTCGTTTTTAGAAAACAACTTGGGTGTAGACGTTTTCTGCAAATTTTAATACAGTAGATTAGGACGTTATTCATAGTAGATGTTATCATAATATTAGTAAGGTTAAACATCACATATATTTTTACTAATAAGCTCCCACTAGTCTTTTATGTTTCTCAAAACCTAAGATGAAACATAGAAGTCTTTCTACTTCACTAAGTGGTGTTAGGACTCGTATGCCATGGGATTATGACCCTGAGGAAAGCTCAACAAATCATAGTCCCCAATATGATGGATAACTCCTTAATGGTTGTATAACATACAACTCTTAACCATGTGGTCTTTGTTCTAATCTCATCTTTATCTTGATGAAATCTCAACAAATAAAAGAGATTATTCATTCGTACCTACAACTTTGTGATGGCCTAAGTATAATGCACATATTTTAAGGATAGCTCAACAAATACGTGTAGTTATCTTACCTTGTTTGTTCTATATTAATAGTACTATGCATAACATCCCTAGCTTGAGGAAAGCTCAACAACTAATGAGTATGCAAGTAATCTATTAATATATAAATGGTAGATAACAACTTTATATTAAAGATTCCTAATCTTTGATATATTAACTTGAGTGATATTGACTTATGGAATAATGTATTTCTTATGGAATACCCTCATGATTCAAGTATCGGACACATATGAAATCATGGTATAGTACTATATGTGTGTATTTATCCCTTAAGTCTAATCAAGGTTTCTTATTGTTCCACCTTTTATTACACATTCATGTTATATTAATTTCAATTATGTATAACTTTTATAATTTAATTAACTTATATAATAGTCTTATGGATAATCTTATACTAACATTGTTAATTAATTCGTATTTAACTAATATAATTAACTAATTAATAAACATTTTTAATTAATTTTATATTATTGAGTACAACATTTTAAATTGAATACGTATACTATAACATTTATAGCCATATGCATATATCTTTATATATATGTATGTATTATATTATTTATTAATTAACATTTAAGTAATTATTTAATTAAACAATTTTAATTAACAATTTTAATTTCGTAAATTTCATGTATATTTACATCATCTTAAACAATTTAAGATAATGCAACATATACCATTATATATGTTATATAATTTAATTAATTAACTATTTATTTAGTTTATTAATTATTAATTAATTAATTTTTGAAATTAATTTATAAATTTTCAAAACAATTTTGAAAATCATATTATAACATTTATAATATTTTCTTATTTTGAATTTAACTTTTAAATTTAAAATTTTACTTTTCATTTCAAAATAGATTTTAAAAATTAGTCCAAGTTCCAAATTCAAATTGGGCCCTTTCTATTAGGGGTAACATTTGGACTCATTTCACCTTTCGGGTCAGGCCGGTAGCCAGCTTGGGCAGGGTATGATTACCCAAACCTAACCTAGAAACTACTTTTTAAGATACTCTACTAAATAGGTAAGCTTAATTAGCTAGCCCTAATATGGCTAATTTAGACCATATAGAGTATTGGACTGCGATACCATTGTTGGATTCGGGCCAGTCGGAAGCAAGTTAAATGGGTGAATTTAAAAAAAATCATTTTGATTTTAGTCAAGCTTATGGATCCTATATGGATTTTAAATCCAGTCTAAAATTTTGAATAAAATCTTCATTTTATTTCATTTGTTTAAAACAAACTGAGTTTAATTTAAGTTATATATATGTTGTATTGAGTGCATCAAATGCACCCATGTGTGAATGTGTTTAGGTGATGTGATTTACACCGCAGTGGACACATTTTCCTTTTATATATGACATTGTTGTCTAAAATATTTAAAAAAATATGATTTATTACACACACACAAAGATATATATATATATATTATGTATGTATGTATGTATGTATATACACACACAAATATGTATGTATACTTGTTTACATTAAGATAGACGTTGATTGACTGAAATGTTTTAAAGTTAAAGCAAACAATTTAAAGTTAGTTTTAATTAAGAGATAGTTTAAATCAAAATTTGCAATATTTTACATAGAAATCCATTTTGTAAACCTTGAATTAAAAATATACACACAAATATATATATATGAGTGTGTGTGTGTGTGTGAGTTCACACACACACACACACATACATACATACATACATACATACATACATATATATATGTATGTATGTATGTATGTATGTATGTATATGTAAACACAAACACAACAGTTAAATCAATGTTTTAGAATCAAAACATTATGTCACAAACGTATTCAATTTGTTTGGAATTTAAAATACATAACTTTCAACAATAAAATTAATCTAACTTAGGTCTAATTTTTAATTTAAGAACTCAAAAGCTTTAACGGTGTGTTTCTTCAGAAGTTTTCTTATAAATTTTAAATATACTTAATTATTATTCTTATGTAAACAATAACCAAAATTATTTTAAACTAACTTGCAATATATATATATATATATCCATATCTCAACCTTATAACATGACACTAAAATCAATTAATAATTTTTTTTCAATAAAAATGTGTCTAAATAATAGTTTTGAAACAAAAGGGAATTAGATGACATGAGCACATATAAACTCATGATAATAGGACTCAAACCTAAATTAAACACATATTATGAATAAATAAATAAATTAATTAAAGCAACAAGGAATCTAAAATTATTAACATATATAACATATAAACAATAGAAGAGAAGGACAAAGAGGTGTTAAAAACATATTAACAAGATGAGTATACAACTGATTCAAGGGAGGTAAGTAGAGATTTAAAATATACTGCAAATTAATATAGATAAAATAGATATAAGAGGTGGAAGATTCAAATCAAATAAACATGATGAATTTGTATTTAATAAAAGAGAAAGCTATCTTGAGATGCAGCCAAAAGAAGCACTTTGAATGATGAAAGTATATCTATATTCAATGAATCAATCACTAGATCTCGTAACAATCGAGAGATAAGCACCTTTTATTTTTATTTGATTTTGCTTTAGAACTATGACCCCTAGGCCACCATGAAATTTTTGGTTGGAATAAGATGCCAAGAAGGTGAAAAAATGCTAGAATGAAATCACTGAAAGGAGGAAATAAATTATAATTATAGAGAGGTGTGATTCACCTTCCTATAATTATTATTTGCCTTTTCATATTAAAACCAAAACTCCTCCTCTTCCTTCCATTTTGGCCGACCATAGCATGGTGGGTTTGGGCCCAAAAAATTCCAATATCACATTAGCATTAGTCCCATTTAAATCCAGTTTAAACATTATATCAACATCATATATCTATTAGTGCATTTATAACATTTATATACACACTTTATTAAATACTAGTGGTATTCAAACAAATCAAATAAAATTTTAATAATTAATATTTCACAAATATTAATCGATTAATTTATTTAAAACCCACTTAGTATTTATTCTATTTAAATCTAATTTAAATATTCTACCGACATCGTATATTGATATGTGCGTTTATAAATTTTATATGCACCTTTATTAAATACTAATGATATTCATACAAATCAAATAGAATTTAATAATTAATATTCCATGAATATTAATTAATTTTCAACGATTAAAAATTATTTAAATTATGTGGTTCATTTAGAGTATTCATCATTTCAGTAGTGCGACATAAATGTGTAAATTCAGTCAGCGATTAATATTAAACAATTCAAGTACTAACATTCACACATGACCTTAGCTAGTGGTGTGACATTTGGCTGAATTTATCGTTTACAATCTTTTGGTAAAATCCAATTTTATTTATTATAAATAGTACTCAGTAGTAACGATTATTTACACCAATTCTTCATCAAAACTATATCACATTAGGACTTATGGAATTTGGTTTCTGGTCAAAATTCCAACATCATCTACATTAAACTTTATAAGTCCAAAAACAAAGTCCTTAGTTTAATAATAACATTTATTATTAACCATACTATCCTGGCAGAAGATTTTGACTTTGAGTTAACAATAGTTGATCGTGATGCTAACCCTATATAATTAAGGAGACGCATTCTCAATTTAATGGTGTTTCACTTCTAATGCTTCAACTCATACCCAACTATAGTCCTTCAATGGACGCAATTTCACGATTTAACTATAATCAAAGTGGGTTTCCATATCGAAGTTCAATAGTATTCTCTAGTCGAGAAAATTGTGTAATATTGTCCCTTCAAGATTCTCTATTTGACCTAAGTTATATCAACCAATAAAAAAAATCTTAAGTGAGTTATTCCATAGTTATCCAATAACTATCAATACGTAATCCCTTGGTGCCACCAGAAGCCATGGGTAATACATTACCCAACATTTGGAGAGTGTTACGTACTCTAGTTTCAGTTGATGTATTGATTCCAGTCATGATACATCTTGAGTAGGAATACATAAAGTGATATGTTTATAATATTGTGACAAATTGCTAGATCAAAAATGGCACGAACACCCAATCAAGCAGTAAATATAGGTTATAAAAGGAAAGTATTAAAAGAGAGAGAAGAACATACAATTTTTATAATAGTTCGGCAAATACTCCAACCTACATCCACTTAATCCATTTATATTGATCATACTTTACTCCTTTAAAATATATTTCATAACTTGTATTTTACAACTCGGGTGTGAGTATAGAGTCCAATTCAGGATTGACTCACTTATAGATTCAGAGTAGTTAAAAAAGGACCACCTTTACAATGGTTCTCCTCCTCTATTTATAGATAAATGCCACCATCAAAATCGCATGAAAACGCCCATCCACGTTCTCCACGTCCAATAAGAACTCCTCCAAAAAAATTGTGGCCAAACCAACCAATGCTTCTCAACTTGGATCGGAGTTGTACTTCTCAACTCGATGCCGTGTCGACCAATGGGTCTTTTCCTTGCTTTTTTTCTTTTGTCTCTCTTTTGAATATGCCATGTTCGCTCACCATTTATGCATTTTTCTTCCTTTGCATTACCATCTTTAAGTGAGCTTGTGTAACACCCCATATTTTTATAACATTATTTAGAATGTTTAATTAACAAAATTAAATAAAATAATGTAGAGATTAATAAGTTGAGAATTGATTAGCTAAGGGTAGCCATGCCATATTAGTGTACAAACTAAAATGAAATAACGTAAGCTAATGTGTTAGGATATGAGAAGGGCAATATGGGAAATAGGAGAAGGGCTTATACCTTAACCCTTTAGGAATGAAACTCGCGTTCATTTCATTTTCACATAAACTAAAACTATACCAAGGTCGGCCACCATTATTGTTCGCAAGATAAGATTAAAGCTAGGATTCAAGTAAAGGAAGACAATCAACATAATCAACATTAAATCTCACATCTTATAGTCTCAAAGCTAAGGCGAATAATTACTACATCCCATTTTTATATGGTTTTCGGTTTTTTGATTAGATTTGAAATGTTTTTGCAAGTATATGCCATGTTTTGATTATTAAAATTATAAATATGCTTGTTGATGAATTATATATGTTCATGTTAGTTTTTATGATATGTTTGACATGAAAACCCGATTAGATGACATCAAAATGCCTTGAAAATTTAACTATTGGTCAGAAATGATATTTTAGAGATGGGTATCCATTTTTATAATTTTCTGAATTAATGTGAATTTTATATAAATTTACTAGTGAGGAAAATGATTTATTTTGTTATAAATTGTTTACGGCCAAAATAATAATTATTTGGGTTTGAAATACTTATATGTTGGAAAACATATTGAAATAGATTTTCTAGGATTTTTCTAGATTTTTCCTAAGTGTTTTGATGAATATATAAAATTATTTAAGGTATGCGACTTAAATGTTTTATATATTTAATTAAGAAGAATGGGCATTTTATAAAATAAAATTATCATTTATTTCTGAAATTAGTGGCAACACTTTTTTGGAAAAAAATTTGTTAACCAATAATGTTTTGACAAACAAAGGCAGGTAAGTTGAAAAGTTGTTTATTTTTAAGTTAAAAACAAGAAAATCATGCTTTTAGCATGTTTCAGCCATTTTGGTATCAAACCTTCCGACCTAGACCTTTTGACAAGGTCGAGAGGTTCATAGCTTTCGACAAGGTCAAGCCAATGCATATGGTATCAAGTTACTTGGTATGTAATGAATTGGACAAGATCGAAGGGTTCTAAGTCGAAAGGTTGGTTGCCAAAGAGATTGGGGTATGTTTGTTTTATAAACCAAAAGCTTTCACCTACTTTGCTTCCGAATAAGAGCTTTCGACTTGGTTGTTTTCGACTAGGTCAAATGTTTAAAATAAAGGTTTTAAACCTTCCGACACAGTCAAACGGTCACTGCTGCTTTATCACTATTTTGTTTTGAACCTTTCAACAAAGATGAAAGGTTTACTTGTTTTAAAACCATCCGCTTCTCCATGCTTTCGAAAGGAAGCTTTCAACTTAGGCGATTTACCCTTGTTTTATAAACTGAAGAATAACCCTAGCTTTTGAAGGAGTTGTTTTAAAGGCAGTGGCCTGTTGTTTTAAGTAAAATGTTTTAAAGCTTTCGAAGCAGACCTTCCGACAAGGTCGAAAGGTTGCTTCCAATGAGGTCGAAAGGTTTTAAAAGAAGGTTTTCCACTTGTTTTAAATTGAACCCAGTAAATCTTCGAAAGGTTTATTCATTGAATGGTTTCCAAAGGTTTGTTTATTGAATGATTTCTAAAGGTTTAAGTTCAATGATTTCGAAAGGTTTTAGTTGAATGATTTCGAATGGTTTGCTTTGAATGATTTCGAAAGGTTTAAGTTCAATGATTTTGAAAGGTTTTGATTGAATGATTTTGAAAGGTTTAATGAATGGTTTCGAAAGGTTTTAGTCCATTGGTTTCGAAAGGTTTGATGAATGATTTCGAAAGGTTTTAATTCAATGGTTTCTAAAGGTTGAGGTGGAAGGTTTTCCAAGGTTTTCTAAGGCAATGTTTTAAAGAGATTTTTAAAGAAGGATGTCCAAAGTTTCATTGCTTTCGAAAGGTTTACTTTACAATGGTTTCGAAAGGTTTGATGAGTGGTTTCGGAAGGTAAGGTTTTGGCATATTGGCCTAGGTAATTAAAAGGTTCTTGCTTGGTTTTGGAAAGAGGTATTTTCAAAGATTTAGAAAGAGGTTCTTTTCAGTGTCTAAATGTTTCCATCAACTAAGATTTGAGTAAAAAAGATATATATATATATATAACATGGTGATATGATTTTGAGTAAAGCATATAGATTATATACTTTTCCTTGTTTAAGTTTGACTTAAAGGTTTTAAATCATTTTGAAAATATTTTCAAGGAAAATTATGGGAGGGGAACCTTAAATGAAATTGACTCAGATATTAGAATACCAGATGGAACTAGTACGGTGTCGCGCCCTATACATTAGCTATTAGCCCCAGCTAATTGTTGTCCAAAATTCCAATGTGTAGGGCTTGGTCACAGGTAGACTAAAATTATGATTACACACCAAAAAGAATATATGTTTTACACAATAGGTTATTGGTGAGCCCGAAAAACTATTAGGATCAGGAAGACCGAGGAGATGATTAAGTTAGGGACAGACCATCCAGAAGTGAATTATTTAACAGATAGTTAGGGATAGACCATCCCAAAGAGAAGTATTTAACAGATAGTTAAGGACAGACCATCCAAAAGTGACGTATTTAACAGATAGTTAAGGATAGATAATCGAAAAGAAGAATAGCTAACAAGTATTAGATTAATTTTGATTGTATTGTCTGGTAGGCCCGAGTCAACCAAAGCTTAAAGTTATCCAAACAAAACTTGTGTGTTTTAACAGATAGTTCATTATTACCTGATATTTATATATGTTTACATAATGATTGCTTTACAGTATTTAACCAGTTTTGGTTGTAGGAAAAGGTTTTGCAAAGATATGTTTTAAAAGGATGTTAGTGAGGGGAAACCCGTTCCGCTAAGCGGCGTAGTCTCACTTAACATATATATTCTGGGATGCATAGAATTATTCATACCAGGCTTTATGTCCGACTCGAAGTTTATGTTTTCCCCTTAAACTCTCGGGTGCCCAAAATTAATTTGAGTAGGCTGAGCGGTTAAGATCTTTTCGGGTTTTAGTAGGATGACGAATAAGGCTACCGGTGGCTTGCAGGAGGTAAACGGATAGCTATTTAGGAGTTGTTCTTGTTTTATGTTTTGATGTATTTTCGCAGTGTTTTATATTAAGTCTATTATGACTTTATGACTCTGATCATCCATGGGGGTATCTTCATATACCGCTCTTGGCGTATTTGTAATAAGTATATTTTATCTATGCCTTGGAATGAATTTGGGATTATGTATTGGAAATGTGAAACATTTGGTTTTGAAATGTAATGAAGTAAAATTTGTTGTGAAATCTGTGTTTTGTTTCGTACTCAAGTGCTTCTGATATTATTGATACCATTAACATAGCCGTATTTACTCGCCAGAAGCTAATACTATAGATGACTACAACATCTGTAGCGCTTAGTTTTGGGCCTCTAGATAGGGGATGTTATAGCTTAGTATCAGAGCATGGTTTATGAAATACTTTAACTAAAAATGGTTTTGAAATCATAATCCTTAGTAATTACAGTTAAGATCGGGGTATGGGATAACGCTATAGTAACATACTTGTATTTGCTATATATATAAGTATACGCTATATTTCTAGACTTCTATCTTATTTAGTCTATTCATTTGTATCTCACGAGGTTTGAATACAGATATGGAAGGAAGAAGAGTGAGAGTTAATCTTGGAGGAGATAGCACCACCACTAATGGAAATGCCCAACCAAATGTTAGAAGAGGTCCAGGTCAGGCTCAAGCTGAAAATGTTGGTGTTGGGGTTCGCCACATGGATATGGGAGCCATGTATAAGTTTTTCGTAAATATGATGCAAGCTGGAATTGCAGTTGGGGTTGTCGGAGGAAATGATGCTAGAGGTGGAGTTCAGGAAGCTCCGATGGTTAACCAGTATGCTAACTTGAGCAGAGATTACACCAGGCTTGAAGGGAAGCCATTCATTGGAACTGAAGGTGCGATGGAGGTGGAAAACTGGCTGCTACATTATAAGAGGAATTTTGCTGACTTAGGATTGAATGACGAGCAAAAGAGGAGATTAGCTTCGAGACAGCTTCAAGGAGCTGCTCTATTTTGGTGGAATATTGCTGTAGCGGGGCTTGATGAGGAAACCATGACTTAGGTGGAGTTTAGGAGAAGGTTTCAAGAAAGGTTTATGTCGGTGATGGCACAGTCGGCATTGGTTAGGAAGTTTGCTAAACTGGAGCAAGGAGAGATGTCCGTTCTAGAATATGCAAGAAAATTTGAAGAGTTGGCCCGGCACGGGTATGCTTTGATTGATATGGTGATCGAGAGGAATGAAAAGTTTTTAAGAGGCTTGAGACCGGAGCTGATAAGTGCTACCTTGCCGCACTTAAGGGATCCAAGTGATGTAGTGGTAGAAATGGCACTGAGGCAGGTCGAGGCGTTAGCTTGTTTGAAGAAGAAAATGATGGAGGTCCAGGTGGGACAAGGCCAGAGAAGAAATTTTTTCCATAAGAAGAATGCTCAGAAGGGAGGAGCACAAAAGAAGGGAAAAGCTGAGGTGGTTTGTTATAAATGTGATAAGAAGGGACACAATGCTAATGAGTGTCGGACCGGAAAGGGAAAAGAGAAAGGAAAGAAGGTGATTGGAAAGAAGAACATCTGATGCTTTAATTGTGATCAGGTCGGCCATTGTAAGAACCAATGCAAGCAGCCTGCTAAAGAAAGTAGGAGCAAGTTTTTGCATTGGAGCCTGCAACTTCAAAGCCAGTTGTGCAGGAGAAAGGGAAGGCTATTCTGGGAGGCTCGCTACAGATTCACGGTATGCCTGTTAGCGTTCTATTTGATACTGGTGCATCACATTCTTTTATTTATCGATGTTTAGTAGATAAGCTTAACCTAGAGCCCTCATACTTAGTTACTTCCTTAAGGGTTGCAAATCCGATAGGAGGGTATGCAACACTTGGGATGAGGTGTGACCATTTAGAGTTTAATTTGCTAGGTCGTACTTTTGATTGTTGTTTGCATGTGTTTGATTTTTTTGGGATTTGGTATTATCCTTGGGATGGATTGGTTAAGTAAATATGATGCTAGGATATTTTTCCACAATAGAAAAATAACACTTAGTCACCCGGATTGTAGTGATTAGATCGTTTATACCATAGAGAACCCTAGTTGCAAAGTAAATGATTTACTATGTATCATGGAGTTGGAGGATGAGTTGCATCGAGTCTTTATGGTTAGAGAATTTGCTGATGTGTTTGAGCTGGTAACTGGATTGCCACCGAAACGAGCCATAGAGTTTTGGATTGATTTGGTGCTTGGAGTAGAACCGGTGAGTAGGTCGTCAAGCAGGATGACACCTACAGAGATGAAAGAGTTGAAGGTGTAGTTGGTGGATTTGGAAGGCAAGAATTTTGTTTGACCAAGTATTTCACCATGGGGATCTACCGTAGTGTTTTCTAAGAAGCCGAATGGATCGTTGAGGTTATGTATCGATTATCGTAAGTTGAATGAGAGAACGATAAAGAACTGATATCCATTGCCAAGAATTGACGATTTGTTCGATCAGTTAAGTGGAGCCAAGGTATTCTCTCACCTAGATTTAGCGACGGGACTTCATCAACTTAGAGTAGCAAATGATAGTATTCCTTTAACGGCGTTTAGGACAAGATATGGATCATACGAATGGTTAGTTATGCCATTCGAACTAACTAATGCGCCGACATTCTTCGTAGATTTGATGAATCGAATTTTTTGAGAGCATTTAGATAGATTTATGTTGGTCTTCATAGATGATATTTTGAAATACTCTAGGGATGAGAAGGAGCATGAAGTTCATCTTAGAGTTGTGCTTGAAACGTTGAGGGAGCATTAATTGAAGGATAAGTTTTAGAAATGTCATTTTTGGAAGAAGGAAGTGAAATTCCTTGGTCATGTAGTCTCAGAGAAAGGGTTGTCTGTAGATCCGACTAAGATTGAGGCAGTGAATAATTGGAAGAGACCCGAGACGGTGATCGAGATAAAGAGCTTTCTTGGATTAGCTGGATATTATCGAAGATTTATAAAGGATTTTTCACGGATAACTGCACCGATGACTAAGCTTACGCGAAAGGATATGAAGTTTGTATGGACTGATAAGTGTGAGGAAGCATTCCAGAGCTTGAAACACTTACTGACCCATGCACCAGTGTTAGTCGTTCTGGAGGGGAATCAAGATTTGGTTGTTTATACCGATGCATGTGGAACTGGATCGGGAGCTGTGTTGATGTAAAGAGGTAAAGTAATTGCTTATGCCTTTAGACAGCTCAGACCACATGAAGTGAGTTATCCTACGCATAATTTAGAGTTAGCTGCCATTATATTTGCTTTGAAGGTGTGGAGGCATTATCTTTTGGGAGAGCGGTTTGAAATTTATAGAGATCATAAGTCGTTGAAATACTTGTTCTCTCAGAAGGAGCTGAACATGAGACAACAGAGATGATTGGAGTTTATTGTTGCTTATGATTTTGGAATTGAATACACACTAGGGAAAGGAAGTAAGGTAGCGGATGCACTTAGCAGGAAACATCAGAATGCAGTATTGGCTATGGTTGCTGAGTAAGATTTAGAAGCATTATTAGCTTGTAGAGTGGAGTTTAGATCCAAGGTAGGTTCTAGTGCAGGAAGTGTTGTATTGTCTTGTTTAGAAGTTCGACCGGTAATGATTGAGAAGATAGCTTCTAAACAGGAGGAAGATCCAGTTTTGGCTGAACAGATCAGAAGGTTAAGGGAAGGAACAGAGGGCGATGACTTAAAGGATTTCATTCTTGACCAAAATGGGTGGTTGAGAAAGAAAGGAAGGTTGTGTGTTCCGAATGTAGGAGACATGAGGAAGGAAGTTTTGGATGATTGCCATCGTTCGAAGTTCACTATCTATCCAGGAGGAACGAAGATGTATCAGGATATGAGGAGAAGTTTCTTCTGGGAAGGTATGAAACAAGACATTGGTGTATGTGTAAAGTAGTGCTTGAATTGCCAACAAGCAAAGGCTGAACACCAGAAGCCAAGTGGATTGCTTCAACCGTTGGAAGTTCCGTTGTGGAAGTGGGATTCTATCTCAATGGATTTCATTGACGGGTTGCCAAGGTCTAGTAGAGGAAATTAAAGCATATGGGTCATAGTAGATAGACTAATAAAGAGTGCTCATTTCATTCCAGTAAAGTCAACTAGAACAACACCTATTTTGGCGAAGTTGTTTATGAAGAATGTGGTTAGACTGCACGGGATTCCTAGTAGTATTATCAATGATAGAGACTCATTGTTTACTAGTGAGTTCTGGAAGAGTCTATAGGAAGCATTAGGAACCAAACTCAATATGAGTACCGCTTACCATCCACAGACAGATGGGCAAACGAAAAGAGTTAACAAAATCTTAGAGGATTTGTTAAGAGCTTGTGTATTGGAATTCGGGGGATCATGGGAAGACCATCTCCATTTAGTCGAGTTCTCGTATAACAATAGTTATCAGACTAGTATTGGGATGGCACTGTTTGAAGCGCTGTATAAGAGACCATGCAAATCTCCCGTATGTTGGTTGGAGAAGGGGATAGACTGGTTCTTGGTCCGGATTTGGTGAAAGAAGCCGCAAAGAAGATTGAGTTGATCCGAGCTAGGATGAAGGAAGCTCAGTCTAGGAAGAAAAGTTATGCTAACAGAAGAAGGAAAGATTTGGAATTCTCAGTTGAAGACTATGTGTTTATTAAGGTTTCACCGATGAAGGGTGTGATTAGATTTGGAAAGTCAGGAAAGTTAACACCTAGATTTGTTGGATCTTTCTGTATTAGTGAGAGGATCGAGAAACTCGCTTATAGAGTAGAGTTACTGAGTAGTTTGGCCGGAGTCCATGATGCATTCTGTATTTCTCATTTTAGAAAATGTATTAGAGACCCATAGACTACTATAGCACCTATAATATTAGAGGATTTAGTAGTAGAGCCGGATTTGACTATAGTTAGAAAGCCAATCTAGATTGTGGCTAGGGATGAGAAGAAGTTGAGGAACAAGACAGTCAAATTAGTAAAGGTCCAGTGGAGCGACGATGCTAGAGACTGTACTTGGGAGATTGAGAGCAGGATTAGAGATGCTTATCCAGAGTTGTTTGATGGTATGTTATACTTTTGATTGTTTTGATTATGTACCTTATCGTAATTTCGAGGATGAAATTCTTTAAGGTGGGGAGTCTGTAACACCCCATATTTTTATAACATTATTTAGAATGTTTAATTAACAAAATTAAATAAAATTAGGTAGAGATTAACAAGTTGAGAATTGATTAGCTAGGGGTAGCCGTGCCATGTTAGTGTACAAACTAAAATGAAATAACGTAAGCTAATGTGTTAGGATATGAGAAGGGCAATAAGAGAAATAGGAAAAGGGCTTATACCTTAAACCTTTAGGAATGAAACTCACGTTCATTTCATTTTCACTTAAACTAAAACTATACCAAGGCCGGCCACTATTATTGTTCTCAAGATAAGATTAAAGCTAGGATTCAAGTAAAGGAAGACAATCAACATAATCAACATCAAATCTCACATCTTATAGTCTCAAAGCTAAGGCGAATAATTACTACATCCCATTTTCATATGGTTTTCGGTTTTTTGATTAGATCCAAAATGTTTTTGCAAGTATATGTCATGTTTTGATGAATTATATATGTTCATGTTAGTTTTTATGATATGTTTGATATGAAAACCCTATTAGATGACATCTAAATGCCTTGAAATTTAAATATAGGTCAGAAATGATATTTTAGAGATGGGTTTCAATTTTCATAATTTTCTGAATTAATACGAATTTTATATAAATTTACTAGTGAGGAAAATGATTTATTTGGTTATAAATTATTTACGGCTAAAATAATTATTATTTGGGTTTCAAATTTTTATATGTTAGAAAACATATTGAAATAGATTTTCTGGGATTTTTGCTAAGTGTTTTGATGAATATATAAAATTATTTAAGGTATGAGACTTAAATGTTTTATATATTTAATTAAGGAGAATGAGCATTTTATAAAATAAAATTATCATTTATTTCTGAAATTAGTTGCAGCACTTTTCTAAAAAACATTTGTTAGCCAATAAGATTTTGACAAACAAATGTAGGTTAGTTGAAAAGTTATCATTTTTAAGTTAAAAACAAGAAAATCATGCTTTTAGCATGTTTCAGCCATTTTGATATCAGAACTTCCGACCCAGACCTTTCGACAAGGTCGAGAGGTTCATAGCTTTCGACAGGGTCAAACCAATACATATGGTATCAAGTTACTTGGTACGTAATGAATTGGACAAGGTCGAAGGGTTCTAAGTCGAAAGGTTAGTTGCCAAAGAGGTTGGGGTATGTTTGTTTTATAAACCAAGAGCTTTCGACTTGGTTGTTTTCGACCAGGTAAAATGTTTAAAATAAAGGTTTTAAACCTTCTGACACATTCGAAGGGTTTCTACTGCTTTATCATTATTTTGTTTTGAACCTTTCGACAAAGACGAAAGGTTTACTTGTTTTAAAACAAGCCGCTTCTCCATGCTTTCGAAAGGAAGCTTTTGACTTAGGTGATTTACCCTTGTTTTATAAACTGAAGAATAACCCAAGCTTTTGAAGGAGTTGTTTTAAACGCAGTGACCTGTTGTTTTAAGTAAAATGTTTTAAAGCTTTCGAAGCACACCTTCCAACAAGGTCGAAAGGTTGCTTCCAATAAGGTCGAAAGTTTTTAAAAGAAGGTTTTCCACTTGTTTTAAATTGAACCCAGTAAGTCTTCGAAAGGTTTATTCATTGAATGGTTTCCAAAGATTTTTTTATTGAATGATTTCGAAAGGTTTAAGTTCAATGATATTGAAAGGCTTTAGTTGAATGATTTCGAAAGGTTTGCTTGGATTTCGAAAGGTTTAAGTTCAATGATTTCGAAATGTTTTAGTTGAATGATTTCGAAAGGTTTAATGAATGGTTTCGAAAGGTTTTAGTCCATTAGTTTCGAAAGGTTTGATGAATGATTTCGAAAGGTCTTAATTCAATGGTTTCGAAAGGTTGAGATGGAAGGTTTTCCAAGGTTTTCTAAGGCAATGTTCTAAAGAGACATTTAAAGAAGGATGTCCAAAGTTTCATTGCTTTCGAAAGGTTTACTTTTCAATGGTTTCGAAAGGTTTGATGAGTGGTTTTGGAAGGTAAGGTTTTGGCATATTGGCCTAGGTAATTAAAAGGGTTTTACATGGTTTTGGAAAGAGGTACTTTCAAAGATTTAGAAAGAGGTTCTTTCAAGTGTCTAAATGTTTCCATCAACTAAGATTTGAGTAAAGAAGATATATTTATATATATGTACGTATGTATGTATGTATATAACATAGTGATATGATTTTGAGTAAAGCATATAGATTATGTACTTTTCCTTGTTTAAGTTTGATTTAATGGTTTTAAATCATTTTGAAAATGTTTTCAAGGAAAATTATGGGAGGGGATCCTTAAGTGAATATGACTCGGATATTAGAACACCAGATGGACTAGTATGGGGTTGCGCCCTATACATTAGCTATTAGCCCCAGCTAATTGTTGTCCAAAATTCCAGTGTGTAGGGATTGGTCACAGGTAAACTAAAATTATGATTACACACCGAAAAGAATATATGTTGTATACAGGTAGGTTATTGGTGAGCCCGAAAAACCATTAGGATCAGGAAGACCTGGGAGATGATTAAGTTAGGGATAGACTATCTAGAAAAGAAGTATTTAATAGATAGTTAGGAATAGATCGTCCAGAAGAGAAGTATTTAACAGATAGTTAAGGACAGACCATCCAAAAGTGAAGTATTTAACAGATAGTTAAGGATAGATAATCCAAAAGAAGAATAGCTGTCAGGTGTTAGATTAATTTTGATTGTATCGTCTGGTAGGCCTGAGTCAGCCAAAGCTTAAAAGTTATCCAAACAAAACTTGTGTGTTTGAACAGATAGTTCATTATTACCTGATATTTATGTATGTTTACATAATGATTGCTTTACAGTATTTAACCAGTTTTGGTTGCAGGAAAAGATTTTGCAAAGATATGTTTTAAAAGGATGTTAGTGAGGGGAAACCCGTTCCGCTAAGCGGCGTGGTCTCACTTAACATATATATTCCGGGATGTATAGAATTATTCATACCAGGCTTTATATCTGACTCGAATTTTATGTTTTCCCCTTAAACTTTCGGGTGTTCAAAATTAATTTGAGTAGGCTGAGGGGTTAAGGTCTTTTCAGGTTTTAGTAAGATGACGAATAATGCTACCGGAGGCTTGCAGGAGGCAAACAAATAGCTATTTAGGAGTTGCAGTTCTTGATTTATGTTTTGATGTATTTCCACTGTGTTTTGTATTAATTCGATTATGACTCTATGACTCTGATCATCATTGGGGGTATCTTTGTATACCGCTCTTAGCGTATTTGTAATAAGTATATTTTATCAATGCCTGGGAACGAATTTGGGATTATGTATTTGGAATGTGAAACATTTGGTTTTGAAATGTAACGAAGTAAAATTTGTTTTGAAATCTGTGTTTTGTTTCATATTCAAGTGCTTCTGATATTATTGATACCATTAACATAGCCGTATTTAGTCGTCGGAAGCTAATACTATTGTTTGCGCCAAAAATGGTCACAAACACCCAATCGCAGATGAAAGCACCAATTCACAATCACATATCACAGGTAGAATATATGAAGAGGATATTAATATGAAGAAGAACAAAAATTAAAATGAAAGTAGTAAAAGAACAAGATTTATAGTGGTTCGGCTGACTCTGGCCTACGTCCACTCCAGAAATTTCCTTTTTTTGCTAGAAAATTTGTTACAATTCAATTCAGAGTTTTTGAAACAATAATTGCAGAGTAGCCTTTGGGTAGGAGATGTAAGGGAAACAGAATGAGAAATACCTTTTTTGAAGCCCCGCCTATTGTATGTATAGACAATATCCTGGTTACTGGGCTTCCCGAGTGATACGGGCCCACTAAAATCATAGTCGGGTCCATATTGTTCACCACTGCTTTCCTGGAATACCTAACATGCCTACCCCAAGAAACTCGTGTCATGACCCGGAGTAGCATTCATATTGACCCGAAGTAAACTTGACCCTGACTCGAAGTAGAAACATGTCGATCCCCTTCCTTTTATGCCGACCTGATTTCCCAAGGCCAACCCGAAGTATGTCCATAGCCGACCCGAAGCAAGTAGAAATATGCCGACCCCTTGAAGTGCCATAACATGCTGATCCCATTTCCCTAATGCCAACCCGAGTTTGTGGCAGTGCCGACCCGAAGTCGTCCAAACATGCCGACCCCAACGTGATGCCGACTCGAGAACTTTATGCCGACCGAAGATATGTTGATGCCGACCCAAAGCCAAGGCTCCGCCGACCCCAAGTTGCACCAACCCCTCTAAATCATGCCGATCCCTCAATGACCCGAAGCAAGGCCTTATCTGACTCGAAGTAACCATCATGAAAACCCGAAGTAAATCCAAGTGTGGCTCAAAGCAAACTCCAAGCAATCCGAATCAACTCGACTTTTGCCGAAATCCATATTTCAAGTATCTTGCGCTTTTCGTCCATCGACTATGCCGAATCCCGGCCACATATTCATGTTTATCATCCATGATCGATTGTCTATCCATCATCTGAACCAATACCATCATATTCCATCCTCGATAACCGAGCAGTCGTTCGAGTTAAATCCGATGTCTACGGCCTTGCCAAAAGGCAGGTTAACATTTTCCCCCCAAAACATGCCTTGCTATTGGAAGGCGTGTTTTGAATAGCCTTAAATCCAATATCCAAAGTCCATGTTCCATCCATTACCAAGTAATTCCATCCAAGTCCGATAGCCAAATCCGCGACTGTTCCGAGTCGTTATCAGATTCCAAATCCATTAACCGAATCCACAGTCTCTTTGGATCGTTTTATTCAAGTACGGGACCTCTCCAATCCTGTAATCCAAATTCGGGACCTTTCCAGGTCCATATTCAAATCCGGGACCTTGCTGGGTCCATATCCGAATCTGGGACCTCTCCGGGTCCATATCAAAATCCGGGACCACTTCGGGTCCTTAGCCAAATCTGTAGCTGTTCGAAGCCACTATCCAAATCCATTTTACACCTTGGAAGTCATTAATCGAATCTTACGATCTCTCTGGATCGTTGACGGCCTCTCTGGACCCTTACTAAGCTCCATCCAAACTTTACGATTGAATAGGCAGATCCTGTCGCGCTCCAACGAAGCAACCTATCCCTTGCACTCCGGTTCAATACCTTTGAACATTAAGCGATGCCCTGATCCTCCTAGACCAATTGTATCCTCTCCAGGCTCTTGCTGGATCTCATCCTGTCACTCTTCGGTGAAGGGGAAACAACGTTGAGCGAGCCGATCCTGTCGCTCTCCAGCGAAGCGACGTCACTCCCTGCACTCCGGTTCAGTATCCCTGAACATTAAGATATGCCATGGCTTAAGTCCTAGACCGATTACAGCCACTCTGGGCTCTTACTGAATCCCATCCTGTCACTCTCTAGTGAAGGGGAAACAACGTCGAGCGAGCCGATCCTGTCGCTCTCCGGCGAAGCGGCATCATTCCCTACACTCCGGTTCAGTATCCTTGAACATTAAGCGATTAATTTCCAACTGACTTCCAGTATCCATCCCGTAACTCTCCGGTCAGGGGTTTGTTTCAATAAAATCCAAATTCCTGTTGAATCATGAGTTTTGATTCATGACAAGGAGCATTAACAAAGACTATATGGCGATAGCAACAAAAAGAGAGTAACATATACATGGTATAAACTACAAAGAGAAGAGACTTCAAAACTAGTTTTCGTATGATTATTTATTATGTTTTTGAGTCTTAGATATGTTTAGATACTGTTAAAATCATTCCTTAAGTAGTTACACTTGCACACAAAACAAATTATTTCACTGTGCAAAATTGCACAGGTCAGTCGACTGATTACAGTTGACCAGTCGACTAACCTGGTGCAAAATGCACAGTGAACAGAGAATATATATACAAATTTGAATGCCAGTCAACCGAGCTTCTGAACTCAGTCAACTGACCTGCGTACAACGACTATATTTTCTAAACGGATGCTTCCTCTCGCGAAGAGTTTCAATCCAATTCAAAGAGTAATGGCTGCATTTATTGATTGAATCTCTTAGCAAAAGGTTGTATCTATCTATGCACTATATAAACACATCAATATCATTTTCTAAATCATCGATTCTTGAATAATTTACTGATCTTACTTACTCTCTATATTCTCTGCATTCAAAAGCAATCAAACCATCTTCATTGCTTGAATCCTTGAATTCATATTCATATTCTTTGATTCATAGCGATAATCTTCCTTTCATATCTTCACACACACTCATATACTTAAGGATTTAATTATAGGAAGGGTGTACACACATTGACATATCTGTGTTATCAAGAACACATTAGTTAGACAATTTTATATACTAGTAGAAGTCCTGTTCTACTGCTCAGGCATTGTGAAGTCCTCTTCGGCTGCTGAGGCCAAATCATGTTCTGCTACTCAGGTCCCTGTTCGGCTGCTCAGGGGTTGTATAGACCTGTTCCTCCGGGTTAAGTGAGGGTTGTTGTTTTAGTGAAATTCCAGAAAGAGTCTGGGACTGGACGTAGGACGGAGCTCCGAACCAGTATAAAAATCTCTGGTGTTATTTTTATTATACTGCTTTTATATTCCGCACTATTTACTATATAGCTATCATCACTATACTATGTATTATCATATATCCATATTACACGATCCATAGCACACTTTCATTTGGTATCGGAGCAAGGTTATCTCTTAACCGTAACACAGTTATTTGATATTTTAGTTATATGGAAAGTAACACCAACACCAGTTTTACTGAAGGTCAATCCACTGCACGACCACCACTATTCAATGGTTTGAACTATAACTATTGGGCTACTAGAATGGGAATCTATATGCAAGCTAATGGTTATGACACATGGAATATCACTCAAACTGAATATCACATACCAACTACTCAATTTTCAGAATGGTCTAACACACAAAAACTAGATGCTACTGCTAATGCAAAAGCTATGAACGTGCTATCTTGTGCTTTAGACAAAATTGAGTTTAATAGAGTTAGCATGTGTACTTCTGCTTATGAAATATGGCGCACATTGAAAATTACTCATGAGGGTACTAACAAAGTCAAACAAAGCAAGATCTCTATGCTTAAGAATCAATTTCAGAATTTTAGAATGAAGCAAGATGAATCTATAAACGATATGTACTCTAGATTTTAAGATATATATCATTCACTTTTGGCACTAGGTGAAAATTTTACTGATTTTGATATCGTCTCAAAAATCCTAAATTCTTTAACGGATGAATGGGAACGAAAAGTCTTAGCAATTGAAGAAGCTAATGACATTTCAACCATCAAACTGGAAGAGGTAATAGGAAATTTAATGTCCTATGAAGTAAATTTACAAGCAAAAAGAGTTCAAACACAAGACAAGAAAAATATGGCATTTCATGTAGAACAAGAGGAATCAGATCCAGAGGATGAAGATTTAGCTTTCATAGCTAAAAATTTTAAGAAAATTTTGAAGTATAGAAAAGGAAATCGAAATAATGACAAAAGAAACTTCAACAATAATCCATCATCCTCAGTACTAGAATGCTTCAATTGCCATAAGAAGGGTCATATACAAAAAGATTGTCCGTAACAAAGGAAGGGAAAACAAAATAAATATAGAAAGGACAAATTCAAAAAGAATGCATTTTCGGTGACATGGGATGACTCAGATTCTTCGTCTTCTGAAAGTAGCAGTGATAGTGAACAAGCAAATGTTTGCTTCATGGCTACTGATAATGAGGTCCCACTTAAGAAAAGAGGAAAATGGATACTCGACAGTGGCTGCTCAAAACACATGACAGGAGACAAAAATATGCTAACAAATATCACATATTCAGATGGAGGCTCTTTCACATTTGGAGACAATTCCAAAGGTTATATCATCGGCAAAGGGGATGAAAATGCCCTACGCCACAATTTACCCGGAGCACATCCGAGGATCACACCGGCACGGACACTAGCAGAACAAGCGGAGGTGGACATGGTGGTGAAGCATCATCTCGAGGCAAGTCTCTCACCATTCCAGAAAAAGAATATGACTGGGATGCCGATGAATAGTTGGGTGCTATCATATTTGGATATGGTATTTTCTTTGCACTTTTAATCAACTTTCTTTTCTATCAAGGCTTGTACTTAAATAGCCTTGTGTTATTTTGATTTATGGAACTTTATTTTCTTTTTTTCTATGATACATTATGTCGCTACATCTTGGTTAGTTATGTTAGTTATGCTTATTCTATGTTTTACCGGTTATGTCTACTCCTTTTTGTCGATGACAAAGGGGGAGAAAAATGTCTACTAACAAGTTTTATGCAGATTACATTATCGCCACACATTCAGTGGGAGAAATATATATAACTTTTGTTATATAATTTCTACTGTATATCAATTCGTCAGTTACAGGTTGTCATCAATCAAAAAGGGGGAGAATGTTGAATCATGAGTTTTGATTCATGACAAGGAGCATTAACAAAGACTATATGGCGATAGCAACAAAAAGAGAGTAACATATACATGGTATAAACTACAAAGAGAAGAGACTTCAAAACTAGTTTTCGTATGATTATTTATTATGTTTTTGAGTCTTAGATATGTTTAGATACTGTTAAAATCATTCCTCAAGTAGTTACACTTGCACACAAAATAAATTATTTTCGTTTGTATATGCATTGAAATTCACTGTGCAAAATTGCACAGGTCAGTCGACTGATTACAGTCGACCAGTCGACTGACCTGGTGCAAAATGCACAGTGAACAGAGAATATATATACAAATTTGAATTTCAGTCAACTGAGCTTCTGAACTCAGTCGACTGACCTGCGTATAACGGCTATATTTTTTGAACGGATGCTTCCTCTCACGAAGAGTTTCAATCCAATTCGAAGAGTAATGGCTACATCTATTGATTGAATCTCTTAGCAAAAGGTTGTATCTATCTATGCACTATATAAACACATCAAAATCATTTTCCAAATCACCAATTCTTGAATAATTTACTGATCTTACTTACTCTCTATATTCTCTGCATTCAAAAGCAATCAAACCATCTTCATTGCTTGAATCCTTGAATTCATATTCATATTCTTTGATTCATAGCGATAATCTTCCTTTCATATCTTCACACACACTCATATACTTGAGTATTTGATTATAGGAAGGGTGTACACACATTGACATATCTGTGTTATCAAGAACACATTAGGTAGACAATTTTATATACTAGTAGAAGTCATGTTCTGCTGCTCGGGCATTGTGAAGTCCTCTTCGGCTGCTGAGGCGAAATCCTATTCTGCTGCTCAGGTCCCTGTTCGGCTGCTCAGGGGTTGTATAGACCTGTTCCTCCGGGTTAAGTGAGGGTTGTTGTTTTAGTGAAATTCTAGAAGGAGTCTGGGACTGGACGTAGGACGGAGCTCCAAACCAGTATAAAAATCTCTGGTGTTATTTTTATTATACTGCTTTTATATTCCGCACTATTTACTGTATAGCTATCATCACTATACTTTGTATTATCGTATATCCATATTACACGATCCATAACACACTTTCAATTCCAAGTGTCCAATAAGAAAAAATAGAAAAACTAAGTGCTGCCTCTCCAAGCAAAGCAGTCTATTACCATCTCAGAGCATGCTTGAGGATCACTCTGGTTCCCTTACATGTGTAAGTGGCATTGCTGCTTTATTTTTCAAAACAAAATCAGAAAAATTATTCGATGATCGAAGTCCAAATCCTGTACTCGGCCCTTGCCATCACGATCAGTTGATGGCGCATCGTGACCCCGATCCAAGGTCATTCATGTTTGGTGCAGGCGATAGCTGCTCATGTTTTACCACTCTTGTCTGGTTCCTTACATACTGCGGCAATCTGCCACTCCTAATGTGTTCTTCCACCACGTTCTACAAGTGGCGGCATTCATCCGTGGCATGCCCTTCCAGCTCATGGAATAGGCTACCACTCTTGTGCTCCCGTTCTGTGGGATCCTTCCTGGGTGGTTTCCGATAGGGGAGCTGCCCCCGTGTTTCTAAGTAAATCTGTTCCAGATTCTTCATTAAGTCTGTGTATGTTGCGAATTTGGGTTCCTGGTCTCTCCCCCATTTGTCAGAACCATCATATCCATCGTTCTTCTTTCTTTTTCCTTTATCCATTTCACGTCCTTCGCCTTGCGTGGCGTTCACCTCCTGCCTTTTGGCGCATGAATCCTCTAACCAGATAAATCTTTCCACCTCATGATATAACTCTCCAAGATCATGTGGTGAATCCCATGCCAATGAATCTTTGAACTCGGTACCTTCTGCAATTCCTGCTACCGCCGCCATCAAAATCATTGATGGATCGAGACGATCCACTGAAGCCACTGCTGCATTGAACCACATTAGAAAATTTATCACGGATCTCCTGTCCTTTGCTTCATTGATGCCAACGTCATTACATTCTTGGGTTGCATCACGTGGACCCTGAACTGCCTCATGAAGCATTCCACTAGCTCGCCCTATGTCCTGATCGATCCATTCTCCAGCTGCCTGAACCAAAGCGTAGCTAAATCCATCAAGTATAAAGGGAAACATCTTGCCATCACCTCCTCAGATGCCCCCAACACTTCCATATTCCTGATGTATCTGGTTACATGCATAGTTGGGTCTGATTTCCCATCATAGGCCTCTAGTGTTGGTAACTTGAATTCTGGAGGGTTCCTTGCATTTTTGATATTCGGAGTGAACGTACTCCGACTAACTTCCTCCAAGCCCCTGCTCAGTAGCCCTCCTCTCATAATCCTTCTTATCAATCCAGCCATCTGCTCATCTCCATCCGGGGGTAGCCCTCTTTTTTCATTTCTACCCTGCCCCCCATGTCCTGAAGGATATTCTGGGTAGTACTCTTCATGTTGCTCATTCGCAGTTACGTTGGCCCCAGCTTGCTGAACTCCATTTACGGGTCTTCCAATATCCAATCCCGAGGGTCTACCTCCAGGCCTTTGCTGATTTCCTTCAAGCTCTCCATTCCTGTTCTGGTTCTGACCTCCAGAGATTTATGCAGCTCCGACTCCTTGTTCTTCATTGCCAGCAGCTGTGGTTGGTCAATTCCCTATGTTTTGTGTTCTAGCTGTTCCCATCTGCCTGAAGAGTTCCTGCATCATCTCTTCCTGCCTTTTCAACATCTGTTCCCGCATGGAATCCACCATAGTCTGCATCTCATCCCTTGTGATGTAGATGGATGCCTGATCTGTTCACGCTCCGGAGGAAGCCTCTTGACTTCCCTCTTGATGGCTCCTTTCTGTCACCTGCCTCCTTGCTGATTGCCTAACCATAGCTTCCAGAATCTGAGTTCCTAAGCCTCCAAATCCAAAATCCAAGATTTAGAATCACTGAGTATTAGCTTTCTTAGTGAAAGCACTAAAATGTTTGCGCCAAAAATGGTCACAAATACCCAATCGCACGTGAAAGCACCAATTCACAATCACGGATCATGGATAGAATATACGAAGAGGATATTAATATGAAGAACAACAAAAATTAAAAAGAAAGCAGTAAAAAGACAAGATTTATAGTGGTTCGGCTGACTCTGGCCTACGTCCACTCCAGAAATTTCCTTTTTATTGCTAGAAAATATATACAATTACAATACAGAGTTTTTGAAACAATAATTGCAGAGTAGCCTTTGGGTAGGAGATGTAAGGGAAACAGAATGAGAAATACTTTTTTTGAAGCCCCGCCTGCTGTATTTATAGACAAAATCCTGGTTACTGGGCTTCCTAAGTGATACGGGCTCACTAAAATCATAGTCGAGTCCATATTGTTCACCACTGCTTTCTTGGAATACGTAACATGCCGACCCCAAGAAACTCGTGTCATTACCCAAAGCAGCCTTCATATTGACCTGAAGTAAACTTGACCCTGACTCGAAGTAGAAACATGCCGATCCCCTTCCTTTTATTACGACCTGATTTCCCAAGGCCGACCCGAAGCAAGTAGAAATATGCCAACCCCTTAAAGTGCCATAACATGCCGATCCCATTTCCCTAATGTCGACCCGAGTTTGTGGCACTGCCGACTCGAAGTCGTCCAAACATGTCGACCTCAACGTGATGCCGACTTGAGAACTTTATGCCGATCCAAAGATATGTTGATGCCAACCCGAAGCCAAGGCTCTACCGACCCCAAGTAGCACCGACTCCTCTAAATCATGTCGATCCCTTAGTGACCTGAAGCAAGGCCTTATCTGACTTGAAGTAACCATCATGAAAACTCGAAGTAAATCCAAGTGTGACTCAAAGCAAACTCCAATCAATCTGAATCAACTCGACTTTTGCCGAAACTGATATTTCAAGTGTCCTGCACTTTTCATCCATCGACTATGCCAAATCCCGGCCACATATTCATGTTTATCATCCATGATCGATCGCCTATCCATCGTCTAAACCAATATCATCATATTCCAGCCTCGATAATTGAGCATTCGTTTGAGTTAAATCCGCTTATCTACGGCCTTTCCAAAAGGCGGGTTTACAACTATAGATGACTGTAGCATCTGTAGCACTTAGTTTTGGGCCTCTAGATAGGAGATGTTACAGCTTGTTAACCCATCTTTGGTTTAAGCTTTGTTAGCCCATCATGGGCTATAACTCGGACTCGAGTTGTAAAGGGCGAGTCATGGGGACCTATCCAATTTTAGCCATTTCTTTAGTGTTTCTCTACTTTGTTATTTTATGATGTTTCCCAAGTGTTTGTATCAATTTCTTTATTGTTCCTTAGTCCAGTTCAATCGATCGAGTTTGTTCAAAGACTATGGAAAATTTGTTGATAACAATAATATTGTGATAGATTGCTCATGATTACACACATTGTAATTATTATCATAAAACATACCATTTAAGGATTTTCTATTAAATATGCTTAAATTAAACAGATAATTAATATAACTTACAATAAAAAGTATATAATAGAAAGAAAAACACCTTCTATTTTGAATGATATTTTATCATAGAGTTTATAATTTATAATAAATTATAGAATTACCTTAGGATATACCCCCGACTCTATCACATAGTAGCGTTGGATGCAATGAAGGAGGAGTTGAGATTAAGGTTGTGTGCAATGGTGGATCCAGAAGATGAGATTAGCATATTATTGATAGTGCGGGAATTTGCTTATGTTTTTGAACCAGTAATGGGATTATCACCTAAAAAGCAATTGATTTCTATAGACTTGATGGTCGAGGCACTGCCTGTTATTAGACCACCTAGCAGAATAGGGCCTAGGAGATGGAGAAATTGAAGAAGCCATTGGTGGAACTTGAGCATAAAAATTTCATTAGACCAAATAGTTCACCGTGGGTAGTATCTATAGTATTCATGATGAAGTCGGATGGATCACTTCGGATGTGTATGAACTATATGAAGTTAAATGAGTTGTTGATGAAGAATCATTATCCATTACTTAGGATAGATGACTTGTTTGACTAGTTGAGTGGAGCTAGAGTATTCTCACGGATAGATTTGGCAACACGATTCCATTAGTTGTGGGTAGCTAAGGATAGTGTTCCATCGATTGCATTTATAGCTAGATACAGTTCATATGAGTGGTTAGTGATGCCTTTTAGATTGACCAATACACTTGCTTTCTTTATAGATCTTAAGAACTGAATCTTTTGTAATCAATTGGATGGATATGTATTGGTTTTCACAGATGATATCTTGGTATATTTTAAGAATGAGAGAGACCATGAAGTCCATCTTAGATTGGTATGTCGAGACAACACAAATTGAAGGTGCATCATTTTTGGAAACAAAAGGTTAAATTTCTTGGTCATGTTATTACAGTGAAAGGATTATCAGTAGATTCATTAAAGATGGAGACTATTATTGACAGGAAGAAACCAGAGATAGTTATAGAAATGAAAAGTTTCTTGGGATTGGCAAGCTATTACTACATATTCATTAAGGATTTCTCACGGATAGCAACATTCTTGACTTAGTTGATCGGGAAGAACGAGAAGTTCCCATGGATCGATAGATGTGAAGGATCATTTCAAGAGTTGAAAAGGCTATCAATGAATGATTCTGTCTTGATCGTATCTAAAGGAAATCAAGGTTAGGTAGTATAAATCGATGCATGTGAAACCTGTTATGTACAGCATTGATGTAGATAGAGCGAATGATGGCTTATGCATCAAGCCAGTTAAGCCATCATGAAGTTCGATATTCGACTCATGACTTAGAGTTGGTAGTAGTGATCTGAAGATTTAGAGGCATTATCTTTTGAAAATACGGTTCAAGTTATATAGGGACCATAAGCCACTTATGTATTGATTCTCTCAAAAGGAGATGAATAGGAGGCAATAAAGATGGTTAGAATTTCTGCCAGTGTACGACTTTGATATTGAGAATACATCGAAGAAGGGGGAAAAAGGTTGCAGATTCTTTAAGTAGAAAGTAGCGGAATGAAATGTTTGCATGATGAGGAATAAAAGACGTTAGAGATATTAGCATCATGTGGATTGCATTATAGGATGAATGCATGATCAAGTCGAGATAAGGAGAATCTATCAAGCTTGGAAGTACGTCCAACACTTGTGGATAAAACTACTCCAAGAAAAAGAGAAGACCCATTGTTAGCCATAAGGATTGGGTGATTGGAGATGAGGCTGGATACAGAGGATCCAAAAGGATTCAAGATAGATTTGAAAGGATGCTTTGGGAAGAAAGGAGGACTAAATGTACGGGATTTTTGTGAAGAGATCTTAGAAGAAAGTCATCGGTCTAAGTTTATGATTCATCCCAAAGGGACAAAGGTGTACCGCGACATAAAGCATGTTTTCTTTTGGGAAGGGATGAAGAGAGATGTAGGAGAATGTGTAAAAAAAGTGTTTCGTATGTCAACAAGTGAGAGTTGAGCACTAGAAGCCAAGTGGTATTGTGAATACCCTACTTCTATACCCACACTATCCAAGAGTATTACAAAGTAATAATGTCAGATAATACGGAGAATGAGGCTATAAGGGGTACATAAGTGAATATTCCCTTGGACTAACACTGGTACGTATTAAAAATTCAGATAAATATCTCACATGTATGTACACAGTATCGGTACAAAGCAATAAATACGTATGCCTTTAGGACAGTACAATACATAACATAGATCGAATAATAGAGAACACAGAGTCAGTCGCAACAATAACATATGATATATATAATATATAATATTGATAGACTATGAAATCCCCGGAGTGTCAAAAATCTCAATATAATACAATATGTAGTTAATATACAACTCAGTATCAAATAATACAGTGAATTAATATCATACAATTATCGGATAACAATCCTAATATAATATTCCTCCAAGCCCAAATAAACAATTGCTGGTCATGTCGTACATGTACCTGAAATGTCTCGGACTGACCCGAGTATTATAAAATAACACATGGGTCAGACTATGTCTAATCAAGTATCATAATAGGGGTAACACAGTATAAACAAGAAATAACAATATAATAACACCACCAGAGATAATCAAATAATAACAAGACGACATGTTAATATATGTATATAGATATAAAAATGTCTACATGGAATATATGTATAAACTAGAAATAATCATCAAAGGATCACGTCTCATAATTAACTCAAAACTATATAAAACAACTGGCTCTAGTATCAAAAGATGCCATCGTCCATATAGAAACACATCAAATCAGAAATCATAGAATTAATACAGACGAGTGAATCATATATATCAAGAAACCATCATTTAAATCTAGAAATATCTATAAAGGAGATATCACCAAGTATAATCAGGCTAGCACGAAGCATTGCCCAAATATAACTCTCAATCTTGATAAATAAACATCATCATCAATATCAAATAGGATATGATAGGATGCCTATCAATATAAATGGGAATATAATAAACTCTGGACATATAGCACATGTATAATCTCATCTCCTCATCTCTGTACTATCCGAAAGTCTCGTGATGGGAAATGGTTGTACAACAGACACAAAAGTCCCAATTAGAGTCATATATATGTAATAATATGCGGCACCCGGCCCACATCAATGCTACAATGAGGTGTATCAATCGTGTATGCCAATCTACTACTCCGTCGGTACCATAAGGGAGACTGATAACACTAAGAAAGCTCTGGAGACACTAAGTCTCTATAATCTTTAGTTACCTCACAGTCATCGGGACACGTATCCACCGGTGTTCTCATCAATGCGAGGACTTTAAGCCACGACATTACAAATGCCTCCATAGGTACCAGACTTCTGGCCTTGGTGACACGAGGAGCTAATGCACGCATAAAGGTAGCACTAAGCTATATATAAGGTGTCACAGATCTAGGATGCGACCCAACGATCAGGCTGCCAGGGTGGATACTGGCCATCTGGTCCTCTCCAACAACATAATAGGAGTACATCGTCATAGTGGCATAGAGAATCAATATATATATATATAGACACGAAGTCATGGTCATCATTAGGCATATAGCCATACTCGCTAAATATAGGCATTAAGCCATATAACACTACGTGTATCACCTCACACTATCCACTCTATTCCCGTCATGTGAGTGTCATCTACTTACAATGAATAACAGAATAAGTATCACAATAGCATCTTATACCAGTGCGTGTTACTCAAACGTTTATTTACTTCTTATAAACTACACTTAAACTATTCAGTATTCTGTATAACGATTCCAAAGAATAACCAGATAAATATTACCGAAAGTCCCATACCAGATGGTATTATAACTCAGTTTATTCAGATTTCTCATCACACATAATAAAAATATCACAAAATCATATCAAGGATGTCATCACTGTATCATATTAAAATCATCATCAAATCTATATCAACATTGAATCGTTCATATAATTCAATTCAATGTATAAGAGAAGAATAATAAAAAATAATATAAAATAGATTATTCAAAAAGACATGTATGAATAGAATAACAAATTAACATTCATTAATAAATCAACTGTAACATATAATTTTATATAACAAAATAACATATAATTTTATATAACAAAATTAATACTCATAATTGGATAATAAATAATAATTATATATTTTAGGATTAATTAGACAATTAAATAAACTCAAATATAAGCTATCATATACAATAAAGAACTGATTTTTCACTCTTTTATAAAATTAAACAACAATTTTGTATTCACATATAGCATTGAAATTCTTTTTCTTTCATTTGATAACCCAAAATAGATTGTGAAACTATATAGTACACATAAGAATCAATTCATAAGTTTTCCATAACTAAATACAATTTTAAAACAATTTTATGAAATATTCAGTTCAACTTATAAACATTCATAATCAATTAAGTATATTTTCAAAACATGAATTATATATATTAAAATTTCATACTTTGGAACTATAAAATGTCAATTAACTTCACTTTATTAATTTATAAAACTTTAAAATATAATTGCATTCATATGTATAATATCAAAGTATATATAGATATATGTGTATATTAGAATTTAAGTATATTTATTTTGTTTTATTTTAAATTATAATAATTGAAAATATACACATTTTACTTATAAGTAGTAAATTGTACATACGCACTCATATAGGATTGTATGTTTGCACACATATAGGATTATATAAATGTACATAAACGAAATTGCACACATTTACATACAAAGGCTAACACACACCCCATGCAAAAACACACACATGAACACAAATACAACACACAAATGCAACATACATGAACATATATACACACATAAACGCAACGCGCATTCACACATACATAACATATATAAATCCAGACACAACATGAAAGCAGCAACACTGAGACACACATATAGGTAAACACACACTTAAAAATCCACACACATACACACCTGCATTGATACACACACAAGCACACAAATTCCCTCATATAAATTCACAGCACATAAACCCATATATATATATATATACACACACGCACAGAGAACATAAGCTAGAGCGCACACACACATAGATACACACAATCCCATGCCAGAACACACAAAAGCACACAATGACAGGTCGGCTAGTTGCCTCCACGGGTCGATCGGTCGGTGGCAACTTATGCAAAGTCGAGCTCCTGTAATGACATCTTCTTACTCCTATGTCAATTGTTTCACTTAGATTATGATGCATACAATGAATTTACTCAAACTCAACACCAACTACGTACAAATATCATAATTTAGCTGACTAGAACATAGATGCGTAGTGATATATCACTCATCTGTACACGCGAGCTCCTCCTTCTTCATCTTCTTTGATAAAATCACGCATGCACCCCATAATCTCAGCACCGCAACAAACAAGATTTACACCATAGAGGCATACAGGAATCAAGAAGCACATATTCGAATTTGGAAATTTATCATAATTTATTCAATTTGTTTCTAATTTTTAAATGAAAGAAAGTTTGTGGGTTTTTAGTTATGGAGGAAGATAATTTACAAGAGTCGTGTGCCTCCCGAGTAAGGAAAAGAACGAGCAGAAGATAGACTTTGTG
The DNA here is from genome assembly GCA_030737815.1 of Allium fistulosum. Lineage (NCBI taxonomy): Eukaryota > Viridiplantae > Streptophyta > Magnoliopsida > Asparagales > Amaryllidaceae > Allium > Allium fistulosum. Next base: position 931,003,157 of record CM060901.1, on the reverse strand, counting down.
AAGTAAAATGAGTGAACCTAGAAAAGTCGAGAAAAAGAAATACTAGAATTGAATTTGGGCTTGGGCCTAAAAAAAATATATATATATTTTTATTTTCTTTTATTTGTACATCTAAATTCTATTTAATTTTAAATAAATTCCAATTTCTATCTATTATCATTTCTTTTTCCAAATCAAACTTGATTTCAATTACATCTCCTTTATAAAATTTATTTTTCACAATTTTAAATTATTTAAAATTTAAATATCATATTTTTATGATTCAAATCCTTTTATTAAATATTTTCAAAACCAATTTAACAAATAATCTCCAAGTTCTAATTTAATTAATTAAATTACTATTATTAACTTTAATTAATCATTACTTAAAAACTGGGTTGTTATAGACTTCCCCCTTCAACAAAATTGCGTCCTTGCAATTTCCCATTAGGAAAAATCTATAACAAACCAATTATACAAAACTTAATCATATTATTTAAATTTGCTTCAAATTCCAAAACTTTTACTCAAACAAAATTGCTTTACAAATTTACAAAACTCTTTATTTCAAATAAACTTCAAAATGTTTTAACCAAAATCATAATCTATTTATAAATTTTTTAATAACATCTTATGTTTCTATTTAATAAAAAGTCTTTCGATGTATTTCTTAATTTCAAACATTTCATATGGAGGGAAGTTTAAATTTGTTCTCAAAACTTAACATTTCAAAATTTATTCTATATCTCATACCAAATTATTCCCGAATTAATAATTCATTTCATTTCAAAACTTTTTATTCTTTCCAAAATACTCTATTATTAGAAAAAATTTCATTTATCCATAAGTAAAATATTAAAACCCATTTTTTTTACCAAATTTCAAAATCAAATACTTCATTCTTTATTACTTAATATGTACAATAATATTCTTCTTTATTCAACTAATATATCAAAACTATTTAAATACTTCCATTGATTTCATATAATTATGAAATCAAAACATTTAAACTATATAATTTCCATAACATACACCATTATATTATTATTATTATTATTTCATTTCAAATAATATCAACAAGTCACCAAAAAACACACACGCGCACATATATAGACACACACAGAGTTACAAATCTTCAAACATCATTTTATCACCTGAAAATAATTCTGGTGATGACCATGACGTCATCGACATTCATTTTCGGCTCTAGAAATAAGGGACAATAGAGGAGGAAGTATATTTTGAGACTTTAGAATGATGTTTGATAAAACCTCCCAAGTTTAAACTAGTAAATTATTGAAATCTCAACATCAAATTCAATGCAAACCATTAAATATGATTTAATGTAAAAGAAAACTTTATTTATGATAACTCCCAATAATGAAATGCCAGACTTTCTTGACAGGGTGATGTTCAATTAATCGCCCTATCGCTTAATAAACCTATGATTAGCAGACTTTATTGACAGGGTGATGTTCGATTAATCACCCTATCATTTAATAAACCTATTATTAGCAATCATTCATATGCATGAAATGTAAAAAAAAATTATCATGCAACCTATGAATGTTATCAAAAGCAAGATAATGACGAGAAAACATATAAAGTGAATTGAAGTAAAATGGAAGCACATAGTATATTTGGATTTAAAGATTCTAGGAAACCTCACAAAAAGCATTAGACATGGGTCCCTAAATCTGGAAAAGCTACCGCTGGCAGCCCAAACAAAGCATTAGATCAACAATTTGTCCCTACAAATGTTGTAATTGATGCTACCAATCAAAGTGAAGATGCCCCTCGACACCAATCAATGAATGTCATCTTAACTAAATCAGCACATGTTCATATTCCCTTAGCAGCCCAACAAATGCTAATTACACACCATCGTGTCACCAAACATAATGCATACTACAATATACTAAGCGGTTTTCTCAAAACCGTTTAGCGATTAAACGTTTTTCAAAATACCATTTAGCTATAAACACAATTTTTTTTGCAATGATTCCCACTTTCCTTCATTCACCAAGCTTGTATTCCACCTATTGGAGCGTAGTGACACAAATAAAGTTGGAATTAAAATAAAATTTAGCATTTCTCCAATATTCGAAGATATTCTTATAAAACTACTTATAGTCTTGATTTTATTATTTAAACTCTGCAATCTTAAAATTGTTAGTGGGGCCTAAACCATGAAAATTTAACAGGCTATCCCTGGATTTGTTGTCCCTCGACATAGGTTAGAAAGTGAGAAAGAGAATAGGCGTAGGGTGCATTCTCATCCTTTTCATGGCCAGTTATAATTTTCGATGCATAGGAAATTGAAATGGGTCACACGGATCAAATATAGCGCTCTATTGTAGAGCTTCGAACCATTGGTTTCTAACGGGTTGGACACATCAAGGCCCAATGGTCTAATTCAAACAATTGTTTTTCTAGCTACGTAAACACCGACCCAATCCTCTTCCTCCACTATCCCAAATTCGAAAATACAAACCCATTTTTAGCTTATTCGGATCATAAGTTAAGGCAAGTTGTTTTCTAACCATGTTTATTTCACTATTGTGTACTACATGTATTTTTTACATTTTTTTATTTCAGAATGTCAACCTCCTCCACCGACTCTCCGACACAAATTACTGTCTATTGGAATGTTAAAAATGCTTGCTTTCATAGACATTTGTTACATGATTAGATACTTGTGTTGGACGTGTTTGCATTTGGTATCAAGAAATTGCGAATGAGTTCAACAAGTGCTTAGGTCTTAATCATATCACAACCCATATGAAAAATAAATGAGATAATTTGAAGTATGTTTTGATTCCATGGAATCAACTCCTACAAACAATGAGGGTGTTTGGTCGGTCAAACAAGACTACATTCAAGGAGATTACGATTGGTGATAGACAACCGCTTCACGATTTTGCCGCTTCAAAAACCATGCCCCTGCCAAGTTTAGGCAGCTAAATCAGATGTACGATGATGTAATAAATAATGTCAAGTGCATTTACAATATTCCTCAACATCTCCAACGCACTTTGATACCCAGATATACTTTGATATTCTTAATTGATTAGCAAATGAGCTACTCTGTAGTTCTACCACCGCTACTTCACAATGGACATTCGGTGCCGCTTCATCTTCTCAGGCAAGGAAATGGAAATCCTCTAATTTGAGAGATGATGATTCAGATTCCAACATGTTTAGAAAAGTCTGCAATTATATAGTATGATTGTAGACAATTCAGCAATTATATGCAATAATTGCAGAAAAGTCTGCAATTATATGGTATAGTTGCACTTTTATGTGATTACTTAGAATAATTGTAGAGTTTTCTGCAATTATTGCATATAATTGCATAAAAGTCTGCAATTATATGGAATAATTGCTGATATTTGAAGAAAAATTGATAATCGTTTCATATAATTGCAGAAAATGGCAAGTATACTGAATAATTGCAGAAAAGTCGGCGATTATATGGAATAATAGCAGAGAAGTCTGTAATTATTACATATAATTGCATAAAAATCTGCAATTATTCTATATAATTGTATAAAAGTCTGCAATTATATGGAATAATTGCTGACATTTGAAGAAAAATCGATGATGTTCAAAAATTGCAGAATTCTCAGCAAATATATGGAATAATTGCAGCTTACTGCAAATATGATTTTTTTGGTATCAACAATGGATCTCACTTTAAAATCATAAAATTTATGATTTTTTGATGAAAACGGTATGCTGATCCAATGTTTCTACAGAAAGTTATACGCGTTTGAAATGCTAAAAACGTAAAGGGTATTTGAGTCTTTTGGCGCAGACGGATTTGAGAATAGAGACTAGAAATGTAAGTTTAGTTTGGGGGGGATGTTTTCTCTATTTTGAAACTTAACAGGGATGTGAGCCAAACTATCCCTAAAAATTTAAAGGTTATATCTTTTTCAAATCATGTATACTACATTAGCACTTCACAATAACACCGTATAACAAATTATGCACCAAATTATATATTAAACTGGTAATTTACTACAAAATATCTTCAAATATGTGAATTCAAGAAGGGTAAAGCCTTTTTCGTAGTTTGTAATGCCCCACTCCGAGAGCTTCATTAACAAAGAGTATTATATGGATAATACCGTCTGCTAATGCGGACAATGGAGTATAATGGAAGCGACCATGTGTAATCTTACTTTAACTATCTACTGAACACGTCGAAAAGTGGAATCTATTTTTTTTCATCTCATGTGGTTCGACATATTCAATAAATACTTAAAGCAAAACTACAATGGCTAAAAGATCTATAAAAATAAAGCATAATAGCAAAATGAACATCATCACAGAACAACATCAGATAATAAGCAAATAGTCTAAGCACAATACAACATCAAGTACAGATCCAAATATAAAAGTTGGTACAAAGCCACTACTCGCACATCCGTGAGTCAAAAGAATATACACAAGATAGTCATAATATCAGAGTATCATAAAGGATGGATAACAAGTAAAGCTATCTATAGCATAGCGGATATATCCAAAGCGGAAGCACCGAAGCAAGCTAAGTCCAAAGGGACCTAACCTGAAACAACTCGGTCTGACCCGAGCATAAAATACTCAGGTCAGGCTAGCTAAACAAATCAGTTAGATAAACTGAACAATAATCAAGATAAGATAATGAGGCAACATATAATATAATAATCTCCAAAAGAGAAACATATATCATGGTAATAAAGACCAAAATCTCTCACATAGAGAAGAAACAAACATCTAAGTAGAGATGTATAACAAGCCTCATATCATCGGCATAACATAAACACAAGTGCCAGTGTAGGCATAAAACAAGTTCCACAAGGTAGTCGCGCTTATATCGTGTGGTTGCATAAAACCATCACCAAATGGTGCTACACGAGGGAATATAAATCACACAGGAAAACATTAGCACGCTAGTACTATACTCAATCACACAGGAAATATACCCCAGTGACACACCCATCACTTCAGCTATGGGCAACACCTAAAGGAGACAGTCCGAAGACACTATCCAAAAGGTGATGAGCCAGAAAGAGACAGTCCAAAGACACTATCCCAAAGGCAAATAAACCCAAGGGAGACAGTCCGAAGACACTATCCCAGAGGTATCACTCAGGAAACATGCCGTAGTGGTAAAGGCTCGTAGGCCCAGTACTCGTTTACCACTAACGGTAGGAATGTGTCACGAACTCTTAGCAAGGAACCCGTAAAGTAGTAACGTGAGTCCCATACCCCAACGTTTGCACTAAACGGTTTACTAACCAATCGTAAGCTTCCACACTCAAAGCAGTAAAAATTTCACCTCATGTCATCGGTAAACTAGGCCAAAAGGCCAAAACGATCAATCGAATAAGTCGGGGATTAATCGGAAAGATAAACACATGGATTCATGGTCCGTGTTTTACCTAACCATTTAATCACCTTTCCACTTTGCTCGAAGTGCAGAAGAGTGTATATTTTACTTAGAAAATAGTTGGAGAAAGCAGATTTTTAATCGTTTGAAAACCTCTTTAGAAATAGCCTTTGAAATCCTCCTATTATGGAGTAATTAATTTAATATTTAAAATAATACTAAATAATAATTTCAAAAGATAATTTGATGAAAAATCACTTTAAAATGATTTCTAAAATCTGTGCACGAAACCTAGAGACAAATCTCAAAGAAATCGGAAAAAACTCAGAAAAATAGTCGAAATTATACCAGGTATAAATCGCTGAAAACAAGTCGAAGTCACTAGTTCGACGGCAGATTTGAACCTGCAATCCAAGTCCAAATGGCATAAAAATTGGCAGGGATGTAGACCAACATCCCTGCTCCAAATTGCAAAAAGAATCGGGCAATTCTGACTTGAAACGAAGAAACGGCATCCTCTCAAAGTCGGACAAAAATCACAAAACTCTGCTGTGTCAAAACAGTGCAAAGGTCCAACTTCGACGACATGGTCGAAGGGTCATATGAACCTAGATCTTGATGAAAATCTGCAGGATCATAGTACAGTACTCCTACATTGATATGCAACAAGAATCGTTTGGTTTCGACTTTATACGAAGGAATGGCAATGTCTCAAAGTTGGTCCGACGATAACTGAAAATGATCACTGTTGTAAAACAGTTACTGGGTGCTACTTCGGCAATAAAACGAAGTATCTAACGCACCCAGATCTAAACCAAACTTTGCATGGTTTAAGATCTCGACCTCATCTTTCCAACTTGACCAAAATTGATGAAATCCGACATCGGACCTGCTCGCAGCGAGGTCGCGAAGTTGGATGTTTGAACTAAAATTAATCACTGTTTTTTTTCAAAACAGTTTCTGGGGGCTACTTTGGCAATAAAAATGAGGTATCAAACGCACCTAGATCTTAACCAAAATTTGCAAGGTTGAACATCTCGACCTCATCTTTCCAACGAGACCTAAATCGATGAAATCCAACATCGGACCTGCTCGCAGCGAGGTCGCGAAGTTGGACGTTTGAACTAAAATTAGTCACTGTTTTTCAAAACAGTTTCTAGGTGCTACTTTGGCAATAAAAATGAAGTATCAAACGCACCCAGATCTTAACCAAATTTTGCAGGGTTGAAGATCATGATCTCAGCTTTCCAACGAGACCAAAATCGACTAATTCCGACCACGGACGAACTCGCAGTGGTGTCACGAAGTCGGACTATCAAACTGGAAAATAGGGTGTTTTCAGTTGAAGATGAGCAGTATATCATAAGCAGTATTTGATGATCAGAAACTTGCAAACCAACATTCCAACCATAGCAAATATCAAATGGGTTTATAGCTAGCATTTATTACCTTTCACCAAGCAAGAGAATGATCAAACACAAAGATTAGCAATCCCCAAGCAAGAAGATGAAGATTAATAAGCTTGAGTCAATGAAAATGCACAAAAACAATTATTACTAATTTATTTCAGAAATCAAAGAATGAATTAGAGGTGGGTTTTATGATTGCTATTACCTCTTTTAATGGTTTGGATTAACTCTCTTTGATTTGGTGTAGATTGGAGTTTTGCTTAGGAGGTCATGGCTAGGTTTAGGAGCTTTCTAATTAGGGTTTATTGGTTATGAAATGAAGTGTTGGCTGAAATGGGAGAGTAAAAGATAATTTATAGGCTAATGGTTAGGGTTATTGGGTCTAATACCCATTAGGACTTAGTATTATTCATGTGTATATAGATAGGCAATTTTCTCTAAGTACAATCTACATACAGATTACTAAATACATTTTAAACCATAGAAAATTATGAAAAGATGTTAACAATTATTTTTAGCCATTTCATAAAATCCTATATCAACAATATTTTACATTTTAACCCATAATTTCCCCAGAACACCGTTTATAGTTAATATTAGCCAAAAATCACCATTTTGCAAATAAATTGCAAATTAAATTCCCAAATCAAATATTGCACTATTTTACACATATAAAATTTTGCAATATTATAAATTTCAAATATCCCTAATTAATTTCCATAAAATGCTCCATTTTACACTTAAGCCCAAAAGTATTAATTTATTCAAAATAACTAAATTTTGAACAAATTAGCCACATTAAAAATTCATTAATAGCTCCAATTAAATTAAAATCACAATTTTAATTTATTATTTGGTAATTGCATTCACGGGTTGTTACAGACTTCCCCCCGTAAGAAAATTGCGTCCTTGCAATTCTTTAAATACGGAAGTTATCTATAACACCTAATCCTCAAAATAAATCAAACAAAGGTAAAGTAAAGATACTCACCAGAAACAGATGAGGATAGAAAACCAGGATAAGTGCGCTCGATAAATTCTTTGGTCTCCCAAGTGCAGTCCTTAGGATTAGACGACCATTGGATTTTAACAAGCGGGACCTCTTTGTTTCGAAGGCGTCTAACCTCCGAATCAATCACACGAAGAGGTTGTTGGTCAATAGATAGATCAGGGGAAATCTTTAAATCCGGTATAATAAGCGGATCAATAACAGAATCAGGATCGCGAACACACTTGCGAAGCTGAGAAACATGGAACACGTCATGCATTCCAAAAAAATGAGCAGGCAGAGCAACACGATAAGCTACGGGGCCAATGCGTTCCGTAATAGGAAATGGTCCGACATAGCGAGGAGCCAATTTCCCAGTGGAGCCGAAATGCACAACCCCCTTCATAGGAGATATCCGAATAAATACATGATCCCCAATCGAGAATTCAAGAGGCTTCCTACGATTGTCCGCGTAGGATTTCTGACGGCTTTGCACCTCTTTCATTCTCTGACGAATAAGAATAATCTTCTTAGAAGATTCCCGAACTGAATCTGGACCAAGAATAAGCTTCTTGCCAGATTCTAACCAACAAGATGGAGAACGACATGGCCTTCCGTATAAGGCTTCGAAAGGAGCCATGCCAATACTCGATTGAAAACTGTTGTTGTAGGAGAACTCCACAAGTGTCAAGTAGTCCTCCCAACTACCTCCAAAATCAAGGATACAACAGCGAAGGAGATCTTCCAAGACACGATTCACTCTCTCAGTCTGACCATCCGTTTGAGGATGATAAGCAGTAGAAAAATTCAGCTTTGTGCCCAAAGCTGATTGAAGACACTTCCAAAAGTGACTAGTGAATAACGGGTCATGGTCACAAACAATGGAACTAGGGATATCATGAAGTCGAACGACTTCCTTCACATAAAGCTTAGCCAAAAGAGGAGCAGTCTGAGTGGACTTAATCGGAATAAAGTGAGCGGACTTGGTCAATCGATCAACGATGACCCAGACAGAAGTATGGCCCGACCTCGATCGAGGTAGACCGTCAATAAAATCCATCGAAATCTGATCCCATTTCCACAATGGAATCTCTAATGGCTGAAGAAGACCGGAAGGGCGCTGATGCTCGGCCTTGATAAGTTGACAAGTCATGCAATTGCTCGCATAACTTGCAACATCACGCTTCAGGCCTTCCCAATAATATAAGCGACACATGTTGGCATACATCTTGCTAGAACCAGGATGAATGGTATACTTAGTACGATGACAATCGTCAAGAATGTCACGCCTAAGTGCAGAATCAGAAGGCACAATAACACGGTTCTTCTTGCGAAGGCACTGATGAGAATCAATACTGTAATCCAATGACGTCTCATCACTGGATCCAGTCTCAACAAGATGAATGAAAGGCAATAAATCTAGATCTTGCCGTGAGCATGGGAAATGCAATCTAATAAGCTAGGTCGAGCTTCCAGACCGAATAATAATATCGAAGAATCAGGAGGCGGAGCTCGATCACGAATATCACAAATAGATAATGTCTCAAGAATATCCCATTCGGCTATCATCATAGAAACTATAGCCGAATGCTTGCGACTAAGCGCATCTGCTACACGATTACCCTTGCAGGGGTATACTAAATGTCAAGGTCATATGAGGCAAGGAACTCAAGCCATCGTTGCTGCCTCATATTAAGATCCTTTTGAGTGAAGAGATATTTCAAGGACTTATGATCGGTATAAAGAATGAAACAATCGCCCAATAAATAATGGTGCCATATCTTCAAGGCAAAGACAATGGCAGCTAACTCAAGATAATGAGTAGGATAGCGAACCTCATTCGGACGTAGTTGCCTAGAAGCATAAACAACCACTCGATCCTTCTGCATGAGAACGGCACCGAGACCGCTACCGCATGCATCAATATAGACAACAAGATCGTGGTTTCCTTTGGGAACCACAAGAATAGGAGCATGAGTGAGAAGTTCTTTCAATCGCTGAAAAGAATCTTCACACTTGTCTGACCAGATATAACGGATGCCCTTACAAGTAAGGGTAGTCAATGAAAGCACAACATGGGAAAAGTCCTTTATGAACCGGCGGTAATAACCTGCCAGTCCCAGGAAGCTACGAATCTCATGCACATTCTCGGGTCGCTTCCAATTCCGAATGGCTTCGATCTTGGCGGAATCGACAAATATGCCTTCAGAAGATACAACATGACCCAAGAACCTAACCTCATTCTCCCAAAAGTGGCATTTGGAGAATTTGGCTCTAAGATGATGAAGACGAAGTGTATCCAAGACAATCCTCAAATGATGGGTATGCTCTGTCTTGGATCTAGAATATATCAGAATGTCGTCAATGAATACAAGAACAAACTTATCGAGATATTCCCGGAATACTCGATTCATGAGATTGACAAAGAATGCAGGAGCATTCGTCAAACCGAACGGCATGACTAACCACTCAAATGAACCATATCGAGTGCGGAAAGCTGTAAGTGGCACACTATCATCCGCAACTCGGAGCTGATGAAATCCTATGGCAAGGTCAAGCTGAGAAAAGACCTTCGCACCACTTAACTGATCAAACATATCGTCAATCCGAGGCAATGGATAACGATTCTTGATAGTCACCTCATTAAGCTTGCGGTAATCAATGCAAAGCCTAAGAGAACCATCGGACTTCTTCATGAAGACCACCGCGGCACCCCATGGCGAAGAACTGGACTGAATAAAATGCTTTGCTTCGAGTTTTACTAATTGCTTCTTGAGTTCCTCATTCTCCTTTGTAGACATCCTCGTGGGAGGACGACTAACTGGATGAGAACCGGGAATGAGATCAATACGGAACTCAATAGCCCGCTTAGGCGGTAAACTCGAAATTGGCTCAAAAATATCGGGGTAATCCCGAACAATAGGAATACGAGATATATCATAATCGTCATCTCGTGAATCAAGATCACATAGAGAAGTTCGGAGATATCTACATCCCAAAGAACAAGAGCTAACTGAGCGGAAGAGTCAGGGTGACTAAGAAATAGTACCCGCTCAGAACAAATGATCTTGCCATCGTATCGAATGAGCCAATCCATTCCCAATATCATGTCGAAACCCAAATAAGCCATAACATGCAGATTCGCACGGAAAGAAAAGCCACAAAGATCAATATCAACATTCTCACAAAGCAAGCTAAGGGTCATGGATCCGCCAATGGGAATCACAATTCTTAGAGAAGAAACCAAACAAGAAACATCCAAAGACATAATATGAACAAGTTCCTTTGATACAAATGAGTGAGAAGCACCCGTATCAAAGAGAACTCTAATAGACTGATCATGAAATAAAATAGAACCTTCGAGAACGGAAGGATGCGTACCTCAAGGCTGAGATGAAGATACAGGAGCCTTGGCAGCATTAAGCTTGCCAGATCTGGGAGGTGCAGTAGGACAAGCGGAAATATGATGACCCTCCTTCTTATAATAGCGGCAGATAAGAGGTTTGGCACACTCTTTAACCATATGGTCGGTAGATCCACAGTTGAAACACTTCCGAATGGAAGGTGTTGAACTAGGCTGAGACTGAGGCTGAGAACCAGAACCAGAACTGATGAACTTCTTCTTCTTCTTCTGGGAAGAGGAAGAATTAGGCTTGTGGAAAAACCTCTTCTTGTTGGGGTGCTTGGGCACCTCAACATCCTCATCACTATCCTTCTCCCTCTCGACTGCTTCAAGGTGAAGCGTCGAATCTACAAGCTCTTCGAATGAAAGCTTGAGTTGAAGCATTAGTTGCTTCTTGAGGTACTTCTTCAGACCCTCAACAAATTTGAGATTCTTCTTATGTGGTGTGCTAATGAACTCGAGGCCGTACTTGGACAAGGCCTCGAAAGAAGAAACATAATCTGAAACAGTGGATTTCCCTTGCTTAAGATCAATAAAGCGGCGGGTAAGAGAGATCTTCTCAAATTCCGGAACAAATTTGAGCATGAAACGCTCAGGAACTGAGCCCAAGTAAGAGTGGTCTCATCGACCTCGGCAATGAGAAGCTCATACCAATCCAAAGCGCGGTTCTGAATCATACTGGAAGCTACAAGAACTCTGTCATGATCAGGAAGAGTCATGTGAGAAAAGATGCGCTCGCATACGCGGATCCATGCTTGGACCTCAAGAACAAACTCGGAGCCATTGAACGGCTTGCCCCCGAGATGTGAGAAATCACTGCAAAGGCGCGCAAAGGCAGACTTGCGCGGTGCATTAGAAACTGGAGTAGGAGGTTGAGAGTTCCGAACAAGCTCCATAATATGATCGGTAGTCATAAAAACGCCTCCCGGATGTGGGTCACCGGATTGCCCAGCATCCGTAGAACGACGGGTCCTACCTCTTCCAGACATACTGAAAGTTAAGATAAGATACGAGTTAAGCACGATTCAAAGATAGATAATTCAAAGTGGAATACTACGGAGTATAAATGTATTCCTAAACATATTCCTAACTTATCTATCCAATGTCACGAGGAAAGGGCTTTGTAATATTTAAAGCATACTAGGATGTATTGTACTAAGTGTTACTGTTCTGTGTTTATTATACTTAGTTCTGAACCTCGCTCTAATACCAAGCTGTAACGCCCCACTCCGAGAGCCTCATTAACAAAGAGTATTATATGGATAATACCGTCTGCTAATGCGAACAATGGAGTATCATGGAAGCGACCATGTGTAATCTTACTTTAACTATCTACTAAACACGTCGAAAAGTGGAATTTATTTTTTTTCCATCTCATGTGGTTCGACATATTCAATAAATACTTAAAGCAAAACTACAATGGCTAAAAGATCAATCAGAACAAAGCATAATAGCAAAATGAACATCATCACAGAACAACATCAGATAATAAGCAAATAGTCTCAGCACAATACAACATCAAGTACAGATCCAAATATAAAAGTGGGTACAAAGCCACTACTCACACATCCATGAGTCAAAAGAATATACACAAGATAGTCATAATATCAGAGTGTCATAAAGGATGGATAACAAGTAAAGCTATCTATAGTATAGCAGATATATCCAAAGCAGAAGCACCGAAGCAAGCTAAGTCCAAAGCGACCTAACCTGAAACAACTCGGTCTGACCCGAGCATAAAATACTCAGGTCAGGCTAGCTAAACAAATCAGTTAGATAAACTGAACAATAATCAAGATAAGATAATGAGGCAACATATAACATAATAATCTCCAAAAGAGAAACATATATCATGGTAATAAAGACCAAAATCTCTCACATAGAGAAGAAACAAACATCTAAGTAGAGATGTATAACAAGCCTCATATCATCAGCATAACATAAACACAAGTGCCAGTGTAGGCATAAAATAAGTTCCACAAGGTAGTCGCGCTTATATCGTGTGGTTGCATAAAACCATCACCAAATGGTGCTACACGAGGGAATATAAATCACACAGGAAAACATTAGCACGCTAGTACTGTACTCAATCACACAGGAAATATACCCCAGTGACACACCCATCACTTCAGCTATGGGCAACACCTAAAGGAGACAGTCCGAAGACACTATCCAAAAGGTGATGAGCCAGAAAGAGACAGTCCGAAGACACTATCCCAAAGGCAAATAAACCCAAGGGAGACAGTCCGAAGACACTATCCCAGAGGTATCACTCAGGAAACACGCCGTAGTGGTAAAGGCTCGTAGGCCCAGTACTTGTCTACCACTAACGGTAGGAATGTGTCACGAACTCCTAGCAAGGAACCCGTAAAGTAGTAACGTGAGTCCCATACCCCAACGATCGCACTAAATGGTTTACTAACCAATCGTAAGCTTCCACACTCAAAGCAGTAAAAAGTTCACCTCATGTCATCGGTAAACTAGGCCAAAAAACCAAAACGATCAATCGAATAGGTCGGGGATTAATCGGAAAGATAAACGCGCAGATTCATGGTCCGTGTTTTACCTAACCATTTAATCACCTTTCCACTTCGCTCGAAGTGCAGAAGAGTGTATATTTTACTTAGAAAATAGTTGGAGAAAGCAGATTTTTAATCGTTTGAAAACCTCTTTAGAAATAGCCTTTGAAATCCTCCTATTATGGAGTAATTAATTTAATATTTAAAATAATACTAAATAATAGTTTCAAAAGCTAATTTGATGGAAAATCACTTTAAAATGATTTATAAAATCCGTGCACGAAACCTAGAGACAAATCTCAAAAAAATCGGAAAAAACTCAGAAAAATAGTCGAAATTATACTAAGTATAAATAGCTGAAAACAAGTCGAAGTCACTAGTTCGACGGCAGATTTGAACCTGCAACCCGAGTCCAAATGGCATGAAAATTGGCAGGCATATAGACCAACATCCCTGCTCCAAACTGCAAAAAGAATCGGGCAATTCTGACTTGAAATGAAGAAACGGCGTCCTCTCAAAGTCGGACAAAAATCACAAAACTCTACTGTGTCAAAACAGTGCAAAGGTCCAACTTCGACGACATGGTCGAAGGGTCATATGAACCCAGATCTTGATGAAAATTTGTAGAAGCATAGTACAGTACTCCTACTTTGATATGCAACAAGAATCGTTCGGTTTCGACTTGAAACGAAGAAATGGAAACGTCTCAAAGTTGGTCCGACGATAACTGAAAATGATCACTGTTGTAAAACAGTTTCTGGGTGCTACTTCGGCAATAAAACGAAGTATCTAATGCACCCAGATCTAAACCAAACTTTGCAGGGTTCAAGATCTCGACCTCATCTTTCCAACGAGACCGAAATCGACAAAATCCGACATTGGACCTGCTCCCAGCGAGGTCGCGAAGTTGGACGTTTGAACTAAAATTAATCACTGTTTTTTTTTTCAAAACAGTTTCTGGGTGCTACCTTGGCAATAAAAATGAGGTATCATACACACCTAGACCTTAACCAAATTTTTCTGGGTTGAAGATCTCGACCTCATCTTTCCAACGAGACCAAAATCGATGAAATCCGACATCGGACCTGCTCGTAGCGAGGTCGCGAAGTTGGACGTTTGAACTAAAATTAGTCACTGTTTTTCAAAACAGTTTCTGGGTGCTACTTTGGCAATAAAAATGAAGTATCAAACGCACCCAGATCTTAACCAAATTTTGCAGAGTTGAAGATCATGATCTCAGCTTTCCAACGAGACCAAAATCGACTAATTACGACCATGGACGAACTCGCAGTGGTGTCACGAAGTCGGACTATCAAACTGGAAAACGGGGTGTTTTCAGTTGAAGATGAGCAGTATATCATAAGCAGTATTTGATGATTAGAAACTTGCAAACCAACATTCCAACCATAGAAAATATCAAATGGGTTTCTACTAGCATTTATTACCTTTCACCAAGCAAGAGAATGATCAAACACAAAGATTAGCAATCCCCAAACAAGAAGATGAAGATCAATGAGCTTGAGTCAATGAAAATGCACAAAAACAATGATTACTAATTTATTTCAGAAATCAAAGAATGAATTAGAGGTGGGTTTTATGATTGCTATTACCTCTTTTAATGTTTGGATTAACTCTTTTTGATTTGGTGTAGATTGGAGTTTTGCTTAGGAGGCCATGGCTAGGTTTAGGAGTTTTCTAATTAGGGTTTAGTGGTTATGAAATGAAGTGTTGGCAGAAATGGGAGAGTAAAAGATAATTTATAGGCTAATGATTAGGGTTATTGGGTCATACCCATTAGGACTTAGTATTATTCATGTGTATATAGATAGACAATTTTCTCTAAGTACAATCTACATACGGATTACTAAATACATTTCAAACCATAGAAAATTATGAAAAGATGTTAACAATTATTTTTAGCCATTTCATAAAATCCTATATCAACAATATTTTACATTTTAACCCCTAATTTCACCAAAACACCGTTTATAGTTAATATTAGTCAAAAATCACTATTTTGCAAATAAATTGCAAATTAAATTCCCAAATCAAATATTGCACTATTTTACACATATAAAATTTTGCAATATTATAAATTTCAAATTTCCCTAATTAATTTCCATAAAATGCTCCATTTTACACTTAAGCCCAAAAGTATTAATTTATTCAAAATAATTAAATTTTGAACAAATTAGCCACATTAAAAATTCATTAATAGCTCCAATTAAATTAAAATCACAATTTTAATTTATTATTTGGTAATTGCAATCACGGGTTGCTACATAGTTCCCTAATATGTTAAGGATTTTTCAGTCTAACAAAATGCACTGCTCTGTTATCTACTAGAACAATCATAGAATCATCCATGTTTCCTAGCTCTTTAATATCTACAGTTCCATACCTTCAAACCACGCCTTGCTTCAATTTAAAAACCAATTTCCACTCTTTTTTTTTTGCAATTTACCCCTCTTCAAAAGCTCTCAAAAAAGTGTAAGGAGAAAGTGTTAAAATAAATGTATAATTTTCTTATTGATCAAATATCATGTCTTTTAATTTGATGAAAAATAACCTTGGTTGGATCACACAAGTATCATGCTAATTATATGTGAAACCTTCAAGATACTTTTTCTCTTAATGGCATGGTTAAGGTGTGCCTCATCACCACTTTCTGAACATATTTTACATTCAATTTATAACCTAGGTATACAAGTTTTTCTAATTAAAAGATAGCATCTCACTAACACCATTTCAATCATATGTATGTTTATCCTTTCGTGGAAAATTATAATAACATATATGAGTTTAGCTGTATTAGGTTTAAAATGTAACCATAGTTACATTTTTAAATATTTATTTTCTATTTTTGTTGGCGGGATTGAAATGGGAATAACTAGTGAAGGAGAAAAACTAATAGTAAAAAAATAAAAGCCAAAGATATATCGAAACATGTGGAAGGTGAAAGTGTTAGAAGAACTTTATATGTTTCTCATGTCCATTTCAATTGAAATTCCAATCAATAAGTTTTCCGCACAATATTTTTTTTCCCTTTGTTATTTATATAATAACCAGATTCATGCATGAAATGAATACATTGAGTTTTGTGCACAATTATACTATTTTGCATTAAAATGAATTTAACTTGTGTTTGTTCTTACACACGTTCAACGGACATGCCTCAAGTATTGATAATAATAATACTATTTTTTAATGCTGTTTGGTTTCGACTTGCTTGGTTGGGGTTGAACTCATATTATAATATGCTAAAATGATTCATTTTTAATTTTAGGTATAGAATAGTGCTAAAAGCAGCAGGGTACACGCTAATGGTGAGGCGGTGGGTGAAGTCTGAAAAGATAAAAAAATTTATGGCCTTGGCAGGATGCTTTTAACATCTATCCACATATATAGACTCCGCGATGCCGCACAAAATAAAAATGAAATTAGAAAAGGTGAAAAAGTCGCTAGAATCAGCAGCAACAGAAATTGTAGAAACCCAAACCCTAGAATCTCTTCCCCCAAAATTTTATGATTCCTTCATTCTTTATGGCATCACCATCGACCGCATCGAGCCCGGCCGCCTCCTTTGCTCCTTCACCGTTCCTCTTCGTCTTCTCGTAATTCATTTTCCAAATCTATTTCCCCCTTCTTCTTTTGCTGTCTTTTCAGTCCATTTTTACTAACTCATTTGATTGGTTTAATGTTGTTGAAGAATGGTGGAAAGTTCATGCATGGTGGTGCCACTGCATCTTTAGTTGATTTGGTGGGAAGTGCTGCTTTTTATACAGCGGGTGCAAAAACAAAAGGTTCCCCCCTGGAGATCAGTGTTTCTTACTTGAATGCAGCGTTCCCTGATGTGAGTAGTGTTTTGATTATTTAAAGTTTTCGATTGAATAATCATATGACATGGCTGTTAGCTATATGATGTTACTTTCCACTGTAACATTACGGAATTTGTCACTCTGCAGTAATGGCAAAATGATTTTGTTGGTATAATCATGAAACAAACAATCAGTCTATTTTGTTTATTGATGAATATAAACTGTTTTTTTCCCAGTTGGAGTGATACAATATTCAAGCAAAGCACTCGTTTATTGATAAACATAAACTATTTCATTTATGGATAAGCATAAACTCTTTTTAGGAGAAGAAATGTCCTTGTTATAGAAATATTTTTATGCATCCCTCTTTTGAACCACAAAGATGAAACTGAGTTTTCATTATCCGTTTACCACATCCACAGTTTAGGCATAGTACGACTAGTTAGATTTTGATTTATGAAATCAAGGATCACTACAACTATACCATGTACATGTATATGCATATACATATATACTTACACACATATACACACATGGTGACACATTGGTGAAAAAATCATAGTGATCTAGGAACACCTCAACTATTATTTTAGGTTTATGTTTATTACGCACGATTGTCATCAGATGTGGTTTATGTTTTAAAGTAAAAATCTTTACTGGAGGACACGTTATTAAAAATTGTTAAACAATGGCGATTAGAATATTACAACTTAAACTATAAACATTAAGGTAGCTACTTTTTAACATATCATTTTATGGTGAAGGTAACAAGCGAAAGAATCAAACTATGACTGGTATAAACATTAATTCAATCTTGTTGCGCCTTTTACATGAGAATCATTTAAAGGTTCATTAGCCATATATTATTATCTTGAAGTAAGTTAAGCTTACAATATAATATACACAGTCAAGGTGTCCAAAATGAAATTCAAATCGTAAATTGTAAAGTTCGCACTTTAAATCAAACGATATTCAAATCATAAATTTAAAAGAATCATATTTTAAGATTTATACACACTTTGAAATTAATTTCGATGGTTAAACTTCCGCATCTGAACCTAAAACTCAATTTTCTCTCTAGTTTCATTTTTATTTTGTTTAGAAAACATTAGAATTGGAATTTTGGATCCAAATCAGTAGTTAGAATATACCAATAAGATCTAAATGATTTTTCTCAATTGCGGTTTTAATTGAGTTTGAATCGAAATGTAAATCGAAACTTAAAAAAAAAGATTCAATATAGAACATGATTCAAATCGTAAGATTTTTGTCAATAATGAACACAATCATGGACATTTATTTGAGACAACATTATGTCAAAAGCAAGCTTTATAACAGGATAGGTATATATTGCTAAAATGAATTCTATTTGAGTGAAAAATAATTGTTTTATTATTGAAGTATAAAATCAATGTTCAACATCTAGGTTAAATTAATTGAAATAATATATTTTCCAAATGTTAGAAATATTTTTTAATTAGACAACCTTAAAAGTAAATTTTGGGTAAACACACAACCTTAAAATCACAATAGCTTAATCAATCACAAAAATATATTTGAAAATGAGAATTCTAACAATTAAGTCATTTGAAAATAAAATATCAAGCTAGAATCAGTTATAATATATTTGAATTTTAAATGTTTTTGTAGTGCGACTAATTTCGATTTTATGTACAACACATCAATTATCTCAATATTTTAAAATCAAACCTAGCAAAGAATATATTACAAATATTTGAATATTAAAAGTACAATAATAATTTTGTGATCAGTTACCAATGTCCTTTGTCCAAAACCGTAAATGATGGTTAATGTGATTTAGAATGTCTATTACAATCATATAAGACATTTTATGTTGTTTATAAGAAATCTAGAAACATATTGGCCTACATAACAAATTGAACTAGAAAACTAATCTGAAATACAATTCACGGTTTGCTTGTCCTTAAGTTTGTTTCCAAAAAAATTGAGGATAATTCTAAAGCAACATTGTCGAAATTTATTGATAGTCTGTAAATATGTAACCATTCACACGTGAGATTAGTGTTGGTGAGGACAATTGAACATGTGGAGTATTATAATTGGTTGGCTAACATACACCTCCATTTTGGTGGACAATAACAGGTACACATAGGAACCGCTTATTAACTTTGTAAGCAGATTGCTCGTTAACAATTTTTTTAATATAAACATATATATTCGTGTATGCATATAAATGTTCTTAAAATGAAAAAACACACACATATATATAATGTAATCATAATCTATCGGTACTATAATAAGAATCGCTCAAAGTGAAGCTTTTGAAATTACTCAATTATCCCTACAACATTTCTTGAGAAACACACTATTTTGTCGATTCTTAGACTAGTTTTTCTTTTAATCCTTTTCAGTTACAAATTTCATTATATATTCTTCTAATTTTATTCTTCAAAATCTAAATTTTCAATCTTTTCTCCATACCACCAATTTTCTTACTCTAAATCTGAATTTTCAATATATTCTTTGACTTCGGTATATAATAAATGAAAGAAAATGGCAATAGCAGACCCTTTTTAAAATCTGAATTTTTGATTTATCCTCCGTTCTACCAATTTTATTTTTCAAATTCACGACTTTCAATTTATTTTTTAGCAAGCATGAACCTCCTCTCCTTAAATTGTGTCTTCCTATGTGTCAATAAATCTCCACCATTCAATTTTGGTATTTAATCATTTTAATATGTTTACAATAATTGTATAGTGGAGATTTAAAGAGGCACATGAGCATACACAATTTAGGGATAAGGTAGTCCACGCGTTGTTTGACATTTGTATGTAAAGAAATGAAAGATGATGGTTTCCAAATCCATTACGCTTTGATATGCATGTTGGAATCAGAGTTTTAATTTTTCTTCGTCTCATCCGAGATTTCACCCGTGATCCACTTTTTGCATTTGGACGAGACAAGATTTCAAAGATGGTTTATAATTATTTAACACATATCCCACCCGAGATCTTAAGATCTCACTCTGAGATTTAGACCAAGATATCAAGATTTCATCTAAAAGCACTTGGACGAGACAAGATTCTAAAGATGATTTTTAATTGTTTAACACACATCTGGTGAGATCTTAAGATCTCAACCCAATATTTAGACCAAGATATCAGCCCAAGATTTCATCTAAAATCCGAGATTTGAAATTTTGGGCGTGGTTGAAACCCTTCGATATTTTTTCCACTCTTCTCAAAGGTTGATTTTTAGTTCTATTTAGTTACATATTTTCGAAATACCTTCATTAATTATGTTGTATTCATATTATTTGCACATTTTGCAATAAGCTAGAAACATGTTTAAGCAGGTAGGAACGAAAGATGCATAATTGACGAGTTATAATTCTTTGAAAATACATAATATGGTGAAAATAATAAGATATGTACTTATACATTAGTATCAGTTTACAATTTAGTACATGATCAATAAACTAAAATAATACACTAGCTGTTAAAATGAGTCGGGCTAAGATTATAAGAAATGAATATGCCATTTGGTTTCATGTTTAGTATTAAATTTATTAAGTGTAATCAATTTCTAAATAATGCTAATTAATTTCCTTAATTGGCATTAAAGATATTCAGTTCAATACAATAATTAATGTGCCATTAATTCTCCAATTTAATTTGGAATCTATTTAAAGATTATTAATTGTAAAAACATTAAATTCAAATTGTAATTAATCTCTAATTAGTTATCGAATGTAATATGATTATTTAGTAATTGTAATATAACATCAAATTCAATTTGTGACCAATTTCTAATTAGTTTGAATTCAAATTTAAATTTAAATTGACGAATATTTTTATCATAATTTATTTGTACTTTCAATTCCATATAACATTAAATATAAATCCATTCTTACATGGTCGCTATTCTTATATTCATTGGAATGACTTAGGCACATAGAGAATTTAACGATTTAGTTGTCATCAATTCCAATAATTAAAAAAGATTCCATGTCAAAGATGTTTGTTCCTTAATGTATCGTGTCAAATATGATGATCCTTCATGTTTTAAAATTATTAGAAAATATGCTTAATTTGGAAAAAAAAATTATATAAACTTTTCAAAGAACATACGTAATTTGGTTATCAAAATTTGATAACATGTTAATTTATAGTTTGTTTGATAGCCGGTATTACCAGACCTGTCAAAAGGGTTGGGTCAAAATTGATCCTACTCATTTTATGACCCAACCCGTTTGATACATTTATTAAACGGGTCAATATGGCCGAACCCACTTCATATATCGATTGACCCATTCAACCCACTTAAGAAACATAAAGAAAGAATTGAAATACGTATAAAAAGTGAACTTTTGTTCAAAGGAAGTGCATAATATAAACCCCATAAACATTAGAAATAACATAAATGGAACTTTACCGGATCAATATCATTCGACTAGTCCGACCTATATATAAAAACTGTCAAGGGAGTTAAAAGTTCAGAATCTTCATGCAAGATGAATTTAGCTAGACCTGCTATAACTCACAACATAAAAATATACCTCTAAATTATAGCCAAAAATCCTATAACTTTTAAGCAACTTTAAAGCACCCTGCATCTTACACAACTTACTGTAACTTTTTTTTTGAAAACCCAGGAGAACCCGGCGGACCGGTAAACTCCTGAGGAGGGTATAGTAAAGCCGTCCGTTGATCCAAGCCCCCATACCATCGGGTAAATTTATATAGGATGGGAAAGCGCATGATAGGAGTCGAACCTGGGTCTTTTTACCAGAACTCAAGTCTCCTTTCCACTGCGCCGCACCCGCGGACAACTTACTGTAACTTCCTTAACCATATTTGCTTACTCACCAAACACTGCACCAGGCAGTACTTCCTTCTGGTCAACATGGACTTTATCATCTTCATCCAAATTGCTTTCTTCTGGAAGTTCGATATCTTCATTTTTTTGCAAACACCATTTTGGTAGCATCGGGTAGTGATTCAGTTGTGCTGGCACTTATAAAGTTGAACATTCTGGTATTATTGGCTGGAGGAGGTTGGGGAGCAAGCTATCTTTCTAAAGCAGCAATTCCTGATTTGAATTGTTTTGAGCTTGCAACTAAAGAAATTAAGGAGCATAAGGAGGACTAACACCCATGGATATAGTCCTGGAGGACCTTATGAGAATTTAGAAGTCCGACGTTTTGATAAAGCAAAAAATTCCGAATGGAATAATTTTGAATATAGATTTATTACTAAAAAACTTTCGCCCAATTTTGAATGATTCTGACTGCCCAATTAATATACAGGGCTTGACTTGCGGATATGATAGATTTTCTATTTCGCAAGAGTCTTAGTTGAATATGACTTTACTGGCTGGGAGTCTTCGACTTGTCCAAATCACTTCCCTTTTTCTTTGTGAGTATCGGGAATACCCCCATTCATAGGTCCGAGATCCACATCTATGAATTGAAAAGTCCGAATGATCAACCCTGCAATCAGTTGTTAGAATCAATAGGTGTTCAAATCGTTCATTTGAATAAATTGAAACCCTTCTTATTGGATGATCGTGATACTTCCCAAAGACCGAAATTCTTGATCAATGGAGGTCAAGACCTGCCTGCAGCATGGAATAATAATAGCGGTGAGGAAAACTAGAATGGGAGGGTCAAATCTCTTTCTTGAGCTATGTATGGCGGTCCTATACCATTTCTCAGTTCTCTGACTCGTGGCTACTTACTTTTTTTTTGTTGATTGGACACTCCTAGCGGTTTAGACAGATCAGCTTATAGCATTTCAAGCTTCGATCGCTACAGATCTAGAATAAGAAAAAAAGATAAGGAAAGAAAAAGGCCTAATTGTGAGATCTGAAAGTTACCTTAAAACCCGATTTGAATCGAGAGAGATTTCAAAGGAATCGCGAATCTTCAGAACAAAAAATTGAAACGTATATGAGATTTTTGAATTGAGCTGCCATGTGATTTTCTGTTATGAAATTTTGAGTTTTCAAGTGGTAAGGGTAAATTCGGTTTCAGTGATTTGTTACTGGGTTAGAAAAGGGTTTGACCCATTATTAAAAATAATGAAATCGGGTCAAATCCAACACTGTTAAAATTGGGTAAAAAAGGTTGTGTTACATTTTGATAGGCCTGAGTATATTAGTATTATTATTATAGAATAGTGTCAGTTATAAATGATAGTGTCAAACTTTAAATTTTACATTACAGGTAAAAAATATGAACTCTACTAGAATTGTTTTCTCAACATGTTTAATAATAAACACGGTTGTCAGTGGACTACTATGATAATATGATCAAAAAAGTGTTTCTCATTTTTCTTTCAATATTTGAGTTCAGGTACTATATGTGCATATACATGTTCATCACTTTACAATAAAATGTCGCTCACATGTTTATTCGCAAACATCAGACATGCCTATGTACAGATAATATGTTATTAGGGGAAAATTTGGCACGGTCTCGGAACATGTCTAAACTAGTTGGAAAATATGCTCAAGGCAAGGAGATGTACCTTTGTCGAAACCGCATCTCAATCCGAACTACAAATTGAAAGATACATTTTTTTTAAAATCGGTCATCCGTCTAACCGATTTGGACCCCACCTTAGGAGCTACTGGCTACATCACTCAAATGGAACATCCGAAGGCACTTGAATGTTCTAATCGATGATACAAATCTATTGGTCTAAGTTTCGCTCAATTTCGATTTAAAACAAAGAAGTTACGACCTAAAGAAGACCGGTCTGGAAAGGAACAACGTAAACTGTTCGGTATGGAGTAAGCACCGAACAGGAAAACGGTCGCGGACATACGAACCGGGAATTATGTTGGTAACCCATCAGGAATGGATACCAGATAACGAGCAAGGCAGGAGGAAGGAGACACAGATATACGTACTTCCACATAGTCTAACTGTCACGTACCGAAATTTTCGACTTTCGAAAATTCGACATCGATACTCACTTTATCGACTGCCGAGCCATCGAATGCCGGAAACCCGAAAAGTTATGGTTTTAAGAAAGAAGAAAAAGGTAGAAGAAGAAGATAGAAGAAAGAGAGAAGAAAGAAAGAAGAAGAACAACAGAACAACAGCAGAAAACAGAAAACAATATCAGAATCTCACATATCGCAGTGGAACAATATATAATAAATAAACACTAGTCTTTTAAAACAAAGAACTATATCAGTTTATACATACATCAATCATCAGAGTCAATATACAACAATGGACAGTTATATAAACTTGTCCTCATACAGAATACACAGCGGAATAAATACTATCAGATACAAATACTACGTCTCGCCATCCAGCTTGCTTCCAAAGCTCCAGAATATCCAGAATATCCTGATAATATAACTCTAGGCTGCCCGTGTGGAAATTGGTGGGCACCTAGAGTTTAGAAGGGAACAATAAACTCCGAGTCAGTCATGGTGACTGGTGTGAGATCGTAAAACAGTTATTTTTCTTTAAAATAAACAACAGAAGAATTTTAAAGTCAATTCGCAATGCTTTTGGAAAATGAAACTACCATAAGACCTCCCGCCACACACACAATGCAAACGCAGACTTGGAGGAGATTTCTTCTTATGATAGTCAAAGATGCTTACTACGCGAAAATCAAATTCTTTTTGATATTATTATTAGTGCATAGTGTAGAAAACACTTCGAAAGTATAATATTAATCTTAGCCAGCATATGTACCCATTATAGTATGCTTGCTATAGCTACCATATTAAATGGCAGGTTCTACAACTAAAACCGTACAAGGCTCGTATTGTTTCTTTGGATTTCCAACAAATGGTCAGGCTAAGGAACTTCCTTTTCCACGATGGGTACGTCCCTGGAATAGACGACCCGAGAACCTAACCGGATCTCTGCCAACACAAGGCCGGGTTACCTCTGCAAAAATAGGTAACTACTGACACGCGTATGCCATCCCTCGATCGTCACCGATCTTCCCGAGGATCCCCGATTCGCAACAAACCACATAGATAATAATAATGCAGTAACCACAGAGGTTAAGTATCTGGGCTCCATACCATGATACCACCTTTATCCAGAAGGAATGACATACACTAAGGGGCGCTACTCCCTAGAACCTTGCCGCATCCTTCCTGTTTTGACCATTTCCGGGGTGTGAGGCTCGATGAAGTCTCGTCCACAAAGCTATGCTTTCTACAAAAAGCCCTGCTTCGGGTCAAACAAAATGATCAACCTATGATCACAAAGATATAAGATCAAACAAATGATCATATCGCAAATGATCAAACACTGATCATTTCACAGCAACACTCAGTATGCCACGTTACCAAATTGGGATATATCGCTGATAAATTTCAACTACATAACCTCCGAGCTCGTACGTCTCAGAGAAGGGTGTTAAGCTAAGAGAATAAATTCTCCGCCACCAACAGAAATGTATTTGAAAGAAATCAGCTTTATATCTCAAATTGTAACGTCAGACATACAATCCATACAAGTCTGTTCCGGGATCGAACAGAACCGAAGGCACTTCTCACGAAGCCCTTGCATTTCCGGATAAATTTCTAATCACGTCCGGACTTCCTGTCACTAAGGGTGATAAAACCTCTAAATCGAAGATCAGTCGATGTAGAGTAACTCGACGGTAATCCTTCCGTTTTCAAAAATATCCGGTCTTCAACACCGGTCTTCGAATGCAATTCATAACGACGTATCACATATTCGGAATGGGTTATGCGACCCCATGGTCCTTTCCCGGCTAACCCGAATAGTGAGCGATTATTCAAAAATAAGTGTGGCATTCAAATTCATCCAATTCACAACAAATACCTATCTAAAGGTAATTATTGATAGTCGGTTATTTAACTATCAATAAAGATGCGCAACATCATCAGATTCCAAATAATTTTCCAAATTATTTCATCTTCAAAATTATCTTTTACTAGATATAAAATTTTGCACACTTAACCGTTTGAAAACAATTTCAAATCAATTTCCACATTTCATTTTATCTTCGAAGATAAAATCTCAAAACAGTTCATTTCATATTGGAAAAGCATTTCCATACTTATTTAAAAATAAGTATTTCACAAATCTATTTATTTTCAACACTTAGAAAATATTCGATATACTTAAATCAATATTAAGTATATATTCATTCTTTAAGGAAATCATAAATTTTAACATCTATTTGAGTCAAAAACGAATGTTGCGTAAAACATCGTTACGACGACTCAAAATCACTAGTATAGGGATTCGAAATTAAAATAGATATATAAATCCCAATACTATATAAAAACATTTCCTTTCGGAAATCATTTACTATAACAACTGTGTTATAGTCCACCATTTCCTTCTACTTCTCGAAACGTCTATTTCAACAATGAATGTTGAAATCTATGTATTCGATACTTGAACACGTTTTAAAACATTTTAAAAAAAAAATTAACTTCATTTCAAATATCACTTTTCCAAAACCATATCCATTTTACTTAACAATATATTCACTGTCCAAAATCGTGAATATACTTCACTTAACCCAATTTCAATCATTTCTACACATTTTATTTCAATAATAATTCGCTATCCAAAATCGCGAATATATCTTCTTTAACATTTTAATTTATCAAATCCCATTGATTTCGAATTTATAAAACAAAGTTTACAAATTCACCTTTTTATATTCCATAACCCTTTGATTTATAGATTCCTTTTTATTGACTTCTATAATTCACTCATCAAAATAAGTGATTTCGGATTTATAAAACAATGTTTATAAATCATTTTTATACTTTATAACAATTTCGACTTATGAAATCGTTTCATTTAGCAATTTCTATTTATATCCCATCTAAGTGCAAAAATCTAATTTATCAGTAAATTTCTTATAAATCTTTTATTCTACAACATCTGTTCACTTTATAACTTCACGTTATCAATCTATTAATTTCATTCACTTATGAAATCCATTTATACTTCTTTTTTTAACACTTATAAAATTCGTTTTATAAGTCCAATATTTTGATTTATGAAATATCAATTTTATAAATCTTTCTATACAAATCGTTTATAGTTATTCGAAAAAATCCCAACTTAAACCATTTTATAAATAAATCGACTTTTATTTCAAAAACGACACTTCGGTTATATTTCACTAAAAATTATAACTTTTATAACTTTAAAATTTTACGTTTATAAATCGATTCAAAAATTTCATAAAACGTATATTTTCAAAAGTCACTTTAAAAACCTTTTTTTAAAGTAAAAGTCGTTATTTTTACATTTCAAAACTGAATCCGATGATGCAACAGCATCAATTAGTCCATCACAACAGTCAATATCATATATCAATATGATAACAGAATATACATCAATATCTGTAAGTAAATAAATAAATACAGTTGAGGAATCCAGTTGGATCCCTCCAACCTGTTTTCCTGCATCCAAAGATGTTAGCACAATACCAATTCCGCTCCAGTACGGAATTATCGCGGTATATGGGTTTTATAAAAATCCGCTTACTAACGGTGCAATAGGGTCTCATCCGCTATACGAGGCGGGAATCAATCAATCCAATATATACATATGCCAATATGTATATATTGCTATATATAATAGATATATCCTACTATATCTAATATCACATCCAATAGCAATCAACACAATCAATAACTGCAAAAATTCCACATTCAAATTTGAGTGAGAAGATCTCACCTTGATTTTAATTCTGATTTCAGCGTTTGTTTCGAATAAAATTAAACGGCGTTTAATTTTACCCGAAATTCAAACTAGCTCCAAACAATTCCAAATCAGTTGCATTGCGAAGTACATGTCGAGACGGTTCCAACGCACTTTGTTTCGTCATTTTCTGATAACGTATGACAAAGTTACGTCATTTTAAAATTACACGATATAAATTTACAAACTTTTTATTTTATTTTATACCCAAATCAACATCTGCCATTCGTTCCTCATCACAGATCTGGGGCCACACGATGCTACATCTTCTCCAACGCGTTTCCCTCCCAGGTCCGTTTGAACCCAAACGCCGCCATCATCAATCCAATTTTCGCACCACCCTAACATCGACGAAACTCGATCAAATCACCACCACACGAACCGCCTCGCCTAGCTCCACCTACGGTCCAAATGCCACGAATTCCGGTCTCCTCCTCCACCCATAAATCGAGCACGAACCCGGCCCCTTCCAGCTCAATTTGCCGACAAACCACAACTCCGTTCTCCATCATAGCCGTTGGATATCAAGATTGCAATGCCCTCTACAACTTTCATGTAGAAAGTTTCTCGAATAAATTGACGGATTTGAAGAAAAAAGGGAAGAAAGAATCGAACGTTTCTGGCCTTAGAACAAAAACTGGCGGCTATGAAGAAGATAGCTAGGGTTTTGCAATTGCCTTGGGTGATGAGTGTTCCCTTTTATAGAATTTCAACGAAAAACACTATTCACTTCAGAATTTCCAAACTCCGATTTACACGCGGTGACTAGCGTTCCTGGGGTTTACCCCGCGTTCCGGACGCAATGGAACAGGTTTCGGGAGCTAATTTGATCGTCTGTGTGAGATATGACAAGAAACGATCAATTTAAATTAAACCGATTTAAATAGATTTCGAGGCGTTGATTCGTACCGGACAAACGGTAAATCCAAAAATTACAAAATTTGAAATCTTACAATAATATCACACTACGGATCCGATGAAACTGGTTTCGTCGAAATCCGAGACTTTTTGAAAAATGACTATTTTAACTCGACGATTTAAAATTAAAATGATATCGATGCGTTTCGAGCTGCCACGGTCAAACGACAACTCCGATGGATACGAAAATTGAAATTCGATAATAACTAACTATTACGGATCCAATGGAACTGGTCTCGTTCAATTCTGAGACTGTTCGAAAATTGGCTATTTTTACAGTCGATAATTAAATATTAAAATATTCGATTTTCACAATTTAATTCCAAATTCAATTTTAAAAGTTCTATAACCTTTCTATAACTCCAGTATGATTTAATATAACTTTATAAATCATTTCCAGCACATTAAACCCATATTTCAATTATTTCTGGAATTTCAATCATTAAATTATCGATTTAATTGACCAAATTAAATCCAATATTCGAATAATAAATCATTCGACTTCTAAATTTCATTTATTAATATTTAAAATCAATTAAATATTCGAATTTTAATTATCAAAAATTCTGGGTCGTTACACTAACCAAATAGGGCTCGAACCAGTTTTATTTGGTGTCGAACGGATCGATATCGAAATGAACGGTGTAGCCCCCACGCGGTCTAACTGAACATTCCCCATGAGAAGTCAATGTCGATGCTGGACTACACGTTTGGCTGTCAAAATGGGACCGTCTAAGTTTTGACCGACTAGTCCCCAAATGGTTAATCTATTGCACATGGTGCATATCGTGGCCCATCAAGTAGCCCAAGAAAGCACTCCAATGGCAGAAGAGCAAGTCGTCGAGATAATTCATTAAGCGTTAGGCGAACAAAACAAAAGATCGGATATAGTTGAGATGAAACATAGTCCGTTCACTCTAAACATCTTATACACAATTAATTCCCCAGAGTTATGTCGTTTATGAAACCATACACTGGTAAAACTAATCCTACAACATATTTGAGGCACTACATTCAACATATGAAGACAGTAAGAGCTATGGAGGAAGTAATACGTTGTTGTTTTCTGCTATCCTTGTTAGACTTAGCGGCTGTTTTGTTTAGTCGTTTGGATCACAGATCCATCAATTAGCGCATTGGTTCTGTTGAAAAAAAAGTACATGAATCCATACGGGGCTATCTTGCATGGTTCAAGGCTATAACCGTCGTTATATGTCAACCAGATGAACATATTGTCCACGTGGCTGTAGCCTGTTGTGTCAGGAATCAACATGAAGATATAGTTTTACAAAGAACTTAAGAACCCAACTGTCAAATTGAAAGACTTCTATTATCAAGCCGATAAGTACATGCACTTGGAGGATTTCGATATTGACGCATGATTGATGACTGCCAATTAAGTTGGAGATGAAAA
This sequence comes from Allium fistulosum, assembly GCA_030737815.1. Lineage (NCBI taxonomy): Eukaryota > Viridiplantae > Streptophyta > Magnoliopsida > Asparagales > Amaryllidaceae > Allium > Allium fistulosum. Next base: position 930,972,609 of record CM060901.1, on the reverse strand, counting down.
GCGTCAGTATAAGGACAAGCGAAAGATGGATGATTAAGCTAGAGGAAAGAAACACTTTAGAGGAGGACAAAACAAATTTCCCCGTTCGAAGTTTAAAGAAATTACAGAAAGAATCTATCTTGCAACCATAGAAATTGTGGATTATGGTGAACTAATGATCGGGGAGTCAACCGCAGCAAAGATGAGAACTGACAACTACTGCATCTTCCATAAGATCTATAATCATGAGACCAATAAATGCCTCATCTAGAGATAACATCGAGAAGCACATTCGGGAGAAAAGGTTGTTGCGGTACTTTAAAAGCTTACCATATAGTGGTCAAGGTTCAACCAGACATCAGTCTCATCAGCTCAGGTGGCATGCCTGGACGTATGGTCATTCTTTGAAGGACTAAGAGACGATTCTTAGACTTTTCTTTGTTTATTTTCTGTTAAAAAAAGTTCGGGAGTGTACCTTGGTATGCCTACGCATGTATGTGATCTAGAAACAGATCTTGTTGGCATGCTTTGGGCGGAAACCCAAGGCGCATTTTTATCAGATCCTTTAGATTTGATTTGATTTTTGTACTCTATGAACTTTATTTGAACTGCTTAGTTATGAACTTGATTTTCTAGACTGATTGAACCGTGTCTTGTGATTTATTTATGAATCAATTGAACTGTGTTCCATGAATGATAAGTGTGATCTGCTTAGTAGTATAACGTTATTGAATTAATGTATGGACTGTTGGGCTTGACTTCGCCCTTTGCAAGTAACTTCAACGAAAGTGCCACGAACTCCAGTTTGTGGGCACTCGATGGAACCGAGTCCCTACGGAAGAAGAGTATAAACCACACTCAGGGTGTACGGTGTTGGATCCCCACAGGCGTCGGAGCATGTCCCTCTCCTATTAGGTATCCAGAGACAGATGTGTGTGAATTATGAAGAACGGAATAGATAAGTCCTTTCCATTTTACACGTTGCTGGACGAGTTTATCAAATGTCTCTCGATCTTAAAGGTGCAAGTCCCTTTTGCCGATGAGCTAATAGATGGACTTGTTGGATGCTTTCTAACTTAGAAACCGAGAACTCCTTTCATCGTGAAATGCTTGAAATGACTTAATTTATTCTTTAACTAGACAACAGAGTACAACTTTGCCAAATACAGCGGAGTATAAACTCAAACAACTCTAATAGAGACCGTGGAGTACAAACAGATCCAATTCTTTCAGAGATAGTGGAGCATAAACTAATCCAACTCCACAAAAGATATCGGAGTACAAATTTCCTATCCTAGAGATAGGGTTCAACTCTACTGGAGACAATGATGCATATTGTTGCTTAACCCCAAAGACATGATATAACTTCAGCAGAGATAGTGAAATATCTAGTTGTTCAGATTCAAAGACGGCTCAACTTGTCCAGATACAACAGTGTGATTCTAATTAGTTTCAGAGATAGGACCTGACTCCGCCAGAGGCAGTGGAGTACCCTTATGGATTATGGGGATTGTGATGCAAAGATATGACTTTTATGAATAAATTTTGATTGATATTTGATAGGACTATATGAGGACATAATAGCACTTGGCCATTCGAATATGTGAAACTACGAGAGTGGGAGAAAAGACACGACTGGAGAAGAATGGATGTTCTTAATCTTACGAGCTTGAGCATTGGGGAATTCTGCTTCGACTGCATCATCCCATAGTACGATTGAATCCCAAACAAGTCCAGAAGCATATGCTGGTTAGGGGGTTGTTGGGGGGATTTGGCACGGTTTTGGGACATACCTAAATGGCTAAATCATTTGGAAAATATGCTTAAAGTTAGGATATGCACCTTAGTCGAAATCGCATCTCAATTCGAACTAAAGATTTAACTAGTCCTTCGCCTAACCGATTCAGATCCCATCTCGGAGAGCTACTGACTATGTTACTCATATGGTACATCCAAAGACACATGAGTATTTTAACTGACGATTCAAAGCCAATGATCCAACTTTCACTTAATTCCGATTTAAAAAGAAGAAATTATGGCATAAAGAAGTGAAATGAACGACATAAATGGTTCAATAGGGAGTAAGTGCCGAACTGGAAATACGGTCTTATAGTGTGCTTGCCTGTGGAGTTAAAACATGTAGTATTTCTATAGCAGTAGAGGTGTAAAAAATGATAGCGGAGCGGATTTGCAGAAAGCTTCATTAGATATAGAACCTTATGTTTGAAGTTAATTCATTCTCATCTTACATCATTTGTATAAAAAAATGAAATATTATTTAATCTTATATAACAAAACCGGATAATGTCATGATTTATGTTGTGCATATTTAGTGATTACAATAGATTTCTAACGTATATTGAGCACTTATGCCTTAAAATTTGTTTCTTACCCTAACTTTGTTGATTTGGTTTAAAAGAGAACTAGTCAAATCAACTTTTTATATTAATGTTGATAAAGCGGGTGCTAAAAAGTCTTGATATAGCGGAAAATAGCAGGGCTTAAAGCGGATGTACTGTTTAATAGCGTTAAATTGAAAAGGCATAGCGGTCGAAGAGCGCTATGCGCTATAGCGAGGATTTTGCAGGGCTTTAACGGGGCTTTAACTGCATAGGTGCTTGTCGAACTGAATCTCTACTGAATCGTTTCTCCATCGAATTCCAAACCGAACCAACTTGGTTATACACGGAAAGTGTATTTTATAAGAACCTCATACCTACAAACACTGATGAATGAACGGTGATGATGTACAAATTTGGAGCATTCAGTGTAGTCAAGGCGAAAAAGCCCCAAAAAACCCCAAGTTCTCGCCTAGCGCTTTTTGATGCCTATGGCTTTTTTGGACGCCTTGAGTGTCAGTTTTGCTGTTTTAGTAAAAACTGCACTAAAAAAATGCATTTTAAAAAATAACTTCGTTTTAAAATTCATTTTAAAAACTGCATTTAAAAAAACCGCATTTTAAATAAACTGCATTTAAAAAAAAGTAAAAACAGCATTTTAAAAATCAATTTAAAGTTAAAATTTGAGGTTTAAACTATAAAACTTTCAACTTTTACCTTTAAAATTCTGAAATTAAAACTTAAAAGTTAAAACTTCAAATTCAATTTCAAATTTTAAATTAAATATTTAAATTAAACTAAAATGTGGATTTAATTTTAAATAAACTGCATTTTAAAAACTGCATTTAAAAAAAAGTAAAAATTGCATCTTAAAATTCAATTTAAAGTCGATTTAAATTCAGTTTAAATTCAATTTTAAAATTCCATGTAAAAAAAAGTAAAAACTGCATTTAAAAAAAAGAGTAAAAACTGCATTTTAAAATTCAATCTAAATTTAAAACTAACTTAGTCTTAAACTGAATTTAAAATCAAAACTTTATAACTTAAACTTAAAAATATACCCCTGGTTTGAGATCATCGGCTTCGGTTTTTAGGGTTGAGAGTTGGCGGCAGTGGGGCTTTGGTCGGCGGCAGTGGGGCTTCGGTCGGCGGCAGTGGAAGAGCTTCGGTCGGCGGTAGTAGGGTCGGCGGTGGGGGTTTGGTCGAGTTTCGATAGCAGCTCGAGATTAGGGTTTTTTTAATATCGAGAGTCGAGATCGAGGGTAGTAGGGTTTTTTTTGTTACGAACAACAGCTCAATTAAGCCACTATCGGGTTCGATTTCGAGGGTTTTGGGTCAAAACCCTAAATCATCCCTCAATTAACTAAAGCACGCTTAATTGGGGCTTCGCTTTTTCGTCGCTTCGTCGCCTAGAGCGCTTTATTGGCGCCTTGCCAATCATCGGCGCCTGGAAATAGAAAATGGCGCCTAGGCACGCCTAGGCGAGCGCTTTGACTACAGACGGAGCACTAGATACCACCGAACCGAATTAAAGGTGGAACCTAATGCACGAGGCTCCCGCACGATAGCGGGCTTTGGGGAGGTCGATATTGTACACGGTCTTTCCCTTGCATTGCGATGAGGCTGCTTCTGGACTCGAACCTGTGCGCTCAGATCACCATGCAGGTGACCTAACCGTTGCGTCAAGGTTCCACCTCACCACCGAACTGACTTAGTTAAATTAAATTATTGAAGCAGTTTTGGACAAGACACCATTTCAATCTTATCCAATCACCTTTGCGAATCCAGTCCACCATCCAACATCGAGTTGTGGTGGACTAACCCCAAGATCCACGACATCGGAGCTTCGCCAATCACAAATATAGTAACACACATTTGTTGAAATTAATCCAAAGAGATCTAGGAAACATTGTAGCAATTGTAAACCAAAAAAATAATACTAAAGGATATAACATGAGCGCATGCCAAATATTGTCGAATCACTGTAAAAGTGTCATCTATTTTTTCTGCATTTCACTACTTGCAGTCTGATACCGTTGTCTATGATTTGTGATCTGAATTAATAACTTAACACATTTGCTGAACTTAGATTATACTTTTTAAAAATTAGCACTAGATCACAATCATGATGGGCTCATGAACTAAGGTTCGAGATCCCCATTTTGGTCTCGATTTTGATCGTTTGTAATCTTAGGAATTTCGATCTAATTCGTAATTTCGGCTGTAGTTTCAATTTTGGATTTCGTTATTTATGTTTTAAATAATTCCACATGTATTTGTTTAATTTATTGAAACAAAATATATAATTTATTTTTTATTGAAAAATAAAATATATGCTGATTATTAATATTTATAACGCTAAAATGTGTTTATTCCAAGGTTTGAAAACTCGGTTTCGGTCTTTGAAAATTTTAAATATTTCGGTTTGTTTCGTTAGTTTCGGAAGTTTCGGTAAATGTTTCGGTTTCGGAATTTCGATGAGTATTTAATAGAAAGACGATATTAAATACTGTTCAATAACTCATTTCAATACCTATATTATATTATTATTTGACAATTTAAAACTATTTCTAATTATGTCTATAAAATAAATATTTTCATCAACTTATTATTATATAGTTAATAGTTTGACTTATGTTTATGGTATTATTGACCTTCTAATTGATGTTGTACAAGAAAATATACAGTACATGCTAAAACAAGAATAGTATAATTTTTTATACATAATATTGTTCTGCAAAAAAAAGTACAAGAGAAAACATCAAAAGCAAGAAAAGTCAATGTGTCAAATAAGACCCATGTGCTGCATTTATTACTCTGTCATTTAAGTATTCGTTCTCTCTTTTGGTCTATATTGTTTTTTCTTTCTTTCCTTCTCTCCATTTTACTCCTCTTTCTTTCTACTTCCTACTGCATCAAAAATTACTGCTGCTGAACATTTTATTTAAATTTCTTTGTAAGTTTCTATCCCTCCGCATCTTTCCATCTCATGGCATCTGGAAAAATAGTATTTTCATCTATACTTCGACCGGAACCGAAATTTGAGGCCAATTTCGGATCGTTGCCTACCGAAAACGATCCGAGATGGCCGGAATTTCGAGATTCCGGCCGAAATCTCAAACCATGGTTTATTCATACTTTGTTTCCAATTTTTTAGTTACACAATTTATATATTTTTGTGATTTTTTCCGTTTCCTAAGTTAAATTCTCAAATTTTGAATATTTTTATATTTGAAACTTAAATTAATTCTTTTTCGAGTTTCCTACGTAAAATTCGAAGTTCGGCAGTGTTTTAATTCAATTGGAGTTTCAATTTGGTTTTGTTTTGATCCCTATCGAAGCTGAAACGGAACGACCAGAAGTTCAGTGTTTCAGTCGAAACTTCAAACCTTGCAATTTACATGTTAAACTCAAAAATCAATTAAAATAGAATTATCTCAGAATAGTTCATATCAACCATATATTTTCCGTTACTAGCAATACAATTAAGTTTCTTCAGATGTAAAATTGATATCATAAATAGAGATACAAACAAAAGCATTGTCAACAATAAATAGGTGTATTGGTTGAATAGAGATAGCAATGAGAAAATCATTTATATAATAACCAACTAGATAAAGAAGGTGAGAGTATGTATAGCCTTGCCAATAGATCAAAATTTTCTATATATATCATTTAAAGATACCAAAACGTTGTGATAATTGGATAATGAATAACGAAAATAAACAAAATGGAAAATAAAGTGGATTTTAAAATCTAAAAATCAAAATAGAGCATTCAAATAAGAACTAGTCCACAAAAATAGGGTGATTATGTTTACTAGATATGTGGATCCAAATAAAATTTTCCATTTCAAAATTGAACCTTGTTCATTTGTTTTCTGCAAGTTCTAGCAAGATTTAGGACGTGCTTGTTGGTGTAAATTGAACATGAAATTTAGCTGTTAAGCAATAGAGTTAGTGCGTTGATTGAAGGGATTCTTGAAGTATCTGCGTATTCATGCAACCAAGAGAGTTCCCTCACTCAATTTCTCCATGTGCATTGAAGAATTTTTACATGTATATTGTAGTATATAATTCTTGACTTTGTATCGATGAGCTGTTGAGCAAGTACGTACGTATATTGTATTATAATGAGCTTTGAGTAGGGAAAGCGTACCTCATCGTTATAACCACAGTTTTTGTTTTCACTGGTTTTGAAACCATTCTCAAATTGTAAAGTGCATAAATTTGTAAATCAAAGATATACCTTATATTGAAATTATTTATTTAGAAAATTATTTTTCAAAGTAGAAAAATAGAATAACAACTGTATTATATATTCATGTATTTTGAAGAAAAATAGGTAAAAAGAATTTTCAATAAGAAGATAAAATATGGAAGCTCAAGATAAATGATATTTAAACTATTTAAGTTGACGTTTTTCTATTTTTTAAAAGCCATAAAAAGTCATCGATATTAAAATATCTTTTTAGAAAAAATGACTTGCGGTAATTTTCTTATTTGGTAATTTTCTAATTTGGAATCTTTAAAATAATAGTTTTAAAAGGGGGTAAAGTTTGAAAAGAAATTTGAGAAATGATCAAAAATTATTGATTTAGCATTTCTGTCTTGAAAGAAATGACCAAAATTACACTACTATTTTTAGTTTGTTTTTAAAACACCAAAAGCCGATGCTTTAGAAAAATCGCTAGTGTTGATTTTTATAACCTAAAGTGGAGCATTCAAAATTGGTCAAAGTTTATCTTGAAAAAAACATAAGCGAAGCCTTTGGCACAACCATTCGAATGTCAATGAGACATGATCAACTAGTTGTTGAATAGAGGCAGCAATGATAAAATCATCTTATATAATAACCAACTAGATAAATGTGGGAATATGTATTAGCCTTGCCAATGGATTAAATTTCTCGTTAGCAGTCATTTGAATATTCCAAAACCTTGTGACAATATCGGCAATGAATAATGAAAACTAAACGGAACAAGAAAAATTTTAAAGAGAAAAGTGGATGTATTAAACTTTTAAAAATCAAATGAATCATACAAATTAAGAAGAGGCTTTTAAGCTCGGGGAAAAAGTTAGAGAAAAATTTAGTTTCAAGGATATGAAGTTTGCTGTTTAGGCTAAAGATAATTTTTAATGTAAATCACAGAATGATAGTTGCAACTATCATTTTCTGTTCACACTAAAAAGTGTCCTTCAGACTAAAAAAACAAACTTGTTGTCCCTGAGATCAATTTTTTTTGCAACTTCTTCCGTGTGCCTATTTTCCTGAATTAAGAACTAGTCCAAAAAAAATAAGGTGGACATGATTACTAAATACATAGATTCAAATAAAAACATTCATTTTTAAAATTAAGCCTTGCTAATTTGGCTTTCCGCTACTTTGCGAGGTTTGGGACGTGGATGATGGTGTCAATTGAGGAGAATATAGGGGTTAAGCCATGGAGTTTGTGGGTGAATTCGAAGGGATTCTTGCAGTTTTTTTGGGGTTTGTGCTATGGGCGAAATTTATTTTTATATATGTTGTATATAATTCTTGATTTTTATTGATGTAAGCTGTTGAGCAAGTACATACGTACACCGTTTTGAACAATCTTTGTTTATGGAAAGCGTACCTCATCGGCACAACCATGAGGAGCATACCCCTTGACACTACCGTCCAAACAAATTTTGTTTATGAAATGTGCATCTCTTAGGCTCTAGCATTGTTTATGAGCAGTTTTAAAGGTCTCGGTTTTAGTTGTCAAGGAGATATTCGGTTTTGAGGGACTTTTGCGGCAGGTTCCATAATATATAAAACTATGCTTGGAAGTTTTGTTTTCAAATATTTTGAGCCATTCTAAAATCGCAAAATTACGTAAATACGCAAATAGAAGACATACATTATATTAATATTAATGATTAAAAACACTATTTCCAAAGTAAAAAAAATATAGATTTTAAAAATTGGATTATGAATTCATACAAACACTATTTTGAAGAGAAATAGATGAAGCGAAATTTCAATAAAAAGGCAAAATATAAAAAATTAAGATAAATAATATTTAACCTTTTTGAGTTGACACTTTACTATTTTTTAAATTCATGAAAAGTCGCGATGTTTAAAAATGTCTTTTTAGAATAAATGATTTGGAAGCAAATTTAATTTTTAATTTGGGATCCTTAAATAATTACTTTAAAGACGATAGAGTTGGAAAACAATTTGAAAAACGATCAAAGGCCACCAATTTGGTAGGCCTTCAAGAAATGATCAAAGTTACACTATAACAATTTTGATCGCTATTTAAAACCTCCAAAACTGATGCTTTAAAAAACTTGCAAGTGTCGAATTTTTACAACCTTATATAAACTCAGCCATCCAGAAATGATCAAAGCCAATCTAAAACACTCCAAAGTGAAACTAAGGCCATTATGGTAATGTTAAATTTACCATACCATTGCCAACCAGTTGGTAACCAACATTGAGCTTTATTGGTATATCGGTTTTAACGGTACGGTAATGGTATGTTTACCTTTGTTAAATTTAACTTTGATTTCAATCTGTTTATATATTAGTTTACTAATACTAACAACATGCATTTTTTGAAGATGTATCGAATTTCAGGACAATGTTTGCCGTCTTATTCATGATAATGCTTCTAGAGTTGTTTTTTCTAACTTTAATTTATGAGATAAAACCAATCTATTAGTACATGTAGTTATAAATAATTTGTAACGACTTAAGACAATTATCCATATTAATAAAAAAAATCATGATGTGTAAAAGTGTATTTAGTATTAGTAAAACAAACTTCTCTGTATTATTCGAAAGAGTAAATACAATAAACTTTCAATATCTTATCTCTCGGTAAATATACCACTATCAACCATCGGTTTACCAGTGTACCGGTATACCCATGATTATTTTATTAGTGGTATCGGTAAAGTAATGGTACTTTTGTTTTGTTTACCAGTATAATCGGTACTTGAATGTTTTTCTTAGATCGATAATGGTAACCATTACCATAGCAGCCCTAAGTGAAGCCCTATGCACAACCATTCAAATAACAACGAGACAGATGAGCTAACCTCCCTTGGACTTTTAACACTGCTTTCAGCTTCTTCAACTAATCATTGACACACACCAACGTTCTTGGAAGCTCATTTAAGTTGGGTAGTATTTACCCTTTCACATGCTTCAATTATACTTTGTGCTGAATGTTTTTTCTCAGGTCGGTAACGGTAACCATTACCATAACAACCCTAAGTGAAGCCCTAGGCACAACCATTCAAATAACTACGAGACATGATCAGCTAACCTCCCTTGGAATTTTAACGCTGCTTTCGGTTTCTTCAACTAATCATTGAGACACAACAATGTTCTTGGTAGCTCATTTCAGTCTGGTAGTATCTACACTTTCACATACCCTTTCAACTTGTTTGTGCCTTCTTTCCCTCGGTGAAAAGAAGACACGTTAGACTACTATGTGTGAGTACCGAGTAGGCTCGTTTTGGGCTTGCCTTTGGTAAGCGGTGCCTCATATTGAATGAAGCGTTGAGAAGAAAAATAACAAACACGTTATTTCTAACAACTATGCAACAAGGAACATCAAGTAAAACATATACGTCAAAAAGAAACATAAAATTGCCCAAAAATTATAAAGCTTGCTTTGTTTAATCATTGTCAAATGAATTAATCCTAAAAAATCGTTCAACGTACAAAAGTGCTACAAGATTATTAGCTGCATTTAAAATTTAAAATATATAATACACTTAACTGGTTTTAATAAGTCAGTGTAATCCGAGGTGCATGCAAATGATGTAAATAAACATAATGAATACTGCGCAATCTGAGTTGGAACTAATATACTAAGTAACTCAAAGAAAAAAGCAATAAAATATATGCAGTGCAAGGTTTGCATTGAAATTTTAAAAAATAATAAAAAATATCTTGATGTAAATGAATGTTTAAAGTCATATTAAATAAATGAACCTACTAAAGAGCCAGAATACAAAAATGAAAAAGATTACATCTGACAGAAATCGTCATACACCGTAATGCACAGCCTAGGGGTCCGCTCATGTTTTCATCTGTTCAGTCAAATAAATAAAATAAACTCTGCATGCCGCTTGTTTATGGTAAAATTAGAGTTAACAAGACTATACGAATGGAACCTCTTTTTGTATCCATAAATAAAATACAGACTGGATCAAATACAATACAGGAATAAAAAATCTCAATATATGGTACAGCTTGAAAATAAGACTAACCAACAAAACTTACATCAGCTGATCAAAGTGATGGTAAATTGAAAGTATGATTGAAATCTAATATGTGAATGAATTTATTGTAGTCAAGGTCTAATGTTTCGAATTTACACTGGAAAATGACTGAATTAAGGGGAAAAGGATCATACATCGTGGTATTATTTATGATTTGATTTAAAGTAGAAAAGGAAATAACAAGTGAAAGGTAAATTCAAAATGAATTTTATTTTTGATTCAAGTAGTTTTTGTTGTAGATAATCATATTTTGTAACACTCGAGTTTATCAAATATTATAATATATGTATTCTATTTTTATTTTTTCAGATAATTATACCCCAATTAATTAGATGAACATTATTAGACCCACCAACCCAACCCAACGGGTTCAAGTTGGGTTCAAATTTTTTTCCCCCTTTGGGTTCAAAGTTCAAACTACATACTGTTAAAATATAGATCTAACCCAATTCTGGTCCGGTTGGGTTTGTGGTTCAGATATAACTGCTAGCACCGTATTTGTTTTATTTTCTAGCTTCTAACATGCTACTTGATAACCATGGCTGGCCAATAGATTGATATAAATAGCAATACTTGAATTTCAGTAATGATTGTAGCACTTCATTTACCATCATGTTGAGTTTTAACAAGATTTGGAGTTGGGGCTGGTAGTCCTGGATACTGTTGTCTTGGTATGATAATTATGAACAGATTCATGTTTAATAAAAATTACGAACAGATTCAGTGTCTAATTTAGTTTCTCTTTATTGACTTAGGTGCTTTGATTTGGTCCTCATTGATGGTTTTTGTTACATAGCTTTTTATGTCACACTCCATTATATAGAGGTTCTCCTCCCAATTTTCCTTATGTGCTTAAAGCCCTGTATATGTTATTGAACTGTAGCGCCCCTCCGTCCAGTGGGATAAAGCTAGGTCAATGAGGCATGAAGATGAATGATGAGTTATAATATTATTTTTGACGAATAACTGCAAATTCCACTGATATAACAGTGGAAGATTGGCAGAATATTGCATCTCAGAAAAGCAGTTACTTATTTTTGGACGGACATGACATGAGGTGCTTTTGCTACCTTCTTAGTTATCCACATGTACTTGTATTGCACTAGGAAAATTTGATGGATTCCAAATGAGATCAATCTGACCGGTCAGTCTTCAGTTGCTAATACTAATTTGATCTAGTAAAATGTGGTTATTTTAGGATTGGTGACTTGGTATGTGTAACTTATTCCAGTCCACAGGTTTTTTATTTTATTTTATTTGTTCAATTATGATTGACACCGCAGTTATGTTTTTTATAATTAGTTACCTCAGTCTTCATATTAAGTTAAGGTTGGATTTGGGCATATCCTCTTTCTTGTTTATCAAAGTTATTGGTCTTATAGTTGTTTCCTCTGTAGATGTTGGATTTTTGAATTGATATACTGATGATGATTTTCCAGTGAACTTGTTGTCATTATGCATAATAGGTTGAACATGAGATTTACTGTACTTGCCTACCATCTACATTTGATTTGTGTTTTGAGTTTTGTACTACGTTAATATTATCATTCACATCACAATTTCTTCTTAGTATGCCAGGCTTAATTCAATTGTATAAATGGTTTATAACACAGGACGAAGTTGAAATCGAGGCTAAAGTTTTAAGAGCTGGGAAATCGGTTGGCGTGGTTAATGTTGAACTGAAAAATAAGGCAACCAAGAAGATTATAGCTCAGGCACGTTATACCAAATATTTAGGTGCATCTAGTAATCTATAACCATATTCATCGCAAGAATATACTAGGTTGTGCAAATAAAATCTTTCAGCTGGATGCATACTATTGGAAAGTATTCTGAAAACGATATTAATCTCCATACATACAAACCGTGCAAATCTATGTAAATTTAAACCTCTTAGTGGTGCTGCAAACTAATGATATCTATAGCCAATCCATGTTGGAATTGGTATTTTGAATGCATGATACTGTTTGATTTTCAGCTGGATTGCTTAGCTGCAATTGTTATTTCTTGTTTGGTACCCCTTGATGACTAAAAATGGGAATTCTGTTTCGAACTGATGACCAAAATAATATTATCCATGTGACGCGTAAACCAATGTTGAAATTTTCGTGCAAGGAACTGGTAAAAAACGGAAGCAACAATGCACATTCAGCATTCAATAACTTGACGTTTTATATAAAGTCTCAAATCAATTCCAGAACAACGAACAAACGTACAAGTCAAGGAAACATACCCAATAAAAGCATCAGCATCTCACATCCCAATTCTCCAAAACAAAACAAAGCAAAAAAAATGTATCAAAGAACATCGAAATCCAAAAGCATCAAAGAATCATCATCCCCTCCTGTGAATACTCCCCTTAACCCAACACCAAACTATCGTACCCCTCTCTCTCAAACCTTAACAGCCACCGCCAATTTAGCAAATCTCCTACCAACCGGAACTCTACTCGCCTTTCAACTCTTAACCCCGTCATTCACCAACAACGGATCATGCGATTCTGTAACACGTGCTTTGACTCAAATTCTACTTATCGTACTTGCATCTTCAGCGTTCATCGCATGCTTCACGGACAGCTTCACGCAGGATGGAAATGTGTACTACGGCTTGGCGACCAGGCGTGGGATGTGGGTGTTCGACTACCCGATGAAGGGGTCTGAGTTGCCCGATCTTTCTGATAAGAGGTTGAGGTTGGTCGATTTGGTACATGGGGTGCTGTCGGTGCTTGTGTTTGGGTCCGTGGCGTTGAGGGATAGGAACGTGGTCGGGTGTTTGTATCCCAGGCCGGAGGTTGAGACTAAGGAGGTGTTGGATATAGTGCCGGTTGGAGTTGGGTTGGTTTGTAGCTTGCTGTTTGTGGTGTTTCCGACCAGAAGGCATGGGATTGGCTATCCTGTTACTCATGGCAATTGAGTAGAACGTTAGTACGATTATCACAGTGCACTGCTAACGTTTCATTTGTTTAATTTTTCTTGTGCGTTGATTCATATTAATTTTGTTAATCATTGGAATTTTTTGTATCTTTTCATCATATTGATTTTCATTCAAAAATACAATAATCGTATCTTGAACCTTTTTTTTTATAGTGTAAAGTTAAAGTTAGAAACTATGTAGATATTAGTACCTCTGTTCCATAGATGTGTTTTATACTTTATCAAATACGGAAATGATTGTAAATAGAAAATACTACAAATAGAAGTATTATTACATTAACATAATTTTGTATCAAACAATGAAAGTAATTATAAAATATGCATTTCACACCGAAAATAAACAATTATGAACGTGTTTATTATATTTCTAAAGAAAAACTAATATCATAAAAACAAATACATAATCAACAGGAAATTATTTTACAAATATTATCAACATCTGAATTGATAATAAAACCAGGTTAATTAAAATGTTGTGTAATTACATTTTAAAATAGAAACAAAATAACATGTCCATAAAGCGAAAGTATTTGATATAATTTTAAACCAAATTACAAAATTTAGTGATAAAATAATAAGATTAAAAAAAACATTTAAATGGTTATAGTGAGACAAAATTTATTGGCAGCATCTGTTAATACTCCGCAAAATGTTTTACACGCCCTGCAATTTTCTTAAAAAAGTTCACGCCTTACACAATCATTTTCACCCCATTAATTCTACAAATACCCTTCTTCCTCCTGTATTCTAACTCCAAATTTGGAAATACGCTCTTCAATCTTCCTTACTTTCTCTCGTAATCGATATGATTTTACTAAGAAAAAAAAAATCATACTCCATGTCTATCAAAGCTAGAAGTGATACGAAGAGAGAAGAAATCCAAATGAAAATATGTTGATTTGCTATTTGTTTTTCACATTTGGTCTAATATAAATGTGGTATATTTGATTTTCATGTTTGCTACTAATTCAAAATTAAAACTATTATTAATAGATTAATTTATTTTTATATCCAAATGGAAACATGCTATGATATTCTTGATTTATATATTTATAGCTCATAATTTCATTTTCTTGTGTCTTTGTTGAGGATTAGGGTTTTTGATTTTAATTGTTCAAATTTGAATCATTTTGGAAGGGACAAAAATGTAACAAATCGCTTATTTTCTAGAACGGGGTGTGTAAGGCCATTTTCGGGGTGTTAATTGAACCAGTCTAGCCAAATTTATTTTTACCTTTGATAATATTTTTTTGTCAACCTCAAAACTTTGGAAGATTTGTGAAGATTTCAAATTGTGGGGTGCAATCCAAGATTTGTTGGATTTGTTATGATCGAGTAATGTTACAAATATATAAAAGTGAATATTAGGCACACATCCTTAAAACCAAACTTAATTCAAAGTCGATTCTTGTAAAAAAAAAACATACTTTCTACGTCCCTGTTTTTGTTTTACGTCTATTTTTTTCCTAAATTACCCATGCGCTTCAAAGTCGAGTCGTGGTTCTTCTTCTTCTTCTTCTTCAGTTTCTTCTGATCAAATTGAAAGTCGAACTGAGTTTTCTTCAGACAAACGTTTAATTCTCGATTTCAATAAAAAAACTACAACTATTTGAAGACGAATCAATCTTATTTACAAAAATATGAATTGTTTTTTATTTTTTATGGATTGTTGGTGTTGTTTTGATGTTAAAATGAGAAATGTTTGCAGTTTGATATTTGAAATTATGTGCATAAATACTGCAAATGTTACCTAGAATAACATTCATACAGTTCTTTCTTGCAAATATTTTAATAATTGCTGGAAAATCAGCAATTTTAAGATTATTTGCAGACATTGGTGCAAATTTTCATAATAATTGCAAAAAAATCAGCAAATATTGGGAATATTTGCATATAAATATGCTTTTATTTATGAATTTTCCTCTGCAATTATTCATTTAAAATTTAGCATATATTCATAATAGATACTTGCTGAAAAATCAGCAATTATTCCCTTAAAATCATTTGTATTCATCTTTGTATGCAATTATTCAAAATAATTGTAGAGATGTATGCAATTATTATGTATAATTGCATGTATGTCTATAATTCTTCTGAATAATTTGCATGTATATCTTAAAAATCGGCAATTATTCTCAATAATTACAAAAGCTGGTTCAAATATTGTGAATAACAATAGAAAATAACTGCTGAAAAATCTATAATTTTTAAGAATATTTGCAGATATTGGTGCGAATATTCAGAATAATTGCAGAAAAGTCAACAAATATTGGAAATTTCTGCATATAAATATGCATTTCTGTAAGAATTTTTCTCTGCAATTGTTAGTTTCAATATATTGCATTAGGAAGATGAATTTTATCTTCAAAGAATACATGCATAAAAACTGCATTTACTGAGAATACTTACAAATATGTGCATTAGAAACTGCAATTAGTGAAAATACATGCATAAAAATCTGTAAATATTCCAATATTTGCAATATTTCTACATGTATTCTCAATATTTGCAGAAAAATATGCAAATATTGAGAATACTTGCATAAAATACTTCAAATAGTGTCAATTTTTGCATTAAAAAATCTAATGCAAATATTATGAATATTTTACTTTTTTATGCAAATATTATGAATAATTGCAGAAAAATCTGCAAAATTTGAGAATATTTGTTTATAATACTACAAATATATTCAGTATTTTTGCAAAAAAATATATATAATAATATATGTTGAAGCTGCAAGTGTTTTTTTAGCAAGTATTCATTATTTTTACTTTCATATGTCATTATTATGAATACCTGCGGATATAGCTGCAATTATTCTGAATAAATGTAGAAAATAAGCAAATATTGTGAATTTTTGCTTACACTACTGCAAATATGTATAATTTTTGCAGTAAAACATGTAATAATATATGTTAGAGCTGTAAGAGTGTTTTATCAAGTAATCAAATTTTTTACTGTAAATTTTCTATGTATTTGCAACTAAAACCGCAAATATTAAGAATATTTGCAGAAAAAACTGCAAATATTATTAATATTTGCATTTTTAGCTGCAAATATTCTTAAATTGTTGCTGATATATTATAATTTTTTAATTTTATGAAGAATGAATTCGTTTTCATACAAATGATTGTTTTCTTTTTCTATTTCAATTTTAATGTTTGATTTTAATGTTCTAATTGATTATATTTTCCATTATTTGATTTCAGATTCTTCTCAATTAATTAAAATGAGTATTTGGTTTCGTTTTCCTTCTAAATCAGTTTTCTAGTCATCTTGATTTCAGTTTATTCACTAGATTATGATTCGATTTTGTTTACTGGTTTCATTTTCGCAGGAACGATGAAGTGCAGAGAGAAATTACAACGGAAGGGTACTTTTGTCTTTTAGATGGTCCGATTTTAAAAACAGGGACCAGAAACTTATCCAAAAAATTGAGAGATGTTTTGTGTATTAGCAAACTATATGTGGGATGTATGCCAAACGCTTCCTATGTAAAATATAAAAATACTAAAAAGACACCAGATTTATACTTGTTCAGTTCTTGTTTATGTTAGAACTGGACTAGCCCACAGTGGAAGTTATGGATGAATTTCAGAAATTTTAGCTTATTGGATCTTTTATTGAGCCTATGAAGACTGAATTAGAACATTTCTAAATTTCATTTAAATAAAATCATTTATTTTATTTAAATTCAAATATATTAAAATATAAAATTAATTTTATTTGATTTAGTTTATACATAAATGTATCATATACATATATATGTGAGTGCATGTGTAACATAATAATTCGTGAAAGGTATAATATGCCCATATTTAGACATTGGGATTTACATCGCAACAGACATATTAGTTCATTTTGTATGTCATGTATGTTGTCCAAGTATATGCATGTATATGTGTTACAAAATACACACACACATATGTATGTATAACTATATTATATAATATATGAACATAAAACATTTATATATATATATATATATATAAAGAGAGAGAAAAATTATTTATAATTCAAAATTAACTTATTTATGCAAACATAATAATTTTAGTATTTTAATTTGTATATATTATGAATAAAATAATGTTTTCATCCATAAATAATTAGCATAAAATAATCTATTGATGAAAAATAAAATTTTACAATTTTTGAAAATCTTGGATCATAAAATAGAGCTTAGGAAAAAATTGGAGATTTTTCAAAGTTGAAATATTATTTTTAAAAACAAATACACTGATTTTGGCAATAATTATTTAATATAAAATAATATATTATTAAAAATTAAAAATTCAAAATTTTAGAAATTCTAGGATCATGAATGAAAGGTTATGAAAAATTTTGAAGAATTTTTTCAATTAAATTATTATTTTTAATAAATCATAAATAGTTTTTCTGAAATAATATTAATTATTAAAAATAATAAACTTTATTGAAAAAATCCTAATTTTTTTATAAGTTTCTGGAATGATATAATATTTTTTAAAATATAAAATTGAATTTTTAACGTAATAATTATTTTATATATAGTAAACAATTCAAAATTCAATAAATGTTAATTTAAAAATATGAATATATGTATGATAATTAATTTTCAATTTTGTAAATTCATATTATATATAATAAGTGTACTAAATTTTTTAAATCATATATATATCTTGTATATGCATATATGCTATTATGAGAGAGAAATATACACTAACACACACACACACACGAATTTATCAATAAATATATATAAAACAATTATTAATGATAAAAATTGATTTTGTACAGTAAACAACATTTTTCTATACATAAATCAAATAGTATAATAAACAAATTATGCAAATAACTAAACTGATTTATGACAATTACATCTACTTACAAAATCTCACCTAACTAAACATATAATAGCAATATATTTAAACAGATATGAAATTGCTCATTATAGGATCATAGAATATAATTTAATTACTATAATATGAATTAAAATTACCAATTTAATGATGCCTTTGAATCCACGTTGAAGCAATGACTTCCCTTCCTTTTACTATTCTTGATTCGTTAGATTGCAAGTCCGGAATCACCTACCTCTAACTATCGAATAGTATTATTTTAATTTGAAATATGTTTAGGAATTTTGGAGTGGATTGAGTGCTATGTTTTAACCAGCAATGTATAAGGTAATGGCGGCCAAAAAAAGGTTAGTCATTATTCTAGAGATACATACATACATACATACATACATACATACATAAATATATATATATATATATATATATAGGGTTGTATTAGAGAGAAACGAGGAAAACCTTTTTACCCATTCTCACTTGATCTCAACTCATTATCTCCAAGCCAATTCCCTACGTTTTAGCCACCCCTAGGCCTTCCCAAAACCGAAATTTTGCAGCCCTAATGAAGGACCTTAAACCCATCTAAGTCCAAGCCAAAATACTATGCAATTAAATCTAATTTAATCGTTTGTCGATATTGTATATCGATCGATATATTTATAACTGTTATAAATATATATATAACATTATTTATTTCTCAAATCATATTCAAATTTTATAATTAATATTTCATAAATATTAATTAATTTAATTAATTTATAACAATTATAAACTAATTAAATCGTTCGGTCTTAAGGGAATTTATCATTTCGGCTGTGTAACTCTTGGGTGTAAATTTAGTTAGCAATTAACATCGAACTATTTTAATGTCAACGTTCACATGTCACTAAGTAGGTGGTGTGACATTATGACCAAATTTATCGCTTACTCATTTTCGGTAATAATCCAATTTTAGTTTAATAAGCGTTACCCGGTTGTGATATTTGTTTTCACCAATTCTCTTCGTCAAAACTTTATCACTTTGGACTTATGGAATTTGGTAATGGTCAAAATTCCAACCTCATCCACATTCAACTTTATAGTCCAAATACAAAGTCCTTGGTTCAATAATAACAATTATCATTAACCAAAATGCTCTGGCCAGAGACTTTGACTTTGAGTTGACTGTGATACTAACCACATATAACTGAGGAGACGAATCCTCTTTTGAATAGTGCTTCACTTCCAGTACTTCCACTCGACCCAACTATAGTCACTCGATAGACGCCATGCCATGATTTGGGTATAATCAAAACAGAGCTTTCATATTGAAGATCCACAGTATTCTCAAGTCGAGAGAACTGGGTAAATTAGTCACATCGATATTTTCTGTTTGACCTTAGTTATATTAACCAACAGAAAACTATCGAGTGGGTTGTTCCATAGTTATCCAATAACTATTAGTACGTAACTTCTAGGTGCCCTCAGCAGTCATGAGTAATACACTGCCCAACATTTAGAGTGCGTTACGTACTCCAGTCTCAACGGATACATCGATATCCAGTCTCGATGCATCTTGACTGGGAACATTTAAAACGGTATATTTGTTTCGTTGTGATAAATTACTCACGGTTACAACACTTTGTAACTACTATCACAAAATATACCATTTATGGATTTTTCTATTAAATATACTTTTAATCAAGTTAATTAATTAATATAATCACATTATATCAAGTATATAATAGAAAGAAAATATTTTTTATTTCGAACAAGATTGGTCAACGAGTTAGATATATATAAGAAATTACATAATTGCCCCTAGGGCATACCCCTAACTCTATCAGTTTAACCTACGTCCAGTTAAGAGGGTTTGTAGTTTTTATTGCTCTCATGAAGCATACAAAGTTATATACTATAACACCCTGTAAATGAACCATAAATAATTAAAGTAAATTGAATTAAATATGATAACGGTTGAATATGGAAATTTTATAAAAGTTGGAATTTGACCACAAAAGTTATTCTGTTGCATTCGTGGTGAAATTCTGATCTGTTTCCATATATAATATGTTTAAAATAGAGCCCAAGAAAAGAAGTTACGAGCATTTGAAGTTTTCAGATTTAAATTAATCTAGTTTGAATTCAAATTCAAATGAAAAATCAAATTTTGAGTTTAAATTTCAAAAATTAGCTTAAGGGCTAAGTAAACGTTTAATTAACGTTAAAAAGTTAATTAGGAAATAAAATAATTGTGCAACGAAACAAAATAAATGTTCTTCGAAATAGAGGAGCGGTTGACCGTAGCGGTCGACCGGTCGCACATAGGCTGTCGACCGCTTGGCAATGAAAGTTGCCTGTGGCGGCTATGGTTTGAAGGTATCTTATATTGAGTTGTACGCTCCAGATTTATCCGTTTCTTACCAACTTCCATCCTACGGTTCTGGTGCATTTCAACCCCTATAAATAGAATCCTATCCTCTTCATATTTTATTCATATTATTTTGGGGAATACGACGAAATTCCGCCATTGCTATCTCTCTAATAAAATTCAGAAACTTCGTAGGGAATTTATATAAGAATTCAACTTATTTCCTATTCATTTCTTCTTCCTCCAATCTATTTTTATCATATTCTTCTCAAATTATTTCGAGTTTAACGAATGTATATACCTCTTTCCTATTGTGTGTGTGTGTGTCAAAAGAAAGGGATTCTGAAAGAGATTGGAATGCTACAAATTCATTTAAGTGAAGCTATGGCTAATCTGTGAGTGAAAACTTTAATATTTCTTTTCAGCAATTGTTTAATGTATTTCCTTTTGGATATGAATATGCTTTAAAGATTTTGGAATTTCAAAATATGATAGATAAAATCCCTTAAAATTCCTTTTTTATTTCAATATGTCAATTATATATTGAGATTCTCAATTATTTACATTAATTTGATGGAATTTGTTTCGTTTATGCAATTTTTGATAATTTCATAGTCTATTCCACTTCTCCTTCTTCTTTGGGTCAAATTGCGGTTCTTCAATAAAATAAGGGGTTTAGATTTCGAATTCTATTCGTAGTTTACACCACTTATTCTTATCTATTACTTTGAGAAGAGGAGTTGAACAGAATATAGGGCTTAGATTGCAGTTCTTATGGTTTAAAATATTCCATTGAATTGGTGTAATAAATTGAGTTTCTATTTTATTTACATGTCTGTTATTGCAATTTTGGTTATTAATATTTATTCCCTACTTTGGATATTAGAATCCCATGAAATCTTGGGAATTTGAAGGAAAAAGACTTGTAATAATATTTGGTTAGGGAATTGACATTTAACGCTAGTTTAGAGCGTAAAATCCATGCATTTAGAACTTATTAGGCACGAATATTTATTTATCTTTATTTGCGTAATTAACTTATAATTATTGCATATATGGTGTAGTTAATTAGGCATTTCTTTTCATTTATTTCCCCCTTACGAAGGTAATTGATTATTAGGCGAAAACAAGAGGAAACTCTAATTTAGCCTAATTATTATTTTAAGGCATAATAAAGAAGATTCCTTATAAGGCCTTATTTATGAAACAGCGAGATGAGTGTGTGTGTGTGTGGAGAGTAATTGATGTATGGCTAAGTCATAGGGATGCGAGGTCAATAAAGTTACATAACGGAAGTCTGCTCTTCACTTTGAGACCACCAGCAATTGTGTACACTTTGATTGATGTGAGATATTCTTATGATAAATATTTGTAATGATACGAGGTTGGTCTCAAATTCTGTAGGAAAAATCTGCCCAGTTAATCTGGCTAGCAGTTCCTATGAATGGTCGGACTAATGTGTGACGTCATTATGAGTACGAGCATAAGATGGAAGAACTGCTTTGGGGTTTTGAGGTATTAAGTGGTTGGACCCGTCTCTTTTTCCCAGATGAAGTATTAAATGGCCAAGGGGTTATGTTAGGTGGTATCTCTATGAGGGGGTCTGCCTCTGGAAATAAGTATTAAATGATGGGGTCTGCCTTAATTAAGGTATTAAATGACCAAAGTCTGCCTATTTTCCACATAGAAGTATTAAGTGGCCTAAGAGATTCCATATGATGTCAGCTAGATACCATTGAGGAGAACACCTTGCAAATAGGTATTAAATGATGGGGTCTGCCTTAATTAAGGTATTAAATGACTAGAGTCTGCCTATTTTTTAATAAAAGGTATTAAGTGGTTTGGGTACCATCTCTCACATCATTAGCTGTTTATGACGTATGAATGAGATATGAGATTTTAGAAACCTACTTCTGGAATGGAAGATATTAAGTGATTGGACCCGCCTCCTTTTCTTATAAAGAAGTATTAAATGGTTTTAATGGTTTTATGTTCATAGACATATTCTTATTTTGAAATACTGCCCAAGTACTGAAAAGGTAAGACTTGAGGTTTTTATTCACCGGACACTTGTTGTTCTGACTCCCTCCTCATTACAACACAGGTTAAGGATAAAGTGATGTGGTAATGATGCTTAAGGATGGAAAAGCTTGGTTTGTGGCAGTATTTATTATTATTACTTACTTTCATGTGTACCCATGTATTTAGACAATTGTTGTAACAGATATTATGCTATGTTTTTTATGAAATAGTGTATTATGACATTTTTATGGTTTTAAAATAAATGGGTACACTTTGCTATTATATTTTGTTCCATTCGCTGTGAGTTCTAAAAGTATAGTCATGGCTCTGTAATGTTATTTCTTTTTACTACTAACAGCTTACCTTAGAATGGATCTAAGTTTCAATAGGCCTTTTCTGGGTTAAAATTTAGGCTAGTTTCGGGATAGGTTGTTACATTTGGTATCAGGGCCTAGATTACTCGATCAAGGGGAAAAACTATATGTATGAAAGACGTATTTGTTATTTTGAAAAAGATTTTTCAACAAGAATTTTCAAAGAATTATTACTACACACACACATATATTCGTACCCTATCTTTTTGAACATACGCATATACACTAGACACTCTTTTTCTTTCAGCATGTAAATACTATCTTAGGAAATCGTCACTAAAGGTTTAACCTACAAGTAGTTGATATGGCTAATAATCAATCTTCTTCCGAACAAGAGAACCCTACCCGCGGAAGACCACCCATTCGTGGAATGCCTGAATGGTTTAATTAATATCATATGACCGTCGAGCAGATTCCTATTCCTCCACCTGCACCAACTACCCCATCTGTCGGTGCAGAATCCTGTCCTGTCGACTTTCCTAAGTTGTGTAAGGACTTTCTCAATATGGGAGGGAAGACATACTATGGAATTGAAGGATATTCAAAAGTTAAAGCTTGGATTAGTAAATGCGAGAAGGTATTCAGAGAGCTTGGTTGGGATGATCAGCTAAAAAGAAGAATAGCAGCTTGGCGCCTTAGGGAAGAGGCCTTGAATTGGTGGAACTTTGTGACTAATGAGAACCCTGGAAGGATATTCTCTTGGGATGAATTCAATGGCCGATTTGAGATGAGATTCATGTCCAGAGCATAGGTTAGCTTACAATTGGAAAAGTTCATTCAACCGAGACAATGAGATTCTACCCTTAAGGAGTACATAGCTAAGTTTACTGAATTTGCTAAATTCGGGATGAGCCTAATAGACACATATATGAAAGAGGTCATGAAGTTCATAAAGGACTTAAATTCCCCGCTAAGAGAAATGTTGTTGATCAAAGTACCTATTAGGGCCACATATGAGATGTTGGTAGAGATGACAATGATGCACGTGGCCAATAAGGAAGATAAGGGAATGGAGAAGGAGAAGTCTACACTGACCCAAAAGCTAGGAGGGTCCAAGAAGGGGAGCTTTTGGGTCAACAAGAAATCGAATGGGAAGTTTAAAAAGGATGGGAATGTGTGTAATGCTAATCGACGGAAATTCTCTCGGATTAAAAAACCGTCGAAAAATTTCAAATTAAAATATAACCGTAAGCGCACGGCGTACACTTGTAGTACGTGGCGAATACGGATCGATCCGTAAGGAATTGATGATTTTAAAATTCTATTCAATCAAATTAACCAAAGTTGAAAGTGTGATTAGCTAAAAATGTAAGAAACTAACAAAAACTAGCAAAAGAAAAATAGATAAAAATATGAGAGTTAAATGACAATTTAGAGATAAATCCACTCTCTAGATCATATAATTCAACAATTAATAAAATTATGATCTCTTTTTTTCATCATAAGTGAGTTTAAATGATGTGTTTATCATAAGTATGGCTTATCTGTGCTATTAATTAGCTCAACATAAGCTATCAAACTATAACACACCCCTTAAACCACTTACTAACTCTCATGAAAACAGCAACAAAGTTGAAAATGAAATCTATTTTAAGCATGACCTATTAACTATTGTTTTGAAATATAGGCCATCAAATTTTAATTTCACATTCACTTCATTACCATTATCATATGTAGATGAAGAGATGAAGAGGTAATTATTGCTTGTGATTGTTTAAGCATAGCGTATTTGTTATGAACAACATAGACTATCAAATTCAACATGAAACAATAAATCACATCAACATTCCTTTAAGTACAAAAGAGATTAAAATTATCAAAAATGTTGAAGCTACATGATTAGAGGCTTCATTACCCCTAAATTGAAGGGGTTAAGCTCTCATTTTTGTTATCATATGAACAAATGTAGCTAGGAACATGAAAGCAAAAAGAAAGGAAAATGAAAGCTAATGGAAAAGAGAAGCTAATTAACAAGAATTAAAACTAATCTACTTTGTATGAATGTAAACTACACTACTAACATAAGAAGAGAATAAGCATGTAAATAAAAGAGAATTAACATTGCATAAAAGAAAGAAAAATTACATGAAATAAAATGGCTAAGTAGCCATGGAAAAGAAAGAGAGAAAAGCTTTGATTTATTTCCTAAGCTAAAAACTAAGTAAGAGAGACTAAGAAGAAGAGGGTTACATGAAACATAAGAGGTCTTTATACATGTATGAAACCCTAATTCATATTTTTGGGGAATGCCCAAAATATTCTTGAGAAAGTGTGGAGGCCAAGTAATCATTAGCTTCTACTAATCCCCCACTTAAATGTACATGAAGCTTTAATGTCCTTTTATCATGTGTTTAGCTCCTAATTGAAAATCAAGTTAAGTGGGTGGGGTCCTCCATGATCATCACTTTGAATTATTTCAATCTTAATTTGTTCTCTTCACTCTTGTGCATGCATATATTATCATGAAGCCACTTATAAAATTCACCAAATTTCCTACAAAACAACATAGAAAATTCTAAGTAAATTTTCACAATTTAATAAATGCATAAAAATGACCATTTTACCCCTATATGAAGATGAATATGTGACAATTTGAAAATAATTTAAATTTTGGTTTAAACAAGTTAAAATTCCCGATATGATTAAATAGATTAAATATGGTGGTAAAAATATGCACATTTACGTGCACATCATGTAAGAAATGCCAAAGGAAGGGTCATGAAGCTAAAGATTGTAGGGTAAGTCTGATGAAGGAAGCCTTTAAGGGTAAGTGCTTTAACTGCCACGAGGAAAGGCATCCCAAGAATCAGCGTCCCAAGATGGCTAAGGAAGGATCAAGTAGATATGCCTACGTTATTGAAGCCGTCCCTATTTCCAGTAAGCCACTAAGAGACCAAGGAAAAGCAGCTCTAAAGGGTATAACTCTTATTTTTGGGGTTACGATTCGTACCCCATTTGATTCAGGGGAATCACATTCCTTTATAGCTAGGGATGTAGTAAATTCCTTAAACCTTCAAACCCAGATGGTCAACAGCCCAATAGAGGTTTCCAATCCCACTGGGGGTTCGACCTATCTTTCTCTCATTTACAAAGACCTAATGTTAGACATATATGACGTTGATTTCATATGTACTACGTACGTTCTAAATTTCAAGGGGTATAGGCTTATCTTGGGTATGGATTGGTTGTCATATTATGGAGCCATTCTTGATTGTGATAAGAGGGTAGTACGATTAAGGAGTTTTTGAGGTCGTGACCTAGAAGTTCTTTGTACACCCAAAGCTTTAGTTAAGTTAAGCCATTTATACTCACTAAATCATCTATTGTTGGAGAGCCATCATCCATACCCATAGTTTGTGAATTTCTTGATGTCTTCGAGGAGCTCTCGGGTCTCCCACCGCATAGGGAGATTGAGTTCCGAATCAATTTGGAGAAGGTCGCAAGACCCGTCACTCTGCCTTTGAGACATAAGGCACCCAAAGAAAGAAGAGAATTGGATAAGAAAACCTCAGAGCTATTGAAGAAAGGATTCATCCGTAGGAGTACTGCTGAGTAGAAGCCCCTGTTGTTTTTGCTACTAAGGAGGATGGTTCTTTGAGACTCTGCATTGATTATAGGGAGTTGAACAAGTTGACAAGGAAGAATAAGTGCCATCTACCTAGAATAGATGACTTGTTCGACCAACTTGTAGAGGCTAAAGTATTTTCCCAAGTAGACTTAGCAACAAGATTCCATCAGCTGAGGATTGCAGAGGAAAGTAAGACGAAGACCGCATTCCGTACTCTGATGGGCTCTATAAGTTGGAAGTAATGCCTTTTGGACTGATGAATGCCACAACATACTTTGTGGATTTGATGAGTAGAGTATTTAAAGGGCAACTTAATAAATCTATCGTGGTGTTTGTTGATGATATCTTAGTTTTCTCCAAAGGAAAGAAGGAGCATGGGGACCACACTACCAAGAATAGAAATAATAAAGGCGCTTTGCCAGAGCCCTTAATACTATTAATAGGGGCTAAATCTATTCTTCATGTGCCTCCAAAACTATGAGAGGCAAATTAAGAATAGTCCCTATAAGTGCTGCCTCCAATAACATATAGGGGCATTTTAGATATTAAATTTGCCTCTAACCAACAAGTCCATGTAGACGTGGACATAAAACAAATTTTAATATGGGCTTAAAAAATTGCCTCAGATAGTTACAATTCAGGCTAATAAAAGCGCCTGCAGAATCTTTAACAATTGTTTATATTAAAGGCAAACACAAAAGCGCCTGTACTATGTATTATAAAATACAAAAAAAGCCTGTACTATATATTACTTGCATTATCAATCACAACAGTCAGCTTATTTGCAAACATAATATAAAACACAAAAACAATGCCTGTACTATTTATTACTTGCATTATCAAACAACAGTCAGCATACTTGCAAACATACTGTAAAACACGAAAACAATGCTTGTACTATTTATTACTTGCACTATCAAACAACCACAGTCAGCATATTTGCAAACATAGCTTATCGGCGTTTAGTTTGTAATACTACAAACATAATACTTTAAAATAATCACTGTAAAACCAAATTCAGAAGTGACAGAGAAGAGAAAAGTTGCAGTTCTTATACTTAATATAAAAAAATGTCAATGTCAAAGAAATGTAATACAACTTCTACCTGAAACATAACAATAAAAGACTCTACAACCTAAGCTGGACACTATAGTACTATTTAAACACAAACAGGAAATGGTGGGCTGTTTACAACATGAAACATGAAACCAAACTTGAAAAGAAAACATACTACAAATATCAAACTCAGTAGACCAATTACTTATCTGAAGTGGAGCCACGAACCATGAACTGCAAAAAATCCATATCGTTAAGGGTTGATGTAAAGTCTCTTGCAGGATGAGACACTTGAGCGTATAATGATGGATGATATGGACGTGGATAATAGAGAGGTCCACACTGTGGAAATGGTAAATTTTGTTGGAAGAGTGGCGGTTGTTGGCAGGATGATTGTTGTTGATTGGGCGGTTGATTTTGGATTATTGGAGGGTGACTTGTGTTAAGAGGTTCTTCTAGTGTAGACAATGGTTGTTCTGGTGGAGATTGAGGAATGGATGATAAATTTTGAGAAGATTGAATCATTTGTCGTAGCTCCTCTATCTCCTTTCCTTGTTTCTCATTAATACTTTGTTGTTTTTCATACATTTCTTTTAGACTCAAACATTCAGATTGCAGTAAAGCGTAAGCTCGACCTCGGCGCGATCTACGAACCATTGATGTCGGTTGAGTTTCATGAACCCAAGGAACCATATCTGGTGTTACGACTTCCCCATAACCGCGAACTCTGCCACTAGTCTCAAATCCCCTTGCTAATACATATGCTTGCAGCCTTGCCTCTGGTGTCGCATCGCCGTTAGTATCAACTAGTTCAGCCAACCTTTGTGATATGAGTGCCTACAAAATATTGTATCAATAAAAAGGTAATATTACTTTAATCATTCATGCATAATAATAATACTATAAAAAGATTAGTTTAATGGTATATCAATGTCATTTCTAGTAATGATGCCAATACTGCAGTCAAAGCCATCGATGAAGTAAGTACAAAAGATGAACGTGTGTATAAAGTGAAGTTTTTGGTATTTTCCACCAAAATCAGCATAACTTAAGAAAATGATTGGGCCTAACAGAAGGAACAAAATATTATTGCCTGTTTCAAAGAAAATTTAATATATTTCCCTTATCTAAAAGATATTTTCAATACTAAGTACCTATTTCAAGCTTCAGATGTGGTCTATTGTCATGCCAATCCAGTGATGTTAATAATCAACAATGAATATTAATACTGGCAACATCAATTCTATGAAGACATCAACATCTTCAGGTTGGTGTGATTAATATTTGTAGTGGGTTCAATGTAAACCGCTTTACGTTAATGTTTAAGTGACGCATAGCATAGATTACTCAAATTTGAAGTAGCACCGTAAACTTGGGAAAATAAATCAGAGGAGTGAGATGGGTATACAGAACACAATGAATCAAATGGTGAACGAAATATTAGCAAATACAGCAATGATACGACCCATCTGTTTTATCTTCATGTACTTTTTGATTTAAATTCCACCGATATCAAACGTTCATATTATAAAAAAATACAATACACAGGTGGCTAATAACATACTGTATTACTAACGAATTCTTGTATATTCAAACCATTATAGTCATGATTCATATCAAAAAGAATTCCTGATTTGGCAGTATAAAGTATCCAGTAAACCTAATGTCGATATAGCAGTGGCTAAAATTCACTTATTGATCGATTATAGAATCATCAACTCAATTACATATCATAGGCACAATATTAAACCCAAGTGTTAAATAGGAGTAGGAAGCCAAGTGTCAGTTGAAATTTTTTAAACAGGATATCAAAAATTAACTTTACTACTCATCGGATTCACATAATCAATAGATATTTACTAAACTGGATATCATGGTGTGAACAGTACATCTTGTTACCATGGTACAGAAATTTACCATAACCACAGAATAACAGTGCTTAATTCCCATAAAACCTTAATTAACAAATTCAACTGAAAATCGCAATTAAATCGGCGTAAGGGATTTGATTTGAATATCAGCGTGAAGACGTAAAACAAAGAGTTTGACAGCACAAAATCATATATAATGGAAGCAAACATAATTATGTATAAAACAGGAGAAAAGCTAGAACTTGAATGGTAGGAAAGTTAGATTTAGATTTAGCTGTTTTACACCCTGAACCACATTAACCAATGGACTTCTCCTGACTCAAATTAAAAATTTAGGGCCATGGTACTAAAAAAATGCACTGAATTTTTTCACAGCAACAATAAATCGTAACTACACGATGCACAGAAGGAAAATTCAAAACCTTTTGCATTAGCTGTATCGCCAATTGTTGAATCTTGACGAATGCACTGAGCACATGTACTTATATACTATTGTTGAAGTTGAACACTAATTCATACTTTGACTCCGCTATATTGCATGGACACATCTTTCCTTAGCGCAAAAACTTATCCATTTGATATGAATTTAGTCATGCACAATGTTCTATAACCACTGAATTTCATCATACATATTGTTGGGACAAACATATATCAGGAAGTGTAGGATAATATATTGTCAAATAAATTATCAAATAAGCATAATCTGAAAAATATGAATAACATTTAAAAATCAACAAATTTTAGCTCAAAGGATATTAGACTTACCCCCATTTGCTCAGAAGCATGATCGACCCAGCTTCTTTGCTCATCCTTTCGCTTATGAACTAATTCGTATGCCTCAATTGGATCGGGTGCGTGGCCATGCTCTTTTTCCTATTGCAACAAAGATACATCATAATCAGTAATAATAACTGTATGGTGAACCAAAAATTTATTTCAACTGAAAATCTATTAGTATGATGATGGTGTAAGTCATAAATTATATAGAGCGATTATATGTTGGATGTGTGATTTGTAATAGAACGTATTCTCTGATATATAGAGGACAAAACAAAGGATTTAGTAAAAAGAAGGTTGTTTTATTTATTAGAAAAGGTGGAAACTACTCTCCTAAAATAAGTAATGAGTGTTTTATTTTTATAATTAAAGAAGTTAAAAGTTCATAAACAATTATTTGTAGTTTGTTAAGTAAACAATCATAAACGATCACAGTAAGAGAAATCTACAATAAAATAAAAAAGAGTAAACCTCTTGATCATAAGAAAATAACACGATTATCTCATTAAAATGGTAGGAAGAATGTAGAAAATATGATTACTTACAAATTTAGCATAGTGTCGCATGAAGCTCATTGATCCACCCGTGTGACTCATTTTTAGTTTCTTACGATTTTCAATGTTTCTTTCAACTCTTACCTGATATTCATTATCAATAGTGATAGTCCATAAAACAGCTGCTTTCATATTGAATGTTTGTTTGGTTAAAACATCATATGTCTTTGTACCAACTTCCCATAACTCTTTTAACTCGTCTATTAATGGTTGCATGTATACATCAATGTCCTTACCAGGTTCGTGAGGTCCAGGAATCAGTAGTGACATAAAAAGATAAGGTTGCTTCATGCACAACCATGGAGGTAAATTATAAATAGATATAATAACTGGCCATGTGCTATGTTTGTTGTTCATGTGTGAAAATGGATTGAATCCGTCACTTGCGAGTCCAAGTCGAACGTTGCGAACTTCCAAGGCAAAATCAGGATATAGAGAATCTAGATGCTTCCAAGCTGGACTATCTACTGGATGTCTCATAAAACCATCATTTGAACTACCAACTGAATTCCATATCATTTGTTCCGCAGTATGCTTTGACATATATAACCTTTTTAACCTTGGAATTAAAGGAAAATAACGAAGCACCTTAGCCGATACCTTCTTCCCATCATTTTTATCCTCTGTATTTACTTTGTATCTTGAAACCCCACAGCGAGAGCAAGCGTCTAAGTTCGATGTTTCTTTCCAGTATAACATGCAATCGTTTATACAAGCGTCTATCTTTTCATATGTTAGACCAAGTTCATCAATAATTTTTTTTGCTTGGGCGTTTGATTTCGGCAAACAATTATCTTCGGGTAGCATATCTTTGAATGTTTCTAAAAATAAAGAGAAGGTTGAGTTACTTACATTCCCTAAACACTTGATCTGGTAAAGTTTTACAATCGCATCCAATTTTTTATACTTACTACCAACATACAACCTCTTATTGGCTTCATCTAACAACTTGTAAAAGCGCTCTGCCTCAGGTGTTTGGCCTTCACAAGTAAAAGGATCCATTGATGAATCAACGCTTTGTGTTGGTTGCATAAATGTTTCATTAAGAAAATCATGCATGTCACCTCCCTCGTTTTCATCATTAACATCGTCTGATGCCTTATTAATCGAATTGACATGAGTTTCACCCTCTACATAAGACTCATCAAGATAAGTTTCGCCATGATGCGTCCAACGAGCTGTCATATATAAGGGATCCATTCCATACCAAAGAAGATGACCACCAACATTAACTCTGTCATTGAAATAACGATTGCAACATTTTTTACAAGGACATATAATCTTATTTTGACGAGCGGATCTAGAAAATGCCTCATCCAAAAATAGTTCCATTTTTTTTTTATATTCATATGAATTCCGATCCAAATTTACCCAACTTTTATCCATTGATAGCACCAACTGCCATAATAACAAATCAAAGCAAGCATTAAACAAAATTATATGATTTTGTAACTTTAAATCTTACATAAATAAATTACTGAATTTTCCTCAAATTCAATTTGTAATTATTCTTTTTTAGTCCAATTAAGAATCACCTAATCTATCATCAAATAATTTCACTTTTCTATTTATTGCAATTGTAGTATCCCAAATATATAATAATAGTGGTAGTGTAAATATGACATATTACCTAATTAGATTGTAATTAGGTATTAGTTAAAACTTATCATTTCACATCATC
This sequence comes from Allium fistulosum, assembly GCA_030737815.1. NCBI lineage: Eukaryota > Viridiplantae > Streptophyta > Magnoliopsida > Asparagales > Amaryllidaceae > Allium > Allium fistulosum. Next base: position 930,940,006 of record CM060901.1, on the reverse strand, counting down.
ATAATTTTTAAATTTCACTAGTTTATCTAGATACATCTTTCTCCATCCTAGGATGATATATCTATACAAATTTAGTTTAATCCATATTTGTGTGTAAATACTTGTAGTGAACAAGAGGTGGAACACGGTGGCATAAAAAGTTAAATAATTATATTGTATACACACAAAGACAGATCAACTGTGACATATTTGTAGTTGCATAAAAAGTGACAATTTAAAAATAGGGTGAAAAATACCAACTTTTAATACCCTCGGTTGCCAATGATGCACGAATATTGTTGGTTCCACTTGAACATAAGCTATGCCTGCAAATAAAACAGTACAAAATAGACTATGGTTATATAGGCACATCTAAACCAAACAAGAAAACACAAACGATTATATGATATTAAAAGTTGATTTTATTTTTCTTAGAAAATTGCGAACTCCTTAGTTAAATCATAAAGACATAAGAGTCCTTTCAATCCATTCAGTATTAAGTTAGGAAGTTGCACCTGATTCAGATGAATCCAAAACAATCCTAAGATAGATATGCTCTCCGTGGAATTTAAAAGAGGGTCGTTTCCTAGAAGACAAGCATATGAATGGATAGGGGAAGACATTGTTTCCTCTGATAAAAGAATCATTTACAGGCTGAGAAGGTATTTTAGTTATGAACTTTGAGTTATGCTTGAGAGGCTAAAAGGGAGCATGAAATTAGCAGCTTGGTTTTTCACCCAGGATGTGTGCCGATAGGTTGTTTGGAAGAGTTCAAATGTGAATAACCAAATACATACAAAAAGTGCATGATCATCTAATGCTAATGTGAAAATATAAATGCTTTCGTTTCATTCTTTAATATAGTATCCAAATAACCTACAAATTTTCACATATTTAACCTGTAAACAATTAAATTAACAATTTTATTTATGGCAAATAAATACATTTTTGCATATTACAACTTTAGAAAATAAATAATCCACAATTAGTAGATAGAAATCGGTATTTTTTTCAAAGTACTCAAAAGGGCGAGAAAATCAGTAATATACAAATTTTCACATTAAAATAATAGCTTGAAAATTTATCATCTTTGTTGCACATCGTTCATCATTATACAATCATAATTCTAATATTATAATTTTTTTTAGCATCATCCATGTGTTGTCTGCACATGTTTAAACATAAATAAATGCCTCCTGAATCTAATTATGTTTTGTAGTAAGCTCTTTAATCAAAGCTTCTGTTTCAAAATTTTCCCCATTTTCTCTGTACTAAAACATTTAGCTTTCAGACATTCATACTGATCAAACAGTTGAGCTATGGCAGCATGAAATATTCTATGGTCATGTAAATAACATTGTTTGAACTTATAACTATAGTGAAAGAAACAACCAACCAAGCTAATATGTACAGGTACTATTAATAGGGAAATTTTAAAAGGAACAGTTATTATCTTTGTTACCCATAGGATATGAATAGCTACTTTCTACTATGTCGATGTTTCTAATTGTTTAGACTAAAAATTCTGTCACATGCACTATCAGTTAATACTGCCCTACTACTTGAAATTTGGACAGACTATTAAACATGAATGCAATTTACTTGCTCCCTACAGCATAGATTAGGACAGACTAAGGTCATTTATATGATACGCCTAATTTTAATGGAAAAAAACTGCAATAAAAATACATCTGAAATCAAGCATGTTAAAATCATTACATGCTGCTGACAACCACATCCAAATACGCCCTAGACTCAACTACTTCCATGTTTGCCCTAAACTCCTATCGACTGTTTGCTCATGATAGATCCAATTTCAATTGATTTGCACTTCATCAATTTATTTTAAATAAAATTAGATCGAGAAAAGATTTGGGGAGATAAGAGAGAATCGGAATTAGGGTTAGAAACTTACATCGACATGAAGAAACAGCAAGGAACTAATTGAAAAATGAAAGGTATTTTCATATCTGAGAGAGGAATTTGGGAAACTTATCTTTCAAGTGGTATTATCACAAATTAGGTAAATCGTAATGGAAGAATAAATGAAATGGGACCGCTTTAAATTAATGATTATGAATGGATTAATAACACGCAAATTAAGGATTAGCATCATTCATTAGCAATAAAAAAATCATACCTTGTCTTCTTTTTCTTTTGCTGTACGTAGAGCAGTGGGGAAGATGGTGAAATCTTTATTTTGGTAAATGGAGGGAAAAGTAAATTCAGTGATCTATGTGGAGGTGAAATTTGGTAAATGTATTAACGACAAATAGCTCTGCCCTAATTGTTATTAGCAGCAGCTGATAATTATTTTGCCCCCAATTAGCTATTAATAGAGGCAAAGTTTTTATTTTGCCTCTAATTTAATGTCCCTAATATCAACAAAGTTGGTAGTGCCACCTTAGGGAGGTATTAGAGACCTTGAGAAGAAACCAACTCAAAGGCAAATTTTCTAAATACCACTTTTGAAAAAATAAAGTTAGGTTTTTTGGGCGTATCATTTTGAAACAAGGATTAGCTGTGGACCCTGCTAAAGTGGGAGCTATCCAAGGATGGAAGACTCCTAGTAATGCATCATATGTTAGGATTTTTCTAGGGTTGGAAGACTACTATAGGAAGTTCATCAGGAGCTTTGCACAAATAGCAACCCATTTAACCCGATTGACTAAGAAGAATCTAGTTTTTGTTTGGGATGATAGATGCACCAAGGCATTTGAGAAGCTTATGTAGTCATTGACAAGTGCACATGTACTCACTATTCTAGATTGAACCAAGCCGTTTACGGTTTTCATAGATGTATGTGGCACAAGATTAGGAGCAGTTCTTATGCAAGAAGGGATGGTATATGCCTATGCTAGTAGACAACTGAATGACCATGAAAAGAGGTATCCAGTGCATGATTTAGAACTACCAGCTATTGTTTTTTCCTTAAAGATGTGGAGGCATTATCTCTTGGGGGAAAGGTTTGATTTATTCACTGATCATAAATCACTCAAATACCTATTTTTCCGAAAAAGATTTGAATCTTAGGCAGTAGAGGTGGATGGAGTGTGTAGCATCCTTTGACTTTGGTATTCAATATACCCTTGGAAAAGGGAACGTAGTCATCAACGCTCTTAGTCAGAGACACGCTACCCTAGGTGCTATATATGAATGAAGACAGTTGGAGTTTCCCTCAAATTTTAACCTCCAACCATCAACAGAACCCATCCAAGGTTTTCCAGCAGTTATGGAGATTAGACCAACCTTGGTGGATTGTATAGGGCATTAGCAAGTGAAGGATGAGGGGTTAGTAGAGATTTTGAAGAAATTGAGAAAAGGAGAACATTTTCCCCATGCTAGGAGGTATTCAGTTGATGAGAATGGATGTTTGAGAAAAGATGGATGTCTTTGTGTTCCAATGATTGATGATTTGATGAGAGATGTTCTTATGGAGTGTCACAACTCAAGGATGACCATTCATCTCAGAGGAGATAAGATGTATAAGGACATGAAGAGAATTTTCTTTTGGAATGGAATGAAGAGAAGCGTAGCTGATTTTGTTGCAAGGTGTTTGACATGTCAGAAAATAAAAGCTGAGCAATGGAAGCTATTATTACCTTTGGAAATTCCGACTTGGAAGTGGGAACATATTTCAATGGGTTTTGTGGAAGGATTGCCTAAAAGTCAGAAAGACAATGAGGCTGTTTGGGTTGTTGTGGGCAGACTCACTAAGAGTGCTCATTTTGTTTCGATCAGAGGAAATAAGAATAGCGCCTCTCTCGCTCAGATTTATATTAAGGAGGTAGTTCGTCCACATGGAATTCCTGTAAGCATAGTCAGTGATAGGGACCCCTTGTTCACTAGCGAGTTTTGGAGGAGCCTACAAACAACTTCGGAAACTTCTTTGAACCTTAGCACGACATATCACCCATAAACTGACAGACAAATAGAGTGGGTGAATAGGATTTTGGAGGACTTGTTGAGAGCTTGTGTCTTGGATTTCAGTGGACATTAGGAACAACATCTACCTTTGGTTGAGTTTGCGTATAATAATAGCTATCAAGCGACGATTAGTATGGTCTCTTTTGAAGCAATTTATGGACGGCCTTGCAAATCATCTAGTTTTTGGCAGGAAACCACTGACAAAGTATTACTCGAACCCGATTTGATCTACGATACCATGGAAAAAGTAGAGTTGATCAGGCAAAGGACGAAGGTTGCGCAAGACCATCAAAAATCTTATGCGGATAAAAGAAGGAAAGAGTTTGAATTTGAGGTTGGAGATATGGTATTTGTGAAAATATCCCCTCTTAGAAAAGTTGTTAAGTTTTGCAAGTCTATAAAATTGGCGCCTAGATTTGTTGGGCCATTTTGAATTCTAGAAAGAATAGGACAATTGGCATATCATGTGAAGCATCCTGATAAGTTGGCAGGAGTTCATAATGTTTTACACGTTTCTCACCTTAGGAAATACCTTCATGACACCACTAATAGAATAGAGCCTAATCTCTTGGGGGATTTTGAGATGGAGCCGACGGTGCCTCGTGCCACCGCATGCATTGTGGAGCATGATACTAGGAGACTCCGTAATAAAATAATTAAGTTGGTCAAAGTATAATGGTGGAGCAATCCGGCGGAAAGCACATGGAAGACCGAGGAGAAGATGAAGAGCATTCACCCAGAGCTTTTCACTGGTAATTTTTCTCTCAAAAAATTAGGATTTTGGTTGCATCGTGGTTGCTAGATTGGATGGTAGGAGATGATTGTTACACTTTTTCATAATCACTTTACACTCATGTAGAAATTTTTATGCATGTTTAGAACACTTGCATACATACTTTCATGACACAATTACACTCTCACGCTAGGATTGAGATCATTTTAGCATGTCTGCAGTACATAATCACATTGCGCTATTGGTTGAGTAGATGGTTTGTAGAGAACTTGGTTGTATAACATGAATGTTATTGCGCGTTACGCTATTCGCCCCTTGGATGATTTTGGGATGAAATCCTTTTTATGGGGGGAGAATGTAACACCCTGTAAAATGAACCACAAAATAAGTGAAGTAAATTGAATTAAATATGATAAGGGTCGAAAATGGAAATTTTATAAAAGTTGGAATTTGACCACAAAAGTTATTCTGTTGCGTTTATGGTGAAATTCTGATCTGTTTCCTTATATAATATGTTGAAAACGGAGCTCAAGCAAAGAAGTTATGATCGTTTGAAGTTTTCAATTTTAAATTAATTTAGTTTGAATTCAAATTCAAATGAGAACGAAATTTACGGTTTAAATTTCAAAAATTATCTTGGGGCTATGTAAACTTTTAATTAACGTTTAACATTAAAAAATTAATTAGGGAATAAAATAATTGTGCAACAGAACAAAATAAACGTTCCCCAAAATAGAGGAGCGGTCGACCTATATAAGTCTCGATCGACCGTAGGAGTCGACCGGTCGCACATTGGCGATCGACCGCTTGGCAACGAAAGTTGCTAGTGGCGGCTAGGGTTTGAAGCTATGTTATATTGAGTTGTATGCTCCAGATTTATCCGTTTCTTACCTGCTTCCATCCTACGGTTCTGGTGCGTTTCAACCCCTACAAATAGAATCATGTCCTCTCCACTTTTTATTTATATTATTTTGGGGAATACAACAAAATTTTGCCCTTGCTATCTCTCTAATAAAATTCAGAAACTCCGTAGGGAATTCCGGTAAGAATTCAACTTATTTCTTATTTGTTTCTTCTTCCTCCAATCTATTTTTATCCTATTCTTCTCCAATTATTCCGAGTCTAACGAATATGTATACCTCTTCTCTATTGTGTGTGTGTATCAAAAGAGAGAGACTCTGGAAGAGATTGGAATTCTACAAATCCATTTAAGTGAAGCTAAGGCTAATCTGTGAGTGGAAACCTTAGTATTTCTTTTTAGCAATTGTTTAGTGTATTTCTTTTTGGATTTGAATATGCATTAGGGATTTTGGGATTTCAAAAATGTGATAGATAAAATCTCTAATTTTTTTTATTTCGATATATCAATTCTATGTTGAGATTCCCAATTATTTACATTAATTTGATGGAATTTGTTTCGTTTATGCAATTTTTGCTAATTTCATAGTTTATTCCACTTCTTCTTCTTCATTGGATCAAATTGTGATTCTTTAATAAAATAAGGCATTTAGATTAGGAATTCTTTTCATAGTTTACACCATTCTTGTCTATTTCTTGTAGAACAGGAGCTAAATAGACTATGGGGTTTAGATTGCAATTCTTATGGTTTAAGATATTCCATTGAATTGGTATAATAAATTGAGTTTCTATTTTATTTACAAGTATGTTATTGCAGTTTTGGTTATGAATATTTATTCCCTGCTTTGGATATTAGTATCCCATGAAACCTTGGGAATTTGAAGGAAAGTGACTTGTAATAATATTTGGTTAGGGAATTGACATTTAACGCTAGTTTAAAGTTTAAAATTTGTGCAATTAGAACTTATTAGGTGCAAATATTTATTTATCTCTATTTGCATAATTAACGTATAATTATTGCGTAAATGACATAGTTAATTAGACATTTTTTTTCATTTTTTTCCTATTATGAAGGTAATTGATTCTTAGGCTAAAATAAGAGGAAACTCTTATATAGCCTAATTATTATTTTAAGGCGTAATAAGGAAGATTCCTTATAAGGCCTTATGTATGAAACGGTGAGATGAGTGTGTATATATATGGAGAGTAAATGATGTATGACTAAGTCATAGGGATGCGAGGTCAATAGAGTTACATGACGGAAGTCTATCCTTTACGTTGAGGCTACCAACGGTTGTGTACACTTTGATTGATGTGAGATACCCTTATGATAAATATTTGTAATGACGTGAGGTTGGTCCCAAATTCTATAGGGGAAATCTGTCCAGCTAATCTAGCTACTAGTTCCTACGAATAGTCGGACTAATGCAAGACATCATTCTGAGTATAGGCCATAAGACAGAGGGTTTGCTTCGGGGTCTTGTGGTATTAAGTGGTTGGACCCGCCTCTTTTTCCCATGAAATATTAAATGGCTAAGGGGTTACGTTAGGTGGTATCTCTATGATGGGTTTCGCTTTTGGAAATAGGTATTAAAAAATGGGGTCTACCTTAATTAAGGTATTAAATGACCAAAGTCTGTCTATTTTCCATATGGAAGTATTAAGTGGCCTAAGAGATTCCATATGATGTCTGCTAAATAGTACCATTGAGAAGCATGCCTTGCAAATAGATATTAAATGATGGGGTCTGCCTTAATTAAGGTGTTAAATGGCCAGAGTCAGACTATTTTCTAATAAAAGGTATTAAGTGGCTTAGGTACCGTCTATCACATTATTAGCTGTCTACGATGTATGATTGGGATATGAGATATTAGAAACCTACTTCTGGCATGGAAGGTATTAATTGGTTGGACCCACCTCCTTTCCTTATAAAGAAGTATTAAATGGTTTTATGTTCGTAGACATATTCTTATTTTGAAATTTACTGCCCAAGTGCTGAAAAGTTAAGACGAGGTTTTTATTCACCAGACACTTGTTGTTCTGACTCCCTCCTCATTACAACATAGGTTAAAGACGGAGTAATGGCGGTGATGATTCTTAGAGATGGAGAAGCTTGGCTTGTGGCAGTATTTGTTATTATTACTTGCTTTCATGTGTAGCCATGTATTTAGACAATTTTTGTAACAAATATTATGCTGCGGTTTTCATGGAATTGTGTATTATGACATTTTTATTGATTTGAAATGAATGGGTACACTTTGCTATTATATTTTCTTCCATCATCTATGAATTTTGAAAGTTTAGTCATGGCTCTGTAATGTTATTTCTTTTTACTACTAACAGCTTACCTTAGAATGGATCTAAGTTTCGATGGGCCTTCTCTGGGTCAAAATTTAGGCATGTTCCGAGGTGGGTTGTTACATATACAAAGTATATTTTCTAACTGAAGGCTCTCTCGCCTTTGCAAGAGAAGATATATTTATAGTTGAAAACTATTGTTGTCGCCATGCTGATGTGATGTTGAAATGGATGTTACGATGAGTTGCTAGAACTATCATTGACGGTAGGTTGTTCATCTTGTAACTAATGATTTAGAGCTTAAATGAGATGTTATAGTTGATTTATGAGATTTTAAACGAAAGTTATTTGTAAGGAGTCGAATATTTATTTGAGTGTTAAAAGGGAATTTATGACTATTGCATGATCATCAATATGTGGACTACAATGATATATATTATGGATGAAATGATATATATTATGGAGAAAATGTCATTTATCATTTGATAGAGTTTGGGGTATGCTCTAGAGGCAATTATGTAATTTGTTGAATGTAACAGCCTGCACCTTTTGACTGACCGATCAAAAGCCTAGCGTGACTTTCAGACTCGCATCGTGCCCAAAAGTACAAGCTATTGAGTTTTTAAACATTACAGAGACTAAGTATATAAGAATAAAATCTAAGACATTCTGTGCTTTCAGATCACACAGCGGAAGGCAGTAAATATAAATACAAAAAATAATCATCTTAGAAAATATATCAGAAAACATAGTCTCAAAACATACGTAGTCATAATCTAGAGTTTATGGAAATACAACATATAGTCTGATAAATAATAAGTACAATAAATAATTACATGGAGAGTAGTGGAAAGTAATAAGCAATGCCAATGCCAAGCTCGCCTCTCCATGTATTAGATCTGGACCAGTCATTTGCTGCTCTTTCCTCCTATGGTGGGGGAAAAAAAAGAAAAGGAGTGTGTCAGACAAAAAGTCCGGTGAATGAGTTACATCATTAATATATGGTTATCACTTACAATTGACTTCATTTATAATGTATGTGACCTAGGGTGTCCTACTTGTGTCTGTGAATCACTTTCCAAGGTTAGTTTCATTTATCTAAGGGGCACTGGGTTAGTACCTTAGGCATTGATGATTACAACTATATGATATTATATAAAATATAGATACTAATGTTTTATCAAGTTATATATAGTATATAGTGCAGGATATCAGACAAGTGTTGATTAAGAAGACTGTACAGTATTAAGAGTAGATTCAAGGTACTGGTATAGAGTTTCAAGAGTTGGAGAATGAAAACTCATGAGTATTGAAGAGTTCAAGATTTCAAGATATTCCAGATAAGTTATAGAGTCGTAGAATTTTTTTTAAAACCTTGATAGCACTTTCCTGATCTCTCTCTCCTTCTCTAATTTTGTTTTAAATTATGTTGATAAAAGTGCATTTTTAAATGGTTTTATTAAAGAAGATGTATATGTAGAACAACCCCCACTTTTTGAAGATGAAAAATTACGTAATCATGTTTACAAATTAAAGAAGGCTTTGTATGGTCTGAAACAGGCTTTAAGAGCTTGGTATGACAGACTTAAATCCTATTTATTACAATCAAATTTTGAAATAGGCAAAGTAGATAGTACACTTTTTATTAAAAGAGACAAAAATGATATCCAGTTAATACAAATATATATAGATGATATCATTTTTGGATCCACCAACGATAAACTAAATAAGGAATTCTCAGAAATAATAGCTAAGGAATTTGAAATGAGTCATATGAAAGAACTAAATTATTTTCTAGGATTACAAATAAAACAACTAAGTAATGGAATATTTATTAGTCAAGAAAAATATGCTAAAGATTTAGTTAAGAAATTTGGTATGTCAAATACCAGTGGTAAACCAACTCCCGTGATAACTAATGAAAAATTAAATAAAGAAGAAAATTCAAAAGATGTAAATCAAAAATTATATAGAGAAATGATTGGATCACTACTCTATATAACTGCTAGTAGACCTGATATAATGCATAGTATTTGTCTCTGTGCAAGATATCAATCTCAACTTCAAGAAACTTATTAAAATCCATAAAACGAATTTTTAGATGTGCAAAAAACACATTAGACTATGGACTCTTTTACCCAAAAGAAGGCTCCTCTGAATTAATTTCATATAGTGATGTTGACTATGCTGGTTGCAAATTAGACTGAAAATGTACAAGTGGAACTTTTCACTTTTTGGGACACTCTCTGGTTTCCTAGTTTAGTAAGAAGCAAAACTCTATATCTCTGTCTAAGACATAAGCATAATATATTTCAGCAGCATTAGCCTGTTCACAGGTAATCTATATGCAAAGAAGAGTAAAAGATTTTGGTTTAAATTTTACTAAATCACCAATCTAAAAATCCAACTCATCGTGCTAGAAACTAAACATATTGATATAAGACACCATTTTCTAAGAGATAATATAAACAAAGAAACAATATCACTTGAATTTATAAACACTGAAAATCAAATAGCTGATATATTAACAAAATCATTGAATCAAACATCTTTTACTAAGTTAAAAGAGAGTTAGGAATTTGTTCTCTATCAGAAATATAAAAAGAATGAAGTAAAAATTATAAAATATAAAGAAAAACAAAATAATCAAAATTATAATATATATGTCGACATATCCTATCCCCATATGTCGACATATTATGATAATTTTTGTTTTTTAGTTTCCCTCTAAAATTCAAATTGATGGTTATATAATAACCAAAATTTGACTTTCTTCTTCATTTCTATGTATTCTCTTTGTTTTAAACATCTAAAACAAATAAACTAGCCTTCTTTAATCCCAAGCTTTCTAAGAAGAGAATTCATTGTTTTCTTCCCTTCTCCTACCCAAGGCCCATTCTAAAACACTACTATGGCCAAATTTATTAAATTGGAAAGAGAAATGAAGAATGTTCTGGAGATGTTGACTGAAATACACGTTGTACAACTTTGTATGTCCATAGAACAAGAGAAATAAAGGTGAATTCTTTGCAATTTGCAAAAATATCAATTGGATAATCTTATGAATCCAATAGTTATTGAAGATGATTTTAAAAATTTGGCCATTTATACCCCATTCAAGGCAGCGATGATGAAGAAGAAGAGGAAGAAGAGGAAGAACATATGGAGGAAGACAACGAAGTCCGATGCGTCAGAGAAGTATGTTTCGATCGAGATGGAAATCTCATCAAACAAATGGGGACTTTTGCCTTCATTATCCTCATTGTCCTATTCACAAATCCCCGATCATTAGAAAATCACGTTAGGATGGTGCTTATCTTCGTTAATTTGATTGTGTGGCATGTATATTTAATTTAATTTACGATTTGTTTAATTACTTATATGTACATTTTAAGATATGATTGGATTATGGTGTGGTATTGAATGAATATATATATTGGTTTTGTTACTATTAATGATTTATGTTATCACTTATCATTTCTTATATATCATTCTTATCATTATTTCCATTTCATGATTATCTCAATTTAAATATCACTTATTGTTCTTGTATAAACCATTCTCATCGTCATTATATGCCATTAGTCTATAATATTTTATTTAGAGGGAGTTAGAGTTAGAGTAAGAGTTAGTGTTAGAGTTATAATTTTAGGTGGTTATTTTTGTTGATGATAAAGGGGGAGAAATATATAAAATCTAGGCATAGATTGAGGGAGAGTTGGTAACCCAAGGGGAGTTATCTTATATTTTATATACAGAGTTGTCATCATCAAAATGGGGAAGATTGTTAGCACATTAGGTATTGGTTTTGATGATAACAACTATAGGACATTATATAAAATATAGATACTAATGTTTTATCAAGTTATATATAGTATATAGTGTAGGATATTTGACAAGTGTTGATTAAGAAGATTGTACAATATTATGAGTAGATTCAAGATGCTGATATAGAGTTTCAAGAGCTGGAGAATGAAGACTCATGAGTGTTGAAGAGTTCAAGATTTCAAGATATTCCAGATAAGTTATAGAGTCGTAGAATTTTTGTTAAAACCTTGATAGCACTTTCCTGATCTCTCTCTCCTTCTCTAATTTTGTTTTAAATTGTTTTTCAAATATCCTGCACTATGGGAAAAAAGGCATCAAATGACAGATTTGCTCCGTTGTTTGATTGCATATCTATCTATCGTTAAATCCTGTGCCGTCTTATTATACATCAGGCCACAGGGATGCTCCGTCTTCTGATATGCACTAGCACGAAAAAAAACCATATGTTGCACTACTAGAAAAGGCTGGAAAATCGACAGAAGCTTGCGACGGCTTCCGACGGCCATTTTTCGATGGCTTCCGACGGGCCGTCAACGGCCGTCGAAAACCGTTGGAAATTTGCGAATATCAGGCCTCAACCGAGACCTTTCTTCCTTATTTTGCAGAGTGAAAATAAAAAACCCAAAACCCCTAATTCCCAATTTCAAGCTTCCAATCTCCAAATTCAAGTTTCCGGATCCTCCATGGTTGCCTAATCACACTCTATTGCTTTCAATCTCATGTATAATATCTTATTTTCGTGAAAAATCTAATTTTACCCTAAATCTAGATTTGCATAAGTTGATAAATTAGGGCTAATTAGTGATTCTAATTGTTTCTAATAGCCTAATAATGGTTTATAGTATCCCATGGTATACTTATTGCATATGTTATCGTGAAATTGTAAAGAGTATATATAATTTGTGATTTTGTGTGTATGTGTAAACGATTATATATGTGTTGTTTCTACCATTGTCTTGTGTTAATTGGAATAAGCCATAGAACTTGAAAATAAACTACGTATCGAAAAACAGAGATACATTCTACTTCAGTCGGAGTTAGAATCATCCGTGTCCTTTGCTTTTAAACATCTTGACTTGTATAAAAATAAATGGAAGTCTCAAAAAAAATTTGACTGTATTGGAAAATGACAACAATATTAAAGCAACCTTATTCGATAAAATACGTGGAATAAATGTGGTAAATTAATAATTTTTTGAAATATATAAAATTAGTAAATTTTCAACCATTTACAAACAATAATATATTACATAATAAACATGAAGACAAACTATAAAACTTCCACTTTTTGTATAAACTACTTTTTTATTACGTCCCTTAGAGAGTTTTTGGCCCCATCCGACAAGTGTTGTACATGATTGTTATATAAATATTTGTTTTTGTCACAAAACGGACATTTATATTCATCTGGTACAACACTTGTTAGATTTGTCCCTGTATTGGACAAGTTATAAACACAGTAAACAATTACATTTCGTACATTATTTCGTTTCAAACGGTTCACAATATTTCGCCATCACTTTTCTTTTTTGTTTCCTGTGTACATGCATTTGTGTACAATGTAAGTGTTTACTGTATTTGTAATGGAAAGTAGGATGACTGACCAACAAAAAAGAAAACCATAAACCAACATTTCAATATTGTATTCTTAGGTGGGTAAAATTGACGCGTATTATTTTATGTATCGATACATTGAAAAATAAAACGTCAATTCGTAAAATGACCAATATTTATTTTTGAATTTGTGACATATTTTTTCAAATAGGAAAAATGATCGATTATTTTGTTAATCGGAGGAGATGGATGTATCAAAGAAGGGGATTGAGAGGCTTAATAAAAGAAGATTTTTATAATGGTATAAACGTATTTGTTGAATTCGCTTTAAGTAATAATGGAAACGATATAGAAATTCATTGTTTGTGTAATAGGTGTAAGCATTTGAAGTATTTGTTACCCGATATTGTAAAAGTCCATTTGTGCAAAAACGGTTTCGTGTCGGAGTATTATGTTTGGGATCGTCATAGAGAAATTATAGCACATACTTCTGCAGAGTCTGAATTAGAGAGATAGCTGGTAATGAAATTGTTATGACGAACCGTATAGAAAATATGGTTGAAGATGCAGCACGATCAATGTTCCCTGTGGTTGAAGTTGACGACGATGATGTAAATGTTGAAGAACCAAATATTAAAGTAATTTTTTTAATGATTTATTGGATGCTGCTAAGAAACCTCTTTGGGATGGTTGTAAAAGCGGCACTCAGCTATCAGTAACCGTAGAATACATTGCGATGAAGTCAAAATACAACAACACCGAAGCTGGATTTATAGCTGTTGTACAAGTTGCTAAAAGACATATGCCGCTCGAGAATTTAATGTGTGAAAATCACTATAAAGTTAAAAAAACTTATGTCGGCTTTTGGTTTACCTTATCAAAAAATAGATATATGTTTAAATAGCTGTGTGTTGTTTTGGAAAGAGTACATCACTCTTAGAAAGTGTAGAATATGTAATGAGAAAAGGTATAAACCAAGAAAAAAAGGGAAATGAAGTTCCATACAAACGTATGCATTATTTTCCCATCACTCTTAGGCTTCAAAGATTATACGCATCTTCTATAACTGCACTTCATATGAGATGGCATAGTTTGACAACAGAGGAAGAATCTACGTTGACACATCCAGTCGATGGAGAAGCATGGAAGCATTTCGACAAAACTTATCCCAATTTTGCAGCGGAGAGTCGTAATGTTAGACTTGGATTATGTACGGATGGTTTTTCACCATTTTCTCAATTTGGTGCTAAATATTTATTTTGGTCCATTATCATCACACCTTATAATTTACCTTCATGGATGTGTATGAAAATGCAATATATGTTTCTTACTATTGTCGTTCCTGGCCCTGACGATCCGACACAAGGAACCAATGTTTATTTACAACCATTGACTGAGGAGTTAAAAACACTGTGGAACGAAGGAGTAGAAACATACAATATTTCAAGGAATTTTTTTTCATATGTTTGCTTCTTTGTTGTGGACTATAAGTGATTTTCCTGCCTATGCAATGCTTTCAGGATGGAGTACATCCAGTCGTCTAACTTGTCCTTATTGGATGGAAGAAACACAGACATTTTCTTTACCGAATGGTAAGAAAATTTCATGGTTTGACTGCCATCGATGTTTTCTCCATGTCAATCATCCCTTCAAAGGAGATAGAAATAACTTTTTAGCTAATAGAGTAGAAACTAGACAACTACCAATGATATGGTCAAGCGAAGATATATACGAACTTGTAAGGGACTATCCAAAGATATATGAAACTGGAGTGCAAATAGAAATTGCAGTTAAATCGACTATTCATAATTAGTGCAAACAAAGTATATTTTGGGAGTTGCCTTATTGGAAAGATCTTTTGCTTCATCATAATATTGATGTGATATACAACGAGAAAAATGTATTTGATAATGTTTTTAACATAATTTTGAATGTCAAGGGGAAGACTAAGGAAGATTTGAAATCAAGACGCGATATACAAGAATTATGCAAACGTCCTGAGCTTCATATGAAACCAAACGACAGTAAAAAAACCCAAAGCGTGTTACGAGTTAGATAATAATCAAGTTAAAGTTGTGTTAAAAATGGGTGGAAGGATTAAGATTTCCTGATGGGATTTCATCAAATCTTCATAGATGTGTTGACTTTAGAAACGGTAGATTGAGTGGAATGAAAAACCACGACTGTCACATAATGATGAAAAATTTATTACCCGTTCTATTCAAAGAACTATTGCTCTTAAAAGTTTAGAAGGTAATAATGGAACTTAGTCTGTTTTACAAAGAGCTTTGTTCGACTATTTTAAAAGTGCAACGTTTACATAAACTTGAAGAAGATATTCCTATATTACTCTACAAATTGGAGAAAATATTTCCACCAGGTTTTTTTAATGTAATGGATTATTTACCTGTTCATCTCTCATCTGAAGCACGACTTCGAGGTCCTGTGCAATATGGATGGATGTTTCCATTTGAGAGGTATGAAATATGTTATCTATTAATTTAATTACATTCAGAAGTTAAAGTTAATGTAAATTAATTTTGCATAGATACTTGAATCATCTGAAGAAAAAAGTGAGGCAAAAAGCATGAGTTGAAGGTTCAATATGCAAATCTTACATCGAAGAAGAAGCTTTATTCTTTTTCTCTTACTATTTTAGTGACCATGTGAACATATCATTTGAAAATGTTCCATGTAATGATGAAGGCGATAAACAAGGGTCCTCTCAAATAATGTTATCTATTTTTAGACAACATAGTCGACCTTCTAGAAAATGTGTAGAAGTATGGTTAGACGATAGAGATCTTCATGTAGCACACACTTATATTCTTCTTAATTATGCTGAGGTTGCACCATTTGTAAGGTAATCTGAAATAATTATTTATGATTTATTCATTTCCATAATGCATGTGCACGTAGAATTTAATGCAATATTTTATCCATATATGCAATATTTATGAAAGTGAACATCCACACGGAGATCTCAGTAAAGAATTTTAAGATTGATTTTCAAAGTACGTTTATGAACCGATAAATTGTGTGGTCGACGAAGGGTTGAAACATCTTGCGTTGGGACCAAAAAGAAATGTCAATACATATCCAATATATTTCATCAATGGATATAAATTTAACACCAAAGAATACGGTGCAGAAAAATTAACTAATAATACAGGTGTATTTGTTAAAGGTAGCGATGATCCAGAAAATCACATAAGTGATTTTTATGGCATTTTAACTCAAATTTTGCAACCGACATATTTCTCACGACCAGCGGAGGAGGTGTTTCTGTTTAGATGCAATTGGTTTAGCAATGTTTCAGGTTCTGGAATTAATGTGCATAAGGATTATAATCTTATTGAAATAAAGCACACATCGCATTATCATAAGTACGATCCTTTTGTACTAGCCAAACAAGCATTGCAAATTTATTACGCTCCTTATCCGTCTCTAAAAAGAGATAAAGCAGATTGGTCAGCAGCTTTTAAAAAAAATGCAAGATTTACGTTTGATGGGAAGAATATTCCAAACGAACAAGCCTATCAGGCAGATCTTGAGCAAAGAAACGAAATAATAATAACAGACGATCTTATTGATTTTGGACCTATGAACGATGAATCAAACGTTTTGGTAGAAGCATTCGAGAGTAGGGAGGAAAATAATGTAGAATATGAGACCGAATCTGAATCAGAAGACAATGAGGATTGATATAAACATTATGTTGAATTCTTATGTATTATGCAATTTATGTAATTGATAAGGTTTATTTCGCAAGTTATGTAACGTATTTCATTTATGAAACCGATTCTGCTTATCGTCATTTACATCATTTATGTCATTACCATTTCTATCATTTATTTAGCAATTTATGTTAAAAATGCAATGTATTATGCTTATCGTCAGAATATGAGACCCAATCTGAATCAAGTATATTTTGCACTTTATGTACTTTATCTCATTTATGTCATTTAACTATAAAATATATTTCATCATTATGCTATTATTCTCTTTTAAAATGATGTGTCGGTGACAGGTATCATGTCGTCCAGAAGGAGGAGTTCTTCCCATTCTTTAGGAGGCAATGGTAGCGGTCCATCGCAGCCGCCATAGCGTCCCGCTGTGTATCTGGTACCTAGAGCGGAGTGGTAAGTATTAAACTTTTTTCAGCATCTTAAATATTTTGTGTACGATATAATAATCTGTATCATATTTAACACAGGGGGTTTGACCTATAGCCGTCAGCTGTAGTTCTATCAGTTTCGAGAGATTTGTACAAGAGTAGGATGACGGCTATTTGGCCTAAGTGGGATAATATCCCTTCCCACATCCTGGAGTGTATATGGAAATATTTCATTGTAAGTATAATCTTCTGTTTTCCATTCTTACTTTTTTTTTTCGCTTATTTATTGTTCACCTTTTATTGTTTAATTATTTGTCGCTCGTTTATCATGAAATGCAGGCCGCAGTTGACGTACAATCAAATGACCTGCAGCTGGTACGATACTACTGGATGCAGAAGATGAATAAAAATTACCGGGATTCTATGTCGGCTATGAAGCATAAAGGGCAGAAGTCGAACTGGATGGGAGCAAGTGTGTGGGAAGGGCGGCTGGCACATTGGGATAGTGACAAAGCGAAGGTAAGTGTACTAAACTTTTATTAATTATTTGATGATACGTAAATATCATAAAATATTTGGTAAGTAAATAATGTATTAAATTTAAATGTACAAGCAGAGTCAGAAAGAAACTCTGCAAATAGGAACAGAAATCCTGTCACTCATCAAGGGGGGTCCAAGTTGTTCCAACAATATCGCCAGGAGTTGGTAAATTTATTAAATGTGGATTGTAAATAGTTATTATGTTGTATAATTTTGAATATACAATAATAGTACATAATAATCAATTTCAGGAAGCTGAGGCGCAGGATCCCGTATTGTACATGGATGTATTTACCCGCACTCATGCCGTCGAGCATGTAAATCTAGACGGGACAGTTTCATATACATTGCATGACGGTAAATCGAGAAAGAGCCATGTAAGCATATTTTAGTTTATATACTATTAGTAACTGTTTTAATTATTAAAGTATAATGAATTAAGATATCATGGTTAATTTTAACTGTATTTTTATTTGTTCATGGAGGTAAGGTTTATGGAACAACGACAGAAACTCCTGGAGGAAAATGGTCGAGAGCAACTGACGACGGACGAGGAGGACGTCATTTTTGAGTCAGTCATGGATCCACCGTCATGGAACAGGTGCTACGGTTTGGCATTCAAGTGGTAATGAATAATATATTAATATATAAAATTTTAGTAATCTTTTAGTCTATGCAGTTAATGCGCTCGGTAGATTCAATGCGATGGAGGTGCAAAAAGTCATAGTGGGGTTACAACGAGGATATAACGGTGGGATATAGCGGATGACTATAATAGCATATAAAACTCGTACTTAATGTTTTTATTAATTTATAAATGGTAATTAAATGAAAATTTAACTTTCAATTTAATTATAATTAACACATAAATAATTTTAAATAAAAACATGTGCGAATATACTATAAATAAACGTAAAACTATTATATAACGTAATTGAATATAGTAGAATATTAGAGTATTTTTATTTTTGAAAATATATTAAAAATTCAATTGGATAAATTAATTTCATAATCTTTATAATGTATAAATGTCATTTTTCAATTTATTTCTTTTAAAGAAGATACAGCGGAAATAACAAAATATAGTGGGAATAACGAGATATAGCGGGGCTTAAAGCGGAAATGCTATATTTGGGGCTATATGGAAAATCGTAGTGGTAGAAATCCACCATGTGATATAGCAGGATTATAGCGGGGTAACAACAGGGCATTAACTGCACACAGCTTTCAGTTCTAAAGAACTTCACATCGCTTTAGTTTTAATAATAAGTTTATAGATATAACAATTAACACATTATGTTGTAGCTTTGATAGTAAGATTATAGTAATTGAACTTTTACTAAATTAAATAAGTATTGCAGGCCAGTAGACAGAGGAGAGCCAGCCAAACCAGAGCTCAGATCAATCTAGCGGAGATCGAAGAGTTGAGATCTAGGGTGGCACAGTTGGAGGAGCAGAGCCATCGGCATGCCATTGTGATGACATAGCTGCTAGACCAGCGTATTGCCGAGTACATGCAGTAGTATGGTGGCCGCTTTCCATCTTCAGCTGGTTCTGGAGGTTCTGGAGGTTCTGGAGGTGATTGACTGGAGTGATAGGTATGTTTTTTGTTTTGCATTATTGTTTAGTAATTTTTGATGATACACAGAGTTGGTGGAGTTGGATACTTTGAAATGTTGTGTATATTTTTTGATGATACAATTGGTGATGGTAATTCTGACATTTGGGAGTTGATGGTGGGGAGTTGATGAAGGATTGATGTATATTTTATACAATGAGATGTATGTACATTATGTTAACGAAGTGTTGGTTTGATTTTATGTGAATTATGCTTGATTTGTTTCTTTATGTGATTTGATTATATTTGTATGGTTTGATTTTATATTGAATATCTGAATTGGATATGTGCTTGTGTGGTGGAATTTATTGTGTATGGAAGACAAGAATGTAGCAGGAAAATGCGAAAACAGCTTCAGGAATTCGGACGGCCTGTAGGTTGATTTTTTCAGACGGTTTCCGACGGCAAAAAACCGATGGCTAGTGACGGTTTCTAGCACTCCCCGTGATCGTGCACGTGTCTTCGACGACCGTCGGGAGCCGTCGGTTAGTCTGTTGGTAGCCGTCGAAAATGAGCCGATGGGTGTTGTAGGAAGCCGTCGGAAATTCTGTTCGACGACGGATATTTTTGCTACGGCTTTTTCTGACGGCCGTGAGCCGTCGGAAATTGTACCGTTTCTTGTAGTGTTGTCTGATGTTATAGTATAATTTCTAGAAATTCTTATTAGACAACATATAAATATTGACTGATATGGATAATTGTTCACAAAATGAAATTCAAATATTTTATTTAAACAAATATTTTATTTCAAATCAAATTCAATTACCATACAACTTTCGCTTTCACCCTACTTACATTTTCAAATACAACTTTCACTATCACTCTCATATGTAAAACATTTCTGTACACTCTCATATACAACATCTCTTTTACTCACACTCACTCACACGAGTTTATTTTTGACGTTGATCTTGATTTGCTTGTTCCAGCTTACGTCCAGCCATTTCCTATACCTGTCAAATAAACAACATAGTAAAATGGGAAAAGAAACAAACTTAAATTGCAAAAATAAAATTGAATTTGAATATTAGTATTGCCTCAGTTTATGGGTTTGTTTTTCTTCATGTTTAGACAAGGACAAATATATATATATATATATATGTATGTGTGTGTGTGTGTGTGCATGGACAACTTATGATATGCACAGTGTATCACCATGAATATCACAAGGCCGAGCCTCAATCCAATCTCACCGACAAGTGTGCACAAGGTCAGACCATGAAGTGTACATAAGGCATTCAGCGGTACATAGTCACACATATATACATACATATGTATGCATGTATATATAGTGTAGCAAGCACAAGTGAAGACCATAATATGGTGCCGCGAACACAAGTGCAGCAAACACAAGTGCAGCGAACATCACCAAAGGGACAGTTCAACAGAAGTGAAGACCAGAATATGGTGCAGCGAACACAAGTGCATAAGCTCAGATTAGTAAACCAAAATGAAACAAAATGGAAATCAGATTCAGGCCAGAATATGAATTTAGACATGAACAAAGATGCATGTACATGTGTATCAGGTCAATACTAAAGCAAAACAAGCATGAATTATGATTCAGATTGAACAAGGCCACAAGATGGAAATCAGATTCATGCAAACACACAGTGTATCAAGAGGAGATACATGCAGCTGCAACTCAATAGCATATACATCAAGAAACTAACTCATTGCACACTTCATTTATGTATTGGAAACAAGTTAACCTCAAAATGGTTCAGAAACCCAAAATGTTTCAGAACTGAAAACAAGTTTAACTAAACCTCAAAATGGTTCAAGCTCAAGGCAACTCAAGTGTACATATAAACATACAAGTATATACGAGTGTATATACAAGTATATACCAGTGTATATAAGTATATACAAGCACATACAAGTACATACAAGTACATACAAGTATATACAAGAAATGAATTGGAACAAGATTTGTAATTCAACCTGATCAGACTCATGTACAAAAGGCAGTTTACACATATATATGTAGATATAAGAATATTCACTCACACACATATATATATATAAACATGGAAGTTCACAAATAATATGCAGATATATGTAAACATACATACATATGAGTATGGATGAACCAACATAGCATAACAAGAAATCACAGTGCAAAAGCAACATTCACACATACATACATATGCATGTATGTATATACATGGAAGTCTCAAATTACTCGATATGAACCCGATCAGACTCATGTACAAAAGGCAGTTTACACATATATATGCAGATATAAGAACATTCACATATATATACATACATACATATGTATGTATGTATGTATGTATGTATGTATGTACATGGAAGTTCACACACACACACACACATACATATGTAGTGATATGCAGATATAAACATACAAAAACATGAGTACAGATGAACCAAGACAACATAACAAGAAATCACAGTGCAAAAGCAACATGTACTCATCACATAATAATAATTCTAGCCAGTTCAAGTCCAGGCAATTCAAGTTCAAGATCAAAGCGCAGCCTGAGATTCAAGCCATCAAAGTGCCACAAATTATGTATATACATGGAAGTATGTATATACATGTATGCATTGGCTTAGCAAGCATTCACACATATATACATACATATAAGTATACACACTAAACAAGGCAGAGCATACATTTCAGAAATTATCAGAAAACTCAAACAAAATCAATTGGAAACAAAATCGGTCACAAACAAAACCAATCAAACTTAACTTCCCAAAACAAGGAAACATTTATATGAATCTCATCACTAAAAAAACAATAAAATGTCAACCAATACTCAGAGTCAAGGAAATCAACCAATAAAACAAACCGAAGTCAAGATCAAAGTCAGGGAAATCAACCAGAGTCAAATATTAGGAACGAAGGATGAACAAGTCAACTTCCTATAAATATCCATTATCCTCATCGGAAATAATTTGTCGAATTCAAAATGACAACAATAAAAATCAAAATCAGAAAAAAAATTCTCAAATCAAAAGAACTCGACCAATTGAAACTCTAATTTCAGAAGATCGATTAACAAGGCGAGATTACGGTTCCGATTGAACACAACAGATCGATCGACAAGGCGAGATTAGGGTTCTTCCGATTGAAACACTAGTTCCAAAAGATTTGGTTTGGTTTTGAGATTTCAAGAGTATGGGGAAAAGAAAACAGGATGAGGGGTTTAATTGTTTATTTGACTTCGAAGAGTGAAAAATGGAATGAGAGAAATAGAAGAGGGAAATAATTAAAAGAACTGGCGGCCACAAAATAATTAAGAGGGAAACCAACATATAGGTGGAGCCAAAACTAAATTTTTTTATAGCTTCAATCAGACAACAAATAAAATGTTGTCTGAATGACAAGTATGAACATTCAGATTTCAGGGGCTATGTCAAACAATAGATTATTTTTTCATATGTTGTGTGAAACAGTGGTAAATATTGGGATAACATAAAATCTACTTTATGTTGTATGATCACTATTATCTGATTCACTTTGTGGCATAGTACTGGTTTTAAAATAATCTTTTCAAAATATTTCTCAAAATGATTTTCAATCTCTTATACTTATAAGGATATCATTTAGTGTTTCAAGTTTATATATATATATAATCAATATAATTATAACTTTAGTGGCTGGTTTTTTCGAAATTTAAATTTAAAAAGAAGTGTCTTTTCGTCATATCTCTTCACGAATGGATATGACCGCTATTCCTCTATAAATACCAGACTTCCAAACAGATTTTTAATCATAATTTTCTTATTCATCTCTCCTTCCACTCTCTCATTTTCTAATCAAAATATACCCAAACTCTACCGAAATTCAACCACAATCAAATTCAATCATTACTAGTTTAATTCTCCTTCATCCGCTCTCCGATTTTTCTCATCTCTCTCACTCAAACCAAGATCAAAGTGCTATTCAAGGGTTATAGGATCAATTGTACCGAGTCTGTAAAACTCTACCAGATCATACTGCTATACTTGTGGGTGTGATTGTAGCCCATAAAATCATTTGGGTGTGCTTAGTAGCCCGTAAATCTAGCGGGTGTGCATGTAGCTCGAAAATCAAGTGACTCTACCCAGAGGTCGAGATTCTAGAAGGAGTGTCTCGTAGCCTTGAAATCGGGATTGTATTTGCATTTACTAGTTGAAAGGAAATATGTACAAGGAATTGTGGGGGACGGGATGTAGGGTAACTCTGAACCAGTATAAAATCATGGTGCGTTCTTTCCTTTTTACTTTTACTGCATTTACTTTTACCTGCACTTTGATTCTATGATTGTTCTGTGATTGTTAATTACATCATTCCAAGTAGAATCTTAAAGAAATAGAAAGATATTTACATTAAACACTATTCAACCCCTTCTAGTGTTAATTTAGCCTTAAGATCCCTATTCCACTGACTCACCTACAGTTCTAAATACACATACACCAACATCTTGTAAAGGTTTATACTCAGGGTCGAACAACTAATTGAACCTCAAAACAATGATGGATCAGGATAATAACCACCAAAACTATTCCAACGTAGGATCGCCTACAATATCAACCTTCGGACTACGCTCCCAAGCTACGACTACATGTATCGTATTTACACATTGAGGAGGAGCCTATGATGTTGACTCGCGCTAAAGACGTATTAGGGTCTGCTGCATCCGTGTCCAGTCTCAATGGTAACGTAATGCCACTTATTGCACAGCAGTGGGCATCCAACAACAATATCATGTTGTGTACCTAGGAACCTCTCATTAGTGTTGGACCACCCATTTCTCAAAGGATCCTCATCAGTGTTGCGTGTACACCGTAGAATCTCTTGTAAGTGTAATTTGAGATCGAATTGCCCATGTCGAATATTGACTTTGCCGAATAATTAGTGTCTAGGTCTAATTGCCAGCGTACACATCAAGTCCCATAAAGTCCAAGTATCATAAACTTAGGGAACTTTTTTCCCTACTAATATACTAACATTCATATATAAAGTATATATATATATAAACTTATAACCTGGGCCTTAAGCCGAGGTTCAGATTGTGCCTGTAAACTATCAACCAGTCAACCGTCAGCTATTAAGCGGTTGATCGCTTACTGTCAACCAGCTCCAATGAGCCTGTCGACCGGTCAAAGTTGATTTATTTATTTTTTCCTTCGTTCTCTATTAATTATCGTCCTTTTTCAATTGTTGTTCTCTTTTAATTATAGTAAACTTCTACTTTGTTAATCTACAATTTCCAATGTTCTCATTTTCAGTCTGTAACCATTTCATAAGTGCGTTTGTCATCGAATCAAATTAAATTGGGTTTAGAATCAACATGGTATTGATATCAGTCTATATTCAATTTGACAACAAACATGTGTTTAACCTAAACCAACTTTTATCAAATTCAGATTAGATAAGGATCGTATTCATCTGGGTTAAATTCTTATCAAATTTCTACTCTATTATAAACACTAAATAAATAATATTCTGTTTCAACTAAACCAATCCTAGATCAAATAAGGTATAAACAAACTTAATTACATATAAATCATCATATTAATTATGAACCCACTCACCTTTTATTATCTTTTCCCTCTTTAATTCGTGCTGAATCGCCTTCTCTTATACTTGTTACTCTCTTCTTTTTTATTGATTTGATTCCTCCTTCTTTTGAATTTAATTTTAGTTTTGCTCTCGAAGAAAATTGATTTGGAGAGAAAGAGGGTTGGGTTTTGGGAGAGACAGAGCTTTCCTACGATTAGACTAAATTAGGGTTCTAAGTATCAACTTAGGGTTATGTTTACAGTGGTGCGGAGTAATATCAACCGTTAGATTAATTTATATAAAATCAGGGCCATTCAGCCTACTCAAACCCTAGCCTGGAATGCTCGGTCGACCGCTTGGTTATGGGCGGTCGACCATTAGGGGTTGACCGAACCAAACAACATTGTCAACTAGTGGAGCTTTTGTTTTATAAAATATTTGTTTTCTTATTTAATTGTTTTCGATTCTGAACTTTTTAAACGTTACTTACTTTTTCATACGAGCTCCGATTTCAAAATATTATATATGAAAGATGTCCAGAAAATCGATATGAACGCAACGGTGCAAGTTTCGTAGCCAAATTTGGATGTTTGTGAAAAATTTATTTTTACCCTTGTTGTATTTAATTTAATTTCTTTTATTAAATTTCCAATTAATTTTTAAGGAGTGTTACCTTGCATATATCTAACTCGATAACCAATCTTGTTCGAAATAAAAATTGTTTACTTTATGTTATATACTTGTTATAATGTGTGATAAATAATTGATTATTCAATTTAAGTATATTTAATAGAAATCCATAAATGGTGTGTATTGTGATGGTAATTATAAAATGTAATCATGAGCAGTTTATCACAATATAATAAACACACCATTTTAAATATTATTAATCAAGATGTATCAAGATCGGATATCGATGTATGTGTTGAGACTAGAGTATGTAATGCTCTCCAAATATTGGAAAGTGTATTACCCTTGGTTGGTGGAGGCACCAAGGGGTTACGTACCGATGATTATTAGATAACTATAGAATGACTCACTCGATAGTTTTTTGTTGTTTAATATAACTAAGGTCAAACAAAAAATATCAATATGACAATATTACACAATTCCCTTGACTTGAGAATACCATCGAGTTTCAATGTGGAAACTTCGCTTTGATTATAGGTAATTCGCGGCACAACGTCCATCAAGTGGCTATAGTTCGGTCGAGTGGAAGTACTGAAAGTAAAATACTATTCAAAAGAGAATTTGTATCCTCGGTTATATGAGGTTAATATCACGGTCAACTAAAGTCAACTCAAAGTCTTTGGAATATAAAGTCTAATATGGACGATATTAGAATTTTTACCATTACCAAATTCCATAAGTCCTAATGTATTATAGTTTTGATGAAGAGAATTTATGTAAATAATTGTCACTAACATGTAACACTTAATGGAAGCAAAACTGGATTTTACCAAAGCTATGTAAGCGAAAATTTGGCTATAATGTGACACCACTAGCTAAGGTGACGTGTGAACGTTAATATTCTAATTGTTTGATATTGATCGTTGACCAAATTTACGCCTAAGAGTCACACAACTGAAATGTTGAATACTCCGACTACCACCTGATTTAGTTAATTATAATTGTTGTAAATTAATTAAATTAACTAATATTTATGAATTATTGATTATAAATTTTATTTGAGTTATGTTGAAAATAGTGCGTACATAAAAGTTGTAAATACACATATCGATATACAATATTCGTGCATTTAAATTTACTCAGTATACATATAATTTTATAATATAACAAATCAAGTTAGTTTAATGATTTATAATGTGTGTATGTGTATATATATCTGTATGTGTAGAAAAAAATTAATTTTTTTGGACGAGTTTAATTTTAAATTCAAAAAGGATTTTTTTGTATGGATTAATTGTAAAAAAATTAATTTTGTGAAAATATAAATATGGCCGAAAATAAATATGTATATATTATATTATTTTTTTGAGAAAAATGAGTGATCCTCTAATGATAGAGGATAACACTCATATAATTTATTCTACACTTAAAGAAGGAGCTATTAACATGCCTGATAGGTAGCGATACCCTCCTCCCCGTACAATGTGTAAATAAAAAATAAAAACCACCAATCCTATGAAACTAAGGTCCGTAATAAAAAAACAACAATAAACAACCACTAAATGCAAAATATGGTCATATCTTCAAAATCAGGTGAACCTTCAAATCGAGAAACCGTACCTACAGCTGCTAAGAAAAACTAAACCAAATATGTAAGATCAATATATATGTATGTATGTATATAAATATGTAAAAGTACATATTTATATACACACACACGTGTAAAATAAAATACTCTAATCTAATAATAAATTACAAAGAAAAAAACGACAATATAATTCAAAATTCAAAGAAATGGAAGTGCCGCCCCATGACCAACTCAAAATTCAAAGAATTTTCGGCGTACTATAATTCCAATATAATTCATGCTCTTGTAATGGTTGATCAAAAACTGATGCAACAACTTAATTTCTTTTTTAGCAATAAACTATGAATACTATTTGGGCTTTTTTCAACACATGATGATGTTTTTTTCAAAATCAGCTTGTTTTTATTTAAAAATAAAAAAATAACACCAAATGCTTTTCTTCCAAAAATCATCACCTCCGAATATACAAATGAGAACAAGAAAAAAAAACCTGTGTAATAAGGCATATAATAATAAACACATGGACTAAGGGGAGGTTGGGGCTAAGCTGTCCGGCCCGTTGTGATCCACACCGTTTTTGTTGATTTTAAAACTCACTCCTTCAAAGATCTACTATGTGCACCTACAACTTGACTCATTATTTTTTGTGTGCATTGCTGACTACTTTATTGCTTTCCTATTTATCACTATTGTTTCCATTCATTTAATCCCTATTCAGTTCTAATAACTTTGTTAATTAATCAAAAATATGTATTTTCTAAACCATACAGGCAATGAAATGACACATACTGCCTATAGATTAAGCGAAATTGTTTGTCCTCACTGGTTATAATGTAATATATAATGAATTCTCTTTGATGTATAGGTACGCGATAATCACTTGGCAACTATCATTGTATTAATATTACTATCAAAAGACTATATGTGTATACACGTGGAATTTTCCATAGATTGCTATATTAAGTATCAAAATGAATAGAGGACATCGAACGAGATAAATAACCTAATAAAAACGAAGAATCAAAAGTTACTATATTAAGGTTGTCCAAGAAAGTTAAATTTAGCTCTTTACTATTATTTCTATTACTTAGAATTATATCGTTCTTTAAAAACTCAATATGATCTTTTATTTTTTTAAGGAACTCTTTAAAGTTCAAATTTTTATTTAATTTATAACTATGATTGAAATCCAATTAAAACTAAAAAGAGAATTACATATATTAATTTTTCCAAATCAATACTAATATTATTAAATACACGTTGATTTCTTTCAAACCAATTATTGCCAAAATGTTATTGTTTAAATAGTGTTAAGTAAAAAAAACTATTATTACCTTTATAATAAAATCTAAGATTATTTCAATATAATTCACAACTGATATGTTTATAATTTAAATCGAAATAAAAAATATTAAAAGCTTTTACTAGAATAAATCTAGTGATATTGCATTCAAAATATAAGTGTATAATATTTTCCAATTTATTATTAAAAAAATAAATTTTTTTGTCATTAAAAATATTTTTCCTTTTTAAAAACTCTATAGTATTCAATTTCCCATGTAAAATTAACCACATGTGCACTTTTTCCTTAGGGGGGGCACTAACTTTCCATATGTATTTAAATATTTTCAATTTAATTCCCAAAAAGTATATGAAATTATAAAATGAATAAGATGAATATTTCTTACTCTTATCCCAACATGAAATTTTAATGTCGTTTTCATTATCTTTATTGTAAAACTATAATTTAGCACACAGTAATGCAAATTGTTTTAAAATATTACCCACTGGCGTACGATTAAAACTAAATTCCCAAGGAAAATTTAAATTTGGCTTATAAATTTATGAAATTAGTACATTTTTGAAATTGCAAATATCATGTAATTCCTGAAATTCCACTTTAAGTGGAATAGCTAAAATCCAGCAATCATGCCAAAAAGAAGCATTATTAGCAAAATGAATAACATTATTGATTCCTAGATTATAAATATAAAAATTTAGTATTATCGATTTCCAAAAATGAGATATATTATTTAAATTATTACTAGATTGTGGTATAAATTAAAAGTACCACAATACCATTGATTCGAAATTAATTCTTTCTATAGCAAATTTTCATTATTATCATTAAGTTTCCATAACCATTTACCAAATAAAGATATATCTAAGTTATATAGATTTATAGTTCCTAACCCCCATATTTTAGACTTACAAACCATTTACCCGTTTAACAAGACATTTTGACTTATAATTTGGATTATCACCATTCCAAAAAAAAACCTCTTCTAATTTTATTAATTTTATCGATTATCCATTTTGGGAAAAGATGAAACAACATCCAATAAATAGGTAATACTGATAAAACAAAATTGATAAAAACTATCCTACCTGCTCTCGATAAGAATTACCATTCCATTTGGACAATATTTTATAAATTTTATTTATTATAATTATCCAATCATCATGTTTAAGTTTTTATGGCCTACTTAAAAAATCTAAATATTCTATAGGGAATTTCATTGTTTTACAATTCAATGTGCATGCGATTAGGTTTTCTATATTATTTCTGTCATTTAAAACTAATACTGAACTTTTATCGAAATTAATCTGTAAACCAGATAATAGTTCAAAACTATATTAAATGAATTTAAGAGCAATAATATGTTTAGGCAAATGAGATGTAAAAATCATAGTATCGTCTGTAAACTGGAGAACAGAATACCATTACTAGTGATCTCATTTCCTATGTTGTCTAATATCCCATTACTAGTGGACACTTTTATAATTCTAGTAAATACATCAGCTGCTAATTTAAATAGTAAAGACGATAATGGATCACCTTGTCTAAGACCACATTTAGATTGAATTTTATTTCCTAGAATGCCATTTACCATAGTACTTGAATTACTGGTTTTAAGCAAGGACATAATCCATCCCATCCATCTAGAACTAAAACCCCTGGCCCTTAATAAATCCTTAAGAAAAACCCAATCAATTGAATCAAAAGTTTTAGCAAAATCAAAATTTAAAAGCGCGCAAGCTATACTATTTTTACAACGGTAGTTAATATATTCTTGAACTACTGCTACACCGTCTGTGATATTTCTACCTTTCGTAAATGATGGTTTTGTACTATCTATCTATTAATTCATTCATTTTAGTATTTAGTCTATTCGCCAAAACTTAAGAAATGGTTATAAAAGAATGGTTTAATGACGATATTGGTCTGAAATCTTTTAATTGATCAGCACATATTTTCTTATGCAATAAAATTACATCTGCGAAATTAAATCTACCTAACTGTAACGAACCATCATAAAATTCGTTAAACATATTTAGTATATGCTCTTTTAAAACATTCTAAAAAGTTTCAAAGAATAACATACCGGACTCGGAGCTTTATCATTAGGCATATCCTTAATAGCCTTCTAAATTTCCTATTTTATAAATTGACCATCCAACCCTACTAGATCAACCTTAGAATCTTCAGTGTATAACATATCCCAATTAGAACTAATCCTGTCTTTTTACAGTTCCAAAAATTTCTCTATAATAAGTGGAAAATTCAGTGTTCGGTTCTGTTTGGTCAAAAATCTCAATATTATTAATTAAGATAGAATTAATGGTATTACTACGTCTTCTACTGTTAGCTACTTTGAAAAAAATTAGTGTTCATATCTCCCTCATCCATCCATTGAACCCTAGATCTTTATTTCAACATTACTTCTTCTTGTAAAATAATTTTATCTAATTCTTCTTTTAAATTTGAAAGCACATTTTTTTCTGAAATATTCAAATTCTTTAATTCTTCAATTTTTTAAAAATTTAAGATATCATCTATTAATTTTTTCTTCTTAATTCTAATATTACCAAAAACATCTTTATTTCATTTTTTGAAAAATAACCTTAAGTCTCTAAGTTTACTAATCCAAACTTTGGCTATATTTCCTCGAAATCTATAATTATAATTATTCATAAAAAGTCGTTTCTTTGTAATTAAATCTATAAAATTATTCTCTAACAATCACACCTTTTCAAATCTAAAAATCCTATTCCCAATATTTAGATTAGTACATGATAAGATAATTGGGCAATGACGCGAATAAATATACGGAAGACCCACAATCTTACAAGTAGGAAATTTGTCTTCCATTTCATTGGTAATAAAAATTTTGTCAAAAGTGCCATCGAGGGGTCTTCTCTAGCAATCGATTGAGTAAACCGTCAGTTACTTAATTTTATCTCAATTAAGTTACAATTAATAATAAATCGATCAAACTCCTTCATAGCAATAAAATCCCCTTATCTAGGGGATCTTTCTTCTAAAAATCTAGTTACATTAAAATCACCCCCATAACCCAAGGTCTTAGAGCGAATAATCTAAATTCTAGACACTCATTCCATAGAATCTTACGATCTATGTTTGAATTCGACCCATAAAAATTTGTAATATTTAATATTGAATCATCACTAATGTAAGAAAAAATCAAATGCATCGAATGAACTTTAGTAATAGATTGTAATAATCTAACACAATGATCTTTCCAACCTATCTAAGACCTCCTGCACTACCACTGGTAGGAAGATAAGACCATTGATTTATATAACGACCCCCTAAACATCTATAGAACCTATAATCAGGGTGTTCTATTTTGTTTCTTCTAATTAAAAAATGTCAATATTATTACCTCTAAAGAACGATATTATTTTACTACATCTTCCCAGATCATGCTATATTATACACACACACACATTTATTATATAACATCATTTTATATTATAAATAATTCTATATATTAATATTAATATACCTATATATATTATATTTAACTTCAAAAAATTAATTTTTTCATACATATATAAATATATATATATATTAATAATATATAATTTATTAGCAAATTATAAATTTGAATTTAAGTTTAAAAGATAATTTCAGATCTAGATCTAGTTTTAAAATTTGATGTTGGAAATTTTTTGAAGGCAAGACAATAATGTTTATTTATACAAATAAAGAGATTACAAAGCCCAAAAACCGGCCTAAAATATAAATACGGATGTATTAGCTCAACCCCTACAAACTAAACTACTTCTTCTATAACGACACGGTAATTTTGACGGTTTTTATAACGTAATTAACTGAATTTTTGCTTGAAAATAAACTAATAAATTTAGCAATGAAAATTTGATATTTGGAATGCATCTATTTAAACATAGAAAATGGTAAATTTTCACTGATAAATATGAATGTTAGTTCTGTTGTGTAATTTCCAATTTCAATTTAAATCAGTTAAAATTGATGAAAATAAAATATTCTCGAAACCTGAATATTTTTACGTAATGAAAATGTTTATCATTTTCTGAGTGAGACGTCATATTTTGTTTCGCAAAATTTGGACTTCTCTAGCCCTGTTTATCTTATTTTCGACGAATTTGCAGCAGTTTTGCAGCGAAATTCGACTTTTGATACGATTGTCATATCGCTGATATATGTGTACCATTCTGATCGTCTCGTCATGCTGATCTCCGCAGTATATTTATTTGTGTGTTTCGGTATCTGGTACGTGGCGGAACTGTGAACCGGTCGGCAATATCGGTATCCGTCCGAGTCCACTTGTTTCACGTGACCATTCGATTTTATACCGTACAAAATCAACAGCCTTTTAATATTCCCTGATATAACCACTTTTGGTTGTTCACTGTTTCAATTTATATTTGATGGTTCGGTTACCAACTCTTTCTCTTCCCTTCACGTTCAATTCTCTTCACCTACCCCATTTGCTCTGTCCTTCTTTTGACAAATATATAGTATATTATATAAAGTTATACATTTGGCTTCCCTAAAACATGCTTCGTCTTCTCAAACCTGCTTGCATTCCTTTCTCTTCCATTTGATTTAACTATTTCATCTTTCTCAAACCAAGTTCTACCACTGACAGCCTTTCCCTCCGCCGCTTGGCCTCTGCCACGCAAGCACCTTCGACCATGAACTCGCACCCTTCCCCGCCTGACCATCGCCAGCCTACCCACCTTGCAATCAGCGAGCAGCCTTTCCATGTCATCACTTTTTCTTTGCTCCAAACCTCTGCCGAGACCATCCACTCCTTTTTTTCTCATACAAATGCGGATTTAGCAACACTACTGCAACAGCGATGAACAGAATGTCGCTTGAGTCATTCGCAAACTACAGCAGATGAGCTTCCATCGGATCCCAGATTTTAAACTTAGGCGGCGATAAAGCAATATCCGGAGGTGACTGGGGACGATCCGTTGGATCTCTTTGCTAATAATACTCTGAAATCTGACGATGATCAGATCAAGTTGGAAAAGATGCAGCAGCAAACCCCCTTGTCTTTCTCTTTCTTATTATATATAAAAAAATATATATGCGAATATATAAATTATATAACCTGTTTGTTTACATATATGTTTATACAAGTTACAAATAATCTGTTCGTTTATAAATATATAAATTTGTATAAGTTATGTATAATATGTTTTGTTAAAAATGTTGAGATGTATATTTATATCATATGTTAAATTAACATTAATAATAATGTTTTGGAAAGTATACATACACACACACACACACACACATATATATATATATATCAACATATGTTTAATTATGTTAATGTTAATATTTAAAGATGCATTTGAAGAAATTTTGAAAGAAATGTATAAATTTTATAAATAATGATTTTGAAATGTAATTATAAAGATTTTATTTAGAAGTTGATTTTAAAATATAATATATATATATATATATATAGATTTTGTTTTAAAAAAATGTGTTTTAAATTTGAATATTGATTTAAAAAAAGAAAATGACATATAACTCTTGGTTTCCATCGAATCCAGTTCATCGTGCTTTGCTTTTGGTTTCGTTGCTATCCAGAATTGGTCGCAGCAACCTCCAGCTTGTCTATGCGTATCCGTGTCTGTGCATCTCATTCTTGTTATTTCTCTAGTCTCGAAAGGTGAGCAATCACTCACGATTAACATTTTTATATTTAGTAAATATGATTTCACTTGAAACGACAATTGAAATATGCTGTTAAAATTGAACTGCTGGTTATTTAATTGTTAAATATGATATGATATTATATGCAATTGTTCATCTGTGATATATGACACCATATCCTGTTGTGTATATTTTATTAAATTGTTACTGATGATATATGCCTGTTGTTGATATATTATATTGTTATCATATTTGTTCTCACTTTGCAAGTTCCCTGTTAATTTAGAAATCCCTATGGGTTGAAATGATACATACCCGAACGATCTTGTACAATAGGGGAAAATCGTTATGGGTTGAAATGATAAATCTAAGCGATTTTCATTAATTTTGAATTTTTGGGATTGCGGGTTGAAATGATATATACCCATAAATATTTAAATTACGGATTGAAATGATAAATATCTGTATCACTTGACCATAGGATAGAAAATTTTATACGAACACCGTTGGTCTATATTTTGAAAATGATTTCCAAAGTTTTGAAAGGAAATATATGATTTTTAATCAATATTGATTCTTAAAATAAAATATGTATAAAAATTATTTTATATATGTCTAAATTTTAGATTTTTAAAATTATATGTTTTGGAAATTTTAAATTTATAAGTTAGTTTTGAAAATATAATTTTTAAGATTTTACTTATAATTTTACTATTTTTAAATTGTATAAAAATAGATTTAATATAAAATAAACTTAATAATAAGATTTAATTTA
This sequence comes from Allium fistulosum, assembly GCA_030737815.1. Classification (NCBI taxonomy): domain Eukaryota; kingdom Viridiplantae; phylum Streptophyta; class Magnoliopsida; order Asparagales; family Amaryllidaceae; genus Allium; species Allium fistulosum. Next base: position 930,905,076 of record CM060901.1, on the reverse strand, counting down.
ATAAAATTTAATTTAAATTAGTATATAATATGTTTAAGTATTTATTTAAATTTATATTAATGTTTTAAAAATAAATTTTTATAACTTTATTAATGGAGGTTGGGAAGAGAAATTAATGTTGACTTGGAATTTAAATGGGTTAATAATTGAATTTGAATAAGAATTTATTTGAACTTATTGATTTTGAGATTTTGAAAAATATGATTTATAACTTGATTTGATAAAAAGTGATTAAATGAGTATTCTCAATTTTAAACAAAATCGAGATTGAATATTTAATATTGATTTAAATGTATAAATTTGGATTTAAATAAATTGTTATTAAAAACGATTAAGTGAATATTTTCCAATTTGAATAAAGTTAAAGTTAAATGTTGAAATATAAAAGAAATTTATATTGTAAATGTTGAATATTTAAACTTGAATCTTATTGGAATTGAAGTGATAGTTCAAACCTGGATTTGAAATCGGTTTATTTAGAATTTGAATTGAATCTTTGACCTTTAAATTGAAATGGTTATACTAGAATTGATTTAAAGCAAATTTTGGAATTTAAGCTGATTTGAATCGATTTGTGAAATTTGAAGAACTATTTTATTATATAAAGTATTTTTAATATATATACTATTTTAATATATAAATTATTTTAATATATAAACTATTTTAATTTATAATTATTCTAATATATATACTATTGTCAATATCTAAACTGGTTAAGTCAAAAAGTGTTATAATGTCAAAAGTGTTATCATTTCAAAAGTGTTATGATTTCAAAAGTGTTATGATTTCGAAAGTGTTATAATTTCGAAAGTGCTACGATCCTGGAAATGAATATTTTTTAAAGTGAATGATGATATCGAATTGATATGGTTTGAAATGAATATGATATTTTGATATGAAATATAAACTATTTGAATTATAAAACAACCTCGGTGTGAAATAATCGTTTGGTTGTTAAAGAGACCGGGATCAGATATTGTCATACTCTCTGCCAATACTAAAAACCACTTTAACAACTGTGTACGTGGTGGAGATTCCAGAACGAAGTAGGATGATTTGGTGATGATTCTGTATGGTATTTACGTAACCCTGACTCCCATGAGTCAGCTTGATGTGGCTAAAACAGGAGCTATACCGGGCCAAGTGGGGTCATTCCCCCTATCGGACACATTTCTTCGATACCATTCTATTGCTTTTGTGATTTGATTGGGTGCACCTTTGATTTGGGAGTGTGTCACAAGGTGAGCGGTAGTAGCTGCTATGCATTACCACCAGTCCGGGAGTGCAAATGGTATATCTACCCTGACATTGCCTCGAGTGCCTTGTCGCATGCCTTATCGCGCTTTCTACGAGTTTGGTTTGTACCATACCTATGGAGTGCCCTCTGATAGCTGAAACAACCCGACTTCCTATGCCCAGAAAGTCGCATCATTATTAAGAAAGAAAGGGGTAGAAAATAGAAAAGAAGAGAAGAAAGAAAGAAACAACAACAATGATCTCACAGCGGAACGAATAAATTATATTAATAACATAAACTATTACATAGTATACAACAATTTACAGAGTTACACAGCATATACATCACTTACTAGACAGTTATAATCATCTGTCTAGACATTACAACTCAAATACAAGACAAGACACTATCACAGATATCAACACAGCGGAATACTATATCTACGAACGCCGAAGCCTCCTGCTCCATTGCTCCTCCAGAATATTCGTCAAAGCTAAACCTGAATCCCTTGGCTACTCGTAAAAATTTGAGTACCCAAGAGTTTATAAAACAGAAATAAACACTTGGGTCAGACATGGGTCTGGTGTGAGTAACAGGTTAAACTTGCTTAACTTCAAAACCTTTAGAAAGAAAAGGTATCACGTAAGACTCCCCACAAATAAACATGGGTAAGTTTTTACCTTACGCTAACCAAAACATTTGATAGGAAATCTGATTTTATTATAATAGGGTCTAGGGTTTTCAAGTAAATTACAGAAATAGCTGAAATGCTTACATCTCACATTCCAACATAGTTGGGCACAACTAATACGTACGGCACTTATTGGAGTTTGGATTCCATACAATGGCAGGGCTACTGGGGTACCGCCCGTCACAGTACGTGGCATAGATCACCGTATCGAGGAGTATGCCCGCTCCCCTGCAACACAAAGCCGGAACCATCCCTTACTGGATAATTCCGAACAAGATAATCCCGTAGTTGGCGCGACCAACCACACACTAAGCCGAATAAAAGAAAAGGGACCTCTAGACAGGGATCTATCTTGCTCTCAGTGGGTGCTACCCACGAAGCCTTGCTGCACCTCCCCTGTTTTAGCCATTCCCGGTTGATGAGGCTTGAGGTTACGATTACCTTTAATCAGAACATATCACTTAGAATGCTCATCGTCCGCCTGACGATGTGCTGAAAGCATTCAATCCATACAAGTTCGTTCCGGGTTCGAACGAAACCGAAGGCATTATCTTGTTACACTCGTTTTGGAATCACCCTCAGAGTTAACGACAATAACCCTTGCACTCTGAATCTTCATCTTCACTTGAGATTCACGACCTATCGTAAATTTGGATCGATGTGGTATTCGGGTCTCCAGACCTGGAATCCCGGTATACGGAAACCCGATCCCGGTCTCATCGAAATCCAAAACGTATCTTTTAAAGGCCAAGTTGTTTTAAGGTTAAAACAATTCAATTCTACTATCTATTTACACACAGATAGATAATTCATAGATTCACAATAGATAATCAACATTATCATTATAAGCAGATAATCCATATCATCATCACTATGCAACCAAAACATCCAAATCATACAGTATCAATTATCTCATATCCGAGATTTCAAACCATTCAGGGTACACAATATCATCCATTCATAAGCAATGATTTATTTATCACCATCTACAATTAATTTAAAATGAATTAAATTAATTATTTCATCTTTAATTAATTTAAAGTAAATTAAATTAATTACTACATCTATAAATCCTGCTTAAATCATTATTAATTAATTATCAATCAATTAATCAATCATCATCCAATTATTCAATTTAATTAATCATCCTTGATTAATTATTTAATTACATTCAAGTAATTAGTATTAAATTAATTATACAAATTAATTATTCTTAACCACTTATAGTAATTAACCTTTAATTACTTCATTTATTAATTAACTAAAATTAATTACATTACTCCTTAATTAATTACATTAATTAATCACTTCATTTATAATTATTACTTAATTAATCAATTCTTAATCACATCATTAATTATATAAATTAATGATCCTTAATTACATTTTATCATTAATTACTTTATTTAAATTAATTACATTGAGTAATTAATCTTTAATTAAACCATAATTATTAATCACTATTGATTAATCACATTCAGTAATTAACTACCCTTAATTACTTCTTTAAAATAAATTAATTATTCCTTAATTGATTATCTTTTAATTAATCCCTTGATTAATTCCATTAAGTAATTAACTACTCTTAATTACTCCATTAATTACATAAGTAATTATCTATTAATTACTTTCCTAAGTAATTAATCTTCATTAAATTATATTAAGTAATTATACAAATCATTAAGTGATTTTCTTAAATTAATTAAACTTAGTTAATCAACTTAACTAATCAAAAGAAACTTAATTAATTACAATGAGTAATTAATATCTTAATTACTTCCATTAAGTAATTATATTAAATTAAACAATTTCACAAATGATTATCTTAATTAATTAATCTATTTAATTATCACAATTAATCACATTAATTAATTACTTATTTAACCCAAGTTAATGATCTACATTAACTATTAACTATTCTTTAATTATTTTTCTTAAATAATTAGACTTTAATTAACCATTATTAATTACAAATTAATTAATTCTAATTACCAATATATTAATCTCTAATTAATTAATTAATTACCTAACAATGACTTAATTCATCCTTAATTACATGATTAATTTATTCCTAACCATTAATTAACCATCTTAAATTAATGATCCTTAATTCCAAATTAATTTACCTTTAATTAATTAAATTTAAACCTTTATTAATCAATTTAAACCCTTAATTACTAATTTATTAACCCAAGTCATAAATAAATTAAATTGATAAATTTACTTTTAATTACCTTAATAATTTATTTTATCCTAAATTATTAAATCTTAATTATCTTTAAGATAAACCTATTTCTTATTAATGATTAAATTATCATTAATAAAGCATTTAAAATAATTTACTTTTAAATTTCATTTTAAATTTAAGATTTAAAATGAATACAAATTTTAACTTTAACAAAGTTTTAAAACAAAACATTTACAAACTCTTTACAATCATATGTTAAAGACACACTAATCTTATAAAAGGAATTTACAAGAGTTTAAAACCATATTTATTTTAAATTCAAATTATTTTTATACAATTAAAGTTGTTAAAACAATTTAATTTATAAAACTTAATTAATTTTAAACAAGGATATAAATTCAGTTTTGAATCATATTTAAATTTGGTTTTTAAACTCTGCTTTTTAAACTTGCTTTCAAATTTAAAATCAAGTTTAAATTTGAACTGACAGGTTTTCCAGAGAAACCTGTAACAATTTCTTACACTCGAGATTCCTCTAAAATGCTTCGAGTCAAACCCCTAATTACCCGAGCAAAAACTTCAAATGACTCGAGAAACCCTGAGTACCCAAATTTCCCAAACCAGACTTCAGATACTCGCAACCGTGCACGTGCACAGTCAACCACCATCCTCCGACCATCCTGGTCAACCACGACGACTTCTTCACATCGGCGATCACCTGAGAACTATATCCCGACCACCAACAACATCACTACGAACGCGAAATCGAATCGAGCATTCAACCCATCCTGGAACAGAAAATAAAGCCTGGAACAACTTCCTCCTTGCTCCTCCGACCACCGGAGTTGCTGAACTTCCGGCCTCGCCTTCGCTAACACCCATGCTATCATTTCCCTAAGTATAGTGGTACTCGATCAACTCAAACTGACGTGGTGATCGATTCCTTATTCCTAGTTAAAACTAGGGTTAAAATTAAAAATCGAACACCGCTACCATCACAATGATCTGAACTTCTTCCTGTTAATTTTCCCTAACTCCCCAATCATTCTTGCCTCACCACAGAAATTTACAACATTCCAGATCCTCGAGATCACCCGAACTACCCAAAAGTACAAAAACAGTGCAAACCAGAAATGCACATACATTTCTAATCTAAAAATTGTTATTTTAGTTTTTAAAAACATGATTTAGTTTAAGGATTTGATTCATAACCCTGAATACATGAATTTACTAATTTTGACTTTTGACTTAGCATAAATATTCCAGTACTTATGGTTTCCAGAGCCAATGAATATTATTTTAACTTGATTTAAAATTCTAAACTAAAGCTTGAAATGAAATAAACCACTTTTGTTTTAATCTTAAATCCTAATAAAGATCGAATCAAGTGATGATGTATTATTTACCAAATTCTTAATTATAAGAACAGGAACAGACAAGAACAGATATAAATCAAACACCGATATATGCATTCATATACACACAGAAGATTTCACCAATATATATACATGCAAAGCATACTCATTCCAGAAATCAACATGCAGATAGATCATCAATACTTATGCATTTAAATATGATGTTACTCACAAGATTTTAAAGAAACAGAGCCTCCAGATTTTTGAAAACAGCACTTATAAACAGCATGCACACAAATATCAGACATTCACTTATATATACATGCAATACACATTTAAATTCAACCATACTAGCATGCAACCAATTATAATTTAAATTTTTTTAAAGTTACTCACCAGTATATAGAATGAAGACAGAGCCTCCAGGTTAATTTGAAAACCCTTTTGAAAACTGGATTGTTTTAAAACTGGAAATTTGCATTGCCATTGCTATTGAAAACTTTAAACTTGAAACTTGAATGCTTCTTTGATTTAAATACTTGAGTTGCTTGCTTCCAAACAGAATTTAAGTTGCTGGAATATGCTCCAGGTTGAAGAAATGCAGGTTTTTGAATTTCCAGTTTGAAGGATTTGATTTACAGGCTTTGATTACATTTTTGTTTTGAAGAGTTTCTTACTTTATTTGTTTCAGGTTTTGTTGATCTGAGATTTGTTAAATTTTCTTTGTTTAGAAAGGAGATTAGAAAAGAAAAGAAAATGGAGATGTATGTTTATATAAAGGCTGAAATTATCTAAAAATAAAAATAAAAGAAAAACAAGATTAAATGACACTTGTCATATACATTAGCTATTTACATTACACATGTTTTATTTAAGTTTTAATATGGTGACACTTGTCTTTTAAGTATTTAATACATAATTTTTATTTATTTTAAAATGTTAATAAAACTTTTATACTAGTTTACTATTTATAAATACTTACCTAAATGTATATATGTATATAAATTACTTTAAAGACAATGTAAATAAAACCAATTATATAAAATTAAAAGCTTTTTACTTAATTTATAAATTTACAAATACTTATTTATATATATAGATAACTTTTAAAGAAATAAAACAAACCTTTTATTTAAATTTAAACTTAAGCTTAAATCTATTTAAACAATTAAACATTTATTTTATGTATTTTAAAACCATATAGTTATTTGTTAAATAACTTTGAAAAGCTTAATATTAAATTAATCATGATTCCCAAATTACCAAAATATATATTAGAAAACAAGATTTATTTATTTCAAACCAAAGCTCATCTATTTACAATATATACAGTTATATATATATATTATAAATAGAAAATATTTTATTAATTTTTAAAAGATAAAATTCACCAGTTAAATATTTATTAAATTAGATTATTAAACTAATTCAAATTTATTAACAAAGGTTAACAAATCAATTTAATTTTCAATACAGATTATTAAATTGATATTGCCCAAAATTCCGGGATATCACATTCCTCCCCCCTTAAAATAATTTCGTCCCCGAAATTCAAAACAAAGGTAATTTAATAATCTAATTGAAGATTTTAATTCTTAAACCACAACATATATTATCAACCATATGCTAACAACCATAGCAACCAATCATCCAAATAAACAAACAATTCTAACTATCCAGACAAAATTCTGGATAGAATTTCCTCGAGTTTCCCCAAGTATATATATATACCAGAATACTCGCTCTACAAACAATCTAAACTACGAAGCTATAGAACTCCTACTCAACCAGATCTACACAACTAGACAGGATATCAGTCTACAGACGAGTCTGACTCAACTACCAAATCCTCCTGAACTGCTGATTCCAAAACTAGAGATAGATCAAACACTTATCCAAAATCAAGAATACAATCTCTACTCTTCAAACATCAGAAGACTAAACTTACTTCTCCTATCTGGAAAAGATAAAACAAAAGCACTTCCAAACTGCTCCCGCTGCACAACTCTGATCTGAAGTAGATAAGAATGCTGATGAAGAACACGAGCACAACTGGACAACACATCCCAGAAATATGGTTCAACGGATCCATAAAGAAAACTCAGATACTCCATCAAAACTTGAGCTGCTTCACCAAACTCTATCTCTAGGAACTATCCTTCAACTAGACTGAACCACCGGTACCACTCCTGGAATCCAGTCGATAAGAAAACTCAATCTCCAGATGCGAACAACTTCTGACTTCCCTGAAGACATCCAGCAAATCTCTGATAACCCAAGAGAACACTCAGCAATCGCAAGTCACTTTTGCGATCAACCCATCCTAAGTCCAAAGAAAAACTGCTCTCTCTTTACCAATCAGAACAGCTTACACTTATCTATCCAATCCATCGAAGAAATGGATCCACTCTGCTGCTTCTGAACTTCACCTCTAGAAAACTGTTCAGCCAGAAAACTTCCTTGTCGGCACAGAGAACACCTCCGAGCTGCACTGCTGACACTGATGCCAAGGACTTCCTAACCAAAGCTCTTCGAGAAACTCGAACCTCAAACAACAGAAACACCATGCTGAACTCAGCCACAACACCGAAGTATACATACTCCTTAAACTTGTCCCAAAGAAAATATCTTCGGAAACATCCATAGTCACTGTGTCTCATCACGCAGCTACTTCTTCCAGAAGTATCAAGATACCATCACTCGCTTCTGCCTCACTGACAGATCCAACTCTACTCATCCAACTCCTAAGATAAACTCCGAACCATAACAGGTTTCCTTCAGAGATTGTGAAATCCTTACACAACTGTAAAGTTCACTCGAGATGGTATTAGGTTTACAGTCTCGACAAATACACTTCCAACCTCAATACTCAGACTCCTAATCCTAGATGATAAATTATTATCATCTCAACCAATCATTACAAATACCATATACATTTAAAATGATACTTTTTATATATAGAAAATATATCTGGGTAAAATTATTTCACCTTCCCCTTTTTAAAACAATATTGTGTCCGTTGGCCTGGTCCAAGTGTTTAGAGATCCCTATCAATAACGTTAGCTACTCGTATTGACCAGAATCCATATACCACTCAACCGATCAATTAACACAATATAAAACCATTTTATATAACTAACAAATACGCGCTCTCGTATATATATACTCAGACTCAAACAGGTTGCTACAGATCCTATCTCTAATGAACAATCCTTCCGAACCTAGGTATTCACTCTACCTAGCGCTCTGATACCAAATGAAACAACCCGACTTCCTATGCCTAGAAAGTCGCATCATTATTAAGAAAGAAAGGGGTAGAAAATAGAAAAGAAGAGAAGAAAGAAAGAAACAACAACAACGATCTCACAGCGGAACGAATAAATTATATTAATAACATAAACTATTACATAGTATACAACAATTTACAGAGTTACACAGCATATACATCACTTACTAGACAGTTATAATCATCTGTCTAGACATTACAACTCAAATACAAGACAAGACACTATCACAGATATCAACACAGCGGAATACTATATCTACGAACGCCGAAGCCTCCTGCTCCATTGCTCCTCCAGAATATTCGTCAAAGCTAAACCTGAATCCCTTGGCTACTCGTAAAAATTTGAGTACCCAAGAGTTTATAAAACAGAAATAAACACTTGGGTCAGACATGGGTCTGGTGTGAGTAACAGGTTAAACTTGCTTAACTTCAAAACCTTTAGAAAGAAAAGGTATCACGTAAGACTCCCCACAAATAAACATGGGTAAGTTTTTACCTTACGCTAACCAAAACATTTGATAGGAAATCTGATTTTATTATAATAGGGTCTAGGGTTTTCAAGTAAATTACAGAAATAGCTGAAATGCTTACATCTCACATTCCAACATAGTTGGGCACAACTAATACGTACGGCACTTATTGGAGTTTGGATTCCATACAATGGCAGGGCTACTGGGGTACCGCCCGTCACAGTACGTGGCCTAGATCACCGTACCGAGGAGTACGCCCGCTCCTCTGCAACACAAAGCCGGAACCATCCCTTACTGGATAATTCCGAACAAGATAATCTCGTAGTTGGCGCGACCAACCACACACTAAGCCGAATAAAAGAAAAGGGACCTCTAGACAGGGATCTATCTTGCTCTCAGTGGGTGCTACCCACGAAGCCTTGCTGCACCTCCCCTGTTTTAGCCATTCCCGGTTGATGAGGCTTGAGGTTACGATTACCTTTAATCAGAACATATCACTTAGAATGCTCATCGTCCGCCTGACGATGTGCTGAAAGCATTCAATCCATACAAGTTCGTTCCGGGTTCGAACGAAACCGAAGGCATTATCTCGTTACACTCGTTTTGGAATCACCCTCAGAGTTAACGACAATAACCCTTGCACTCTGAATCTTCATCTTCACTTGAGATTCACGACCTATCGTAAATTTGGATCGATGTGGTATTCGGGTCTCCAGACCTGGAATCCCGGTATACGGAAACCCGATCCCGGTCTCATCGAAATCCAAAACGTATCTTTTAAAGGCCAAGTTGTTTTAAGGTTAAAACAATTCAATTCTACTATCTATTTACACACAGATAGATAATTCACAGATTCACAATAGATAATCAACATTATCATTATAAGCAGATAATCCATATCATCATCACTATGCAACCAAAACATCCAAATCATACAGTATCAATTATCTCATATCCGAGATTTCAAACCATTCAAGGTACACAATATCATCCATTCATAAGCAATGATTTATTTATCACCATCTACAATTAATTTAAAATGAATTAAATTAATTATTTCATCTTTAATTAATTTAAAGTAAATTAAATTAATTACTACATCTATAAATCCTGCTTAAATCATTATTAATTAATTATCAATCAATTAATCAATCATCATCCAATTATTCAATTTAATTAATCATCCTTGATTAATTATTTAATTACATTCAAGTAATTAGTATTAAATTAATTATACAAATTAATTATTCTTAACCACTTATAGTAATTAACCTTTAATTACTTCATTTATTAATTAACTAAAATTAATTACATTACTCCTTAATTAATTACATTAATTAATCACTTCATTTATAATTATTACTTAATTAATCAATTCTTAATTACATCATTAATTATATAAATTAATGATCCTTAATTACATTTTATCATTAATTACTTTATTTAAATTAATTACATTGAGTAATTAATCTTTAATTAAACCATAATTATTAATCACTATTGATTAATCACATTCAGTAATTAACTACCCTTAATTACTTCTTTAAAATAAATTAGTTATTCCTTAATTAATTATCTTTTAATTAATCCCTTGATTAATTCCATTAAGTAATTAACTACCCTTAATTACTCCATTAATTACATAAGTAATTATCTATTAATTACTTTCCTAAGTAATTAATCTTCATTAAATTATATTAAGTAATTATACAAATCATTAAGTGATTTTCTTAAATTAATTAAACTTAGTTAATCAACTTAACTAATCAAAAGAAACTTAATTAATTACAATGAGTAATTAATATCTTAATTACTTCCATTAAGTAATTATATTAAATTAAACAATTTCACAAATGATTATCTTAATTAATTAATCTATTTAATTATCACAATTAATCACATTAATTAATTACTTATTTAACCCAAGTTAATGATCTACATTAACTATTAACTATTCTTTAATTATTTTTCTTAAATAATTAGACTTTAATTAACCATTATTAATTACAAATTAATTAATTCTAATTACCAATATATTAATCTCTAATTAATTAATTAATTAATTACCTAACAATGACTTAATTCATCCTTAATTACATGATTAATTTATTCCTAACCATTAATTAACCATCTTAAATTAATGATCCTTAATTCCAAATTAATTTACCTTTAATTAATTAAATTTAAACCTTTATTAATCAATTTAAACCCTTAATTACTAATTTATTAACCCAAGTCATAAATAAATTAAATTGATAAATTTACTTTTAATTACCTTAATAATTTATTTTATCCTAAATTATTAAATCTTAATTATCTTTAAGATAAACCTATTTCTTATTAATGATTAAATTATCATTAATAAAGCATTTAAAATAATTTACTTTTAAATTTCATTTTAAATTTAAGATTTAAAATGAATACAAATTTTAACTTTAACAAAGTTTTAAAACAAAACATTTACAAACTCTTTACAATCATATGTTAAAGACACACTAATCTTATAAAAGGAATTTACAAGAGTTTAAAACCATATTTATTTTAAATTCAAATTATTTTTATACAATTAAAGTTGTTAAAACAATTTAATTTATAAAACTTAATTAATTTTAAACTAGGATATAAATTCAGTTTTGAATCATATTTAAATTTGGTTTTTAAACTCTGCTTTTTAAACTTGCTTTCAAATTTAAAATCAAGTTTAAATTTGAACTAACAGGTTTTCCAGAGAAACCTGTAACAATTTCTTACACTCGAGATTCCTCTAAAATGCTTCGAGTCAAACCCCTAATTACCCGAGCAAAAACTTCAAATGACTCGAGAAACCCTGAGTACCCAAATTTCCCAAACCAGACTTCAGATACTCGCAACCGTGCACGTGCACAGTCAACCACCATCCTCCGACCATCCTGGTCAACCACGACGACTTCTTCACATCGGCGATCACCTGAGAACTATATCCCGACCACCAACAACATCACTACGAACGCGAAATCGAATCGAGCATTCAACCCATCCTGGAACAGAAAATAAAGCCTGGAACAACTTCCTCCTTGCTCCTCCGACCACCGGAGTTGCTGAACTTCCGGCCTCGCCTTCGCTAACACCCATGCTATCATTTCCCTAAGTATAGTGGTACTCGATCAACTCAAACTGACGTGGTGATCGATTCCTTATTCCTAGTTAAAACTAGGGTTAAAATTAAAAATCGAACACCGCTACCATCACAATGATATGAACTTCTTCCTGTTAATTTTCCCTAACTCCCCAATCATTCTTGCCTCACCACAGAAATTTACAACATTCCAGATCCTCGAGATCACCCGAACTACCCAAAAGTACAAAAACAGTGCAAACCAGAAATGCACATACATTTCTAATCTAAAAATTGTTATTTTAGTTTTTAAAAACATGATTTAGTTTAAGGATTTGATTCATAACCCTAAATACATGAATTTACTAATTTTGACTTTTGACTTAGCATAAATATTCCAGTACTTATGGTTTCCAGAGCCAATGAATATTATTTTAACTTGATTTAAAATTCTAAACTAAAGCTTGAAATGAAATAAACCACTTTTGTTTTAATCTTAAATCCTAATAAAGATCGAATCAAGTGATGATGTATTATTTACCAAATTCTTAATTATAAGAACAGGAACAGACAAGAACAGATATAAATCAAACACCGATATATGCATTCATATACACACAGAAGATTTCACCAATATATATACATGCAAAGCATACTCATTCCAGAAATCAACATGCAGATAGATCATCAATACTTATGCATTTAAATATGATGTTACTCACAAGATTTTAAAGAAACAGAGCCTCCAGATTTTTGAAAACAGCACTTATAAACAGCATGCACACAAATATCAGACATTCACTTATATATACATGCAATACACATTTAAATTCAACCATACTAGCATGCAACCAATTATAATTTAAATTTTTTTAAAGTTACTCACCAGTATATAGAATGAAGACAGAGCCTCCAGGTTAATTTGAAAACCCTTTTGAAAACTGGATTGTTTTAAAACTGGAAATTTGCATTGCCATTGCTATTGAAAACTTTAAACTTGAAACTTGAATGCTTCTTTGATTTAAATACTTGAGTTGCTTGCTTCCAAACAGAATTTAAGTTGCTGGAATATGCTCCAGGTTGAAGAAATGCAGGTTTTTGAATTTCCAGTTTGAAGGATTTGATTTACAGGCTTTGATTACATTTTTGTTTTGAAGAGTTTCTTACTTTATTTGTTTCAGGTTTTGTTGATCTGAGATTTGTTAAATTTTCTTTGTTTAGAAAGGAGATTAGAAAAGAAAAGAAAATGGAGATGTATGTTTATATAAAGGCTGAAATTATCTAAAAATAAAAATAAAAGAAAAACAAGATTAAATGACACTTGTCATATACATTAGCTATTTACATTACACATGTTTTATTTAAGTTTTAATATGGTGACATTTGTCTTTTAAGTATTTAATACATAATTTTTATTTATTTTAAAATGTTAATAAAACTTTTATACTAGTTTACTATTTATAAATACTTACCTAAATGTATATATGTATATAAATTACTTTAAAAACAATGTAAATAAAACCAATTATATAAAATTAAAAGCTTTTTACTTAATTTATAAATTTACAAATACTTATTTATATATATAGATAACTTTTAAAGAAATAAAACAAACCTTTTATTTAAATTTAAACTTAAGCTTAAATCTATTTAAACAATTAAACATTTATTTTATGTATTTTAAAACCATATAGTTATTTGTTAAATAACTTTGAAAAGCTTAATATTAAATTAATCATGATTCCCAAATTACCAAAATATATATTAGAAAACAAGATTTATTTATTTCAAACCAAAGCTCATCTATTTACAATATATACAGTTATATATATATATATTATAAATAGAAAATATTTTATTAATTTTTAAAAGATAAAATTCACCAGTTAAATATTTATTAAATTAGATTATTAAACTAATTCAAATTTATTAACAAAGGTTAACAAATCAATTTAATTTTCAATACAGATTATTAAATTGATATTGCCCAAAATTCCGGGATATCACAATAGCCCTCCAATTTACGGAGGAATTACGGTACTGTATAGACTATGAGAATATATAAAATGTGTTAAGGAGGATTTGGGTAATGCCTTAACGCTATTTTAATAGCTTACTTTACTATAGACAAATTATAATAGCGTATATTAACACATAGTAGATAGTTCTATGGATCCTTAGAGGATGGAAATCCCAAACATCCATTAAGTTACTTGTATTTCAGTTGACATTTCATTTGAGTTGAATTTACTATATAAGAATGTTAATCCTGACTCGAGTGTTTTGTGTTTTGCTTTATGCTCGGGTTAGGCTGAGTGTCATGGCCTTTGAGACTCATCTTTAGAGTTTGGAGCTTTGCTTGAAGATCTATCGTATATCTAGTTAGTTTTCAGTTGTTTCTAGTTGTTTCTATTCAGTCTTGGAGTTTCTTTTGTACTTGAGACCACTCTATATTTGAGATTTCTGTTGTATTTTATTTTAAACTCTGATGTTTATATAGTAGCTTCATGAACTACTATTTATCTATTATGCTGCTTATTGTTGTAATACTCTGTGTCTGTGATTCTGTGATTGATTTATTTACTGTATATGCTGAGTTTTGCCAAATATAAATTAACAATCTGTTGTTTTGAGTAATTCAAGTCCGACATGTGCGGATGCGAACGGTTCAAAATAGCGGGTCATTACATCTTCCTTATATGTAATAGGGTTTACATAAATGAAGAACAAAAATAAAATGTGGCAGTGATGGTTGTTTGGTTCCATCACCTCTGTAACTTTGTCCCAATTCTTCAACATTGAGCAATCCTCCATGGTGATTCACCCCTCTAGGACTCACTACCTCTTCACTGCTACTCACATCGATTTTGGGTAACTCGTTAGGATTCGATGAAATAGACCAATAAACTCAAATTCGCTCGAAATCTGCTGACAAGCTTCTTCTTTTTGATTTCAACATTATTGTTTTAATAAGCTCATCAATTTTGGTGCATGTTTGGAATTTGTTATTTACTGTCTGTTGGAAGATTCTACTATTTCTTTCTTGCCAACAACACCATATACATGTTGTAAATACCACTCTAGCAAGATCCCTTAACATGTATTTATCACGAAAATTATTTGCTAGGAATTTTGCTTGCTGGATTAAGATTGCAGCGTTGGAAAATGGAACTGTTAATTTGGTTCTGCACTATTGCCATATATATGATGTGTAATTGCACTGAAAAAAAATAAATGCATGACTGTTTCTTCTTCTTGATTGCAAAGTACACATATGTTGTCTATAATTATGTGCCTTAATCTCAGATTGTCTGCAATAGATAACTTATTAGTTAATGCTTTATAAGTGCAAATTGACATCTTTGGATTGTTTATCTTATCCCACACAACTTTATCCCAATTCACTAAAGGGTATGTTACTCTGATATTTTCCCAAGCTTATTTAGACATAAATTGGCTATTGTTTGTATTTTTTCAATACCAAAAATCTTCATTTTTGTCAGTATAGACTAACATTACAGTGTTAGTGTTCAGATTTCTAGTATGAGGCAAATTGTAACATTCCCACGTGCCATTACATATGATTCCGTGAACTTGAATATTTCCACCACCTAAAATAGCAAGAGATTGCATGCCTAGCTTAGTTAACATGTTACTTCCATTAATCCATGGATCAAACCATATTTTTGTAGTCTTCCTGTTCAAAATCCTTCTTTCTATAACATATAAAGCCTTATATCTTAATAATAGAATGTTTTTAAAGTGCTTGAAAAATTATTGTTGATGTTAATTTCCCACAAAGATTTGTCTTTAACATATCTATTGAGTAACCACTCACCATATAATCCTTGTTTATTTAGCACTTTCCATATAAGTTTAACACCTGCTACTTCATTCATTTATGTAATGTTTTGTAAACCCGTACCTCCTTCTCCTTTAGGGGAACATACTGTAGTCCATGGAATTTTTGCAATTTTACCTTTCCAAAGGGAGTTAGAGCATATATGTATAATTTTTTTTATAGTTGCCTTTGGTAACTTGAAGCTTTGTGTTCAAAATTATATCATTGGATATATGACTGCCCTTATTAGTTCTTACCTTCATGCAAGTGTTAATAGGTTGCATTCCCATCCCGTAACCTTCTTTCTGATTTAATTGGAAGTTCACTTTCTTGTAGGGAAGAATGCTTAGAATTTCCTCTTTTGAGGCATACTCTTTACTGAACATAAGATTTGGTCTTTTTAGTGTCAATTTGCAAGCCAGCGTATTTTTTCAATTTTTGAAATACTTTCTTAACTGCCCGAGCACCCTTTTATATGCTTTCATAAAAATCAATATGTCGTCAGCATAAATAATATGTGTCAAACTTGGTCGTACATCATGAGCTGCTTTAATTTGTCCATAGCTACATTTGAATCCAACTTGATACTCAGATACTCCATTGTAATAGAAAAAAGATAAGGTAAAAGAGGGCCACCTTACCTTATTCCTCTATTACTAAAAAAAGTACCCATGTGGGATACCTTGATACAAAATCCAAAAACTTGAGGTATTAATTAATTCCTCTATTATGTTCAACCATTTTTTTTGGAAAAACTAGCATTTTGAGCATAAACAAGATAAATTTTCTATTCAATTTGTCATATGCTTTTTTTAAATCAATTTTAATGCACTTCCTTCCTACACTAGAACTGTGAAAACCCCTCATATGTTTATTATACCATTTGTAATATTTCAGTTAGGAAAAAAATGCACACTGGTTAAGAGATATCAAATGCTCCATTAATGGTTTCAGTCTGTTACATATGACCTTAGCAAGGATTTTGTATAAAAAATTACAGCAAGCTTTAGGTCCGAAACTACTAAATTGGTTGCAAGATACCCTTTAGTTGCTAATGCTAACAAGGTATGATTCAGTTCACTTACAATTTTCCCACTATCAAAAACACTTGGTATAATACCCATCAGGCACTGGTGCCTTATCATCCTGTGTAGAAAAATTGCTATTTTGATTTCAGATAATTCAATAAGGTAGTTTAGATGACACTTTCCATTGTTGTTCACTATCTTCTTGCAAATAATATCTAGAAATTTAGTGCACATCTAATCACCATTATACAATTCCTTACAAAAATCAATTGCTTTTGCACAAAAACTCCCATATAAGTAATGTCTTCACTGAGTAAACTATCCACATTATTCATATGCCTTCTTGTACTCATTTCAGCATGAAAAAATTTAGTGCAGTCATCTTCATTGTTAACCAGTTGATTTTTGATTTTTTTTCTATCATCCTCTAAAAGCATGTGAAGACTAGTTTGTAGCTATTTTTGACCTTCAGCATAAGCTTTTGCATTCAATATAGTTGGTTATGAGTCATAAAAAACTTGCAAGTGAGCATAATTCTTTCCATTGGACTTAACTAGTTGGTTGATATTTTTCATTTCTTTGCTCCATAATTTAAGTGCAAACTTGAGTTTCTTTTGAGCAAGGACAAAGTTATATAAATTTTTTTCCATCCTATTGATTTTGAAATTATCCTTAACTTGTTGCACATATCCACTATATAAGTACCAGTAGTTTTTATATCTAAAAGGCTTGAAACCACTCAATTTGTCTTTGTTAAAAATATGGAGCAACATAGAAGGTGGTCACTTGTTTTAGATGGTAAATATTGAACTGTAGATTGCGTGAATGTGTTCATTCAGTTTAGATTTATCAAAGTTCTATTAGGCTTGCATGGTATGTTATTTCCAGGACTTAACCTTCATGTATAACTAAAACCATTACCATTAATTTCACACAATCCTATTTTAATAATGCAGTCATTTAGTTGTTTAACTCTAGCTTCAGAAAGTTTATTACCACCTGACTTCTCTCTTATTAATCTAACACAATTAGAATCCCTCATTACACACCAAGGATCTTGATTTTGTTGTGCTGTTTTTTCTAATACAGCCACAAGCTAACTCTATCACCAGGAAAATTTTCAGCATAAACAAAAGTGCATATATTTCCCACAACCTCTATTATTCAGCATAACAATAACATATTGAGACCATCACATTCCAAGGAAGCATCCCAAATTAAGACATTGATGAACACCATTATTCTGCATTTTTGGTTTTGTATAGCAATATGTAGAAACAACCAAATAACACCCCACTTATCCACAAATTTATCAATGTTATCATAGTGAATCTTAGTTTCCAAAAGGGTAAACATAGATGGTTTATATTTACCTGTCAAATATTGAATATCCAACCATCTGTCTGGTCTATTGGATCCTCTCACATTCCAACACAACATGTTATTTATGTAGTCTGTCACTCCTCCTCACATGTGGAGCAGACTTTCTTCCTGTATGTTAGTTTTCTTTTTACCTTTTTTACTGCACATTTTATCATTCCATTTGTCATTCACATCCACTAACTTATCCCCTTCAATGTTGTATGCAAGTGAAGTAGTGAGTGAGTCTGAGGTTTGGATAACATTTTGGATCCTCTCAAGCTGAATATTAGGCCTTGTTAATTCATTGGGAACCTGCACGTCAATGGGAAAATCAGCAATATTAGCATGATTTAAATTTAAATTTGAACCATCTGATGTAATAATTGGCTTCTTAAACCCCATTTGATGTGTATTGGTTTCTGTCTGTTTTCCTATGCTTCACTATGGTCATGTGATGATTTTGCATTGCTAGTGTTATCTTGAACTGAAAATTCCGGGCTGACGATTTTAGTATGAGGCTCCATAAAAGAATTTTCAGGAATGTCACGATCATGCTGTGCTTTAGGTTCGGTCTCTGTTGTATTCCTCTCTATTTCTTCAGTTGTTACATTGATATTGATCAGTTCCTTTGCATAATTTGATACTGCACTTATTCTTATATCAGTTACTATATTTGCTACCTTAGGCGCCCTCCTTTGAT
This sequence comes from Allium fistulosum, assembly GCA_030737815.1. NCBI lineage: Eukaryota > Viridiplantae > Streptophyta > Magnoliopsida > Asparagales > Amaryllidaceae > Allium > Allium fistulosum. The sequence goes on along the minus strand of CM060901.1, from coordinate 930,885,824 downwards.
CATTAGAAGTAACTTTTGGTGAATCAATGTTGAGGTTCTCCATATTATTATCTGCAACTGTGTTGATATTAGCCTCAGATGGAGGAATGTTTTGGCTTACAATCTCCTCTTGCCATACAAATCTGAGTATCCTGGATCAATATCTTGCCTTCCTTCATTATTAGTACCACTACTTGTGCTAGCTTCTTGATGCCCAGTATGCTGCTATTCATTGCCTGTTTAAGTAGTTCTTTCCTTTTGTATCCATATTTTAGTGCACTTATAAGTAGAATGTCCAGTTTCCTTACATTGCTCACACCAACTGCCAATTGGGCATCATCTCCTAATATGCCTAACACGTTTACAGTTATCATAGCTTGGTGGGGCATATTGACGCAGCGGCGGAATAACAAAAATGTGTGATACGGTGAAAGTAGCAGTCGATGGAATGAAGAATACTGAAATGCCGAAATTCGTTGATCCGAAGATGCCGAATTCTAGCTATCTCTGACACGTTGATCGCGCACGATACCGTGAAGAGAGATCTACAATTCTTCGAGCGTTGATCAAGCGCACTTGATGCCGCGAATTGGCTTCACGATCGTTGAATCGAGCGCACTCGATTGACCGAAGGTGGAGATAGGAGATCACACTCGACTACCAATTGGATGAAAGCACAAAGCTAACAAAGGAAATTTTATTTCAAAATCAACAACCATTACAAATGATATAACTCGCCTATTTATAGGCGTACAACACAACACTTACAACACAACTCATAGGTCTTAAATGACCTAACACTTAGAATATTTACAACACTCAACAACACGAGTTACAAACGAATTACAAACGACATAAGAAAGTAGTACCGACTTAACAAAGTATTTAACGACCTAGAGAAACAGTAGTCTTCCGACTTAAAAAAAATTCACGCGACTTAAAGAAATGTACGCGACTTAAAGAACGTGCGCGACTTAACATCTTTCACGCGACTTATAGAAAACAACTCGCGACTTATCAGTATTATCTCCTCGACTTATCATTTTATCTCACGACTTATCATCTCGCGAGTTATCCCCTTCATCTCTTCGATTTATCAGATCTCGCGAGTTAAGGGAAGTTCTACCGCGTCATAGAATAGGGTTTCACGACTTAGGTTATATTCGTTCGCGACTTGGATAACTCGGAAGCGATTCAAGGAAGGCGGCAGGCGATTTAGGGGAAGCTCGGAGGAAATTCTGCGGCATAGGGTTAGGTCGGGGAAAAGGAAGTTGATTTGCGGCTATGAGGAGAAGGTCGTAGGTCGGGGACTTGGTGGATGTTAGGTCGTAGGTCGGGGAATTGGTGGGTGTTAGGTCGTAGGTCGCGATGGAGGCTGGAGATAGGTCGGAGCTTCTGGTAGGTCGTAAGTCGCGGGAAATGGACTTTAGGTCGGAGAATGTTTTCGTCTTCAAATCCAGGTTTGCTGCTTCATCATCCTCCCCTTGTTGACAAAAATTCGACCTCGAATTTGTACTTCTCTCTTCTTCAACAAGCTCATCCCCATGGTACGGAATCAAATGTTTAACGTTGAAAACGTCAGCAGTGTGAATATTATCCGGAAGTCTCAACTGATATGCGTTCTCATTAATCTTCTTCACGATTTCCAAAGGACCAATCTTCCGAGCTTTCAACTTGTTGTACGTTCCAACTGGAAAATGATCTTTCGTCAACACTGCGTACACAAAATCACCCTCTTTGAAGTCCACACTTCTTCGCTTCTTATCTGCCAGTTGTTTATACTTCTCATTCGTCTTCTCCAATCGTTCCTGAACGATTCTATGGCATTCTGTCAACCCATCAACAAAATCAGCAGCTCGCTTAACTGTCTCCTTCGGTTGTGATACTATCGTTAAATCCAACGGCCCTTTTGGCAAGCTTGAATATACAATCTGAAATGGACTGAAACCAGTGCTTCGATTAACAGCATGATTATGAGCAAACTCTGCCTGACATAACTTTAAGTCCCAACTCTTCAAATTATCATGTACAAGACATCGCAACAAGTTTCTCAACGATCTATTCACAACTTCCGTTTGCCCATCCGTCTGAGGATGATATGCACTACTAAAATTCAGCTTCGTCCCAACCATCTTCCACAGACTCAACCAGAAGTGACTCAGGAATCGAGTATCTCTATCTGACACAATAGATTCTGGCAATCCATGAAGTCGATAGATTTCTTTGAAAAATAACTGAGCAATATGAACAGCATCCGCTGTCTTCTTACAAGCAATAAAATGTGCCATTTTTGAAAATCGGTCAACCACCACATAAATGGAATCGTTTCCCCTTTGAGTTCGAGGCAAACCCACAATAAAATCCATACTCACATCAACCCAAGGCTTAGTTGGTACAGGTAACGGCATATACAATCCAGCATTGGTCGCAGTTCCTTTCGAAACCTGACAGATATGACATCGCTCCACAAACCTTTCCACTTCTTTCCTCATTGATGGCCAAAAATAAGATTGAGTAATCAGCTGTAATGTACGGTCTCTACCCACATGACCTTCCTCATGCAATTCCTTCACAATCTTCAACCGTAAACTGCAATCTGGTATACATAATCGATTTCCCTTGAACAGAAAACCATCTACCATCACAAACTCATCCGTCTCTCCTTTCTTTACTTTATCTACAAACTTCATAAAGTAAGGATCTTCAACAAATAACTCTGGTAGCACATCAAACCCTGTCACTTCGACCTTCATTGTAGTCAATACATGATTTCTTCTACTTAACGCATCCGCAACACGATTCGTCACTCTCGATTTGTGTTTCACAACAAACGTAAACTGTTGCAGATATGCAACCCATGATGCATGTCTTGCTGAAATCTTGTCTTTCCCCTGTAAATGTTTCAACGCCTCATGGTCAGTGTAAAGAACAAACTCTTTCTGAAATAGATAGTGTCTCCGGTGTTTAATAGCCTGCACAACAGCATAAAATTCCACATCATATGTACTATATCTCATCTTTGCTCCTGATAGCTTTTCACTGAAATATGCAATAGGACGTCCCCTCTGACTCAACACTCCTCCAATTCCAACCTTTGACGCATCAGTGTGTAGCTCAAACAACAACTGAAAATCAGGTAATGCTAGAATTGGTGCCGTCGTCAACAACTCCTTGATTCGTTCAAAAGCAACTCCTACTTCCTCCGTCCATGAAAACTGTTTGCCCTTCATACAATCAGTAACAGGCGCCATCACACTACTAAAGTGTGGAATAAATCTTCGATAGAATGAAGCCAACCCGTGGAAACTTCGAACTTCTGTTATCGTCTTGGGTTGTGGCCAATCTCTAATCGCTTCGATTTTACTTTGGTCAACCTGTATTCCTCCATCCGATACAATATACCCCAGAAATAAAACACTATGCGTCATGAACACGCACTTCTTCGTTGCAGCATAAAATTGTTCTTGTCGCAGTACCACCAGTACTTCTCTCAGATGATTCAAATGTTCCTCTGGATTTCCACTATATATCAGAATGTCATCGAAATATACCACCACAAATTTTCCAATAAATGGTCTAAAAATTTGATTCATCACTCGTATAAATGTACTTGGCGCATTTGATAAACCAAATGGCATTACCAACCATTCGTATAGACCCTCCCTGGTTTTAAAAGCAGTCTTCCACTCATCACCTGGCCTGATACGAATTTGATGATATCCGCTCTTCAAATCAATCTTTGAAAAGATAGTAGCTCCGCTTATTTGATCTAGCAAGTCATCCAACCTTGGCATTGGAAATCTATATCTCACAGTAATCTTATTCAATGCTCGACTGTCAGTGCACATTCTTCACGTCCCGTCCTTCTTCGGTACTAACAAAGCTGGTATGTGGCAGCATTGCTCCCGGGACAAGATCAATTTGATGTTGAATGTCTCTTAGTGGCGGTAACTCCTTCGGTAACTCTTCTGGAAATACATCCTCAAATTCTTTCAAAACTGGCTTCGCTTCTTCTGGAATTTCAACCTCTTCGCTGCTCTCTCGCCCAATCAACAAATATACTTCCGGCTCTTCTTCGACTTCTTTAACAAACTCCTTCAAGGTTAATAAAGTTTTCAGCTCTTCAATCTCCTCCTGTTTGTTTTCTTCTTGTTGACGCTTCTTGGGAACGAGAGTAATCTTCGTGCCTTCAAACATGAAACTGTAACTGTTGGTACGCCCATCATGTTGCACCGCCCTATCATATTGCCACGGTCTTCCCAACAACAAATGGCATACGTCCATGTCCACAACGTCACACCAAATTTCGTCCTTGTATTTCTTCCCAATTGAAAAATTAACACAAGTCCTTCGACTAACTTTCACCTCCCCACCTTTCCTCAACCAAGCTAACTTATACGGTTTCGGGTGCTTCTCTGTCTTCAATGATAACTTTTTTACAGCTTCTGTAGAGATAATGTTATCACAGCTTCCAGCATCAATAACAAATTTGCAAACCCTTCCCAAGATAGTGCACGTCGATTGAAAGATGTTACTCCTCAACCAGCTAGTCTCTTCCTCCTGCTTCGGTGTTAAGCAATTCCTCCTCATCGTTAATGTATAACCATCATCTCCAGACAACAATTCTTCCTCCTCAACTGGTAATTGATTAGTATCTTTAGCCTCCTCATCCTCATCCTCAACCTCGGCAATCATTGCTCTTTTCTTTGGCTTTGGACACTCATTGCTTTTATGACCCAACTCCTGACAATTGTAACATTTGAAACCGTTGTTAACCTTTGCCTTCTCAGCCTCCTTCACCACTGGTTTACTGATGGGTTTAGAAACATTAGAACTCCCACTAACACCCTTCACTTGATTGTTGGAATTAGTAAACACACCACCTCCTCGTCGTCCCTGCTTCTCCAAGCCAACGCTTTCTGATGTGCTTCCGCCACAGATCTTGGATCGAACATATTAACCATATCCTGAATCTGCATTCTCAATCCCCCAATGAATCTAGATGTCAGCTGCTCTTCCGTTTCCATAATATCATTCCTCGCAATAAGCTGGTAAAACTCATCCGCGTAATCATTAACAGTCTTCGTGCCCTGCCTCAAGTTCTGCAAACGTTGATACATCAAAGATTGATAATTGTAAGGTAAGAACGTTGCTTTCATTAATTTCTTCATCTTCTCCCAAGATTCAACTTTTGACTTCCCCATTCGTTCACGTGTAAGTTTGGTTTGCTGCCACCATGCCAAAGCTCTACCCCTCAACCTTGTAGCAACCAACTTCACTCTACGATGTTCTGGAACTTCTTTGAAATCAAAAATTTCTTCAACATTAGCCACCCAATCCAAAAACTCCTCAGCTTACATACCTCCTTTGAATTCTGGAATTTCAGTCTTCATCCCAGATTCCCACTTGTGATCGTACTCCGACTGATTCCTCCTTGTCCTCGTCCTCGTCCATGAACACTACCACCATCATACTCTTCTTCACAATCCGATGTATATCGATGTCGATCCTGACCACCAACATCTCTACCACGACCATTTCTTCCACCAATATTCCTACGATCTACATTCCTCCGATCTCGATCAGTCACATTTCTATCACGACTTCGATCATCAACATTTCTATCACAATCTCGATCCACGCTTCTATGATCACTATCAACACTTCTCTCTCGATTTGAATGTGGTGAAGCTCTACTTCTCCCATGGCTCGATTCAGGTGATACTCTTCTCTGATTTTGACTCATCTCCAACATCATCCTCTCTAATCGACCAATCCCTTCATTAATCTTCTCATTAAAATTGCCGTTAATTCTTTGCTCCATCTCATCGGCTTCTTCTCTCCCATACAAAGCATCAATGTTGCGATAACGGTTAGCTCTTCTCGGAGGCATGATCACTCTTCAACAAATTCCAACAAAAACTTCACTTCGATCTAAAAATCTTCAAATCAAACTACCCACTTGTTGAAATCTTCAAAAAATCTCCAAACGAACAAATCTCTTCAAAATCTCGATAACCCACTTCTCCAAATGATGTAAATCTCGCACAACTCCAAAAATCTACGCAAACTCCTTGCGTTCTAGCTCTGATACCAAATGACGCAGCGGCGGAATAACAAAAATGTGTGATACGGTGAAAGTAGCAGTCGATGGAATGAAGAATACTGAAATGCCGAAATTCGTTGATCCGAAGATGCCGAATTCTAGCTATCTTTGACACGTTGATCGCGCACGATACCGTGAAGAGAGATCTACAATTCTTCGAGCGTTGATCAAGCGCACTTGATGCCGCGAATTGGCTTCACGATCGTTGAATCGAGCGCACTCGATTGACCAAAGGTGGAGATAGGAGATCACACTCGACTACCAATTGGATGAAAGCACAAAGCTAACAAAGGAAATTTTATTTCAAAATCAACAACCATTACAAATGATATAACTCGCCTATTTATAGGCGTACAACACAACACTTACAACACAACTCATAGGTCTTAAATGACCTAACACTTAGAATATTTACAACACTCAACAACACGAGTTACAAACGAATTACAAACGACATAAGAAAGTAGTACCGACTTAACAAAGTATTTAACGACCTAGAGAAACAGTAGTCTTCCGACTTAAAAAAAATTCACGCGACTTAAAGAAATGTACGCGACTTAAAGAACGTGCGCGACTTAACATCTTTCACGCGACTTATAGAAAACAACTCGTGACTTATCAGTATTATCTCCTCGACTTATCATTTTATCTCACGACTTATCATCTCGCGAGTTATCCCCTTCATCTCTTCGATTTATCAGATCTCGCGAGTTAAGGGAAGTTATACCGCATCATAGAATAGGGTTTCACGACTTAGGTTATATTCGTTTGCGACTTAGATAACTCGGAAGCGATTCAAGGAAGGCGGCAGGCGATTTAGGGGAAGCTCGGAAGAAATTCTGCGGCATAGGGTTAGGTCGGGGAAAAGGAATTTGATTTGCGGCTACGAGGAGAAGGTCGTAGGTCGGGGACTTGGTGGATGTTAGGTCGTAGGTCGGGGAATTGGTGGGTGTTAGGTCGTAGGTCACGATGGAGGCTGGAGATAGGTCGGAGCTTCTGGTAGGTCGTAAGTCGCGGGAAATGGACTTTAGGTCGGAGAATGTTTTCGTCTTCAAATCCAGGTTTGCTGCTTCATCACATATTCATACTCTATGTCTTGTAGATACACTACTCATATCCCTATTTTTGCATGCACCACTTTCTCATGTCATCCACTTTCATCTCCACCAGAACTTTAACATAATTAAGTCTGCTCTACTTGATGGTTGGTTCATCCAATTTTATCGGTTTTCCTAGAACACTGGCTAATCGAAAAATATTCTCCTTGTACCAAATTGAAACACTTAAATGTGGGAATCCAACCCAAATTGGGACTGATAGTAGTAGATCTCGATCCAAGATAAGAATAGGTTCCCACTTTTTAATGATCATTAACAGATCATTAATTTTATTAAGTAAAAACCGTTCTCCTTAGAGTATATACTTGTTCTTCCTATTGGTTGCCACATCTTTTCCTCGTAACATTATATACGTGGATAATTAGGTCCACATCCAACCATATAAACATACATCGAGTTTCTCCAATTAAAGTCAGTTTTCTTCATTTCCTCCGCATTTTGTTTAGCTAAAACCCCTTCTTCATCCTTACTTGGATCTAAATACAGTTTAGAATTGTCAAAAATGGTTTTCATTTTAAGCGCTTGTACCATAAGCCAATTTTCATATCAGTGGAAACTAGATTAGACTGCTTCGGATTGTTCATATTCCTCCTAACATCAGTAGCATGAATTTTCCTTATTTTATCCTAATATCCCATAGTCGTTGGTTTCATCGCCTTTCCTCCCCACCGTGACCCATTCTGTCTCCTCTAGGCCATTTTGTATAGTTGTTTTTGTTGGAACTGGGCCAGCCCGCAGCGGTAGTGGTGGGTGTATTTCAAATTTTTTTATCCTATTGAATCTTTTTTGGGCCTATGAAGTCTAATTCATTTAGAACAATTCTAAATTTGTTTTAAATAAAATCATGTATTTTATTTAAATTTAAGTATTTTGTAATGTAAAGTTAATTTGAATGATTTAATTTATATATATACATGTATCATATATATATACATATGTGTGTGCATGTGTAACATAATAATCCATGAAGGGTACAACATGCCCGTATATAGATGTTGGGATTTACATCGCAACAGACACATTAGCACATTTCGTATGTATTGTATGTTGTCTAAATATGTGCATAAATCTATAATGCAAAGTATATTTATATAAATACGTATACATATATTTAAAATATATTTTATAACTAAAAGTCTCAAAATTATATATATATATATATATAAAATTTAAAACATTTGTATAAATATATATACATAATTAAACATATAAAATTATACATACATACATACATACATACATATAATAATTAAAATTATATATATATATAAGGTTAAATAAAATGTATATATATGAATAATTAATTACATTCAAATACTTAAAATATAAAAATATATATTTTAAAATTATTTCCAGATCGAAATTAGCATAAAAACATAAAATAATAATTTTATAATTTTATCATTATTATATATATATAATAAATAGTTTTGATCATAATAATTAAAAATATTAGTAATAAATATTAAAAATCAAATTTGAAAATTTATGAAAATTTAGGATCATAAAATACATGTTCAAAATTTTTCATGATTTTTTGAAATAAAATATTATTTTTAATAATTAAAAGAAATGTTCAACCGAAGTAATTTAATTATTAAAAATATTAAATATTAACAAAAAATTTTGGAAATTTTTCTGTGGGTTACTGCATAGATGTAGTAATTTTAAAATATATAAAATCAAATTTTTAATACAATAATTATTCAGATATAATAAACAATTCAAATAATCAATAAAAGATAATTTAAAATTATTTATATATAAAAAAATTATTTTCGAATTTGATGATTCATATTATGTATAAATAGGTGTAAGAAAAAATTCTAAGCTGTTTATACATTAAAAATATACATATATGTAATTATATGTTTAAAATATACATTAGTCTATATTTAAATTAATATATAAATATACATAAAATAACTAATAATGAAAAAATTTAATTTTTTACAGAAAATTAGATTTTTTTTATACATAAATTATAACACATAATAATATAACCATGCACATAGCCAAACTAATTTGTGACAACTACATATACCTACGAAAATCTCACCTAACTAGATATACCGCATTAATATATACACAGATTTGAGATTATTCAATATTAAATCATAAAATATGATAAAATTACTGTAATATATAAATAAAATACCAATTGATGATTCCTTTGAGTCCACTTAAATCAATGAATTTCCTTCTCTAGTTATGCTCGATCCGTCAGATTTCAAGTCTAGAATCGTCAACCTTTTCTATCAAATAGTGTTTTTACTTAACTTAAATTGATTTGAGATTCTTAGAACTGATATTGCGATTAATTTTGGCCAGCAAACTTGATAATTATGGCAACCAAAAGTTTTTTTTGATTAATGGTTTAGAGATCCATATATATAGCCTTGTACAAGAGAGATATTAGGACAATCTCATTACCTATTCTCTTTTAACCTTAGCCATCCATCTCTAGGTCTAATCCTAAGTTTTAGCTGCCTCCAATAACTTGTCAAAACCGAAATTTACAGCCCTAATGATGGGCTTCAAACCCATTTAAGCCCAATCCAAAATGCTATGCAATTAAATCTAATTTAATCGCTTATCGATATCGTATATCGATTGGTACATTTATAACTATTATATATATATAACAATTTTTATTTCTCAAACCATATTCAAATTTTTATAATTAATATTTCATAAATATTAATTAATTTAATTTATTTATAACAATTATAAACTAATTAAACCATTCGGTCTTAAGGGAATTCATCATTTCAGTTGTGTAACTCTTGGGTGTAAATTTGGTCAGCAATTAACACCGGACTATTCGAATGTTAACGTTCACACGTCACTTAGCAAGTGGTGTGACATTATGGCCAAATTTATCGCTTATTCATTTTTAGTAAAATCTTATTTAATTTAATAAGCGTTATCCGTTAGTGACATTTATATACACCAATTCTCTTCGTCAAAAACTGTATCACTTTGGATTTATGGAATTTGGTAATGGTCAAAATTCTAATATTGTCCATATTCAACTCAATAGTCCAAACATGAAATCCTTGGTTCAATAATAACAATTATTATTATCCGTACTACTCTGGCCAGATATTTTTACTTTGGGTTGACTTGAGAATCCTCTCTTGAATAGTGTCTTCCTTCCAATACTTCCACTCGACCCTACTATAATCACTTGATGGATGTCGTTCCATGATTTGACTATACTCAAAGCAGAGTTTTTCATATTGAAGGTTGACAGTATTCTCAAGTCGGAAGAATTGTGTAAATTAGTCACATCGATATTTTCTGTTTGACCTTAGTTATATTAACCAACAGAAAACTACCGAGTGAGTTGTTCTATAGCTATCCAATAACTATCAATACATAAGCTCTAGGTGCCCCAGCATTCATGAGCAATACACTGCCCAACATTTGGAGAGCATTACGTACTCTAGTCTCAATGGATACATCGATATCCAGTGTCGATGCAACTTGACTAGGAACATTTAAAATGATGTGTTTTGTAACAATGTGATACAATACTCATGATTACAACTAATTGTAATTACTATCACAAACACGTTATGGATTTTATGTTAATTATATTTTTATTTAAATTTATTAATAATATAACCACATTATATCAAGTATATAATAGAAAGAAAATACCTTTATTTCGAACAAGATTGGTCAACGAGTTAGATATATGTAACAAATTACATAATTGCTCCTAGGGCATACCCCTAACTCTATCAATCTCCCACTTGCACTTGGGGTCAATTATGGAATCTTATTCCAACTTCTCCAATCGATTTTCTCAAAACCAGTTAGGTCAGTCCCTTTGTGAACGGGTATGCTATTATGTTTTAATTATCTACTCTGTCAATCAACTCTCTCCGACAAAGATAAACTGTTTTATCATGTGGAACAATTCAGAGTATGTCTCTCGACTTCGAGTGAGCTCTAAGTTCTATTACGAACTATATTATGACATTGTTATCATATAACTCTTTCATCAGATTCTCAACATTTGGAATCGGCTCAGTTATAAATTTGTGCACTTATATATTTTTATATACATTGTTTTGATTGCGGCGCTATTCAAGGTGATATACTTAGCCTTTTTTCATTGAATCATCCACGATCTTTCATTTGGAACATTTCCAACTTAAAGATTTGTTATTGAAATATTATACTCAATATTACCTGCGAAAGTTTGAGCCTGGACATTCCTTCATAAGGAATTTATGTTTCTGTAAACAATTCTCTAGTATTTCATAAGTACACGAGAACACTTCAAACAACCAGTTAGTGATATCAATTTTGGATTTGATATTTGTTTCATGTATCAAATACATAAACAAATCATGATATCGTAGACAACACAACATGTATAATTATACCTTTTGCTAATGCAAAGGAATCAATCTTACATGTTCCATATTAAACATTTTAATAAGGTGTCTTTGCATATCATTTGGAACATTCCCGACATCTTTTATACTAACTATAAAACTCATCATTTATTAATCCAATGTTGAGTATTAAAACAACTAAGACTGATTTTAACATAAGTACATCGTTAAAATCAACAACGTATTATTTACTTATAGCTTAGAAATATCAGTGTACCTTTTAACATTCTTTCTTATGAACACATGCTTCCTCTGCACTTTGATTGAAAATCAAACTATTTGATATTTCTATCAAAATACTTATTCAATCTTGATGCTTATAAAATGATACTTTCAAATCATTTCTTGGATCATATCTAAAGACTCACAAACACAATATCTCTCCCACCGACTTCAAGACATTTTGGTTATTATGTGTAAACAGTTTACTCTAAATCATTATTTTGAATTTTCTATTTCAATACATACGTACCAAACATAAAGTCATATCAAGTGGTAATTTTGTGAGTAAATCCGAATTAACTTGAGCAATTTGAATACCGAATCTATTACACTAATTTCAACAATTGAAATTTGTGATATTATTCTCATCAACGTTGCTCATATAATTCCAACTGCATTAGTCTTGCTCATAGAGACACAATCACGGTCAATGGATCACATCCCTTAGGTTATGACTACCAAAATCATATTTTGATAGCGTACTTGGAATTCTTTCAGATTTGCACATCATACCATATGATAGAGTCAACACTCTTAGTGGTTCAATTAAACAATCGAGGATTATATATTTTCGACATTGATAAGAAATTCATAGTTTCTCTTCAATGAGCAAGAATACTTATTGGACATTCTAATGCAATGTGTTCGTTTAGGTTAGTCAATTTTATTTCATCTCATCTAATCAGTTCTATCTTTGGATCGTATCCAAATCCTTTTTACTACCAATAATTTCTCAAGGAAATTTCTTCACAATGAAGTTGGTATTTCTTGAAATGTTTCTCAGCGCAATAGAATAGGTATTCATAAACGTTTTATGAATTTTCTTATTCATTAAACTGATTTGGTTTTAGTTTACAAAAGTTATTTTCGAAACATAAATACCAATGACAGTCTTTTAAAAATCCTTTTGGGAAGATTCATACAAGATACTTCATGAAAAATTATTACGTGCAATCTTTCGACTCACACAACCTGCTAACTCCTTGGCCTAGGATATGTTGGAATTTCTTATAAACCCTTATCTTGTGTGATTTTGTAAACCGTTATTTAGATGAAATAATATTAACCTTGTGTACTACTCTTAAGTACATGACCTTATAGAAAGAAACTAACTCAACTTCACTCACAATTAATCGCACATTGTTCAACAAAGTTCGATTACCCCTTATCGATGCATCATTATGCATCACATGGAGGAGTGACTTTTGAGATTGAATCTTTATTCATTTTTAGGTAGATTCGGACCTTTTTTCAATATACTCACTCATTCGATCAAATCGAATCATTTCTACTACATGTTATTTTATCTACTTTTGTTTTATACTCTATGAGTTTACCGTAGACATACTACATGTGTATCAAATACACATGTCCATGTCGACGATAACTCATCGATGAATATGACGAAGTATAAGGAATTGTTTTGGTATTTATAGAATTATGATTACATACATCTATATGTATCAATCCGTGGAGTTCATCAACTCTTATGATACTCTCACTGAATGGGTGCATAGCCCTTTATTGTTTGCGATATAATTAACAAGTATCATATGATTCAAAATCATACAATAAAAATATTTCTCAAAACTACGGCTTAGTCTATAATTCCAAAAAAACCATAAATAATATTAGATACTTTTGTATTTTCCAATGCATCACTTTTCTTATAAGAAAAATTACCACATTATAGTTTTATTTCATAAAGAATATTCATATTGAAATATAGTTATGTCTATTTTTTTTCAATCGATACCAAAAAATAATCATTATTTCATAAATAATGTATGGTAAGTTATACGAAAACAATTTTCATATTATGATGTAATTAATAAGTGATATATTATATGCCCCAATATTTCCGCTATTACTATAATAGCGTATTAAATTTGGAGATCTGTCATTCACTTAATATAATTTGTTTATTTCATACACTGCAACTATTTACAGTGGAGAGTTCGTTGATCAAAATCTTGAGCTCAAAGAAATAAATCTCATAGAAAACAATTTTCTATATGAAAATACATTTCAGAATAGAATTCATATTTCTTATTCCAATATTAAGTATCAATTATTGATTACAATTCATATTTCCAATGTTTCTCTATGAAGCAGAAGTGAGTATTCATTCTCTTCATTCCAACTGTACCTTAAATTACATCTATTCTTATACATTCGTTTTCCTTTCAAATGGTCAAACTATTCAAAAGAAAACCTTACTACAATATCATAATAAACTCTTTACAAAAGCGCAATCGATTGTCCTTAACATTTAAGGACATCAAATATGTTGCACTTTACGTAAACCGATTAAAATGACATTTCAGCGATCGAGTTCTTATATCATCTTGTAGTTTTTGGTCTTGTGTTACATTAACACAATATGATCTCTTTTGTAATCAATCAGATTGAATACTCGATCTTGCACTAAGGTTTATTCGGTTTTTCGGATGAACCAATTTCATCGAAATATTGTACATTACAAACTTTGACCATTCACCATATAACATTTATATGCAATTGTATATGGATCAAATATCCATAGTCTTGTATTGTTATAGAGTTCGAAACTCATAAAATGCAGTACATGGTCTTGACCAAATAAATGCATAAGTGACCAAACCATGAATGTATTCAGTAGTTGTAAAATCAGGCACTTGCATGGGTGTTGAAACGTTAACATGCAATAGTAATTTGATAGTGGGTATTGTATTTCCATTTGTCAACGTTCAATTCAGTTCGTTTGTATATGATAATTGATAAACATTTTATTAATCATATTAAATGCACAAATTTATCATTGTAGATAATTATAACATTATTTAGCATATGTTCTTACAATATTGGAAAGGTTAAATGTTATCATTTCATTTTTCTAATAAGGCCCGCACTAGTCTTTTATGATTCTCCAAACCCTAAGATGAAACACAGAAGTCTTTCGACTTCACTAGTGGGTGTTAGGACTCGTCTATCTTGGTATTCTGACCTTGAGTTTGCTCAACAAATCATAGCCCCACAAACGATGGATAACTCCTTATCGGTTGTATCACATACAACTCCTAACCCATTTTCCTTGTCCTAATCTCAATTCAACCTTGAGTTTGCTCAACAAATCGAAAGAGATTATTCACTCATACCTACAATATCGTGATGGCCTAAGTATAGTATATGTACCTTGAGTTTGCTCAACAAATACGCACGGTTATCTTACCTCATCTGTTCAATATATTAATAATACTACACATAACATCCCCAGTTTGAGTTTGCTCAATAACTAAGGAGTATGCAAGTAATTTATTAATATACATATGGTTGAGGACAACATTATATTGAAGATTCATAATCTTCAATATATTATATTGAGTGATATCAACTTATGGAATAATGTATTTCTTATGAAATACCCTCATGATTCAAGTGTTAAACACATCAGAAATCATAGTATACGTACATTTATGTACGTTTTTATTCCTCAAGTCTATTTGGGTTTCTTTAATGTTCCACTTTTAGTTTATACATTCATATCATATAAGTTTTGTTGTTAAATAACTTTTATATTTCATATTACTTATATGATAGTCTTATGTATAATATTTCATTAATTAAATCTTATTTAATTAATTTTAATTAATTAACTCTTTAATTAATTTTATATTAGTATTCCGATACAACTTTTATATTGGACATATCTACTATAACCTTTATAGTGTAACACATATATCTTATATTTGTGTATTTTTATTTAATTAATTAACCTTTAATTAATTTATTAATTAAACAATTTTAATTAAATTATATTAATTTCAAAATTTTAACTTATATACATACATGTATGCTTATGTTATCTTAAACACTTTAAAATAACATAACATATATCAACATATATAATACATGCGTATAAGTATTAATTAATTAACTCATTTAATTAATTTATATTATTAATCTTATTAATAATTTTAAATTTTGAAATTAATATTTACATAGTTTCAAACATTTTGAACTTTTTCATTACATTTTCAAACATTTTGAAAATTTATGTTATATTATAACCTTTTATAATAAACATGTTTGTATTTTAAATTTAAAATCATGTCTTAATTTTCAAAACTATTTTGAAAATTAGCCCAAGGCCCAATTTAAACTGGGCCATTTCTGTTAGGGGCAACCTTTGGGCTCACATCACCTTTCAGGCCAGGCATGTAACTAGGTAGGACAGGGTACTTGATTACCCAATTCCAATCCTAGACATCACCTTTCTAGACACCATACTAAGTGCACAAGCTTGATTAATTAGCCTTATCATGACTAATTCAGACCGCATAGGTTATTGGGCTCCGATACTATCGTTGGAACTGGGCCAGCCCGTAGCAGTGATGATGGGTGTATTTCAAATTTTTTTATCCTATTAGATCTTTATTTGGCCTATGGAGTCTAATTCATTTAGAATAATTCCAAATTTGTTTTAAATAAAATCATGTCTTTTATTTAAATTTAAGTATTTTGTAATGTAAAGTTAATTTGAATGATTTAATTTATATATATACATGTATCATATACATATATATATGTGTATGCATGTGTAACATAATAATCCATGAAGGGTATAACTTGCCTGTATATAGATGTTGGAATTTACATCGCAACAGAAACATTAGTTCATTTCGTATGTATTGTATGTTGTCTAAATATGTGCATAAACCTATAATGCAAAGTATATTTATATAAATACGTATACATATATTTAAAATATATTTTATAACTAAAATTCTCAAAATTAAATATATATATATATATAAATATATATATAATTTAAAACATTTGTATAAATATATATACATAATTAAACATATAAAATTATACATACATACATACATATATATATATATATAATAATTAAAATTATATATATAAGGTTAAATAAAATGTATATATATGAATAATTAATTACATTCAAATACTTAAAATATAAATATATATATTTTAAAATTATTTCCAGATCGAAATAAGCATAACAAACATAAAATAATAATTTTATACTTTTATCATTATTATATATATAATAAATAGTTTTGATCATAATTAAACATATTAAAAAATCAAATTTTAAAATTTACGAAAATTTAGGATTATAAAATACAAGTTTAAATTTTTTTCATGATTTTTTGAAATAAAATATTATTTTTAATAAATAAAAGAAATGTTCAACCGAAGTAATTTAATTATTAAAAATAATCGGTGTTAACAAAAATTTCTAAAAATTTTTTTGTGGGTTACTTCATAGATGTAGTAATTTAAAAAAAAATCCAATTTTCAGTGCAATAATTATTTTAGATATAATAAAAAATTCAAATAATCAATAAAAGATAATTTAAAATTATTTATATATATAAAAAAATTATTTTTGAATTTGATAATTCATATTATGTATAAATAGGTGTAAGGAAAAATTCAAAGCTATTTATACATTATAAATATACATACATGTAATTATATGTTTAAAATATACATTAGTTTATATTTAAATTAATATATAAATATACATAAAACAATTAATAATGACAAAATTTAATTTTTTACGGCAAATTAGATTTGTTTATACATAAATTATAACACATAATAATATAATCATGCACATAACCAAACTATTTTGTGACAACTACATATACCTACGAAAATCTCACCTAACTAGATATACATTATTAATATATATATATATACACAGATTTGGGATTAATCAATATTAAATCATAAAATATGATATGATTATCATAATATATAAATTAAATACCAATTGATGATGCCTTTGAGTCTACTTGAATCAATGGATTCCCTTCTCTAGTTATGCTCGATCCGTCAGATTGCAAGTCTGGAATCGTCGACTTTTTCTATCAAATAGTGCTTTTACTTAACTTGAATTGATTTGAAATTCTTAGAACTGATATGGTGATTAATTTCGGCTAGAAAACTTGATAATTATGGCATCCAAAAGTTTTTTTTTGATTAAGGGTTTAGAGATCCATATATATAGCCTTGTACAAGAGAGATTAGGACAATCTCATTACCTATTCTCTCTTAATCTTAGCCATCCATCTCTAGGTCTAATCCTAAGTTTTAGCTGCCTCCAATAACTTGTCAAAACCGAAATTTGCAGCCCTAATGATGGGCTTTAAACCCATTTAAGCCCAAGCCAAAATGCTATGCAATTAAATCTAATTTAATCGCTTATCGATATCGTATATCGATTGGTACATTTATAATTATTATAAATATATAACAATATTTATTTCTCAAACCATATTCAAATTTTTATAATTAATATTTCATAAATATTAATTTATTTAATTTATTCATAACAATTATAAACTAATTAAACCATTCGGTCTTAAGAGAATTCATCATTTCAGTTGTGTAACTCTTGGGTGTAAATTTGGTCAGCAATTAACACCGAACTATTCGAATGTTAACGTTCACACGTCACTTAGAAAGTGGTGTGACATTATGGACAAATTTATCGCTTATTCATTTTTAGTAAATTCTTATTTAATTTAATAAGCGTTACCCGTTAGTGACATTTATATACACCAATTCTCTTCGTCAAAACTGTATCACTTTGAATTTATGGAATTTGGTTGGTCAAAATTCCAATATTGTCCATATTCAACTCTATGGTCCAAACACAAAATCCTTGGTTCAATAATAACAATTATTATTAACCGTACTACTCTGGCCAGAGATTTTGATTTTGGGTTGACTTGAGTTGACCATGATACTAATCTCATATAATTGAAGTGACGAATCCTCTCTTGAATAGTGTCTTCCTTCCAATACTTCCACTCGACCTAACTATAATCATTTAATGGATGTCATTCCATGATTTGACTATAATCAAAGCAGAGTTTTACATATTGAAGGTTGATAGTATTCTCAAGTCGAAAGAATTGTGTAAATTAGTCACATCGATATTTTATGTTTGACCTTAGTTATATTAACCAACAGAAAACTACCGAGTGAGTTGTTCTATAGCTATCTAATAACTATCGATATATAACCTCTAGGTAGCCCCAGCAATCATGAGTAATACACTGCCCAATATTTGGAGAGCATTACGTACTCTAGTCTCAACTGATACGTCGATATCCCGTGTCGATGCAACTTGACTAGGAACATTTAAAATGATGTGTTTTATAAGAATGTGATCCAATACTCATGATTACAACTAATTGTAATTACTATCACAAACACGTCATTTATGGATTTTCTGTTAATTATATTTTTAATTAAATTTATTAATTAATATAACCACATTGGTCAACGAGTTAGATATATGTAACAAATTGCATAATTGCCCCTAGGGCATACCCCTAACTCTATCAGTTTTTCCATCCATATTAGCTCCAAAAAATTAAGAAATTGTAAATCGGACATATGATGAGGATAATATTTGTAAATAGATAGAGATGTGCATGTAGAGGTCGAGAAATGATGAACAAAAATTGTAAATAGAAATTAAAGATGTGAAAAAAGATTAGAGAAATTTTTGAAAAAACCTTGGTTCTTATTTTTTGCCATCAGAGAGTTTTCCATTAACACCCCGTAAAAATTAATAAGCGATTAGCTAATTTATAATAAGGCTAAAAATGAGAATTTTGCAAACAACGGAATTTGGCCATGAAAGTTACACCATTTTTTTTGTGGTGATTTTTTGATCAACTTTCATATATAATGTTTTGCGATCCGAGCTCAAACGAAAAAGTTATTGACGTTTAAAGTTTTCAAATTTAAAATGATTCAAATGAATATAAATTATGTTAACGTTTGAACTTAAAAATGTTAATAAATATTTTAACGTTAATGAAAAATTAATGTCTAAGGAAGACGTTAACGTTAGGTAATAAAATGGGAAATAAAAAAGCAAATGGCAAACGAAATATCTACGACCAAAAATAGGATGTCGGTCGGCCGCCTACATTGGGTCGATCGACTAGTAGTAGTTGACCGCTCCAGGAGGGCTAGTCAACTACTCAGGGAGGGCCAGTTGACCGGTTGGTTTATGTTGGCTAGGTTTTGCTTTGGCCAAGAACGGCCCGGATTTTATTATATTAAACTAACTTAAATCTTATGCTCCAGGCGCATCCTAATTATTACTATAAATAAGAGGCTAGCCCACTCACTTTTATTCACAATAAAATTGAAATGCTAACTTAACTCCATTAGTCTTCTTCTTCTCCAATTCTTTGATTTAGAATCAATCGGATCTAAAGGTAATAGGTTTTAGATATATATTTATACGATTTTATATTTCTATTCTTCTCAAATCTCTAGATTTTGAATCTAATCTATTGGTACAATTGATTTTTTGTATATTCAAAAAAAGAAAACTAAAGGAGGAATTGGGTAAAGGCGTGAAGTCAAATCCAAAAGGAATAAGGGAAAGCTATTTGTGAGTATAAATCTTAGTTTTTCACATTTTAGTAATTTGTGTAGTAAAAGTTTGGATTTGTTTTATGCCTGGGGGAATTTTATATACGAAAAATCTAAACCTTAAAACCCTAAAATTCCCCCAAATAAATATCAATTCTTGTATTAATTTGAATTACAATTGTTTTACGTTAATATAGTAGAATTTAATTTGTTGTTTGCAATTTAAATAATTTATGTTCTATTGAACTTCCACTTCTAATTTCTGTTGTTGTGATAAAGGGTTATAAAAGAAAATTATTAGAAAATTGTGTGCAAAATATGGATTTTCCTATATGTAGTTTGCACCATCTATTTCCGTAATTTAGACAAATATGAATTCGTTTTTCTGCTTCAAGTTTGTATATATAAAATTTGAACATAGTATAAAGGGTTTAAATTATAAAGTTTTGTTTCCTTGAGATAAATGTATTGATCCTATTATATTAATGTGAAATAAGTTTGGTATTTTGATTCCATTTACATGCGCGCGCGCGCACACACACATACAAGTTTGTTTTGTCTAGCTAAGATTATTAACTATTTTGTAAATTATTGTATGGAACTAAGACTTGTATGAATATGGAAGTTTTGATATTTTAACAATTAGTATAGGAAGCAAAAAAATTAGAACAAGAATATTTCTACGCATGCTTAGGAATATTTAGTTAGCCTAAGATTTACATACGTATAAATATATTAGAGCATAAAAATAGTAACATAGAAATCGTATCATATAGAATAAATAGGTTAATAGTAACATTAGATCCTATAGGAAGTTAAGGATAATTATGGAAACTAATCCATAATTAAAGGAAAAATAAGGATTTTTCCTTTTATGGCCTTAATGCATAAATGCGAGTGAGGTATTATATATATATATATATATATATATATATGTTTATATATGGCAGTATATTCGAAAAACCGAAATATGACTAAGCTATAAGGATGCGAGGTCAGTCAAAAGCACATAGAAATCAGCTAAGCTAATCTGTTTCCCAACAGTGTGACTTTAGGACTGATGGAGACATCGTCTATAATAAGTACTCACAATAGACGCGAGGTTAGTCCCAATTCTATATGGTAAGTATGCCCAGCTAATCTGCTTGACGACACCTACGAATAGTCGAATTAATATGAGACGCCACGATTTGGGTTACGGATCATAAGATGGATATCGCAGTACAGGTCTGCTTCTGAGTTGAAGGTATTAAGTGATTGTTGTAGGGTCCATCTCCTTCCCACTCAAGAAGTATTAAATGGTCGAGATTATCTTTTAGGTGTGGTAGTCGGAAATCTAAGGGAGAAGTCCACTTTAGGGTTAAGGTATTAAGTGGCATTGTAGGGTCCGCCTCTTTACATAAAAGAAGTATTAAGTTCCCTAATGTGAATTCTATAATGTTAGTTTGGAAGTACAAGAGAGGGATCCGCCTTGGGTTTAGATATTAAATGCCGAAGATCTACCTAAGGTACAAGTATAAAATGGTCATATTCTGCATAATTCGTATTAAAAAGGTATTAAGTGGCTCAAGTGCTTTTACTCGCACAATTAGGACATGATTGACAGAGATGGGTCGTTAGATCCCGTACCTGCGTTGCATCCACGTTAGAGTTATAAGTTAGACTGTAAAGATCCCTTGGCCTACTATTAAAGGTACATTATAAAGTTGGACTGGAAAAGCCTTTGGCTTATAGTGGAGGTATACTTTGTAGGATAAAGTATATGATACGTAAGATGTATTACTTATCTAAATGATATTGCCGAAACATTATTATTGTAAGGATTGAGATTTTCATTCACCAGACATTATTGTCCTGACTCCGTCCTTATTACAATCTACAGGTTAGAGGGAACGATCCTGATAGAGAAGATGGAGGTAGCGATGAAGATTTGTGACAGATTAATTATTTATCTATGTTTTTGATGTATTCAGATGTACCTAGATTTCAAACATGTTGATGTTTTATTTTGAGATATTGTATTATGGACATTTTAGGATGATGTGTTTCTGAGATTGGGTTTTTATGAAATGGATACTTATTTCTGTTATTATATTTTATTTCTTCCGCTGTGAGATTCTGAAAGCATATATAGATAACTCTACATATTGTTCATTGTTTCAATTTTACCAATCAACAGCCAACTTTGGAATGAACTAAGGTTCGATGGGCTTTTATTGGATCAAAAATTAGGCCCGTTTCAGAGATGGTTGTTACAATTGGCATCAGAGCTTAGGTTACTCAATCAACGGGAATATGTACGCATATGATTGTGTATTTTTTATTTTTGAAAGTATTTTCAAACCCTACAATGTGTGTGTGCGGGCTTTTATGAACATACGCAAATACACTAGTAAATTTTTTATTTCGGCTAATAAAACTATCTTAGGAAGAAGTTAACTGAAATCTCAAACCTACATATAGTTGATTACTGTTGAAAACAACTACTCAAAGGCTGTGAACCACACCACTCGAGAAATACCCACTATACGAGGCATGCCTAAATATTTAAGCAATACCTAAGGCACGTAGGGCAAGTTCTCAATCCTCAACAAGCTGTACCAGTGGCACTAGTTGCTTCGCCCGCTGAAGCAGCACCCCGCGTGTTAGCACCCCATGAAGAAAGCTATGAAGTTTATTAAAGGCTTAAATTCTCCACTTATGGAGCTGCTTTGACTCAAGTACCCGTATGCGCCACTTATGAGATGATAGTGTAAATAACCTTGCTTCAGACTGTTAGTATTGAGGAGAAGGAGAATGCGGGACATGTGCAAAATCAAGGGGGCAAAGAAAAGGGATTCTGGGCTGATAAGAAAGCCAATGGGAAGATCAAGAAAGGAGGAGTGACATGTCGTAGATGTCAGAATAAAAGGCACATTGTTAAGGACTACAAATAGAGTTTGATGAAGGAAGTGTTCAAGGGGAGATGCTATCACTACCATGAGGAAGGACACTACAAAAATTGGTGCCAGAAGCTAGCAAAGGAGGGACAATGTGGAAAAGCTTAAGCCATCGAAGCTGTACCTGTCTCGGGTAGACCTCATCCTAGAGATACGGAAAAGCTACAATGGTAGGTACAACTATTATCTCTGAAAATACTATATGTCCCTTATTTGACTCAGGAACATCACATTTATTCATAGCTAGAAATGTAGTCAACTCCTTGAGTCTCAAAACCCAAGTTGTCACCAACCCAATAGTCATGTCAAATCCTATTGGGGAGTCAACACATCTTTCTTTGATTCGTAAAAACCTAACGGTGGATATATGTAATGTTGATTTTACATGTAATGCATATGTTCTAGGTTTTGAGGCGTATGGACTTATCCTAGGGATGGATTGGTTTTCTTACTTTGGGGCTATCTTGGATTATGATAGGAGGATTGTTTGGTTAAGGAGTTGTAAGGAGTGAGATATTGATGTTCGTTACGCACCTCAAAACTCAGTCCAGTTAAGCTATTTATATTCTCTTAGCCTATCATAAGATGAGGTCTCATATGTACCCATAGTCCGAGAATTTCCATAAATTTTTGAAGAAGTCTTCGGTCTCCCAACCTAAAGGGAGATCGAATTTAGAATTTATTTGGAGAAACGCTAGACTTGTTGTGCTACCATTAAGGCATATGGCCCTCCAAATAAAGGCGAGAGTTGGATAAGCAGATTTCGGAGCTATTACAGAAAATATTTATTCGCCATAGTACTTCAGAATAGGGAGCACCTGTTGTCTTCGCCACTAAGGCAGACGGATCTTTAAGGCTATGCAATGATTATCAAGAGCTTAATAAGCTGACCAAGAAAATAGGTATCCCTTACCTAGAATAGATGACTTATTTGACTAGCTTGTTAGAGCCAAAATCTTTTCTCTGTTGGAATTAGCCACTGGATTCCACCAGTTGAGGATAGCTGAGGATAGCAAACAGAAGACTGCTTTTCGCACTCCAGACGTACTGTATAAATGAGAAGTAATGCATTTTTGGTTGACAAATGCCCCTGCATACTTTGTAGATTTTATGAGTAGATCTTTAAGGGGCACCTAAATAAGTTCATCGTAGTGTTCATAGACATATTTTAGTATTATCTAGAAGTGAAGGTGAGCATGAAAATCACTTAAGTGAAGTGCTACGGACTTTGAGAATGCACCAACTAAAAGCCAAATTTTCAAAGTGCCATTTTTGGAAGAAGAAGATGAGATTTCTAGGTCATATTGTCTCCGAGAAGGGATTGTCCATTGATCCTGCTAAGGTTGAAGCTTTTTAAGATTGGAAGATTCCAAGAATGCCATTGAATTTATAAGTTTTATTGGGTTTGCGGGATATTATAGAAAATTCATCAAGGACTTTGCAAAGATAGCAGTCCCATTGACTCACGTAACCAAGAAAATTTTAGTTTTTGCATGGGATGAGAAATGAATGGAAGTATTTGAGAAGCAGAAGGAGTTGTTGATTAGTGTGCCAGTACTTACTGTTCCTAATGGGATGAAGCCTTTCACTGTTTACACCGATGCATGTGGTACGGGGCTAGGAGTTGTTCCTATGCAAGAAGGCAGAGTGATAGCCTATGCAAGTAGGCAGTTGAAGGACCACGAGAAATGGTACCCTACTCAAGACTTAGAGTTAGTGGCTATCATTTTCGCTTTGAAGATGTGGAGGCACCATCTTTTTGGAGAAAGGTTTGAGTTATTCACCGACCATAAATCCCTTAAATATCTATTTTTCCATAAAGACTTGAATCTTAGGTAGCAGACATGGATGGAGTTTATATCATCATATGACTTTGAGATAAAATACACCCCCGAAAATGGGAATGTTGTTGCCGATGCCTATAGCCGGAGGCATGGTACTCTGGTGCTATACATGAGTGGAGGCAGTTGGAGGTCCTCTCGAATTCCAATTTCCAATCGCCATCAGAACACACTCTAGGTTTTCTAGCAATAATGTAAGTTAGACAAGCATTACTAGACCACATCAGGTAGGGACAAAAGCAAGATGCGACAATAGTTGATATTTTAGGCAAGGTAAGTAGAGGAGAACATTTTCCCTATGTCGGTAGGTATGTAATAGAAAAAAAGGGATGGCTGAGGAGGGCTAGATGCCTATTTATTCCAATGGTGGAGGATGTTCTGGAAGAAGTGCTGGCTGAGTATCACCATTCTAGGATGACTATTCATCATGGTGGAGATAAAATATATAGGGATATGAAGCGAATTTTCTTTTGGCCGAGGATAAAGAAAAGGGTAGTAGAGTATGTCTCTAGTGTTTGACGTGCCAAAAGATAAAGGTGGAATAAGAGAAGCCTAGAGAACTGTTACTACCATTAGAGGTACCAATATGAAAGTGGGAGCACATATCGATGGACTTTATAGATGGATTACCTAGAGATCGAAGAAGCAATTAGGCCATTTGGGTTATAGTGGATAGGTTCACTAAAGTGCCCACTTTATTCTTATAAGGAGTAATAGGACTGTAGCATCTCTGGCGCAAATATATATATCAAAGAAGTGGTATGACTGATGGAGTTCAGGTCATCATCATTAGTAATAGAGACCCCTTATTCACTAGTGAATTTTGGAGGAGTTTGCAGTCAGCTTTAGGAATGACATTGAATATTAGCATCACTTACCACCTACAGACTGACGGTCAAACAGAAAGGGTGAACAAGATTTTGGAAGATTTGCTGAGAGCTTGCATCATGGATTTTGGAGGGCATTAGGAGCAGCATTTACCGTTGGTAGAGTTCACGAAAAATAATAGTTACCAAGCGACAATTCACATGGCACACTTTGAAACCTAATATGGAATGCCAAAAAAATCACCTAATTGTAGGTATGAAACTATCGACAAAATTCTACTTGAACCAGATTTGATCCACAAGACCTCGAAAAAGGTAGAGATGATTAGGTAGTGAATGAAGATTGAACAGGGCTGTCAAAAGTCCTATGTTAACAGAAGAATGAAAGAGTTGGAGATTTCGGTTAGAGATATGGTATTTGTTAAAGTTTCCCCTCTTAGGAAGGTTATGATATTTAGTACATCGATGAAGTTGGCGCCAAGGTTTGTTGGGCATTTCTCGACTTTAGGAAGGGTGGGAAAACTTGCGTATTGAGTAGAGCTTCCAGATAAGTTGCAGATGTCTTTCATGTATCACATTTGAAAAAATGTCTACACAACACCGACACTACAGTAGAGCCTAATTAATTAGCAGATATAGAAACGAAGCCAATAACACCTCGTACCACCACACGCATAGTAGAGCATAGAGTTAGGAAACTTCATAACAAAGAAATTTGGCTGGTCCAAGTACAATGGGGAAAAAATCCAGCAGAAATCACATTGGAAGCTGAAGAGAATATGAAGGCTTCTCATCCTGAGCTTTTCTTTGGTAAACTTTCTCTCTCTAAAATTTAGTACCTTATAGGTTTTGGTTACATCATGGATGTTAGATGGATGGTAGGTGTAACAACCCGCATATTTTACGATTGAATATTTAAATTTTTATTTAAATATAGAATCGTTAATCGGATTAAAGTCCAAAAAGCTACTTTTTTTAAATAGTCGAATTGGGACTCGAGACCACTTCCATTGAGTGCAAAATGGCATTTGCGACTTTTTTAAGTATAAACATTGATATGTTTGGAGCTAGCTAGAATTTCGACCTTTTCACATAGGGCTTTGGGTTTGGGTTTCAGCCCATTTACCCAACATATCAACCCAACTCCACTCCACTCCTCTTCCTTACTTCATAATATTTCCTACAACTTAAGCTTTAGCAAAAATGGTGGTGCAGATGGGAAATTAAAATCCTAAACCCTTGTTTCTTTAGCAAATACAAATTCTTGCTCCAAATTCAAAAGGAAGCTTTGGTAAGTATCTCCATCTTCTTCTCCAACTCAATCTCTCTTTAATTTCAGAAATTTCCTAAACCTAATTTTGGAAATGTTCTTCCTTTGAGCTTAGATTCAAGCTTCTAGGGTTGGAGTTGAAGAATAGTTGATCTCCCTTTGCTTTCAAGCTTCTCCTTCATCATTTTGGGTTTAAAGATGGGTTTTTGAACTCACATCTATTTCTATAGATATCGTTGTTGTTGGGTATGAATTCCTAACACTTATTCATGTACATTTGCTTTCGATTTGGATCGAATTGGTGAATTGTTAAATTTTTGGTTTTTGGAATCCAATTTGGTAAAAATCCAATCTTTGATGTTCGAACACGTTAGTGGAGCGTTTCGGAGGGACATACAAGGCTGGGTTGTCGATTGGCGTAAATCCTCAGTCGAAGTTGCTCAATTCGTCACTTTCGTCCGTGTATCGAACTTGCCCCAAAGGGGGCTAGACTGAATATGCTCCTGAAGCAGGTTCAGTCGACTGAACCAGAAGGTCAGTTGACTGGACCAGAACATAGAAAACGCTTCGGAGCAGGTTCAGTCGACTGAACCAGTGGGTCAGTCGACTGAACCAGACCTAGGAAATTGCCTGGGTCTGTATCGATCGACTGACCATCTGGGTTAGTCGACTGACTCTGGGGATACAAAATATGTATCCCTGTGTAAGTCGACTGACCTGATTGACTTAGCAAAATTGATTATTTTGTTTTCGATTTCCAATTTTTATCGATTCGTGATTTCTGATTTGTCATTGTCGTTTATTATCTTCTCTGATGACTTCTTTTTCGGGATTTTTGTGGATATCCATTTTTTATGGATTCGGTATCGATTTCCCTGGATTTGATTCACGTATTCGTATGTGAATTTTTTATGGTTGATTGTTTTTACAATCATTTTTGTGCTTTGTCACTTTAAAATACAAAGGTTTTTATAATAGTAGTAAATATTCAAACTCTTTACAAAGATGATTTCAATTCTATTTTTAATACAAAACCCGTTTATAAAACCGTTTATAAAACCGTTTTCTAATCTATTAGTATATACAAACCTTTACCTCATTCGTATGAGAAAATCTAATTAAACGGCTTAGCAAAACAAGTGGTATGAAACGCTTGCGTTTACTTCGTCGGTTAATTTATGGACTTGTTCGATTGAAAATCTTGTGACAATTTTCGAGTGGAAATCTACAATTTGTTCGTAAATATTTAAGTTAAGCTAGTGGTTATGGGACATGAAGCTAAACTCGTATATTTACTGGCTTAGTGTAATTCACACTTTTTATTGATCGATGATGATCATTTTGTGATTTAGACTAGCGATGTGCGATGTCTATTTGTCTGCAAGGGAGACTAAACCCTGTTTCTGTGGAACTTCAGTTCAATTTGGCGGGGTAGCGACCCGTGGTCTTCAGACCGTTTGTGGAGCTTCGGCTCAATATTTATGGTTAGCGACCATGGAATAGCGTTCCATTTATGATACACATGTTTGGGAATTTTCATGCTCCCGTTTGTGATTGGCTCCCCCTTATTCTTATTTCTGGATTTCTGATTGATGATTTCTAGAATTTGTGTTTCACCAACTTTTGTGATTGGCATTAATATGTTTGTCAATATTTGAAGTTTGGTGAATAAAATAAAGAATATGATATTCTTTTTGGTGCTTTGAGATTTTTGAGATATTGTATAATTTTATTGTTGTTTAAATCATATTTTTTCTTGTATGAAATTATTGATTATCATACGTTCATATTATATCTCTGCTTATATCTCATTCCTTTATCTGATATTTATAGCTAGACTGATCCGTTTATTATTTTCTTATTAAATAATACTCGGGTCAGACCGAGATGTTACTGGTGCTTCTGCTTGACTCCTTATCTGGGATCATCTTCTAACTTTTGTCTAACTATATTACATTTGTAGTTTTTGTTGTATACATTCGAGAAATAGACTCTATGATGTATACTTATTCCTTTGTCATGCACTTGTATCTATTCTTTTGTGATATTGTGGATCTTATTTGACCACTACTCTGACGTACACCTTTTTGTGTTATATATTCATATCTGATTCCGCCTTTGTGATATGAATGTCTGTGACTGATTTGTGTCACGTTTATTTCTATATTTGTTTCCGAAGTCCACTTAGCCACTGTGTGGTAGCTTTGAGTTTGTATCGGTATGTTGGATTTCCTCTTGAAATGAAATGAATGTTACTCTATCTGACATATCGGTGCTCGCACAAAGCAATTACACAGATGGTCGCTCCTCAATAGCCTTATTCTTCGCGCTAGTCGACAGCATTATCCAGTAGTGTTCTTGGCTAGCGTGAGTATAGAGGTGGGGAGTCACAGCATGGTATCAGAGCCAAACTTCAGAACAATATTGAATAATCTAGCAAGGATCATTGTCCTAAGTCTTTCTTAGGAATCATGCCATAGGATTTAATTCGAGTCTTCAAACCCGTTCTATCCTATTTCTTTTTATGATGCCTTGTTTTATCAATCAAGTTTGTTTGATATTCATTCTGAGATTAACCCTTTTTCTCTTTTCTTTCTTTCTTAAAGAAAAGTAATGGTTAGACCTGGCCGTCCCAGCGCTGGTCAATCTAGTGCTACTCCCCAGGATGGAGTATTTATGTCTGCTCAGCAACTTCTTGATTTTGTGAGAAATGCTCAAGCTGCCGGACCTATTCCGGAGCCTACTCACCCTAAATCTGGGTTTGCACGCTTGTGCAGTGATTACACCAACTTAGGTGGAAAGCCATTTAAAGGTTCCGAGAGCATTATAGAAGTCCAGGCTTGGCTTCGAACATGCGACTGCATATTTTCTCGCATGAACCTTATTGATCTTCATCGAGTCCAAGTGGCTTCTAATATGCTCCAAGAAAGAGCATTAGACCGGTACGAACTTCTGATCTCCGAAATTGTTGAAGCGGACCTTACTTGGGAGCAATTCCGAGAAAGGTTCGAATTAAAATTTGTGCCGGAAGCTGAAAAAGTAACTTTAGCTCGGCGCTTTATCGACCTTGTTCAAGGAGAATCTTCTGTGACCGACTAAGTCACATCTTTTGAATCTCTATCTAAATATAGGGTTGAATACATTAATACCCCATTGAAGAAAAATCAAAGATTTGTGTATGGCTTGAACAAGAGCCTCAAAAAGCCATTACTTCTGAAATTAGAAGTTTCTTTTGATCAACTTGTTGATATTGCTCTTCGACTCGAAGAGACCGACAAAGAAAGTGATGTTGAGGTCAAACAAAATATCAACAAGAAGAGACCTTTTAAATTCAAGCCCAATCCCAATAAGAAAGGAAAGCAAGCAACACCGGTAGCAAATACTCCAACCTCCCGCCGTGGAGAATGTTGCAATTGTGGTTTTAAGGACCATTACGCAAACAAGTGCCCAAAGCCTCTTTTCTGCCGATATTGCAAGATTTCAGGTCATACTTTATCTTTGTGTCCCAAACTTCAGGGCAAGTAGGAAGGCAAGCTAAATGTTGTACAAGCCCCTTCTAACACTTCTCGTGATCAAGGTATTTCTCATTCTATCCTTGATGGTATTATTATATTTCGTGATCTGTCTATTTGAGTTCTTTTTGATACGGGTGCATCTCACTCTTTTATATCAAAAGAACTTGTTGATGCTTTGTCTTTGGATGTTATTGGCTTGATGACTTCTTTGAGAATTGCGAATCCGGTCGGTGGATCTGCAACACTCAATTTACTTTGTAAAGATGTCGAAATTATTTTATGTGATTACTCTTTCCGAGCCGATTTGCATGTTATGCGTTACCTTGGTTTCGGAATGATTTTGGGAATGGATTGGCTTAACCATTATGAAGCCCATATCCTATGTCCTGAGCGGACTATATATCTTCGGCATCCTCAATCTGTTAAGCAGATTTCTCTTGTTTTGAAAGATTCAGATTCCAATTCGAAAGCATCCTTGTATTCTCTAAATTCTCATGATGACGATAACGATGATGAGGAAGATGTCATTTCCCTCATTCACACTGTTCGTGAATTTCCCGACATATTCGAGCCCGTTTTAGGATTACCACCTAAGCGAGCAATTGAGTTCAGAATTAATCTAATCCCTGGAGCTCAACCTATTACTCGTCCTCCTTATCGTATGTCCAATAAGGAAAATGAGGAGATGCGTAAACAATTATCCGAATTGGAAGCGAAGCAATTTATTCAATCTAGTTCCTCTCCATGGGGAGATTCAGCTATTTTTGTGAAGAAATCTGATGGTACACATAGGCTTTGCGTTGACTACCGCAAACTTAATGATCTCACCATCAAGAATAAATATCCCTTGCCTCGGATTGATGATTTATTCGATCAGCTTAGTGGTGCTAAAGTCTTTTCACAATTAGACTTAGCAACCGGTTTTCATCAGCTCCGTATTGCGGAGGATAGCATTCCTTTGACATCATTCCGTACTCGTTATGGATCTTATGAATGGCTTGTTATGCCACTTGGTTTGACGAATGCTCCAGCCTATTTCGTCGACCTTATGAATCGAGTTTTCAAAGACTTCTTCGATCGATTTGTCCTCATCTTTATAGATGATATTCTTATTTATTCTAAAACCGAGGAGGAGCATGAAAATCATCTTCGGATTGTGTTGGAAACTCTTAGGAGCAACCAATTGAAAGCAAAATTTTCTAAATGCCACTTTTGGCAATCTCGGGTGAAATTTTTGGGACATATCATTTCTGAATCCAGAATTTCCGTGGATCCTTCAAAGATTGAAGCGATTCAAAATTGGAAGAGACCGGAGAGTGTGACGGAAATTCGTAGCTTTCTCGGATTGGCGGGCTATTACCGTCGTTTCATAAAAGACTTTTCTAAAATTTGTGTACCTCTTACTAGTTTGACGAAGAAGGGAATTAAATACATTTGGTCAGACAAATGTGAAGCTTCATTTCAAAAATTAAAAGAACTCCTTTCCGATACTCCTAGTCTTATGATTCCCGATGGGAACCAAGATTTTATTGTTTATAACGATGCTAGTCGTGTTGGTGTGGGTGACGTTCTTATGCAAAGGGAACGTGTTATCGCTTATGCTTCTAGACAGTTAAAGCCTGCCGAGACTAGATATGCCACTCATGATTTAGAGCTCGCGGCTATTATTTTCGCCCTTAGAATTTGGCGCCATTATCTTTTGGGGGAGAAGTTTGTTCTCTACACCGATCATAAATCATTGAAGTATTTATTTTCTCAAAAGGAACTTAATTTGCGTCAACAACGATGGCTCGAGTTCCTTACATCTTATGATCTTGATATTCTTTATACTCCTGGAAAAGGAAATCTTGTTGCCGATGCCCTTAGTCGCAAGCAACAAGCGATTGTTTCTTTGATGATATCCGAGTGGAAGGATCTCGCGACTTTATTCACTTGTGAGATTCGAGATCGTGAATCCGATTTATGTTCATCTCTTGCTTTGTGTAGCCTTGAGCCTCATCCTTCTCTTTTTGACCGCATTCTTGAAGCTCAAAAGTATGATCCCGAATTGGTTCTTCTTAGCCAAAGCTGTAGGGATAAAATTGATATTGAAGGTTTGAAAGACTTTGATATTGATTCTCGTGGCGGTATTTGAAAATTTGGTAGACTTATTATGCCAAATATTATTGATCTTCGTAAAGACATTTTAGAAGATTCTCATCGTTCTAAATTTACCATTCATCCCGGTAGTAGTAAAATGTACGTGGATATGAAGCGACTTTATTATTGGGAAGGAATGAAATCCTATATTGCTAACTTTGTTAAGCGTTGCATAACTTGCCAACTTGTAAAGGCCGAGCATCAAAGGCCAGGTGGGTTATTGCAACCATTGGAAATTCCAATATGGAAGTGGGATCAAATTTCAATGGATTTTATTGACGGTTTTCCCCCTTCTCGTTCGGGCCATGATAGCCTATGGGTGATAGTAGATAAACTTACAAAATCTGCCTATTTTCTTCCCGTTCGGTCCAATCGGACTGTACCTATTTTGGCTAAACTTTTTGTCAAGGAAATTGTTAAATTGCATGGAGTTCCAACTTCTACTGTTAGCGATCGCGATCCATTGTTTACTAGTGGATTCTGGAAAGGTCTTCAAAAAGCTTTGGGAATGAAGCTTAATTTTAGCACCGCTTATCATCCTCAGTCCGATGGACAAACTGAGCGGGTGAATCAAACTCTTGAAGATCTTCTTCGTGCATGTGTTCTTGATTTTGGTGGAAGTTGGGAAGATCATATTTATCTTGTTGAATTTTCCTATAATAATAGCTTCCAATCTAGTATTTGTATGGCACCTTTCGAGGCACTATACGGAAGGCCATGCCGATCTTCTTCGTGTTGGCTTGAAGCCAGTGAGAAGCTGGTTTTAGGTCCAGATTTTATTCGTGATGCCACAGAAAAGATTGACCTTATTCGACATAGGATGAAAGAAGCTCAAAGTAGACAAAAATCCTATGCCGACAACCGAAGAAGGAAATTAGAATTTTCTGTGGGAGATTTTGTATTTATTCGTGTTTCACCTATGAAAGGTGTTGTGCGTTTCAGTCGATCGGGAAAATTAGCACCTCGATATATTGGCCCATTTCCCATCACCGAACGCATTGGTTCCGTGGCTTATCGTCTCTTATTACCGGCTCAGTTTTCTGCTATTCATGACGTATTCCATGTCTCTCAACTACGGAAATGCCTTCGAGTTCTTGAGCCTGGTGTTATTAAGGATATTGAAGTTTTGCCTAATCTGACTTATGAGCAACATCCTATTCGAATCATTGCTTCGGAGGTTAAACGCCTTCGAAATAAAGATGTTCCTCTTGTGAAAGTTCAGTAGTCCTCAAATCCTAAGGATTGCTCTTGGGAATCCAGAGAATTCATCGAGCGAACACATCCGGACTTGCTCTCTCGTGCTCCTTTAGGTGAACTTCTTATTTCAAATTTCTTTTTTTTGTTAATATGCTTTTATTGTTGTTACTACTTATTTATTTCTTAAAGATTACGAGGACACAATTTTTTTAAGGAGGGGAGTCAGTAACAACCCGCATATTTTATGATTGAATATTTAAATATTTTATTTAAATATAGAATCGTTAATCAGATTAAAGTCCGAAAAGCTACTTTTTGTAAACAGTCGAATTGGGACTCGAGACCACTTCCATTGAGTCCAAAATGGCGTTTGCTACTTTTTTAAGTATAAACATTGATATGTTTGGAGCTAGCTAGAATTTCGACCTTTTCACTTAGGGCTTTGGGTTTGGGTTTCAGCCCATTTACCCAACATATCAACCTAACTCCACTCCACTCCTCTTCCTTACTTCCTTATATTTCCTACAACTTAAGCTTTAGCAAAAATTGTGGTGGAGATGGGAAATTAAAATCCTAAACCCTAGTTTCTTTAGCAAATACAAATTCTTGCTCCAAATTCAAAAAGAAGCTTTGGTAAGTATCTCCATCTTCTTCTCCAACTCAATCTCTCTTTAATTTCAGAAATTTCCTAAACCTAATTTTGGAAATGTTCTTCCTTTGAGCTTAGATTCAAGCTTCTAGGGTTGGAGTTGAAGTGTAGTTGATCTCCCTTTGCTTTCAAGCTTCTCCTTCATCATTTTGGGTTTAAAGGTGAGTTTTTGAACTCACATCTATTTCTATAGATATCGTTGCTGTTGGGTATGAATTCCTAACACTTATTCATGTACATTTGCTTTTGATTTGGATCGAATTGGTGAATTGTTAAATTTTTGGTTTTTGGAATCCAATTTGGTAAAAATCCAATCTTTGATGTTCGAACACGTTAGTGGAGCGTTTCGGAGGGCCATACAAGGCTGGGTTGTCGATTGGCGTAAATCCTCAGTCGAAGTTGCTCAATTCGTCGCTTCCGTCCATGTATCGAACTTTCCCCAAAGGGGGCTAGACTGAATATGCTCCTGAAGCAGGTTCAGTCGACTGAACCAGACAGTCAGTCGATTGGACCAGAACATAGAAAACGCTTCGGAGCAGGTTCAGTCGACTGAACCAGTGGGTCAGTCGACTGAACCAGACCCAGGAAATTGCCTGGGTCTGTATCAGTCGATTGACCATCTGGGTCAGTCGACTGACTCTGGGGATACAAAATATGTATCCCTGTGTCAGTCGACTGACCACCTAGGTCAGTCGACTGACCTGATTGCCTTAGAAAAATTAATTATTTTGTTTTTTATTTCAATTTTTTATTGGTTCGTGATTTTCGATTTGTCGTTGTCGTTTATTATCTTCTCCGATGACTTATTTTTTTGGATTTTTGTGGATATCCATTTTTGGTGGATTCGGTATCGATTTCCCTGGATTTGATTCACATCTTCGTATGTGAATTTTTGATGGTTGATTGTTTTTACAATCATTTCTGTGCTTTGTCACTTTAAAATACAAAGGTTTCTATACTAGTAGTAAATATTCAAACTCTTTACAAAGATGATTTCAATTCTATTTTTAATACAAAACCCGTTTATAAAACCATTTTCTAATCTATTAGTATATACAAACCTTTACCTCATTCGTATGAGAAAATCTAATTAAACGGCTTAGCAAAACAAGTGGTATGA
Organism: Allium fistulosum; assembly: GCA_030737815.1. Classification (NCBI taxonomy): domain Eukaryota; kingdom Viridiplantae; phylum Streptophyta; class Magnoliopsida; order Asparagales; family Amaryllidaceae; genus Allium; species Allium fistulosum. Next base: position 930,850,069 of record CM060901.1, on the reverse strand, counting down.
AACGCTTGCGTTTACTTCGTCGGTTAATTTATGGACTTGTTCGATTGAAAAACTTGTGACAATTTTCGAGTGGAAATCTACCATTTGTTCGTAAATATTTAAGTTAAGCTAGTGGTTATGGGACATGAAGCTAAACTCATATATTTACTGGCTTAGTGTAATTCATACCTTTTATTAATCGATGATGATCATTTTTTGATTTAGAATAGCGATGTGCGATGTCTATTTGTCTGCGAGGGAGACTAAACCCCATTTCTGTGGAACTTCGGTTCAATTTGGCGGGGTAGCGACCCGTGGTCTTCGGACCGTTTGTGGAGCTTCGGCTCAATATTTATGGTTAGCAACCATGGAATAGCATTCCGTTTATGATACACATGTTTGGGAGTTTTCATGCTCCCATTTGTGATAAGCCTCCCCCTTATTGTGATTTCTGGATTTCTGATTGATGATTTCTAGAATTTGTGTTTCACCAACTTTTGTGATTGGCATTAATATGTTTGTCAATATTTGAAGTTTGGTGAATAAAATAAAGAATATGATATTCTTTTTGGTGCTTTGAGATTTTTGAGATATTGTATGATTTTATTGTTGTTTAAGTCATATTTGTTCTTGTATGAAATTATTGATTATCATACGTTCATATTATATCTCTGCTTATATCTCATTCCTTTATCTGATATTTATAGCTAGACTGATCCATTTATTATTTTCTTATTAAATAATACTCGGGTCAGACCGAGATGTTACTGGTGCTTCTGCTTGACTCCTTATCTGGGATCATCTTCTAACTTTTGTCTAACTACATTACATTTGTAGTTTTTGTTGTATACATTCGAGAAATAGACTCTATGATGTATACTTATTCCTTTGTCATGCACTTGTATCTATTATTTTGTGATATTGTGGATCTTATTTGACCACTACTCTGATGTACACCTTTTTGTGTTATATATTCATATCTGATTCCGCCTTTGTGATATGAATGTCTGTGACTGATTTGTGTCACGTTTATTTCTATATTTGTTTCCGATGTCCACTTAGCCACTGTGTGGTAGCTTTGAGTTTGTATCGGTATGTCGGATTTCCTCTTGAAATGAAATGCATGTTACTCTATCTGACATATCGGTGCTCGCACAAAGCAATTACACGGATGGTCGCTCCTCAACAGCCTTATTCTTCACGCTAGTCGACAGCATTACCCAGTAGTGTTCTTGGCTAGCATGAGTATAGAGGTGGGGCGTCAAAGTAGGGGATGGTTGCCACACTTTTTACTGTTATTTTTGCACTTATATAAAATCATATACATATTTAAAATGCTTGCATATATGCCTATATGTAACGATCTTGCATTCACGCTAGGATTGAGCTCACTTATAGTACGTTGCATACATAATCACATTGCATTTTTGGTTGAGTAGATGGATGTGTAGATACTTGGTTGTCTAACATGGTCGTAGAGTGCATATTACACTATTTGTCCCTTAGGGATTTCGGTAAAGGAGGAAGAATGTAACACCTTGTAAAAATTAATAAGAGATTAATTAATCGATAATAAGGGTAAAACCGATAATTTCACAAACATCAAAATTTGGCCACAAAAGTTACATCACTGTGTTCATGACGATTTTCTGATCAACTTTAATATATAAACTTTTGTGATCGGAGCTCAAACCAAAAAGTTATCGACGTTTGAAGTTTTTGAATTTAAAATTATTCAAACGAATTTAAATTATGTTAACATTTGAAATTAAAAACGTTAATAAATATTACTAACATTAACGAAAAGCTAACGTCTAAGGAAAATGTTAACATTAGGTAAATAAAAACAAACGACAACGAAATACCTACGACCAAAAATAGGAGCTCGGTCGACCGTTGAGAGAGAGTTGGTCGACCAATTGGTTTATGTTGTTTGCTTTAGCCATGAACGACCCGAATTTTATTACATTAAACTGTCTTGGATCCTATGGTCCAAATGCATCCTATCTACTATAAATAAGAGGCTAGCCCTCTCACTTTTATTCACGATAAAATTGGAACGCTAGCGAAACTCCATCGGTCTTCTTTTTTAATTCTTCGATTCAGAATCAACCAAGATCTAAAGGTAATAGGTTTTAAATATATATTTATATTTTTTCTATTTCTATTCTTCCTAAATATCTAAATTCCAAATCTAAGCTATATATACAATTGAATTGTTGTAAATTCCGAAAAGAAGGAAACTGGAGGCGGAATTAGGCAAAGGCATAAAGTCAAGTCCAAAAGGACTTAGGAAAAGCTATATGTGACCGGAAATCTTTATTTTTCACATTTTAGTAATTTATGTAGTAAAAGTTTGGATTTTTTTATACTTGGGGAATTATGTATACGAAAATCCTAAATTTCAAAGTTCCCCAAAAAAAATGTCAATTCTTGAATTAATTGGAATTACAATTGTTTTACGTTAATATAGTAGAATTTAATTAGTTATTTGCAATTTAAATAATTTAAGTTCTATTCAGCTTCCACTTCTAATTTCTATTGTTGCGATAAAGGGTTCAAAGAAGAAAATTATAAGGAAATAATGTGCAATGTATGGATTTTCCTATTTGTACTTTGCACCGTCTATTTCCATAATTTAGACAAATATAAATTCCATTTTTTGCTTCAAGTTGTATATTTAAACGTTGAATAGAATATAAGGGGTTTAAATTGTAAAATTTTATTTCGTTGAAATAGAGGAGTTGATTCTATTATATTAATATAAAATAAGTTTGGTATTTTGATTCCATTTTTGAATACACGCATACAAAATTCTATTTTGTCTAGCTAAGAATATTAGCTATTTTGTAAATTATTGTATATAATTGAGGCTTGCATGAATATGGAAGTTTTGACATTTTAACAATTAGTATAGGAAGCGAAAATCTTAGAATATGAATGTTTCTACGCACGCATAGAAATATTTAGTTAGCTAAGATTTACATACGTATAAATATATTAATAGCGTAAAATAGTAACGCATAAATCGTATCATATAAAATAAATAGGTTAATAAATAACATTAGATCCTATAGCAAGGAAGTTAAAGGTAATTATGGAAATTAATCCATAATTAAAGGCAAAATAAGGAGTTTTCCTTATATGGCCTTACTGCCTAAATGCGGATGAGGTATTATATATATATATATATATATGGTAGTATATTCAAAGAGCGGAAATATGACTAAGTTATAGGGATATGAGGTCATTAAAAAGCACACAGAAGTCCGTCCAGCTAATCTAGCTACCAGTAGTGTGACTTTGAGACTAATGTGAGACATTGCCTATAATAATTACCCATGGTGGACACGGGGTTAGTCCAAATTCTAAGGGGTAAGTATGCCCAGCTAAACTAGCTACCAGTAGTGTGACTTTGAGACCGATGTGAGACATTGCCTATAATAATTACCCATGGTCGACACGAGATTAGTCCTAATTCTGTAGGGTAAGTATGCCCAGCTAATCTGGCTACTGGAACCTATGAAGGGTCGTATTAATGTGAGACGTTACGGTTTAGGTTGCGGGTCATAAGATGGATATCGTAGTATGGACCTGCTTTTGGGTTGAAGGTATTAAGTGGTTGTTATAGGGTCTGCCTCTTTCCCACTCAATAAGTATTAATTGATCGGGATTATCTTTTAGGTGCAGTGGTGGGAAATTTATGGAAGGGGCCGCTTTGGGGTTGAGGTATTAAGTGGCTATTGTAGGGTCCGCCTCTTTCCATAAAAGAAGAATTAAGTTGCCCGATGAGATTTCATACAATGTCAGTTAGGAAATATCAGAGAGGGGTCCGCCTTGGGTTTTGGTATCAAATGATGGGGATCTGCCTAGGGTATAGGTATTAAATGGTCGGAGTCTACCTAATTTCCATTAAAGTGGTATTAAGTGGCTCGGTTGCTTTCTCTTGCATCGTTAGGGCATGTTTGACGGAGAGGGGTCGCTAGACCTCTAGTTGCGTTGCATCCACGTTGTGGTGAAGATTTGTGATAGTTTAATTATTTATCTGTGTTTATGATGTATTCAGATGTACCTAGATTTCAGATTGATGTTTTATTTTGAGATACTGTAATATGGATATTTTGGGATGATGTGTTTTTGAGATTTGGTTTTTATGAAATGGGTATTTATTTCTGTTATTATATTTTATTCCTTCTGTTGTGAGACTCTGAGAGCATAGATCGATAGCTATGTAAATTGTTTCATTGTATTAATTTTACCAACCAATAGCCAGCTTTGGAATTGATCTAACGTTCGATAGGCTTGTATTGGGTCAAAAATTAGGTCCATTCCGGAAAGGGTTGTTACATTTTCGCCATCAGAGATGTGAAAAAATTTGAAGTTTGAAATTGAAATTGTTTATATTTATATTCGTAAATATTATTTTATGTATATATATATATATATATATATTTATATATGTATATTAAAATAAGCTTACTTTTACATTATTTTATGTATATATATGTTTTTTTCTAAGAGAAATGTGTGATCCTCTAAAATAGAGGAGAGCACACATGAATATATATATATATCATCAAAAATAAAGGAGCTACCAGCATATCTGGTGGGTAACAAAACATAACATATAACAACGAAAATGTCTAAAATAACAAGTCTAGTACATAACGTAACTTCTCAAATGAGCTTCGGCAATGCCACCGCCCATTACACTTTAGTATCGAACTCCGACAAGGCCACTGCCCGATAATAAAGTGTTATAAGTAACCAATTAAAGCCATTATGCTTCTAAATGCACAAATGAGAGCAACAAGCAGCTCCGATAGTGAATGAACGCCTCAGAGCTAGCGCGGACGATCTAGATCCAAAATATGAAATCTCTCATAACAAACAATCATGCAAACAAAAACCAGCAACCCTGTAAATAGCAGAACTGCAACCCTACAAACTACAATCCTGCAACATCTTCAGCCTAAACCTATACCTGTGGAGAAAAACTATACAAAAATGTAAGAATGACACACATATGTATATAAATAAAATTTATATACATATATATATGCATTAATTAAAATAAAATTAATAAAACCAAAGTTTGTACTATAACAGCAATGAATCTATAATATATGCTAGACTGCTAATAAAGTCAATCACGTTAAGCAACCTCTAAATTTCTTCTATGTTATGAGGCAGTGATCACGAGATCAAAAGGCATATATATGTTTAAAATATGTAATTATATACTAATATATTTAAAACAAAACTCATAAAATAATACTAACACTATGCTCTTCTAATCAAAAGTACATGAGGATAATCCGTAAGATCGTCAATAAATGCTAATGCAATAGTTATTACTATTAAAAATATTGTTTTTTTGTTTAAATAAATTAATGCTTTTTCTAACCTTATTAAGATATACTTTAAAACGATTATTTTTAGCTAATTTATGTTTTGGATTAGAGATCTAATTAAAACAAAATAATACGATTGTCATTACCAATTTATTTATATGACTATTATTATTATTAAATAATCTCTGATTTATCTCAAACCAAATAAACCAAACAAATTATAGTAAATAAAGTCTCAAGTAAAAATCTATATCCCCTTTTAAACTTAAATCTTAAATTATTCCAGTAAAAATCACAATCAGTAACTTTAGTTGTAAGATTAAAGATAAAAATTTTAAGAGTATTATTAAGAATGGAATTAGTATCCTTACATTCGTAATATATATGATTAATGTTTTCTGAATACAAGTTACAGAATGTATATTTATTATCAATTGGCAAATTCTTTCTTTTTAAAAGTTCAATGGTATTTAGCTTCCCATGAATGATCAACCACATATGTAACTTAGCTTTTGGTGGTGCATTTGCTTTCCAAATAAGATTAAAAGTGTTATTAGTAACGCCTAAGTAATTGAGAAATTTATATAATATATTATAAGTGAATTTCTTTCTTTTATCCCAATCCCAATTAATAATATCATTTTTCATTATCAATATTATATAGATTCAATCTTGCACATAATAAGGCAAATTGTCTAGGAGTTGTACCTACTAAGATTCTATTAAACTTAAAGTTCCAAACATGATCATTATCCGGAGAAAAAACATCTTTAATTAAAGTATTTTTAAAGTTACAAATTTCAAAAAGTTCTTTAAATTCAACCCTAAGTAGAATAACAGATATCTAGCGAAAGGTTGTATTATTACCGGAGTGTACAATCGTGTTAATACCACAGTTAAAAATATCATGAAATCTTAAAATTGATTTCCAAAAATTAGACAAGTTATTATTAACATTAGGTGTAATTTGGTATAAATTATAACCACCATTATAATAACGTTTAGATACAATTTCTTTCCAAACAGAATTATCATTTATATCCTTGAATTTCCACAACCACTTCCCTAGTAATGACATATTAATGCTACGTAAATTAATAACACCTAGTCCTTCCTCCTTTTTCGATTTACAAACGATATCCCAATTAACTAAACATTTTAGACTACTGTTTGGGTTGTCACCACTCCATAAAAAATTCTTTCTTATTTTATCAATTTTATCAATCACCCATTTTGGAAATAGGTGCATAGACATCCAATAAATCGGAAGTGCAGATAAAACTAAATTGATAAGAATTAATCTACCCACTCTTGATAAAAACCTACCATTCCAATTGGAAATTCTATTTTTAATCTTATCAATTATAACTAACCAGTCTTCTTATTTAAGTTTGGTTGGTCCAATCAAAAAACCTAAATAATCAATATGAAAATTGATGGTAGAACAATTTAACGTATCATCTACTAAACCCTTCATCTTATCAATGTCATTTACAACTAAAACCGAGCTTTTATCAAAATTAATTTTAAGACCTGATAGTAATTCAAAACTGTATAAAATAAATTTAAGAGCAATGACATGCTTAGGTAAATATGAAGTAAATAACATGGTGTCATCTGCAAATTGAAGAACGGAAAGTCCATAACATGAAATTTTGTTCCCTACATTCCCTAAAGTTCCATTTCCTACGGTATTTTTAATTATCCTAGCGAAAACATCAACAGCTAGGTTAAACAAAAGAGGTGATAACTGATCTCCCTGTCTAAGACCCCGTTTAGATTGTACTTTATTCCTTAGGATACCATTAACCATTATACTAGAATTACCAGTTTTTAGCAATGACATAATCCAACCAATCCATCTAAAACTAAAACCTCTAGCCATTAACATATCAGTAAGAAAATCCCAAGCAATTGAATCAAAAGCTTTCGCAAAATCAAGTTTTAAAAGCGTACATGTAATATTATTTTTACAACAGTGATTAATAAATTATTGGACTGCCGCAACACCATTAGTGATGTTTCGACCCTTAATAAAAGTTGTTTGTGAACAATCAATTAAATCATTCATTTTCATACTAAGCCTATGTGCCAGAACTTTAGAAATAATTTTAACTGAACAATTAATTAAAGAAATTGGCCTAAATCTTTTAAAGTATTAGCACCAACTTTTTTATGTAGTAGAATGACATTTGCATAGTTAAATCTTCCCGGTTGTAAATGTCCTTATAAAAATCATTAAACATATTAATTAAGTCATATTTTAGTACATTCCAAAATTGTTTATAAAATAAAATTGGAAAACCATCAGCTCCTGGAGCTTTATCACTAGGCATATCATTTATGGCCTTCAAAATCTTCTCTTCTAAAAAAGGACTATATTAAGATCAATTTTAGAATCAGCGGGATATACACTACTACAAAACAGGCCATTTGCATCGCCTCATTTGAATCGGTTGAAGTAAAAACTAATGCAAATAGAACTATTTGCATCAGTTCTGTCTTAATAACCGATGCAATTGGTACGTAGAAAGCAATAGGTAATAAAAAATAAAATTTGCATCTGTTGTCACCAACAACCGATGCAAATACGTCGATGCAAATAGTTGTAGTTGCATCGGTTTTAAAGTCAACCGATGCAACTAAATTAATTTGTTACGCACTTTCGTTAATTCCCAGCATCCCAATTTTTTCTACTGCCACTTATTTTCCCATTCGTTTCCAGTATTTCGCCTGCTTCCAAAAAAAACCCTAGACCTTAACCAAATCCATGATTTAATCAACCGAATTCCTCTCCCATTTTCTCCTTCACTTTCTTCTCCTCTCTCTCATCTTAAACCCTAGTTTCCTCTAATTAGAAGAAAAAACTCAACGAAGATAAGAGAGATATAGTTATGGCAGATCTTTGGACCCGATAACTTCATATTTGGCAAAGCAAAGCCGGTAATAACTTAGCGAAAGGTCATTATACCGAAGGAGCAGAGTTGTTTTATTCCGTTTTGGATGCCCTTCGAAAGAAGGCTGAGAATTGTGATTGCTTGCAATGTGAGTTTCTATTACATTTCGATTATTTCATTTCACTGAGAATTGTAAAAACGCGGTAACTTCCTTTTCTTTCAATTTTTTTAAATCGAAAACAATGAAAATCAAGTGGCGAATTTGGGTTGTGTTCGATGCTTGCTTGCTGTGAGATTTGCGAGTTCAGGTGTTTGAGAGTAGCGTTTCTGGTTTTGTTCGTGATTGTTGAACGGCGAAGGGGAGTAGGGATGGCCACGGTGATTTCAGAGGAGGATGGTGGGATGTAATGAGTTGATGGAGATTTGGTCATGGAATTGCGGTGGCGATTAGTTCAGAGAGGCAGGCGATTTTTTAGGAAGTGCAATGGTGTTGTGCTGATGCTCGAGTGTCTGGATTAAAGGTGAAAGGGTTGGGTTCGCGACGTCGTTCAGGTAATTTGACTTTGAGATTACCATTCAGCTTCCGTGCTTTTTGACCCCTCATCAAATTTGGGTTTTTTGAGTTTACTATGCATAGTAGATCATGATGGAAATAGAACTTTGTTCTAATGATTTTCTATCTTCTTCTTTTTACTCTTCTGGGAATCATATGACAGTAAGAGTTTAGAACTTGTCCAAATCATTCTATTGTTTATGGAAACTATTGGGTATCGTTGAATTGTTTCATGTCTCATCCATTTTGAGTTTAAATTCAGTGGGAATCTGAGCCACACCCTTATTTTTAGGTTTTAAATGTGAAATATTGTTTATGGAAATATTGGGTTGTATGGTTTCTTTTGCTGTCACTGATTCCAATCTTGTTTCCTGCACATACATAACAAACAATTAGAGAGAATGAAATGATCTGTAACATAAAAACTGCTACTATTATATAGAACTAGAATAAGATACGATATATTTGTTTACGCACGAAACCACAAACGAATTACTGAAACACAGGATCCTTCGGTAACATCACCGCAGAACATACAGTATAGTCAATTGACAATGCAAATGCAATCGAATGGAGAAATTATATGTGTCTAACTGCTGCTCATTGAATGGAGAAATTATGTGTCTAACTGCTGCTCATTTCATGGCATTTTGACTTCCATCTAGCTCCGGATCTGATTAGAATGCATATAATAGAGGGCCTGCAACTGTTGTCTTTTCGGCATTTCACATTTATTCCTTTTATTATTACAGTGATTAACTGGATTAATATGTACGACTTTCAAAATATTCGCTGTAATCGTATACTGGTGACATAAAAGCAACAATGGGAATGAGAATTACGGACGATGCCCAAAAGCGTCTATTGCTTACCACTCTACTACAACACCAACACATAAACTTTTTACTGAAACCTATTTTTAGATAAAATTAATTTCAAGTTCTTGCCCCTATGCCATCGGTTGCCCTAGTCGACGGGCTCACCCGACTCCCCCTTGGGCCGGGCCTGAGAACACAGTAAGAAGTAATCTTCATTTTATTTTATTTCTTTCACCGCAAATGCAAAAATGGACATTCTATATATTTTGTCTCTAGAAATTCAATTTGAACGCAGCTACCTTTCTGTTTTCAATTCGTACATAACCAGACAACTCACCTTAAATATATTCTCTATTCATGAACAAATTATGTTATATGCTTCTATACTTCACACTACAACCAACCATACTCTGGCCATCAATGAACAAGCACAGAAGCATAGGAGAGATGCATATTTTATGATGTAAATACTAGAGTTGTAGATTACGTATATATTCATGCATACGTGTGTACTGCCGGGGTTTGCAAGTGTGTGGGCCTGGGATATAGTAAGAGAATGCACGAAGGTGTTGAAGGTGCTTATCCTTACCCACTTCTTGATCTTAACTATAACACACACTTACCTATGAGGAACTTATATTTATAGATTACATACCTCAAATTAATTTCTTATAAGAAAATGTCAGTATGTGTATGAAGAGGTGCCATGTAGTTGAGTATAGGTGTAGAGAGGGTGCATAAAGCATATGCATTTCTATATACAGCAATTGTCATTATGAGAAAGGTTGAGTTTTCAGGGCTGGTCTAGTGATAGTAAAAAATGTAGTGGAAAGCCAAAACATTATAGATGAAAATAGTATAACAGAAAAGTAGGTGCCAATTTCCAATTCAAACGGACAAACTCAATCAAAAACCAACATGAACATGAATGGTTCACCACATATAAATTGCATCTCAGGCTTTCGAACATAGGTAAACAATCTTTCAAACATGACATCTTATAGGATAATTTAATTTATGTTCCAGCATAATGCATATATAACATGTAAGCAGTGAGAATTTCACACAACAAATCAAACAATAATGCTTTGCCATAATAGAAAAGTTAGCCTCTCCATACAAGATATGTACAACACCAAATATGTCAAATAAACATATCATCCTAACAAATAGCTTGTGTTAAGTAAAACCATATATCTCCACTCATATCTTATTTATGTCAGATGAAGTACCGCAGCTATCGATACACATAAGTGCTCCATTTGTTTTAACAAGTTATGTTCATAATGACCGGAACATGAGCATCTGATCAAAATACCACTTATGTATACTTTTTTTGCACTGTATTATTTATTACATCTGACCTTAGAAAAAAACCTTAATATCCATCACATAGGAGCAATCTTTGGCATAAATGAATTAAATTGCATCTATTCTAAAGAACTTATAGGATCTTCTGCTTTCCAAAGATCTTCTTTTCTCAATCCAAATCCAATTTTCTTTACAGTTAAGAACTCAGTTTGTTTTGAGTTAACTTCAAATATTTTAATCAAGAAGAAAATGGTGATAAGACAACCACCGGTGGCAGCCATTAGTGATGATGTTGTCAAATTAATTATTGGGCAGAAAGTGGTTAATAAGTTGAAAGTGAGAGCATCGATGACCGTAAGGAGAAAGAATAAAGAAGATGTTAAAGAAACAATTGCAAATCAATTTGATGCTCTTTCTGACAAAATTGGAAGAAACGTCGTGTTGGAGCTTATAAGTACCGATATTAATTCAAGTAAGTATATGAGTTTATCACCTAGGATTGGACATGTTTTTGGTCAACTTGTTCCCTTTTTAGTTAGATTTAGTCTTTTTTATTTTTTATTTTTGGGTAGATTTAGTCTTTGTACAATCAAATATCCAGTCTTTTTTATTTTTGTAGTTATATAACTGGAATATATATGCATGGTCAGGAACAAAAAGTCCATATAAGAGTGGGGAAGAAATAATAAAAGATTGGTATGAGAAGAAAAACACGAAAGGTGAAAGAGTAACATATACTGCAGATTCCATGATTGACCCAGACTTTGGGTTGCCCGGAGCAGTAACGGTGCTCAATCGACATCAGAAAGTTTTTTTTGGAGTGCATTATGGTAGATGGATTCCCATCTGGCTCTATTCATTTTCCATGCAATTCGTGGGTTCAATCTACTAAAGATATGCCTACAAAGAGAGTCTTCTTCACAAATAAGGTTTTTTCTCCTCGCATTCTTGATATCGTTATAATTTTAGATTCTGTGTCAGATATCATATGAATGTCAGACTATGACAACTAATATGGAGTTGCACAAAATGAGTTCGATAAATACTCTATTTTGTTAATTTTACTTGTACCACAAAAACTAAACACCGGTTTCAAAAAAGTATACAGAACATGAATGGAAGGTCTCGCATATGCAATTCAAATAATAGCTAATAAGACTATGGCTTCAAGTGATGTAACACACACCCCTATGCACCAGAACTTTTTCTTACATGGTGATTCACTACATCTCTCCGCTTTCTAACTATTATGCGTTTTCTTTAGCCTTATTTGCCGCTGGAGACTCCAGATGGGTTAAGAGAGCTAAGAGAAAAGGAGCTGAAAGAACTGAGAGCAGATAGGAAGGGTACTCGGAAGCAATCAGATAGAATTTATGATTACGACATTTACAATGATCTGGGAAATCCTGATAAAGGGAGGGAATACATGAGGCCAATCCTTGGTGGGGACAAATAGGTCAGGTAATATTTGTTTATCTATATTAACCTGTACTGCTCAGCATCAGCTATACGTACTCAAATGTGCGATTTTCAGTTTATGTATTCCTTGTAACCATCTATAAAGTTTGTCAATAAATTTAGCTTCCGCTCCATTTGTTTTAACAATTTATGTTCATAATGACCGGAACATGAGCATCTGATCAAAATACCACTTATGTATACTTTTTTTGCACTGTATTATTTATTACATCCGACCTTAGAAAAAAACCTTAATATCCATCACATAGGTGCTGTTGGTTTGATGTGCAGATCGCAGATTGTTAAGCTGGCCATGTTCTGTACTGGTGGTTCTTGATCGGCTGTAACAACATAAGCAGAACTGAATTTATAATGTTATCTCATCAAGCAGCTCAATACTTGTAACATCAAGCACCGAGCAGTGAGAAGCCATACAAGTATGTGCATATATTCTACTTTTCATTTTCTTCACTGCAATTAATAAATATATGTATTGTTTGTAAACTATTAATTTCTATCTATTTTATTTTATCCAATACTATACTAGATAAACTTTCAAAAGATGATAAATCTATAAGATCATTTTGGGACGCACTAACTAAACTAAAAAACAGCATCTAAAGATTCATTCTCGATTCCGATGCAGCTTACAACCAGTTGTTTGCTAGTGTTTAATAAGTCAGGCTATGTTTGATAAATAGAAAATGCTACTTCAGTTTTTTGCTGGGTAAAAGAAAAATGGAGTATCAAGGACAAACATTCATTAAGTATATTACATTGTAACATCTGAACAATTTTACTTAAAAATTGATAAGTATCGAAACAGAATGCAATTTCTTTATGATACATACATTGCTATAACTCTAAGATGAAAACTAATTTGTTGTAGAAAATATATAATTGTTTGGCGCAATTGAGTCAAAATACCAATTAACCCATTTTCGGTATTCCAATAATTTTGTCGATGAACCCTCTATTACATTTGATCATTTCATCTGATGGCACTGTAATAATAAATTAAATTAGTAAACAGATAAGCGATAAGTGTATAAGGTAACGTAAAATGTCATATTACATTCAGATGATATTAGTGATTACAGCTTCACATTAATAGTTTTGCTTATAGACAGTTGGGAACCAATTTGAAATTTCCGAGCCATCTAAATATGATTACTACTTTATTGCCAACCTAAACTTTTTGGAGTAAATCAACTTTCTTTTCTAGTAATCTACATCAGTTATTAAGCTCGATTGTCAATTTATCCTTTTTGCATTGAAGCCAACTTATAAATTTGACAGTGAACAGACTCGAGTAGTATTGACAAGTGCCGCATTTGTTCACTTGAAAGAAGCAGATTTACTTGGTAATGCTGATTCATTTAATTGGTAAGGTCATATTCAAATGATTATTAGTCTTAACTGCTTATCACTTATAAGCTATCTAATGATGTAATATCAACTCCAGCTTTGAACAAAATGCGAATGCTGATTTTTCCGAAAATCAAGCTGAAACATGCATGACATATCAACCACAACAGAAGGGATGGTTCCACTGAAGGATATGGAAACTCAAAGTAATTTAACTCATTTTTTCTTCTACATTTTCTACACATGCTCTGTTTTATGAAATCATTTTTAACAGAGTTTATCACTTAAACAGATTGAACATAAGCTTGACATATCATGTTTTTGAGTCGCTGAGATGATAAAGGCATATCCAGGGTCATGCTGCAATTCATCATCGCCTTCATATTTTTCTTAAATATTTTTAGAACAGAGATCCTTCCATGAAGGTATGTGTAGCTTGTCAGGTTAAGGCATCCATATGTCATTGCACTTGTTGTGGCATTGGTTAGCATTGAAAGGCGATCAGCAAGGACATCCACTGTTACATTCATTCTCAATGTCCCATGTGCAGGTACCTAGTGGAATACATTGTTCACAATTTAAGTTGTGTCTTTAGATTGAAATTCTAGATGCTATGATTACAGAACGTTTAACATGTTTGTTTTTACTTTTTCAGATGTAAAGAAACAGCAAGTAATGAATTTTTCTTTTATATTACTTATTTTAATATCTGATGTATAATATTTGTCATGTGGCAAACGTATTCCAAAAAAATGTAGCACTATTAATTATGTATTGTATATAAGCTTTAGCGTTGTTTTTGTATGAGCTTTTTAAGAAAACCTGGAATATGTATTTTTGTGTGTCTACATATAACACGCTGCATTTATTTTTTACTACTGACTGTCTGATTATGTATCGTGGAATTTATTTATGTTTTTCATTCTTTTGTAGAATTATTAAATCTGATTATGTATTTTCCATCAAATTTAATTTTGAATGATACTAATATTGCATGCAATAATTGTTTGTTATAATCAATAATATATATATAGTCTATTTGAGTATTGTAATAATGGTATATGAGGATGGTTTTTTTGCATCAGGTGTAAATAGCTGATGCAATAGAGGGATTAGTTTGCATCAGTTGTTATAAAAAACCGATGCAATAGAGGGATTAGTTGCATCGGTTTTCATTACAACCGATGCAACATGGGGGCTGTGTTCAAGCAATTAACCATGATATTTTGCATCAGTTGTTAGTAACAACCGATGCAAAAAAGACCATTTTGCATCGGTTTTAGAACTGATGCAAAAGTGTTAAGCCTGTTGCATCGGTTGCATATGCATCGGTTGTTGAACTGATGCAAAAGGGGGGTAAACAACCGATGCAAATGGCCTGTTTTGTAGTAGTGATAGTTCATTCCACCTAGCTTTAATTCTATGTTTATTCTTATTACCAAAAATATCCTTATAATAATTAGTAAAGGCCTTATTCAAATCTCTTTGATCAACCAACTCAACATTATTAACGAAAATAGAATTAATGGTATTACAACGCTTTCTACCATTAGCCATTTTATTGAAAAATTTGTATTATTATCTCCTTCATTGATCCATTGAATTCTAGATCTCTGTTTCCACATAACCTCTTCTTTTTCTAAAATTGAGTTAAGTTCTTCTTTTAAGTTATTGAGAATATTACTTTCTGCCAAATTAAGGTGTCTAGTTTCTTCTATCTTGTTAATTTGAAATATTTAATTAAGTAAATTCTCTTTTTGAATTTTAACACTACCAAATACATTCTTGTTCCAAATCTTTAGAAAACTCCTAAGGCTCCTAAGCTTCAAAACTATTGCTGAATTACCAATATGCCTAATATTATAAAAATTCATAGAATTCCATTTATTATTAATTAAGTTAGAAAAGTTAGATTCTAGTAGCCACATTTTTTCAAATTTAAAAGTTTTGCTAACAATTCTATGATAATCACAAGTAAGAATAATGGGGCAATGATCTGAATACATACAAGACAGTCCAATGACTCTAATATTGGGTATTTATCCTCAATTTCATCGCTAATAAATAATCTATCTTATAAAGCCATAGAAAGGAATCCCCTAGTGTTAGACCAAGTAAATTCTCTATTACACATATATATGTTTAATTTTATATAAATATAATTTATATCTTTTATTTATATAAGCATACATATAAATAGACAACATATATGAATATGGTGGGGCAAACATGTCAGATGTAAATCCCAGCACTTAGATATGGGCATGTTAAACCATGTATACTGTATACCTTGTGTAACGACCCGAATTTTTTGTTGTTCGATTTTGAATATTTAAATGGTTTTAAATATTGAATTTGAATTATAAATTGATTTGGAATGTGAAAATTTGGTTTATATTTATAAAATAAATTCAGAACTTAAAATATAGCGATTTATTGGATAACTTAATTATTGAATATTGGTTATATTTTTGTATCTTGAGTTTAATCCCGATAAAAAAAATTTAAAGGCTTATAAAATTTATATTAATAATACTGAAGACAATGCAACTTTTAAAATCGAATTTAAAAGTGATTTGTTCAAAATTAAAATATATCGTTTAAATTGACATTTAAAAATAGCCTTCCGGGACACGGTCTCGGAATTCAATGAAATTAGTTCCATTGAATCCGTAATATTGTATTATTATCGGATTTCAAATTTCGTAGCATTTGGAGTTATCGTTTGGTCGTACGGGATATAAACGCGTTGAAATTAATATCGAATTCAATTTAATAGTTGAGTCCAAAGAGTTATCTTCTCCATACGATCGAATTAGGACTCTAAACATTTTCCATTACGTTCGAAATAGGGGTATAACATTATGAACGCCTAGCGGCATGCCTCGATAGAAGCTCGAGATTTTGAGTTGTGAAATCGAGACGTTTTGAAATTTTAATAGAATAAATTTGGCCAGTCAAATTTTCTCATCAGTTTTATTTTCACCTTTTCAAATCACTGTACCCTTGTTTATCCATACACACAACTTTCATTTCCTTCAGTTCTTTTAAATCACGTTTTTTTTTCAAATCACCTTTCCGCCTATTAAATCTCGTCTCCCTCATCTATTTCAAAAGTAAATGGAACGAAGGCAAAAAAAATCGCGGCTATTAAAAAAAGATAAAAAAAGAGAGAGAGGAGTTCGATCAATCGATGGCACGAGGCTTGGGTTGTAGTTGAATCGCGTGTGGGTGGGATGAGAGGTCGAGCTCGAAGTCTTGGAAACACCATGGTCGCGTGGACCTGAAGATTAGGCGGCGACGTTGGCACCCTAGGGAAACACGACTTGATGTCGTGGCAATGGAAGAGCGTGACGGGAGTTTGTGCGGCCGGCAAGGAGGGGGAGTTGTAGGCGATTGGGCTAATGGTCTTGGGTGGTGCGATCGAGGGAAGTCGCGACCTTGGATCGGCTAAGTGTTGATTTGGGTTTTGGTGGCCGATTGATTGGGGTTCTGCTCGATTGGAGGGGTGGACGTGCGAGGCTACAGGGTGGTGAGGTGCTGTGTCGTTCGATTTGGAGGTGATGAAGGGTGCAGTTTTGGGTGGTACAGTCTTGGCGATGACTGGAGAAAGGAAGGAGGCAGTCACGTGTGAGGACAATGGTCAGGCGATGGACGTGGGTGGTCTTGTGGGTCGCGTTGGTAAATAGGAAGATGCTGGATAGCCGGCTAATGTCGTTGGTTAGGTAATAAAAATGGATTAATTTATTTGATTTAGTTAATAAAATCTAATTTTAATTAAAATGTTAATAAATTCATTTTCATTCATATGAGGTTGAAAATGAACGAAACAAGCGACAATGGATTTTTTTTTGACGAGTGATACGCAACAAAATTGATTTGGGAATTTTGGAGTCAACGAGGGTATTAAATTTAATTGAACGTAGCTCAATTAAATTTAAAATTCGAATGGATTGCAAACAAAAATCAAGATGAGAATTTCTCACTCATTTGGATTGCCGTATCTAAATTTAAATTATTGGATGATTGATTGATTGATAAATTTATAATTATCTGTTGGATGACTATATATATAGTAGTATATATATTAGTATTGGAGTGATATTCCTGCATATTATAGCGGATGAGACCCTATGCGCCCTGCATAATAGCGGATGACCCTATATACCGCGATATCCCCCTCGAAGTGGGATTGGTAATTTTATTGTTGTCTAACATCTGTGGATGCAGGAAAAACAGGTTGGAGGGATCCAACTAGATTCCTCAAATATGTTATTATTTTTCATATATATAAATTGCTGGATTATTGTGTGTTGTAAATTTTTAAATGATATAAGGCATGGGAATTAATTTTGGGAATATTAAATACCATAAATATTATTTTAAACTTTTAAGGAATTTAAAAGAGATTTTTAATATAAAAATATGTATATGGAAATTGGACTATTTAAAGGAGATTGGTTTTGAATAAGAAATAGTGAATTTTTGATCGTATTAAATAATGCGGAAAAGTATTTTAATGGAGAAGTTGAAATCGATATTGAAAATAGATTGGCACAAATAAATGAGACTTATAAGAAATTAAATTTAGAGAAATGGAATTTTATAAGGAAGATTATTTTAGTGAAACTCAAAGGAGTTACAGAAAATTTTATAAACGAAGTTTATAAATGAAGGAAAGTGATATCGGATGATAATTTGGAAATATAAATTTACAGGAAGAATTTATATTGGAATATGGAAGTAGGGCAAGAAAAATAGTAGATACTATTTTTAAAGTGAAATGGTTAAGGAGACCGAAATGGAAGTATTGTGAAGGAAATCGAGAAGATTTATAAATTAAAATTTTGGTTATTGAGATTTAATTTTTTTTATCGATAAGTTAAAATTTTATTTTAAAAGGAAAGTTTTTATTTATTAAACTATATAAATTTCAAGGTTAGTTGGTATGGAAATATTTCAAAAGTGAATTTTTAAAATACTTAATATCTATTTTAATAAAAATCCTAAATGTTTAAACCTGCTTTGAAAAGTGATGTTATAGAAAAGTGTTTTCAATATTTTAAATAATTATTTGAATATGTCTTCAAAACAAATTATTATTATTTTCCTTAAATACTTATTTTTATTTACATATGTATATATATAAAGTTTTGAAAGTGTTTTAAATTTATTTATAAACCTTCTCGGAAGCCTGGAAATGGGATTATTCAGTAAATATGATTTATAAGAAAATTCTTAAATAGAATTGGGAAGAAAAGTAAGAAAATTTCCAAAAAGATTAAATAAAAGTGAATGTCGAAAAATGAAATAGAATTCATTAAAGAAGTAGAAAGGAAATTTAGAATTCTAAGTAAGCATAATTGACTTTGGAAATATTGAAGGGAATTAATTAAAGAATTCCAGAATTTATTAAATTCGTGTAAAACGAGTTGAGAAATTTACAAATAAAATTGTAAATGATTTTGAGAAAAAGAAATAGGAAATAAAAGGGTATTTCCTAAGTGTGAATTTAAAATGAACTGGAGAAAAATATTCTAAGTGTTGTAAAAGAGTGGAAATTTCTGTTGGAGATATAAAAATTTGAAACTGTTTTCAAATGTTGAAAAAACTGAAAGTAATACCTTATAAAGATATTTTGAAATAAATTTTTGGGAAATTTATAATAAGGCCTGATGATTGCTTTTGGATTTCTATTGATAGTTAAATAACCGACTATCAAATTTTGGCCAATTTCATTAATCGTTTCGAAGGGATCGGTATCAGATTTAATTATTCGAAAACCACTTCGATCCGGTTTGAACGTTACGAATGAATACCGTAAAGATGATGAAGACGGTGATTCGGTTTGTCCAGACCCAGGACAACTTGTATGGACGAATGCTATCAGAACATTATCATTGGAGGACAATGAGCATTCTAAGAGAAATAGTTCCTTGAAAGGTAACGCTTAGCCTCGAGCCTCATCAACCAGGAATGACTAAAACAGGGGAGATGCAGCAAGGCTAACTGGGTCGCACCCAAGTAGGGTATGTTATCACCTTTCTAGATGTCCTCGGAAAACCCTATTTATCCTATATATGGGTACACACGAAAGAAGAAGTGCTTGATGGTAAGGGTGGGAACACCTAGGGTGATAACATATTCGGTCTATCCAGGTTAGGGGTAGGCCAGTCTTGTGTAGCAGGGGATCCCGGCATGGTCCTTGGTACATGGTTCTAGAGGTGTACTGTGACAGACGGTACCACAGTGGCCCAGTCATTCGTTGGAATCCATTCTCCAATATGAGCTTACGGTTTTGTTTGTAGTGCCTAGTATGCTGGAATTTAATTAATGTAACACTTTCAGCTATTTGAATAAGTATTTGTATTTAGACACTATTATAATATCACTGGATTTTCTATAAAGTGTTTTGGTTATCGTAAGGGAAAAACCCGTCGTGTTTATTTGTGACGTGGTCTTACGAGATACCTTTGTTTTTCAAAGGATTTTTGAAAAGTTAATAATTCAAATTGAGTGTGATTTCTCACGCTGGTTTTCCAGACTGACTCGGGTGTTATTTTATTATAATGCTCGGGTCAGACCGAGTATTACAGATTCAGGTTAAATGCTGTGGAGCCCCGGAGACGAGCTGGAGGAGTTCAGACGTATATCACGTACTTGGTTATTTCCGCTGTGTGAGTTATGTGTATTAGGACAAGTTATTAAACTGTCCAGATGGATTTATTGAATTGTTGTACTCTGATAATAGTATGTATATTAACAGTACAGTTCTTGTATTTAAAATCTGTTTTTATATATTATATTTTGTTCCGCTGCGATTGTGAGATTCTGTGTTGTTCTGTTTCTTTTCTTCTACCTTTTTTTCTTCTTCACCCCTAATGAACTGGTATTTCCGGCACTCGATTGCTCGGCATTTTATACGGTAGACGTATTGATGTCGATTTTCGAGGGTCGAAAATCCTGGATCAGTTACACTTGGTGTCAAAGCTGAAGGTTAAGCGAGAACCTTGTCTTTGGTAGGGATTACTCATTAGAAATATAGTCAGTAGTACTCTAGAATGAGTTTGAGTGTATTAATAGATATGAGCGCGTATTTGTTAGTGAATATAAATTACTTTATATTGTGTTAACTTATCAGTTGAGCATTTATAAATTCTGGTCGGTACAGTCTGGACAACTATATCGATAGAGATTTCTAAACTCTTAAACTAGGCAAACTTACACAGTATTGTTTTAAAAAGTGGGTAAATGAAATAATTTTACCCAAAGATATATTTCGATATAAAAGAAATAATTTCTGAAATTATTATATATATTTGGAGTGTTTGGATGATAATATTATAATCAAATAAGATTATAAAATGGGAAATGGTTTATATAACCAAATGAAAATTTGTATAAGTATAAATTAAAAGAATGGGTTATAATTAAAACTGAATTTAAACCGAAATCTAGAAATTTAAATCCCGGAAAGTTTGAAAATAATATTTTTCAAAGTGGTGTGGAAAATAATAATAAGAGCATTATTTTTGAATATTTTCGTAAGGAAATTGTTTTAAAATGGATTTTGGAAGAGAAATAGCACTGAACTCACTTCAGTCACTGGAAATTAATCCTAGTGATGACTGCGCAGCATCATCAGTATTCATTTTCGAGTTTCTAAGTGACGGATTGCTACCGTAATTGATTTGTTTAGATTTGTTGAGCAAACCAGTTTTGTTTTGGAAATTCCAAAGGGAACTTTTTTTTGGATAAAAACCAGGTTTGGTTTAAAATGTAAAAAAAAAGTGTGATTTGGGGTATTTGTGATTTCAAAACGAATTGAAATAAATACTGGGTATTTAAATTCCGGAATCCTTATTTAAATGATTTAGGGATCATCGGAAAATAAGCTATAAACTTATAAATTGAAAATGATTCTAAATAAGGAAAGTACGGAAATTGGATTTCGAAATTAAATTTTAACTTGAGTAAAGTTAAAATGGATAAAATTAAACTTAAGCAAAGCAAATGGAATAAATAATGAAGTGATGGCAATAATAAAAAGGAATCAGTGAATTAATAAAAGTGGATTGTATAAATTGAATTGAGTTATAGATGATATTGAATGGAATTAAATTCTTACTTAGATAAATAAAAGAAATGGTATGAAGTTTAGATTTAACTTAAGTTAAGTTAAATAAATTGGAATAGCTAATAAAAATTGAGATGAATTGGATAAAAATTACTTAGGCTATAAAAAAATGTATAGTCTCGAGTTAATAATAAAATGTGAATGTGCTCGATTATAAAATGGATGAAAATGTGAAAACAGTAAGTTTGTGACTTATAAAATTTAAAAAGTGAAATAGGAAACCCAAAATAAAAATGGTTTGGTATTTGGAAACGAAATAAAAAGCCAAACTTGAATTGTAAATAAAATTTGAACTCAAGCAAAATTAGTTGAAGTGATTTTCGAAATAAAAATCAGATATTGAATTATAAATTGGAAGTGAGCTAATTGGATGATAAATTAGTTAATTAAATATGGTAATGGAACTTAACTTGATTAATAAAATTGGATTATGGATTAAAAATGGAATTTGGAAATGAAACTTGAGTAATAAATAAAATTCGACTTAGATTGGAAGCAAATTAAATACAATTGGAAAACGTGTTGAATAAAATGGAGATTGAATTGAATGGTGATGACTCGAGTTATAAATAAATTCAATTGAAGTATAAAATAATTGAATATGGCCTTGAATATCATTGAAATAAATTTGAGAATGAATTGAGTATGGAATTTAAAATTATGGTGGATCGAGTGAATAAACTAATTGAATTAATTAGTAAATGGATGAAATTTGATTTAAATAAAAATCAAATCAAGGGTTTTGAAGTGGAATTTGTTACATAAACCTAAGTTATGGAGTTGGAATAATTTGAAGTAAATAAATTAACTTAAGTTAATATTTAATAGAAGTTTGGCTTCGAGTAAGTTTGTGAAATGGCTATTATATAAAATAGCATGGAATGTTTTCGAGCTAAATAAAATGATTTTGAAAACAATGAAAATGGATTTGAATGGAATGCAAAATGAATTGAATTAGAATTAATTATAAATGGAATAGAATTAAATATAAATTGATTTGGAATCAATTTAAAATAGTTATAAACTAAAGTGGATATTTTATTAAGTAAATATCGCTGAATTTGCATAGAACAGTTGTCGTTTGACGTAAACGGAAGTAAATAAAAATTCTACGGGTAAATGAAAAGTGAATAAATTGATTTTCAATCAATTTGGAATGGATATAAGTTTGTTTGGTTTAAAAATAAAGTGAATGCATGTAAAGTGAGTTGTAAATCATTCGAATTGAATGAAAATGATATATGAATTGGTTAAAAGCAATCAAATTAGTATTGGAACATTGTAATTTCTTATAAATAATTGTTTAGCATGCATTGCTTATGAAACATATGTGTTTAAACCTTTTAAATAAGTGAAATGTTATTAATTTCATATATTTGGTACTTACGTATTTAAATTGAGTAAGTACAGGTACTGGAGGCTGTTTGGCCAGACTTTGGTCGCTCTAATTGCAAAATAAATAAGCCGCTTGCTTAAAAATGCTAAATAAAGATACGCTTACGCAATAAAAGAATGTAAATAAAAATATTGATATATATATATATATGTATATATATTGTTTTCCGACCGTGTGGGTCGATGTATATATATTTATCTCTCTTATCATATTGCAAAAGACTCTCTGTACAAATGAGACTCCGCCAAAAAATTTCAGAAATTTAATGTGTTAGAAAAATTTTTGCTAACAGAAATCAATTTCGAATTTATAATCGAAATAAAGGAATTTGGTTTAGGATGAAAACTAATAGTTTGAATGAAGGTAAATATTTTGAAAGATGAAGTATTGAGTTTTCGCTAAGTGGGTTTTGGATAAGTAATGGGTTTGGAGCAATTTTCCTATCTAGCAATTTCGAGGACGAAATTATTTTAAGGGGGAGGAATGTAACGACCCAGATTTTTCGTTGTTCGATTTTGAATATTTAATGGTTTTAAATATTGAATTTGAATTATTGATTGATTTGGAATGTGAAAATTTAGTTTATATTTATAAAATAAATTCAGAATTTAAAATATAGCGATTTATTGGATAACTTAATTATTGAATTTAATAATTGAATATTGGTTAAATTTTTGTATCCTGAGTTTAAGCCCGATAAATTTTTTTAAAGGCTTATAAAATTTATATTAATAATACTGAAGACAATGCAACTTTTAAAATCGAATTTAAAAGTGATTTGTTCAAAATTAAAATATATCGTTTAAATTGACATTTAAAAATAGCCTTCCGGGACACAGTCTCGGAATTCGACGAAACTAGTTCCATTGAATCCGTAATATTGTATTATTATTTGATTCCAAATTTTGTAGCTTTTAGAGTTATCGTTTGGTCGTATGGGATATAAACGCGTTGAAATTAGTATCGAATTCAATTTAATAGTTGAGTCCAAAAAGCTATCTTCTCCATACGATCAAATTAGGACTCGAAACATTTTCCATTGCGTTCGAAATAGGGGTATAACATTATGAACGCCTAGCGGCATGTCTCGATAGAAGTTCGAGATTTTGAGTTGCGAAATCGAGACGTTTTGAAATTTTAATAGAATAAATTTGTCCAGTCAAAATTTCTCATCAGTTTTATTTTCACCTTTTCAAATCACTGTACCATTGTCTACCCATACACGCAATTTTCATTTCCTTCAGTTCATTTAAATCACGCTTTTTTATTCAAATCACCTTTCCACCTATTAAATCTTGTCTCCCTCATCTATTTCAAAAGTAAATGGAACGAAGGCAAAAAAAAAATCGTGGCTGTTAAAAAAAGAAAAAAAGAGAGAGAGGTGTTCGATCGATCGATGGCACGAGGCTTGGGTTGTAGTTGAATCGCGTGTGGGTGGGATGAGAGGTCGAAGTCTCGGCGACACCATGGTCGCGTGAACCTGAAGATTAGGCGGCGACGTTGGCACCCTGGGGAAACGCGACTTGATGTCGTGGCAATGGAAGAGCATGACAGGAGTTTGTGCGGCCGGCAAGGAGGTAGAGTTGTAGGCAATTGGGCTAATGGTCGTGGGTGGTGCGATCGAGGGAAGTCACGACCTTGGATCGGCGAAGTGTTGATTTGGGTTTTGGTGGCCGATCGACTGGGGTTCTGCTCGATTGGAGAGGTGGACGCGCGAGGCTACAGGGTGGCGAGGTGCTGTTTCGTTCGATTTGGAGGTGATGAAGGGTGCAGTTTTGGGTGGTACAGTCTTGGCGATGCCTGGAGAAAGGAAGGAGGCAGTCACGTGTGAGGACAGTGGTCAGGCGATGGACGTGGGTGGTCTTATGGGTCGCGTTGGTGAACAGGAAGATGCTGGATAGCCGGCTAATGTCGTTGGTTAGGTAATAAAATGGATTAATTTATTTGATTTAGTTAATAAAATCTAATTTTAATTGAAATGTTAATAAATTCATTTTTCATTCACATGAGGTTGAAAGTGAACGGAACAAGCAACAGTGGATTCTTTTACGACGAGTGCTACGTAAAAAAATTGATTTGGGAATTTTTGGAGTCAATGGAGGTTTTAAATTTAATTGAACGTAGCTAAATTAAATTTAAAATTCGAATGGATTGCAAACAAAAATAAAGATGAGAATTTCTCACTCATTTGGATTGCCATATCTAAATTTAAATGTTTAAATTTAAATTATTGGATGATTGATTGATTGATAAATTTATAATTATCTGTTGGATGACTATATATATAGTAGTATATATATTAGTATTGGAGTGATATTCCCGCATATTATAGCGGATGAGACCCTATGCGCCCCGCATAATAGCGGATGATCCTATATACCGCGATATCCCCCTCGAAGTGGGATTGGTAATTTTATTGTTGTCTAACATCTGTGGATGCAGGAAAAACAGGTTGGAGGGATCCAACTGGATTCCTCAAATATGTTATTATTTTTCATATATATAAATTGCTGGATTATTGTGTGTTGTAAATTTTTAAATGATATAAGGCATGGGAATTAATTTTGGGAATATTAAATACCATAAATATTATTTTAAATTTTTAAGGAATTTAAAAGAGATTTTTAATATAAAAATATGTATATCGAAATTGGACTATTTAAAGGAGATTGGTTTTGAATAAGAAATAGTGAATTTTTGATCGTATTAAATAATGTGAAAAAGTATTTTAATAGAGAAGTTGAAATCGATATTAAAAATAGATTGGTACAAATAAATGAGATTTATAAGAAATTAAATTTATAGAAATGGAATTTTATAAGGAAGATTATTTTAGTGAAACTCAAAGGAGTTACAGAAAATTTTATAAACGAAGTTTATAAATGAAGCAAAGTGATATCGGATGATAATTTGGAAATATAAATTTATGGGAAGAATTTATATTGGAATATAGAAATAGGGTGAGAAAAATAGTAGATACTATTTTTAAAGTGAAATGGTTAAAGAGACCGGAATGGAAGTAATGTGGAGGAAATCGAGAAGATTTATAAATTAAAAGTTTGGTTATTGAGATTTAAAAATTTATTTTATCGATAATTTAAAATTTTATTTGGAAAGGAAAGTTTTTCTTTATTAAACTATATAAATTTCAAGGTTAGTTGGTATGGAAATATTTCAGAAGTGAATTTTTAAAATACTTAATATCTATTTTAATAAAAATCCTAAATGTTTAAACCTGCTTTGAAAAGTGATGTTATAGAAAAGCATTTTCAATATTTTAAATAATTATTTGAATATGTCTTAAAAACAAATCATTATTATTTTCCTTAAATACTTATTTTTATTTACATATGTATATATATAAAGTTTTGAAAGTGTTTTAAATTTATTTATAAACCTTCTCGGAAGCCTGGAAATGGGATTATTCAGTAAATATGATTTATAAGAAAATTCTTAAATAGAATTGGGAAGAAAAGTAAGAATTTTTTTGAAAAGATTAAATAAAAGTGAACGTCGAAAAATGAAATAGAATTCATTAAAGAAGTAGAAAGGAAATTTGGAATTCTAAGTAAGTATAGTTGACTTTGGAAATATTAAAGGGAATTAATTAAAGAATTCCGAAATTTATAGAATTCGTGTAAAACGAGTAGAGAAATTTACTAATAAAATTGTAAATGATTTTGAGAAAAAGAAATAGGAAATAAAGGGGTATTTCCTAAGTGTGAATTTAAAATGAACTGGAGAAAAATATTCTAAGTGTTGTAAAAGAGTGGAAATTTCTGTTGGAGATATAAGAATTTGAAACTGTTTTCAAATGTTGAAAAAAAACTGAAAGTAATATCTTATAAAGATATTTTGAAATAAATTTTTGGAAAA
The DNA here is from genome assembly GCA_030737815.1 of Allium fistulosum. Taxonomy (NCBI): domain Eukaryota; kingdom Viridiplantae; phylum Streptophyta; class Magnoliopsida; order Asparagales; family Amaryllidaceae; genus Allium; species Allium fistulosum. The sequence goes on along the minus strand of CM060901.1, from coordinate 930,822,922 downwards.
TTTATAATAAGGCCTGATGATTGCTTTTGGATGTCTATTGATAGTCAAATAACCGACTATCAAATTTTAGCCAATTTCGTTAATCGTTTCGAAGAGACTGGGATCAGATTTAATTATCCGAAAACCACTTCGATCCGGTTTGAACGTTACGAATGAATACCGTAAAGATGATGAAGACGGTGATTCGGTTTGTTCAGACCCAGGACAACTTGTATGGACGAATGCTACCAGAACATCATCATTGGAGGACGATGAGCATTCTAAGAGAAATCGTTTCTTGAAAGGTAACGCTTAGCCTCGAGCCTCATCAACCGGAAATGACTAAAACAGGGGAGATGCAGCAAGGTTAAGTGGGTCGCACCCACGTAGGGTATGTTATCACCTTTCTAGATGTCCTCGGAAAACCCTATTTATCTTATATATGGGTACACACGAAAGAAGAAGCGCTCGATGGTAAGGGGTGGGAACACCCGGGGTGATAACATATTCGGTCTATCCAGGTTAGGAGTAGGCCGATCTTGTGTAGCAGGGGATCCCGGCATGATCCTCGGTATATGGTTCTAGAGGTGTACTATGACGGACGGTACCCCAGTGGCCCAGTCATTCGTTGGAATCCATTCTCCAATACGAGCTTACAGTTTTGTTTGTAGAGCCTAGTATGCTGAAATTTAATTAATGTAACAATTTCAGCTATTTGAATAAGTATTTGTATTTAGACACTATTATAATATCACTGGATTTTCTATAAAGTGTTTTGGTTACCGTAAGGGAAAAACCCGTCGTGTTTATTTGTGACGTGGTCTTACGAGATATCTTTGTTTTTCAAAGGATTTTTGAAAAGTAAATAATGCAAATTGAGTGTGATTTCTCACGCTGGTTTTCCAAACTGACTCAGGTGTTATTTTATTATAATGCTCGGGTCAGACCGAGTATTACATATTCATGTTAAATGTTGTGGAGCCAGGAGACGAGCTAGAGAAGTTCAGACGTATATCACGTACTTGGTTTTTTCCGCTGTGTGAGTTATGTGTATCAGGACGAGTTATTAAACTGTCCAAATGAATGTATTGAATTGTTGTACTCTGATAATGGTATGTATATTAACAGTACAGTTCTTGTATTTAAAATCTGTTATTATATATTATATTTTGTTCCGCTGCGATTGTGAGATTCTGTGTTGTTCTGTTTCTTTTCTTCTATCTTTTTTTTCTTCTTCACCCCTAATGAACTGGTATTTTCGACACTCGACTGCTCAGCATTTTATACGATAGATGTATTGATGTCGATTTTCGAAGGTCGAAAATCCCGGATCCGTTACACCTTGCATGTACTCATACACGTACATATAATACACATGTGCATATTATATATTATATATAACATAAAATAAAATCTTTCTATTAAAAAGTTAAATAAAATAATAATTTTATTTAAAATCCACTTTGATTATATCTAAATCAATTTAGGCTTCATAGGTCCAATTAAAATCCAAAATGGAATAATTTTTTTTGAATTTAATCATTTATCTCGCTGCTTGCTAACCTAGTTTCAACAATGGTATCGGAGTCAAATAACATATTCGGTCTAAATTAGCAGTGTTAATGCTAACTTATTAAAGGCTACTCATATAGTAGTGAGTCATTTCCTAGTTATCCAATAACTATCTGTACGTAACCCCTAGCTGTCCTCAACAGTCATAAGTAATACATGTCCAACATTCGAAGAGCGTTTCATACTTTAATCTCAACGGATACATTGATATCTAAAATGCCCTTCTTATGCCCCTAACTCTATCATCATATTGATTTATGATTTTCAAGAAGTTAAAATTTTGAAATAATCCAAAATCTCAATAGCCAATAGCTTGTATATATGAGGAAGGATCAAGATTTTCCCTCTTATGTATCCCATGTGCTTTTTTGTGAAAAATAAATAAAAGAATCAAAGTAAATTTTTGTAGATGTCATCTATGCTTTAATAGAATCATCCATGCAAAATTTTAAACCATTAACATTTGACCTTTTAAAATTACTTTTTAAATCAATGACTTGTTTTCATACAAGTTCACATGAATTTGTGGTTTTAAAGGGACAAAATGTTTTGAAATAATTCAAAATCCCACATATATGATCTTGTTAAGATATAGAACAAATCTACAAAAATTCACTTTGATAAAAAAAAATGCATAAAAAGGAGAAAGGGATAGAAGAGGGATAAATAAGAGGGGACCGTGATGATACGTATTATAAGCATATTTGCATATGTACATGTAAAGCCTAAAGCAAAACAACACAAGTTTTAGTTCTATATCATATGTATAAATACAAGCACAATGCTATAACAATGTATACAAGGATCACCCAAAAATTGGAGTAACATTAGCACAAGAATATTAGTAGTACAAATAAAATTGTCTTTTAGAACACACAACAGTAAGGAAAACGAAGCAAAAAAGATGAAGACAGTATTTTCTACAACATAAGGATAACCCTAGCTGTCTAAAACACACAAACTAGAATAAGATTGAATAAAAAACCAAAAGATAACAAAGGACGGCACTCAAACATACCAATCTGCAAAGGTTGATGCAATGGTCATAATAATATACAATGGGGAAGGATGTGCTCAGTTTTTTCATGGAATTGTCCCAAGATCCCTGAAGTATTCATGCTCAAGAGCCTTCCGAGCAGTGATTCTTTTGCTCGGTTCAAGGTGCAGCATTTTCTGATTGCATACAAATATAACAGTGAGAACAAATAAATAACAGGTTGTATCAATAAACGGGCATTGTTGTTATGAATAAATAACAGGATGGTAGGCAAACATATAAAGCATAAATAACAGGATGGTAGGCAAACATATAAAGCATTAGAAGCCATTGTTGTTATGAAAGTATAGCAGATGTATATAGATGCAACACAGTACCTAATACGTGAAAACAGCGTCTGGAATGATGGCGTTCACATTCATTTTTATGCCGTCTCATTAACAAAGCAAACAGGTTTAGTCAAATTAATGCACTATGTTTGATTTGGCTGCTCATAATAATGCTAAATTTTGTCTGAAAGAAATGATTATACTGGTAACATAATTGTGAGACTACTCACTACTCAGAATATAGGTACATACTTTCAATGTCTAGACATTCATCACTATCACAATGCGAAGAGAATTGCTAGATTACATTCTCAACCAATAAATGGGAGAATGTTGTATCAATCTCTATGGGAGAGTGATGCTAGATCTTCGTAGTTGTTCTGGGATGTTAACATTTTGCACAAATCACTCTAATTTTTCTAAGCAATTATATACAAGTTTGATAATTTGTATATCCCAACAGTAAATAGTGTTGCCTGCCCAACTTTTTGTAATCCATGATCTCCAATACCCCTACCTTCATTAGCTGTATATTCTATAAATCTTCTCAATTATCTGTTGGGAAAATAACTTGAAAACCACTAAGTATGCCCTTGCCGGAATGAGTTGCAATAAGAAGCATGATTAGATATCAGTATAAGATACCAAACTTACATAAAGAAGATCAATTCCAGCTGAATCAAGCTTTGGAACTATTGTTGCCAAGTCCTGCATAGAGAGAATCAATTTAAAAATTCAGGTTAACATAAATCTATTTTTTGAAGAAAACATAGGTTGAAAAAAAAGTTTGCTTAGCACCTTTGCTGGCCACTTTGGAAAAGCAGACTTGAAGTCGGGCAAGGAAGTAACACCTGGCCATGTGTCTTCGTTTGGGGTGCCCATAATTCTTTAAAAAATATATATAAAATGAGAATAAGCATCTTCCAAAATTCAATGATGCAAACATAGATCATGGGGATAATATTATTGAACCTAAATATTTTGAACAGCTCGTCGATCTCAGAGTCCCCAGGAAATAGAGGTCGTTGGTTCACCATTTCAGCAAAGATACATCCCACAGACCATATGTCTACAGGAGTAGAATACTGACGAGCACCTAAGAGGATTTCAGGTGCCCTATACCACAGTGTCACAACCTAAGAGGAGCACATATGTAAGTAAACTATTGTTTCTAAATTGCTTGCTAAGATATACATAGAAATATAATATAATGTAGCTGTTAAAGCTGGGCATCTCAAAAGAAAAGACAAACCAACCAGTGTGAACAATTACCATGTTCAATTTAATAAAATATGACGAAGTATAACATTTACTGATGATATACTAAGCTATACTGCGATCAGGGGGAAGACATAGGGATCATAATGCTACCTCGTGTGTGAAGGTTCGGACTGGGATACCAAATGCCCTTGCAAGTCCAAAGTCAGCAAGCTTTAATGAATTGGTACGTCTGTCGATCAATAAATTTTGAGGTTTTAAGTCCCGATGAAGAACTCTGTGCGAGTGACAATAAGCAATTCCTCGGAGAAGCTGATAGAGAAATGTCTGCAAAAGGTAAAAAGAATAAGACCGTTAAACAAGAAAGGCTACAATCAATACCTGAATTCATTGAATAATAAATTTTACTAAAGGCTTTAGCATGAAGAAACGTAAAGCACGAAGGGGAATAACCAACAACAATAATACAATATCATGCTGGCGTTCGATTGTTAAATTTCAAAACAAATATGCTCTCATCTAAAGGTAACAGTTCTCACTTTGGCGTTTCAAAGACCAAATATGTGTGTGACGGAGTGAAGGTATTGAGGGATGGGAGGGGGTGTGGTGCTTTTGTTTGACTATGAATCATGACTGCAAAGAAGAACTTACTTTAGCCAAACGAGAATCTTTAGCAAAATCTGGGCATGAATCCATATGCTTCTTAAGGTCCAGATCTAGATACTCGAACACAAGATATATTCGCTTCTCACTATGAACTACGTCTTGCAGCCTGGCATGCCAAAATTGTTCAGGTCATTTAACACAACTTCTTTTAAGCTTAATTACTGGCAACTCCAATATGAAGGTGGAAAAGATGACAGTACAATTACAAATTTTATAATAGATTTCCAAAAGAAATATGCCAACAATAAATGCTCGCAAAAAAGAATATCATAGACTGCCTCAACCTTGAACCTTTTGGCCATTAATAAACTGATTTCTTGCAAATGGTCAAAATAAAAAATCTAAATAAGCAAAAAGAGGATAGAAATTCAATAGGCCATTAGCATACAGATTATTAATGTATACAGAATGACTAGAACGACATAGACAAATGTATACAGATGCTTTACCAACATATAGATTGAAAAAAATGAAATCCAAATTCACACATTCAGAATGCTTCATGAAGCTATTTTATCAAAACTTCAACTACCAGGACATTAGACATTCCTTACTTTTGCTCTCTATGTGAACTAGTGTAATGACAACTGATATTATAGCTGCCTGTGAGCAATGGTAGTTCATGCTACACCCATGTATTATCAAGGCAATTTAAGTAATGTAAGGTAACTATCAGTAAACAACCGGAGATCAATAAATCACTAGTTATATGAGTTTTCATTGCCCCTTCAGTAAGCATTCGCTTTTCTAGCTGAGGTAAATCGAATAGGTGTTGACAACGATAAAGTAGCATAAATATCATCTTAATCTGAGGTATGTCCAATCACAGTATTAAATTAGCATATATGACCTGTTAATACAGTTAAACAGCAATAATATGTGCTATAAATCTGAGTACTAAATCAGTGACCTGTTTCAAACAATCTAACCAACAACAAAATTGTGTTTATTGCATTTAATAATAACATAGATCTATTAACCAAACTAGAACAACTAATTCTTCTACCTGATTGCAAAACAAAAACATCCTTATTCTGCACGAACAGAAATGCACAAATCACAAAAGCAATAACCTGACAATGTTAGCATGCTGCATTTCCTTCAACAGTGATATTTCTCTAATGGCAGTACTAGGAACTCCCTCATCTTCCTGCTCCAACCTAATCTTCTTCAAAGCAATCGTCTCATTAGTCAGCCGATCACGTGCTTTGTAAACAACTCCATAAGTTCCTTCTCCAATCTTCTCCACTTTCTCATACTAATAATGCACAAAAATCACTCGCATTACTTTCAAAACATGAAATCACTACTTCGCTATTTAAGCGCACACAAAATTCAGTAAAATCACTTAAGTACCCACCTGATCCATTCAATCCAAACTCAACTGCCTGCAATCAAAAAATAAATATAAATAAATCAACATTCCCTGAAGTTGTAAATCGAACTGATCTGTTCACTGCATCTAAATCGGCATTATAATCTTCCAATAACATACGAAAAAAAATCAAAATCATTCTCTGGGTTGAGGATTCAACAACTACATCCGCGTAAATGGATCCAAACCAAACAAAAGAATTATAAAATTACTAGCAACTGAAATCGAATAAGAGAAACAGGATCGGATCAGTACACCGACAATAAATCAATCAAATCCACATAAGAAATCAAACAATTATACATAAAAATGCGGCTAGGAGAATAAAAAGCTTACGTTGTAGCTAGGGTTTGATGAACGAATCCAGCGCAAAATTTCTCCCACAAAATAATATAGAGGAGGCGCGAGAAAGAGTCGTCGCTTTCAGTGGACTATAGTCACTATTATATATATGGAAATAAACTGAGGGGATTAATTAGTTAAATAAATCATTCTCGTTTTGTTTTTATTTCTATTTTAAGGCGGGATTTTTTGCAGCAGGAGCCCGTAAAATCTTTGGTTTTGTGCAAAGTGGTTGCATGCAACAATGTGTCAATGTTGCGCTTTTTTTTCCGAACAAACCTCAAATCTTTCTCAATTTTTACATGCATATGCTAGAAATAATTTCTTAATTGTTAATTATTTTTATTTAAGATGCGTGTTTCTCCTTGAATACATGGGAAGCAACAAAAGAGAAGGAAAACTTGGTGAAATTTGTTGGTTAGGTTTGGTGTTGACCAAAGGGTAGAAAAACACATTAGTGAAGAAACATGCATATACAGAGGACATGAGTGCAAAATCACGTGAAGTGGTTTTATTATAAATGAAGGTCCCTCCAGAATTCATTGTGAGCCCTACACACGTAAAGGCCATACATATGAATGGTCTGACATGGCCCATTATTGGTTTAAAGGCCTGCTTCTAATAATTAATACAGTAAGATTTCCCGTTGTTTTTGTCATGTTCATGTGGTGATCTTTCTCATGAACAACGTCAGTGTTTTCTTTCGTGATAGACACCAGCTGCGTCTTTATGTCACCAATGCTATGATGAATTTTATTTTATATTTATCTAATTCTTTTTTAGAAGGAAAAAGAAAAAAAAAACTCAAATTTGGAAAGGTTTGTCAAATACCCTTTAAAAGTTTCAAAATGTATCAGTTTCCCTTTCAAAACCCCGTTTTAAGAACCGTATAAATTATATATAGAAATAAAGCAATTTATTTTACAGTTTAGATCTGCATTAAATCGCAAATTAGTCGGAGCAAATATCAAAAGATGAAGAAAAAAGCTTTTTTTTTTTAATATGCAATTTTTAATGTATATATGTGTGTGTGTATGTGTACACCCACTGAATACTGCAAACATTAACAGTTTTTGATGCAAATAGTTGCACTAAAAGTTGCAAATTGTCGACAAAAACACTAATATTAGAAACTGCAGACTTTTAAAATAATTTCAAGTATGATTCGTGGATTACGTTTTTGAAAGGAGGTGGAAATAGATACAGCTTGAAAGTAAGGTGATCTCTAGTTTCCACAAATAAATCATTCTAAAACGTTAACACTATTACACTAGTATGAATGTTGCTTAAAAAATATTTAATGCAGGAAATCGATTTATTTACAATAATATTGTTCTTATTATATGTCCATTATCAATGAAATCCCTGTGGTGGTCATAGGCGCCTTAATTTTAAACAGTCCCGTTGGTGGTGGAGACAAATTGATAGTAAGATTCTGTCGATGGATGATCACGAAGGGGATGGTAGCGGTAGTGATATTTCGTTGATGAGTGATCAAAATGGGAATGCTATCTAGTGTATTTTTAGAATTTTAAAAAGACATTGGAAATCCTATTGATTGAACTTTCATTGCTAATGATGATAGAGATATATGTTAAGTCTGTCCTAAAAACAACCCATTAAACATCCAAACTTAGAAATTTTCCCAATCTGCAAAATTATGAAAAAAAATTAAAATCTTATCGCATATATTGATCTTTTCAGTATAAGAGTACACGTTATCGTCATCCATTTATTTTTCATATAAGATTATAGTAGGACCACATAAAATTATCATTATCTGAATCTTTTATCTCTAGTCGTTTTTTTAGTTAATTTCTAGTTATTTATAATAACTTCTTCACATATTAATTTATATAACTTTTCACATGGAATGACAGTAGTTTATCTTTGTCTTATTCCGTGTGTTAACTCAACTTGTTATTTTCCATTTTTCTTTCGATATTATTATTCATAACTGATTTTAGATATTTAAACACATTTTTACTAACGTTTGATTTGTATGTTTATATATTGTTATTGCTAACTACTTTACTAAATTTATGGGGCATCAACTTAGATTTAAGCATGTTAATTTAGCCATTCTGATTTAGGTACATTTCTCCATTTTTCTCACTTTCATATTTTTTCGATGTGACAATTATCACAATGTCATATGCAAACATCGTGCACCATGCTATATCCTCATTAATTCTTTATTATTCGATGCAAACAGATATGGATGTAGAACATACCATTGATATAACCCTACTTTTATGAAAATCTCACCAATATCTCAATAGGTTATTCAAATTTTCATCTAAGAACATCACACATATATTAAGTAAGCCTATTAAATGTTAAGTAACTCTATCTTGTGCTTTTGTTTAGAATATCATATGTTGATCATTCAGTTGTCTCCTAAATTGTTATACTAATCATGTTATTAAGTGAATAACTTCAATCATTGGCTTTTAACTCTTTTACATAGTTTTATTAAGTGACTCATCAATTTAATTTCTTTGCAACTACAATAAATCTGCATGTCTTCCTTATTCGTAAAAGTTGGTTCTATTTGACCTCCCTCCACTCATTCGGATTTTTACCTTTATTAATGGTTTATTAAATAATTTTGTAAGTCATTAAATATTGTTCGTTCGTAGTGTTTATCATATCTGGATATATTACTTTGTTTTCCTATTTTTTAAGTTCTTTATTCAACTTTCATCACTATCTATTTTGTAAATCATCCTTAAGTTGTTATTAACTTGTTTACATTGTTGAGTGTTCTACTAAAATTAAGTACCACGACTGTTCTAAAAAAAATTGTTTTACATTATCTCTAGAGTTTTCATCATTATGCAGTTGTTCAAATAATTTTTCCACATACTTAGGTATATTTATTCCTTTAATAGTATATTAGCATCACACAGTTAATACATCTTATTTATTCTAAATTTTGAGTATATTAGCATCAACACAGTTAATACATCTTATTTATTCTAAATTTTAAGTTAAATTGCATCTTCTTTTTTGCTATTTTATAATCAGCTAATAGCTAATAGTTTTTCTATGCTCTTTTGCGCATAGTACGTCTCGTATATTTCATAAGCATTTTTTTACTATATTATCAATGTTTTTGTTTCATTTTTATATCTTTTATATTTATCTAAATCCTCTTGCTTCTTACTTTTTTTGTCATGTTCTATACTTAATTTCTTTAAATGTTTAGGTTTCCCTAAAGGTGTTATACTATAAAAAGGCTAGAAAAGATTAAATACCTCAAAATCATTTGTTTATCTCTAAGTAATTATGTTGGGAAATTCCAACATGCGGACCACCTATGTAAAATAAACATGTTGTGCTATTTTGATGGTAAGCCTAATAAACTAATCAAATATTGAATTAAAACTAAAAGGCTTAAGTATATAATTGTTATAGTATTAATATGTAGATACCCGAACAATTCTAATTTGTTGAATGGCCAAATTAGAAAATGGCAACATTATAAATAAGGGGTTATGGTCCCTAAATTACATATGCTCTATTTATTCTCCTAATCTCTTCTATGGAAATAAATCAATCTAGGGTTTATGTCAATCTGGAAGATCAAACCAATTATTCTTCTCTTTCAATCAATATGTGCCATTTATTCATATCTGCAGTTACATGACTAATCAATCCTAAAGTAAATTGAAATCCTAACAAGTGGTATCAGAGTAATCCATCATTGATTTCATTGAAAAATTTCTTTTACTTTATTATGAGTAAGTTTTGACTTAAACTTCATTTATAAGTTATTAAATTCCATTAAAGTTTCAGATCTGCTTGATCTATGTATTAAAAAAAGTTTAGTGATGATTTTGGATTTGATTTAGTATCAATATTTTTCTATATATTGTAAATGGGAAGACTGATTTGTGAAACTGTTTTGACGTAGAAATATAGATATAAATGATCTGTATTTATTTATGAAAAAAGATATAACTTTGAAATCATAATTTTTTAGAAAATAATCTAAATTCCTATAAATTTCGAAAACAACCTATGTTGATTAAAGCATCCACATGTTTATTATTGTATATTTTGTAAATAAATTGTGAATTTTAATGTGAGTAATACTTTGGAATTGATATGTACAGTCATTTTCTTTAATGTTTATTAATGGTATGGATAGATATATATATAATTTAAAACTATTTATGCAAAAAATATAAATTCGGTTCTATGATTATTTTACGTTACTTAACACTTTTGATTAAGTAATTTGGATGTGTGTGTGTGTGTGTGTGTTATTTCGGTTATTTCAGAAACTTTGATTAATTAGAGATAAAGTATGCACCTTTAAGGTGTTTGTGTTTATTTTATTGTTTAAGTAAATTTTAATATGGTACTAATTTACATTTTAGACTACATAATGGTCAATTGCATTTATTTTTATCATAAATGCATCACATGTGGTTGTTATGGTAATTAATTAATTAGCATAAATGCACTAAATGTGTTGGTAATAATTAATTTAATGATGCAACATGTTTGTATTTGGAATAAGAAAAGAAATATAGTTTATTATTTGATGCATTTATGTTTGATATTTATATTATTTTATATGTTTGACCCATCCTCGTTGAAACATTGTTTCACTTTCACACTTTAGTTAGCATAAAATAAAAGGAGAAGTAGTATTTATATTTTGCCAAAATGCATGTTTAATGACCTTAATTAAGTAATCAAATAATAACTAAAGATGAAGTGACACAGTAGCATTTTGTATAGCTGTATTATAGTTGAGAAATACAACATAGCTACTACATTCATTCATGTTATTTAGTACGATATTTACTATGTCATTTATGTATAATTTTATATGGCATTTAAATCTGACGTTCATCGGTGATATTTGTTATATGATTTATTTATGGTGCATTGTATCATGTTTATTTAGATAATTTCATGAATGTAACCACATACATAAAGTAAAAGATTATAATACCTTTGATTAAAACATGTTGTGCCACGGTTATAATTCTGAGATTTTCAATTGTCATATAGACCTAAAACATTTTTGCGAGTGCTTTATAGCACTCGAAATATGTTGTACATATACTAAGAAATAAATCCAAATATATTTTTGGTGTCTCTTTGCAAACTAATTGTAAATATCCTACATTCCAAGTGAACTAATTGAAATAATATGCCACCAAAGTGACCTCTCTTATTTTAGTTTTTCATGAAAATGCTCGATATTTGTGTGTATTTTTTCACGCAGGTATTAGCCGGCTCAAAGGAAGACTAATATTTGGCTGAATCACTTTCACGTGTGTGATGATAAATATTTGACAATTATAGAGTTTGACAAGTGAATAACTATTTGACCCAAAGAAAGATTATTATTTGACCTGAATTTATTGTCAATGTTTGATCATTACAACAAGAGTACCACTTACAGTTAATATTACTGTCCAAAGACTTGATACTAATGTTGTACCAGATATCTTGAGAAGAGACTTACCAATTATTTGAATTTACTATGGCTGATATTTGGATATGAGCATACACAGTCAATCTTTATTTTTGTTCAATTTTCAACTAATTTAAGTAAAGTGTTTGTCAATTTTAATAATATTCTCATCTGGTTTGGGACTAACTCTAAAGATTAGTAAGAGAACATGCTGCTTGTTCTTGATTTCATGGATTCAGCTCTTGCAATTGGAGGGTCATAACCACCCCTATTATAGCTAAACGCTCTTATAATGTTATAAAGAATATTGAGAGGTGGGATAATTCGAATAGCAAGAGTTAAAGGATCATAGTATGATATTTCAGAAGCTTTCAAGGATATGGTATCCATAGGGATAACCAATTTTAAGGAGTTCTTTACTGAGAATGAAAGAGTTTTGCCAAAATGATAAGGGGAAATAAGCACACTATGAAGTTTTTTATTTTATAAAGTCAAAATAAAGGAAACATAAATGAGTACTATATGAAAAGATGTTGCTTCAAATTTAAAGGCACTCTTAAGTTATTGTTGTTTTTATACTCTCTTTATTCATAGTACAACCATTTTTTTTAAAAAATTTATGGATAAAATGACCTCTTATTAATCTCATTTTGCATTGTGGTAAGAAGAAGAGAGATTGGAGCATGATAAGATAAAAGGACAAGCACCATTGTCCCAGTGGTTAAGTGATTCGACTTTGGTGCGAGAGGTCACAAGTTCGAAACTTGCGTAGCGTGATTCGAACATATATTGACATGTGAGTTGTGATATGTTTGTCAGAAATTCTTTACTGTTCGATCTTTCATGATTAATGATGAACAATTAAAGTAATAGCCCAAGGATCACCAATACCGAATATTTCACAAACAAAACTTAATATGATTTATTGTTTAAGATGACATACCTTGATTAACAGCGGAAGATGTAATGACTGTCATCTTCTTCTTCTGACTTCTAATAATTACCCTTCTTCTCAGAATTCGGTTTCTCTCTCTAATCCTATTTCTTTATGTGTTTCTTGATGGAGAAGAATACATCTGTTGGCTGGGAGAGAGAGGACCCAATCCTTTATATAACATTTAACTCTAAATCTGGTACGTCCATCATATACCAATTCAACGCTTAAGATTAATCACATACCTAATGTTCTAATTATAGAACGGTCTATTTATGACTTAATTAATCGGGTCACATTAAGATTAGAAACTGCATAACGTTAAAGGTAAATGAAACGTTCTATTTATGACCTAATTAATAGGGTCACATTAAGATTAGAAACTGTATAACGTTAAAAGTAAATGAGCCAATTGCAGTTTCTAATAGCAGATTTCCAACATTCTCCCACTTGACCCGATTATTCATAATATCAAGTGTTGAACATCATACTATGATAAATTGCTGAGAGTTATGGCGGTTGTGCATTATTAATTTAATGCATTCCCTTCCATATACTACAATACCAACAATCCATCATTTTATACTCATAATTTATATAAAACATCATAATGGTCCACATAATGTCTTATATCATAATGATTAAACATAATATCTTTATAAGACTCTTTCTTGTTTAAAATTACATAAAGTACGTACTACCACATTAAAACAAGAGACGCATAATTGCATATCAGAAACACACAAAGGAGCTCAGAATGTCACACATCAATTATTATTAATACAACCAAGACCCATTCTTTGAACATGTTCCTTAAATTGTCTTGGCTGTAACCCTTTCATCAAAGGGTCTGCAATCATAAGTTCTGTCCTGATGTGCATGATTGATACTCTTTGTTTTTGAACCTCATCTTTCACAACAAGATACTTCAATTCCATATGTTTGGCACCTTTAGAGTACTTGTCGTTTTTTGAGAAAAACACTGCTGCAGAGTTATCACAATAAATTTTCAGCGGCTTGCTAATGTTGTTGACAACCGCAAGTCCTGAAATAAAGTTCCGCAAACATAATGCATGAATTGTGGCTTCATAACATGCCACAAATTCTGCCTCCATAGTAGATGAAGCAACGATAGTTTGTTTCTCACTTTTTCATGATATGGCTCCTTGAGCAAACATAAATAGGTAACCAAAAGTCGATTTTCTAGTATCGATGCATCCAGCAAAATCTGAATTGCTATATCCAATCACCTCCAATTCATTGGATCTACTATACATGAGCATGTAATCTTTCGTGCCTTGTAAGTACCTCAACACTTTCTTTGCAGCTTGCCAATGTTCCCTTCCCGGATTACTTTGATACCTCCCTAACATACCGACCGTAAAACTGATATCCGGTCTAGTACAGGTTTGAGCATACATTAGGCTACCAACTACAGATGCATATGGAATTGATTCCATTTCCTTTCGTTCAACATCATTCTTAGGACATTGCATGAGATTGAATTTATCACCTTTCTGTACAGGAACTTTCCTAGGTGAACACTTACTCATTCCAAATCTCTCTAGAATCCTTTCGATATATCCTTTCTGAGACAATCCCAATATTCCTTGTGATCGATCACGAAATATTTCTATTCCAATCACATAGGATGCCTCTCCCATATCTTTCATTTCAAAGTTCGTTGAGAGAAATTCCTTAGTCTCATGCAATATGCTTAAATTATTTGCAGCAAGCAAGATGTCATCAACATAAAGGACTAGATAAATAAACTTGCTCCCACTGATCTTTTGGTATAAATAGTGATCAACCGTATTTTCCTTAAAACCAAAAGATGTAATAATGGTATTGAACTTAATATACCATTGCCGGGATGCTTGTTTAAGCCCATATATTGACTTCTTAAGTTTACACACCAATTGTTCTTTACCTTTTACAGAAAAACCCTCAGGTTGATCCATATAAACATCCTCATCAAGATCTCCATTCAGAAAAGCTGTTTTCACATCCATTTGATGCAATTCCAAATCATAATGTGCTACTAATGCCATTATTATTCTTAGTGAGTCCTTTTTCGAAACAGGAGAAAATGTCTCCTTGTAATCAACACCATCTTTCTGAGTGTAACCCTTAGCAGCAAGTCTAGCTTTATACCATTCGATGTTACCACTAGAGTCGTGTTTGGTTTTAAAAACCCATTTGCATCCGACTCTTTTACAGCCATGTGGTAATTCAACGAGATCCCAAACTTCATTCTGTTGCATGGATTTTAGTTCTTCTTTCATGGCATTAATCCATTCATTTGACTCTTTACTTTCTACAGCATGTGAAACGAAACTGGGTACTTATTGATTCCTATATCATAATCTGATTCTTGCATATAAACCACATAATCATTAGAAATAGCTGAACTACGATCTCTTTGAGACCTTCTTAATGCTACTTGTTGTGGTTCATGCATATCAACATTATGTAAGTCATTTCCTTCAGGAAGTACTTCTTCATTTATATGTTGTTCATCATCATGTTGTTCTCCAACAGCTGGAACAACATTTGGAGTAATAGTAGATGGAGGAACTATTCTAGGCAATGTAACATTTACCCTTATTTCCTTTATTTCCACTATTTCTCTTCTAGTACTCCCACTGACTTCACTAATCTCAATGAATCTTGCATTACCAGTTTCTACAATTCTTGGACTATGATTAGGACAGTAAAACACATATCCTTTAGATTTTTCAGGGTAACCTAAAAAATACTCACTAATCGTTTGAGAATCTAATTTCTTTTCATATGGATTATAAATTCTCGCTTCCGATGGACAACCCCAAACATGCAGGTGTCTTAAGCTAGGTTTCCTGTTAGTCCATAATTCAAAAGGAGTCTTTTGAACAGCTTCACTAGGAACCCTATTCAACAAATAATTAGCGGTTTTGAGAGCATACGACCACAAATTCTTAGGTAGTGTAGAATCTAACATCATACTCCTAATCATATCTATTAACGTCCTATTGCGCCTTTCTGCTACACCATTTTGCTGTGGTGTACCTGCCATTGTGTATTGCGCACATATGCCATGACTTTCGAGGAATTTTGCAAATGGACCTAGACACTGGCCTGACTCATTATATTTGCCATAATATTCACCACCTCTATCAGACCTTATGATTTTCACCTTTTTATCTAATTGCCTCTCAACTTCCTTTACAAACGTCTCAAGGACATTCACAGATTGAGATTTTTCATGAAGCAAATAGACATAACCATAGCGGGAAAAATCGTCAATAAAAGTGATGAAATACTTTTCTCCATTAAAGGCTGGAGTGTCCATAGGTCCGCAAATATCAGTGTGTATTATTTCAAGAAGTTGGCTGCTTTTAGTGGCTCCTTTCTTATTATGTTTGGTTTGTTTACCTTTAATACAATCCACACATAATTCTAGATCACTAACACTACAAGAAAATATGATACAAATAGCTTTGTGTCATAGCATTATATTAAAGTGCTATAATAAAATAATTAAAGAAAATAAAATAATGTATAAATTGTGCTATGTAAATGAAGTAAAATCAATAACACAAACATTTTGTTATATATCACCGCATTACGCTATATTACCCGACCCAGTAAAGACGCGCGCGAATGAAAAGGAACGCGGAATAAAATAAAAACAAAGGCCGCCAAACCTAAAATTTCCCTCGTCTTTCCCAATCTCGACTAAAATCTCCCCCAAACCGCCGAATTTCGATTCACTCCACAAATTCCCAAAACTTGACCTCTTCGATTCACACTAGCATCTTCGACGGTCTCTGCAATCTCCGAATCATCAGATGCAGTGAGTATTTTCTTCCTTGTTTCGTTCCTATTTCTAATGATGCCGCACATTAATGTCTGCAAGAACAATAAATTTAAACTGTGTCAATACAAGAATTTCTCCTATATATACTGCACATAACTAGCTATTGCCGATTACCAAAATAAGGTTGTTCTTCTTCCGCTCTCTTACGAGTTAAATATTTTTTTTAAAAGGTTAGTGTTTTTCTAGCTTATATATGTAGACAGGAATACTATTTTAGTTATAATTACCATAAGTAGTTTTAATTAATTAGCAGATAATTTCTATTTTAGGAGCATAGGCATTTGCTTATGACTTTGTTTTATTTTATGGAGGAAGTGAGGTTATTAAAGAAACTTTCATATTTATATATGCCACTAGCAGTTACCACCAAATTAACTCATATTTCCATCATTGGCTAGCAACATGATCCAAACAAATTCACTCATATTTCCATCATTGGCTTCGTAAATAAGGATTAATAATGTAAAGGGAAAATTAGACTATGGTGGTATTATTATTTAAGGTACAGGGAAAATTATTCAGTTGTTATAGAAATTAGACTATGATGTTCTTGAGTAGTAGCTTATCTGATCATGGCATTAGAGATAAAAAAGGTACAAGGATCAATTCACAATGATAACATTAAATCAATTTGTTAATTACCTAGGATGTAAAGGTTCTATGGCGCAGTTACTCAAGGGTTAATGGAACCGTCCAATTTACGTAGGTATTCAAAAAAGATAGCCTAATCAATGTTTATGCTTTACACATATTTCTCACTTTATATTGTGCTATATATGTATTAAAAATATAACTTTTCAAGCTACTAAAATATTTTTCTAATTCAATTTTTTTGAACAGGTTTCAAGAGGCTTTATTAACGAAGTATTAATTATGTACACAAAGAAAATAAAATATATTTACAAGTACCTGGGATTCAGGCCCAACTCAACACCCGATCTCATACTTGAAACTTCCAAAGGGTAGATCTTATCTATCGTTCATTTAGTCAAACATTCACTATTTTCCAAAGACTGTGCTATTTTGTTAGAGGTGCTTATTTTGCTCATTGCTTCTACTGGTTTATCAAACAATTGTGTTGTTGATGTGTTTGTCAGATTGTGTGTGAGTGGCTCGTAAATTTAAATCAATGTTTGCCAAGTTGATAAATTAAAAACATAATAACATAACTACAATTTTGCACCGTTGTTCATGTTATGTTTGGACAAAAAAATGTTGAAGAATTCACACCGAAGCATCTTTCAGTCCTTTGACAAACCGTGTATCAACTCCTATGGTAATATATTATTTATTGTTCAAATAAATAGTTCAAGTTTGTTCGTGAGGCAATATGTTTCAAATACTTCATATAATTTATAGTTGAAAACAATTATTTATGTTACTTGGTAGGTTGCAAATTCTGCATCGAATAAATGTAAGTTGATTGATGTTTTTGGAACGGGAAATATTGTTGCCGAGGGACGCGTAGCTTCAACTGATCCAAACATTACGGTCCATTTTGTTCCATTGGGAGAGGGTGCAGCTAGAGTTTGGATTGATGTTGCAAAAGTTCCAACCGCACGTTTGTGAAGACCCACTACCGAGTTTGAATGCATTGAAGATGCCGTTGGCTCTACAATAGCTTGGCCTACGACGAATCTTGTAACAGAATCAACTTATAGTAAGCATATTTTATTACTGTTAAATAAAATTGTTCAAATATAAAATTTTGAATTTATGAATCAGCCGTCCTACTTATATGTAGGTAGTTGATCAGTTGAAGGCGAATCAACTATAATAAGGTACTTTAGTTGATGTTTAACCAGTTCAATACCATTTTTGACAAGTTCTAATAACCAATGTTTGTGACCACCCAAATCTCTAGAAGCCTTCATATTGTCCTTTTCTAAATTATTCTATTAGGAAATATGTTGTTTATTTATTAAAAGATATCACACTCTGCACTGTAAGAAATGAAGACATGAGTCTGTTCACAATATATTAAACTAGTTTGATCCCGATAGTTGAATCTGAACTGATTAAGTGCCTATAATATGGAGGTTAGCTGATACGTAGGGTGTTTAATTAGGTTGAAAATGAATGCATACTTGGTTATCAAATTCATGGTTCGTATGAAATTTTAGTATACAAACAGCAATACCGACATTTGATAAAATTTAGAAATCATCCTCACTTGATGGCATTGCTATCCAGTTTATACATCAAGTTTCTTTCTATGTGGCTTGCTGTTGGATAGTTGATCTCACAATTATTTCCTATTAAAGCCTTTATTTGCATGATCACCGGACATTTGAATCAGAAGTCTTATTGTTACATTTTATTGACGAATGTCTCTGATAGGTTGATTTTGATTCAATCACCTTATGTACCTATGTAATCCAATGTTTAGTGACCTATCTAAATCTGACTATTAAATGTTTACATCTACATTGTTAGTAGATGATGGGCAATCCTTTTGCTCTAACTTGTACCATGGTATTTATTAATTACTCAACCGTAATGATTACATGTAATATTTGAAAGTGCAAGTATATAAAGTTATACTTCAGGTTTAATTTGGATTGTTATCTCATTGAGTACTACATGGAATTGAGTGATCAAATAGCATACAAATTTTGCAAAAACAACAAGATATTTAAATTTTCTGAGGTTAACGGTAAGATATCTCGGTGTATTTATTTATTAATGGACAATATATACTGTTTATTTTGGACTTTAGAATCTTATGCGTTATGTTTATTTTATTTTTTCTTCATTTCATTGCAGGAAGTGGTTTGATGCAGGGAACACTAGCTGCTTCAAAATTTTTGCGTTGGTGCTTCAAATTACTAGTGATTACTCTTTACAGGTTTGATGTGCATGAGCTGACAAGCGGAAGACTAAGGAATCTTGTTTTTTCATGTAATGTTTTATTTTGAAATTATGTACTCTAAACTTATGTACCTATTATCAACTATGTAAGACCATATATATTTTGTCATTTGCAATTAAATATGCTTTGGTAGTATATTATGCTTTTGCTATTACATTTTTTGCTTTTGATTTTTGCTTTTAGAAATGTAGTTTTGTATTTTGATTACTATTGAAATGAGCAATTCAGATAAGATGAAAGATAGCGTTTGTAGGATACTATAGAAAGTACATCATAATATTAAAATTAATAGCACAAAAAAGGTGCTATGGAAACAGAAAGTAAAACGCTATAGAAACTAATTATATCAAAGGATAAGCGCTATAGGAAATAATATAATAGTGCAGGAAAAGAGCTATAATAATGGTAAACGCTATGGAAAAGAATTTTTATAGCGTTGATTCCAAGCTATGACAAATTTATTAACGCTATAAATTAAAAATTGAGATTTTTAGTAGTTAAATAAAATTGCATGAATAAAACGCTATGAAAGTCGATATAGAAAAACGCTATCAAAAGGATTCAATAGTGCTGAATAAGTGCTATAAAATGTTCTATTCAATAGTGTTTAATATAGTGCTATCAGATGTGTCAGGGCTATTATAACATGTCGTTATATAGTGTCGTCACTAACGCTATGAAAATCTATTATAGCGTTTTTTGTGCGCTATTAAAAGGTAAATCTGTTGTAGTGTAAAGTTCAAATTTGACAAAATTTCATTACTTACTAATCTCATCATTCTTTCTTTGGATATGTGACCTAGTCTTTTATGCCATAAGAAAGCAGAATTTTCATTCAACATGCTACATTTGCATCCAACATTATTTATTACATTCGGCAAGGAATTCACATAAGTGTCATTCAGTTTCAATTTATATAAACCATCAATTAGAATACCAAAACCAACATTATCAGTATTCTTATATAAATCAAAACAACCAGATCCAAACGTACATCTAAAACTAGAAATATCCAACTAACTTACGGAAATAAGGTTTCTAGATAATGAAGGTACATAAAGGGTACTATATAAGTCTAATACATATCCACTTTCTAGAATTAGACGATAAGTCCCAATGCCTTCTATTGTGGATTTCATTTCGTTTCCCATAAAGAGAGAACGATCTTCATTTGGATTTATGGTTCGGATCATAAGAAATCCCTTTCTTTTTGAACCAAGCCATCCTTTTCGGACAGTCATTTTGATAATGTCCTTTCCTTTTACAGAAATGACATCGAACATCCTTTAGTTCCTTCTTTTCCTTATCCTGCCCATTCTTAGCAGGTGCCTTTTTCTTCTTGAAATGACTTGATTTTCCATTCTTTTCTTTACCAGCTTTATTACTCACAAAACTTACTGAGTGATTCACTTGATTTTTCAAACGTCCTTATTCCTGAACAAGTCTACTGGCCAATTCATTAACATTCCACTTATCCTTTATAGTGTTATAGTTAATTTGAAAAGGTCCATATTCAAAAGGTAGCGAGTTCAGGATAAACTGGACAAGAAAGGAATCCTCTACTGTAAGTCCAGGGGAGTTTAACCTTGCTGCAAGATTAGTCATCTCTATAATGTGCTCTTGCATAGTTCGCGACCCATCAAACTTCATGGTCGTGAGTTCTGCCATAAGAGTACCAGCGAGTGACTTATCAGCTGAACGAAAACGCTCTTCCACAAATTGCATATATTCCTTAGCACTTTCTGTTTGCGAAATTGTTGACTTGATGTTGTTAGCAACAGTCATCTTAATAAACATAAGGCTCAATCTGTTACTACGTTCCCATGCTTTATGGTGTGATTTTTCTATCTCAGTACTAGCTGTTGTAAGAGCAACAGGTTTATCCTCAAGGAGTGCCAAGTCAAGATCCTGAACACCTAAATGGAAACTGACTTGTTCTCTCCATTCAGAAAAATTAACACTAGTGAACAATGTAACAGATGAAGCATGTGTATTCATGGGAACTACTGCAAATTAAATAAAAAAAATTGAAATAACTATAAGCTCATAGCTAACGCGATTCAGATATGTACATAATAGTATAATATAGCACTCCTTTGGGTAGATACTATCTTATACTTAACATAATTAAATACCAAAACATAAGTAAGTAATAAATATATTCAATTAAATAGAACTGACCTCTTTGGATGATCAATATTTATTTAATCAAGATATCTATTAAACCTCATCATGTCAACTAGTTATAGAACAAGACTTTCCTTTGGGTAAGTTCTCAGGTTATATCATTAGTGACGCCACTTTTTAATTGGTATTATTATAACTGGCAATTTCTATCAATAATCATTATGTCACTTATGCACTAAATGATTATTCTGATTTTGACCACTTTGGTGATTAACAAAATCATAAATCTTATGTGCATAAATGACTTATAACACATACTTGATTAAACATCATGAGTAAATCATAGAACAAATCAATTGCAATCATAGGAAATATTCAGTTATTGATTGGTGGCTCTGATACCAAATGTCAGAAATTCTTTACTGTTCGATCTTTCATGATTAATGATGAACAATTCAAGTAATAGCCCAAGGATCACCAATACCGAATATTTCACAAACAAAACTTAATGTGATTTATTGTTTAAGATGACGTACCTTGATTAACAGCGGAAGATGTAATGGCTGCCATCTTCTTCTTCTGACTTCTAATAATTACTCTTCTTCTCAGAATTCGGTTTCTCTCTCTAACCCTATTTTTTTATGTGTTTCTTGATGGAGAGGAATACATCTGTTGGCTGGGAGAGAGAGGACCCAATCCTTTATATAACATTTAACTCTAAATCTGGTACGTCCATCATATACCAATTCAATGCTTAAGATTAATCACAGACCTAATGTTCTAATTATAGAACGGTCTATTTATGACTTAATTAATCGGGTCACATTAAGATTAGAAACTGCATAACGTTAAAGGTAAATGAAACGTTCTATTTATGACCTAATTAATAGGGTCACATTAAGATTAGAAACTGCATAACGTTAAAAGTAAATGAGCCAACTGCAATTTCTAATAGCAGATTTATAACAATGTTGTCCCAGTGACATGTTGTATATAAGTACCATTTCAAAAAAAAGATAGAAAGTACTCATTTCACATAAATTGTAAATTAATGTACAAATAAGGATAAAGAAGTCGCTGAGGATCTGGATGAAAAGAAATAACACATTAGGTTATTATTGTTTATTTAGAGATAATAAGATTGATTTATGAATATGTTCAAATACTGTTGAAATTAAAGCTCTTAATGTTTAAAATATTGCTTAATATACCATCTGCTAAATACCTTTTATAATGAAGTCTCAAATTTTGATTTGGTGTTTTATATGGTTATTTGTTTCAGCTTACTAAATAATTCTAGATTGAGGTGCTAAAGATAGAGATACTTTATTGATGTTCTAAGCGACTTAAAAGCTACAAGTTTTATAAACAAGATAAGAGTCTCAAGTCCCCGTTTTTGATGTTGTTATAGGAAAAGTTCCTGTAGAAATGAATATGTAAATTTGGTCCCTATTTTTGAAAATAAAAAACGCAAGGTGCCTTGCACTTTTCTGATTTTGGATTTTTTTTCGAAATTTTGAAAATTTCTAAAATTTTTCAAAAGCGCAAGTTAACTTGCACTTTCTATCAGGAAAGCGCAAGCTAGTTTGTGCTTTCTGATTTTGAAATTTTTTAAAAGTGCAAGGTAGCAAGCTAGTTTGCGCTTTCTGATTTTAAAATATTTTTAAAATTTTTGTAATTTTCAAAAAAAAATTAATGTTTAAAAAGCGCAAGCTAACTTGCGTTTTTTGATTTAGAAAAAATAGGAACCTAATTTACATACTCGTTTCTACAAGGACTTTTCTTATAACAACAACAGAAATAGGGACCTTTCGTGCAAAGCCCCTTTTATAAAAACATTAATTTTTTTTAAGATAATAACTTTTGAGGATGTTGAGTTTGGGGGGAGAAATAAAGTATGGATCATTGTTTTTAAAGAGAATTATTATCTTTGATTCAACTACAATTACTTCTTCCGATAATGTATAGAATTTGTTTTCTTTCATCAACAAGAAGTAATTTAGGAACCATAGTAAGACAAACGTTAAAAATATTTCTTCAATTTAATGTTACTGTTTCAAGAAAACAAACTCAATAACCACAAAGTGCAAGGTCACTAAGGAAATCCACTCGAAAAGTAAGAAATACTATTCCGGATGACTATGTAAAATTTCTCCATAAAAATACATAATGGATTATTGAAGATGATTTTGTTGACTTACATCAATCCATACAAGGTATTAATTTGAAATGTGAATCTAAGATATGAATATATAGTGTTATCTATAAAGGACAATAAGGTTTGAGATCTTTCTCTCTACCTTGAGGTAACAAGATCATTGGATATGAATAGTTATTCAAAACCTAAAGAGATTAAGTAGTTAATGTGGAAAAGTATAAGACTTCGTTATAGAAAAGACTATACTTAGGAGGAAAATGATGTTTTCTTTTTAAAGAGACTTTGTCATTGTTTTTTTGCCGAATGATTCTTTAGAATTAGTTTGGAACTTATTGCAAATTATAATATTGAGCAGTATCGAAAGGATACTAAAGTCATGTTTCTTAACAAAGACATTAATGAAACAACTAAAGAAACTTACTTATGGATTACTCTTTTGTATTAGAGATTCAAATACACCATTATTATTCATGGGGCGATATTTGGATTACCACGAAAGAGCTAGGCAGATCAGTGCATAAAAGGGTTTGGTATGCAAACTGCGAATCAATTAATACTCTTTTGTCAAAAGAAACAAATTTTGTCTTACATAGTGATATAAGAACATCCTTAAAGCTAAAGAAATGCAAAATATTCCTCATGCATTTGGGGTGAGGAGTCCAATGCATACTAAGGCATAACATATATTGATATTGTGTGTACTATTTGGCAAATATCTTATCGATTTTGAAAGTGGATCAATGGTTAGTGACCAAAATGGTTACGATATATCTTTAAAGAACAAAAAGATTATATGCTCACAGATAAAAGGTCGGATTGGTTGGAGATCATAAAGCACTACTATTCGAATATTTTTGATGCCAAGAGTATAAAAGATTCACTTCATGTAATAATATTATTTTTTGGATGGAGCTATATAAGAAAAGGTGTTATACAGTCACTTATAGCCTCCTCTAATATGGAAGTATGGAACTAATATTTATTTTCTGTTATGAGGCATCCAATGATGGAAAATAATTGCAAACTTTTGTCACAAAGTTATGGAATATTGAAAAAGAAATTGAAAGACCATTGAAGTATTATTGTGACAATAAACAACATATTATTTTCCAATAAGGGGAGAGTGCAAAATAGATTGTAATTCATTAAGCATATTGTGACAAACTCCATTATGGCGGATTCGCTTACAAAAGGATTATCACCTAAAGTCATTCATGAGCATATGGCTCAATTGGTGTAACTTTTATGTCAGGATATTTTGGTTCAGGGGAGTTTGTATTTAGCATAGTCATATGACACATTGCTCTATACTTCAGTTACAGATATGTTAAGTATTTTTTTCCTAATCAAGAATAAAGTAATAAAGTTTTTTTGCACTCCTAAAATTCAAATATTGGATTTTCTTTTCGATCTCACCAAAGTAGGACCATATGAAATAGACATGTATTGATAACATCTCATGTAAGTTCCATGCTACACATCCATGATTGATCTATTTGATTGTGTTGATATATGTGACCATTGATGGGTTTAGTTACACTAAAGGTAACGACCACCACTTTGATCCTTTGTCAGCATAGTTAGTGGACGAGATTATTTCAAAAAAACCTTATGTTATAAATAACATAATTTGGATCTCATAAGGTTAATCATATCAATAAGGTTATTACATATATGGCCCATGGGAGATTGTTGGGAAATTTCAACATGTGGGCCACATATGCAAAATAAACGTGTTGTGCTATTTTGGTGGTAAGTTTAACTAAATTAATCAAATTTTGAATTAAAATTAAAAGGTTTAAGGATATAATTATCATGGTATTAATGTGTAGATACCGGGGCAATTCTAATTTGTTGAAGGGTCAAATTAGTAAATGCAATATTATAAATAAGGGGTTATGGTCCCCAAATTACACAAGCTCTAGTTATTCTCATAATCTCTTCTATGGAAATAATTCAGATGTAGGGTTTGTGTCAATTTGGAAGATCAAACCAATTCTTCTTCTTTTTCAATCAGCAACTATGGATTCAGATATGGCTTCCGCTAATTTGTTTAACTTCCTCTAGTTTCTTCATAATCAAATCAATATGAGTCACCTCTTCAGATCTATGGTTTCATGATTAATCAACCCTAAAGTATATTGAAATTCTAACAAATTAAGCACGCTTCTACTTTAAAAGAAAAAGTTTTTAAGCCCCAATTCTTAAAAATCTAACTATTATCATTCAAAACAATTCAGACCCTCTTCATCTATCCCTGTACCATAGTCATCCGGCCTCTTTAGCGTCATGGGCTCAAATTTGATGAAGTGAGTGTAAGCTCAGGTGAATTGGGTAATATGGTCAAGTGTATATAAATTAACTGATATACTTTAAAATATAATAACTTGTATAAGAAGCGGCTAAGTATAAAATAAATTATACACAATAGCAATGAAAAGAAAAATAATCAAAGTACAACACATCAAAAAATTTATACTAGTTTGGACCTCCCGTCCTACGTCCAATCACAAAACTACTTTTTGAAATTTCACTAACAACCTTCACTTAACCTGGAGGAACAACTATATACAAAATGCATGAACTACTAAACAAGGCTTCAACACCAGCTGCCTGAGGACTCCTTAATAGGACTTCAAACTCCACAATGGGACTTCTACGTTAATACAAAAGTAAATTATAGATAATTGTGTGTCTCTAATATATGAATGGGTCTTCTTTTGGTTCAATATTCCTACAAATCACATCGTATATCTTTGAGATGAATGTATGTGTGGTGTAGGAAGTAATTTGATTGATAATAAATGTGGAAATGAATACACAATATTTGATTGCATTAAAATATTTAGAGAAGTAGAGAAAGAAATCAAATAGATCAGAAAATCAAAGAGCAAGAAAGGTATATTTTACCAAGGAGTGATTGCAGCTTTTTATAGATGTTGTAGAGATGCAAACATACAGTTACAATTCTCTGTAATGAAGAGCAGCAAAGTTCAAACAAAGAAGAAGAGAAAAGGTGTGTCGACGGTTCAATACAAAATCAAAAAAATTTCAAAACACTACGACCTTACTACGCTGACCAAAGTATAATAGGTCGACATATGCAAAATGCACAAGTCCATCTATTTCACAAGTCGACCTGTGCATTTTGCAAATGTGGACCTATGCAACTATGGTATGCACAATGAAAGTTAATGCATATAAAAATGAGTTTTTACCCTTTCCTTCGTTCCAAAAAAATTTGAAAAAAAATCTCTATAATACTTTAAATCTCTACAATGTTGTGCTAAAATTTCGGGTGATTTGGAGATTATTTATGGGGTTTTAAAGACTCTATACTCTACGAACATGACATAGATTCAATAAATAACATATTTGATTTGCAGAACTTCGGTCCATCTACAAGTATTTCTTCGAACTCTGTTTTACTTGTTAACACCATTGAATGTTGTTGAAAGCTTATTCCCCATTCCATATGTATTTTTTTGTTCTATTTTAATATTTGTTCTTGTATATAATAGTATTTATTGGATCTGACTAGTTTGGCAGCGGGTTGATTAGGTAAATCTAAAAAAAATCCCTATGTAAACTATTACTCAACATTAGATCCAGTCTACATTTTTGAAATAATATCGTATTTTTTTTATTTATATTTATATGTTGATGCATATTTGCATTTTATACACACACAAAAAATCTTAAAAATATAACAGCATGATACCTATAAAGCATGTACACACATACGCACACTTATATATATATATATATATATATATATATTGTAATTAATAGTTATTATGCACACATATATACTATACATACATATGTATATTGTAGTTTCATATACATATCAAGGGAACATAAATGGCTAAGTATATACATATGTTTAAATATACTAAGATATATGTATATGGTCTGCATACATATGTTCTTAGTACCATATATATATATATATATATTGCCATATACCTATAAAATTATGTATATATATAATATACTATAATTCAAAAATTATTTATAATTTTAAATTTTAAATACATTTACTGAATAAGCAAAACATTTAAAATACCATAATTTGAATGAAATTTGATTTGGTCAAAATATTTTTATTTAAATAATTTGACAATTTCAAATACTATATATATTTAAGTTCAAATATCAAATTTAAATAGCTAATATAATGACTAGTACAATAATTTTACAAAATATTTATAATTATATTTTTGGCCTAAACATTAATTATATTTTATTTAAATATACGTATTTTATATTATAAAATATATCTATATAAAAATATATTTGTAATTAATTCTTAGCTAAGAATTTTTTGAGTAAAATGCGTGATCCTCTTTAGGAGGAGAGTACTCATGTAATTTTATTCCACATTTAAAAAGTAACTGCCAAAAAGCACGGTAGGTAGCAAAAAACCCTATTACATAATAGAAGAAAAAGAAGTTAAACCCTTACATCGTGAAAGAAAAAGAATAAAAATGTCCTCCCTAACCTATTACCTAGAGATGCCAAATAGCATGCTGACCGATCCATCTATGTTAAGAGAAATGTCAAAGCAGATCATGGAAAGTAAGACAAAAGTAACACCGCTTCACCAAGATCATAGGGCCATAGACAAACTTGTGGAAAGTCGTCAATAGGTAGACAATAGCATAATTCCAACATCAACAAGCCTATTAACAGAGCCGCCATACCAAAAGCAATCCAAATCAAAGTAACACCTAAAGCTTAAAATTCAAAAAAGACATGATAACCTCACAAATATAGGTATATAAAGGATGTTTATATATGTATATTTGTGATAAAAGTAAAATGCAAATAAAATGTAATACAAAATTAGTTTTCGATTAAAAGTATCACGTTTGAAGCATTATCATTAAAAGTGCCAGTTAGACCGGTGTAAATGCCATATTGTTTCTCCTATTATTATAGTTAATTTTTACTCTTAGGATGTCAATGCGAATTTTTACTTTGTTAAGATATTCATTAAAAAGAACATCTTTGTTCAAATTATTGCTGTAATTTGCAACCCAATTGTAAAAAATGGTGCAATTGCATAAATTAGGTTATTAGAAGGACTGTCCATATTGTTAAACATTCTTTGATTTCTTTCAAATCATAAATACCAACAAGTGATAGTGAAGTTGGTATTAAGTAAAATTTTATAACTTTTGGCATACTAAAGTTTGAAATTAATCCAGTAGTAATCATAGTTAAAATTGATATTTGTCACTCTAAAGTAAAGAATATTATGAGTGCTGAATAAAATAGATTTAATTAAAGGACAGTTGTAATATGTGCGAGCTATATTTTCCAAGCCTATATTGCAAAAATACATTTTTATCTATAAGCAAATTCTTTTTATTTATACATTCAATTGTGTTTAATTCATTATATAGAATCAACTACATGTGGAGCTTAGTTTTCGGTAGAGCATTTATTTTCCAAATTAATTTGAATATGATAGGTTTGATTCTTCAGAAATATAATAACTTATAAATTATGTTTGAAAAGTATATCTTCCTATTATCCCAATACCAAGTCTTTATATCACTTTGATTGTCTGAGTTATAGTATCGTAGCTTAAAACATAGTATAACGAATTGAGTTAAGAATGTGCCTTTGAGGGCACGGTTGAAAGTAAAACCCCATGAAAATTCACTGTCAGGTGTAAAAACTTCTGAAATTAAAGCATTTTTAAAATTACAAATGTCAATAAGCTCTTTGTACTCAACTCAGAAGGAGATAACAGAAATCCATCAGTCTTCAAATTATTAAAATTACATTGATGAAATACACAAGAAATTTGAAATAGCTATCTTTTTTAACAACTACCATAGTGTGATACACAAAACTAAAGAGCTTATAGTATAATAAACAATAAATTATCATAAACAAAAGACAAAATCAAGTGAGATATATTTAAATTTTCATATCTAGTTAATTTCCTATGTGTTATACGTCGTTGAATTCATCTTAATTAGGAAATCATGGATCCAAATGTTAAAATCCAAAAGATCATTAAGAAACTTCACTTTCCTCTCTGTAACCATTTATTGAAATCTTTTACTTCTCTTTCCTAAAAAAAGACCATAAGAACATAAAAATAGAATAGTGGAATATGGTCGATAATTTCTTTCTTCAGTTCGACGAATTCTGAGAGACGATTAAAATGATACTACATAAGAAAGAGGATTTAGTGTATTATACTTCATCATATAATGAAATATATTGGGAAGTGGTGAGTCGCGAAAGTAGTAGCTGCAATTCTCAACTAGGAATTAAAATTAACTTTAATGGTTGAGAACATTCATTTATTTTTGAATGTATATATACATAAACTATATACAATAATTTATTATATATATATTTCGAACCAAATTGGTCCGTAATAGGTAAACTGAGTGAATTTCAAAATATTTTCCTTTTTGGATCATAGTGGTCTATGAATCTACTAGATCTCAATCTAGTTAATTTAAATAAAATCAATTTTTATTTAATTTTCTATATTTGTTTAATTAATGTATATTAATTAATTATGCTTATATAGTTATTGAGCATATTAGTATATACTCATGTATATGATGTGAATGTGGAATATAACAATGCGTATTTAGTTAACGTGTATATATAATAGATGTTGGGATTTACATCTACAAAATACATATACATCATTTATATGCACATTGGTTGTCTCAAACATTATTTAAAAATTCATATAATATTTAAATAATTTAAAATTTTATTTATATATTAATAATATAAACTTTTAAATTATTTTATTAGATTTTGACCATTCAATAAAATTTAAATTCAAATTTAATATCTGAAATATCAATTTTACTTTGTAAAATAATTTAAAATTCATCTAGATCTATAAAATCATTTAAAATATCTTTTAATTATCTAAAATAAATATTTATTTATATTTTATAAAATTATTTTATTATCGAAAATAATAAGAATAATTTTTTAACATAAACTATTAAATTGCATAAAATAACTAATGTATGTATTTTGTAATAATATATATATATATATATATTTGTGTGTGTATGTATACATATACATATACATACATACATACATATACATACATACATACATACACACATATATATATATATATATATATATATATATATATATTCTTTTCCTAGTGAAGCCCTTTTCAAACTTCCAAATCTACCATTTCATTCATTTGGAATGAAAACTATTAAGAAGGGCTAATTTATCTATTCAAAAATACACGTTTCGGCTAACTTCCACACCCACGTTCTCTACCTAGTTCGCAATCTTCCCCGATCAGTTTCTTCTTCCTTTCGTGTTCCAACTCTATAAAAAAATTAAATCCAAAATTGAAGCAGCGGTTGGTTTAAAGGTCACCAAGATCTAAAATCAACTATTTATTACTTTCAAAGTAATTTCTTTATAGCGGTTAGATAGTTTTTGGGAAGAGGGTTTGTGAATGTTTTTCTACACTACTTTTATCTAATTTAATTTATGATTTTTTTTGGTTGAACGTACAAAAGAAGAAAGACTCTTCTTTTCAATGGCATCAAATGTGCGCTCGATCTCTAATTTTTCAATTGTCAATTAATTTTGATTCATTTTGTAACGATTGCGATTTTTCGTCGCTCGAAAATCGACATTAATACGACCACTGTATCAACTGCCGAGTAATCGAATGCCGTAAAACCGAATTGTTATGGAGAAAAAGAAGAGGTAGAAGAAGACGGAAGAAAAGAAAAACAGAAAAACACAGAAACATAAAACAATATCAGAATCTCACATTCACAGCGAAACAATATATAATAGATAAATGAATAATCTTTAAAACAAAGAACTATATCATTTTATACATTACATCACCATCAGAGTTTACAACAACAATACAACACACTGAACAGTTATATAAACTTGTCCTCATACAGAATACACAACGGAATAAATAATATCATATACAAATGGTACGTCTCGCCATCCAGCTCACCAATGAGCTCCACAGCATCTCCTGAATCCAGGATGACCTAATAACCTAACTCTAGACTGCCCGTGTGGAAAATGATGGGCACCCAGAGTTTAGGAAGGGAACAATAAACTCCGAGTCAGTCATGGTGACTGGTGTGAGAACTAAAACAGTTTATCTTTAAAAACAAACAACAATAAATTTTAACATTGAAACCCGCAATGCTTTTGGAAAATGAAACTACAATAAGACCTCCCACCACACACACAATGCAATCGCAGACTTGGAGGAGATTTCTTCTTATGATAGTCAAAAATGCTTACTACGCAAAACAAATCATTTTGATATTATTACTAGTGCATAGTGTGAAAATCCTTTCGAAAATACAATATTAATCTTAGCCAGCATAGGTACCATTATATTATGCCTGCTATAGCTGCCTCCTGAGGAGACAAGTTATACAATTTCAATCGTAAAGGGTTCGTATTGTTTCTTTGGATTTTCCAACAAATGGTCAGGCTAAGGAACTTCCTTTCCTACTGCTGAATGGGATCGCCTCTGGCTGGACGTCCCGAGAGACAAACTGCTCTCTGCCAAACAAGGCCGGGTTACCCCTGTAACTAGGTAACTCACGAATATGTCATCACCCGGTCCTTTGGGACCTTTATCCGAGCGCTCGGTAACCAACATCACACATAATAAATAAGGTGTGTCCACATGAGTAAGTATCTGGGCTCCATACCATGATACCACCCCTTTCCAGAAGGAAATGACATACCCTAAAGGGCGCGACCCTCATAACCTTGCCGCAACATTCCTATTTCGACCATTTCCGGGTTGTTGAGGCCCTGACGAAGTCTCGTCCACAAAGCTACGCTTTATACAAAAGCTATGCTTTGGGTCAAACAAATGATCAAAGTAATGATCACAAAGATAAATGATCAAACAAATGATCATATCACAAATGATCAAACAATGATCATTTCACAGCAACACTCAGCATGTCACATTACCAAATTGGGAATATATCGCTGATAAATTTCAACTACATAACCTCTGAGCTCGTACGTCTCAGAGAAGGGTGTTAAGCTAAGAGAATAAATTCTCCGCCACCAACAGAAATGTATTTGAAAGAAATCAGCTTTACATCTCAAAATGTAATGTCAGACACGTAACCATACAAGTCTGTTCCGGGTTCGAACAGAACCGAAGGCACTTCCAAAAGAAGCCCTTGCAATCCGGATATTCACAATCCCGATAAAACTTCCCATCACAAAGGAAATCTCAATACCGTAGCTAACGGTGCAGAGACAATCGATAGGTCATCCTATCGTTTTCACAAATACCCGGTCTTCTCCACCGGTCTTCAATACGATCCATATTATCGTATCACAAATTCGGAATGCGTTATACGACACAAAGGTCCTTTCCCTGCTAACCCGAATAGTGAGCACTTATTCAAAAATAAGTGTGGCATTCAAATTCAAGCAAATCACCACAAATACCCATTCAAGGTAATTATTGATAGTCGGTTATTTGACTATCAATAGGTTTACATAGCATCATCAGATTCCAAATAATTTTCCAAATTATTTATCTTCCAAAAATATCTTTACAAGATATATAATTTACACACTTCAATTATTTGAAAACAATTTCAAATCAATTTCCACATTTCAATTTATCTTTGAAGATAAATCTCAAAACATTTCACTTCATATTGGAAAACATTTCCATACCTATTTAATAATAGGTAATTCACAAATCCATTTATTTTCAACATTTGAAAATATTCAATATACTTAAATCAAAATTAAGTATATATTTATTCTTTAAGGAAACATTCTCTTAAACATTTATTTGAGTCAAAACGAATGTTGCGTAAAACATCGTTACGACGACCCAAAAATCACTAGTATAGGGATTCGAAATTTAGATAGATATATAAAAATCCCAATACTATATAAAACATTTCCTTTCGGAAACCATTTACTATAACAACAGTGTTATAGTCCACCATTTCCTTATTCCTCGAAACGTCTATTTCAACAATAACTGTTGAAATCTATGTTTCGATACTTAACACGTTTTAAACATCTTTTAAAACAATTACTTCATTTCGTAATATCACTTCTCCAAAACATATCCATTTTATCTAATAATATATTCACTGTCCAAAATCGTGAATATACTTTATTTACCCAATTCAATGTTTCCACACATTTATTTTAGAGGATTATCCACTGTCTAAAATCGTGGATATAATTCCTTTAATTAACTTCCAAAATTCATTTATCAAAATAAGTGATTTCGAATTTATAAAACAATGTTTATAAATTCCAATTCTATTTATAAAAACTTCGATTTATAAAAATCCTTGAATTAACAAATTCGATTTATAACTCAATTTTATACCAAAAATCTAATTTATAAGTTAATTATTTATAAATCCTTTATTTTACAAAATCTATTCATTTCATAACTTCACACTTTATAAATCTAAAATTTTTATTCACTTGTGAAATCCATTTATACTTCCTTTTAACACTTATAAAAACTCATTTTATAATTCCAGTATTCTTAATTTATAAATATCAATTTTATAAATCTTTTATATAAACCGTTTATAATTATTCCAAAAATCTCAATTTAAATAAACCAATTCTATAAAACGTATACTTTCAAAAATCACTTTAAAAATCCCTTTAAAAATCAAAATCGTTATCTTAAACTTCAAAAATGAATCTGATGATGCAACAGCACCAAATAGTCAATCACAGCATCCAAACATCATATATCATCATATGATAACAGAATATATCACAATATCTGTAAATAAATCACTACGGTGAGGAATCCAGTTGGATCCCTCCAACATGTTTCCCTGCATCCACAAATGTTAGCACAATACCAATTTCACTTCACAGTGAAATTATCGCGGTATATGGGATTCATAAATATTATCCGCTATTATACGGCGCAATAGGGTCTCATCCGCTATAAAAATGCAGGAAATCAACTCCAATATATACATATTCCAATATATATATATTGCTATATAAATATATAATACCAATTCCACTTCAATGTGAAATTATCGCGGTATATGTTTTTAATAATTAACATCCGCTTACTAACGGCGTATAATGTCTATTTATCACAATAAATAGCAATCATCATCTAATTCACACAATCAAGCAATTTTAAATCTAACTATTTAAAATTTAAATCGAAACAAAACATTCGATTGAGTGAGGAGTTCTCACCTTGATTTCAATTCCGTTCCAGCTTTTATTTCGAATAAAATTAAACGGACGTTTAATTTCACTCAAAATTTTCACTGACTCCAATCGCTTCCAATTCAGTTTCATAGCGTAGTGCTCGACGATACGAACGCAACGCAACTAGTTTCGTAATTTTCTGATAATATATGACAAAGTTACGATATTTTAAACTTTATACAATTAAATATATATTCAATTTACAAATTTATTTATTTTTCTAACCCTACATCCATAGATCTGCCGTTCATTCCTTGTGATGAAATCTGGGCCGTGCTCTTCATCTCCTTCCTCCCGCAACGTGAAACCCAGTAAAACACGTACAAAGTTGAACCCACTCCTTCAAATCTTTGACCGATTGAACGCCTCTATCTCGTCCACTAGAATTCGATCTGAACCCGCCGATTCGAAGACCATAGAGACGCACCCCCATGGCCAGAACAACCCCCCAACTCGGCACCCTCTAGCACCCCAAAACGAGCACAAAAGTATGGCGTTCGAGCCGTCGTAGCACCAATCCCCTCAGCGAAAACCGATCGCCACCATTGGATGTGTAGACGTCGAAGTGCTCTCCATTTTTTATGTTGAAATATCTCGATAAAATTGAGTGGATTGGGAGAAATTCGAGGGGAAAACAGGGATGATTTTTGGCCATTGGAAGAAGAGGGTGGCGGCTGGCTTCAATTTAGGGTTAGGGTTTTGATTGTTAACGTGTATATATATACATATATAATAATATTAAATTCATTTTAAAACAACTTTTTCAACAATCTCCAAATCATACGTGCCGCCTGGCGTTCGTAAGGTTTACCCCACGTTCCGAACACAATGGAACGTGTTTCGGAGGCTAATTCGATCATATGTGAGAGTTACGGAAATAAACAGTCAAATTTAAATCAAGTCGATTTAAACCGATTTCAATGCGTTTTGGCTTGCCCCGGACAAACGGTACATCCGATTGACACGAAATTTGAACCCTTACAATAATTTCACATTACGGATCTGTTGAAACTGGTTTCATCGAAATCCGAGACTTTTTGAAAAATGACCATTTTAACTCGCCAAATTAATATTAAAACAATTTCTATGCGTTTCAAGTTGCCACGGTCAATCGACAACTCTGATTGCTACGAAAATTGAAATCCGATAATAACAAACTATTATGGATCCAATGGAACTAGTTTCATCCAATTCTGAGACTGTCCCAAAAATGGCTAATTTCACTAGTCGATTAAATATTAAAATATTCAATTTTCACAGATTAACTCTAAATTCAATTTTCAAAGTTCTATAACATTACTATAACTTCAACATGATTTATTATAACTTCATAAATCATTTTCAATCACATTAAATCCAGATTTCAATTATTTCTGGAATTTAAACTATTAAATTATCGATTTAATTTCCCAATTAAATCCAGATATTCGAAAAATAAATTATTCGACTTATTAATTTCACTTATTAATATTTAAAATCAATTAAATATTCGATTCAAATGTCAGAAATTCTGGGTCGTTACACATTTAGTCCTTTCTCTTCTTCTAAGAAGGCCATCATTTTAATTTTGTTGGATATTCATCCCATAAGAGTTGGTTTTTGATTGGAGCTCGAATAATTCATTGGAGAAGGAGGAATTGGACAACTAAGGTTTTTAGAATCCACGCTATTCTAATCAATACAGTGTAAACAACCATAAGCTTACCATCAAATATTATGTATATAACTTTAGTAATTGATGTATTGCTTACCAAGCTTTTTATTAAAACAATAGGCACAAAAATAGTTTACTTGAATAGATGCCATCGAAAGATTTTTTAATAATTTAAGTTCATCGATACTCTAATTTCTTTAAGGTGTTACTATTTACACTCATCAAAATACTCACTAATGCCACTTAAACATTTAATAAAATTAATTAAACCATAAAAATTACTTTACACACCCACCTTAAACCTAAAGAGAATTTAGAAGTAAACACATCGAAGTAAAATAAATGTAAACCTCAAACATAATTATTTTCATCCTCTCAACCGATAGTTAGTGGAAATAATAAGATGAAGAACATAAGTATAAATATTTTATCAATTCATAATTGGATTTAGAAGTAAACACGTTGAAATAAAATGAATGTAAACTTCAAATACAATTATTTTTATGACTTAAAAACTTTACACACCCATCTTAAACTTAAAGAGGATTTAAAAATAAACACATTGAAATAAAATGAAGGTAACCTCAAACATGATTATTTTTCATCCTCTCAATCAATAGTTAGTGGAATAAATAAGATGAAGAACATAAGTATAAATATTTTATAAATTCGTAATAGGATTTGATGAAATAAGGTGCCTAATTATATTTAGAATATACATGTAAATCGATATTTTTGTGACTTTTTTAATGTTATAGGGAACGACGATGAAACTAAATATATTTGACTATTTCATACTTCTTTCTGTTATAATTGGCTTCATCGTTCTTTTTTCTTTTCTTGTTGAAATAGCAACAAAAGTAATAATGAACAAATATTTTTGATTGAAGTGGTAACATAAGTATTTTACTATGTTTTATGATAGCACCAAATTTGAGATGCAAACTATTCTTTACTATGTCAGTCTTAGTTAGGTTACATAATTTACGAAAAATGTCTTTCATGCCTTATTATATCAATTATATTCGTCTTTAACAAAAATGTGTATCTATTCAAACTTTGTTACCAAAATATTAGTGGTTATTGATTTTTTTGTGATAAACTTATTGCATAAAGTTTTATATTAGATTTATTGATTAATAGAATACAAATTTAGAAAACTGCAACGACTCAGAATTTTAGTTATTTGAATTTAGAATATTTCATTAATTTTAAATATTGAAAGTTAATTTTATAGGTTTAATAACTTAAAATTCCAAATATAGCGATTTATTGGATAATTTAATTATTGAATTTAATAATTGAAAATCGTTTAAATAATTGAATCTTGGATTTTTAAGTTGGATAAAAATGATTTAGAAGCTTATTAAATTTCTATTTAATAAAAATGAAGGTAATAAAGATTTTAAACTAGATTTAAAAGTGATTTAACTAATTTTGAAAATAAATCGTTTTAATTAACATATAAAAATAGCCTTCCAGGGCACAGTCTCGGATTTCGAGGAAACTAGTGTCATTGGGTCCATAATAATGAATAATAATACGACGTCAAATTTCGTGGCAATCAGATGCACCCTTTGGTGTACGGGATAAAAACGCGTTGAAATTAATATTAGAAATTTAATATAATAATTGGGTTCAAAAACCTATCTTCTGCATACGATCGAATTAGGCATCGAAACTTGTTCCATTGCATTCAGAATGGGGTATAACATTAGGAATGCCAGGCGGCATGCCTCGATCGGGGTTTGGATTAACTATTTAGATATTTTTAATTTTAAGTAATATATTTATTTTCAATTTAACTTCTCACTGCATTTACCTTTCGTATCAGCCCACGTTTTCTGCTCCTACCCACACAAGGCCACGATATTTTAATCATTCCTCCCTTTTTAAGCACTGCAGCTAACAAAGGAAGAGGAAGAAAGAGGAAGTTTGAATTCAAAAAAAAAAATTTGTATCTCAAAATATACTCCACAATAAAATCTGGAACAAATTTTATAATTCGTCATTTGGCAAGAGCTTTAACCTGATGTGATTGGTTGGAGGTGCGGCATCTGCTCTTGAACTCGACAGTAAAGTCAAGTGGCAGTTATAGCTAGGGTTGGGTTTTTATTTTTATTGGGCTGGGATTGGTCAATTTGGGGATTGGAATCGTGCTCGTGAGGTGAAGGGGAAGCGGCGACCGGAGTTTGGGGTGGTCTGGTCATCTTTGGCGAATTGCGACTGTGGCTTGGTCACTGTAGGAGGGTCAGGTCGTGATCGACCAGGGGCTTGCGGTCTCGAAGTCAAGGGGTCGGGGAGGTTGCTCTCGCGTAGAGTGAAGCAACGACGAACTCGGTTGGTCGAATGGTGATCCGAGGCGATGAGGTAGGTGCACAGCGTGTCTGTGATATGGCGTGTATATGGAAGAGAAGGAGCAAAGTTTTGGGGAAGAAGAGGAGGGGCAATTTCATAAATCTCTTGAACTTCGGATTTATATTATTAAATTATATAATTTTACCGATAACTTATAAAATTCATAACTCTTTCATATGAGATCCGATTGGGATGAAACTTTTTGCGTTGCGATCGCGATGACGAAAGCTTCACAATGGAACTAGTTTGTAAAGATTTAGAGACTGTCAAAATTTGGGCTAAAATTGGACGTCGTTCGATTTTAGTTCCAAACCGGAACGCCTCGGCGGCAACAGAAAATTTCGGTGAGTTAATCTCACCTTTTTGGATAACTAGTATGATTTATAGTTGACAAAAATTATTGAATGATTGTATGGATGAATTATTATATTTTTTTGCCGGTTTGGATATATTCCCGCCTATTGGAGCGGATGAGACCCTATTACGTTCCCGTATAATAGCGGATGACCCTTTGTATACGAATCCCACCTTGAAGCGGTTGATTTATATTTTATAATTATATAACATTTGTGATGCAGGGCAAACAGGTTGGAGGGATCCAACAGGGTTCCTCCCAACTGTTGATTTTAATTACATATATATGTGCTAATATATATATATATAAGCCGTGTTGTAGGGGGAAAGGTTGAGGGATCCAACGGGATTCCTCGATATTGTTGAATTATTTCATAATATTTTCGTTACATGGATTATTGAAAAACGAACCTGATTGTGGACACTATAGTTATAACATTGTTATATGTTTGAAATTAAAACTCGGTAGT
Source organism: Allium fistulosum (assembly GCA_030737815.1). Taxonomy (NCBI): domain Eukaryota; kingdom Viridiplantae; phylum Streptophyta; class Magnoliopsida; order Asparagales; family Amaryllidaceae; genus Allium; species Allium fistulosum. The sequence continues at coordinate 930,782,956 of CM060901.1, read as the reverse complement.
GATAAAAAAATCAATATTGATGTTGGTAAAGTGTTGGATGGCTATTGGCCTCAAAATTGTATTCTAGGAATACTGTAAATTGCCAATTAAGTCGGAATTGGGTTTTTAGACAAGAAACGATTTTAAAATCCAAAATTTGGTTTCATAAATATTTGTTTAAGGATTATCTAATTAATTATATTAATATTGTTTTAAAGTTAATTAATTACATTAATTGTGTTTTAATTTATTTAATTATATTAATATTATTTTAGAGTTATTTAATTTTAATAATATTAATTTTAGGTTATTTAATTATAATAGTATTATTTAAAAGTTATTTAATTATATTAAAATTATTTTAAAACTTATTAAATTATTTTAATATTGTTAAAAGTTATTTGTTTAAAGTTAATATGTTCTAAGAATCTATAAAAAGACTAATAAACCGAAAGATTAACTATTTGGGAATAATAATGGTTTGAAATTAATAATAAGGATTATTAATAAGGTTTTAAATTAAATAATTATTATTTATAAAATGGTAAAGATTAACTATTACAATTATTATTTCTTAAACAATATTTTGGATTGATTAAGTATTATTTTAAGATAATTAAAGCTAGTGATTTCCATTTATTTATAAGGTTCATTGTTAATAATTATTATTATATAATAATGTTTTGAAGTAAAGGATTTTGATTATTTATAAACGTTTTCAGAGACTATAAATAGAGTTGAAAGACGTGCACTTTATAAGGAATTTATAAAATGGATTGAAGCCCTAAAGATGGGTTGTTTGTAAGGAGAAAGAGCTTTTAAAAATGGTTAGATATTTATAAACGGACTTAAGAAATGGGTTATAGATTTATAAAAGGAATTTTATAAATGGTTAGAGATTTATAAAGGATTATAAATGAATTTAGAAATGTACAAGTAGGATTTATAGTTGATTGAAATGTATAAAAGAATTTTACAAATAGTCCAGAAGATTTATAAAATGGTTGATAAATGATTTAGAAGATTTTAAGAAGTTTATAAAAGATTTTTGAACCAAAAGGAAATCTTTCTCAACTTTCTGGATATACTTATACCGTTGAGATAAGTATATGGGTATTTTCTAAGTATTGAAAATATAGGGATTTGCGGATATAGCTTTGTAAAAGTATTTTATACAAGTAATTTACAAAGTGATCTTAATAAATGAAAAATTTATTAAAAAGGAGGCTAGTGATTACTTATATACTGAACCAATGTTGGTTTTTCCTATGGAATTAAATCCCTAATTGAATGTTGTTATTCGATAGTTAAATAACCGACTATCGAAATTGGACTCAAATACAACTTTGGAAATATCTGTAAGAAACACGTGAGTTACATGGCACAGTCATCTCCGATGATGTTGTACTATGCGTATAAATCTTGTTTCGTTCTTCTAGGACGAAGATAAGGAAATCCATCCACTAACGGTAAGGAGGTGATCTCCGATCTTATCTTTGTTTGTTTATTTCCTAGAGAACCGAGGTTGAGTTTATAAGAAATTATCGAATGTTGTTTCAAAGAGACTAGGATCGGATCTATTATCCGAAAACCACTTCGATCCAACTCAACGTTTCATGATAAAGACATTTGAAGAGCATGGAATCGAAGACGGAGTATGAAGTGCAAGGGCTATTCTCTATTAATCCGTGGGTGGGATTCCCCATAATGGACGTAATAGGAGTAGTGCCTTCGGTTTCGTTCAGACCCAGAACGGACTTGTATGGATGAATGCTATCAGCACATTGTTATTAGAGGGCAATAAGCATTCTAACTGTAAATTTCTTAAAAGGTAATCGTAGCCTCGAGCCTAATCAACTGGGAATGACTAAAACAGAAGAGATGTAGCAGGGCTAGGTGTGGGTAGCTCCCACAAAGGGTATGTTATCACCTTTCTAGATGACCATTCATATTTTCAGATTCAGTTGTGCATGAGGGAGCTCCATAAAGGTTGGGAACAACCGAGTTGATGACATATTCGGTACTATCCAGCAACGGGTAGGCCGGTCTTGTGTTGGTAGGGATGGTTAGGTACAATCACAGTACATTATTCTAGAGGTGTGTTGTGACGGGTGGTACCCCAGTATTCCAGTCATTAGTTGGAATCCATTCCCCAATACGAGCTTTACGTTTTTAGTTGTATACCAAATATGTTGGAACGTGAGATGCAAGCATTCAAGCTGTTTTAATATTTTACTTTAAACCCTTAGCATTATTATAATATCATTGGATTTTCTATAAAAATATTTTGGCCAACATAAGGTAAAAACCCATCGTGTTTATGTGTGGCGTGGTCTTATGAGATACCTTTGATTTCAAAGATTTTCTTATAACTTTAAATCCAATTGGGCGTGTTTTCTAACACCGGTTTTCCAAACTGACTCGGGTGTTATTTTATTATAATGCTTGGGTCAGACCGAGTATATTACAGATTAGTTTGGATGCTTGGAGCTTCAAGGGACAAGTTGGAGGGCCAGAGATGTATTCTTGTAGATGGTTATTTTTTCGTTGTATTCCTTGGTGTGTTATTGGCAATTGTGAGGACAGACTGTTATAGCTGTCCAAGCTGAAATAGGTTAGTATACTCTGATTGATGTTTGTATATATACATATTACATTTTTTCTTTTATGTAAAGACTTGTGATATATTATAGATTATTCGTTCCGTTGTGAGATTCTATGTTGTTTAGTTTTCTTCTTACCTTATTCCTTCTTTCTTTTTCCCTAACTATCCGCTTTCCCATTCAATTTGGGTTAGACATGTGTAGTTTATTGTCAGTTTAATCTGTACGGTAAAGTGGGTTCGTTACACATGGTATCAGAGCTGAAGGTTAAGCGAGAACCTTGGCTTTGGTGGGGTACTCATTAGAGAAAGGGTCAGTAGCACTCTAGAATGAGTTTAAGTGTAAATATATGAGCGCGTATTTGTTAGGGATATAGAAAATTGTTTTATATTGTGTTGGTTGATCTATTAAGTGGCTTATGGATTCTGGTCAATACGAGTAATTAACGTTATTGATAGGGATCTCTAAACACTTGAATAGAGCAATTCGACATGTTATTGTTTTGAAACTGGGTAAGTGAAATAATTTTACCTGAATTATATTTTATATATAAGGAATAATTTTTGAGAAATTATTATTATATGGTGTGCTTGGATGTTAGAGAATGATAATATTCGATTATCATTTGTTGTTGTTGTGTTCTAATAAAGTGGTTGATATTTTAATGTAAGCAAGACCGACAACAAAGAAATGATTTTATATAACCAAATGGAATTATAGTTTATAAATGTGATTTATAAATTAAAAGGAAATGAAATTTTAGAAGAATATTATAAATATGGTTTAAAAGTAAAAAGGCTTTAAAGGGTTGGGAATTTGGGAATTTAAATCCCGTTGTTTTGGAAATAATTTTTAAAGTTTTGGAAAATAATAACAGCATTATCTGGAAAATGTTTTTGAATAAAAATAATGGAAATATTTTTAAAAGGATTTTAATGGAAATAAAAGCACTGAACTCACTTCGGTCGTTGGAAAATAATTTCGGTGATGACTGCAGTATCATCAACATTCATTTTCGAGTTTCCAAGAGTGGAATTGCTACCATTGGAGTTTTTTTTGGTAAAACTAGTTTTGGTTTTAAAATCCAAAAGAATGATTTGATATACCAAGGGATTGTGTGTGTGTGTGTGTATATGATTTCAAAAATGATTTGGAATACTTTAGAACAAGGTGTTTAAACTCTGGGAGTTTCATTTAAATGTTTTATTGAAAATATGAGAAAAATAAGCTTGATAACTTATAAAATTTGAAAATTAGTAAGTTAAAGAAATGTTTTAAGGTGTTAAATGTGAATGCAGGAAAAGTAAAGTTTTAAATTGAACCATAGAATGGAATTTAACTTAAATTAAGTTAAATAAAGTGAATTTTGAAAATTAAGCCTAAGTTAGGATAAAGGAATTAATTTTTGGAAATGGAATTGATTGAGATTTGAAACGGATTAATGAAATTGGCTAATTAAGTAAATTAGTGAATTGTAATACGGTTGGAATGTTGAGAATGGGGAAATGGAATTGAATTTTGTTAGAAATGGATAAGGACTTAAGTTATGAAATAGTAAACATGAGAAGAGTTGTGTAAAATGTTATAAACTTAAGTAAAATTTTATGCAATGATTCATAAATGAAATCAATATAGAGTGAATTGTTGTTAAACATGAAATTTGATGGGAGGTTCTTAAATATTGGAATACTAAGTAAGTAGTGAAGGTGAATAATGATTGTAAATAATGGAATGTAAATGAAATGAATGTGAATAAGAGAATTTGGGAATAACTAAGAATCAATTGAAATAAATACGTAAGTTGTATGTATGTTATTTTATTCGCATAACAATTTGATCCAGATTCGAGCACATGATTTTGAGATGATTTATATCGATTCAAGTTAGGATTTTTCACTCAATTCTCGACGGCGAACATTGGATATGGATTTTTGGTTGATTCTGCGATTCTCTATCATAGTATATGGCTATGCAAGGAGAATGACGGTTTCTAATCAAGAAACCAGATCTGAGTCTGCACTAGAGTGGTTGTGTGAATGATACTAGTTCAGAGGTGAAGTTGTGCGATTGAGCGAGATCAGATTTAATATTGCGTGCGGATAATATATGTACATCGTACGGTTTTAATAAATCAAATGTTGGAAATTGGAATTACAAGATAATATGATTTGAATTATATGATTAGATATCATTGGTAAATAAGATGCAGGTATTTAAAGGCAAGAGCTAATTTGATGCCTTTGGTTTCATAAGAAAAATTGGGTTGCCCAACATAAAGGTACATGTTTAAATCATTATTGATTTGATGGTTTTATAGTTGAGCCACTTGGCTTTTGTTTTCTTTTGCTGGTTTGGGCCCAGAGTGGCAACTTGTAGTTGTCCCGATCTAGCCACGCAAAGGAGACACTGGCAAAAAAATTTGAAAATTTAACGAGTTAGAAATTTTGATAAAATTTTCGATATCTAAAATTTGATTATGAATTATGAGTTGAAATGATTGAATGGATAATATTATTGGGAATCTATGGATGAATTTGGAAATAAGTAAAAGTAATAACAAGGTTTCAACAAATTGATTTTGGGAAGTTAAAGGCTTAAATGGATTTGGGAAGTTATTTCAACTAATTGGTTATAAATAAAAGTAAGGGGTTTGGGCATTTTTCCTACCTTAGCAATTTCGGGGACGAAATTCTTTTAAGGGGGAAGAATGTAACGATCTAGAATTTTAGTTATTTGAAAATAGAATATTTAATTAATTTTAAATATTGAAAAGTTAATTTTATAGGTTTAATAACTTAAAATTCAAAATATAGCGATTTATTGGATAATTTAATTATTGAATTTAAAAATTGAAAATCGTTTAAATAATTGAATCTTGGATTTTTAAGCTGGATAAAAATGATTTAGAAGCTTATTAAATTTCTATTTAATAAGAATGAAGGTAATAAAACTTTTAAGGTGGATTTAAAAGTGATTTAACTGATTTTAAAAATAACTCGTTTTAATTAACATATAAAATAGCCTTCCGGGGCACAGCCTCGGATTTCTACAAAACCGGTGTCATTAGATCCATAATAATGAATTATAATATGCCGTCAAATTTCATGGCAATTAGATGCACTGTTTGGTTGTACGGGATAGAAACGCGTTGAAATTAATATCAGAAATTTAATATAATAATTTGATTCAAAAAGCTATCTTCTGCATACGATAGAATTAGGCCTCGAAACTTGTTCCATTGCGTTCGAAATAGGGGTATAACATTAAACGCCGACGGCACGCCTCGATCGGGGTTCAGAATTAAATATCTAGATATTTTGAATTTTAAATAATATATTTATTTTCGATTTAACTTCTCACTTCCTTAACTTTTCCTATCAGCCCACATTTTCTGTTCCTACCCGTACAAGGCTACGATATTTTCATCGTCCCTCCCTTTTAAGCACTGCAGCTAATAGAGGAAGAAAGAGGAAGTTTGAATTCAAAAAAAAATTGTATCTCAAAATATACTCCATAATAAAATATGAAACAAATTTTATAATTCATCGTTTGGCAAGAGCTCCGACCGATGTGATTGGTTGGATGTAACAACCCGGGGTTTTATAATTGTTGATTATCGTCAAATGACAATTTAATTTATTAGACAATTGCAATTGGAATTTTATTCGAGTTGAAATTCGTTTATAAAAATGTTAAGTGTTTTTATCGGTTGTAAATTCCTGTATAAAATTTGTTAAAAGGTTGTGGACTTAGAAAATTAGTAGGCCATTCCCTTTGTAAATTATGCAGCCCGTTTCTTTTTAGAGATAAGGGTTCATAGTTGATCTCCCCCTTGATTCATCTTTCTCATTCAAAACCCTTGACCAAAGAAAATAAAAGGAAAAAAAAATATATGGCGGCTTCGTTCGTTCCTTCGATCTCTCCTCTTGACGAATTAGGGCTTAGGGAAGTCGAAGGCGCCAGCTTCAATTCCATTGTTCGTTCGTCTTTGCTTGCCGATCGATGGATCTACGCGCGTCAATTGCAAAGGTGAGTAATCTTAATTACTCACATCTGGTTTAATCTCAAGTATTTAGGGTTTAAACTTCGTGATTTCGTTCGTGTTCAATGTTTGGGGGTCGATTCATTTTACTTGCAGTGATTCATGTTGTTTTGTATTGATTTCTTTTCGACTTTGGCCTTGCAGTTGTAAATTGAAATTGCTTGCCGATGAGATTTCTGTTTTTATAGGGTTCGAAATCCTTATTTTCGCTCGTAAGAATTTGCTTGAATTTGTCAATCATGATACTCTCGGCCTTGAATCTACTGTTTTTTTTATTGACTTCGGTCACCCAGTTTTGTTGACTTTTGCTTGGTGACAATACTATGCACGGCCATTCGACCTTCGTATGGGCGTTCGAGATGATTAATGACTTGTTCAAATTTCGATATTAATTGTTGATTGATTTTCGCTTTTGGGACTTTGGCATGATGTCCTGATAATGGTTGGCTTCGGCATGACCACAGCTTTGAGTTTTATTTGAAACTGCTACTTCAAATTCTTTGTTCCATGTTGTCTTGACTTGAAATTGAATTTTTATCATGCTTGTTAATCTCCACTTTGGTTGGTATTTTGTGTTGAAGGCATCTGATTTCGACACCCTTGGGTATTTGTTTGTAGTAGAGTTTGTGAGAACGTTTTCTTTTGACATTTGGTATTAGGTTGACTTTGGCATTTTTGCGCTTTCATATCTGTAGCAATCGGCTGTAGCTCTTCGTGATACTATTTCATACTTGTTTCTATATCATTGTATGTTGTAGCCTGATATGCTTGTAGTCGTAACCCTTTCTGATGTTCTAGCTGAAGCTTGTACATGTGTGTTGTATACTTCATGTTCCCCTGACTTTTGCTTCACTTGAAATAGCACTGCCTATGTTGTCGTATTGGATTTGCACATGTAGTCTTGTCTGCATTGTTGTTGTTGTTATGTTGAAGTCACCTCTGATGCCGTGGCATTCATACTTCACTGTCGTGTTTGTTAGTACAATTGTTGTTTGTATGTCTTGCATTCATTTGTCTTCATGTAGTTCACTTGATGGTATTGGTATAGACACTGTTGTTGCACTGTTATGTTTACATGTGCATGCGATTCACTTCGAGTCAGTTGCTTACAGTTGCCTTGTTGACCCATTTCTCTGGTTGACATTTTGTTATTGCTACTTGTATCCACAGCTGTTTCATGCATCTGTTGGTCTGCACATCCATGTGCCTCCTCTGTTGCGTTTGTGCTTCCCCTATGTGGCCATATCTTGGTTGCATCTGGACTTGTACTTGTTGTTCACGTGTGTAATTGTATTTGTTGTCTTCATGTACCTAAATATAGTTGTTACTGGGCCCTATTTAGTTTATGTTGCAGTTACTTGCATACCTGTTTTATCCTTGTTTATGCCACTCTTTTGGTTTGTATTTCACTACCATTATTGTGTGGCGAGGCAGTGCACATGTATGTGCGTGTGCACTGCAGCCACCCAGAATTGACAATTTCAAATTGATATTTCCTTTGCGTCGTGATGCATTGATCTTCTATGCCGTATTGGCGAGGCCGTACACGCGTGCGTGTACGGCAGCCAATCGAACTGTGATGGTTTTTAAAGTGACAATTTAAATGGCTTTAAATTGATTTAGTCGATTTGATAAATTGTTTATTTATCTCTGTTGATGATTCAAATCTGCTGATTTTTGTTAAACACTGTTAAGTGTTATATTGACCGTTATCCGGTTTCTTTGTTTAAAGAATCGGATAGACGGGAATTATTGTGATTGTCGTCTATTTAAATTATTACTGCCTATATGCACTAATAAACTGGTTTGAATTAGACTGACCTGGGTATTATTTTCTTTTGAATGTAATACTCGGGTCAGACCCGAGTATTTCAGGTTGTAGATTTCTTTCTTTGAGTTGCTGTTCGGGATTGAAGACTTTTCACATCTTCTGAAGTTGTCAGAGTCATTTTGTAGTAGTCGTGTCATTGTATATAATGATATGTATTCATGTATATTAGTCGATAATGTACTTGTATATATAACTTCTAGAGTCGACAGTTGTAGTTGTATCACATGTATAGTGTCAACTATGTATTAACTGACATCAGTTATATATATCTGAGACTTTTGTTTTTATCTGTGTTCCGCATTTATATTATCTGTGTTATTGTTATATCTAATGTCCTAAACTATTATGAACCGTCGTAGTTCGTTTTATACTAGTATTGGGTGTGTCGATGGGAGTAAATAAATAATAGAAGAAAAATAAAAAGAATGTACCACTCCTATCGAGATAACCAATGTTAGTGTAAGGCCAATTACGGATGGTCGCTCCCATCCAGCCTTATTCTTCGTAATAATAGACAGTATTTCCTTTAATACTCTTTGTTATTATGAGCATAGAGGTGGGGCGTCACAGTTGGTATCAGAGCTTGGGGTTTATGGACATAATATAAAACATAACTTAGATGGAACATATGTTACAACTATTAGTCGATGTTTTATCTGTGATTTGAGTCAAAACTAAAGTTTTGAAATTTCGATGCAAGTTTTTAAATATCATTATTTAAAAATAAAAAGTGAAACTGTGTTTTGTTGATTTGATTGAATTGTGTTCTGTTTATCAGAGTGCGCAGCGGAAACAGTGAAACTGTCTTCGCTGAGTACAACTGGCAATCTTTTTGATTTAAAAATCAAAATACGAAATTGATATGAATTCCAATTGTTGTTTACATAGCTGTAACTATTTTGTTTCTTTGAGAACTTCGAATCCGAACTGAGGATTCGAAGAAATTGCAGATATGTGATTTTTGTTGAAATTTCCGCTGGCTTTCTTTTGTACTAATCATCTATTGATTAGATTTTTGCTATTTTAAATTATCTTCATTGAAGATACATTTGAATGATTCTTTGTTTATTTTGTAGTACGTGTAAAAAAAAAAATTTTTTTGAATTGCACGTTACTGCATTTATTTTACGTTGAACCGATGCTAGGTTATGAAACGTATTTTGTTGCCGTTATTTTTGTAACGGGATTTTTACACCAATGCTAAATGCTTGAAGCACGGTGTTTTATGGCATTTTGATGAATGAAAATTCTCTGATATTACATTTTGATGTAAATTGTTTTGATGTGATTTTGACGTTTTAAAATTACTGTCGCTTTGGCTTCAGTAACCGTCAAATTTTAAAAAGTGGATTTTCAAGCGGTTATTCCGCAATATTGATTTGTGACCGTTTTTACGGTATTTTGAGAAGTACAATTTCCTTATCGAAATTGTTACTAATATTGCTGCTTTAATCACGTGATTGGAAACTCGTTTTAAAAATGAAAATTGTTTTATAAATTTTTAACGGTTTGCGTTTTCAAAAGGATGAGAAAGCGACTTAAACGATTCAGCAAAATCGAGGATTATGACCCCTTTCTTTTACTGTTTCGCTTAACTCCGGACTTGTCCAGTTGAGAAGGTGAATTGTTATTTTTATAAAATAAATAAAAATTGTTTTCAGAAATTTTACAGTTTACGCTTTCAAAAGAATGAGGAAGCGATTTAAACGTTTCAGCAAAATCGAGGACTATGACCCCTTTCTTTTACTGATTCGCTTAATTCCGGACTTGTCCGTTTGAGAATGTAAAGTGTATTTTTACAAAATACACAATTTTGCACTTTCAAGGAAACGATGAAGTGATTTAAACGATTTAGCAAAAGTGCGGAGTATGGAACCACACTTTTACTATTTCGGTTAATTCCGGACTCGTTAATTGAATATCTGTTGTTTTGATGATTCTACACTTTCAAGGAAACGATGAAGAGAATTAAACAATTTAGTAAAACTCGTGGTTATGGGACATGTGCGTTTGCTATTTTGGTTAATTCCGGACTCGTTAATTGAAATATTTTGATGCTTTCGTGTGCTTTCGAGCCACTATGAGGACCTTCGGGTCATTTGTTGGGCTTTCGGGCCACTCTGCGGACCTTCGGGTCAAATACCAGTACTAGACCTTCGGGTCACTCTGCGGACCTTCGGGTCAATCTGATGGGCGCCAAAATTATGTTGAGTACTTGGTAGGCTTCGGCCACTCTGAGATGCACGTGCGGCGAATTAAAAACTCGCCATCTGATGGGATCGATCCAAGCTTTTATGTTGATTTTCTAGTCTTCTTAATTGATTTCTAGATATTTGTTGCTTCCAATTATCTGCAGGTAATTGGATATTTGTTGATATGAGTTCTGATTATCGTTTTTGATAATCAGATATTTGTTGTTTCTAATTATCGCTTGTGATAATTAGATATTTGTTGATATGAGTTCTGATTATCGTTTTTGATAATCAGATATTTGTTGCTTTTAATTATCACTTTAGATAATTAAATAATTGTTGATTTGTTGTTTTAATTATCGCTTTAGATAATTAAATATTTGTGCTTTGAGATTTAATTATCGCTTTAGATAATTAAATATTTGTTGATTTTAGATTTAATTATCGCCTGAGATAATTAAATAATTGTTGATTTGTTGTTTTAATTATCGCTTTAGATAATTAAATATTTGTTGCCTTGAGATTTAATTATCGCTCTAGATAATTAAATATTTGCTGATTTCGAATTTAATTATCGCTTTAGATAATTAAATATTTGTTGAATTGAGATTTAATTATCGCTTTAGATAATTAAATATTTGTTGCTTTGAGATTTAATTATCGCTTTAGATAATTAAATATTTGCTGATTTCGAATTTAATTATCGCTTTAGATAATTAAATATTTGTTGATATGAGATTTAATTATCGCTTTTGATAATTAAATATTTGCTGATTTGAGATTTAATTATCGCTTTAGATAATTAAATATTTGTTGATATGAGATTTAATTATCGCTTTAGATAATTAAATATTTGTTGATATGAGATTTAATTATCGCTTTTGATAATTAAATATTTGCTGATTCGAGATTTAATTATCGCTTTAGATAATTAAATATTTGTTAATATGAGTTCTGATTATCGTTTTTGATAATCGGATAATTGTTGCTTTTAATTATCACTTTAGATAATTAAATAATTGTTGATTTGTTGTTTTAATTATCGCTTTAGATAATTAAATATTTGTGCTTTGAGATTTAATTATCGCTTTAGATAATTAAATATTTGTTGATTTTAGATTTAATTATCGCCTGAGATAATTAAATAATTGTTGATTTGTTGTTTTAATTATCGCTTTAGATAATTAAATATTTGTTGCCTTGAGATTTAATTATCGCTCTAGATAATTAAATATTTGCTGATTTCGAATTTAATTATCGCTTTAGATAATTAAATATTTGTTGAATTGAGATTTAATTATCGCTTTAGATAATTAAATATTTGTTGCTTTGAGATTTAATTATCGCTTTAGATAATTAAATATTTGCTGATTTCGAATTTAATTATCGCTTTAGATAATTAAATATTTGTTGATATGAGATTTAATTATCGCTTTTGATAATTAAATATTTGCTGATTTGAGATTTAATTATCGCTTTAGATAATTAAATATTTGTTGATATGAGATTTAATTATCGCTTTAGATAATTAAATATTTGTTGATATGAGATTTAATTATCGCTTTTGATAATTAAATATTTGCTGATTCGAGATTTAATTATCGCTTTAGATAATTAAATATTTGTTAATATGAGTTCTGATTATCGTTTTTGATAATCGGATAATTGTTGCTTTTAATTATCACTTTAGATAATTAAATAATTGTTGATTTGTTGTTTTAATTATCGCTTTAGATAATTAAATATTTGTGCTTTGAGATTTAATTATCGCTTTAGATAATTAAATATTTGTTGATTTTAGATTTAATTATCGCCTGAGATAATTAAATAATTGTTGATTTGTTGTTTTAATTATCGCTTTAGATAATTAAATATTTGTTGCCTTGAGATTTAATTATCGCTCTAGATAATTAAATATTTGCTGATTTCGAATTTAATTATCGCTTTAGATAATTAAATATTTGTTGAATTGAGATTTAATTATCGCTTTAGATAATTAAATATTTGTTGCTTTGAGATTTAATTATCGCTTTAGATAATTAAATATTTGCTGATTTCGAATTTAATTATCGCTTTAGATAATTAAATATTTGTTGATATGAGATTTAATTATCGCTTTTGATAATTAAATATTTGCTGATTTGAGATTTAATTATCGCTTTAGATAATTAAATATTTGTTGATATGAGATTTAATTATCGCTTTAGATAATTAAATATTTGTTGATATGAGATTTAATTATCGCTTTTGATAATTAAATATTTGCTGATTCGAGATTTAATTATCGCTTTAGATAATTAAATATTTGTTAATATGAGTTCTGATTATCGTTTTTGATAATCGGATAATTGTTGCTTTTAATTATCGCTTGAGATAATTAAATAACTGTTGATTTGAGATTTAATTATCGCTTGAGATAATTAAATATTTGTTGATTTGAGAAATTTGATTATCGTTTTTGATAATCGAATATTTGTTGAATTTTAAATTTGATTATCGTTTGTGATAATCGAATACTTGTTGATTTGAGAAATTTGATTATCGTTTTTGATAATCGAATATTTGTTGAATTTGAAATTTGATTATCGCTTGTGATAATCGAATATTTGTTGATTTGAGAAATTTGATTATCGTTTTTGATAATCGAATATTTGTTGATTTGGGAAATTTGATTATCGTTTTTGATAATCGAATATTTGTTGAATTTGAAATTTGATTATCGTTTTTGATAATCGAATATTTGTTGAATTTGAAATTTGATTATCGTTTTGTGATAATCGAATATTTATTGATTTGAAATTTGATTACCGTTTATGGTAATTAAATATTTGTTGATTTGTTTTCTGACTATCGTTTGGATAATTGGATGTTTGCTGATTTATTGATATGAGATTTTCTAGTCTCCAATTGATTCTAGAATATGCCGATTTATTGAATCGCTGTTTTCCATCTATTTCTGTAATAGTTAGATTTTGTTGAAGATTTGTGAATCTCTTTATTGAGATTAAAAGATTTCTTTGGTATTTGTATTCTCAATTCTTATTTTCTAGCATAACCAGTTTATGGTAGAAAAATTATTGTTATAGACAAATTTAAGTATGAAAATTGCAGGGACGCAATTTTTATAAGGAGGGGAGTCTGTAACAACCCGGGGTTTTATAATTGTTGATTATCGTCAAATGACAATTTAATTTATTAGACAATTGCAATTGGAATTTTATTCGAGTTGAAATTCGTTTATAAAAATGTTAAGTGTTTTTATCGGTTGTAAATTCCTGTATAAAATTTGTTAAAAGGTTGTAGACTTAGAAAATTAGTAGGCCATTCCCTTTGTAAATTATGCAGCCCGTTTCTTTTTAGAGATAAGGGTTCATAGTTGATCTCCCCCTTGATTCATCTTTCTCATTCAAAACCCTTGACCAAAGAAAATAAAAGGAAAAAAAAATATGGCGGCTTCGTTCGTTCCTTCGATCTCTCCTCTTGACGAATTAGGGCTTAGGGAAGTCGAAGGCGCTGGCTTCAATTCCATTGTTCGTTCGTCTTTGCTTGCCGATCGATGGATCTGCGCGCGTCAATTGCAAAGGTGAGTAATCTTAATTACTCACATCTGGTTTAATCTCAAGTATTTAGGGTTTAAACTTCATGATTTCATTTGTGTTCAATGTTTGGGGGTCGATTCATTTTACTTGCAGTGATTCATGTTGTTTTGTATTGATTTCTTTTCGACTTTGGCCTTGCAGTTGTAAATTGAAATTGCTTGCCGATGAGATTTCTGTTTTTATAGGGTTCGAAATCCTTATTTTCGCTCGTAAGAATTTGCTTGAATTTGTCAATCATGATACTCTCGGCCTTGAATCTACTGTTTTTTTTATTGACTTCGGTCACCCAGTTTTGTTGACTTTTGCTTGGTGACAATACTATGCACGGCCATTCGACCTTCGTATGGGCGTTCGAGATGATTAATGACTTGTTCAAATTTCGATATTAATTGTTGATTGATTTTCGCTTTTGGGACTTTGGCATGATGTCCTGATAATGGTTGGCTTCGGCATGACCACAGCTTTGAGTTTTATTTGAAACTGCTACTTCAAATTCTTTGTTCCATGTTGTCTTGACTTGAAACTGAATTTTTATCACGCTTGTTAATCTCCACTTTGGTTGGTATTTTGTGTTGAAGGCATCTGACTTCGACACCCTTGGGTATTTGTTTGTAGTAGAGTTTGTGAGAACGTTTTCTTTTGACATTTGGTATTAGGTTGACTTTGGCATTTTTGCGCTTTCATATCTGTAGCAATCGGCTGTAGCTCTTCGTGATACTATTTCATACTTGTTTCTATATCATTGTATGTTGTAGCCTGATATGCTTGTAGTCGTAACCCTTTCTGATGTTCTAGCTGAAGCTTGTACATGTGTGTTGTATACTTCATGTTCCCCTGACTTTTGCTTCACTTGAAATAGCACTGCCTATGTTGTCGTATTGGATTTGCACATGTAGTCTTGTCTGCATTGTTGTTGTTGTTATGTTAAAGTCACCTCTGATGCCGTGGCATTCATACTTCACTGTCGTGTTTGTTAGTACAATTGTTGTTTGTATGTCTTGCATTCATTTGTCTTCATGTAGTTCACTTGATGGTATTGGTATAGACACTGTTGTTGCACTGTTATGTTTACATGTGCATGCGATTCACTTCGAGTCAGTTGCTTACAGTTGCCTTGTTGACCCATTTCTCTGGTTGACATTTTGTTATTGCTACTTGTATCCACAGCTGTTTCATGCATCTGTTGGTCTGCACATCCATGTGCCTCCTCTGTTGCGTTTGTGCTTCCCCTATGTGGCCATATCTTGGTTGCATCTGGACTTGTACTTGTAGTTCACGTGTGTAATTGTATTTGTTGTCTTCATGTACCTAAATATAGTTGTTACTGGGCCCTATTTAGTTTATGTTGCAGTTACTTGCATACCTGTTTTATCCTTGTTTATGCCACTCTTTTGGTTTGTATTTCACTACCATTATTGTGTGGCGAGGCAGTGCACATGTATGTGCGTGTGCACTGCAGCCACCCAGAATTGACAATTTCGAATTGATATTTCCTTTGCGTCGTGATGCATTGATCTTCTATGCCGTATTGGCGAGGCCGTACACGCGTGCGTGTACGGCAGCCAATCGAACTGTGATGGTTTTTAAAGTGACAATTTCAATGGCTTTAAATTGATTTAGTCGATTTGATAAATTGTTTATTTATCTCTGTTGATGATTCAAATCTGCTGATTTTTGTTAAACACTGTTAAGTGTTATATTGACCGTTATCCGGTTTCTTTGTTTAAAGAATCTGATAGACGGGAATTATTGTGATTGTCGTCTATTTAAATTATTACTGCCTATATGCACTAATAAACTGGTTTGAATTAGACTGACCTGGGTATTATTTTCTTTTGAATGTAATACTCAGGTCAGACCCGAGTATTTCAGGTTGTAGATTTCTTTCTTTGAGTTGCTGTTCGGGATTGAAGACTTTTCACATCTTCTGAAGTTGTCAGAGTCATTTTGTAGTAGTCGTGTCATTGTATAGAATGATATGTATTCATGTATATTAGTCGATAATGTACTTGTATATATAACTTCTAGAGTCGACAGTTGTAGTTGTATCACATGTATAGTGTCAACTATGTATTAACTGACATCAGTTATATATATCTGAGACTTTTGTTTTTATCTGTGTTCCGCATTTATATTATCTGTGTTATTGTTATATCTAATGTCCTAAACTATTATGAACCGTCGTAGTTCGTTTTATACTAGTATTGGGTGTGTCGATGGGAGTAAATAAATAATAGAAGAAAAATAAAAAGAATGTACCACTCCTATCGAGATAACCAATGTTAGTGTAAGGCCAATTACGGATGGTCGCTCCCATCCAGCCTTATTCTTCGTAATAATAGACAGTATTTCCTTTAATACTCTTTGTTATTCTGAGCATAGAGGTGGGGCGTCACATTAGAGGTGCGGCATTTGTTCTTGAACTCGACAGTAAAGTCGAGTGGCAGTTATAGCTAGGGTTGGGTTTTTATTTTTATTGGGCTGGAATTGGTCGATTTGGAAATTGGAATCGTGCTCGTGAGGTGAAGGGGAAGCGGCAGCCGAAGTTTGGGGTGTGTTATCCCACCTTTTGGTCAAGGCCGGAATGTCAACGAATTGGCAAGGAACGATGGATATCAGGATTGGAAATCGATTAGAGACAAGGTTGTGATTGATGTCATCAGAATTTGGCCAAGCTCCGATCAAGGCAGAACCTTTTGGGAATGATAATCAAGGTTAGGAGAAGCTATGTTTCAATTTTCAGTACGATCGGAGTTCGTATGATCGAGATATGGATGGGTCAAATTGTGTGGAAACTGGTTCGTATCGATGCACTTCGTATCGATGGTGATCATTCGAATCGATGCTATTCACCTCGATCAAGATATACTGCACTTCGAATCGATACACTTCGTATCGATGAAGATAGATCATTCACTAGCTTTGATCAACATGGTTACGAACAGATATTCATATCGATCGAATAGGAAGGATTTCGACTCGATCATAATGGATATGGAATGGACAGATAAGCGCATGATGATTTGATCGATTCGATGGCTTCGTATCGATCAGGATGGAGATGGCAACACACTTCGAGTTGCTCTTGTTCGTATCGATCGTGGCTGGAATTGATACAAAGGAAGGACTCAGGGGCAATGTTCGTATCGATTGTCCTCGAACCGATCGATGCGGAGGAAATGGTCAGAGCGGCACGAATGGATGGATACGAACTAGGCACAAAGAATGAATACGAACTGGAAGTATGCTCGAATCAAGGGAAGAAAAGATCAACGCGGCAAAATCTCCGGAATAACACGTTCAACACGGCATGAAAAGCGGATCAAACCCGGAAGATAAGGCCACGTCACCTAGCGCGCACCTGTCTGGATCGAGTCGAAGAGGATGGATACGAAGACGTGGATTCGAACTCAATGGCCAGCCGAGGAGCACCAGTTCGAATCGATCATATCTTGAGATCTACAACTCCAAATGTAATAAAATTTTTACTGGAGCTTACGTACGTGTTGAAGAATGATCTCACCAAATTTCAGCTTCATTGGATGATTTCTTGATCGATTCGAATGGAGTTCGAATCGATCCCGAAGCGGGCCCCAATTTCCTGGGGTCGGGCATGTGGGCCCCCAAACGTGCCAGAAGTGGTCTCCCTAAGTTTAGGTGAAATATCAGCCGCCTACACCTATAAATAGAGCCCCAGGTCATTCAGGAAAGAGGATCGGGATTGAGAAGCACCCAGACTCTACCGGATTCAATTCTACACTTCATCATCACTGTTAAACTCATATTTCTTCATTGTAATCGCTGTAATCAACTGTAATCAGCCAGGATAATCAATCAAAAGATAAACCTTTGAAGTGGACGTAGGACGAAGATAGCCGAACCACTATAAATCTTGTGTTCTGTCTGTCATTCTTCATTTTATGATTATCTGCTTTACTTAGATCTGAGATCTGTGGTTATACACTGTTGATTTGTGTTCATACACTGGTGCTTTCACGACATTCAGGGTTTGTGACCAATTTTGGCGCAAACACTTTGGTGCTTTCACTGAGAGGGAGTCAGGGACTAGCACCCGCTACGCAAGATTTGAAGTTCAGATTTGAAAGCTTGAAGATTTGAAAGACAATGACTCGACAAACAAGTAGAAGGCAAAAAGCTGAGAGAAGCCAACAAGGAGGAAGTCAAGAGGCATCCTCCGGAGCTGGAGAAGGACAAGCTTCTGTCTACATCACAAGGGACGAGATGGAGGCTATGGCAAATTCAATACACGAAAGAATAATGAAAAGCCAACAGGAGATGATGCAAGCTTTCTTCGAACAGATGAGAGCTGCAGGGATGTAGAACTTAGAACCAGCCAAAGTGGCTGTTAATGTGGAACAAGGAGCTAGGGTTATGGGGCCCAATGGAGGACAAAATATAGAGCCGGAAGGCAATCAACAAGGGCTTGGGGGCAGGCCCGCAGGATCCAACATAGACAGACCTTTGGAAGGAGTTCAACAGCCTAGGGCCAACGTTGCTGCTAATGAGCCACATGAAGGATATGTGCCAAAGTTCCCTCAGGAGCATGGGGGGCAACCCTCGACAGACAACGCTGGATTAGCGGAAATCATTAGGAAGACTATGCGTGGAGGCTTGACCAATCGAGATTTGGAAGGAGTGAACAGGAGTCCGTTCGCTCGGGAAATCAGGATAGCTCAGAATCCACCTAAGTTCAAGTTACCTAGCGTGGAAGTATATAATGGCAAGGCTGACCCGACTGATCACTTGATGAGATACACTAGACACATGGAAGTGCTGTGGGCATCGGAGGAAGTGATGGCCAGATGTTTTCCGTTGTATTTGACAGATCTAGCTGCAATGTGGTTTAGGCAGTTGGGAGAAGGATCTATAAGGACTTGGAGGGAGTTGGTGGATAGGTTTTTGGGACAGTTTCGGGTTCATATCAAGAGGCCGAAAAACGTAATGACGCTAACGTCGGTAAAGCAAAGGACGGATGAATCACTTAGGGCTTTTCTAACTCGGTTCAATGCGGCGGTAGCTTCGGTGGATCGGCCGGATCCATCGATGGTTTTGATGGCGGCGGTGTCGGGAGTCAGAGAGGATTTGGATTTAAGGTACCTTTAATACGAGACCCACCACTGGATCTCGGGGAATTCTTTCACGAAGCAGAAAGATTCCTTTGGCAAGAAGACGCATGTATGGACTTAAAGTTAAAGGAGGTGAATGTGACTAAGGGTGAAGGACCATCCAACGGAAGCTCGGATAAAGATAAAGGAAAAAGGAAGCTGGACGACGATTCAGGAAAAGCCAGGAAACGATGGAAGGATCCAAAGTTTTCCATATACACAGGATTAAACGAGACGCTGGAGCGGATATACATGAAAACCCAGAATCGCCTTCCTTACCGAAGGCCGGCTAGGAGAGAACCTTCTGAACGAGAAAGGGCATCAGGAAGGCACTGTCTCTTCCATGATTTGGATGGACACGATACCAACAGCTGCAGACACTTAAAGGACATAATTGAGGAGCATGTGAGGAATGGACAATTGAGGTAGTATGTTGGGGTACAGAATGCAGCGGTGGAGCAGGAGCAACCATCGCCTACCCCAAACCATGATGATGTGAGGCCCAGGAATGGTGGTCGATTAGTTATCCATTGACCAAGATAATATGAAATAAGTAACAAACCATTGGCGAGCAACCAAGTCATTTACACATGTACGGGGACGGAGATAGCCCTTAGGCATGCTCTGAATGATGATACACCACGAAGCTATGGTTTGCAAAATCTGTTTTTTGTTTTTGGATTGGACACTCGTTTTTCTGGTTTGGTTTTGGAGTTTGGTTTGAACTCCTGGTTTTGTTTGCTTTCTGGTTTGGATTTTCGTTTGGATGGTTTTCTGTTTTGGATGTTGGTTTGGATTTCTGATTTTCGGATTTGATTTGGATTTTGGATTGGATTTTGATTGGATTCTTTTTGGTTTTTGATAAACGGTCGTCGAGTATGGACTATGCTCGGCAAGGGTCCGGAGAGACCAGGATTCGGCCTAGGATTTAGGCCCTATATTATTGGTTATCATTTCAGGTCGTTGAGTATGGACTATGCTCAACAAGGGTTCGGAGCGACCAGGATTCGGCTTAGGAATTAAGCCATGGCATTACTTACGTCCAGGGACACTGGACCAAGGTCGTCAAATGTGGATTGCGCTTGGCAAGAACCCGGAGAGGTTAGCTCAACGTCCAGGGACACTGGACCACGGTCGTCAGGTGTGGATTGCGCTTGGCAAGAGCCTAGAGAGGTTATGGATTTGGATATCGACCCGGAGAGGTCCTGGATTCGGTTGTTGGATAAGGATGGACTAAAAACTCAGTTATCGAGTCTGGATGGACATGGAATTGGCTATGGACTTTGGATATCGAATTCAGAGTTATACAAAACACACCTTCTTACCACAAGGCATGTTTTGGGGGGCAAATGTTATCCCACCTTTTGGTCAAGGCCGGAATGTCAACGAATTGGCAAGGAACGATGGATATCAGGATTGGAAATCAATTAGAGACAAGGTTGTGATTGATGCCATCAGAATTTGGCCAAGCTCCGATCAAGGTAGAACCGATTGGGAATGATAATCAAGGTTAGGAGAAGCTATGTTTCAATTTTTAGTACGATCGGAGTTCGTATGATCGAGATATGGATGGGTCAAATTGTGTGGAAACTGGTTCGTATCGATGCACTTCGTATCGATGGTGATGATTCGAATCGATGCTATTCGCCTCGATCAAGATATACCGCACTTCGAATCGATAAACTTCATATCGATGAAGATAGATTCATTCGCTAGCTTTGATCAACATGGTTACGAACAGATATTCGTATCGATTGAATAGGAAGGATTTCGACTCGATCATAATGGATCTGGAATGGACAGATAGGCGCATGATGATTTGATCGATTCGATGGCTTCGTATCGATCAGGATGGAGATGGCAACACACTTCGAGTCGCTCTTGTTCGTATCGATCATGGCTGGAATTGATACGAAGGAAGGACTCAGGGGCAACGTTCATATCGATTGTCCTCGAACCGATCGATGCGGAGGAAATGGTCAGAGCGGCAGGAATGGATGGATACGAACTAGGCACAAAGAATGAATACGAACTGGAAGTATGCTCGAATCAAGGGAAGAAAAGATCAACGCGGAAAAATCTCCGGAATAACACGTTCAACATGGCATGAAAAGCGGATCAAACCCGGAAGATAAGGCCACGTCACCTAGCGCGCACATGTCTGGATCGAGTCGAAGAGGATGGATACGAAGACGTGGATTCGAACTCAATGGCCAGCCGAGGAGCACCAGTTCGAATCGATCATATCTTGAGATCTACAACTCCAAATGTAACGAAATTTTTACAGGAGCTTACATACGTGTTGAAGAATGATATCACCAAATTTCAGCTTCATTGGATGATTTCTTGATCGATTCGAATGGAGTTTGAATCGATCCCGGAGCAGGCCCCAATTTCCTGGGGTCAGGCATGTGGGCCCCCAAACGTGCCAGAAGTGGTCTCCCTAAGTTTAGGTGAAATATCAGCCGCCTACACCTATAAATAGAGCCCCAGGTCATTCAGGAAAAAGGATCAGGATTGAGAAGCACCCAGACTCTACCGGATTCAATTCTACACTTCATCATCATTGTTAAACTCGTATTTCTTCATTGTAATCGCTGTAATCAACTGTAATCAGCCAGGATAATCAATCAAAAGATAAACCTTTGAAGTGGACGTAGGCCGGAGATAGCCGAACCACTATAAATCTTGTGTTCTGTCTGTCATTCTTCATTTTATGATTATCTGCTTTACTTAGATCTGAGATCTGTGGTCATACACTGTTGATTTGTGTTCATACACTGGTGCTTTCACGACATTCAGGGTTTGTGACCAATTTTGGCGCAAACAGGGTGGTCCGGTCATCTTTGGTGAATTGTGACTGTGGCTTGGTCGCTATAAGTGGGTCTGGTCGCGATCGACTAGGGGCTTGCAGTCTCGAAGTCAAGGGGTCGGGGAAGTTGCTCTCGCATAGAGCGAAGCAACGACGAACTCGGCTGGTCGAATGGCAATGGGGAAGGTGCACGGCGTGTCTATGATATGGCATGTACAGGGAAGAGAAGGAGCAGAGTTTTGGGTAAGAAGAGATGGGGCAATTTCGTAATTCTCTTGAACTTTGGGTTTATATTATTAAATTATATAATTTTACCGATAACTTATAAAATTCATAACTCCTTTATATGAGATCCGATTGGGATGAAACTTTTTGCATTGGATCGTGATGATGAAGGCTTTGCAATGGAACTGTTTAGACAACTTTGGAGACTGTCAAAATTTAGGCTAAAATCGGATGTCGTTCGATTTTAGTTCCAAACCAGAACGCCTTGGCGACAACAGAAAATTTCGGTTAGTTAATCTCACCCTTTTGGATAACTAGTATGATTTATAGTTGGTAAAAATTGTTGAATGATTGTATGGATGAATTTTATATTTATTTGTTGGTTTGGATATATTCCCGCCCACTGGAGCGGGCGAGACCCTATGCGTTCCCGTATAATAGTGGATGACCCTTTATATACGAATCCCGCCTCGAAGCGGTTGATTTATATTTTATAATTATATAACATTTGTGATGTAGGGCAAACAGGTTGGAGGGATCTAACAGGGTTCCTCACAACTGTTGATTTTAATTACATATATATGTGCTAATATATATATATATATATATAGCTGTGTTGCAGGGGGACAGGTTGGAGGGATCCAACGGGATTCCTCGATATTGTTGAATTGTTCTATAATATTTCTGTTACATGGGTTATTGAAAAATGAACCTGATTGTGGACACTGTGGTTATAACATTTTTATATGTTTGAAAATAAAACCCAGTAGTGATAGAAAATCAATATCGATGTTGGTAAAGTGTTGGATGTGCTATTGGCCTCAAAATTGTATTCTAAGAATACTGTAAATTGCCAATTAAGTCGGAATTGGGATTTTAGACAAGCAATGATTTTAAAATCCGAAATTTGGTTTTGGAAATATTTGTTTAAGGATTATCTAATTAATTATATTAATGTTATTTTGAAGTTAATTAATTATATTAATAGTGTTTTAAGTTATTTAATTATATTAATATTATTTTAGAGTTATTTAATTTTAATAATATTAATTTTAGGTTATTTAATAATAATAATATTATTTTAAATTTATTTAATTATATTAAAATTATTTTAAAACTTATTAAATTATTTTAATATTGTTAACAGTTATTTTTTTAAAGTTAACATGTTCTAAGAATCTATAAAAAGGTTAATAAACGAAAAGATTAATTATTTGGGAATAATAATGGTTTGAAATTAATAATAAGGATTATTAATAAGGTTTTAAATTAAATAATTATTATTTATAAAATGGTAAAGATTAATTATTACAATTATTATTTCTTAAACAATATTTTGGAATGATTAAGTATTATTTTAAGATAATTAAAGTTAGAGATTTCCATTTATTTATAAGGTTCATTGTTAATAATTATTATTATATAATAATGTTTTGAAGTAAATGATTTTGATTATTTATAAATGTTTTCAAAGACTATAAATAGAGTTGAAAGACGTGCATTTTATAAGAAATCTATAAAATGGATTGAAGCACTAAAGATGGGTTGTTTGTAAGGAGAAAGAGCTTTTAAAAATGGTTAGATATTTATAAACGGACTTAAGAAACGGGTTATAGATATATAAAAGGAATTTTATAAATGGTTAGATATTTATAAGGGATTATAAATGAATTTAGAAATGTACAAGTAGGATTTATAGTTGATTGAAATGTATAAAAGAATTTTACACATAGTCCAGAAGATTTATAAAATGGTTAATAAATGTTTTAGAAGATTTTAAGAAGTTTATAAATGATTTTTGAACCAAAAGGAAATCTTTCTTAACTTTCTGGATATACTTATATCGTTGAGATAAGTATATGGATATTTTCCAAGTATTGAAAATATAGGGATTTGCAAATATACCTTTGTAAAAGTATTCTATACAAGTAATTTACAAAGTGACCTTAATAAATTAAAGATTTATTAAAAAGGAGGCTAGTGATTGCTTATATACTGAACCAATGTTGGTTTTCCTATGGAATTAAATCCCTGATTGAATGTTGTTATTCGATAGTTAAATAACCGGCTATCTAAATTGGACTCAAACATAACTTTGGAAACATAACTTTGGTTATTCCGGTCCTGTGTTGGCAGGGATCGTTTGGTACGATCTCGGTACATTGTTAAAAATGTGTACTATAACGGACGGTACTCCAGTAGCCCAGTCATTAGTTGGAATCCATTGTCCAATAAGAGCTTTACGTTTTTAGTTGTATACCAAATATGTTGGAACGTGAGATGCAAGCATTCCTGCTATTTTAATATTTTACTTTGAACCCTTAGACATTATTATAATATCACTGGATTTTCTATAAAAATGTTTTGGTTATCGTAAGGTAAAAACCCGTCGTGTTTATATGTGGCGTGGTCTTATGAGATACCTTTGATTTCAAAGATTTTCTTATAACTTTAAATCTAATTGGGTGTGTTTTCTCACGCTGGTTTTCCAGACTGACTCGGGTGTTATTTTATTATAATGCTTGGGTCAGACCGAGTATATTACAAATTAGTTTGGATGCTTGGAGCTTCAAGAGACGAGTTGGAGGGCCAGAGATTTATTCTCGAAGATGGTTATTTTTCCGCTGTATTCATTGGTGTGTTATCAGCAATTGTAAGGACAGACTGTTATAGCTGTCTAGACTGAAATAGGTTAGTATACTCTGATTGATGTTTGTATATATACATATTACAGTTTTGCTTTTGTGTAAAGACTTGTGATATATTATAGATTATTCGTACCATTGTGAGGTTCTATGTTGTTTAGTTTTCTTCTTACCTTCTTCCTTCTTTCTTTTCCTAACTATCCATTTTTCCGTTTAATTTGGGTTAGACATGTGTGGTTATTGTCATCTTAATCTGTATGGAAAAGTGGGTTCGGTACAAAAACATTGCTACGTTGCGGATGAAGAGTTTGGTAAACTGTTTGGAAGAAGTGGTGGTTGATTGTTGATTATGTTAAAGGTATTTTATTGAATATGTTTGTAATTTCTATTTGTTTACATGTAGTTAAATAGTCGTTGCATTTGTATGGTGATTTTTTAAGTTTTCCTGTACAAGTAAGCTTGATAGTATAAGAAAACCAATCATTTTCATGATATCGTTAAGACTGCTTCGATGGTACAAGAAAATCTAACTATTTATGATCCTATGGAAATTGATAAAATTTACTTTTATTTGATATTAGAATTTGACATTTTGTTTTAATACATTATCCGTTGACATAAATTATGGGGCATCATTTGTTTAGTTTCAGTAAAGAATAAGAATAGAGCAGTTAATTTTTCCCATATTCCATAGCATAAGTGATCATCAAATAACATAGGCAATCAAGATTATAAAAATAAAAATAAAGTTGAGACCTACTGATAACAACACAGGCAATCATCAATACTATAATAATTTCAGTTTTAAATATATATTTATGTATATTTAGATTTGTGTGCATACAGGATGATATGACAACCACTTTGTTCAACAGTGGCACCAACGTGGACTCATAATGCAAAAGATCAAAGAAATATCAAGAGATGATAAGGCCTCACTTTTTAAAGCACTGACCAAAAACTTTGAGCTTCAAAACCTCATCTCAAATTACAAATATTTTGAAAATAAAAATGTAGTATGATATTAACCACAACCTGCAATGTAACGACCTACCTTTTCGACCATTGAAAGTCGACACTCAATACACCTACGGTATTCAAATGCCGAACATCCAATCGCCGGAAAGGTAGATTATTAGGGTAAAAAGAAAACTAAATGAACAAAGAATAAGAGAAATAGAATCACACAGCGGAATCGACAACATATAATATAACAAAAACAGTAAAAACTGTCACTCATAAATACAAAGTACATCAGAGTTAAAAACAAACCTTATCAGATGGACAATTATAAAATCCTGACCTTACACTTACTGATAGGCATACAATATAATACAGGGGAAAATAACATTATGATAGGTGAACATCCAGCTCTTTTCCAAGGACTCCATATCACCAAAGCCAACTTGGAAAAAATACTCGGTCTGACCCGAGCATTATAATAATATAACACCCAGATCACCCTGGAAAACTAGTATGAGAAAACTCAAGT
This sequence comes from Allium fistulosum, assembly GCA_030737815.1. NCBI lineage: Eukaryota > Viridiplantae > Streptophyta > Magnoliopsida > Asparagales > Amaryllidaceae > Allium > Allium fistulosum. The sequence continues at coordinate 930,756,410 of CM060901.1, read as the reverse complement.
AATATGATAAACATATAATAATTTTACGAGACCATGCAGCTAAACACGGAACGGGTTTTTACCTCACAAGAACAACATCCATGGACGAAGAAACAAAAAACAAATGAGAACAACCCAATCAAGAAAGAATGGAAATAAACAACAGAAACAAATCCAAATAAAAAGGGTGGGTACAAGGAAGAACAAATCCCATACTTAATGAATGGGCATAAATAATATAAAAATCCAAATTTAATAGAATGGAAATAATATGAACAAATCCAAACTGGGAAGAATGAACAAATAAAGTAGAAGTCCAAAACTTGAAAGAATGGGCACAAATAATTAAACATCAAGAAGAGCAAGAGGCATATCTCAATGCAATAAAGGAACAATTCAAAGGTTTGAATTAATAGGGAAAAAACAAAGTTTTTCCAATAATGATGGTGCACCATCTTACCGATAGTATACTTGTAACGACCCACCTTTTTGGACAATTTAAATCGACAATTAAACCACACATGTCAACTCAAACCATTCAAAAGGGAGAATGTTAATGAGGTAAATAAGAAAATTAGAGAAAAGAAGGAAAAACAAAACACAAAATCTCACAGTAGAATGACAAAATCTAATAACCAAATAAACAGTTCATGAGGCTGTTTTACAAATAACTTTTGATTACACTTTTTCAATACAAATCAGAGTTATACATACAACAGATATAATAGGATAATGCAGCGGAACAACATGATACAGTGGAATATATATAATAATATAATACTAAACTCCGTCTTCATCCTCCAGAAATAATGTCTTCAACACTAAAGAGCTCAGGCTGACCCGAGCATAATGAAAAGAAAAAACACTCGAGTCAGAACTAAAAGATCTTATGTAAGTTAAATTAATAGTAAATAAATATGAGTGTAAAGAGATGTTTACGGGATTTTACATCTCCTATCCAGTGTATAACGTGCGTGCAATAACTTAAGAGATGTTCGGAATTTCCATCTCCTAAGGATCCGTTAAACTATTTATATGTAGTAATATACGCTATATATAATGTCTAGCAGTAAAGTATAATATATTCAAAATAGTGTTAAGGCGTTACCCATATCCCCCTTAACACATTTTTATAAATGCCGTAGTCTATACAGTACTGTAAACTCCACCAAACTGGTGGGCGATCAGGGAGCACTCCATAGGTACGCCACAAACCAAAATCGTAGTGGGCTCGTTAAGGCATATAACAAGGCATGCGAGGCTATACCCAGGGTAGGATTCTACCATTTTGCACTCCCGGACTGGTGGTAATGCATAGCAGCTATCACCGCCCACCTTGGAACACACTCCCATAATCAAATCGAAAGTGACCACCAAATCAATCACAAAGTAACAGATATGGCATCGAAGAAATGTGCCAGATCGGAGGAATGACCTCACTTGGCCCGGTATAGCTCCTGTTTTAGTCATATCAAGCTGACCCGAGGGGGTCAGGGCTGCGTTCTTACCTCATACCAAAAGCGTTCGCCAAACCATCCTATTTCATTTTGGATTCTCCACCACGTGCACAATTGTTAAAGTGGTTTCAGAATTGGTAGAGAGTATGACAATATCCGACCCCGGTCTCTTTAACAACCAAACGCCTACATTTTTCACACCGTGGTCATTTTTATAAAACATTTAAATAATAAATCTAGAAAACAGTTTATACCTTCATATCAAGATATCCATATACTTATTCCAAAAGTATATATATATATATACACACACATAAATACCGAGGAAGATTTTCTTTCAATCAATTTCGAAAATAATTTATAAATGTCAATTCAACCATTTATAAACTATTTATATGCTCTAGAACCATTTATAAAGCTATTTATAAAATTCCAAAACAGTTTACAACTCTTCCCATTTCATAAACTTCTACACAAATTCCTTTAAAACGTTTCCAAATCCCTTTATACAAGTTCTTTTATAAAACCCTTTATAAAATCCTTTATAAAATCTTTTGTAACTCCTTAATAAAACCATTATAAAATCTCTTATAAAATCTTTTATAAAAATTCTTTTATAAAATACATTATAAAATCTCTTATAAAAAAATCTTTTATCTATTAAAGTTATTATAAAGGTCTATATTTATTATCTTAAATCAAAATTATATTTATTATATTAAATTAAATTTAATATATATATATATATATTAAAACTATATTAAATGTTTTATTAAATTAAAATTTTAAACTATTTAAAAAAATATATTTAAAACCAAATAAAATTATAAGTTAAAATCTTAAATTTACATTTAAAACCATATATTAACTTAAAATTTAAAGTTTTAAACATGTAAAATAAATTATTTTCCAAATATAAAATTTCTAAAGAAAATCATTAAATTAAATTTATAATCAAACATAATTTACTATTTAGAAAATAATTTAAAACCAACCAACGCTGTCCGTATATAGTTTTGTACCCTATGGTCAAGTGATATGGTATGTATCATTTCAACCCTAAAATAGCTAAATTTTCCGGGTATATATCATTTCAACTCGTATCCTGAATCAGAATTTCCAAATCAATAAAATCGCTCGGGTTTATCATTTTAACCCATAACGATTTTCCCTAATCTATAAGATCATTCGGGTATGTATCATTTCAACCCATAGTGATTAACAGGGATATAAACATCAAATCATCCAAAAATGTCAACAAATAAACATCCATCACAATCATCATCCAAATCAGCAATAAATCACAACAATTAACTGATTATCATTATCAGGTATTTAACTAGCAATTTAAATTCAATATTAACTTAAATGGCAATTTAATTCAATAAATTCAAGTTCAATTAAATGTCAAATTAAACTACCAAACACCAACCAATAATATTCTTATCACATCATAAATTTAATTTAACTAACATAAGAAGGTTTAGTATTTGTCAGTGGGTTAAATCACTCACCTTTGATTTCTAGTTGATTTAAAATCCAAATAAAGCCCAAAAATCCAATAGTCTTAGAATTCAACCAAACTAGATCCATATTTTCCGAAATTTCAATACGATCGCAACTGAAGAAACCACATCCAAATCCGAGCTCGTATGAAAAAGTTATGATAGTTAGAAATTTGAAAATTCAAAATTTAAATTAAAATAATATTTAGGGGCATATTCGCAATAACGCTTACCACAACAAACCGTAACAGTCGCCCTACAGGCACGAACAATACTCACGACCGACACTCCAATTGATCAACTGCCGCCACCTACGTACCCAGCCACAACGATCGAGCATCACCAGTGTCCTCCCCATCCCGAGCTGCCCCCATCTATACCCTCACGACCACCACGATGCCATGAATGCTGCAGCGCCGCCGCCCGCCTTAACACAAACTCGCCACATATCTCGTCCTTCTTGAGACAAACGAAGACCATAGATGAACGCTGCACGACCTCCTCTTCCTGCCGGTGGCCTCCGATCATCGATTGGTCGATGATCCGCCGTCGAAAAGCAAACCCTAATATGGATGGTCGAGCTTCTTCAATGATTTCTAGCCAATCCGAGACTTAATTGCAAAAATGAACAAAAGATCTAGATTATGCTCATCGGGAGCTTTCCAACGATATATAATTTTATATGGTTTGAAGAGTTTGAATTTTCAATTTGATTTTGAATTGGGAAATTATGGTTTGGGTTGACAGCCATTGGGAAGGAGGAAGAAGCAGATGATTTGAATAGATACATATAGAAATGAGAATAGACAGCTAGGGTTTGAAATATCCATTTATATAGACATATATGGATAAGAATGAATGGATATACCGAATTGGGTCGGAATGATAACAACGGCCCGAAAATCCCGTTTCGTCCTCGAAACGAAAGTAAGTCATCCCATATATCAAAATATAGGTTTTCGATATTTTTAAACTCAATGGAACTAGTTTCAAACCCTAATTCTATTGTATATAGAAGTTAGCTTTCAAAATCAAATATTTTAAATTAAATTCATTTAATTGATTTCTACGCGTTTTGATCTCGCACGATCAAACGATAAATCTGATCGCTACGAAACTTGAAATCCTACAATAATTCACTGTTACGGATCAGATGAAACAGGTTTCGTCGAAATCCGACATAGTGAACAAAATGGCTATTTTCACATTAATTAATTAAATTATTATTAAATTGATTTAAATCACCTTTAAATTCAAACTTTAAAGTTAACAATTTTATCATTCTTGATTAACCAGGAATTTATAATCTTTTAAAATAAATTTCCATGTTAAATCCAATATTTAAATATTGCACTAAATTTAGTGTTCAATTATAACTGTAATAAAACCCAAGTTAATTATGTTTTAATTTCAATCAAAGTCTTTTATTATTGAATCAACTATTACCTTATGAATATAACTAACATTAATTTACATTTTATTGCATTCATATTCTATAGTTATCATATTCTTTTATCCATATAGTATATCTCTATACTAAATCACTGATAAAACATTTGATAAAACATAACTTCAAGTTTATCAATATTTTACAACTTAAGTTCATACTCGTATAGTACTCTATGACATCCTAAGAATATACACAGAACATCAATTTTTTTTTACTTAACAAGCATGTTTGACCAATTCAAAACTTGTTTTAACTTACTAACCTTCTTAATTCAAGTGTTACATAAATTCAACTTTATATTTTCACAAAACACTTAGTTCAAATTTTTATATGATTCAGAAGTTTTCAATTGTCTAAAATCATCGAAAATTTCATTTCATTTTAACAAATGAAAACTACCAACTAATGTATCATAACATGATGCACATATCATACAATCCTAAGGCATAAGCTACAGGTGTCTATGAAATAACTTAAAATTTTCAATGATTTATTAAACACACTATACCCAAAAGGGAAAACATGAGAATGTTTCAACATTTCTCCCGGGATATGCCACTACCACTTAGGCACCCTACATATTAAACTTCTCTGCATAAAAAGTTCATATCCCATCTCTTTCTAAAGAAAACTTTATAATTAAATGCCGGGTTTTATTTCAAATCATTTTGGAATAATAATACATATATGTATCTTTTGTATAACAAATCATACTTTCAGAATCAAATCGAAATCCTTTTTACCAAAACAAATTTGTAGCATCCCTGTGACGACCCACATTTTGGAAGGTTTAAATTGACAATAATCCACACATGTCCAACTTGAACAATCCAGAATATAGATAATCAATGGGGTTAATTAAGAAAATAAGAAAAGCAGAAGAAAACAAATATAGAATCTCGCAGCGGAATGAAAAAATATAATAATCAAATAAACAGTCCATGAAGCTGTTCACTATACATTTGATTATAATTTATACAACGTTTATCAGAGTTATATATACAACAAGGATAAATAAAATAATGCAGCAGACAACATGATGTAGGAATAATAATAATATACCAAATCTTCAGCTTTGTCCTCCAGATAAAAATCTTTAATAAGTTGAAAACTCAGAGCTGACCCGAGCGTAATGAAAAGACAAAAACACTCGAGCCAGTTTTAAAATATCCTTATGTGAGTCAAATAAAAATCGCATATAACATGAGTGTAATAGTGTCTGAGATGTTTACGGGATTTCACATCTCCTATCCAGTGTATAACGTGCATGCAATAACTAAAGAGATGTTACGGGATTTTCCATCTCTTAAGGTTCCATCAAAATATTTATATATAGTTGAATACACTACATATATAATGTCTAACCAGTAAAATAAATATTGAAAACAACGTTAAGGCGTTACCATTATCCACCCTTAACACATTTTCATATAAGCATCGTAGTCTATACAGTACTGTAAACTCCGTCGTAAATTGGTGGGCTATCAGGGAGCACTCCATAGTTACAACACAAACCAAAGTCGTAGTGGGCTCGATCAGGATAAATATGACAAGGCACACAAGGCAATACCCAGGGTAGGATTCTACCATTTTGCCCTCCCGGACTGGTGGTAACGCATAGCCGCAGCTACCGCCCACCTCGAAACAACACTCCCATAATCAAAGGTGGCCACCAATTAATCACAAAGTAAAAGATATGGTTTTGAATAAGCGTGTTCGATAGGGGGAGCGACTCCACTTGGCACGGTATAGCTCCTGTTTTAGTCATTTTGATTATGACTCGAAAGTCAAGGCTATCCATCGTCGTTCTCTTACTTCATTCCAGCAAATGCCTCCAATTCAACCTCTGCATTCTGGATGACATCCACCGCATACACAGTTGTTAAAGTGGTTCCAATATTGATAGAGAGTATGACAATAATAGGCCCCGGTCTTTTTAACAATCGAACGTCATTTTTCAAACCAGTTGGTTCTTTTACATGTCGAAACCGATTCATATTTGATATCAAAATATCCTATTCAATTCAAAATATCCTTCATTTCAAAACCATCATATTTACTCAAAATATGTCATTTCACTAGAAAATATCATTTCGAATTCCAATTTAGGTTATAACTGCATTTAACCACATTCGCATTTAAATTGACGACTTAAATATAAACATCTCAACCTTGCACAGTTTGAAATTTTAGAAAATAGTTTGAATAGTTTAAATAGTTTAAAATAGTTTAAATAGTTTGATATAAAAATGGTTTGAGTATTGAAAATGATTTATATAGTAAATTGTTTGGAAAAATCTAAATAATTTGAATATTAAAAGATAGATTTTTAAACAGTTTATGTTAAAATAATTTATTTTGAAAATAGTTTCAAAGTCAAACTGATCCAATTCCAAATTTTCCAATTCAAAACAATTCAATTTCCATTTCAATTTAATCGATTCCATTCCGGTTTTAATTCAAATTAACTTCGATTCCAATTTCAATTCAAATCAATTTCAATTCCAAATTAATTATTTCAATTCCAAATCGATTTCAATTTCAACTTCAACTATTTGATTCAATGGTTAAATTTCAACTCAATTCTCAATTTTAAACCATTTCAATTTATATCATTTTCAAGCTCAATTTTCAAAGTACCGATTTAAATCATTTAAATCAAATTCAACTTCGATGTTTAATATAATGTCCAAATCTTTAAAATAATTCAATTTCGAACTCAACTTTTGAAATATCGATTTAAATTACTTTACTTAGCAATATTGTAATAACCCGCCTTTTTGGACGGTTTAAATCGACAATCAACCACACATGTCAACTCAAACCATTCAAAAGGGAGGACTGTTAATGGGTTAAATAAGAAAATAAGAGAAAAGAAGGGAAAAACAAAACACAGAATCTCACAACGGAATGACAAAGTATAATAATCAAATAAAAAGTTCATGAAGCTGTTTTACAAATAACATTTGATTACACTTTTACAATATAATTAGAGTATACATACAACATGTATAATAGGATAATGCAGCGGAACAACATGATATAGTGGAATTAATATAATAAGTAGTATACAAATCTCCTTTTTCGTCCTCCAAAGTAAAATGGTCTTCAATATGCTAAAAAGCTCAGTCTGACCCTAGCGTAATAAAAAGACAAAACACTCGAGTCAGAACTAAAAGATTTTATGTAAGTTAAATCAAAATAAAATAAATATGAGTGTAACGGCTTCAGAGATGTTTACGGGATTTTACATCTCCTATCCAGTGTATAACGTGTGTGCAATAACTTAAGAGATGTTCGGGATTACCATCTCCTAAGGATCCGTTAAACTATTTACTATGTAGTAATATACGCTATATATAGTGTCTATCAGTAAAGTAAAGTATTAAAATAGCGTTAAGGCGTTAATCATATACCCCTTAACACATTTTATAAATGTCGTAGTCTATACAGTACCGTAATTCCTCCGTAAACTGGAGGGCTATCAGAGGGCACTCCATAGTGTACGACACAAACCAAACTCGTAGTGGGCTCGATAAGGCATATGACAAGGCACATGAGGCAATGCCCAGAGGTGGATACTACCATTTCGCAAAACCGGGTTGGTGGTAATGCATAGCAGTTACTACCGCCCACCTCGAGACACACTCCCATAATCAAATCAAAGGGTGGCCACCAAATCAATTCACAAAGTAATAGATATGGTTTCGAAGAAGCATGCTCGATCGGGGGAGCGACCCCACTTGGCCCAGGTATAGCTCCTATTTTAGTCATATCTGGCTGACCCGAGGGGGTCAGGGCAGCGTTCATACCTTATACAGTAGCGTTCGCCAAACCATCCTACTTCATTCTGGATTCTCCACCACGTGCACAGTTATTAAAGTGGTTTCGGTAATGGCAGAGAGTATGACAATATTCGATCCTAGTCTCTTTAACCGGTTGATCCTTTTACATTTCCAAAACTGATTCATAATCGATATCAAAATATCATATTCACTTCAAAATCATATCACTTTCAAAATCATATTCACTTTCGAAATCATTATTCACTTTAAATCATGTTCGTTTCAAAATCATAACCACAAAATAGGTTAAACCATCATATCAAAATATTCGCATTTAAATCAATTAAATCTAAATCATAACAATTCCAACTTTAAATAGTTTGGATATTGAAAGTAATTTATATATTGGAATAATTAGACATTAAAAATAGTATAGGTATTAATATATATATATATATATTAAAAGTTGTTTATAAATTTAAAATAATATATATATATATATTAAAAGTTGTTTATAAATTTAAAATAATATATATATTAAAAGTTGTTTATATTTAAAAATAGGCCATAGATTAAAATAGTTTATATTTTAGAAATAGTTTATATATTAAAATAGGTTATATATTAAAAATAGTTAATGTATTAAAAATTATTAATATATTAAAATGGTTTGCATGAGAAAAATAGTTTATATGTTAAAAGAGTTTGTATATTAAAAGAGTTTATATCGAAAATACTTTCAAATTAGAATTGTTTCTTCCAATTTCACATATCAATTCAAATCAACTTTAGTTCCAAAATTCAATTTAAATCAATCTCAGTTCAACGATTTCAATTCAAAAGGCTAAAAGTTTCAATTCAAATTCTCATTAAAAACCATTTTAATTTATATCGATTTCAAATCCATGTTTGAACTACAAATTTAAATCACTTTAAATTCAATAAGTTTCAAAGCTTAAATATTCAAATGTTTACATTAACCCAATTTTGATAAATTTCATTTATATTTAAAAATTAAACTTTAAGAATTCAATTTAAATTTTTAAACAATTCATTTAAACCAATTTCAATTTCAACATTTTAAAGCTTAGATTTTGAAAATAATTCAGTTCATATAAATCTAATTTTATTTCATAATATCATTTAACTAGATTCAAAATTTAAGGATTTAAACCATTTAATTTAACCAATGTGGTGTCCATATATAATTTTCTACCCTATGGTCAAGTGATACGGATGTATACCATTTCAATCCGTAATAAATTTAAATTTTCGGATATATATCATTTCAACCCGATCCCGAATCACAATTTTCCAAATCCATAAATCCTTCGGGTTTATCATTTCAACCCATAACGATTTTTCCCTAATCTATAAGATTGTTCGGGTATGTATCATTTCAACCCATAATGATTTTCCTAACAATAACTAAGGGAACTTGCAGTGTGATAACAATATATAAAATAAACATTACATCAAATCATCCAAAATGTCAACGATTAAACATCCATTACAATAATCATTCAAATCAACCAATAAATCACAACAATTAACTGGTTGCCATTATCAGGTATTTAACTAGCAATTCAATTCCAATATTAATTCAAATGGCAATTAAATTCAAATTAAATTTGAATGACGATTTAAATATACATCAATAAATTTCTAATCACACCATAAATTTAATTTAACTAACATAAGACGATTTAGTATTCGCGAGTGGGTTAAATCACTCACCTTTGATTTATCATCGATTTAAAATCCAAACAAAGCCAAAAAATCCAACAGTCTCAGAATCTAACCAAACCAGATCCATATCGTCCGAAATATCGATACAATCGCAAAAGAGAAAACCGCGCGTGAATCCCAGCTCGTATTATGATAGTTAGAAGATTAAAATTTAAATTTAAATTAATTCAAAGCAAAATTGTAAATTCCTGTACCTTAGCAACCCTAGCTCTGTTCGAACGTAACTGAACTCATGATCGCCATCAGCCGCTTCACGTTGACCACTTGCCGCCGCCTCCACGATTGACAATGCTCCGATCCCACATCACCATCGCGAAGCTCGTCTCCAGCCATTCCATCTGCACCCACGCGACCACCTCCAGATCGCCCACAAAGCCAGCGCCGCCGCCTCAATTTAGGGTTTTTCAAACCCTAAGACATGAATTTCGGCCACCTCCAACAACCATAGATGATGCGATACCATCTTTCAACCCCATTCAGCAAGCTCTACAAAACCCCTCAATCAATTTGAGAAATCATTGCCTGAATCAAAAGCCCCAATTTGACTTTGACCACGATTTCTGATCGATCCAATCACTGTCTCGGAAAACGAACGCTAGTCGTAGGTTCCATTTGTCGAGATCTTTCTAACGATATAAAATATGATAGGGTTTGGAGAGTTTGAATTATGAAATTGAAATTAGGGTTTGGGACGTTTCTGACATTCGAGAAGGAGAAACAGGTGAGGAACTAAAAAGTACGTATAGTAAAATGGAAAGGCTGCTAGGGTTTTCAAAAAACCTATTTATAGACAAAGGTGGATAGGAATGAATGGACATATCAAATTGGTTTGAAATGATAACACGACCCGAAAAGCCCGTTCCGCTTCCAAAGCGAAAATAGGTCATCTAATACATCAAAATATAGGTTTTCGATATTTTTTAACTCAATAGAACTAGTTTCAAACCCAAATTCCATTGTATACAGAAGTTAGCTTTTAAAAATCAAATTATTTTAATTGAATTCATTAAATTGATTTCTACGCGTTTCGAGCTCGCACGATCAAACGATAAGTCCGATCGCTACGAAACTTGAAATCCTACAATAATTCACTGTTACGGATTCGATGAAACTGGTTTTATCAGAATTTGAGACAATGGCCAAAATGACTATTTCCACGTTAATTAAATAAATTATTATTAAATTAATTTAATCACTTTTAAATTCAAAAGTTAACAATTTTATCATTCTTGATTTACGTAGAAATTTATAATCTATTAAAATAATTCTTACCATGTAAATTTCAACATTTAAACATTGCACTAATTTCAACGTTCAATTACAACTGAAAAAAATCCTAGTTAATAATAATATAATTTCAATCAAATTCTTATATTTTGATTCTCACTCTTATTATTAAATCATAAAATACCATATGACTATAATTAGCATTAATTCACACTTTATGACATTCGAGTTTTAAAGTTATCATCTAAACTCATATTAACTGTAATATTTCAATTTCATTAATTCCATCAATTAACTTATTAAATCATATTCTAGTTATTTTTCTCATTGATAAATCATAAATTTTAATTTGTCACAATATTAAATTCTAAAATCTTATTAAATTTAATAGTTTTAATTGTCAAAAATTATGGGTCTTTACAAATATTCAAAGTTCGAATAAAAGTCCAATCTTTTAAAACAAATCAATTTCCGAAATTCAAATCATATTTCGATTATAACTTCAAAATCTCAACTTCGATTATTTAAACAATCCCTATTACCAAATTTAAATTTCAACATTTCGAGCTCAAGTTCGAAAATAATTCGATTTTTACTCCTTTAAATCAAATCATTTGAACAATTTCAAATCAAAAATTTTAAAATTATTTAATTTAACCAATTCGATGTCCGTATATAATTTTCTATCCTATGGCCTAGTGATCAGTTATTTCAATTTAATTTCAGGGATGGGTATATATCATTTCAATCCAAATCAAAGTTTCATAGGTATATATCATTTCAACCTATTTCTTAATTTATTAGAAATAATTCCATTAACGGTTTTATATACTGTCAATTAATTTACAGGATGATACATGATATATATAAAATAAATAATCATCCAATCATCCAATATTTCAACCAATTGGCATCCATCACAATCAGTCACCCAAACAATCAATAATTCACAATAATTAACCAATTATCAATAATCGGGAATTTTTACTAGTAGTTTAATTCTAATTTCAATTCAACTGTTATTTCAAAAATTTCTAACATATAAATTCTATATCGATTTCCCTGTCAGTTAAATATACCAAACTATAATCAATAAAATAAATAACTTCACAATTATCAATTTAATGAACACAAAAACACTTTAGTACGTCGTGAGCATTATAAAACACTTACCTTTTATTTGAAACTAAAAATATTTCAGCTTCAAATGAATGCCACTTCCACTCCAAGCTATAGACGACATCGATACGGTTGCATCACGACTCGTTTCGCTCGAAATGGACCTCGCATGCAAAAATTACGAGTTTATTAATATTCCATATAAATAAAACCTAATTAACAAAATTAAAAATAATAAATATAATTAGAATATTAAAACTGTTACCTAATCTTCCACTCCCTCCTTCACTCATGCCCAGGCATATGTTCACTCTCCCCAACTTGAACGCGACAGAAGTTTTTTTTCTTCAAATTATAATTGAATCATCGCCAGCGTTACCCAGGCCTACTCCGGTCATCACGCGCACAATGACAAAGCAGCGACACCCAAACCCTAGTTGCCGCATGAACCAAAATCACCTTGCTCCGCCCTGTCAATCGCGAGCAACCCCACGCCTTCCTCCGCCAGCAGCTACCGCGCATACACAAAACGCAAAGCCCTATCCAGATTGCGATTTCCTCATCGCCTATTTTTTTTCGTTCTCATTTGTTTTTTTCCTCTTTTGAAATATTGATCTGCTGAAATAACAAGAGGGAGAGAAGGAGTACGGGGTTGACCAAAATGGGAGAGGATGTATGTATGGTTGGGTATGAAAGGTAATATATTATTATTATAATAAGGAAAATATCTAACTCGATTGGCCCGTGAAATTCCGAACTCCAAATGAAACGTGCCGCCTGACATTCATAATGTTTTACCCCTATTCTGAACACAATGGAACTAGTTTCGAGGCCTAAATCGGTCGTATGTAGAAGATAGTCTTTCAAAATCAATTTATTTTAATTAAATTCTGAAATTAAATTCTACACGTTTCAAGCTCGCACAACCAAACGATAAGTCCGATCGCTACAAAACTTGAAATCCTATAATAACTCACTATTGCAGATCCAATGAAACTAGTTTCGTCGAAATCTGAGACAGTGGCCAAAATAGCTATTTTTCTCGTTGAATATAAAATTTTCAATTTCTATTTATTCACTTTTGTACCCAATTTTAAATGTTAACAATCTTCATTCATATTTAAATAAAATTTAAATTAATTTTCGATATCATTTTCATTCACATTAATTCAAGATTCTATTATATAAATAATTCCAACATTAAATTTTAAATAATTTAATTATCTAATAAATCACCATATTTCAATATAACTTGTTTAACTTATAAAATTTAATTTTAAATTTAATTCAAATAATAAAACACCTACTTTCATTTTATAGTCATTCAATATTCATTATTCAACTACAACCATTGATTATAATGCATTCAATATACAGAATTCCATTTCAATACTGATCTCCCAAATCATCAAAATTGGTTATTTCAAAATTTTATCCAAATTCAAATTCAATAAATTACATAGATAAACATTAAAAGTTTTTATTTCTAGCCGTTATTATTCAATCATCATATTAAATTTAACAATTTAAAATAGTTAAAAATACGGGTCGGTACATTCTCCTACACTCAAAAACTTTTCATCCTCGAAAAAGGGTTAAGCAAAGAATTTAACATTTGATATATTTTATTCAAAATTATCAACTCATAAAACATTAGAATCTTATTTATAAAACCATTACTACGCTCTTACTATGCCACTTGGATATCGGTTTTATGGAAATTACAATTTGTTTTATAAAACAACTTATAAATTTTTTTAAAACCTCAAAAGTTTTCTAACTGCCGGATTTTCGAAAAATTTCGACAGAGTCTCTTTTGCGCGACTTGATCAGAAAAATTATACGATACAATATATAAGCCAAATATATATCAAATATATCAAATATACATCTCATCTCAATGATGAGGCATCCCATAGGGAAAAATATAAAAGCACGGTATGTAATCCAAGATATGTACCTCATTATTATTAACACGAGCGAGTTTGCTCGTATTAAGCAAGCAAAAGCAAAATAAATCTGCGTATACATCCAAACGGTCTTCGTATGGACCTATCTCAACTCAATTTTGAATATTAATTGCATATAAAAGATATATAAGCATGTATAAGTTTAATATAACTATATAAAATGAATTTTGAATCCAAACCATAAACACAAGCATAAATACACAACATACAACAATCATATACAATCAAAAATAGTAATAACAATGGTTTGCAACAAAAGGAACCATTCAACCATTAATATTCATCCAATTAATCCAATTAATTCATAACTATGTGAATTTCCATTATTCAATGTCAATAGTTAATTTATACACTTCATTTCTTATTAACATCCTATTTTTATTAATATTTAATCAGTTTGCTTTAAATTTATTCACATCTATTTCATTCACATTCGATTTATTCAATTAAATTTGTTAAATTCCAATTGTTTCGCTTTTTTTAAACATATTTTCATATAAATTCATTTATGAACCATTTATAAAATTCATTTCATTTAACCTTGTTTAAGTTAAATATTATTATCACTTAGTATATTCTCTTTAATACTAATATCATTTACCAACCGTTTAAATTTATTACAATTTTTTTATAAAATGCAATTCATGTATATTTATTTTTCTCTTCATAACTTAAATTTAATATCAATTCTTCGATTCACTTCATTAGTTTGCTTCATTTAATCATTTCATTAGCTTAAGTAAGTTCTATTTTACAACTCAATTCATATTAATAATTTTCTTTTTATCACAATCAATTCATTCAACTTTTCTTATGTTAACTTCAATTTATAATTTATTCCATTAACTTATTTCATATCCAATTAGTTACCATTCAATTATATTAGAACTCATTCTATTTGCATTTAATTTATTTACATCCAATTTGTAACGACTCACCTTTTTGGACGGTTTAAATTGACAATAAACCACACATGTCAACTCAAACCATTCAAAAGGGAGGATTGTTAGTGGGGTAAAATAAGAAAATATGAGAAAGGAAAGAAAAACAAAACACAAAATCTCACAGCGTAATGACAAAATATAATAATAAAATAAACAGTTCATGAAGCTGTTTTACAAATACCTATGATTACACTTTACAATACTAATCAGAGTTATACATACAACAGGTATAATAGGAAAATGCAGCAGAATAACATGATGTAGTGGAATAATACTAGTAATATAATACCAAACTCCGTCTTCATCATTCAGAAATAATGTCTTCAGCACTGAAAAGCTCCGCCTGACCCGAGCGTAATGAATGACAAAACACTAAAGTCAGAACTAAAAGATCTTATGTAAGTTAAATCAACATAAATAAATATGAGTGTAATGGCTTCAGAGATGTTTACGGGATTTTACATCTCCTATCCAGTGTCTAATGTGCGTGCAATAACTTAAGAGATGTTCAGGATTCCATCTCCTAAGGATCCGTTAAACTATCTACATATATAATACAATACGCTATTATAATATGTCTACAGTAAAGTAAAGTATTAAAATAGCATTAAGACGTTACCCATATCCCCCATAACATATTTTTATATAAATACCGTAGTCTATACAAATAATGTAAGCTCCACCAACCGATGGTTTACTTAGGGAGCACTCCATAGGTACGATACAAACCAAAGTCGTAGTGGGCTCGATTATGATAAATATAACAAGGAACGCGATGCAATGCCTAGGGTAGTATTCTACCGTTTTGCACTCCTGGACTGGTGGTAACACATAGCAGCTACTACTGCCCACCTTGAAACACACTCCCATAATCAAATCGGGATGGCCACTAATAAAATCAAAAAGTAATAGATATGGTTTCGAAGAAGCAAGCTCGCAAGGTGTGATGCCCCACTCCGAGACCCACATTAGCAAAGAGTTTTACTAGGTAACACCGTCTGCTAATACGAAGAATAAAGCTAGATAGGAGCGACCATCTATAGCCTTGTCTTAATTATCTATTGAATACGCCGACCATTGCCACTTCTTTCTCAAATGGTTCGACATCTCCAATAAATACTTAATACAAAGCCGTAGGTGGCTGAAGGATCTATTAGAATAAAATATAACAACTCAAATGTAATACACATCACAGAACAATGGATCATCACATACATTTACACATATACAGATACATTACAGAGTATAAAAAATGATACATGTCAAGTGGTAAAACAAACCACAATATACAGGCGAGTCAAAAGAATACATGTCAGAGTTACAGCCAAAAAGGACTACAAAAAAAGCTATAACAAAAAGGAGCTAGCAGAATAGTCCATGCGGAAGCAAAATAGGCTAAGACCAATGTACCTAACCTGAAACATCTCGGTCTGACCCGAGTATAAAATACACGGGTTAGTCTAGCTAAACAAATCAGTTAGATAAAGCTAGATAATAATAATGCGGTATAAGATAATGATATAATACTCCTCCAAAGAGAAGTGCAACAGTATCCACATTACTAACATAGTGAAAACGTAGTCACTTAGCAAATAAATAAATCCTCCAAAGAGGAATCAACATAACATAATGTCGAATAATAAGCCTCATCTCATCAGCATAATGCAATAGCAATAAAGATGGTTTGTAGACTATTACTCCCACTTAGGAGATATTCCAAAACCCGCCATATCGGCAACCACAAGCAATAATGGAAACATATCCAAAAATCAATGCAACATAGCAAATAATAGCGCCAATGTAGGCAATATAAGTTTCCACGGGTAGTCGCACTCATATCGTGTGGTTCCATAAAACCATCACCGAAAGGCGCTACTCAAGGGAATACAATAATAAAACATCAGAAAGTCGCGCGTACTAAGACCATCGTCTTTATGCCAAGTATTGTTAATTTAGTGATATCACCTGCCCAGAGGCGATACACACTAAGGCTCTACTCCCATATAGGAGAAATTGTCCACGTAGACAAAGCCAAATAATAATAATACTCCCATATAGGAGCAATTATCCACATAGACAATCAATGACCCACATAGGTCCAGTACTGGTCGCCGAAGCAAATGTGTCACAACTCTCAGAAAGGAACCCGAAAAATGTTAACGTGAGTCCCAAACCACACGTTCGCACTAAAGGGTTTACTAACCGTTAGTCAATTTCACACTCAAAGCAGTACAAAGTTCACCTCATCTCATCGGTAAACCAGACCCAAAGGTCAAAACGGTCAAATGAATAGATTAGGAATTAAGTGAAAAGAAAAACACACGTGTTCATAGCCAGGCTTTTAAATCTCCCCGAGATGGCCGAGATGAAAAATCCGAGATATCAGCCAAAATCCGAGATTTGGCAGCCTATTTAGTTATAAGTGTTTTAAATATCGCCCGAGATAGCCGAGATATTTTCCCGAGATATTGGCCAAAATCCGAGATTTAAAACATTGTTCATAGCACGCGTTTTATTTAATCATTTAATTCTCCTCCCTCTTCGCTCGAAGTGCAAAATTGTGTGTGTGTTTTAAATAGAAATTATAAATTGGAGAAACGAGCTTTTAATACAATTTAAAAAGATCATTTTATAAAAACGTGTGTATGAAATCAAAAAGGAATCATCAAAGTCAAAAATGTGGTAACAATTAATTGGAATCGACACGAACCGATTAAAATTGGAAACCAAGCAAAATAGGCAAATTGGACTGAGACAAGTAGGTCAGTCGACTGACTGCAGAGGCCAGTCGACTGATCCAGAAACCTAAAACTTTCGGTTCCTGCAGTTAGTCGACTGACTGTAGAGGCCAGTCAACTGACTGCAAAAAACAGAGACTTCCAGTTTCTGCAGACAGTCCCAAAAACTCCCAGTTTCTACAGCCAGTCGACTGACTGGCACTGGAACTGTTTTTCAGCCTATCAAAATGAAGAGCAAACTCTCTCAATTTGTGATCGGACGAGCAATGGGCGCTAGGGGTTTATGCCAATCGACAACCCAGCCCTATAAGCTCTTCAATACACTACCAAAAGCATGATCAAATATCAAAGCTATGATTTTTAGAGTTTTTGACTACAAAACACCAAAAATTGAAATGTTCACCAAATCAATTCAAATCAAAAACAAATGAACATAAATAAGTGTTAGGAATTCATACCTAACATCAATGATATCAAGAGAAGTAGATGTGAGTTCAAAACTCACCTTGTTAACTCAAAAACAAAGATAAGAAGCTCAAACTCAAGGAAAAGATCAACCACTCTTCACTTCTATTCTACGAGCTCCAATCTAAGATCAAAATAGGTATTTCCTAAATTAGGGTTTAGGAAATTTCTGAAATTGAAGAGGAAATGAGATGGAGAAGATGAAGAGGAGGCTTACCTAAGCTTCTCTTTGATTTTGGAGCAAGAATTTGAGTTTGCAAGAGGAAACTAGGGCTTGGAATTTCTATTTCCCATTCCCTTCCCCCATTTTCAGTTGAGCTTGAGTTTTTAGGAAATGAATGAGTGAATGGAGAGGAGAGGGGGCTAAGTTAGGGTAATAGGATGAGTTGGGTGAAACCCAAACCCAAAAGCCCACTTAGAAAATAGCAAAATTCAACTTACTCCAAACCTTTTGATGCTTATACTCAAAAAGGTCGTAAACGCCATTTTGGACTCAATGGAAGTGGTCCCGAGTCCTAATTCGACCGTTTGCAAAAAGTGACATTACGGACTTAAATTCGACTTAACGACGCTATATTTAAATAAAATATTTAAATATAAAATCGTAAAATATGCGGATTGTTACAGATCTCCCCTTCTTAACAAAATTGCGTCTGCGCAATTCCTAGAGAAGAATTTGTAACAACTACATACATACACCCAAAAGGGAAAGAAAAGAAAATAAACTTGAGATAAAAAGATATTCTCACCATTGCTAAGCGAAGATAGAAAACCCGGATAGGATCGCTCGATAAACTCTCTGGTTTCCCATGTATAGTCAATGGGATTAGCGGACCATTGAACTTTAATGAGCGGCACGTCCTTGTTTCGAAGGTGTCTCACCTCCGAGGCAAGTACGCGAATAGGCTGCTGTACAATAGATAAGTCTGGTGAGATCTCAAGCCCTTGCAAATCAGGAGAGTCGATAACAGAATCCGATTCTCGAAGACATTTCCGAAGTTGAGAGACGTGAAACACGTTGTGAACACCAGAAAGATGAGCTGGAAGTGAAACTCTATAAGCCACAGGGCCAATACATTCAATAATAGGAAATGGTCCTACAAAGCGAGGAGCCAATTTCCCTGTCATACTGAAGCGCATAACCCCTTTCAAAGGAGAAACATGAATAAAGATGAAATCATCAACCAAGAACTCCAGAGGCTTCCTATGGTTATCCGTGTAGGATTTCTGACGGCTCTGTGCCTCTTTCATTCTCTGACGAATAAGAACAATCTTCTCAGAAGAATCATGAACAAACTCCGGGCCAAGAATAAGCTTCTCCCCAGATTCCAACCAATAAGAGGGCGATCGACATGGCCTTCCGTATAAGGCTTCGAAAGGAGCCATACCGATACTAGATTGAAAACTATTGTTGTAGGAGAACTCCACAAGGGGTAGATGATCCTCCTAACTACCTCCGAAATCAAGAATACAAATACGGAGGAGATCCTCTAAGATACGATTCACCCGCTCAGTCTGTCCATCAAACTGTGGATGATAAGCTGTGCTGAAATTAAGCTTTGTTCCCAAAGCTTGCTGAAGACTCTGCCAGAAATGACTGGTGAATAAAGGATCACGGTCACTAACACCGTGAAGTCTCACGATTTCCTTTATAAATAACTTAGCCAAAAGAGAAGCAGTCCTATTAGATTTAATAGGAACAAAATGAGCTGATTTGGTGAGGCGATCAATAATAACCCAAATGCTAGAATGGCCCGATCTCGCACGAGGTAGGCCATCAATGAAATCCATCGAAATCTGATCCCATTTCCATAATGGAATCTCTAGAGGCTGAAGGAGACCAGAAGGGCGCTGATGTTCGGATTTAATACGTTGACAAGTCATGCAATTACTCACATAACTTGCCACATCGCGCTTTATGCCTTCCCAATAATAAAGGCGATGCATATCGACATACATCTTACTACTGCCAGGATGAATGGTATACTTAGAACGATGGCAGTCATCAAGAATGTCATGTCTAAGTGCAGAATCAGAAGGCACAACAAGACGGTTCTTCTTGCGAAGACACCCATGAAGATCAATGCTGAAATCCCGCAACGCCTCATCACGGGATTCAGTCTCACAAAGCTGAATAAGATGCACAAGATCAGGATCATGCCGCTGAGCTTTGGCAATACGATCCAATAGAGAGGTCGAGCTTCCAAACTGAATAATACTAGCGGAGAATCAGAGGATGGAGCTCGATCATGAATATCAAAAAAAGATAGAGTCTCAAGAATATCCCATTCGGCAAGCATCATAGAAACGACAGCCGAATGTCTGCGACTAAGCGCATCAGCAACACGATTATCCTTACCAGAGGTATACAGGATATCAAAGTCATAGAAGGCAAGAAACATGAGCCAAC
This sequence comes from Allium fistulosum, assembly GCA_030737815.1. Taxonomy (NCBI): domain Eukaryota; kingdom Viridiplantae; phylum Streptophyta; class Magnoliopsida; order Asparagales; family Amaryllidaceae; genus Allium; species Allium fistulosum. Next base: position 930,735,612 of record CM060901.1, on the reverse strand, counting down.
GTTGTTGCCTCATATTGAGTTCCTTCTGAGTGAACAAATACTTCAAGGATTTATGATCGGTATAGAGAATGAAGCGCTCGCCTAATAAATAGTGTCGCCAAATCTTCAAGGTGAAGACAATGGTGGCTAACTCAAGATCATGAGTGGCATAGCGAACTTCATTCGGACGCAGTTGCCTAAAAGCATAAGCAACTACTCGATCCTTCTGCATAAGCATGGCACCAAGACCACTACCACAAGCATCGGTGTAGACAACAAGATCATGATTCCTCTCGGGAACCACAAGAATAGGAGCATTAGTGAGAAGTTCCTTTAATGTCCGAAAGGAAGCTTCACACTTATCAGACCAAATATAACGAATGCATTTCCGAGTAAGGCTGGTGAGAGGAAGCACAACAGGGGAAAAATTCTTAATGAACCGACGGTAATAACCCGCCAATCCAAGAAAACTACGAACCACATGAACATTCTCAGGCCTCTTCCAATTCTGAATAGCTTCTATCTTTGAGGGACCGACAGAAATGCCGTCGGAAGATACAACATGGCCTAAGAACTTAACCTTATTCTCCCAAAAATGGCACTTGGAGAATTTGGCTTTAAGCTGATGGTGACGAAGAGTACTCAAGACAATTCTTAAGTGATTAGTATGCTCGGCTTCAGACTTAGAATAAACAAGAATGTCATCAATAAACACAAGGACGAACTTATTGAGATATTCCCGGAATACTCGATTCATAAGATCAACAAAGAAAGCAGGGGCTTTTGTCAAACCGAAAGGCATAACGAGCCACTCGAAAGAACCATATCGAGTGCGGAAAGCTGTAAGAGGTATGCTATCTTCCACGACTCGAAGCTGATGAAAACCAGTGGCAAGGTCGAGTTGAGAGAATACCTTAGCGCCACTCAATAGATTGAAAATATCATCGATCCTAGGAAATGGATACCTATTCTTGATGGTCAACTCGTTAAGCTTGCGATAGTCGATGTAGAGCCTAAGAGTTCCATCAGACTTCTTCACGAAGACGACCGCGGTACCCCACGGTGAAAAATTGGACTGAATCAACTGTTTGGACTCAAGCTCTAAAAGCTGCTTCTTGAGTTCCTCATTTTCTTTTGTAGACATCCTCGTGGGAGGACGGCCAACTTGCTGCGCGCCTAGAATGAGATCAATGCGGAACTCGATCGCCCGCTTGGGTGGCAAACCCAAAACCGGCTCAAAAACATCAGAGAAGTCACAAACAATAGGAATACGAGATATATCATCATCATCTCGTGAGTCTAAAGAATATAAAGTCATTTCGGAATTATCCACATTTCGAAGAACAAGTGACAGCTGAGTAGACGAATCTGGATGTCGAAGATTTAAAATTCTTTCAGAACAAATAGCAATTTAATTCAATAAAACTCAGTTTAAATTAAAATGTCAATTTAAACTATCAAACAGCAACCAACAACATTATTATCACTTCATAAATTTAATTCAACTAACACAAGAAGATTTAGTATTTGTGAATGGGTTAAATCACTCACCTTTGACTTATCATCGATTTAAAATCCAAACAAAGACCGATTTCTAACCGTCTCAGAATGCAGCCAAACCAGTTCCATATTGTTTCGAATTTCGATACGATCCTAACACAAGAAACCACGTCCACATCCGAGCTCGAATGAAAAAGTTATGCTAATTAGAAGATTGAAATTAAAAATATCAAATTAAAATAAACTCAAGGGCAATTTTGTAATTATGCAATCACCTTGCAACCCTATCGCACGCGACCAGTATGCACGCACCCTAACAGCCGACGTCCTTTGAGCCACGATCGCCGTTGCCACGTGCGACGCCACCAAGATCTGAAGCCACCATCGTGCTCGCCTTGACCAGGCGCCCCTCCAGTGATTGCGCCGCCACCTCCGCCTTCACCATGCGTATAGCGCTGCAGCAACAAAGATCACTAGTTTCTGGCGACTATGGACATCTCCAAGATGAACAAAGACCATGGATCGAAAGCCCTCAGCCACTTTTAGGTAGCAGCGCCTCCCGATCGTCCTATCGACGAAGATCCACCGTCGAAAAGTAAACCCTAATATGAACGGTTGAAACTTCTTCGACGATTTCTGGCCAAACGATGCATCAAATCGAAAAACAAATTGCAGCAGTAGATTGCGTTCGTCGAGAGCTTTCCAACGATATATAATATGACAAAGTTTGAGGAGTTCGAATTTTGAAGATTGATTTGAAATTGAAACTAGAGTTTGGGTTGTCTGCCATTGGAAAGAGGAGGTCAGAAAGAAATGTACGTACAGATAATATAAAATAAAAAGGTTTCTAGGGTTTATAACAGCCTATATATAGGCAACGATGGATAAGGATGGATGGTACAGATCGAATTGGTCAAAACGATTACGCGAACCCGAAAAGCCCATTCCGTCCCGAAACGAAAATAGGTCGTCCAATATATCGAAATATATGTTTTCAATACTTTTAAATTTAATGGAACTAGTTTCGAACCCAAATTCCATTATATACAGAAGTTAGCTTTTAAAATCAGATTATTTTAATTGAATTCATTTAATTGATTTCTATGCATTTCGAGCCTGCACGATCAAACAATAAGTCTGATCCCTACGAAACTTGAAATTCTACAATAATTTACTGTTACGGATCTGATGATACTGGTTTCGTCAAAATCCGAAAGAGTGGCCAAAATGGCTATTTTTACACTTTAATTAATAAAATTATTATTAGATTGGTTTAATCACTTTTAAATTCAAATTTAAAAGTTAACAACTTTATCATTCTTGATTACATAGAAATTATAATCTGTTAAAATAAATTTCCATGTCAAATTCAATATTTAAATATTGCACTAATTTCAACGTTCAATTACAACTGTAATAAAATTCTAGTTAATTATATTTTAAATTCTAATAAATTATTTTATTTTGATTTACACTCTTTTTATTGAATCAAGTATTACCTTATAAATATAATTAACATTAGCTTATATTTTATTACATTCATATTCTACAGTTATCATCTTTTACCTTATTAATGATAATATTTCAATTTTCTTAATTCCATTAATTACCAATTTTAATTCCTTATTTCCAATTATAGCCAAATTAACTTTACAAAAATTTTAATTGATTGAAATTACATTAAAATAGTTGTCAACAACATTCAACAATACCATTAAATCATATTCCAATTATTTTTCTCATTAATAAGTCATAAATTTTAATTTCTCCAATACTAAATTCAAAAATCTTATTAAATTTAAAATTTTAATTATTAAAAATAAGGGCCATTACACAATTTAAATTAAATTCAATTACTCGTATTAATTTTTCTTACACTCATTTATTTTTATTCAATTTCTTTCACAATTCAAATTTCATTTCATTTTATAATTCAAGTTCATATTCATTCTATTAATTCATTTTATAGCTTAAGTGGAATTAATTCACTTTACTAAATTTTCCAGTTCCATTCAATATCCAATTCGATTTATTTAATATTAAGTTAAACTTCATTTCATTTTAATCCGTTACTCAGGTTATTCAACATTATTTAAGTTAATTTTTTTTTTCCTTTCTTATCATTCACATTCAACAAAATTTAAAATTTGTTTTTAGCTTAAGATTTCTCAAATCTATAAGTTATAAAACTTGATTCACTTAGAATTTCATTTCGTTATTTTATTTAATCCATTTCAAATAAACTTCACTTTCATTTGAGCTTTCTTGAGTCAAACTTCATTTTATTTACTTCATTACACTAACTCAATTTATTTTACATTTCTTAGGTTTGATTATTATATTTCATATCTCAAATTCAAATTTTCTATTGTTTGCTTAATCAAAATATTCAACAGTTTTAAAATTTAATTTTACTTTCCTGTTCAAATCTATAAGTTATAATTTTTTTATCTATACTATTTTCAATTATAAGTTACAAACTATTTTCAAATATTTATTAAATCATACTTAGAATATTTTTCACAATCAAAACTTGTTTTAACCAGAAATAAATTTCTTTGGTAGCAATTCTCAGAAACTCGAAAATGAATACTGGCGATGCTGCAGTCATCCCCAGAATTATTTCCCAACGACTAAAGCGAGTTTAATGCTTTTATTTTTGTCAAAAATATTTCCAAAATATATTTCTAGTCAAAACACTTTCAAATAATATTATTATTAATTTTTGAAGGCTTTGAAAACAAATTTGAAAATCAACTGGATTTTCAGTTCTAATATTCTTAGCTTTTAAATCCTTCCTATTTATAAGCTATATTATAAATATACTTGTACAAATTTCATTACCTTATTACCAAAACATTTCATTAATTTTTACAACTTTGTTATTGTAAAAAATTGTTATAATAATTAAATTTCAATCCAATTTAATTATCGAATGCTTCGTGAAATAAAGTTCACAAAGTGTTCATTTTTATTTTAATTCAACCAATAACCAATGATAACTGAATATTATCATCTCCTAACAAAAAAAATTCTTTAATAATCATTATATGTAATATAATATAGGTAAAATCATTTCATTTACCCTATTTTAAAACAATATTATGTCAACTTGCCTCGTTTAAGTGTTTAGAAACTCCTATCAATACCATGGCATCCCACGCATCGACCAGAATTCATAAACAACTCAATGGATAAGTAAACACAATATAATTTTTTTTATAATAGTAACAAGTATGCGCTCTCATATATATACACTCAAGCAACTCATTCTAGGGTATTACTATCCTATCTCTAATGAGTCAAACCCCATAAAGCTAAGGTTATTGCTAAACCAAAGCCCTGATACCAACTGTGACGACCCACATTTCAAAAGGTTTAAATCGACAATAATGCACACATGTCCAACTTAAAAAATCTGGAATATAGATAATCAATGGGGTTAATTAAGAAAATAAGAAAAGAGGAAGAAAACAAATACATAATCTTGCAGCGGAATGACAAAATATAATAATCAAATAAACAGTTCATGAAGCTGTTTACTATACATTTGATTATAATTTATACAACATTTATCAGAGTTATATATATAACAAGGATAAATAAAATAATGCAGTAGACAACATGATGCAGGAATAATAATAATAATATACCAAATCTTCGTCTTCATCCTCCAGATAAAAATCATCAATAAGCTGAAAAATCAGGGCTGATCCGAGCGTAAGGAAAAGACAAAAACACTCGAGTCAGGACTAAAATATCCTTATGTGAGTCAAATAAATATCGCATATAACATGAGTGTAATAGCGTCAGAGATGTTTATGGGATTTCACATCTCCTATCCAGTGTATAACGTGCATGCAATGACTCAAGAGATGTTATAGGATTTTCCATCTCTTAAGGATCCGTCAAAATATTTATATATAGTAGAATACGCTACATATATAATGTCTACTCAGTAAAATAAATTTTGAAATTAGCGTTATGGCGTTACCATTATCCCCCTTAACACATTTTTATATAAGCATCGTAGTCTATACAGTACTGTAAACTCCACGTAAACTGGTGGGCTATTTGGGAGCACTCCATAGGTACAACATAAACCAAAGTTATAGTGGGCTCGATCAGGATAAATATGACAAGGCACTCAAGGCAATACTCAAGGTAGGATTCTACCATTTTGCCCTCTCGGATTGGTGGTAACGCATAGCCGCAGCTACCGCCCACCTCGAAACAACACTCCCATAATCAAGGGTGGCCACGAATCAATCACAAAGTAAAAGATATGGTATTGAAGAAGCGTGTTCGATGGGGGGAGTGACCCCACTTGGCCCAGTATAGCTCCTGTTTTAGTCCTTTTAATTATGACTCGAAAGTCAAGGCTATTTATCATCGTTCACTTACTTCATTCCAGCAAACGCCTCCAATTCAACCTCTACATTCTGGACGACATCCACCGCATACACAGTTGTTAAAGTGGTTCCAATATTGATAGAGAGTATGACAATAATAGGCCCCGGTCTTTTTAACAATCGAACGTCATTTTTCACACCGGTTGGTTCTTTTACATGTCGAAACCGATTCATATTTGATATCAAAATATCCTATTCAATTCAAAATATCCTTCATTTCAAAACCATCATATTTACTCAAAATATGTCATTTCACTAGAAAATATCATTTCAAATTCCAATTTAGGTTATAACTTCATTTAACCACATTCACATTTAAATTGATGACTTAAATATAAACATCTCAACCTTGCACAGTTTGAAATTTTAGAAAATAGTTTGAATAGTTTAAATAGTTTGATATAAAAATGGTTTGAGTATTGAAAATGATTTATATAGTAAATAGTTTAGAAAAATCTAAATAGTTTGAATATTAAAAGATAGATTTTTAAACAGTTTATATTAAAATAATTTATTTTGAAAATAGTTTCAAAGTCAAACTGATCCAATTCCAAATTTTCCAATTCAAAACAATTCAATTCCATTTCAATTTAATCGATTCCATTCCGGTTTCAATTCGAATTAACTCCGATTCCAATTCCAATTCAAATCAATTTCAATTCCAAATTAATGTCAATTTCAATTCCAAATCGATTTCAATTTCAACTTCAACTATTTTCAATGGTTAAATATCAACTCAATTCTCAATTTTAAACCATTTCAATTTAAATCAATTTTGAGCTCAATTTTCAAAGTATCAATTTAAATCATTTAAATCAAGTTCAACTTTGATGTTCAATTCAATATCCAAATCTTTAAAATAATTCAATTTCGAACTCAACTTTTGAAATATCGATTTATATTACTTTACTCAGCAATATTCAATGTTCGAATAAAAGTCCAATATTTTAAAACAAATCAATTTCCGAAATTCAAATCATATTTTGATTATAACTTCAAAATCTTAACGTTGATTATTTAAACAATCCCTGCTACCAAATTTAAATTTCAACATTTCGAGTTCAAGTTCGAAAATAATTCAATTTCCATAAATTTGATTTTTACTCCTTTAAATCAAATCATTTTAATAATTTCAAATCAAAAATTTTAAAATCATTTAATTTAACCAATCTGGTGTCCGTATATAATTTTCTATCCTATGGCCAAGTGATCAGTTATTTCAATTTAATTTCAGGGCTGGATATATATCATTTTAATCCAAATCAAAGTGTCATAGATATATATCATTTCAACCTATTTCTTAATTTATTAGAAATAATTCCATCAATATTTTTATATACTGTCAATTAATTTACGGGGTGATACATGATATATATAAAATAAATAATCATCCAATCATCCAATATTCAACCAATTGACATCCATCACAATCAATCATCCGAACAATTAATAATTCACAACAATTAACCAATTATCAATAATCGGGAATTTTTACTAGCAGTTTAATTCTAATTCAATTCAACTGTTTATTCAAAAATTTCTAACATATAAATTCTATATCGATTTCCATGTTAGTTAAATTTACCAAACAATAATCAATAAAATAAATAACTTCATGATTATCAATTTAACGAACACAAAATCACTTTAGTACGTTGTGAGCATTATAAAAAACTCACCTTTATTTGAAACTGAAAATTTTTCAGCTTCAAATGAATGCCACTTCTGCTACAAGCCGTAGAAGACATCGATACGGTCACATCGCGGCTCGTTTTGCTCGAAACGAACCTCGCATGCAAAAATTACGAGTTTATTAATATTCGATATATATAAAACCTAATTAAAAAAATTAAAAAAATTAAATATAATTAGAATATTAAAACTGTTACCTAATCTTGCACTCCCTCCTTCGCTCACGCCCAAACATATGTTCGCTTTGCCAACTTGAACGCGGTAGAAGTTTTTTTTTTAAATTACGTTCGAATCGCCGCCAGCGTTACCCAGGCCTCTTCCGATCATCACGTGCACAACGACGAAGCAGCGACACCTAAACCATAGCTGCAGCATGAACCAAAATCTCCTTGCTCTGCCCTATCAATCGTGAGCAACCCCACACCCTCCTCCGCAGCAGCTATCGCGCGTACACAAAACACGAAGCCCTATCCAGATCGCGATTTCCTCGTCGTCTATTTTTTTTCTTTTCGTTTGTTGTTTTTTTCTCTTTTGAAATATTGATCTGCTGAAACGATAAGAGGGAGAGAAGGAGTATGGGGTTGACCAAAATGGGCGAGGGTCTACGTATGGTTGGGTATGAAAGGTAATATTTTATTATAATAAGGAAAATATCCACCTCAATTGGCCCGTGAAATTCCAAACTCCAAACGAAGCGTGCCACCTGGCGTTCATAATGTTTTACCCCTATTCCGAACACAATGGAACTAGTTTCGAGGCCTAAATCGATCGTATGCAGAAGATAGACTTTCAAAATTAATTTATTTTAATTAAATTCTGAAATTAAATTCTACGCGTTTCAAGCTCGTATGACCAAACGATAAGTATGACCGCTACAAAAATTGAAATTCTATAATAACTCACTATTACGAATCTGATGAAACTAGTTTCGTCAAAATCCAAGAAAGTGGCCAAAATTGCTATTTTTGCTCGTTAAATATAAAATTTCCAATTTCTATTTATTCACTTTTAAATCAAAACTTAATGTTACAATCTTCATTCATATTTAAATAAAACTTAAATCAATTTCCGATATCATTTTCATTCACATTAATTCAAGATTCAATTATATAAATAATTCCAGTATTAAATTTTAAATAATTTAATTATCCAATAAATCACCATATTACAATATAAGTTGTTTTACTTATAAAATTTAATTTTAAAAACGGATTCAAATAATAAAACAACTACTTTCATTTTACAGTCATTCAATATTCATTATTCAACTACAACTATTGATTATAACCCATTCAATATACAGAATTCCATTTCAATAATGGTTATCTCCCAAATCATCGAAATTGGTTATTTCAAAATTTTAATCAAATTCAAATTCAATAAATTACATAAATAAACATTAAAAGTTTTTATTTCTAACCATTATTATTCAATCATTATATTAAATTTAATAATTTAAAATAGTTAAAAATACGTGTCGTTATAATCCCACACTTAGAAACCTGAGAATGAACGTTGGTGATGTTGCAGTCATTACCGAAATTATTCTCAAGTGACAAAATTAGTTCGGTACATCCAGTTCATGTCTTTCGGACGTAACCAAAATCATTTCAGAATGGTACCAAATACTTTGTAAATATTACTAAGTACCATGATCTCAATTTCATAAACTAATTTCCTAAATACTTACTTTCAAATAATACTACTAGTATTTTTTTCCATAACCTTGAAAAACATTTTCAAAGATACCGAGATTTAAGTTCTCAAAATATCAGTTAAATCCTTCTTTTTCATAAATCATGTTTAAAAAACCATACTTATATCAAATAACTTTATTATATAAAATCCTTTCACACATATTTATTCCCAAAATATATTTTCTTTCTCAAATTAAAATAAACATCTTTACTATTAAACTTTTAACCCAACATTATCGTCGAACGCCTTATAGTCAAATTGTGAAACTCAATTCACAAGGTGTTCATTTCAATGCATCTACAAATATTATCTATTCAACCTATGTTATACAAGGTAAAACTGCTCATAAACTGATAAAGGACAAATCAACAATCAACATATGATAGTTAACGTCCATAAACAAGCCAAGCATAACTAAAGTAATTAATGAGGGAAAATAGATAAACATCATTAACCCCTACATTAATTAAACTATACTTGGAAATTCACTTAAATAAGTTACCTTATATAAGATCTTTAATTTTCGCAGTTATAATTACCATTAAGGTATATGTTTATAACAATTACAAAGACGCTTTCATATGTATAAAACACTCAACTTATGCTAGGGCATTCCATTACCCTATCTCTTAATGAGTCATACCCACCAAAGCTAAGGTTCTCGCTTAACCTTTAGCTCTGATACCAAGTGTAACGATCTGACTTTTCGACCCTCAAATGTCAACCCTAGTACATCGCGATATTTGTATGCCGAGCATCAAAGTGCCAAAAAGATGAAAAGTTAGGGTAAAATAAAAAGAAAATAGAACAAGAAAGAAGAGGACACAATATCAGAATCTCATAGCGGAACGATAATATATAATATCAAAGGAATAATACAAAGGGTTACTCCGATACAGAAATTTCGGAGTTACAAAACCTAAGTACCATGATCAGCCTAGACAGTTATAACGACCTTCCTCACAAATATTGATATGTACAATATAATAATGCAGTGAAAATAAGGATACTATGGTAAGTGAAAGATCAACCTCATTTTCTCAAGCTCTAATGACAATAAACGAAAACCTGCATTTCTCAGACTACTCGAAAGAGAACACCATGAATTTAGGAAAAACAAAAACCAAGAGTCAGATAGAAGTCTAGTATGACAAAATCAAGAAATATGTAGCTAGCATATAACAATATGAGATCGCATGGAATGCCATAAAGTTTATCCCCTCAAAAGAACCACCATCTAATAAGTACATAAGGTGATATATTAGATAATGTCTAGGGTGAAGAATATAAATATTATAACATAGCTGGAATGGTTCCATTGGTTACATTCAACAAAATATTAGGAGTACAATCAACTCATATAAGGAACGTTTGCATATTGGATTTTCCATGGATATCTCTCCGGTGGAGCCGAAACCAATCTCCTACACAAGGGTCAGAAATTACCTCCAAGTGCAGTATATCTCTAGATACAATATACCATTAAGGAAACCATAATCGGTCCATGTCTAAATACGTGATCCCGAATACCATCACTCCCACGTGCAACATCAGTAAGCATACTCTAGATCTGGAGTGATAATATCCTATCATGGGTCAGCCAAACCCCAAGCTATTCCCCTACTTTGTTTTCTGTCTTCTGATGTTAAGGTCACGTTCGGCATCTTTCACACGAGTCTTCATTACTCGAACAAAACACGAATTTCAAATTGGATCCTCACGTCTCAAACAGATCTCGAAACCACACATGGATTCCCATATCTCAACAGATCTCAGAATCACACATGGTCCCACATCCTAAATAGATCATGAACAACTACATGTATTCAAGCATCTTAAACAGATCTCGAACCATCCACATAGATTCTAACATCTTGAACATATCCACTTCCAAGAGATAGAACACGTATCTCTAAGTAAAACACTTATCGATCCCAGTCTCTTCAAGATGGAATCGACGAACTTGGCCATTCAATGATAATGCAGTGATTGCATATGGAAACCAAGTCTCGTATACTTATCAAGTTTCTAATAATTTCATCTCACACTATCTCTTTATCAAGTGTGAAGTGGATAGGTTAGAGCTCTATTGCTCATATTTCTATATGAACATCAGTCTTAATTCCTATTGAGAGATAAGCCTACTTCATCAGCTTTTAGTGCTAAGTATACGACTAAATGTTATCCATAAACGAGTAAACAAACAAAGCACACTCAAGTCATACAAAGCATGATTAAGTCACATAAGCAACTTCCAATCCCCTTTTTGTGTAATTAATCTTTTATTAATTAAAACATCATGTATTAGTAAAACTTCGTTTATCTAATAAAACATCATTTATGAATTTTCTACTATTCATTTGTACTCTTTCAATTCTTCAAAAAGTATTCATACACTTATCTCAAATGGTATAAGTATATTCACAAACTATTAACAAGATTTTTTACTTTAAACCTTTAATCTTTTTATACTTTGAAAAGTATCCATATACTTATCACAAATGATAAAAGTATATTCACAAATCATTAACATGATTTCTTGCTTTAAAACCATCACTGTAACGACCGGCTATTTCAAACAGTTAAAATCGACAATCATCCACTCATGTCAGACATGAATTGCTCAAAACAACAGATTGTTAATTATATTTGGCAAACCTCAGCATAAGCAGTAAATAAATAAATCACAGAATCATAGACACAGAGTAATATAACAATACGCAGCGGAATAGATAAATAGTAGTGCATGAAGCTACTATAAAACATCAGAGTCTGAAACAAAATACAAAATAATCTCAAATACAAATGAATCTCTAATACATAAGCAACTGACGAGTCTGAACATAAATAACTGGAATAAACCGAAATAACTAAAAGCTGGGTATATAGATCCTCAAACAAACCTCCAATCTCCAAAGGTGAGTCTCAAATGCTATGACACTCAGTCTGACCCGAGCATAAAGCAAAACAAAAAACACTCAAGTCAGGATTAACATTCTTATACCAGTAAATTCAAATCAAGTGAAATGTCAACTGAAATACAAGTAACTTGTAGGATGTTTGGGATTTCCATCCTCTAAGGATCCGTGGAACTATCTACTATGTAGTAATATACGCTATTATGATACGTCTATCAGTAAAGTAAAGTATTAAAATAGCATTAAGGCATTACCCATATCCCCCTTAACACATTTTATATATTCCCGTAGTCTATACAATGCCGTAAGCTCCACCAAACCGGTGGTTTACCCAGAGGACACCCCATAAGTACGGTACAAAACAAACTCGTAGAAGTCGCGATAAGGCATGCGACAAGGCACGCGAGGCAATGCCCAGGATAGGATTCTACCATTTTGCGGATCCGGACTGGTGGTAACGCATAGCAGCTACTACCGCCCACCTCGAGACACACTCCCAAATCAAAGGTGCACCCAATCAAATCACAAAGCAATAGAATGGTATCGAAGAAATGTGCCCGATAGGAGGAATGACCTCACTTGGCTCGGCGTGGCTCCTGTTTCATTTTCCTGTTCATGTTTTATTTGATACTGGAAGCTTTCCATAGTTTTAGATCTGTAGATCTTTGTGATAAGTTTGAACATCTCCTTTCTCCTGAGTATGTTCCTGAACTTTTGTGTGTTTCTAATCTTGTTCGGTTCCGCAAACCTTAGTAGGATTGTAGAAGGGTGAAACTCTTCTATTCTGGCCATCGTTTTCTGGTAACTCTTTGGTTATTCTGTGCTGTATGCCCAGGGTTTTTCTGGCAGCTTTATTTATTCTCTTGATTCTTCTCCTTGTGATCTTTACTCAACTCCTGTGGTCAAACTCTATCCCAATGAATTTAGTGAAGTCACTGCTTTACCTCTTAAGCGGGAAATCAAATTTCATATTGATCTTATTCCTGGAGCTATTGTTTTCTATCAACTTGATCTTGCCTCAGTTTTCACCAGCTCAGAGTTTCTGAGGAAAGTATTCCCAAGACTGCTTCTCATACTGAGAATGGTTTCTATGAAGGGTTAGTCATGCTTTTTGGTTTGACTAATGCTCCGGTTTTCTTTTTTGATCTTGCCTTTGTTTTGATATTCTTGTCTTCTCTAGTCCGAGGAAGAGCATGATTCTCATTTGATCTTTGTTCTGGAGACTCTTAGGAGTCATCAGTTGAAAGCTAAATTCTTGAAATGCCATTTTAGGAAGGATGAAGTCCGATTTCTTGGGTATATTATTTCTGGTAATGGAGTTTCTATTGATCCAGTTTAGATCACTATGATCAATGTAAGTCTTCTTTTCCTTTCCTTTTCTCTTTATCCTTCAATCACTCTATCTTTTATGTTGTCCTTATGTCTCTCCCTATTCTGTAAAGGATTGGGACACTCCTAGGACTTCAATTGATATTCGTAGTTTTCTGGGCTTCGTTGATTATTATCGGAGATTCATTGAGAATTTTGCTCGGATGGCTGCACTTTTCCTTGCTTTGACTCGTAAGAATGTTAAGTTTTACGAGAGTATTTGGGTTATGGTGGATAGAATGACCAAGTCCGCTCATTTCATTCCGGTCAAGTCTATTCGCTCTGCTTCCTGTTTGGCTGAGATCTATGTGAGGGAGATTGTTTATCTTCATGGGGTTCCTATCAGTATTGTTTGTGATAGAGATCCCATATTCATCAGTCAGTTTTGGAGAGTCTTTATGGAATCTTTGGATACTCACTCGAATCTGAACACTGCTTACCATCCACAGACCGAAGGTCAAATGGAAAGAGTGAATCAGATTTGGAGGATCTTCTTTGTTCTTGTGTTCTTGATTTTTGGAGGATCTTGGAAAGATCATCTCCATCTCGTCGAATTTACCTATGACAATAGTTATCAGGTATAATTTCAATCTTCTGTTTATCTTGTCTTAATCCTCTATTTATCTTCTTTACCTTTTGTATCCAGGCTAGTATTACAATGTCTCCGTTTGTTGCTCTTTACGGACGACCTTGCAGATTTTCATCTTGCTGGATTGAATTCGGTAATCGTTTGGTTCGTTGGCCCTTTTCGCATCTTAGAGAGGATTGATTCTTTGGCTTATCACCTGATTTCCCCGAGAAGTTTTCTGGAGTGCATAATGTATTCCATTGTTTCTCATATGCGTCGGTATCTTCATGATCCATCTCTTATTGTTTCGCCTTCTGCTCTTGAGAGTTTGGATATTGAATCAAACACTTACTGTCGAGAGGAAGCCACCTCGTATTGTCGATAGAGGTACGAAGTAGCTGAGAAGGAAATCTGTCATCCTGGTCATAGTGCAGTGTTGTACTGATGATCGAAATTGTACCTGGAGACGGAGGTAAGCATACGTGCTTCGAATCCGGAAGTGTTGTTTCAGGTATTATTCTCCGTCCTATCTTATCTTTCTTGGTTCTTTCGTGTCTCGTTCCTTTTCGAGGACGAAAAGTTTTGAGTGAGGGAGAGTGTAACAACCCATATTTTTTTACAAATATTTTAAAGGGGCATTTCACTAGAAGGACAAACTTTGCAGTCCAATTAGTTTCTAGGACACACATCCACAGAAATTAATTTAAAGGCCAAAGTCAGCAGAATAATTACTTTTAAGGACAAAGTCAGCAGTCCAATTATTTTCAAAGACATAATTTCATAGGTTTTTAGGCCTTAAACACTAATTATTTTGCATTTTGTCCTTAAAAGTAATTATTTCAGTTGTGTGTCCTAGAAACTAATTGCACTTGCTGAAGAGGCCCTTGTGGCTAATTTCCACTATTTTAAATTTATTTTATTGAAAACTTTGATTTTATATCATTTTAAATTGAAATATTGGAATTTTCCAATGTAATTTTGGATTTTTGTTTGTAATTTATTTTCCAAATATAATAAAACAATTATTTTTTTTAGAAATTTTATGTTTTGGTCAATTTTGGTCAAACTTCGACTTACAGTTGAAATTTTTATATTTGAATTTTTAATTTCAAATCTTTTTTCTTTGAGGCAGAATATAATTCTAATATTTGTCCTGCTTTTCGTTTCGTCAAATTCTATTTTGTACTTTTTAAATTTGATAAAATACAGCGTTTTATACGCAATTATTTTCTATATTTTTATTTTCTATTTCCTATGTTCATTTCTATACTTTTATTTTCTATTTTTATTTTATTTTATTTTGATTTGCACTTTGATTATTTAATTGGATTTTATTTGGAATATAGGGTTGGAAAATTCAAAGGACTTTGGTTTCTCTTTCTTTAACTTGTGCCTTTTCCTTTTCCCTTGCCTTTTCATTTCTTAGCCATCCACTTTATGCTCCTAGCTGTTCACTTTTCTTCCATTCACGTACAAAACATTCTCATACTTCTCATTTTCATTTGCGTGAAGAAAAATATACAAGTTCATGGCTTCCTTCTCTTCCTCCTTTTCATTTTCTTTTTCCCTCTTTTGCTTTGCTTTGCTCAAGCATGGTTCGGCCATCAAGCTTCTAGCCGACCTCATCATCTCCACCACACCACCATAATCGACCACATCATCTCCTAACCACCACCAAACCAAAGCCGTGACCACCAAGATGCAACACATCACCAAACATTGATGAAAAGCCTAGCCGAGCCATGTATTTCACCTTCCCTTCCTATGTGCTAACCTCGGCCACCCTTCTTCCACCACCATCTCCTTGCTTTGCCCTGACCACACACTTGACTAGCCGTGAATTGATGACAACTTGACCCAAACCTAATCATGGCCGAGCACTTTAGACATAGGGCTGAACCCATGTGTGCATGACCTTTCACTTGCTTGACCTTTTGCCTTCCATGATTTGTAACTCCCATGTTTCCACATTCCACAAGCCATAGCCGTGCCTTGTGACCTCATGACCGAGCCTAGGATGCCTCAAACAATGATAGCCGAGCGATGTTGTGGTGATGGTCAACCCATTTGCACAGTGGCCGAGCCCACATATTGGTTAAAGCAAAGTTATGTCACTTTAAATTCTTATTTTTCATTATTTTAATTTCTAATATTTTATATTGAATCATACACTTATAATTTTTGTAATTGTTTGTTTACAAGATTGAATCTTGGCTCTCCATCCATTCAAATCTATTTGTGCTTTGTCGTGCTTTTCGAAGTGTAGTTGTGTGTTTTGAATTGTCATCTCTAGCTTTAAAAGGCGAGTTTATC
This sequence comes from Allium fistulosum, assembly GCA_030737815.1. Lineage (NCBI taxonomy): Eukaryota > Viridiplantae > Streptophyta > Magnoliopsida > Asparagales > Amaryllidaceae > Allium > Allium fistulosum. The sequence continues at coordinate 930,719,164 of CM060901.1, read as the reverse complement.
ACTCTCGAAATTCCTACTTATATAATTATGAAACAATGACATGTGAATTGTAGAAATTAATATGCTATGTTCATATATGCATGTGATATGATTATATGATGTTAGATACTGCTTATATATTTGTTACATCACCTAATATGATATATGATATTATATGCTCTACTGTTATTTTATTTTTTGTATCTCACACTACAAGTTCCCTTTCACTATGGGTTGAAATGATACATACCCGAACGGACATTAGAATAAGGGAAATTCGTTATGAGCTAAAACGATAGGCTCAAGCGATTTTTATTTATTTTATTTGACTTGGGATTGCGGGTTTGAAATGATAGAACCCGGATTTTTCGTTTTAAATTACAGATTGAAATGATACAAATCCGTATCACTTGACCTAGGCTAGAAAATATTATACAGACCCGTGGTTTAAGTTTGATATAATAGTTTTATGAAATTTGAAGTATTTTGAAATATTAAATATATGTGATTTTGAACTTAAGTTTGACATAATAGTTTTTTTAAATGGGATTTAAATGATTTCAATAAATTTATGGTGATTTTCTATAAGGTAAAATTGTATGAATGAATTAATGATAAAAATGTAAATTTTGATTTGAATTAATAATTGAAAATTTAGTGTTAAATGGAATTTTAAGCTTAACTTAGTGATAAGAATATTTTATTTGTGAAATGGGTATTTTTAATAAGGTGTTAAGTTATTGGTTAAAATAAAAGTTAAGTAAAATAGGGTATTTTGACATAATAAATGAATATTTACTGAAGCGTAAGGTATGATTTTATAAGTTGAAAATGGTTTAAATTGAAGTTTTAATGTTTCTGAAATGTTATAATAAATCTGGAATTAGTATTGGTAGCATTCAAAAATGCTGTGGTTTTAAGACAACATTTGCTAAGTGCTGCTGTTGCTGGAAGTAAACTATATTCTGAACTAATAATATACCTACTGTAACACTTTGAAAAATGCTGCTGTTTCTGAAATTAAACTAAATTCTGAAATACTAATATATCTACTGTAACACTTTGTATGTGATGCTGTTTCTAAAGCTGAACTGTTTTGAAACTAATATACCTACTGCAACAGTTTATAAGTGCTGCAGTTTCTAAAATAGAACTATTTTGAAATACTAATATATCTACCGTAACACTTTATAAGTGCTGCTGTTTCTGAAAATACAATGTTTGAAATTTTTGTAATTTAATGAATGAACTCAGAAAATGCTACAATTTTGGAAATTGAATAATTGATTTGAAAGTATATTGACTTCATATTTAATGGTTCAAATGAATATTTTATGATTTCAAAGTGTTATGAAATTTCAAGGTTTGATTTCCAAGGCATTTTGATTTTTAAGACTTATGATTTTGAAAGCATTATAACTTTGGAAAGTGATATGATTCCTAAAATGGATATCATTGAAGAGAAAATGGTATTGTTTTGATATGGTTTAAATGAATATGTTTTGATTTGAAATATAAACCATTTTGAAATTTATAACCATGGGTTATAATAACGATTGGTTGTTAAAGAGACCGGGATCGGATATGGACATACTCTGTGTCGATACTGAAAACCACTTTAACAACTGTGTACGCGGTGGAGATTCCAAAATGAAGTAGGATGGTGGCGACGATCCTATTGAGGTATATATGTGGACCCGACTCCCGTGAGTTGGCATAAGGTGGCTAAAACAGGAGCGATCGACGGGCCAATGAGGTAGCACCTCTGATCGGACACATTCCATCGTATACCATTCTATTACCTTGTGATTGATTTGATGGCTATCCTCGATTTTTGATTTGGGAGTGTGTTCCGAGGTGGGCGGTAGTGGCTGCTATGCGTTACCACCAGTCCAGATGCGTAATTGGTATATCTACCCTGGCATTGACTAGTTGTGCCATGTCACCTACCATAGCGAGCTTTACTACGAGTTTGGTTTTGTGCCGTAGCCTGTGGAGTATTTAGGGTAGCCTCCCGATCTGGAGGTACGCTGATACTGGATAGACTACTGGGACTATTATGTGTTAAAGTGGAAAATGTAAACCCTTAACGCTATTTAAAAGTAAATTTATTTTACTATTAGACACTATTATCATAGCATATATTATTACATAGTAAATAGTTTAACGGATCCTTAAAGAATGGGCGATCCCAAGCATTCTTTAAGTTACTTGAGCATTTCTATTTCAGTTCACTTGAGTAGGTTTACATTGTACAAGTATGTATGTCCTGACTCGAGTGTTTTGTGTTTTGCTTTACGCTCGGGTCAGACTGAGTTGTACCAGTATTCGAGACTCACCTTTGGAGTTGGAGCTTCGCTTGGATCCATCCATTGATTCTACTTTCAGTCATTCAGTTGATTCCAGTGGTGTATTCAGATCTTGTATTTGACTATTGTATTGAGACATCTTTGTATTCATAAATTCTGCTGTATTTTGTTTAACTCTGTTATATACATAGTAGCTTCATGAACTACTATTCTTTGTTTCCGCTGCATTATTGTTATATTACTCTATGTCTATGATTCTATGATTATTCATTTACTGTATATATTGAGTTTTGCCAAATTTTATTTACAATCTATTGTTTTGAATTATTCAAGTCTGACATGTATGGATTTATTGTCAATTTGAAAGGTCCAAAATAGTGGGTCGTTACAGAGGGTGTTTCACAGGAGAATGGTTTTTGGTGAAAGGAGGGAAGCTTTGGTGGTGGCTGGTTTGGTTCGAACAGAAAAAAAATGGAGGAGTTTCGAATACAATATTCGAATAAAATGGTTAACAGGAAGGAGGAGACACATTGCAATAAGAAATTTTATATAAACTTATATTTTATTATATAAGATTTCAAGTGCAAATCCAATTGAACATGAGGAAGAAGGAACGAGCACTGTAAAATAAACGAACAAGACAAAGAAACAAAGAGAAAAGGACGAACCAGTTTATAAATTGAAACCATAGGAATAGCAAAGACCACGTGACTATTTAGTAAATAATAAAAGATAATGGATGTTTGTTTCAGCCGTTGGGTAACTGAATAGCCACAGGAAACCAAAAGATTCCAGATATGGATACCGATACGGTTAACCGTCTCGCAGTTTTCGCTGCGAACCGGACATCGAATCACAGAAATGAATATACTGCTGAGATCAGCACGACGAGACAATAAGAATGGTACAAAGATATTAGCGGTATGACCATCCTATCAAAAGTCGATAGTCGCTGCCAAACTGCTACTAATTCGCCGAAAATAATATAAATGTAGCTATAACAGTTCAAATTTGGCGAAACGAAATATGACGTCTCACTTAGAAAATGTTCTATATTTTTATTATATAAAAATATTCATACTTCGAAAATATTTTATTTCAATCAAATTTTTAACTGATTTAAATTGAAACTGAAATTACACAATAGAACTAACTTTCATAATTTCAATCGCTTGTATTTAACTGAATTTTGTGAAAATTTAAACTATAAAATTTAGCAATGACGACCTTAACTTATTATTAAACTTAGATATTTAAAAAGAATGTTTAAAAGATAATATAAGCAAGTGATATGGATTTAAATTGTATCAATCGCGGACGACCTTAACTGGGTCAACCGAGACTTAGAAAAGACGAGAATATCATCAACGAAAAACAAGACGAACATGTTGAGAACATCGCGGGAGATGCGATTCATGAGATCCATAAAGAAGGTAGGAGCACTGGTTAATCCAAAGAGCATTACCAACCATTTATAAAGAACATTCTCCAGGAGGAAGGACAACATGTCGAATTCCAGGAATAGAATCGATGCGGAATTCAATTTCCCATTTAGGAGATAAGGGAGTGACTTCACCAAAACATTAGGATATTCCCTGACTATCGGAGTGGAGTCAAGATCACTAGGCTGAGAATCAAGTGGAAAGGTAAACTGCCTGCTTAATCCTGAGGCAATTGACATTCGATCACGAGAGAATTACCCGGGTCATCCACTAGGGAAATGATTCGGGCTGTACAAGAGATGATAGCATCAACACCGAGGATATAGAAATCTCTGGTGAATCGACGCTTGTTGTAAAGGAGTTCCACCCCTTTACAAATCAGACCAAGGTTGGAGGGACCGCCGATGGAATTAGTCACACATGAGGATGAAGTTGCCAATAGAGGTTGAAGCTATGGGATGCTCCAGTATCCAAAGAACATGAACAGGAAGATAAGAATGGATCTTAGAACAAAGGAAAATTCCAAAACCCGAGGGACATCCAGATCAAAGAGGAGAAATTCAAGCTCGAACGAATATGATTCTATAATTAATTTTTACTCCAAATGCTAAGTTTGCCTAAACCTGGCTCTGATACCACTTGTAACGAACAGCTATTTCGAACAGTTCAAATCGACAATCATCCACTCATGTCAGACTTGAATTGCTCAAAACAACAGATTGTTAATTTATATTTGGCAACAACATATGCAGTAAATAAATAAATCATAGAATCACAGACACAGAGTAATATAACAATAAGCAACGGAATAGATAAATAGTAGTGCATGAAGCTACTATAAAACATCAGAGTCTGAAACAAAATACAACAGAATCTCAAATACAACAGAATCTCAAATACAAATGAATCTCTAATACATAAGCAACTGACGAGTCTGAACATAAATGACTGGAATAAACCGAAATAACTGAAAGCTGGATAGATGGATCCTCAAACAAACCTCCAATCTCCAAAGGTGAGTCTCAAATGCTGTGACACTCAGTCTGACCCGAGCATAAAGCAAAACACAAAACACTCGAGTCAGGATTAACATTCTTATACCAGAAAATTCAACTCAAGTGAAATGTCAACTGAAATACAAGTAACTTGCAGGATGTTTGGGATTTCCATCCTCTAAGGATCCGTGGAACTATCTACTATGTAGTAATATATGCTATTATAATACGTCTATCAGTAAAGTAAAGTATTAAAATAGCATTAAGGCATTACCCATATCCCCCTTAACACATTTTATATATTCCCGTAGTCTATACAATGCCGTAAGCTCCACCAAACCGGTGGTTTACCCAGAGGACACGCCATAGGTACGGTACAAAACAAACTCATAGAAGTCGCGATAAGGCATGCGACAAGGCACGCGAGGCAATGCCCAGGGTAGGATTCTACCGTTTTGCGGATCCAGACTGGTGGTACCGCATAGAAGCTACTACCGCCCACCTCGAGACACACTCCCAAATCAAAGGTGCACCCAATAAAATCACAAAGCGATAGAATGGTATCGAAGAAATGTGCCCGATAGGAGGAATGACCCTACTTGGCTCGGCGTGGCTCCTGTTTTAGCCACATCAAGCTGACTCGCGGGAGTCAGGGCTGCGTTAACACCTCATATAGAATTGTCGCCAAACCATCCTACTTCGTTCTGGAATCTCCACCATGTACACGGTTGTTAAAGTGGTTTTCAGTATTGGCAGAGAGTATGACAATATCTGATCCCGGTCTCTTTAACAACCAAACGTTTATTTCACACTGTGGTCGTTTTATTTCAAAATAGTTCGTACTTCATATCAAAATATCATATTCATTCAAAAATCACATCACTTTCTAAACCATATACACTTTCGAAATCATATCACTTTCGAAATCATATTAAAGTATTCTTATTTAAATCCCTTTAATCTAAATCATAATAGTTCCAACTTACACAATTTGAAAGGTTTATGTATATTAAAGTAGTTATAATTTAAAATAGGTGATAGATTTAAAATAGTCTATATATGAAAATAGTGGATATATATTAAAATAGTTTATATCGAAAATAGTTTCAAATTTCTTCCAATTTCACAAATCAATCCAAATCCGCTTTAGTTCCAAAAATTCAATTTAAATCAATCCCAGTTCAACAATTTTTTAATCGATTTTAAATTCAGGTTTGAACTACAAATTTTAAGTCACTTCCAATTCAATACGGTTTCAATATTCAAACAATTTACAACGACTTAATTTAATAAATTTCATTTATATTACAAATTTAACTTAATCCTATTTAAACTTCAAAATATCCACTTAATCATTAATAACATTTAAATAAAACCTCAATTTAAAAATCTAAATCGAAATTGAATATTCAATTACAATTTTATTTAAAGTTGAAATATCCATTAAATCACCTTTATCAAAATCAAGTTATTAATTTATAGAATCATATCTTTAAAATCTTAATATCAATAAGTTTCAAATCAGCTCTTATTTTACTTAAATTACAAATCAATTCTTATTTAAATTCAATCTTCAAACCAAATAAATTACAAATCAAATTTCAATTCATCTTTCCATCATTAATTTGTTGTAGTTATAAAATCTATTTAAAAATATTTAAGACATATTATAAATAAAGTTAAATTTAAATTCTTATTAAATTCTTATTATATTATTAATTATTAAATTAAATCTTATTATTATTAAATCTATTTTTAAATCTTATTATATATATATATTCTTATAATAAAGCTATAAGTAAAATTTTATAATTTACATTTTAAAAATTAACTTATAATTTTAAAATTTTCAAAACATATAACTTTAAATCAAAATTTTACACATATATAAAAGTAAGATATTTATATTATATTTAAAATCAATATTTATTAAAACCCAAATATTTCCTTTCAAAACTTTGAAAATTATTTTTCAAAAACAGACCAACGGTGTCCGTATATAATTTTTATCCTATGGTCAAGTGATACAGATATTTATCATTTCAATCCGCAAATTAAATTTAATATTTTACGCGTATATATCATTTCAACCCACAAATCCTAACTTTCAAAATAAATGAAAATCGCTTGGGTTTATCATTTCAACCCTTAACGATTTTCCTTTAATCTACAAGATCGTTCGGGTATGTATCATTTCAACCCGTAGGGAATTTCTAAACTAACAGGGAACTTGCAGAGTGAGAACAAATATGATAATAATATAACATATCAACAACAGACATATATCATTAGTAACAAATTTAAATATAATATGTACAACAGATTATGGTGTCATATGTCATAGGAAAGTAATTGTAGAGAATGGCATATTGTAACAACCCACATATTTATCGATTTTATATTTAAATATTTTATTTAAATATTTTATCGTCAGTCGGATTTTAGTCCGAAAAGCTACTTTTTGCATACGGTCAAATTAGGACTCGAGACCACCTCCATTGAGTTCAAAATGACGTTTGCAATCTTTTTAAGTATAAACTTTGATATGTTTGGAGATAGTAGAATTTTGCTACTTTTTCCACATAGGGCTTTGGTCTTGTTTCAGCTCATTAGACCCAAGCTTCACCCCTCCTCTCTTCATTTCCTTACTTCTATTCCCTAATACTCAAGCTTTTACAATAATGGAGAGAGGAATGGGAAATTAAAACTCCAAACCCTAGTTTTCTTTTGCAAATCAAGTTCTAGCTCCAAACTAATAGAAGAAGCTTTGGTAAGCCTCCTCTTCTTCTTCTCCAACTCATTCTCTTATCAATTTCAGAAATTCCTAAACCTAACTTAGGAAATGTTTCTCTTTTTAGCCTAGATTCAAGGTTGTTGAGTTGGAATAGAAGTGTGATTGCTCTTGCCATTGCTCTATAGCTTCTTCTTCATTTGTTTTGGGTTTAAAGGTGAGATTTTTATCTCACATCTTAGTCTATAATTATCTTCGATTGTTAGGTATGAATTCCTAACACTTATTCATGTGCATTTGATGTTGATTTGGATCGATTTTGTGTGTATTCCAATCTTTGGTGTTTTGGTTTAATTTTTGTGAAAATCCTATTATGGATATTTGGACATTGGTATTCGAGGCGTATCGAAGAGCCATTAAGGCTGGGTTGTCGCTTGGCATAATTCCTTAGTCATTGTAGCTCGATCGATCGCTTCCGGTATTCATTTGGCCATTTTATGGTCTAGGTTCAGGGAATGCCCTGAACCACAGTTTCAAACGTCTAAAACGTTAGATTCAGACATCTGAATATTATACTGGGAAGATTTTTATTCCCAGATTCAGACGTCTGAATCTATTGTTTCAGACGTCTGAATTGGTTCGTTTTGAACCAGAAAGGAAATAGGCTAAAAAGTGCCTATTTCAGACGTCAGAAATCAAGGATTCAAACGTCTGAATTCTGACGTCTGAATCCTTGATTTCAGACGTCTGAATCTGCAGTCTTTTGCCTATTTGCCTATTGAGCTTGAATTTCCAACTTTAATCGATTCATGTTGATTCCCTTTTTGTTGTTATCATTTATCATCGGCTTTGATGACATTTTCTTCGTGATTTTTGGGAATATCCATTTTGATGGATTCGGTATCGGTTTCTTTGGATTTTATTCACATCTTTGAATGTGAATTTTGGTGATCGATTGTTCTTCAATCATTTTTGTGATTTGTCACTTTAAAAATAATAAAGGTTTTAATACTAGTAGTAAATATCAAAACTCTTTCATCAAAACGATTTCAACTCTATTTTCAATACCAAACTCGTTTATAAAACCGTTTTCCAATCTATTAGTATCTACAAACCTTTACCTCACTCGGATGAGAAATCTAATTAAACGGCTTAGTAAAACAAGTGGTATGAAACGCTTGCGTTTGCTTCGTCGGTTAATTCTTGGACTTGTTTGACTGAACCTTTTGTGACAATTTTCTAGTGAAGATCTATAGTTTGTTCGTAAATATTTAAGTTAAGTAAGTGGTTATGGGACATGAAGCTAAACTCATATATTTACTAGCTTAGTGTAATTGACACTTCTTGAGGATCATTGACGATCATTTTTGTGATTTAGACTAGCAATTGTGCGATGTCTCTTTGTCTGCGAGGGAGACAAAACCCCGTTTGTGTGATGTTTCGACTCACATATGTGGGGTAGCGACCCATGGTCTTCGGGCCGTTCGTGTGTTCAAAAATTAATGGTTAGCTTCCATGAGATAGCTTCTCGTTCGTGTGATACATATGTTGGTGAGCTTTCATGCTCCCGTTCGTGTGATAGGCCTCCCCCTTTTTGTGATTTCTGGATTTCGTGTGTTGATTTCTGGAATTTGTGCTTCACCAATTTTCGTGATTTTCATTGATATGTTTTATCAATTTTTGTGCATTGGTGAATTCGTGTGTCATTACCCTTTTGTGGATTTGGATCTTTGAGAAGATTCTTGTGATATTGATTAATCTCTTGTTGATTATCATTTACGTACTTATAGTAGTGTGCCATTACGGTTATCATACGTTTATGCCATATCTTTTATTCTATATCATGTCATCTGATATTTATAGCTAGACTGATCCGTTTATTATTTTCTTATTAAATAATACTCGGGTCAGACCGAGATGTTACAGGTGCTTCTGCTTGACTTCTCCCCAGGGATTTATTACTCTGACTTTTGGCTAACCACATAGATTAGCACTTTTTGTTGCGTACGTTTGAGACATAGACTCTATGATGTATACATATTCTTTTGTGAAGGTAGAAGCTAACTTTTTGTATTATCGTGGATCTTTCAGACCACTACTCTGATGTACACTTTCATGTGTTATATATATTCATATTTCCGCCTTTGTGATATGGATGTTTGTGACTGATTTGTGTTATGTTTATTTCTATGTTTGTTTCCGAAGATTATATATAGCCACTGTGTGATAGCTTTGAGTTTGTATCGGTATGTCGGATTTCCTCCTTAAATGAAATGTATGCTATACTATCTGACATATCAGTGCTCACACAAGTAATTACACGGAGGGTCGCTCCTCAACAGCCTTATTCTCCGTGCTAGTTGACAGCATTACACTGTAGTGTTCTTGGCTAGCGTGGGTATAAAGGTGGGGTGTCACAGCTTGGTATCGGAGCCAAACTTCGGAACAATGTAGAATTACTTAACAAGGATCATCGTCCTAAGTCCAATTTAGGAGTTGCGCCTTAGGATTTAATTCGAGTCTTTGTACCGATTCATCCTATTTCCTTTTATGTATCCTTGTTTTATCTATCAAGATTTGCTTGATATTTATTTGGAGAATAACTTTTCTACTTTTCTCTTTCTTAAAGAAGAGAATGTCTAGACCAGGCCGTCCCAGAGCTGGACCATCTACTGTTACTCCCCAGGATGGAGTTTTTATGACTGCTCAGCAGCTTCTTGATTAGTAAAGAATGCTCAAGCAGCTGGTCCTAATCAGGAACCTACTCATCCTAAGTCTGGATTTGCACGCTTGTGTAACGATTATACAACCTTGGGTGGGAAACCCTTTAAAGGTTCTGAAACTATTATTGAAGTCCAGGCTTGGTTAAGAACATGTGATCGAATCTTTTCTCGCATGAATCTTATTGATCTTCACCGAGTTCAGGTGGCCTCTAGTATGCTCCAAGAAAGAGCATTGGACTGGTACGAACTTCTTATTTCTGAAATTAATGAAGCGGACCTCACCTGGGAGCAATTCCGGGAACGCTTCAAATTAAAATTCGTACCAGAAGCAGAGAAAGTGACATTGGCTCGGCGTTTCATAGACCTTGTTCAAGGTGAATCCTCTGTGACAGATTATGTCGCATCCTTCGAGTCACTGTCTAAATATGGAGTTGAATACATCAACACCCCATTGAAGAAGAACCAGAGGTTCGTTTATGGCTTAAACAAAAATCTCAAGAAGCCATTACTTCTAAAATTAGAAGTTCCTTTCGACCAACTCATTGATATCGCTCTTCGACTTGAAGAGGCGGATAGGGAAAGTGATGTTGAAGTGGTGGGTTCCAAACCAAACTTCAACAACAATAAAAGGCCGAATAAATTCAAAGGTCCTTATCCCAACAGAAAGGGGAAACCTGCACCTCCGGCAGTAAAGACTTCTACCCCTAGTAGTGGGAAATGCTACAACTGTGGTTCTAGGGACCATTTTGCGAACAAGTGTTCAAAGTCCCGTTCTTGTCGCTATTGTAAAAGTCCGGATCATTATATGCATCTATGCCCTAAGCTTCAAGGCAAGAAGGAGGGAAAGTTAAATGTTGCTCAAGCCCCTGGCAACACATCTCGCGGTCAAGGTATGTCTCATTCTGTCCTTGATGGCATTATTATATTTCGTGATCAACCTATTAGAGTTCTCTTTGATACGGGTGCATCCCATTCTTTTATATCAAAGGAACTTGTCGATACTTTTTCCTTAAGTGTTGTTGCTCTAATGACTTCTTTAAGAATTGCGAATCCGGTTGGTGGATCCGCAACTCTTAGTTTGCTTTGTGAAGACGTGGAGATTAGTTTGTGTGATTTTCCTTTCCTGGCCGATTTGCATGTCATGCGTTATTTAGGCTTTGGAATGATTTTGGGTATGGATTGGCTTAACCGTTATGAAGCTCATATCTTATGTCCTGAGCGGACTATTTATCTCCGACATCCGCAATCTGTAAAGCAGATTTCAATTATTCTTAAAGATTCGGATTCCACTTTGGCTGCATCTTTATATTCTTTAAATCCTCGTGATGATGATAATGATGATGAGGAAGATGTCATTTTTCGTATTCACGTCATTCGTGAATTTTCCGACATATTTGAGCCCGTTTTAGGAATACCACCTAAGCGAGCAATTGAGTTCAGAATTAATCTTATACCCGGAGCTCAACCTATTACTCGTCCTCCTTATCGCATGTCCAATAAGGAGAATGAAGAGATGCGCAAACAATTATCCGAATTAGAGACAAAGCAATTTATTCGCTCTAGTTTCTCGCCTTGGGGAGCTTTAGCAATTTTCATGAAGAAATCCAATGGTACACTTAGGCTTTGCGTCGACTACCGCAAGCTTAATGATCTCACTATTAAGAATAAATATCCTTTACCTCGGATTGATGATCTATTTGATCAACTTAGTGGTGCTAGAGTCTTTTCACAATTGGACTTGGCTACCGGTTTTCATCAGCTTCGTATTGCAGAGGATAGTATTCCTTTGACTTCGTTCCATACTCGATATGGATCTTATGAATGGCTTGTTATGCCATTTGGTTTAACGAATGCTCCGGCTTATTTCGTTGACCTTATGAATCGAGTTTTTAAAGATTTTCTCGATCGATTCGTTCTCATCTTTATTGATGATATTCTTGTGTATTCTAAAACCGAGGAGGAACATGAAAGGCATCTTCGGATTGTGTTGGAAACTCTTCGGAGTAATCAATTAAAGGCGAAGTTTTCTAAATGCCACTTTTGGCAATCCAGTGTGAAGTTTCTCGGTCATATTATTTCCGAATCTGGAATATTAGTAGATCCTACAAAGATTGAAGCGATTCAAGATTGGAAGAGACCGAGACCGGAAAGTGTGACAGAAATCCGTAGCTTTTTCGGATTGGCAGGTTATTACCGCCATTTCATAAAAGACTTTTCTAGAATTTTCGTGCCTCTTACTGGCTTAACAAAGAAAGGTGTTAATTACATTTGGTCAGACAAATGTGAAACTTCTTTTCAGAAATTAAAAGAACTCCTTTCTGATGCTCCTATTCTTGTTATTCCCGAAGGGAATCAAGATTTTATTGTTTATACCGATGCTAGTCGCGTTGGTTTGGGTGTCGTTCTTATGCAAAAAGAACATGTTATTGCTTATGCTTCTAGGCAATTGAAGCCGGCTGAGACTAGTTATGTCATGCATGATTTAGAACTCACGACTATCGTTTTCGCCCTTCGAATTTGGCGACATTATCTTTTGGGAGAGAAATTTATACTTTATACTGATCATAAGTCTTTGAAATATTTATTTTCTCAAAAGGAAGTTAATTTGCGTCAACAGCGATGGCTCGAATTCCTTACCTCTTATGATCTTGATATTCTTTATACTCCCGGAAAGGGAAATCGAGTTGCTGATGCACTTAGTCGCAAGCAACAAGCGGTTGTTTCCGTGATGATATCCGAATGGAATGATCTCGGGGTTTTATCCACTTGTGAAATTCGAGATCGTGTTTCCGATTTATGTTCATCTCTTATTTTATGTAGCCTTGAGGCTCGTCCTTCTCTTTTAGACCGCATTCTTGAAGCTCAAAGACTAGATCCCGAATTGGCTCTTCTTGACCGAAGTATTAAGGATAAAATTGATATTGAAGGTTTGAAAGACTTTGATATTGATTCTCGAGGCGGCATTCGAAAATTTGGTAGACTTATCGTACCAAATATTAGTGATCTTCATAAAGGTATTCTAGAAGATTCTCATCGTTCCAAGTATTCCATTCATCCCGGTAGTAGTAAAATGTACGCGGATATGAAGCGACTTTATTATTGGGAGGGAATGAAATCTGATATTGCTAATTTTGTTAAGTGTTGCATGACTTGCCAACTTGTCAAGGCCGAACATCAAAGGCCCGGTGGGTTATTGCAACCATTGGAAATTCCAATTTGGAAGTGGGATCAAATTTCCATGGATTTTATTGATGGCCTTCCCCGTTCCCGTTTGGGTCATAATAGCTTATAGGTGATTGTTGATAGACTTACTAAATCCGCCCATTTTATTCCCGTTCGATCTAACCGAACCGTTCCTCTTCTAGCCAAACTCTTTATTAAAGAAATTGTTAAATTGCATGGAGTTCCTACTTCCATTATTAGTGATCGTGATCCATTGTTTACTAGTGGATTTTGGAAGAGTCTTCAAAAAGCTTTGGGAACGAAGCTTAATTTTAGCACCGCTTATCACCCCCAGTCCGATGGACAAACTGAGCGTGTGAATCAAACACTTGAAGATCTTCTTCGTGCTTGTGTTCTTGACTTTGGTGGAAGTTGGGAAGATCATATATCACTTGTTGAATTTTCCTATAATAACAGCTTCCAATCTAGTATTGGTATGGCTCCTTTCGAGGCACTCTATGGACGGCCATGCCGATCTCCTTCTTGTTGGCTTGAGACCGGTGAGAAGCTGGTTTTAGGTCCAGATTTTATTCATGATTCCATAGAGAAGATTGAACTTATTCGTCATAGGATGAAAGAAGCCCAGAGTAGACAAAAGTCCTATGCCGATAACCGAAGAAGGAAATTAGATTTTTCTGTTGGAAATCTTGTATTTGTTTGTGTTTCACCTATGAAGGGTGTTGTACGCTTCAGTCGATCGGGAAAATTAGCGCCTCGATATATTGGGTCATTTCCTATCACTGAACGTATTGGTTCCATGGCTTATCGCCTATTATTACCGGCTCAGTTTTCTGCCATTCATGACGTGTTTCACGTTTCTCAATTACGGAAATGCCTTCGAAATTCTGATTCTATTCTTAAGCCCGGTGTTGTGGAGGAGATTGAAGTTTCGCCTAATTTAACTTATGAGCAACATCCTATTCGAATTATTGCTTCGGAGGTCAAACGACTTCGAAATAAAGAAGTTCCGCTTGTTAAAGTTCAATGGTCCTCAAATCCTAAGGATTGCTCTTGGGATTCTAGAGAATTCATCGAGCGTACACATCCGGACTTACTTTCTCATGCTCTTTGAGGTGAACTTCTTATTTCAAATTTCTTTTGTGTTAATATGCTTTTATGGTTGTTACTTTTTATTTCCATCTTATATATTTATATATTGCGAGGACGCAATTTCTTTAAGGAGGGGAGTTTGTAACAACCCGCATATTTATCGATTTTATATTTAAATATTTTATTTAAATATTTTATCGTCAGTCGGATTTTAGTCCGAAAAGCTACTTTTTGCATACGGTCAAATTAGGACTCGAGACCACCTCCATTGAGTTCAAAATGACGTTTGCGATCTTTTTAAGTATAAACTTTGATATGTTTGGAGATAGTAGAATTTTGCTACTTTTTCCACTTAGGGCTTTGGTCTTATTTCAGCTCATTAGACCCAAGCTTCACCCTTCCTCTCTTCATTTCCTTACTTCTATTTCCTAATACTCAAGCTTTTACAACAATGGAGAGAGGAATGGGAAATTAAAACTCCAAACCCTAGTTTTCTTTTGCAAATCAAGTTCTAGCTCCAAACTAATAGAAGAAGCTTTGGTAAGCCTCCTCTTCTTCTTCTCCAACTCATTCTCTTATCAATTTCAGAAATTCCTAAACCTAACTTAGGAAATGTTTCTCTTTTTAGCCTAGATTCAAGGTTGTTGAGTTGGAATTGAAGTGTGATTGCTCTTGCCATTGCTCTATAGCTTCTTCTTCATTTGTTTTGGGTTTAAAGGTGATATTTTTATCTCACATCTTAGTCTATAATTATCTTCGATTGTTAGGTATGAATTCCTAACACTTATTCATGTGCATTTAATGTTGGTTTGGATCGATTTTGTGTGTATTCCAATCTTTGGTGTTTTGGTTTAATTTTTGTGAAAATCCTATTATGGATATTTGGATATTGGTATTCGAGGCATATCGAAGAGCCATTAAGGCTGGGTTGTCGCTTGGCATAATTCCTTAGTCGTTGTAGCTCGATCGATCGCTTCCGGTATTCATTTGGCCATTTTATGGTCTAGGTTCAGGGAATGCCCTGAACCACAGTTTCAAACGTCTGAAACGTTAGATTCAGACGTTTGAATATTATACAGTGAAGATTTTTATTCCCAGATTCAGATGTCTGAATCTATTGTTTCAGACGTCTGAATTGGTTCGTTTTGAACCAGAAAGGAAATAGGCTAAAAAGTGCCTATTTCAGACGTCTGAAATCAAGGATTTAGACGTCTGAATTCTGTTTTGGAAAATATTTTATTTTCCAGATTCAGACGTCTGAATCCTTGATTTCAGATGTCTGAATCTGCAGTCTTTTGCCTATTTGCCTATTAAGCTTGAATTTCCAACTTTAATCGATTCATGTTGATTCCCTTTTTGTTGTTATCATTTATTATCGGCTTTGATGACATTTTCTTCGTGATTTTTGGGAATATCCATTTTGATGGATTCGATATCGGTTTCTTTGGATTTTATTCACATCTTTGAATGTGAATTTTGGTGATCGATTGTTCTTTAATCATTTTTGTGATTTGTCACTTTAAAAATAATAAAGGTTTTAATACTAGTAGTAAATATCAAAACTCTTTCATCAAAACGATTTCAACTCTATTTTCAATACCAAACTCGTTTATAAAACCGTTTTCCAATCTATTAGTATCTACAAACCTTTACCTCACTCGGATAAGAAATCTAATTAAACGGCTTAGTAAAACAAGTGGTATGAAACACTTGCGTTTGCTTCGTCGGTTAATTCTTGGACTTGTTCGACTGAACCTCTTGTGAAAATTTTCTAGTGAAGATCTACAGTTTGTTCGTAAATATTTAAGTTAAGTAAGTGGTTATGGGACATGAAGCTAAACTCATATATTTACTAGCTTAGTGTAATTGACACTTCTTGAGGATCATTGACGATCATTTTTGTGATTTAGACTAGCAATTGTGCGATGTCTCTTTGTCTGCGAGGGAGACTAAACCCCGTTTGTGTGATGTTTCGACTCACATATGTGGGGTAGCGACCCATGGTCTTCGGGCCGTTCGTGTGTTCAAAAATTAATGGTTAGCTTCCATGAGATAGCTTCTCGTTCGTGTGATACATATGTTGGTGAGCTTTCATGCTCCCGTTCGTGTGATAGGCCTCCCCCTTTTTGTGATTTCTGGATTTCGTGTGTTGATTTCTGGAATTTGTGCTTCACCAATTTTCGTGATTTTCATTGATATGTTTTATCAATTTTTGTGCATTGGTGAATTCGTGTGTCATTACCCTTTTGTGGATTTGGATCTTTGAGAAGATTCTTGTGATATTGATTAATCTCTTGTTGATTATCATTTACGTACTTATAGTAGTATGCCATTACGGTTATCATATGTTTATGCCATATCTTTTATTCTATATCATGTCATCTGATATTTATAGCTAGACTGATCCGTTTATTATTTTCTTATTAAATAATACTCGGGTCAGACCGAGATGTTACAGGTGCTTCTGCTTGACTTCTCCCCAGGGATTTATTACTCTGACTTTTGGCTAACCACATAGATTAGCACTTTTTGTTGCGTACGTTTGAGACATAGACTCTATGATGTATACATATTCTTTTGTGCAGCTAGAAGCTAACTTTTTGTATTATCGTGGATCTTTCAGACCACTACTCTGATGTACACTTTCATGTGTTATATATATTCATATTTCCGCCTTTGTGATATGGATGTCTGTGACTGATTTGTGTTATGTTTATTTCTATGTTTGTTTCCGAAGATTATATATAGCCACTGTGTGATAGCTTTGAGTTTGTATCGGTATGTCAGATTTCCTCCTTAAATGAAATGTATGCTATACTATCTGACATATCGGTGCTCGCACAAAGCAATTACACGGAGGGTCGCTCCTCAACAGCCTTATTCTCCATGCTAGTTGACAGCATTACACCGTAGTGTTCTTGGCTAGCTTGGGTATAGAGGTGGGGCGTCACACATATCATAATTAACAATTAAATAACTTAACAATTCAAATTTTAACAGCATATTTCAATCTTCATTTCATATGAATTAAATTTACTAAATATAAGAATGTTAATCGTGAGTGATCGCTCACCTTTTGAAGCTAGAGAAATGATGAGAATGAAAGCAACAGACACGAATACGCACATGGAACAACGAAAAAGCTAGAAACTGTTATTACGACCCATTTCTAGAGAGCTTCGAGACAAAAGTAGGGCACGATGAACTGGATTTGATGAAGACCGATTATATAAGTGAACTTATATATATAAATTATGTATATATATATATATATATTAAAATCATATTTTACATTTAACACATATTAGAATAAAATCTATATATTTCAAAATCGTTGTTTTATTTAAAACACATATTAAAATTTAACATAAACCCTTACGTTATACTTGAAAAATCAAAACTCACGTATATGTATATATATAGACTAATATATGAACCTATATACATATAAAAAAAATCAATATTATAAAATCAATATAAACTTACTTTATTATATAAATAAACCCAACTGATCATATGAAAACTTATATATACTTATGTATACAACAACAGATTTTTCATGACTTGCATAAACTATATATATAAACTAACATATCATATAACTTGCATAAACTTATATATATACACACACACACACAACATATTATATAACTTATATAAACTAACATTTGAACATTTATATAAACTGTCATAATATATAACTTATATAAACTAACATTTATACAAACTGACAATATATATAACGTACATAAATTTATATATTTTGACAATAGACTATTGCCTTAAAAACTATACACACACACACACACACTTACACATCCAGGAAGAGGAGCTAGGCTGCTAGGGGAGGTGCTACACGCGGAGGTTGGAGCGGGCTTGACTGAGGAGATGGAGGCAACGAGTGTAGTCAGTGGCGGTGCAGGCATGAAGGATGGCAGAGCTGTGCTATGCCGTGGAGTTGCGGCTATGATAGGTGTGGGCGATGGTGAAGATAGTGGCTGGACAAGGTTTGGAAGGTGGTAGGTGGGTCAGAGTCTAGGGTCTAGGAGATGGGTCTAAGCTAGCGGCTGCTGGCCAAACGGAGGAGGATGGTTGTGTGAGGGATTGCGAGGCGGTAGGGCGAATGGATCGCAGCGAGGCACGTTCATTGATGAGGAGGAGATGTAACAACCCTGGTTTGTAGATTACCTGTCAATATTAAATTATAATGGTAATTATAATTTAATATTTTGAATTAAATAAAAATTTGAGATTTTAAATTGTTTATTTGAAATAAACAATGAATTTTGGAATTTAAAATTGAGAAAATAAAGTTAAAAGCTTTATTTTATTTGGTTAGTGCGATAATACATGGAAAATGATTTTATTTTAGAGAAAATGCAATAATTATATTAATTATGGCCCATTTGCTTCTTTTAATAATTTTAAAAGAAGAATGTAATTTTTAAAGGTGGTTTATTTAAATAAAAAGGTTGAATTTGGTTTAAAAATGTGTTTTAGTTATAATTTGAGTTTAAAATGGTTTGTTATATTTTTCTAATTAAGAAAATAATTTTTGTTGAATTTTATAAATTAAAAATGTGAATTTATACATTTATTTGGTGTAAATAATGCATTTTGTAAAATAAAGGATTTTAATAATAAAAATGTTTTAAAAATATAAAATTTATCTTTTTATATGGTGGAAAATAATTTATTTTATAAGTTTGTAAGTTTACAATTTTATTTGTGTGAAAATTTGAAAGAAAGTGACATTTGTTAATTACATATGGGTGTGTGTGGGTGTGTGTGTGTGTGTGTATATGCATTTTAGTTTAAGTATGAATTAAAACTTAGACTTATTGATTTCTTTTATTAATTTTGGGTCCAAGGCCCATTATAGTCTTAACCAAGTGAGAAAAGAAGAAACTTATTTCCTGTACGTTCATAATTTAGTCTCTCTTCTTCTTCCTTCCTGAAACAAATACAGTAAAAGAAAAGCTCCATTTTCTTCCAACCAAGCTTTCAAATTCAAATCTTTTCCAAATAAATTGCTATTCTTATCAAATCTAATATGAAACTAAAAGGTAATCTCACTTCAAACCTCAATATTGCATCAAATTCTTATTTGAGAAGGGTTTTTTTTTCTAATCTACTATGTATTTCCTGTTGCATGTCCGTATATTGAAGTTATAGGTTTTTGAAGTCGTTTCCTCCCAAAGCTTCAATCTTTCTTCAAGTTATCAAGGTTTGATCTTATCTACAGCAAGGTGAGTTTAATAACTCACAAAATCTAGCTAAGCCAAAGTTTCAAATGCTTGAATCTGTACAAAATGAGCTTTTGTAATCGATTTTTCGTTGATAGTTCTTTTCTGTGAATCTAGTTTGGGTTGCTTCTTTGCATGCTTATATCTTTTGATTCCGACAACGAAATGTTGCAAGATTTCTTGCATTTAGTAGCTTGCATGTTGAAATTCATTTCTGCAAATTTTGGTTGAAAAATATTATCATTTGGATATTCAAAACAGTGGTAGAAAATCAACTCAAACACATATTTTTGCCTGTAGAAATTTTGTTTTTTGAGTTGCTACAAACATGGCCTGAGTCCATGTTTGAGATAGCATAACCCTTTCATTTCTTACTAAAATTCATCGATTCTTTTTTTGTTTGAAAGATAAAGTTTTCTAATATATGAATACCAATTTTCAGCTCAGTCTGAGGTAATTTGTCCTCTTTTTCATGCTTGGAAGTTGAATCCGAGATGGTTAGGCCTGTACATTTTGTTTTTTTTTGAACTGTTGTAAACATGGCCTGAGTCCATGTTTAAGATAGTGTAACTTTATCATTTCCAGTCGGAATTCATTTATTCTTTTTTTGTTTGAAAGATGAAGTTTTCTAGTATGGGCATACCAATTTTCAGCTCAATATGTGGTCGTTTGGTCCTCTGTTTTAGGCCTGTAAATTGAATCCAAGATGGTTTTCATGCCTGGGCGCACTTTTGTTTTTGAACTGTTGCAAACATGACCCGATTCCATGTTTGAGACAGCATAATTTTTTCATTTCCAGTCGAAATTCATTGATTCTTTTTTTATTTGAAAGATGAAGCTTTCTAGTATGTGCGTACCATTTTCAGCTTAATATGAGGCTGTTTGGTCCTCTGTTTCAGGCCTGTAAATTGAACCCAAGATGGTTTTCAGGCCTCAGCAAATTTTTGTTTTTGAACTGTTGCAAACATGGCCTGAATCCATGTTTGAGACAGCGTAACTTTTTCATTTCCAGTCAGAATTCATCGATTCTTTTTTTGTTTGAAAGCTGAAGTTTTCTACTATGTGAAAACCAAATTTTAGTTCAATCAGTGGTTGTTTGTCCACCTATTTCATGTTCGAAAGTTGAACCCAGTGAAGATTTCCGACCTGGGTATTATTTTGCCTATGCATTTATGTTCTTTTTCCGTCCGACTTTTGACTTTTACTTCATGTTTTTGTGATATTTTTGAATTGTTTTGAGGGCTATAATGCTTATCAATAGGGTAGCCCAGTTTTGATGAATTTGACATTCAAATTTGAATTGAATTGAATTTGAATGACGGTTTTGAGTAATTTCTTTAATTTCGAGCATGGATTTTTCCAAACGATTTTGAAATAATTTTAAAATTTATGGGCATTTCAAAATAATTATTATATAATATTTTAAAGTATTTTCAAGTGTAAAATCTATTTATTCTCTATAATAAGGGAGATTTTCAAATAGGGTTTTCAAATTGATTTCGAGAATTGGTTTTCAAAGCTTGTTTTCCAAAGTAAATTATTTTATATATAAAATACACGTTTGCACTATTCGAGCGAATTGAGAAGGAGAATTAAATGGTTTGGTAAAACATGTGGTATGAGACATGTGCGTTTATCTTATCGGTTAATTCCAGACTTGTCCGTATGATCGTTTTGACCCGTGGGTCGAGTTTACCGATGAGACGAGGTAAAATTTTTACTTCTTTGAGTGTGAAATTTACTAGCGGTTAGTAAACCGTTTAGTGCGAACGTGTGGTATGGGACACACGTTAACACTGTTTGGGTTCCTATCCGAGAGTTTGTGACACATTTGTCTAAGAGACGTATTTGCCAATACTGGACCTTCGGGTCATTTGTCCTTCGGGATGTTTGTCTAAGAGACGTTTGTCATTGCGACGTATTTGTCCTTCAGGATGTTTGTCTAAGAGACGTATTTATTTGTCCTTCGGGATGTTTGTCTAAGAGACATGGTGCCTTATTTTGAGAGAGCAGTACTTGGCGGGCTTCGACCATAAGCATGTGCTATATCTTTGGGATGATTTCATTGATATTTGTGATTTCCCTAGTGTATCGCCCTTTTTCGAAATTGGTCCTTTGAACCATTCGATATATATTTATGGCGATTACCTTTCGGGAATTTGAACTCTTGGGAGTTCTATTTTTGAGATTTGAATTGCCTACAGTAGCGTTATATAAGATTTGGCTTTTGGCGTTTACTTGAGATTTTATTCTCCTCTTTGGAGATATATTTGCCTTATGGCATGTTTGAGATGGGATCTCTTTATGCATGTTTTGGGTTTGTCAAGATGGCGGGTTTAGGTTTTCCCCTAAACCATTTTTGATATTTATGAATGCCGGTGATATGAGGCTTGCTACTTTTAGCGCTTTATGGGTATTTTATCTCCTTTGAGATTATATGTTTGTGTAGTTATACCATATTATCACTTGATGTAATCATACACTTTAGATTGTTCTTCCCATTCGGGAATATTATCACATTATCCTTATGCTCATATTATCGCTTATCTTTATAAACTGATTTGTTTAGCTAGACTGACCCGTGTATTTTATACTCGGGTCAGACCGAGGTGTTTCAGGTTGGGTACCCTTATGGACTTAGCCTATTCTGCTTCTACATGGACTTATTTACTAGCCCTTTTTGTTGTAGTCTTTCTATCGCTGCTCTGATATGTATATTGTTTTGACTCATGTGTATATTGTGGTCGTCATACCACTTATGATGTATTATTTGTATTGTATTGGGATGTATCAGTATATATGTATATATATATACATATACATACATACATACATATATATATATATGTCTGTTTGCTGTTCTGTGATGTGTTATGCATTTGAGTTGTTGTACTTTGTTCTGATAGATCCTATAGCCACATGTAGTTTTGTATTAAGCATTTATTGGATATGTCGATCCACTTGAGAAAGGAAAAAAAATATAAAGCACTAATCGACGTATTTAATAGATATTTAAGACAAGACTATAGATGGTCGCTCCTAACCAGCCATATTCTCCGCATTAGCAGATAGTATTACCCAGTAATACTCTTTGTTAATGTGGGTCTCGGGTTGGGGCATCACATGAGAGGTGAGGCATATAGGTTCAGATCAACATGTGTGGCAAATTATGAACTGCTGCTAAGGCAGACGACTGTGTTGGTCAGGGAGCTGTAGGTGGTGTTCCAATGGGTCAGTGATGGAGGGTGTTTCACAGGCGAATGGTTTCTGGTGAAAGGAGGGAAGCTTTGGTGGTGGCTGGTTTGGTTCGAACAGAAAAAAAAAGGAGGAGTTTCGAATACAATATTCGAATAAAATGGTTAACATGAAGGATGAGACACGTTGCAATAAGAAATTTTATGTAAACTTATATTTTATTATATAAAATTTCAAGTGCAGATCCAATTGAACAGGAGGAAGAAGGAATGAGCACTGTAATATAAACGAACAAGACAAAGAAACGGTGAGAAAAGGACGAACCAGTTTAAAAATTGAAACCATAGGAATAGCAAAGACCAGGTGACTATTCAGTAAATAATAAAAGATAATGGCTGTTTTTTTCAGCCGTTGGGTAAATAAATAGCCACAGGAAACCAAAAGATTCCAGATATGAGTATCGATATGGTTAACCGTTTCGCAGGTTTCGCTGCGAACCGGATGCCGAATCACAGAAATGAATATACTGCTGAGATCAGCACGACGAGACAATAAGAATGGTACACAGATATTAGCGGTATGACCATCCTATCAAAAGTCGATATTCGCTGCCAAACTGCTGCTAATTCGCCGAAAATAATATAAACGGAGCTATAGCAGTCCAAATTTGGCGAAACGAAATATGACGTCTCACTCAGAAAAAGTTCTACATTTTTATTATATAAAAATATACAGACTTCGAAAATATTTTATTTCAATCAAATTTTTAACTGATTTAAATTGAAACTAAAATTACACAATAGAACTAACTTTCATAATTTCAAATGAAAATCTTCTTGTAGCTATGTTTAAATAGACACATTTCAAATATCAAATTTTCATTGCTAAATTTTATAGTTTAAATTTTCACAAAATTCAGTTAATTACGTTATAAAAACCGTTAAAATTTATGGGTCGTTACAATCACCTTTTCTATCCTCTTTCAAAAGATTCCTTATTATAGTTTCCTTCATACTATCCATTTTAAGGGTCTAAGTAGTTTCACAAATCCATTCAAAAGGTTTAAGACAAATGTTACTCAAACATTGTCACTACAAATCCAAAACCATTTCACTTATGCTTATCTTTAAAACATCATTTTTTTAAATATCTATTTATATTCATAAGTATAATAAGAAAGAGTTAAAGATGAATGTTATTAACACACAGTCACAATAAACCCAAAACCATATCACTTGCTTGTATTATCTTTTAAACATTCTTTTTAAATATCTTAGTTTAATAATAAGTTAAGTTTGATAGTCGACTAATAGACTATCTATTTAAAATAGTTGCTAATACAAATCAATGTTCATATACTTAACTCATTTTCGATATTTCCGACTTAACTATTCGTCATTCAAGAGGGAAATCGATAGGTTAAAGATCTATTGCTCCATTGCTACTTGACATCAATCTTTAACTTTCAAAAATAGATAAATCTACTTCGTCGGCTTTTAGTGTTAAGTGTAGTACTAATGGTTTTCATAAATAAGTAAGAAACAACTTTGTTAACTTGTTTTCAGCATTCCTAACTTAACTATTACTCATTCAAGAGGGAAACTAGTAGGTTAGATCTTTATTGATCCATCCCTACTCAACATGAATCTTTAACTCTCAGAAATAGGTAAGCCTTCTTCATTGGATTTTAGCGTTAAGCAAAGTTAATTACCTTTTTAAATAAGTAAACAACAAGATTAACATATTTTTGACATTTCAACTTATACTGTTCTTTGTTCAAGAGTGAAGCTAGATAAGTTAGAGTATTGGTTGTATCAAAGCCTTGCCTAGACACTTCATTCTTGAATCTCACAAACATATAAGTTTACTCTTCATCTTTTAGTGTTAAGCCTAGTCAATCACTTTTGTTAAAAATTATATATATAATAATAATTTAGAAATACTTGTAAATAGGTTTTAAATATCTATGTAAAATATTACTTGAAAATAACTAATTTAGATGTTTGATTTAAAACATGTTTTACATTTTGCAGCACTTTACTTTCAAAATTCGTAAATAACCATTAAAACTATATTTAAACTTTTATTCTTTTTTTACACTCAAATACATTTTATATGAACTTCCAAAGAAGGATTTTATAAAGAAAAGAATTTAGAAACTATTTAAATCATGAAAAGCTAGCAAAAAATGTCGCATTTTAAACACTTAAAACAATACGCGACTTATCACAGTATTTGTAAATGCTGTTAAAAGTCATTGTTAAAACAACATTGAAAAACACAATCTTTGCGACTAGTTTTAACCATTTAAACAAATGATTTATGTACTGAAATTTTTATATAAGCTCCACAGTTAGGGTCCTTAAAAACCATAGAAATAAATCCTTAAGAATATTTTTCCTTTTATTTATAAGAATTCCCAAAAACAGGAGATTCTGAAGTGCACTTATAATGACTATTCTCGTTTCAAACATTTTCAAACTTACTTTGATTTAACACACACGTTAAACAACCATTTAAACATCAAGTCAACAACATGACACAATGTTTAAGAGGATAATAGAGGTGATGTTATACAATATAAAGTTGTCATTTTCTTTCAAAAGCAAGAGGGGTCCAAAGTTTATTACTTTACTTAATTAATGTCACTTTAACTTTATACTTTGCACACAACATATATACACACACAATATATACTTAAGAGTTAGTGAGATAACTCACTTAGATCCATGACTAATCCAAGCATAAAGCCACAAGAACCGAAGACCACCTCCTTCCATCAACATAAGCCTAAAGGTCCAACCTTTAGCGCTTCCAAACCAAAGCCACAGCCTTTTTCCTCCTCTTCCCAAGCTCACGGCCCATCCAAGCTCCCCTTCTTCCTCTCACATCCTCCTACTTCTTACTTGCTAATCATGCCTCCCATGATGTCTTATGCCAAAATCAAAAGTTTAAACAGAGATTTGAGAAGATTTGGTTAACTTTTGAAAAAGTTAGAGAGTAATAAGTGGATTAGTGCTTAAGCACTTTCACCATTTTCAACCCTCCTACTTCATCTCAAGCTTTGGAATTTTGTGATTATTTACTAAGGGTATGCCCCTCCTTATATAGAGTTTACAAGAGGTCAAAACCACCTCTTACCTTCCATGAAAAGTTACAAAGGAGCCTCCTTTAGACATGTTAACTTTACACCTTTCTTATTTTGCTTAAAAATTAAGTATTAACATAAAAGGTTATCTTCTAAATATCTTCCCTTACCTCATGCATGATATCATCTATAAAGTTTATTTCCATAAATGGTAAAATATTTTTATTTCATTCTCTTTATTTTCTAAGCAAATAAGTGTATGTAAAAAAAAATTTGAACAACTTCTGACGATTAAAAAGTTATTTATCGATAAAACAATTTTTGATCACATTACCGATATTTTTCGAGGTATTTAATTTTGTAAACATTTTTCCAAAATAAGGTTACCATCATTACTTATGATTTTAAAGGGGGTTAAAAAGCTTATTAAATCATTTTAATAGCATTAAATCAAAGATTCAAATATTTAAACAATTCATATATTTAAATACAAATTGTATGAAATTTTGGGTCATTACAAGTAAATAGTATTTCAAGAAAATTGCCCTCAATGCTTATTTTTGACAATCAGTATATGAATTTTTCTAATTCTATATTTGGTAGAAAGTTAGTTATTAGGTTTACTTTGCATTTTTATGTAGTTAAGTTGAGTTTTTTGCATTGAAATTTTATACAAATTTTGTTGCTATGATCTTCACTTTATTAGAAACAAAATTATTGTAGATTTGAATATTCATCAAAATTATTGTTTGTTAATTTATCCATTGATTCACCCATTTGGTAAGGTAAATTTTATCATGCCATTCCATAAATGGATAGGTAATGAAATGCTAACTATAACATGAAATTAACTATCATAGGTAAGTTGGCATTAAAATAAATTTTGTTTTTTCATTAAATCTCAAAGTAGTAAATTATGATACCATATTCCTTAAATTATTATTTTTCATTTAGCAGTTATTACTCCAGAATACTTCTCTTTTTATATTTCGCATGTAGAACTGTTCAAAAACTACAACATTCGGTTAGTTATTTATAAATAGTGAAAAAATATAATCAAATTTACTACTCACCCTTATGGTTAGATCAAAACATCCTCTACAAATTGTATTTAACTCTACTGATATATGTTACTGATATCAATTCCAAGCCTAAAAAATAAGTAGAGAACAATTGCTATAAAAATAATCTATTTTAAAAAAACAATTATTGCAATAATAATTTTATTCTTCTAGATTATTTTTCACCTTCTAACGTCCATTTTCCATATTATATGACAATGATAAGCGTAATATTATCAAACTCACATCTATGGGAATCTTCTACCGAAGCTAATACTGTATGTAAACGATCTATGCATTACAATAATGCTTACATTTGCATAATGTTTTGATTTTAAGTACTTGATTTATATGCATATTAGATTGCAATCACTTTCCTATTTTAATTTCTTAAACTACACATAAGAATGCGACTCACAATTGACCCACTATGAAAGACTATGCGATACGATTATAAAGTATAACCTGATATTGATGAATTTTATGGAATTTTATTCTATTTTGTTGGATAATCACTTTATGTGATACACAGTGAATAATTATGTATTTTTACTTTATATTATTTATACTATGAAAGTGGAATTCTTATTAATTTTATGTTTATATTCATGGTTACAAATTTAATGTGTTTTTATCTACTACTTACTGATTTACATAAAGAAACTCTATAATTATATACTGATATAATTTGTTTTATGGTTATTCACTATATGTTATGCCGTCAATGGTTCTTATCCTTTTACTCTTACTTGGCATAAAAATTGAAAGTGACTAAGGATCATGCAATATGGAATATTAAATAAACTATTTACTTGTGCAGAATATAAATATAAAAGTAAAATAATAAAATAAATGACACAATAGATTTTTATACTGGTTGGAACTTCCCGTTCTACATCCAAACCTAGACTCCTTCTGGAATTCATCTATCAACCATCACTTAACCCGGAGGAACAGGTACTACACCACCTGAGCAACCGAACAAGACTTCAACTTCCTAAGCAATAGAATAGGACTTCAACCGCTCAAGCAACCGAACAGAACTTCAATAATACAGAGAATTATCTTGACTGAATATGCTTTTTTAATAGCACATATAAGTCTTTAGAGTACACCTTTCCTATAATCTTCTCCTTTGTGGTATATCATGTAATTCGTGAAGATAGGAAGTTTATTGAATCACTAATGCAGTATTCTTGAACGAATAAGTAATCAGAATGAAGTATTGAATGCTTAGAGTTCAAATAGCAAGATAGATTAGAAAATAAGAATAAGAATTAGTGATTAAAACAATGGAATTTATGGCTATTTATAGAGGTTTAAGAGTTGTATTCGTTCATGAAGGATAGTCATGAAAAGATATGGAAGCAACTCTTGAATCAAGAGTTGTTTGTGTTCATTAAATTGAAGTGTCTTTTGAAAAATAGCCATTATGAAGATTCAGCCGTTTGAATGGAGGAGCAACTCAGCCAACTGAATCGATTAAAATCAAAACAGCAAGGAAATAGTACAGAAATGACAAAATTCAGCCGGTTGAAATAGTATGGCCAGCCGTCTGAATATTCAAATTAATTTGTGCACATGCACAGTATTCAGCCGGCTGATTTATGCCATTCAGCTGGCCGAGTTTAGTGTTTAACTTTATATTGTGTGTGTGTGTGTGTGTGTGCATATACCACTTCAAAGAGATTTTAACATATATTTACCACTAAACTTAGACCTTAAACTTAATATCTTGCTGAAGCTTCAATCCGGAATCTGGTTTGCAAATTGTTAGACTATTTCTCGAGTAAAAACAATATCTTCTCCTACAAGTTTGGTTAGTTCATATAATATTTAATTATATAGTTATCATAGTCAAAACATCAATATTCTAGGTTATAACATTCTCCCCCTTTTTGATGATGACAACTATGTAAGTTTTTTAAATATATAGAGTAAATTTGGAGTAATTTTCTCCCCTTGGTAAATACTCCCCCTATCAATATTATTCTCACTCTTTGTCATCAACAAAAAGAACAAACAATTAATATGAGAAACAAAATAGACAAACATTTCACATAGACATATAAACATATAAACATTACAAATAAATAAACATTTCACATAGAAACTTCACATAGAAAATGATATTGAAGAAAATACCACGAACACATAAACATCATAAAAACATGTTTTAACCAAAACAAAATAATCATACAACATATTGTCATGAATTAAATATCATAGGAACACAACAAATAGTCAAAGAGTTTAGATAATAAAAAGCATACCAACTCACACTTCGCTACCTACTCCTTCTTCATCTCCTTCTTCTTCTGAGGTCGTCCAAGAAAATAGAGTCAGATTTTCAAGAATAGCTATCGAAGTGGATTCGGAACAAGAAACTTTTTCCTATATTTATTTAAAAAACCTTTTATCGAGTGTAGCTTTTTGTTTGTTTTAGAATCATTCTCCTCAACATTAGCTAAACATTTATTTGGTTTGCTTTGATTCTGGGATAACGTGACAAGAGCTTGCTTAGGAGGCATGTCAATATTTAGTTCATGAATTTCGTCATCCTCTTCTTCTACTTGAGGGGCTTGAGAGGAGGAGGAGGCAATATCCATGTCTCAAGGTGCGAAATTCCTTGATTACAATTTGTGACCCATTCTTGAAAAATAATGATGTGTTGGCTTTTGGGATGTTTAGAAAGACCCATGATACTAAGGGTTTTGGAGTTAAGCTCACCTATAGTCGTGAAGTCGGAATCGGGCAATGGAACTCCAAAAATTTTTGAATCCACATTATGTAAGCTCCATAATGATTGGTTTTGTAGCTTCCTCTATAATTGACATTCAGAAATTCATCCAATGTTATTTTACCCCAATTTACTCATTGAGAAGAGTAAATAACGTATAAAGCTTGAAAGTCTCTTTTGTAAACTTTCTCAAAACTTCCGGTCTGGGGCTGAAGCGATCGAATAAGAGCACGATGAATAATTCTTGCCTTTCGACATAAGGCGCTAGATTTTAAGACGGTTAAATCTTCCGACAAGAAATGAGGTGATACTTCATCGCGATTGTACATATTGACATCAATATCATCAACATCTAACTCCTCGAATAGACATCTTAGAATGTGCCCTAACCTTTGAAGGGGTTAGTAAATTTTTACTCCACAAACTAACGTCCATATACAATCATTTCTATTATGTGGATTTTGATGATCAAGGTTCATGTTGGCATAGAAGAGTTTAATCAAAAGAGGGTAGATTTTAACATTATTAGAATCATACCTAATAAGTGAATCGAAACCATGAGCTTCGACTAACTCTCTAATCGCATAGCCATTGAATTCCGAAAATTTCATAAAAGCTCCTTCGAAAAGCTTTAAATTTTTCATGTTATTGAAGCGACTTACCGATGTATCATTATATAGCCATGCTCGAATTTGAGTTTTAGAAGGTCCAGGCTGTTTATTCTCTTGCTCTCTTTGATCTTGGAGGCATTTAGTTTAATGGAAAATGAAGAAAAATTGAATTTTTAGAAGAAGGTAGGGTTTGCTGTTGGGTTTTTCTGAGTATTGAATGGTTGGGTAAATGGAAAAAGAAAGGGTAGATGATAATAAGAAATAAGTTAGATTGAATACTTGCATTGAAAAACGTGTAGGTCTATTTACAGAAATAAAGTGAATCAGTCGACTAAAATGATAAAGGAAATCGGCTGAAATTGGAAGAATTACAACCCGCAAGGAATTAGTTCAAAATTGGCATGATTCAGTCAGTTGAATGGGTGGATTCAGTCGGCTGAATCCAGAATAAATTTTAATATACTTAGATGTTCAGTTTGCTGAACCCATAGGTTCAATCGGCTGAATCTATTGAGTTTTTGAGGTTTAGCCTATTTTCAGTTCATTCTAATTTGGTTAAAAAACAATGCTATATATATTTGTTTTTTGAGCTTTATTCTCATGTTAAAAAGAACATAATTTTATTTCAACAAACATATTATATATCCAAATTAAAATATTAATTTAATGAACAGAAATTTATGAAAACGTAGATTTTATTATTCAGAAGTCTTGGATTCGTCTGAACAGGAAATTTCAAACGAGCTTGGTTCAACTTTGGTGTCATCTTGTAATGGATTAATAGGAGACCAAGCATTACGTTGAGCACCTTGTTCCCAAGTGTTTGGAGATACGTAAGGTCTTTAAGGAGATGGATTGTGCGTACCTTGTTTAGGAGTCATTCTATAGAATTTGAGAGTGAATTGTTCAAGAAAATTTAAGCGTCTACCATGGTGTTTTTGCTCATAATATATCTCACGTTGTATACTTAAAGTTTCACGTTGGTAGCGATGAATATCATTGATTTTCTCCTTGGTAGAAGGTGATCCAAATTCTAACTTTTTCTTGCTCGTATTCTGTTTGATGTTTATCCGGTATGGTGATTAGGAGAAGGAGTAATCTTCACTGGAATATATACAGGAGTATATTTATTTGCTGAATCTGAAGTTGGAGTGCTGAAAACAATTAATGAAAGATCGGAATTTTCTTGAGATGACATTTTATAATTGGATGTATATATAATTAATGTTAGTTTTATATGAATTAAATAAATTCTCTTCATGTATATATATTGGTTTTATTTTCTATTTCCGAAGTATAAATTTTCTGGTTAACATTGATAACTAATCTTTAGCTAATCCTTTTATATTCTATAAGTAATAAATAGTTATAAGTTTGTAAGGTGAAAAAATGTAAAAAAAATTATTACTATATATAAAATAGAAAAAAATAAAAGGTCTTAATGCAATTGATATAATAGAACATTGGAAAGACATATGACTATTTCCCATGAGTGCAGAGTTCGAGTGCCATCATCTCCAATTTTTTTCCAATTAAATTTTTATTTATATTATAACTTTTTTACTTACACTTGATTATTAAATTATAAATCATGTAATGACATAATTCCTAGTTCACACCTTAATCTAAGAATTTTTTTTAATTTAAAGGTTTAGTAAATATGTCTGCAACTTGATTCTCAGATGATACAAAATCAAGAGAGATATTACCTTTTTCTATTTTATCTCAAAGAAAATGATGTCGGATGTCAATATGTTTAGTTCTTGTGACACCCCACACCTCTAGGCATCCCAAAAATTAGACATGACCAGAAGCACGAGTGGTGGGGTGAAATAAAAATCCTTACCTATCCACGTGCTACAGCGTGAAAGTCATGCTCTTCACCCGTGCACTATGATTAAATGCCTCTTACGTCTAACCAGCGCCAACTTAAACAACCTCATAGGACCCCGAAGTTGCGCTCAGGCTCCGCTAAACTGGACTTCTATCCTCCTGTCTCCTCAGTCACCAATGTGGACTTGCCCCTATCCAAAGTGTCGGTCCTCCGAAAGAGCGCCTGCAGATGGGTCAGCTGCTCAAAATCCTCCAACGATCTGCCTAAAGAAGCCTACGTCAGAGCACACTTGTCCTGTTTCATCTGCGTCGATCTGCCTGAAGAAGCCTACGATTGTGGATGCTATCTATCCTACGTACTAGCAACCTATGAAAGGTAACAAACATCCTTGCGAACCTACTTGCCTGCTCCTAGTACGTACAGCCAAAACTATATTGTCTTAACTACATGAAACACCTATCTAGACCTTTACAAGGCCTGCCTACCAAATCGCTTCCAGATTAATTAATTTTACCGTTACAGTTTACATACTGTTTATTTCCATTAATCTGCTTTAGGCCATTTTTACATCCGATTGGGTTATTTCACAATTTTCCTTTTTCTTACATAAATGGTATTTCAATTTCACGTTCGTTCAGTCCATATGGTTTGTCTGTAATTTTTTTGCCATTTTGTAATAGATTTACACTAGCCTTTAGGGTCCATTTAATTTACATTTTTTCCACCCTAATTTAAGTTCTCCTTTTAGAGATTTAATCTGTATAAATTTTTTATCCAATAGCCACAAACCATTTAATTACACAAAATTCCACTTTTACATTTTTAGGCCACATATGAAACAAACAATTATGCCAATTAGACTTCCAATTCTGTTCCAAAACCATATTCAAAATTATGTAATTATATCAATCAAAACTATAATTTTATTCAAGTAACATATTCTGAATTTATTCAACTAACCTGTTCTACCATTAGAAATTGAATAACAATTCTAATTCAATTTAAGTAAACCAATCTTATTTACACCATGAAATATGAATAACAATTTGTTTGTTCCAAATTTCAACCCAAACATGAATTATAATTGAGAAGTGTAAGAAGAAGATATAATAATTTACATAAATTTCAATCTTATTTATGCCATAAAACGTGAATAGACAATTTATATGTCCCATATTTTAAACCAAACATGAATTAGATTTGAGAAGTGGAAGAAGAAGAAGAAGAAGTTGCAATAATTTACATCTATTCTCAATTAATAACAGAAATTAATTCATATTAACGTGCCAGAAAAGAACTGAAATTGAACTACTTTATTTTTCTGTTTCATATTAATTCCCACTCACCTGGTACTTGAGCTTGCATAAATTTGAAAAAAGCTTTGCATTAATCTTTCTCCCTTTGATTCTTCTAAATTCCCCAAATTGCTTGAATATATATAGATAATTTAATTTGGTAGAGATTTTTTTATTTAGTAGAGAAAAGGAGGAAGAATAATACACACTAATTTTACTGTAGAATAATGGCGACGGCTGAATAAGAGATTAGGTTTGGGTTAGATGGTTTATTTATAGATTATTTGAGTGAATATAATCCATTAGATTATTTAAATTAAATCTGGTTCTTTCATACACTTAATGGTTATCCATTCTAGCCCATACACATCACTCAACCAATAAAATTTAGCCATCTCATCTTATCACATCACTACAGCGATGGGAAGCTGCCACATGTCAGAAACAACACTGAAATACGTAGGAAAATCGCTGGCAACGAACCAGCTAAAAAAACATCGCTCTAGATTTTGGGCGACAACGGGACTTGATTCCTAGTCACTAAGGAAGTCAACATGCGCCTTTACCATGGTACCAAATACGCTTTTAATTTTTTAAAATTATATTTCCCGTAAAATATAGGGGTGTTACAGTTCTTGAGTGGTTTATAGGATTTTTTGATAAATTTATAGCACTTATATTATCACAATAAGTTGTTGATTTAGATAAATCTATACCAAAATCTTGAAGTGTTTGTTGCATATATATTACTTGAGCACATGCCAAAGCAGTAGGAATATATTCTGCTTCACACGTCGAAAGTGAAACACAATTTTGTTTCTTACTAAACCAAGATACTAAAGATTGTCCAATGCATGTACCACTTGTACTCTTTCGATCCGTTCGACATCCTCCAAAGACAGCATCACTATATGATACTAACTCTAAAGGACATTCTTTTGGGTAAAAGTGACCGTAATCTTTAGTTTTTCTTAAGTAGCACAAAATTCGTTTCACTACTCGCAAATATGATTCTTTGGGATTTGCTTGAAATCATGCACATAAGCATACACTCATCATTATATCAGGAGTACTAGTAGTTAAGTTAAGTAAAGATTCAATCATACTTCGATATAGTTTTTGGTCAATACTTTTGCCATTTTCATCTCGATTGAGATGTACCGTAGTACTCATAGGTGTTGGTTTAGCAGAAGTATTTTCCATACCAAAACGATTTATTAGCTTATTACATTACTTTTCTTTATAAATAAAATTCCATTATCTAATTGTTTCATTTGTAATCCAAGAAAATATGAAAGTTCCCCCATATGAGACATTTCAAATTCTCTTGTCATAATATTTGAAAATTCTTGACATAATTTTTCGCTAGTGGAACCAAAATTGATGTCATCTACATAAACATGTATAATTAAAATTTCTTTTTTATCTTGTTTTATAAACAAAGTTTGATCTACTTTTCCAATTATTAAACCATAATTTATAAGATAACTTTTAAGACGATCATACCAAGCACGAGGTGCTTGTTTTAAACTGTATAAAGCTTTCTTTAATTTATAAACATGGTCTGGAAATTTTTCATGTGCAAATAGAGATGGTTGTTCTACATATACATTTTCTTTAATAAAACCATTTAGAAAAGCACTTTTTACATCCATTTGATATAGTTTAATGTTATGAAAACATGCAAAAGCTAATATAATACATATTGCTTTTAGTCGAGCTACAGGAGCAAACGTTTCTTCGTAGTTTATTTCTTCTTCTTGATTGTACCCTTGAGCAACTAATCTAGCTTTATTTCGAATAATTTTCCCTTGCTCGTCGGATTTATTTTTGTAAATGCACTTAGTACCGATGACTGTTTGATTACTAAGTCTAGGAACTAAGTCCCAAACTTCATTTCATTCAAATTGATTTAATTCTTCTTGCATAGCTATAATCCAGTAATCATCAGCTTCTTTAGCATCTTAGGTTCAATGTTCGATAGGAAAGCTACATGACCCATTTGATTTAATTGATTTCGTGTTCTTACGTTAGAATTTATTTCTCCAATAACATTTCTAGTTGGGTGATTTCTTAATAGTCTTGGTGGAGATCGAACCTCATTTTCATTAGGTAAATTGCTGATTTCAGTTTCAGTATTATTTTCAATATCATCTTCTATGATATTTGATTTTGGAATTATTTCTTCATCTTCATTTTTATTATTAAACTTGAAATTTTCATCGAATGGAACATGAAGTGTTTCTTCGATTATTTTTGTTCTTTTATTATAAATTCTATATGCCTTGCTTCATTCCGAGTATCCAATGAATAATCCTTCATCGGATTTTGGATCAAATTTACCAAGTTAGTCTTTTGTATTTAATAAAAAGCATTCTGAACTGAAAACTTTAAAATATGATATGTTGGGTTTTCTTCCATTAAAAATTTCATATAGGGTATTGTAACGCCCCACTCCGAGACCCACATTAGCAAAGAGTATTACTAAGTAACACTGTCTGCTAATGCGGAGAATAGAGATGGATAGGAGCGACCATCTATAACCTTGTCTTAATTATCTATTGAATACGCCGACAATTGCCACTTCTTACTCAAGTGGATCGACATCTCCAATAAATACTTAATACAAAGCCATAGGTGGCTGAAAGATCTATCAAAACAAAATATAACAACTCAAATGTAATACACATCACAGAACAGTGGATCATCACATGCATTTACACATATACAGATACATTATAGAGTATACAGAATGATACATGTCAAGTAGTAAGCAAACCACATTATACAGGCGAGTCAAAAGAATACATATCAGAGTTACAGTCAAAAAGGACTACACAAAAAGCTATAACAAAAAGGAGCTAGTAGAATAGTCCATGCGGAAGAAAAATAGGCTAAGTCCAATGTACCTAACCTTAAACATCTCGGTCTGACCCGAGTATAAAATACACGGGTCAGTCTAGCTAAACAAATCAGTTAGATAAACTAAATGATAATGAACATACAAGATCATAAAGTACCACAATTATATCCAAAGGAGATAACCAAATCATCTAACATAAGATGAATCAAACAAGCCTCATATCATCGGCAACTCACATAAACCAAGGATATCATATCCCAAAACAAGCCAAAAGGCAATTAACAAATACCAATAAAGGTAACACAAGTTTCCACAAGGTAATCGCTATATATCATGTGGTTCAAAGAACCTACCCCGAAAGGCGATGCACTAGGGAAATATAATTGTCAAAGAAACAAAAGATGCTCGAGCTCAGTACTGTATAACAAGGATCCACACGCCTGAAGGCAACAAACCGTAGTGGCGAAGGTCCGGAGACCCGGTACTGGACACCACTAACTAGCAGAATGTGTCACAACTCTTAGAAAGGAACCCAAAAAATGTTAACGTGAGTCCCATACCACACGTTCGCACTAAACAGTTTACTAACCGTTAGTCAATTTCACACCCAAAGCAGTACAAAGTTCACCCCATCTCATCGGTAAACCGGACCCAAAGGTCAAAACGGTCAAACGAATAGATTAGGAATTAACTGAAAAGATAAACACATGTGTTCATAGCACGCGTTTTATTTAATCAATTAATTCTCCTCCCTCTTCGCTCGAAGTGCAAAATTGTGTGTGTGTTTTAAAAAGAAATTATAAATTGGAGAAACGAGCTTTTAATACAATTTAAAGAGATCATTTTATAAAACCCGTGTGCGAGATCAAAAAGGAATCCTCAAAGTCAAAAATGCGATAACAACTGATAAGAATCGACATGAATCGATTAAAATTGGAATCCCACACAAAATAGGAAAATTGGGCTGAGACAAGCAGATTCAGACGTCTGAATTGTATATTTCAGACGTCTGAAACTAGTGCTCAGGCAATACTTTGCCTAGGCCAATGATGGCCAAATTATATCGGAAGTAATCGGATGAGGGATGATAGCTAGGGGTTTACGCCAAACGACTACCCAACCTTAGAGACTCACCAATACATTCCGACCAACATGCCCAAACAACCATATAAGGATTTTTCATAGATTTTGACTTCAAACGCCAAAAATTGGAATATTCATCAAACCAATTCAACTCAAAACAAATGGACAAGGATTATATGTTAGGAATTGCTACCTAACACTATCAAAGATGTAGAGGTAGATGTGAGTTCAAAAACTCACCTTTTAACCCAAAAACTCAATAGAGGAGCAATAGAGCAAGGCAAGAACAATCACTCTTCAATTAACCCAAGGAGCTTTAATCTAAGCTCAAGAACAAATATTTCCTAAGTTAGGGTTTAGGAAATTTCAGAAATCAAAGAGGAATTGAGATGGAGAAGGAGAAGAGGATGCTTACCTAAGCTTCTCTTGGATTTTGGACTTGAATTTGAGTTTTCAAATGAATCTAGGGCTTAGGAATTTCCATTTCCCATTCTTTCCCCCATTTTCAGTTGAGCTTGAATGTTTAGGAAATGAAAAGAGTGAATGGAGAGGAGAAGGGGCTGAGTTAGGGTATAGTAGGAGTTGGGTGAAACCCAAATCCAAAGCCCAATTAGAAAATAGCCAAAATCTACTCAAATCCAAACATATCAATGCATATACTCAAAAAAGTCGCAAACACCATTTTGAACTCAATGGAAGTGGTCTCAAGTTCAAATTGTTGATTCTCAACTTCACTCTTGATTCAGACGTTTGAAATATTCAAACCAGACGTCTGAATCTGGAAAAATAAGAGTTTTCTAACTTCATTCAAACGTCTGAAGTGAACGATTCAGACGTCTGAATCTGAAAAAATATAAGTTGTCTAGGACAATATTCAGACGTCTGAATCATCCATTTCAGACGTCTGAAAATGGCAATTTTGGTCTATTTCCTTTCTGGTTTGATTCGAACAATTTCAGACGTCTGAACGACCCATTTCAGACGTCTGAATTCCTGTTTGAAGGTGTTTTCAAATAGGCACTTCCAAATAGCAGGATCCACAAATACTTTTCACTAATTCGACTGTTCTTCAATGAATAGTGACTTTTTCGAACTTAAATCCGACTAATGATGCTATATTAAAATTAAACATTTAAATATACGAATCGTAAAATATGCGGGTTATTACAGACTCCCCTCCTTAAAGAAACTGCGTCCTCGCAATAATTAAGAAGAAATTAAAGAGTAACAACTATAAAAGCATATCAATACAAAGAGAAGAAAATTTGAAATAAGAAGTTCACCTTAATGAGCACGAGAGTGTAAGTCCGGATGTGTTCGCTCGATGAATTCTCTAGATTCCCAAGAGCAATCCTTAGGATTTGAGGACCATTGAACTTTCACAAGAGGAACATCTTTATTTCGAAGGCATTTAACCTTCGAAGCAATGATATAGATAGGATGTTGTTCATAAGTCAAATTAGACGAAACTTCAATTTCTTCAATAACACCGGACTCAAGAACAGAATCGGAATCTCAAAGGCATTTCCGAAGTTGAGAGACGTGGAATACGTCATGAATAGCAGAAAATTGAGCCGGTAACAAAAGGCGATAAGCCACGGAACCAATGCGTTCGTTGATGGGAAATGGGCCAATATATCGAGGTGCTAATTTCCCGATTTACAGAAACGCACAACACCCTTCATAGGTGAAACACGAATAAACACAAAATCTCCCACAGAAAATTCTAATTTCCTTCTTCGATTATCGGCATAGGATTTTTGTCTACTTTGAGCTTCTTTCATCCTATGACGAATAAGGTCAATCTTTTCTGTGGCATCACGGATAAAATCTGGACCTAAAACCTGCTTCTCACTGGCTTCAAGCCAACACGAAGGAGATCGGCATAGCCTTCCGTAAAGTGCCTCGAAAGGTGCCATACCAATACTAGATTGGAAGTTATTATTATAGGAAAATTCAACAAGAGAAATATGATCTTCCCAACTTCCACCAAAATCAAGAACACATGCACGAAGAAGATCTTCACGAGTTTGATTCACACGCTCGGTTGGTCCATCGGATTGAGGATGATAAGCGGTGATAAAATTAAGCTTTGTTCCCAAAGCTTTTGAAGACCCTACGAAAATCCACTAGTAAAATAATGGATCACGATTGCTAACAATAGAAGTAGGAACTTCATGCAATTAACAGGACATAGAGTTTAGCCTAAAGAGGTATGGTCCAAAAAAGAAGAATAAGCCTCAAGGCTACACAAAACAAGAGATGAACATGAATTGGATTCACGATCTCGAATCTCACAAGTGGATAAAGTCACGAGATCACTCCATTCAGACATCATCATGGAAACAACTGCTTGCTCTCGGCTAAGGGTATCGGCAACACGATTACCCTTTTTCGGAGTACAAAGAAGATCAAGATCATAAGATGCAAGGAACTCGAGCCAACGTTGTTGACGCAATTTGAGTTCCTTTTTGAGAAAACAAATATTTCAAAGATTTATGATCGGTGTAGAGAAAAAATTTCTTTCCCAACAGACAATGACGCCAAAATCTAAAAGCGAAAACAATAGCCGTGAGCACCAGATCATGAATGGCATTTCCATCTCGACAAGCTTTAATTGTCAAGAAGCAAACGCGATAACACATTCCCTTTGCAAGAAAATGACACCAAAACCAATACGACTAGTATCGGTACAAACAATAAAGTCTTGGTTCCCTTCGGGAACCGCAAGAATAAAAGCATCGGAAAAGAGTTCCTTTAATCGATTCTCTTTCCCAAAAGCTAAGACTTTCAAAGTTGTAATTAACTTTATATATACACATATTTTTAGAAAAATTAACCTTTTACAAGAATTTACTGTGTTTGACTGTCTCATCATAGCGTTTAGGAGATTCATATCGATAACGTTGATCAAGCGCATCGACCAGAATTCTTAAAGCACTCAATGGGCAAAACAACACAAAATCATCTTATATATGGTAAACATGTCTCTTCGAAATTTCACGAATATTCTTTGCTCATTTTAAGAACAAAATCCAATTATGCTTATAAATATCTTATTAAAAAGATTTTCAAATTTTAAATTTGTTATTTTCATCCATAATCAATAAATATACGGATAAACTAATTGAGATATTCGTAGAATACTCGATTCACAAAATGGATGAAATAAGGTAGAAGGTTCGTCAAATCGAATGACATAACGAACCACTCACAAGAACCATAACGAGTGCGGAATGCTACCTTCCGCAACTCGTAGCTGATGAAAACCGGTGGCAAGGTCGAGCTGAAAAGACCTTAGCACCATTCAAAAGATTGCTTATGTGATAATCCTAAGACAAGCTCAAATATACCGAAAAATTCACAAACTACTTGAATGAGAGAAATAATATTCTTCTCATCCCGTAGGTTTAAAGAATTAAAATGATATCACCGAATTTGGAAATCAAAATCATTATGAACAAAAGAAATATGCTTAACAGATTGAAGATGTCGAAGATGAATAGTCCACACTGGACATAGGATATGGTCTTTATAATAATTAAGCCAATCCTTTCGCAAAAATCAATTTCGAAGCCTAAATAATGCATAACATGCAAATCGACTCGAAAAGAATAATCACAAAAATAATCTCGACATTTGAACAAAGCAAACTGAGTGTTGCGGATCCACCAACCAGATTCGCAATTCTCAGCGAAGTCATCAAACCCAAAATATTCAAAGAAAAAGAATCAACAAGTTCTTTTGATATAAAAGAGTGGGACGCACCCGTATCAAAAGAAACCAAATAGGAAGATCACGAAATAAAATAATGTCATCAAGGATAGGAGGAGAATTACCTCTGGGCTGAGAGGAACCTCCAGAAGCCTTAGCAACATAAAGCTTGCCAGACTTGGCACTAGCAGGAGCAGTAGGGCAGGTGGAAATACGATGACCTTCCTTCTTGCAATAACGACAGAAGAGCGGCTTAGGACAAGCTCGAATCATATGATCAGGAGAACTACAATTGAAACACTTCCGAATGGAAGGTGTTCCAGCAGATTGAGAGTTAGAACCAGATTCAATAGGCTTTTTCTTCTTGGAAGGGAAAAATTCCTGCTTATGAAATGGAAACTTCTTCTTATTGGCGTTCTTGCGAACCTCAATATCATCACCACTAACACACTCCTTCTTGATGGCTTCGAGATGAAGTGCCGAGTCAACCAACTCCTCAAAAGAAAGCTTAAGCTGGAGCATTAAAGATTTCTTAAGATATTTCTTAAGACCAGAGACAAACTTCAGATTCTTCTTATAAGAAGTGCTAATGAATTCAAGACCATACTTAGATAAGGCCTCGAATGATGCAACATATTCAGAGACGGAGGACTCCCCTTGCTTCAACTCAAGAAAGCGATAGGCCAATAAACTTTCTCAGATTCAGGAACGAATTTGAGTTCAAATCATTCCCGAAACTGAGTCCAAGAAAGAACAGACTCATCAAGTTTGGCTATAAGAAGCTCGTACCAATCAAGGGCACGCTCTTGCAATAAGCTAGAAGTTACAAGAACTCGATCGTGGTCAGAAAGATCCATGCGAGAGAAGATACGTTCGCATGTGCGAATCCAAGCTTGGACCTCAAGAACGGACTCGGAGCCTTTGAATGGCTTTCCTCCAAGATGAGAAAAATCACTGCACAGGCATGCAAAGGAAGACTTGCGTGGAGGAGATGCACGAATAGGAGCTGGAGGCTGAGTGCTCCTAAACAACTCCAAAAAATGATCGGCAGACATATAAACGCCGTCTGGATGCGAGCCACTGGATTGCCGAGCATCCGAGCGTCGTCCTCTGCCTCTTCCAGCCATTAGCTTAAAGATAAGATAAGATAAAGATTATTCACAAGGTAGATATCATTAATACAAATATGGATTTCTACGGAATAAAATGCATTCCTAGACGTATCCCCAAAATTCTATCTACCCCAAAGGCATGGAAAGAATAGAGGCACGATGATTCAAAGATTCGTAACATTCGTACTACACTTTAATGTACCGTAATATGTGTCTCTGTTCTATGTTTATCATATTTTGTTCTGAACTCAGCTCTGATACCAAGCTGTAACGCCCCACTCCGAGACCCACATTAGCAAAGAGTATTACTAAGTAACACCGTCTGCTAATGCGGAGAATAGAGCTGGATAGGAGCGACCATCTATAACCTTGTCTTCATTATCTATTGAATACGCCGACAATTGCCACTTCTTACTTAAGTGGATCGACATCTCCAATAAATACTTAATACAAAGCCATAGGTGGCTGAAGGATCTATC
Source organism: Allium fistulosum (assembly GCA_030737815.1). NCBI lineage: Eukaryota > Viridiplantae > Streptophyta > Magnoliopsida > Asparagales > Amaryllidaceae > Allium > Allium fistulosum. Next base: position 930,676,392 of record CM060901.1, on the reverse strand, counting down.
AGAACAAAATATAACAACTCAAATGTAATACACATCACAGAACAGTGGATCATCACATGCATTTACACATATACAGATACATTACAGAGTATACAAAATGATACATGTCAAGTGGTACGCAAACCACAATATACAGGCGAGTCAAAAGAATAAATATCAGAGTTACAATCAAAAAGGACTACACGAAAAGCTATAACAAAAAAGAGCTAGCAGAATAGTCCATGCGGAAGCAAAATAGGCTAAGTCCAATGTACCTAACCTGAAACACCTCGGTCTGACCCAAGTATAAAATACACGGGCCAGTCTAGCTAAACAAATCAGTTAGATAAACTAAATGATAATGAACATACAAGATCATAAAGTGCCACAATTATTTCCAAAGGAGATAACCAAATCATCTAACATAAGATGAATCAAACAAGCCTCATATCATCGGCAACTCACATAAACCAAGGATATCACATCCCAAAACAAGCCAAAAGGCAATTAACAAATACCAATAAAGGTAACACAAGTTTCCACAAGGTAATCGCTATATATAATGTAGTTCAAAGAACCTACCCCGAAAGGCGATACACTAGGGTAATATAATTGTCAAAGAAACAAAAGATGCTCGAGCTCAGTACTGTATAACAAGGATCCACACGCCCGAAGGCAACAAACCGTAGTGGCGAAGGTCCGGAGACCCAGTAGTGGACACCACTAACTGGCAGAATGTGTCACAAATCTCAGAAAGGAACCCGAAAAATGTTAACGTGAGTCCCATACCACACGTTCGCACTAAACGGTTTACTAACCGTTAGTCAATTTCACACTCAAAGCAGTACAAAGTTCACCCCATCTCATCGGTAAACCGGACCCAAAGGTCAAAACGGTCAAACGAATAGATTAGGAATTAACTGAAATGATAAACACACGTGTTCATAGCACGCATTTTATTTAATCATTTAATTCTCCTCCCTCTTCGCTCGAAGTGCAAAATTGTGTGTGTGTTTTAAATAGAAATTATAAATTGGAGAAACGAGCTTTTAATACAATTTAAAGAGATCATTTTATAAAACCCATGTGCGAGATCAAAAAAGAATCATCAAAGTCAAAAATGCGATAACAACTGATTGGAATCGACACGAATCGATTAAAATTGGAATCCCACACAAAATAGGCAAATTGGGCTGAGACAAGCAGATTCAGACGTCTGAATTGTATATTTCAGACGTCTGAAACTGGTGCTCAGGCAATACTTTGCCTAGGCCAATGATGGCCAAATCATATCAGAAGCAATCAGATGAGTGATGATAGCTAGGGGTTTACGCCAAATGACTACCCAACCTTAGAGACTCACCAATACATTCCGACCAACATGCCCAAACAACCATATAAGGATTTTTCATAGATTTCGACTTCAAACGCCTAAAATTGGAATATTCATCAAACTAATTCAACTCAAAACAAATGGACAAGGATTATATGTTAGGAATTGCTACCTAACACTATCAAAGATGTAGACGTCGATGTGAGTTCAAAAACTCACCTTTTAACCCAAAAACTCAAGAGAGGAGCAATAGAGCAAGGCAAGAACAATCACTCTTCAATTAACCCAAGGAGCTTTAATCTGAGCTCAAGAACAAATATTTCCAAAGTTAGGGTTTAGGAAATTTCAGAAATCGAAGTGGAATTGAGATGGAGAAGGAGAAGAGGATGCTTACCTAAGCTTCTCTTGGATTTTGGACTTGAATTTGAGTTTGCAAATGAATCTAGGGCTTAGGAATTTCCATTTCCCATTCTTTCCCCCATTTTCAGTTGAGCTTGAATGTTTAGGAAATGAAATGAGTGAATGGAGAGGAGAGGGGGCTGAGTTAGGGTATAGTACGAGTTAGGTGAAACCCAAACCCAAAGCCCAATTAGAAAATAGCCAAAATCTACTCAACTCCAAACATATCGATGCATATACTCAAAAAAGTCGCAAACACCATTTTGAACTCAATGGAAGTGGTATCAAGTTCAAATTGTTGATTCTCAACTTCACTCTTGATTCAGACGTCTGAAATTTCCAAACCAAACGTCTGAATCTGGAAAAATAAGAGTTTTCTAACTTCATTCAGACGTCTGAAGTGAACGATTCAGACGTCTGAATCTGGAAAAATATGAGTTGTCTAGAACAATATTCAGACGTTTGAATCATCCATTTTAGACGTCTGAAAATGGCAATTTTGGCCTATTTCCTTTCTGGTTTGATTCGAACAATTTCAGACGTCTGAACGACCCATTTCAGACGTCTGAATTCCTGTTTGAAGGTGTTTTCAAATAGGCACTTCCAAATAGCACGATCCACAAAGACTTTTCACTAATTAGACTGTTCTTCAACGAATAGTGACTTTTTCGGACTTAATTCCGACTAACAATGCTATATTTAAATTAAACATTTAAATATACGAATCGTAAAATATGCGGGTTGTTACAGGTATGTTTTGTTAATGGTCCAATGGAGACTCGATTTGAAACATAAAAAGAAGTTGCTATTGCTTCTGCCCAAAAATGTTTAGGTAGAGTGCTTCCATTTCAAAAGGTTCTAGCACATTCTTGAAGTGTTCTATTTTTCCTTTCTACAACTCCATTTCGTCGCGAAGTTCTAGGAAATGAAAAATTGTGAAAAATTCCTTTCTTATTACAATATTTTTCAAAAATTTCATTATCGAATTCACCACCTTGATCGCTTCTAATGTTTTTAATTTTTATATTTTTAATATTTTGAATTCTCTTAGCAAAGTTTTTAAACTTTTCAGAAGTATCACTTTTAGTTTTCATAAAATTGTGCAAGTGTATCTTGAAAAATCATCTACAATTACAAAAACATATTTATTATGATTTATAGATTGAACTTGAGCTGGTCCAAAAAGATCTAAATGTAATAACTCAAGTGGTTGTAATATAGAAATAATTTTCCTTGATTTAAGAGTAGATTTGGTTAATTTTCCTAACTGACAAGCATCACAAATACTATTTACTTTAAAATTCATTTTTGGTAAACCTTTTACTAAATTATTTTTAGATATTTGCTTATTGCTTTAATGTTTATATGACAAAATCTTTTGTGCCATAACCAAGGATCATTTTCTTTGACTACTAAACACATATTGTGTTATGATTAACTTTCATATTTAAAATGTATATATTACGTTCTCTAGTTCCTTCAAAGAAATATTCTTGTTTTGATCAAATATGCTGCATTTATGTTGACTTATAATAAGCAAATTATGTTTTAATTTTTTAACTAATAAAACATTGTAGTAAGAGGTAAGTTAGATGTACCGTCATTGCTCACATCGCCTTTGACGATGATATATCCTTTGGAATTATCTCTAAATGTGATAGATCCTTCATCTGAGTAGATAATGTTAGTCAACATATCTTTGTTTCCTGTCATATGTTTTGAGCAACCACTATCAAGTATCCACTTTTAGATTTTCTTAGTTGGTACCTGCAAAAATGACATTGGTACCCACTTTTTATTAGGGTCCTAAGAGTTAGGTCTTTGGAAACCAAACCCAAGTGGGCTTAGAATTCCCTCTATAAGTAAAATTTTCATTTTTATGAACTATATTTATAAAAGTCTTAATATACTTATTTCTAGTCAATTTATTATTAGTTTTTAGCACCCAAATCTTTATAATTTTTGTGTTGCAAATGTCCTTCTTTTGCGTGAAAACCTTTGGTCTTGGTTTTGCTTTTATATATACTTTGAAATTTTTATACAGTGAAATGTTCCTCCTTGAACTAGATTTTGAGGAGTTTGTATATCCTAATCCTTTCTTATTAAAAGAAGTTTGAGAGTTATTAATAATTTTAGAGAGATTTTCTCTACCTTTATTAAAGTTAGAAACATTTTTAGTAATATTTTCTAACTCGGTTTTGAGGCTAGTATTGTTTTGTTCAAGAATTTTGACATTAGATTTTAAATCGTGATTTTCTATGGCTAATACCATATTCTTTTCTTTTTGAACTTCAATCTCATTTGATAGCACAGTGAGTGGAGAAGATACATTAGATAAAGATTCTTGTGTTTGAACAAGTTCTTCTTCTAAGATTTTCTTTTCATCTACGAGCATATCGATTTCTATTTCACTCCTGTTTCTAAAGCATCTTCATATTTTCTTTTAACATCTTTTAGTTTATCCAATAATTATGAGTTTATATCAACTAGTCAGATCACTTACATCATCGGTTGAATTCATAAAGCACACATTGTCTTGTTCTGAGTCACTATCAGTGTCACTATCTAATGAGGAACACGATTCTGAATCATCCTATGTAACAGAGAAAACTTGCTTCTTCTTACATTTTTCCCTCTTATTCTTGTATTTGTCTTTCTTTTGATCAGGATAATCCTTCTTTATGTGACCCTCTTTATTACATTTATAGCATTCGACAATTGAGGCCGATGGTTTGTTGATGTTCTTGTAATTTCCAAATTTATTATTCTTTCTAAATTTCAAAAACGTTTTGAAATTCTTAGCTATAAATGCCATGTCATCTTCATCTGAATCTGAATCTTCTTATTTAGCTTGGAATGCTATGGTCTTTCTGTCTTGGACTTGATCCCTTTTTACTTGCATGTTTACTTTATATGACATGAGATTCCTATTAATTCTTCAGGGTTGATGGTAGAAATATCGTTAGCTTCTTCTATAGCTAAGACTTTCCATTCCCATTTATCCATTAAAGAGTTTAGGATTTTCGAGACAATATCAACATCAGTGTATTTTTGTCTTAGTGCTAATAGTGAGTGATATATGTCTTGAAATCTGGAATACATTTCATTTATAGTCTCATTCTGTTTCATTCTGAAATTTTGAATTGATTTTTAAGCATAGAAATCTTGCTTCATTTAACTTTGTTTGTTCCTTCACGTGTAACTTTAAGAGTTCACCAAATTTCATAAGCTGTTGTACACATGCTAACTCTATTAAATTCTTTTTTGTCTAAAGCACAAAATAGCATGTTCATGGCTTTTGCATTTGATGTAGCAGCTAACTTTTGTGTGTTTGACCATTGTACATATGTTGTGGTTGGTAAAATATATTCTTCCTAAGTTATATTCCAAGTGTCATATCCGTTTGCCTGCATATAGATTCTCATTCGAGTAGAACAATAATTATAATTCAAACCATTCAATGGTGGTGGTCGTGGAGTGGATTGACCTTCAATGAAACTAGATGAAGCAGTATTTCCGTATTACTTGATTATCAAAAAACTTTGTTATGGTTTTATGATAACCTTGCTCTAATACTAAGTGAAAGTGATTAAGAATCATGCAATATGGAATATTAACTAAATTATTTGCTTGTGCAGAATATAATTATAAAAGTAAAATAATAAAGTAAATGACACGGAGATTTTTATACCGGTTTAAACTTCTCGTTCTACGCCCAGTCCCAGACTCATTTTGGAATTTAACCATTAACCCTCAACTTAACCTAAAGGAACATGTTTTACACCGCCCGAGCAACCGAATAGGACTTCAACCACGTAAGCAACAGAATAGGACTTCAACCGCCTGAGCAACCGAATAGGACTTCAATAATACATAGAGTTATCTTGACTAAATGTGCTATTTTAATAGCATGGATAAGTCTTTAGAGTACACCCTTCCTATAATCTTCTCCTTTGTGGTATGTCATGTAATTCGTGAAGACATGAAGTTTATTAAATCACCAAGGAAGTATTCTTGAATCAAGAAGTGATCAGAATAAAGTATTGAGTGCTTAGAGTTCAAATAGAAAGATAGATTAGAAAATAAGAATAAGAATTACTGATTATAACAATGGAATTCATGGCTATTTACAGGGGTTTTAGAGTTGTATTCGTTCATGAAAGATAGCCATGAAAAGATATGAAAGAAACTCTTGAATTAAGAGTTTTTTCTGTTTATTGAATTAAAGTTCTTTTGAAAAAATAGCTGTTATAAAGATTCAGCCGTCTGAATGGAGAAACTCAGCCAGCTACATCGATTTAAGATTGAAATAGCAAGAAAATAGTACAAAAATGACACAATTCAACCAGCTGAAATAGCATGGTCAGCCGTCTGAACATTCAAATTAATTTGTGCACATGCACAGTATTTAGCCGGTTGACTTATGCCATTCAGCCGGCTGAGTTTAATGTTATTTGGTTTATCTAATTTTTTGAAGAACTTTATATTGTGTATGCATCCATATACCACTTCGGAGAGATTTTAACGTATATTTACCACTAAACTCGGACCTTAAACTTAATATTTTGCTGAAGCTTCAATTCAGAATCTGGTCTGCAAATTGTTAGACTATTTCTCGAGTAAAAACAATATCTTCTCCTGCAAGTTCAGTTAGTTCATATAATATTTAATTATATAGTTGTCACGATCAAAATATCAAAATTCTAGGTTCTAACAAAAATAAGTACTCATTTGTGTAGCCTGACATTTACGATCGATCTACAAGGTAAGCAATATTTGATTTATTTGGATTTTCAATATATTTTTTTCAACTTCAAACTCTAGATTTTAATGATTGGCAAATAATCTTAAACATTGTAGTTATACCGGAGTGAATTGTTTTCCCATGAGGAAAATAACAGGGCTTAAACATAGAAGTCCATATATATATATATGTATCAAATAAGGCTTAAACATAGTAGTTATATTGGAGTGAATGTTTTTTCCTATGAGGAAAACAATAAGGCTTATACATAAAAGCCCATATATGTGCATGCGTGGGTGTGTTTCTATATATATTCGTCTATATCTACATCTTATTTGTAGTCTAGTTTGTAAGAGTTTCATCATTTCCTTATCCTACAATAGTTTTGACATCCAAATCATAATGAATTCATATATTACTATAGTCAGTAATTTTTGCATAATTAATGTTATACAAAAGTATATATTTGTACCAAAAGTGAGAAATCTGCCACATTCTTAAAAATTGCACCAATGGAGATTGCCAAATACTCATCTTATAGATGTTTGTACCCTAAAAATTAACGTTCATGTAAATTACCTATTAATAGATTAAATCAACATCATCCCTACTACTTTATTAAGTAGTATCACATAAATTTATATTTTATTAAGGTATTGAGGGTCCACAAGGAAGAGAGTATTATAGGAAATGTGATCACTATGGGAAATAAGAACATTCTTGAGATATTGATATTGCAGTTGATTTTCTTAGAGAAAAATGATACAAAGTTTCTAAATTCCAACTATGGGAAGCGCTAATTTTTACATTTGTTACATTGCTCGAGATACCGACGTTAATAAATTTCTTTGTTAACCCTGTAGTATAATAAGAAGATGAGATCTGGCTAGAATAGGCTTGATTAACCTTGTGTCCGTTTGCAACAAGAATGCATGTTCAAGGGAGAATTCATAAGCATGTCATGAGAATAAGGCAGAAGAGTCATATACAAGTCATAAGTAACGTCATAAGTCAGGAATCCTTATTTATTCAAAATAATATGCAAATGTTCAACATTTGATTCCTTTTGTGTACAAAATTCGAATATTACAATCGGCACAAATCCCCAAATCAATTTAGGGTTACAACTTTAAAAAGAAAAGAAAACTGGAGTGAAAAATTAACCCCTTTAATATTGCCATGTGGTTCGTATTTATAGGGTTGGAGTTGGGTGGCACGGCTGCCATGTGGCTCATGACACCCTTGATTTGCGGTATCATTCATTGCATTGATAGCATGCAACATCCCTTTGTTTATTGCTTATTCTTGACAACGTCTAGTACACTGTCGATATATAGCGTCCTGCTTTATTAACAACCTATGACATCTATCCTTGTTTTGATTGTATACGACATCCTTTCCATATGGGTGATCATCTTTGAACATTGATGTTCTTCAACATCCTTGCCACGTTGATGACTTACAATATCCTATCAAACCTGGGAGACTTACGACATCCGTCTTTTATATTGATGGCACACGACATCTTGTTGACAACTGGTGGTTTAAGACATATGTATAATGTTGCCGGCATTTGGCACTTTGCCATAGAGTAATCATCCGACATCCCTTCATATGGTTGACACACAACAACCTTTTTCAAATGGACAAAATGTGGCACGTTGTTCATACCATTGAATTTTGACATCCTTCTTTTCATTGTTAATATTTTATATCTTCTTCCATTGTTGATTTACGACAACATTGTCAACTACAGGCATTTGATATCCTTTCCATGCAGCCCGACATCCAATACCGCTTGTACATGCTTCACAATAGTTGCCATTGTAATGGTTAATTATTTAAAATCTATGAACAGTGTATTACCTTTATTTTATTGTCTTCTATCTTGATATGCTCTATGTCATTGCTTTTTGGCATTTGTTGTTATTCGACATCCCTTAGCACGGTAGTAATATAAGTTGCTTAAGTACATGACATCTCTTCCCTTCTAGGCATTCGACAACTCCTCATCCTTTTGAAATTCATTATCTCCTTAAAAGGTTTGATGACATTGTTTGTAGTAACATTTCCCCCTTATAGTAGAAGGAATGCTGAATTTTCAAGTCGATACCTTGATATTAGCGCTTGTCACCTATTGGCATTCCACTCAAATCTATGCCACTTATTCAAATCAAGATTAAAGGCTCTTGTTCTTCCTCTTTTCTTCTATAAGCACCCATTCCTCTCTTTCTTCTTCCTTTTACCTTCGAACCAAACCTCAAAAAAAAAAATTAGTTTTAATTTCATTTGAAAACTTTCAATTTTCTTTGCCATTCAAGCTTGTTTCAAGGTTCAATTTTGTTTTCTATTTGAATTAATCAAAAGTATTAAGTTAAGGATTTTCAATTTCGAATTGAAGTCAAGGTTTGCTGATCATGTATTGGTTATAAATACTTAGGTGTTAAGTTAAGTCATAAATTTATTATGATTTTAGGTGGATTTGGCATTCGAATTAGCATGTTGTTTGGGGTTTACTCGATTGATTAAAGTCCGATGGTGATAATTTGATAACTTGGGCTTTCCTGCTTAACTAAGAACTTGGTTGCTTGTAAGAAACCCAAATCCCACTCCAAAATTTGATAACTACCTAGTTTCGAAATTTTTTCCCTTCGAAAACTTAACATTGAACTTGATGTTATATATCCGAGGTTTCTCCCTTTAATCATTATTTCAACAAATAGTTAGAAGTTTGAGATTCATTTAAGAATTCGATAACTGATTCAAAATTCGAAACTCTTATGGTATCAAAATGTGGATAGAGATTCGATATCTATTTTAGGGCATGGCGTCTATTCGGGGAATGCCTTTATTGGCTACAAATTTGAAAACCCATAATGAGCCGTTATCCTTTTACAAATGCGGTAACTACTTAAAGAGTTGGTATAAATTCGACATCTTGCCTAAGCTAGACATATTATTATCAATTCAAAACATAGTTATGGTATTCGCAACTAACTTGAAGTTAGGTATCCATTTCGGAATTCGACAGCTAAATTAAAACATGAAGCCTTTGTAGTGTTGGTAATCAATTAAAAACACGATATCTGTTTAGAAGTTCGACATCTATTTTGAAGGGTTGTCGCCTAGGTTACAGATTCGATATCCTCATATTCATTCACCACACTTTTACAAACCCAACAACTACTTACAGTGTTGATGTGTTTGCTGTAAATTCGACATCCTGTTTAAGTCTTATATGACATTATTAATTTGTAATATAATTATTGTATAATAGGTTTATAAATGACATATTCACTCAACATCTTTATGAATTCAACAATAGGCTAAAGCTCTTCCAAACTAATTTGACATTACTTACTATTTACAAATTTGATAATCTTATAATTCGACATTGGGTTATTGACTCGATATCCTATTATGATTTTTTATAAGAGGCTATTAATATGATATACCATAAATTCGATATCAGACTATTGATTCGGCCTTTCATTTAAGATGCTATTAGTATGTTATTTCAATTAGGCCTTATTGACTAGTTACAATCTTAACATCTCCTCATAGATTTAAAAGTTGTTAATAAGTTTTTAATAGAATATAAATTCCCCAAATACTTACAAAATCGATATTCCAATATAAACTTAAAATTTATAAATGGGTTGCTTATTAGGTTATTAGCGCATTGTAAATGTTATAGTTAATTTTAGATTTCGACATCTTTCTTTTATAACTTGAGTAATTTTAATTAATTAACTAGTCCTTAGTTAGGCATGTAATGGTTTTTTTGCATTTATGAGCATATTTTGTCAAATAAGTTATACTTCCTCGATTTTCTATAATATTTCATGGCAAAAAATGGATAGAACAAAACCCATCAAAGGTTCCAAATCTTCTCCTTCATAAAAGACAGAGATTATCAATCTCTTATCACTACTCAGGAAGAGGTAGACACCATCCTTCAACAATTTAGGATTACGAGTATGGAAGCTATAATTACCGGTCCATTCGGTAGGATAAATAACCCTCCAGAGGGGTTCTTTGCTTTCACTCCTATCCATATCTGGCACTTCAGATATCTTCCTTTCCCTGAGTTCCTTTTGCAATTTCTAGAGCAAATAGGCCTTGCACCAAATTAGCTGACCCTTAATCCTTACACCTACTTAAGCTGCTTAGAAGTCCTTGCTCGGGAAGCTAAGATCCTTGCTTTAAATGCTAAGACCATCCATTCATTGGTGAATCTTGTAAGAATAAGCAATTAAACAGATTACCCTGTTTATCATCTTTTTACTTTTTCAAAAATCTTGATCACCAATCCGATTAATAATATGATGGATAGAAAAAACAGTTCTTCTATATCAGATGTTATAGATCAGGGGGTCCTTCACTATTTTCAATAAGTTTTTTTATGTCACACTTTGTCATTCTCTTACGATGTATATCTTTTTTGTAGAATCTGCTCCTAAAAAATTCGACTTCTCTATCATCTCAAATATTAAGACTCTGACGTAGGCTTTTAAAAGCTTAGGGAATAGGCTCATGCTTTGGAATAAGGCTAATCTCCGCAAATATTCTTTGATATTGGTTCACCACAAACTTCTTGTAGAACCTACGATGATAAAGGGGGATGCTTAAGAGAGGCGATCTTTAGTGGTTAGTGATAAGTAAACCTTCTCTCTTCTTCTCCTATCTTGGGTGATTCTTCTAGCAAGTTTTGGTTACGACTTGAATGGAGTTCTTATGTCGATATCTTATGAATTTTTCTTTGATTTAGGTTCATCTGCTGTTGTTGTGACTTCCAAGCATAGAAAAGCTAAAGATCGCACTTCTGCCCTGGTTGAGCCAACTAAACCTGCTCTTGTTAGGGATTCCATTGCTAAAGTTGTTGACGCTATGAAAAGGAAAGCGGGTGCCAAAACCTCAACCGATACTTCAATTCCCTCTCTGAATGAAAAGTCTAAACTCGGGGAGGTCCAGACTTCGGATGTTGCTGCCGGCAAGTTGACTATGGATGCTTCCTTGACTACTTACGATCCTAGCACAATTGATTTAGGCTCCATGGATCAGGATGCACAAGGACACGTATAGGAGGTTCATACTCTGGATCCCTTGATAAATATCTCGCTTCCTACTTTGGCTTTTGGCTTTCAATGCTTATTTGAGGAGTTAGGTATGACTCCCTTTCTCAATGATTCTCTTTCTTCAGAGACTCAAGCTCAAACTACCCCTATGGACTTTAATAATTTCATTTATTCGGTTGTTCAATCCAATTGTGGCTTCTCTTATGCCATTGCAATCATCATCTTTTTAATACATCATCTTTATGTTCTTTCCAACAACTTTTGTTGGTATGTATCTTCTCATGAATAGCTATCTTAGATTTTCCACTAGGTATATCATTGCTTAACTTATGCCTATTATATGCTTCAGGCGACCATGTTCTTTCTCCAACATATCTCTCAAGGGCCTTCTACTCAAATTACTAAACTTAAGGAGGAAGTTTCTTTGCTTATTATGGAGAAAGATAACACTATTCTTGAGAAGGGACAACTTGCCTCCTTCCTTTATGAGGAAAAGAAAGCTAAACTACTATTGGAAGAGGAGGTGAAAGCTCCAAGAGCAGATCTTGAGAAGGCTAACAAAGAAAAAGCCAACATGGTCGGTAAAGTGAAGCCTTTGAAAGATAAGGTGGAAATTAAGGACGTCGTCCTGGTTTGTGCCAACAACATTATAAAAGACACTAAGGAGAAAATTTCCTTCTTTCTTTACCAGCCTCTCACTATAATTATGGAAAGTACTATGAAGATGCTCTCTTCATAACATATGGTGATAACATCGACAAATGCCCAGATTTTGATTTTCCTTTCCTCCCAAATCTTAATGACGATTTAAAAGGAAGTTTAATCTTATATTAAGGAGAGCTAAGGGATTGATTCAAGATGAATTTCCTGAATAAGAAATTGTCGATCCGAAGAAGTTACTGTCTATTGATGACCTCCCGCTTGGAGGAAGTGGAGACTCAGATAAAGAGGAGGATGCTAATGAAGATGATAATAATGATGATGGTGATGATGGTGATGAAATCAGGATGGTGGTGTTAGCAACAAAGGTAAACCAAAATGTGGGGGTAATGGATTAGGTGGTCATGACTCATCTGCCCATGATGCAGATCTTTCTAATTTACCTGATCTTCAGTGTGCTTCATAGGAAAACATTCCTCCAATAGAAGCTGCTTCCCTTAGTCAATAGCCGAAAGAGAAGGCTCAAGTTTCGGCTTCTCAGGTTCCGGTTATGCAGGTATGGAATTTATTATTTACATGTCTTAAGTTATCTGCTAGCTTTTTGCTAATAAGTTTATCACTTTAGTTAAGAAAGAGATCCAAACATTATTTTGAGACTATGTGTGAGAAAAGCGAGAGGGAGGTGTTCTAATTAAATAAGGAGGTAATTCATAGAGAAAGAGTTTTAAAAGAAAATGCATAGTTGACTACTCTTTTCTAGATGCCCATTGAGGACAGGGATGTTTCAGTAGAATTTATCTATAAAGCTTATTCTAGAGGTCTTTTATTGATTTTTATTTCTTAGGTGAGAAGAGTGGAGGTTTGATTAGACGTCTCCATAATAGGTATTTAGAAGAGCATAGGTTTGATCCTTATCCCAAGGCATGTTGGAATCTTCCTAGGGTGGCGATCATTCCCCTTACCCCAAACACTCTTCCTCTCGAGAAAGTTAAATTTACCAAGGAGATATTTTTTCCTGAGGTTTACAAGGGATTCATATTGTATGAACCTAAGTAACTTCTGTTTTTAGTATGTATTTCAAACAGTTTTATAAATTGCAGTGTTTTTATTTCTTTGTAACTTAGCTTAGTTTCATAAATCCTATAGATTAAAGAATCATTGCATAGTGTTGTTTCTGTGGAACTATTAAATAAATTTATCAAATTAAAGAGGGACTTTAAAGATAAATCATTAACTCTTAAAACTTCTCGGTTGGCTAAATATTGTTTCTTAAAAGATCTTTAAGAAGTTTATACATGATTTCCATACTTTCGCTTTGATTTCTTGGGTAATGAAAAGGTTAAACAGCTTAGCGGGATACGACCTAACCATGCTAAGTTATTATTTGGTGAGATTATTCCTCTGGTCGGAAAATAGGACTATCATCAATTCCCTCTAGTTAATACCCCTCAAGGGTAAAAGAATCGAACCATGGTTTATATACTTTGAGAGTTAATGCATAAAACTTATATTATTGATATAATATGGATTCGTTCATGCTTGTAATTCTTTTTGTTGTTAATAAAGAAAGCATTTCCTTTGTAGTGATTTCTTTTTACTTATTTTTGTTTTAGGAAAACAATAAACACTCAGACTTAGCAGTTCAGATCTCCTTTCTCGACTGGACAATATTATTGCTAAGATAAGGTAAGCCATGGAGGAGAAACGTTCTTTCCAGGTTGCTTCAAATTTGTTGTTTCCGAACAACCCATATGCACAGAAATGGCATAAAAACATTATCAATTGAAATCTATATTAAGTGGTATGAAGGAGATGATTTTCAATTTAGAGGAAAAAATTAAGGAAAAGGATAAAGAAATCCAGCGGTTAAAGAAGAAATTAATGGATATGGTTGGCTTGTCGGGACCTTTAGTCCAAGGAATAGAAGCTGATGTAGAAATTGCCCAACTCCATTAAAAGATAATGGATCTTGAAGTAACTTACTGAAGAATCAAGCATTCTATCAATCCTTAAAACTTATTGCGAGTTGAGAAAAATCCATCCTTCCTACTCCGTTGATTGGAAAAGAAAATTTTCTGCTATGTTGAACCCACCTTCAAGTCTAGATGATAATGAAATCACTCAATGGAGTCAAAGGGTTAGATATAAATGCGTTCGATTTTTAAACAAACAATGGGATGATAAAGTTCTTTATATCTTAATAATTATCAGATCCAGGTAAATAAACTTGAGCATGAAAAATACACTCTTGAACAACAGGCTAAGAAATTAAAGAGCGAAATTCTGACTCTTAACAGAGCCAATAAGACATTCAGTCATGCAATGGAAATTTAAATGGGTCCGATTGACGATGCAAATAATATTCGAAAGAAAGAAAAGAAGCTTAAGACACTTTTAGATACAACAATTTGTCACATCGTTGAACCTTCTTCAGTCATTGAAACTTTAAGAAGGAGAGATGCAAAAACTTGACATTTAATGGGAAATTTCTTAGTAGTTTTTGGGTAGATTCCCCTTTTTGTTACCTGTAACTCTTATATATAATATGCAAAACAAACAAAATTTTACCTGAATGATTGTTACCTTGAATGAACTTTGCATTTTTCTTTTTGCATTTGTTGAATTGTTTGAGACATATAACATGTTTTCCCGAGCTTTAATTCTGATGTAATACGATATGTCGCTTTTGATTGAGTATTTATTGGGCTTCTTAATACAAATCTTATTATTAAAACCTAAAATCGGTTTTGATTAAGAGATTAATAACTTAGTAAATCAAAAATTTGGAAGAACCATTCCTTCATTTAATAGGAAATTAGAAATTCATCTAATAACAAAGATTCTCGTTATTAGAAAATTTGAACTCCATTCTGGAAGGACTTAATTTAGCAATTTAAGGAATGAAGCTTTTAATAACTTCGTCCTTTAGCTTTATCACTTGGAGCTGTAGAGTTTGAAGATTTAGTCTTGATAAAATATATATCGAGAAATCCGTATAATAATCATCTAAGACTAGAAATCCTTTGGCAATAATGTTATTTGGATAAAAATCTAGAAATAATTCGACTAAGAGACATAAAAGTCATATGGCAATAACTTTGAAGATGAAACACAGGAAACCATCCAGCAAAAACATCTCTTTGATTAGAAGACCAGAAAATTATCTGGTAAGAGGACCAGAAATTCAATTAGTAACGGAGATTCCCGTTATTTAAAAATAAAAAATTTCATTTCTGCACGGTAGATAGCTTTTGATCCTTCCTTTGGAAGTTGTCTTAACTTTGTCTTGGTGCCGAACTAAATGTGTTTGATTATTATTCCTTTTGAAGATTGTTTTTGCATTTGAATGATCTTCTCCTATGATTATTATTCCTTTAGAAGATTGCTTTTGCATTTGAATGGTTTTCTTCTAGAAGGAAGCCCCTTACTACTCTTTGGGTAGTGATTTAGGCTTTGCATGATTTCTTTCATTACCATTTTTGGGTAATGATCTAGATTTGATCGAATCCCTTATAGCCGTCTTAGTGATGATTTAGGTTTTGGTCAGTGCGTTTGGTTAGCTCTCTTAAGCAGAACCAAAGTCTTACTCGTTCTCCCTATAGGAGAGGCTCCGTTCAGGCCTTATAGGCGGAGCTGAAGGCTAGTTCGGTGCCTTGGCCACGCCATCTTAGATGGAACCAAAGGCTTATTCTGTACTTCCTCTAGGAGGCGCTTCAGACATGCCTTATATGCGGGACTGAAAGCTGGTCAGTGCTCTGGCCAGTACATCTTAGGCGGAACCAAAGGCTTACTTGTCCTCCCTCTTGGAGGCGCTTTGGCCAGGCAACATAGGCAGGATCGAAGACTTGTAGTTCTCTGGATAGGTCTTATAGACGAGACCAGAGGCTTACTCTGACCTCCCTCTAGGAGGTGCTTTGACTAGGCCAACTTGGTAGGATCAAAGGCTTTTTCCTTTATTTTATAAGTCCATCTTAGGAAACATTCCTCTTTATTAAGTACTCAATCCTTATAGATACATTGGTTAAATCTCTTTATCAAACCCTTGAAGCTATCTATTGACCAAGAAATTCATGACCATTCCCTTTAAGGTTGGACAGTGATTGGTTTCATGTCCATTTGTTCCGTGATATTACTAATAGGCTTTTCCAAGATTTCGTTCATTTCTTAGTTGTCTCTTCTTGAAAGGCAAATAGTTTAGTCTCTCTTTAGTTAGGAAGTAAATATTATCGTGGGAAGTGGTGAGAGAATGAATTTTAGAATTTCTAGAGCATAGTGCTTTTTGTTCCCATTTAACTCTCTAACAGCATTGGACTGGCATATTATCCATAAACTTTCTCTTTTGGACTGGCACAGGAGAATGTTCAATTATTCTTTTCCACTTTTGGGCAAATTTATCAACATCTCTTATCATTTCCTCTTCGAAGATAGTTCCTTTGTATTGGAATTCAACGACCCTCCTCATTTTTAAGAACAAACTATCTTCCTTTAGGCTCTCTTTTTCCAAGGCAAAAATTAGGGTAGGTCCTATGTGGAATGAGTTCATACTCCATTTGTTCGGATTGTAAAGAGCTACTTGCTTCTTTTCTTCCAAAATTCTCAAGGCCCATAATCTTAACACTTGTTCTTCATGAAACCGAGGGTCATGAGTGACTTGATAAATTGGTTTGGCCAAATGAGGCTCAGAAGTTACTTGTTCAAAAATAGTCATCATATTGTCCTAAAAAGGTTATGCAAGGTTCGTAGAGTTCCTTTATGGAATATGTAGGCTGGGGTAAATCATCTATACCCTACGTATGCAGGTCAAGGATGGTTCTTTATAAGGATATGTAGGGAATCGAAGGTTCAAGCCCTCGTTCTAGCGCCAAGATGTTAACAAATTTCTTTGTTAACCCCAAAGTATACTAAGAAGATGAGATCAGACTAGGAATAGGCTTAATCAACCTTGTGTCCATCTGCAACAAGAATACATGTTCAAGGGATAATTCATAAGCATGTCATGAGAATAAGGCATAAGACTCATTTGCAAGTCATAAGTCATGTCGTAAGTTGAGAGTCCTTGTTTATTCGAAATATGTTATGTATTCAACATTTGATTCCTTATGTGTACAAAGTTCGAATATTACACTCGGCAAAAATCCCCAAATTAATTTAGGGTTACAAATTAAAAAAAGTGGAGAGAAGAATTCACCCATTTTACATTCCCATGGGGTTTGTATTTATAGGGGTGGAGTTAGGTGGCAGAGCTGCCACGTGGCTCACGGTACCATCGATTTTCACCATCATTCATTGTGTTGATAGCACGCAGCATCACTTTGTTTACTGTTTATTCTCGGCAACCTCTAGTACACTGTCGATATGCGGCATCCTGCTTTATTGACAGTCTATGACATATGTCCTTACTTTGATGATATACGACATCCTTGCTATATGAGTGATCATCTGTGAACATTGATGGTTTTCGGCATCCTTGCCGCGTTGATGACTTATGATATCCTATTAAACTTGGGGGACTTACGACATCCTTCTTTTATATTGATGGTACACGACATCTTGTTGAATATTGATGGTTTACGACTTCTGAATAATATTGCTGGCATTTGGCACTTTGCCTTAGAGAAACCATTCGATATCCCATCATATTGTTGGCACACGACAACCACTTTCGTACTGACAAAATGTGGCACCTTATTCATACCGTTGAATTTCAGCATCCTTCTTTTTATTGTTAACATTTGATATCTTCTTCCATTGTTGATTTACGACATTATTTCCAGGTGCAGACGTTCGATATCCTTTCAATGCAACTGGACATCCAATGCCACTTGTATATGCTTGATAATGATTGCCATTGTAAAGGCTTACTATCCGATTCTTTAATATCATTGAACAATGCAGAACCTTTCTTTGTCTGTCTTCCAGCTTAATATGCTCTACATCATTTCTTTTCAGTATCTATTGTTATTCGACATCCCTTGGCACAATAGTAATATAAGTTGCTTAAGTACATGTCATCTCTTCCCTTCTAAGAATTCGACAGCTTCTTATGCTGTTGAAATTCGTTATCTCCTTAAATGGTTTGATGACTTTGTTTGTAGTAACAACCGATATTGTAGTTGATTAATTTCTTTATTTTATTATTTCCCAAAACTAACTTAGTCTCACTCACATTCCAACAAACAATTGATTTAGGCCTTTGTATGTGTAAAAACATATAACATTACAGATACTTCAAAGTCATGTTGTAAGATCCAAAGATCTTACAAATAATGTTTCTAATGCCTATTTTCCTTATGCATGTGCATCACATATGCTAAAGTACTCATAATTATCAAAATATAAATATAATAAAATTATATTAAAATATTGCTTTGGAAAAAAATTGTTGATTTTTTATACTTTTGTACATAAATATGTATGTATGTATATTTGTTGTGTAATTTTATAAACAATTTTAAACACATAATATATATATAATTTAAAAATAGCATTCTAAATTATTGAAATCCAACTTTAATATTTAAAATTAATATATAAAACATAAATATCATGGCCGAATTGAAAAATATTTTTTAATATAAAGATCTAGACTACAATATGTCAAGGACGGCTAGCTCAACTAGTAAGTGGTATGATGCTCAAGACTTTGGTTCTAGAGGTTATGGATTTGAACCCATGAGATATCAAAATGAGTGCTCTTGGGGAATAAAGTATCATTCTTACTATCAAAAAAAGATCTAGACTACAATATCAATTAATATAAATAATTCAATAAGATTTTATAACAGGTAATTACAAGAACAACAGATGCCCATATAAAATTATTATATGATCTATCTGCCGCGAGATATATATGATATAAATGTAAATGGTATTTATACCTCAGAGTGATAACCTTTGAATGCACGTCAATTAGTGGGATCTTCTAGATTCGGTTTGAATCGATCACTAATGTTGAAAGTATCAAATGTACCGTCGGATTAACTTTAGTTTAATACGAATATGCTATCGAAATTTTCAGCTATGGAGAGAGGTGATAGTGCTCATGGACAATGCTAAATAAAGAGGAAGCAAGCAGAATACTAAGGGTATAGGCTTGTTTAATTAGAGAAGGAGGAGGAGATAATTACTCCTCCTTTTACTCTTTCTCTTTTTACTAATTCTAGATCTAGATCCGGAATTCAAACCACCCGGTTCCCCTTCTCTCTCCCTAGCCTAGGCCGGTTATAACAAGGATTATGAGATAATGAACGACAAAACCCGTTCAGTTGTTATTGTCATTTAAGTATTTAAATGAGAATTGATATTGTATATTGGTACGTACATATATATCTTTTATATACACATCCAATTAATTACTAACGACACCTAGAAAATTACTGAAAGCACCTAATACATCAAATAAATGAATAAGTAATATTTCATAAATATAAATTAATTTAACTACTTTATAAAAAATTTATTAATCAATTAAATCGTATGGTATTTTGAAGAATTCACTACTATGGTTGTGCGACGCGTAGCTGTAAACTCAGTCAACGATTAATATCGAACAATTTGAACGTTAAGGTTCACACCTCACCCAAGACAGTGGTATGACAACTAAGCCGAATTTATCGCTTTTATATCTTGATTGATAAAATTCAATTCTACAATTTAAGTGGTACATTTTAGTTACTATTGTTTACACCAACTCTCTTCGTCAGCACTATATATCGCATCAGGACTTATGAAATTTGGTTTTATTAAAATTTTAATATCATCCATATTCAACTTGGTTAGTCTATAAAAAAAGTCCTTAGTTCAATAATAATATTTATTACTATCCATACTACTATAGCGAGAGATTTTGACTTTGAGTTGACTATCCTCATATAATTAAGGAGACAAATTCTTTACCGAATATTGTTTCAACTTAGACCCAACTATAGTCCCTCGATGGTTGTTATGTCTTGTAGAGTTAGGGATACATCCTAGGGAAAATTATGTAATTTGTACATATATCTATTTGATAATCAATCTTATTCAAAATAAAATGTGTACTCTTTTTATTATATACTTATTAAATTATGTTACAGTTAATGAAGTAATTAATTTAAAGTATATTAAATAGAAAATCATTAAGTTATATATTATGTGATAGTAATCACAACATGTTGTAATCATGTGAATTTTTGTCATGTTGAAAAATAACGTACTGTTTTAAATATTCCTAATCAAGATGTTTCGAGAAAGGATATCAATTCATTTGTTAAGATTAGATCATATAACACTCCAAATATTGGGCAGTGTATTACTCATGGTTGTTGGGGGGCACTAAGAGGTTATATATACTGATAATTAATAAATAACTATGGAATGACTCACTTGAGGGTTCTCTATTGGTTAGTATAACTAAGGTCAAACAGACAGTCTCAAAATGGTTATGTTACATAATTCCCTTGACTTGAGAATACTGTGGAACTTCAATGTGGACACTCCACTTTGATTATAGTTAAATCATGGCATGTTGCCAATCAAATGACTATAGTTGGGTCTGAGTTGAAGCACTGAAAGTGAGACACTATTCAATAGAGAATTCGTTTCCTAAATAATACGGGGTTAATACCACAGTCAATTGTAGTCAACTCAAAGTCAAAGTCTTTGGTCAAAGCAGCATAGTTAATAATAATTATTATTAAAGCAAGGGTTTTGCTTTGGACTAATCAAGTTGAATGTGAATGATGTTGAACTTTTGACTGAAACCAAATTCCATTGTCCTAATGTGATATAGTTTGACGAAGAGAATTGGTGTAAATTATTGTTACTGAAAGATATTGCTTAAGTGTTTGAGAAATTTGATTTTACCAAAAAGACCTTTAAGCAGTGAATTCGACCATACTTTCACAACACTAGTTAATGTGCCATGTGAATGTTGATATTTGAATTGTTCAATGTTAATCGTTGACTTAATTCATACCTCTGAGTTGCATAACCGCATCTGTGACTTCTTTGAAAACCGCGTGATCTAATTAATTTGTACAATTTTATAAATTGATTGAATTCATTAATATTTATGAAATATTAATTATAATTTATTTATTTGTTATTTTGAATGGTGTAGGTAATTATTTAAATACGTATATAAAAGATTATATTTGAATATATCGGTATATGATATCGGTATACTTTTAGAAAATATTATAAAAGCTTAAGCGTTCATTTAGTAAGAAATTCACTAGCCTCTCTAACAAAGTTGATAAATACTTAGGGAGATAATGAGAAAGATTGGTGGAAATTCTTCTTCTTCATCACCATCTTAGATCTAATTAGCTATTTTTGTATTTTCTAGGTTTATTTATATCATTTCTTTATATTTTTCATTATGTTCATGTATCTCTATTTTATTAAAGAAATTTGCTTAGAAACTTTATTTTGTTGTCTATCATGTTCTATTGTTCTCTAAAATTATAATATAAACAAAATATGAAGAAAAAATACATATAATTTACTGCATGTATGTCGACATACTCTACATGTATATGTCGACATACTCTACATGTATATGTCGACATGCTGGTATTTCCAGGTTTTGAAATTTCAAAAAGGTAAGTTATTTTAATTGATGGGATTGGTTTTTAATCTATCTATTCATCGTTATAAAACATATTTCTTCTAGAAAAACTCATAAATCAATCCATCCTCTTATTTTATTCTTCCTTACTCATCTCTTTTCACAAAAAATGAATTCAAACATTAATTTTTCACAACAAGAATTAAGTGACTATCTAGAAGAAACTCTTTAAACATTCAAAAGAACTCTTTGCATCATTCTTTGCAATCAACGACACTTGGTGTTGAGTCTATTGCAAATGATCAAAGAAGAAGAAAAATATTTTGATTCTCTTTGATACATAATTTGTTGTTTTGCAAAAGCTGTTCAAGGAAACATCCTGGAATGCTCAAACTTTATAGCAAAAGTGGAACATGGAGATTGGGAAGTTATCAAAACTAATACAAGTTTTGGGTCCAAAGGATGGGTCGACATTTCCAAGAAAATCTAGTATTAATACGTATTCAAAATATATATTTATTATAATATCTAGTTTTTTATGTAATTAATTGTGTATGAGTGTGTATAAGTGTAAATATTATGATGTATGGTTTAAATAGATGTAATTATAAATAAATAAATACATATATAAAAGTAATTTCTCAAAAAATTTGTTTCACAACTAGCATTGATTTTGATTAAGTATACAACATTATCACATTTCATACTATTTTATATGTCACGTTTAGGGAGAGTTTATTTATTTTTATTCATTTTTGTTGATGACGAATAGGGAGAAAATATAAAATATAATATATACATATACAAAGGGGGGTTATTCAAAATAGGGGAGAGTTAAACAATTTAGGGGGAATTACATTATATTTTATAATAAAAATATTTACATGGTTATCATCATCAAAAAGGGAGAGATATTTAATACTACAGATACTGATTTTGATGATAACAACCGTATAAATATAGGTACTAATGTTTTTCCAAGTTGTATATATTATTTTGTAGGATGTTACACAACTTAAGCAAGTACAAGATAATTGAGTTCAAAGACTGATTAGCAAAGAGACTATAGATCAAGATTGAGAGATGATCAAGACAATTAAAGACTCATGAGTTTGAAGATTAAGATATAAAGAGTTCAAGACTATAGATAATAGTTAATGGATATAAGATAAATTTGTTAAAGTCCTTGAACTGGAACTTTTGAATACTCTCACCAAAAATCTATCATATTTTCTACCAATATTCTATATATTAAATTATTTAAAAACTATTTTTAAACGATTTTATAAAATTTCAAAATTTTGAAATACTTTAAAAGTGTTGTTGTTTTTCCCAACATAGAAGGATATATTGAGATATGTACCATTGAAAAGTTTTTAAAATTCAAAGAGTTATGTTTTTTGGCTCCCTCTCACATGTCTCTTCAAACACCACATAAAGGGGACTGGAAAACCAAATTTTCATTAGATTTTCGCTCATTCTTCTTACTATAAATTCTTATATATTTCACAAAATCCACTTTCTATACTCTTCAAATCCACTCAAATTCAATCTTTACTTAATTGCATTCATTCTCTATAATCTACATACTATCTTGCAAGTATTCAAATAATTCTTTCATCAATTCAAAGATCAAAGTGCTATTAAAGGGCTATAGGATTTTTTGAATTCAAGTTACTACTATTTTTATTTGGAATCAACAACTCTCTACTACTATTTTGTGTCGGTGTGCTTGTCGCGCATTCAAATCAAGTGGGTGTGCTTGTTGCCTGTTCATATCAAATGGATGTGCTTGTTGCCCACTCAAATCAAGTGGGTGATCTTGTTGCTGGTAAATCAAGAGTGTCTACTCTGAACTCGAAAAGTTAGGAGGGTGTACCTTGTTGCCTTAAAATCAAGATTGTATTCTGGTTTGCTTGCTACCTGAGCAAACTAGGCATTAAAAGGTAATCTGTACTGATACTATACTGGATTGGATATAAAATTGGTCAATCCGAACCAGTATAAAACTCCTGCTGTCATCTCTCTTACTTTCACTACATATATATAATTAATATATATCTGTATTGATTATTCATGTTTGATTTAAATCTTGCAACTATTTAAAAAAGTTCTATATTAAGTACTATTTTTTCCCCTCTAGCGTTATAGTAGCCTTAAGATCTGTCCACACTACTATATAGTTTTCCATATGTGGTATATGCGCATTAGGTTTTCAAAAATGTATTATTTGCTTTTTGAAAATTATAAATGGCTAGTAACACTAGTAGTACATTTTTTAACACTTTTGTAGAAGGACAATCAACCATTAGACCCCCACCATTTAATAGTAATAATTATATTTGCTGGTCATACAAGATGAAAATTTATTTACAATCCAATGACCTAGATATGTGGAACATTGCACAAAGTGAATACATATAACTCCAAACCGAGTATTCATAATGGACCATAGACCAAAAGACACAAGCACTAACTAACTCAAAGGTCATGAATATTTTATTTTGCTCATTAAATAAAAATTAATTTAATCGAGTTTTTATCTTTAAGTCTGCCTACGAAATTTGGAGAACACACTACAAGAAAAAGCATTTTTAGTTGCATTTTTTAGTAGCGTTTATTGTCAAATGCAAGCAAAAAGTTATTTAAGTGCAACCAATAATGTAACCGGGAATAGAAAACCCAGTAGTTTTTCATCCTTGCATTATCTGAAAGAATTTTTTTACTGGTGATACGTGAGAAATTATAATTTATGGAAGTAGAATCAAATAATTTTATAAAATATTGTAAAGCTTCCCTATTCATATTTTCGTTTGCATTTACCCAGGTACCATGTTCATCCACCATCGTGAGACTGGAATATTTTGGTCTTTCATCAACAAATTGGAGTGAAAGAATCGAGAGGTTCTTTCTCCTTCCGTGAGCCATTTTATTTTTAAATGGTGTATGTTCTCTGTAGCCGGTATGTGTAGCAACTCTGAGAGTTGTTCTACTTTCTGTTGATAAATATTTAGTACACACGTGTCATTTGGGTGGATGATAAGATTAGAGTATGCAATGTCTAATTCTCATCTCATTGTTTCTGTATTCTTATCCCTTTGGGAATGTTCCTTGCTCCAAATTTGAAGAAGATCCTTTGTTTTTTCAGTTTTGAGATTAATTGAAAAAGGGGATCTCCTACCCCTAGTTTACCCCAAACTGATTGAATTATGCCATAATAATCCTCCCTAAGGTGGGAAAAATTATTATATTTTGAGAGGAGCTTCTTTCCTATTCAACAACCACGCTGCAAAATTAAAAATAATTGGAGTGTAGTTGCTCGTAGAATGGTTCGCAAGTACACAGACAAATAAGGAAAATTGTTGAAGCATTTCCTGTTAATAAGAAGTCTTTCTATTTTTACTATGCACTGACATGTTAATCCCTCCCCTCCAGGTGAAATAGTTTCCTAAACTCGGAGGTTCAAATAAATCTGTTGCTCTAATGTAATCAACAAGGTCCGCATCCAGGGACATGTGGTAATTTCCATTGTTAACTCTTCTTAGCCGTATAAGATAGAATAAAAATCCCATGCTAACACCCAAGGTAAATTAGATGTGCTAACATGCATTTTAATGTAATCCCGTAGCTCTACTTTCTTTTCAGGCTGATTATGTGCAACTAGGCCCACTTAAGCATCAAATTAAAACAGTCGGTTAATACTACCAGTAGTGCTGTGAGAATCACTCATATTCCTACTGGAATAGCAGTAGCTATACAAGATGAGAGATCACAGCACATGGTAACATAATACTTCCTTCGCATACCTTTTTTTTTCCTGTAAATATGCAGTTCCTTTTTGTTTCTCATCGATCTATGTGCTCTATCTGAAACTACTTCTGTTAATATATTTGATCCTTTTTTTTCTTGTAAAAATTTTCTTTTGAGAATAAAGAGAATGTTAAAGTATTCCGTATATTATATTTTGTTAACTAATTATCCAGTCCAAATGGCAATCAAATGTTGGTATGTATATTTATAAACACTTTGGTCATAAATACAGTTATAAAAGGCAAGATCCTAATGAACAAGGCCCCTCAGTTATACAATGTCTTCGAGGAATCACCATTGGATGCTAACCTAACCAAATAAAGATAAAATTTCAAAATGTTGTTATAGTTAGAAGAAAATTTGGTAGTGTATCAGTTCCCGCCTTCCCATAGTTTTGGAAACCATCATGATATATAGTTTGTTGTATCTTTGGGTCTGCACGTGCACTTAATATATGCAAAAAATCATTTGGAATTCAATTAACCTTTACATATAGCATCCTTAAAATTACTATTTAACTTCTATGTAAATTAATTGATTCAAGATTGATAATACAAACAAAACAAGGCAAAAACATTTAAAGCACTGAGAGCAAGGTTATACGAAATCGAAAGATCAAGGGCTCAGATGAACAGATCGAAACTTAGAATGGATCAGGTGTATACTAAGCTTAGTCGTCTCCCTACATTCAGACATGATATATGTGATCTCTATTGTTTATATTTGCATATGCTACTTAATAATTGTGGAATTTGAATGTCATGTTTATGTTATCTTTATTGTCTTAGAGAACTATATTCGTGACTGCCTTTTCGTATTAAAAAAATGAATTCAAATTCAGCTGACTTTGTAGCAGCTTGAAATTCATTTCATATAACCTTGACTGTTTTTTTCATGCAATTTTCATAAGGTATTTAAGAACCTTAAGGTATTAGTTGAACACTAAAAATATGATATGTGCAAAGTTAAAAAAGAAATAAATTTGTCTTGACAGTGCCTCTATATATATGACTCTTTCCAGATATAAGATTGTTGCATTGAAATCATACATCACCCCATTTGTGGCTTCATATCATACCATTGCTATTCTTCTAATCAATTATTATGACATTATATGGATTTATCGTGTTCATCATTAGAATTGAGCAGGGGAGAACTATGAACTTTACATTTGCACACTTTAAGTCGTTACTCATTAGTCTCATTTTTTTACGATTCCTGATAAGATTATATTCTTCTAAATAGATTAAGTAACAATCAGGTTACAATGGAATTTGCAAAGGTGAACAGGATGATACTATTAGTTAGAGTAGGCATTAAAGTATTGTGTATAACATTCATGTTGCATGGTTACTTTATTATTTATCCTACCCGTGGTGCACAAATATTTGCATCCAAAAATGCGAGTAAACCTTTATTGCCCAGAAATGCTTCCTGCTCTAATTTTATCTCAATATTATCCATAGAAAATAGGATATTCCACCTTACTAGATTTGGCAGATGAATGTGAAGACAGTATATGTGCTATACTTGTAAGTACCTTGGTCTACCTACCTACAAATTTCCAATTTGCCATTTTAACAGGGTATTATATATTTGCAATTGGATTCTTATCTACAGCATCATGGGCAGTATCAGTTTACAATGCATATCAAAGAACATGGGAGCCTTTCAATCCAATTCTTGGGGAGACCTATGAAAACTCGAAATGGAGGTTTCAGTTTACGGTGATAGGGTATTATGCCAAGACAGTCAGGACCGACAACTAAATTGAATGGTGGCTGCTCATACTTGAATTGTTGTTTAAGCTGACATAAAGCTTGATGCAGAATTCGAAGATGATGCTACATGCAAAATGGATACAGTAGATTTTTGCAACCTGACGTTCATCACATAGGCTAGTGGATCTAGCAAGTGTCAGTCCTCTTTTATATACAAGGTGAGTTCAAATCATCCCTTCTATTACCCCGTGATTAATTTTGCTGGATAACAAAGAAACCTCTGTATTCACACTCACAGATATTGAGTTTAATATAAAGTAGTCACTTGTCAATGATACATTTCAAAATGAAGGCAAAGTATGAATGGCATACAAAAAACTGCCTTTGTTTGGCAGAGTATATGAACTAAAAAAATTGCTCCGTCATTCTTGCCATATGTCGCCATTAATTTAAATTTGATGCATCATTATCTACTCATTGGTCCTTCTAGTCCTAGAGGATATGGTATTGTCAAAGGTGTTGTTGGTGAAGGAAGTACTTTAACTCGTAAAGCTCAAGTTTGTGAATGATAATTTATGAATCTCTGCAATATTTGCACAAGTAGTTATAAGTAATGCTTTGCTTAATTCCAACTGTAGTGAATGGAAGTATTCTACTTATTGTTTTGTTGCTATCTAAACAAATTATTGTGTACGGAATACATGAGATTTAAAAGGACATATTGAATGTGAGCATTGCTGAGTCATCGATGGAGCCGTTTTGATGAGTTGAAACAATTAATCAAATCATTGTTTTGTGATTAATTAAATATGAATATAAAAGGCATGCATACCTGCATGCATGTAGGATAAGGTTTGCACCCATACTTCATTGGATTTGAATGAATAACGCATTGGTTATTAATTGGTCTTGTTTTTAGAATTTTGGTAGCACCACGTTGACATAAGTTTCTTCTACAATAGCTTATTAGTTGATACCCTCTTGGGGTATAAATAAATATGTCAAATGCTGCATAATCAACTTTTGAAAGCTTACTATTGGGGTTACTCTAATCTTCTCAAACTTATAATATTTCATGTTTTCTTAAAATTTTTGCAGTAAAAGAATTGAAAGCATAAAGAGTGTTGAAATAGAAGAACCTGAAAAATCGACAAAAGCAAAAGAACCGGACTTATGGCAAAGTATAAAAGACTTAGATGAGTAAGTAAACCATTTGCACGTTTACAACGTTCCCTCTTCTGAAATGACATGCTGTTGACTTCACACTATTACTATGAATTGAAGATTGAGATGAAAATCAAATTCTTTCGATAAGGCGTTTTGTTGCTTCTTTTATACCTTGGATAGAAAAGTTTTTTTCTTTCGAATTTTCCTTTTATCTGGTACTACAGACCATAAATCACGGATACACAGGACTCGGGCAGTTGATGGTAATAATAGTGCATAAATCTGGATATAAGAGTTTTTTTCTTAGTGTATCATTGTATATGTTGTACATAGCATTGCATCTCGTTATATTTTTTATGTGATAAAATGCAGGTCAAGTTTTTGGTGATGAAAGCAGAGCAAGAGAGGAGAGCAGCAGTGATAAGGGCAGAAGGAGAAAGTGAGGCTGCAAAGCTGATATTAGAAGACACACCTGCGGTTGGTACTGGCATTTTGGAACTTAGGACTGAAGTTCCAAGAGAGATAGCTGCCACACAGGCTAAGTCGTCCAATGTCACTTATTCAACTGATGGCGGTAAAAACAAAAACAACAATCAATTGTTGCTTGCTGTTAATCCTGGAGGTATGGGAAGGTGAAACTAATAATGCTTCCCTTTTTATATATCGACTTCTTCTTATTTGGTGTTAAACTTGCTTATTTTGTTGAAATAATTCGGAACTGTAGAGAATGATATTAAGTATTATGGCTATACATTCCTACAAGGCTACATGTTGTGGTTTCTTATGACTGTTTTGATGGTGTTATTGTTATTCTTGTGCTTACAAGGTTGAGGGATATTGTATCTTTATGCAAATTGATTTACAATTACATTAATAAGCTTGTTATTGTGGTTGCCATGCTTCAAACTACTAAGGATGGTCATATGTTAAAGTTCATGGAGGTAAGCAAGTGTCTATTATCAATTTTATATGTAATTCAAAAGTATATGTGATTTCAAATTGTTTTACGGTTCTTTGTTGTGATGCAAACTCATCCACTAGATGGGTACAGGTCAAGTATATGGTTAGTGAGGCCACAATTTGGACTTTCATAATGCGGTTTCTCTGTGCTTTTAGTTCACCGATTCAAATAGTTATTTTATACTGATGTGCAATCTTCCATAAAAGAATGTATATGTATATCCATATATTATACAATGCAGAATAAATTAGTTATGTACTATATTATTCAATTTAGTTGTCAGTCCTGTTAACTAATTGCTTTACATATTATGCATTAAATTACAATTTACAAAAGTATTATGAATTTAGGTGCTTACATTGTTATTTTTTTCTTTCTCAGGTTGTTGGATTCACCATTCTATCAAAGAAGGGTTCGTAAGTGTGCAAAATTGATTCCTACTATTTAAGCTCAAGAAAGGACTTTATTTCATTTTTTTTATAACTTTGATAATTTATATGACATCATTTATAGTAGGATATACTTGTATAATGTTGTAGATGTTTGATCTCATATTTGAAGTCCTACGAGATAACGTAATTGTTTGACTATCTGTTGTGCTTTCACTTGTGTAGGCATTAGACTTTTGAAGAGAGCAAATTTGGACTTGATGATGCTAGCTTTCACTTGTGTATGAAACAAAGAATTATGGGTAATCAAACATTTTGTTAGCACTGGTTAGATATAACATTTATTAGTACCCGATGTGTAAATTTGTATACAAATGGTTATTGTATGTGAGTTAGGTTATTTTGTCGAAAAACTATTGTATTGGAATGGTTATGGATATTTTATTTGATTATATGGTTAATGTGTTTTTTAACTTATTTGAATATGATGATTATGTGAGTGATTATTGATTGATATAATAGAACCAAAGTAGACCATTAACATGAAATAATAGCATGAAAAAATGGTGTAAAATAATAAACAACTTTTAGTAGCATTTCAAAAACGCTACTGAAATATATATAGTGACGTTGAGTAAATGCAACCGTAAAACATGGGTAAAGTTGAAAATTCTATTAGTAGCGTCAAAAAACCTTTTGGTGGCATTTTTTAAACGCTACAAAAAGATTTATGGTGGCGTTTGAAAAATGCTGCAAAAAATGCATTAATAGTGGCGTTAAAATAAATGCAACAAAAAATCATGGATTTTTAATCGCATGTTTTGTTGCGGCGTTTATCAAAACGCCACCAGAAGTATTTATAGCGTTTTTTGAACGCCACAAAAAATAAAATTTCTTGTAGTGACATTACAAGTCCCACATAAGGGCACTAGTAAAGTAAAACAAACTAAGATTTTCATGCTAACCAACTAGTTTCAACTTTCTAAAATAAAACAAAATGAGTCTATTTCTGATATGTATTCTAGATTTCAATATTTAGTTAATTCATTAAGATCATTAGGGAAGAATTTCTCAAAAGAGGATTAAGTTAGGAAAACCATCAATTCATTCTCTTTAGAATGGGAACAAAAGACATTAGTAATAAAGGAAGCCAATGGTATTAGTAAATTAAAAATTGAATAATTAATTGGTAATCTAATTTCCTATAAAGCACAGTTGCAGGGTAGAAAGGAAAGTCAAGCGATCGAACAGAAATTAATTGCATTCATCACAACAACTAACGATCAAGATTAAGATGATGATGATGAGGAGGAGAAGATTTCTCTTATGACCCGAAATTTCTAAAGATACAGAAAGATGGACAACTTTTGAAAAACTAAAAAAAAATTCTGGGGATGGAAATGTTTTTAAGTGTTTTGACTGTGATGAATCTGACCATCTACGAAAAGACTTCCACATCAAAAGAAAGCAAAGAATTCACCAAACACTGAATAATTTACAAAAATAAAAAAGGCATTCAATGCAACTTTGTATGATTATGATTCAACATCCACTGACAATGAACCAGACGCTGAACATATCAACATGTTTTTTACGACGATGGAAGATTAAACAGGCCAAACAAAGTAAACAACGAAATCAGTACTTTTTCAAATTTTATTCTTTTAAAAAAAATTCTTTTAACTTATAAACATTCAATATAGGAATAAACATAATACACACACACACAAACACATAATTTTATGAATGTATTTCTTTAGTTCTTGAACATTGAAGTTCTGGCATATATGTCGACATATGGCACCTTGGTATGTCGACATATACAGATAAAATTTGGAGAATCTTTTCAAATTTACACTTTTGAACTCCCCTCTCTTTTACATTCAATTCCAATTGACACCTTTTTGGCTGTCACATGTTCACTCAAACTCTATATATTCTCACCATCTAACCTTATTTTCAACACACTTTACTTCAAACATATTCCTCTCTCTCTTTCTTCCAAACAAACTCATAATGTCTTCTTCAAACCAACCCTCTTTATCTAAAACCATTAGGGTTACCCAAAGAACCAAGAGTCAACTTTTCAATAATCAACTACTCGAACATTGAGTATTCAAAATATGGTAAAAAATTTTCGGATTGATTTGCTAAATTTAATGAATTTTATCCTTATGTTTTACAAGATCTTGTTTTGGAAAATGTTATTTTTAGTTTAATCAATTTACCATAAAATGGTTTTGATTCCTATCTCAATTTGGTCAAAAAGTTTTATGCTAATTTAAATGGAAAGTTTTATTGAGGAAAAGAAGGTCAAATTTAGAGTGGTACAAAAGTTACTATTATTGCTTTAGATTGTGATATTCTTGGTCAAATTCTTGATTGTAAAAGTAGTAGAAATGACCTTTTCGATTTTAAAATTGATTATAAAAATAGAGAAATTATACATGATTTGTTTACAAATGACGAAGAACTTGGTTTTAATGGCAAAAATCTTAGGCCAAAAGCAAGATTATGAGTCCTATTTTACAACAAAATATTACACCTACGACAGGAAACTACAGCAACCCCACTCGCAAAGCTTTCAAAGCTCCTTTTGCTATTTTTGGAAATTATGATATAAATTGGGCTCAAGTGATTTTTGATGACTTCGTTCAAAAGAAAATTTTTAGACATGAAAACACACTTTACCATAGTCTGTAGCTTACTAGAAGTTTATGTTAGTGGCAGAATTATGGATCTTAAGACTTAACTAAACACCAGAGGGGAGTGAATAGTGTTTTCTAACTTTAATGAAATTCTTCTAGATTATATTAAGATTATACTTAATTAACACAAGATAAACAATCACATATTCATACACAGATAAATATAATTACAGTAAAGTAAAAGTAGAGAATCAAAGAGATCACGTTAGAGATTTTATACTGGTTCAAAGTTACCCTACATGCAATCTCGTACAATTGCTTATACAGATTTCTTTTCAAATGCCAATCTTTAAATGGGTAGAAGGCAAACCTAATATAGTCTCAATTTCAAGGCTACGAGACATACCCTTCAGATTTTTTAAGCTCTAAGTACACTCACTCGATTTGACTCGAGACATAAGCATACTCACTTGGATTTCCGAGACACGAAGTACAACCAATTGATTTGAATCGGGACACAATCACACCCAATCAACTATAACTAGAGTTTTAATGGTTTTTCCAACGACAATGTTTGATCTTTGGATATAATTGATCCTATAGCCTCTTGAACAACACTTTGATCTTGGATTAAGTGAGAGAGATGATTGACATCAGAGATTAAATAGTAGAGAATCAATACAATGAAGATTGAATTGATTCTGGTTTTAATTTGAAAATTTTGAATATATTGTCAATAGAAATTTTGGCAAGGTAAGAAGAGAGAAGATAATAAGAAAGTAGTTGTTAAAAATTCATTTGGAAACACCCTATATATAGAGAACAAACAGACGTGTCCATTCGCGAAGAGTTACGATGAATATACACTTCATTTCAAATTTTAATTTTGAAAACCGTGGCATGTACGTCAATAGACAATATGCCTATATGTCGACATATCCTAGTATATTTGAAAACTTGTTTATTTTTAAATTTTTTTGAAAATATAATGCTTTGTAAAATATTTTGATATTTTTTAAAATAGTTTAAGTATAGTTTATAAACATTTTAAACTTTAGAAATTTTTTATAAAATTTTAAATATATTTTATAAATATATTTTGACTTAAAAATAAATGATAAGAAAAAGAGAAATTGAGATCAAAGATTGCTATGAGGGACTTTAACAATATTCTATGACACTATACACTGTACCGTAGTCTTGAAATCTTCATATCTTGATCTTTATACTCATGAGTCTTCATGTCCAGTTCTTGAGTCTTTATACTATACAATCTTCAATTTAAAACCTGTATAATATCCTTCACTATATACTATATAACTTGGCAAAATTATTAGTAACCATATTTTATATGAATGTATATTTGTTACTAAGGTTGTGATCATCAAAATCAATATCTGAGGTTCTAACAATCTCCTCTTTTTTGATGATGACAACCATTATTATTTTATATATATAAAATATGATATAACTCCTCCTGAGTGAGGTAACTCCCTCTTAATATGTGCATATGTATATTTTGTATTTTTATCTCCTATTGTCGTCAACAAAAATAGGTGAAAAACGAATTATTACTCCCCCTAAATAAAGAACATATTGATGATATACTTAATTCAAAATCAATAATCTAAGTAAAAATGATTGTATGATAAAGTATACTAATAAACATGATGATGTATGATTATATGATGAACAATGTTTGAAATAAAGTGGATTTTAATTCATATAATTCAATCTATGCATAAATTTATTTATGTACAAGTCAAACTAACAATTCAAACTAATTAAACATCAAATCTAATAGTTACATTGTACAACCCATAATTTTGTAAATATTTTTAACTAATTTTTATTTTGAAAACTTTGATTTTTAAATCATTTAAAAGTGAATTTTTAGAATTTTCCAAAGTAAGTTTGGAATTTGTTTGTAACTTATTTTCCAAATATAATAAAATAAATATTTTCTGAAAATTTTATATTTTGGTCAACTTTGGTCAAACTTTGACTTTCAATTGAAAATTTTAAATTTAAATTTTAATTTTCTAATCTTTTTCTTTGGAGCAGAATATAATTATGATATTTGTTCTGTTTGTTTTATACTTTTTAAAAATTGATAAATACAGCGTTTTACACGCAATTTTTATCTGTGAGTTCATTATTCATTTTCTATTTTATTTGCCATCTTTTATTTTGTTTTGGGCTTGGAATTTTATTTGTGTGAATTTGTTTGGGTTTAGATTTTGATTTGGGCCTTGGAAATACTAAGAGACTTTGTTCATTTGCCTTTTCATTTTCCAAGTTGTTAGCACCAAAATTGGTCACTAACCTCGTAGAGAAAGATTGTGTAGAGATATAAGTGATGAAAGTAAATTAAACAGAGAAGACAATGCTAATCTAACTGCAGAAAGTAAGAACACCAAATTTATAGTGGTTCAGCGTAATTGCCTACGTCCACTTTGAGGTTAAACTTTATTGATCTTCTTTGTAGTTGATTACAAATACAATTCGTGAATCAAATGCTTGAATGAAGTTGTTAAGTAGAGAAGATGAGTCTTGAAAATGGCAGAGTCTCCCTAGTGTTCTCTCTCCCAAAAAAGGATCCATTTCACTGTGACCCTGCCCCTCTATTTATAGGCAAATATGGGCTGGACTTCCCAAGTGGGCTGGATAGCCGAACGCTCCAGCCCCAGTACAGTGGTCGCTGTATGCCGAACCAGGTGTGCCGAGCGCTTTGATGCCGAACAGTCCTTCCCATGCCGAACGGTTCTTTCCATGCCGAACGGTCCTTTCTATGCTGAATGGTTCGTCTGATGTATGGGAAGTGCAGGGTGGCTGTAGTGAAGCCGAACGTACCTCTGTTCGAAGCCCTTGACCGATCAATGTATGTAGGCCGAATGACATCGTTACCTTGCGTAGTTGTGCATACTGAATGCCTTCTGAATGCCGAGCGCTCTCGTTGCCGAGTTATCCTATCGCCGAGTTCTACTGGCGCCGAGTACTCCTGTTGCAGAGTACTACGCCGAATACCTCTGGATGCCGAGTACCATGGGATGCCGAGCGTTCTTGTAGCCGAGTCCTCCTATTACCGAGTTCTAATGATGCCGAACACTAACTGACGCCGAGTCTCCTGGTCGCCGAGCACTACGGATGCCGAACGCTATGGATGCCGAGTCCCACTGGATGCCGTGCGCTTCGCCGAACACTCCTGGATGCCAAGTGCTTCGCCGAACACTCCTGGATGCCAAGTGCTTCGCCGAACACTCCTGGATGCCGGTCACTCTCTGATGCCGAGTGCTACCTGATGTCGAGCACTAGTTGCCTGGTCAAATCTCCAGGAAACACTTGCCCCCCAAAGTGCATTGCGTGGCCGAACGTGATGCGCTTTGAATCTGGTTCAATTTTCCTTGATGATGCCTTCTCGAGGATGTCTGTAGCGGAGGTGTGTGGTGAGCGTGGTCTGGATGCCGAACGATACGCTCGAAGCCGAACAATTCTCGTGTGCCGAACGTCACTCTGCTATGATGCCGAACACTCCGGTATTGACCGGTTCTACCGGGTATAGCCTTTTCAACTTCTACCTTCCCCCTATATAACCAGGTCCTCTTCTTCTTCTCCCCTTTTACTTTTTACTTCTACCATTCTTGCAATTCTGTCCAGTCGTCCTAATTCGAGACTTAACTACACCATCTCAATCTCCGAACTGCAAACTTAGGTAATTTTCCTCATTCATTCAAACGAGATGTTCGAACGATGTCGTGTAGAAGGTTTTTGTGTAGCTCGTCTGCATTGCCGAACGACATAGCGAGGATCGTGTCGAACCGAAGTTAAAGGGAAGAGGATCGAATGAAGGTGTTGGAGGAGGTAAAGGTGCTGTTCGCTGCTCCGACGTATGTCGTCATGCACCGGACGGTGGAATGGGAAGTCGCCGAGCACTACCCTGGCCGGACAATCCCAGGTCGAACGCTTACTAACATGTCAAACTATAATTGAGCCGAACGAACTAAAGCCGAACAATACCCAAATGCCGAACAACTGACATGCCGAACATTGACTTCAGGTCGAACATTGAATTCAGCCGAACAATCCTTAGGTCGAACCATGACTTTAGCCGAACAAAACAATTGCCGAACATTCCTTAGTTCGAATAATGCCTTTAGCCGAACAATACAATTGCCGAACAATCCTTAGGTCGAATAATGTCTTTAGCCGAACAAAACAATTGCCGAACATTCCTTAGTTCGAATAATGTTTTTAGCCGAATAATACAACTGCCGAACAATCCTTAGGTCGAATAATGTCTTTGGCCGAACAATACAATTGCCGAACAACATTAAAATGTCGAACAATATAAATGTCAAACTACACTTGAGCCGGTTACTTCATAGATTACATGTTTTCTAGATCTGGAACTGTAATCACCACCAGGCGGGCTCTTTGAGACGGTCAGCGATGACGGTCTTCGAGGGCTACGATTTGAAGCTCATTCTTATGTCTTTGAAATCTTATTGCTTGTACACAATTGCTTGCACTAGTTCACACACCACGTGGGGGAAAACTCGTGTTGCTAATTCTAACGTTCAACGTTTTTTAAGTATAGTTCTCTCAAGCACTTAACCAGGTTCGTTATTTATTTGGGATGTCGAGAAAATCTAGCTCCGCCACTATATCCGACAGGCCTAGGCCGTCATCAAGGCAAGGAGCCGTTGATACTTCTAATCTGTCGACTTCTCCTGCTCATAACTTGGCACCTGATGCTCTGGAGGCAACAATCTTACTAGACAATCCGATCGATTCACAAGCCTCAAAGATCAACGAAGCTGCTCTGCGACGGATATGCTCCATTCATGGGATTCCTTTTGCCGACGTGTTAGTTCCTTCGAGACACGATCGTCATCATCTGCCCCCAGTCGGGTACACTACCTGCAACAAGTTCATGTGTTGGATGGGCAGCGTGCCTCCGTTCAATTTATTTCTCCGGGATGTTCTGCAGTACATAGACATAGCTCTGTCGCAGCTGCACCCGAACGGCCATGCATTTCTATATGGGACTTACTTACTTTTCATGGCCGTCTTCTCCAGACCTCCAACCGCCGGTGATATCAGATACATTTATATGTTCAAGAGACGGAAAGACAGTCCTTCCTTTATGTTCCTCGAGCCATACCACAAATGCCAGATCTTGACAGGGGCATGTAGTAAATTCGCCCTGTACAAACAGGAATGGTTCTATGTGCGCTGCCCTTCTGGTTTCGCTAGGAGATGGGTTGAAGGCAGTAAGTCTCTCTGCTGAATCACTATTCGTATTTAATCAGAGTCATGCTTTTCCTAACTCTTCATTCCATCTTTTCAGGTATCAACCCGCGTCCGGAAGGCAGAGGATATTCTGAGGCTGTTGAGGCCATTAGAGCTCTTCCTGCTGAGGATCGAGACATCCGGACTATCATTTCAAATGAATGGCTATCGGGGTTTGGCTTGCTAGCCCCTGGTCGTCGGATCAGCCTTCCAGAAGGTGTCACCATTCCCAAACCTTCATCCGGTAAAGGGAAAAAACAGGCCGGATCGTCGTCGCACCGCACTCCCGATACGCACGGAGAAGGTGAGCGCAGAGAAGATGATGTTCCTGAGACTCAAGGCGAGAACGTGGGTCCCGCTTGGAATCCGGCAATCGAGGTTCAAGATATTGAGACGTCATCCTCCCCTTCGAAGGGGAAGAAGAAGTTAAAATATACAGTTCAAAAGGAGAAAGTTGGTGGCACTTCAAAAGTTACGCCTATCCCGCCTGAGAAAGAGGCTTCTTCGCAGCATCTGGAAAGTTCCTTGAGGGGTCTATCGAACCTTTCTATTCCCGAAGACATACTTAATTACGGGTTTGATGATCCTGAGGCCCTCAAATTTTCTTCGCCCGCTAGAGGCAATGCGGGAGTTCAACTCCCGGTCCAAGGAGACAACACCCCGATTAGTAAAGATAAACGAACTGGTCCGTCGGGGGGAACACTAGGACACACACGCACATATGCATTCCATTATACACTTCAAGTTTTTTCTCATCTCACGGACTTTTCTTAACTCGTTGTTATCTCCATTCTTTGCAGGTGATATGGGGCGTTCTCACGGACTCGATCGTCTTCAGGGCTCTTCTGTATTTCATCACTCTGGACGGGATTCTGGTTCAGGCAGACGTAGGGGCAGAGGCGATTATGAAGATAGGGATAATCGTCCCCGCGAGTCGTCTCACCGCAAGAAGGCACACTCTCAATCTTCCCAGTCCCGTGATCTTCCTCCTCCAACTGAGCCGGATAGGGAGAAGTCTTTACAGAAGGGTTATCAATCTGATGCTCCTCGAGAACAACATTCCAGTTCATCGAGTACAAGGCAAGTCCGAGAGCAACGGAAAAGAGCGGAATTCTCAAAGCCTCCTCCTCCTACTCCTGCGGTGGACCCAACTGTTGCGGAAAAGATGGTCGATCTTAAGGCCAAGTTTCCAAAAATTTGCTTCGATGGTCTGAAGTTCCTCCCGGCCATTCATCATATTCCCGGGCATGTGAAACAGAGTGTCATTGCCTGCAATAACGACGTCTATGTTCAACATGACGCGTTTGTGCACTTGGTGGAGAAGATCTCGGAAGTATCCGTTGAGCGTCAACACGAGATTGATCGTCTGAATCTGGAGGCCGACAGCGATAAGAAAATCATCAAACTCCAAGACAAAGAGCTCGCTTCGTATAAGTCGAAGCTGGAAGCCGCTGAACAAAGCGCAAAAGATACTGCAGAGGCAGTTACTCGTTTAGAGGCGGCTCACAAAAAAGAGCTTGACGAAGCAGTCCAGCGCAGCGGTGCCCTCGCCCTAGAAAAAGACTCTGTCCAAAAAGAAAGGGACGCGCTCGCCACCCAAGTCAAAGAGCTGAAAGAATTACTCTCCAAGGAGAAGGAGGGTAAGGTAGCTGCTCAAGAAGAATCACAACGATACTGTGATGAGATCGTTGCTACCTGACTCCTGAAAACAAAGCTCGATGACGAACTCGCTGGGGTTGAGAAAATGAAGGATGAGGCCCGTGAGGAGGGCAAAAGAGAGGCTGCAGAGGAGATTGACTCTCGCCTCGAGGCGGCTGCGGAAGCCGGTAGGGAAGAGGTCAAAAGCATGTTTGACCCGTTGATTGCTGAATACGGAGCCCGCGTCCTCATGCATCGCGACTTAACATTCTTGGGTGACGGCTACCTTGAGTCCCTAGCCGAGGCCTGGGAAACTTTGATAAGGATTAGGAAGATCGAGTCAGGCTCCGAAGAGGTCGATGAGGAGGCCCTGGTGAAGGAGTTCCTTAGGGGGAATGAGCCATCGGATTTATCCGCAGCATTAGCACTTTACAGCAAAGGCTCTCCCCTTCCAAAAGAGAAAGATGGTGAAGCTGGCCCATCTGGGGTTAATATTACTGCTCTTCATACTGCTGCTCGGTCTGCTGCCCAATCGGCCGGTCGGCCGACACTTGATCCATTCGAGCAGCATGTTGGTTATGACCCCGAAGACCCTGGGCTCGGTGCTCATGTGCTATCACCTATCCTGGAGGGTGAAACCCCACGCGCCACCGATAGCCAACCGGAACCTGGTGGGAAATTTTTCTTTCTCTAGAAGTTGAAAGATCCCGTCTTTTTTCAGCAGTGGCTACTCGTTCTAACGCTCATTCTTTATGTTTTCGTGCAGGTTGTTCTGACACCGAGCAAACTCCGAGGAGCGATGACGCCAAGGAGGAGGCTGGGAAAACAAGCGATGTTGTCCACACGGGAGTACTCCCTGGTCCCGATGCTCAGGCGATCGGGGCGCTGGATGATGATAAGCTCGACGCTTCATCCCCTGCCGAAGGGGATGATGAAATTGAAATCACCGGCGCCACTGAGCATACCTCGCATATGAGCATGAAGGACCGCCTTGCTGAAGAGGAGAAGAAAAAGGCCGAGGTCAAAGTTGAACCTGGAACTTACCGACCCGCAGAACAGACCTTTGAAAATCATCCTCCCGGGCAGGTCCAAACCGCTAGATGTTCCGTCTCCTACTCCTGACTCCGCTTCCTTAGCAAGCAAGAAGTCCAAGAAAAGGCGTGAGGGAGAGGAGTCATCGGAGAAGACGAAGGAAGACAAAAAGAAGAAATCGAAGAAATGATCGATATACTCGTTCAACGAGCTTCTTGCTTAAGTCTTGTAATTGCTTTTATCTTCCGTAGCTCGTAGTTTGTATAGACAGGTCTGGATATTGTAGGAGTTATCATGTAATCCCATTTTGAACTTATCGAATAAAGTTTAGTTTCTTTTTGTTTGAATGACTCTCTTGTCTTTCTTTGGTTTGCTGACTAATTGTAGCCATAACTCTAGTTCTTATGAGTTGCATTATCTCCCGGTCCATTCTCATGTTGTTCAAACATTTTTGGACATGGCGTACTTCTCGTCCCGCATCTCTCGAGTGCTTGGACTTTTTGCTGACTCTGTGCTCCGGGGACTTGGAGACTTGAAACCGTTTATACTCTAGTTCGCGCTCCAGGGACTCAGAGTACTCCGCTCCGCACTCTGGGGGATTCGGAGATTCGTAATCGTTTATGCTCTAGTCCGCGCTCCAGGGACTCAGAGTACTCCGCTCCGCGCTCTGGGGATTCGGAGATTTGAAATCGTTTATACTCTAGTCCGCGCTCTGGGAACTTAGAGTACTCCGCTCCGCACTCTGGGGATTCGGAGATTTGAAATCGTTTATACTCTAGTCCGCGCTCTAGGGACTTAGAGTACTCCGCTCCGCACTCTGGGGATTCGGAGATTTGAAATCGTTTATACTCTAGTCCGCACTCTGGGGACTTAGAGTACTCCGCTCCACACTTTGGGGATTCGGGGATTTGAAATCGTTTATACTCTAGTCCGCGCTCTGGGGACTTAGAGTACTCCGCTCTGCACTCTGGGGATTCAGAGATTTGAAATCGTTTATACTCTAGTCCGTGCTCTGGGGACTTAGAGTACTCCGCTCCGCACTCTGGGGATTCGGAGATTTGAAATCGTTTATACTCTAGTCCGCGCTCTGGGGACTTAGAGTACTCCGCTCCGCGCTCTAAGGATTCGGAGATTTGAAATCGTTTATACTCTAGTCCGCGCTCTGGGGACTTAGAGTACTCCGCTCCGCACTTTGGGGATTCGGAGATTTGAAATCGTTTATACTCTAGTCCACGCTCTGGGGACTTAGAGTACTCCGCTCCGCACT
The DNA here is from genome assembly GCA_030737815.1 of Allium fistulosum. NCBI lineage: Eukaryota > Viridiplantae > Streptophyta > Magnoliopsida > Asparagales > Amaryllidaceae > Allium > Allium fistulosum. The sequence continues at coordinate 930,634,724 of CM060901.1, read as the reverse complement.
CTGGGGATTCAGAGATTTGAAATCGTTTATACTCTAGTCCGCGCTCTGGGGACTTAGAGTACTCCGCTCCGCACTCTGGGGATTCGGAGATTTGAAATCGTTTATACTCTAGTCCACGCTCTGGGGACTTAGAGTACTCCGCTCCGCGCTCTGGGGATTCGGAGATTTGAAATCGTTTATACTCTAGTCCGCGCTCTGGGGACTTAGAGTACTCTGCTCTGCACTCTTGGGATTCGGAGATTTGGAATTGTTTATACGAGTCCGTATGTCGTACAAGATAATGTAGTTCGTCATTCAACTGTGAGATACAGAAACGTTAGTGATTCATGGAAAATGCGGCTTCAAGCCTTTATTAATGAAAATTAACTAAACTGCTTGATTACAACTTTAAAAAGAAACTACGTTATGACTGAATGGAAACATGCAGGAAATAACAGTGCCTGAAATCAGAAAGGAAACATGCTAAATGTAATAGTGCTGCGGATGTTCACTGTTCCATGCTCGGGGGAGTGTCGTGCCATCAACGGTCGCTAGCTTGAATGTTCCTTCTCCAAGCTTCCGTTCAATGGCGTACGGACCTTCCCAGCTGGGATTCATGCATGATTGTACTGGGAAGACTCGTTTCAGAACGAGATCACCCACATCAAAGATTCTTGGGCGGACTCTGCCGTCGTAGTAACGCTTGACTTGATGTCTGTGCGCTGCCGCCCTTAATTCAGCTTCTTCACGCTTTTCGTCGATGCAGTCCAGTGATTCCAGCAAGAGGTTTTGGTTCGTCTTGGGATCATAGTATGTCACTCGGTGCGACGGAACTTCAAGTTCCATGGGTATAACGGCTTCAGAGCCGTATGCCAAGGCGAATGGAGTGTGGCCGGTCGCGGACTTGTGGGTAGTTCTATACGCCCATAATGCTGTCGGGAGTTCATCTACCCACTTGCCTCCAACCTTCTCCAGACGCTTCTTCAGTATGGACTTGATTATTTTGTTAACGGCCTCGACTTGTCCGTTAGCTTTCGGGTGTGCCACAGCGGCAAACTTCTTCTAGATGCCATACTTTAAACAAAACTCTTTGAACTCTATACTTTCAAATTGCGTCCCGTTGTCCGTAATGATGGTGCGCGGAAGGCCAAAGCGGCATATAATGTTTCGTACAACGAAGTTAATGACCTTCTTAGAGGTGATTGTGGCTAAAGGTTCTGCCTCAGCCCATTTTGTGAAATAGTCGACTGCAACTATCGCATATTTCGCGCCACCTTTGGATATAGGCAAAGAGTCGATTATGTCGATTCCCCAGATCGCAAATGGCCAGGGACTAATCATTTGTGTGAGTTCCGTTGATGGAGCCCTCGGGATTTTCGCATATCTTTGACACTTGTCGCATTTTCTTGCGTAGTCCGCAGCGTCCCGGTTTACGGTGGGCCAGTAATATCCATAGCGGAGGATCTTCTTTGCTAGCATTTGCCCCCCAGTATGGTCGCCACATTCCCCTTCGTGAACCTCTCTTAAGACCCGCTTTGTCTCATCATGAGCGATGCATCGCAATAATGGGACTGAGAATCCCTTTCGGTACATCGACCCATCCTGCATTACGTATCGCGCGGCCTTTCGAAGGACCTGCCGTCTTTCGCTTCTTTTTTTGGTAAAGCCCCGGTCGTTAGGTACAGTTTGAATGGGGTTATCCACGATTCCTTCTCGATTCCTGTTTCCAACACGAGATCGACTTTCATCTCGTCTATGCTCGGGGCATGCAAGACTTCGACGGGATACAATCCCATTTGTTGCGCATCGCCGGTACTTGCAAACTTAGCTAATAAGTCGGCTTCTTTGTTCTGTTCGCGCGGGATATGTGAAATGTCATAATGCTCAAGATTTGATAGTAGCTCTTGGACCTGAACGAGGTATGGAGCAAGCTTTCGTCCCTTTGCTTGGTAGTCCCCCCGTACTTGGTAAACCACCAATTGTGAGTCACAAAAGATTTCGATTGATTCGATTCTGAGTTCTCTGATGAGCTTCAAGCCAGCGATCAGTGCTTCATATTCGGCTTCGTTATTTGTAGCCGGGAAGTCGAGCTTCAGGGCATAACAGATTGATCGGTTTTCCGGAGTTATAAGAACTACGCCCGCGCCGGAGCAACGGTCGTTTGATGCACCGTCGGTGTATAATTTCCATCGAACGGGGGGAATGATGTCGTCGTCATCCGGTTTGATGGGTATGGTAAACTCAGCGATGAAATCCGCTAATGCTTGCCCTCGGATGGCTCTCCGCGGTAAGTATGCGATATCGAATTGGCTCAACTCGATGTTCCATCTTAGCAATCTTCCAGAAGTTTCCGGCCGTTGGAGTACTTGCCTCAGGGGTTGATCGGTATAAACGCCGATTGAATGTGCTTGAAAGTATGGGAGAAGCTTTCGTGATGCAATCACCAAGCAATAAGCCAATTTCTTGATTTTAGGGTAATTCCTCTATGCCCCTGTTAAACGCTTGCTAACATAATACATCGGCTTCTGGACTCGATCCTCCTCACGAACCAATGCAGCACTTATCACATGCGGGGATACAGCCAAGTATACGTACAACATCTCGTGGTCAACTGGTTTTGCTAGCATTGGTGGACTCTCCAGATGCCTCACCAGGTTCCGGAATGCTTCCTCACAACTAGACGTCCATTCAAAATTTCTCTTCCCTTTCTTTATGATATCGAAGAATGGGATGCACTTGTCAGTTGCCCTAGATATAAATCGACTTAGCGCAGCTACTTTTCCGTTCAAGCTTTGTACTTGCTTTATAGTCCTGGGCGCTTGCACATCTCGAATAGCTTGGATTTTTTCTGGGTTGGCTTCGATTCCCCTAGCATTGACGATGAATCCCAAAAACTTCCCTGATGCGACGCCGAATGAACACTTCAGAGGGTTGATCTTCATCCCGTAAAACCTGAGTATGTCGAACATTTCAGCCAAGTCTCGACTGTGGTCGTTTGACCATCGTGACTTCACGAGCATGTCATCCACATAGACTTCCATCGTTCTACCCAGCTGGTCCTTGAACATCCGATTCACTAAACGCTGGTAAGTTTCTCCTGCGTTCTTCAATCCAAAGGGCATCACTACATAGCAATACAGCCCGACATTTGTAACGAAGCTGGTGTGTTCTTGGTCCGGAATATGCATCGGGATTTGGTTGTATCCTGAGTACGCGTCCATGAATGACAGCAGCTCGTGTCCTGCAGTGGAGTCGACCAACTGATCGATCCTAGGCAGCGGTAAACTATCCTTAGGGCATGCTTTGTTCAAGTCGGAATAATCTACGCAAGTCCTCCATTTCCCATTCGCCTTTTTTACTAGCACGGGGTTAGATACCCACTCAGGGTAGAGGGCGTCGCGGACGAACCCATTTGCTTTGAGTTTGTCCACCTCCTCTCCGAGAGCGGCGGACCTCTCCGGATCCATTCCTCTCCTTTTTTGTTTAACTGGGACGTATTTCGGATCTATGTTCAACATATGACTCGTGATGGCGGGAAAAATCCCACACATATCAGAATGCGCCCAGGCGAAAACATCAAGATTCGCCCGGAGGAAGTCGCTAAGGTCTTCAGTCATCTCGGGACCAAGCTGTGATCCGATTTTCAGAATTCGCGAAGGGTCGTCGCGGCTAACTGAGATGTCAATTGTTAATTCAGCCGGTGCCGCCTTCTCTTCCCTGGGTTTCTCATCGTCGTCTCTCGGATCTATATCTCCTAAGATCCGAGAACTATGCCCGAGCCAGGGCTCGGGCATTACTTGTTAATTATTCGCATTAAGGATGCGGACGGGATTGTCCGCAACCTTTCCCTTCTCCCTCCGATGGGCTTCTCGGAGCTCAGCCACATAACAGGAACGACCAGCTGCTTGGTCGCCATGAACAATACCTACTCCTTTGTCAGTTAGGAACTTCAAAGTTAAACACCACGGGGCCAATGCTGCCCTAAACTCAGCCAGGGCCGGCCGGCCCAAGAAAACATTATATGGAGAATCCACATCCAAAACTACGAAGGGTAGAATTCGCACCCTCCGACGCTCGCCTTGCCCCAGTTCAACTGGTAACTCAACGTACCCTACGGCGTCGGTTGCTGCGACGTTAAAGCCGTGTATACGAGCCTTGGACGGTTTCAGGTCTTTTGTTTCTAGTTTCATTTGATCGTAAGCCTTCTTGAAGATGATGTTGACTGAACTTCCACAATCAATTAGAATTCTTTTCACATATGCTGGTCCGATCGTTGCAGATATGACCATGGGGTCGATGGTCGGAGCCTCTATCTGATCAGCGTCTCTACTTCTAAACACAATATCGTCTGTTATTATGCGCTGTTGCTTAGCAGGGGCCCTGTCCTTCGTGTTCGAACAACACTCAAAATCTGCATGCTTCAGGGAACTTGCATATCGCTCCATCTCTTGCCAATTCTTATCTGCGGGGTGAGGTCCGCCGATAATTGTATTTATGACTAGTCTACCTACGGTTCGGGCAGGCTCCTCGGGATGACGCAGAGCTGGTGCACGACCAGGGTTGGACGTTCCCTGACCTCCTTCCTGAGGATCCTTCACAAATTCTTGCAATTTCTTCTGCCTGATCAACTTTTCAATAGCGTCGTGTAGGTGTCTACACTCCTCCGTATTGTGCCCATAAGTCTCATGGAAGCGACAATATTTCCCGGTCCGTTTTTGTTCCTCGGTTGATTCTTTCGGACGTGGCTTTCTGTATTGAAAAGTATTGCAGGTGAATAGGTAAATGTTCTCAAGTGACGCGTTCAGCGGAGTATACTCGCTGTAGCTTGGAATTCTCGACTTCCACTTCCTCGCTTCTTTTCTTTTCCCTTGACTCCTTCCTCCGGACTCCTTGGGTTGCCCAGGCTTGTTCTGGACATTAACCTGGACCTTACCCGAGCTGTCTCCAAACTGCTTCACAGCAATGTTGCTCTTTATTGATTCTTGGACAGGTCCTGGCGCCTTATCCCGTCGTACCCACCTAGCTTCCTCTCTTCTTATGAACTGGTGTGCCTTTGAGTAGAAACGCTCTAGCGCAGCCGGAGGTTTTCCTGCCAGCCAGTCTCCAAACTCAGAGTCTGGATCCACACCTCTCATTACAGCCATTAGAATTGCATGGTCGTTGGGATTACTGACTTCAGTTGCTGCAACGTGGAATCTTTGCAAATATTCCTTCAACGACTCCCTGGGATTTTGGATTACACTTGACAGAGACATCACGTCCTTTGGGCGCGTAGTGTGTATCCTGAACTGCTCAATAAACTTCTTTGCCAACTCCTCGAAATTTGATACGGATCGCGGAGGAAGTCGGGTGAACCACATAGTAGCGATCCTAGATAGAGTAATCTGAAAGCACCTACACTTGGTGGCATCATTCGCTCTAGCTGAATCCATCATCCATTCGTACCTCATGACGTGCTGTCTGGGGTTAGTCCTCCCTTCATACGCAGGGATAGTAGGCATACTAAACTTCCTGGGGTACGCCGCTTGCAACACAACATCCGTGAACGGAGTATGACTTCTTGACACTCCCCAATCATCATTCGATAACCCCTGATTTTCCTTCATCAACTGCATGATCGTGGCTGTCAGATCTGCTGTCTGTATGGAAGGAGGAAGGTTAGTGTCTGTTCTACGCGCCTGTCCATGCTGATGCCTCCTCTCCTGGCGGTCTGCCAATCGTGCGTCTTGAGGTTCGACCTCTTTAGCATTTTGATGATCCGGGCCTCTGTCCTCCATCTGTACCCCGGTCCTGAAGTTTCCAGCTCTTGCTTGATCACGGTCTCCAGTTTTTTGAACAGCAGCTTCTGCTCGTGCAGCGTCAGTCTTGCGGCGTCTGCGCCTGGGAGGTTCATTAGAGGAAGTTGAACTGTCAGATGAAGAGTAAGGAGCGGGATTGCCCCCAGCATTCTGTTGCTGATGTTGAGTGAGTTGTGCCATCAGGTTGGCGTTAGCTTGCATCTGCTCTCCTAGTTGTCTCCTGCTTTCCCTGAGTTCTCTCATCAAGTCATTGAACTCTATTCTGGGGACAACCGGAGTCTGTTCTTGAGCGGCAATTCCTGCACTCGGAATCGCTGGTTGATTGCTAGGTCCTTCTTGTTGCACACTAGTAGTTTCGTGGGCATCCGCATTATGAGAAGCTGACCTGGTACGTGGTCTTGCCATTGTAGAGTTATCGGTATGAACTCTGAGTAGAATCAATGGATGTCCTATTAGTGAGTCGGATCTTCTTTGGGGGATTTGTTCAATCCAGTAGCTTCAAAGCAGATCCTTGAGGTCTGAGAATTCAACTCTCAGTGAAAGCACCAAAGTGTTAGCACCAAAATTGGTCACTAACCTCGTAGAGAAAGATTATGTAGAGATATAAGTGATGAAAGTAAATTAAACAGAGAAGACAATGCTAATCTAACTGCAGAAAGTAAGAACACCAAATTTATAGTGGTTCAGCGTAATTGCCTACGTCCACTTTGAGGTTAAACTTTATTGATCTTCTTTGTAGTTGATTACAAATACAATTCGTGAATCAAATGCTTGAATGAAGTTGTTAAGTAGAGAAGATGAGTCTTGAAAATGGAAGAGTCTCCCCAGTGTTCTCTCTCCCAAAAAAGGATCCATTTCACTGTGACCCTGCCCCTCTATTTATAGGCAAATATGGGCTGGACTTCCCAAGTGGGCTGGATAGCCGAACGCTCCAGCCCCAGTACAGTGGTCGCTGTATGCCGAACTAGGTGTGCCGAGCGCTTTGATGCCGAACAGTCCTTCCCATGCCGAACGGTGCTTTCCATGCCGAACGGTCCTTTCTATGCTGAATGGTTCGTCTGATGTATGGGAAGTGCAGGGTGGCTGTAGTGAAGCCGAACGTACCTCTGTTCGAAGCCCTTGACTGATCAATGTATGTAGGCCGAATGATATCGTTACCTTGCGTAGTTGTGCATACTGAATGCCTTTTGAATGCCGAACGCTCTCGTTGCCGAGTTATCCTATCACCGAGTTCTACTGGCGCCGAGTACTCCTGTTGCCGAGTACTATGCCGAGTACCTCTGGATGCCGAGTACCATGGGATGCCGAGCGTTCTTGTAGCCGAGTCCTCCTATTACCGAGTTCTAATGATGCCGAACACTAACTGACGCCGAGTCTCCTGGTCGCCGAGCACTACGGATGCAGAACGCTATGGATGCCGAGTCCCAATGGATGCCGTGCGCTTCGCCGAACACTCCTGGATGCCAAGTGCTTCGCCGAACACTCCTGGATGCCAAGTGCTTCGCCGAACACTCCTGGATGCTGGTCACTCTCTGATGCCGAGTGCTACCTGATGCCGAGCACTAGTTGCCTGGTCAAATCTCCAGGAAACACCAAGTCTTTACATTTTCCTCTTGTCGTTCAAACCTGATCAATTCACGTTCAAAGCAAGCTTCTTATGTTTGATTTTTCATTTCATTCACCCGAACAAGAATTTTTGGCAGTAAGTTTTTTTCCGTGGCCTTCTCTTTTTCTCTTTTTCATTTATTTTCTTTTGTTTCAATTACAAGGCTCGGCCTATACCCATCCTCACCTCCACCGACCACCACCAGCACCTCCTCCTCCTTCACCTTCCACGGCAAACACCCCTACCCCCTCCGGCCAGTCATTGCCGTGGCCACCATGAAGTCATTCACCACAAAACCATGCAAGCAACACATAGCCGAACCCCTTCATTCCATCACCACTTCCTTCTTTGTAGCCTCGGCCTCCACCTTGCCACCACCTCCTCCATCACGTGGCTGACCTCACCATGATCTCTGGCCTACCACTGACCAGACATGACCCTGTAGTTGCCACCTGGCCGGGCCAAGATTGCAATGGCCGAACCCAATAGTAGTTGCAACCCTTGACCATTTTCCTTCTCCAATTCGTAACTTTCCTATCTCTTCAACAACCCTTGCCATAGCCGTGAATTTTGTGACCTAGGCCGAACCATTTACCTCAGATCCGAACCATGCCGAGCACTACTAGACCATGGCCAAGCCTATAGGTGATGTGGCCGAGACCACTTGATGGTTAAAGCAATTCTAGGTCACTTTGATTCATATCTTTTCCATTGTTTTAATTTATAATCTTTGTGTTGAATCATATACTTATGTTTGTCATATATTTGTTTGTTTACAAGATTTAAATCTTGACTCTCCATCACTCAAGTTTGAATCGTGCTTGTCGTGCTTTTTTGTGCTTTTCGGAATTTTGTTCTTTGTGTTTGAATTTGATCTCCAGCTTTAAAATGGTGAGTTTATCACTCTAGACATTCGTACTTATATAATTGTGAAACAATGACACATGAATTTTAGAAATTGTTATGTTATGTTAATATGTTCATATATGCCTATGATACGATTTTATGATGTTATATATTGCTTATATATTTGTTACATCACCTGATATGATATTATATGCTCTACTGTTATTTTATTTTCTGTATCTCACAATGCAAGTTCCCTTTCACTATGGGTTGAAATGATACATACCCGAATGGACTTTAGAATAAGGAAAAATCATTATGAGCTGAAATGATAGGCTCGAGTGATTTTATTGTATTTTTATTTGACTTGGGATTGCGGGTTTGAAATGATAGAACCTGGATTTTTCTTTTTAAATTACGGGTTGAAATGATACATATCCGTATCACTTGACCTAGGTTAGAAAATATTATACAGACCCATGGATAAGTTTTAAATAATATTTTCCCAAAGATTAAGTATTTTGAATTTTATTTTATGAAATTTTAACTTAAATTATGGTTTAATGATTTACAATATAAAGATACATTGGTTTTCTATAAGTTAAAATTTTATAAGTCAATAAGTGGTTTTACTTGAATTTTAAAGATATATTGGTTTTAAATTGAATTTAAAGATCTTCGGTGATGATAAATAGTTTAATAATTAAATTTGATTTGATATGGAATTTTATATCTAACCTAGTATTTTAATAGATTTTATTTTATGAAATAGATATGTTTTGTAAAATAAATAATTATGATTTAAAATAGTAAAAGGTATCTTAAATTATGACTTAACTTTATAATGGAAATTTGGTTGTAATTGGAAATGTGAAGTTTGACTTATGAAAAGAATATTTTGTTTATGAAATGGGAATTTTAAATAAAGTGTTAAGTTATGTGTTAAAATAAAAAGTTAAGTAAAATAATGTAAATTTGACTTAATAAATGAATTATAATTTAATTGGATATTTAATTATTAAAAGGTTATTTTATTTAAATCATAAGTTAAGTGATATCCAAATGAGTATTGTGGAAATGTAAGATATGGTTTTATAAGTTAAAATGGCTAAATATTTAAGTCTTAATGTTTCTGAAATGTTATAATAAAATATGAAATTTTATTGGAGCATTTACTAAATGCTGTGGTTTTAAAGATAGTATTTGCTAAATGCTATCAATTCTGAAATATAACTAAGCTCTAAAATAAGTAAACACCTATTACAACACTTTATAAGTGCTGTTGTTTTTGAATTTGAACTATTTCTGAAAATAACTAAATAACTACTACAACACTTTATAAGCGCTGCTATTTTTGAAACTGAACTGTTTTGCAACACTAATATACCTACTGTAGAACTTTATAAGTGCTGCTGTTTTGAATTTGGCAATGTTTTTGAAATGTTAATATATTTACCGTAACACTTTATAAGTGCTGTTGTGGTTGAAATTTCAATGAACTTTGGAAATGAATATTATTTTGGAAGATTTTGACATTGAATTTAAATGGTTTAAATGAATATGTTTTGAGGTGAAATATAAACCATTTTTGAAATTTATAAGTTAAAACAATGTTTTCGAAATTGGTATAATTGAACGAATGAACTTAATAATGCTATAACTTTGGTAATGAATATTATTTTTTAGGGTGTTATGATTTTTCTAAATATTATGATTTCCAAATGATAACATATTAAATTAATATGGTTTCAAAGTATTATGGTTTCAAAGGTGTTATAACTTTGAAAGTACTATGATTTTGGAAATGAATTTATTTGAAATAGTATTTAATTAAGAATTGTTTTGAATATATTGATTTGCAATTTAAGATTTAGGAATATGGCTTTATAAAGTGGTTTTGGTTTAAGATGATTTAAAAAGGAACATTTCAAGTTTAAATAAATTGGAAGAAATATTCAGTGATTGGAAATTTGGGTTTGTTCAAATGATATTTTGGTTTTGAAGTGTAAACTAGTTTTGAAATGGATATGATATTTTGGTTTTCAAGTATAAACTAGTTTTGAAATGGATATGATATTTGGTTTTGAAGTATAAGTTATTTTGAAATAAATATCCATGGGTTATAATAACGATTGGTTGTTAAAGAGAACGGGATCATATATAGGCATACTCTCTATCGATACCGAAAACCACTTTAACAACTGTGTACGCAGTGGAGATTCCAGAATGAAGTAGGATGGTGGCGACGATCCTATTTAGGTATATACATGGACCCGACTCCCGTGAGTTGGCATAAGGTGGCTAAAACAGGAGCGATCTTGGGCCAATGAGGTAGCACTTCTGATCGGACACATTTCTTCGATACTATTCTATTACTTTGTGATTGATTTGGTGGCCACCCTTCGATTTTTGATTTGGGAGTGTGTTCCAAGGTGGGCGGTAGTGGCTGCTACGCGTTTCCACCAGCCCGTGTGCGTAATTGGTAAATCTACCCTGGCATTGCCTCGTTGTGCCGTGTCACCTACCCTAGCGCGCCTTGTACGTGTTTAGTTTTGTGCCATAGCCTGTGGAGTATCCTCTGCTGGCTTCCCGATCAGGAGGAACCATGATACTGGATAGACTACTGGGACTATTATGTGTTAAGGTGGAAAATTTAATGCCTTAACGCTATTTAAAAGTAAGTTTATTTTACTATTAGACATTATTATAATAACGAATATTACTACATAGTAAATAGTTTAACGGATCCTTAGAGGATGGGCGATCCCAAGCATTCTTTAAGTTACTTGTACTTTTCTATTACAGTTCACTTGAGTTGGTTTACATTGTATAAGTATGTATGTCCTGACTCGAGTGTTTTGTGTTTTGCTTTACGCTCGGGTCAGACTGAGTGATACAGTATTCGAGACTCACCTTTGGAGTTGGAGCTTTCTTGGAGATCCAGCTATCTATTTCGCTTTCGGTTATCCAGTTGATTCCAGTGATGTATTCAGATCTTGTATTTGACTATTGTATTGAGACATCTTTGTATTCGTGATTTCTGTTGTATCTTGTTGAACTCTGTTATTATTATATATAGTAGCTTCATGAACTGCTATTTCTTTGCTTCCGCTGTATTGTTATATTACTCTGTGTCTGTGATCTGTGATTTATTTAATGTATATTCTGAGTTTTGCCAAATTTTATTTACAATCTATTGTTTTGAATTATTCAAGTCCGACATGTGTGGATTTATTGTCGATTTGAATGGTCCAAAATAATGGGTCGTTACATTTGGTATCATAGCTTTGGCTCTAAGCAAAGCTTAGCATATTTGGTAAATTTATTTACAGAATCACTTTCGTTCGAGCTTGAATTCCTTCTTCTTCGTGCCGATTTCTTTTGAATTTTTGGACCGTTCCCTGCAGTTCCAAAATCATTTCTTGTCTCTCCCTATTTGTCTTCTTTTGATTCTGGAGTATCCCATAACTCCACTTCGAATGATCTTTATAACAAATAGGCGGTCTCGCCAATCTTCGAATGATATGTAAAGGATTGAAACTCCTTTACAATTAGCATTAATTCACCGAAGATTTCTGCATCCTCGGTTTACAATGCTATCTATCTCTTGTTATCCCGAATTCTATCTCTTGAGATCTGATGTAGATTTACCTTAGAACCCCACATCGATCTTATTCTTAAAGTCATGACCCGGTTAAGGTTGTCAGTGATTTATATAAGCTTATTCATTCCCTTATTCTGTTATTTAATCATCTTGTCTTTTGTTTCCAACTTATCTTCAAATCATTCTTGAAGTGTATTCGTAAACTAATATTAAATGTTTTAATATATATTGTGTTGTTTGAGTTGTTGATGTTGATTTGGGTTTCCGATCGATTCGTCTGATCAACTCTATCGATAGGATCTCCAAAACACTTGAACAAAAGCAAACTGACACCATATTGTTTTCAAACTTGGTAAATGGATAAATTTTGTATAATTATATTATATATATGTCTAATTTTTTGAATTTTGATAGTTAATTGAATTGGATGTTAAGAAATAATATTTGACTTTGTATATATCTTATAATCACTGGCTTTTGTTTCATATATAAATAATTGAACTATAAAATATGGTTATAAATCAATTTGGAAACTTAAATGAATTTAAAATCAAGAATTTGAGAATTTAATTTCCGATGATTTCGAACTTTGGTTTTAAAGTTTTAAAGGATATATTATTTGAAATATTTCCAAATAGAAACTGTTTCTAAAGAATTTTCAAAGTTTTAAATCAGTGCTCTTCTCTTTGTCGTTGGGAAATAGTTTCGGTGATGACTGCAGCATCATCGACATTCATTTTCGAGTTTCGAAATGAAGAGACCATTCTGTAGCTTTGCTATAGTTCTGCTTTGAAGGATTAAATTGATTTGAATTTCTAAAGTTTTATTATATATATATATTGATATATGATTTAAAGTTGATTTGATATATATTATGTATATATATTTATTTATCTAGAATAGTTTGAAGTTAACCGAAAATTTAATTCTTAAATTTTATCTTAAAGGACGATTTCAATTAAAAAATGAGGCCAAATTTTTTGAATAAATATTTAAGCTTGAAATAATTGAATTAGAAAGTTTTATTTGTATAATACTCAATTGCATTCCAATATAACTTACCTTAATCATTCAGAAGTTAACTATTAATTGGATAATGTACAATATAAAAGGATTTTTATAAATAAAATTTGAGTGGTTATAATAAATGTTATACGCTTAAATTTTAGTTATAAAGAGATTTATAGAGGTAAACAGAATAAAAAGTTAATTGAATAATTTACAATATAAAATGGTGTTAAAGGAATTTATAACAAATTTGAGTAGTTATAAAAAGTGTAAATAAACTTAATAATATGATTAGATATATTAAGTGGAATAAATTTAATAATAATCTGGAATAAAGTAGAATTTAATTTATTGAATAAATTATGAGTATAATAAATGATTGTTCAAATTCATGATTTTAGAAATTGTTAATTTAAGATGACTTGATGATAAGATAATGAAATTAGAAATATTTAACATTTATTTAACTTAGGTGAAATCAAATGGATGAAATAAATTATTAATCTAAGTTGAAATTTTCATGGTTTTAAATTTATTATCTTATTCCGTTTTCCAATCTATTTTCTTTCTGGTTGTTTCCATTCTCCTACATTCTATGTGGGAAATCAAATTTCGAATTGGTCAGCCCATGGAGTTACTGTTTTCTCTCAGCTTGATCTTGCCATTGATTTTCACCAGCTCAGTGTTGCCGAGGAAAGTATTCCCGAGACTGCTTTCCGTACTGAGAATGGTTTTTCTATGAATGGTTAGTTATGCCTTTTGGTTTGACTAATGCCCCTACTTCCTTTGTTGATTGATGAATCGTGTTTTTCGTGATGTGCTTACCAAGTTTATTCTAGTCTTTGTTGATGATATCCTTGTCTTCTCCAAGTCAAGGAAAGAACATGAGTCGCACTTGAAATCTGTTCTGGAGACTCTTAGGAATCATCAGTTGAAGGCTAAAATCTTGAAATACCATTTCCGGAAGGATGAAGTCCGATTTCTGGAAGGATGAAGTCCGATTTCTCGGACATATTGTTTCTAGTAATTAAATTTATGTTGATCCAGTTAAGATCGCTGCAATCAATGTAAGTCTTTCTTCTTATCTTTCTTTGTGATTTCATATCATAACTCTATCATTTTGGTTGTCCTTAATTCTCACTATCTTGTTAGAGAATGAAAGGGTATTGCTTATACCAGTCTATTTTGGAAACTTTTCAAGAATCTTTGGTACTCATCTGAATCTGAGCACTGCTTTACCATCTATAGACCGACGGTCAAACAGAAAGAGTGAATCAGATTCTAGAGAATCTTCTTCGTGCTTGTGTTATAGATTATGGAAGATCTTGGAATGATCGTCTCCATTTGGTTGAATTTACCTATAACAACAGTTATCAGGTATAAGTTCAATCTTCTTTTCATCTTGTCTTAATCTTATCTCATTCTGTCTTGTTTCCTCTGTTTTCAGTGCCTCGTTCCTTTTGGAGGGCGAAAAGTTTTGAGTGGGGGAGAGTGTAAAAACCCATATTTTGTAAATATTTTTAATTAATTTTTATTTTGAAAACTTTGATTTTTAAATCATTTAAAAGTGAATTTTTAGAATTTTCCAAAGTAAGTTTGGAATTTGTTTATAACTTATTTTCAAAATATAATAAAATAAATATTTTCTGAAAATTTTATATTTTGGTCAACTTTGGTCAAACTTTGACTTTCAGTTGAAATTTTTTAATTTGAATTTTAAATTTCTAATCTTTTTCTTTGGAGCAGAATATAATTCTGATATCTGTTCTGCTTTTCGTTTTGTAAAATTCGGTTTTATACTTTTTAAAAATTGATAAATCCAGCGTTTTACATGCAAGTTTTATCTGTAATTTCATTATTCGTTTTCTATTTTATTTGCCATCTTTTATTTTGTTTTGGGCTTGGAATTTTATTTGTGTGAATTTGTTTTGGTTTAGATTTTGATTTGGGCCTTGGAAATACTAAGAGACTTTGTTCATTTGCCTTTTCATTTTCCAAGTCTTTACATTTTCCTCTTGTCATTCAAACCTGATCAATTCACGTTCAAAGCATGCTTCTTACGTTCAATTTTCATTTCATTCACCTGAACAAGAATTTTTGGCAGTAAGGTTTTTTTCCATGGCCTTCTCTTTTTCTCTTTTTCATTTATTTTCTTTTGTTTCAATTACATGGCTCGGCCTATACCCATCCTCACCTCTACCGACCACCACCATCACCTCCTCCTCCTTCACCTTCCACGACCAGCACCCCTACCCCCTCTGGCCAGTCATTGCCGTGGCCACCATGAAGTCATTCACCACAAAACCATGCAAGCAACACATAGCCAAACCCCTTCATTCCATCACCACTTCCTTCTTTCTAGCCTCGGCCTCCACCTTGCCACCACCTCCTCCATCACGTGACTGACCTCACCATGATCTCTGGCCTACCACTGACCAGACCTGACCCTGTAGTTGCCACCCGACTGAGCCAAGATTGCATTGGCCGAACCCAATAGTAGTTGCAACCCTTGACCATTTGCCTTCTCCAATTCGTAACTTTCCTATCTCTTCAACTACCCTTGCCTTAGCCGTGAATTTTGGGACCTAGGACGAACCATTTACCTCAGATCCGAACCATGCCGAGCACTACTAGACCATGGCCAAGCCTATAGGTGATGTGGCCGAGCCCACTTGATGGTTAAAGCAATTCTAGGTCACTTTGATTCATATCTTTTCCATTGTTTTAATTTATAATCTTTGTGTTGAATCATATACTTATGTTTGTCATATATTTGTTTGTTTACAAGATTTAAATCTTGACTCTCCATCACTCAAGTTTGAATCGTGCTTGTCGTGCTTTTCGGAATTTTGTTCTTTGTGTTTGAATTTGATCTTCAGCGTTAAAAAGGTGAGTTTATCACTCTAGACTTCGTACTTATATAATTGTGAAACAATGACACGTGAATTTTAGAAATTGTTATGTTATGCTAATATGTTCATATATGCCTATGATACGATTTTATGATGTTATATACTGTTTATATATTTGTTACATCACCTGATATGATATTATATGCTGTACTGTTATTTTATTTTCTTTATCTCACATTGCAAGTTCCCTTTCACTATGGGTTGAAATGATACATACCCGAACGGACTTTAGAATAAGGAAAAATCATTATGAGCTGAAATGATAGGCTCGAGTGATTTTATTGTATTTTTATTTGACTTGGGATTGCGGGTTTGAAATGATAGAACCCGGATTTTTCTTTTTAAATTACGGGTTGAAATGATACATATCTGTATCACTTGACCTAGGTTGGAAAATATTATACAGACCCATGGATAAGTTTTAAATAATATTTTCCCAAAGATTATTAAGTATTTTGAATTTTATTTTATGAAATTTTAACTTAAATTATGGTTTAATGATTTACAATATAAAGATACATTGGTTTTCTATAAATTAAAATTTTATAAGTCAATAAGTGGTTTTACTTGAATTTTAAAGATATATTGGTTTTAAATTGAATTTAAAGATCTTCAGTGATGATAAATAATTTAATAATTAAATTTGATCTGATATGGAATTTTAAATCTAACCTAGTGATTTTAATAGATTTTATTTTATGAAATAGATGTGTTTTGTAAATTAAATAATTATGATTTAAAATAGTAAAAGGTATCTTAAATTATGACTTAACTTTATAATGGAAATTTGGTTGTAATTGGAAATGTGAAGTTTGACTTATGAAAAGAATATTTTGTTTATGAAATGGGTATTTTAAATAAAGTGTTAAGTTATGTGTTAAAATAAAAAGTTAAGTAAAATAATGTAAATTTGACTTAATAAATGAATTATAATTTAATTGGATTTTTAATTATTAAAAGGTTATTTTATTTAAATCATAAGTTAAGTGATATCCAAATGAGTATTGTGGAAATGTAAGATATGGTTTTATAAGTTAAAATGGCTAAATATTTAAGTCTTAATGTTTCTGAAATGTTATAATAAAATCTGAAATTTTACTAGTAGCATTTACTAAATGCTGTGGTTTTAAAGATAGTATTTGCTAAATGCTATCAATTCTGAAATATAACTAAGTTCTGAAATAAGTAAACACCTATTACAACACTTTATAAGTGCTGTTGTTTCTGAATTTGAACTATTTCTGAAAATAACTAAATAACTACTACACCACTTTATAAGTGCTATTGTTTTTGAAACTGAACGGTTTTGCAACACTAATATACCTACTGTAGCACTTTATAAGTGCTGCTGTTTTGAATTTGGCAATGTTTTTGAAATGTTAATATATTTACCATAACACTTTATAAGTGCTATTGTGGCTGAAATTTCAATGAACTTTGGAAATGAATATTACTTTGGAAGATTTTGACATTGAATTTAAATGGTTTAAATGAATATGTTTTGAGGTGAAATATAAACCATTTTTGAAATTTATAAGTTAAAACAATGTTTTCGAAATTGCTATAATTGAACGAATGAACTTAATAATGCTATAACTTTGGTAATGAATATTATTTTTCTAAATATTATGATTTCCAATGGATAGCATTTTAAATTGATATGGTTTCAAAGTATTATGGTTTCAAAATGTTTGGTTTCAAAGGTGTTATAACTTTGAAAGCACTATGATTTTGGAAATGAATTTATTTGAAATAGTATTTAATTAAGAATTGTTTTGAATATATTGATTTGCAATTTAAGATTTAAGAATATGGCTTTATAAAGTGGTTTTGGTTTAAGATGATTTAAAAAGGAATATTTCAAGTTTAAATAAATTGGAAGAAATATTTAGTGATTGGAAATTTGGGTTTGTTCAAATGATATTTTGGTTTTGAAGTATAAACTAGTTTTGAAATGGATATGATATTTTGGTTTTGAAGTATAAACTAGTTTCGAAATGGATATGATATTTGGTTTTGAAGTATAAGTTATTTTGAAATAAATATCCATGGGTTATAATAACGATTGGTTGTTAAAGAGACCGGGATCAGATATGGGCATACTCTTTGTCGATACCGAAAACCACTTTAACAACTGTGTATGCGGTGGAGATTCTAGAATGAAGTAGGATGGTGGCGACGATCCTATTGAGGTATATACGTGGACCCGACTCCCGTGAGTTGGCATAAGGTGGCTAAAACAGGAGCGATCTCAGGCCAATGAGGTAGCACCTCTGATCGGACACATTTCTTCGATACTATTCTATTACTTTGTGATTGATTTGGTGGCCACCCTTCGATTTTTGATTTGGGAGTCTGTTCCGAAGTGGGCGGTAGTGGCTGCTACGCATTTCCACCAGCCCGTGTGCATAATTGGTATATCTACCCGGGCATTGCCTCGTTGTGCCGTGTCACCTACCCTACCGCGCCTTGTACGAGTTTAGTTTTGTGCCGTAGCCTGTGGAGTATCCTCTGGTGGCTTCCCGATCAGGAGGAACCATGATACTGGATAGACTACTGGGACTATTATGTGTTAAGGTGGAAAATGTAAAGCCTTAACACTATTTAAAATTAATTTTATTTTACTATTAGACATTATTATAATAGCAAATATTACTACATAGTAAATAGTTTAATGGATCCTTAGAGGATGGGCGATCCCAAGCATTCTTTAAGTTACTTGTACTTTTCTATTACAGTTCACTTGAGTTGGTTTACATTGTATAAGTATGTATGTCCTGACTTGAGTGTTTTGTGTTTTGCTTTACGCTCGGGTCAGACTGAGTGATACAGTATTCGAGACTCAGCTTTGGAGTTGGAGCTTTCTTGGAGATCCAACTATCTATTTCGCTTTTGGTTATCCAGTTGATTCCAGTGATGTATTCAGATCTTGTATTTGACTATTGTATTGAGACACCTTTGTATTCGTGATTTCTGTTGTATCTTGTTGAACTCTATTATTATTATATATAGTAGCTTCATGAACTACTATTTCTTTACTTCCGCTGCATTGTTATATTACTCTGTGTCTATGATCTGTGATTTATTTACTGTATATTCTGAGTTTTTCCAAATTTTATTTACAATCTATTGTTTTGAATTATTCAAGTCCGACATGTGTGGATTTATTATCGATTTGAATGGTCTAAAATAATGGGTCGTTACATACACAAAACCAAACTAAAACACCAAAATCCTTAAAACTTAAAAAGCGCACAAAGAAAAATTAAATCTAGCAAACCAAAATTATTACGAATTATAACTATAGCTATGGTTTTCTTCTAATTATAGGGGACTTGTAGACAGGACATGTAACGACCTCGTATTTCAAACTGTTCGCATCCGCACATGTCGGACTTGAATTGCTCAAAATGTCAAATTGTTAATTTATATTTGGTGAAACACAGCATATACAGTAAATAAAATAATCAGAGAATCACAGACACAGAGTATTACAACAATAAGCAGTGGAATAGATAGATAGTAGTTCATGAAGCTACTATAAACATCAGAGTCTAAAACAAATACAACATAATCTCAAATACAAATGAATCTCAAATACATAAGTAACTGACGAGTCTGAACATAAATGACTAGAATAAACTGAAATAACTGAAAGCTAGATGGATAGATCTTCAAACAAAACTCCAATCTCCAAAGGTGAGTTTCAAATGTTGTGACACTCAGTTTGACCCGAGTATAAAGCAAAATACAAAACACTCGAGTCAGGATTAACATTCTTATATTAATAAATTCAACTCAAGTGAAATGTCAACTGAAATACAAGTAACTTAAAGGATGTTTGGAATTTACATCCTCTAAGTATCCGTGGAACTATCTACTATGTAGTAATATACGCTATTATAATATGTCTATGGTAAAGTAAATGTATTAAAATAGCGTTAAGGCGTTACCCATATCCCCCTTAACACATTTTATATATTCCCGTAGTCTATACAATGCCGTACGTTCCACCAAACCAGTGGTTTACACAGAGGACACCACATAGGTACGGTACAAAACAAACTCGTAGAAGGTGCGATAGGGCATGCGACAAGGCACTTGAGGCAATGCCAGGGTAGATATACCGTTTGCGTATCCGGACTGCTGGTAACGCATAGCAGCTACTACCGCCACCTCGTGACACACTCCCAAATCAAACGTGCACCCAATCAAATCACAAAGTAAAAGAATGGTATCGAAGAAATGTGTCCGATAGGAGGAATGACCTCACTTGGCCCAGCGTGGCTCATGTTTTAGCCACATCAAGCTGACTCACGGGAGTCAGGGCTACGTAAATACCATATAGAATCATCGTGAAACCATCCTACCTTGTACTGGAATCTCCACCACGTACACAGTTGTTAAAGTGGTTTTCGGTATTGTTAGAGAGTATGACAATATCCGATCCCGGTCTCTTTAACAACCAAGCGCTTACTTCACACCATAGTCATTTTATTTCAAATAGTTCATACTTCATATCAAAATATCGTATTCATTTAAAACCATATCGATTCGATGTCATTATTCACTTTAAATAATATTCATTTCCAGAAACGTAACACTTTCAAAATCATAACACTTTCGAAATCATAACACTTTCGAATCATAACACTTTCGAAATCATAACACTTTTAAAATCATAACACTTCCAACTTAAACAGTTTAGATATTTAAAACAGTATATATATTAAAATAATTTATATATTAAAATAGTTTATATGTAATAAAATAGTTTATATAATAAAAATAATTTCCTCTAATTCCACAAATCGATTCAAATCGACTCAAATTTCAAAATTCAATTTAATTCAATCCCAGTTCATCAATTTCAATTTAAAAGATTAAAGATTCCATTCAAATTCTCCATAAACCATTTCTATTTTTATCGATTCAAATCCAGGTTTTGAATATCATTTCAATTCCAATAAGATTCAAAGTTTAAACATTCAAACATTTCAATATAGGTTTCATTTAGATTTCAATATTTAACTTTAATTTTATTCAAATTTTAATTCACTTAATCATTTTAGTAACAATTAAATAAAATCTCAATTTATAAATTTAAATCAATATTAAATATTCAGTCTCAGTTTTATTTAAAATTTGAGAATATTCATTTAATCGCTTTTTATCAAATCAAGTTATCAATCGCATCTTTCAAAATCTCAAAATCAATAAGTTCAAATCAATTCTTATTTAAATTCAATTATTAACCAATTTAAATTCCAAGTCACTATTAATTTATCTTCCCCACCTTTATTATTAAAGTTATAAAAATATCTATTTTTAACTTATTAATATAAATTTAAATAAATACTTAAACATAGTGTAAACTAATTAAATTAAATTTTTATTAAATTAAATCTTATTATTGAATGTACATTGCATTAAATTTTATTTTATATACTATTTAAAATAATAAAATTATAAGAAAATCTTAAAAATTTATTTTTCAAAACTAACTTATAAATTTAAAATTTCCAAAACATATAATTTTAAAAATCTAAAATTTAGACATATATAAAATAACATTTTTATATGTTATATTTTAAAAATCAATATTTATTAAAAACCATATATTTTCTTTCAAACTCTGGGAATCATTTTCAAAATATAAACCAACAGTGTCCGTATATAATTTTCTATCCTATGGTCAAGTGATAAAGATATTTATCATTTCAATCCACAATTTAATTATTTACGGGTATATATCATTTCAACCCGCAATCCCAAAATTTAAAATCAATGAAAATCGCTTGGGTTTATCATTTCAACCCATAACGATTTTCCCCTAATCTATAATATCGTTTGGGAATGTATCATTTCAACCCATAGGGAATTTCTAAAGTAACCGGGAACTTGCAGAGTGAGAACAAATATGATAAAATATAACATATCAACAACAAGCATATATCATCAGTGATAAATTAAATAAAATATATTCAACAGGATATGGTGTCAGATGTCATAGGTGAACAGTTACAGATAATGTCATATCATATATAGAAATAAAAAATAAACAGTTCAAATTTAACAACATATTTCAATTGTCATTTCAATGTGAATTAAATTTATTAAATATAAGAATGTTAATCGTGAGTGATTGCTCGCCTTTTGAGGTTAGAGAAATAATAGGAATGAGATGCACAAACACAGATACGTACTGATAAGCTAAAGGTTACTACGACCAATTCTGGACAGTAGTGTAACAAAAGCAAAGCACAATGAACTGGGTTTGATGAAGATAAATTTTTATAAATGAACTTATATATATCCAAACTATATATATATATTAAAATCAATACTTAGTTTTAAACTCATATATTAAAAATAAAAATCTGCATACAATATATATGTATATATATTTCTTCAAATCACTATCTAATTCAAACACTTATTAAAATAAAATCTTTATATGTATATATTCTCAAACCGATAATTAAAACTAAGACCTTTTACCTTATATGTATATATTAAAACTAAGACCTTTTGCACATATACCTTTAAACAAGACGGTACAGCTAAGATATCACAAAAAAATAAACCGATTATATATATAAAGTTAGAATCAACTAAACCGATTATATATATGTAAACTTAGAATCAACTATGCAGGTTATACTTATGAACAAGTTATATGCATTAGAGTATGCGACAATACTACATATATGTAAAAGTAAATTGATAAAATGGTCCGCAGCTTTATTATATAATATATATATATATATATATATATAATACCTGTTTGTTTTTTTTCTCTCTTCTACACAGCAAAAAAACCAACTACTATGCTTTAACTCTATATATATAACCGTATACTACTTACATATATAGAATGACATGTTATAAACAGCCAACACATAAACACACCTATTTTTTTTTTGAAATTATGTATATATATTAAAATCAAATTTAATTCAACACATAAAATAAAGTGTATATATAATACATTTTCTTTTCAAAATACTAAACTATCATATTATATGCACAGATATATATATATATATATCACATTCTTTCAACGCAGTATCAACATATTATACACAAAACAATATATATAAAAGAAAACATATATATTATAAAAATCAAAATATTAACATATATTTTGGATATGCACAGCATATAATGCCTTGAAGACTATTAGATATTATATCTGCGCAACCTATTACCAGCAATATACAAATGCAAGCCATATATACATAATATATATCATATTTGACCCAAATACTTAGACTTAAGATGAGGAAGGATATATATTGCTGAGCCAAAATATATATACATGTGTGTATGCAATAGCATATATTCAAAATGCAAATATATATCAATATATATACATATATAATAAAACAGGTAGGAGTGAATGTCGATGGTGGATGGGAGGAGGTTTTGGCCGCGGGCTTCGTCGATTGCTGGCTAAAGAGGGTGGCGGGCTGTCAAGTGATGATGGGGGAGAGGTTAGCGGCCAGAGGTGGTGAATCTAAGCTCGGATGAAGGTGTGGTTGGTGGGTCAGCGTGGTCAGGTGGCGTGAAGGTGGGTCAGAGGTAGGCTTAGAAATATGCACATAGGCTGTTGGTGAGGGGAAGGCTTCGGCCATCATGGTGGAGTTGTTGGGCAAGGTGCTGGACGGTGGTGAGGTCGCGGAGGCCGATGACATTCAGGGAAGGTGGCATTATCTGTGGAGTGTGGTGACGTGTTGGTTTGCTCGGCCAGAAACATGGGTGTGTTCGGCCATAAGAAGGAGAGACAGAGGTGAGATGGGCTGTGTGGGTGAGGCCTGGACGATGGTCAAGGAATGGCTGACGTGGAGTTTGAGTGATGGAAGGTGAGTCGGTGAATGAAGCTCGAAGGAAAAATGGATTGAGATGAAATGGGAACGAACAATTCTTTGATATAATCAACTTTGTATACATTTTTTTCTTCTGAAAAGAAGGCATAGAGAGAAGAGAAAGTGGAGAAGCAAAAACGAATGAACAAACCGGCTTAAATAAATTGCAATGGGAATAGTAATAGTCAAAACGTGGAATTCAGAGAATAAGAAACCGACAGTTATACGTATTACATGGTGGAAAATGAATAGACAAAGTAAACGAAAAGACTCAAAAACGGGTACCGATACAATTTACCGTTTTGTGGGTTCCGCCACGTACCAGACACCGAAACACACAAATGAATATACTACGGAGATCAGTACGACGAGACGAAAAGAATGGTACATAGATATCAGTGATACGATCATCCTATCAAAAGTAGATAGTTCGCTGCTAAACTGCTGCAAATTCACCGAAAATAAGACAAACGGGCTAGAGCTGTACAAATTCAGCGAAAGGAAATACGACGTCTCACTCAGAAAAATATTTACATTTTTATTGTATAAAAATATCCAAATTTCGAAAATATTTTATTTTCATCAAATTAACTGATTTAAATTGAAAATTACACAACAAAATTACTTTCATATTTTCTGATGAAAATCTGACATTTGCTATGTTCAAATAGACGTATACAAAATATCAAATTTTTATTTCCAAATTCAATTATTTAAAATTTCACAAAATTTCCGTTAATTACGTTATTAAAACCGTTAAAATTTACGTGTCGTTACAGGACATAAAGAATAGTAAAGGTAAAAGGTTCCTCTTTTTTCGACGATTGCTGGTTTAAGAGGGTGGCGGGCTGTCAAGTGATTATGGGGGTGAGGTTAGTGGCCAGAGGTGGTGAATCTAAGCTCGGATGAAGGTGTGGTTGGTGGGTCAACATGGTTAGGTGGGGTGAAGGCGGGTCAGAGGTAGGCTCGGAAACGTGGACACAGGTTGTTGGTGAGGGGAAGGCTTCGGCCACCATGGTGGAGTTGCGGGGCAAGGTGCTGGATGGTGGCGAGGTCGGGGAGGCCGATGATGTTCAGGGAAGGTGGCGTTATCTACGCAGTGTGGTGACGTGTTGGGTTGCTCGGCCAGAAACATGGGTGTGTTCGGCCACAAGAAGGAGAGACAGAGGTGAGATGGGTTGTGTGGGTGAGGCCTGGACGGTGGTCAAGGAATGGATGACGTGGAGTTTGAGTGATGGAAGGTGAGTCAGTGGATGAAGCTCGAAGGAAAAATGGATTGATGGGAACGAACAGTTCTCTGATATAATCAACTTTGTATACATTTTTTTCTGAAAAGAAGGCATAAAGAGAAGAGAAAGCGGAAAAGCAAAAACGAATGAACAAACTGGCTTAAATAAATTGCAATGGGAATAGTAATAGTCAAAACGTGGTATTCGGAGAATAATAAAACCGATGGCTATACGTATTACATGGCGGAAAATGAATAGACAATGAAAACGAAAAGACTCAAAAACGGGTACCGATACAATTTACCGTTTCATGGGTTCCGCCACGTACGGGACACCGAAACACACAAATGAATATACTTTGGAGATCAGCACGACGAGACAAAAAGAATGGTACACAGATATCGGTGATACGATCATCCTATAGAAAGTCGATAGTTCGCTGCTAAACTGCTGCAAATTCACCGAAAATAAGATAAACGGGGCTAGAGCTGTACAAATTCAGCGAAACGAAATAGGATGTCTCACTCAGAAAAAGATTTACGTTTTATTGTATAAAGATATACAAATTTCGAAAATATTTTATTTTCATCAAATTAACCGATATAAATTGAAAATTACACAACAGAATTACTTTCATTTTTTCTAATGAAAATCTGACATTTTCTATGTTTAAATAGACGTCTTCCAAATATCAAATTTTTATTTCCAAATTCAATTATTTAAAATTTCACAAAATTTCGGTTAATTACGTTATTAAAACCGTTAAAATTTACGTGTCGTTACAGAACATAAAGGATAGTAAAGGTAAAAGGTTCCTCTTTTTTCGACGAGATTTCTATCTCGAGCGAAGCAAACTTCTCCAACGCATTTGACTTAATTGTTATCATTGTTATTTCCCTCATCTTCCTCTTCCTCTTTTTGCTCTTCTTCATTCATAGGATTATTAGTTTCTTGATTAGGAGCATCTTCTTCAATTACTATTGGATTTGTTGGATTATCCAATATGTATTTCTGAAGATTCCACATAATTTGGCCTTGTTTCTCTTGTTCCTTTAAGAGGAGAAGTTGAACCACTTTTGTGACACCCCACCTCTATGCTCACAATAACAAAGTTATTAAAAGGAATAACGCCTGCTATTGCGAAGAGTAAGGCTTGTTAGAAGCGACCATCCGTAAGTTATGCCTTAGATGAGTATTGATTACCTCGATAGGAGTTGTATAAATTACTCCCAAAGATATAAATTTAACCCAAATCTAAAACGAAACCACGGTGGCTTATGAAAAATTCAGAACAACTCATAATAACAACAACACAGATAAGTATAATCACATCAGAATAGAAATATCAGATTTAGCGGAAGACAAGTCTAGATACATGCTACAACAATCGATGGTTCACATGAACCAAATGTACATATACATATCCATCAGTACATACATGAGATGAGAATCAATACACAAAAAGTACTCCTCGAAGTCTAGACAAAAGATGAAGTGAAATCCCAAAAGCTAAAGTAGCAACTGAATCAGAGATAGCGATTATCCTGAAATAACTCGGTATGACCCGAGTATTATTTAAAAGAAAATAATAAACGGATCAGTCTAATTTAAACTTAGAAGTGAATGCATCATAAACAACATCAAAGCAAATCAATCATAGTCTCGAATGAGACTATTCAGCATAAATAATCAACATAGCTTAAATGAAGAAATCTCATTAAACTCCATCAAATCAACTTTCAAATTCACAATTTAATTCAAAACAACAATTCACAAAATCTAGAAATCAAAAATAGATAACTAGAAAATCAGCACAAAAGTGGATCGATCCCAGCATATGGCGAGTCTATGCTACGCCGCACGTGCATCTCAAATGGCTGAAGCATACCCAGTACTATAATTTTTGGCGCCCAACAGATGACCCGAAGGTCCAACAAAGTGACCCGAAGGTCTAGTACTGGTAATTGACCCGAAGGTCCAACAGATGACCCGAAGATCCAGCAGAGTGGCTCGAAAGCCCAACAAAATCATCAAAATATTCAAACAGCAAATCCTCAGCAAATATTTCAATTAAAGAGTCTGGAATTAACCGAATTAGTAAAAGTGTGGTTCTATACTCCGCACTTTTGCTAAATCGTTTAAATCTCTTCATCGTTTCCATGAAAGTGCAAAATTTTGTATTTTATATAAATAACATTTTCCGTTCTCAAACGGATAAGTCCAGAATTAACCGAATCAGTAAAAGTAAGGGTTCATAGTCTTTAATTTTGCTGAAGCGTTTAAATCGATTCCTCATTCTTTTGAAAGCGTAAACTGTAAAAATTTTGGAAACAATTTTATTTTAAAATGATTTGAAACATGTGATTAAAACAGCAACTCATATAGCAATTTCGACAAAGAAATTGCGCTTCATAAAACACCACGCTCCAAAAATATATCACCGGAGTAAAATCCATTATAAAAATAACGGCAACAAAATACGTTTCAAAATGAAACACCGGTTCAATGTAAATTAAATAGTGGACTGTACCGCTATATTTTTATCAAATTAGTCCACTGCCTCAATACACACGTGCACACACGCTACTACATGCAGACACGTAAAAAATGAAATAAACCAAAATATTTGACACGACACATTATATGCGAGCATGAAATCAATTACTATTATGGCCCTGGCATGTCTACATGCACACACGGTAAGGTGGAAATGTACAACCTGATAACTTTTGCAAATTTTTCCATGCACACGAAATAAATATGGCAAAGTAAATGCCAACAAACTCAAACAAATATTACACCATATCACTCTTCACACCACTAATAAGCTAAAGGTCTGAACAATATTATTCTTCCACGCACGCACACTACTTTCTTTTTAAAGGCCTGGCAACACTTTTTTTTTGTTTTTTTTTCTGGACTTACATTTGCATGCAAGTACACATTTAATACCACATAAAAATGAAGTGATAAAATATTAAAAGACGACCAGGCAAAACTAAATGTATATGCACGAATCAAATGTATAGCCTGGGTTTAATTCATACTTTGCAACATGTGCCTAATGCAAATAATAAATATGAGATGCAGGCACGTAACTATATAGGCAAAAGTATAAATAATTTGGGCAACGTACTCGCGCGAGCCTACTTCCATGCAAGTGGTGAAGTAAATGAATGTACAACAACCTGGACTCATTTTTTGTTCTTTGCACGCCTGGATTAAAATGCAAGCTAAGGTGACCTGTTCTACACTTAAACTTACACGCAGGAATGGAGTTTCTAAAATAAACGACCTAGCAATGAATCACAGTGTACATGAAAAATTGAATTAACAAAAATGCCTAGCAATATAATTTTTACCCCAAAAACAAAGTGGTGAATAAATTAGAAACGTTAGTTTGCACTCACCTCTATTTTGTTAGAGAATAAAATGGCAACCGAGATATGATAAGGAGCCAAAATTTTGAAACGCCATTAATATTTCGTTTGCAGCTACTGAAGATTTTGAAAAAAAACGAAAGTATGAAGGAGTGTTTACTTTTCCTCTCACTAATATTGTGCACAGATCAAAAACGAATGTGCTGGCAACATTTTGTACATAGGCATTTAATTGTAGAAGTGCATAAGAGAAGAAAGGACACACTTGCATTAATGTAACGATGGTACAAAAATGTTCACTTTTGCTCCATATAAAACTGGTGACAGCAATTCAACAAAAATGTTCCAACGTTGCCTTAAAACTTGATCCTAAACACATATGCACGTGAAACCATTTGTAATGCATTTCAACGTATATCACTTTGAAGCATTAACTGACTTTGAAATCATTTTTTGCATTGCAAATTTATTTTTCAAATTACAATTTAAAATTTCTATTTTAAATTTTTATTACGACGGTAATTAAAAATCAGGGTTGTTACAACTTCTATTTCAGTTAGCATATGTAGTACAAGCTTCGCATCATCCTCTATTTTTGCTACTTTTGCCATGGTGATGTTCTGCAGAGGGCCTTTCATGGATGCTGGGAAAGAAACGAGAGGACTAACTTCTCTTGGGCATTTGGAATTCGAGGAGGCTATGGGTTTACTTTATTTCAAAATTTGAGAAGAAGAAAGATAGAAAACTAGACTTAATTTCAAAATTTGGTGGTTGTATAAGTGGTTTTTGAATTTTCAATTTTGGAGGGAAATGTGTTTTAAGAATTTTCCAGTATCTTTCGACATATAGAAAATGGGTATGTCGACATAAGTAGTATAATTTTGACAAGTTTATTTTTCTTTTGATTCTTTAATTTTTATACTATTATATCTATATCTCAAAGAATGAACACACTCCTAATTCTCCTCTAAAGCTTAATACAAGATGCTTGAGGTAATGGTTTTGTTAAAATATTGGCTATTTGATTTTCAGTATTTATAAATTTTAGTGAAATTACTTCTTTATTTACATTATCTCTTAGAAAATAATGTCTTACATTTATATGTTTGGTTCTAGCATGATGTGTTGGACTTTAAGATAGATTTATTGCACTAATATTATCACAGTATATTGGTGATTTGTGAAATTTAAACCAAAGTCTTTTAAAATTTGTTGCATATAAATTACTTGTGAATAGGCTAGTGTGGCTGAAATATATAATGCTTCTACTGTGGACGGAGATATAGAATTTTTCTTTTTGCTAAACTAAGAAACCATAGAGTGTTCTAAAAGGTGACAAGTTCCACTTGTACTTTTTCAGTCTGATTTGCATCCAGCATAGTCAGCATCACTATATGAAATTAAATAAAAAGAATCTTCTTTTGGGTAGAAAAGTCCATAGTCTAGTGTGTTATTTACGTACTTTAATATTCATTTTATGGATTTTAGATAAGTTTCCTTAGGTTGAGATTGATATCTTGCACAAAGACAAATGCTATGCATTATATCAGGTCTACTGGCAGTAATATAAAGTAACAATCCTATCATACATCTATGTAGTTTTTGATTTACATCTTTTGTGTTTTCTTCTATATTTAATTTCTCCTTAGTTGCCATCGGAGTCGGATCTCTGCTAGTATTTGCCATGCCAAATTTTTTAACTAATTCTTTGCATATTTTTTTTTGATTTATAAAGATTCCATTGTTTAATTGCCTTATTTGTAATCCTAAAAAGAAGGTTAGTTCTCCTATATGAATCATTTCAAATTCCTTAGCCATTAAATCTAAAAATTCTTTATTTAACTGTTTGTTTATTGATCCAAATGATAATATCATCTACATATATTTGTATAAGTTGAATATCTTTTTTATTTCTTTTGATAAAAAGATTATTATCTACCTTTCCTATTTCAAAATTGGATAGTAATAAATAAAATTTTAGCCTATCATACCATGCTCTAGGTGCATGCATGTTTTAAACCATATAAAGCTTTCTTTAATTTATAAACATGATTTGGTAGTTTTTCATCTTCAAAAAGTGGAGGTTGTTATACATATACATCTTTCTAATAAATCCATTTAAAAAAGTGCCTTTGACATCTATTTGAAATAATTTAAAATTATTATGATCTACATAAGCAAGTAAAATTCTGATAGCCTCTTTTCTGGCTACGGTAGCAAAACTTTCATCAAAATCTATACCTTCTTCGTGACTATAACCTTGAGCAATTAAACACGCTTTATTTTTAATGCCTTCTCTTTGTTCATTCATTCTATTTCTATATACCTGTTTAGTTCCTATTATAGTTTTATCTTCGGGTCTTAAGACTAATTTTCAAACATTATTTTTGATGAACCGATTTAGTTCTTTTTGCATGGCAAGAATCCAAGAATCGTCTAATGATGCTTCTTTTGGATTTTTGGGTTCAATAGTTGAGATTACTCATTTTATTTAATTGATTTCTTATTTTTACAACAGATTCTATGTTCCCTAAAATATTTTCTATATCGTGATCTTTCAAATATTTTGTTCTTTTATTTGGATGTAAATTTTTGAAGTTATCATTATTTTCATTATTAGTAATTTCATTATTAGTATTTTCTTCCTCATCAATATTACCATTGATTTTAAACTTTTCATCAAATGAGACATGTAATGTTTCTTCGATGGTGTTACTTTTGGTGTTGAAAATTCTATAAGCTTTACTTCTATTAGAATAACGAAGTAAAATACCTTTATCCGATATAGCATCAAATTTGTCTAAGTTATCTTTAGTATTTAATATAAAACATTTACTGTCAAAAACTCAAAATTTGATATTTTAGGCTATTTATTATAAAATAATTCATAAGGAGTTTTCTTAATCAAAGGGCTTATGAGAATTCTGTTTAAAATATAACATTCTGTGGCAACTACATCGGCTCAAAAACTTTTAGGTCGATGTCTTTAACATTGTTCTAACACATTCTTATATAGTTCTATTTTTATGTTCTACTACTCCATTTTGTTGTGGTGTTCTTGGAAATATTATGTGTTATTCCTTTCTTATTACAAAAGTTTTCAAAATTATCATTTTCGAATTCTCCTCCATGATCGATCCTAATCGTTTTAATTTTAGTTGACATTTGATTTTGAATTCTTTTAGCAAAAATTTTAAACATTTCAAAAGCATTACTTTTATGTTTTAAGAAGGTTGTCCATGTAAATCTAGAAAAATAATTTATTATCACAAAAATATATCTATTGTGATTTACCGATTGTATTTGCAATAGTCCAAAAAGATCTAGATGAAGAAGTTCAAGCAGATGAGAAGTATAAATAATATCTTTAGATTTAAAGGAAAATTTAAGAAATTTTCCTAATTGACAGGCATCATATAAATTATTAACATTAAAACTTATTCTAGAAAGAATCCTAATAAGTTCATGTCTAGCAACTTTATAAAGATGTTTAAAATTCAAATGATCAAATCTTTTGTGCCAGCTCCAAAGGTCGTTAGATTCAGCCAAAAGACATAAGTTGTCACTAGACACTTTCATACTTAAAATATAAATGTTACGTTTCCTAATACCTTCAAAGATAATTGTTTGACTCATTATCTTCAATGTGGCAGTTATCCTTTCCAAAATTAATTTTAAAACCTTCATGACACAATTGACTAATACTAATTAAATTATTTTTTAAATTCCTAACTAACAAAAAATTAGAAATAGTAGGAGTTTTAAAGTTACCGACATTGCCAATGCTAATCGCATATCCTTCTGAGTTGTCTCCAAAGTTTACTGATCCATCATCTTTATATACTATATCTTTCAAGATCTCTGGATTTCCAGTCACGTGTCTCGAACATCCACTATACAATATCCACTTATCCTTCTTGATTTGTGAAATTTGATTTCAAAGTGTCTGTTTACCATCAGCCATATAACAAACTTGTTCCTATAATTCAAAAGCATACTTTCAAAGAAACCAAATGACTTTTCAAAACAATTAGTTTCTAAAAACATATTGGTCACAAATTTTTTTTGCAAAATTGTTAGAAGTATCACTAGCCATATAAACTTTTTAAAAATCAAATTACGAATTTTTGAAAACCTAATGTCCTAATACCAAATGTTAGTGGTGGAATTATGGATCTTAAGGCTTAATTAAACACTATATGGGGTGAATAGTGTTTTCTAACTTTAATAAATTTCTTTTTGATTCTTATAAGATTATATATAATTAACATAGAATAAACAATCACAAGTTCAAACACAAATAAATATAAATGCATAAAGTAAAAGTAGAGAATCAGAGAGGTCACTCCAGGGATTTTATACTGGTTCGGAGTTACCCTATATCCAGTCCCATACGATTGCTTGTACAGATTTCTTTTCAAATGCCAATCTTTAATGAGCAAAAAGCAAACCCAATACAATCACGATTTTAAGGCTACGAGATACACCCTTCAGATTTTACGAGCTCTAGGTACACTCACTTGATTTGACTCGGGACACAAGCACACCCATTTGGATTTCGGGGATACCAAGCACAACCAATTAATTTGAATTGGGACATAACCATACCCAATCAACTATGGCTAGAGTTTTAATGGTTTTTCCATTGGCAATGTTTAATCTCTGGAACAATCGATCATATAAACTCTTGGACGACACTTTAATATTTGATTAAGTGAGGAGATGATTGAAATCAGAGAGTAAATAGTAAAGAATCAATGCAATGAAGATTGAATTGATTCTGGTTTAAAGTTGAGAAAATTAAATATATTTTCAATAGAAAATTTAGCAGAGTAAGAGGAGATAAGATAATAAGAAAGTACAGGTTAAAAATTCGTTTGGAAGCCCCTTATATATAGGGAACGAATAGACATACCCATTCACGAAGAGTTACAATGAATATACACTTCATTTCAAATTTGAATTTTGAAGTCTACGGCATGTACATCGACATACAATCTGCCTATATGTTGGCATATCCTAGTATATTTTAAAAACCTGTTTATTTAAAATGTTTTTGAAAATCTAATGCTTTGTAAAATATTTTGATATTTTGCAAATGTTATCCTACCTTTTGGACAAGGCCGAGATATCAACAAAATTGGCTAAGAAGGATAGATATCAGGATTAGAGATCAAATGGAAACAAGGCTATGATCGATACCGTCAAAATTAGACCAGGCTCCAATCAAGGTAGGATCAATATGGAATGAAAACAAGGCTAGGTGAGGCTACACTTCAAATTTCAGGTCAACGGAGTTCATATGCTCGAGTTATGGATGGGTCAATATTGAAGAGAAATGGTTTTGATCGATACCTTCGTATCGATCATTGTAACGACCCAGAATTTTGAACAATTTAAATTTAAAATATTTAATTGATTTTAAATATTCGAATGATAATTTAATTTGAAATTCAAATATCAGAATGGTATTTGTCAATTAAATTATTGAATTTAATTATTGAAACTGGGTAAAATGTTGTATCTTCAGTTTTAAACCGATTAAAAATAATCTGAAGACATAGAAAATTTATATTTATAATTCTGAAGGTACTGGAACTTTCAGAATTGAATTTGGAACTCTTCTGTTCAGTTTTGAATTTATATCGTTTAAATTGAATTAAAAAATAGCGGTCCGGGGCACAGTCTCGGAATTCGACGAAACCAGTTCCATTGGATCCGTAAGAGTGTATTATTATCGGATTTCAATTTTAATAGCATTCGGAGTTGTTGTGTGGTCGTGCGATATATAAACGCCTCGATTGGAAATTGGGATTTTTGGCTTCGTTTTCTAAACGATTCAAATTTGAATTTAAAATTTAAAGATAACATATATGTATTTAATATAATATTTTCTCAGAGAAAATTTAACACGTTCCTCCCTCATGGAACACGCGTACTCTCTAAAACAAACAACCCAACACGTATAACTGGAGATAACCGAGCAAATTCTTTACCGTTCCTTTTTCCCTCCTTTCCCAAATCGAGTATATACGAATTCGTTCGTATAAAATAAAAAGAGAGAGAGTGGCCGCGCTATCCTACGATTCGAATTCTTGTATCGAATCTGAGCAAGGCATCTCGCGTGCGAAATCGAGGATGACAGCCACCTGGAGGCTCGCATTCTCCTAGAACGAGAAGCACGCTATTTTGGGGGAAGCTCGAGATTAGGGCTTGAGTTCAGAGGAACTCGATCTGGGTGCAACTGAGTCTTGGAATGGAGGCTGCAATGACCCTCTCTTTTCTACCTTCATTTTGTAAGGATTTTTTTTTACAAAGTGATATATATATATATATCATATATTAACAATCATCTTTCCCCAGGGTCATTTTTCTTTTTCCAATAAACAAACTTTATCCAGGATCAAAAGTTTTACTAATATAGATATATCAGTGCAACCACAAGGATATGCACACACATATGAAGATGCATCTGCCCCTCTTGTTAGATCAGGTTATGGCAAATAAGAGGTTATATTGATTGATTAAATTTAATCAATCCCCACATAGCTAAATTTCGTTTATGTAATAAAATTGTTTGTTCAAATAGGTAACAACATGATTTTTTTTTGTTCTTTGATAGCTTGCTGGACCCTCTATGAAATATGATCCATAGAACCCAGATAATTATGTTATGATTATCTATAAAATTAATAGTAGAGTTTCTGTGCTTTAAAAATGATATAAGCTTCTATCATTTCTTATGTTTGCTTTCCTATAAATCTACCTTATATGCAAACTCATATCTGGGGTATTTTTAAATGAATTATCATATTCCGGAGGCTAGATTCCTTGATGCCATGATACTAAGCTAAATGAAATGCAATCCAGGTATAGACAATGGCATGAGGTATATGGAAATTCTGAAAACATGCAGACTCCTAATTCTCTTACTACATGCCTTTATGTTCTGGATACATTTTTCACTAAGTAAGATTTTCTATGTTGATCTTCAAGACCCAACTGTTTCTACTTTTTCAATCCTTAAAATTATTCATAGACTTCAAGATTTGACTAATACATTTATAAAATGTGATTCTACTATTTGCTTACATCCTTACACAGTTTACTTACAAAATTAAAGATAAAACCTTTCGACCTTCCAGATAATGAAACTCAGATAATTTAAATTCCAGTCACAAGTTAAATTCTTAACAAAATATTTAACCAAATATCCAACATCACTCAGTACTTGCTATAATGAAAATTTCAAAATATCAATACATGCAGATTTCATCTTTTAAGCTCTTATCTATCTAATTCTAGCATGCTATAATCTTCTTCTCAATGCTTTGCTTCTACTCCTACCTAGAGGCTGCTGTTCCTGAAAAAGCATTTGAAGCTGCCTCATTTTAAATGAGACACCCCAGATGCCATTAGCACACTAGGGTCAGACACATGTCTGGTATGAGAAAATCCACTAAAGCAATTAATTAATTAAGTTAAAATTGAATTAAGTACATATACATGAAGTTCTGCCCTTTGAAAACAAGTAATACTTGTGTGCATGTTCTGTGTCATTGTGCATGTGTACACTTTAACCTTTCTTTCCAGAGACTTTGTGTAGATATGGCACATACACTCAGGCATTCAATATAAATCAAATAATCATTCCTACCAAACAGAAAATAACCAATATGAGTTAAATCATTCATTCTTTCCTCATATTTCTTTTCTGGGAAAACTCTAGTTTATCATCATATCAAATATTCTCCCCTTGATATATTTATCTACCCTGGTCTCATCTGCAATTTTATGAATCAATGGACACACTGTAATGAACTAATTCACTCCATTACACAAAGATCTCAGGACTTGAACAAGCCATGTGTCAACTTGTATTACTCAAGAACACAAGTCATTCCTGCAGTAATCTTGACCCCATTTCCTAATCAAGTTCTTAGGTACTTTCTCTTTTTAGATTTTTCAGGGCAAACCCAATCAGTGAGTCACTTTACAAAAACAAGCATTCATCTCATAGCATTCCTTATCATTCTCATAAACAAACAGAGACAACCAAGCAATTTAAGTATTGGTACTTATTAAAACATATTCTTGCAATTTTAAAGAGATATAGACAACTAACATTGGTTTATGGCTCTATGGGAAGATTTTATTGCAAACATCTGTGCTTTAGTTAACTCAGATTGACCAAGCTTCCTAAATCACAAAATCTATTTGCTGGGTGGGTATTGTATATTTTCTTTGAATCAGGAGTGTCAGCACATAGGCAAGCCTATTGCACTCCTAATTCCTTTTCATTTTAAGCCTCAGCACATATACATATGTATATTGCAGCCCATATGCTTATCAGTCCTTCTGGTTTGAGCCAAAACCAACATTACTTGCTTATATTCAACATTTTATTTTTTGGGTATTTATTTATATTTCTATCCAATATCATATCAGAAAGAGATCTGGGTTTTTAAATTACTTATTCATGCATACTGATCATGTTAAGAATATTCACAGAATAAAACAATCAGAACAACCATCAAGCATTAAAGCATTCTTAAAAAAAACAATCTCATACTCTTTTGAGAAAAATTAATTTATAACAGGCTGCCTTCTTTAGGACTTAGTGCCTTAAGTTTTTGAGTGAGTTTTCTCACCTAGCTCTCTCTCCTTTGCTTCCTTAATTAATTGATAACTTCTGCTCTAGCCTCAAGCTCTCTTCCTTCACTTGCCTTATGTTTTTATATGGTGTTTTTTTTTCAAAGTTCTTTTTGAGAAGGAGAGGAGGCTGCGGCTTATAAATATACAGAGTTCTCCTTAGGGTTTTGGGTATTGGCTAAAGCCATTTTTGCCCACCAGAAAATCATGTTATCTGCATTTTATTTGAACCCAAGATTCTACCCTCCCCGGCTTAATTTGGTGAAGAGAAAAGTGGTTATCTACTTTGGTTATTTTCAGAAATCTTGCTTTTCCATACAATGCTTTTTCTCTTGTCTATTTGCATGCTAAATGTGTGATCTGATTTCCAGCAATATTATATACATATTTCTTTCTTTCTTAATTCAGCCCATACAAAATACATTTTTGCTTTCCTCCCATTTTCTATTTTTAGCCTTTACTTTATTATCTGGTGTTTTTCTTCTTATTTACCCACCAGAGAAAAACATATTTGTGTGTCTCTTATTACTAGTTTAAATTCTAATACTTAGTTAGTATACTTACATATATGTTTTACAGACAATAACTTATATCCATATATACTTCTATATTAATTATTTTATTCTGATACACATATGCACATGTATACTTAATTACATTTTGTGTATTTCTACATATAGCACATTTGAGGGTTTTCTTCCTTTATCAGTAAATAT
This sequence comes from Allium fistulosum, assembly GCA_030737815.1. Taxonomy (NCBI): domain Eukaryota; kingdom Viridiplantae; phylum Streptophyta; class Magnoliopsida; order Asparagales; family Amaryllidaceae; genus Allium; species Allium fistulosum. The sequence continues at coordinate 930,597,126 of CM060901.1, read as the reverse complement.
ATATATATATATATATATACATATATACATTTTCCATACATAGCATCATGTGCACATTCATAGTATCCAGGGATCTAGCTTTACTCATGTGTATTTTCTGTGTACAAATGCACATCATTTTATTACACCATATCAAGCTATCTCATCTTTCCCTTAAACATGGTTTTAAAAACTTGTTTAAAAATTATTTTAAGCTTATTTATATTTTTTTTTTCAAGATAAATTCCTAAAATCTTAGGTCATTACATACACCCCACCTTTTAGGAATTGTGTCCCACAATTTTCCAAGCTTAAATCAGAAAACAAGTACTCCTCAACCATTTAGATTTCTAGTTCTATGATAATAACTAAAAATACATGCATCCAAAAGAAAAGCAAATTAAAAAAATAGATTTACCTCTAATCTGAGAATAGCTTAGGGTAGCTCATCCTAACCTTGTCCTCTAATTCCCATGTGCAATCACTGGGATCAAGACTCCACTGTACTTTCACAAGTTTCAGTGATTTATTTCTTAATTTCTTCACATCCTTTGCCAAAATTCCTACTGGACCTTTTTCATATATCAAATTAGGATTTATTTGCACTTGGGTTGGGGTCTCCAGAATTTCTGTCTTGTCATGTACCCACCTTCTCAGTTGTGATACATGAAAAACATCATGTATGCCTTGCATGTTTTCTGGCAATTCCAACTTATATGCCAAGGGACCAATTCTTTCCAGAATTTTGTATGGTCCAATATATCTCGGGGTTAACTTGCCTTGTTTCCCAAATCTCAACACATTTTTTATAGGTGAGATTTTGATGAAAACAAAATTTCCCACTTCATATTCTACATGCCGCCTTTTCTTGTCTGCAAATTTCTTTTGCCTATCTTGTGCTGCTGCCATTCTTCTCCTTATCAACTCAATTTTCTCCTTAGTTTCTTGTATGTATTCAGGCCCTAAAATAACCCTTTCTCCTGCTTCCACCCAACAAACAGGTGACAAACAAGGCTTACCATATAAGGCTTCAAATGGAGCCATTCCTATGGTGCTTTGATAGCTGTTGTTGTATGTAAATTCAACTAGATGAAGATGATCTTCCCAGTTGCTCCCAAAATCCAATATACATGCTCTCAACATGTCCTCCAAAACCTTGTTTACTACCTCAGTCTGCCCATCTGACTGAGGATGGTAGGCAGTACTTAAACATAGTTCACTTCCCATTGCTTCTTGAAAGCTTCTCCAGAATTTCGAAGTGAAGATGGTATCCCTATCACTCACAATGGTTTTGGGAATGCCATGCAATTTTACCACTTCCTTCATAAAAATTTGAGCTAATTTTGGTGCTGTCCTTTCTGACTTGACTGGGATGAAGTGTGCTACTTTGGTTAGCCTATCAACTATCACCCATATACTTGTATTTCCTCTCTTAGATCTAGGTAACCCATCTATGAAATCCATATATACATCTTCCCACTTCCACTGTGGTACACTAAGAGGCTGCATCAACCCTGATGGCCTTTGGGTTTCAGCCTTGACTTGTTGGCAAGTCATACATTTGGCAATGTATTTAGCTACATCAGATTTCATCCCCTTCCACCAGAAGTCTCTTTTCAAATTTTGGTACATTTTTGTGTTGCCTGGGTGTATGGAGTATTTACTTCTGTGATATTCATTCAATATCTCTTTCTTCAATTCGGTGTCCTCTGGCACACACATCCTATTTTGGTATCTTAGATAACCATTTCTATCAATATGGTAATTCATCACTTCCTCCCCTTTTGAGAGGAGAATTTTCTTCTCTAATAAGTTTGCATCCTATTCTTGCATTTTTTCTACCTTCAGAATTAAATCTAGTTGAAGTGTCATTAAGCTTAACTTCCCTTTATTTTCTTGTGCACCATGTATCTGCTCATCAATGTGCACACAACCACTCTCCCCAATTTCTAACTCAGTTAGCAAAGACAAGTCCTTAAATTCTTCTATCATCATCATAGCCAATTTAGCATGTTGTCTACTTAGAGCATCTGCAACTTTGTTTGCTTTGCCTGGTGTATAGAGTATGTCAAAGTCATAGGCAGCTAAGAACTCCACCCATCTATGTTGCCTCATGTTCAAATCTTTTTGTGAAAATAAATATTTTAGAGATTTGTGGTCAGTGTAAAGTTCAAACTTAGTGCCTAACAAATAATGTCTCCAAAGTTTCAAAGCATAGATCACAGCTGCTAATTCAAGATCATGTGTGGCATACCTAACTTCATGGGGTTTAAGTTGTCTGGAGGCATATGCAATGACTTGGCCTTGTTGCATCAACACTGCACCCAAGCCAAATCCACTAGCATCAGTGTATACAACTAATTCTTCATTTCCATGAGGTACCTTTAAAATTGGAGCATTCACCAATGCCTCCTTCAACTGTTCAAAAGACTTTTCACATTTTTCTGACCAAACAAAAGCTTGGTTCTTTCTGGTTAGGTTAGTAAGTGGTGTAGAAATTTTTGAAAAATCTTTTATAAATCTCCTATAATACCCTGCCATCCCCATGAATGACCTCACTTCACTCACAGTGCTTGGCCTTTTCCATGCTTGGATAGCCACTACTTTATTGGGGTTCATAGAAATTCCTTGGGCAGATATAACATGGCCAAGAAAATGCACTTCTTCTTTCCAAAATTCACATTTTGAGTATTTTGCCTTTAAGTCTTTTTCCTTTAGTCTAGACAAAACCATGTGCAGATGACTTTCATGCTCCTCCATAGTTTTGGAATAAATTAAAATGTCATCTATAAAAATAAGCACAAACTTGTCTAAATAATCTCTAAAGGTTCTGTTCATTAAATCTACAAAGTATGATGGTGCATTGGTCAAGCCAAATGGCATAACCAAAAATTCATACAATCCATATCTAGTGTTAAAGGCAGTGTACTTGATGCTTGATTCTTCCACCTTCATTTGGTGAAAACCAGATGCTAAATCCAGCCTAGAGAATACTCTTGCTCTAGCCAATTGATCAAAAAGATCATCTATTCTTGGCAGTGGGTATTTATTTTTAATGGTTACTTTGTTTAATTCCCTATAATCTATGCAGAGTCTCAAAGTACCATCTTGTTTCTTAACAAACACCACTGGTGCCCCCCAGCAAGAATTACTGGGTCTTATAAAACCCTTATTTTCTAATTCCTCTAATTGTTTCTTTAATTCTTTTAGTTCATTTGGCCCCATTCTTGTTGGCTTTTTAATCACTGGGCTTGCTCCTGGGACTAAATGAATTTGGAATTCCACTGGCCTATGGTTTGGAACACCATTAACCTCCTCAAAAACATCCAAGTATTTATTGACTATGGGAATTTCCTCAATAATATGTTCACTGAAATCTTTTCCCAAATCAATCAAATGACACAATTTTCTTCCCTTGGACACTTCACACAAAATTGTGGTCCTCTGGTTTCCATGGTTTTGCAATGATATGGTGGATGAGTCTAAGTTAATTATGGCCTTGAATTGCCTTAACCAGTCTACTCCCAAAATAACACCTATATTTGGGTAATTTAAAACATATAAATTGGAAATAAAAGTATCTCCTCCTATGTTTAATCCCACATCCACACAGATCATGTTTAAAACACTAGAACTTCCCAGTGGACTTTGTATATGTAAAGGGGTTTCAACCAATATGCAACTTAATTTCAGCATTTTAACTAATTCATAGGAAATTAAGGAATGAGTTGCTCCAGTATCATATACTACTGTTATGGGTACATTACAAATAAATAGTGTACCTTCCACTTGACTGTGCTTCTCAGCATTGATCTCCACTGTTCTGGCTTTTTCTTCCAAGTTTGCTAATTTTCCTTGCTGCTTATTCTCAGGACAATTTCTTTTCATGTGCCCTTCTTTCCCACATAAATAACACTTGAAAGCTCCTCCTTTCAATTCTGGACATCTTGGTTTGATATGTCCTTCTTTTCCACATTGATGGCACACAATCTTCTTGGTTTCCTTAGCTTTAATATCCCCAGTAGACTTAGTACTGGCCTCTTCTTTCTTCTTATCATAAGGATGATATCTCCCCTTACCCTTCTTACTGTTATTGTTCTTGAAATTTCTGAATTTTTCCCTTTCCTTGTCATGCTGCTCCAACCTCAAAGCTAAGTCTATCACATGGTCAAAGGTCCTGTCAGCATAGGGTAACATGGCTCTGCTAAGTCCTGGGTTCAAACCTTTTATGTACCTATCATTTTTGGATGCTTCATATGCTACAAGCATTGCTCCATATGTGGAAAGCCCTTCAAACTTTTGAGTGTATTCTGTGACCGTCATAGTTCCTTGCCTAAGCCTAATAAATTCTTCTAGCAAGGTAGTCTTAGCTGATGCTGGTACGAACCTTGCTTCCAACATCTCTTTGAATTAATTCCAAGTGATTTCATTCTCATTTCTTCCTACAATGATTACTTCCCACCAGCTTAAAGCTACTCCTTTTAGCTGTCTCGAAGCCACTTGCCTATTTCTTTGATCATCAAGTTGCATGTCATTGAAAATTCTATCCAATGTTCTCAACCATGCTTGAATTTCCATAATACTCTCTGTCCCTTCAAAGCTTTTGCCTCCTAAATGAGTATATGTCTTAAGTAATTTTGAGAGTTCTTCATAGGGATTTTCTTGCCTTTGTCCTGCCCCATCCCTAAATGCTCTCACCAAGTCTTGCAGATTGACCATTGGTGGTGCATTAGAAGATCCTGCTCCCTGATTTGGTGGTCTTCCTACCATAGTTTGCTAATAATAATTTACATAGCTGGTTAGTTTGATTGGTAATTTTTATTATTTCAGTGGTTTTATTTACACTGAAAACATTGTTATATATTTAGTCTCTTTAAATTTTTATTTCTATCAGAGAACTTGATATTTATTTTCTGCTATGTTTAATAACATAGATCTGATACCAAATGCAATGACCCTCTCTTTTCTACCTTCATTTTGTAAGGATTTTTTTTTTACAAAGTGATATATATATATATCATATATTAACAATCATCTTTCCCCAGGGTCATTTTTCTTTTTCCAATAAACAAACTTTATCCAGGATCAAAAGTTTTACTAATATAGATATATCAGTGCAACCACAAGGATATGCACACACATATGAAGATGCATGTGCCCCTCTTGTTAGATCAGGTTATGGCAAATAAGAGGTTATATTGATTTATTAAATTTAATCAATCCCCACATAGCTAAATTTCGTTTATGTAATAAAATTGTTTGTTCAAATAGGTAACAACATGATTTTTTTTTGTTCTTTGATAGCTTGCTGGACCCTCTATGAAATATGATCCATAGAACCCAGATAATTATGTTATGATTATCTATAAAATTAATAGTAGAGTTTCTGTGCTTTGAAAATGATATAAGCTTCTATCATTTCTTATGTTTGCTTTCCTATAAATCTACCTTATATGCAAACTCATATCTGGGGTATTTTTAAATGAATTATCATATTCCAGAGGCTTGATTCCTTGATGCCATGATACTAAGCTAAATGAAATGCAATCCAGGTATAGACAATGGCATGAGGTATATGGAAATTCTGAAAACATGCAGACTCCTAATTCTCTTACTACATGCCTTTATGTTCTGGATACATTTTTCACTAAGTAAGATTTTCTATGTTGATCTTCAAGACCCAACTGTTTCTACTTTTTCAATCCTTAAAGTTATTCATAGACTTCAAGATTTGACTAATACATTTATAAAATGTGATTCTACTATTTGCTTACATCCTTACACAGTTTACTTACAAAATTAAAGATAAAACCTTTCGACCTTCCAGATAATGAAACTCAGATAATTTAAATTCCAGTCACAAGTTAAATTCTTAACAAAATATTTAACCAAATATCCAACATCACTCAGTACTTGCTACAATGGAAATTTCAAAATATCAATACATGCAGATTTCATCTTTTAAGCTCTTATCTATCTAATTCTAGCATGCTATAATCTTCTTCTCAATGCTTTGCTTCTACTCCTACCTAGAGGCTGCTGTTCCTGAAAAAGCATTTGAAGCTGCCTCATTTTAAATGAGACACCCCAGATGCCATTAGCACACTAGGGTCAGACACATGTCTGGTATGAGAAAATCCACTAAAGCAATTAATTAATTAAGTTAAAATTGAATTAAGTACATATACATGAAGTTCTGCCCTTTGAAAACAAGTAATACTTGTGTGCATGTTCTGTGTCATTGTGCATGTGTACACTTTAACCTTTCTTTCCAGAGACTTTGTGTAGATATGGCACATACACTCAGGCATTCAATATAAATCAAATAATCATTCCTACCAAACAGAAAATAACCAATATGAGTTAAATCATTCATTCTTTCCTCATATTTCTTTTCTGGGAAAACTCTAGTTTATCATCATATCAAATATTCTCCCCTTGATATATTTATCTACCCTGGTCTCATCTGCAATTTTATGAATCAATGGACACACTGTAATGAACTAATTCACTCCATTACACAAAGATCTCAGGACTTGAACAAGCCATGTGTCAACTTGTATTACTCAAGAACACAAGTCATTCCTGCAGTAATCTTGACCCCATTTCCTAATCAAGTTCTAAGGTACTTTCTCTTTTTAGATTTTTCAGGGCAAACCCAATCAGTGAGTCACTTTACAAAAACAAGCATTCATCTCATAGCATTCCTTATCATTCTCATAAACAAACAGAGACAACCAAGCAATTTAAGTATTGGTACTTATTAAAACATGTTCTTACAATTTTAAAGAGATATAGACAACTAACATTGGTTTATGGCTCTATGGGAAGATTTTATTGCAAAAATCTGTGCTTTAGTTAACTTAGATTGACCAAGCTTCCTAAATCACAAAATCTATTTGCTGGGTGGGTATTGTATATTTTCTTTGAATCAGGAGTGTCAGCACATAGGCAAGCCTATTGCACTCCTAATTCCTTTTCATTTTAAGCCTCAGCACATATACATATGTATATTGCAGCCCATATGCTTATCAGTCCTTCTGGTTTGAGCCAAAACCAACATTACTTGCTTATATTCAACATTTTATTTTCTGGGTATTTATTTATATTTCTATCCAATATCATATCAGAAAGAGATCTGGGTTTTTAAATTACTTATTCATGCATACTGATCATGTTAAGAATATTCACAGAATAAAACAATCAGAACAACCATCAAGCATTAAAGCATTCTTAAAAAAAACAATCTCATACTCTTTTGAGAAAAATTAATTTATAACAGGCTGCCTTCTTTAGGACTTAGTGCCTTAAGTTTTTGAGTGAGTTTTCTCACCTAGCTCTCTCTCCTTTGCTTCCTTAATTAATTGATAACTTCTGCTCTAGCCTCAAGCTCTCTTCCTTCACTTGCCTTATGTTTTTATATGGTGTTTTTTTTTCAAAGTTCTTTTTGAGAAGGAGAGGAGGCTGTGGCTTATAAATATACAGAGTTCTCCTTAGGGTTTTGGGTATTGGCTAAAGCCATTTTTGCCCACCAGAAAATCATGTTATCTGCATTTTATTTGAACCCAAGATTCTACCCTCCCCGGCTTAATTTGGTGAAGAGAAAAGTGGTTATCTACTTTGGTTATTTTCAGAAATCTTGCTTTTCCATACAATGCTTTTTCTCTTGTCTATTTGCATGCTAAATGTGTGATCTGATTTCCAGCAATATTATATACATATTTCTTTCTTTCTTAATTCAGCCCATACAAAATACATTTTTGCTTTCCTCCCATTTTCTATTTTTAGCCTTTACTTTATTATCTGGTGTTTTTCTTCTTATTTACCCACCAGAGAAAAACATATTTGTGTGTCTCTTATTACTAGTTTAAATTCTAATACTTAGTTAGTATACTTACATATATGTTTTACAGACAATAACTTATATCCATATATACTTCTATATTATTTTATTCTGATGCACATGTATACTTAATTACATTTTGTGTATTTCTACATATAGCACATTTGAGGGTTTTCTTCCTTTATCAGTAAATATATATATATATATATATATATATATATACATATATACATTTTCCATACATAGCATCATGTGCACATTCATAGTATCCAGGGATCTAGCTTTACTCATGTGTATTTTCTGTGTACAAATGCACATCATTTTATTACACCATATCAAGCTATCTCATCTTTCCCTTAAACATGGTTTTAAAAACTTGTTTAAAAATTATTTTAAGCTTATTTATATATTTTTTTTCAAGATAAATTCCTAAAATCTTGGGTCATTACAGAGGCGCTAGGTTATGGATGTTCACGCGTGGTGGAGAGTTGTCGACAGTTGGTCGTATGCGCACATGACTCAGGGTGATGGTGTTAGGGTTTAGCGTTGTGGGGTGCCGCTACTGTCGCTTGCGATTCGTGATTGAAGGTGAGCTTGGTGTCTGCAGTGAAGAACGAGAGCTCGAGTTCGAGTTTCCAGATCGATCGAGTAAGGTATGCAAACCTGTTTTGAATTTAATTCACGTTTATATTCATTCATAGGTTAGAAACATCTATTTATATCTGGGTTAGGAGAAATAAAATTTCAGTAAGGTAATAAAATTTCAGTAAGGTTTAAAGAGAAAATTTTGCTAAATAAATATATATGAATACAGTAAAGGAAAATATATGATAACAATATATTTATAAAGCAATTTATTTTCTTCTTAAAATTAGTTTAAATCCAATTATTAGAAAATTTAATTTATTAAATAGTAATGGATTTATCGAGTTAGTTCAAATTAAAAGTGTAGATTAATTTAATCTATTGAAAAGAAATTTATAGTTCGATTTAATTCGAATATTAATAAAGTGTATAAATGTTATACAAGGTCTAAAATGGAGAAACGAGCTGAAATGGAAATGGATTGCAAAATAAAAAGCAAAGGTGAGATCTTCTCACTCGGATTTAAATTTGAATTGCAGTTATTGATTGTTATCTGGATGTGCTATTAGATATAGTAGGATATATCTATATATATAGCAATATATACATATTGGCATATGTATATATTGGATTGATTGATTTCCCACATTGTATAGCGGATGAGACCTGTTTCCTGGAGATTTGACCAGGCAACTAGTGCTCGGCATCTCAGACTGTCCGGCATCCAGCAGTGTTCGGCGATGCACTTGGCATCTAGGAGTGTTCGACGAAGTACACAACATCCATAGTGTCCGGCATCCAGCAGTGTTCGGCGAAGTACACAGCATCCATAGTGTCCGGCATCCAGCAGTGTTCGGCGTCAACTGGCACTCGGCGACAACCAATGCTCAGCGCTAGCGTTCGGCATCATTAGAACTCGGTGATAGGAGAACTCGACATCAAGAGCGCTCGGCATCCCAAGGTACTCGGCGTAGTACTCGGCAACAGGAGTACTCGGCATCCCAAGGTACTCGGCGTAGTACTCGGCAACAGGAGTACTCGGCATCCCAAGGTACTCGGCGTAGTACTCGGCAACGGAAGTACTCGGCATCCCAAGGTACTCGGCGTAGTACTCGGCAACAGGAGTACTCGGCATCCCAAGGTACTCGGCGTAGTACTCGGCAACAGGAGTACTCGGCATCCCATGGTGTTCGGCGTAGTACTCGACATCCAGAAGACATTCGGTATGCACAACTACTCAAGATACCGATATCGTTCGGCCTGCATACACCGTTCGTTCAAGAGCTTGAGATGGAGGCACGTTCGGCCTCAACAGACAACCATCCTACACTTCCCACGACACCAACACACCGTTCGGCATAGAAGGAATGGTTCGGCGTAGCGGCGTTCGGCAAACCTTGCTCGGCATACAGCGACCACTGTACTCGGGCTGGAGTGTTCGGCCATCAGCCCACTTGGGAAGTCCAGCCCATCTTTGTCTATAAATAGAGGGGCAGGGTCACAGTGGAATGGATCCTTTTTTTTGGAGAGAAAACACCGGGGAGACTCTGCCATTTTCAAGACTCATCTTCTCTACTTAACAACTTCACTCAAGCATTTGATTCACGAATTGTATTTGTAATCAACCATAAAGGAAATCAATAAAGTTGAACAAAGTGGACGTAGGCAATTACGCTGAACCACTATAAATTTGGTGTTCTTACTTCCTGCATTTAAATTAGCATTGTCTTCTCTGTTTAATTTACTTTCATCACTTATATCTCTACACAATCTTTCTCTACGAGGTTAGTGACCAATTTTGGTGCTAACACTTTGGTGCTTTCACTGAGAATCGAATTCTCAGACCTCAAGGATCTGCTTTGAAGCTACTGGATTGAACAAATCCCCCAAGGAAGATCCGACTCACTGATAGGACATCCGTTTATTCTACTCAGAGTTCATACCAATAGCTCTACAATGGCAAGACCACGTACCAGGTCAGCTTCTCATAATGCGGATGCCCACGAAACTGCTAGTGTGCAACAAGCAGGACCTAGCAATCAACCAGCGATTCCGAGTGCAGGAATTGCCGCTCAAGAACAGACTCCAGTTGTCACCAGAATAGAGTTCAATGACTTGATGAGAGAACTCAGGGAAAGAAGGAGACAACTAGGAGAGCAGATGCAAGCTAACGCCAACCTGATGGCACAACTCACTCAACAGCAGCAACAGAATGCTGGGGGCAATCCCGCTCCTTACTCTTCATCTGATAGCTCAACTTCCTCTGATGAACCTCCCAGGCGCAGACGACGTAAGACTGAAGCTGCACGAGCAGAAGCTGATGTTCAGACGATTGGAGACCGTAACCAAGCAAGAGCTGGGAACTTCAGGACCGGAGTACAAATGGAGGATGGAGGTCCAGATCATCAAAACGCTAACGATGTCGGACCTCAGGACGAACGATTGGCAGGTCGCCAGGAGAGGAGGCACCTGCATGGTCAGGCACGTAGAACAGACACTAACCTTCCGCCTTCCATACAGACACCAGATCTGACAGCCATGATCAGGCAGTTGATGAAAGAAAATCAGGGGTTATCGAATGATGATTGGGGAGTGTCAAGAAGTCATACTCCGTTCACAGATGTTGTGTTGCAAGCGGCGTACCCCAGGAAGTTTAGTATGCCTACTATCCCTGCGTATGAAGGGAAGACTGACCCCAGACAGCACGTCATGAGGTATGAATGGATGATGGATTCAGCTAGAGCGAATGATGCCACCAAGTGTAGGTGCTTTCCGATCACTCTATCTGGGATCGCTACTATGTGGTTCACCCGACTTCCTCCACGATCTGTATCAAATTTCGAGGAGTTGGCAAAGAAGTTTATTGAGCAGTTCAGGATACACACTACGCGCCCAAAGGACGTGATGTCTCTGTCAAGTGTAACCAAAAATCCCGAGGAGTCGTTGAAGGAATATTTACAAAGGTTCCACATAGCAGCAACTGAAGTCAGTAATCCCAATGACCATGCAATTCTGATGGTCGTAATGAGAGGTGTGGATCCAGACTCTGAGTTTGGAGACTGGTTAGCAGGAAAACCTCCGGCTACGCTAGAGCGTTTCTACTCTAAGGCACACCAGTTCATAAGAAGAGAGGAAGCTAGGTGGGAACGACGAGATAAGGCGCCAGGGCCTGTCCAGGAGTCAATAAAAAGAAACATTGCTGTGAAGTAGTCTGGAGACAGCTCGGGAAAGGTCCAACTCAGAGTATAAACATCTACTTAACTCCGTACTCCCAGAGTGCGAGACGGAGTATAAACATTAATCAACTCCGTACTCCCAGAGTGCGAGACGGAGTATAAACATTAATCAACTCCGTACTCCCAGAGTGCGAGACGGAGTATAAACATCTACTTAACTCCGTACTCCCAAAGTGCGAGACGGAGTATAAACATTAATCAACTCCGTACTCCCAAAGTGCGAGACGGAGTATAAACATTAATCAACTCCGTACTCCCAAAGTGCGAGACGGAGTATAAACATCTACTTAACTCCGTACTCCCAGAGTGCGAGACGGAGTATAAACATTAATCAACTCCGTACTCCCAGAGTGCGAGACGGAGTATAAACATTAATCAACGCCGTACTCCCAGAGTGCGAGACGGAGTATAAACATCTACTTAACTCCGTACTCCCAGAGTGTGAGACGGAGTATAAACATTAATCAACTTCGTACTCCCAGAGTGCGAGACGGAGTATAAACATTAATCAACTCCGTACTCCCAGAGTGCGAGACGGAGTATAAACATCTACTCAACTCCGTACTCCCAGAGTGCGAGACGGAGTATAAACATTAATCAACTCCGTACTCCCAGAGTGCGAGACGGAGTATAAACATTAATCAACTCCGTACTCCCAGAGTGCGAGACGGAGTATAAACATCTACTTAACTCCGTACTCCCAGAGTGAGAGACGGAGTATAAACATTAATCAACTCCGTACTCCCAGAGTGCGAGACGGAGTATAAACATCTACTTAACTCCGTACTCCCAGAGTGTGAGACGGAGTATAAACATTAATCAACTCTGTACTCCCAGAGTGCGAGACGGAGTATAAACATTAATCAACTCCGTACTCCCAGAGTGCGAGACGGAGTATAAACATCTACTTAACTCCGTACTCCCAGAGTGTGAGACGGAGTATAAACATTAATCAACTCCGTACTCCCAGAGTGCGAGATGGAGTATAAACATTAATCAACTCCGTACTCCCAGAGTGCGAGACGGAGTATAAACATCTACTTAACTCCGTACTCCCAGAGTGCGAGACGGAGTATAAACATTAATTAACTCCGTACTCCCAGAGTGCGAGACGGAGTATAAACATTAATCAACTCCATATTCCCAGAGTGCGAGATGGAGTATAAACATCTACTCAACTCCGTACTCCCAGAGTGCGAGACGGAATATAAACATACATCAACTCCATACTCATCCCCAGAACTGGGGGCAGAACCAAAGCAAAGCATGCTAGTTGAACATTTGTCTAAAAGAAGATTGCAACGAAACGATTGAGAGACGACTGTCAAGCAATCAACTGAACGGAAATATTCAGCATGAAAGACTGCGGTTTTTCAAAGCACGTCATGTTTACACAAGACGTCCTTTGGGGGGCAAATGTTATCCCGCCTTTTGGCAAGGCCGTGACACCAAGAACTTGATTAGAAACCAGTGACAGTTCGTCTTGGAGATCGGTTACACAAAGGCTCACTATGGATGTCGATGGATTTTGTTCGAGTCTGGATCGAGCCACGATTAACAAGACATAACAATCAAAGCCAGGGAAGCCAAAGTTTCAAGACGATCTGAGTTCGTATGATCAACTTATGATCGATTCGAACAACCGACCATCCATCCATCAACCTCCACATTTGACTTGGAGACCTAAACTGGTTGGAATGAATATGGCCCGATCATCCACTCCAATTGAGTCATAGAACAAAGTTCGACAAAATACAGATACCCCTCATGAAGCTCAGTGACGCAGGGATCCGTCAAAAGTGGACGTGATTTGATCATCTACACATCAAATCCTACCCTGAACACGAAAGGTTGTTCGAAAGCCCAACTTGAAGTAGCTATGGTAGACTGCGTACTCGCTAACCATCACTGTCAATATATGGACACGACTGCACCTTGGAACATATGCAACTTACTTTGTCTACTCAACAATCTATTATCCTTATTTTCTAGAAGGAGATACAGAGCAAATTGTAAGAGATTTGGCTATCTAACCCAACATGGATGTGATTCAACCATCTGTCATATACCTCCTTCCTTGACTTGATTGGAAGAGCTATAATCACCATGCAAACGAGAATCGATCGTCCATTTTTCAAATTTCGTCCCTCATCCTAGGGGGCAGAATCTCATTCCGTGAGCAAACGTGGTTCGATTGTTCATTCGACGACATTAGCCTCGATACAGTAGATGAATACAAATTAAAGAGTGGAAATACGACTGCTCTCAACTTAAACCTCCAAGTCCCCAGAGTGTGGATTGGAGTACTCTAAGTCCCCAGAGCGCGGACTGGAGTATAAATGACTTAAACCTCCAAGTCCCTAGAGTGCGGACTGGAGTACTCTAAGTCCCCAGAGCGCGGACTAGAGTATAAACGATTCCAAATCTCCGAATCCCTAGAGCGCGGATCGGAGTACTCTAAGTCCCCAGAGCGCGGACTAGAGTATAAACGATTCCAAATCTCCGAATCCCCAGAGCGCGGATCGGAGTACTCTAAGTCCCCAGAGCGTGGACTAGAGTATAAACAATTCCAAATCTCCGAATCCCCAGAGCGCGGATCGGAGTACTCTAAGTCCCCAGAGCGCGGACTAGAGTATAAACAATTCCAAATCTCTGAATCCCCAGAGCGCGGATCGGAGTACTCTAAGTCCCCAAAGCGCGGACTAGAGTATAAACAATTCCAAATCTCCGGATCCCCAGAGCGCGGATCGGAGTACTCTAAGTCCCCAGAGCACGGACTAGAGTATAAACGATTCCAAATCTCCGAATCCCCAGAGCGCGGATCGGAGTACTCTAAGTCCCCAGAGCGCGGACTAGAGTATAAACGATTCCAAATCTCCGAATCCCCAGAGCGCGGATCATAATACTCTAAGTCCCCAGAGCGCGGACTAGAGTATAAACGATTCCAAATCTCCGAATCCCCAGAGCGCGGATCGGAGTACTCTAAGTCCCCAGATCGCGGACTAGAGTATAAACGATTCCAAATCTCCGAATCCCCAGAGTGCGGAGCGGAGTACTCTAAGTCCCCAGAGCGCGGACTAGAGTATAAACGACTTCAAATCTCCGAATCCCCAGAGTGCGGAGCGGAGTACTCTAAGTCCCCAGAGCGCGGACTAGAGTCAGCGGAAGGTCCAAGTACTCGAGAGATGTGGTATGAGAAACACGCCATGTCTAGAAAATGTTTGAACAACACGAGAATGGACCGGGAGATAATGCAACTCATAAGAACTTGAGTTATGGCTACAATTAGTCAGCAAACTAAGGAAAGACAAGAGAATCACTCAAGCGAAAAAGAAGCTAAAAACTTTATTCAATAAGTCCAAAATGGGGATACATGATCACTCCTACAAAATTCAGACCTCTCTATACAAACTACAAGTTGTGGAAGATAAAAACAATTACAAAACTTAAGCAGGAAACTTGTTGAACAAGTGCATCGATTATTTCTTCGACTTCTTCTTCTTGTCTTCCTTTGGTGTTTCCGACGACTCCTCTCCCTCACGCTTTTTCTTGGACTTTTTGCTTGCTAGAGAAACGGAGTCAGGAGTAGGAGACGGAACATCTAGTGGTTTGGACCTGCCCGGGAGAATGATTTTCAAAGGTCTGTTCCGCGGGTCAGTGAGTTCCAGTATTTCAGATTCAACTTTGGCTTTGACCTTTTTCTTCTCCTCGTCGGCGAGACGGTCCTTCATGCTCATCTCTGAAGTATGCTCAGAGGCGCCAGTGATTTCAATTTCATCGCTTCCTTCGGCAGGAGACGAAGTATCAAGTTTGTCATCATCTAGCGCCCCAATCACTTGAGCGTCTGGACCAGGAGTTACTCCTGCATGAGCAACGTCGCTTGTTTTCTCTGCTTCCTCCTTGGCGTCATCGCTCCTAGGAGTTGGCTTGGCGTCAGAGCAACCTGCACAAAAACATAAGGAATGAGCATTAGAACGAATAGCCACTGCTGAAAAATGACGGGATCTTTCAACTTCTAGAGAAAGAAGAATTTCCTACCAGGTCCCGGTTGGCTATCGGTGGCACGTGGGGTTTCACCCTCCAGGATAGGTGATAGCACATGAGCACTGAGCCCGGGGACTTCGGGGTCATAACCAACATGCTGCTCAAATGGATCAAGTGTCGGCCGACTAGCCGATTGGGCAGCAGATTGAGCAGCAGTATGATGAGCAGTAATATTAACCCCAGACGGGCCAGCTTCACCATCTTTCTCTTTTGGAAGGGGAGAGCCTTTGCTGTAAAGTGCCAATGCTGCGGATAAATCCGATGGCTCATTCCCCCTAAGGAACACTTTCACCAAGGCCTCCTTATCAACCTCTTCGGAACCCGACTCGATCTTCCTGATCCTTATCAAGGTTTCCCAGGCCTCGGCTAGGGACTCAAGGTAGTCATCGCCCAAGAATGTTAAGTCACGGTGCATAAGGACGCGGGCTCCATATTCAGCAATCAACGGGTCGAACATGTTTTTGACCCCTTCCCTGCCGGCTTCCGCGGCCGCCTCGAGGCGAGAATCAATCTCCTCCGCAGCCTCTCTTTTGCCCTCCTCACGGGCCTCATCCTTCATTTTCTCAACCCCAGCGAGTTCGTCATCGAGCTTTGTTTTCAGGAGTCGGGTAGCAACGATCTTATCACAGTATCGTTGTGATTCTTCTTGAGCAGCTACCTTATCCTCCTTCTCCTTGGAGAGTAATTCTTTTAGCTCTTTGACTTGGGTGGCGAGCGCGTCCCTTTCTTTTTGGACAGAGTCTTTTTCTAGGGCGAGGGCACCGCTGCGCTGGACTGCTTCGTCAAGCTCTTTTTTATGAGCCGCCTCTAAACGAGTAACTGCCTCTGCAGTATCTTTTGCGCTTTGTTCAGCGGCTTCCAGCTTCGACTTATACGAAGCGAGCTCTTCGTCTTGGAGTTTGATGATTTTCTTATCGCTGTCGGCCTCCAGATTCAGACGATCAATCTCGTGTTGACGCTCAACGGATACTTCCGAGATCTTCTCCACCAAGTGCACAAACGCGTCATGTTGAACATAGACGTCGTTATTGCAGGCAATGGCACTCTGTTTCACATGCCCGAGAAAATGATGAATGGCCGGGAGGAACTTCAGACCATCGAAGCAAATTTTTGGAAACTTGGCCTTAAGATCGACCATCGCAGGAGTAGGAGGAGGAGGCTTTGAGAATTCCGCTCTTTTCCGTTGCTCTCGGACTTGCCTTGTACTCGATGAACTAGAATGTTGTTCTCGAGGAGCATCAGATTGATAACCCTTCTGTAAAGACTTCTCCCTATCCGGCTCAGTTGGAGGAGGAAGATCACGGGACTGGGAAGATTGAGAGTGTGCATTCTTGCGGTGAGATGACTCGCGGGGGCAATTGTCCCTATCTTCATAGTCGCCTCTGTCTCTGCGTCTGCCTGAACCAGAATCTCGTCCAGAGTGATGAAATATAGAAGAGCCCTGAAGGCGATCGAGTCCGTGAGAACGCCCCATATCACCTGCAAAGAATGGAGATAACAACGAGTTAAGGGAAATTCACGAGATAGGAAAAAAGACTTGAAGTATATTATGGAATGCGCATGTGCGTGTGTCCTAGTGTTCCCCTCGACGGACCCGTTCGTTTATCTTTGCTAATCGGAGTGGTATCTCCTTGGGTCGGGAGTTGAACTCCTGCATTGCCTTTCACGGGTAAAGAGAATTTGAGGGCTTCAGGATCATCAAACCCGTAATTAAGTATGTCTTCGGGAATAGAAAGGTTCGATAGACCCCTCAATGAACTTTCCGGATGCTGCGAAGAAGCCTCTTTCTCAGGCGGGGTAGGCGTAACTTTTGAAGTGCCACCAACTTTCTCCTTTTGAACTGTATATTTCAACTTCTTCTTTCCCTTCGAAGGGGAGGATGATGTCTCAATATCCTGAACTTCGATTGCCGGATTCCAAGCGGGACCCACGTTCTCGCCCTGAGTCTCAGGAGCTTCGTCTTCTTTGCGCTCGCCTTCTCCGTGCGTATCGGGAGTGCGGCGCGACGACGACCCAGCCTGTTTTTTCCCTTTACCAGACGGATGTTTGGGAATGATGACACCCTCTGGAAGGCTGATCCGACGACCAGGGGCTAGCAAGCCAAACCCCGACAGCGATTCATTTGAAATGATAGTCCGGATGTCTCGATCCTCGGCAGGAAGAGCTCTAATGGCATCGACAGCCTCAGAATATCCTCGGCCTTCCGGACGCGGGTTGATACCTGAAAGATGAAATGAAGAGTTAGGAAAAGCATGACTCCGATCAAATACGAATAGTGACTCAGCAGAGAGACTTACTGCCTTCAACCCATCTCCTAGCGAAACCAGAAGGGCAGCGCACATAGAACCATTCCTGTTTGTACAGGGCGAATTTACTACATGCCCCTGTCAAGATCTGGCATTTGTGGTATGGCTCGAGGAACATAAAAGAAGGACTGTCTTTCCGTCTCTTGAACATGTAAATATATCTGATATCACCGGCGATTGGAGGTCTGGAGAAGACAGCCATGAAAAGTAGGTAAGTCCCATATAGAAATGCATGGCCGTTCGGGTGCAGCTGCGACGGAGCTATGTCTATGTACTGCAGTACATCCCGGAGAAATAAATTGAATGGAGGCACGCTGCCCATCCAACACATGAACTTGTTGCAAGTAGTGTACCCGACTGGGGGCAAATGAGGGCGATCGTGTCTCGAAGGAACTAACACGTCGGCAGAAGGAATCCCGTGAATGGAGCATATCTGTCGCAGAGCAGCTTCGTTGATCTTCGAGGCTTGTGAATCGATCAGATTGTCTAGTAAGATTGTTGCCTCCAGAGCATCAGGTGCCAAGTTACGAGCAGGAGAAGTCGATGGATTAGAAGTATCAGCGGCTCCTTGCCTTGATGACGGCCCAGGCCTGTCGGATATGGTGGCAGAGCTAGATTTTCTCGACATCCCCAATAAATAACGAACCTGGCTAAGTGCTTGAGAAAACTATACTTAAAAAACGTTGAACGTTAGAATTAGCAACACGAGTTTTCCCCCCACGTGGTGTGTGAACTAGTGCAAGCAATTGTGTACAAGCGATAAGAATCTAAAGATTTTAAAGATATAAAAATTAGCTTCGAATCGTCGCCTTCGAAGACCGTCATCGCTGACCGTCTCAAAAAGCTCGCCTTGAGGTGAGTACAGTTCCAGATGCAGGAAACATATGATTTATAAAGTGACCGGCCTAAGTGTAGTCTGACATTTATACTGTTCGGCATTTGAATGTTGTTCGACATTGAAATTGTTCGACCTAAGTTCTGTTCGGCATGTATGTGTTTGTTCGGCATTTGAATGTTGTTCGGCATTGAAATTGTTCGACCTAAATTCTGTTCGGCATGCATGTATTTGTTCGGCATTTGAATGTTGTTCGGCATTGAAATTGTTTGACCTAAGTTCTGTTTGGCATGTATGTGTTTGTTCGGCATTTGAATGTTGTTCGGCGTTGAAATTGTTCGGTCTAAGTTCTGTTCGGCAATCGTATCGTTCGGCCAAGATACTGTTCGGCATCTAAGAATGTTTGGCTTGGGTTTTGGTCGGCTAAGTTATTGTTCGGCATTTTAGTAAGTGTTCGGTTTTAGTTCGTTCGGCTAAGTTGTTGTTCGGCGTTCTAGCGAGTGTTCGGCCACATTCAGACGAAATACTATTTGGCAGCCTCTATCGTTCGGCGCATGACAACATACGCCGAACCATATCTATGCCATCCAACACCCTTACAACCTCCAACGTTTTCCTTTTCCTTCATTTTTGACTTTGGTTCGACGTGATGGAGCTAAGTACAATAGCCACATGTGCAAACACCTCGAATCCTTCCTCCTCGCCTCGCATTATCGTTCGGCAATGAGGACAACCTACTCGAAAACTTCCTACAGGACACACTTGACTCATTTGAAACTTATTCAAGTTATACGAGGAGCGGTACCTAGATTGCAGTTAGGAGCTTAGGAAGGAATGTTCAAGTTGTAAATCTGTTCGACTAGAGAAGGTTAGAAATCTTGGAAGAATGGCAGAAACGAAAAGGTAAAGGAGAAGGGACGGGAAGGACCTGGTTATATAGAGGGAGGTAGAAGTTGAAAAGGCTATACCCGGTAGAACCGGTCAATACCAGAGTGCTCGACATCGAAACGAAGTACCATTAGGCACATGAGCATTGTCCGGCTTCGAACGTATCGTTCGGCGTCAAAACCACGTTCGTCACGCACCTCCGTCACAGGCCTCCTCAAGAAAGCATCATCAAGGAAAATTGGACCAGATTCAAAGCGCATCACGTTTGGCCACGCGATACACTTTAGGGGGCAAGTGTTTCCTGGAGATTTGACCAAGCAACTAGTGCTCGGCATCTCAGACTGTCCGGCATCCAGCAGTGTTCGGCGACGCACTTGGCATCTAGGAGTGTTCGGCGAAGTACACAGCATCCATAGTGTCCGGCATCCAGCAGTGTTCGGCGAAGTACATAGCATCCATAGTGTCCGGCATCCAGCAGTGTTCGGCGTCCACTGGCACTCGGCGACAACCAATGCTCAGCGCTAGCGTTCGGCATCATTAGAACTCGGTGATAGGAGAACTCGGCATCAAGAGTGCTCGGCATCCCAAGGTACTCGGCGTAGTACTCGGCAACAGGAGTACTCGGCATCCCAAGGTACTCGGCGTAGTACTCGGCAACAGGAGTACTCGGCATCCCAAGGTACTCGGCGTAGTACTCGGCAACGGGAGTACTCGGCATCCCAAGGTACTCGGCGTAGTACTCGGCAACGGGAGTACTCGGCATCCCAAGGTACTCGGCGTAGTACTCGGCAACAGGAGTACTCGGCATCCCATGGTGTTCGGCGTAGTACTCGACATCCAGAAGACATTCGGTATGCACAACTACTCAAGATACCGGTATCGTTCGGCCTGCATACACCGTTCGTTCAAGAGCTTGAGATGGAGGCACGTTCGGCCTCAACAGACAACCATCCTACACTTCCCACGACACCAACACACCGTTCGGCATAGAAGGAATTGTTCGGCGTAGTGGCATTCGGCAAACCTTGCTCGGCATACAGCGACCACTGTACTCGGGCTGGAGTGTTCGGCCATCAGCCCACTTGGGAAGTCCAGCCCATCTTTGTCTATAAATAGAGGGGCAGGGTCATAGTGGAATGGATCCTTTTTTTTGGAGAGAAAACACCGGGGAGACTCTGCCATTTGCAAGACTCATCTTCTCTACTTAACAACTTCACTCAAGCATTTGATTCACGAATTGTATTTGTAATCAACCATAAAGGAAATCAATAAAGTTGAACAAAGTGGACGTAGGCAATTACGCTGAACCACTATAAATTTGGTGTTCTTACTTCCTGCATTTAAATTAGCATTGTCTTCTCTATTTAATTTACTTTCATCACTTATATCTCTACACAATCTTTCTCTACGAGGTTAGTGACCAATTTTGGTGCTAACAAGACCCTATTGCGCCGTTAGTAAGCGGATGATATTTTATAAAATCCTATATACCGCGATATTCCACCTCGAAGTGGAATTGGTATTGTGCTAACATCTGTGGATGCAGGGAAACAGGTTGGAGGGATCCAACAGGATTCCTCAAAACATTTGAATTTGGTTTCATATGTTCTGTGATTTATTATTTATAATCTGTGTATGATTATATCTGTGATTGAATGTGTTGAAGGCTAAAATTTAGCCGAATGTATTTTTGGTATCGTTGGATACCAGAAATGAATATAAATTGGATTTTTAATTAAAGTGGAAAACTTTAAATGAATTTATTTTAAGAATTGAATTTATTTGAAAGAAGGAATTTTTAAGTATTAAAATGGATTGTCGAAATTTTATTGAATAAATTCTAAGATATGGGAAAAGATGTTAATAAATGGATTTTGAATAGTATTATTCGAAAGTTAGAAAATTTATTTGAAATGGAATTTTAAAGGATTTGGAAAATATAAAAGAATTTATTTTAAAGGCGATAAATTTGTAGAAATCCAATTGAACATTGATTTGGTAATTGGAAATAAATCCTTAAGAAATCGATTTGGAAATTTATTTGGTATTTGAAGGAAAATTTATTTTTGTGTTGAGAATAAATTGAAAATCGATTTGTAAAATGATTTGGAGTTTGAAATAAAATTGAGAAATCAATTTGAAAATCGATTTGGTGTTGAAAGTGAATATTTGAGAATGTAAATTCCGAATAGAATTTATAAACGAAAGGGAAATTTGTTTTAAAAATAAACATTGATTTATTTTTAAAGTGTGAGAGTAAATTTACGGATTTTGAACGTAAATTTTAAATAAATCAATAAGGATTTATTTTAATTGGTTTGAATGGACCGTTTTGAAGTGAAAGTGTATTTTCACTATAAAGCCGAGTATATTTTCCAAAGTGGCTTTTAAAAAAATAAGTTAAAAGTTCCAAGTGGATTTTAAAAGATATATTTGGAAATATATTCCGTATAAGGGAATTAATTTGGAATTTATTTTCAAAGGTTGAAAGGTGAAAAGTAATTTGAAATTGGTTTTCAAAGTGATGAAGTGTGGAAATAAATTTACTGATTGGAATGTAAATTTGAAATAAATCGATAAGGATTTATTTAAGGGGTTTAAATGAATATGATTGGGAAATTGTTTCCAAATGGTTGAAGTATAAACCATATATCGTGAAGATATTTGAAAATTAATAATTGGGGAAATTATTTGAATCTGATGATTGTTGTGAATATTATTGATAGTTAAATCACCGACTATCAATATTTGCCTTTGAAATGGCATTTGAATTTGTTTTTAAAAACAAACGCTTGTTATTCGGTTTAGCCAGGAAAGGACCTTTGTGTCAGATAACCCATTCCGAATAATAATACGACGATATGGATTGTATTGAAGACCGGTGGTGAAGACCGGGTATTTGTGAAAACGATAGGATGACCTATCGATTGTCTCTGCACCGTTAGCTACGGTATTGAGATTTCCTTTGTGATGGGAAGTTTTATCGGGATTGTGAATATCCGGATTGCAAGGACTTCTTTGGAAGTGCCTTCGGTTCTGTTCGAACCCGGAACAGACTTGTATGGTTACGTGTCTGACATTACAATTTGAGATGTAAAGCTGATTTCTTTCAAATACATTTCTGTTGGTGGCGGAGAATTTATTCTCTTAGCTTAACACCCTTCTCTGAGACGTACGAGCTCAGAGGTTATGTAGTTGAAATTTATCAGCGATATATTCCCAATTTGGTAATGTGGCATGCTGAGTGTTGCTGTGATGTTGATCATTTATTGATCAATTGTGATCAAAGCACGGCTTTGTGAAAAAGCGTAGCTTTGTGGACGAGACTTCGTCAAGGCCTCAACAACTCGGAAATGGTCGAAACAGGAATGTTGCGGTAAGGTTATGAGGGTCGCACCCTTTAGGGTATGTCATTTCCTTCTGGAAAGGGGTGGTATCATGGTATGGAGCCCAGATACTTACTCATGTGGATACACTTATTTATTATGTGTGATGATGTTACCGAGCGCTCGGATAAAGGTCCCAAAGGACTGGGTGATGACATATTTGTGAGTTACTTGTTACAGGAGTAACCCGGCCTTGTTTGGCAGAGAGCAGTTTGTCTCTCGGGACGTCCAGCAAGAGGCGATCCCATTCGGCAGGAGGAAAGGAAGTTCCTTAGCCTGACCATTTGTTGGAAAATCCAATTCCCAATACGAAACTTGTACGGTTTTAGTTGTAGAACCTGCCATTTACGTACGGTGGTCACCACTGTTTAGATGGTAGCTATAGTAGGCATACGATACTGGTCGTATGCTGGCTAAGATTAATATTATACTTTCGAAATGTTTTCTACACTAGACATTAATAATAATAATCCAATGATTGGCGTAGTAAGCATCTTTGACTATCATAAGAAGAAATCTCCTCCAATTCTGCGTTTGCATTGTGTGTGTGGTGGGAGGTCTTATGGTAGTTTCATTTTTCAAAAGCATTGCGAATCTATTTTATTTTCTTTGTGAAAATAACTGTTTTACAATCTCACACCAGTCACCATGACTGACTCGGAGTTTATTGTTCCCTTCTAAACTCTGGGTGCCCATAATTTTCCACACGGGCAGCCTAGAGTTATTTTTATCAGGATATTCTGGATATTCTAGAGCTTTGGGAATAAGCTAGATGGCGAAGCGTACTTCCGTACTTGTTATTTATTTCCGCTGTGTATTCGGTATGAGGACAGGTTTATATAACTGTCCATTGTTGTATTGAGTTGTATATTGACTCTGATTGATGTATGTATAAACTGATATAGTTCTTTGTTTAAAAGACAAGTGATTATCTATTATATTTTGTTCCGCTGCGAAATGTGAGATTCTGATATTGTCTCTGATTCTGTGTTTTCTGTAGCTGTTCTTCTTTCTTTTTCTTCTATCTTTTCTTCTACCTCTTCTTTTAACCCTAATGGTTCGGTTTTCCGGCATTCGATTGCGCGGCATTTGATATAGTGGACGTATTAATGTCGACTTTCGAGCATCGAAAAATCGTGGTCCTTACAATCATTGTGATGATTGGTTTGATCGATCGGTCTTCGGATCGATGCATCTCGTATCGATGCACTTTGCATCGACAAGTAGACTTCAAAAAGGGAACAGGTTGATGGGTATGAAATTCGTATCGATACGCATGTATCGATTGGATGGCAAAATAAGTCAGTGCACTTCGTATCGAAGGACACATGTATCGATTGGATGAGCATTTCGTATTGATCACTCATTGATCGATACGAAGGACACATTCAGGGATCGTTACGAAGAAGGGAGCGGTTGATCGATATGAAGATGGAAGCAGCTGATGGATATGAAGAAGGCAGTAGGTGTTCACGGATGGATGCAAAAAGTATGGATACGAAGTCAATTGCACTAAGGACTATGCTTTGTATCGATCATGTTCGTATCGATCGATACGAAAGGAGCAGTCAAGGTGGAGCGTAAAGCATGGATCACGTGGATGGTAATCTATGGATACAAAAGCTATGGATTGATGGATACGAAATGATGGAGGCGAATTTATGGATACGGGTTCTTTATGGAAATGAAATTCTCATCCTACACTGACAATCTCAAACTTGGATCGATCATAACTCTCATTCTCTAAGTCCAAATGCTATGAAATTTTCATAGGAGCTTGCTTATTCACTCAAGAACGTCCATGATCGATCTCAGCTTCATTGGACTATTTTTGGATCGATACGAATTATACTTGGATCGGTCAGGATCGATACCAAATGACTCCAGATCGATCTGGTGGGCCCACCTGCGCATGAGAAGAGTATTCCAGGTTTTGGGACGGATATTTTCAGATCTGCACCTATAAATTGCAGCTCTATGGCAACTAAAAAGGACTTTTTGATCTTCTTCTACTTTTCTAGGTGAAACTCTGCCATTTTGTTTATTGATTTCAAAGGCTTGTAACTGTAATCTCAATATAAAAGGAATAAAAGGATCAATTCAAAGTGGATGTAGGCCGGAGATAGCCAAACCACTATAAATCTCGTGTCTTTTTCGATCTTCTTTCATTTTAATTTGGTTTTTTCTTCATTTTTATTCTCTACATTATTTGGATATAAGATCTGTGCTAAGATATTGCGGATTTGTGTGTAAACACTGGTGCTTTAATTACTTTTGGGGTTTGTGATCAATTTTGGCGCAAATACTTTGGTGCTTTCACGGAGAAGGACTAGCACCTGCTATACCGGATTTGGAGTTCAGATTTAGAAAGCTAAAGGATCGGATTTTAGGAAGCAATAGCTAAGCAATCGACAAGGAGACAGAGAATGGAAAGGAGTCAGCATGAAGAAAGTCAGGAGGCCTCTTCAAGAGCTAATCAGACCTTAATTTTCATAACCAGAGATGAGATGGAGATGATGATGGATGCTATACAGGAAGGATTGCTGAAAAGGCAAGAGGAGATGATGCAAAAACCTACTCCGATAAGTTGGACAAGCTGGAGTGCAAAATTAAGAGAATGTATCTGCAGGAAATGCTGGAAATAGGGATCGTTAAGCTGGAGTAGCAGGAGCGGAGACAGTTCGGAATCCGGATCAGGAGCATGGAACAACCGGGATTCAAGATAGAGTGGGACCATCAGGAATAGTCCATGAGCTAAGGGGCACGCCCTCGAATCATGTTGGCTCAGTTCCAGGAAGGGTACCAGGTGGCGTTGTGCAGTTTGGCGTTGATCGGGATATGGATGCTCGTGCTGAAGGACAAGTTTTAGGATTCCCTCGCGGACTCAGGGGGTAGGTTGGAGATCGCAGACAGAGGTTACCACTTGATGACAACGACAGGTTAGCGGACATGATCAGATGGGCTTTGAGGAGAGGATTGGTGAATATAGATTTAGGGGATGTGAACAGGAGTCCCTTCACTCCTGTGATCAGGCAAGCTAGGAATCCATCGGATTTCAAACTACCAATGCTGGAGATGTATGATGAGAGAACGGGTCCCGCTGTTCACTTGACAAGATACATGAGACACATGGAAGTACTGGGGGCATCGGAGGAAGTCATGGCATGGTGCTTCCCTTTGTATTTGATGGATATAGCAGCACTGTGGTTCAGACAACTGGAAAGCGGTTCTATTGGCACATGGACGGAGTTGATTAAGAGATTTATGAGGCAATTTCGGGTCCACATCATGAGACCCAAGAATGCGATGACTTTATCATCGATGAAACTGTGGAAGGGAGAGTCACTTAGGGATTTCCTAACCAGATTCAATGCGGCGGCGGCTTCGGTGGATCGACCTGATCTGTCGATGGTTTTGATGGCAGCAGTCTTAGGGATTGCGGATAATTCGGATTTCAAAATATCATTGGAGCAGGATCCTCTAATGGACCTTGGGGAGTTTTACCATGAAGTGGAAAGGTTTCTATGACAAGAAGATGCGAAGACTAAAAAAGAGGGGAGAGAGGCTGAAGTTTATGCGGCAAAAGGTGGAGGTCCACCAAGGGAGGATTCAAACAAGGATGATAGGAGCAAAAGGAAAATGAACAACGGTAGCACATCGTAAAGGCAATTGAAGGAATCTAAATTTTCTTCTTGCATGGATTTAACTGAAACTATAGAAAGGATTTACTTGGATACTCGAGGGCGCCTCGAGTATCGAAGTCCGGCAAAAAGGGAACCCTCTGAATATGAACGGACATCGGGAAAGCATTGCCTATTCAATGAACTGGATGGGCACAACACGAATGACTGCAGGCATTTGAAGGATATCGTTGAGGAGCATGTAAGGAATGGTAATGGATTGGGTTACGGATCGAATGATATGGCTATGGATGGAATATGGACTTTGGATGTCGGATTTAAAGCTATTTAAAACACGCCTTCCTATTGCAAGGCATGTTTTGGGGGGCAAATGTTACCCCGTCTTTTGGACAAGGCCGGGATATCAACAAAATTGGCTAAAAAAGATGGATATCAGGATTCGAGATCGATTGGAAACAAGGCTATGATCATACCATCAAAATTGGACGAGACACTAATCAAGGTGGGATCGATAGGGAATGATAAACAAGGCTAGGTGAGACTACACTTCAAATTTCAGGTTAATCGAAGTTCATATGCTCGAGTTATGGATGGGTCAATATTGGAGAGAAATTGTTCTGGATCGAATCCTTCGTATCGATCATTGTGATGATTGGTTTGGATCGATCGGTCTTCGGATCGATGCATCTCGTAACGATGCACTTTGCATCAACAAGTAGACTTCAGGAAGGAAATAGGTTGATGGGTATGAAATTCGTATCGATACGCACGTATCGATTGGATGGCAAAATAAGTCAGTGCGCTTTGTACCGATCAAGGTTGGGATCGATACGAAGAATGAAACAATGGTCATAGGAGATATTAAACGTGCATTTCGTATCGATCACTCATTGATCGATATGAAGGACACATTCAGGGATCGATACAAAGAAGGGAGGGTTGATCAATACGAAGAAGGAAGCGGCTGATGGATATGAAGAAGGCAGCAGGTGTTCACGGATGGATGCAAAAGGTATGGATACGAAGGCAACTACACTAAGGACTATGCTTCGTATCTATCATGTTTGTATCGATCAATACGAAAGGAGCGGTTAAGGTGGAGCGTAAAGCATGGATCACGTGGATGGTAATCTATGGATACGAAAGCTATGGATACGAAAGCTATGGATACGAAAGCTATGGATTGATGGATACGAAATGATGGAGGCGAATTGATGGATACGAGTTCTTCATGGATACGAAATGCTTAGCCTACACTGGCAAACTCAAACTTGGATCGATCATAACTCTCATTCTACAAGTCCAAATGCTATGGAATTTTCACAGGAGCTTGCTTATTCACTCAAGAACATCCATGATCGATCTCAGCTTCATTGGAGTATTTTTGGATCGATAAGAATTATACTTGGATAGATCAGGATTGATCCCAAACGACTCCAGATTGATCTGATGGGCCCACATGCGCATGAGAAGAGGTATTTCAGGTTTTGAGGCGGATATTTTCAGATCTGCACCTATAAATAGTAGCTCTATGGCAACTAAAAAGGGACTTTTTGATCTTCTTCTGCTTTTCTAGGCGAAATTCTGCCATTTTGTTTATTGGTTTCAAAGGCTTGTAACTGTAATCTCAATATAAAAGGAATAAAAGGATCAATTCAAAGTGGACGTAGATCGTAGATAGCTGAACCACTAAATCTCGTGTCTTTTCCCATCTTCTTTCATTTTAATTTGGTTATTTCTTCATTTTTATTCTCTACATTATCTAGATCTGAGATATGTGTTAAGATATTGATGATTTGTGTGTAAACACTGGTGCTTTCATTACTTTTGGGATTTGTGACCAATTTTGGCGCAAACACATAGTTTAAACATTGTTTATAAACATTTTAAACTTTAGAAAACTTTTATAAAATATCTTTAAAAATATTATAAAAATATATTTTGATTTAAAAGTAAATGACAAGAAAAGGAGAAATTGAGATTAAAGATTGCTACTAGGGACTTTAACAATATTCTATGACTCTATACACTGTACCATAGTCTTGAAATCTTCATATCTTAATCTTTATAATTATGAGCCTTTGTGTCCAGTTCTTCAGTCTTTATACTATAGTCTTCAATTCAAAACCCGTATAATATCCTACACTATATACAATATAACTTGGCAAAATCATTAATATCCATATTTTATATGACTGTGTATTTGTTACCAAGGTTGTTATCATCAAAATCAACATCTAAGATGCTAATTGTTTCAACTACTTTGGTATTAACCTAAGAGGTGAAAATATTTTGCCTCATAAATATTTTGACAAAAAACCCCTCTCTCATGCAAATTCCTCTTGAGTTTGTATCTATAAGTCACTTATCGAAAAGTAAAAAAGATTGACAAGAGAAAAGGAGCAAGAGATTTTGCAAGAAGAAGAAGGTAATGAAATGGAGATAGAAGAGGAGGAGGAGGAGGAAGGGGAGGTGGAAATGGATACATCTCTTGAAAACTATGACAAACTGTCTCGTTGTTCAAACAAAGAGATTCTTAGAAGCTTAAGTGTTTATTTAGTAATAAATTCACTAGCCTCTCAAACCAAGTTGACAGATACTTTGGGAAGATAATGAGAAAGCTTTGAGGAAATTTTTCTTCTTCATCACCATCTTAGATCTAATTAGCTATTTTGCATTTTTCTTATTTTATTTATGTCATTTCTTTGTATTTTCATTATGTTTATGCATCTCTCTATTTTATTAAGGAAATTTGCTTAGAAACTTCATTTTATTGTCAATCATGTTCTTTTGTTTTCTAGAATCATAAACTAAAATAATATAAAATATAAAAAATATAAAATAAAAACAAATAACATGCAATTAATTGCATGTATGTCGAGATACCCTACATGTATATGTCGACATATTTTGGTGTTTCCAGATTTTGAAATTTCAAAAAGATTAGCTATTTTGATTGGATGGATTAGTTTTTAATCCATCTCTTCATCACTACAAAACCATATTTCTTCTAAAAAAGCTCAAAAATCAATTCAACCTTTTATTCTATTCTTCTCTACACAACTCTTTTCATAAAAAAAATGAATTCAAATATCAATTTTTTACAACAAAAACTATGTGACGATCTAGAATAAACTTCAAACATTCAAAAGAGCTCATTGCATCATTCTTCGTAATCAACAACACTTGGAGTTTAGTTAAATGCAAATGATCAAAGAAAAAGACAAACATTTTGATTCTCTTCAATGCTTGATTTCTTATTTCGCTAAAGAAGTTCAAGACGACACCCCAGAATGCTTGAACTCTAAAGCAAAAGTGGAACATGAGCATTGGAAAGTTATCAACACCAATCCAATCTTTGGATCAAAAGGACGGGTTGACATTTCTACAAAAATCTAGTTTTAAAATGTGCTCAAAATATGTATTTATTATTTACACATTTATATATCTAGTTTTATATGTAATTAAATGTGTATAAGTGTTAAATTATGATGTATGGTTCGAATAGTTGTAATTGTAAATGTATGTATATAAAGTTAATTCTCGAAAATATTGTTTCGCAATTAGTATTGATTTTGATTCTATGTACAACATTATTGTAACGACCCGTAAATTTTAATAAATTTTATAACATAATTAATTGAATTTTTGTGAAATTTAAATAATAAAATTCGGAAATAAAAATATAATATTTGGGATATGTATTTAAAAGCATAGCAAATGGTAAATTTTCATCTGATAATATTGAAGTTTATTTTCTTGTGAATTTCTATTTCAATTTAAGTCAGTTAATTATTGATGAAAATAAAATATTTTTCAAACTTGAATATTTTTCTATAGAAATTTGCAAATCACCTTCTGAGTGAGACGTCATCCTTCGTTTCGTAAAATTTTGACTGCTATTGCTCTGTTATCTTAATTCTGGCAAAATAGTAGCATTTTCGGTACCGATTTTCGACTTTTGATCGGATGATCGTACCACCGATATCTGTGTACCATTTTGATCGTCTCGTCGTGCTGATCTCAACGGTATCTTTATTTCTATGTTTTGGAATCCGGTACACGACGGAGACCAAAATCTGTTCGTTGTAACGACACCGTTAATTGTGACCGTTGATTTTCCTTTACGTTTCAAATCTGAAACGCGCTGTACAATTTATGCTCCAATTGTTTTCTGAATCTATTGGTAGCCATTACTTTTATATTCTCCGAAATTTAAGGGTGACTATTACTATTTCTGACCTTTCCTTTCCTACCATTCACTGTTTCCTTTCCTTTTATTATAACCGTTCATTTTTTGAAATGTTGCTGATCTGGTTTTACACGTTCCACTTGATGAAACGTATGATTTGGTATTTGTGATATTTTTTTCCATTTATTGTGGACAGCTAATTCCTTTCTATTCCTTCTATTTACTAAAATATATATTCACTACTCTTTCCTCCGTACCCACTCTTTCTCTCCTCCCTTCCTATTCCTTTTTCTTTTCTTGTCTCGTATGCTACTGTCTACCTACAATTGAGAAAAATACAATATTATAAAGTTAAACCTGTACATTCATTTTACTCCTGTTCTATTCCTCTGTCTTCCCTACCCACGCAAACGTCCCTCTCCCACTGGCGCAGCCCTACCAGCCATTGCCCAGCGAGCCACCATCCAACCCATCCAAACCAAGCGCCTCCCATCTCCACTAGTGTCGAACTTCCCTTCCATTCCGACGTGCGACCCACCACAGCTGTCGCTTTCCCACCATTTTCTTCAGATCACCCCACAGCCAAACAACACCACCGCTTCTCTTCGGCCGTGCCCCACCCTGACCTCTCACGCAACAGCCACAGACCCTCCTTCCAATGGTCGTGCCTTCTCCTTTGATGCTCTGACCGAAGACCCCTTAGCCTCCTTCTTCTTATATAGGTAATATATATATTATGATATATGTTAGTATATATTAGTTTTGTATGAACATGTTTTAAGCATTTTATGTTACAGCAAATATTCTATATGGTTTTAGATATATTATATACGTGTTGTTATACAGATCTCGAAATCCGTGGGTATATATTTTGTTATATTTGTTTATATAAACCGTATAAAAACAAACTGTTGTATGTATATTAATGATATTTATGTATACTATTTATATTAGTTTTGAAAGCATATGTTAGTTTTTATTTTCAAAAGTCTTTGTATATACATTATGCCCATATCTGTAGTTTAAAGAAGTTACAATATATATTACTGTGTATACAAGTTATAGTATGTTTACTGTTAGTGTTTCATGTTAGTTATATAATATCCAGGGAATGATAGTATATAAGTTTACTTTAATTATATATAAGTCTTATGCGTATGTATAAAATTTATTGTTGTTTAAGTATATAATCTGTTTTGATTTTTATAATGGCTGCGGCCTATTTTAGTCGACTGGGTTATATTGGTTGTTATAATTGTTGTTGTTAACATTTTGGGTTATTATCCTTAGTATAGAATGATAGTTTGTAAATGTTTAAGTAGGTGAACACAACAGTTCTATAAATATTCTAAGTATGCATGTTTTGTACACATCTACACATTCGACAGTATATAAACACCTTAGTATGTACGTTTTTTTTAAGATGTCTTATATCTTGTAATAGTGTATATAAATGTTTAATATATGTATTTTCAATTGAAACAATAGATTTTGAAATATATATATATATTCACACACATTTTAAATTGAAAGGTATTTGAATTTAGAATATGATTTTTATCTATATATAATTATATATAGGTTAACCTATACCGATTATCTTCATCAATCCAATTCTAATTCGAGTTCGTCCTTTTCGATTTTCAGCTTTATTCGTCGATTTCTACCAATCTAGCTTTGCTTTGGAATTCGTGTTCAGAAGTGTAACTCAATTTCAGTGTTTGTCCTCTCTAGCCTCGAAAGGTGAGCAATCACTCACGATTAACGTTCTTTTATTTATTAAATTCAATTTCAATTGAAACGACAATTGAAATATTACTACTGTTAGTTAGTTTCATTGCTGTATATATGCTATTTTCTGTATCTGTTCACCTGTGACATCTGACACCAGTATCTGTTTTATTATTATTGATGATATATGCCTGGTGTTGTATTTTATATTATCTGTTATCACTCTGCAAGTTCCCTGTTAGTATAGAATTCACTATGGGTTGAAATGATACATACCCGAACGGACTTTAGAATAAGAGAAAATCGTTATGGGTTGAAATGATAAACCCAAGCGATTTTCATTTGAATTGAAATTGGGATTACGGGTCGAAATGATATCTACCCGTATATATTTAATTTCGGATTGAAATGATAAATATCCGTATCACTTAACCATATGATAAATATATATATACAAACACCGCTGGTTCATATATATATAAATATTTTGAAAATAAATTCTATGGTTTTGGAAAGAAATATATGGTTTTAAATAAATGTTGAGCCTTAAATTATTATATATATAAATGGGAATGATTTATATAGATTTAATAATGATATTTAATTTAATTAAGACTGATTAAATACATATAATATGGTTGAGTATTTAAATTTATGTTTCAAAATAGATTTCAGTAATAATTTGAATAAGTTAAGGTTGGGAAGGTAATTTGAATTAGTAAAGAATTTTATTTAATTAAACCGATTTAAACTTATTGAAATTGAGATTTAAGATATGATTTATAACTTGGGTTTAATTTAAATAATTTAATGAATATTTCTTGTTTAAATAAATTTAAGGAAATATTTAGTAAAAATGAAATTTAAGGCTAGTTAAATGATATTGAATTTATTAAGTGAATATTCCCTGATTAAATAATAATAAAGTTAAATCAAGTGCTACATGAAACTGTTAAACTTAACTTTGAAAATGTTGAATATTTAAGCTTTGAAATGTATTGAAAATTTAAATGGTATATTTAGAACTGAATTGAATTGATGAATTGAGCTTTGAATAAATTTGAATTTGGAATTTGGATTTGAATCGATTTGTGAGACTTGAGGAAATTATAAATACTTTATTTTATAAATTATTTAATGAACATACACTATTTTGGAGAATAGATATATTTGAAATGAAATGATATTTTGATTTTGAAGTAAAAAAAAATTTAAAATGACAACGGTGTTATAATGTATATTTCCACCTTGTAGATAGTTCTGAAGACCCTTAGAGGATGGTTATCCCAAACATCCTTTAAGTTACTCGTATTTCAGTTGATATTTCACTTGAGTTGGATTTATTTATATAAGATTGTTAATCCTGACTCGAGTGTTTTGTGTTTTGCTTTACGCTCGGGTCAGACTGAGTGATACAGCATTTGAGACTCACCTTTGGAGTTTGGAGCTTCGTTTGGAGATCCAACTTTTGATTCAGCTTCCAGCTTTCCAGTTGATTCGTTCACAGAAGTCATCTGTTTGGATTGGAGACTTCACTGTATTTGAGATATTCTGTTGTATTTTATTTCTAACTCCGATGTGTATATAGTAGTTTCATGAACTACTATTTTATCTATTCCGCTGCGTATTATTGTCTTACTCTGTGTCTGTGATTCTGTGATTGATGTATTTACTGCATATGCTGAGTTTTGCCAAATTTAAATTAACAACGCGGTATTTTGAGCAATTCAATTCCGGCATGAGTGTCTACCTATGCTCTTATAATGGATGCGAATGGTCCAAAATAGCGGGTCGTTACAGTTGGTATCAGAGCCAGGTTCTAGGCAAACTTAACCTATATGGTAAACTGATTTGCGGAATCACTTTCGTTCCGGCCTCCCCCTAATTATATTCTTATATGAGTATATCCATCTTCTTTTTTTGAATTTTAAGTATCTCATCTTCGTTCGAGTCCTTTCCCTTTTGTTTTGAAACTCCCTTTGATTTAATTTCCCCTTAAATTTTGAACTTCTATCTTGTTGATTTTGGACTCATTGAATATTTGAATGATAGGAAACTATTTTGTTATGGCAAAATCAGAAGAGCAGAAAGCAGCCCGTCGGGCACGAAGAGCACTGGCCCGTAAGGAACGGGAGGAAGCAATCGAGGAACAAGAGAGGCTGTGGAGAGAAAGAGCAGAACCGGGTCCTTATGACCATGTCATTTGTTATCGGTGTCAGGAAAAGGGACACTATGCAGTCATGTGCGGGAAAAGGAATGTAGGAAAGAAGAAGGAGGGCAAGCGTTTTCGATCCAAGATCTTCTGTTTTAGATGCCGTAGTGAGGGGCACTTTCCCAGTCGCTGCCACAAGGTGAAGAAAGTGAAATCTGCACCCACTACATCAGTCGACCAATCAACCATTTGCTATCACTGTAAGAGGCCTGGGCATATAGCCAGAAATTGTTCTGTGCGAAAGTATGGAAAGAAGGTTGCGTACCCGCAGTTCATGAAGGAAGATGGTAGTGTAGTGCACCTATGCCAGAAATGCAGATGTTGGGGGCACATTGATGGGGAGTGTTCTGGACCCGTTGATGTACCACCTGGAAGAATTAATACTGATGCTTTGTTTATGTAGGAGTGGAAAATCTGTGGACCTTTTGTTATCTGTTGTATGTTAGGTTGTTTTAAGCAAAGTCTATTGTATCTTTTGCTTAGCTGAAGTTGTCAAACTGGAGACATTTATGCTTCTGTTTTCGTATGTTATGAATTCGAGTCTTTCCAAATTTTGAATGGGAATTCTTCTGTATCGATATAGGTTATATACCTCTAATCTTGGTTGGGATTTGCTTCGATTAGGATTCCTTTAAACTTTGGAACGTTCCCTACGGTTCCAAAACTTATTCTTGTCTCTCCCTATTTGTATTCTTTTGATTCTGGAGTATCCCATAACTCCACTTCGAATGATCTCTATGAGAATAGGATCCCACCAATCTTTTAATGAGTGTGAAGGGGTGAAACTCCTTCACAATTGGCATTGATTCACCGGAGTTGTTATATATCTTTGGTTTAGATGTCGCTATCTCTTGCGATCGAATGTTGGTTTTTCTTGGAATTCTGCATCGATCTTGTTCCTGAATTCACGGTTGATCCGGTTAAGGTCGCCCGCGATTTATATAAGTATATTCATCTTCTATATTGAAATTTAATTATCTCATTTTCGTTCGAACTTATCTTCGAATCAGAATCCTAATTGATTAGAGTCCCTCTAATTTGAATGTCTATCTTTGTTTTGGAATCCATTCTGGAATCATCCTTTTGAAAAATCGGGTTTATTTGTATTTTAGATTTTTTTATATATCGATATTATTATTTTGATAAGTATGATTATATTCTATATATAAAAGTGAACTGTTTTCGAAAGGATTATATACTAAAAAAAAACTAGAATTTGAAGTTTCAAAAGGATTTGTAATTTTGAAAATTTATATAAGAAATTTGATTTATCTAAAAATGATTTATAACCGAAGGATTTTAAATTTGAAATTCGGAAATTGAACCCCGGTGTTTTGAAATTGGTTTTAAGATTTTGAAATATATAATAATAATATTATTTAAAAGCATTTTTCCGTTTCAAATGATTTTTATAAGTTTCGAATGATTTCGAAGAAATTTCAAAAGAAGTTTGAGAAAATGGAAGTCCATAACTCACTTATGTCGCTGGAAAATAATTTCGGTGATGAGTGCATGCATCATCGACATTGATTTTTGAGTTTCAGAGTGGGGGATAGGCCACTTTAGTAGCATTGCTACGCGAGTGATTTTGCGAAACAAATTTTGATTTCAAAATTTGGAAGTATGATTTGATATTCGAAAGATATATGTATATGTATTTGAAACGATTTGAAATGAGCCGGTGTTCAGTCCTCGAGTTTTGGATTTGATATAACCCTATCCATTAAAATTGATTTACCGATTTGTTGCTGATTTCCAACTCTTGAATTTTAAAATGATTTCTTCAACTATTTTGAAGGTTCGAGCACTTCCAAAAATCAAGGTTAACTTTTCAAAGCTAAGAAATTTTGAAAAGTATAAAATATAAGTTCGGTATGTATGTTAAAATATGTAGTAATATGATTTAAATAGGTTGAAACTGTTTTGTTAAGTAAATGAATAAGGCTATTTTGAATTTTTCTAAATATGGAATTTAGATTTGAAATGTTTTGAAAGAATTTGGTCTTCAATATATTTTGAATAAAATTTAGTTAAATGTTTTAATTTAGTAACATCTTTATGAAATTATATATTTAACAAGTTGGAATAAATATATAATTTGTACGTAGGCTGTTTTATTCGCATAATTAATTTGATCCAGGTTTGAGTACACAAGTTCGAGGTGAATTACACCATTTCGTGTTAGGATTTTTCATTCGATTCTTGATGGCGAATATTTGATATGGATTTTGGGCTTGATTCTAGAATTCTCTATCATAGTATATGGCTATGCAAGGAGACTGATGGCTTCTAGTCGAGAAACCATATCGAAGTCCGCATTAGGGAAGTCGAATGGACAATACTAATTCGAAAGCGAACTTGTGTGATCGAGCGAGGGATCAAATGTGATTCTGCGAAATGATGACGTATGTACATCTTATATTCTAATATCATTGATATTTTGACGCTGAAATTGAAAGCTGTCATGTTAGAATATCTTTGCTTACTAAAAGAAAATTTCCAATTTAAATTACAAAGATATATTACCCATAAAAGCAAAGATATTCAATCCCATATGGCTCTTCATACAGCGAAATTTATTTTGAAAAATTTATCCTTATATAAGATAGACCTTACGTAAGTATAAGATGATTTTGAAAACATTTGATTTTGGAAATGAATTGGTAGACTTAAATTATATTAATTTGGAAATTTGGATGTATTTTCTAAATCTATTATTTTGGAAACTTTGAAACTAAAGATAATTAATTTGAGAAGAAATAGTTTGGTGAAATAGTATATGATTTTGAAATTGAACTGATATTGAAAAAAATTTAAATTTGAGAACCTTGTGTTACTAAATACTTGATTTGGGAGTTGTCGAACTTATATAAAATTGATTTGTATGAGTATGACATTGATTCAAAAACTATAGATTTGAAAAGGTACTCAATTTGAAAGTGAAATCTTATATAATTGAAGTCTATATAAGTATGATTTGATATACTATTGATTTTGGAAAGTAATTGATTTGAAAATTTAATCTTATATATAATGGATTTTATATAAGTACGATATTTGAAAGTGATTTGAAAAGGTACTATATGATACATATTTTCGAAGTAAAGATATGGAAAGTGCCTTCTGCTTGATATCCGATTTGTGGCCACATCTTGGATTCATTCTATCGATATTATTCTCTCTGATTGTTGGTTTTCCGGATATGATACTCGAGTGTCCTTCGAATTCCATGGCGTTACCCATGGTCTTATTTTTCTCTCGTGACTGCATAGCGCAACTGCCTGGCTGAGTCTTGCCTAGGGGTACGGATTGTTTCCTGGGGGATCCAGGCGTAACCATTGTGTATCCTGCAATCTGTGTAGGTCGCGAATAGTAGCGCAAATGCTTGGCTGAGTCTTGCCTGGGGGTACGGATTGTTTCCTGGGGGATCCAGGCGTAACCATTGTGTATCCTGCATTCTACTAGTCATCATGGCGTAACTCGCAGGGCTGAGAAAGCTTACGGATATGGATTGTTTCCTGGGGGACCCAGGCGTAACCATTGTGTATCTGCGAACCATGGTTAGACAAAAGTGTTGTTTGTGTTTTTGATTGGATTGTACTTTCCATATCTGTTTTTAAAAGTTTTTCCAGTATTTTCACTAGGTGTTGAAACAAGTCTACTAAGTACTTGGAGAATTCTAGCTTTGCGCCTGATCAACGCACTACCAGAGTCTACAGGAACAAGGATAAACTTGTTGAAACATCGAGTTATAAAAGTATTTTCGAAAGAAAATTTGTTTCGTTATAAAGGTATTTTATAATAAAAGTATTTCCAACAAAGAAAATTTTGTATCAATATTTGGAATCAAAACCCTTATGGTTCTAAATTAACTATTCATGCCCGATACTATTCCTTGAATCTACCTTATCTGCTCAGCTTTATTTATTCACCTATATTCTGTTTTTCCAAATCCTCCTTCTTCTCCTTGTTGACTATATCCTTTTTAAGTATTGTTTATTTATATACTATATGGTTTAATATATAAAAAAAATAGTGTTATAAATAGAAAATTTTAGTGTTAAATATTTTAGAGGTTATTAATTAAATAAAACAGATTTAAAGTAAATGATTATTGATTATTAATAATATTTGAAAAGTATTTTAGATATAATTAAAATTTATGAATTATGGATTTAATGTTTTCAAATAGCTTCTTTGTAAATATAAGGAATGATGTAAATAATTGTTTTCAAATAGTTTTCATATCTTTATAAAGGTGTTATTTAAACCTATAAATGATACTTATAAAGGAAACAAGAAATTTTACAAAGGGGTTTGAAAATATTAAGGTATTAAAAATAATTGAATTGTAAATGAAGTTTTCAAATGAATATTTCAAGTAAAATTTATATAGTTTCAAATTAATTGTTTAACCTTAACTTTCAATCTATTTTTCTTTCTGGTTGTTTCTATTCTTCTACCTCCTTTATTTTCGGGGACGAAAAGTTTTGAGTGGGGGAGAGTGTAACGACCCGTAAATTTTAATAAATTTTATAACGTAATTAATTGAATTTTTGTGAAATTTAAATAATAAAATTCGGAAATAAAAATATAATATTTGGGATATGTATTTAAAAGCATAGCAAATGGTAAATTTTCATCTGATAATATTGAAGTTTATTTTCTTGTGAATTTCTATTTCAATTTAAGTCAGTTAATTATTGATGAAAATAAAATATTTTTCAAACTTGAATATTTTTCTATAGAAATTTGCAAATCACCTTCTGAGTGAGACGTCATCCTTCATTTCGTAAAATTTTGACTGCTATTGCTCTATTATCTTAATTCTGGCAAAATAGTAGCATTTTCGGTACCGATTTTCGACTTTTGATCGGATGATCGTACCACCGATATCTGTGTACCATTTTGATCGTCTCGTCGTGCTGATCTCAACGGTATCTTTATTTCTATGTTTTGGAATCCGGTACACGACGGAGACCAAAATCTGTTCGTTGTAACGACACCGTTAATTGTGACCGTTGATTTTCCTTTACGTTTCAAATCTGAAACGCGCTGTACAATTTATGCTCCAATTGTTTTCTGAATCTATTGGTAGCCATTACTTTTATATTCTCCGAAATTTAAGGGTGACTATTACTATTTCTGACCTTTCCTTTCCTACCATTCACTGTTTCCTTTCCTTTTATTATAACCGTTCATTTTTTGAAATGCTGCTGATCTGGTTTTACACGTTCCACTTGATGAAACGTATGATTTGGTATTTGTGATATTTTTTTCCATTTATTGTGGACAGCTAATTCCTTTCTATTCCTTCTATTTACTAAAATATATATTCACTACTCATTCCTCCGTACCCACTCTTTCTCTCCTCCCTTCCTATTCCTTTTTCTTTTCTTATCTCGTATGCTACTGTCTACCTACAATTGAGAAAAATACAATATTATAAAGTTAAACCTGTACATTCATTTTACTCCTGTTCTATTCCTCTGTCTTCCCTACCCACGCAAACGTCCCTCTCCCACTGGCGCAGCCCTACCAGCCATTGCCCAGCGAGCCACCATCCAACCCATCCAAACCGAGCGCCTCCCATCTCCACTAGTGTCGAACTTCCCTTCCATTTCGACGTGCGACCCACCACAGCTGTCGCTTTCCCACCATTTGCTTCAGATCACCCCACAGCCAAACAACACCACCGCTTCTCTTCGGCCGTGCCCCACCCTGACCTCTCACGCAACAGCCACATCCCCTCCTTCCAATGGTCGTGCCTTCTCCTTTGATGCTCTGACCGAAGACCCCTTAGCCTCCTTCTTCTTATATAGGTAATATATATATTATGATATATGTTAGTATATATTAGTTTTGTATGAACATGTTTTAAGCATTTTATTTTATAGCAAATATTCTATATGGTTTTAGATATATTATATACGTGTTGTTATACAGATCTCGAAATCCGTGGGTATATATTTTGTTATATTTGTTTATATAAACCGTATAAAAACAAACTGTTGTATGTATATTAATGATATTTATGTATACTATTTATATTAGTTTTGAAAGCATATGTTAGTTTTGATTTTCAAAAGTCTTTGTATATACATTATGCCCATATCTGTAGTTTAAAGAAGTTACAATATATATTACTGTGTATACAAGTTATAGTATGTTTACTGTTAGTGTTTCATGTTAGTTATATAATATCCAGGGAATGATAGTATATAAGTTTACTTTAATTATATATAAGTCTTATGCGTATGTATAAAATTTATTGTTGTTTAAGTATATAATCTGTTTTGATTTTTATAATGGCCGCGGCCTATTTTAGTCGACTGGGTTATATTGGTTGTTATAATTGTTGTTGTTAACATTTTGGGTTATTATCCTTAGTATAGAATGATAGTTTGTAAATGTTTAAGTAGGTGAACACAACAGTTCTATAAATATTCTAAGTATGCATGTTTTGTACACATCTACACATTCGACAGTATATAAACACCTTAGTATGTACGTTTTTTTAAGATGTCTTATATCTTGTAATAGTGTATATAAATGTTTAATATATGTATTTTCAATTGAAACAATAGATTTTGAAATATATATATATTCACACACATTTTAAATTGAAAGGTATTTGAATTTAGAATATGATTTTTATCTATATATAATTATATATAGGTTAACCTATACCGATTATCTTCATCAATCCAATTCTAATTCGAGTTCGTCCTTTTTGATTTATCAGCTTTATTCATCGATTTCTACCAATCTAGCTTTGCTTTGGAATTCGTGTTCAGAAGTGTAACTCAATTTCAGTGTTTGTCCTCTCTAGCCTCGAAAGGTGAGCAATCACTCACGATTAACGTTCTTTTATTTATTAAATTCAATTTCAATTGAAACGACAATTGAAATATTACTACTGTTAGTTAGTTTCATTGCTGTATATATGCTATTTTCTGTATCTGTTCACCTGTGACATCTGACACCAGTATCTGTTTTATTATTATTGATGATATATGCCTGGTGTTGTATTTTATATTATCTGTTATCACTCTGCAAGTTCCCTGTTAGTATAGAATTCACTATGGGTTGAAATGATACATACCCGAACAGACTTTAGAATAGGAGAAAATCGTTATGGGTTGAAATGATAAACCCAATCGATTTTCATTTGAATTGAAATTGGGATTACGGGTCGAAATGATATCTACCCGTATATATTTAATTTCGGATTGAAATGATAAATATCCGTATCACTTAACCATATGATAAATATATATATACAAACACCGATGGTTCATATATATATAAATATTTTGAAAATAAATTCTATGGTTTTGGAAAGAAATATATGGTTTTAAATAAATGTTGAGCCTTAAATTATTATATATATAAATGGGAATGATTTATATAGATTTAATAATGATATTTAATTTAATTAAGATTGATTAAATACATATAATATGGTTGAGTATTTAAATTTATATTTCAAAATAGATTTCAGTAATAATTTGAATAAGTTAAGGTTGGGAAGGTAATTTGAATTAGTAAAGAATTTTATTTAATTAAACCGATTTAAACTTATTGAAATTGAGATTTAAGATATGATTTATAACTTGGGTTTAATTTAAATAATTTAATGAATATTTCTTGTTTAAATAAATTTAAGGAAATATTTAGTAAAAATGAAATTTAAGGCTAGTTAAATGATATTGAATTTATTAAGTGAATATTCCCTGATTAAATAATAATAAAGTTAAATCAAGTGCTACATGAAACTGTTAAACTTAACTTTGAAAATGTTGAATATTTAAGCTTTGAAATGTATTGAAAATTTAAATGGTATATTTAGAACTGAATTGAATTGATGAATTGAGCTTTGAATAAATTTGAATTTGGAATTTGGATTTGAATCGATTTGTGAGACTTGAGGAAATTATAAATACTTTACTTTATAAATTATTTAATGAACATACACTATTTTGGAGAATAGATATATTTGAAATGAAATGATATTTTGATTTTGAAGTAAAAAAAAAATTAAAATGACCACGGTGTTATAATGTATATTTCCACCTTGTAGATAGTTCTGAAGACCCTTAGAGGATGGTTATCCCAAACATCCTTTAAGTTACTCGTATTTCAGTTGATATTTCACTTGAGTTGGATTTATTTATATAAGAATGTTAATCCTGACTCGAGTGTTTTGTGTTTTTCTTTACGGTCGGGTCAGACTGAGTGATACAGCATTTGAGACTCACCTTTGGAGTTTGGAGCTTCGTTTGGAGATCCAACTTTTGATTCAGCTTCCAGCTTTCCAGTTGATTCGTTCATAGAAGTCATCTGTTTGGATTGGAGACTTCACTGTATTTGAGATATTCTGTTGTATTTTATTTCTAACTCTGATGTGTATATAGTAGCTTCATGAACTACTATTTTATCTATTCCGCTGCGTATTATTGTCTTACTCTGTGTCTGTGATTCTGTGATTGATGTATTTACTGCATATGCTGAGTTTTGCCAAATTTAAATTAACAACGCGGTATTTTGAGCAATTCAATTCCGGCATGAGTGTCTACCTATGCACTTATAATGGATGTGAATGGTCCAAAATAGCAGGTCGTTACAATTATCGCATTTCATAGTATTTAATATGTCACATTTAAGGGGAGTTTATTTTTGTTTACCCATTTTTGTTGACGACAAAGGGGAAAAAATATAAAATACAATATATGCATATACTAAGGGGAGTTATTCAAAGTAGAGGGAGTTAACTAATTTAGGGGGAGTTACATTATATTTTATAATTAAAATATTTACATGGTTATCATCATAAAAAATGGAGAGATTATTAATACTATGGATATTGATTTTGATGACAACAACCATATAAATATAGATACCATGTATTTTCAAATTGTATAGAATATTTTACATGATGTTACATAGGTTTATACAAGTATAGGATAATCGAGTTTGAAGACTGATCGGTAAAGAGACTATAGATCAAGATTTAGAGAAGATCAAGGCAACTGAAGGCTCATGAGTTTGAAAACTAAGATATAAAGAGTTTAAGACTACAGAAAATAGTTAATAGACATTAGCTAAATTCGTTAAAGTCCTTGAATTGCAACTTTTTTTTGAATACTCTCTTACCAAAAATTTATTTTATTTTTTACAAATATTTTATATATTATAGTATTTAAAAGCTAATTTTAAATGATTTTGCAAAATTTCAGAATTTTAAAACACTTTAAAAGTGTTGCTGGTTTTCCAACGTAGAAGGATTTGTCGGCATATCCTTCCCAACATGTTGACATATGTATCGTTTAAAAGTTTTTCAAAATTTGAAGGGTTATGTTGTTTGGCTCCAACTCTTTATGAATGGACATGTCCCTTGAAACACTATATAAAAGGCATTGGAAAATGAAATTTTCACCAGATTTTCTCTCCATTCTTCATACTCTAAATTCTTGTTATTTATTTCATAAAATCCACTTTCTATACTCTTCAAATCCACTCAAATTTAATCTTTACTTTACTACATTCATTTTTTATAACCTACTCACTATCTA
The DNA here is from genome assembly GCA_030737815.1 of Allium fistulosum. Classification (NCBI taxonomy): domain Eukaryota; kingdom Viridiplantae; phylum Streptophyta; class Magnoliopsida; order Asparagales; family Amaryllidaceae; genus Allium; species Allium fistulosum. The sequence goes on along the minus strand of CM060901.1, from coordinate 930,552,673 downwards.
GAAAGTATTCAAACAATTCTTTCACTAATCCAAAGATAAAAATGCTATAAAAGAGCTCTAGGATATTCTATATTCAAGTTACAACTATTTGTATTTGAGATCAACAACTCTCTGCTACTATTTTGTGTGGGTGTGTTGTTGCCTATTCGAACCAAGCGTGTGTGCTTGTTGCCTATTCGAATCAAGTGGATCTGCTTGTTGCCCATTCAAATCAGGTGGGTGTGCTTCTTGCCCATTCAAATCAAATTGGTGATCTTATTGCCGGTAAATCAAGAGAGTCTAACTTGAGCTCGGAATGTTAGGAGGGTGTATCTTGTTGCTTGAAATAAAGTTTGTATTCTGGTGTAACAACCCGCATATTTATCGATTTTATATTTAAATATTTTATTGTTAGTCGGATGTTAGTCCGAAAAGCTACTTTTTGCATACGGTCAAATTAGGACTCAAGACCACCCCCATTGAGTTCAAAATGACGTTTGCGATCTTTTTGAGTGTAAACTTCGATATGTTTGGATATAGTGAAATTTTCGTCACTTTTTGTGTTGGGCTTTTGGTTTGGGCTGCACCTCTTCTAACTCAGCCCAACCCCTTCCTTCTTTTCATCACTTCATCAACTTTGAAGCTTTAGCAAAAATGGTGGAGGGAATAGGAAATAAAAATTCCAAGCTCAAGTTCTTTAGCAAATTCAACATCTAACTCCAAATTCAAAGTGAAGACATTGATTCAAGCTTGTGGTTGATCTTTGCTTTGCCCCCGAGCTTCATCTTCATCAAATTCCGTGAAAAGGTGAGATTTTTGATCTCACATCTTGCCTATATCTATCTTGGACTATTGGGAATGATCCTCTATTGCATTTGTATGAATATCCGCATTTGGTTTGGATTGGATTGGCGAAAAACTCCAAAATTTAGTGATTTTGGTGAAAAAACTGCTACTAGGTCGTTCTGGCCATTTTTAGCTCGTTCTGGCCCTTAAGTCGTAGGTCGTTGCCGACCTATAATCTCCAGGCAAAATGTTAAGTCGTTCACGAGCTAAAGGCATAAGTCGTTCACGAGCTAAAGGCATAAGTCGTTCACGAGTTAAAGGCATAAGTCGTTCACGAGTTAAAGGCTTAAGTCGTTTGCAATTAGCTCGCTCGCCCTGGCTTAAGTCGTAGGTCGTCCTCGACCTAACTTCACTAGGTCGTTCCTGCCTTAGCTCGTAGCTCGTATTCAAGGCTTAGGTCGTTAAGTCGTTCGTTCCACTAAGTCGTTCAAGGCTTAGGTCGTAAGACCTTAGGTCGTGCACTTTTAGGTCGCGAACAACCTTATGTCGCGAACCTCTTTAGGTCGTATGACCCTAATTTTCTTAGGTCGTAGGACCTTTTGACTGTTAGGTCGTAAAGACCTTAGCTCGTAGCTCGTATTTGAGCTTAAGTCCTAGGTCGTTAGCTCTTAAGTCCTAGGTCGTTGGCTTTTAAATCGTTAAGTCGTAGGTCGCTGCTCCTACTAAGTCGCTCGGCCATGCCAACTCCGCTAGCTCGCAACGGTTAGGTCGTATGACCTTAAGTCGTAGGTCATCTCCGACCTAACATTCCCACTGCTATTTCACTAGGTCGCTTGACCTTAAGTCGTAGGTCGCTTGACTTTGTTAAGTCGTAGGTCGCTCGACTTTGTTAAGTCGTAGGTCGCCCTCGACCTTACCCTTAGGTCGAATGACCTGTGATTCGCTAGGTCGCGATTTTTCCTTAGGTCGTATAACCTATTTTTCCTTAGGTCGTATGACCTATTTTTCCTTAGGTCGAACCCCGTATTACTCTGCGTAGGCAATCTTATCTGAAAAGCGTTCAACAGAACTCCTTACTTTGATGGTTTTGGGAATTGATCTCTTTGAACTTTACTCACATCTTCGAACGTGAATTTTTATGATTGATTGTTTCTACAATCACTTCTATGATTTGTCACTTCAAAATATAAAGGTTTCCTATACTAGTATTAAATATCAAAACTCTTTCATTAAAACGATTTCAACTCGATTTTCAATATCAAACTCGTTTATAAAACTGTTTTCCAATTTATTAGTATATACAAACCTTTACCTCATTCGTATGAGAAAATATAATTAAACGGCTTAGCAAAACAAGTGGTATGAAACGCTTGCGTTTACTTCGTCGGTTAATTGATGAACTTGTTCGATTGAAACTCTTGTGACAATTTCCTAGTGCAGATCTACAATCTGTTCGTAAATATTTGAGTTAAGCAAGTGGTTATGGGACATGAAGCTAAACTCTTATATTTACTAGCTTAGTGTAATCGACACTTCCTTATGATCACGATGATCATTCTTGTGATTTAGACTAGCGATTGAGCTATGTCTCTTTGTTTGCGAGGTTAGACTAGACACCATTTGTGTGATTTCGATTCACACATATCTCTTTATCTTCAAGGTTAGTCTATGCCTCATTGGTGTGATTTCGATTCACACATATTGAAACTCTTTATGATTGATGACGATCATTTTATGGTTTAGGCTCATGGGTCGTATCTATTTAGGTGCGTCGATGTTTACTTCTCGCATGGGTCGTATCTATTTAGGTGCGTCGATGTTTACTTCTCGCATGGGTCGTATCTATTTAGGTGTGTCGATGTTTACTTCTCACATGGGTCGTATCTATTTAGGTGCGTCGACGTTTACTTCTCACATGGGTCGTATCTATTTAGGTGCGTCGATGTTCATCTATGCATGGGTCGTATCTTTCTTGGTGCGTCGATGTTCGACTTTTCATGGGGTGTATCTTTTTAGGTGCATCGATGTTAGACTTTTCATGGGGTGTATCTTTCTAGGTGCATCGATGTTAGACATTACATGGGGCGTATCCTTCTAGTTGCGTCGATGTTTATTTATGCATGGGGCGTATCTTTCTAGGTGCGTCAATGCTAGATCATGGGTCGTATCTTTCTAGGTGCGTCGATGTTCGACTTTGCATGGGGTGCATCTTTCTAGGTGTATCGATGCTAGACTTTACATGGGGCATATCTTTCTAGGTGCGTCGATGTTCAGTTTATGGGATTGGTCATCCTCTTTTCTTGAGATTTATGGATTTTATGTTTCACCAGCTTTTACCATTGACATTGATGAGTATGTCATTTTATTGTGGTTTGGTGAATTAAATTAAGAATATGACATTCTTTTAATCTTTGAGAAGATTCTTGTGATATTGATTAATCTCTTGTTGATTATCATTTTCATACTTGTAGTAGTATGCTTTTATGGATATCTTATATGTTTATGCCATATCTCTTGTTCTATATCACTTTATCTGATAATTATAGCTAGACTGATCCGTTTATTATTTTCTTCTTAAATAATACTCGGGTCAGACTGAGATTTTACAGGTGCTTCCTCATGACTTCTTATCTGGAGCCATCTTCTGACTTTTGGCTAACTACTCTAGTTTAGTAGTTTTTGTTTGTATACATTTGAGATTAGACTCCTTGATGTATACATATTCTATTATCTTGCACTTGTATCTATTAACTTGTGTTATTGTGGATCTTATTTGACCACCACTCTGATGTACACTTTCATGTGTTGTATTCATATCTCTTTCCGCCTTTGTGATATGAATTGTCTGTGACTGATTTGTGTTACGTTTATTTCTATATTTTTTTCCGAAGATCATATATAGCCACTGTGTGATAGCTTTGTGTTTGTATCGGTATGTCGGATTTCCTCCTTAAAAGATATGCATTCTATTCTATCTGACATATCGGTGCTCGCGCAAAGAAGTTACACGGATGGTCGCTCCTCAACAGCCTTATCCTCCGTGCTAATTGACAGCACTACACCGTAGTGTTCTTGGTTAGCGTGGGTATAAAGGTGGGGCGTCACATCTGGTTTGCTTGCTACCTGATTAAAGTAGGCATTAAAATGAAATCTAAACTGATATTGTATAGGACTAGATGTAGGATTGGTCAATCCGAACTAGTATAAAACTTCTGATGTCATCTCTCTTACTTTTACTTTATTTTTACTGCACATACACACATATATGTTTGTATGTATGTATATGTATATCCGTGGCTACTTGTTAATATATATCTATATTGATTATTATGTTTTGATTTAAACCTTGAAACTATTTAGAAAATTTCTACATTAGTTATAAAACCCTAATCACTCCGTCAAGTGTCATTGTAGCCTTAAGATTCATGCATACTAGTAGAAGATTCCTCCATACCAGTATAATTTATATTACACCATTTCTTACAATTTGCACATTAAGAATGTGCCGGGGTTAGTCATGTAATGGTATGTAGAGGGAATCGATTAATTGAATTTAAATTTGAAAAGGAATTAAAGAAGGAAGTTTTTATAATGAGAATAGGAAAGGTTCCTTTAATTCTTTTAAAAAAATCTCCTCGTTTGATTTCTTTAATATAGCGTGTATTTTCTTCCTCTCTCTATCATTCACGGCCAAAAATTATTTCAAATAAATACCTCAGAACAAATTTAAATCAGCATAAAATTAAATTAAAGAAAGGTGGTTCATCCTTCTTTTGCAAGGTAGAATGTTGATTTGCTTGAAATCTGAGGAGAATCCTCCAATCAGTGTACGATGAAGGGAAGGTTTATTGGGTAAGTTTATAATTCATTTATGATCTTTAAAATAAAGTTTTCACATCTATGTAAATTGTGCCACTTATAAAGGTCAGTTTTAAAAGTATTCTTTGCATTGTAATTGACTGTAAGTTCCATTAGTGTATGATTTGGAATGTTGATTTAGTTGGATCTAAAATAACGATTTATTACAGGATTGATTTATTGAAAAAAAAAATTCTATCATAATTGGTTAATGATTTATTTAACCAAATATTTTATGTTTTTTTTCATTTGAGATATGAAACAAGTCCTCTTGTTTGTTAGTCTACTGTGTATTGTTATAAATCTTCTTTGTTTCAATAAATTACTCTTGGTGTCACTCTTATTCATTTTAATTGTGGATCGAAATTAAATTAATTGATTCATGAAATTATGTGTGTGTCTATATACATACATATATACATATTAATATGTGTACATGTGTGTCTGTATAAATCAATCCTTCTTTATACCTTGAAATTGTAAATCAATATTAAAACTAAATTTTACTTGGTTGATTTGTTTTAAATTAGTTCAATTTCATATTTTAAAATTAAATTTTAGTTTATTACATATATGTATGCACCTAAATATAAAAGTTGTGTTTCAGATATAATTATTTCATTAGGGTCAATAAATTAAATCATAAAACTTTTAATTTTTTATATGTTAATTATATGTCTTTTCAAATTTGGATATGACATAAACATTTTGTTTTTCCAATGGTCTGGATGTTTGTTGTAATTAAATTTGAAATTCATACAGTATTAAATTAATTGTCAAATTGGTGGTTGTAGAAGAAAAATAAAGTAGAATTGCGCTACATGGTTATTCTTTTTAAAATTAGATTTGATTAGATTTAGTTGTAACATAAATTACCTTTCCATCTTCGCTCTTATAACATTCTTTTTTCAACTATCTACTTTATGTGAATTAGTTTCATACCTTTATATATATATATCTGTGTTTGTGTATGTGTATGTGTGTGTGTGTATGTATATGTACACGCATACATATATATATATATAAAATATAAGTGGCAATAAAGACTACAAATATGTATATACATGTCTAAACTATATATATATATGGCACTGTCAATATGTGTATACAAACCATATACAAATATTACAGTTTACTCAAACATATGTATATACTTAGGCATTTATATTCACAATATGTGTGTAAGAATGTAACATGTATATGTAAGTATTATATATATACGTAATAGACATAAATCCCAATATCTACACACGCGCGCTTTGATAGAGTTAGGGATATGCTCTAGGGGCAATTATGTAATTTTTTACAAAAGTCTGACATGCTAACTGTGACGACCTGGATTTTCGGACCAGTTAAAATTGCAAAAAATTCGTCCATTCTAAAACTACTAATGGAAACTACCAACTTAATACACAATATTTGATGAATATTCAACACTATTAAATGTATAGGATACAATTTCAATTATACAACTTATCAGAGTAATTAATTTATTTATTAATCCTACAAAGTGTGCTTTAATACATACCAAATACAATGACTGTAAATCTACTACTGCACAACTCAGATGAGAGAGACAACACTATCCTTACCTGCAAACTCAATAAACTATGTAAATGCGGAATAAAATAGTAAGCAGGAAAGATACAATAACACAAGAAAAACAACAGCCAATGACAGATAAACATGAAAGAGTTATTTTATTTTAGGGGCTGCATCATACCACTTGTGACTGCTTACGTACCCCTATCTAATTTTGTTTGAATCATATAACCTTACTTAATTTATATTTAAAGTCACTTTAAATAGTATATTTTAAAGTGGTCAAATTCTGGGTCGTTACATTCTCCCCTACTTAAAAGAATTTCGTCCTTGAAATTAAAAGGACAAAAAAATATAATGAAAAAACAACAATTAACGAAAGTTAAGCACACCAAAAATAGTAATATCACCCATAACCCCGGTCGAAGGTACGGTGCCATATCCTCTCCATTTTATTTATCAAATAAAGGTAGTTTCATTTTTAAAATTCCTAGGTTTATATACTAACCCTAGATGAATTTTACTTAGGCACCTAACCTAAGCTCTGATACCACGTGTGACGACCCGGATTTTCGAACCAGTTAAAATTGCAAAAAATTCGTCCGTTCTAAAACTACGAATGGAAACTACCAACTTAATACACAATATTTGATGAATATTCAACACTATTAAATGTATAGGATACAATTTCAATTATACAACTTATTAGAGTAATTGTCACATACCGAAATTTTCGACTTTCGAAAATTCGACATCGATACTCACTTTATCGACTGCCGAGCAATCGATTGCCGGAAACTCCAATAGTGAGGGTTTTAAGAAAAAGAAAAAGTAGAAGAAGAAGAAAAAGAAGAAAGAAGAACAACAGAACACATCAGAACAGAAAACAATATCAGAATCTTACACATCGCAGCGGAACAATATATAATAGATAAATGAATATCTTTTAAAAACAAAAGAATTATATATGTTATTACATTACATCACATCATATCATCAGAGTCAATAAACAACAATGGACAGTTATATAAACTTGTCCTCATACAGAATACATAGCGGAATAAATACTATCAGATACAAATACTACGTCTCGCCATCCAGCTTATCTCCAAAGCTCCAGAATATCCAGGATATCCTGATAATATAACTCTAGGCTGCCCGTGTGGAAATTGGTGGGCATCCAGAGTTTAGAAGGGAAACAATAAACTCCGAGTCAGTCATGGTGACTGGTGTGAGATCGTAAAACAGTTATCTTTCTTTAAAATAAACAACAGAAGAATTTTAAAGTCAATTCGCAATGCTTTTGGAAAATGAAACTACCATAAGACCTCCCGCCACACACACAATGCAAACGCAGACTTGGAGGAGATTTCTTCTTATGATAGTCAAAGATGCTTACTACGCGAAAATCAAATCATTTTTGATATTATTATTAGTGCATAGTGTAGAAATCATTTCGAAAGTAGAATATAAATCTTAGCCAGCATAGGTACCATTATAGTATGCTTGCTATAGCTGCCATATTAGATGGCAGGTTCTATAACTAAAACCGTACAAGTCACGTATTGTTTCTTTGGATTTCCAACAAATGGTCAGGCTAAGGAACTTCCTATCCACGATGGGTACGTCCCTGGAATAGACGACCCGAGAACCTAACCGGATCTCTGCCAACACAAGGCCGGGTTACCTCTGCAAAAATAGGTAACTACTGACACGCGTATGCCATCCCCCGATCGTCACCGATCTTCCCGAGGATCCCCGATTCGCAACAAACCACATAGATAATAATAATGCAGTAACCACAGAGGTTAAGTATCTGGGCTCCATACCATGATACCACCTTTATCCAGAAGGAATGACATACACTAAGGGGCGCTACTCCCTAGAACCTTGCTGCATTCGTCCTGTTTCGACCATTTCCGGGGTGTGAGGCTCGATGAAGTCTCGTCCACAAAGCTACGCTTTCTCAAAAAGCCCTGCTTCGGGTCAAACAAAATGATCAACCTATGATCACAAAGATATAAGATCAAACAAATGATCATATCACAAATGATCAAACACTGATCATTTCACAGCAACACTCAGTATGCCACGTTACCAAATTGGGATATATCGCTGATAAATTTCAACTACATAACCTCTGAGCTCGTACGTCTCAGAGAAGGGTGTTAAGCTAAGAGAATAAATTCTCCGCCACCAACAGAAATGTATTTGAAAGAAATCAGCTTTATATCTCAAATTGTAACGTCAGACACACAATCCATACAAGTCTGTTCCGGGATCGAACAGAACCTAAGGCACTTCTCACGAAGCCCTTGCATATCCGGATAAATTTCTAATCACGTCAGGACTTTCCGTCACTAAGGGTGATAAAACCTCTAAATCGAAGATCAGTCGATGTAGAGTAACTCGACGGTAATCCTTCCGTTTTCAAAAATATCCGGTCTTCAACACCGGTCTTCAAATGCGATTCATAACGACGTATCACATATTCGGAATGGGTTATACGACCCCATGGTCCTTTCCCGGCTAACCCGAATAGTGAGCGATTATTCAAAAATAAGTGTGGCATTCAAATTCATCCAATTCACAACAAATACCTATCTAAAGGTAATTATTGATAGTCGGTTATTTAACTATCAATAAAGATGCGCAACATCATCAGATTCCAAATAATTTTCCAAATAATTTATCTTCAAAAATATCTTTACTAGATATAAGATTTCCACACTTTAAAAATAAATCAACGTTTATTTTTAAAAACAAATTCCCATTCCATTTATAAATTCCATAGTGAATTTATATCTTCAACATATCTACTGATATACGATTCTCAAATCGATTTCAAGTATTCAATTTCATTTTATCTTTAAGAAGATAAAATCTCAAAACGTTTCATTTCATTTTGGAAATGCATTTCCATACTTATTTAATAATAAGTATTTCACAAATCATTTATTTTCAACACTTGGAAAATATTCGATATACTTAAATCAAATTAAGTATATATTTCATTCTTTAAGGAAATCTATTTTCTATAACAACATCAATTTGAGTCAAAACGAATGCTACGTAAAACATCGTTACGACGACTCAAAAATCACTAGTATAGGGATTCGAAATTAAAATAGATATGTAAATCCCAATACTAGATAAAAACATTTCCTTTTGGAAATCATTTACTATAACAACAGTGTTATAGTCCACCATTTCCTTATATTTCTCGAAAACGTCTATTTCAACAATAAATGTTGAAATCTATGCTTTCGATTCATAACACATTTTAAAACACCTTTAAAATGTTTAACTTCATTTTTAAAATATTACTTCTTCAAAAATGAATCCATTTTACTTAACAATATATTCACTGTCCAAAATCGTGAATAAAATTTACTTAACCCCATTTCAATCATTCCTACACATTTTTATTTCAATAAAAATTCGCTATTCAAAATCGTGAATGTATCTTCTTAAATAATCTTCTATATTAAATTTATCACATTCAATCTATTTTCGAATTTATAAGCACGTTTATAAATTTTATTTCTCTTTTTAATAACAACTTCGACTTATAAACCTTCTTTTATCAACTTCTATATTTAACTTATCAAAATAAGTGACTTTGGGTTTATAAACAACTTTTATAAATTTTAATTCTATTTATAAAAGCTTCAATACCAAATCAATTTCAATATTGATTTCTAATTTTATTTTCAACGTTTGAATAAAATTTCCATATTGATTTCTCAAAAATTCATTTCTAAATACTAAATCAATTACAGATTGATTTCAAATTTTATTTATCACTACTAAAATAAATTCCTTATTTTTCTCAAATTATTCAACATTCTGTTTTAAAATGGATTCTTCAAGTTGAAATCATTTTACATTGATTTCACAATTTATTTCAATTTACCAATTAAATTTCTAATTGGATTTCCAACTTATCTTCTTTTAAATAAATTCCTTCTTAAGTAAATAAATTTCAATTGTTTCTTTCAATCTATTTAAAAATCCAAATCTAAATTAATTTCTTCAATTTAAAATTACTATTTTACGAAATCCATTTATTTAACATTTTCATTTTATTCTGGAATAAATTCGATAATACTATAAGAATCAACTTTTATACCTTTAAATTCTTTTCTTCAAATTTTATTCAATTTCAAGAAAATTGATTCACTTAGAAATTTTCTACTTGAATTTCAAAAATTCAATTTCGTTTATCTTTGGAATTCAATGATGTCAAAACATCCATTCAGCTAAATTTTAGCTTTTCAAACAATTTCCAGATATCAATTCAATAACAACAATAATCATTCACAGATTATCACAGCACAGTAGAAATAAATTCAATCAATGTGAGGGGTCCAGTTGGATCCCTCCAACCTGTTTCCCTGCATCCAAAGATGTTAGCACAATACCAATTCCGCTCCAGTACGGAATTATCGCGGTATATAGGTTTTTATAAATCCGCTTACTATCGGCGCAATAGGGTCTCATCCGCTATACGAGGCGGGAAATCATCAATCCAATATATACATATGCCAATATGTATATACTGCTATATATAGATATATATCCTACTATATCTAATAGCACATTCATACAAATCAATCAATAACTGCAATTCAATTATAAATCTGAGTGAGAAGATCTCACCTTAGCTATTAATTTTGCAATCCCATTTATCATTTTGACCATTTCTCCATTTCAGACCTAGTATAAACAATTTTTATAAAATTCATTAATATCCGAAATAAATCGAATAATCTAATTTCCTATTGGATAATTTTGATTAACCAATGTTTTTAAATTTCAAAATTTAAAAATCTGATTTTATATAAATTCTTCGATCATTTAAAATCCCTATATTTTTCAAAGTTCTACAATATACATATATATATTAAGACATGAATGTTTATATTTTACTGCAAACATTAAATAGATTTATAACCCGAAGAAATAAACTGTTTTAACAACTTCACTGTCAATTAAATTTCCCTTAAAGAAAATAAATCTCTTGATAAACTTCTGCATATCTATATTTTAAATAAATTTAAAAGAAAAACTGCCTAATTAACATTTTAATTAAAATAACTGTTAACTTCTAATTTCTCCAACCTGTATATACATACTTACTGTAACTGTAAATTTTTAAAACGTTTAACTTCATTTTAAATTCGAAATCTTATATATATAAATTTAAAATAACTGAATACCTTACTGCCCAGAAACCTGATCTTCCTCGAATCTGATTTCCTATATACGAAATGAGAAATCCCGGTCCCCCACTAGCGTGCGCTCGAACCAACTGAGAACCCGAACTCCAGCCACCCCATGAATCACCACTTCGACCATTTCCACGCGACACCACACGATGCCGGAATCGCCTGCAGCCCCGATAGCCACTCACGCGCACGACCACTGAATCGCCTACCCTCCAAAGTCGTACCACCACGACCTGACAATCGCACGCCGAGATTTTCGTCCACCATCCAGGCGCGAGTCCCCTTCGTTGATTTCATCTTCGATCGCGAGTCAATCGCGAGTGTTTCCCCAATTCCTTTTCGAGTACACAGCCTCGATTCGCGACCCATTGCCGTGCCGCCACAGCTACTCCCTTGACCCCCTGCGACGCCGCGACACCGAGTCGATGACCAGGCCACAACCCGGAGCCTCGCCTCCCACGCGCTCGCCCACGCACGTGCCCACGCGCTCGTACGAGATCGCGACAACCTCCCCAGTCGAACGAAATCGACCTGATGTCGATTGAAATCGCAAGAAGGAAAAAAAAAAGAGGTTGCGATTTTTTGTCTGGCCATTGTTATACGTTTTCGATATTTATTTGATTTCGTGAAGGGTTTGATCTCGATTTGAATTTCGATTTTTAAATGGGGAGCGGCCATTGATTTTATTGAAGCTACCCAGTTAAATTTTGAATGAACGAGAACAGTTTCGTTTGAATTGATTTTAGCAAGGGGCGTGATGGTTTTGCAGAGAGAAGATCGTGCTCACCTTACCTCTATCGTGCTCCCATGTTGACCAATTTAAATTTTAAAATTTAAATTGAATTTGATAAATTTAAATGCGTTTGCGTGTCGTATCCTCACATAACAACTCTGATTAACACGAAATTTGAAACGCGGTAATAATACAATATTACGGACCCAATGGAACTGGTTTCATTGAATTCTGAGACTGTGCCTCGAACGGCTATTTTTAAATTCGATCTAAACGATTAAATTTCAAAACTGAACAAATCAATTCGAAATTAGATTCTGAAGCTTCTGTTATCTTCAGTATCATCAATATAAATTTTAGAAGCTTTTGAAATATTTTTCTTTAGCTTTAAATCGAAGATACAAAATTTTTTTTATTTAACTTCAATCGATTAAATTTTATAATTTAATCGCCGATTTTCAAAATTATATCCGGAATACAAATTAAATCATCTTTTAAATATTTAAAATTAATTAAATATTCTCAATTTAATTTGTTCGAAATTCAGGGTCGTTACAGACTTCCCCCCTTAAAAGAATTTCGTCCTCGAAATTACAAGTTAGGAAAAGTGATCCTTAACTCGTCTACTATCTTTTACAATCAATAGTTTTATCAATTTATCAAAACAAATCTTCCTACTAAAGATTCGTTATCATTCAACTAAATTTCCCACTTCAATTATAAGTTTCAAAACATCATTGTTTACTTCAAAATTCAAATTCAAATTTTAAACTTTCAAATTTTCCCAAAATTTTCCTAACGCCCTAAATTTCCGAAAAATTTCGCCAGCGTCTCCTTTGCGCGGCTAATACGGTACGACTACAAAACGTCCCTACGGACTCTCAGATTTCAAAAAGAAAAAGAAAAAGCCAAGCGGCTAGACAAGAAATCATCAAAAACTCATATTATAATTCAAATACTTACCTTTTGTCGAGCAATTCAAATTCTCTTCAAAATTAAAATCCCAATTCCTTTACACCTGTATATCCTACTAGCCATAATATCTAGTTACATATTCAAACCATTTTGAAATTCTGATTACAAAATTTTCAATATAAACTGCTTATATCATCTTTACTTCACTATTGAAGTTATATATCTATTTCATTCAATTTGAACTCTCATTCCAATTCATTTGTTACTACTCCAATTTATTCAAATTTGATTTCAGCTTCATTTACTACCAAATTCAAAAGAAGTTTAACATTCAGTTTTAATCTCATTCACTTCATTCAATTAGCTTCACTTACAAAATTTTTTTTAGTTTAATAGTTCACTTTGTTTTCCACAAATTTAAATTCAATTCAGTCTTACTTATCAATTCAAAATGAATTTTTACATCAAATTTCATTTTCTTGCATTTGCTATTGCAAATTCATTTATTCATTCGTAATTTTATCCATTTTCAATTCGAATTCTCATTTCAATCGGATTTCAAATACTTTATAAGTCTTCGACTTATTTACAATTTGATTTATAAAGTCATTTGTACATTCATATTACTAATTTCATTCCTTTATGAATTTTATCTTCAAATATTTTTCTGGAACTTTATTTCAAACTATATATCACATTAATATTTCATATTCAGAAATTCTATTCATATATGAATTCATTTCTTTTAAGTTAGATTTTTATTTAAACTTAAACTTTACAAGTTATCGACTTCATAATATTTCATAAACATTTTTATATAGCATTTCAGAGTCTTAATAACATTCAAAAATCATTTTGAAAACAATTCAAATTATCCTTTGAATTTCCAAAACAAAACCCAAATTTTCAAACAACCTCCATTTAAAACAATTTGGTAGCAATTCCTCTTTTGGAAACCCGAAAATGAACATCGGTGATGTCGCGATCATCATCGGAATTATTTTCCAGCGACCGAAAAGAGTTTAGAGCATTCGTTTTCAAAACCTTTGAAATTCATTTTCCACTCCAAAAAGAATTTAAACTTCCAAATCTCCAAAATTTTCAGATTCTTTTCAAAACACTTCCAAAAACTTCTCTGGAATCCCGTTTTAAATTACAATTCACATTTATAATTTACATTCTTTAAATTTCATTTGTATATGTGAATTTATTTTAACTTTGGAGTTATAATTCCAATTTCTCATTTAATTTCAATGATAATAGTTTAATGTTATCATTTCTAGCAACCATGCAACCATATACTATAGTAATTCATAGAAAATCGTTTCTTTTCTATACAAAAATAGCTTTGGGTAAAATTATTTCATTTACCCTATTTAAAACAATACTGTGCCGAATTGTTCTATTCGAGTGTTTAGAGATCCCTATCAATGATCGTTAATTACTCGTATTGACCAGAATCCATATACCACTCAACAAATCAATCATCACAATATAAAACAATTTTTATATTCACTAACAAATACGCGCTCATATCTATTATTACACTCAACTCATTCTAGAGTACTGCTGACTCTATCTATAATGAGTAACACCCAACAGAGCAGGGTTGTCGCTTAACCATATGCTCTGATACCACTTTGTCACATACCGAAATTTTCGACTTTCGAAAATTCGACATCGATACTCACTTTATCGACTGCCGAGCAATCGAGTGCCGGAAACTCCAATAGTGAGGGTTTTAAGAAAAAGAAAAAGTAGAAGAAGAAGAAAAAGAAGAAAGAAGAACAACAGAACACATCAGAACAGAAAACAATATCAGAATCTTACACATCGCAGCGGAACAATATATAATAGATAAATGAATATCTTTTAAAAACAAAAGAATTATATATGTTATTACATTACATCACATCATATCATCAGAGTCAATAAACAACAATGGACAGTTATATAAACTTGTCCTCATACAGAATACACAGCGGAATAAATACTATCAGATACAAATACTACGTCTCGCCATCCAGCTTATCTCCAAAGCTCCAGAATATCCAGGATATCCTGATAATATAACTCTAGGCTGCCCGTGTGGAAATTGGTGGGCATCCAGAGTTTAGAAGGGAAACAATAAACTCCGAGTCAGTCATGGTGATTGGTGTGAGATCGTAAAACAGTTATCTTTCTTTAAAATAAACAACAGAAGAATTTTAAAGTCAATTCGCAATGCTTTTGGAAAATGAAACTACCATAAGACCTCCCGCCACACACACAATGCAAACGCAGACTTGGAGGAGATTTCTTCTTATGATAGTCAAAGATGCTTACTACGCGAAAATCAAATCATTTTTGATATTATTATTAGTGCATAGTGTAGAAATCATTTCGAAAGTAGAATATAAATCTTAGCCAGCATAGGTACCATTATAGTATGCTTGCTATAGCTGCCATATTAGATGGCAGGTTCTATAACTAAAACCGTACAAGTCACGTATTGTTTCTTTGGATTTCCAACAAATGGTCAGGCTAAGGAACTTCCTATCCACGATGGGTACGTCCCTGGAATAGACGACCCGAGAACCTAACCGGATCTCTGCCAACACAAGGCCGGGTTACCTCTGCAAAAATAGGTAACTACTGACACGCGTATGCCATCCCCCGATCGTCACCGATCTTCCCGAGGATCCCCGATTCGCAACAAACCACATAGATAATAATAATGCAGTAACCACAGAGGTTAAGTATCTGGGCTCCATACCATGATACCACCTTTATCCAGAAGGAATGACATACACTAAGGGGCGCTACTCCCTAGAACCTTGCTGCATTCGTCCTGTTTCGACCATTTCCGGGGTGTGAGGCTCGATGAAGTCTCGTCCACAAAGCTACGCTTTCTCAAAAAGCCCTGCTTCGGGTCAAACAAAATGATCAACCTATGATCACAAAGATATAAGATCAAACAAATGATCATATCACAAATGATCAAACACTGATCATTTCACAGCAACACTCAGTATGCCACGTTACCAAATTGGGATATATCGCTGATAAATTTCAACTACATAACCTCTGAGCTCGTACGTCTCAGAGAAGGGTGTTAAGCTAAGAGAATAAATTCTCCGCCACCAACAGAAATGTATTTGAAAGAAATCAGCTTTATATCTCAAATTGTAACGTCAGACACACAATCCATACAAGTCTGTTCCGGGATCGAACAGAACCGAAGGCACTTCTCACGAAGCCCTTGCATATCCGGATAAATTTCTAATCACGTCAGGACTTTCCGTCACTAAGGGTGATAAAACCTCTAAATCGAAGATCAGTCGATGTAGAGTAACTCGACGGTAATCCTTCCGTTTTCAAAAATATCCGGTCTTCAAATGCGATTCATAACGACGTATCACATATTCGGAATGGGTTATACGACCCCATGGTCCTTTCCCGGCTAACCCGAATAGTGAGCGATTATTCAAAAATAAGTGTGGCATTCAAATTCATCCAATTCACAACAAATACCTATCTAAAGGTAATTATTGATAGTCGGTTATTTAACTATCAATAAAGATGCGCAACATCATCAGATTCCAAATAATTTTCCAAATAATTTATCTTCAAAAATATCTTTACTAGATATAAGATTTCCACACTTTAAAAATAAATCAACGTTTATTTTTAAAAACAAATTCCCATTCCATTTATAAATTCCATAGTGAATTTATATCTTCAAAATATCTACTGATATACGATTCTCAAATCGATTTCAAGTATTCAATTTCATTTTATCTTTAAGAAGATAAAATCTCAAAACGTTTCATTTCATTTTGGAAATGCATTTCCATACTTATTTAATAATAAGTATTTCACAAATCATTTATTTTCAACACTTGGAAAATATTCGATATACTTAAATCAAATTAAGTATATATTTCATTCTTTAAGGAAATCTATTTTCTATAACAACATCAATTTGAGTCAAAACGAATGCTACGTAAAACATCGTTACGACGACTCAAAAATCACTAGTATAGGGATTCGAAATTAAAATAGATATGTAAATCCCAATACTAGATAAAAACATTTCCTTTTGGAAATCATTTACTATAACAACAGTGTTATAGTCCACCATTTCCTTATATTTCTCGAAAACGTCTATTTCAACAATAAATGTTGAAATCTATGCTTTCGATTCATAACACATTTTAAAACACCTTTAAAATGTTTAACTTCATTTTTAAAATATTACTTCTTCAAAAATGAATCCATTTTACTTAACAATATATTCACTGTCCAAAATCGTGAATAAAATTTACTTAACCCCATTTCAATCATTCCTACACATTTTTATTTCAATAAAAATTCGCTATTCAAAATCGTGAATGTATCTTCTTAAATAATCTTCTATATTAAATTTATCACATTCAATCTATTTTCGAATTTATAAGCACGTTTATAAATTTTATTTCTCTTTTTAATAACAACTTCGACTTATAAACCTTCTTTTATCAACTTCTATATTTAACTTATCAAAATAAGTGACTTTGGGTTTATAAACAACTTTTATAAATTTTAATTCTATTTATAAAAGCTTCAATACCAAATCAATTTCAATATTGATTTCTAATTTTATTTTCAACGTTTGAATAAAATTTCCATATTGATTTCTCAAAAATCCATTTCTAAATACTAAATCAATTACAGATTGATTTCAAATTTTATTTATCACTACTAAAATAAATTCCTTATTTTTCTCAAATTATTCAACATTCTGTTTTAAAATGGATTCTTCAAGTTGAAATCATTTTACATTGATTTCACAACTTATTTCAATTTACCAATTAAATTTCTAATTGGATTTCCAACTTATCTTCTTTTAAATAAATTCCTTCTTAAGTAAATAAATTTCAATTGTTTCTTTCAATCTATTTAAAAATCCAAATCTAAATTAATTTCTTCAATTTAAAATTACTATTTTACGAAATCCATTTATTTAACATTTTCATTTTATTCTGGAATAAATTCGATAATACTATAAGAATCAACTTTTATACCTTTAAATTCTTTTCTTCAAATTTTATTCAATTTCAAGAAAATTGATTCACTTAGAAATTTTCTACTTGAATTTCAAAAATTCAATTTCGTTTATCTTTGGAATTCAATGATGTCAAAACATCCATTCAGCTAAATTTTAGCTTTTCAAACAATTTCCAGATATCAATTCAATAACAACAATAATCATTCACAGATTATCACAGCACAGTAGAAATAAATTCAATCAATGTGAGGGGTCCAGTTGGATCCCTCCAACCTGTTTCCCTGCATCCAAAGATGTTAGCACAATACCAATTCCGCTCCAGTACGGAATTATCGCGGTATATAGGTTTTTATAAATCCGCTTACTAACGGCGCAATAGGGTCTCATCCGCTATACGAGGCGGGAAATCATCAATCCAATATATACATATGCCAATATGTATATACTGCTATATATAGATATATATCCTACTATATCTAATAGCACATTCATACAAATCAATCAATAACTGCAATTCAATTATAAATCTGAGTGAGAAGATCTCACCTTAGCTATTAATTTTGCAATCCCATTTATCATTTTGACCATTTCTCCATTTCAGACCTAGTATAAACAATTTTTATAAAATTCATTAATATCCGAAATAAATCGAATAATCTAATTTCCTATTGGATAATTTTGATTAACCAATGTTTTTAAATTTCAAAATTTAAAAATCTGATTTTATATAAATTCTTCGATCATTTAAAATCCCTATATTTTTCAAAGTTCTACAATATACATATATATATTAAGACATGAATGTTTATATTTTACTGCAAACATTAAATAGATTTATAACCCGAAGAAATAAACTGTTTTAACAACTTCACTGTCAATTAAATTTCCCTTAAAGAAAATAAATCTCTTGATAAACTTCTGCATATCTATATTTTAAATAAATTTAAAAGAAAAACTGCCTAATTAACATTTTAATTAAAATAACTGTTAACTTCTAATTTCTCCAACCTGTATATACATACTTACTGTAACTGTAAATTTTTAAAACGTTTAACTTCATTTTAAATTCGAAATCTTATATATATAAATTTAAAATAACTGAATACCTTACTGCCCAGAAACCTGATCTTCCTCGAATCTGATTTCCTATATACGAAATGAGAAATCCCGGTCCCCCACTAGCGTGCGCTCGAACCAACTGAGAACCCGAACTCCAGCCACCCCATGAATCACCACTTCGACCATTTCCACGCGACACCACACGATGCCGGAATCGCCTGCAGCCCCGATAGCCACTCACGCGCACGACCACTGAATCGCCTACCCTCCAAAGTCGTACCACCACGACCTGACAATCGCACGCCGAGATTTTCGTCCACCATCCAGGCGCGAGTCCCCTTCGTTGATTTCATCTTCGATCGCGAGTCAATCGCGAGTGTTTCCCCAATTCCTTTTCGAGTACACAGCCTCGATTCGCGACCCATTGCCGTGCCGCCACAGCTACTCCCTTGACCCCCTACGACGCCGCGACACCTAGTCGATGACCAGGCCACAACCCGGAGCCTCACCTCCCACGCGCTCGCCCACGCGCGTGCCCACGCGCTCGTACGAGATCGCGACAACCTCCCCAGTCGAACGAAATCGACCTGATGTCGATTGAAATCGCAAGAAGGAAAAAAAAAAGAGGTTGCGATTTTTTGTCTGGCCATTGTTATACGTTTTCGATATTTATTTGATTTCGTGAAGGGTTTGATCTCGATTTGAATTTCGATTTTTAAATGGGGAGCGGCCATTGATTTTATTGAAGCTACCCAGTTAAATTTTGAATGAACGAGAACAGTTTCGTTTGAATTGATTTTAGCAAGGGGCGTGATGGTTTTGCAGAGAGAAGATCGTGCTCACCTTACCTCTATCGTGCTCCCATGTTGACCAATTTAAATTTTAAAATTTAAATTGAATTTGATAAATTTAAATGCGTTTGCGTGTCGTATCCTCACATAACAACTCTGATTAACACGAAATTTGAAACGCGGTAATAATACAATATTACGGACCCAATGGAACTGGTTTCATTGAATTCTGAGACTGTGCCTCGGACGGCTATTTTTAAATTCGATCTAAACGATTAAATTTCAAAACTGAACAAATCAATTCGAAATTAGATTCTGAAGCTTCTGTTATCTTCAGTATCATCAATATAAATTTTAGAAGCTTTTGAAATATTTTTCTTTAGCTTTAAATCGAAGATACAAAATTTTTTTTATTTAACTTCAATCGATTAAATTTTATAATTTAATCGCCGATTTTCAAAATTATATCCGGAATACAAATTAAATCATCTTTTAAATATTTAAAATTAATTAAATATTCTCAATTTAATTTGTTCGAAATTCAGGGTCGTTACAGTAATTAATTAATTTATTAATCCTACAAAGTGTGCTTTAATACATACCAAATACAATGACTGTAAATCTACCACTGCACAACTCTGATGAGAGAGACAACACTATCCTTACCTGAAAACTCAATAAACAATGTAAATGTGGAATAAAATAGTAAGCAGGAAAGATACAATAACACAAGAAAAACAACAGCCAATGACATATAAACATGAAAGAGTTATTTTATTTTAGGGGCTGCATCTCTACCAATTGTGACTGCCTACGTACCCCTATCTAATTTTGTTTGAATCATATAACCTTACTTAATTCATATTTAAAATCACTTTAAATAGTATATTTTAAAGTGGTCAAATTCTGGGTCGTTACATAACCGATCTTGTTCAAAACAAAAAGGTGTTTCCTTTTTGTTATGTACTTGTTATAAAATGTTATAAATAGCTAATTAGTTAATTTAAGTACATAAGTCAAAAAGTCCATAAATGATGTGTTTGTGATACCAGTTACAAATAGTTGTAACTTTGAGTATTATATCATAATATGATAGCATATCATTTTAGATATTCCTAGTCAAGATGTATCGAGACTGGACATTGATGCTTCCATTGAGACTACAGTACATAATACTCTCCAAATATTAGGCAGTGTATTACTTATGGCTGCTAGGGCCACCAAAGTATTACGTACTTATAGTTATTAGATAACCATGGAACGACTCACTCAATAATTTTCTATTGGATAATATAACTAAAGTCAAACAAAAAATATCGAAGTGACTAATTTACACAGTTCTCTTGACTTGAGAATACTATTGATCTTCAATATGAAAGCATCACTTTGATTATAGTTATATCATTGCATGACGGGCATCGAACGACTATAGTTGGGTTGAGTGGAAATACTAGAAGTGAAATACTATTCAAGAGGGAATTCATCTCTTCGGTTATATTGGGTTAGTATCATGGTCAATTGAAGTTAACTCAAAGTCAAAATCCCTAGCTAAAGTAGTTCGGTCAATAATAGTTATTATTGAACCAAAGATTTTGTGCTTGGAATATAAAGTTGAATGTGGGAAATATTAGAATTTTGAACATAAACCAAATTCCATAATTCCTGATGTGATATAGTTTTTTCAAACATAATTGGTGTAAATAACCGTTACCGCTGAGTACCATTTAAGAAAAAGTGAAGTTGGATTTTATCAAAAAGGCTTGTTGTAATGACCAAGAATTTCGAACACTTTGTATTTAAATATCTAAATTATTTATATATTTGAGACCAAGATTTGATGAGACTAAATATGATTTTATAACCTTATTAAACACTTTTTAATTAATAAATAATGTTAGAAAACTTGTTTTTGAAATATGATTACAAAAATATACACTTTGGATAAATACTGAAAATGTGACTGAAAAACGTTTTATTAAAAATCATCTTTTAATACAATACAAGCTGTGTCAAATATATTACAACTTGAATAATTATCATATGGTAATATACGACAAGAATAAAATAAGTATTAAAACCTCTCTTATCCTAATCAAACTTAACTAAAGTATGCATATTACTTAAGGAAAATTTAGTACATAAGGACCCTTAAATCAAGGCATGGATTAAGGAGCTTGACTTGTTTTAGGGGTATGGTTGTGTAAGAGCATGGATTGGATGTACCTTGACTGCATGGTTAAGGATGGGTTTATACAAACTTTTCCACTCAAATCCTAAGCTCATAAATACACATGCATATTCACTACATTTCTACATATTTCATTTCTAAGCTCACCTTCACTTCTTCCTCTTCATGACTTCTTTTCTTCCACTCTCCTCTTAATGGTCGTGTGCCTAATATAATGGTTTTGGCCTTAGGGCCGTGGGATTAAGGAAGGTGGAGGTGATGGCTTTGGCCGTGGGTATTAGAGTGGTAGAGGAGGTTGCACGAGCAATGGTGATAGTGGGATGTTAGGCTGTGAGTTCAAGGAGAGGGGATGTGATGGCAGTGGGTTAAGGAAAGATAAAGAAGGGTTTTAGGTGATGTTTTGGTTGAGTAGAAAATGATAGTGAAGTGTTGTTATAATGGATGTTAATAGGAAGAGATAAGGATTGATAAAAGCGAGTAAATCTTAAATTGATTTGCACTATATTTTGTTGAATGTGAAGTTGATATATTGCTTGAAATATTTCTTGAAAATGTTAGCTAATCACTTGTTAAATTGATTGCTAATTCACTTGATAATGTCACTTGAAATATGGTTGAAATGTTGCTTGCCAAATAACATGATAAATGCTTAGTAAAACATTAATTAAAATGCTTACTATATATTAATAATAGTAGACACTAACTACTTAAAGTTACACCCTTGAATATATGTTTTATTAGATATGTATATAGATAAAATAGTTGTTTATTAAACCATTGAATTATAATAAGTTAATATGGACATTTAAAATGGGAAAATGGTTTAAATACGTATGTTGGTATACGTTATGAATAATCTGGTTTGAACTTGGAATGATATAAGTGTTTAAAATTGGATAATACTAAATATTGGAATTAAATACGGAATGTTCTGTATAGCAATGGTCGCTATAAACGCACTTTGAATCCCTTAAACTATAACTTGTGAGAATGGTGATTTAATAGCATATCTGTAAGGACTCGACTTTTCGACTCTTGAATGTTGACACTAATATATCCACGGTATTTGTGTTGTAATGACACGTAATTTTACCACTTTGAAAATGAGATATTTGATTAATTTTAAATATTCAAATATAGAATCTTCAACTTAAGTAATCATGTTTTAGAAAATAAATAAGAAGAATAAAGTTATATTTAGAATTTGATTAAAAAATCGAGAAGTTTAGATTTTCGTCGAAAAGTGACAAAAGTTGGTTTTCGATAAAATTTAATATACATTGGAATAATAGTTATAACTAGTAAATAACTCTTTTTAATGGTTATATAATGATATGACACTAATATAAATTTGATTTATAATGATTTTATAAACATATAAACTTGTTTTATAAAAATTGTCAAATTTTGTCACACGTTGACAAATCAATGTCGTATTTTTACAATTGGATTTTAATATTATTTAGTATGGTTTTATAACTAAAATTAACTTGTTTGAATTAATTAAAGATGATACGAAATTTATTTTCAAGTTTTGTTTATATAAATAAATAGATTAAGAAAAATGTCAAAATGTGATTTGTAACGACCCGTAAATTTTTAATAATTTTTAATTGTTTTAATAATATATTTAACTGAAATTTTGTGAAATTTTAAATAATTGAATTTTGAAATGAAAATTTGATATTTGAAATATGTCTAATTAAACATAACAAATGGTAAATTTTCATCAGATAATATGGAAGTTTATTTTCTTATGAAATTTTATTTAAATTTATATCAGTTAATATTTGATGATAATAAAATGTTTACCAAACCTGAATATTTTTATACAATAAATTTATAAATCAACTTCTAAGTGAGACGTCATATTTTGTTTCTCCAAATTTGGAATGCTATTGCTCCGTTTATCTTATTTTTGGCAAATTAGCAGCATTTTCGGTACCGATTATCGACTTTTGATCGGATGATCATACCACTGATATCTATGTACCATTTTGATTGTCTTGTCCTGCTGATCTCTACGGTATATTCAATTTCCAATTTTGGATTCCAATGTGCGGTGCAAACTGCGTAACGATTCATTGTATTGGTTCCATATTTGAGCCTTTTGTTTCCTCTGTCTCAATGATAGTCTGTTGGAATCTAATAGCCAATTGCATTTACGATTCCGAAATTCAGATAATGCTTGACTTTTGAAATCCCACCGTTCCAATTTCTACGTTGATCGTGCATGTTTCATATTCCATTCTTTCAGGTTCCACTTGTATAAATTTTATAATACAAACAGTCATGTATCTTTTGCCTGTAACTCGAACCCTTATTCCACTCCTCCACATTTTAAATCTGCTCATCCTCATGGTGCTCATTCTGTTCGCCTCTTCTTTGTTTCGTTTTTTTTCTATAAAAAAGTATGTATTTATAATATATAGTGGAATTTGCTTGAATATGCTTGGACCTGCTGCTTGTAATCCAAATTGCCAACTGTCCTCACGTACACCACCCAACCTCTACCGTATCTTCTCCTCTCCACTTGTATCCATATGATGGTAATGCATTTATACTTTTCGTATATATATTTATTGTTTTGCATTGGTTTTGGAAAGAAAATATACAAGGCGATGACATATATATTCGAGCACGGTATTGTATTTTTAAAGTATTATATTTATACTTATAAGTTAGTTTATATGTGTAAGTTTAGACAGGTATATATATAGTAGCTGGTAAGCTGAATATAATTTTTTTTATCTTAGAGGAAGTACTATCCATGTTTTACAGTCTTCTTTCTGTATTTGTGTAAGTTTATGTGTTAACGTATTAGCGTAAGTATATATTTTATATACAAAGTATATTTGTGTTCCACTTCTAAAGTATTTGTTTAGAGCAAAAATATGTTAGCTGCTTATGAAACATAGCTATTTTGATCTATGTTACTTGCGAATATATATTATATAGTAGCTGCTTATGAAACATAGCTGAAACATAGCTGTTATAGTTTTATATTATATATTAGTCAACATGTTTAAATGAATATGTATAACAGTTTTGTTATATTTAAAGTATAAACTATAAGTTCTGTCATATATATATTTTGGTTACAGTATGTATATATTAATAAGCGTATGATGAGTTCGGTTATATATATTCAATATGTGAGTTGTATACAAAACCCGTTTGGTTACTCAAAATTTTATTATATATAAGTTTGTATATATATATATATGTGGTTTGTAAGAGTTTGTTTACTTTATACTATATTTATATGTAAGTATTGTTTGCAGTCATCTTGTACATTGGTTATATATATTAGTTTGTAAGCATATGAATGCTGTTTATATACATATATTTATCAGCTTATAATTTTTTACACCCTGCTTTGATACCTTATATCATATACTATGCTTACAAATTTATTTTAATATTTTGTTTGATTTGATAACAACCAATATATGTAAAGTTGTAATCTAAAGGGTCTATTGATATTATATTTATATATACTAATTTTATAAATACGGGAATACCTTTTATTTTATATAATATTGAGATTGTAAATCTGGTTGTATGTATATATATGGCTGATATACTATTTATAGTGTATATAATAATAATATATATCGTTTAAATTACTTACATATATAATAGGTTAATAACTGTATATTTTATCTGTTGGGGTACATACATGTTCATACTGGGTTATTTTGATTTGCTTAATATGTAAATATAATATTAGTTAAATTATATGCATTATTTATATGTTGTAGTCTACTTAATATATATAACCTGTTTTGTAATATGTATACCATACCCTCGCATATAGGTCATCTATGATTTGAATGTTGATTTTTGGAGATATTTTTTTTGATAAGAGGAGTTATATATATATATATATATATATATATGAGGATTTTGTTTTGGTAATGGTTTTAAGTATAAATTATATATCTTTGATCCTGGAAACCTGAGTTTAAGAATAATTATTTTGAAACCTTTATATTATTTTAATATTTGTCTTAAACTAAAATACTATATATATATATATCATAATGTATGTATTCTCAGTTTATATCAAAACTGATTTTAATCGTTTCATTGATTCCTTATTATCAGCTTGTATGTTGAATTCATGCCAATCTACTTTGCTTTGCAATTCATGCTTGGATTCGTAGCTCATTCCATTTGTCGAATCATCTCTAGCCTCGAAAGGTGAGCAATCACTCACGATTAACGTTCTTATATTTATTAAATTTGATTTCAATTGAAACGACAATTGAAATTGCTGCTATTAGTTATTTACATGCTATATATATGCCATTATCTGTATCTGTTCACTAGTGACATTTGACACCATTATCTGTTATTCATATTGATGATATATGCCTGTTATGTTATTATCATTACTGTTATCACTCTGCAAGTTACCTGTTAGTATAGAATTCAGTATGGGTTGAAATGATACATACCCGAACGATCTGTAGAATAGGAGAAAATCGTTATGGGTTTAAATGATAAACCCAAGCGATTTTCATTGAATTGAAATTTGGGATTGCGGGTTGAAATGATATATACCTGTATATATTTAAATTGCGGATTGAAATGATAAATATCCGTATCACTTGACCATAGGATAGAAAATTATATACAAATACCGTTTGTCTATATATATAAATATTTTGAATTGATTTCTATGGTTTTGAAAAGAAACATATGGCTTTAATAAATATTGATTTTTAAAGATTTATTAAAGTTGATTTAATAAAGTTGATAAACAATATGTTTAAGTATTTATTTAATATCTATATTTTCAAATATAGAGTTTATAATGATTTGAAATTGATTTGAAATTATATTTATTTAAGAATTTTACTTAAATAATTTTGATTTGAAATTTATTAAATTTGGAATTTTAAAGATATGTTTTATAACTTGAATTTGATTAAAAGTGACTTAAATGAATATTTCAAAATTATATAAATTTAAATGGGATATTTTGTTTATTAAATTTGTAAATTGAAGCTGTATTTAGAAGTTATTGAAATGATTAAGTAAATATTACAAAACTAAATAATAGTAAAGTGAATTTGATATATATATATATGAAATTATCGAATTTATTTTTGAAATGTTGAATATTTAAAAACTTTGAAATATATTGAAATTGAAATGGCTTATTTTATGATTCAAATATGTATTTAAAATCGATAATTTAAAACGGTTTATTGAGAAACTGAATCGAATTGGAATTGATGATTTGAGATTTGATTTAAAATTGAATTTTTGAATTCGAGTTGATTTGAATTGATTTGTGAAATTTGAGGAAGCTATTTTATTTTATAAAGTATTTTTAAACTATATCTAAAACTATTTATATTTTACTTTATAAATTATTTTAATATAAACTATTTTCAATATAAATTATTTTATTATAAACTATTTTAACTTATAACTATTCATATAAACTATTTTTATTTTATAGACTATTTTAAATATACTAATTATTTTAATATAAATTGTTTTAACTTATAACTATTTTATATAAATTATTTTATTTTATAAACTATTTTATTTTATATACTATTATTAATATCTAAACTGTTTGAAGGAAAGTGTTATGATTTCAAAGTGTTATGATTTCCAAAGTTATGAATTTCAAAGTATTATGATTTCCAAAGTATTATTATTTCAATTTTTTTTGGTTTCGAAAGTATTATATCTTTGAAAGTACTATGATTTTGGAAGTGAATATTCTTGAAATGGAAATGATATCATATTGATATGTTTTTGAAATGGAAATGATATTTTGGTTTTGAAGTATAAACTATTTTGAAATGACCGCGGTGTTATAATAACGATTGGTTGTTAAAGAGACCAGGATCAGATATGGGCATACTTTCTGTCGATACCGAAAACCACTTTAACAACTGTGTACGCGGTGGAGATTCCAAAATGAAGTAGGATGGTGGGGACGATCCTATTGAGGTATGAACGTATACCCGACTCCCATGAGTTGGCTTAAGGTGGCTAAAACAGGAGCGATTGATGGGCCAATGAGGTAGCTCCTCTGATCGAACACACTTCTTCGATACCATTCTATTACTTTGTGATTGATTGGGTGCACCCTTTAATTTTTTTTTTGGGAGTGTGGCTTGAGGTGGGTGGTAGTGGCTGCTATGCGTTACCACCAGTCCGGATGCGTAATTGGTATATCTACCCTGGCATTGCCTAGTTGTGCCGTGTCACCTACCCTAGCGCGCCTTTTACGAGTTTGTTTTGTACCATACCTATGGAGTGCCCTCTAACGACGCCCGGTACGGGGAGATTAGTATAGACTATGGGAATGTATAAAATGTGTTAAGGGGGATATGGGTAACGCCTTAACGCTATTTTGATAGTTTACTTTACTTTAGACATTATTATAATAGCGTATATTACTATATAGTAGACAGTTTAACGGATCCTTAGAGGATGGTTATCCCAAGCATCCTTTGAGTTACTTGTATTTCAGTTGATATTTCACTTGAGTTGGATTTATTGATATAAGAATGTTAATCCTGACTCGAGTGTTTTGTGTTTTACTTTACGATCGAGTCAGACTGAGTGGTTCAGTGTTCGAGACTCACCTTTGGAGTTGGAGCTTCGCTTGGAGATCCAGCTATCTATCCAGCATTCAGTTATTCAGTTGATTCCAGTGATGTATTTTGATCTTTTATTTGACTATTGTATTGAGCCATCTATGTATTCGAGACTTCTGTTGTATCTTGTTTAACTCTATTATATATATATAGTAGCTTCATGAACTACTATTCCTTTGTTTCCGCTGCATTATTTTTATATTACTCTGTGTCTGTGATTCTGTGATTATTTATTTACTGTATATGCTAAGTTTTTCCAAATTTAAATTAACAATCCGATATTTTGAGTAATTCAAATCCGACATGTATGGATGTGAATGGTTGAAAATATCAGGTCGTTACATGATTGAAAACATTTTGTCAAAAATCAACGTTTTGTTTAATATAAGTTGTCGCAACGTTGTCGCATCTTTATTTACATATACATGTACACATATTTAAATAGGGTAAGTAATAATAAAGTCACTAAATGTAACGAATACGGATTTTTCGCGTTCGAAAATCGACATCCGTACTTCACATTGTACTAGAATGCCGCAGATTCGACCGTTCAAATCCGATTCGCCGGAGCTTATAACACCATTAAGTATAACAACACAGCGGAAGAAAAAGAATAATACATTGATATACAATATCTGATACAATATCTGATACAATAGAGTGATATAATGAATATCAATATACATCAGAGATACGATACAAGAAATAGCAGCGGAAAGAAAATAGATAACACCAGTAGCGGATAGAATATCTCCAATAGAATGCTCCAATCCATAGCTAGAGGGAAGCAAGGTCAGTCGTCCAAGGACTGACTAGCTCCAAATAATCTACTCAACCCGAATATCTGAGAAACCCAACTCTAGACTGCTCGTTTAGAAAATTATGAGCACCCAGAGTTTAGGAAAGGAACAATAAACTCTGAATCAGTCATGGGACTGGTGTGAGCAACAAAAACAGTTTATCTTTAAACAACAACAAAAGAGTTTTAAACATTGAAACCCGCAATGCTTTTGGAAAATGAAACTACCATAAGGCCTCCCGCACACACACACAATGCAAACGCAGAATCAGAGGAGATTTCTCCTTATGATAGTCAAAGATGCTTACTACGCAAATCATTGGATATTATTACTAGTGCATAGTGCAGAAAACATTTCGAAAGTATAATATTAATCTTAGCCAACATACAACCATTATTGTATGCCTACTATAGCTACTATGTTCAATAGCAGGTTACCGCCACATTCCATAGCAGGTAATACAACTAAAACCGTACAAGGCTCGTATTGTTTCTTTGGATTTTCCAACAAATGGTCAGGCTAAGGAACTTCCTTTCCTACTGCCGAATGGGATCGCCTCTGGCTGGACGTCCCGAGAGACAAACTGCTCTCTGCCAACAAGGCCGGGTTACCCCTATACCAGGAAACTCACGAATATGCCATCCCCCGGTCCTTTGGGACCTTTATCCGAGCGCTCGGTAACCAACATCACACATAATAAATAAGGTGTGTCCACATGAGTAAGTATCAGGGCTCCATACCATAATACCACCCCTTTCCAGAAGGAAATGACATACCCTAAAGGGCGCGACCCTCATAACCTTGCCGCAACATTCCTGTTTTGACCATTTCCGGGTTGTGAGGTCTGACGAAGTCTCGTCCACAAAGCTACGCTTTGTCACAAAGCCATGCTTTGGGTCAACAGATGATCAAAGAAATGATCACAAAGATTAATGATCAAACAAATGATCATATCACAAATGATCAAACGATGATCATCACACAGCAACACTCAGCATGTCACATTATCAAATTGGGAATATATCGCTGATAAATTTCAACTACATAACCTCTGAGCTCGTACATCTCAGAGAAGGGTGTTAAGCTAAGAGAATAAATTCTCCGCCACCAACAGAAATGTATTTGAAAGAAATCTGCTTTATATCTCAAAGCGTAATGTCAGACATGTAACCATACAAGTCTGTTCCGGGTTCGAACAGAACCGAAGGCACTTCCAAAGAAGCCCTTGCAAATCTGGATATTCACGATCCCGATCGGACTTCCCATCACTTAAGGAATCTCTATACCGGGAGCTACCCAGTGTAGAGACAATCGATAGGTTATCCTATCGTTTTCGCAAACACCCGGTCTTCAACACCGGTCTTCAAATGCTATCCATATACGACGTATCACTTATTCGAAATGGATTATATGACACAAAGGTCCTCTCCCGGCTAAACCGAATAGTGAGCGTAATATTTTAAAACATATGGATAATGGGATTTCAATTAAGTCACAACTTATTACCCAAAACTTCTCTTCAAATGGTTTAAAAAATTACCATTTTCAAATCTTTAAACAAAAAGATTTATTTTAACAACCTTCACGGTTTAAACAATTTCCACACTTTAATCTTTTAAACAAAAGATTCATTCCCAGATTTTCCAAATCAATTTTCCATTTCAATTGATTAACTCGTTAAACCTTTAAATCAAAGATTTAACTTATAGCTTTCAAAAACAATTCACTTATAACTTGGAAAACCATTTTTCAATTCAATCTTGAAATTCCTTTAATTAAACTGGAATTTCATTTCTTATCTGAAAGTTTTTATTCTTTTAAAACAAACAGTTTTCATTTTGGAAATCTGATTCATTTATACGAGTTACAGTTCATGGGTTAAATCCAAATCCTCAAAATTATACTTTAAAATGGTTTAAGTTCATATAAACACATTTATAACATTTTTAACCGTAATTCCCAATTATAGAATTCAATTCCAAATTTTGGATTCAAAATTCAAATTAAATCATTTAAATTTGAAAACTTACCAAGTTATTCAAAATAACTTTATTCTTAAACTCCTTTTCAAAAGCTTAACATTTAACCCAAATTCATTTCCAAAATCAATTGAAATTAAAATTTCAATTTCAAAAACATCAAATTTAAATTATCTATGACTTAACCGATTTCCACGCGAAACCCATATTTGTGTGTGTATGGTATAGTCCAGGGGTTTAACACAATAGTGCAATCATCATTCAATCATCACAGATCGCAATACAGAAATATAATTGATAAGCGATATAAAGTATAACGCTTATCGTTCATTCACAGATCACAGATAAATATCACAGATGATAAATTACATCACAGGTCACAACTCAAATCAGGGTATATCACAAAGCATCACATATCAGGGATATCAAACAATTCAACTATTCAATAAGATCTAAACATTCATAGGTAAAATTTATTAATCAACTGATTAATCTAGATCAGATGTATTACTTGTCATTAATTCTGGTTACTTAACATAAGTTAATTTCAAATCATCTGAGATAAATTTCCCTTTAATTATTAACTATCCATCCTTAATTTATGAATCAATTGATCTTAACTTCTAAATTAATCTTAGTTAATAACCTTTATTAACGATTAAAATTTCTTTAACTACTTTGCTACAGAAATTCACTCATATTGATCATTATTGATTATAAATTGAATAACCATAAAAAAACACATTAATTAATTCTAATTATTTAGTTAATTTAGTATATAGCAATAACTAAATTAATTCTTAATTAGTTGATTGATTTATT
Organism: Allium fistulosum; assembly: GCA_030737815.1. Lineage (NCBI taxonomy): Eukaryota > Viridiplantae > Streptophyta > Magnoliopsida > Asparagales > Amaryllidaceae > Allium > Allium fistulosum. The sequence goes on along the minus strand of CM060901.1, from coordinate 930,520,329 downwards.
TCTAATCAAAAATAAATTCTCTTAACTTATCTAATCTTATCCAATTAAAAATCCTTAATTTACAAATAAATTAACTTAATATATCTTTAAACCTTAATTAACTATTCTTTAATCATTAATTAATAACTTTAATTATTAATTAATAAAACTTAATTACCCATTTATTTACCATAAATTTCTTAGTTAATCAATTATTAATTCTTAATTGAATTCCTTAATTAATCATTTAAAAAAATTCTTTTAAATTTGAAAAGCAATTTAATATTAACTACAAACTTTAATGTTAATTAATTTCATACTTAACTTAACTTAATTATTTAATTAAAATAATAATTAAGAGTTTTAAACATCGTTAAGTATTAAATAATTAAAACATTTCTCATAAATAATATTTCTTAATTTCAATTTTTATTTGATCTTAACTTTCAATTTTAAAACTTTCTTAACATTTCTTAATTTTCTCACTATTAATTACAATCAAAACATTTACCTTGCATTTAAACAAAAGTCATTTATAACTTTTGAAAATTTCCAGGTTAAACTAAAATTTGACCCGAGGCCAATGTTATTTACTCGAGCAAGGCTCGAGTTTCCCCAACATTTCCCCGTGTTCTCTCCCTCGTTCTCTCGTGATCTTCTTCTTCTCTTTTTTTTTCTACAGCAAGTTAAATTTAAAACTAAAGTATAAATTCAAAGCACCAGGCTTATGCACGCCCACGATCTAAAACCCGAAGTAACCACAATTCTCACTCACGAATCATCTCGCGATTAGCCCCAACACCAAAATCAGACCCCAATCGCCACCGTGCACGTGAACATACGATCAGAGCTTCTCCGATCGTCGCCGAGCCCTTCCACAAGTCGCTTACGACCCCAGCAACTACTTCGACCACCCAAAACTCCTTAGCAAAGTCGAACTCAAAATCGAGCTAGTTGGAGCAAACCTGAAACAAAACCCAAGTTTTACAAACCGCCTCGCCGTTGACGAACCACACTACCAAAACCTCTGCAACTCCATACAGAGCAACGTCACACCCCTAAGCCTCTATCCCCCTAGGTCTGATCCCACTCGATACCACGATGACGTCGCGGCGATCTCGTTACTGCCATTGACCAGAGAAATCCCTTAAACCCTAATTACACCTTGTTCCCAAAATTCTTGCAATAGATAAATTTTTTAACATTTTTCCTGAATTCATAAATCATCATACTAGCTTCACAATGAATCTCAACATCTGATATTTATTGAATCATCAGATATTCACAAATGAGCATTTTCGGTTCTCTTTGAAACTGCGCCTAGATTTCTTACTTAAAAATCATCATTTTTATGTTAAAAATCTTAACTATGTGTGTTAAATCAAGATATGGGATCAAATTAACAATTTAAAACATTTGAATTTTTAACATATTTATTTCTTTATACTGTAACTTGAATAAACAATATTCATGTTATACTGTTATGCTTCAAACAAATTTCCAGGCTTGTGATTTTAGTTAAACAAACTTAATTGGCTTAAATTCCTAAGTTTACATTGGTTTAAATGAAGAAGTATTTGTTTTCTTTACCCTTCTTTGCTCAGAAACTAAAAAAAAAAACTAAAGAACATCACGTATTTAAATTTCCAGAGAACATCTCAGAACTACATGCTCACAATATATAGCAAACACAAGATTCACATGAACTAGTTACCAAAACATAATCTTTAAAATTTTTATGTCTACTCACCTGTGTTTCCAGAAGAAGAACAGAGCATATCTTCTTGAAATAGGCTTGTAATTTTAAGCTGGAAACCTTTCTTTGTTGTTGAATGATCTTGTTTAAGTTTTGAAATGTTGCTACTTTAGATTTTCTCAGTTTCGAATAAATGAGACTGAGATTAAAAAAAATGTTGATATAAAGAAGAGGTTTACAGGGTTTGAAAAATAGTTTGAGGGAAGTTTACAAGTTGATGAATATTTTGAGTAAAAAAGGTTTCAGGTCTGGCTTTCTGGTAAGCTAAGTTTTTAAGAACGAAAAGAGAAACAAGATTGATATATGAACAAGTATGCAGGCTTGTTTCTTCGCTGGTACCATATTTGATCAGAGATTTTTTTCTTCACAAGGAGGCTGATAGATAGAATGTGGTGGCTTGCATGAATTGTTTTGTACAACTTGCTTATTTTATTTCTTTTGCTTTCAGCTGTACAATGCGCATAAGTATAATGTTGTACAAGTATATTTATATTTTTTCTTCCTTTGCCAGCCTATACATATTTTTTACTTGCCTAGCTTGCATTCTTGACCAAGCAAGATTTTGTTTTGGAGGCTAATATTTTACTTGCATTTCGGCTGAGGTGATTTTGGTATCTTATTTTATATATTTAAATTTGTGTTCATCCTTATCCTATTTGTTTGAATACTTTATTTGCCTTTGCAATGTGAATGAATTTATGTGGTTATATTGTTAGCTAATATGTTTATTACTTTTAAAAGTTAATAATTCACTATTTAATCTGCATACTTATATTTTGCTTGTTCATGAGTATATATATAGTTGTTGTCTTCTTTTGTTTAAAGGTATATGTTTATTTTACACTTATGTTTTGTAATATTAATATTTGTCTCGTTAACACTTTCATTTTTTTTAATTTCTATTTTAAATGTTTATTTTACTTCTATTATTATTTTTGTTTCATTTAATCCATTTTTTCTATTTTTATACTAGTTTAAACATTTATTATTATTAAATCTCTAAGATTAATTATCTTATTTTTATATTACTATTTAGATTCAAATTATCACTAGTTATTAAATTTACATCAATTATTTATTTACTTATTTTCATACTTGTGTCCAAAGTATACATTTATTTATTTTTTTCAAAATCATTTATTTAAGATTTTATTTCAAATCCAATATATACATATATATTCACATATATACAATATTTAAATTTAAATGATTTAATATAGAATTTATTTGAATCGAGGAAACTCGCTTTCAATTAATCCATTTAAAATTAAATTTACAAATTTTTATTCAAAAATTCATTTAATTATCAATTTAAATATATGTAAAATCTGGAGTCGTTACACTAAACAAGATTTCTTTTCCTAAACAAGTTTATAAATTTCTAGAAAATCATGAACAAAACGTAAGCACAAAAGGACAAAACATGTCAAATCAAATCCAACAAAAATCTAACATTATTTTTTCTTAATACTTAAGTTAATAAGACATAAAGTTGTGAAGTGAAAGGTGATGGTAATGTGGCATTTAGAAGAGGAAAGATGATGTGCTATGTGAAAGGTAATCGTTACCTCAAGCCTCACACCCGGAAATGACCAAAACAGGGCAGATGCAGCAAGGCTATATGGTTTGCAACTATTAGGGTATGATCATCCCCTTCTAGATATATTTATACCCGCTATGACATTTGGGTTTAAATTAATGTGGTATATGCTAGAGTGCACTCGGATAGGTCGGTAAGGATCGGGGTGATGACATATTTGGTACTATCTAAGAAGAGGTAGGTCGGTCTTGTGTTGGTAGAGGACCATCAGTTGGACCTCGATACATTCCTCTAGAGATGTATTGCCGGTAGGTAGTCCCTTCACTTAGTCATTTGTATAGAAATTCATTCTCCAATAAGTGTGTGCCATTTTGTTTGTAGAACCCACTTTGTAGCTAGTATGATGGAATTTAATCAATGTAACAATTTCGGCCAGGATTAATAAGTTTACTTGCAAATGTTTTTAAAGAATGTCATTAAAAATAATATCAAATGTTTTGATAAAAATGTTTTGGTTATCATAAGGTAAAAACCGGTCAGTACTTATGTTTGGCGTGGTCTTATGAGACACTCTTTCTTTTTAAAAGGTTTTTGTCACCAATCTCTGATCTATGACACTATCATGTATGAATTGAGTTTCTCACACAGGTTTGCCAGACTGATCTGGGTATTTTATACTCGGGTCAAATCTGAGTAATTTCAGGGGTAGCTGAAGACGTTTAGAGTTTCCAGAGGAGAGCTAGAGATCTTCATCCACATATTAACGTATTCTATTTCCTCTTCATTTGTTTGTTGTTTTTCAGCAAATTGTAAGGATAGGTATTATAACTGTAACGACCCGTAAATTTTAGTCGTTTTATTTATTTAATTGATTGAATTTTTGTGAAATTTTAAATAATAAAATTTTGAAATAAAATTTAATATTTGGAATGCGTCTAATTAAACATAGCAAACTGTAAATTTTCATCCAAAACTATGGAAGTTTATTTCGTGTGTAATTTTATTTCAATTTAATCAGTTAGTAATTGATGAAAATAAAATGTTTTCGGAACCTAAATATTTTTATATAGAAAAATTGTAAATCATCTTCTAAGCAAGACGTCATTTTTCGTTTTTCCAAATTCGGACTTCTTTAGCTCCGTCGATCTTATTTTTCTGCGTTTTTGCTGTATTTTCCGCTAGTAGAAAATTCGAATTTTTATAATTCAATCATACCACTGGTATCTATATGTCGTTTTGACCGTCTTGTCGCGCCGATTTCCATAGCATATTCATTTCTGTAATTCGAAGATCGGTACGCGGTGAAATCTGCATAACAGGTAGTCGTATCGGTACTAAATTTGTATCTTTTGGGATTCTGGTGACCATTAAAATTCACCGTATAAATTCCAATAGTCAGGTGATTAATATTATTCACTGACTTCAACCTTTTGTCTATCAATTTTTAATGTTCTAGGTAATTGCCCTTTGTTCTGTTTAATTTTCTTGCCAGCTCACATTGATAATCAAGTAGCCTCTGTACATTAAGAAAAATTATATTTACAAAGGTTACATTCCTTTTCTACCTTTTAAAATTCTTTCTTCGTCATGACTCTTCTTTTCATCTCCTCTTCCTCTCCTCGTCCTTGCCACCTAATGCACCCATGGCCGAAACGTGCAATCGCACACTTCACCGTGCCGAACTTTGCTTACCGACCGACGACTACCACTCTTGCCGTAGTAGCCGCACTCACCTGATCGAGCTTACCTCCTTACCCACGCCACCTTCCATCACCACTGATGCCGATTAAACCTCCTCGGCCTTCAAGCGCCACCTAACGACCTTGTCCACATGATGGTTTCAGTGCCTTCCCTTCTGCATCACGACCTCAACTTCATTTCTCCCATCCCCTGACCATTTCCCACCTCCTCACCACCACTGCCCACCCAAATGGCCGAAGCCCACCTTCAAGCTACTCGCGAGCAGCTGTATCGTCTTGACCTTCCTCCCCTTTCACTAACAACCTGCAACACCCATCCCGGCGACAGCCCGCCCCAGCATTTTTTTTCTCCCCATTCCGCCCCTGCTCCACCTAACGCCAACGAAACCATCACAAGTTATCACCTCGGCTCATTTTTTTAGGTAACATTTACGTTGATATTTATGAATTAATTAAAATTTTATATGCGGTATTATATTGTGTATATTTTTCTATATTGTTTATATATAATACGTATAGTATATACAGTTTATTATTTATATCACTAATTTGCATTATTAAGATTTATATGTGAAGCTTTGGGTTTGTTTTATACTTCCTATTATAACTTTTATAAATGGGCAGTAAACTATATTGATCTTTCAAATGTAGTGATTTCTAAATATAATATGTATAAGTGAGTTTATATTATATATAAATATATATGGTAAGTTAATATTTACTGTTTGTTGAGGGTATTTTATTTGTTATTAGACATTGATTTTGAAAACTGTACACATATAAATATATAAAGTTATACCGTGTATGTTGTCTTCTTACGGTGGTATTTGCCTTTGCATATAATTGCTGAACATATGTGAGTTACATATTTCATTCATGGCTTTATATGTCTTGGGTTTTATATTGTTGGGTTTGCTTTATATATATTATAATAACAGTATATAATATGGATACTTATGTTTTAAAAGGTATTAAATATAAGTATTGCATATGTTCTGTTGGGTAAAGGGAGTATATAGGTCGTTTATATAATATTTATATCTGGGAATATGTTGTGAATCTTAAATATATTTGTTTACGAATTCCTTCGACCGTTGGTTTTATAATTTATTTGTACAGTTGTCCTGTATTGTTTATACAATAAAGTATATTTCCAACTTACTTTGTTTTGTGCGTGCAAATACATATAGTGTTTGTCACTTAAAAAAAAATTGTTGTCTACATCAAACTAATTCTGATTCAGTTCATAAATTCTTATTTATCATCTGTGACCGGCAAATTCGTGCAAATCTTGCTTCATTTTGGAATTCATGCTTGGACCCACAACTCATCTCTTTCTCGTTCATCTCTAACCTCGAAAGGTGAGCAATCACTCATGATTAACGTTCTTTTATTTATTAAATTTGATTTCAATTGAAACGACAATTGAAATATGCTGTTGTTAGTTAATTACACTGTTATATATGCTATTACCTATATCAGTTCACTTGTGAAATCTGACACCATTATCTGTTATATATACAATGATAATCCAGTTTGGTTGTTAAATGATTGTTTGGTTGATGTTGACATTGGACGTTAAATTTTTAATGTTGTAAGTGATAAATAATTTGAAATTGAATTGACGTAGGATAGTTAGATTTGATATATGTTAAATTTGATTTGATGACATTTGCATAATATGACCCCTTTAAATGTTTAATTACTTGACACGTAGTAATATGGATAATTACACCTTGAACCATTTGAATGTATGTTGTATAAATTGATGTAGAATGAAATTGAATAATAGATATCAAGTGAAGAACCGTATAAACATTAATGTAATAATCTTTAATCTACATGAAATGATAGTGTAGATTCTAGAAATAATTATATTAATTTGCATAAACAATAATGTAAATTAATACGATTATTTCGGGATTATTTGAATTAATTATTGGATTGTTATTGATGTTGTTATTGCTTGTTTATTTACTTTGACACCATCCCAGTTATCACACAGCAAGTTCCTTTTGTTATGCTTGATTTTGAATTGGAATGAAATCGGGTTGAAATGATAAATACCAAAATTTAACTTTGACCTAGGATAGAGAATTAAATAAAAATCGATTGGTCAATAATTTGATTTAAAAATAAAAATGAAGATTTTATTTGAATAAATAATATGGTCTTGAAACGAAGTTTGAATTTGAATTTTAATGAAAGGAAATGAAAATGTTAATAATCTGAATCAAAATATTAACATAGTAGTTGATGAAAGCACGTTGTTTTAAAATTAATTATTTAATAATTAAATTTGGAATTATTAATAATTAAGTTTTGAAATTTGTTAATAATTAAGTTTTGAAATTTTTATTAATTAAATAAGGTTGAATTATTTAATAATTAAATTAAATTGAATTCTTTATTAAGTGAAATTGAACTTCCTGAATAAGTGAATTAAGTTTCTTTATTAATTGAGTTTGAAATTTGTAACTAAGTAAAAAAAAATTTTAAATTGAATTTCTTTAACAAGAAATAAAAATGAGATTTATTAAAATTTATGTAAGACCTGTAATTTAAAGAATTTGATTTGACGAATCTAATTTAATCAAATTTGTAAGTTTTGATATTTTGGAGATGAACTTAAGTAATTGGTTTATTGAATTGGAAATTAAATAGAAATTGTTTTGAATGATAAATTAACTTAATAAATATTGAATGAAATCGATAAATGAATTTAAATTGATTTGAATGTAGATTAAATCATTTTAAATGATTTCGGAATGAAACTTATATACAAATTTAAATGAATATTGGAATGGGTTTAAATAAAAATTGAAATTGTATTATAAGATTTTGAAATGGTAATTTGGATGTTTTGAAACGTAAATTTTTGGAAATTGGTTTAGAAAGACAAATGAAATGTTGATTTGCAAATTCTAATTGAAATTGTAATTGATTTTGTTTTGAAATATATTAAACGACCAATCGGTGTAATAATTACGAAAGTTATTAAAGAGACCGGAATCGGTTAGGGACATACTCACTGTCTAAACCGAAAACTACTTTAATAACTATACGCGGAGTGTGATCCAGAATGAAGTGGTTGGAATGATGTACGTGATGACTGAAGAAAGAAAATGATAATGGTTAGCCTTGACACTTGTGTCAAATTGGAAATGACTAAAACAGGAGCCGTGCCGGGCCAAATGGGGTCATCTACCTCGAGCGAACACACTTCTTCGAAAACTACTCATTACTTGTTATCGATTGGTGCACCCTTGATTTGGGAGTGTTGTTTTGCGGTGTTGCGATCGCTACGGCGATGCGTTCTCACCAGTCCGGATCAGGAAAACGGTAGTTTCACTACCTTGGGTATTGCCTCAAGTGCCTTGTCATACTTGTATCCCTATATACGTGACCACTATGATTTGTTTTGTGTTATACCTATGGAGTACTCCCCGATATCCCACTAGTTTACGGTGGAGTTTACAGTGCTGTATAGACTATAACGCTTATATAAATTGTGTTAAGGGGGATAATGGTAACGCCTTAACACTATTTTGATACTTTATATTACTGATAGGCATTATCTACTTAGCGTACACTACTACATAGTAGATAGTTTAACGGATCCTTAAAGGATGGTTATTCCAAACATCCTTTGAGTTACTTGTATTTCAGTTGCTATTTCACTTGAGTTGGATTTATTGATATAAGAATGTTAATCCTGACTCGAGTGTTTTGTGTTTTGCTTTACGCTCGGGTCAGACTGAGTGTACTAGTATTCGAGACTCACCTTTGGAGTTGGAGCTTCGCTTGGAGATCCAGCTATCTATCCAGTTCAGATATCCAGTTGATTCCAGTGATGTATTCTGATATTGTATTTGACTATTGTATTCGAGACTCCTATTGTACCTTATTTTACTCTGATATGTATATAGTAGCTTCATGAACTACTATCTTTTATTTCCGCTGCACTTATTACTCTGTGTCTGTGATCTATGATTATTTTATTTACTGTATATGTTCAGTTTTTCCAAATTTAAATTAACAATTCGGTATTTTGAATTCTTCAAGTCCGACATGTGCGGATGCGAATAGTCCAAAATACTGGGTCGTTACAGTTGGTATCAGAGCTTTGGTAGCTCTAGGCAAAACTCAGCATATAGGGTAAATGTATTTACAGAATCACTTTCATTCGAGTTTGAATCTCTTCCATTTTACTGGATTCCTTTGAATTTTAGAACGTTTCCTACGGTTCCAAAATCCATTCGTGTCCCTCACTATTCATCTTCTTTTAATTCTGGAGTATCCCATAACTCCACTTCGAATGATCTTTATAATGAGTTGGCGGTCTTGCCAATCTCAAATTAATTTATAAAGGGGGAAACTCCTTTACAATAGACATCGATTTACCGGAGATTTCTGTATCCTCGGTTTACGATGCTATCTATCTCCTGCTGTACCTGATTTCTATTTCTTGAGATCGAATGTCGATTTACCTCGTAATTCTTCATCGATCTTATTCTTGAAGTCTCGGTTGACCCGGTTAAGGTTGCCCGTGATTTATATAAACTTATCAATCTTCCTACTTTGTTATTTAATCATCATATCTTTGTTCAAACTTATCTTCGAATCAAAATTCTCTTTGATTTGAGTCCATCAAAATTTGAAACCCTATCCTTATTTTGAAAATTCATTCGTTTATCGTCGAGCGAGGAAGTGTATTTGTAAATTAATATTTAAAATGTTTTAATATATATTGTGTTGTTTGAGTTGTTGATGTTGATTTGGGTTTCCGATCGATTCGTCTGATCAGCGCTATCGATAGGATTTCCAAAACACTTGAACAGAACAAACTGACACAATGTTGTTTTCAAATTTGGTAAACAAAATAGTTTTGGATGATTATATTAAATATAAATATAAGTTTTCTGAAATTAAATTGTTAATGAATTTGTTGTCAAAAATGATAATATTTGATTTTCATTTATTGTTTTGTAAACCATTGATTATCGCATAATATAAATAAATTTATAAAACTTGGTTATAATTAGATTTAGAATCTGAAGTGAATTTAAATTAAGAATTTGAGAATTTAATTTCCGATAATTCCGAACTATGGTTTTAAATTTTAAAAAATGTATTATTTAATAGAAATCGTTTTCAAAGAATTTTATTGTTTAAATCAGTGCTCTTCTCTTTGTCATTGGATTATAATTTTGGTGATGACGGCCGCATCATCAACATTCATTTTCGAGTTTCGAAGTGGAGAGACCATCAGTAGCTTGCTACACTTTTGTTTGAAATGAATTTGATTTGAAATTTCTAAAGCATGACATGATTTAAAATATATATACAAGCATTTGATTTAGATTTGACTTGGATATATTGTATGTATATAATTATCTCTAAAGGGTTTGAAATTAAACGGAAATTTAATTCTTAAAATTATGTTAAAGGATGTTTTCAATTATAAACAAAGCTAAATTTTGGATAAATATTTAAACTTGAAATAATTGAATTTGAAAATTTTACTTGTATAGTACTAAATTGCATTTCAATATAACTTACCTAAATTATTTAGAAGTCAAAATATAACTGGATAATATACAATATAAAAGGATTTTATAAATAAAATTTGAGTGTTTATAATAAATGTTATACACTTAGATTTTTTTAAAAAAAATATATGCTAATAAAGATGATAGAATAATAAGTTCATTGAATGAGATGAATATAATAAATTTTATTCTGAAAGAATTAACAAATTGAAATTATATCAACTTATGGAAATACCTTAAATTTAAACCAATTATTGAATATAAATTAATTTAAATTGAAATTTATATGGTTTAAATTAATTTATACGATTTAAATATATGTAATAAGATATATTAAGTGAAATAAACTTAATAATAATTTGGAATAAAAGAATTAAATCTGTTGAATAAAATATGAGTACAATAAATGATAATACAAATTGATGATTCAGAAGTTGTTAATTGAGGATGGCTAGATAATAAGATAATGAATTTAGAAATAGATAGATTGATTTAACTTAAGTGAACTCAAAGGGATTTAACCAAATTGTTAAATATTAATTAATTTAAATTGAAGTTTATGGTTTAAATTAATTATTTTACTTGTATTCCAATCTATTTTCTTTTTGGTTGTTTCTATTCTCCTACCTCCTTCCTTTTCGGGGACGAAAAGTTTTGAGTGGGGGAGAGTGTAACGACCCGTAAATTTTAGTCGTTTTATTTATTTAATTGATTGAATTTTTGTGAAATTTTAAATAATAAAATCTATCATAAGGAGAAATCTCCTCCAATTCTGCATTTGCATTATGTGTGTGGCGGGAGGCCTTATGGTAGTTTCATTTTCCAAAATCATAGCGGATTTCTTTTTATTTCCTTTGTACAAATCACTGTTTTAAGATCGCACACCAGTCCCATGACTGACCTGGAGTTTATTGTTTCCTTTCTAAACTCTGGGTGCCCATAATTTTCCACACGGGCAGCCTAGAGTCAGGTTATCAGTTGTTCTGGAGCGAAGTCAAAAAAGTATGCTGTGGAGATCAGGAGGCGAGCTGGATGGTGGGACGTACTTCCGTATAATATTATCATTCCGCTATGTATTCAATCATATGTGCAGATTATTATAACTACCAATGTTGTGTGTTTTTGTTGTAATACTCTGATGATTTAATGTATAAACAAATATAGTTCTTTGCTTTACAGATTATTCATTTATCTATTATATATTGTTCCACTATGATTGTGAAATTCTGATATTGTTTCTGATTCTTCTTCTTTCTTCTTCTACCTCTTTCTTCTTTAACCCTAATGATTCAGTTTTCCGGCATTCGATGGTTCGGCATTTGATACAGTGGGCGTATTGATGTCGACTTTCGGAAGTCGAAAAATTGGGTCGTTACAAAATGAGTCCTTTTTATCGAACATAAACTCTTATCACTTTATTCCAATTATCTCATGGTTGGGACAACTCAATATGGAATGATGCCTTGTCATTTTAATCTAATAGACATAATGACCAGTACCTTGGTTTATACTTAGAGATTTCTACATTTTAATGCATTGGAATTAAATCTTTTCCTGAAAGGCATCGTGAACATCGTAACTTTCTATAAATTATCTACAAAAGGATTTGTGTTTATTCGAAATTACAAGGAATTATATTTTCTATTATTATTAAAATAGACGGGACAAAATACAATAAATATCCCTATTTTATACATCTCTTTCTTTTTGGCATATTCCTTGTTATTTGAAACGATACACTTTTATATATAAATCTAAACTTGATAATCTATAGGAATTTACATTGCAACCTTCTACATTCCAATGAATTAAAATATTACCTAAATCTCAACAATTTACTATGATAACTTAATATACATTTTACTTGACCTATAATTTTAATCTACAAATATAAAACTATCATATGAACTATAAGTTTTAGGGACTACCACCACCCAATATTTTTTAGATTCACATACATGCAATACATAATCTAAAATTTCAAGATTTACATAAGCATATATGGAACTCATCTACTATTCTACAAACCCAATAAATTTCTAAAATATATACTTTCCCACATATGTCCACCCCATCCGCCCTTAGCCTTTAGGGGAACAACACAAATACCTAGACTGCATGTAGCTTATGAATATCATGTCCTCATCTATACGTTATTGACCTTGCTGACATAGCGCCGAGTCTACACTTACCATTCCATTTAGATTGCCTATTGTAATCAAGGAATTGCCCCTTGTCACATAACGCACTATATAAGAATAGAGTAGACCCTACTTATCCCTTCTTTACACTTGAAACTGAAAAACTTTTTGCATCAGTAGCATCCTTTCATATAATAAAGAATCTTGGCTTACTTTTTCCTTATTCGAAAATATGTTTACCTAAATCATACTTTCCAAACTTCCTTGCATGAAGTTCTACAGTAACTATATGTGATATCCCGGAATTTCAAGGAATTTAAAATGTGATAATCTTTTAAATTAATTGGTAAAGTTGTTATTTTCAAACAATTTAATAATGAGATGTTTTTAAATATAGTTATAAATAGATTTTAAATAGACCTATTATTTCAAATTTAATAAGTATTGTTTAAATGTATATATATATGTGTATTTAAATTGATTTTAAATAGGATAATTATTTACAATTAATAATGTGTTTGTTTAAAATTGATAACTATATTTATTTTAGTTGATTTTAAATTTAGATTTTAAATTGACTTTGAAATTGAATTTAAGAATTGAATTTAAAGAAATATATATCTTAAAATAAAAATAATAATATAGTTTGGACTTAAATCATATGGATAAGGTTTTTATTTAAAAATAGATTTGTTTTATATTATTCTCTTAAAGAAATTTATTTATAGAAATTTGGGAAGTATTTATTAAATAGTTAATAAATACAAAATTTTTATATTATCATTTAAAAATGGACTAAATATATTATATATAATTTTATTTAAGATATGATGAAAATGTGTACGTGTTAATATAGTACACACGGATCGTGTAATATGGACTAACAATATATGCGGAATGTTATTTACAATTGCTATACAAGTAAATATTCAATAAACTAACTATATAGCAATTCACAGATATAGAATAGTAAATGCAGTAAACTGTAAAAATCACACCAGAGATTTTTATACTGGTTCGGAGCACCGTCCTACGTCCAGTCCCAGACTTCTATCTGGATTTGCACTACCAACTACCTCGCTTCACCCGGAGGAACAGGTTTACAACACCCGAACAGCCGAACGGGATTTCGTGCCTCTTACAACACCGAGGACTTCAACAAAAACAAATACAATTGCTGTTGACAACTTGTGCTCTTGATAACACGGATTTGTCACTTGTAGTACACCCTTCCTATAATCTTATCCTCAAAATATGTGAATGATGTTTGTGAAGATTGAAGGAAGTATATTACTTATTGAATCAAAAGATATGAAATAATTTCAATGATTCAGTAAGCAATTGAAATATTTGAGAGCTTTTAGAATGCAAGAGTATTTAGAAATTAAGATCAGAAATTAGAGCAAGAATTTCTTTGGAATCAATGATTTAGACGTGTTTATATAGAGAATAAATGGTTGTAACTCTTTGTGAAGAGTAGCCATTAATAGATATGATCATTGATGAAAGGTAAGAGATGCAACCATTGGAGAAAGAAGTGTCTTTTGGGAAAGGTTGCTCTCTGTTTAAAAATGGTCGACAGGTGAAAAATGGCCGGTAGACAGGATTTCAAATATATAGACGTTATGTGCATGTGTGTACGTTCATTGTGTATTTTACACAGAAACTGTAATATCCCGGAAATTTTAACAATATCAATTTAATAATCTGTTAAATAATTAAATTGATATTGATGATCTTTGATAATAAAATTTGAATTTAATTTAATAATCTAATTAAATAAGTATCAAATATGTTATTTTCAAATAATAAGTATAATGTATTATTTTTAATATGTATGAATTTTAATGCTAAAAGGAATTGTTATTTTAAATGGAATAAATAGTGTATGTAAATATATATAACTTAACTTTTAAATTGAATCTTAGGATTTAATTTTATTTAAACTTAAGTTTAAATAAAATTAAATCCTAAGATTCAATTTAAAAGTTAAGTTATATATATTTACATACACTATTTATTCCATTTAAAATAACAATTCCTTTTAGCATTAAAATTCATACATATTAAAAATAATACATTATACTTATTATTTGAAAATAACATATTTGATACTTATTTAATTAGATTATTAAATTAAATTCAAATTTTATTATCAAAGATCATCAATATCAATTTAATTATTTAACAGATTATTAAATTGATATTGTTAAAATTTCCGGGATATTACATTCCTCCCCCCTTAAAATAATTTCGTCCCCGAAATTTAAACAAAGGTAATTTAATAATCTTATTAAAGATTTTAATTCAAAACACAAGCATATTCTATCATTCATATGCTAACAACCATAGCAGCCAAATCATCCAATCAAACAATTCAAACTATCTAGACTAAATTCTAGATAAAATTCCTCGAGTTTCCCCAAGTATATATATATACCGGGATACTCGCTCTACAAACAATCTAAACTACTAAGCTATAGATCTCCTACTCATCTAGATCTACAGAACTAAACAGACTATCAGACTACAGACGAGTCTGACTCAACTACCAAACTTCCAGAACTGCTGATTCAACAACCAAAGATAGATCAAATACGTCCTCCCTCAGAGATACATGAAAACACAATGAATTCCAATTATCCAAATTGACAATTCAACCAAGTAGACCAATTACTTATCCAAATCAGAACACAGAAGAGATCCAAAACACAACTCTACTTCACAACTATCAGTAGATTCCAAACTTACTTCTCCCATCCAGAGATACACTCCAAACTGCTTTCGCTGCTCAACTCTGATCTGAGGTAGAACACAAGCACAGACTGGACAACTTATTCCAGAAATAAGGTTCACTGATCCATAAAGAAAACTCAGATACTCCAGCAAAACTTGAGCTGCTTCACCAACTCCATCTCTAGGAAACATCCTTCCACTAGACTGAACCACCGGTATCACTCCTGGAACCAAGTCGATAAGAAAACTCAACCTTCAGATGCGGACAAACTTCTGACTTCTCTGAAGACATCCAGAAAATTCTGACAACCCAAGAGAACACTCAGCAATCACAAGTCACTTTTGCGATCAACCCAACCTATTTCCAAACAGACTGTTCTCTCTTTACCAATCAGAACAGCTTACACTTATTTATCCAATTTATCGAAGAAATGGATCCACTCTGCTGCTTCTGAACTTCACTTCCAGAAAAACTGCTCAGCTAGAAAACTTCTTGCCATCACAGAACACTCCGAGCTGCACTGCTGACACTGATGCCAAGGACTTCCTATTCCAAAGATCTTCGAGAAACTCGAACTCCAAACCAAACAGAAACACCATGCTGAACTCAGCCACAACACCGAAACATTCACACTTCCTTAATCTTGTTCCAAAGAAAACATCTTCGGGAACATCCATCGTCACTGTATCTCATCATACAGCTACTATTACCTGAGGTATCAAGGTACCATCACTCGCTTCTGTTCAACCGACAGATCCAACTTTACTCATCCAAACTTCAAAGATAAACTCCGAACCATTACAGTTTCCTTCGGAGATCGATGAAATCCTTCACCACAGCAAAGCTTACTCGAGACGGTATTGGGTTTACAGTTTCGATATATACTTCCAACCTCAAACATTCAAACTCCAACTATTGGTAATTGTGTTACACACACTACCACCTTATCTACCTTTATAACTTATATTGGAAAACCCGAACAGGTAACCCAATAAATAAGTAGAAATACATAAATATATATATTTAAAATGATACTTTTTATATAGAAATTATTTCTGGGTAAAATTATTTCATTTACCTCTTTAAAACAATATTGTGTCCATTGGCCTGGTTCAAGTGTTTAGAGATCCCTATCAATAACGTTAGCTACTCGTATTGACCAGAATCCATATACCACTCAACCGATCAATTAACACAATATAAAATCATTTTTATATAACTAACAATTACGCGCTCTCAAGATAGACACCACATCAGAGCCTAGGTATTCACTCAACCTATTGCTCTGATACCAACTGTAACGACCCGACTTTCTTTGCCCAGAAAGACGCATCATTAATAAGAAAGAAAGGGATAGAAGAAGAAAAGAAAAGAAGAAAGAACAACAACACATCAGAAATCTCAAAATGTAACGTCCTAGGCTTTTCAACCTTCAGCAACGGTTCACGACCGGTAGGCTTTTCAACCATCCCAGCCCCGCTGTGGCTCACAGTGATACCTCGGGTTTGCTTTTACGGCCACCCTCTCGAGTCGCAACCAACCCCAAAAGGCCTTATACTACCCCCGGGGACATGTAGGGGTAAGAGTCTCCCGTTCGCCACCTAACGCAAAGCGAGAACCCCCTATCACGCTGTAATGTAGCAAACCCGATCCCGGTCTCATCGAAATCCAAAGTCATCTTAACCCAAGTTATTCAGGTGAAATATAATTCAAACTTTAGATACAAGATGTCACTGTTTTTAACCCAAACATATTATATCACATAGCATTCCACATCACATACCAGAGATATCAACTAATCTAAGGCATACAATATCATTTAATCATTCATAGCAAGATTAATCAACCATACCGTCTCTAATTAATTTAATTAATTAAATTAATTACTTCAATCACCTTTAATTCTACTTACTTAACATCAATTAATTACAAATCATTAATTAATCATCCTTAATTTTCATTTTTAATTACATTAAGTAAATAACCTTTAATTAATTTCACGATTTAATTAACCTTCACCCATTTATAATAATTACAATTGATTATACAAATTAATTTCTATAATTACTTATATTGATTAATTTTCCTTTAAATTAATCATACTCATTTATTAACTATCCTTTAATTAATTTCCTAAACGAATTAATTCTTAATTAATTAACCCATTTAATTAACTATACTAAGTAATTAAACCTTAATTAATTCTCTTAAGTAATTTATCTTTCAATAAATTACTTCATCAAGTAATTATATCATAGGTTAATTATCCTTAATTAATTAACCTCTAATTATTAAGTAATTTAACCTTTAATTACTAATTAAATTAATTAATCCTTAACAAATATATCTTTTAATTACTTATATTAAATAATCATCATCTAAGCAACTAATCTCTAATTATCTTTTAATTATTTCCATCGAGTAAATATCCCATAACCACTTAACTTAATTAATTAATCATTAATCACTTTCATTAGTTAATTATCTTTAACTAATTATATTCATTTTATTAACCTTTAATTAATCACATTTAAATAATTAAACTATCCGCTAATTAATTACATTAGTAATTACTCTTAATCACTTATACCAAGAAATTAATTTAGTCAAAACACCCCTTATTAAAGTTTTTAATACTTATATTTTGAAAAACTGGTTGATAAGGGTCTTGAAAAATATTCCCATCTATATGCTTTGAAAACTGACTACAAGTTTCTTTTCGTTTTAAAACTTTAAAAGAAAATCAAAGTAACCCGATACAAAACCCTATTTCCCGACCTCTTCTTCGAGTCCAACCCGAGACCAACCCCTTTCTTCCCCAAACTCTCTCTTCTCTTCTATTCCTACAATAATGATACAACCCCACCGATACTACTGATACATGTGCACATGCACACTCGATCGTCAACGCTCCGACCAACGTCACCATCGCCAGCAAGTCGACGACGCCAAGCACGATCGTTCCCAAAACTCAGAAACCCGATACAACTTCAAGATCGAAAAACGAGCGTTTCAAACTCCATCCAGAAAACAACCGATCACCAGATTCCACAGTCCACCTTCTAACTCCGACCACCAGAGGCTCTGACGACAAGACCAGTCCTTCGCCACAGATCTACATCCCTATTTCCCCTACTCTGATCAACCCTGATGCCGCCATGCTGTTGCATTTCCCTCGAGAACATCGTCGAACCCATCAGTGCTTAAAACCCTACAACGACGTCGATGAGCCACCTTGTCGATCTAAAAATTCTTCAACCATTTTTCCGTTGATCTCCTCCACCCAGGCTTCCTCCAGCACCAGGCCCGAAACCTATCTTCCCTCTAATCGTCGGAAAAGGTCGAAACCCCCAATATCGATCAACTCGCGAATTCCCATCATCCCCACACTTAAAAATCATAATATTATTATCAAAATTCCTAAATTTCAAGTGCGAATCCAGTTATATAATTAAAACTTGCAAAATTAAAAATCGAATTTCAGTCTTGAATTTTATTTCTCTGTAATTTCTTCTTTTAGAAATATTCACCCAATATATTTATCTGAGACTATTAAAAAAAAATAACACCCATACAAACATCTTTCGTTTATAGATCATAGCCAGAAATTGTGTAGATGAAGAGATATGAGTTTCTTAAGGTTGCTTGAGCCTGTAATTTTTGAACAGAGTTTGAATATACATACACACAGACATGCACTGTAACGACCACGACTTTCTCTCCACAGAAAGTCGCATCGTTAATAAGAAAGAAAGGGATAGAAAGAGAAAAGAAGAGAAGAAAGAAAGAAACAACAACAACGATCTCACAGCGGAACGAATAAATTATATTAATAACATAAACTATTACATAGTTTACAACAATTTACAGAGTTACACAGCATATACATCACTTACTAGACAGTTATAAACATCTGTCTAGACATTACAACTCAAATACAAGACAAGACACTATCACAGATATCAACACAGCGAAATACTATATCTACGAACGCCGAAGCCTCCTGCTCCATTGCTCCTCCAGAATATTCGTCAAAGCTAAACCTGAATCCCTTGGCTACTCGTAAAAATTTGAGTACCCAAGAGTTTATAAAACAGAAATAAACACTTGGGTCAGACATGGGTCTGGTGTGAGTAACAGGTTAAACTTGTTTAACTTCATAACCTTTTGGAAACAAAGGTATCACGTAAGACTTCCCACACATAAACATGGAAAAGTTTTTACCTTACGCTAACCAAAACATTTGATAGGAAATCCAGTTATATTATAATAGGGTCTAGGGTTCTCAAGTAAAATACAGAAATAGCTGAAATGCTTACATCTCACATTCCAACATAGTTGGGCACAACTAATACGTACGGCACTTATTGGAGTTTGGATTCCATACAATGGCAGGGCTACTGGGGTTCCGCCCGTCACAGTACGTGGCCTAGATCACCGTACCGAGGAGTACGCCCGCTCCCCTGCAACACAAAGCCGGAACCATCCCTTACTGGATAATCCCGAACAAGACAATCCCGTAGTTGGCGCGACCAACCACACACTAAGCCGAATAAAAGAAAAGGGACCTCTAGACAGGGATCTATCTTGCTCTCAGTGGGTGCTACCCACGAAGCCCTGCTGCACCTCTCCTGTTTTAGCCATTCCCGGTTGATGAGGCTTGAGGTTACGATTACCTTTAATCAGAACATATCACTTAGAATGCTCATCGTCCGCCTGACGATGTGCTGAAAGCATTCAATCCATACAAGTTCGTTCCGGGTTCGAACGAAACCGAAGGCATTATCTCGTTACACTCGTTTTGGAATCACCCTCAGAGTTAACGACAATAACCCTTGCACTCTGAATCTTCATCTTCACTTGAGATTCACGACCTATCGTTAATTTGGATCGATGTGGTATTCGGGTCTCCAGACCTGGAATACCGGTATACGGAAACCCGATCCCGGTCTCATCGAAATCCAAAACGTATCTTTTAAGGGCCAAGTTGTTTTAAGGTTAAAACAATTCAATTCTTATCTATATACACAAAGATAGATAATTCAGTAGATAATCTACATTATCATCCCAAACAGATAATTCACATTATCATTATAATTCAACCAAACATCCATATCATATATCAATCATATCTCATCAGAGATATCAAACAATGGAATACATTCAATCTCATTCATCCATCCTTAAGCAATGATTTATATCATCTAATTAATTTAAAGTGAATTAAACTAATTACTTCATTCTATAAATCCTGCTTACTTAATTATTAATTAAACCAATTAATTAATCATTACTCTAAGTATCCATCTTAATTAATCATTCCTGATTAATAATCCTTTAATTACTTTAAGTAATTAATACTTAATTAATTTCACAAATTAATTATTTTAAACCATTCAGTAATTAATCTTTAATTACTTCATTAATTAATTAACTATATTTAATTACATTAATCCTTAATTAATTACAATTAATTAATTACTTTAATCGCTTATTATTTATTAATTAATCTTAATTAATCAATTCTTAATTTCATCATTAATTATATTAATTAATGATCCTTAATTATTCTTAATTAATTATCTTATTTAAATTAATAATTAATTAGTCACATTTATTAATCACCTTTGATTAATTTCATTTAGTAATTAACTACCCTTAATTACTCTTCCATAAATTAATTACTTCTTAATTAATTATCTTTTAATTAATCCCTTGATTAATTATTCAAAGTAATTAACTCAAATTACTTTCATTAAACCATCTTTAGTTAATTACATCCACTAATTAACTTTAATTACTTTCCTAAGTAATTACACTTCACTAATTACATTTAAGTAATTATATTTATCATATCTCTAAATGATTATATTAAATTAATTTAATTAATTAATTTAACTTAATCAAATTTATTTAATTAATTACCTTAAGTAATTAATTACCTTAATTACTTCCATTAAGTAATTATACTTAACCCATTTCATAAAAGATTTTCATTGTTAATTAATCTAATTGATTATCAAAATTAATCCTATTTATTACTTATTTAATAATCCCTAATTAATGATCCCTCATTAATTATTAATAATTCTTTAATTACTTCAAGTAATTAATCCTTAATCATCTATTATTAATTACTAATTTATTAATTTCCAATTACTTAATTAATTGCTTAATTAATCCTTAAATCACTTGATTAATTAATTCATAATCATTTGTTAATAATCTATACTTATTTAAATAAATGATCCTTAATTCTTAATTAATCAACTTATAATCCAAATTATTTAATTAATTAACACTAAACCATTAATTAATTAAATTATTAAATTATTCTTTAATCATCTCAATAATTTAATGAATCCTAAATCATTAAATCTCTAAATTAAAGTATTAACATTTTAATTATTATTTACAAAAGGTTTTGAAATCCTTTACTTTAAATCTTCCTTTTCTCTTATTTCAAATTAAAGGTTTAAAATACATTTCAAATTCAACTTTAACCAAATTTAAATCAAATTTTACAAACTCTTTTTAAACCCAAATGTTAAAGAACACTTAACATTTAATTTATTTAAATTCAAAACCTTTTTAAAATATACTTTAAAACATTTAAATTTGTTTAAACATTATAATTTATAAAATTATTTTATCCCAACTAGGATACAAATTAAATTGAATCCATACTTTAAAATTTTTGATTTAAACTTTGCTTTAAATCCTGCTTAACATTTTAAACTTCAATTTAAAATTTAAACCCTGTCAGCTTTTAAACTGAAACCAAAAGCCTACCCGAGCCCATCTCAAAATTACCCGAGATAAAACCCTCATGCTTCGAGTTGCTCACACTATAAACTCGAGAAATACTCGAGTGTCATTCCTCTGCTATACCCAAACTAAAACACTGATACGCCTGACACTTATTCACGTGCACACGCGAGTTGATCGCCTCCGACCATCACTCCCAACTTCGGCATATCGACTTCGACCACCCCTCACGATCGCGACCTCCAGAACCACGAACAACCACCTCAATCGAATTCGAGAAATCTCGATCACAACCTGGAAACAGACCAATCCTGGAAAACTCTCGAATCCAACTTTCTGACCACCGGAGCGCCTGACCTTCTAGCCGTACCTTCGTCAACGTTCCTGCTTCCAATCCCCAGAGTCTGGTGGAACTCGGTCCACCAGAGACAACGTGATGACCATTTCTCCGACCAAGTCAAAAACTAGGTCTACAGACTTAAATCTATCACTATCACCACCACAACACCATGATCACCATCCTGGCAATTTTTCCGAACTCTACGATCGTTCTACTACCCCCAGAGAAGCTCACGATCCCTCCGATCAACTAGATTATTAGAATTTACTCAAAATGTCAAATCTGTTCAAGTTCGAACTGGTCTTCTAATTCGATGCTAAAAATTATAATTTCACTTCTAAAATTCATGTTTTCAAACAATGATTCAGATCATATATCTGAATCAATAATTTAAGGAATTCGAATTTTAAAAAAACTTGAGTTTTCCTGTTCTATTCTATTTTCCAGAGAAATCCTTATTTTATTCTAACTTAAACAAAAATTTAAACTCTAATATATGATAAAACAATCAATTTTTGTTTATAACTTGCATCATAATATTTACTAGATCTAGAGATACAGAGTTTTTAAATCAAAACTTAAATTTGAAAATTGAAAACAGAGATACACATAAGTATCAGACATGCACCCAATTTATATCCATATATACAAAATATACATTCATACCAAACATATTAAACAATCATGCAGGCATATTACATCATAGATTCAAGGATTTATAACATGCAAACAGATATACTTAAGTTTTTAAAAATGTAAGTTACTCACCTTTTTAAAAGTGAACAGAGCTTCCCAGGCTTTAAAATTTAAAACTGAAGTGCCTTTGAAACTTTAAAACCTTTTAAACTTGAATACTGGAATGCTAGCATTAGAAATTTGCATGTAGAGATGCCTTGCTTCTTTGATTTAAAACTTGAATTGCTTGTTTATAGAATCTTGCATGTAGACTGGAATTTGATTCCAGATTACTTGCTTTCAGATTTGAAGAGAAAAACAGGCTTTGCCTTTGATTTTTGAATATGAATTACAGGATATTCGAGAAAGATGATTATGGTTTTGAAGAAGGTGTTTTACAGGTTAATGGTTTGAAAGTGAATTACTGATTTGAAGAAGTTTGAAAATGGGTTACAGGCTTATGATTTTCTTTGAAATGAATTACAGGGATTTGAAGAATTTGTTTCAGATTTTGGTTGAGAGGAATGTTTGATTGCTAATTTGTTTTCTGGAGAAATTTTGTTTATAGGCTGAAGATAAATTCTTAAAAATAAAAGAAAATGGAAATTTAAAAGATGGACACTTGTCTTTATATGTGTTAATTTGTTAACACTTGTTTTAAACAATCCTTTATAGGTTTACACATGTCCTTTAGTTAATTAGTTTGTATTTATTTTAAATGTAAATAAAAGACTTTTCTTTATTTATAAAACACTTATTACTTATTTATATATATATAGATAACTTTTAAAGAAATAAACCAATTATACTTATAAATAAAAGTTTATCCATATAATTTAAAAATCCAAAACTATTTAAAATCTTACCTCTTTTGAATTTCAAATTTAATTTAAATTCAAATGCAAATTATATTTAAAAATCCAAATTAAAGTAAATTTAAACAACATATTCAAATTTAAAATAACCATTCAATTTCTTACAAATCTATTCATATCTATTAAACAAAACAATACATTATTAATATTGTTTTAGAAATAACAAATTTGTCAATTTAAAATAATTTATAAAGAAGATTATAAATTACTACTATTATTAAATGAATTAACATCTCATGTGTGAATTGTATTTAAACTTATATATATATTCTTAAATCCATATTTATTTAGCAATATAAAATATTCCTTATCATTAATCTAATTTAAAACCATATAGTTATTTTGTTTTTATAGCTTTGAAAAGCTAATATTAAATAAATCCAAATCTCCAAACTATCAATATATATATTATTTAGAAATTTAAAACAAGATTTTATTTATTATTTAAATTACAAACCCAAGCTTATCTATCTACAATATATACAATTATATATATATATTATAAATAGAAATCATCTTATAAATTTTTAAAGGATAAATTCACTAATTAAATATTCATTTAATTAGATTATTAAATCAATTCAAATTTTTATCATCAAAAATTATCAATCAATTTAATTATTTAAACAGATTATTAAATTGATATTGCCCCAAATTTCCGGGATATCACATTCCTTCCCCCTTAAAATAATTTCGTCCCCGAAATTTAAAACAAAGGTAATTTAATAATCTATTTAAATCACAAACATATATTATCATCCAAATGCTAATAACCATAGCAAACAATTCATCCAATCAAACAATTCTAATTATCCAAACAAAAATTTGGATAGAATTTCCTCGAGTTTCCCCAAGTATATATATACCAGGATACTCGCTCTACAAACAATCCAAACAACCAATACTACTAAGCTATAGAGCTCCTACTCATCTAGATCTATAAAACTAAACAAGATATCAGACTACAGACGAGTCTGACTCATCAACCAATTCCTCCAGAACTGCTGGTTCTAAACCAGAGATAGATCAAACACGTATTCCCTCAGAGATACGTAAAATACATATCGAATTCCAGTTATCCAAACTGACAATTCAATCCAGTAGACCAAACTCTTATCCAAAACAGAATATAGAAAAGATCCAATATTTCTCGGAGCTGACTTCCCAGACTTACCCATCTTATAGCTCCCTTTACCAGAGAAAACTTCAACAACAACGAAGTCTCCAACTTCGAATTTCAAATTCCTTCGTCTCTTATCCACAAAATCCTTCAGACAATCCTGGGCTTCCTACAAATCCTTCCTGATCAACTAAGACCAAAAACTCCAACTCTACTCACAAACATCAGAAGACTGAACTAACTTCTCCTATCTGGAAAAGACAAACAGGAGCACTCGCCAAACTGCTTCCGCTACACCACTCTGATCTAAAGTAGATAAGAATGCTGATGAAGAACACAAGCACAAACTGGACAACACATCCCAGAAAATCTCAGATAACTCAAGAGAATACTCAAACTATCGCAAGTCACTTTTGCGACCAACCCAGCCTAACTGCAAAGAAAACTGTTCTCTCTTTACCAATCAGAACAGCTTATACTTAACTATCCAATCTATCGAAGAAATGGATCCACTCTGCTGGTTCTGAACTACACCTTCAGAAAAATGCTTAGCCAAAAACTTTCTGCTAACATAGAACACTCCGAGTCGCACCGCTGCCACAGATGCCAAAGACTTCCTTACCAAAGCTTTTCGAGAAACTCGAACTTCAAACCAAACAGAATCACCATGCTGAACTCAGCCACAACACCGAAGCAGACACACTTCCACAACTTGTTCCAAAGAAAACATCTTCGGGAACATCCATATTCACTGCGTCTCATCACACAGCTACTATTACCTGAGATACCATCACTCGCTTCTGTTCTCCGACAGATCCAACTCTACTCATCCAACTCCTAAGATGAACTCCGAACCTTAACAGGTTTCCTTCAGAGATTGTGAAATCCTTACACAACTGCAAAGTTCAATCGAGACGGTATTAGGTTTACAGCCTCGATAGATACTCTTCCAATCTCAACACTCAGACTCCTAATCCTAGATGATAAGTTATTATCATCCCAACCAATCATTACAAATACCATATACATTTAAAATGATACTTTTTATATAGAAATTATATCTGGGTAGAATTATTTCATCTACCTCTTTAAAACAATATTGTGTCCGTTGGCCTGGTCAAGTGTTTAGAGATCCCTATCAATAACGTTAGCTACTCGTATTGACCAGAATCCATATACCACTCAACCGATCAATTAACACAATATAAAACCATTTTATATAACTAACAAATACGCGCTCTCGTATATATATACTCAGACTCAAACAGGTTGCTACAAATCCTATCTCTAATGAACAATCCTTCCGAACCTAGGTATTCACTCAACCTAGTGTTCTGATATTCACTTAACCAAAAGCTTAGGCATTCGCTCAACCTATGCTCTGATACCACTGTAACGACCACGACTTTCTCTCCACAGAAAGTCGCATCGTTAATAAGAAAGAAAGGGATAGAAAGAGAAAAGAAGAGAAGAAAGAAACAACAACAACGATCTCACAGCGGAACGAATAAATTATATTAATAACATAAACTATTACATAGTTTACAACAATTTACAGAGTTACACAGCATATACATCACTTACTAGACAGTTATAAACATCTGTCTAGACATTACAACTCAAATACAAGACAAGACACTATCACAGATATCAACACAGCGGAATACTATATCTACGAACGCCGAAGCCTCCTGCTCCATTGCTCCTCCAGAATATTCGTCAAAGCTAAACCTGAATCCCTTGGCTACTCGTAAAAATTTGAGTACCCAAGAGTTTATAAAACAGAAATAAACACTTGGGTCAGACATGGGTCTGGTGTGAGTAACAGGTTAAACTTGTTTAACTTCATAACCTTTTGGAAACAAAGGTATCACGTAAGACTTCCCACACATAAACATGGAAAAGTTTTTACCTTACGCTAACCAAAACATTCGATAGGAAATCCAGTTATATTATAATAGGGTCTAGGGTTCTCAAGTAAAATACAGAAATAGCTGAAATGCTTACATCTCACATTCCAACATAGTTGGGCACAACTAATACGTACGGCATTTATTGGAGTTTGGATTCCATACAATGGCAGGGCTACTGGGGTTCCGCCCGTCACAGTACGTGGCCTAGATCACCGTACCGAGGAGTACGCCCGCTCCCCTGCAACACAAAGCCGGAACCATCCCTTACTGGATAATCCCGAACAAGACAATCCCGTAGTTGGCGCGACCAACCACACACTAAGCCGAATAAAAGAAAAGGGACCTCTAGACAGGGATCTATCTTGCTCTCAGTGGGTGCTACCCACGAAGCCCTGCTGCACCTCTCCTGTTTTAGCCATTCCCGGTTGATGAGGCTTGAGGTTACGATTACCTTTAATCAGAACATATCACTTAGAATGCTCATCGTCCGCCTGACGATGTGCTGAAAGCATTCAATCCATACAAGTTCGTTCCGGGTTCGAACGAAACCGAAGGCATTATCTCGTTACACTCGTTTTGGAATCACCCTCAGAGTTAACGACAATAACCCTTGCACTCTGAATCTTCATCTTCACTTGAGATTCACGACCTATCGTTAATTTGGATCGATGTGGTATTCGGGTCTCCAGACCTGGAATACCGGTATACGGAAACCCGATCCCGGTCTCATCGAAATCCAAAATGTATCTTTTAAGGGCCAAGTTGTTTTAAGGTTAAAACAATTCAATTCTTATCTATATACACAAAGATAGATAATTCAATAGATAATCTACATTATCATCCCAAACAGATAATTCACATTATCATTATAATTCAACCAAACATCCATATCATATATCAATCATATCTCATCAGAGATATCAAACAATGGAATACATTCAATCTCATTCATCCATCCTTAAGCAATGATTTATATCATCTAATTAATTTAAAGTGAATTAAACTAATTACTTCATTCTATAAATCCTGCTTACTTAATTATTAATTAAACCAATTAATTAATCATTACTCTAAGTATCCATCTTAATTAATCATTCCTGATTAATAATCCTTTAATTACTTTAAGTAATTAATACTTAATTAATTTCACAAATTAATTATTTTAAACCATTCAGTAATTAATCTTTAATTACTTCATTAATTAATTAACTATATTTAATTACATTAATCCTTAATTAATTACAATTAATTAATTACTTTAATCGCTTATTATTTATTAATTAATCTTAATTAATCAATTCTTAATTTCATCATTAATTATATTAATTAATGATCCTTAATTATTCTTAATTAATTATCTTATTTAAATTAATAATTAATTAGTCACATTTATTAATCACCTTTGATTAATTTCATTTAGTAATTAACTACCCTTAATTACTCTTCCATAAATTAATTACTTCTTAATTAATTATCTTTTAATTAATCCCTTGATTAATTATTCAAAGTAATTAACTCAAATTACTTTCATTAAACCATCTTTAGTTAATTACATCCACTAATTAACTTTAATTACTTTCCTAAGTAATTACACTTCACTAATTACATTTAAGTAATTATATTTATCATATCTCTAAATGATTATATTAAATTAATTTAATTAATTAATTTAACTTAATCAAATTTATTTAATTAATTACCTTAAGTAATTAATTACCTTAATTACTTCCATTAAGTAATTATACTTAACCCATTTCATAAAAGATTTTCATTGTTAATTAATCTAATTGATTATCAAAATTAATCCCATTTATTACTTATTTAATAATCCCTAATTAATGATCCCTCATTAATTATTAATAATTCTTTAATTACTTCAAGTAATTAATCCTTAATCATCTATTATTAATTACTAATTTATTAATTTCCAATTACTTAATTAATTGCTTAATTAATCCTTAAATCACTTGATTAATTAATTCATAATCATTTGTTAATAATCTATACTTATTTAAATAAATGATCCTTAATTCTTAATTAATCAACTTATAATCCAAATTATTTAATTAATTAACACTAAACCATTAATTAATTAAATTATTAAATTATTCTTTAATCATCTCAATAATTTAATGAATCCTAAATCATTAAATCTCTAAATTAAAGTATTAACATTTTAATTATTATTTACAAAAGGTTTTGAAATCCTTTACTTTAAATCTTCCTTTTCTCTTATTTCAAATTAAAGGTTTAAAATACATTTCAAATTCAACTTTAACCAAATTTAAATCAAATTTTACAAACTCTTTTTAAACCCAAATGTTAAAGAACACTTAACATTTAATTTATTTAAATTCAAAACCTTTTTAAAATATACTTTAAAACATTTAAATTTGTTTAAACATTATAATTTATAAAATTATTTTATCCCAACTAGGATACAAATTAAATTGAATCCATACTTTAAAATTTTTGATTTAAACTTTGCTTTAAATCCTGCTTAACATTTTAAACTTCAATTTAAAATTTAAACCCTGTCAGCTTTTAAACTGAAACCAAAAGCCTACCCGAGCCCATCTCAAAATTACCCGAGATAAAACCCTCATGCTTCGAGTTGCTCACACTATAAACTCGAGAAATACTCGAGTGTCATTCCTCTGCTATACCCAAACTAAAACACTGATACGCCTGACACTTATTCACGTGCACACGCGAGTTGATCGCCTCCGACCATCACTCCCAACTTCGGCATATCGACTTCGACCACCCCTCACGATCGCGACCTCCAGAACCACGAACAACCACCTCAATCGAATTCGAGAAATCTCGATCACAACCTGGAAACAGACCAATCCTGGAAAACTCTCGAATCCAACTTTCTGACCACCGGAGCGCCTGACCTTCTAGCCGTACCTTCGTCAACGTTCCTGCTTCCAATCCCCAGAGTCTGGTGGAACTCGGTCCACCAGAGACAACGTGATGACCATTTCTCCGACCAAGTCAAAAACTAGGTCTACAGACTTAAATCTATCACTATCACCACCACAACACCATGATCACCATCCTGGCAATTTTCCCGAACTCTACGATCGTTCTACTACCCCCAGAGAAGCTCACGATCCCTCCGATCAACTAGATTATTAGAATTTACTCAAAATGTCAAATCTGTTCAAGTTCGAACTGCTCTTCCAATTCGATGCTAAAAATTATAATTTCACTTCTAAAATTCATGTTTTCAAACAATGATTCAGATCATATATCTGAATCAATAATTTAAGGAATTCGAATTTTAACAAAACTTGAGTTTTCCTGTTCTATTCTATTTTCCAGAGAAATCCTTATTTTATTCTAACTTAAACAAAAATTTAAACTCTAATATATGATAAAACAATCAATTTTTGTTTATAACTTGCATCATAATATTTACTAGATCTAGAGATACAGAGTTTTTAAATCAAAACTTAAATTTGAAAACTGAAAACAGAGATACACATAAGTATCAGACATGCACCCAATTTATATCCATATATACAAAATATACATTCATACCAAACATATTAAACAATCATGCAGGCATATTACATCATAGATTCAAGGATTTATAACATGCAAACAGATATACTTAAGTTTTTAAAAATGTAAGTTACTCACCTTTTTAAAAGTGAACAGAGCTTCCCAGGCTTTAAAATTTAAAACTGAAGTGCCTTTGAAACTTTAAAACCTTTTAAACTTGAATACTGGAATGCTAGCATTAGAAATTTGCATGTAGAGATGCCTTGCTTCTTTGATTTAAAACTTGAATTGCTTGTTTATAGAATCTTGCATGCAGACTGGAATTTGATTCCAGATTACTTGCTTTCAGATTTGAAGAGAAAAACAGGCTTTGCCTTTGATTTTTGAATATGAATTACAGGATATTCGAGAAAGATGATTATGGTTTTGAAGAAGGTGTTTTACAGGTTAATGGTTTGAAAGTGAATTACTGATTTGAAGAAGTTTGAAAATGGGTTACAGGCTTATGATTTTCTTTGAAATGAATTACAGGGATTTGAAGAATTTGTTTCAGATTTTGGTTGAAAGGAATGTTTGATTGCTAATTTGTTTTCTGGAGAAATTTTGTTTATAGGCTGAAGATAATTTCTTAAAAATAAAAGAAAATGGAAATTTAAAAGATGGACACTTGTCTTTATATGTGTTAATTTGTTAACACTTGTTTTAAACAATCCTTTATAGGTTTACACATGTCCTTTAGTTAATTAGTTTGTATTTATTTTAAATGTAAATAAAAGACTTTTCTTTATTTATAAAACACTTATTACTTATTTATATATATATAGATAACTTTTAAAGAAATAAACCAATTATACTTATAAATAAAAGTTTATCCATATAATTTAAAAATCCAAAACTATTTAAAATCTTACCTCTTTTGAATTTCAAATTTAATTTAAATTCAAATGCAAATTATATTTAAAAATCCAAATTAAAGTAAATTTAAACAACATATTCAAATTTAAAATAACCATTCAATTTCTTACAAATCTATTCATATCTATTAAACAAAACAATACATTATTAATATTGTTTTAGAAATAACAAATTTGTCAATTTAAAATAATTTATAAAGAAGATTATAAATTACTACTATTATTAAATGAATTAACATCTCATGTGTGAATTGTATTTAAACTTATATATATATTCTTAAATCCATATTTATTTAGCAATATAAAATATTCCTTATTATTAATCTAATTTAAAACCATATAGTTATTTTGTTTTTATAGCTTTGAAAAGCTAATATTAAATAAATCCAAATCTCCAAACTATCAATATATATATTATTTAGAAATTTAAAACAAGATTTTATTTATTATTTAAATTACAAACCCAAGCTTATCTATCTACAATATATACAATTATATATATATATTATAAATAGAAATCATCTTATAAATTTTTAAAGGATAAATTCACTAATTAAATATTCATTTAATTAGATTATTAAATCAATTCAAATTTTTATCATCAAAAATTATCAATCAATTTAATTATTTAAACAGATTATTAAATTGATATTGCCCCAAATTTCCGGGATATCACATGCACATGTATTTATTCACATTTTATACATGTAACATATAAATCTATACATGCAAACATTTCTACTTAAATTATTTATCTCATGCAACAAACAGATAAACTTTCAAGCATAAGTTTACTCACTTAAATGTTTACTTCTCTAAACATTTCATTTTGCTTAATCATTTACCACATTTCATTATTGACCATCTATGATAATAACCAAGATTATCATATCTGGAAACCAATTCATTATTATCTTTATTCTTAATAACACTTCTACAAATTCAAGATTTAATTTCAGTTTAAATTCATTTCAAACTTATCTTCATTCAATTTTAATTTCGTTGTATTTCTATTACCACTTAATTCTTATTATCTTATTTAATTCTAATGATTCAACACCAATTTCTTTAATATATTAAAAGAAATATTGCTTTATATATCAAATATAATCTTATATAAAAATCATTTGAAATCTTTATATATGAAAATAACAAATACGCTCTCATATATATATACACTCAACTCGTTCTAGGGTACCATTGACCCTATCCTTAACGAGTTCCCTCAGAGATACATGAAAACACAATGAATTCCAATTATCCAAATTGACAATTCAACCAAGTAGACCAATTACTTATTCAAATCAAAAATCTAAAATCTGGAGTTAGAAATCAAATAGCCTCACAAACCGGGAATGGCTAAAACAGGGGAGGTGCAGCAAGGTTAGTGGGTAGCACCCAAGTAGGACAAGATTACCTCCGTCTAGAAGTCCCTTCTTATTTCGGCTTAGTGTGTGCGTTTGCTGATCCCAACCGTGAGGTATCTTGTGCGGGAATTATCCAGTAAGGGATGTTCCGGCCTTGTGTTGCAGGGGATTGGGAGTGATCCTCGGTACGGTGATCTAGGCCACGTACTGTGACGGGCGGTACCCCGGTAGCCCTGCCATTGTATGGAATACAAACTCCAATAAGTGTCGTACGTATTAGTTGTGCCCAACTATGTTGAAATGTGAGATGTAAGCATTTCAGCTATTTCTGTATTTTACTTGAAAACCCTAGACCCTATTATAATACAATCGAATTTCCTATCAAATGTTTTGGTTAGCGTAAGGTAAAAACTTACCCATGTTTATTTGTGGGAAGTCTTACGTGATACCTTTTCTTTCAAAAGGTTTTGAAGTTAAGCAAGTTTAACCTGTTACTCACACCAGACCCATGTCTGACCCAAGTGTTTATTTCTGTTTTATAAACTCTTGGGTACTCAAATTTTTACGAGTAGCCAAGGGATTCAGGTTTAGCTTTGACGAATTGTGGAGGAGCAATGGAGCAGGAGGCTTCAGCGTTGTAGATATATATAGTAGTTCCGATGTGTCTGTATCTCTGTAGTGTATTGAGTTGTAATGTCTAGACAGATGTTTATAACTGTCTAGTAAGTGATGTATATGCTGTGTAACTCTGTAAAGTGTTGTTACTATGTAATATCTTATGTGATATAAT
Organism: Allium fistulosum; assembly: GCA_030737815.1. Classification (NCBI taxonomy): domain Eukaryota; kingdom Viridiplantae; phylum Streptophyta; class Magnoliopsida; order Asparagales; family Amaryllidaceae; genus Allium; species Allium fistulosum. The sequence goes on along the minus strand of CM060901.1, from coordinate 930,486,649 downwards.
ATATTTTTCGTTCCGCTGTGAGATTTCTGATGTGTTGTTGTTCTTTCTTCTTTTCTTTTCTTCTTCTATCCCTTTCTTTCTTATTAATGATGCGTCTTTCTGGGCAAAGAAAGTCGGGTCGTTACAGAAACGGTCGACCGCATGGTTTATTACCGGTTGACCGGTCCCTGTAAAATTGCACAATGAATGTGCAATGCCATTCAAACATATATATATTGATTATATTGAGGTGCATGATTATTTGAGGATAGAGTTTAACAAGTTTAACACTATTACAACATCAAATAATCAACCTATAATCTAGAGTACCATATGTAGCTCTTTTGTGCCTCTTTATAGCCATGATGTCTTCATTTTGTCGATCGCCTTTATTTCTTTGTCAGAAATCAAAACTTCATAGAATCTATGACTCAACATTCTCCCCCTTTTTGATTGATGACAACATATATCTGAAGTTCTGAATCTCCCCCTGAATTTGTGATCTCCCCCTGAGATTTTGTCTGTATTCTTTATATATATATATATATTCCTGCAAATAATTGTTAGCACTTTCTCCCCCTTTGTCATCGACAAAAAGGAGTAATAGATAATGGAATAATATAGGAATGTATCAACCAGAATATCCATGCATAGCAAAACATAACATATCCAAGCAAACCAAAGTATCATACACACCATAAAATCATACGAATAAAAGTAACGACACTATTTAGTACAAGTGTCGAAAGATGTTTAAAGTACTAAACCAAAATATAGAGATAGAAAACAGAATCTAGGATGAGTCAGATGCTGTCTCCTCTTGATCATCTCCTTCCTCCTCATCGTCTCCCTCATCGTCATCATCATCTTCCTCATCATCGTCCTCCCTAGATGATTCACCACGACCATGTCCACCAGAACCAGCAGACTCCTCAAATGATGACCAGTTGAAAACAGGAGGAGCAGGACGCTTGCCTGGGTCCTGACCTTGAGCAGAGGTGGATGCGCTACATGACATAGCATCCCATAATATACCAAAGAATGACTTGACTTTATTGAAGCGTTTATCAATCTTTGTGTCCATGCGCTTGAGTCCTGATTCAAGCAAGAATTGATTACGCGCAATAGTTTCAAGTGATTCTTTTGTGGAGGATTTTGATTTCAACAGTTTGACGTCTTCGGAACGAGGTCGAGAGGATGTAGCTTTTTGTTCTCTTGGGCCTCTTTGTTCCCATTGTTCAAACGACATAATTTGAAGATAAGGAGGTGGGAGCTTCATGCACTTGATGGTTACGGAATCAATAGCTTTTGGTTTTGAGGTGGCAGAGTCAGGAGGCCTTACGCCACAAGCTAGCAATATACGCATGATATATTCATTGTAGAAAAACTGAGGTCGCGTAGAGTTGTTCACCTTGAGAATCTCGTCAAATAGCATATGAACCCAATTGATTTGGACACCACCATAAACAGCATAGAGGGCCTTGAAGTTCTCTTTGTAGACTGCGTCGTAGTTTCCTAGTCTAGGAAACAAAGAAAGCATCAAGACGCGGTGTAGTAGTCTGGCGGTGGGTCGTAGTCCAATTGATTTTGTGCCATCGCTGTTGTCCTCCATGAATTGATGGCTGGTGCTATTGCGAGTGTAGACTTCACAGAAATTTGATGAAAACTCATCGCCTCGATTTGATATACCCAGTATAGAAGCCATCCTATCATGAGTGATAAAAATTTGTTTGCCACAAACGACAGACCAAATGACTCCATCCGGATCATCAGGTTTATACTTGTCCAGGTTCATGTTGGCATAGAACAATTTTATCATCAAGTGATTAATTTCTACATTGTTATCTGAAAAATCGATCAATGGAGAAATATTGGAGTTATTCGCTAACCTACGGATTCCATAAGATGTGAAGTCATCAAACATGATGTAAGAACTCAGATGGAATTTGTAGTTAATCATTTGATTCCATCTTGTGATAGCTACCGGATCTTCGAGCCATTTCTTAGCGGAGATATTGAGTGATGAAGTTCCGGAGGATGACCCTCTCTTGGGTCTCTTTTATGGAGGAGCCATTTTCAGAAAATTTGGAGGATTGGAATTTGAAAATGGGAAATTAGGGTTTCTGGGATTTGGGGATAATTGACCGGTTGAAACAAATGAGGAAATAGGAGGACCAAAGTTGACTCAACGTATATAAAAAAAAACAGAATTTACGTATACCGGTCGACCCCTATAATATGGTCGGTCGACCGTTTTCATCCAGGGGCTAAACAGTCGACCGTTACTATTATAGGCGGTCGACCGGATTTGTTGCCTGATGAAAATCCAGTCTGTTTTTCAATTTTCATGTATATATCGAGCTATATAATTCATATTTCACTCTTTTTATAATATATAAACGTTATTACATGAGTGATAGAATAAAAATTTAGCCAATTTTGGGTAGTCCTCTAACTAGATCATATTTAGCCAATTTGTCAATTGTTTTGAGATTTATGTGACAAAAGCGTTTGTGCCATAACCAGGGATCATTGTCTTTGGCTATAAGACACATATCTGAATTATGAGAAATATTCATATTCAGAATATATATGTTCTTATCACGATAACCCTCAAAAACAAGGTTCTTATCTCTATCTAATATGCTACACTTATTATCAGAAAAGGAAATACTGAATCCCTTATCACATAACTGACTAATACTCAACAAATTGTGTTTCAAGTTCTTAACTAGCATGACATTTGTAATAAGAGGTAAGTTAGATGTACCGCAATTGCTCACATCGCCTTTGCCGATGATATAGCCTTTTGAATTATCTCCAAAAGTGACGGAGCCACCATCTGAGTATGTAATATTTGTCAATAAGCTCTTGTCTCCAGTCATATGCTTCGAGCAACCACTGTCCAATATCCACTTTCCTCTTTTCTTAAGTGGGACCTGCAAAAAATATAATTAAGACCAATGTACCCACTTTTTATGGGGTCCTAAGAGTTAGATCTTAGGAATCCAAACCCATACGAGTCCGGTATCCCCTTTATATACATAATTAGAATTATAATGCACAGTATTCATGAATTGCTGAATGTATTTGTTCATAATCAAATTGTTATTTGTTTTAGGAACCCATATTTTGATAGTGTTTGTATTTTTCTTTTGAAATTTCACATCTGGCTTTGGTTTGGAATATAATAAACTAAGATTTTTCTGAACTTCAGTCTTTTGTACTTTCTTCTTTATGTTATTATCAAGATGTTTCTTGATTTCTTGTTTCTTATATCCCAAACCTTGTTTATTTGATGCAGATTGTGAATTTTCAATGATTTTTGTCAAATTTTCTCGACCTTTGTTAAAGTTAGAAACATTTTGAGTAATGTCATCAAACTTTGTTTGTAAACTAGCTTTTTCTAGGTCTAGAATTTTGACTTTTACCTTAAGCTCATGATTTTCAGTAGTGAGAGCATTATTTTTCTCTTTTTGAGCTTCTATTTCTTGACTCAAAAGAGATAGTTGAGAGTCAACATTAGATGATGATTCTTGAATTTTTTCAAGTTCTTCTTCTAATATTTTCTTCTCATCTTTTAACATATCTCGTTCAAACTCTGCTCTACTTAAATCTGCTTTGACTACTTTTAATTGACGTTTTATGTCTTTATATTTGACTATCAATTCAGCATTAATATCAAGTAATTCATCAAATGTAGGAATTTGTACCTCATCTTCTATTGCCATAAAACAAACATTAGCTTGTTCATTCTCCGAATCACTTTCACTTTCTGATGAAGATGAGTCTGAATCATCCCATGTTACTGAGAAGGCTCGTTTCTTTGACTTGTCCTTCTTATATTTGAATTTGTCATTTTCTGACTTCTTCTTTTGTTCTGGACAATCCTTCTGCATGTGCCCCTTTATGGCAGTTAAAACATTCTATAGCGGATGAAGATGGTTTATTTGAACCAGGTTTCCTTTTGTTGTAACGACTGGCTTTTCGATATTTTAGGAATTTTTTGAATCCTTTTGCAATGAATGCCAGATCTTCATCTTCAGAATTTGATTCATTTTCATCTTTCTCAGCATGAAATGCTACATTTTTCTTTTCTTCTTTCTGTTCTTTTCTAGCCTACAAATTTGCTTCATAGGACATTAGATTTCCTATCAATTCATCTGGCTTCATGATGGAAAGGTCATTAGCTTCTTCAATTGCTAATACTTTTCCTTCCCATTCACTAGTTAGAGAATGTAGGACTGTTGAAACAACATCAAAATCTGAATATTTTTGCCCTAATCCGATAAGTGCATGATGAATAATTTGAAACCTTGAATACATATCATTGATTGTCTCATTCGGTTTCATTTTGAAATTTTGAAACTGACTTTTCAGCATGGCTATTTTGGCTTGTTTAACCTTGTTAGTACCTTCATGAGTGGTTTTCAGCGTTTGCCAAATTTGATATGCAGTAGTGCAGATACTAACACGATTATATTCATTTTGGTCTAATGCACAAAACAACATATTTATTGCCTTTGCATTTATGGCTGCTGCCGTTTTCTCAGCCTCTGTCCATTCTGAATATTCAGTTGTTGGATTCACTATTTCTTTTTGGGTAGCATTTCAAGCATCATAGCTATTTGATTGCATAAAAAATGACATACGTGTTGCCCAATAGCTATAGTTGAGACCATTGAAAAATGGAGGTCTTTGTGTCGATTGACCTTCCATGTAAGTGGTGTTTTGAGTGCTAGTACTTGCGTTATTTGCCATATTACAAGAATATATCAAATAACTGTGTTACGGTTATATGATGACCGTGCTCTGATACCAAATGAAAATGTGTACGTGTTAATATAGTACACACGGATCGTGTAATATGGACTAACAATATATGCAGAATGTTATTTACAATTGCTATACAAGTAAATATTCAATAAACTAACTATATAGCAATTCACAGATATAGAATAGTAAATGCAGTAAACTGTAAAAATCACACCAGAGATTTTTATACTGGTTCGGAGCACCGTCCTACGTCCAGTCCCAGACTTCTATCTGGATTTGCACTACCAACTACCTCGCTTCACCCGGAGGAATAGGTTTACAACACCCGAATAGCTGAACGGGATTTCGTGCCTCTTACAACACCGAGGACTTCAACAAAAACAAATACAATTGCTGTTGACAACTTGTGCTCTTGATAACACGGATTTGTCGCTTGTAGTACACCCTTCCTATAATCTTATCCTCAAAATATGTGAATGATGTTTGTGAAGATTGAAGGAAGTATACTACTTATTGAATCAAAAGATATGAAATAATTTCAATGATTCAGTAAGCAATTGAAATATTTGAGAGCTTTTAGAATGCAAGAGTATTTAGAAAGTAAGATCAGAAATTAGAGCAAGAATTTCTTTGGAATCAATGATTTAGACGTGTTTATATAGAGAATAAATGGTTGTAACTCTTTGTGAAGAGTAGCCATTAATAGATATGATCATTGATGAAAGGTAAGAGATGCAACCATTAGAGAAAGAAGTGTCTTTTGGGAAAGGTTGCTCTCTGTTTAAAAACGGTCGACAGGTCAAAAATGGCCGGTAGACAGGATTTCAAATATATAGACGTTATGTGCATGTGTGTACGTTCATTGTGTATTTTACACAGAAACGGTCGACCGCATGGTTTATTACCGGTCGACCGGTCCCTGTAAAATTGCACAATGAATGTGCAATGCCATTCAAACGTATATATATTGATTATATTGAGGTGCATGATTATTTGAGGATAGATTTTAACAAGTTTAACATTATTACAACATCAAATAATCAACCTATAATCTAGAGTACCATATGTAGCTCTTTTGTGCCTCTTTATAGCCATGATGTCTTCGTTTTGTCGATCGCCTTTATTTCTTTGTCAGAAATCAAAACTTCATAGAATCTGTGACTCAACATATGATTGGTTTTTATTTTATTTTCTTTTAAAGATTTTATTTTTATAAATTGAGAAAAGCATTTATTAAATAAGATATGTATTTATCTATTTAGGAAATTTAATTTAAAAATTTTATAAACATTTAAAAATTTAATTATGCATGTAAAGTTATATGTGTTAGCTTATAAATCCTCTTGATAACATGTGTAAGTTAATTAATAATGGGTAAAGACAAGTGTCATCTTTTATTTTTATTTTCTTTAAATTTTAATAAATCCTAATTTACATTATATAAACAAACATCTACCTTTTCCATTTCTTTTCCTATTCTCATTTCTAAAACAAAGAAACTCAAAATCGAAACCTTTAAAACAATCACCAGATCAACTCAAAACATTTTTCTCAAACCTGTATCTTTTTCAAACCTGAAAACAATTTCTCAAAACCAAATCAAAGAAAATCCTGTAATCTCCTCTAAATCTAAGCAGACCAGTAAACTAATTTCCAAAGCAAGTCTGTAATCTTCTTAAACCAGTAATACAAGATCAAAATACTCCTCAAATTCAAGTTCAAAAACCTATAACACTCCTCAAGAAAACTAATCTACAATGGTGTTTTCCTATAACCATTTTTCAGAAGCCTGTAAGCCAAAATTCATCTCTGTTTTAAATTTAAATCTTCTCAAGTAAAAGCCTGTAACAAATTCAAAGCAACAAGCAAGAGACCAGCAGCAAATCTAAATTCAAGCAAATAACCAGAAATCCAAGTCTTAAAAATCATCTCTGCTAATCCAAAGCTTTTCAAGTTTCAAGTTTTCAAAGTTCAAATCCCAGTTTCAAGCTCTCTGTCTTAAAAAAAATGGTGAGTAAACTTTCCTTTTAAAAACAGTTTTAATCTATGATTTTATGGATGCATGTGATAAATTTGTATAGAAATGTGTATTATGGTTTGCATGATTGTTTTTATCTGGAATGTATTTTGAACTGCTCTGTTTATGTGTGTGCATGTCTGATTATATACTTATAAACTGGTCTCTGTTATTTTCCCAAGTTCAAGAATTACTTTCAAAAATTCATATCTCAATATGCAAGCAATTTTGAGTTAAAATCTTTAAAGGAAAATTGTTAAAAATAGTCAGATTCAAGTCTTAAAAATAATTTTAATTAAGTTAACTAGTAGAATTTCTGGAATCTAGAAATGTCAGTGATAATCAACATAAGGCAGAAAATCGAATGATGTAATTTTGAGTTTTAATTATATAAACTGTTTCGAATTGCAAAATGTTGAATTTTAATAATCAAAACAAGATTTTTAAGTTCGTGGTTGTCGAGATATCGTGAGTTGAACTGTGATGGGTTTTCTGTCGAATTCTGGTGATCGGGGGATGATTGGGCCTCGAGATCGTGGGTGAAGTTAGCTTGGATGTTGGCGATTCCAGGAAAAATACTCGCAAAAATTTTCATCGATCATGATGGTCAAGCGGAATGATTTTAGGGTTTTGTGAGATGGTTGAGTCGACGATGTGTTTGAGTTCGCTGTGATGTCAGAGGTTGATCGGACTTCACCGCAAGTGGAGGAATCAATGCTGGAGGTCGAGGCGAAGCTTTGGTCAAGATGGCGTGGATGATCGTGGACGGATTGTCATCGGCGAGGCGTTTTAGTTGATTGGGTTTGAGTGCCTGGGTGATCGAACTGCTCAATTTCGATTCTCTATCGAAATCGATGAACTGGGTGGTTAGGAAGCACTTTTGGGTTGTCGTCGATGTGGGGATGATCGTGGCGAAGGTCGGAGTCGCTTCGTTTGGTTGTGCACATGCATGTGTGCACGTTTGGCATGTTGTTGGAGAAGAAGTGTTGGATCGGGTGGGTTCTCGTGCAAGTGAAGAATTGTCTCGAAGCAGATGAGTTTTGAGAAAACTCGGGGTAGCTACAGGGTAGTCTCGGGTATGACCCGAAGTAAATCTAAACCTGTTTAAAAAGATTTTTATAAAAGCAAGTTTTTAAATCTAAATTAAAATTAGTTTAAACCTATTACTTAATAAATGTTTTAAGTTATTGATTGGAAGAAGTTATGATTTGGTAATTTTAATTTATCAAGTTAAATGAGTATTTTAAAAACTAAATTAATGTTTTAATTAAATAAAGTCAAAAGATAAAATGGTTTAAATGTTAATAATAATTAAGGTATTTTTAAGATAATGGTTTTATTTTAAGATAATTAAGGTTTAATAAGTGAGATTAATTAAATAAATTAAATAATTTAAGTATAATTAATTAATGATAAAGATTAATTAAGTAATTAATCAAGAGAAATTAATTAATATAAATAAATTCAATAATTAATATTGATTTAATTAATGATTAGTGATTAATTAATTTTGTAATTAAGTAATACTCGCGTACAACCATGGCAGCTTCCAGATCTAGATCTGGAGATTAGGGTTCTTCCCTTTTCTCCTTTTTTCTTTCGTTTCTTCCTAGTTTTCTTAATTTTCTCCGTTATTTTCTTATTTCCGATCTTCACTTCTATCTCCTCATAACTGGAATCATGGGATCTTTGCGGGATGCGGAAGGTTGGGAGGAGGTGAGAAGGTGTAATATCCCGGAAATTTTAACAATATCAATTTAATAATATGTTGAATAATTAAATTGATATGGATGATCTTTGATAATAAGATTTGAATTTAATTAAAACTGAAACCTCTAAAATTATTGACAACAATGGCTACCAGATCTAGATCTGGAGACTAGGGTTTCTCCCTTTTCTCCTTTCTTCTTCGTTTTCTTCTTAATTTTCTCTATTCCTCCGTTATTTTCTCTCCAATCTTCACTTCTATCTCCTCTAAAATAGATCATGGGACCTCTTCGTGATGCTGAAGGATGGGAGGAGGTGAGAAGGAAAAGGGGTAAGGCGCCAGTTTCAACGGGTCCAGATCAGAGGATTAACCTAGAAGGTCAAAGAAAAATCCCGGGTAGGAAGGTGCTTCCGGTTTCTGATGGGCAGACACAACCAAAAACAAATCAGAAAATTCCGCAGTCAGGAGCAAAGTCAAAAATTATTTTTACTGTTTCGGAGAATGCAAAGAAATTTTCGTACAGCGAGGCAGTGAAAGTAGGAGCGGTTGGTGATTTAGGGAACTTGGATCTGGAGTTTATAGAGCCTACGGTAGCGGATGGTAAAAGGATAGGTTCCCTTTCTTCTGACGCGATCAAAGAAGTGGAGGGAGGTTGGGATTTATGCATTTTACTGTATGTGGTTGGGTATAAACCATGGCTCCGAACGTTTGAGGGTTATGCCAACAGGGTCTGGGTAACAAAGAAACCGTTTTCTGTCCACTCTAGGAATAATGGTTTTTTCGTAGTGAGGTTCGGTTTGGAGGAGGACTGCAATAAGATTTTAAAATCAGGTCCATGGTTTATGGACCGGAACTTGATCATTATGAAGAGATTGTCCCCTGATATGAAAACAGATAGGGATCTGCTTACATCTTTGCCTATGTGGGTTAGACTTCCTGGTTTAAGTTTTAAGTTATGGGGCAATAAGGCCATTAGTGCTTTAACTAGTACCATAGGAGTCCCTATAAAGATGGATGAGGCTACGAAAAACAAATCTAGATTATCCTACGCTAGAGTTTTGGTTGAGGTTAATGTTAATTATGGAATGCCCAAATCCATTGAAGGTAGAGATGAGAATGGGAGGAGTTTCATTCAGGAAGTAGAATATGAAAACCCTCCTCCCATCTGTGGCAAGTGTGTGTGTTTCGGTCATATAACTGCTGAATGTCCTATGACTAAGTCTTGGGTTCCTAAGGAGACCCAAGCCGTCACCTTAGATAATCCTGGGATAGATGAATGTGGAACTGAGTTCTCAATTATTCCCGAAGAGGAGCCGTATGTTGGAGGTCCCTCCGTTACTGGTAATTCTGACATCGGAATCAATATCGATGCAGGGATGGAAGTCCCAGGTAAGGAGGCAGGGACGGAAGTTTCAGAAGATAAGGAAAAATCTACAAATGTTACAGAAATTTCACCTCAGGTTCAGATTTTGGGAAAAGTAGTATCCTCAGTAGAGCGGGATGAGGGGGCAATTTCAGAAGTCTCAGAGCCAGATCATGCTACTACAACCGCAATAGGAGTCAGGGAAGATTGCTCCAATGTTCCTCTGGCCAGGTCAGAAGTTCCTCCTGATCAAGGAGCCAGGGAGCCATTCTATCCTGCTTCTACAACTACCCCGGGAGCCATAGATCTGAGTTCATCTCCACCAAAATCGCCATCTACTCACATTTCCTTTAAACGCCCTTTGCCATCATTGGATCACAATTTGTCACCTATATCCTTATCTACTAATGATTTAGTTATTGATGATTGTATTAATAATAATGTTAATTTTAGGAGAGGTACTGACCCTTGTCTTTTATTACAGGTTCAAGATAATCTGGATCAAGATATAGGTTCAAATAAAGTGGCAGAGGAACAGAAAGTACATGATAATGCTGACCCAGTTCAGGAGGTAACGGAGGAACAGGTCCTTCCGAAGCCTCAAGATATAGAGTTTGATAATATTCAGAAGGAAAAACTGGTCCGTAAAAACCCCAAGTGGGTTCAGATGTTAGGCATTCCTTCAGAAGATAATGGGGAGTCCTCGAGCAGTAGGTTTTCGAGGACCCGAAATAATAAGGTTTTATAATGTCAGTAGCCTGTTGGAACGTCAGAGGGTTCCATAACCCTAATAGAATGGGAGAAGTGAGAAAAGTCATTGATAAGTACAAAATTAGCTGTTTTGGTATTTTGGAAAATAAGTTGCTATTTCCAGAGATTATGAAGTTGGAAAAATCACTGAAAGTCGGATGGAAAATAATAAGTAATATATCTTGTTATTATAAATGTAGGATTATGGTTCTTTTAGACCGAAATGTTTGGGACTTCAACTTTGTCAGCATGAGTGATCAACACATTACCATCGAACTGATTGATTCCTTGAATTGCAGAAGTAATCTGACTTTTGTATATGCCCAAAATTTTGCTGAATTAAGGAAAAGATTATGGAAGAATCTTCAGGAGGATGCTATATCCATCTATAGGCCTTGGATGGTCCTTGGGGATTTCAACTGCATTCGCAGACCCTCAGAAAGACAGGGAGGTAATCCAGTTTCTTTTGATAATTTGTTTGAATTAGATGAAATGTCGTTAAATACTGGTCTTAATGAGATTAATATTAAAGGTTTTGAATTTTCATGGTGGTCGGGTCCGTGTCGTAATATTTTCTCTAAAATTGACAGGGTGTTTGCAAACCTAGATTGGATTAATTTATTCCCTGAATTATCGGTTGAATTCTTACCTCCTTCGGTTAGTGACCATAACGCTATTCTTGTCTTATTTAATTCTAACTCTAGGGTTAAGAACAGCCCTTTTAGATATATGAACCATTGGCCTCTTTGTGATCAGTATCTTCCTTTGATTGAGAAACTCTGGATTACTAATCACATTGACAGACCTTTGTTCCAAGTTATTAACATTCTTAAAAATATTAAGAGAGAACTCAAGAGATGGAGTGCTAATTCTCGTAATTTAAAACAAGAGGTGAATGTTCTAAGAGAGAACTGTTCTAGACTTCAGAAACTTCTGGAAAAGTCTAATGATCATTCCTTAGCTTTGGAATTTCAAAATGCCAAGATTAATTTGGAAATAGCTCTTAAAAAAGAATTTCTGGTTGCCAAACAAAAAGCTAAATGTGATTGGCTGATGATGGGTGATGAGGGATCGTCTTTTTTCTACGCTAAAATGTCTAACAAAAGAAGCAGAAATTGTTTGACTAATTTAACTGTTGACGGTAACGTGGTTTCCGAAAATAAGTTTGTTGAAACGGCTATCGATTTTTTCAAACAAATTTACAATCAGCCTCTAGGTGTTCATTTTCCTGAAGTTATTTGCAAAATGGTTATTTCTGAGTTTGGGGCTAATTTTTTAAATGAGAGTTTCTCGTTGGAAGAAATCAAATATGCCTTGTGGGATATCAAAGACTCTGTTTCTCCAGGTCCGGACGGTTTCAACTCGTTGTTTTTCAAAACACATTGGAATCTTTCGAAAGATATTATTTATAAAGCTTTAAATGATATTTTTCAAAAGGGTTGTATCTTAAAAGAATGGAATCACACATTTATTCATTTGATTCCAAAAAAGGATCATTCCTCATGTATTCAAGATTTCAGACCTATTGCCTGTTGCAACACTTTATATAAGGTTTTATCCAAAATTTTGTGTAATAGACTGGGTCCTTTTTTGGATAAGTTGGTGTCCCAAAACCAGTCGGCTTTTATCAAAGGTAGATCTATAGGGGATGGTATTTTGTTAGCTCATGAACTAATTAGAGGCCTTGGAAGAAAGGATAACAAATTCATGTGTATCAAAGTGGATTTAAAGAAAGCATACGATTCGATTAACAGAGATTTTGTTATTCATATGTTAAGAAGTTTGGGTTTCCCAGATAAATGGACAAAAATTATTGAAAACTTAATTAAGACTCCAGTTTTCTCTATCTTTGTTAATGGAGAAGCGCATGGTTTCTTTACAAGTTCTAATGGCCTTAGACAAGGAGACCCGCTTTCCCCTATTCTTTTTACTCTGGTTATGGAATACTTTACGTTACTAATGGAGGAGAAAGTTAGGGGAGGTCTGATCTCTCCTGTTACAGATTTTGGTAATAAACTTACTCATCTGATTTACGCTGACGATATCATTCTCTTTACTAAAGCTAATGTTCAAACTGCGTATGCTATTAACGAAGTGTTTAAAACTTTGAAAATGGTTACTGGTTTGGAATTAAGTGTTGAGAAATCTAACATCTTTTTTGGGAAAGGGGTGGAATGTGGCACAGACATCTGTTCGATCCTCAATATTCAACAATCAACCCTCCCAATTAGGTATCTGGGTATACCTCTGTCTAGTGCTAACTTGAGGGATAAGGATTGTTCCTCTCTAATAGAACAGATTAAAACTAGGATTGGTAGATGGGAAACTAAGATGCTGAGCTTAGCAGGGAGACTGGAACTTATTAAATCTACTGTATATCCTATAATACAATTTTGGATGCAATGTTTCTGTCTTCCAGTTGCTACTATTCAAAAGATCAAACACCTGATTTTAAATTTTCTTTGGAAAAGTCGTAGCAGTAAGATTCCTTGGGAGGTCTTATGTAAACATAAAAAAGAAGGAGGTATGGGACTGAGAAACTTAGAGGAGATGAATAGAGCGTTATATATCAAATTGATTTGGAAAACAATCAACTTAGAAGGTTCTTGGGCAGTTTTTATGCATAGCAAATATATAGGGCTTAAAAGTTTCTGGGATACTGTACAGCGTTCGGATGACTCCGGAGTGTGGAAATTCATTTTGAAGAATAGACGCGAAGCTTTGAATTGCCTTTCCCTTAACATTGTAGATGGCAAAACCACTTCGTTATGGTATGATCCATGGTTAAATGGAAGTTCTATTATGGAACGCATTGGAAGAGATACTGCTTTTAGAACAGGTACAGAAAATTTGTCTCTCAGTAGGATTTTAAAAAATGGCGAGTGGAAGTGGGACGTGTATAGTTTTTTATTTCAAATTCAGACTGAAATTGAAGGCGTCAAAATTCACAATAACAAGGAGAGGGATTTCTGGACCTGGAAGTGTTCTAAGGATGGTAATTACCAGTTTAAAAAAGTTTGGAATTCGGTACGATCTACGTTTGAAACTAAGTTTTGGGCGCCTATGGTCTGGAACAAAATTCACGTACCTAAAATGGCGGTTTGCCTGTTTAAAGCCATAAATGATTTTCTCTTGACTAAAGAAAGATTAATTCAGAAACACATAGTGGTGGATCAGAATTGTGTTTTCTGTAAGAGTCACATGGAAAATATAGACCATTTATTCTTTCAATGTGAGTTTTCACAAAAGATCTGGCTTTGGAGTTGTAAAAAGTTTTTTGTTAAGCCGAAGAGTTTATTTTCATTTACCTTGAAGGAAGATTTACTGAAAATAGTTTCTATCTCTAGCTCTCATACTCTCGATTCAGATTTGTTTCAACTCTCGCTTTCAATTTGTGTCTGGCATATTTGGAAAGAAAGGAACGAAAGGATTTTTCAAAAATGTTTTACGGATGGGTCGAAAATCTGCTTAAAATTTTTCCAGACTTTGAACATTAGAATGGCAAAATCTAAAAACTACAAGAACATCACTGGCATGAATACAGATATTGCTAAGAAATGGGGTTTTACCTCCCAACGCTGAATTGGGGATTCTTTCATAATTTCTGTTTTCCTTTGCCACTTGACTGATCTTACGTCCTCTGGATCCAGATTTTTTGAGTACCTGTTTTATTTTACAATACTTTTTCTTTCCCTCTCTCTAATTTACATTATTATTTACTTTCATCTAAAACTTCTCAGTAGCTTTTAAGTATATAGTTCTGCAGGTTGCTCTAAGTGGCAGTGATTTCGACCTGGATTGAAAGACATTGAGCAATTTTGAAGAAAGGTTAGAAGATTTCAAGGTTTCATCTTTACTGAGGTTAAAAGATGTGGATTATTTTGGGTGATAAAAGACTTATCTTGATTGCTATCGACTTGAGGAAGAGTTGCTGTTTCTATTTGCCTTGCAAAAACATTAGATCTGTGATGAATTCAGATCTGTACTAGTTGGTCATCTTTCAACAACCCTGTCAACAACTTTATCGTTAGTTTGGTAGATCTACTTTTTAGCAGAAGATAATTGAGAAAGAAAGCTTACCTTATGGTTTCTGGAGGGATCGTAGTTCGTTGTTATAGTTGATAATTTGAAGTGAGGCTGCTATTTCGTCTCAACGAAGTTTTAAGGAGGAGTTTGTCTTTTTAGTTGGCAGCCATTTTTGTTTCCTCTAGGCTGTTTTGGAAAGTATGGAGATGAAGTAAGAAGTGTCAGATTGCCTTCTATCCTACGAGACGAGTGTGGAAGTATCTGGAGCCTTCCAGTCTACGGGCTGTCTTCTAGGCTTTGGGCTTCGTTTCAGGCTTTTCATTTATTTTTTGTACATGTTGTATTGTCTTTGAACTTGGGCCTGTTTTTGCCTTTGTATTTTGGTTTTTGGTTGGACCTGGTTTTATATTAATAGAGAATTTGAGCCCTTTTTCAAAAAAAGATTTGAATTTAATTTAATAATCTGATTAAATATGTATTTAATTGATGATTTTATCTTTTAAAAAGTTAATAAGATATTTTCTATTTGAATATATATATTTATTTGTATATATTGTAAATAGAAGGCTTTGGTAAATTGGGAATTTATATTTAATTTAATCAGGACTTTTCAAAGATATTTAAATAAGTAATTTTATAGTTTTAAAATACTTTAAGAAAATATTTAATTGGTTTAAGATATTTTTAACTTAAGTTTAAATAAATAAGATTTACAAAATTGGTTTGTTTTATTTCTTTTTAAATATTTATTGATAATATAATCTCTTGTTTAAATTATAAAATATGTTATTTTCAAATAATAAGTATAATGTATTATTTTTAATATGTATGAATTTTAATGCTAAAAGGAATTGTTATTTTAAATTGAATAAATAGTGTATGTAAATATATATAACTTGACTTTTAAATTGAATCTTAGGATTTAATTTTATTTAAATTTGAATTTAAAGTTTTGAAATTCAAAAGAATATATATATTTAAATTGTTTTGGATTTTATAATATTTGTATAAACTTTTATTTATAAATATAATTAGCTTTTGTTTTTCTTTAAAAAGTAATATATATAGATAAGTGTTTAAATAAATAAGAAAAGGCTTTTTAAATAACTTTTAAAATAAATAGAAATATGAGTAATTACTTAAATGACAAGTGTCATTATCTAAAGCTTCATTATAACATGTGTAATTAAATAAACAAATGTATAGGACAAGTGTCCTTATTTATTTTCATTTTCTTTTATTTTATAAAATCAAAAATATACATGTATATAAACATTGCATTTCTTCATTTCCCATTCTTTTCTAATCTTCTCATTTTTCAAAAGCCAAGAGAAATCAATAATCTTTCCTCTAACTAAAATCTGAAATCAAAAAGCTTGCATTCATTTTAAATCTGGAATCAACTCAGAGAACTGCCTGCATTTTTCATCTCTGGAAGCAACATGCAAGTTTAAATTCAAAAGTAAAAAGGGAATCTGGATTTGTTCAAGTCTGCATGCAAGTCTAAAACAACATATCACAAGTTTTATCAAAAGCAAAGAAGATTTGGCCTTATATTTTCAAGTCTTCAAAACAGTTTTCAAAAGATAGGCTCTGTCTCCATTTTAGTGGTGAGTAACATTCTTACTTAAATTAACTTAGGAAATTATGATGCATGTCTAATTCTGTGATAAATAGTGTTTGGATGTGAATGTTTGTTTATATGTATGTGTTTGAGAAATGCTTTGTGAAATTATGTAAGTGTGCATATCTGTAGTTGTTAAACACCTCAGGTCATAGTTTCAACCCTCTGCTTTGAAAACTGTAAACATGAGATACCCTTGTTTAATGGATATGACTTAAGTTTTAAGTAGACTTGTGGTGTATGTCTGGAATGTGTTGCTATGATTGTTTTAAGGTTCTGGAAACATATGAGTATGTTCAGATAAGCTATTGTGATCACCTCTGTTTAAAACTTTAGAGATTTAAAACTTAGTTTTAACTCAAATCTCTTCTCACTCAAATCTTCTATAGGCTTAAGTATTTTAAACAAAGTGTTGTTTAAAACTAAACCAAGCTTTAAAGACATTTGCAAGAATTTAGATAGAAACACTGTTTGGAAGAAGAAATCACAGAGGAACTTGAAAAGTGTTAAAAACCAAATATGGAAATTTGTTGATACAATCATATATCTGAAATAGTAGATGAAAGTTAGGATTTTTAAGATCAAGTTCACAATTTTTAATGTAGTATTGAATGGGTTATTTGGGTTCGTCTGGAAATCATGTTTTCGAGCATTTCCGATGATCACGTGGTCGAGGGTGGTCGGGCTTGTGAGAGGTGATGGAGGAGCCTATGGGGATGACTGGAAAATTGGTCGTAGATGGTCATGGCTACGGTGGGGGAAATGGTTGGTGTTCGAAGTTTTTAACCCTAGTTTTACTGCGGCTAGAAGAAGTGATCAATTCGACAAATATAATTGATCGAGTGACTTGGGGTTTTGGTTTTTAGAGGAGGATGGGTTGTCGAAGTTGTCGCTGGAGTTTCAAAGGAGATGGTGGCCGGAGATGGGAGGAATCGCCGTTGACAGGTTTTGGTGGGAGTTCGATTTTCTGTTCCAGGTTTGGGATAGCAGGCTCGTTTTTGCTTTCGAATTCATTTTGACAATCAGATGAGCGTGGAATGGTACAGAGATGATTGTCGATGTGGGAAGGTCACCGGAGGTGGCTGGCGATAGTCGGAGAGTGGTGCACGTGCACGGTGACATCGAGATATCTGGTGAGTCTGGGATTTTAACAGTGAGGCTACTCGGGTTTTCCTTGGTTTTGCTCGTGAGTGTCTCGGGTAAGATAGGGTTGCGACTCGAAGCAGATTAGGTTGGACTCGAGTACTTTTGGGTTGACAGGTTATATAACTGTCTGGTTTTTAAAACTTTAATCTGGGTTTAAATTGTAAAGAAAATTTTAAACTAGAATTTAAATCAAAAATTTAACTATGTAGATTCAAGTTGGGTTTGAATCTTAAAGATTTGAAATAAATAAGTTATAAATTTATATGTTTTAAATAGGTTTTAAATGGTAGTTAGATTTAAATTGTTTGAAATTAAAAAGGAAATTGGTTTAAACTCTTCTTAAATTTCTTTTATAAGAGATAAGAATTTTTAATAAGTAAAAGTTTTTAATTTGGTTTTAAAAACTTAGTTAAAAATAAATTGGTATTCATTTTAAATACAGAATTTAAAATGAAATTTAAAAGTAGATTTGAAATGGATGTTTCAAATATGAATGGTAAATGATAACTTGGTTATCAATAAGAATAAAGTTTATCTTAAAATAATTAAAGACTTGTGTTTATTTAATTTATTAGGAGATTTAATAGATAATTAATTTAATTTGATTAATTAATCATTTGGATTAATTAAATAGGTAATTAAAGGTTTAAACTAATTTATTTATGATTAAGATAAATTAATTAGGGATGATTAATTTGTAGTTAAGAATTATAAATTAGAGTATTAATTAATGGTTAGGAATTAATTAATAAGTAATTAAATATTAATTAAGTTATGGTTAATACTTAATTAATTTAGTAATTAGAGATTAATAAATTGGTTATTAAGATTTATTAATTTAGAATTAATAATAATTAATATAAGTTAATTACTTAAGGAAAGTAATTAAATAATAGTTAATGAAGTCATTAACTATGGATTATTAAATAATTAATTAATAGGATTAATTTTAATAGTTAATTAGATTAATTAATTTGAAGATAATCAATTATAGAATTTGTTTAAATATAATTTCTTATTGGAAGTAATTAAGAATTAATTACTTATTGTAATTAATTGAAGATAATTTGATTTAGTTAAATTAATTAATTAAGTTTAATTAATTTAGAATAATCAAGAGATGATTTGATAATAATTACTTAATGTAATTATTAAGATAAGATTATTTAGGGAAGTAAATAATAAGATAATTACTGGAAGTAATTAGTTGAATAATGATTTTATTAATAGAAGTAATTTGAGTTAATTACTTTGAATAATTAATCAAGAGATTAATTAAGGAATTAATTAAGGAGTAATTAATTTAGTTAATGAAAGTAATTAAGGGGAGTTAATTACTAGATGAGATTAATCAAGGTGATTAATAAATGTTGTTTAAATAAAGGTTAATTACTTAATGAAATTAATTTAATTAAGTAATTAATAATTAAGTTGTAATTAAGGATCATTAATTAATATAATTAATGATGTAATTAAGATTGATTAATTAAGTATAATTAATAAATGAAGTGATTAATTAATGTAATTAATTAAGGTTTAATATAATTAATTATAGTTGATTAACTTAATTAATTTTAGTTAATTAATTAATGAAGTAATTAAAGGTTAATTACTATAAGTGGTTAAGAATAATTAATTTAAGATGATATAAATCATTACTTATGAATGAGTGATAGTATTGAATACTTGGCATTGATTGATATCTCTGATGAGATATATGCTGTATGATATGGATGTTAGTTGAATTGTATGGATTATCTGATAATGTTGATTATCTGTGTGAATTATCTTTCTTTGTGAATAAAGATAATAAATTAAATTGTTTTAACCTTTAAAACAACTTGACATTAAAAGATACGTCTTTGGATTTCGATGAGACCGGGATCGGGTTTCCGTATACCGGATTTCCAGGTCTGCAGACCCGAATACCACATCGATCCAAATTAACAATAGGTCATGAATCAAGTGAAGATGAAGATTCAGAGTGCAAGGGTTATTGTCGTTAACTCTGAGGGTGATTCCAAAACGAGTGTAACGAGATAATGCCTTCGGTTTCGTTCGAACCCGGAACGAACTTGTATGGATTGAATGCTTTCAGCACATCGTCAGGTGGACGATGAGCATTCTAAGATAGATGTGTTCTTTTTAAAGGTAATCGTGACCTCAAGCCTCACAAACCGGGAATGGCTAAAACAGGGGAGGTGCAGCAAGGTTAGTGGGTAGCACCCAAGTAGGACAAGATTACCTCTGTCTAGATGTCCCTTTCTATTTTCGACTTAGTGGTGCGGTTGCTGATCCCAACCGTGAGGTATCTTGTGCGGGAATTATCCAGTAAGGGATGTTCCGGCCTTGTGTTGTAGGGGATTGGGAGTGATCCTCGGTACGGTGATCTAGGCCACGTACTGTGACGGGCGGTACCCTGGTAGCCCTGCCATTGTATGGAATCCAAACTCCAATAAGTGCCATACGTATTAGTTGTGCCCAACTATGTTGGAATGTGAGATGTAAGCATTTCAGCTATTTCTGTATTTTACTTGAAAACCCTAGACCCTATTATAATACAATCAAATTTCCTATCAAATGTTTTGGTTAGCGTAAGGTAAAAACTTACCCATGTTTATGTGTGGGAAGTCTTACGTGATACCTTTTCTTTTAAAAAGGTTTTGAAGTTAAGCAAGTTTAACCTGTTACTCACACCAAACCCATGTCTGACCCAAGTTGTTTATTTCTGTTTTATAAACTCTTGGGTACTCAAATTTTTACGAGTAGCCAAGGGATTCAGGTTAGCCTTGACGAATTGTGGAGGAGCAATGGAGCAGGAGGCTTCGGCGTTGTAGATAGATAGTAGTTTCCGCTGTGTTGATCTTGTTTAGATCTTTGTTTTGTATTGAGATGTAATAACTAGACAGATGATTATAACTGTCTAGTATATGATGTGTAATCTGTGTAACTCTGATAAGTGTTGTATATGATACTATGTAATATTTATGTGATATAATATATTTTGTTCGTTTCCGCTGTGAGTATTTGTGTTTGTTTTCTTTTCTCTTCTTTTCTTTTCTACTTCTCACCCCTTTCTTTCTTACTGTCGATGCGATTTTCCGGGAGTGGAAAGTCGGGTCGTCACACGTGGTATCAGAGCTATTGGTTGAGCGAATACCTAAGCTCTGGAGTGGTGTCTATCGTGAGAGAGCATATTTGTAATTTTTATATAACTATATATATCTATTCTACCTATTTGTTGGGTTACCCGTACAGGTTTTCCAATATTGGATATAAAGGTAGATAGGGTAGTGGTGTGTGAAACACGACTACAAATGGTTGGAGTCTGAGTATTGAGGTTGGAAGTGTATCTGTCGAGACTGTAGACCTAATACTGTCTCGAGTAAGCTTTGCTGTGGTAAAGGATTTCATCGATCTCCGAAGGAAACTGTAATGGTTCGGAGTTTATCTTTGAAGTGTGGATGAGTAGAGTTGGATCTGTCGGATATGCAGAAGCGAGTGATGATATCTTGATACCTCAGGTAATAGTAGCTGTATGATGAGATACAGTGACGATGGATGTTCCTGAAGATGTTTTCTTTGGAACAAGATTAAGGAAGTGTGTATGCTTTGGTATTGTGGCTGAGTTCAGCATGGTGTTTCTGTTTGGTTTGGAGTTCGAGTTTCTCGAAGATCTTTGGAATAGGAAGTCCTTGGCATCAGTGTCAGCAGTGCAGCTCGGAGTATTCTGTGATGGCAGGAAGTTTTCTGGATGAGCAGTTTTTCTGGAAGTGAAGATCAGAAGCAGCAGAGTGGATCCATTTCTTCGATAAATTGGATAAATAAGTGTAAGCTGTTCTGATTGGTAAAGAGAGAACAGTCTGTTTGGAATTAGGATGGGTTGATCGCAAAAGTGACTTGCGATTGTCTGAGTGTTCTCTTGGGTTGTCAGAATTTTTCTGGATGTCTTCAGAGAAGTCAGAAGTTTGTCTGCATCTGAAGGTTGAGTTTTCTTATCGACTGGATTCCAAGAGTGATACCGGTGGTTCAGCCTAGTGGAAGGATGTTTCCTAGAGATGGAGTTGGTGAAGCAGCTCAAGTTTTGCTGAAGTATCTGAGTTTTATTTATGGATCAATGAACCTTATTTCTGGAATAAGTTGTCCAGTCTGTGCTTGTGTTCTACCTCAGATCAGAGTTGAGCAGCGAAAGCAGTTTGGAGTGTATCTCTGAATGGGAGAAGTAAGTTTGGAATCTACTGATGTTGTGAAGTAGAGTTATGTTTGGATCTCGTCTGTGTTCTGATTTGGATAAGTAATTGGTCTACTTGGTTGAATTGTCAGTTTGGATAACTGGAATTCATTGAGTTTTACGTATCTCTGAGGGAATACGTATTTGATCTATCTCTGGTTTTAGAATCTGCAGTTTTGGGAAGTTTGGTTATTGAGTCAGACTCGTCTGTAGTCTGATATTCTGTTTAGTTCTGTAGATCTGGATGAGTAGGAGATCTACAGCTTAGTAGTTTAGATTGTTTGTAGAGCGAGTATCCCGGTATATATATATACTTGGGGAAACTCGAGGAATTTTATCTAGAATTTAGTCTAGATAGTTAGAATTGTTAGCATATGCTTATGTTTTAAATTTAAATCTTTAATAAGATTATTAAATTACCTTTGTTTAAATTTCGGGGACGAAATTATTTTAAGGGGGGAGGAATGTAATATCCCGGAAATTTTAACAATATCAATTTAATAATCTGTTGAATAATTAAATTGATATGGATGATCTTTGATAATAAGATTTGAATTTAATTTAATAATCTGATTAAAGATGTATTTAATTGATGATTTTATCTTTTAAAAAGTTAATAAGATATTTTCTATTTGAATATATATATTTATTTGTATATATTGTAAATAGAAGGCTTTGGTAAATTGGGAATTTATATTTAATTTAATCAGGACTTTTCAAAGATATTTAAATAAGTAATTTTATAGTTTTAAAATACTTTAAGAAAATATTTAATTGGTTTAAGATATTTTTAACTTAAGTTTAAATAAATAAGATTTACAAAATTGGTTTGTTTTATTTCTTTTTAAATATTTATTGATAATATAATCTCTTGTTTAAATTATAAAATATGTTATTTTCAAATAATAAGTATAATGTATTATTTTTAATATGTATGAATTTTAATGCTAAAAGGAATTGTTATTTTAAATTGAATAAATAGTGTATGTAAATATATATAACTTGACTTTTAAATTGAATCTTAGGATTTAATTTTATTTAAATCTGAATTTAAAGTTTTGAAATTCAAAAGAATATATA
Source organism: Allium fistulosum (assembly GCA_030737815.1). Taxonomy (NCBI): domain Eukaryota; kingdom Viridiplantae; phylum Streptophyta; class Magnoliopsida; order Asparagales; family Amaryllidaceae; genus Allium; species Allium fistulosum. The sequence goes on along the minus strand of CM060901.1, from coordinate 930,463,949 downwards.
TATATTTAAATTGTTTTGGATTTTATAATATTTGTATAAACTTTTATTTATAAATATAATTAGCTTTTGTTTTTCTTTAAAAAGTAATATATATAGATAAGTGTTTAAATAAATAAGAAAAGGCTTTTTAAATAACTTTTAAAATAAATAGAAATATGAGTAATTACTTAAATGACAAGTGTCATTATCTAAAGCTTCATTATAACATGTGTAATTAAATAAACAAATGTATAGGACAAGTGTCCTTATTTATTTTCATTTTCTTTTATTTTATAAAATCAAAAATATACATGTATATAAACATTGCATTTCTTCATTTCCCATTCTTTTCTAATCTTCTCATTTTTCAAAAGCCAAGAGAAATCAATAATCTTTCCTCTAACTAAAATCTGAAATCAAAAAGCTTGCATTCATTTTAAATCTGGAATCAACTCAGAGAACTGCCTGCATTTTTCATCTCTGGAAGCAACATGCAAGTTTAAATTCAAAAGTAAAAAGGGAATCTGGATTTGTTCAAGTCTGCATGCAAGTCTAAAACAACATATCACAAGTTTTATCAAAAGCAAAGAAGATTTGGCCTTATATTTTCAAGTCTTCAAAACAGTTTTCAAAAGATAGGCTCTGTCTCCATTTTAGTGGTGAGTAACATTCTTACTTAAATTAACTTAGGAAATTATGATGCATGTCTAATTCTGTGATAAATAGTGTTTGGATGTGAATGTTTGTTTATATGTATGTGTTTGAGAAATGCTTTGTGAAATTATGTAAGTGTGCATATCTGTAGTTGTTAAACACCTCAGGTCATAGTTTCAACCCTCTGCTTTGAAAACTGTAAACATGAGATACCCTTGTTTAATGGATATGACTTAAGTTTTAAGTAGACTTGTGGTGTATGTCTGGAATGTATTGCTATGATTGTTTTAAGGTTCTGGAAACATATGAGTATGTTCAGATAAGCTATTGTGATCACCTCTGTTTAAAACTTTAGAGATTTAAAACTTAGTTTTAACTCAAATCTCTTCTCACTCAAATCTTCTGTAGGCTTAAGTATTTTAAACAAAGTGTTGTTTAAAACTAAACCAAGCTTTAAAGACATTTGCAAGAATTTAGATAGAAACACTGTCTGGAAGAAGAAATCACAGAGGAACTTGAAAAGTGTTAAAAACCAAATATGGAAATTTGTTGATACAATCATATATCTGAAATAGTAGATGAAAGTTAGGATTTTTAAGATCAAGTTCACAATTTTTAATGTAGTATTGAATGGGTTATTTGGGTTCGTCTGGAAATCATGTTTTCGAGCATTTCCGATGATCACGTGGTCGAGGGTGGTCGGGCTTGTGAGAGGTGATGGAGGAGCCTATGGGGATGACTGGAAAATTGGTCGTAGATGGTCATGGCTACGGTGGGGGAAATGGTTGGTGTTCGAAGTTTTTAACCCTAGTTTTACTGCGGCTAGAAGAAGTGATCAATTCGACAAATATAATTGATCGAGTGACTTGGGGTTTTGGTTTTTAGAGGAGGATGGGTTGTCGAAGTCGTCGCTGGAGTTTCAAAGGTGATGGTGGCCGGAGATGGGAGGAATCGCCGTTGACAGGTTTTGGTGGGAGTTCGATTTTCTGTTCCAGGTTTGGGATAGCAGGCTCGTTTTTGCTTTCGAATTCATTTTGACAATCAGATGAGCGTGGAATGGTACAGAGATGATTGTCGATGTGGGAAGGTCACCGGAGGTGGCTGGCGATAGTCGGAGAGTGGTGCACGTGCACGGTGACATCGAGATATCTGGTGAGTCTGGGATTTTAACAGTGAGGCTACTCGAGTTTTCCTTGGTTTTGCTCGTGAGTGTCTCGGGTAAGATAGGGTTGCGACTCGAAGCAGATTAGGTTGGACTCGAGTACTTTTGGGTTGACAGGTTATATAACTGTCTGGTTTTTAAAACTTTAATCTGGGTTTAAATTGTAAAGAAAATTTTAAACTAGAATTTAAATCAAAAATTTAACTATGTAGATTCAAGTTGGGTTTGAATCTTAAAGATTTGAAATAAATAAGTTATAAATTTATATGTTTTAAATAGGTTTTAAATGGTAGTTAGATTTAAATTGTTTGAAATTAAAAAGGAAATTGGTTTAAACTCTTCTTAAATTTCTTTTATAAGAGATAAGAATTTTTAATAAGTAAAAGTTTTTAATTTGGTTTTAAAAACTTAGTTAAAAATAAATTGGTATTCATTTTAAATACAGAATTTAAAATGAAATTTAAAAGTAGATTTGAAATGGATGTTTCAAATATGAATGGTAAATGATAACTTGTTTATCAATAAGAATAAAGTTTATCTTAAAATAATTAAAGACTTGTGTTTATTTAATTTATTAGGAGATTTAATAGATAATTAATTTAATTTGATTAATTAATCATTTGGATTAATTAAATAGGTAATTAAAGGTTTAAACTAATTTATTTATGATTAAGATAAATTAATTAGGGATGATTAATTTGTAGTTAAGAATTATAAATTAGAGTATTAATTAATGGTTAGGAATTAATTAATAAGTAATTAAATATTAATTAAGTTATGGTTAATACTTAATTAATTTAGTAATTAGAGATTAATAAATTGGTTATTAAGATTTATTAATTTAGAATTAATAATAATTAATATAAGTTAATTACTTAAGGAAAGTAATTAAATAATAGTTAATGAAGTCATTAACTATGGATTATTAAATAATTAATTAATAGGATTAATTTTAATAGTTAATTAGATTAATTAATTTGAAGATAATCAATTATAGAATTTGTTTAAATATAATTTCTTATTGGAAGTAATTAAGAATTAATTACTTATTGTAATTAATTGAAGATAATTTGATTTAGTTAAATTAATTAATTAAGTTTAATTAATTTAGAATAATCAAGAGATGATTTGATAATAATTACTTAATGTAATTATTAAGATAAGATTATTTAGGGAAGTAAATAATAAGATAATTACTGGAAGTAATTAGTTGAATAATGATTTTATTAATAGAAGTAATTTGAGTTAATTACTTTGAATAATTAATCAAGAGATTAATTAAGGAATTAATTAAGGAGTAATTAATTTAGTTAATGAAAGTAATTAAGGGGAGTTAATTACTAGATGAGATTAATCAAGGTGATTAATAAATGTTGTTTAAATAAAGGTTAATTACTTAATGAAATTAATTTAATTAAGTAATTAATAATTAAGTTGTAATTAAGGATCATTAATTAATATAATTAATGATGTAATTAAGATTGATTAATTAAGTATAATTAATAAATGAAGTGATTAATTAATGTAATTAATTAAGGTTTAATATAATTAATTATAGTTGATTAACTTAATTAATTTTAGTTAATTAATTAATGAAGTAATTAAAGGTTAATTACTATAAGTGGTTAAGAATAATTAATTTAAGATGATATAAATCATTACTTATGAATGAGTGATAGTATTGAATACTTGGCATTGATTGATATCTCTGATGAGATATATGCTGTATGATATGGATGTTAGTTGAATTGTATGGATTATCTGATAATGTTGATTATCTGTGTGAATTATCTTTCTTTGTGAATAAAGATAATAAATTAAATTGTTTTAACCTTTAAAACAACTTGACATTAAAAGATACGTCTTTGGATTTCGATGAGACCGGGATCGGGTTTCCGTATACCGGATTTCCAGGTCTGCAGACCCGAATACCACATCGATCCAAATTAACGATAGGTCATGAATCAAGTGAAGATGAAGATTCAGAGTGCAAGGGTTATTGTCGTTAACTCTGAGGGTGATTCCAAAACGAGTGTAACGAGATAATGCCTTCGGTTTCATTCGAACCCGGAACGAACTTGTATGGATTGAATGCTTTCAGCACATCGTCAGGTGGACGATGAGCATTCTAAGATAGATGTGTTCTTTTTAAAGGTAATCGTGACCTCAAGCCTCACAAACCGGGAATGGCTAAAACAGGGGAGGTGCAGAAAGGTTAGTGGGTAGCACCCAAGTAGGACAAGATTACCTCTGTCTAGATGTCCCTTTCTATTTTTGACTTAGTGGTGCGGTTGCTGATCCCAACCGTGAGGTATCTTGTGCGGGAATTATCCAGTAAGGGATGTTCCGGCCTTGTGTTGCAGGGGATTGGGAGTGATCCTCGGTACGGTGATCTAGGCCACGTACTGTGACGGGCGGTACCCCGGTAGCCCTGCCATTGTATGGAATCCAAACTCCAATAAGTGCCATACGTATTAGTTGTGCCCAACTATGTTGGAATGTGAGATGTAAGCATTTCAGCTATTTCTGTATTTTACTTGAAAACCCTAGACCCTATTATAATACAATCAAATTTCCTATCAAATGTTTTGGTTAGCGTAAGGTAAAAACTTACCCATGTTTATGTGTGGGAAGTCTTACGTGATACCTTTTCTTTTAAAAAGGTTTTGAAGTTAAGCAAGTTTAACCTGTTACTCACACCAGACCCATGTCTGACCCAAGTTGTTTATTTCTGTTTTATAAACTCTTGGGTACTCAAATTTTTACGAGTAGCCAAGGGATTCAGGTTAGCCTTGACGAATTGTGGAGGAGCAATGGAGCAGGAGGCTTCGGCGTTGTAGATAGATAGTAGTTTCTGCTGTGTTGATCTTGTTTAGATCTTTGTTTTGTATTGAGATGTAATAACTAGACAGATGATTATAACTGTCTAGTATATGATGTGTAATCTGTGTAACTCTGATAAGTGTTGTATATGATACTATGTAATATTTATGTGATATAATATATTTTGTTCGTTTCCGCTGTGAGTATTTGTGTTTGTTTTCTTTTCTCTTCTTTTCTTTTCTACTTCTCACCCCTTTCTTTCTTACTGTCGATGCGATTTTCCGGGAGTGGAAAGTCGGGTCGTCACAGAAGGAAAAGGGGCAAGGCGCCAATTCCTTCGGGTTCGGATCAGAGGCTTACTCTGGGGGCAAAGAATGAGCAGAACAGGAAGAACTGAGGGTAGGAGGGTGCTTTCGGATCATGCTGGGCAGACAGTCAAGCCAAAATTTCCTAAGCAGAAAGTTGCGATGTCAGGAGGTAATTCTAAAATCATTTTCACTGTTTCGGAGAATGCAAAGAAATTTACGTACAGTGAGGCAGTGAAAGAAGGAGCGGTTGGCGATTTAGGTAACCTGGATCTGGAGTTTATAGAGCCTACAGTAGCGGATGGTAAAAGGATAGGTTCCCTTTCTGATGAAGCGATCAAAGAAGCGGAGGGAGGTTGGGATTTATGCATTTTGCTTTATGTGGTTGGGTATAAACCATGGCTCCGGACGTTTGAGGGATATGCCAATAGGGTCTGGGTAACTAAGAAGCCGTTTTCTGTCCATTCTAGGAACAATGGCTTTTTCGTAGTGAGATTGGTTTGGAGGAGGACTGCAATAAGATTTTAAAATCAGGTCCTTGGTTTATGGACCGGAACCTGATTATTTTGAAGAGATTGTCCCCAGATATGAGAACTGATAGAGATCTCCTTACTTCTTTGCCTATGTGGGTTAGACTTCCTGGTTTAAGTTTTAAATTATGGGGCAATAAGGCCATTAGCGCTCTAACTAGTACCATAGGAGTTCCTATTAAGATGGATGAGGCCACAAAAAATAAATCTAGACTAGCCTTTGCCAGAGTTTTGGTTGAGGTTAATGTTAAATATGGAATGCCTAACTCTATTGAAGGTAGGGACGAGAATGGGAGGAGTTTCATTCAGGAAGTAGAATATGAAAACCCTCCTCCCATCTGTGGCAAATGTGTGTGTTTCGGACAAATATCTGATGAATGTCCAATGACTATGTCCTGGGTCCCTAAAGAGACCCAAGCTGCCATCTCAGATAAGCCTAGTTTAACTGATTGTGGAATTGAGTTTTCAAATATTCCTGATAAGGAGATCAATGCTGGAGGTCTCTCTATTATTGATAATTCTGATAACGGAGCCAAGAATGATGTAGGGACGGATGTCCCCTGTAAAGATGTAGTGACGGAAGTCCCAGAAGATAGGGAAAAATCTACAAATGTAATAGTTATTTCACCTCAGGAACAGAATTTGGGAAAAGTTGTATCCTCAGTAGAGCGGGGTGATGGGGCAATTTCAGAAGTTACAGAGTCAGATCATGTTACTACTACCGAAATAGGAGTCAGTGAAGATTGCTCCATTGTTCCTCTGGCCAGGTCGGAAGGTCCTCCTGATCAAGGAGCCAGGGAGCCGTTCATTCTTGCTTCTCCAACTACCCCGGGAGCCATAGATCTGAGAACATCTCCTCCAAAATCACCATCGACTCACATATCTTTTCTCAAACACACTTTGTCATCATCGGATCACAATTCTATTCCAATATCCTTAACTTCTACTGATTTAGTTATTGATGATGGAACTTATAATAATGTTAATTTTAGGAGAGGTACCGATCATTGTTTTTTATTACAGGTACAAGAGAATCTGGATCAGGACATAGGAACGACTAAAGTGGCAGAGGAACAAAATAGTTATGATAATGTTGACACCGTTCAGGAGGAGATGGAAGAACAGCTTCTTCCGAAGCCTCAAGATATAGAGTTTGATAATATTCAGAAGGATAAGTTGGTCCGTAAGAATCCCAAGTGGGTTCAGATGTTAGGTATTCCTTCTGAAGACAATGGGGAGTCCTCGAGTAGTAGATTATTGAGGACCCGAAATAATAAGGTTTTATAATGTCAGTGGCCTGTTGGAACGTTAGAGGGTTTTACAACCCTAACAGAATGGGAGAAGTGAGGAAAGTGATAGACAAGTTCAAAATTAGCTGTTTTGGTATTCTGGAAAATAAATTGTTGTTTCCAGAGATTTTGAAGTTGGAAAAAACGCTGGAAGATGGATGGAAAATAATAAGTAATATATCATGCTATTATAAATGCAGGATTATGGTTCTTATAGACGGAAAAGCTTGGGATTTAAATTTAATAAGTATGAGTGATCAACACATTACCATTGAACTGATCAACTCCTCGAAATTTAGATGTAATTTGACCTTTGTCTATGCCCAAAATTTTGTTGAATTAAGGAAAAGATTATGGAAGAACCTGTAGGAGGATGCTATAAATATTTATAGGCCATGGATGGTCCTTGGGGATTTCAACTGCATCCGTAGACCCTCAGAAAGACAGGGAGGTAATCCAGTAACTTTTAATAATTTGTTTGAATTAGATGAAATGGCTCTATATACTGGTCTTAATGAGATTAATATTAAAGGTTATGAATTTTCTTGGTGGTCGGGTCCGTGTCGAAATATATTCTCTAAAATTGACAGGGTGTTTGCAAACCTAGACTGGATTAACTTATTCCCTGATCTATCAGTTGAATTCTTACCTCCTACGGTGAGTGATCATAATGCTATTCTCGTCTCGTTTACCTCTAACCCTAGGGTTAAGAATAGTCCTTTTAGATACATGAATCATTGGTCTTTATGCGATCAATATTTTCCACTGGTTGAGAAACTCTGGGTTATCAACCACATCGACAGACCTTTGTTTCAAGTTATTAATATTCTCAAAAATATTAAGAGAGAACTCAAGAGATGGAGTGCTAATTCTCGTAATATCAAACAAGAGGTGAATGTTCTGAGAGAGAAATGCTCTAGTCTTCAGAAACTTTTGGAAAATTCTAATGATCACAACTTAGCTTTGGAATTTCAAAATGCTAAGATTAATTTGGATTTAGCACTAAAAAAAGAATTCATGGTTGCCAAACAAAAGGCTAAATGTGACTGGCTGATGATGGGTGATGAGGGATCTTCTTTTTTCTACGCTAAAATGTCTAACAGAAGAAGTAGAAACCGTTTGACAAACTTAAATGTTGACGGTAAGGTGGTATCGGAAAATAAGTTTGTCGAAGCGGCTATTGATTTTTTCAAGCAAACTTATAATCAACCCTTATGTGATCATTTTCTTGAAGTTATTTGCAAAATGGTTATATCTGAGTTTGGGGCTAACTTTTTAAATGAGAGTTTCTCTTTAGAAGAAATCAAATATGCCTTGTGGGATATTAATGATTCTGTCTCTCCAGGACCGGATGGTTTCAACTCGTTGTTTTTCAAAACTCATTGGAATCTTTCAAAAGATATTATATATAAAGCTTTAAATGATATTTTTCAAAAGGGTCTAATCATTAAAGAATGGAATCACACATTTATTCATTTGATTCCAAAAAAAGATCATTCCTCCTGTATTCAAGATTTCAGACCTATTGCCTGCTGTAACACTTTATACAAGGTTTTCTCCAAAATCCTGTGTAATAGACTGGGTCCTTTTTTGGATAAGTTGGTATCCCATAACCAGACGGCATTTATCAAAGGTAGATCAATAGGGGATGGTATTTTGTTAGCTCATGAATTAATTAGAGGTCTCGGAAGAAAGGATAATAAATACATGTGCATTAAAGTTGATTTAAAGAAAGCATATGATTCGATTAATAGAGATTTTGTTATTCATATGTTAAGAAGCTTGGGTTTTACAGATAAATGGATTAAAATTATTGGTAACCTTATTAAGACCCCAGTTTTCTCTATCATTGTTAATGGAGAAGCGCACGGTTACTTTAAAGGTTCTAATGGTCTCAGACAAGGAGACCCGCTTTCCCCTATCCTTTTTACCCTGGTTATGGAATACTTTACGCTACTAATGGAGGAAAAAGTTAGGGGTGGTCTGATCTCTCCAGTTGCAGACTTTGGTAACAAATTGACTCATTTGATTTACGCAGACGATATCATTCTTTTTACTAAAGCTAATATGCAAACTGCGAATGCTATTAATGAAGTTTTTAAAACCTTGAAAAGGGTTACTGGTTTGGAGTTAAGTGCTGAGAAATCTAACATCTTTTTTAGGCAAGGGGTTGATTGCTGCACAGACATCTGTTCGATCCTCAACATTCAAATGGGAAACTAAAATGTTGAGCTTAGCAGGGAGAATGGAACTTATAAAATCTACCATATATCCTATAATACAATTTTGGATGCAATGTTTCTATCTTCCTGTTGCTACTGTTCAAAAGATTAAACATATGATATTAAATTTTCTTTGGAAAAGTCGCAGTAGTAAGATCCCTTGGGAGGTCTTAAGTAGACAAAAAGAAGAAGGAGGTTTGGGTCTGAGAAACTTAGAAGAGATGAACAAAGCGCTATATATCAAATTGATTTGGAAAATTATTAACTTAGAAGGTAGTTGGGCGGTATTCATGCATGGTAAATATATAGGGCTTAAAAGTTTCTGGGATACTAACCAGCGTTCGAATGACTCTGGAGTGTGGAAATTTATTTTAAAGAATAGGCACGAAGCCTTGAATTGCCTTTCCCTTAACATTGTAGACGGCAAAACTACTTCGTTATGGTTTGATCCTTGGTTAAATGGGAGTTCTATTATGGAACGCATTGGTAGGGATACTGCTTTTAGAACAGGTACAGAAAATTTGACGCTTAGCAGGATTTTAAGAAATGGTGAATGGAAGTGGGACTTGTATAGCTTTTTATTTCAAATCCAGACTGAAATTGAAGATGTCAAGATTCACAATAACAAAGAGAGGGATTTCTGGTCTTGGAAGTGCTCTAAGGATGGGCAATATCAGTTTAAAAAAGTCTGGAACTCGGTTCGAACCAGTTTTGATACTAAGTTTTGGGCGTCTATGGTCTGGAACAAAATTCATGTTCCTAAAATGGCAGTATGTCTTTTTAAAGCCATAAATGATTTTCTCTTGACAAAAGAAAGATTAATTCAGAAGCAGATAGTGGTGGATCAGAATTGTGTGTTCTGTAATAGTCACATTGAAAATATAGACCATCTATTTTTTTAATGTGACTTTACAGAAAAGATCTGGCTTTGGAGTTGTAAAAAGTTTTTCGTTATGCCGAAGAGTTCATTTTCATTTATTTTGAAGGAGGATTTACTGAAAATAGTTTCTATATCTAGCTCACAAAATTTCAAGTCAGATTTGTTTCAACTTTCACTTTCAGTTTGCGTCTGGCATATTTGGAAAGAAAGAAATGAAAGGATTTTCCAGAATCGTTTTACTGATGGGTCGAAGGTTTGCTTAAAAATTTTCCAGACTATGAACATCAGAATGGCAAAATCAAAATATTTCAAGAACATCACTGGCATGAACTCTGAAATAGCTTTGAAATGGGATTTTACCTCCCAACGCTGAATTGGGGATATAATCATAATTTCTGTTTCCTTTGCCACATTCCTGTTCCTATGTCTTCTGGCTCCAGATTTCGAGTACCTATTTTATTTTACAATGCTTTTTCTCTCCCTCTCTAAATTACATTATAATTGTCTTGCATCCATAACTAATCAGTAGCTATTAAGTTTATTGATCTGCAGGTGGCTCAAAATGTCTGTGGTTTCGTCTTGGACAACAAATCATCGATTTATTATGGATAGATTAGAAGTTTCAAAGGAATCAACTCTACTGAGGACAAAAGAAGCTTTATCAAAAACTTATCTTGCTTAGTGACGTCTTGAGGAAGTGCTGATGTTCCTATGGTCTTCCAAAATTCTCAGATCTATGTTGAATCTCAGATCTAAACTGCTAAGTGTATGTTGAAGGCTGTTAAGAGTTTTTTCAGCATCCCTGTCCTGGTCTCATAAAAAACTTCGTTAGTCTGAAGTTTAAGGAACAAAGTAGAAGTCAATTCAGATAGTATACTTACTCATGTGTTTCTGGAAGGGATTGTAGTCCGAGTTTCAGCTGTTTCTTTTAGAGAGTTCGCTGTTGTTTCGTCGCCACGGAAGTAGAAGGAGGAGTTTTGCTCCTTGATGCAGCCATTATTGTTTCTCGCGAGGCTGTTTTGGAAAGAGTTGAGTTATGAAGAGAATGAAGGTGTCGTATTGCCTTTTTCTTTTACGAGAAGTGTTTGGAACTTTCTGGAGGCTTCCAGTTCTTGGGCCTGCTAATGGGTGTTGGGTTGTATTTGTACGGGCTCAACTAGTATAGTATTGTTTGAGTGTTTTGTATTGTCTTTGGGCCTGGTAATGGCTATTGTTCTTTTGTTTTGTTGGACTTGTTTTATATTCTTAATAGAAAAGTTTGAACCCTTTTTCAAAAAAAAAATTAATTTTGTAATTAAAATTAATTAATTAAGTAATTAGAGGTAAATTAATTGGTAATTAAGAAGTACTTAATTTGTAATTAAGTTTTATAAATTAATAATTAAGTTTTATTAATTATTAATTAAGGGGTGATTAATTTGTAAGTAAGATGTAATACCCCAAGATTTTGAGGAAAAAAATTCTTTTGATAAATGATTAAAATTCTGGGGGAAAATCAGAATTATTATATAGGTGGGATTTTCAGTGGTGCAAGGTTGTGTGCACGTGCACACTAGTTATGGCACTAAGAGAAAATCCAGAATTCCTGAATAATAAAACAAGGAAGGAAAACATTTAGATAAAATGTTTTAAATAAAGAAAATATAGACTTAGACATGAGTATTAAAAATTCCTGAGGATGTGTGTATATATATATATATCTATATATATATGCCTATGTATGACTTGTCTGAAAATTTAGACAGAAGAAAACATTGATTTATAATGAATAAGTGAAATTTTAAATAGGTGTAGAAATGCACATAAGTATGCACATGTTTTCTGCAAATAAATGGTTAAAATTAAAGTAACACCCATGGTTGTATAAATGTATATATATATATATATATATCCAGATATTATGGAGCAGAAAATAAATAAAGAAAGCACTAAAACAGTAAGAACCAAAGTGCAAGAAAGCAAATGTACATAGGCAGAAAAATAGAAAGTCACACCATTATCATGTTTGAGGTAAATATAATAAAAAATACTTAAAGTTATCACTTTCTGAAAAGAAAGGAAAATAGGCACAATTTAGTCTTGTTTTAAAATATTGGCCGGGACATTAAGGGTTAGGAGGGAAGGAATGTGCAATGCCAAATGCATGATTCTGGTCTGGGCTAAAATAGGGATTTTGCATCACCCAAAACCCTAGACAGAACCCTTATTTAAACCAAGAGCCCAATCAGAAAACTGCTCTCTCACTAATTAATTAACCTAAGGAAGAAGAGGAAGATAAGGCTAAAGATTTGAAGGGTTTTCTGGTTTGAGTTTGTGTAAGCATTTAGGTGAGTATCCTCACTCATATACATGGCATTAAGACCTGGGATTAGGCAGCCAAGCTTTTATATGTTATATTTTGCATGTTTTGATTTACAAACTATGTTGGCTGCTGATGGTTTCATGAATGTTTGATGAGATATGATATGCTATGCTGGATGTATAACTTTGTTGTTCTATTTTCATCTCTGTATATTATACAAAAACCTTAAGGAACATATATCAGAGTATTTGTAACTAGTTTGAATAATGGCTTAAGACAAGAATGAAAAGATAAAGAAAACTATGAGCTGCATATACATTGGTATGATGCTGAGGCTTGAAATAATTGGTTAAGGGTGCAATGGAGTTTTTCTCTATAAGTGCTGAGCCCTAAACTAAACAGAAATTTACAAGCCTAAAAACTATGTTTAAACAAGATTGAAAATCTGGCTAAATATAGTTGCTTGCAAAATCAAAATAAACTCAATAGAGCCATGTATTTATTCTTAGTTGCAAACATTCTGGTATATGCTTGAATAGGGTGTTTATATGCTAAATAATGTGAGATGGAATGACTGGGGTGTTATACCTCTAGAAAGTAACCTTTAACTTGCTTGCAATATTATGTCTGCAAGGTAACTAGTATGTTTCATGAGTACTGGTGGTATGTACACCTAGCTATCATTGATAGAATGAACATAAATACACTTAGTGATATAACTAAGGATTTTGTGCCAAGAAGGCTGGTGGAATGCTTGTCCTAATTGAAGTAGACAAGTTGGCACATGGCTTGTTTAAGTCCTGAGATCTTTGTGCCATAATGTTAATTAGTTCATGGCAATGTGTCCCTTTGATTCCTTATAGCAGATGAGGCCAGGAATATATAAGAAAAAGAAAAGGCAACCTAGTAGTTCCAGATAAAAGTGTTTTATTGCATATGTTTGCTCCCATGTATTGTACATGATAATACCTGTCAAGTATGCAAAGTATATTCATGCTGTATCCTTAGCTTAATATCATGGATATGTTAGAAATGCTCACACCAGATCATAGATCTGACCCTTATTGCTCATGGCACATGGGGGTGTCTCATTTATAATGGGGCAGCCACTAATGCTTTTGCAGGTTATGATGGAGCTAAGTAAGCAAGATTAAAAAGATATGGAATAGAGGATGCTAAGATAATTAGAAATAAAAGCTAAAATGTGTTAATTCATGCATGTATTCCCTGATTAATATGGCTATCTAAATGTATTAAGTAGGCAGAATTTGTAAGAGACATGTGCTATGTTGTTTCTGGTTATTTCTGATTTGGTATGTACTAAGGATATTGTTGTGAACTGATTTGAAAACCTATTTGCTAAAGTTGTTTTGATTTAGAGGTAAAACCTGGATTTTATAAGCATAATCATTTTATGATGATTTCAGTAAATCCTGAGTTCTTTCAAAAAGAATATAGATATACAGAAAATAATATTGGGAAAACCAGAAAAGAATTGAACTGCTATATCTTCAATTTATGATATTGACATAAGTCCAGATGCAAGAAAAAGTGTTTATACTTTGAAGATGTATTTTTAAAAGAGAAGTATGATTAGGAAGAATGATATATCTGACCACAAAATGTCTGATTCACACAAATATATACACATGCTTTTGAAAAGGAAAGGTATCAATATTTTGTGTACAATCTGGGTTGTGAAAATGCAAACAAAAGAATGGCCAGAGTAACCACATGGTTAGGCCATAGGTCAGGCCAAATGCCCCACTTCAGATCAATGAAGCAAGGGAACATTTGAGCTCAGTTTTCTGGAAAAAGAACAAAAACACTGACATGTACATGTATATCTGTGTACATGTTGATATTGGGCAAAAATATAAATGGAAATTCTTAAAACAGTTGTAAGAATGGGTTTAAAAATAGTTATGCAAGAAGAATTGTTTTGCATGTTAGGTTATAGGCAAAAATTAAATATATATACGTACAATTATAGGTAGGTATCAGATTTCAGCCATACAGGAGAAAAAAAAAAGAAAAAAAAAATTGTGTTTGAACCGACCAGCATAGTACTCGAACCAGTGACCTTGTATGAATAAGTTAGGCGCGTTTCCATTACGCCTAGATGTTGCTTGTGTTCACTTAGGATCCACTTTCTTTTAACCTGAGTTTGATAATATTCAAACTTTAAGACAATCATCTATGTTATAAGCTTGCTTTCCACTGATTATTGCTTGGTTATTTCTTAATTATAATATCAGTCCAAGGTACATATTTCCAGTGAACACTATAGTCAAAAATCAAGATACATTAAGTTTTAATTTAAAAGGGAATTTATCACATTTTTGCAAACTTAAAAAGGATTTCTACTTATTATCATGCTCTGATTCTAGTAGAATATAACATAGATATCTTCATATATGTATGTTAAAAATGATTTAGAATTAAAACAATATTTCTATATTGTGAAAGATCCTGGATATATTTTTGTTTATTAGAGAAAGAAAAATGACCCTGGGAAATATATTTGTAATAAATGATATATCTATATATCATCTCAAAAAAAAAAATCACCAATAAAATTAGTGAGTAAATAGGAGGGTCATTTCATTTGGTATCAGAGCTATGTTTTAATTAACATAGAAAATGTTTGTATGCTTATGTTTATACTAGGTTTGTTTGTATATTTGACTGCTTATAAGTATTCCCTGAATGTATGTATGTGTGTGCATGTGACATACACAATGATTAAATAGGAAAGATACAATCAATTTAAAATTAAAGCTAAGTGTTATAAACTAATAAGATGAAATACATATACTTTTAGAAATATGGTAGGAAGAGGGTCTCATCATCAAGGAGGATCTAGCACACCACAAATGCTTGACATGCAGGAATTTGTGAGAGTTTTGAGAGATGGAATTGGGCACAGACCTGAGAACCCACATGAGGAGCTCTCCAAGTTAGTGAAGACTTATACCAACTTGGGAGGTAAGAGCTTTGAAGGAACTGAAAGTGTAATGGAGATTCAAGCATGGCTGAGGACATTAGAGAGGATCTTCACTGATATGCAACTAGATGACCAAAGGAAGAGGCAAGTGGCCTCAAGGCAATTGAAAGGTGCGGCTTTGAGTTGGTGGGAGGTGATCATAGCTGGCAGGAATGAAAATGATATTAATTGGAATCAATTTAAGGAGATGTTAGAGGCAAGGTTTGTTCCAGCCTCAGCAAAAACCACTTTACTTGAGGAGTTCATCAAACTTAGACAGGGGACTATGAATGTCACAGAATACACCCAGAAGTTTGAGGGATTGTCTACCTATGGGGCAATGTTAGTGGCTGATGAAGCATCCAAAAATGATAGATACATCAAGGGATTGAACCCAGGGCTTAGCAGGGCTATACTACCTTATGCTGACAGAACTTTTGATCAAGTGATAGATTTGGCTCTGAAGATTGAGCAGCATGACAAGGAAA
Organism: Allium fistulosum; assembly: GCA_030737815.1. Classification (NCBI taxonomy): domain Eukaryota; kingdom Viridiplantae; phylum Streptophyta; class Magnoliopsida; order Asparagales; family Amaryllidaceae; genus Allium; species Allium fistulosum. Next base: position 930,448,329 of record CM060901.1, on the reverse strand, counting down.
GAGATAAGTTCAGGAACTTCAAAAACAATAGTAACAAGAAGAACAAAGGAAAGTACCACCCTTATGATAAGAAGAAAGGAGAGGCAGATGGTAAGAAGGCAGTGGATGCAAAGCCCAATGAAGCCAAAAGAAAAATAGTTTGCAACCATTGTGGGAAAGAAGGCCATATTAAGCCAAGATGCCCAGAGCTAAAAGGGGGAGCTTTCAAATGCTATCTATGTGGGAAGGAAGGGCATATGAAAAGAAATTGCCCAGAATACAAGCAACAAGGAAAAGTGGCAAACCTGGAAGGTAGGGGCAAGGCCATAATTGAGGCTAATGCTGAAAACCATGGTCAAGTGGAAGGTACACTATTTATTTGTACCATACCTTTAGCTGTAATATATGATACCGGGGCAACCCACTCACTCATTTCCCATGAAATAGTTAAAAGGTTGAAAATGAACTGCAATTTGGCTGAAGTACCTCTGTTAATACAAAGCCCTTTAGGAAGTTCTAGTGTATTAGATATGATCTGTGTGGATGTGAATTTGAACATAGGAGGAAACACATTTGTTTCCAATTTATATGTTCTAAACTTCCCAAATATAGGAGTTATATTAGGGGCAGATTGGCTAAGACAATTCAAAGCCATAATTGACCTAGATGCATCCACCATTTCACTACAAAATTCTAAAGGCCAAAGGGTTACAATTCTATGTGAACCTATCAAAGAAAACAGTCTAAATCATTTAATTGAATTAGAAAATAATCCCAGGGAAATAGCTATTAATGAAATCCCCATAGTTAAAGAATACTTGGATGTATTTGGGGAAGTAAAAGGTGTCTCACACCATAGACCTGTTGAATTCCAGATTAACCTTATGCCTGGGGCTAGCCCAGTTATCAAAAAACCTACAAGGATGGGGCCAAGTGAATTAAAGGAGCTAAAGAACCAGCTGGAAGAATTAGAAGCCAAGGGGTTTATAAGGCCAAGTAATTCATGCTGGGGTGCTCCTGTAGTATTTGTTAAAAAGCATGATGGTACTTTAAGAATGTGTATAGATTATAGAGAATTAAACAAAGTAACCATCAAAAACAAATACCCATTACCCAGGATAGATGATCTCTTTGATCAGCTCAGTGGAGCTAAAGTGTTTTCTAGGCTAGACTTGGCATCTGGGTTTCATCAGATGAAGGTTGAGGAATCAAGTATTAAATATACAGCATTCAACACAAGATATGGTTTGTATGAGTTTCTGGTTATGCCATTTGGGCTAACAAATGCCCCTTCTTACTTTGTAGACCTAATGAATAGGATATTCAGAGATTACTTAGACAAATTTGTTCTGATTTTTATAGATGATATTCTAATCTACTCTAAAACAATAGAGGAACATGAGAACCACTTACATTTGGTCTTATCTAGATTAAGAGAAAAAGATTTGAAAGCAAAGTTCTCTAAGTGTGTGTTCTGGCAAGAGGAAGTACACTTTCTTGGGCATGTTGTCTCTGCTAGAGGAATTTCTGTAAACCCCAATAAGATAGTAGCAATCCAAGCATGGAAGAAGCCTAACAATGTTAGTGAAGTTAGGTCATTCATGGGGATGGCAGGATACTATAGGAGGTTCATACAAGGATTTTCTAAAATAGCAATGCCACTCACTAACCTGACTAGGAAGAACCAAAAGTTTATATGGACTGATAAGTGTGAACAAGCTTTCACCCAGATCAAGGAGGCTTTGGTAAAATCACCAGTGTTGAGAGTACCAGAAGGCAATGAGGGATTGGTTGTATATACAGATGCATGTGGGTCAGGGCTAGGGGCTGTGTTGATGCAGCAAGATCAGGTCATAGCTTATGCATCTAGACAACTAAAACCCCATGAAACTAGATATGCAACTCATGATCTTGAGTTGGCAGCAGTGGTATATGCCTTAAAGCTCTGGAGGCATTATTTATTGGGTGCAAAGTTCATTTTATACACTGATCACAAGGCCTTAAAATATCTCTTTTCACAAAAAGATTTAAATATGAGACAGCACAGATGGGTTGAATTTCTTGCTGCTTATGACTTAGATATACTTTATACACCAGGCAAGGCTAATAAAGTGGCAGATGCATTGAGTAGGCAGCATGCAAAAATGGCCATGTTGATGATGGAGGAGTTTAGAGACTTGACCATGCTCACTGATTTGGAAATAGATGAGAACAGTGGGATAAGTATGGAGATAATTGAGGAAGAAAAGAGTAAAGGAAGGTTAAGTTTAATTACTTTACAATCAAATTTGGCCTTGAAGGTGGCAAAAATGCAAGAAGAAGATCAAGACTTAGCAGAAAAGAGGTCTCTCCTATTAAAGAAGGAAGAAGTGAAGGATTATCACATAGATGTAAAAGGATACTTAAGGTACAAGGGAAGGATATGTGTCCCAAACATCATAGAATTGAAAGAAGAAATCCTTAATGAGTACCATAGGAGCAAATATTCCATACATCCAGGCAGCACCAAAATGTACCAAAACTTAAAAAGGGATTATTGGTGGAAGGGAATGAAGTCTGATGTAGCCAGATATGTTGCTAAGTGCATGGTATGTCAACAAATAAAAGCTGAGACCCAAAGACCTTCAGGGTTATTACAGCCACTTAGCATACCACAGTGGAAGTGGGAAGACATATCTATGGATTTCATAGATGGTCTTCCTAGATCCAAGAGGGGAAATACAAGTATTTGGGTGATTGTAGATAGGCTGACTAAAGTAGCCCACTTCATACCAGTGAAAGCAGACAGAAATGCACCTAGGTTAGCCCAAATTTTTATGAGAGAAGTGGTAAAACTGCATGGTGTTCCTAAAACTATAGTAAGTGATAGGGATACAATCTTCACTTCAAGATTCTGGAAGAGCTTCCAAGAAGCTATGGGGAGTGAATTGTGCCTAAGCACTGCTTATCACCCCCAATCAGATGGGCAAACAGAAGTGGTAAACAAGATTTTAGAGGATTTGCTTAGAGCATGTGTGTTAGACTTTGGAGGAAATTGGGAGGACCACCTCCATTTGACTGAGTTCACATACAATAATAGCCACCAAAGTACAATTGGAATGGCACCCTTTGAAGCCCTATATGGGAAACCATGTCTATCACCTATGTGTTGGGCTGAGGCAGGAGAGAAAGCTATCCTAGGGCCAGAATATGTCAAAGACATCACAGAGAAAATAGAACTGGTGAGAAAGAGGATGGCAATAGCTCAAGATAGGCAAAAGAAGTATGCTGATGCAAAGAGGAAGACAGTGGAATTCAAAGTAGGTGATTATGTCTTCATTAAGGTTTCACCAATGAAGAAAGTCTTGAGATTTGGCAAGCAGGGGAAACTCAGACCCAGATATGTTGGACCATACAAGATTTTGGAAAGGATAGGCTCACTAGCCTATAAGCTGGAGCTTCCAGAGAAGATGAGTGCAATGCACAATGTGTTTCATGTGTCACAACTAAGGAGATGGGTACATGACAAGGAGGAAATCTTAGAAAAGCCTACTGAAGTTCAGATTAATCCAGATCTAATCTATGAAAAAGAGCCAGTGGGAATTGTGGCAAGGGAAGAAAAGAAATTAAGAAACAAGACATTGAAGCTTGTAAAAATTCAATGGAGTATAGATCCTAGTGATTGTACTTGGGAGCTAGAGGATAAAATCAGGATGGATTACCCTAGGCTCTTTGCAAATTTGAAAGGTAAATTCTTAGATTACTAAGAAAGTTCGATATGTATGATAGACAGTGACTATTTGAATTGCTCATGCATATTTGAATAATTTTCCTAAGAAAGTAGGAGTACTCAAAGAATATGTTGTGAATTGTGAGGGCACAATTCCTAAAAGAAGGGGTGATTGTAATACCCCAAGATTTTGAGGAAAAAAATTCTTTTGATAAATGATTAAAATTCTGGGGGAAAATCAGAATTATTATATAGGTGGGATTTTCAGTGGTGCAAGGTTGTGTGCACGTGCACACTAGTTATGGCACTAAGAGAAAATCCAGAATTCCTGAATAATAAAACAAGGAAGGAAAACATTTAGATAAAATGTTTTAAATAAAGAAAATATAGACTTAGACATGAGTATTAAAAATTCCTGAGGATGTGTGTATATATATATATATCTATATATATATGCCTATGTATGACTTGTCTGAAAATTTAGACAGAAGAAAACATTGATTTATAATGAATAAGTGAAATTTTAAATAGGTGTAGAAATGCACATAAGTATGCACATGTTTTCTGCAAATAAATGGTTAAAATTAAATTAACACCCATGGTTGTATAAATGTATATATATATATATCCAGATATTATGGAGCAGAAAATAAATAAAGGAAGCACTAAAACAGTAAGAACCAAAGTGCAAGAAAGCAAATGTACATAGGCAGAAAAATAGAAAGTCACACCATTATCATGTTTGAGGTAAATATAATAAAAAATACTTAAAGTTATCACTTTCTGAAAAGAAAGGAAAATAGGCACAATTTAGTCTTGTTTTAAAATATTGGCCGGGACATTAAGGGTTAGGAGGGAAGGAATGTGCAATGCCAAATGCATGATTCTGGTCTGGGCTAAAATAGGGATTTTGCATCACCCAAAACCCTAGACAGAACCCTTATTTAAACCAAGAGCCCAATCAGAAAACTGCTCTCTCACTAATTAATTAACCTAAGGAAGAAGAGGAAGATAAGGCTAAAGATTTGAAGGGTTTTCTGGTTTGAGTTTGTGTAAGCATTTAGGTGAGTATCCTCACTCATATACATGGCATTAAGACCTGGGATTAGGCAGCCAAGCTTTTATATGTTATATTTTGCATGTTTTGATTTACAAACTATGTTGGCTGCTGATGGTTTCATGAATGTTTGATGAGATATGATATGCTATGCTGGATGTATAACTTTGTTGTTCTATTTTCATCTCTGTATATTATACAAAAACCTTAAGGAACATATATCAGAGTATTTGTAACTAGTTTGAATAATGGCTTAAGACAAGAATGAAAAGATAAAGAAAACTATGAGCTGCATATACATTGGTATGATGCTGAGGCTTGAAATAATTGGTTAAGGGTGCAATGGAGTTTTTCTCTATAAGTGCTGAGCCCTAAACTAAACAGAAATTTACAAGCCTAAAAACTATGTTTAAACAAGATTGAAAATCTGGCTAAATATAGTTGCTTGCAAAATCAAAATAAACTCAATAGAGCCATGTATTTATTCTTAGTTGCAAACATTCTGGTATATGCTTGAATAGGGTGTTTATATGCTAAATAATGTGAGATGGAATGACTGGGGTGTTATACCTCTAGAAAGTAACCTTTAACTTGCTTGCAATATTATGTCTGCAAGGTAACTAGTATGTTTCATGAGTACTGGTGGTATGTACACCTAGCTATCATTGATAGAATGAACATAAATACACTTAGTGATATAACTAAGGATTTTGTGCCAAGAAGGCTGCTGGAATGCTTGTCCTAATTGAAGTAGACAAGTTGGCACATGGCTTGTTTAAGTCCTGAGATCTTTGTGCCATAATGTTAATTAGTTCATGGCAATGTGTCCCTTTGATTCCTTATAGCAGATGAGGCCAGGAATATATAAGAAAAAGAAAAGGCAACCTAGTAGTTCCAGATAAAAGTGTTTTATTGCATATGTTTGCTCCCATGTATTGTACATGATAATACCTGTCAAGTATGCAAAGTATATTCATGCTGTATCCTTAGCTTAATATCATGGATATGTTAGAAATGCTCACACCAGATCATAGATCTGACCCTTATTGCTCATGGCACATGGGGGTGTCTCATTTATAATGGGGCAGCCACTAATGCTTTTGCAGGTTATGATGGAGCTAAGTAAGCAAGATTAAAAAGATATGGAATAGAGGATGCTAAGATAATTAGAAATAAAAGCTAAAATGTGTTAATTCATGCATGTATTCCCTGATTAATATGGCTATCTAAATGTATTAAGTAGGCAGAATTTGTAAGAGACATGTGCTATGTTGTTTCTGGTTATTTCTGATTTGGTATGTACTAAGGATATTGTTATGAACTGATTTGAAAACCTATTTGCTAAAGTTGTTTTGATTTAGAGGTAAAACCTGGATTTTATAAGCATAATCATTTTATGATGATTTCAGTAAATCCTGAGTTCTTTCAAAAAGAATATAGATATACAGAAAATAATATTGGGAAAACCAGAAAAGAATTGAACTGCTATATCTTCAATTTATGATATTGACATAAGTCCAGATGCAAGAAAAAGTGTTTATACTTTGAAGATGTATTTTTAAAAGAGAAGTATGATTAGGAAGAATGATATATCTGACCACAAAATGTCTGATTCACACAAATATATACACATGCTTTTGAAAAGGAAAGGTATCAATATTTTGTGTACAATCTGGGTTGTGAAAATGCAAACAAAAGAATGGCCAGAGTAACCACATGGTTAGGCCATAGGTCAGGCCAAATGCCCCACTTCAGATCAATGAAGCAAGGGAACATTTGAGCTCAGTTTTCTGGAAAAAGAACAAAAACACTGACATGTACATGTATATCTGTGTACATGTTGATATTGGGCAAAAATATAAATGGAAATTCTTAAAACAGTTGTAAGAATGGGTTTAAAAATAGTTATGCAAGAAGAATTGTTTTGCATGTTAGGTTATAGGCAAAAATTAAATATATATACGTACAATTATAGGTAGGTATCAGATTTCAGCCATACAGGAGAAAAAAAAAAGAAAAAAAAAATTGTGTTTGAACCGACCAGCATAGTACTCGAACCAGTGACCTTGTATGAATAAGTTAGGCGCGTTTCCATTACGCCTAGATGTTGCTTGTGTTCACTTAGGATCCACTTTCTTTTAACCTGAGTTTGATAATATTCAAACTTTAAGACAATCATCTATGTTATAAGCTTGCTTTCCACTGATTATTGCTTGGTTATTTCTTAATTATAATATCAGTCCAAGGTACATATTTCCAGTGAACACTATAGTCAAAAATCAAGATACATTAAGTTTTAATTTAAAAGGGAATTTATCACATTTTTGCAAACTTAAAAAGGATTTCTACTTATTATCATGCTCTGATTCTAGTAGAATATAACATAGATATCTTCATATATGTATGTTAAAAATGATTTAGAATTAAAACAATATTTCTATATTGTGAAAGATCCTGGATATGTTTTTGTTTATTAGAGAAAGAAAAATGACCCTGGGAAATATATTTGTAATAAATGATATATCTATATATCATCTCAAAAAAAAAAATCACCAATAAAATTAGTGAGTAAATAGGAGGGTCATTTCATAAGATTAATTAAGGATTAATCAAATGGTAATTAAGGATTAATTAACTGATAATTAAAGATTAATTAATTTGTTATTAAGTTTTATTAATTGATAATTAAGGTTTATTAATTAATAATTAAAGAATAATCAATCTGTAATTAAAGATTAATTAATTTGTTTAAAGGAAATTAAAGGATAATTACTTAGAAGAAGTAATTAAGGATTTATTTCTTGGTGTAATTAATTAAAGGATTAATATAATTTATTAAGAAGTTAATTAACTAAGGTAAGTAATTACAGAATGATAATTACTGTTTATGATTAATTAAGGTGGATTAATAGAAATGATTAATTTAAGTTTAATTAATTAATGTAATTAATTATGAGTCAATGTAATTAATTATAGTCTATTAATTAATGGAAGTAATTAATTAAGGATCATTAATTAATGTAATTAATGAGTGTAATAAATGGTTAATTACTGTTAATGGTTAAGAATAATAAATTTGTAAAATTAATTAAAGAATAATTACTTTATGTAATTAATGAATAATTAATCAAGGATGATTAATATTTAAATGAGTAATTAATTAATTAAAGGTTTGTAATTAATTAATGATTGATTAAGCAAGGTTAGATAATTAATTCTTAAGTTATTAATTTAATTTAAGTTAATTAAATTAATTATAACATAGGGTTAATAATTGTTGCTTATAAATGATTGTTGTGTAGAATATCTGATTGGTTGATATCTATTGGATGATATGTTGTGATATTCTGTGATATGATATTGGATATATCTGTGATAAATGTGTGATATTTATCTATGTTAAATGCTGTGTGAATTCAAGTATTGAATTGAATTGTTTAAACCTTTAAACAATTTGGCCTTTAAAATACGTTTGGATTTCGATGAGACCGGGATCGGGTTTCCAGATTTGGATATCTGAATACCACATCGATCCAAATTAACGATAGGTCGTGAATCTCAAGTGAAGGTGAAGATTCAGAGTGCAATGGTTATTGTCGTTAACTCTGAGGGTGATTCCAAAATGAGTGTAACGAGATAATGCCTTCGGTTTCGTTCGAACCCGGAACGAACTTGTATGGATTAAATGCTTTCAGAACATCGTCAGGTGGACGATGAGCATTCTAAGTGAAGTGTTCTGATAAGGTAATCGTAGCCTCAAGCCTCATCAACCGGGAATGGCTAAAACAGGGGAGGTGCAGCAAGGTTAGTGGGTAGCGCCCAAGTAGTATAAGATTCCTCTGTCTAGAGTCCCTTATTATTTCGGCTGAGTGGGCGGTTGAATAACTACAACCGCTGGGGTTTCTTATGCGGGAATTATCCAGTAAGGGATGGTTCCGGCCTTGTGTTGCAGGGGAGCGGGCGTACTCCTCGGTACGTTGATCTAGGCCACGTACTGTGACGGCGATACCCCAGTAGCCCTGCCATTGTATGGAAATCCAACTTCCAATAAGTGCCATCGGACTTGATTGTATACCTATGTATGCTGGAATTTAATGAATGTAACAATTTCGGCTATGTGAAATATTTATTTGAAAACCCTAGACCCTATTATAATATAACTCGATTTCCTATCAAAGTTTTGGTTAGCGTAAGGTAAAAACTTTTCCATGTTTATGTGTGGGAAGTCTTACGTGATACCTTTGTTTTCAAAAGGTTTTGAAGTTAAGCAATTTTAACCGTTTACTCACACCAGACCCATGTCTAACCCAAGTGTTTATTTTCTGTTTTATTAAACTCTTGGGTACTCAAATTTTTACGAGTAGCCAAGGGATTCAGGTTTGCTTTGACGAATTCTGAAGGAGCAATGGAGCAGGAGGCTTCAGCGTTTGTAGATATATAAGTGGTTCCGCTGTGTTGATCTCTGAGTCATTTGTTAAGTTGTATTTGAGTTGTAATAACTAGACAGGTGTTTATAACTGTCTAGTATGTGTTGTATAAGCTGTGTAACTCTGATAGCTGTTGTATATAATACTATGTAATATTTATGTGATTAATATAATTTATTCGTTCCGCTGTTAAGATTCTAGTGTTGTTCTTTCTTTCTTCTCTATCTTTTCTCTTTTCTATCTCTTTCTTTCTTCAAGATGATGCGTCTTCCTGGGCATAGGAAGGTGGGTTGTTTCATTTGGTATCAAAGCGCTAGGTTGAGTAAATACCTAGGCTCTGGAGTGGTATCTATCTTGAGAGAGCGTATTTGTAATTTTTATATAACTATATATATATCTATTCTGCCTATTTGTTGGGTTACCTGTTCGGGTTTTCCAATATGAGTTATAAAGGTAGATAAGGTAGTGGTGTGTGTAACACAACTACCAATGATTGGAGTCTGAGTGTTGAGGTTGGAAGTGTATCTGTCGAGACTGTAGACCTAATACCGTCTCGGGTGAGCTTTGCTTGATGTAAGGATTTCATTGATCTCTGAAGGTAACCTTTTAAAGGTTCAGAGTTCATCTTTGAAGTGCGGTTGGATGAGTAGAGTTTAGATCTGTCGGTTGGGCAGAAGCAAGTGGTGGTATCTGGGTACCTCACGAAATAGTAGCTACGTGATGAGACACAGTGACTATGGATGTCTCTGAAAATGTTTTCTTTGGAGCAAGTTTAAGGAAGTGTGTCTGCTTCGGTGTTGTGGCTGAGTTCAACAGGGTGTTTGAGTTTGGTTTGAGGTACGAGTTTCTCGAAGAGCTTTGGATTAGGAAGTCTTGGCATCTGGGTCAGCAGTGTAGCTCGGAGTGTTCTATGTTCGAGTAGGAAGTTTTCTGGCTGAGCAGTTTTTCTTGAGGAGGAGTCCAGAAGCAGCATAGTGGATCCATTTCTTCGATGGATTGTCTAGATAAGCATAAACTGTTCTGATTGGTTAAGAGTGAACAGTTTTCTTTGGAATTAGGCTGGGTGGATCGCAAAAGTGACTTGCGATAGTTGAGTGTTCTCTTGGCCCTATCTGAGATTTTCTGGATGTCTTCAGGGAAGCAAGGTGGCAGTTGTTCTAGAGTGGAAGCAAATAGAAGTTGCAGTATTAGAGAGTTTCTATAGGAAATATTTCTGGATTTGAGTCCAGATTGGCAAGTGCATCTGTTTTGTCTTTTCCGGATAGGAGAAGTAAGTTTGAAGTCTTCTGATGATGGTGGAGTAGAGTTTGTGTTCTGGATTTGAATAGATCTTGAGAGGATCATTTTGTTGAGTTGTTTTGGTCCAATTTGTTTCTAGAAGCATCAGCGAAGGTTGAGCTGATCGGAATAGGTGTAGGCGGCCCAGGATTGTCAGAAGAGTTCTATGGATAAGAAACGGAGGAATTTGGAATTTGAAGTTGAAGACTTTGTTGTTGTTGAAATTTTCTTCGGTAAAAAGGGAGCAGTAAGATTGGGTAAGACCAGGAAGTTAGCTCTGTTGTATATTGGATTCTTCTGAGTTTTGTAAAGGATCAGTGTTTGGCTTTTAAGATTTGAATTTCCAGTTTGGAAGATTGGGATTCAAGGTATTTCACGTATCTCTGAGGGAATACGTGTAGGATCCATCTCTTGTTTTGGAACCAACAGTTCTGAAGTTTTGGTAGTTGAGTTGATCTTGTCTGTGGTCTGATATCTTGTTCAGATTATAGATATAGATGAGTAGGAGCTCAGTAGCTTAGTAGTATAGCTAGTTTGGATTCAGTAGAGCGAGTATTCCAGTGTCTATACTTGGGAAACTCGGGAATAAATTTTTAGAAGCTTATCCGGATCTGTGTCCAGATAGCTAATGTTGATTGTTTGATTGAAATTGTTTGTTTGATTGTGTATGGCTGATATATATGCCTAAATTGGTTGATAAATAAAATAAAACTTTGGATTATCTTTTGTTTTAAATTTCGAGGACGAAATTCTTTTAAGGGGGGAGGAATGTGATATCCCGGAATTTCAAGGAATTTAAAATGTGATAATCTTTTAAATTAATTGGTAAAGTTGTTATTTTCAAACAATTTAATAATGAGTTGTTTTTAAATATAGTTATAAATAGATTTTAAATAGACCTATTATTTCAAATTTAATAAGTATTGTTTAAATGTATATATATGTGTATTTAAATTGATTTTAAATAGGATAATTATTTACAATTAATAATGTGTTTGTTTAAAATTGATAACTATATTTATTTGAGTTGATTTTAAATTTAGATTTTAAATTGACTTTGAAATTGAATTTAAGAATTGAATTTAAAGAAATATATATCTTAAAATAAAAATAATAATATAGTTTGGACTTAAATCATATGGATAAGGTTTTTATTTAAAAATAGGTTTGTTTTATGTTATTCTCTTAAAGAAATTTATTTATAGAAATTTGGGAAGTATTTATTAAATAGTTAATAAATACAAAAGTTTTATATTATCATTTAAAAATGGACTAAATATATTATATATAAATTTATTTAAGATATGATTGGTTTTTATTTTCTTTTCTATTAAAGATTTTATTTTTATAAATTGAGAAAAGCATTTATTAAATAAGATATGTATTTATCTATTTAGGTAATTTAATTTAAAAGTCTTATAAACATTTAAAAATTTAATTATGCATGTAAAGTTATATGTGTTAGCTTATAAATCCTCTTGATAACATGTGTAAGTTAATTAATAATGGGTAAAGACAAGTGTCATCTTTTATTTTTATTTTCTTTAAATTTTAATAAATCTTAATTTACATTATATAAACAAACATCTACCTTTTCCATTTCTTTTCCTATTCTCATTTCTAAAACAAAGAAACTCAAAATCAAAACCTGTAAAACAATCACCAGATCAACTCAAAACATTTTTCTCAAACCTGTATCTTTTTCAAACCTGAAAACAATTTCTCAAAACCAAATCAAAGAAAAGCCTGTAATCTCCTCTATATCTATGCAGACCTGTAAACTAATTTCCAAAGCAAGTCTGTAATCTTCTCAAACCAGTAATACAAGATCAAAATACTCCTCAAATTCAAGTTCAAAAACCTGTAACACTCCTCAAGAAAACTAATCTGCAATGTTGTTTTCCTGTAACCATTTTTCAGAAGCCTGTAAGCCAAAATTCATCTCTGTTTTAAATTTAAATCTTCTCAAGTAAAAGCCTGTAACAAATTCAAAGCAACAAGCAAGAGACCAGCAGCAAATCTAAATTCAAGCAAATAACCAGTAATCCAAGTCTTAAAAATCATCTCTGCTAATCCAAAGCTTTTCAAGTTTCAAGTTTTCAAAGTTCAAATCCCAGTTTCAAGCTCTCTGTCTTAAAAAAAATGGTGAGTAAACTTTCCTTTTAAAAACAGTTTTAATCTATGATTTTATGGATGCATGTGATAAATTTGTATAGAAATGTGTATTATGGTTTGCATGATTGTTTTTATCTGGAATGTATTTTGAACTGCTCTGTTTATATGTGTGCATGTCTGATTATATATTTATAAACTGGTCTCTGTTATTTTCCCAGGTTCAAGAATTACTTTCAAAAATTCATATCTCAATATGCAAGCAATTTTGAGTTAAAATCTTTAAAGGAAAATTGTTAAAAATAGTCAGATTCAAGTCTTAAAAATAATTTTAATTAAGTTAACTAGTAGAATTTCTGGAATCTAGAAATGTCAGTGATAATCAACATAAGGCAGAAAATCGAATGATGTAATTTCGAGTTTTAATTATATAAACTGTTTCTAATTGCAAAATGTTGAATTTTAATAATCAAAACAAGATTTTTAAGTTCGTGGTTGTCGAGATATCGTGAGTTGAACTGTGATGGGTTTCCTGTCGAATTCTGGTGATCGGGGGATGATTGGGCCTCGAGATCGTGGGTGAAGTTAGCTTGGATGTTGGCGATTCCAGGAAAAATACTCGCAAAAATTTTCATCGATCATGATGGTCAAGCGGAATGATTTTAAGGTTTTGTGAGATGGTTGAGTCGACAATGTGTTTGAGTTCCCTGTGATGTCAGAGGTTGATCGGACTTCACCGCAAGTGGAGGAATCAAAGCTGGAGGTCGAGGCGAAGCTTTGGTCAAGATGGCATGGATGATCGTGGACGGATTGTCATCGGCGAGGCGTTTTAGTTGATTGGGTTTGAGTGCCTGGGTGATCGAACTGCTCAATTTCGATTCTCTGTCAAAATCAATGAACTAGGTGGTCAGGAAGCACGTTTGGGTTGTCGTCGATGTGGGAATGATCGTGGCGAAGGTCGGAGTCGCTTCGTTCGGTTGTGCACATGCACGTGTGCACGTTTGGCATGTTGTTGGAGAAGAAGTGTTGGATCGGGTGGGTTCTCGTGCAAGTGAAGAATTGTCTCGAAGCAGATGAGTTTTGAGAAAACTCGGGGTAGCTACAGGGTAGTCTCGGGTATGACCCGAAGTAAATCTAAACCTGTTTAAAAAGATTTTTATAAAAGCAAGTTTTTAAATCTAAATTAAAATTAGTTTAAAACTATTACTTAATAAATGTTTTAAATTATTGATTGGAAGAAGTTATGATTTGGTAATTTTAATTTATCAAGTTAAATGAGTATTTTAAAAACTAAATTAATGTTTTAATTAAATAAAGTCAAAAGATAAAATGGTTTAAATGTTAATAATAATTAAGGTATTTTTAAGATAATGGTTTTATTTTAAGATAATTAAGGTTTAATAAGTGAGATTAATTAAATAAATTAAATAATTTAAGTATAATTAATTAATGATAAAGATTAATTAAGTAATTAATCAAGAGAAATTAATTAATATAAATAAATTCAATAATTAATATTGATTTAATTAATGATTAATGATTAATTAATTTTGTAATTAGAATTAATTAATTAAGTAATTAGAGGTAAATTAATTGGTAATTAAGAAGTACTTAATTTGTAATTAAGTTTTATAAATTAATAATTAACTTTTATTAATTATTAATTAAGGGGTGATTAATTTGTAAGTAAAGATTAATTAAGGATTAATCAAATGGTAATTAAGGATTAATTAACTGATAATTAAAGATTAATTAATTTATTATTAAGTTTTATTAATTGATAATTAAGGTTTATTAATTAATAATTAAAGAATAATCAATCTGTAATTAAAGATTAATTAATTTGTTTAAAGGAAATTAAAGGATAATTACTTAGAAGAAGTAATTAAGGATTTATTTCTTGGTGTAATTAATTAAAGGATTAATATAATTTATTAAGAAGTTAATTAACTAAGGTAAGTAATTACAGAATGATAATTACTGTTTATGATTAATTAAGGTGGATTAATAGAAATGATTAATTTAAGTTTAATTAATTAATGTAATTAATTATGAGTCAATGTAATTAATTATAGTCTATTAATTAATGGAAGTAATTAATTAAGGATCATTAATTAATGTAATTAACGAGTGTAATAAATGGTTAATTACTGTTAATGGTTAAGAATAATAAATTTGTAAAATTAATTAAAGTATAATTACTTTATGTAATTAATGAATAATTAATCAAGGATGATTAATATTTAAATGAGTAATTAATTAATTAAAGGTTTGTAATTAATTAATGATTGATTAAGCAAGGTTAGATAATTAATTCTTAAGTAATTAATTTAATTTAAGTTAATTAAATTAATTATAACATAGGGTTAATAAGTGTTTCTTATAAATGATTGTTGTGTAGAATATCTGATTGGTTGATATCTATTGGATGATATGTTGTGATATTCTGTGATATGATATTGGATATATCTGTGATAAATGTGTGATATTTATCTATGTTAAATGCTGTGTGAATTCAAGTATTGAATTGAATTGAATTGTTTAAACCTTTAAACAACTTGGCCTTTAAAATACGTTTGGATTTCGATGAGACCGGGATCGGGTTTCCAGATTTGGATATCCGAATTCCACATCGATCCAAATTAACGATAGGTCGTGAATCTCAAATGAAGATGAAGATTCAGAGTGCAAGGGTTATTGTCGTTAACTCTGAGGGTGATTCCAAAATGAGTGTAATGAGATAATGCCTTCGGTTTCGTTCGAACCCGGAATGAACTTGTATGGATTGAATGCTTTCAGAACATCGTCAGGTGGACGATGAGCATTCTAAGTGAAGTGTTCTGATAAGGTAATCGTAGCCTCAAGCCTCATCAACCGGGAATGGCTAAAACTGGGGAGGTGCAGCAAGGTTAGTGGGTAGCGCCCAAGTAGTATAAGATTCCTCTATCTAGAGTCCCTTTTTATTTCGGCTGAGTGGGAGGTTGAATAGCTACAACCGCTGGGGTTTCTTATGCGGGAATTATCCAATAAGGGATGGTTCCGGCCTTGTGTTGCAGGGGAGCGGGCGTACTCCTCGGTACGTTGATCTAGGCCACGTACTGTGATGGGCGGTACCCCAGTAGCCCTGCCATTGTATGGAAATCCAACTTCCAATAAGTGCCATCGGACTTGATTGTATACCTATGTATGCTGGAATTTAATGAATGTAACAATTTCGGCTATGTGAAATATTTATTTGAAAACCCTAGACCCTATTATAATATAACTCGATTTCCTATCAAAGTTTTGGTTAGCGTAAGGTAAAAACTTTTCCATGTTTATGTGTGGGAAGTCTTACGTGATACCTTTGTTTTCAAAAGGTTTTGAAGTTAAGCAATTTTAACCGTTTACTCACACCAGACCCATGTCTGACCCCAAGTGTTTATTTTCTGTTTTATTAAACTCTTGGGTACTCAAATTTTTACGAGTAGCCAAGGGATTCAGGTTTGCTTTGACGAATTCTGAAGGAGCAATGGAGCATGAGGCTTCAGCGTTTGTAGATATATAAGTGGTTCCGCTGTGTTGATCTCTGAGTCATTTGTTAAGTTGTATTTGAGTTGTAATAACTAGACAGGTGTTTATAACTGTCTAGTATGTGTTGTA
The DNA here is from genome assembly GCA_030737815.1 of Allium fistulosum. Classification (NCBI taxonomy): domain Eukaryota; kingdom Viridiplantae; phylum Streptophyta; class Magnoliopsida; order Asparagales; family Amaryllidaceae; genus Allium; species Allium fistulosum. Next base: position 930,432,125 of record CM060901.1, on the reverse strand, counting down.
TAAGCTGTGTAACTCTGATAGCTGTTGTATATGATACTATGTAATATTTATGTGATTAATATAATTTATTCGTTCCGCTGTTAAGATTCTAGTGTTGTTCTTTCTTTCTTCTCTATCTTTTCTCTTTTCTATCTCTTTCTTTCTTCAAGATGATGCGTCTTCCTGGGCATAGGAAGGCGGGTCGTTTCACTATATGTGGGTAGAAAGATATAGGACGGCGTTCACTTTTTGCTATTACAGGAAGTTTGACCTAATACTATATCCTTCCAACCCAACTATTGATTAGAAAGATCATTAAATTCCCATGTTACTTCTAATCTCTGTCCCTATTTCAATGCTTTCAAATTTCATAGTCAGTGCAACGGCCCGTATTTTACGTATCGGATGATCGTAAAATATTATTTTTAATTCATATGTGGCCATATAACCCTAAACTTTGGAAATTGCCCATTAGAGAAATTTCCTATATTAAGAATTTTTTCGAACAATTTTACCCCTGAAACTTGTATTGTCCATAAAATTTGGTAGGAGCCGGATTACAACTTTAGACCATTCCATCGAAAAGAAATGATAGTTTCCCTTTCTATAGAGTGGTCATAATAGCGATTTGGACTTTCTGGCTAGGAGATATGGCTATTTGAAGAATGACAGGTTTTGGAGCAGTTTAGTGGGTAATTAGTGAGTTTAGGAGCAGGCCCACTAACCCATTTCGGATTTAGAGAGTATATAAGGCTGAACCATAATCCCTAAATAACTTTTACACCTTCTCTCTTAGATCTAAGCCTCCATTAACCCTTCCTCTAACCAAAACCGTCTCTTTTTTCCCTCCAAATCAAGTCTAAATCATAGATTAGATTAACAAGGGGATTCATTAGAGATCTTCACATTTAAAATTTAGAGAAGGGAAAATCTCAGATTTGCTGTTCATTTTTGGATTTACACCGATTTGTGTGCAAAACTAGGAATTTAGGAGTTTTGATGAGTGATTTATCATGTCTTACCTTAGTATGTATGTACCTATACCTTCTGATATGTTTTAAGCTCATTTTTGAAGTCAAAATAAGGTTTTAAAGTTGTTTTCAATGTTAAACCAATAGAAAAATGAATTTTAAAATGTTTAAAGCACTTTAGTCATGTTGTTTTGAAGTATGGTTGCCTTTGTATGTGAGAGGCTACATTAGAGATGGAATTACATGATGATTTGCTATAGTTTGATGTGTGTTTGGATGATTAGATGTGACTATGTGCGTGTTGTGTTTGTGTAAGTGCTTATATTGTTAAAACGCTCATCGGAGCGACATAGAGTTAGGGACCATGAAATTAGACTTTGGCGGATAGGCTCGAGTAAGTTAGGAGTTGTATTGATGCATACAGAAGGCACACGGGTCGAAGAATGGAGCGTAGATATAACAACTCTAAGTTGAGACATACTTGGAATAGAATCAAATATAATTTCATTTATAAATAGGGAAATGGTATTTTTATCTACTTCCTTTGGAAATTTAAGAGATTTCAAATTTTAATTGTTAAGAGGATTGATATAAGAGCTTTTCAAGAAACCAACATTTAGGAATTCATAAGTGAAATATTAAAATGGAATGGTTTAATTCTAGTATTAGATAGCGAAATGAAAGGAATGATTTTTGTGATAAAATAAAATAAGTATATAAAATATGCAAATTCTATTATGTTGCCTAATTTGAAATTTTATAACTTGGTTTATGTCGAAACCTAACAAATTGGAAAATCATTTAGTTGGATCTTATAAAAAGAGAATTTAAGTTTTTAAAAACTAATTATTTTCATTACTTACAAATATTAGGAATAAAACCTTTCTGATTAAAATTAGATCTCAAAAATAAGTAAATAAATTTTTTATTCATGATAATTGATAAGAAATCGATAGAATAAGTTCCTAATATTTCAGTGTATTAGAGAATGGGTGATACCATTTGTATTCATAAGTGGAGTTTTGATTAGAAAATATAAATAAAACATACGTTAGAACTAAATTGATTAAATAAGATAATTTGGGCTTAGCCCATTAGTGTAAGGACTAAAGAAAGAAGAAAATAATAGTACGTTCATTTTCTTCTTCCTTCTTGAAAAGAAAACAAACTACAACCCATTACTCCTCTTGAAACCGTAGGCTAAAATTCTCAACTTTCTTACAAATTAGTAAACTGATTGCTGACAATAATTGAGAAATGTTTTAGGCATGAAATCTTAACTTCATGCTCAGTTCTAATCTATTTTTGTTGAGTTAATTCTATGCTTAAGATTCTATTGCCAAGTTCCACTTTGCATGTGACATTAGACCTGAAATCAAGCAAGAACAAGCTTCAATCCACCACCATTCAAATGTAGATCGTTTTTATTCAGATGAGAATTTCTCACATCTCATACTAGCTTAAGTTCCTAGGTGTTTGATGCTTGCTAATCTCAGGTTTTGATGGTTTTATGCTTGAATTTGCAAAGAATGAGAAACTTCCACTTAATTCGATAGAAATGCTTGTTATCCATATGTAAATTCATCTTTTTTTTGCTTCCAAATTGCTTCTTTATGATGTTATTAGTTTCGTATGCAAGTTATGCTTTTATTTGGTCATACAACATTGCCGGACTTGGACTTTGGTCGCTTGGAATTCACTACGGCTCAATTGAATATGCGACCTGGAGCTATACAACTCCAGGAAAACACGTTCAGCCAACTAACCCTTGTGGTTCAATCAATTGACGGAAGCACCTAGAGTTTATGCTCTAGGTTGCGTTTAGACAACTGAACCATTTGGTTCAGTTGACTGACTGAAGGTCAACAACACTGCTCCAAGTGTCTTTTTGGTCTCTCTTTTCCTACGACTCGTTACACTTTTGGCTTTCATTTGTTTCGTTATTTTGATGGATTTGGATGCTTCTAAATCTTCTATTGTTTTGATATTTCGATTCTCTTGCTTTAGGATTCACTTTGGGATGTTTTTGATTTTCCATTCCTTGTTTTATATGCTTTTATATATTTACAACAAGCTTTTACTAAATAGTATTTGGAAATTCCCATTTTAAATTATATTTTTAAACCAAATTGTTTTCTAACTCAATTTTAAACAAGGGTTTTAAAACCAAAACTTATAATAGATGTACATATGGTGAAATGCTTTCCAAATAAAAAAATTTCATATTAAACAAATATTTGAAAATAATTTCTTAAATATAATTTTAATAACAAAACTACTATTTCGTTCAAGTGGAAAATCTAGTTAAATAGATTAGTAAAATAAGCGGTATGGAATGCTTGCAATTACTTTTCAGGTTAATTACTGGACTTACCCGAATGAATATTTTTAATTACTATTTATTTATTTACATTCCATTTGTTTTCAGTGTAGTTTGTTATCTATTAGTAAACGTTTGAATTTCGCTGGGTGATATGTGGCGCTTGGGCAAAATTCATTTTGTTACCAATTAGGAATAGGAAAAACTTTTGGGGAGGTGATCCTTTGGAGTCATCAGAAAAGCCCTTGTGCTCGTCTTTAGGAAGGCGTTCCTTCGGGCTCATCAGGCATAGCTTTCTGGCTCGTCTTTGGAGAAACGACCTATCATTGTCATCAGACGTAGTCTCTACACTCATCTTTGGGAATGGAAATCTTTTGTGGTCGTCAGACGTAGCTTTCTAGCTCGTCTTTAGGAAGGCGATCCTTATTGTCATCAAATGTAGCCATGTGCTCATCTTTGGGGATACAATTGATCGTTGGGTGTAGCCTTGTGCTTTTTTAGGAGGTGCCATTTTGTTATTTGCTTTGACGTTGAGCTTTGATTTGCAAATTTAGAATTTCACTATACTATGGTTTTCGCCTATGATAGGCTATATTCGAATATTTGGATTTGGAAACTTTGATTCGAGGATATTATTCTTCTACTTAGGGGAACTTGATGATTTGGGTTGATGATTTCAATTTGGGATGCTATTTTTCTATTTTGGGAACTTCTTGATTTGCGGTACTATCACTTAAGTTACCATAATTATGACACATCGAACTTATGCATATACTCCATCATATCCATATTATATATCTTTCTTTGCACTATTTAACTATTTGATTTAGTATGAGGCTGACCTATTTATTCTTTTATAATAATACTCGGGTTAGTCCGAATAGTTTTAGGTTCCTGTTGACCATTAAGCTACTTAGCCTACATCTCGTCTCTTGTTTATACTCGCCTTCCGGTTGTATCATTTTTTTAGTACTTGTCTATGTATCTTGTATGATTATATAAGGATAGTGACCTAGTTTATGTATATTCTTTCATGGTGTATCTATATCTCCCTTGTTGTAGACATCTCATTATACATATATATTCAGTCGATCTTTCTACAGTATGATCTGTATATTCTGCTATGTACTATGTGGTTCTGTATAATGATATTATATATTGTTCTGATTAAATAGTATAAATTACTATATATTTTGTCCAAGCTTGGATTGGGTACGTCAATTCCACTTTGGAAAAAAAGCTCAAATTTCAACATATCGATACTCGCTTAAAGCAAAGTCTGCAAATGGTTGCTCCTAACCAGTCTTATTCTCTACACTAGCAGACGATATTACTTAGTAATATACTTTGTTAGTGTGGTCTCGAGGTAGTGTGTCACAGCTTGGTATCAAAATTGTGGTCAGAACAAAATACGATATTGACGACAAGAATCCAGGGCTAAGCAAATCTTAAAAATCGTCCCTTAATTTTTATTTAGAGCCTTAGGGTTCCTCCTTATTAGAAATCGGAATATCCCAAGGAACTTATTTGTTTGGTTGCTAGCTTTGTGCGAACTTCTATCATTGTATAAAATAATCTTTGAATAATCTCTAATCCAACTTTATCTAGTTCAATTGTGAGATGGCTGGCAGAAGAGCAATCCGTTTTAATGCTGGATAATCCAGCGAACCTAGCTAGGATGGAGTATTTATGTTCGCTCAGCAGATCATGGAGCTTTTCAAGAATGCTAAATCTTTTGGTCCTTCCTCTGATTCTTCTTCCAACAAATCAGGATTTACATGTATGTGAAGCGATTTTGCCCGCTTAGGAGGCAAGCCTTTCAAGGGCTCAAAAGGTGTTATTAAGGTCCAAGCATGGCTTAAGACATGTGAGCACATATTTTCTTGCATGGGCCTTTCTGATCTTCATCGGGTTCACATGGTATCTGGTCATCTCTAGGAGTGAGCATTAGACTAGGGAAGCGGAGCTTACCTGGGAACAATTTAGTAAATGCTTTAGGGTGAATTTGTGCCCGAATCCAAGAAGGCTTCTCTGATCCGGAATTTATTGATCTCAAGAAGAAAAGTCATCTGTTTTTTAGTATGTTATGACTTTCGAAGTTTTATCTAAGTATATGGTCGAGCACATAAACACCCCATTGAAGAAGAATCAAAAGTTCATTGATGTACTAAAGAACTATCTCAAGAAAGATTTGCTCCTAAACTTGGATATTTCATTTGAGAAGTTTGTTGGCATACCCTTGATTAGAGAAGGCAGAAAAGGAGGAAGATATTAGTGATGAGACTTTCAGTGAGAGAAAGGTAATTCCTAAGAAGAAGTAGTTCAGTGTCAATCTAAATCCTTTCCTAATAAGAGGGCAAAGAAGTAATGAGGAGCTTCCCAGAGATCCCAGCCTAGTTTGGGGGGATGTTTCAATTGTGGTGTCAACGATTATTTTGCAAGAGATTGTCCCAATCTAGAAGTTTGTCATTATTTTAAGAAGCCCAAGCATTCCTGCGACTTATGTCCTACTTTGGTGCAGAAGTAGAAAGCAAGGAATCCGGATGTGGTTGGGTCTCCAAAAGGAGTTAAGCGAGGAAAGATATACCTCCATCTATTCTTGAGACCATTATTTATTTTAGGAATCTTTTTATTTGAGTTCTTTTCGACGCTGGTGCTTCTCACTCATTCATATCAAAAGAGCTTGTTGATGCATTATTTGGAAGTTATATGTTTGGTTACTTTGCTAAAGATTGCGAACCCTATTGGAGGGGCTTCAATCCTTAATATGCAATGTAAGGATATAGAGCTCATCTTTCTTGGTTATTCTTTCTTTGCTGATTTACATGTTATGCAATATCTGGGTTTTAGGATGATTTTGGGAATCGATTGGCTCAATACTTATGAAGCTCGTATACTTTGTTCCTAAATAATTATCTACCTTAAGCATCGAAATTCTAAAAAGCGTATTTCTATAGCTCTTTAAGGTATCAACTCTAGTTCCGAAGCTTCTTTATTTGTTCTTGAATCCTTAGAAGGAGATGATATATCTAGCATTCCCGTTGTTTGTGATTTACCTGACATCTTTGTACCCTTTTCGAGGTTACCGCCCAAGAAGTTCGAATTGACTTGGTACCTGATACGCAGCTGGTAAGTCGTCCTCCCACGAGGATGTCGACAAAAAAAATTGAGGAGTTGAGAAAGCAGTTCCCGAATTAGAAGCCAAGCAGTTCATTCATTCTAGTTTATCTCCTTGGAGTGCAGCTATTGTTGTTTGTTAAGAAGGCAAATGGTACACTCAAGCTTTGTATTGATTATCATAAGCTTAATGAACTTATGATAAAGAACAAATATCCATTGACCCGAATTGATGATATGTTCGATCAACTCTGTGGCACAAATTTTTTTTCTTCACTAGACTTAGCGACTGTATTTCATTAGCTTTGAGTGGTAGAGGATAGTATTCCTCTGATGGCTTTTCATACCTATTATGGATGCTATGGGTGGCTCGTGATGCTGTTCGGGCTAACGAATGCCCCAACTTTCTTTGTCGATCTCATGAATCGAGTGTTCCTGGAATTTCTTGAAAAATTCATTTTAGTTATATTGATGATATCCTTGTTTATTCCAAGTCTGAGGAGGAGCATGTGGATCATCTAAGAACAAGTCTGAGGATACTTCAAAAAGATAATTTAAAGGCAAAATTCTCTAAGTGCCATTTCTGGAAAATGCAAGTTAAATTTTTAAGGCATGTGGTTTTAGAAGCTAGTATTACTATCGATTCATCTAAGATCAAAGCCATCTAACATTGGAAAAGGTCAGAGAATGTTATAGAAATTCGGATTTTTCTTGGCTTAGCAGGTTATCACCGTCGATTCATAAAATATTTCTCCAAAATTTTTCTTCTTCTCACCAGTCTGACTAGAAAAGGAGTTAAATACGTATGGTTGAATAAATGCGAAGCAAAATTTTAGAATTTGAAGGAGCTTCTTGCCCATGCTCCCGTTCTTGTGGTTCCAGAAGAGAACCAAGAGCTAGTAGTCTATATTGATGCTAGTAGATTGGGTCTTGATGCCATATTATTGCGGAGAGATCAAGTGTTTTCTTATGCATCGAGGCAATTAAAACTGAATGAGATCAGATATGCTACACATGATCTTGAACTTGTAACCATCGTCTTTGCTTTTAAGATTTGGCATCATTATCTTTTTGGTGAGAAGTTTGTTCTCTATACCAACTATAAATCTCTGAAGTATCTCTTCACACGAAAGGAGCTCAATATGCATCAGCAAAGGTAGCTCGAATTCCTTAGTTCCTATGATTTTGATATTTTGTATACTTCAGGAAAGGGGAATCGAGTTGCTGATGCATTGAGTCGGAAGCATCAGGCTGTGGTTTCTATGATGGTGGATAAGTGGAAAGATCTTTAAGTTTATCTTCTTGTGAGATTCAAAGTCTCACTCTAGATTCTATTTCATCCATGTTGTTGGTTAGCTTAGAGGCTCGTCAATTCTTATTGAATTGAATAGCCGAAGCTCAGAAATAGGATCCAGACCTTATTTATCTTATATAGACTTGCGGTGATGAGTCCAAAAAGGATGAATTTAAGGATTTTGAAGTTGATGCTCGTAATTGTGTTCGAAGACGTAGGAGACTTATGGTAGCAAATATAAGGAATCTCTGAAAGTATATTTTGGAAGAATATCATCGCTCTAGGCATACTATCCACCCTGGTAGTAGAAAGATGTATGTGGGTATGAAACGTCTCTACAACTGGAAAGGGATGAAGCGTGATGTTGCAAGCTATATAAAGAGCTATATGACTTATCAACTTGTAAAGACAGAGCATTAGAAACCCAGTGGACTTTTACATCCACTAGATGTTCCTGTTTGGAAGTGGGGTTGGGTAGTCTAAACTTATGATCTTAAATTTGAATTCTTTGGAATCAATCTAGCAATGATTATATCTCTCATTTTCAGGTTTCTATAGATTTTGTTAATGGTCTTCCCCATTCAAGATCCACTCATGATAGTGTGTGGGTGATTACCGATAAACTTACGAAATTAGCCCACTTCATTCCTGTTAAGTTTAACCGGACAACTCCTCAACTAACCAAGATTTATATTAAGGAAATTGTTAGGCTTCATGGTGTTCCCAATGCCGTAGTTAGTGACCAAGATCCGCTCTTTATAAGTAAGTTCTGGAAGAGTATTCAGAAGGAATTGGGTCGAAACTCAATCTTAGCATAGCCTATCATCCTCAGTTTGATGGGTAGACGGAGGGAGTGAACAAATGTAACAACCCGAATTCCAGTGGTCCGGATTTTTCACAAAAATGCTAAAAATCAAGCCCACTGAAGCCCGACTTGGGTATCTGGTATCCTAAAAATAGGCAAAGAAAAATATATCAGAACTCAATAATTTATCTCGTAGCGGGATTGACTAAAATATAATAGCATGTAAATACTCACCCAAATAATAGCACTTTCTAAGAAATGTAATAAAGTTGAGAAGTCTCCGCCATGTACCTTACCTGTAGGATGTTATGAGGAGGGTGTCAGATTAAAAGTTCTGGTGAATGAATAAATTATATACTTCAAGGCTTAATTCTACATATATCGTTTTATTTCCATTTACTCTTATATTAGGTTCATTAGATTACAATACTTTCACCTCTGTTCATGAACTGTGTCCATCTACTCCATAGTAGATTAAAACCTTATAACTAATATATACATATATGTAGTTATATGCCCAATGACCATAGCGGTCCTAGGTACCACCCATGGTACCTTTCGTATCCTCCTCGAAAAGGGCTCCATCATCTTGCTTCGAGAGCATTCCGTAACTACATCTGCAAAGGATTACTTCGTAAGGCCCACAATACAGATGCTCCATCGTCTTGCTCCGCGAGCATTCCGTAACTGTAAAGGACTGCATTGTAAGGCTTACAATACAGATGCTCCACTACTTACTATGAAAATGTAAATCGCGTCCACACTAGTCTATGCCATTGCTCGGACATCCACAATGTACCGCCCAGTGCGTACATTGAGGACTATGTAATCGTTCCGTGTACTATCTGAATCCGGCCAACAAGGTCTACCCTGTACGGAATTTAGTCGGGGATTTTCTATATCTCTAAAGGACTGCTTTGTTAGGCCTACAATACAATATTCTAGTTGGTCGGTCACTTTTCTCGTCGTGGCTATTGCCCCACGCAGCCATCCCTCAACTAAATCGAAAGACCTCTAAAGAGTTAACTGGCCGTGCCCTACTGCAAACAATCTAACATCCAATTGGCGATGCCCCCCATCCAATGTCTCGATACTGAAAGAATCGTTGGCCTATTGGTTTAACTCTAGTCTTTCCCGAAATCGATCTTGGTCTTGATGATGGCCGATATCCGCATTCGACTATCCTTAAACTAATTTGCAAGTACTGGACATACGAATGCCCTACTCCGAACACCAAGCCCTTCTGACTTCCTATAAAGGCCTGCTTCGTTAGGCCTACAATGCAAATGCAGTCAAGGCAAACTCTCTTGATGGAACACCTACAGACCTGCCTCCAGGGGGCAGCTTCGTTAGGACTACCCAGAGGGCCATCCTAGAGTATCCTCATGTCCCGTTGAAGTCTCGTACTTCCTTGAAGCCCAAAAATACTAAGTTGGACGTGCTTCTCCATTTATGAAATCCGTGATGAACCACTTCGTTAGGCGCTTCATCCTTTGGGCTGCTCCAAACGAATCTCAATTCTTTTATTAGACCCTAAGTCTATATTTTAATTTGCATTTAGTTTACTGTTCTTATTCTGTTGGCTACTTATTTACCCTAATTAGCATATTCTTGCCATCGTCTCTCTTCTGGCTATTGTGAGACCACCATTGATCTAATAGGGAATGCTAACTTAATTTAAGTCTTAAGTCTATTATATAAATATCTTTTGTTCTATTTGCTTATTAATTTAATAGAAATCTAAAATAAGCTTTTACTATTTATCTTTGCTATCATTGCTTATTTATTCTAAGTTCCTAAATAAGCCTTTCTACTCTTTTACTTAATCACAAATTATATTATAATTATACTTGTAATTATTACTATTATTTCTTTTAAAATGTGTATATAATTACAAGTGTTTCTTTTCTGTTCTAGTCTGTCTTCTTTTATTATGATATAGAATTCTTTTTAATTCTCTTTTATTACATAATTAACTTATCATAATAACTGTCTTTTTATATAGTCTGCGCGGTAAATGCAGACCTAGGTTCGTTTATTGTTCACAGCCTTAATTTCTTATCTAATAATTTATTTGATTCATTTCATACTATACTTTAATTTCTTTTATTCTAGGAAGTAATTCTATTTTATTTGGTCGGTTATGAAAGCTGTACTAAAATCTATTTCCATAATTTAATTCTAAATAATACTATAAACAATAATTCATAACTGCAAGATATTTCTTTTATTATTTTGGGATAGTATATAGTATAGTGGTCCCTCTATTTTACACCAGTTCCCTTTTTCTTTCTTTTTATTCTTACAGTTACGTTTATCGTTGTCTTTTAATTATTAAATTATCGAAATGTATTCTAGTTTCTAAACAAACCAATTAATCTATTACTTACTCCCCAAATTAAATTATAAGATAAATTTATTGTTTTCGTTCAGCGTAATTTATTGCAGAATTCCACTTTTCTAATTTTATTCCAATTTTCCAATTTTCTTATTTTACATCTACTTTTATAAATACTAGTATTTTAATCCATAACCATGAATTCTCTTTCTAACTATATTATTCGCGTAAAAAACGAATAAAAGGTACCGGTATTAAGGCTAAATTATGACTTTTAAAATAGATGTAAATAACTGTAAATTTCTTACTTTTAGGCCTACGCCTTTTCTAACCATCAAGCCTAATTAAATATAAATAAAATTTACAGTGTTTGCATAACTACTAGAATTAATTATTGGAATAAATTATCTAACGGAAATTCAACGATAATATATATATATTATAAACGTAAAATAATATAATTAAATCCACTTACATTGCTAGCTTTCCAAATCTCCCTGTTTTTATTTCAGATCTATCCCTAACATCTGTATTCACCTACCTTGCAATCCCTATTTGGAATTACAAAAGATATATTTACAGATCTATAATATTTGAAAGAGAAAAAAGAAGAGATTTGGATTAGAAATAGAAAATAAACTCAGATCTAGGGTTTTACCTTTGACATAGCCTTTTGATTTGAACCAATTCCTAATTCCCTAATTAATTCTATTCTCTTTCTATTTAGATCTAAATTCATGTGAATTAGATCTAAAATTTTGCTATTAAGAAAGTGTAGAAGAGATAGAAAAATGGCAGAGCTTCGATTGGCAAGAGAAAAATAAAGAGAATAAAAATGAGGCTCTGCACCTATATTTATAGTGGTTCAAATCAGTGCTAACCATTAGATATAAAACCCTAAAATCTAAAGCGTACATTCAGTCTATGGACATTAAATTAATATGTTTTCTTCTGCGTTTTTTTATTTCAAATTGATTCTCCAACAATCTTTTAATTAATCACTTTCCTCTTCTCTCTCACAATCTATGGAAACATATATTTTTAAATGTGATGTTTTTAAATACGATTCCCCTATTAATCACCCAATTAATAGATTCCATATATACCTAAAATTAATTTACTGTCCAATTAATCCCTGCATGCACTGTGATTTCTTACCAAATTAATATGCCAATCAACACCGTATTAATTCGTCACATATATGCATATTAATTTATTTTATTCCCATAATCATTGCATGCATATATTCTACAATTGAATTTTGAATCACAATCTTAATTATATATGTTACCATAAGTCTCCATGTTTATTAATTGATAATTGGTTACTTGCAAAAATTACTCTTCCACCATTTTATTCTCTTGCACTAACATATATGTTTCTAATCATACCAATTAGTTGCTATAATATATGTTCCCTTTCTTGCCAGTTCCTGTCAATTAATCACCTCCACTAATTAATTGAATATTAATTTCCCTTTTAAACAAACACCGTCAATTAATCTTCCCTATTAATTGATTTTATATAATTTCTCTCTCTAATTTATTTGTTACACAAATTTATACGTATTCCAAATTATATTAATTAGTTGCCCCATTTACAAACATTTCTTTGTTTTAAAATTTCAAACGTATATAACTTAATTAAATTATTTGCATATATAATTGTAATTTAACGTGGGGTGTTACATTCTCCCCCCTTAGGAAATTTCGTCCCTGAAATTTGATAAGGGTTCAATTATGTAATTTCTTGTATTATTCACATCCATTTTATGTACATCCAATTTTTCAACAATCTGTGCATAGTGCAAAGTGCAATACATCCTAAAATATATGCATGTACAAGAATTTCTATGCGGTACCTCTTGTGTGAATGCCTTTTCTTTTAGAAATTCCTTTTAAAACATGATGCACACATCCTAAATATACTTGCAATTTCTATATGAATGCAATCTTTTGGAAACTCAAAATAATTTCATTCAATTTTTCCTACACTCCTACTGAATAGGAGCATAGTTCAACAAATCTTTACGTCCAAACCTACCACACAACTTTTAATTTTCGAATTTTAGAAAATTCTAATTTTTCAAATTCAATTTCTTATGTTATAAAGAAGATGGAAAACGGAAAACTTCATATTTCTCCGATTAACACAAAAAGGTCATACTCTAGGAATCCAAGTAACTCATATGCTCCTCCTGCCGCCTATTACTTGTTACCAACTTATGTTCTATTAGTCATGACGAATAAGATCTATTCATCTCTTCGATTCCATGCTCAAAAAGAAATAACTAAGTCTCATTTACTGCAATGAATAAGGGTTTTAATCTATGCAGTCTCTATCTAAAATGACAGCTAAGCTTGGGGAAATTTTCTCTTTACCTTTCATTTTTTCCCCAACTAAGGTCTACCTACCCCAACCACGTGTCTCTTATCATCTTACTTATATCATTTCACTATTCTTTTATAGTCTGCGCACATGAAGCAACATTTCTAGGTTTTCACTAGTGTCCTATACACCTTATGGAAACTTTTATTATTACTAAGAGTAATTACAGCTATAACCTTATACTTTTCCCACTACACCTAGGATATGATTCCTATCTACTCCATATTTAAAGTCTGATTTGGTATTTATCAAATTTTCTTCAAAAATTAAAACTTCTAAATTTTATCTTTTCTAAAACATATTTACTTTTCCACCAAACCATCTTTTTTTTAAACATGTCTTGCTTGTTCTTAAAACATTTTTCTTTTTTCTTGACTTTAAAAAAAATGTCCTCGCATGTTTTCAAAATGTCCTTTTTTATAGTCTTTGTAATTTACTACAACTGGGGTAAATAAGAACAAATAGTTTATCAAAAATCTCTCAACTTTCCTACTCTTCCAATTACTTAACCTTGAAGGAGTTACTTACTACACTTAATGGTTTTATACCTTAATGTATTGGAATTACTTTCTCTTATGAGAAACCATTAACGGTAAATCCTTCTATGAATCCTTGAAAGGAGGATTTCATGTTTATGTGAAATTATAAGGAATTTATTTTATATTTTATCGAAATAGGCTATACAAAATATGGTGCTTTCCATACCTTGTACATCTCTTTCACGTATTCCTTATAACTTGCACAAAACATCTTTATTTGTGATTCATAGAAAATTATATCATTATTCATTTCATTCCAATAGATTAAGGTATGTTTACTCTTTATTTACTTACATAAGATATTTTCTACTAAATTCATTAATTTATTGTAACAACCCTGTATTTTGTAATTATTTTCAGTTTGAATTTCATGATTTAAAAAACTTTATTTTATTTATTTAATGGGAAATTTTGTTATTTTAAATATTAATTATGATTTGTATTTGAATTATAATCCCAAACATGAATAAATAGAGTATTTTCCCGAACAGTGAATTTTGGTCAATACGGTCAAACTTTGACTTTTAATTTAAAAATTTAAAAGTTTGAATTTTTGAATTTTATCTTTTATTTCGAAAGTAAATAAAATTTCAAGTATACTTCTTTTTGTTTCGTTGAAATCTGATTTATATTGTGAAAGTAATGCTTTTTACACTATTGTATGTAAAATTTTTTATTTAACAAAATTATTTATTTTAATTTATATAAATAATATTTTTGTTTGTCATGTCATGTTCTAATTTATGTTTCATGTGTAACACAACCTGTTATGTATATATATATATATATTTTATTTTAAAAACATTTTAAAGTATAGTTAAATTTTTCCAAAGTTAAGTGTATTTTGTTTGCAAATTTTAAAGCTAGTCCCAACATAATAAGCTATTTTCTTTATTTATTTTTATATTTACCTAAAACAAATTATTTATTTTCTTTTCCACTTTATTTTAGTTTGTTTTATTTTTTTTATTTACTGAGTTTTATTTTGTTTATTTTGAATTTAAATGAATTGGAAATCAATTGTATTCAAATGTAAGTAAATGTTCATTAACTTGAGATAAGACAGTAATTGTAAGATGTGAATGTAATGAAATAAATGGAAATGCATATTTTATTCATAAGATAATATAAAAGAATGAAACCTATCTGAATGAATTAATGGAGTATTCAATCATAATAAATGTATACATTTAACAAATTCAATATAATTGAGAACAACTATTAATACAAAGGAAAGATGGATATTTGTATATATATTAATGTAATGAAATTTGTAGAGTGGTATAGACTTAATAAATGGATTAGAATTGAATCAAATTAGTTTATTTGAAATTTATTTATAACTTATGGGAATTCAATTCATAAAAAATAGAATTATGGTAAGAGAATGAAATTAATTACTTTGCTAATTGAAATTTGGATGAATTGGGAAGTTATTTATGTATTACTATCTAAACCAATGTTAATATGGATTTATTGTGAATTTAAACTTATACTTTTAAAATTAGATAATAATACAGTGTTTACACGCAATGACTTTCTATATTTTATTTTCTATTTCCCTATGTTTGTTTCTCTAATTTTTATTTTCTATTTTATTTGTATAAACTTTGAATATATTCATTTGATCTTTGATTGATTTTTCTTTGAATAATAGCTTAGGTATTTCAAGAGATATAGGTTACATGTTTTGTATATTTGTTGCCTTTTCATTGCGTGCAAACAAAGGTACACAAGATTCTTCCTCCTTAATTTGTGCCTTTTTAATTTCTTGCCTTTTATTTACCTACCCTCTTTATTTCAAACCTTAGCCAATTACTTCCCACATCTCTAGCCGTGCATAACTCCATCTATTAGCCATGAGAAACATCTCATTTCCCCATCTCTTCATTCTTAGTCACGGCTAAGAAATGAAATTTAATTAAATCCATTAAGCTATTTGATTAAATAGGAAATAAATCCCCTCATTTACTAGCCTCTTTATTTCTTGCCATTCTTTTGGCCATTCATCTTCATAACCCTAACCGCCATATCATATTTTCAAATCACGTGAAAAGCTTCTCATCTCAAAGTTATTTACGTGAGAAAAATAAAATAAAATAAAATAAAGCTATAGATCCATGGCTTCTCCTTCTTCCTTCTTTCCATTTCTTTTTCTTCTCTTGTGATTTCTCCATACATAGGCTTGGCTCCACCATGTTCATGCCCTAAAACCGACCTCATCTCCCTCCTCCTCACCACCATCCAAGGCCGTGACCACCATGAAGACAACATCACCAAAACTTTGACCAAACCAAGCCATGTGATGATCACCTTGCTTTGAGTTACCAAGGTTATGTCATTTTATTTCCTATCATTTCATTGTTGTAATCTCTATTCCTTGTAATGAAACATGTTCTAATGTTTTGGGATATTTGTTTGCTTTATTTTGTTATGTACAAGATGTGGATTTTGGGCTCTCTTTTCACTCAAGTTTGCATCTTATTTTGTTTATCAAAAGGTTATGTCCCTTTGATCCATATTGTTCATTGTTTGATTCATAATCTTGTATGTTGAATTATACACTTATGTTTGTGTAATTGTTTGTATACAAGATTTGGATCCGACTCTTCATCCACTCAAAAGAATATAGTCATGCTTTGTCGTGCCTTTTCGTGCTTTGTGGAGTTTAGATTTGGGTTTGAATTTCAATTCTATCTTTTAAAAGCTGAGTAATCACACCTGACATTCATACTTATATAACTGTGAATTGATGGAAAGTGAAAGTGTAGAAATAATTATATTATGTTATACTTGCCTGTGATGTAAATTATATGATGTTAACTCCTGTAACAAACTTGTCACATCATCTGTTATGCTATATTTTACTTTACTGTTTATTCTATTATGTATATCACACTGCAAGTTCCCTGTAGAATAGAATCACTATGGGTGGAAATGATACATACCCGAACGGACTTTAGAATTGGGAAAGATCGTTATGGACCGAAATGATAAGTCTGAGTGATTTTTTATTTATTTTTATTTAACTTGGGATTGCGGGTTTGAAATGATAGAACCCAGATTTTTCTTTGTATATTACAGATTGAAATGATATATTATCCGTATCACTTGACCTAGGTTAGAAAATATTATACAGACCCGTTGTTATTATATATATATATATAGTTTTATGTATTTTAAAAAAAATGAGAAATATGATATTTTTATTTTAAATTGAATTTAAAATGATTTAATAAAGTGTTAAAGATTTTTCTATGTATTAAAAATGTAAGTTAAAAATATACATTTGACATGTAATTTTAATTAATGTGATATTGAATAAGACAATAAATGCTCTTTATTGTGAAAATAAAATGTATGTTAAAAATGAACATTTGACATGTAATTTCAATTAATGTGATATTGATTAAGACAATAAATGCTCTTTATTGTGAAAATAAAATGTAAGTAAAAATGAACATTTGACATGTAATTTTAATGAATGTGATATTGAATAAGACAATAAATGCTCTTTATTGTGAAAAATAAAATGTATGTTAAAAATGAACATTTGACATGTAATTTTAATTAATGTGATATTGATTAAGACAATAAATGCTCTTTATTGTGAAAATAAAATGTAAGTTAAAAATGAACATTTGACATGTAATTTTTAGTTAATGTAATATTGATTAAAACAATAAATGTTCCTTACTGTAATAATGAAATGCAGGTGAATAATATACTTTAACTTAACATAAGGAATTTCAACTTTAAATGGGAAATTACAGTAATTAAGTTTATTTAACTTAAAAGCATGGTTTATTTAATATCCAAATGAATTAATTAATGTAATAAAATAGAAGTGATAAAATAACTATGGTAAAAATTATAAGTATATAAACATTTGGATTATATAAAATGGTAAAGTGGAAAGTATGACATTCCAGAATGCTATAATTTCTTAAATATTACATTTCAAAAACGCTATGATCCCTTAAGGTTACATTTCCAACTTGCTATGATTTCTTAAGTATCGCTTTTCCAAAATGCTACGATGACCTTAGGTTATGTTTTCGAAATGTCATTATTTCTAAAATGTAATGCTTCAAATTGCTATGGTTATAAAAGTTACATTTTAGAGTGTAATGGGTTTTAAATTATTATGGTTTCACAGTGTTATAATTAAATTGTTTAATTTTGGAAGTGGATACGATAATTTGGTTTTGAAAGTATATACTATTTTAAATAAATGATATGGTTTGAAATAGATATGATATTTTGGTTTTGAAACATAAACTATTATGAAATTTATAACCACGGGTTATAATAACAATTGGTTGTTAAAGAGACCGGGATCAGATATGGACATACTCTCTATCGATACCGAAAACCACTTTAACAACTGTGTACGCGGTGGAGTTTCCAAAATGAAGTAGGATGGTAGCGACGATCCTAAGGTATATATGTGGACCCAACTCCCGTGAGTTGGCATAAAGTGCCTAAAACAGGAGCGATTGACGGGCCAATGAGGTAGCACCTCTGATCGGACACACTTCTTCGATACCATTCTATTACTTTGTGATTGATTGGGTGCACCCCTTGATTTGGGAGTGTTGTTCGAGGTGGGCAGTAGTGGCTGCTATGCGTCACCACCAGCCCGGATGCGTAATTGGTATATCTACCTTGGCATTGCCTAGTTGTGCCGTGTCACTTACCATATCGAGCTTTACTACGATTTGTGATTTCTCCCGTAGCCTATGGAGTATCGAGGGTAGCCCCCATTTTGGGAGTATGCTAATACTGGATAGACTACTGGGACTATTACGTGTTAAGGGGAATATTTGGTCACTCCTTAATGCTATTTAAAAGTATGTTTATTTTATATTAGACATTATTATAATAACGAATACTACATAGTAGATAGTTTAACGGATTCTTAAAGAACGGGCAATCCCAAGCATTCTTTGAGTTACATGTACCTTTATTACAGTTCACTTGAGTTAGTTTACATTTTATAAGTATGTATGTCTTGACTCGAGTGTTTTGTGTTTTGCTTTACGCTCGGGTCAGACTAAGTGATACAGCATTAGAGACTCTCCTTTGGAGCTGGAGTTTTGCTTTGAGGATCCAGACATCTATTCATTTTGTTATCCAGTTGATTCCAGTTGTATTCTGAGTTGTACCTGATTATCATACTGTTTCTCCTGTTGTATCTTGGTACTTCTATTTTATCTTACTTAACTCTGATGTATTTATATAGTAGCTTCATGAACTACTATTTCTTTACTTCCGCTGCATTATATTACTCTGTGATCTATGATTATTTATTTACTATATATGATGTGTTTGCCAAATATAAATTAACAATTCGATATTTTGAATTATTTAAGTCAGACATGTGTGGTTTTATTGTCGATTTGAATGGTCCAAAATAGCAGGTCATTACAGTTGGTATTAGAGCTCTGGTTTTAGGCAAACTCAGCATATAGAGTAAATTTAATTACAGATTCACTTTCGTTCGAACTTGAATTACTTCTTCTTCGATTCGGTTTCCTTTGAATTTTAGAACGTTCCCTTCGTTTCCAAGTCCATTCTTGTCCTCCCCTATTTGTATCTTCTTGATTCTGGAGTTTCCCATAACTCCACTCTGAATAATCTTTCTAATGAATTGGCGGTCCCACCAATATTCTAATGATTTGTAAAAGGGTGAAACTCCTTTATAATGACATTGATTCACCGAAGATTTTATATATCTTCGGTTTAGATGCTAGTATCTCTTACTATTCTGAATTCTATCTCTTGAGATCGAATGTAGATTTACCCTAGAAAATCCACATCGATCTTACTCTTTAAGTCACGGTTGTCCCGGTTAAGGTTGCCCATGATTTATATAGGCTTATCCATACTCCCTATTCTGTTGTTTAATCATCTTATCTTTTGTCTCCAACTTATATTCTAATCAGCGTTCTCTTTGATTTGAGTCCATCAAATTTGAATCCCTATCCTTATTTTAAAACATTAATCTTGTATTTGAAAATCTTATATTTAAAGATGTTTTATATATTGTGTTGTTTGAGTTGTTGATGTTGATTTGGGTTTTCGATCGGTTCGTCTAATCAACGCTATCGATAGGATCTCCAAAACACTTGAACAGAGCATACCGACACAATATGGTTTTTAAATTTAGTAGATTGATAAATTTTGTATAATTATAATATGTATAAGGTTAATTTTCTGAATTTTGATAATTAATGGAATTGGGTGTTAAGAAAAAATATTTAACTTTGTATGTATTTTATAACCATTGGCTTTAGTTTCATATCTAAATAATTAAACATAGTTATAAATTAATTTGGAAATTTAAATGGAATTAAATTAAGAATGTGAGAATTTAATTTCCGATGATTTCGAACTTTGTTTTGAAAGTTTTAAAGGATATATTATTTAAAAGTATTTCTAGTAGAAATTGTTTCAAAGAATTTTAAATTTTTAAATCAGTGCTCTTTTCTTTGTCGCTGGAAAATAATTCGGTGATGACTACAGCATCATCGACATTCATTTTCGAGTTTCGAAGTGAAGAGACTATCCTATAGCTTTGCTACATTTTTGCTTTGAAGATTAAATTGATTTGAATTTCTAAATATGACTTGACTTATATTATATAGATATATGATTTAAATTTGATTTGATATATATTGTGTATGTATATATATATTTATTTCTAAATAGTTTGAAGTTAATCAAAAATCTAATTCTTAAATTTTATCTTAAAGGATAATTTCAATTACAAAAGTTTGAATAAATATGTAAACTTGTATAATTGAATTAGAAAGAATTTATTTGTATAATACTCGATTACATTCCATTATAACTTACCTAAATTATTAAAAGTTAATATGTAATTGGAGAACATACACTATAAAGAGAATTTTATAAATAAAACTTAAGTGGTTATAATAAATGTTATACACTCAAATTTTATTTATAAAGGATCAATAGAGGTAGATAGAGAAAAAGGGTTAATTGAAAATTTTACAATATAATGGTAGTAAAAAAAATTATCAATAAATTGAAATAGTTATAATAAGTGAAATAAACTTAATATATATAGGATTTGATATATTAAGTGGAATAAATTTAAGAATAAATTGGAATAAAGAAGAATGAAATTTAATGAAGAAAAATGAATATAATAAAGGATTGTTCAAAATCATGACTTTATAAATTGTTGATTTGATGATGAGATAATGAGATTTAAAAATAATTAAGATTTATTTAACTTAAGTGAAATCAAATGGATGAAATTAATTATTAATGGAAGTTGAACTTTTCATGGTTTTAAATTTATTATCTTATTCTGTTTTCCAATCTATTTTCTTTCTGGTTGTTTCCATTCCCCTACTTGCTAAGTAGGAAATCAAATTTCGAATTGGTTAGCCTTGGAGCTACTGTTCTCTTTCAACTTGATCTTGCCTCTGATTTTCACCAACTCAGGGTTGCTGAGGAAAGTATTCCCGAGACTGCTTTCCGTACTGAGAATGGTTTTTCTATGAATAGTTAGTCATGCCTTTTGGTTTGACTAATGCTCATGCTTTCTTTGTTAATTTGATGAATTGTGTTTTCGTATTGTGCTTAATAAGTTTGTTCTAGTCTTTCTCTCTTTCTCTTTTTCCTTCATCATTTAACTTTTCTATCTTTTCTGTGGTTCTTACTTCTCCCTATTCTGAATCTGAGCACTGCCTACCATCCACATACTGACGGTCAAACGGAAAGGGTGAATCAGATTCTCGATGATCTTTTCGTGCTTGTGTTCTTGATTCTGGAGGATCTTTGGAAAATCATCTCCACCTTGTTAAACTTACCTATAACAACAGTTATCAGGTATAATTTCAATCTTCTTGTCATCTTGTCTTAATCCTATTTAATTCTATCTTTTTCTGTGTTTTCCCGTACCTTATTCCTTTTCGGGGACGAAAAGTTTTGAGTGGGGGAGAGTGTAACAACCATTTATTTTGTAATTATTTTCAATTTGAATTTCCTGATTTAAAAAAACTTTATTTTATTTATTTAATGGGAAATTTTGTTATTTTAAATATTAATTATGATTTGTATGTGAATTATAATCCCAAACATGAATAAATAGAGTATTTTCCTGAACAGTGAATTTTGGTCAATACGGTCAAACTTTGACTTTTAATTTAAAAATTTAAAAGTTTGAATTTTGGAATTTTATCTTTTATTTTGAAAGTAAATAAAATTTCAAGTATACTGCTTTTTGTTTCGTTGAAATCTGATTTATATTGTGAAAGTTATGCTTTTTACACTATTGTATGTAAATTGTTTTATTTAACAAAATTGTTTATTTTAATTTATATAAATAATATTTTTGTTTGTCATGTCATGTTCTAATTTATGTTTCATGCGTAACACAATATGTTATGTATATATATTTTATTTTCAAAACATTTTAAAGTATAGTTAAATTTTTCCAAAGTTAAGTGTATTTCGTTTGCAAATTTTAAAGCTAGTCTCAATATAATAAGCTATTTTCTTTATTTATTTTTCTATTTTCCTAAAACAAATTATTTATTTTATTTTCCACTTTATTTTAGTTTTTTTTATTTTTTTATTTATTGAGTTTTATTTTGTGTATTTTGAATTAAAATGAATTGGAAATTAATTGTATTCAAATGTAAGTAAATGTTCATTAACTTGAGATAGGACAGTAATTGTAAGATGTGAATGTAATGAAATAAATGGAAATGCATATTTTATTCATAAGATAATATAAAAGAATGAAACCTATCTGAATGAATTAATGGAGTATTCAATCATAATAAATGTATACATTTAACAAATTCAATATAATTGAGAACAACTGTTAATACAAAGGAAAGATGGATATTTATATATATATATATATATATATATATATATATATATATTAATGTAATGAAATTTGTAGAGTGGTATAAACTTAATAAATGGATTAGAATTGAATCACATCAGTTTATTTGAAATTTATTTATAACTTATGGGAATTCAATTCATAACAAATAGAATTATGGTAAGAGAATGAAATTAATTACTTTGCTAATTGAAATTTGGATGAATTGGGAAGTTATTTATGTATTAGTATCTAAACCAATGTTAATATGGATTTATTGTGAATTTAAACTTATACTTTTAAAATTAGATAATAATACAGTGTTTACATGCAATGACTTTCTATATTTTATTTTCTATTTCCATATGTTTGTTTCTCTAATTTTTATTTTCTATTTTATTTGTATAAACTTTGAATATGTTCATTTGATCATTGATTGATTTTTCTTTGAATAATAGCTTAGGAATTTCAAGTGATATAGGTTACCTGTTTCTTATATTTGTTGCCTTTTCATTGCGTGCAAACAAAGGAAAAATTACACAAGATTCTTCCTCCATGATTTGTGCCTTTTTAATTTCTTGCCTTTTATTTACCTACCCTCTTTATTTCAAACCTTAGCCAATTACTTCCCACATCTATAACCGTGCATAACTCCATCTATTAGCCCTGAGAAACATCTCATTTCCCCATCTCTTCATTCTTATTCACGGCTAAGAAAAGGAAATTTAATTAAATCCATTAAGCTATTTGATTAAATAGGAAATAAATCCTCTCATTTACTAGCCTCTTTATTTCTTTCCATTCTTTTGGCCATTCATCTTCATAACCCTAGCCGCCATATCATATTTGAAAATCACGTGAAAAGCTTCTCATCTCAAAGTTATTTACATGAAATAAAATAAAATAAAGCTATAGATCCATGGCTTCTCCTTCTTCCTTCTTTCCATTTCTTTTTCTTCTCTTGTGATTTCTCCATACATAGGCTTGGCTCCACCATGTTCATGCCCTAAAACTGACCTCATCTCCCTCCTCCTTACCACCATCCAAGGCCGTGACCACCATGAAGACAACATCACCAAAAATTTTACCAAACCAAGCCATGTATTGATCACCTTGCTTTGAGTTACCAAGGTTATGTCATTTTATTTCCTATCTTTTCATTGTTGTAATCTCTATTCCTTGTGATGAAACATGTTCTAATGTTTTGGGATATTTGTTTGCTTTATTTTGTTATGTACAAGAAGTGGATTTTAGGCTCTCTTTTCACTCAAGTTTGCATCTTGTTTTGTTTATCAAAAGGTTATGTCCCTTTGATCCATATTGTTCATTGTTTGATTCATAATCTTGTATGTTGAATTATACACTTATGTTTGTGTAATTGTTTGTATACAAGTTTTGGATCCGACTCTTCATCCACTCAAAAGAATATAGTCGTGCTTTGTCGTGCCTTTTCATGCTTTGCGGAGTTTAGATTTGGGTTTGAATTTCAATTCTAGCTTTTAAAAGGTGAGTAATCACACCTGACATTCATACTTATATAACTGTGAATTGATAGTAAGTGAATGTGTAGAAATAATTATATTATGTTATACCTGCCTGTGATGTAAATTATATGATGTTAAACCCTGTAACTAACTTGTCACATCATCTGTTATGTTATATTTTACTTTACTGTTTATTCTATTATGTTTATCACACTGCAAGTTCCCTGTAGAATAGAATCACTATGGGTTGAAATGATACTTACCCGAACGGACTTTAGAATAGGGAAAGATCGTTATGGACTGAAATGATAAGTCTGAGCGATTTTTTATTTATTTTTATTTAACTTGGGATTGCGGGTTTGAAATGATAGAACCCGGATTTTTCTTTGTAAATTATGGATTGAAATGATATATTATCCGTATCACTTGACCTAGGTTAGAAAATATTATACAGACCCGTGGTTATTATATATATATATATATATCGTTTTAAGTAATTTTTAAAAAATGAGAAATATGATATTTTGATTTTAAATTGAATTTAAAATGATTTAATAAAGTGTTAATGATTTTTCTATGTATTAAAAATGTAAGTTAAAAATATACATTTGACATGTAATTTTAATTAATGTGATATTGAATAAGACAATAAATGCTCTTTATTGTGAAAATAAAATGTATGTTAAAAATGAACATTTGACAAGTAATTTTAATTAATGTGATATTGATTAAGACAATAAATGCTCTTTATTGTAAAAATAAATTGTAAGTAAAAATTAACATTTGACATGTAATTTTAATTAATGTGATATTGAATAAGACAATAAATGCTCTTTAGTGTGAAAAATAAAATGAATGTTAAAAACGAACATTTGACATGTAATTTTAATTAATGTGATATTGATTAAGACAATAAATGCTCTTTATTGTGAAAATAAAATGTAAGTTAAAAATGAACACTTGACATGTAATTTTTAGTTAATGTAATATTGATTAAAATAATAAATGTTCCTTACTGTAATAATGAAATGCAGGTTAATAATATACTTTAACTTAACATAAGGAATTTCAACTTTAAATGGGAAATTACAGTAATTAAGTTTATTTAACTTAAAAGCATGGTTTATTTAATATCCAAATGAATTAATTAGTGTAATAAAATAGAAGTGATAAAATAACTATGGTAAAAATTGTAAGTATATAAACATTTGGATTATATAAAATGGTAAAGTGGAAAGTATTACATTCCAGAATGCTATGATTTCTTAAATATTACATTTCAAAAACGCTATGATCCCTTAAGGTTACATTTCCAACTTGCTATGATTTCTTAAGTATCGCTTTTCCAAAATGCTATGATGACCTAAGGTTATGTTTTCGAAATGTCATTATTTCTAAAATGTAATGCTTCAAATTGCTATGGTTATAAAAGTTACATTTTAGAGTGCTATGGGTTTTAAATTATTATGGTTTCACAGTGTTATAATTAAATTGTTTAATTTTGGAAGTGGATATGATAATTTGGTTTGGAAAGTATATACTATTTTAAATAAATGATATGGTTTGAAATAGATATGATATGTTGGTTTTGAAACATAAACTATTATGAAATTTATAACCACGGGTTATAATAACAATTGGTTGTTAAAGAGACCGGGATCAGATATGGACATACTCTCTATCGATACCGAAAACCACTTTAACAACTGTGTACGCGGTGGAGTTTCTAGAATGAAGTAGGATGGTGGCGACGATCCTAAGGTATATACGTGGACCCAACTCCCGTGAGTTGGCATAAAGTGGCTAAAACAGGAGCGATTGACGGGCCAATGAGGTAGCACCTCTGATCGGACACACTTCTTCGATACCATTCTATTACTTTGTGATTAAGTGGGTGCACCCCTTGATTTGGGAGTGTTGTTCGAGGTGGGCGGTAGTGGCAGCTATGCGTCACCACCAGCCCGGATGCGTAATTGGTATATCTACCCTGGCATTGCCTAGTTGTGTCGTGTCACTTACCATATCGAGCTTTACTATGATTTGTGATTTCTCCCGTAGCCTGTGGAGTATCGAGGGTAGCCCCCATTTTGGGAGTATGCTAATACTGGATAGACTACTGGGACTATTACGTGTTAAGGGGAATATTGGGTCACTCCTTAATGTTATTTAAAAGTATGTTTATTTTATATTAGACATTATTATAATAACGAATATTACTACATAGTAGATAGTTTAACGGATCCTTAAAGAATGGGCGATCCCAAGCATTCTTTGAGTTACTTGTACCTTTATTACAGTTCACTTGAGTTGGTTTACATTGTATAAGTATGTATGTCCTGACTCGAGTGTTTTGTGTTTTGCTTTACGCTCGGGTCAGACTGAGTGATACAACATTAGAGACTCACCTTTGGAGCTGGAGTTTTGCTTTGAGGATCCAGACATCTATTCATTTTGTTATCCAGTTGATTCCAGTTGTATTCTAAGTTGTACCTGATTATCATACTGTTTCTCCTGTTGTATCTTGGTACTTCTATTTTATCTTACTAACTCTGATGTATTTATATAGTAGCTTCATGAACTACTATTTCTTTACTTCCGCTGCATTATATTACTCTATGATCTGTGATTATTTATTTACTGTATATGATGAGTTTGCCAAATATAAATTAACAATTCGGTATTTTGAATTATTCAAGTCAGACATGTGTGGTTTTATTGTCGATTTGAATGGTCCAAAATAGCGGGACGTTACATTTATCGTACATTATTTTTCAAAAGAACTCATTTTTAAAACTTCTTTTTAACTAGAAAATATTTTCATGTGCTTATTTAAATAATAAGTGTACATACAAACCACATTAGAAATTATCTCCAAAACTCATTTGGGTCAAAACAGATGTTGCGTAAAACACTTTTACTACAACCCAAAAATACTAATATATGGATTCAATTAAAATAAATATTAATAAATCTCGTATGCTATGTAAAAACATTTACTTTGGGAGTCACCTACTATAACAATAATGTCATAGTCTATGCTTCCTTTATTTTTACTGAAAACATTTATTACAACAATAAATGTTGTAACCTACGTTTTCGATACTTAACACACTCTAGGATTTTATATTTAAAATCATTGTTTACCTACAAAGAAATTAGCGAGCTATACATGCTCTATAATTCTTCAAAAAGAATTTCACTTTTAACAAAATTTACATCATACAAAAACAAATTTAAATTTCATACCACTTATTTTTTCAAAAACCCAATATTTACTTCCTCAAATATATCAACAATTATATTTTCCTACCTTTTTAATTCAAAATTTTCAATTTTATTGGGTTAGATATAAAGTGGATTTTCTTCATACTAAAACCTCTTATTCTTCTCGAAATAAAAACACTCTCCCTACTATCCCTAAGAAACTTCCCTACTTCCTAAAACATGTGGATACAAATTTTCTCTCAAAACATGGCTTATTTGTATGCTATAAATCGGTAATAACATGGGGCTCTACATACTTGGGTCATCCCAAACCCAACTAGCAAACTATGCACAAATATACTTCTAAAAACTTTCCATATGTTAAAATCTATGATTGGGGACTATTTGGATTTTAGTACATAATATATTTATATTTTATTCAAAAATACAAATACGTTCACTCACTATCTACCTAGGAATCCTAAACCTAGGCTCTCTTACCAAATGTAACAACCTGAATTCCAGTAGTCCAGATTTTTCACAAAAATGCTAAAAACCAAGCCCACTGAAGCCCAAGTTGGGTATCTAGTATCCTGAAAATAGGTAAAGACAAATATATCAGAGATCAATAATTTATCTCACAGCGGGATTGACTTAAATATAATAGTAAGTAAATACTCACCCAAATAATAACACTTTTTAAGCAAGTGTCATACAGCTGAGAAGACTCTGCCATCTACCTAACCTGTAGGATGTTATGAGGAGGGGGTCAGAACAAAAGTTCTGGTGAATGAATAAATTATATACTTCTAGGCTTAATTCTACATATATCGTTTTAATTCCATTTACTCTTACATTAGGTTCATTAGATTACAATACTCTCGCCTCTGTTCGTGAACCATGCCCATCTACTCCATAGTAGATTAAAACCTAATAACTAATATATACATATATGTAGCTATATGCCCAATGACCATATTGGTCCTAGTTACCACCCATGGTACCTTCTGTATCCTCCTCGAAAAGGGCTCCATCGTCTTGCTTCGAGAGCGTTCTATAACAACATCTGCAAAGGGCTGCTTCATAAGGCGTACAATACAGATGCTCCATCTTCTTACTCCGCGAGCATTCCGTAGCTACATCTATAAAGGACTGCTTCGTAAGGCCTACAATACAGATGCTCCACTACTTACTATGAAAACATAAATCGTGTCTGCACTAGTCTATGCACGTGCTTGGACATCCACAATGTACCACCCAGTGCGTACATTGAGGACTATGTAATCTTTCCGTCTACTATCTAAATCAAGACAACAAGGTCTACCTCGTATGGAATTCAGTCGGGGATTTTCTATATCTATAAAGGACTGCTTCGTTAGGCCTACAATACAAATATTCTAGTTGGTCTGTTTCTTTTCTCGTCGTGGCTATGGCCCCACGTAGCCACCCGTCAACTAAATCGAAAGACCTCTAAAGAGTTAAGAGGTCGTGCCCTACTGCAACAATCTAACATCCAATTGGCGGTGCCCCCCATCCAATGTCTCGATAGTGAAAGAATCATTGGCCTGTTTTTTAACTCTAGCCTTTTCTGAAATCGCTCTTAGTCTTGATGCTGGCCGATATCCGCAAGCGACTATCCTTAAACTTACTTGCAAGTACTGGACATACGAATACCCTACTACGAACACCAAGCCCTTCTGACTGCCTACAAAGGTCTGCTTTGTTGGGCCTACAATGCAAATGCAGTCAAGGCATATTCTCTTGATGGAACACCTATAGACCTGCCTCTGGGGTGCAGCTTCGTTAAGCCTACCCAGAGGGCCATCCTAGAGTATCCATACGTCCCGTTGAAGTCTCGTACTTCCTTGAAGCCCAAAAATACTAAGTTGGACATGCTTCTCCATTTCTAAAATCCGTGATGAACTGCTTCGTTAGGCGCTTCATCCTTTGGGCTGCTCCAAAGGCATCTCAATTCTTTTATTAGACCCTAAGTCTAATCTTTTAATTTGCGTTTAGTTTACTTTTCTTATTATGTTGGCTACATATTTACCCTAATTAGCATATTCTTGCACTCGTCTCGCTTCTGGCTATTGTGAGACCACCATTGATCTAATAGGAATGCTATTGGTATTGCCACTTCTTGCTATTTAACTTAATTTAAGACTTAAGTTTATTATATAAGCATCATTTGTTCTATTTGCTTATTAATTTAATAGAAATCTAAAATAAGCTTTTACTATTTATCTTTGATATCATTGCTTATTTATTCTAAGTTCCCAAATAAGCCTTTCAATTCTTTTACTTAATCACAACTTATGTTATAATTATACTTGTAATTATTACTATTATTTCTTTTAAAATCTGTATATAATTACAAGTGTTTCTTTTCTGTTCTAGTCTGTCCTCTTTTATTATGATACATAATTCTTTTTAATTCTCTTTTATTACATAATTAATTTATAATAATAACTGTCTTATTATATAGTCTGCACGGTAAATGCAGACCTAGGTTCGTTTATTGTTCACAGCCTTAATTTCTTATATAATAATTTATTTGATTCATTTCATACTCTACTTTATTTTCTTTTATTCTAGGAAGTAATTCTATTTTATTTGGTTGGTTGTGAAAGCTATACTAACATCTATTTCCATAATTTAATACTAAATAATATTATAAACAATAATTCGTAACCGCAAGATATTTCTTTTATATTTTTGGGATAATGTAAAGTACAGTGGTCCTTTTATTTTACACTAGTTCCCTTTTTCTTTCTTTTTATTCTTGCAGTTACGTTTATCTTTATCTTTTAATTATTAAATTATAGAAATGTATTCTAGTTTCTAAACAAACCAATTAATCTATTACTTAATCCCCAAATTAAATTATCAGATAAATTTATTGTTTTCGTTCAGCGTAATTTATTGTAGAATTCCAGTTTTCTAATTTTATTCCAATTTTCCAATTTTCTTATTTTACATCTACTTCTATAAAGTCTAGTATTTTAATCCATAACCACGAATTCTCTTTCTAACTATATCATTCGTGTAAAAAGGGAATAAAAGGAACCAGTATTAAGGCTAAATTATGACTTTTAAAATAGATGTAAATAACTATAAGTTTCTTACTTTTAAGGCTATTCCTTTTCTAACTGTCAAGCCTAATTAAATATAAATAAAATTACAGTGTTTGCATAACTAATAGAATTAATTACTGGAATAATTATCTAACTGAAATTCAACGATAATATATATTATAAACGTAAAAGAATATAATTAAATCCACTCAAATTTCTAGCTTTCCAAATCTCCCTGTTTTTATTTCAGATCTGTCCCTAACATCTTCATTCACCTCCCTTGTAATCCCTATTTGGAATTACAAATGATATGTTTATAGATCTATAATATTTTAAAGTGAAAAGGAAGAGATTTGGATTAGAAATAGCAAATAAAACTCTGATCTATGGTTTTACCTTTGACACACCCTTCTGATTTGAACCAATTCCTAATTCCCTAATTAATTATATTCTCTTTCTATTTAGAACTAAATTCATGTGAATTAGATCTAAAATTTTGTTATTAAGAAAGTGTAAAAGAGATAGAAAAATGGCAGAGCTTCTGTAGGCAAGAAAAAAATAATGAGAATAAAAATGAGGCTCTGCATCTATATTTATGGTGGTTCAAATTAGTGTTAACCATTAGATATAAAACCATAAAATCTAAAGCATACATCTAGTCAAGGACATTAAATTAATATGTTTTCTTCTACGTTTGTTTTTATTTCAAATTGATTCTCCAACAATATTTTCATTAATCACTTTCCTCTTCTCTCTCGCAATTTATGGAAACATATATTTTTAAATGTGATGTTTCTTTTAAATAAGATTCCACTATTAATCACCCAATTAATAGATTTCATATATACCTAGAATTAATTTACTATCCAATTAATCCCTGCATGCACTATGATTTCTTACCAAATTAATATGCCAATCAACATCATATTAATTCGTCACATATATGCATATTAATTTATTTTATTCCCATAATTATTGCATGCATATATTCTACAATTGAATTTTGAATCACAATCTTAATTATATATGTTATTATAAGTCTCCATATTTATTAATTGACAATTGATTACTTGCATAAATTACTCTTCCTCCATTTTATTCTCTTGCACTAACATATATGTTTCTAATCATATCAATTAGTTGCTACAATATATGTTCCCTTTCTTGTCAGTTCCTGTCAATTAATCACCTCTACTAATTAATTGAATATTAATTTCCCTTTTAAACAAACACCGTCAAATAATCTTCCCTATTAATTGATTTTATATAATTTCTCTCTCTAATTTATTTGTTACACAAATATATATGTATTCCAAATAATATTAATTAGTTGCCCCATTTACAAACATTTCTTTGTTTTAAAATTTCAAACGTATATAACTTAATAAATTATTTGCATATATAATTGTAATTTAACGCGGGTGTTACAACATAGTTTTAGAAGATCTTCTTCATGCTTGTATTCTAGATTCTGGTGGTAGCTAGGAAGATCATATCCCTCTTGTTGGATTTGCTTACAACAATAGCTTTCAGTCCACTATTGCAATGGCCCCTTTCGAAGCTCTATAGAGAAGGCCATGTTGATGACCTTCTTATTGGCTTCAGTCTAGGGAGAAGTTGGTTTTGGGTCCTAAAACTGCTTGTGAGGCTTTCAAAAAAATTGATCTTATTAAGCAAAGAATGAAGGAAATCTTATGCAGATAATAGGAGGAAAGATTTGGAATTCTCTATTGGATGTTTAGTCTTGATTTGTGTATCTTCTTTGAAGGGTGTCATGTGCTTCAATCGATCTGGGAAGTTGGCTCTATGATATATTGGACCATACCCAATCACTAAACGTATTGACAGTGTTGCTTATCGAGTTTCTCTTCTAGCTCAGTTTTCTGGCATTCATGATATATTTCATATATCACAGCCTCGGAAATGCCTTAGAGAATCTAATTTTGTCCTTAAGCCTCGACCCTTAGAAAATGTTTAGTTTCACCTGATTTGACTTATACCCATAATTATATCCATTCCATTGCTTCTGAGATCAAGCATCTTCGTACTAAAGACATCCCGCTCATGAAAGTTCAGTGGTTCGATAATCCTAGACTCTGTTGGGAAACAAGAAAACTGATTGAGCGAACATATCCTATGTTTCTATCTTCTATCCAAAATCTGGTACATTTCTTAACTTGGTCGTGCCTCATTGTGAATTTGTATTTTGTTTGTTATATTCTCTCCCATACGGGGAATTGCGAGAACGTAACCTTCGTAAATGGGGATTCTATAACAACCCTGAGTTGAGACATACTTGGAATAGAATTAAATATAGTCTCATTTTTAAATAATAATATATAAATAAGGAAATGAGATTTTCTTCTACTTCCTGTGGAAATTTAAGAGATTTTGAAATTTAATTGCTAAGAGGATTGATATAAGAGTTTTTCAAGAAACTGACATTTGGGAATTCATCCATGTAATATTAAAATGCATAGATAATAAAAATAATGGAAGGATTTTTTTGATAAAATAAAATAATTATATAAAATATGCAAATTCTTTTATGTTTCCTAATTTGAAAATTTTATAACTTGATTTATGTCAAAACCTAACAAACTGCAAAATTGTTTAGTTGGATCTTATAAAAAGAGAATTTAAGTATTTATAAAAATATTTTTTTTCATTACTTAAAAATATTAAGAATAATACCTTTTTGGTTAAAATTACATTTCATAGATAAACAAATAAATTTTTTATTCATAATAGTTGATAATAAATGGATAGAATAAGTTGTTAATATTTAGGTGTGTTAGAGAATGGTTGATGCCATTTCATTTGTATTCAGTGAAGTTTCGATTTGAAAAATATAAATAAAACATACATTAGAAGTAAATTAATTAAAATAAGATAATTTGGGCTTAGCCCATTAGTGTAAGGATTAAGGAAATAAGAAAGTAACAGTACATTCGTTTTCTTCTTCCTTCCTAAAAAGAAAACAAACTATAACCCCTTATTCCTCTTAAAACCCTAGGTTAAAATTCTCAATTTTCTCACATTGATTGTTGAAAATAATGGAGACACTATTTGAGGTATGAAATCTTAACTTTATGCTCAGTTCTAATATATTTTTGTTGAGTTATTTCTGTCCTTAAAATTCTATTGGCGATTTTTTCTTTGCATGTGACATTAGAGTCGAAATCAAGTATGAACAAGCTCAATCCACCATAATTCAGCATAGATTGCTTTTATATAGTTAAGAAATTATCACATCCCATACTAGCTTCAATTTCTAGGTGTTTAATGCTTGCTAATATAAGGTTTTGATGATTTATGCTTGAATTAGCAAAGAATGAGAAATTGCCACTTAATTCAATAGAAATGCATGTTGTCCATAAGTGAAATCGCCTTTATTTGCTTCCAAATTACTTCTATACGATGCTATTAGTTTTATATGCAAGTTATACTTTTATTTAGTCATATAAGGTTGTTGGAATTGGACGCTTGGTTGAATACACGACCTATAACTATACTGCTCTAGGAAAATATGTTCAGTCGACTGAACTTAACTAAAGCACCTGGAGCATATGGTCCAGGTTGCGTTCAGTCGACTAAACCATTTGATTTTGTCGGCTGACTGAGGTCTGGTGCACTGCTTTAGGTGTTGTTTTGGTTTCTCTTTTGCTGCGACTCATTGCCCTTTTGGCTTTCATTTGTTCCGTTATTTTGGTGGATTTAGATGCTTCTAAATGCTCTTAAGTTTTGATATTTTGATTCCCTTGGTTTGGGATTCACTTTGGGATGTTTGTGATTTTGCAATCCTTGTTTTATATGCCTTCATATATTTACCACAAACTTTTACTAAATGGTTTTCGAAAATTTCTGCTTTAAATTATATTTCTAAACCGAATTATTTCTAACTCAAGGGTTTTAATACCTTACTTATAATAGATGTACATATAGTGAAATGCTTTCAAATAAATAATTTCTCATACAAAAAAAATTTGAAAAGAATTCCTTAAATATAGTTTTAATAACAAAACTACTACTCCATTCGGATGGAAAATCTGAATAAACAGATTAGTAAAACAAGTAGTATAGAACGCTTGCGTTTACTTTTCCGGTTAATTACTAGACTCACCCAAATGAATATTTTTAATCACTATTTATTTATTAACATTTCATTTGTTTCAGCGGAGTTAATTATCTATTAGTAAACATTTGAATTTCACCGTGTGGTATATAATGCTTAGGCAAAATTCGTTTGGTTACTAATTGGGAATAGGTGACACTTTTGGGGAGGCGATCCTTCGGGGTCGTCAGACGTAGCCTTTGTACTCAAATTTGGGGATGTGGTCCTTCGGGTTCATTAGGCATAGCTTTTAGGACCGTCATTCGTAGCTTTTGAGCTCATCTTTGGGGAGGCGACCTTTTACGGCCGTTAGACGTACTACACTCATCTTTAGGAAAGGCGATCCTTTATGGTCATCAGGCCTAGCTTTCTAGATCGTCTTTGGGAAGGTGATCTTTATGGTCTTCAAATGTAGCCTTGTGCTCATCTTTGGGGATACGATCAATTTTTAGGTATAACCTTGTGCTTACCTTTTTGAGTGGCACCATTTTGTTATTTGACTTTGACTTTGAGCTTTAATTTGCAAATGTAGGATTTCACCATACTATGGTTTTCGCCTATGATAGGCCATATTCAGATATTTGGATTTAGGAATTTCAATTTGAGGATATTATTCTCTCACTTATGGGAACTAGATGATCTCGGTTGATGATTTCAATTTTGGATGCTAGTCTTTCTATTTTGGGAACTTCTTGATTTGCGGCACTATCACTTAAGTAACCATAATTATAACACATCGACATTATGCATATACGCCATCACATCCATGTTATACTCTTTATCTTTCCTTGCACCATTTAACTGTTTGGTTTAGTATGAGTCCAACTCATTTATTATTTTATAATAATACTTGGGTTAGACCGAGTAGTTTCAGAAACCCGTTGACCATTTAGGTGTTTAGCCCGAAGCTCATCGCTTGTTTATACTCGCCTTCTAGTAGTATCTTTTTGCTAGTACTTGTTTATGTACCTTGTTTGCTTATGTAGGGATAGAGACCTAGTTTATGTATATTCTTTCAAGTTGTATCTATATTTCCTTTATTGTAGACATCTCGTTATACATATGTATTCAGTAGATCTTTCTGCAGTATGATCTGTATGTTCTACCATGTACCCTGTGGTTCTTTATAGTGGTATCATATATTGTTTTGGTCAAATAGTATAAACCATAACATATTTGTTGCAAGCCTAGATTGGATACATCGATCCCATTTTGGGAAAAAAGCCATCTCATATTTCGACATATTGATACTCTATTTAAAGCAAAGTCTACCAATAATCGCTTCTAACAAGCCTTATTCTCTACACTAGCAGACGATATTACTTAGTAATATCCTTTGTTAGTGTGAGTCTCGAAGTGGGGCATCACAATAATGATGAAATCGGAGAAAAATTGGAGTTTGGAAAAATCAATGCATTTTGGTTCGATGGTTGTTTGAAGTCGCATGTGGGAATTTTATGGGACGGTTTTGAGTTAGGTTGGTAACTGACCAGGTT
Source organism: Allium fistulosum (assembly GCA_030737815.1). Taxonomy (NCBI): domain Eukaryota; kingdom Viridiplantae; phylum Streptophyta; class Magnoliopsida; order Asparagales; family Amaryllidaceae; genus Allium; species Allium fistulosum. The sequence continues at coordinate 930,396,130 of CM060901.1, read as the reverse complement.
TCATGGATCGGTATAGAGTCGCACATGAGAATTTTGTGGGTCGACTTGGAGTCGGGTTGGTGCCCAACCAGGTTTCATCGGTTGGAGCTTTTCTTGGAGCCGCACATGAGAATTTTATAGGTTGGCTTGGAGTCCAGTTGGTGGACAACCAGGTTTCATGGATCAATGGTTTTCTTGGAGTTGTGTATTAGAATTTTTTGGATCAGCTTGAAGTTAGGTCGGTGACCGACCAAGTTTCATGGATCGGTGGTTTGCTTGGAGTTGCGCATGGAAATTTTGTGGGTTGTCTTAGAGACGGCTGGGGATAGTGCTGCTTGGAGTCATGGGAAGGTTTGCTTGGGGCTCAAATCAGATATAACCGACCTGGAAACAAAAGTTGGAGATTTTCGTCGTGGTGCCGCGATACTTCGGGAATTTCATCATGACGCGTTCTGGGGTTCTTGGAAGTGATGTGGAGTGGAGTGAGCAACTCCAAACGATTTCAAATGACCTTGGATTTTGTGTGGTGATTAGTGAGGCAACGTTGTGGTGCTTCAACATGATGACGTCGATGACGATGATGATGATTGGTAAGATGGCACTACGAATTATGATTGGTGTCTAGAGGCATTTCAAGATGATGACTTAACGATGGGAGTCATAACGCTGGTCCCAAAAGCAAGTTTAACAATGGTGGCTTGCGAGTGGGATTTGCGACTATGTCCTACTATAGAAATAACCATGATGGGATAACGAATGAGTTCCATTATGGAGACGCGTGCAAAGGGATCATTAATAACTCAAAGGCTTCTAGTGTGCTTGTAAAGAAGGGGTATGTGGGGACGTCCACTATAACACCACATAATTTGGCGTTATCTGTTTAATTAGTTAGTTAGTTAAGTAGGCTCCAAAAATGGAATTTGTATAAATGATGGAAATTGACCATGAAACTTGCACCATTGCATTCGTGGTGAAATTCTGAGTAACTTTCATATTTGGAGTTCTGTGATCAGAGTCCAAACGAAGAAAATACGGACGAAAAACAAATTTTTAATGGAAATAATTAGATTACACAATTAATATTCATATATTAATTATCCAAGGACCATAGGTCAACCTGAAGTAGTTGACCCTTATGGAAAGGAAATAATTAAATTAGATATGTGAGCCGCTCTTATACATGCATAACAGAGAAACAATATAAATATGGAAATCTCATAAAGACATTAATTAACAGTAAATGCAATATAAGACTGAGAGTTTACAATAGTTGGAAAATTTTAGTGAAGGACAGGGTAAAGTTGTTTTAGTATCACGGGTCATTGCTCTTGTTCTTTAAAAGCTAAATTTTTTGAATAAGTGCTGACATTTTTATATATAAAATGTCAAGTTTTGTAGGTTAAGGTTAGTTGTGGGATTTTAGAATTTGTTTTATGTATTTCATGCATAACTAACTTCAGACTACATTGAATTATGGCTTGATTTATCAAAAAGTTTTAGGAGAAAAATATTTTGAAAATTTTCCCTTGATTTAAAAAGTTTCACTTTTGACAAAAATGTTTTGGGTTTGAGTTATTTTTTGTCTTATATAACTTTTGGAATTTTTGTCTAAAATTTGATTTCAAGGGAAAATGTACGTTTGAATATTATTGAATTTATTTTTCAAATGATGTACACATTTGAAAAGTGAGAATTTTTTTTGTGAAATCCTTGACTTAAAGGCCACATGTTAGGTGTAGAGAAGGAAAATAGAACCAAAATTTATGGATTTGGCAGTGTATTAGGATTGATGATGCGATAAATGCAAGCGATAACAAGAGAAAAATTATTTTAGTCTTAGAATTTCTATTTTCATACCTTATCGATGGTTTACGTGAGTCTATTTTTGGACTCAATTCCGTTTTAGAGCTTGAAAATAAGCCTCCTTATGCATTTTATGCGTGGAAAATTTGGAGAAAATCTGGGGCAGCGAGGAAATTTCCACTGTACAATGGAAATTGGGCAGCTTGTAGAGTGATAAGAATGTAAAAATTTTCCACCTAAATTCCTTTATCCGGCATAGGAGTGATGTTTAAGAAGCGATATTTCGATGTGTTAGAATTTTTGGTTGGTATGAATTGGATGCAAATTGGTTGCACCTTGCTTCTATTCGTAGGATTTAGGGATTTTTGGTGAAAAGATTTTTCAAAATCTTCATACAGATAGAATTGCTAGTATATGTATATGTTTCTTGCATCATATCTTTCCAAAAATGTTTTCAAAGAAGTGCGTTCATATAGGAGGATCCGATGTATAATCATTTTGCATACATGTTTCTATAATGTGATTCACTATGCACTTGTGCACGTTGGTTGCAAAATTAATTGTACACTAATTAGTTGTGTAGTTTAGGATAGTCACGAGTTAGAACCATGACTTAGTCATTGGTATAATTTCGGGGACTAAATTCTTTTATAGCGGAAAAAATGTAACACCCCGTAATATATAATTAGTTTGATAGTTAGTTAGGATCCAAAAATAGAATTTGTGTAAACGATGGAATTTGGCCATAAAACATGCACCATTGCGTTTGTTGAGAAATTCTAAGTAACTTTCACATTTGGATTTTTGCGATCGGAGTCCAAGCAAAGAAGATGAAAAAGAATTCAGAACAGAAATAATTAGATTAGAAAATTAACGTTTATATATTAATTATCCGGGAACCAAAGGTCGACCCACTTATTGGGTCGGTCGACCTAAAGTGGTCAACCCTTATGGTAGGGGCGGTTGATTGCTTGGTTTGCGTATGCTAGTTTTTTTTCAGGCCATAACGGCCCGGATTTAATATTTTTCGATCGTACGAATGTGGTTGATTCTAGTGCCTATAAATTCAGGCCTAACCCTCTCCTTTCTTCTCATATTTTTCGAGGTAGTAGCGAAGCTCCGCCATTTCTTTTCTCCACTTTTCTTCGAATTATAAAATATTAATACAAATTGGAGAGGAACAGAAATTCAAAGAAAAGGAGGAGAATAAATCAACAATACGTGTATTCGAGGTAATTTATATATATTTATATATTTGTATCTATTTTCTCTCCCAATTCCAAATCTCTTCTCAGACTTGAAATTCTAACATATGTATATACCTTTTTATATATATTTCTTGGATTAGAATGTATTTCAAAATGAATTAAAGGTTATACATCGGATATGGAGATTTGGATCGGTTTTTAAAGGTGAGTGGAAAACTTATATATTGTTTATGATTTTGAATCTATTTCGTTGGCATACGTTTGATTGTTATGCCTAAATATATCTTATTTGTGAATTGTAGGCTCAAATTTGTGTAGCAACCATTGCCTATATATATTTTTGTTCTAGATCTTATTTGAAATTTTATTACACTTTGATTTAGAAGTCAGTCCCAATATTTTTTTATTTTTAATGATGTACAGATTTATTCCAGATCTATACTTGGTGTATACAATATTGATAGGATTTTGGATATTGCCATATTTATATTGAATTATATATTCTCCATAGTTTAATTTGTGGGTAGAACATCGTTTGGTTTTTATAAATTGATTTATTTCTCCACTTCTCATAGAAAAAGACAACATTTGATTTAACAAGAAATATATGCAAATAAAAATGAAGAGGTGTGTATTGTATAGATTTATTCTCCATAGTTTACATGGTCTACTCCAAATAAAAAGAAATCATGCATTCCTTGTAATTTCAAACAGAGTCTGTTTTTCCTTTTGTTATCTTTTGTTTTAAACTAATTTATGGAAATTATAACGGAAAATCTTCCTAAGGAATCTAATTCCAGCAAATTAAATTTGGAAAGCATATTGTAGTTAAATATTTATGGCTAGAATATATTTTGGATAGAGTAGGTAGTTTATACGTATTTATTACATTAATAAATAAGAATAGCGTCTATTTTTGCATAACGTTTGCTTAGGATATGTTATTATTAGGTAGAATGGAAAATCAAATAGGAGAAATTAGGAAGGGTACTAATTCCATTAATGGGCAATAAAATTGGGAGTTTCCAATAATTAATAGGATAGAAAAGATTGTAACCCTAGTTAATGGGAAATAAATCTGAATTGAATTGGGGACTATAATTAATTAATATGACATAGAATGTAGTAACCTCAATTAATGGGCAAATAAATGAGGAATGAATTAGGAGTTACAACTAATAGGTGTAAATGTATTAATGGGACTAATAAAAATGGAATAATTATAATAAGGTTACTGATAGGAAATTAATAATTATACATAAATGTCTTAGGAAATATCCATTACGGTTATTATAGACAAATTGACATTTATAGATTATTAGATGGGAATTTTTTGGTAATTAAATATCTAAAGTAAATCTTATTGTCTTAAATAAAAAAGGATTAGTAAACTAAGTCCAATATTCAACCTAGGAATAATGTTAAGACCTAGGAGATATGACCTAAAGTTTGTATAGGTTTAAGATAGTTATTTAGACTTAGTAAATTGGGATATGAGGTCAGTAGAGTCACACGATGGAAGATTTCCCTTCACTCAGAGGTTACGACACTGGTGTACAATTAATATTGATGTGAGACATCACCAATCATAGGAACCGTGACTACATGAGAGTTAGGACATACTTTGGGGTTAGAGGTGTTAAATGGTTATCTGAGGGCCCGCCACTTTCCTAAATAAAAAGTATTAAATGGTCCAAATTAGTGATTAAGAGTGGTGAGGGATATATCCAGAGGAGTTCGCTTCTGGTTTGAGGTATTTAGTGGCTATAGGGTCCACCTCTCTCCTAAAAAGAATTATTAGGTATCCTGGTGAGATACCAAATTAATATTTAAGAGTGATAGTGGATATCTCGGGAAAGGTTCGCTTCAGAATTGGGGTCTTAAGTGATAGTTAGATTATAGGGTTCACTCCTTTCCTATATAAGAAGTATTAAGTAACCCAATGAGATTCCAAGCGATGTTAGCTAAATAGTACCAGTAAGGAGTCTACCTCGGCGTTAGGTATTAAATGGCAAAGGTCTACCTATAAATAGGTGTTAAATGGTTAAAGGCCGACCTAGTCCTTATTTATAAGGTATTAAGTGGCTTTGGCACCATCTCTCACATGGCTGCAATTTTCTTGGCGATAGTTGTGCAAGTGTGGCTAATAGATATTATATAGCCCTCAATAGTGGTCGAAGGTTTCTATAGCTAGGACCAATAGACCAGAGACGACGATTCTAGAAGTGCACCTTAGAAATAAGTCTTAAATGGTGGGGTTTTCCTTGATTGAGGTACTAAATGGTCAAAGTCTACCTATTTCCCTTTTTGAAATATTCAATAGCTGATGGACTTGATGATAGTAGGAGCCTACTTAATATTTGGAAGTATTAAGTGGCGGATGGATTTGGGAATTATTAGAGGGTTGTTAGGCTTTATCGGCTTTTTATACCTTGGGAAAGGGTAGGTAGATAAATCGTGCATGCAATATTAAGTTAATTTGGTTAACCTTAAAATAGTAGACATAATAATTATATGGAAACCAATTCGTATAAATTTATGTTATAGATACTATTGATTTTCCAGTCACCAGAATATTGTTCTCACCCCCTCGTCATTACAACCCATAGGATAGATTTAGAGGAATATGTCACATGAGCTGGACATGATTGATTTTTGAGAGGTCTTTTTCTCTCTCTCTCATGCTTGATGCCGATGTAGCAATCTGATATCCAAGGAATACCATTAATTCCAAGGGTGTAGGCATAATCAGCATTCATATCCTATTATCGTTTCTGTTGTTAGTTTAGATTTTATAAATATTTGGTATTGCTCATGCTTATTTGAAAGCACCAAATCCAACGATCTATACTATGATAAACTTGGGTTGTTTCATTTAGTATCAGAGCCTAGGTTAGTAGATCAGAGGAAATAGGATAAACTGACAAATCACGTTTATACTTTCTTATCTAGTACTAGTATAGTTTCATTCTAGACTCTAAGAATCTCGACTGTAGAAGTAGTTGTAATTCCACTCCGTATGAAAGGGAAAATCAACTATTGATTGGAAATATCTTAGAGTTAAGATTTTCACGCCGACTCCGAATTACCCCACAAAGTATTGGTGATGCGTAAGGCACTGATAGAGAAGAGCATCATACGTTATATGGTAGAATCCTGAAGACTGAATGGTGTTCGACTTGATAGTTGAGATCTAGCTACCTTGTGATCTTCGATTTTGATGAAGACTGGCACTCGAAGATATAAAATTATTCCAAATAAGCAAAAAGTAGAATTATGTATGTTGCAAATGACTGGAAACCTGTTTTGGTAAGGGAATGTCCATCAAGCATCTTTGGGTAGCAAACCATATTTTTATTTGTAAGATTAAGGTCAATTCCTTAGTATAAACATATGGGAGAAATTTTAAAATATCTTGGAACTACCTTATATTTTGGAAAAAGGGTTTTACGAGGATTTCTTTTCCCAATGATTTATTTTAAAATTTTGGGAAAGTTTGAAATTATAAATTTTCAAGAAACACGTATGCCACTAAGTTATTCATGTTAAGAAGATTTGGTTTATAAATGAGAATGTTTTGAAATCCTTAAATATTTATATGTGTGCATGTGTGTATCAATTATCATTTTTGGCAAGACAATAGTTTTTCGATTTGGAAATGAGTTTCAAAGGGTGAATATTTAGCTTAACGATTTTTCGACTTATAAAAATCAAATTTTTTAAAGTTTTTTTCTCTCTCTTAAGGGATGGACGAAATAGGAATGACATTTAATTCCATTGGGGTTTGTAGTTGAAGTGTTGTTTTACCCGCCAGATATTAGAAGGAATATTTCCATATAACGCGGAATAATAGTTGGAATATTTTTGGGTTTTAGTAGCATTGCTGGACTACTATGAATTGTTGGAGAATGGTTCCGAACTAGACGGTTGGATTTGACACTACAGTGATGAGGACAAATTTTTTTGGATCGTGTCGATTCAAAGGAGATGGCACGAAACGATTATTATTTAATCCGACCCTAATTCGGTCCAGGTTCAACCAACGCGTAAAGCCTGTCTAGCGGTTGACCACCTAGTTGTAAACATAGAGCGGTCTACCATTCAATGAGTTTTGGCACAACCTAAAACTGGAACAGAACTATAAAAGTCGCATTCAAATTCCCCCACTTGCATTCTTCCATTCCTCCTTCCTCAACCAACTGAACCCAACCTCATCCTCCTCTTCCAAAATAGTAGTCTCTCTCCTCTATTACACCACCAAGCAACACTGTTTTTCTCCCTCTCCTAGGAGCACCAGCCTCGCCATCCCCTCACGGTAGTTTTTGCATGTTAGATCTTGCCCTATCATCCCTCCAGATCTAAACCCTATTTCTTCCATCCGACCACTTCTTAGCCCATGGCACCTTCCCAAACTATCGATTCTTCTTTGCACCATCCTGGTCTTACTCCTTAGGAGGTCGCTTGGCTGGACCAGAATGAGCAAATGATTTTACCGCTTTTAGGCTAGAGAAGTTATTCATCATGGTAGGATTTGCATCGATCCTCTACTTCGAGACCTTTGAGCAGGAATGTTAGCCGTGCTGCATCTGCCTTTTCGATGCTTTGTTGGTGTCGAATTTCGACGAAGGCAACAGTTTGATTCATTCGAAGGTGAAGGAAGTCTGATTGAGCTTACTAATGATGATCTCGCTGAGATTTTGGAGGTTTCCACGAAGGGCAATGACTTGGATGATTTAGGGAAAAATGACCCATAGATTTTACAGCGAATCTTTTCCTAAGATGCGGTGTTTGGAAGATGGATAATCTACATCCGACAGCCCATTTGGTTGTGCGCATCACTTAGCACATTATCATACCAAAGACAATAAGTTACAACCAGATTTATCCAATGAGGCGGAAGACCACTTATGCGATTATTGGTGGAATATCCATCAAATGGGCCCCCACCCTTATGGTTTATTTTGTCAATCAAGAGTCGACACTCCATGGAGTTACTTTTTGCATTGTCACCTATACATTCTCGGCATTAGGCAATACAGATGAATCTCCTTAAAGAGGCAGTTTAGAAAATGGTTCCTTCTGCCATCGATGGATCCTCACTTAGGAAGATAGCAATTCCGAAGCCACCTGCAACACCAGCAGTGCCAACGACACAAGATTGGATGTAAAGCCGCCATACTAGAACCATTCGAGGGTCGCGGCGATGGCTCGAGCTCCAGCTGCAGAGCAAGACATCTCTTAGTGTGTAGATAGTGTTTTAGGATTTATGATGTTATTGTATTTTCCCTTCGAACATTTGTTCTTTTCTTTTAGTTTGTTTTGGTTGTAACTGTTAGTTATCCTTTGTAGGAAAAAAGGCATGTAAGATATTATAAGAATATTCCTATAAAATTTAATCTATTATTGTTTCTGGATATGTGAACCACTCTTATACATGCATAGCAAAGAAACAATATAAATATGAAAATCTTATAAAGACACTTAACCAACAGCAAATGCAATATAAGATTGGAAGTTTAGAATAGTTGGAAAATTTTAGCGAAGGACCGGGTAAAGTTGTTTTGGCATCACAAGTCATTGCTCCTGTTCCTTAAAAGCTAATTTTCTTGAATAATAGGTGCGTTGACATATTTTTATATAAAATGTCAAGTTTTGTAGGTTAAGGTTAGTTGCGATTCATGCATACCGGACTTCCGACTACGCTGAATTGTGGCTTGATTTATCAAAACATTTGAAGAGAAAAATATTTTGAAAAGTTTCCCTTGATTTAAAAAGTTTATCTTTTGAAAAAAAGTCCAGTTTGATTTATTTTTGGCTCTTAAATAATTTCTAGAGTTTTTGTTTAAAATTTGATTTCAAGGGAAATTGTACGTCTAAACATTTTTGAATTTATGTTTCAAATGACATACAAATTTGAAAAGTAAGAAAGATTTTTAGAAATCTTTAATTTTGAAGGTCACATGATAAGCGTAGGGAAGACAAATCGAGCTAGAATTTGTTGATTTAGCGGTGCACTAGGATCGACGGTGTGATAAATGCAAGCGATAACAAGGGAATAACCGTTTTAGCCTTGGAATTTCTAATTACATACCTTGTCGACGACGTACGCGAGTCTATTTTTGGACGCAATTCCATTTTAAGCTTGAAAATAAGTCTTCTTATATGTTTTGTGCATGTAAAATTTGAAGAAAATTGGGGCAGTGAGGAAATATCTACTGTACAACGGGAAACAGGTAGCTTATAGAGTGGTAAGAATGTAAAAAATTTCTAGCTAAATTCCTTTTTCTGGCAAAAGAGTGATATTTAGGAAGCAATATTTTGATGCGTTAGAATTTTTGGTTGGTAGGAACTGGATGCAAATTGGTCGCACCTTACTTCTATTCGTAGGAGTTTTGGATTTTTGGTGAAAAATCAAAATGTACATACATACAGAATTGCCAATATATGTACAGGTAGTTTGCATCTTACTTTTCTAAAAATGTTTTCAAAGAAGTGCATTCATATAGGAGGATCTGATTTAGAATCATTCTGCATACATGTTTCTATGATGTGATTCACTATACACTTGTGCACCGTTGGTTGCAAAATTGGTTGTACATAAATTGGTTATGTAGTTTAAGATAGCTGCGAGCTAGAATGGTTACTTAGTCATCAGTATAATTTCGAGGACGAAATTCTTTTAAGGGGGGAAGAATGTAACACCGCATAATTTGGCGTTAGTTATATAATTTATTAGCTAGTTAATTAGGCTCCAAAAATGAAATTTGTGCAAACGATACAATTTAACAACGAAACTTGCACCATTGCAGTCGTGGCGAAACTCTTAGCAACTTTCATATTTGGATTTTTGCGATCGGAGTCCAAGCGAAGAATTTACAGATGAAAAACGAATTCATAACGGAAATAATTAGATTAGAAAATTAACGTTTATAGATTAATTATCCGGGGACCACAGGTCGACCCATTTATTAGGTCGGTCGACCCCTATGGTAGGGGCAGTCGATTGCATGGGTCATGTAGACTAGGTTTTGCCTAAGCCGCAATGGCTTGGATTCAATATTTTCAATCGTACAAATGTGGTTGATTCTAGTGTGTACAAATTCAGGCCTAACTCTTTCCTTTCTTCTCATATTTTTCTACAGGCAGTAGCAAAGCTTTACCATTTCTTTTCTCCATTATTCTTCCAATTATAAAATATTTATACAAATTAAAGAGGAATAGAAATTAGAAGTTTATTTTTTCCCCTTAAACTCTCGGATGCTTAATTGATTTTGAGTAGTTTGAGAGTTGAAGATTTCAGGTTCTTCTTAGATGAATAAGCTTCCTGAGACGTGCAGGAGGCTACCTAGCTAGTAGGAGTTCCTTTCTTTTTTTTTGATTCCGTTGTATTTTTGGTTGTAAAGGCGAATTTGTTTTATTGCCTAGCTATATACTCTAATCATCCAAGTGGGCATCCTCATATGTCGCTCTTGGCGTATGTTGTAATTATTATATTTTATCTTAACATGGTTCTTGTGTAGGGATTATGTAATGATCTTGAAATTTTTTGAAATGGAATGTGAAAGGTATTTTGATGATTTAATTTTTTTTACATATCCATGTATTCTGTTATATCAATGTATCTAAATTACCGTCTTTGGTCGCCGAGGATTTACAACTATGGACGACTACATCATCCGTAGCCATTAGTTTTGGGCCTCCAAGTAGAGGATGTTACAAGTTGGTATCAGAGCATAGGTTTAGGATTCCCTTGGATTTAAGCACTTATTAAGAGAATGTTCTTGAAAATATTCTGAAAAAATGGCTTTTCAAGAAGTTTTCAAAAATTGGTTTTGGAAATGTGTGTGTGTGCGTATGTCATGATTTCTTCTATTCATACCTTTACTATCTTGGGTGAAAAGTTGAATGAGAATAAGTTTTGGGAGAAAAGATTAACCCTTCCTATTTATTCTAGCAGGATGCCAGTAGAGGTTTCTCATACTAACTAGCAGTGACAAAGAAATTATGGGTTTAAGAGTGAATAATGAGTAGCATCATGTGACTTTTATAACGAGAATAAGATGGAGATAAAGCTTAAGAATATGAAACCCTATTGGTAGTAGTAGTTTGCTTAAAGGAATAGCTAAGCATTTCAATATTTAAGTTAAACACTATATTTGGAAGCAAAAATTTGATTTGACTACCATTAGATAGAAGAGTGGAAAATTTTGTGCATTTAAGGCATTGACGTGTAGAAGTGGGCTTAACCAGTAAGGTTCCTATCGTCTACTCCAATTTAAGTGATAAACTAGTGGACGTATTTTATAAAAATATTGAAATGGTATATATATGACATTCTAAACCGAAAAGAATTGATTTACAATCTTATGTAATAAATAGTCTGATAAATTTTCTAGGATTATAGAATTTAGTAAAAAGTTATTGTTCAATAAATATTGTAAAGTTTTTGTTGTTTTAAACACATTGTTATATTCAATGTAAATTTTGGTTGAAGGAGAGGAATTAAAAGAATTTGAAAAAAGGGGGTTGGTTTGCGATTTTATGTAAATGGTTAAACAAATTATAAGGAATTTATGTAAGAAGTAAAAGTAGAAGAATGAGTGAAAAAGTTGTTTTTCAAATAATTGTTTTAAAGCTTCTATTTTGTTTTTATGTGCGTTATCGCACTTAATCTTAATGTTAATTTAATTTTAAAAATGGAACTTGTGAAATTTTTTGAAAAGCCTATAAAATACTACTTTTGAACTCTTTTTATAATTAAGTAATAAGCGTATATTTGAGAATATTTTTAGAAATGTTTTGTCATATTCTAAATAGTGTGTTTACTTATATTTTTACTAAGTTAAGTTATTTATTTTTTATGATTTGATTAAAGAAAATATTATGGTCTTAGTAAAAAGGAAACGTCTCTTAAAAATTAAAAGAAAGCTTTACAGTTTTAAAATCTTTCTATTTTTATGCAGAAGAAAGCTAAAAATAGAATGATTTAAAAAAAAAATTCCTTGTAATACCAAACATGACACAAATCCTCTATTAAATAACTTATGGAAAGTTGAAGAGTCACATTTCCTCTTAGAAAAAAAATGTAGTTCCAATGCATTAAAATGCAAAAAGTCCTAAGTATAGACCTAAATGGTTAACAAGATGGAAAAAAGGTTTTTGAGAATTCAAAACGAAAGAGGATATCCAAAAATGATAATTAAGTCAAAAATTTTAGAATGGTTGGTTAATTCAAGAACTTGGGATTTCAGTTATGAAAAGGTGTTGTTGTTACATGCAAAGGAATTTTTCATGATCTTGGACTATAACTCTAATGAAATTTAGATGCTTGTGGAAGTACCTATATAGGGTAGTTACCCTAGTCAAACCATTTTAGATAGAAAAGCTTAGATTATCCTTGAACTGAGAATGTAAGTGGTACACCCTTTAGGCAGATACTTTTGGATGATAGGAATAGTTGTAAACATACCAATAGAGTTATGGATATTGGATGCCAATGGATGCATGTGGATGCCTATGGATGTGAATAGTTGCATTTCACACGCTAGAGTAGGCACAAGTTAGGATAATCGACCAAGTAGGAATACACACTCATATCTTATGCATATGGTTGTTTGTTTTCTGCCCTTTTATTTTTATCCATGGATGTTATATATACGGATGTTACGCATATAGATGTTGCATATTATTGTATGATGGAGCATACATGTAGAATTATCAATTGTCATTAGGATTATGCATATATTTGGATGCATAGCATAAACATACCTGCATAAACAGGAGGTCGATTAGATCAGTAGACCGACTACCCATTTCAAATAGATAGGTTCATATGCATTTCATGTTGCATGCAAAAAATAACTGGATTAGAAATTATTAAGGGCAATGTTGCTACGGATGTTGGATGAGCAAATGGATATAGACTTTGGATGTTGGGTGTAAATTACATTCTTCTATCCTTAAAGATTTCGGGGATGAAATCATTTAAGGAGGGGAGAATGTAACATCCCATGAGTTTTAATAATGAACTAAAATGTTAAAAAATGTAAATTTACAAAAAGGACGAAATAGTAAATTTTCACAAACAAAATGAATTTGAGAATTTTCTTTTTTCATTATATTAAGTAGATTTTTCTAGCCCAAATTCATATGCATAAATTCTCAGAAATGGATATCGTATAAAAAGGTACGGAAATTTATTGTAGCTCGTATTTTACTTTTTGCGTCTGTTTGAAAATAAGGGATTAATGCTAGAATAAAGAAAAACTTATTTGTTAAGAAAAAAGTTAAATGTGTGTGAATTACACTAATAAAGGAAAAGGAAGAAAAAGGGTATGATATGGTATGTGCATTTAAAAGAGAAGAATGGAAAGATATTCATATGCGCAAATGTAAGAGTTTATTTTGAAAAGGGAGCATTTCATAAAAGTTACATAATTATAAGTTTAAAAAATAAACGTATAAAAAAAGTAGCATTATTTTAAAAGAAGTATGTAAACATGGATACTAAATAATAGAGACATTTATTACCAAACATAGAAAGTTCAGGTTTGAACGGAGATATGTCAAAATGTTTAAATGAGCGTACATGCCATGTTATAAGAAGGAACACAATAAATTAAGGTAGTGAAATGTTAATCAAAGAAAAGGAAGATATTAATGCATGTTTGAAAAGAATTATAGTTTATGCAAGAGGAAAAGGTTTATATTTAAACTCCGCATTTAATAAAAGTTAAACATTTTGAAAGATTTGTTTAAAAATTATATGTTTGGATAATAAATTGTTTTAAGGGAAATATAGAGAAAAGACGTTAGTTAAAAAAGTATGGAATGGGAAATAAGAGTATTAGTTAAGATTAGAATCTTAATTGACCGACCTAAGTGATAAATTTATTGCATTGATTTGGGCAATGTAATTGTTGGAAAAGGAAAAGTGTTTATTTATATAAAGAAAGGGACACGAATAAAGAAATGATTTTTGGTATAAACAAATCTTCCCTGGAGTTCTTCAATAAGTAAAGAGGAAACCAAAATGTGTGTGTGTTTATATATATGTGTGTGTGTGTGTGTGAATATACTTTTGAATTAAATACATGGTACTTTGCCATATTTAATTTTAGTAGTAAAGTGTAAAATGTGAATAAGTATTATGGCCTAAATTGGTATAAATGAATTAATTAGCGTAACATAAATGATGGAAATTGGAAGATTTTATTTAGAAAGGAAAGTAAACAAAAATTGATTTATTGATTTATGGATTGATTGATGTTATAGGCATGTACACATATTGTTAACCTTAGAAGGAGATTTGACATATTATTTGAAAACATCTCTAGGTTCATTGGATTAAATCTAATGGTCTAGGTTTAATAAGATAGGATTGCTTGGAAATAAAGCAATCGATCAATGGTTAGGATTAATATAGATATCCTATGAATTAAACCACTAACCTAACCTACCTCTTCACTCTTCTCTCTAATCCTAGTTGTTGTCATCTTCTTACCTCTCCTCCATTATTTCTTATATTTACATATTAATAAACAAAAATAAAAACAAAATAAAAGAACGAGATTAAAGAAGATCTAGCGATTTGAGAGAAGACTAAGCTAATCTAGGAAGGAAAATAATAGGATTGAGACTAGATCCAAGGGAAATACACTATCTAGATATTGAAATTAAAGCTAAGGATTTAAGCAAAGGAAATTAATCTCAATCAAATATCTCAGTCCTTATCCTAATCAAGGTGAATAATAATCTAAATCATCTCTATTTTGTTTTATGATCATTTGTTTTCGGGTTTAAGATAAAATTCAATATTTAGATAATTTTTTATCGATGATATGCTTGGATTTTGGTATGTTTGATATAAGCAAAATATTAGATAATCATTTTACACGGTTTTAAGGGTAAAACCAATTATATTTGATTTCAGATGCCATGAGAAAATTTTATGCCTTGTAAAATATGATTTTGGAGATGGGTTTCAATTTTTGTAATTTTCCAAGCTATGGAAAATATAATATGAATTTTCAAAGGAAAATTTGAATGAATTGGGTTAAAAATTTATTTCGGTTATTTTATAAAGAAACTGGGTTTGGAAATTTTGTATATTAGATAACATATTGAAAGAGAATTTCTATAATTTTTAGGGATTTTTCCTAAGTATTTACTATGGAAATTAAATTATTTTAGAAGGAGGACTTTATTGCTTTATTGGTTTTGCTTAATGGAAAGGCTTGTTTGTTAAATTAATCTTTGATTTAGATCTGAAATTATGAGGCAATTATTCGGGAAAGAATTTGAAAAGTTTATGACAACCAATTAAATGTTCACAAATAGGCAGGTTAGTTACAAAGTAATTGCATTAAATGGTATTAAATCACTTTATTCGGAAAAATAGGTTTCGCCTCTTTCGGAAGTCCTTTCCGACCCATTACTTTTGCTTCGACTCAGTCGAAACCAACTGTGTCAAAATAAACAAAGTCGAAATCAATACACAAGGTATCACAAGGATGGTACATAGTGGATTGGAGAAGAGCAGAAGGCATGGTGTCGAAACATAGCTTTTGATGGGTCGAAACCTTCGTTTACTTTTAAAAGATATCTGCTTACCTTGTTTTCAAAAGAATGCTTTTGACCAAGTCAAAACCTTTTTAACCTTTTGAAGATGTTGCTTTCGAATCTATTGTCGCCTCTTTGTTATGAGTTCCTCTGTTTATAAATCAATGCTTTCAAAAAGGGTGGTTTCGCCTTAGTCGAAACCTTGCTGCCAATCTTATGCCTTTCGAAGGTATCGAAGACATCAATGCATTCGAAAGGTAGCTTTTGTTTTAAAATTGTACTAAGCCACTTCTTAAAAGCTTTCGAAAGGGTTCAAGGGCTTTGAAGGCAATTTCTTTGAAAGGGGGTTTCGATGTTATCCTTCAATGTTTTACTTAATGTTTTGAAGTTATCGAAAGGATGGTTCTGAAGCCATCAAAATTTTCCCCAATCATTTTTAGTTAAAGGTAAATGGTTTCGAAAGGAGTACTTTCGTATATATTCACTTTGATCCAAAAGTTATTTTCAAAGATAAACCCATGGTTTCGAAAGGGGTACTTTCATTGGTTTTGAAGCTATGCTTCTAAGAGTTAATAAGTAATGCTTTAATACTTTCGAATGGTTTGAATTAAGGGTTTCGAAAGAGATGTTTTAAAGTGTTTCGAAAGGTGTATGTTAGTGTTTTAAGAAGAAGATTTAAATGCTTTCGAAGGAGGTTATCCAAGGATTTCAAAAATAAAGTTTTAAGGTTTTGAAAGCCTTAGTTTTCAAAACAAATAACCCAATCTCATTTTAAAGGAAAACCATGGAATACTAAAAGAGTTTTGAAATGATTTTAAGCATGGAGGTTTGAAGAAGTTTTCCTTAATTAATAGGTTAAAGGGATTAACCAAGTTTTATATAAAATGGTTTCAAGGATATTAAACCATAGATGTTGGTATGATTATGTTATTATATTTGCTTTTTCATACACACACACACACACTGTAATGGACCTATAACTGTATTTTGGGGACATCGCAGAATAACCAGCTGGTTGACCCAGTAGTGAACATAAATTAAGTTAACTCTTGAATGAGTAAAATTGCATCCAAGAGGTCAGATAGACCAGAATGTAGGATGCCAGAATATTGACTAAAGAACTTGTTAGGTAGACAGGGTTATAGTAAACCACAAGAAAACTATGTTTAGGAAAAGTTATTGGCATGGGCCAATAGGTTAATACTAAACCCATGAAAACTATGATTAGATTGAGTTATTGGCAGGGGCCAATAGGTGTAACAACCCACATATTTTACGATTATATAATTAAATGATTTATTTAAAATAGCATCGTTAAGTTGAATTTAAAAGTCCAAAATGTGACTTTTTGTAAACGGTTGAATCCGGACTTGAGACTATTTCCATTGAGTCCAAAATGGCGTTTGCGACCTTTTTGAGTATAAACATCAATATGTTTGGAGTTGAGTAGAATTTTGCTATTTTTCTATTTTGGGCTTTGGGTTTGGGTTTCAGCCCACTAACCCAACATAATACCCTAACTCCTCCTCTAACTCCTCTTCATTCATTTTCATTTCCTAACACTTTCAAGCTAAAAGAAAAATGGGGGAGGAGAAAAGAAATCAAAATTCCTAAGCCCTAGTTTACTAGGAAATTCAAATTCAAGCTCTAGAAATCAAAGAGAAGCTTAGGTAAGCATCCTCTTCATCTTCTCCATCTCAATCTCTCTTCAATTTTCAGAAAAATTCCTAAACCCTAACTTAGGAAATATTTGCTTATGAGCATAGATTGGAGCTTCTTGAGTTGAAATTGAAGAGGAATTGGTCTTGCTTTGTTTTAGAGCTTCTCATTCATTGTTTTTGGGTTTAAAGGTGAATTCTTGAACTCACATCTATGTCTATACCTTTGATAGTTGTTAGGTATGAATTCATAACATTTATATCATGTTCATTTGTTTTTGAATTGTATTGGTTTGTCGAATTATCCAATTTTTGGTATTTTGAAGTCAAAACCTATGATAATCTTGTTGTGACGACCGCCCATGACCCCTGCACTGAACAAGGGAATAGTGCGCTGAAAGGTATGCCAGGCAGCCATGGGTGATCGTAGGAGGTAATGTTAAACAGTAGAATCTATCGTATTACTCACAGCGCATGGATAAAATACAATAGAGAATATATATAGTGAAGCTTCACAAAATAGAATCTCATCAATTAAGCTTCATAATAGTTGAATACAAACATCTGAATAATCAATACATCAAGCCTCACTACATATCACTCAGAGAATCATACAAGCAGCGGAACATCCAGTACATATAGTAAGAAAATAATATGCAAGCCTCCAGCTCGTCTTCATCATCAGCATTGTTGGAAACTAAGAACAGCACCTGTCACCTGCTACCTAGTCTGCCCATCCCAAAAATGGATGAACAGCCCAAGGTAATAAGAGTTGAACATAAAACATTGAGTCAGACAACAGTCTTAGTGAGTGGTAAATTAACTAACAACATACCAAAAGAGCATAAAGGTAAAAGGAATAGGAATCCAACCCTCCCACTCCACCTCTTTCTACAGTGACAGCCCCCAGACACACTAAGCAGAAGTAAACATAGTAAAGCAAACATTTAAAGTAAAGCAATTATCACTCGAGTCAAGGTCAATGTTTTCCAAGTACAAACCCCCAAGGCCTAAACCAAGATCAGATAAGCACCCAGAAAATACTGCTCTTGAGACCGAATGATGATACAACCAAACATCCATGACTCTGGCTATCACTGTTATCTTTGCTTCGATACCACCGTTAATTGAATGACCGGCACATTCTTTCAGCCGTCCGTCAAGGGTTAATGGTAACCCCGGTTCTAGACATAACTCCGCACGTCGTCGCAGCCCGTGCCTAGGACTATCGAATCTGCCCAGAGTACTCGACTACCAACTGTAGTCTTTTGGGACTATCGAATCTGCCCAGCGTACTCTTGCTTTGAGTCTGCTAGAACCTTCAATAACGATGAAACCTCGGCCTTCTAGTCATCCTCCTCGACGACTATTCTCATACTAGCTCAAGCGCCTCTCGAGCCAACCATTATCCTCAAAACTCGAACCATTTCATCGAGTTATCAACATGCTTGGAATGATCCCGTCTAGATTAAACCAAGGCTATCTCACATCATGCATCGCTTCATCTCATCATAGCAAAGCCTCATCTCAACATCATCATCAAATCTATCCATATGAGCTTTATCATCCGTGTCATATGCCACGAGCAGCTTTTCTTATTCAAGAGCCTTTCCCTTTAGCTTTTGAATCATCTTCGACCAACTTGTCCAAATCATATCATCAATCAACTAATTTATAACAATCAATCAAGTCAATCATTAATCGAAGTAATCAAGCATTCAAACATGATCTAATAAACAATTATAACAATAATGGAAATATTGTAAATAAAGAGTCTAAATCTAACAAGCATGAATCATGAGCAATATCTCTACAACTTGATGAATGAACTTGCATAGGTTAACATGTAGTAAAATGGATGTCAAATCATCATGAACAATAGATCTGTACTTAAGTTTAAGAAAATGCATGGAAATCACTATTTTAACACAAAATCAAGCCACCAATCCAATATACTCCTTTGGATCCGTGTGAGAGATAACCACCACTCACCAAATCACCTAAACACCTTAAAAGCAATACACTTCAGATCTGGACAGCGAAGGATCTAACTCGATTATCTAAAATTCCGCTTTAAACGATGAAATCTCTCTTCGATGGATGTAGATCTTCAATCTAAGCTCTTGGATCTTCGATTTGATCTTCGATTTGGATGGAAGGAAGCACAAGATTAGAGTGGAGAAAAGAAGTGTAGAAGTGTAGAACTCGAGCTCTCAAAATGGCAGCACTTTGTCGCTTCAAAATCCGGATCCCAAAAAGTGAAATAGAACTGTGTATTTAAAGGCTGGAAATCCTTAGGTCGTCCGCCCCCTTAAGTCGTCCACGACTTATAAAAACCCCACGACCTACGACTTACGACTTAGCAGATCCTACGACTTAACTTCATAAGCCCTTACGTGTCCTACGACTTACGACTTAGCAGATCCTACGACTTAATTCCTTACGCGACCTAACGACTTATCATAAGTCGCGACCTAACTGAGATGCGACTTAACGACTCAAACACCCTCGCGACTTAACGACTCAACGGGATACGACTTAGCGACTTAACACACTGCCGCATTTCTACCTAAGTCGTTTGGACGACTTAATGACTTACGACTCAACGACTCAACAACTTAACTTCCTTGCGACTTAACGACTTAACTGGGATACGACTTAACACCTTTAGGTCATCTAACGACCTAACTACTCGCAGCATACTAACATAGGTCGTCTACAACCTAACTAACACGGCATAGCGACTCAACGACTTAACTTAACTCGTCCACGACCTAACTTTCTTAGGTCGTTAACTCACACAGTCTACTAGGTCGCTACTCCTATGCCGCTAACCCCTAGGTCATTGCCGCTAATTCTTAAGTCGCCGACTCTCTTAAGTCGCCGACTCCTTAAGTCGCTCACTTCCTATAGGTCGCTCCAATCTCTTCAGTCGTCTACTTCCTTAAGTCGCCAACTCCTTAACCCAACCTGCTACAAGACCTAACTCCTTAGGTCGCTCCAATTCCTTAGGTCGTTCAACCGACCTAACTACTACACGACTTATGCTCCGAACGACTTAACAACACTATCGACCTAATGAAAACAGTTATACGATCTTTCGATCCGTAAAAATACGGGTCGTTACATTCTCTCCCCCTTTAGGAATTTCGCCCCCGAAATTCCAAACAAACAAGAGCAATCAAAAACTATTCTGCATGCCTACCATCCATTGCAATCAACAAACCATGCATCCAATTACTAGCCTACCATGCAGAATTATAAGACTAGAACAAGTTACAATGTCATGAGATGACACGACACCTTATGGCCATACCTCGAAGAGTTCAGGATGAGCTGCCTTCATCCTCTCTTCCACCTCCCATGTACAGTCGTTATCATCATCACTCCATTGTATCTTGAGCAACCTAACTACCTTCCTCCTAAGCTGTTTCGTGTCAGTTCCCATGACACGAAGCGGTTTACGAGGTCTCTTATCGACTAGGTCAACTTCAAAATCTTCACAGCTATCAGCAGAAACTACTGCATTCGAGTCGTGCACATACTTCCGTAGATATGATACATGAAAAACATTGTGCACACCCGACATCTTTTCTGGTAACTCCAATTTGTAGGCGAGCTTTCCAATTCGCTCGATGATCGGAAATGGTCCAACAAATCTCGGAGTCAATTTTCCTTTCCTCCCGAATCGAATAACATTCTTCAGTGGAGAAATCTTCACAAAAACCATATCACCTACGTCGAATTCCAAATCCTTACGACGCTTATCGGCATTACTTTTCTGACGGTCTTGGGCTGCCTTCATTCGTTGCCGAATGATCTCTATGCAATCCGAAGTCTGTCGAATCATTTCTGGCCCAAGTATCAACTTTTCCCCTGTTTCAAACCAACATGTCGGAGAGTTACACGGTCTTCCATACAATGCCTCATACGGTGCCATACCAATGCTTGATTGGTAACTGTTATTATACGAAAATTCCACCAAATGAAGATGATCTTCCCATGATCTACCGAAATCCAAAACACATGCTCTAAGGAGATCTTCCAAAACTCGGTTGACTCTCTCGGTCTGACCATCTGTTTGAGGGTGATAAGCTGTACTCAAACACAACTCGGTTCCCAAAACATCCTGGAAGCTCTTCCAAAATCTACTAGTGAAAAATGGGTCTCGATCGCTCACTATACTTTTCGGAATACCATGGAATCGAACTATCCACTTAACATACAGCTCAGCCAACTTTGATGCAGTCCTAGTCGATCGAACATGAATGAATCTTGCACTCTTAGTCAAACGATCTACGATGACCCAAATCCCTTCATTTCCCGTTCTTGTTCTAGGTAGTCCATCAATAAAATCCATCGATATTTGCTCCCACTTCCATGTAGGAACTTCTAATGGCTGAAGCAATCCATTGGGCTTCTTTTGCTCAGCTTTTACCAACTGGCAGTTCATGCACTTGGAAATAAAATTTCCAACATCCTTCTTCATACCTTCCCAGTAATAGGTTCTCTTCATATCCCGATACATCTTATTTCCACCTGGATGAATTGTCAGCTTCGAGTGATGACTTTCCTTTAGAACTTCATTTCTCAATTCATCTATATCGGGAACAACCAGTCGTCCTTGCTTCCGAAGCCAACCCTCTCGATCGACCTCGAATCCTTTATCCTTTTCTGGGTCCAATCCAGATTCCAAATCACGGATAACCTTAACAAGCTTATCATCTTGCTTTTGGCTCTCGCCAATTCTTTCCACAAGAGTCGGTCTTATTGATAAGTTTGCCAACATTTCAGGTTCCAATTCACATCTGGGCCTGAAGTCAAATCCAGCTAAATACTCAAGATTTTTCCATTCTGAAAACATGGCTCCCAATCCTGCATGTCTTCGACTTAACGCATCTTCCACTGCGTTACCCTTTCCCGGAGTATAGGCTATACCAAAATCATATGATGCCAAAAACTCTAGCCATCGTTGCTGCCTAAGATTCAAATCCTTTTGGGAGAAAAGATACTTCAACGACTTATGATATGTAAACAACTCGAATCGAACTCCCAATAGATAATGTCTCCACATCTTCAGAGCAAATACAATCGCTGCCAACTCCAAATCATGAGTCGGATAATTCCTTTCATGTGGCTTCAGTTGTCGACTTGCATACGCAACAACTTTACCCTTTTGCATCAGCACTGCTCCAAGTCCAGTACCACATGCATCGGTATAAACCACCATCTCATCATTTCCACTTGGAATAGTCAAAACAGGAGCACTTGTCAATCGCTCTTTCAGGATTCCGAAAGCTTGCTCACACTTAGCATCTCATCTAAATACTTGGCTCTTTTTCATCAATCCTATTAATGGTGCAGCTACCATGGAAAAGTCTTTGATAAATCGACGATAATATCCTGCTAATCCAAGAAAACTTCTCACATCAGATGCATTCTTAGGTCTAACCCAATCCTGTATTGCTGCCACCTTAGCGGGATCAACCGCTATTCCATCTCCAGAGATAATATGGCCTAAGAACCTCACTTCACTCTTCCAGAAGTGACACTTCGAAAACTTAGCATTCAGCTGATGTTTCCGTAAGATTTCCAAAACAATACGCAAGTGCGTCTTGTGCTCTTCTTCAGTTCTGGAATAAATCAAAATATCATCCACGAACACTAGTATGAACTTGTTCAATTGATCTCTAAACACTCTATTCATAAGATCCACAAAATACGCTGGTGCATTAGTCAATCCAAACGGCATCACTAGCCACTCAAAGAAACCAGATGGTGTCCTGAAAGCAGTCTTCGACACACTATCCTTAGCCACTCTTAACTGGTGAAATCCCGTTGCCAAATCTATCTGAGAAAATACCTTAGCTTCGTGAAGCTGATCAAACAAGTCATCTATTCTCGGCAATGGATACTTGTTCTTCTTAGTCACTTTATTCAGCTCGCGATAATCCACACACAACCTCAACGATCCATCTGCTTTGGTTGCAAACACAACTGGTGTACCCCATTCGGACACACTACGCCGAATGAATCCTTTCTGTAAAAGATCATCAACCTGCACCTTCAACTCCTGCTGTTCCCTAGGCGCCATCCGCCTAAGAGGCATCACAACAGGCCTGGCTCCTTCAACTAGATCGATACGAAACTCGATCTCTCTATGCGGCGGTAACCCTTTGACCTCATCAAAGACATCCTCAAATCCATTAGCGATTGGCACCGATGACAGTCCATCCCGTGGAACAACCAGCGAATACATGAAGCTCATGAAGACGCCTTCCTCATGCATACATCGTATCACAACCTTTCGCCCTTCCACATTCTCGACTGTCACTCCAACCTTTCACAATCAACCTTTGCCGCATACTTCCTAAGCCAGTCCATACCCAAAATAATCCCAAACCCCGCAAAGTTCAGAAAAAAACAATCACAAACAAAAGAGCAATCATGACTCGATACAACCCGACCACAGCATAGCATACACAGACAGGACGAACCCCCAACTGGATTAGTCACAACCAATGGCCTATCAACGATATCCGGTTCTAAACCCAACCGGCCTACAAGTTCATTACAAACAAAAGAATGCGACGCACCAGTATCAAATAACACTCTAACTGGAACACCACCTATGGAAAGAGTACCTTGAACCACCACACTCTTTCCTTTCTCTTCAGCGGTAGGAGCTTTTGAAGATGATGGAATAGCCCCCAAAGCATAAGCTTGCACAATCTGCTTGTCCTTCCGCGGTTCTGGACAATTCTTCTTAATATGCCCCGGCTTGTCACAATTGGGGCACTTCACTGGCACCTTTGGATTCTTGCAATCTCTGGAGAAATGGCCCTTCTGTTGACAATTGTAGCAGGTCACTTCGCCCTTCGGCTTCTTCTGGCCATCCTTACCCTTTTGCTGCTGCTGCTTCCTCTTCTTGTTTCCACCCTACTGTGGTTTAGACTCTTCCTTGGTCACAGCAACAACAGATCCCTCTTTAGGAAACAGATTTTCGTGCCTGAGCGCTTTCTCCACAAGCTTCTCAAATGGATCGTCCAGATGATCCACCAACTGCCTCCCAAGATAAATGTCCAAGCCTGTCACAAACTTCTCGTTCTTCTGATAAGGAGATTCAATATACGACCGGGCATACTTGGACAAAGCTTCAAACTCAGAAACGTACTCAAGAACTGGTCTTCCATATTGCTTGAGCTCTACAAACTTCTTAAACAGGACAGACTTCTAAGCTGTAGAAATGAACTTAGCTTCAAATCTGTCTTGGAATTGCACCCAAGTAATTTCTTCCTCCGGAGTATCAATGGTGATAGAGTTCCACCAATCAGAAGCTCTTCCTTGAATCTGTCTTGATGCGAGCTTACTTTTGGTTGCATCCATGATTCCTAAGTCACCAAAGATCCTTCTACAAGCATCTATCCACCTCTGGACTTCAATAGTTGACTCTGTTCCCAAGAAAACCTTCCCTCCAAGAGTAGTATGGTCTTTACACAGCTTAGCAAAATCCACCGGTCTTGGAGTTTGAACTTGAATTCCAACATCAACTGCTGACCCCGGAGTTGGCATCCTTCTCATGATCGAAGTCATCATAGCCTCGAACATATCAACATAATCAGCAGCCCCCTCAGCATCACGGCCTTCCCTACCAGCTGGTCTCCCTCTTCGACTCATTCTTAATATCTATAAAAGAAATGATCAGCACACCTTGAGAAACAACTGCATAAAGGACTCAAATTCTTCTAAGCTACTATATTATATATAGTAATCATCCATCAAAATACAATTACGTCTCTCATACGTAGTCACGTCAGCAAGCGTTGGGTAAAATCGATTAACCAAAGCTCTAATACCAAATGTGACGACCACCCATGACCCCTGCACTGAACAAGGGAATAGTGCGTTGAAAGGTGTGCCAGGTAGCCATGGGTGATCGTAGGAGGTAATGTTAAACAGTAGAATCTATCGTATTACTCACAGCGCATGGATAAAATACAATAGAGAATATATATAGTGAAGCTTCACAAAATAGAATCTCATCAATTAAGCTTCATAATAGTTGAATACAAACATCTGAATAGTCAATACATCAAGCCTCACTACATATCACTCAGAGAATCATACAAGCAGCGGAACATCCAGTACATATAGTAAGAAAATAATATGCAAGCCTCCAACTCGTCTTCGTCATCAGCATCGTTGGAAACTAAGAACAGCAACTGTCACCTGCTACCTAGTCTACCCATCCCAAAAATGGATGAACAACCCAAGGTAATAAGAGTTGAACATAAAACCTTGAGTCAGACAACACTCTTAGTGAGCGGTAAATTAACTAACAACATACCAAAAGAGCATAAAGGTAAAAGGAATAGGAATCCAACCCTCCCACTCCACCTCTTTCTACAGTGATAGCCCCCAGACACACTAAGCAGAAGTAAACATAGCAAAGCAAACATTTAAAATAAAGCAATTATCACTCGAGTCAAGGTCAATGTTTTCCAAGTACAAACCCCCAAGGCCTAAACCAAGATCAGATAAGCACCCAGAAAATACTGCTCTTGAGACCGAATGACGATACAACCAAACATCCATGACTCTGGCTATCACTGTTATCTTTGCTTCGATACCACCGTTAATTGAATGACCGGCACATTCTTTCAGCCGTCCGTCAAGGGTTAATGGTAACCCCGGTTCTAGACATAACTCCGCACGTCGTCGCAGCCCATGCCTAGGACTATCGAATCTGCCCAGAGTACTCGACTACCAACTGTAGTCTTTTGGGACTATCGAATCTGCCCAGCGTACTCTTGCTTTGAGTCTACTAGAACCTTCAATAATGATGAAACCTCAACCTTCTAGTCATCCTCCTCGACGACTATTCTCATACTAGCTCAAGCGCCTCTCGAGCCAACCATTATCCTCAAAACTCGAACCATTTCACCGAGTTATCAACATGCTTGGAATGATCTCGTCTAGATTAAACCAAGGCTATCTCACATCATGCATCGCTTCATCTCATCATAGCAAAGCCTCATCTCAACATCATCATCAAATCTATCCATATGAGCTTTATCATCCGCGTCATATGCCACGAGCAGCTTTTCTTATTCAAGAGCCTTTCCCTTTAGCTTTTGAATCATCTTCGACCAACTTGTCCAAATCAAGTCATCAATCAACTAATTTATAACAATCAATCAAGTCAATCATTAATCCAAGTAATCAAGCATTCAAACATGATCTAATAAACAATTATAACAATAATGGCAATCTTGTAAATAAAGAGTCTAAATCTAACAAGCATGAATCATGAGCAATATCTCTACAACTTGATGAATGAACTTGCATAGGTTAACATGTAGTAAAATGGATTTCAAATCATCATGAACAATAGATCTGTACTTAAGTTTAAGAAAATGCATGGAAATCACTATTTTAACACAAAATCAAGCCACCAATCCGATATACTCCTTTGGATCCGTGTGAGAGATAACCACCACTCACCAAATCACCTAAACACCTTAAAAGCAACACACTTCAGATCTGGATAGCGAAGGATCTAACTCGATTCTCTAAAATTCCGCTTTAAACGATGAAATCTCTCTTCGATGGATGTAGATCTTCAATCTAAGCTCCTGGATCTTCGATTTGATCTTCGATTTGGATGGAAGGAAGCACAAGATTAGAGTGGAGAAAAGAAGTGAAGAAGTGTAGAACTCGAGCTCTCAAAATGGCAGCACTTCGTCGCTTCAAAATTCGGATCCTAAAAAGTGAAATAGAACTATGTATTTATAGGCTGGAAATCCTTAGGTCGTCCGCCCCCTTAAGTCGTCCACGACTTATAAAAACCCCACGACCTATGACTTACGACTTAGCAGATCCTACGACTTAACTTCATAAGCCCTTACGCGTCCTACGACTTACGACTTAGCAGATCCTATGACTTAAGTCCTTACGCGACCTAACGACTTATTATAATTCGCGACCTAACTGAGATGCGACTTAACGACTCAAACACCCTCGCGACTTAACGACTCAACGGGATACGACTTAGCGACTTAACACACTGCCGCATTTCTACCTAAGTCGTTTGGACGACTTAATGACTTACGACTCAACGACTCAACAACTCAACGACTTAACATCCTTGCGACTTAACGACTTAACTGGGATACGACTTAACACCTTTAGGTCGTCTAACGACCTAACTACTCGCAGCATACTAACATAGGTCGTCTACAACCTAACTAACACGGCATAGCGACTCAACGACTTAACTTAACTCATCCACGACCTAACTTTCTTAGGTCGTTAACTCACACAGTCTACTAGGTCGCTACTCCTATGCCGCTAACCCCTAGGTCGTTGCCGCTAATTCTTAAGTGGCCGACTCTCTTAAGTCGCCAACTCCTTAAGTCGCTCACTTCCTATAGGTCGCTCCAATCTCTTAAGTCGTCTACTTCCTTAAGTCGCCAACTCCTTAACCCAACCTGCTACATGACCTAACTCCTTAGGTCGCTCCAATTCCTTAGGTCGTTCAACCGACCTAACTACTACACGACTTATGCTACGAACGACTTAACAACACTATCGACCTAATGACAACAGTTATACGATCTTTCGATCTATAAAAATACGGGTCGTTACACTTGTTATGGATGTTTTGACTTGTTGTTTGGAGTGTATCGAAGAGGCTATAGGGCTTTGTTGTCGCTTGGCATAAATCCCTAGCCTCCGTGCTCGTCAGATTGCTTCCGAACCAACTTGGCCATTAATGGCCTAGGCAGATTTTTGCTCTGAGCTTCAGCTTAGACGTCTAGTATAAGGGTCAGACGTCTGGGTAGTCAGAATAAAAATGCCAGACTTATAGCTCAGACGTCTGAGCTTACTTCCCAGACGTCTGTGCAATCTGAAAGAAAATTCCAGTCTTTCAGCTCAGATGTCTAGGAAGTCTACCAAACGTTTGGAGCTGCTTATTTCAGCCAAATTGCCTATTTTGAGCGGATTTATGTTTTAATCGATTTTTGGTTGATCCGATTAGATGTTATCACTTATTATCCACTTTGATGACTTCTTTTTCTAGATTTTTGGGAATATCCATTTGAAGGATTTGATATCGATTTCTACGGTTTTGATTCACGTCGTCGTATGTCAATTTTTGGTGATAGATTGTTTTTACAATTGTTTCTGTGATTTGTCACTTTAAAATATAAAGGTTTCTATTCTAGTAGTAAATATTCAAACTCTTTCAAATAAATGATTTCAACACTACCTTTAAATATAAAGCTCGTTTTTAAAACCGTTTTCCAATCTATTAGTATATACAAACCTTTACCTCATTCGTATGAGAAATCCAATTAAACGACTTAGTAAAACCAGTGGTATGAAATGCTTGCGTTTATTTCGTCGGTTAATTCTTAGACTTGTTCGATTGAAATCTTGTGACAATTTTCGAGTGGAAATCTACAATTTGTTCGTAAATATTTAAGTTAAGCCAGTGGTTATGGGACATGAAGCTAAACTCATCTATTTACTAGCTTAGTGTAATTCACACTTTTTATTGATCTATGACGATCATTTTTGAGGTTTAGACTAGCGATATGCGATGTCTCATTGTCCGCGTGGGGGACTGTACCCCGTTTTGTGGAGCTTCGTCTTGTTTTTATGGGCTCGCGGCCTATGGATTTATGGAGTTCGGTTCATCGAGCGTACCGTTATTGTACTACGTCGTTGTTTCGAATTAATTGAGTTTCAGGTTCATCGGGCGTACCGTTATTGTACTACGTCATTGTTCCGAATTAATTGAGTTTCAGGTTCATCGGGCGTACCGTTTTTGTACTACGTCGTTGTTCCGGCTCATTTGAGTTTCAGGTTCCTCGGCCGTACCGTTATTGTACTACGTCGTTGCACCGGCTCTATGGTTAGCGACCATGGTATAGCGACTCGTTTGTGATACACATGTTGGTGAGTTTTCATTCTCCCATTTGTGATAGGCCTTCCCTTTGTGTTTTCTGGATTTCTAATTGTTGATTTCTAGAATTTGTGTTTCACCAATTTTTGCGATTGGCATTGATATGTTTTGTCAATATTTGGGGTTTGGTGAATTCACTAAAGAATGTGATATTCTTTTTGGATATTTGATGAGATTTGAGATATTGTATGATTTTTATTGTTATTGAATGCATACTTGTCACAGTATGGCATTATTGTTATCATACATTTTTGTGGTATCGCCTTTCTCATCTTATATGATATTTATAGCTAGACTGATCCGTTTATTATTTTTCTTCTTAAATAATACTCGGGTCAGACCGAGGTGTTACAGGTGCTTCCACTTGACTTCTTAGCAGGGGCTAGCTTCTGACTTTTGGCTAACTACTTTAGCTTAGTAGTTTTTGGCTTTTATACATTTAAGATAGAGACTCCTCAATGTATAAATATTCTTTTGTCTAGCACTTGTACCTATTCTTTTGTGATGTAGTGGATCTTGTATGACCACTACTTTGATGTACACTTCTATGTGTTATATCTATTTCCGCCTTAGTGATATGAATATCTGTGACTGATTTGTGTTATGCTTATTTCTATATTTGTTTCCAAAGCCTACATAGCCACTGTGTAGTAGCTTTGAGTTTGGATTGGGTATGTCAGATTTCCTCTTGAAATGAAATGCATGATATACTATTTGACATATCGGTTCTCGTTCAAATCAATTATACAGTTGGTCGCTCCTCAATAGCCTTATTCTTCGTACTAATTAACGACATTACCCAGTAGTGTCCTTGGTTAGTGTGAGTATAGAGATGGGGCGTCACAGCTTGGAATCAGAGCCAAACTTTGGAACAATGTAGAATAATCTAGCAATGATCATTGTCCTAAGTCTTTCTTAGGAATCGTTCCTTAGGATTTAATTCGAGTCATTGGACCCGTTCTATCCTATTTTCTTTTGTGATGCCTTGTTTTATCAATCAAGTTTGTTTGATATTCATTCTGAGAATAACCTTTTTCCTCTTCTTTCTTTCTTTCTTAAAGAAGAGAAATGGTTAGACAAGGTCATCCCAGCGCCGACCAATCCAGTGCCACTCCTCAAGATGGCGTATTCATGTCTTCCCAACAGCTTTTGGATTTTGTAAAGAATGCTCAATTTGTCGGACCCATTCTTGAGCCTACTCATCCTAAATCTGGGTTTGCACGCTTATGCAGTGATTGTACCAATTTGGGTGGAAGGCCATTCAAGGGTCCTGAAAGCGTTATAGAAGTCCAAGCTTGGCTTAGAACATGCGACCGCATCTTTTCTCGCATGAATCTTGTGGATCTATATCGAGTATAAGTGGCTTCTAACATGCTCCAAAAGAGAGCATTAGATTGGTATGAGCTTTTGATTTCGAAAATTATTGAAGCGGATCTTACTTGGGAGCAAATTCAGGAAAGGTTCGAGTTAAAGTTTGTGCCGGAAGCTGAAAAAGTAACTTTAGCTCAATGCTTTATTGACCTTATTCAAGGTGAATCTTCTGTGACGGATTACGTCGCATCTTTTGAATCTCTCTCTAAATATGGGGTCGAGTATATTAGTACCCCATTGAATAAAAATCAGAGGTTTGTCCATGGGTTGAATAAGAACCTCAAAAGGCCTTTACTTATGAAACTAGAAGTTTCTTTCGATTAGCCTGTAGATATCGCTCTTCGACTTGAAGAGGCCGATAAAGAAAGTGATGTTGAAGTTGTGGGTGCCAAACAAAACTTCAACAATAACATGAAGAGGACTATTTAGTTCAAAGGCCCCAATCCCAACAAGAAAGGGAAGCAAGAAACTTCGGTAGCAAAGTCTCCTACCTCTAGTCATGGACAATGCTACAATTGTGGTTCTATGGACCACTATGCAAATGAGCGTCCAAAACCCCTTTATTGTCGCTAT
Organism: Allium fistulosum; assembly: GCA_030737815.1. NCBI lineage: Eukaryota > Viridiplantae > Streptophyta > Magnoliopsida > Asparagales > Amaryllidaceae > Allium > Allium fistulosum. The sequence goes on along the minus strand of CM060901.1, from coordinate 930,365,006 downwards.
TGCAAAAGTTTGAGTCATCATATATTTGCGTGTCCCATACTTCAAAGCAAGAAGGAGGGAAAGCTAAATGTTGTGCAAGCTCCTAGCGACACTTCTCTTGGTCAAGGTATTTCTTATTTAGTCCTTGATGGCATTAATTTGTTTTGTGATTATCCTATTCGAGTTCTTTTTGATACGGGTTCATCTCATTATTTTATATCAAAAGAACTTATTGATTCTTTTTCTTTAAATATTATGGGCTTGATGACTTCATTGAGAATTGCGAATCCAGTTGGTGGATCTGCAACACTCAGTTTACTTTGTAAAAATGTCGAGATTATTTTATGTGGTTATGCTTTCCGAGCCGATTTGCATGTTATGCGCTACTTAGGTTTCAGAAATGATTTTAGCAACGGATTCGCTTAGTCGATATTAAGTCCACATCCTATGTCCCAAGCGGACTATCCATCTTTGATATTCTCAATCTGTTAAGCAGATTTCTATTGTTCTTAATGATTTTGATTCCAATTCGGTGGCTTCGTTTTACCTAAACCCACTTAATGAGGAAGATGTTATTACCCTCACTCAAGTAGTTCGTGAATTTCCTGGTATGTTTGAGCTTGTCTTAGGATTACCACCTAAGCGATCTATTGAGTGATGCTAAGGTCTTTTCAGCTCGACCTTACCACCGGTTTTCATCAGCTTCATATTGCAAAAGATAGCATTCCTTTGACATCATTCCGTACTCGTTACGGATCTGATGAATGGCTCGTTATGTCATTCGATTTGACGAACCCTCCAGCTTATTTCATCCATCTTATGAATCGAGTATTCTATGAATATCTCCATGAGTCCATCCTTTTATTCATTGATTATGGGTAAAAATGTCAATTTAAAATTGCAAATGTTTCTAATAAGATATATTTATAAGTATAATTGGATTTTGTTCTTAAAACAAGCAAAGAATATTCGTAAAATTTTAAGAGACATGTTTATCAAATAGAAGATGATTTTGTGTTGTATTGCCCATTGAGTGCTTTAAGAATTTTGGTCGATGCACCTGATCAACATTATCGATAGGAATCTCCTAAACACTATGATGAGACAGTCAGACACAGTAAATTGACTTGTAATAAGTAAAATTTTCTAAAAAGATGATTACATGAAGTTAATTATAATTTTGAATGTCTTAGCTTTTCGAGAAAGAGGATCCTGAAATAAATGATTTAGCATAGAAGCTGCTTTTCATAAATTAAAAGAACTCTTTTCCGATGCTTTTATTATTGCGAATCCCGAAGGGAACCAAGACTTGATTGTTTATACCGATACTAGTTGTATTGGTTTGGGTGCCGTTCTCATGCAAGAGGAAACGTGTTTTCGCTTAAACTTCTAGACAATTAAAGCTTGTCGAGACCAGATATGCCATTCATGATCTGGTGCTCGCGGCCATTATTTTCGCTCTTAGAATTTGGTGTTCATTCGTGTTTCACCTATGAAGGGTGTTGTGCGTTTCAGTCGATCGGGAAAATTAGCACCTCGATATATTGGTCCATTTCCCATCACCGAACGTATTGGTTCTGTGGCTTATCGCCTTTTATTACCGGCTCAATTTTTTGCTATTCATGATGTATTCCACGTCTCTCAACTATGGAAATGCCCTAGAGATTCTGATTCTATTCTTGAGCCCGGTGTTATGAAGAAATTGAAGTTTCGCCTAATTTGACTATGAGCAACATCCTATTCGTATCATTGCTACGGAGGTTAAATGCCTTCGTAATAAAGATGTTCCGCTTGTGAAAGTTCAATGGTCCACAATTCCTAAGGATTGTTCTTGGGAATCCAGAGAATTCATCGAGCGAACACATCCGGACTTACTCTCTCGTGCTCCTTAAGGTGAACTTCTCATTTCAAAATTTCTTCTGTTTGTGTTGTTATGCCTTAGTACGGTTGTTACTTTTTATTTTCTTCTTAAGTATTGCGAGGACGAAATTTCTTTAAGGAGGGGAGTCTGCAACAACCCGCAAATTTTACGATTATATATTTAAATGGTTTATTTAAATATAGCATCGTTAAGCTGAATTTAAAAGTACAAAACGTGACTTTTTGTAAACGGTCGGATTCGGACTCGAGACTACTTCCATTGAGTCAAAATGGCGTTTGCGACCTTTTTGAGTATAAACATCGATATGTTTGGAGTTGAGTAGAATTTTGCTATTTTTCTATTTTGGGCTTTGGGTTTGGGTTTCAGCCCACTAACCCAACATAATATCCTAAATCCTCCTCCAACTCCTCTTCATTCATTTTCATTTCCTAACACTTTCAAGCTAAAAGAAAAATGGGGAAGGAGAAAAGAAATCAAAATTCCTAAGCCCTAGTTTACTAGGAAATTCAAATTCAAGCTCTAGAAATCAAAGAGAAGCTTAGGTAAGCATCCTCTTCATCTTCTTCATCTCAATCTCTCTTCAATTTTCAGAAAAATTCCTAAACCCTACCTTAGGAAATATTTGCTTATGAGCTTAGATTGGAGCTTCTTGAGTTGAAATTGAAGAGGAATTGGTCTTGCTTTGTTTTAGAGCTTCTCATTCATTGTTTTTGGGTTTAAAGGTGAGTTCTTGAACTCACATCTATGTCTATACCTTTGATAGTTATTAGGTATGAATTCCTAACATCTATTTCATGTTCATTTGCTTTTGAATTGTATTGGTTTATCGAATTATCCAATTTTTGGTATTTTGAAGTCAAAATCTATGATAATCTTGTTATGGATGTTTTGACTTGTTGTTTGGAGTGTATCGAAGAGCCTATAGGGCTGGGTTGTTGCTTGGCATAAATCCCTAGCCTCTGTGCTCGTCTGATTGCTTCCGAACCAACTTGGCCATTAGTGGCCTATGCAGATTTTTGCTCTGAGCTTCAGCTCAGACGTTTGGTATAAGGGTCAAACGTCTGGGTAGTTGGAATAAAAATTCCAGACTTACAGCTCAGACGTCTAAGCTTACTTCCTAGACGTCTGGGCGATCTGGAAGAAAATTCCAGTCTTTCAGCTCAGACGTTTGGGTAGTCTACCAGACGTCTAGAGCTGCTTATTTCAGCCAAATTACCTATTTTGAGTGGATTTCCATTTTAATCGATTTTTGGTTGATCCAATTAGATATTATCACTTATTATCCACTTCGATGACTTCTTTTTCTGGATTTTTGAGAATATCCATTTGATGGATTTGATATCGATTTCTAAGGTTTTGATTCACGTCGTCGTATGTGAATTTTTGGTGATAGATTGTTTTTACAATCGATTCTGTGATTTTTCACTTTAAAATATAAAGGTTTCTATACTAGTAGTAAATACTCAAACTCTTTCAAATAAATGATTTCAACACTACCTTTAAATATAAAGCTTGTTTTTAAAACCGTTTTCCAATCTATTAGTATATACAAACCTTTACCTCATTCGTATGAGAAATCCAATTAAACGACTTAGCAAAACAAGTGGTATGAAACACTTGCGTTTACTTCGTTGGTTAATTCTTAGACTTGTTCGATTGAAATCTTGTGACAATTTTCGAGTGGAAATCTACAATTTGTTCATAAATATTTAAGTTAAGACAGTGGTTATGGGACATGAAGCTAAACTCATCTATTTACTAGCTTAGTGTAATTCACACTTTTTATTGATCTATGACGATCATTTTTGAGGTTTAGACTAGCGATTTGCGATGTCTCATTGTCCGCGTGGGGGACTGTACCCCGTTTTGTGGAGCTTCGTCTCATTTTTATGGGTTAGCGACCTATGGGATTTATGGAGTTCGGTTCATCGGGCGTACCGTTATTTTACTACGTCGTTGTTTCAAATTAATTGAGTTTCAGGTTCATCGGGCGTACCGTTATTGTACTACGTCGTTGTTCCGAATTAATTGAGTTTCAGGTTCATCGGGCGTACCGTTTTTGTACTACGTCGTTGTTTCGGCTCATTTGAGTTTTAGGTTCCTCGGCCGTACCGTTATTGTACTACGTCGTTGCACCGGCTCTATGGTTAGCGACCATGGTATAGCGACTTGTTTGTGATACACATGTTGGTGAGTTTTCATGCTCCCGTTTGTGATAGGCCTTCCCTTTGTGTTTTCTGGATTTCTAATTGTTGATTTCTAGAATTTGTGTTTCACCAATTTTTGCAATTGGCATTGATATGTTTTGTCAATATTTGGGGTTTGGTGAATACACTAAAGAATGTGATATTCTTTTTGGATATTTGATGAGATTTGAGATATTGTATGATTTTTCTTGTTATTGAATGTATACTTGTCACAGTATGGCATTATTGTTATCATACATTTTTGTGGTATCGCCTTTCTCATCTTATATGATATTTATAGCTAGACTGATCCGTTTATTATTTTTCTTCTTAAATAATACTCGGGTTAGACCGAGGTGTTACAGGTGCTTCCACTTGACTTCTTAGTAGGGGCTAACTTCTGACTTTTGGCTAACTACTTTAGCTTAGTAGTTTTTGGCTTTTATACATTTGAGATAGAGACTCCTTAATGTATACATATTCTTTTGTCAAGCACTTGTACCTATTCTTCTGTGATGTAGTGGATCTTGTATGACCACTACTTTGATATACACTTCCATGTGTTATATTCATATCTGTTTCCGCCTTAGTGATATGAATATATGTGACTGATTTGTGTTATGCTTATTTCTATATTTGTTTCCAAAGCCTACATAGCCACTGTGTAGTAGCTTTGAGTTTGGATTGGGTATGTCGGATTTCCTCTTGAAATGAAATGCATGATATACTATCTAACATATCGCTTCTCGCTCAAATCAATTATACAGTTGGTCGCTCCTCAACAGCCTTATTCTTCGTACTAATTGACGGCATTACCCAGTAGCGTCCTTCGTTAGTGTGAGTATAGAGGTGGGGCGTCACAATAGGTTTGCAGTGAACCAATGAAAACTATTTCTGGATTAAGTTATTGACAAAAGTCAATAGGTTCCTAGTCAATCCATGAAAACTAGGATAAGAGTGAAGTTATTGGGGATACCAAAAGGTTTAGAGAGAACCCATGAAATAGTAAATTTATTGGCAGGGGCCAATAGGTTCTTAATGATCCCATAAAAATTATGAAACTGGACAGGGAGTCCATAAGTATTAAACAGGCTATTAGTCAGCCCATGAAAACTATTAGGTTAATAGTGACCTTAGAAACTATAAAATGAGACAGCTAGTCAAAAATGAACGGGGATGAGAAATCCAGTAATTGTTTACTTATTTGCATATCATCATACTATTTTATATTGCTATGTTTTAACCATTGTGGATGGAGGAGCATAATATACGGTTTTATAAAGTTTTCGGATACTAGTGAGGGGAAAACTAATTCCGGTAAGCGATGTGGTCTCACTAGATATATGGATAATTTGAGATGGTAGATTATTATTCATACCAAGTTTTATATCAGACTCTAAGTTTATGTAGTTCCCCTTAAAGTCTCGGATACTCAATTGATTTTGTGTAGTTTGAGAGTTGAGGATTTCAGGTTCTTCTTAGATGAATAAGCTTCCTAAGACGTGCAGGAGGCAATTTAGCTAGTAGGAGTTCCTTTCTATTTTTGATTCTGTTGTGTTTTTTGTTGTGAAGGCGATTTTGTTTTATTGCCTAGCTATATACTTTGATCATCTAGGGGGTCATCTTTATATGTCACTCTTGGTGTATGTTGTAATAATTATATTTTATCTGAACGTGGTTCTCGTATTGGGATTATGTAATGAACTTGGAATGTTTTGAAATGGAATGTGAAAGTTATTTGATGATTTTAAATTTTTTACATATTTGCGTGTTTCTGTTATATCATTGTATCTAACATTACCGTATTTGGTTGTCGAGGAGTAATAACTATGGATGACTTCATCATCCATAGTCGTTAGTTTTAGGCCTCCAAGTAGGAGATGTTACAAAAAAGGATTCGAAAATGAATCAAAGGTTCTACATCAGATCTGAAGATTTCGATTACTTTTAAAAGGTGGGTGGAAAATTTATATAATGTATATAATTTTTAATCTATTTCATTAGCATACGTTTGATTTTTATGCCTAAATATATCTTATCTGTGAATTGTAGGCTCAAATTAATGTAGAAAACCATTGCCTATATATTCTTGTTTTAGATCTGATTTGAAATATTGTTAAACCTTGACTTGAAAATCAATCCCAAAGATTTTTAATTTAGAATGATGTACAGTTTAATTCCAGATCTATACTTAAGGTGTACAACATTGATAGGATTTTGGATATTGCTCTATTTATGTTGAATTATAGATTCTCCATGGTTTATTTTGTGGAAAGAACATCCGTTTGATTTTTATAAATTATTTTATTTCTCCACTTTTCATAGAAAAAGACGACGTTTGATTTAACAAGGAATATATGCAAATAAAAAGGAAGAGGTGTGTAAAGTACAGATTTATTCTCCGTAGTTTACACTATTTATTCCAAATAAAAAGAAATTATTCATTCCTTTTATTTTCAAACGGAGTCAATTTTTCTTTTTGATATCTTTTGTTTTGAACTAATTTATGTAAATTATAATGGAAAATCTTCCTAAGAAATCTAATTCCAACAAATTATATATGGAAATTATATTCTACTTAAATATTTATAACTAGAATATATTTTTAGGTAGGAGTAGGTAGTTTGTACATATTTATTACATTAATAAATAAGAAAAGCTTCTATTGATGCGTTACTTATGTGCAACATTTGCTTCGGATAGATTATTATTAGAAGAATGGGAAAGCAAATAGGAAAAATTAGGAAGGGTAGTAATCCCTGTTAATGGACAATAAATTAGGAGTTGCCAATAATAAATAGGATATAAAATATTGTAACCCCAATTAATGGGCAATAAATGTGAATTGAAATAGGGATTACAATTAATTAATTTGGCATAACATGTAATAACTCCAATTAATGGGCAAATAAATGAGTAATGAATTAGGAGTTACAACTAATAAGTGTAAATGGATTAATGGGACATATAAAAATGGAATAGTTATAAAAAGATTACTAATTGAAAATAAGTAATTATATATAAGTGTCTTAGGAAATGTCCATTAGGATTATTATGGAAAAATTGACATTTATGGATTATAAAAAGGGGATTTATAGGTAATTAAGTATTTAAGGTAAATCTTATTTCCTTAAATTAAAAGAGGATTAGTAAACTAAGTCCAATATTCAACCTAGGAATAATACTAAGACCTAGGGTAGATGACGTAAATTTTCTACAGGTTTAGGATAGTTATTTGGACTTAGTAGGTTGGGATACAAGGTCAGTAGAGTCACATAACGAAAAATTGCCCTTCACTCAGAGGCTACTAGCAGTCATGTGCATTTACTACTTATGTGAGACATCACTAATCATAGGAACTATAACTACGTGAAAGATATGACCTACTTTAGGGCTAGAGGTATTAAGTGGTTGTTTGAGGGTCCGCCTCTTTTCTAAATAAAAAGTATTGAATGGTCCAAATTAGTGATTAGGAGTGGTGAGGGATATCACTAGAGGGGTTCACTTCAGGTTTGAGGTATTAAGTGGTTGTAAGGTCCGCCTCTCTACTTAAAAGAAGTATTAAGAAACCTGGTGAGATTCCAAATTAATAATTAAGAGTGATAGTGGTATCTCGAGAAGTGTTCCCTTCAGGATTGGGGTCTTAAACGACAGTTAATTATAAGGTCCACCCCTTTTCTTTAAAAGAAGTGTTAAGTAGACCAATGTGATTTCAAGCGATGTCATCTAGATAGTACCGGTGAGAAGTGGAAAAAGCCTGCCTATAAACAGGTGTTAAATGGTCAAGGGCTTGCCTAGTCCTTATTTATAAGATATTAAGTGACTTAGGTACTATCTTTCACATGGCTGTGATTTTATTGGCGATAGTTGTGCTAGTATGGGTATCAGATATTATAAAGCCTTAAATAGTGGTCGGAGGTCTCTGTAGCTAGGACCAATAGACCAGCAACGACGAAGCTAGGAGTCTACCTTAGAGATAAGTCTTAAATGATGGAGTGTGCCTCGATTGAGGTCTTAAATGGCCAAAGTCTACCTATTTCTCTTTTATTAATATTAAGTAACAATGGACTTGATGACAGTAGGAGCCTGCTGCATATTAGGAAGTATTAAGTTATTGATGGATTTGGGAAGTATTAAAGGGTTGATAGGCTTCATCAGAAAGTAGATAAATTGTGCGTGAAATATTAGGTTAATTTGGTTAACCTTAAAATAGTAGACGTAGAAATCAAATGGAAACCAATTGGTATAAATTTATGTTGTGGACACTGTATAGATTTTCCAGTCACCAAAACATTGTTCTCACCCCCTTCTCATTACAACCCATCGGATAGATTTAGAGGAATGGGTCACTGAAGCTTGACATGATTGATTATTGGAGAGATCTTCTTTTCTCCCATGCCCGTTGCTGACGTAGCAATCTAATATCCAAAGAATACCATTAATTCCAACGCAGTAGCCATAATCAGTATTTATATCCTGTTACTGTTTCTGTTGTGAGTTTAGATTTTATAAACCTTTGATAATGCTTGTTATTTGCAAGTACCAAATCCAACGACCTATATCTAATGGACTTGGGTTTTGATTTTGTGAAAAATTATGCTCATTAAAGTGCAAGTTGTTACACCCACCTGGATTTGCAAAAGTGTCTGGATCTTTTGAGAGATTACCTTGGACTTTGCGATCTGGTTCCTAGCCTTTTGGAGTAGTATGGATTCGAGCACCAATGGAATCAGAATTATGATTGGGTCCTTGATTTGCAATTGTACCATACGAGTTATCATATATCCAATGCATACGAGTGACGATGAGGATTGTTTGATGGATGCTATGGTTGCTATGGTTGTTTATCACTTTAGGGTGTCACACGATGTAGGTATTTTGACTATATACCTAGACACTGGACATTGTACTTTGATCACAGTACACCTATATGGCTTTGATGGTAGATTAGCATATATCTACTGTTCTGTGCTAACTCTTTGGATGCAGGGACAGGTCAAGTATGGCTCTATGTACCTTATGTCCATTTTACTATATATGGTTTTTATAGTATTTTTGAGATGATGTATCGCTCACACCTGACTGTGGTCTGACTGAAGGTTTCATGCTTTTCTTCTTTTTACCTTAGGTACTCTTAAATGAGTAGATTAGGGATAATAGGTCTAGATAGTACATGGAGTTGTATGGAGTACGAGCTAGTGGCTACGCTTTCATATATCTATATTTGGAGCTTGCTATCACTTGTATTCTACTGTGCAGTACTGTGTAGCTAGGTCTGTACTTGTATAAGAGAAAGTTACAGAGTTTATTTTGGATATTTGGGATGTATAAACTCTTTATTTTAGTTTTTTGTATAGTCTGTGAACTTGATGCACTCTGATGTTCTTATTTATGGTTCATTTGATTGTATCAACGTCTCACCCGTTTTACATCTATGTTATTATATTATATTTTATCTGTGGGTTGTGAGATAATCTAGAGGTTCTGTGCTAGATTTCCCCTTCTTTATATTCTTGGCAACTGCCTCTATCGACCGGGTACCTCCATAGCGCATCACATAGGTATATTGGGCACTAGAGGTCCATGGTGGTCATCATAGCTAATTTTGTTCTAGTAGGCTGTTTAATCCTATTCATCTAATTCCAATCTATTTTCTTAATTTTTTGTTTAAGTGATGGTCATAATATTTTCACTTTACATTTTAAATCAAAACCATTGATTTTAGCATCATTTCCACAAGACCCGTAAGTTTCTAAAACTGTAAAACCATTTATTCATTTTTTTAACAAATGTTTCTTTCTTACTAAGATCATGACATCTTAATTAAATTATAAAAAATGGTAAAGCTTAACTTAGAAAAATGTACATAAAAAACACCTTTCCAAAAAAATTGTTTTATAAATAAGGAATTTTCACAAAAACGTATATTTAAAGAAAATGTGGAATTTTTAACTTAAATACATCGATAAAAAACATTTTCATGTACTAATCGTTTCCTATTTATAAAATGAGTTCAAAGGTTGGGTCTTACATACTACTTAATTTGTTTTCAAAAGTTCTATTGTTAAAAGCAAAGAGCACATCAAGGGTGAGTGTAAAATGTGCTGAAAAGACAAAATAAAAGTTTTGGAACAGTTATTGAAAAATTGCTTTTAATCCAATTCTCTAATTTTACTTTCCAACAAATTCCATTATGTTTGTCTGATTATTTTATATAAAATCATAAACCAATTTCTTTTCTATTTAATGTATCAAGCATCTACTATTTCTATCTTTCAGAAACCATTTTGATTAGTTTATCACTTAAATCGGAGTAGACGATAACAACCTTGTTACCTAAGCCCACTTATACTTAACCATGCTTTAAGTACATAAGGTTTTCATCATTCTTTCCAAGGATGGTTAACTCAAGTTTATTTTTCAATATAATGTCCAACTACAATATTGAAGTACTTTAGTCATGCCTTTAAGTAAATTGAAGTCCTTCCAACCACTACCAATACGAGAATAAGGTTTCTACTTTAACTAGGGAATTTTTCTATAAGTTTGTAAAGTCCTCCTTCATGTTCCTCTTATGTTATCAACATCATATTCTTATTATATGAGTCTCATGGTACTAATCTTCTTTACTCGCCCTTAAGTCTATAATTTACTTGCTACTGCTAGTTGGTATATAAAATATCTACTAGCCATTCTTTATGGGGTAAATCTTAATAAACATGAAAGGCTTATTTTTCACCTTAACCATTATAATCTTAACATTTATTCTAACCCACAATTTTTTGATTATATAAGGGATAAACCAACACTACTTTATGAGTAAAAATGTATAGGGTATTTTGTATTAATACACATATCATACAAATATAATTATGCTCTCCTTAGTCCGGTTATGCACATCTTGTCTCCTGGCTTACCGATAACGATAGAACCACATAGGGATATTCACGTGTGGAATCTTAGAAGCCTTACCATAGCCATTTCCCCTAAAAATTAATCATTTTCACTATCTAATTTGGGAACTATTTTCAACTTTCCCATAGATGGCACTAACAATAATAAATGATGGTGTTCTTTCTTGTTATACTTTTATTTATATATACCTTTCAAAGGTCCATTTTTAAAAATCTTATTGAAATTTTTTTCAGAACTTTTCAAATATGTTCTCTCAATACATGCCTAAATCCTAGGGAATCTTAAACCTGGCTTTGAAACTAAATGCAACAACCGCACTTTCCAACATCCAAAGTTTAGGGTGATTTTTGAACTCGCATCATGCCAAGAAATACGAGCTGTTGGGTTTTTAAAACTATACAGAGCATAATTATAAGGGTATATTCTAAGACATTCTACACTTTCAGATCTCATAGCGGAAGGAAATAAAATATAAATACTAAAAACTAGACATTTCAAAAAACAGTCTCCAAAATTCTTAATTGCCATATACATTGTCATATACACTATTCCCAAAGTACAATATAGGTTTTGTAGGCATTTAATAAAGTAAGCAACTACATGATGAACAATAAAGAATATGAGAATCCCAATGAGTAGTTCCTTTTTCCATGTACTATTGCCAATCAACTTCTAACCTATCATCCTGTAGTTGGGGGAAATGAAAAGAAGAGGGTGGATCAGACAAAAGTCTGGTGAATGACTACAAGTTTGATATATGGTGATCATATGCAGTTAATTTTAACTCTACAATAAGTGGCATAGGATGTACTATCAGTGTTCGTGGATTCCTAGGGTCCATTACTTAACAGTTTTGATCCAACACATACCTACACTACAAATTATGTAGGCTATTACAAGGATTGAACTACGGATCGAATCTCAATGTCTAACCATCGACTACTGCTCCTATAGTCTCTTATCATGGAAACACTGCCACAAGGCTACTAAACATGGAACATCACCACAAAGCAAGTAAACATAGAAACATTGCCCTCTTGTGTACTAAACATGGAAATAAATTCCCACTACTATCACTGCCATCAGGCTATTGGGAACGAATCTTTCCTTAACTATGACAACACGTAACCCTACTACTACTTGAGGGGAAAACCCTAATTGCTGACTCGTCGAAGTGTCTCATCGTCTACAATCAGTGTCCACCTCCTAACCATACCCTAGGCCTCTTCATGCATCGAGATCAAACATCTAATATGTACCACGTCGTGCCAGTATTTGTGAGTACCAAGACTCTCGTTATGCCGGGCCCACTCACTCCACGAGGCAGCAGTCAGTGTTGTGCATCTACTGAAGAACCTCATGTGAGTGCCAGTTGCGATAAAAATCGCCCTAAATCGAATAATCGACCCCTCATTCAGTAAATAACATTTACCCAACACTGCAACATCCTAGCATCATCTCATAGGGAACTAGCTTCCCTACAGCTCCTAACATACATACAAATAGCCTTAAATAGGCTCACACAACGATTAACATTCTTATTAATTTTATTACTAACCTGGGTTTTAGCTCGATGTTCAGGTTCTGCGTTTCAAACAATAACCAATCGACCGCTATACCCTATCGGTCGACCGCTTGTGGTTGACCGCTCAAGGCAAGGGTCAATCGGTCGCATAGGTTTATTCATTTTTTTGATTCGATTTTAATTTTTATTAATTAGCTCATACAGTGAATGAACCCTGAGCAATTAAGTAGCTAGTTTCCCTTGAGATTATACCCTATTTTCATTGGTTTAATATTCATGCATTTAATAGGTTATATACTAACAGTTACCCAATTTTAGGATTTCAATTAAATAGGGGTTTATAAGTTTGGTAATTTACATTAACTTCAATTTCTAATCTAGAATTCAGATTTAATAATTATGATTTACAATGTGTACTTTAAAATACTAACACCCCAAATCAACTAAAATAGGTTAAATTTAACCGTAATAAATCAACTTACTAAACCTATTCCCACTCTAACTTAGATCCAAGCTGTAACATCCCCTATCTAGAGGCCCAAAGCTAAGCGTTATAGATGTTGCAGTCATCTATAGTATTAACTTCCGGCGACTAAATACGGCAATGTTAATGGTATCTATAAGATCAGAAGCACTTGAATATGAAACAAATCACATATTTCAAAACAACATTTTTTCCATTACATTTCAAAACACGTTCCATATTCAAATTACATAATCCCAAAAAGTTTCCTAGACAATGATCATATATACTTATTACAAAATACGCCAAAAGCAATATATGATGATGCCTCTATGGTTCACCAGAGTAATACAATCATAATTGACTTAATACACATAGCGGAATAAAACAACAAAAAGAACTGCTACTCCTAAATAGCTATCTGTTAGCCTCCTGCTCACCTCTGGTAGCTTTATTCGTCATCCTACTAAGAACTTGTATACCTCAACCCTCAGCCTACTCAAATCAATTTTGAGCACCCGAGAGTTTAAGGAGAAAAACATAAACTTCGAGTCAGACATAAAGTATAATGTGAATAAAACTATACATCTCGGTTATTAATGTTAAGTGAGACCACGCCGCTTGGCGAAACGGATTTCCCTCACTAACATTCTTTTCAAAATATCTTTCTTTTGAAACCTTTTCTGGCAACTAAAACTGGTTAAAACTGTAAAGCATCATTATGTAAACATACATATCAGGTAATAAATTAACTATCTGTTCTAACACTATAGTTTTGGTTAGTTAACTACTAACCTTTGGCTGACTCAGGCCTACCAGACAATATAAACAAAATTTATCTAACATCTGTTAGACACTTCTCTGGACAGTTTGTCCCTAACTATCTGTTAAATACTTCTCTTCTGGATGGTCTGTCCCTAACTTAACATCTCCTATGGTCACCTGATCCTATTGGTTTTACGGGCTCACCAATAACCTATCTGTATACAAACATATATTCCCTTCTGTGTGTAATCATAATTTTAGTCTTACCCGTGACAAAGCGCTACACACTGTAATTTTGGACAAAATTAGCGGGGTCCAATAGCTAATGTATAGGGCGTGACCCTATACCAGTACCATTTGGTATTCTAATATCTGAGTCATTTTACTTAGGGAAACCTTCCCATAATTTTCATTGAAAACCTTTTTCAAAATGATTCAAAACCTTTAAATCAAACTCACATAAGGAAAATACATATACTCTATGCTTTACTCAAAATCACCTTGCCATGTTATGTATACACTTTACCCAAATCTTAGTTGATGAAAACATTTAAACCTTTGAAAGTACCCCTTTCGAATCCATTGAAAGCACCCCTTTCGAAACCAAGTAAAACCCTTTATTCAATCTAGGCCGAAAGGCCAAAACCTTCCTCTCGAAACCATTCATAGAAACCTTTCAAAACCATTGAAAAACCTTCCATTCTAAAGCCTAAATAGACATCTTTCTTTTAAAACTGCCTTTCGAAAACATTGGAAAACCATTCCTCTTAGACCTTTCGAAACAGTTCGAAAAACCTAGCCTTTCGGACCTTTCAAAACCTTTCAAAATCATTAGGGAACCACCCCTTCGAAACCTTCATTTATAACCCTTTCGAAAGCAATAAAACATAAATCCTTTTGAAAGTCTTTGGGTTCAATTAAAACATGTGGAAACCTTTCGAAACCATTCAAAATTTACTCCTTCGAAACCTTTGAAAATCGTTCCAGCCAAAACCATTTGGATTATGCCTTCAAGTATAGCAAAAGGATCAGAATCCCATTAAAGTCGAAAGCATTTCTTTCGAAAGCTATTCCCAAGTAAAGAAGTGATGGTGTCGAAACCAACCTTCTGAAAGCATCGGAGAAGCGACTAATTTTAACAGCTAAGTATACCTTTCGAATACATTGACTTCGGAAGGTAGAAAGCAACTGCTAGGGGTTTCAACCCCTTCGAAAGCATTACATAAAACCTTTCCTTTGAAAACATTTGAATTAGTCGAAAGCCAACCGAGTCGAAAGCTAATCCTTAGAAAGCAAAGCAGGCGCTACTTAATTTTAAAACAAAGGCATGTTTCAACCTCTTCAGAACCTAGTGGTTCGACCCCGCCTTTGTCCAGTACGCAACGTACTAAGTAAATTGATACCATGTGCATTGGTTTTGAAAGCATGGTGGTGAAACGTCCTAGTCGGAACCCTTGGTGCCGAAAGTGGCGGAACATGCTAAAATCATGCAATTTTGTTTTTAACTTAAAAAAGAAACACTTTTCAACTAACCTACTATGTTTGTCAAATTTTCATTGGTTGCTAAATATCTTTTTCAAAAGTGCTGCCAATATTTCAGAAATAAACAATAATTTTATTTTACAAAATACCCCTTCTCAATTAAATAAATATATAAAACATTTAAGTCCCACACCTGAAATAATTTTATATATTCATCAAAACCCTTAGGAAAATTCTATAAAAATTCCAGAAAATCAATTTCAATATGTTTTCTAACATGTATAAATTTCAGACCCAAATAATTATTTATTTAGCCGACAATAATTTAAAACCCAAATAACCATTTTCTTCACTAGAAAATTAATATAAAATCCACATTAATTTAGAAAATTATGAAAATTAAAACCCATCTCTAAAATATTATTTCTGATCTATATATATCTAAAATCACAAGGCATTTAGATGTCATTTAATAGGGTTTTCACATCAAAACATATCATAAAAATCAATATGAACATGCATAAATCATCAACAAGCAAATATAAACTTTTAACCATTCATAACTTGGCATTGTCATGCAGGATACTTAAAATTCATTCATAAACCGAAATCATAGGAAAATGAGATGTAGAAATTATTCACCTTAGGTTTGTGATTAAAGACGTGAGATTTGAAATGAATTTGATGTTGATTAAGCTTCCCCTTTATCTTTTTTATTCTTGCTCTTGAAAATGGTGGTCGGTCTCTCCTTTAGTTTTAATTTTTGTAAATGAAAAGAAGTGATAACTCACGGCTAAGGGTTTAGGGTATTAGAGAGCTCTTTCTCCTATTTTACCCACCTTATAACACTTAACCATTTTTATTTTAGTTCATTCATTTATATGGCACATCTACCCTTACTTAAATCAAATCTCAATCCCCTAATCATCACATTATTTTATTTAGTTTGGATAACTAAATATCCTAATAATGTTACAAAAAATATGGGGTGTTATAGACTCCCCTCCTTAAAGAATTTCGTCTTTGAAATTACAATAAGGTACACAACAATTCAATCAATAAGGTAAAACATTCCATCGAACAAGTCAGGATAAGCATCCCTTATCCTGCTCTCAGTCTCCCAAGTATAGTCTCTCTCATCGTCGCTCTACAGTACTTTCATTAATCTGACTGTCTTGTTCCTTAGCCTCTTCTCATTTCTCGCCACAATCCGAATCGGCTTTCTACCTATAGTCAAGTCTGGCTCTACTACTGGATCTTCTAACACAGTCGGTGCTATAGTAGTCTACGGGTCTCTAACACACTTCCTTAGATGAGAAACATGGAAAACATCGTGGATTCCTGCCAAGCTACTTGGTAAGTCTACTCTATATGCGAGTTTCTCGATCCTCTCAATAACATGAAAAGGTCCAACAAATCTGGGTGCTAACTTTCCTAATCTTCAGAATCTAATCACGCCCTTCATCGGTGAAACATTAATAAAAACCTGATCTCCAACAAAGAACTCTAAGTCTTTCCTTCTTTTGTCAACATAACTTTTCTACCTAGACCGAGGCTCCTTCATTCTAGCTCGAATCAACTCAATCTTCTATGCGACTTCTCTCACTAAATCTGGACCAAAAACCAACATATCCCTGGTCTCCAACCAACAAATGGGAGATTTGCATGGCCTTCCATACAAAGCTTCAAACGGTGCCATCCCAATACTAGTCTGATAACTGTTGTTATTTGAAAACTCGACTAAATGCAGATGGTCCTCCCATAATCCCACAAAATTCAACACACAAGCTCTTAACAAATCCTCCAAAACTTTGTTTACTCTTTTCGTTTGCCCATCGGTCTATGGATGGTAAGCGGTACTCATCTTGAGCTTGGTCCCTAAAATATCTTGTAGACTCTTCCAGAACTCACTAGTGAACAACGAATCTTTATCACTTACTATACTACTAGGAATCACGTGCAGTCTAACCACATTCTTCGTAAACAACTTCACCAAAATAGGCGTCGTCCTAGTTGACTTAATTAGAATGAAATGGGCACTCTTGGTTAGTCTATCCACTATGACCCATATACTCTCATTTCCTCTACTAGATTTTGGCAACCCATCAATAAAATCCATAGAAGTAGATTCCCACTTCCAAACCAGAATATCCATTGACTGAAGCAGCCTAGTTGGCTTTTGATGTTCAGCCTTTATCTATTGGCAATTCAAACACTGCTTCACCCATAAGCCAACATCCTTCTTCATACCTTCCCAGAAGAAACTCCTCTTCATATCCTGATACATCTTAGTTCCTCCTGGATGAATAGTGAACTTCGAACGATGACATTCCTCCAAAACTTATTTCCTTATGTCTTCTACATTTGGAACATATAACCTCCCTTTCTTTCTCAACCATCCATTTAAGTCAAGGCTGAAATCCTTTAGGTCATCGCTCTCCGTTCCCTCTCTTAACTTTCTGATCCGCTCCATTAAAACTAGATCCTCCTCCTGTTTGGAAGCAATCTTTTTAATCATTACCAGTCGAACTTCTAAACAAGACGACATAACTCTTTCTCTACTAGATCCACCCCCGGATCTCCACTGAACTCTATAAGTTGTCAATGCTTCCAAATCCTACCACTCGGCTATCATGCCCAACAATGCATTTTGATGTTTCCTGCTATGTGAATCTGCTACCTTATTTCCTTTTCCTAGTGCATAGTCAATTCCAAAATCATAAGCAACAGTTAACTCTAACCACCTCTACTGTCTCATGTTTAGCTCCTTCGGAGAGAAGAAATGCTTCAACGACTTATGATCCGCATATAACTCGAACTTTTCTCCCAAAAGGTAATACCTCCACACCTTCAAAGAAAAAAATCACTGCAGCTAACTCCAAATCATGCGTTGGATATCTAACCTCATCTGATCTAAGCTGTCTAGAGGCATAGGCAATCACTTTACCTCTCTGCATCAACATAGTTCCTAATCCAGTTCCATACACATAAGTATAAACTACCAAATCCTCATTCCCCTCCGGAATAACCAATACAGGTCCATGGGTCAATAAGTGTTTTAAGCTCTGGAATGCTTCCTCACACTTATCGGTCCACACAAACTTCACATCCTTTCGTGTTTGCTTGGTCATCGGTGCTGCTATCCAGGATAATCCTCTATAAACCTTCGATAATAACCAGCCAATCCAAGAAAACTCTTTATCTCGGTCACTATCTCGGGTCTCTTCCAATTATTCACTACCTCAATCTTAGTTGGATCCACAGACAACCCTTTCTCTGAGACTACCTGACCAAAAAACTTCACTTTCTTCTTCCAGAAATGGCACTTCGAAGACTTTGCCTTCTGTTGATGTTGCCTCAGCATTTCTAGCACTACTCTAAGATGAACTTCATGCTTCTTCTCATCCTTAGAGTATATCAGGATATCATCTATGAAAACCAATACGAACCTATCCAAATGCTCTCGGAAAACTCGTTTCATCAGATCCACAAAGAATTTCGGTGCATTAGTTAGTCCGAGTGGCATAATTAACCATTCTTTACAGTCCATATCGAGTTCTAAATGCTGTCAAAGGTATACTATCCTCTGCTACCCTAAGCTGATGAAAACCTATTTCCAAATCTAACTGAAAAAATATCCTGGCTCAACTCAGCTTGTCGAACAAATCGTCAATTCTCGGCAATGGCTATCGATTCTTTATCGTCCTCTCATTCAACTTACAATAATTGATACATAGGCTCAACATCCATCCCGCTTCTTAGCAAACACTACGACTGCTCCCCAAGGCAAACTACTTGGTCTGATAAAACTTTTGCCTTCCAGATCGACCAACTGCACCTTTAACTCCTTCATCTCTGTAGGTATCATTCTGCTTGGCAGCCTACTCACCGGTTCTGCTCCAGGCACCAAATCTATTTAAAATTCAATAGCTTGTTTCGGTGGCAATCCAACTACAGGCTCAAAGACATCCGCGAATTCTCTAGCCATGGAAATTCAATTCAACTCGTCTTCCAACTCCACAACACCCAACAAAGCATTCACCTCACCACTAGGGTCTTCTACGGTATAAATTATCCAATCAATATAGTTATGGTGTCTAAGCGATATTTTCCTATCATGGAAAAATATCCTAGCATCATACTTACTTAATCAATCCATACCAAGAATAATTCCGAACCCTACAAAGTTAAACACATGCAGACAACAAACAAAGGTATGACCTAACAAATCAAACTCTAAGTGGTCACACTTCATCCCAAGTGTCGCATACCCCCTCTTTGATTTGCAACCCTTAAGGAAGTAACTAAATATAAGGGTTGTAGGTTAAGCCTATCTATCAAACATTGAGATATAAAAAAATGCGATGCACCAGTATCAAACAAAACGCTAACAGACATACCGTGAATCTGTAGCGTGCCTCCCAGAACTGCATTTCCCTTCTCCTACACTACTGACCTCAAAGTAGCGGACTCCAATGCATACACCTTTCCCTTTCCATCCTTTGCGGGCTCCTTGCATTGATTCTTATAGTGGCCGATCTGATCACATTTGAAGCACCAGATGTTCTTCTTCTCGATCACCTCTTTACCCTTTCTAGTATGACACTCAATAGCATAGTGTCCTTTATTGTCGCACTCAAAACAAACCACCTCACACTTCCCCTTCTTCACTGCTCCTCCTTTCTGAGTACTCTTTTAGTGGAAGAACTTCCTCTTTTGGCCTTGTTCAACCTAGACCTCCTTCTCTTTTTTGCTTTCCAAGAAAGCAAGCATCTCTTCATGCCTTAATGCCATCTCCACTACCACATCACAGGGATCTTTAATATGCGGCAAGGTAGCCCTCGCCAACCCGGGCTTCAATCCTTTGATAAACTTTTCGTTCCTTTTAATCACTGTGTCAACAGTGGCATTCCTATATTTGGCTAACTCTTCAAACCTGCCAGCATACTCCAGAATGGACATCTCCCCTTGCTCTAGCTCAGCAAACTTTCTAACCAACATAGACCGGGCCATCACCAACACGAACCTTTCTTGAAACCTCCTCTTAAACTCATCCCACGTTATTGTCTCCTCATCCACACCAGCTGTCACAACATTCCACCAAAAAAAGAAGCTCCTTGAAGCTCTTTGAAGCTGTCTTAAAGCATCCTCAGTTCTAATAAACGGCTTCACTCCAAGCCTAATGTAATCTCTACTCAAGTTAGCATAATGGTTGACCATCGGAGCTTCTTGAACTCCCCTCCAGCAACATTCCCTCCAATAACTCCAGCTGCGATTCCAGCTTGCATCATGTTCATGAAAAATTGATACATGGCTCCCGTATCCACTTGCGGGACACCAGCACCAATATTCTCATCATGAGCATGACCTTGATTCCTTCTAGTATTCGGTCGGGCATTTCCATTTGTGGTGGTGTTGTCTCCTCCTAGGTTAACTCTGCCTCTTCTTACATCCATATCTATATTCAAGCCTCATGAGATACAGAAGAAAAGATTAAGAGAGAAAGAAGAATAGAGATATAGCGTATACTTATATATAGCAAATACAATTACGTTACTATAGCATTATCCCATACCCTGATCTTAACTCTAATTCCTTAGGATTATGTTTTAAAAAATCATTTTCAGTTAAAGTATTTCATAAACTTACGCTCTAATACCAAGTTATAACATACCCTATCAAGAGGCCCAAACCTAAGCACTACAGATGTTGCAGTCATCTATAGTATTAACTTTCGGTGACTAAATACGGCTATGTTAATGGTATCTATAAAATCAGAGGCACTTGAATATGAAATAAATCACAGATTTTAAACAACATTTTTTCCATTACATTTCAAAACACATGTTCCATATTCAAATTACACAATCCCAAAATGTTTCCTAGGTAATGATCAAATATACTTATTACAAAATACGCCAAGAGCGACATATGATGATGCCCCTTTGGTTGACTAGAGTAATATAGTCATAATTGACTTAATACACATAGCGCAATAAAACAACAAAAAGAACTACAACTCCTAAATAGCTATCTGTTAGCCTCCTGCTCGCCTCCGGTAGCTTTATTCGTCATCCTACTAAGAACATGTATACCTCAACCCTCAGCCTACTCAAATCAATTTTGAGCACTCGAGAGTTTAAGGGGGAAAACATAAACTTCAAGTCAGACATAAAGCCTGATATGAATAATACTTTATGTCTCTGTTAATAATGTTAATTGAGACTACACCGCTTAGCAAAACGGGTTTCTCCTTACTAACATTTTTTTCATAATATATCTTTCTTTTGCAAACCTTTTCCTACAACCAAATTTGGTTAGAACTATAAAGCATCATTATATAAACATCATATCAGGTAATTAATGAATTATCTGTTCTAACACTATAGTTTTGTTTGGCTAACTACTAACCTTTGGCTGACTCGGGCCTACCAAACAATATAAAAAAAAATTATCTAACATCTGTTAGACACTTCTCTTTTGGACGGTCTGTCCCTAACTATCTGTTAAATACACCTCTTCTGGACGGTCTGTCCCTAACTTAACATCTCCCAAGGTCACCTGATCCTAATGGTTTTGCGGGTTCACCAATAACCTATTGGTATACAAACATATATTCCCTTCTATGTGTTATCATAATTTTAGTCTTACCTGTGACAAAGCCCTACACAGAGGAATTTTGGACAAAATTAGATAGGGCCAATAACTAATGTATAGGGTGCGACCCTATACCAGTCCCATTTGGTATTCTAATATCCGAGTCATTTTACTTAGGGAAACCTTCCTATAATTTTCCTTGAAAACCTTTTTCAAAATGATTCGAAACCTTTAAATCAAACTCACACTAGGAAAATACATATACTTTATGCTTTACTCAATATCACATTGCCATGTTATATATACACTTTACCCAAATCTTAGTTGATGAAAACATTTAAACCTTTGAAAGTACCACTTTCGAATCCATTGAAAGCACTCCTTTCTAA
Source organism: Allium fistulosum (assembly GCA_030737815.1). Lineage (NCBI taxonomy): Eukaryota > Viridiplantae > Streptophyta > Magnoliopsida > Asparagales > Amaryllidaceae > Allium > Allium fistulosum. The sequence goes on along the minus strand of CM060901.1, from coordinate 930,342,823 downwards.
ACCAAGTAAAACCCTTTACTCAACCTAGGCCGAAAGGCCAAAACCTTCCTTTCGAAACCATTCATAGAAACCATTCGAAACCATTGAAAAAGCTTCCTTTCGAAAACTTTAAAACATTATACATCGTTCTTTTAAAACTGCCTTTCGAAAACATTGGAAAATCTTTCCTCTTAAACCTTTTGAAACAGTTAGAAAAACCTACCCTTTCGAAACTTTCAAAACCTTTCGAAATCATTGGGGAACCACCCCTTTGAAACCTTCATTTAAAACCCTTTCGAAAGCAATAAAACATAAAACTTTTCGAAAGCCTTTGGGTTCAATTAAAACATGTGGAACCTTTCGAAACCATTCAAAATTTACACCTTCGAAGCCTTTGAAAATCGTTCCAGTTGAAACCATTTTGATTATGCCTTAAAGTAGAGCAAAAGGATTGGAAACCCATTAAATTCGAAAGCATTTCTTTCGAAAGATATTCCTAAGTAAAGAAGTGAAGGTGTCAAAACCAACCTTCTGAAAGCATTGGATAAGTGGCTAATTTTAAAAGCTAAGTTTAACTTTAGAAACCATTGACTTCGAAAGGTAGAAAAGTGGCAGCGAGGGGTTTCAACCCATTTGAAAGTATTACATAAAACCTTTCCTTTGAAAACATTTGACTTGGTCAAAAGCCAAGCGAGTCGAAAGTTAATCCTTCGAAAGCAAAGCAGGCACTACTTAATTTTAAAACAAAGGCATGTTTCAACCCCTTCGGAACCTAGTGTTTCGACCCAGTACCTTTCGTCTTTGTCCAATACGTATTAAGTAAATTGATACCATGCACATTGGTTTCAAAAGCATGGTGGTGAAACGTCCTAGTCGGAACCCATGGTACCGAAAGGGGCGGAATATGCTAAAATCATGCAATTTTGTTTTTAACTTAAAAGAGAAACACTTTTCAACTAACCTACTATGTTTGTCAAATTTTCATTGGCTACTAAATATCTTTTTCCAAAGTGCTACAAATATTTCAGAAATAAACAATAATTTTATTTTACAAAATACCCCTTCTCCTTAAATAAATATATAAAACATTAAATCCCATACCTTAATTAATTTTATATATTCATCAAAACATTTAGGAAAATTCTATAAAAATTCCAGAAAATCAATTTCAATATGTTTTCTAACATATATAAATTTTAGACCCAAATAATTATTTATTTTGTTGAAAATAATTTAAAACCCAAATAATAATTTACTTCACTAGAAAATTAATATAAAATCCAAATTAATTCAAAAAATTATGAAAATTGAAACCCATCTTTGAAATATTATTTCTGATCTGTATCTAAAATCGCAAGGCATTTGGATGTCATTTAATAGGGTTTTCACATCAAAACATGTCATAAAAATCAATATGAACATGCATAAATCATCAACAAGAAAATATAAACTTTTAATCATTCAAAACATAGCATTATCATGCAAAATACTTTGGATTCTTTCATAAAATCAAAAATCATAGGAAAATGAGATGTAGTAATTATTCACCTTAGCTTTGTGATTAAAGATGTGAGATTTGAAATGAATTTGATGTTGATTAAACTTCCTCTTTATCTTTCTTAACCTTGAAAATGGTGGTCGGCCTCTCCTTTAGTTTTAGTTTTTGTAAATGAAATGAAGTGATAACTCACGGCAAAGGGTTTAGGGTATTAGAGAGCTCTTTTTCCTATTTTACCCCTCCCTTATAACACTTAACCATTTTATTTTCGTTCATTCATTTATATGGCACGGCTACCCTTACTTAAATCAAATCTCAATCCCCTATTCATCACATTATTTTATTTAGTTTAGCTAATTAAATATCTTAATAATATTACTAAAAATATAGGGTGTTACACAAGCTCTACCAACAAGTTCCGTCAGAGAATCACCCTCTATAAGCTTGCTCCTTCTAGATCTGATTTGCTATTGTCCTTTTGTTTTGATTTTATTTTATTTTTAAATAAAGTTTAGAAGTGAAGAGAAGAAGTTTTGGCAGAGTTTTTTGGTATGTTGTAATTTTTTTAATGAAATTAAAGTTAGCCTAGGTATTAATTTATGAAGGTAAGAGACTGATTTGGTGCATTGGATTTGCCCTGGATAATCTTTGCTATCATCATGTACGTACCTCAAAACTTGAGCACGAACAAAAATATTTGGTTTGATCATAGTTGTCCATGCATACGCTCCAGTCCACTGATTTTCTAGTTGAACGATCACAACTAATGGCTATAGGTCTACCACTCTTAGGTACGGGTCGACCACTCTTGGCCATAGTTGATCCCTATCGGTTGACCACCAAACCCTAGGGTTTGACCATAATCTGATTTCAATGTGTTGTATATCAAAATTGTCAATAAAATCGCTTGGAATACAATAGTGCAAGTTTCGTAGCCAAATTTGGACGTTTGTGGAAATTTCATTTAATCCCTTGTTTTATTTAAATTTGATTTTCTTTTTAAATTCTCTGCTAAATTTTTGGGATGTTACATCTTGGTTTAATCCTATAACATTTATTGACTAACCAATCTCTGACCAGAGACTTTGACTTATTAATTATGGTGATATTGACCTTCTATAACGAAGGAGACAAATCTTTTTTTGAGTAGAATTTCACTTCGAATAGTTCAACATGTACCATACTACAAACATAACACCATCGACATGTTATGTGGTTTACCATAGTCAAAGTATAGCCTGCATATGCAAGATCGATAGTATTCTCAAGTCAGAAGACTATTGGACATCATTACCCTAATATCTTCTACTTTGGCTAAGTTATATAACCTACAGTAGACTCTTGTTGAGTCGTTCTATGATTATTCCGAATAATCACAAGTACCATAACCCCTTGGAGCTCTCAAATGGTTATGAGTAAATCATTGTCCATCATATGGAGAGCGTTATGTACACTTATATCAACTAATATATCTGTATCATTTTCTTGATACTTGTCGATTGGGAACATTTAAGGAGCTATGTTTTGTTTGTATCAATTCAATACTCATGGTCATGAATATTTTATAACTATAATCGATAAAATACTACTACTAAGGATTTTCTACAAATATATGTTTAATGTTATTAACTCATTACTTATATCGCGATACTATAAACACATTTTAGAGAAAACAAAACCACAAACATATTTATTTCGAACAACATCATTTAAAAAATTAAGAATATATAATAATTACATAATTGCCTATAGGGCACACTGTTAATTTTATTAATCTCTCATTGCATCTGGGGTTAAGTATGGAGATTCATCCCCATTTCTTCGATTTGCCTTCCTAAAATACATTGAGAGAGTGCCTTAGTGAATAGATCTGCAATGTTGTCTTTTACATCTATTCACTTGATCATGATCTCTCCATCACTGATAAATATCTTACCATGTGGAATTTAGGGATGATGTTTCTTAACTTCTTGTAAGCTCACTGATCCTATGGAATCCGATTTGTTGAATTATTATCAGAATACACAAGCATTGGACCTTCTATGCTTCAGATCACACCTAGCTTCTTAATGAATTTGCGCATCTACACTTCTCATGTTGCGACATTGCTATAACCATAACTCAGCCTCCAAGGCAGAATCTGTTACAATTTCCTGTTTGGAACTTTTCAACTAACAACCCCTACATTTAGAGTAAAGACAAACATCAAGACTAACATACTATCGTCAATATCACTTTGAAAGCTTGAGTCCAAATATCCCTTCAAAAGGAGTTCATCGCTTCCCTAAATCAAAAAAAGATCCTTAGTGTTTCTAAAATACTTAAGGATGACTTTGATTATCATCCAGTGAGTTTCTCCTGGATTCAAGCATAGCGACTAGAGAAAACATTTTGCATAATCAATACCTTGAATTTGATGAAACCTTTATATGACTAACCTATCCATTCGTACCGATCATTTTCTTAAATATTTAGTTGTAGTCGATTGGTTTTATACCTTTTAGTACATATTCTAAAGTCTAAACATTGCTTTTATATATGGAATCCATCTTGAATATTATAGCTTCAAGCCATAAGGTTGTCTTTACTTTTCAAGGCCTATTGTAGATGAGAGGATCATCGTTAGGAATGACACTATCCGCTTTCTCACCGTCAATGAGAAACCTATAGTATCCCTTTAGAGCATGAGATTCTCTATTATACAGTCTAATAGGTTATGTATTTTTTATAGGATTTGAAGTATTGTCTATATATATCATCTTCATAGAAGTTCATTGGATCTCATCTAAGTCTAGCATATTGTAAGTAATTTCCTATAAGAGAAATTCATTTTGTAAAAGGTGGCATGTCGAGAAACAAAAATCTTTTAGTCTTTGGTGTGACAAAATACTTGTTCATAAGAATCTCTTGATCGCCTATAAACTTACATAACGTCGATCTTGCCTCTTACTTACTATGTTCTACTTTTTAACATAACCTAGACAACCCCAAAGCTTAAGATAATTAAGGTGGGATTTCTACTCAGTCTCGTATGTTGTGTTAGGTACAAACTTAAACGATAATCAATTCCACATATATGCCACTATTTCAAGTGCATATCCCAAAATGACAGTGGTAACTCAACATCATTCGACATTGATCAAACTGTATCTAACAAGGTTCAATTCACTTTCTCACAACATCGTTGTAATGTAGATTATGCGTAGGAGTAATTTGAGAGAGAATCCTAGGTATTGTTGGAGTTTAGATCCAATGTATTCACTTCATCGATCCGATCGAAGAATTTTTTTTTATTACTTTGGCTTTCAACATCACTTTATATTCAATGAATTTCCCATAGACCTCTTAATTTTGGTTTTGTTTCATAAGATACACATATCCATACCTAGGAAAATCGTCAGTGATTATAACAAAGTACTAGGTGCCACCTTTGGTCATTGTAGACATCAGGCCATATACATCAGTATGTATGGGTCCTAAGAATCCATCAACTCTTTCATTGCTCCCAAAGAATGGGTGCTTAACCAATTCACCTTTAAGACAAGAGTCTCAAGTATCGAATGATTCAGAATCAAATGGTGGTAGAAACCCTTTGTTTGCCAAAGATAACTATCATTAACTTTGGACACGAAATTATTTTCAATAGAAAATATATGATTTAAATTAATAACATAAATATATCATTATTTTATCAACCAAATCTGACTGTTTTATTTCCAATAAAATATTCATAATATTATTTTACAAGTAAAACTGTATGCATACTCTGTCAAACTAGAGACGAATAATTCTAGGAAAAAATTATATACGTAGTAATGGTTATACAAAACCAAATCATAACCATTCGCTAGTTTAACATAATACCCACCCATTACTTCTACAGCAATGCTAGCTCCATTCGCAACTTGAAATTCCATGCTTCCTCTAGTGAAGGACTTTCTTGCTCCTAGATCCTTGTAAAGGATTATAGATATGAGTTTTAGATCCAGTATATGAAACCCAACTAGAAGCACATAAATTTTTTCTATATAGATAATTCCTTTAGGAGCATAATCAGATTCTTTTCCCTTCAAAGTCTTAAAGTGCCTTGGAAAGTTCCACTTCCAGTGTCTTTTCTTTAAGCAGAAGTGAAAATCATCTTTCCCTTGAGCCTTTGACTTACCCTTGCCACCCTTTGACTTATATTTTCTCTTCTTCAAACCTTTCGATGAAGAGCTACTCTATAGCGAGCACCACATTCAGTTCCATGAATGTACTCTTATTAGTATTAGTATATCGAGGAGCTCAATGAAAGTACACTTCAATGAGTTTAGATTAAATTACAATATGAATGGGTCAAACTGTAGAGTCAATAACCCAATAATAAAGTCAGTCTAAAGCAAGGTATCTATAGTAGTACCTAACTCGACTAACCTCTTGATTTCTAGTGAGTATGTAGTCTTAGACCGAGGAGCCTTTTCTTATCTTCATGTGAAACAGTTTCCATGAGACCTCGTACCTCATGTTATGAGAATACACCATACAACTTTTGTAAGTGGTAGAATATTTCATGAACGTTCATTCTCTCATGTTGTCGTTGAAGTTTGTTGCTCACAGTGGATAACACAAAATAATGAGCCAATTCACTATCTATTTGCCAATCTTCGTAAGCCTTAGTTTGTTCGGGGGCATGACATCTTTGTCTAGTTTAGTTAAAGGTTCATTAGTGATGATGTACCAAAACTTTTCATATGTGAGTGCAGCTTTAACATCCCTTAGCCAGTCTTTGTAGTTTGTTACGATTAATGTGTTATTCTCGAAGAATAGCTTCATAGTTGCCATTTAATCCACACAAATTCATTAGAGAAAATTAGATACTAAATATGTTCTTAAATTTATTAGAATGGTTTGATATATTTACCTAATAAACCTCGTACTGAATTCTGCATCTCCCTAAAGAGAAATACAGGGACTTCATAAGTTCCTTCGCTATGTGTTAGGATCTATTATCATGTTACTAAGGTCTTGTGGTTTCTCAATAGATTACAGTCCCAATAAATAGTAAATAACCCTTTACTAGTTATATCTCGTATATAAATCCTAACCTACCATTTACTATGCTCCTATCATCTTCATGACCTAGAGGTTGCCCAACAAATCATGAAGTACATTTGTACAGTAGACCCATCATTTTGTGATATCCTAAGGGAGTTCATGTAACCTTTGAGATTGCTCAAAAAAGCTACAAAAACATTCTTATATATTTATAGATTATATAAGCATCACTTTCGATATTCTATAGCTTGAGGTTACTCAACAACCATAGATATATAAGATACTTTATTATATTATATGATGGTGAACATGATTATTATTAAATTCATAATTTAAAATAAATTTGTAGAGTATTATTAGCAGTTTAACAGAGATGAGTATAAAATAATTAAAACTCATGATATCGAATATCTTTTATATACATCCAATGTATACTCCCTTATGTCGCATGAGTTTTATTTATATTAACCACCCATTTTTTATATGTAATATACATAAACACATTTAATTATAAACATTTCTAATATTTCTAATTTATTTAGTTATACATATATTCATATGTATTTCCTTTTTTTAACTAAACAATTTAACTACTTTTAGATATAACATTTATATTTATTTATATAAATTTAAAATAATTTTATAAAATTTATTTATAATCTTTTCAACAGCTTTTATAAAATTGTATAATTAAATAATTTTTAAATTAATTTTTTGATATTCAAATATGATATTTTGATCAACCCATGACTGAAAACACTTCTAAGTCCTCAACAAGGGCATACCCTAGAATCGGACCATTTTGACGAGCCATGTATGGACTAGTAGATCGGGATGTTTTCCATATATAGTTGTTATCCACCCATTTGACCAGGCAAAGTTTGGACAAACTGGACGAGTCGCACTTGGAGTTATCAAGGCAGGAAGCCTAGAGAGATAGCCTAAGGGTCCAGAAAACGAGCACAAACAGATTCACAGAGCAAAAGCAAAGTCAGCCTAAGGTAGGAGAAGCAAAATCCCACCAAAGTGGTGGGTTGGTATCGCTCCACACCCTAGGTCGGTACCGATCTAGGAATTCTCTTCCAAGAGGGCCCATCTTCTTCCTACATGCCCTATTTGATGTCAAAAGTCTATACCAAGTGTTGTTTTCTGATCCAATGCAATTCTCTATCAATCTCTATAAACTCTCGATCAACAACTCTTTTCTTCCACGACCCCATCATTTGGGCTCTAAAACAAGCTAATATTGGTGCAAATAACTATGGAATCACAAAGCTAACCACAAGATGAGTCAAAGCAAAAAGTTGAATATGACCAAATTGGCAATCTTATGTAGTCATACCGATCCAAGCCTTGGAGTTGTACCGACCCGTACAAATTGATGAGGTGGCATCCTACTTTTTTGGAGAATCAGTCTACGACATGGAAAACTAGGTAGAGATCTTTTAGGCAAGAGTCTAGGCTTCCTGCCTCTATAAATAGAGGGTTAGGGCTCATTTTTCAAGATCTTTTGGCTCTTACTCTCATTTCTATAATTTCTTGTAATCACATTCAGAGTTGTACCGAACCATAAGAACTTCTACCCATAAGTCAGAATATGAGCAATAAAATCATAAAGTGGATATACGCCTTGATTTGTTGAATCACTATAAATTGTCATGTGTTGTTTTCTACTCATTTTTATTTAATTCTTCACCTGTTATTCTCTACTTAAACTTCTGGGAGTTTGTGTCATTTTTGGTTCAAATATTTTGGTGCTTTCACTGAGAATATATGTTCTCAAATTACTTGGATCCATCATCTACTATTAGATTTTTTAATTCTAAGAGAAAGATCCAATTTTCCTACCTTATATTATACTATTCATATTTTCAATAATCTAAGAGAAGCTATCGGCAATGGCCCCATTAAGAAGAGACCATTTTACTATTTCTAGAGCTATAACTGAAGTTGAGAACAGTATGCCCAGCATGTAGATGAAGCTATTCAACCAACTCAACCAAAAATACAAAATCCAGCTGAAGTAATGACCAAATGGAGATGGATCAGATGATGAAGCATATGGATGATAGATTCTAATAGAGTCTTTACCAGATGAACTAGCAAATGCAATAAAGCTTGAGGCTGTTGAATGATCTAACTCAAAATAGTCGTAAAAGGAGTAGAAGGGATTCCAACTTAGAGTTTGAAAGTTCTTTATCATCCAAGCAGAGATGTAGAGACAGAAAGCTGAAGAGGAGTCAAAACACAGCTGAAGAAGGGAAGAAGGAAAACCCATGGCTTGGGTTTATGGATCGGTACCAACCCAAGGGGATGGGTTGGTACCGACCCAACCAATAGTGGGCCCAATGCTCGCCCTCTGGATAGCAGTGTGGATCTGACTTCTGGTCGCGCCGTGGATGATCGAAATTGGGAAAATTATATACTACTGATAATACAACTGTGATAACCCTGATTTTTGAGCAGATTCATGATTTAATTTGGTTTGCATTTGTTTAAAAATTGCATTTAAAAGATAGGAATAGGAAACTGATTTGCAGATATATGGTCTAAAACATGTACATGTGCACAAGATAGTGCACAAACATGCACACATTTTTCTGTGTGATAAAATAGGCAACAGTTAGTATAAATAAATTACAAATACATATGTAGGCAGATATGATCAGGTCTTTAATAAGTTTGGCATAAAGAAAACAAATATATATATATATAGGCAGAAATAGTAAATATATGCAGAAAGAATAAGAAACTTAAATATTATTTAAAGAAAGAAAAATAAAAAGGCTTAGGCAAAAATAGGCATACATATGTTACACATGTATACAGATAAGCATTGCAGGCAAAAAGAAGAGCTTGCATGGAAATGGTATGAACCCTTAGATAAACATTTTATCCATTTCCAGCAATTCTTTTGCTTAGGACAAAAACTAAAGTCATACATATAACATGACCCGGGGAAAAATTAAAAGAATAAGGTTTACTTTCTGAAAAATTAGCAAGGACCACATACCCTTTTCTTTTTATGAATCAAGTGTAAGGAAGATCATATTATGGGGTAGAACTGACATTGGGTAATTCCATAAAACCCTAGTAACAGCCAGGATTTATATAAAGAGGCTTAGTGTAGTGAGATCATACCCATTTGCTCTTCATAACCTAAAGGAAAAGTAAAAAAAAACAAGCCAGAGAAAATAAGGAGCACCGGCCATTAGAGTTAGAGGAAGGCAGAGGATCAAAAGAAAAGCAAGGCTTAGAGGAAAAAGGAATTAAGGGTGAGTAACCTCACTGAAAACTTTGGCATTAAGTCCTGAATATTGAGGCAGCCTATTTGAATTAATAATTCACTTTTGCAAGTTATGTTCATTTTATGATTGGATGACTTTGGTTTGTTAATGATCTGTTCAAGTGTGAAACTCTTCATAGTGATTTACCCAGAAATAAGAGTCATGGATTTCATGTTTAAAATGTTTATCTGTGCTGTGAATTAATTTTGAGATGGAGTAATTTCTTTTTATGGGTTTTCTTCATAAAGTTATTTATAAAATCCCAGGATTCATGTGGTAGATATATGGTCTGAAAATGGAAAGAAATAGGGGGCTGCAACATTGTGTTGTTGCTTATGACTCATGTTAACTGAAACAAAAGAAAATGTAGAAGTGCAATGTTGTACATGTGCTGAGCTTCTATGTTTTATGAACTACCCAAATCAAAATATACTTATGGTTTAGCCAGATCTTCAAGATCAATAAAGATCTGATTGAACCAGAGGTAAGAAGAGATAACTAGTAAACTATTTATGACCATATGTTTATAACTTGATCCATTAAAACCCATAGGCAAAATAATGTGCTAAGAAATCACATCTGTTTTCATGATTAAATGTTTGCTTCTGAGAACATGACTTACCAATGTCTGGATGATTACATGTTGGTTGAATTGTTTATTTGTCTCTGATTGAATAATGAGATGCAGAGGGGATTAGCACAACTATGAAAAGGGAAATAACACTTAGTAATTTAACTAAGGACTTTGGATCTTAGGGCTACAAAGTATGGCTTGGCAAGGGGAACATTGCAAGCTCACACATGGTATGTTTATACCCAGGGGCCTGAGTGTGCTGGGTTAACAGAGATATGTCCCAGGCAGTGTGTGGTTTAACAAAAGAAAGTAGCTAAAGACCATAACATACTTGGTAGTGAACAATAGAAATAGGTTCAAGAGAGGGCTTGGGTAAAATCCCTGATGGCCAGTAACCTAGTAGAAAAGACTTTATGATTGGATTGATGAATATGTTGATTGGTTTATAATGTTTTATGGATGAATTTTATGGTTGCAATCACTGAACTAAACCATTGAATCACATATAATCCGTTGTGCACTGATGTATATACACATGTATCACAGAAACATGCACAAGAGTGGTACTGAGTTCCTTTATCCATTTTGAAGTTATATGAATATGCATAAGTGTTATAAAAATCATGTTTTCAGTAGATTACTCATACCAGACTTTAGTCTGACCCTTGTGTGTTTTATACACCATTGGGTGTCCCATATTTGCATGAGGCAGTTCATGGTGATTATGTAGAAAAATAGGAATTTCATTGAACAAGCTTTGGATGAGTTAACTGCTTAAGAAATTGGATGGTATTTTAAGGACTTTGCTGAAGTTAAATTAGATATCCATGTTGAACTATGTTAATATATTTTGTTTAAATTTGTTTAGAAAAACCAATGTATTGTTATTTACTATTCTATAAGTGTTGAACTTATATGTATTAGCTGAAACTATGTGCTTTGTTTTGCAAATGCTTTGCTAAGAAATGAAACTCTAAAACTCTAAGAACAGTTAGTTTAAGTGGTAGAAAAATCTGAGATTGAAAGGATTTATGGTTTGAACATACGATCAAGTGAATGGCTTAGGAAAATTCATGTTTAAGTTGAAATAAAAATCTAGCAGAGTGAGGATTTGAGTAGCTTAGAAAAGAAAACAAAATGATATATACTTTGCTTAAGAAAATGCAAGTTGAATGTGGCTAACATGACCATTTCCTTGAGCCTGGGATAAGCCAGCAGTAAATAGTTTAAGTTAAGTTTTCAGCTCTGTTTTATAACTCAAGTGTTGGGTAGACTCAGACATTTTGTTAACAATAAAAAAATAAGGCACCTGAATTTCCACTGACACACACATGTACATGAACATGCACACACACATGCACAAGCAAAAGGACTGTTCATACAGTAATAAAATTATGGTAATTCATGTAAAATGATAAGTCTTGAGACATGAAATCAATAGTTATGCACTAACCTAAGTATACTTTAAAAATCTTGTTTTTAGATTCAGTATTGCTATGTAGAGAGTATTTCCTTTGAGTAATACCCAAACAGGTTTCTACTTACAAATTTCTGTACTCTGATTTCAGTAGAAGTAGCTTATATATCCTCATATATATAAGTGTAAATGATATGAGTAAACCAATATTTTTATATTGGCAAAAGGTCCTGGATAGAAGATGTTAGCACCAAAATTGGTCACTAACCTCGTTCAGAAAGATTGTGTAGAGATATAAGTGATGAATGTAAATTAAACAGAGAAGACAATGATAATTTAAATGCAGAAAGTAAGAACACTGGATTTATAGTGGTTCAGCGTAATTGCCTACGTCCACTTTGTTCAACTTTATTGATCTTCTTTATAGTTGATTACAAATACAATTCGTGAATCAAATGCTTGAATGAAGTTGTTTAAGTAGAGAAGATGAGTCTCGAAAATGGCAGAGTCTCCCCAGTATTTTCTCTCCCAAAAAAGGCTCCATTTCACTGTGACCCTGCCCCTCTATTTATAGGCAAATATGGGCTGGACTTCCCAAGTGGGCTGGATAGCCGAACGCTCTAGCCCCAGTACAGTGGTCGCTGTATGCCGAACCAGGTACGCCGAACGCTCTGATGTCGAACGATGTGGTTTGAGGTTTGGGAAGTGCAGGATGTTAGACAGTCGAAGCCGAATGCTCTGCTAGACGCCGAGTACACTTGTTGCCGAGTACTACGCCGAGTACTCCTGTATGCCGAATGCTCTTGTATGCCGAGCAGTCTCGATGCTGAGTGCTCTTGTATGCCGAGTAGTCTCGATGCCGAGTGCTCTTGTATGCCGAGTGCTCCTGTATGCCGAGCAGTCTCGATGCCGAGCGCTCTTGTATGTCGAGTGCTCCTGTATACCGAGCAGTCTCGATGCCGAGCGCTCTTGTATGCCGAGCAGCCTTGATGCCGAGCACCCTTGTATGCCGAGCACCCTTGTATGCCGAACGCTAGCGCCGAGCATTGGTTGTCGCCGAGTGCCAGTTGACGCCGAGTTCCATTGGGATGCCGACTGCTACGCCGAGTACTCCTGGATGTCAAGCGCTTCGCCGAACACTCCTGGATGCCGGTCCCTCTCTGATGCCGGACACTCTCTGATGTCGGTCACTCTCTGATGCCGAGTTGAACTGGATGCCGAGTACTAGTTGCCTGGTCAAATCTCCAGGAAACACTTGCCCCCCAAAGTGTATCGCGTGGCCGAACGTGGTACGCTTTGAACCGTGCAACCTTTTCGTCACGTCTTAAACCCTTGGCTAACCTCGAACGGAGACGCCCCTTTTGTGGGACCGATGTGTGCCGGACGTGTTCCAAATGCCGAACGAGACATTCGCGTTCGAACGGTGCTTCCTTGCCGAGTGATGCTTCAGTGCCGAACCGTTATGCGCCGAGGCCGAACGCTATGATCTTGACCGGTTCTACCGGTCATGGCCTTTTCGACTTCTACCTCCCTCTATATAACCAGGCGCCCTTCCACCATTTTCCCTTTACGCTTTCTCTTCTGTCATTCCCAGAGACTTGCAATTCTTGCCACCCTATCAGATATAAAGTCTAGTTGATCCTTCCTCAACTTCGATCGTCGAACTAGGTATCATTCCCTCCACGATTACATTACTTCAACTTTAGGTTCATCACATGGGAACGGGGTATTTCTATGGTTGTACAATGTGTGGCTAGTAGAAGTGGTTCGCACGTTCGGAGTCGCCGAACGGTGCATGGTAGTTAGTCCTAGCCCCTTTGTGCTGATCAAGATTGGAAGAAAAAGGAAGATGGGGTGTCGAACGGTGTAACCTTCGCCGGGCGATCTGTCTCTGTCGTTCGGCGTAAATGGAGAAAGAGCAGGGCGGAGTCATGATCGAGGGCGGAGCGCTACTTTAGCCGAACGAACTAAGGCCGAACACTACCCTTATGCCGAATAGACATATATGCCGAACAAGATAACCGCCTAGGCCGAACAATGTATGTGCCGAACAATATAACTATCGAACACTATATTCGCCGAACTCCAAAAATACCGACCAATATAAATGCCTAGGCCGAACAATATACGTGCCGACCTATACTTAGGATGAACAATACAATTGCCGATCAATAACTTAGCCGAGCAAAAACTCAAGCCGAACAACATTCAAATGCCGAACAAACATATACATGCCGAACAATTTTAATGCCGAACACTTGACAATGACTTAACCGAACCAAGATACATGCCGAACTCTTCTCAGGACGAACCATGCAACTGCCGAACAACATTTAAATGCCGAACGATATAAATGTCAAATTAGACTTAAGCCAGATACTTCATAAATTACATGTTTTCTAAATCTGGGACAGTAACCACTACCAGGCGGGCTTTTCGAGACGGTCAGCGATGACGGTCTTCGAAGGCCACGATTCGAAACTCATTTCTATATCCTTGAAATCTTATTGCTTGTACACAATTGCTTGCACTAGTCCACACACCACGTGGGGGGAAAACTCATGTTGCGAATTCTAACGTTCAACGTTTTTTAAGTATAGTTTTCTCAAGCACTTAGCCAGGTTCGTTATTTATTTGGGATGTCGAGAAAATCTAGCTCCGCCACTATATCCGACAGGCCTGGGCCGTCATCAAGGCAAGGAGCCGCTGATACTTCTAACCCATCGACTTCTCCTGCTCATAACTTGGCGCCTGATGCACTGGAGGCAACCATCTTACTAGACAACCCGATCGATTCTCAAGCCTCGAAGATCAACGAAGCTGCTCTGCGACGGATATGCTCCATTCATGGGATTCCTTTTGCCGACGTGTTAGTTCCTTCGAGACACGATCGTCCTCATCTGCCCCCAGTCGGGTACACTACCTGCAACAAGTTCATGTGTTGGATGGGCAGCGTGCCTCCGTTCAATTTATTTCTCCGGGATGTTCTGCAGTACATAGACATGGCTCCGTCGCAGCTGCACCCGAACGGCCATGCATTCCTATACGGGACTTACTTACCTTTCATGGCCGTCTTCTCCAGACCTCCAACCCCCGGTGATATCAGATACATTTATATGTTCATGAGACGGAAAGACAGTCCTTCCTTTATGTTCCTCGAGCCATACCACAAATGCCAGATCTTGACAGGGGCATGTAGCAAATTCGCTCTGTACAAACAGGAATGGTTCTATGTGCGCTGCCCTTCTGGTTTCGCTAGGAGATGGGTTGAAGGCAGTAAGTCTCTCTGCTGAATCACTATTCATATTTAATCGGAGTCATGCTTTTCCTAACTCTTCATTTCATCTTTTCAGGTATCAACCCGCGTCCGGAAGGCCGAGGATATTCTGAGGCTGTTGAAGCCATTAGAGCTCTTCCTGCTGAGGATCGAGACATCCGGACTATCATTTCAAATGAATCGCTGTTGGGGTTTGGCTTGCTAGCCCCTGGTCGTCGGATCAGCCTTCCAGAAGGTGTTACCATTCCCAAACCTCCGTCCGGTAAAGGGAAAAAACTTGCCGGATCGTCGTCGCGTCGTGCTCCCGACACGCACGAAGAAGGCGAGCGCAAAGAGGATGATGCCCCCTGAAACTCAGGGCGAGAACGTGGGTCCCGCTTGGAATCCGGCAATCGAAGTTCAGGATATTGAGACATCATCCTCCCCTTCGAAGGGAAAGAAGAAGTTGAAATATACGGTTCAAAAGGAGAAAGTCAGTGGCACCTCAAAAGTTACGCCTATCCCTCCTGAGAAAGAGGCTTCTTCGCAGCACCTGGAAAGTTCTCTGAGGGGTCTGTCCAACCTGTCCATCCCCGATGATTTACTTAATTACGGGTTCGATGATCCTGAAGCTCTCAAATTCTCTTCGCCCGCTAGAGGCAATGTAGGAGTTCAACTCCCGGCTCAAGGAGACAACACTCCGATTAGCAAAGATAAACGAACGGGTCTGTCTGGGGGAACACTAGGACACACACGCACATGCGCATTCCATAATATACTTCAAGTCTTTTTAGCTCGTGAATTCTCCTTAACTCGTTGTTATCTCCATTCTTTGCAGGTGATATGGGCCGCTCTCACGGACTTGATCGCCTTCAGGGGTCTTCTATATTCCATCACTCTGGACGGGATTCCGGTTCAGGCAGACACAGGGACCGAGGTGATTATGAAGATAGGGACAATCGTCCTCACGAGTCGTCTCACCGCAAGAAAGCACATTCTCAATCTTCCCAGTCCCGCGATCTTCCTCCTCCAACTGAGCCGGATAAAGAGAAGTCTTCGCAGAAGGGTTATCAGTCTGATACTGCTCGAGAACAACACTCCAGTTCATCGAGTACGAGGCAAGTTCGAGAGCAACGTAAAAGAACGGAATTCTCAAAGCCTCCTCCTCCTACTCCTGCAGTGGACCCAACTGTTGCGGAAAAGATGGTCGACCTTAAGGCCAAGTTTCCGAAAATCTGTTTTGACGGCTTGAAATTCCTCCCAGCCATCCATCACATTCCTGGGCACATGAAGCAAAGTGCCATTGCCTGCAACAACGACGTCTATGTTCAACATGACGCGTTCGTGCACTTGGTGGAGAAGATCTCGGAGGTATCTGTTGAGCGTCAACACGAGATTGACCGTCTGAATCAGGAGGCTGACAGCGATAAGAAAATCATCAAACTCCAAGACGAAGAGCTCGCTTCGTATAAGTCAAAGCTAGAAGCCGCTGAACAAGGCGCAAAAAATACTGCCGAAGCAGTTACTCGTTTAGAGGCGGCTCACAAAAAAGAGCTTGACGAAGCAGTCCAGCGCAGCGGTGCCCTCGCCCTAGAAAAAGACTCTGTCCAAAAGGAAAGGGACGCACTTGCTACTCAAGTCAAGGAGCTGAAGGAATTACTTTCCAAGGAGAAGGAAGACAAAGTAGCCGCTCAAGAAGAATCGCAGCGATACTGTGATGAGATTGTTGCTACCCGACTCCTGAAGACAAAGCTCGATGACGAACTCGCCGGGGTCGAGAAAATGAAGGACGAGGCCCGTGAGGAGGGCAAAAGAATGGCTGTGGAAGAGCTTGATTCTCGCCTCGAGGCGGCCGTAGAAGCCGGTAGGGAAGAGGTCAAAAGTATGTTTGACCCGTTGATCGCCGAGTATGGAGCCCGCGTCCTTATGCACCGCGACTTAACATTTCTGGGTGACGGCTACCTCGAATCCCTGGCTGAGGCGTGGGAAACTCTGATAAGGATCAGGAAGGTCGAGTTGGGCTCCAACGAGGTCGATGAGGATGTCTTGGTGAAGGAGTTCCTAAGGGGGAATGAGCCATCGGACTTATCCGCAGCATTGGCACTTTATAGCAAAGGCTCTTCCCCTCCGAAAGAGAAGAATGACGAAGCTGGCCCGTCTGGGGCCGATGTTACTACTCCTCACATTGCCGCTCCTTACGCTGCTCAATCGGCCGGTCGGCCAACACTTGATCCATTCGAGCAGCATGCTAGTTATGATCCCGAAGATCCCGGGCTTGGTGTTCATGTGCTGTCACCTATCCTGGAGGGTGAAACCCCTCGTGCCACCGATAGTCAACCGGGACCTGGTAGGAAATTCTTCTTTCTTTGAAAGATCCCGTCATTTTTCAGCAGTGGCTATTCGTTCTAATGCTCATTCCTTATGTTTTCGTGCAGGTTGCTCTGACGCCGAGCCAACTCCGAGGAGCGATGACGCCAAGGAGGAAGCAGAGAAAACAAGCGACGTTGCTCACGCAGGAGTAGCTCCCGGTCCAGACGCTCAAGTGATCGGGGCGCTAGATGATGACAAACTTGATACTTCGTCTCCTGCCGAAGGAAGCGATGAAATTGAAATCACTGGCGCCTCTGAGCATACTTCTGAGATGAGCATGAAGGACCGTCTCGCCGACGAGGAGAAGAAAAAGGTCAAAGTCAAAGTTGAATCTGAAATACTGGAACTCACTGACCCGCGGAACAGACCTTTGAAAATCATTCTCCCGGGCAGGTCCAAACCACTAGATGTTCCGTCTCCTACTCTTGACTCCGTTTCTCTAGCAAGCAAAAAGTCCAAGAAAAAGCGTGAGGGAGAGGAGTCGTCGGAAACACCAAAGGAAGACAAGAAGAAGAAGTCGAAGAAATAATCGATGCACTTGTTCAACAAGTTTCCTGCTTAAGTTTTGTAATTGTTTTTATCTTCCACAACTTGTAGTTTGTATAGAGAGGTCTGAATTTTGTAGGAGTGATCATGTATCCCCATTTTGGACTTATTGAATAAAGTTTTTAGCTTCTTTTTCGCTTGAGTGATTCTCTTGTCTTTCCTTAGTTTGCTGACTAATTGTAGCCATAACTCAAGTTCTTATGAGTTGCATTATCTCCCGGTCCATTCTCGTGTTGTTCAAACATTTTCTAGACATGGCGTGCTTCTCGTACCACATCTCTCGAGTACTTGGACCTTCCGCTGACTCTAGTCCGCGCTCTGGGGACTTAGAGTACTCCGCTCCGCACTCTGGGGATTCGGAGATTTGAAGTCGTTTATACTCTAGTCCGCACTCTGGGGACTTAGAGTACTCCGCTCCGCACTCTGGGGATTCGGAGATTTGAAGTCGTTTATACTCTAGTCCGCGCTCTGGGGACTTAGAGTACTCCGCTCCACACTCTGGGGATCCAGAGATTTGAAGTCGTTTATACTCTAGTCCACGCTCTGGGGACTTAGAGTACTCCGCTCCGCGCTCTGGGGATTCGGAGATTTGGAATCGTTTATACTCTAGTCCGCGCTCTGGGGACTTAGAGTACTCCGCTCCGCGCTCTGGGGATTTGGAGATTTGGAATCGTTTATACTCTAGTCCGCGCTCTGGGGACTTAGAGTACTCCAATCCGCTCTCTGGGGATTCGGAGATTTGAAGTCGTTTATACTCTAGTCCGCTCTCTGGGGACTTAGAGTACTCCGCTCCGCACTCTGGGGATTCGGAGATTTGAAGTCGTTTATACTCTAGTCCGCGCTATGGAGACTTAGAGTACTCCGCTCCGCACTCTGGGGATCCGGAGATTTGAAGTCGTTTATACTCTAGTCTGCGCTCTGGGGACTTAGAGTACTCCGCTCCGCGCTCTTAGGATTCGGAGATTTGGAATCGTTTATACTCTAGTCCGCGCTCTGGGGACTTAGAGTACTCCGCTCCGCGCTCTGGGGATTCGGAGATTTGGAATCGTTTATACTCTAGTCCGCGCTCTGGGGACTTAGAGTACTCCGATCCGCGCTCTGGGGATTCGGAGATTTGGAATCGTTTATACTCTAGTCCGCGCTCTGGGGACTTAGAGTATTCCGATCCGCGCTCTGGGGATTCGGAGATTTGGAATCGTTTATACTCTAGTCCGCGCTCTGGGGACTTAGAGTACTCTGATCCGCGCTCTGGGGATTCGGAGATTTGGAATCGTTTATACTCTAGTCCGCACTCTGGGGACTTAGAGTACTCCGATCCGCGCTCTGGGGATTC
The DNA here is from genome assembly GCA_030737815.1 of Allium fistulosum. NCBI lineage: Eukaryota > Viridiplantae > Streptophyta > Magnoliopsida > Asparagales > Amaryllidaceae > Allium > Allium fistulosum. The sequence continues at coordinate 930,323,529 of CM060901.1, read as the reverse complement.
GGAGATTTGGAATCGTTTATACTCTAGTCCGCGCTCTGGGGACTTAGAGTACTCCGATCCGCGCTCTGGGGATTCGGAGATTTGGAATCATTTATACTCTACTCCGCACTCTGGGGACTTAGAGTACTCCACTCCGCACTATGGGGATTCGGAGATTTGAAGTCGTTTATACTCTAGTCCGCGCTCTGGGGACTTAGAGTACTCCGCTCCGCACTCTGGGGATCCGGAGATTTGAAGTCGTTTATACTCTAGTCTGCGCTCTGGGGACTTAGAGTACTCCGCTCCACGCACTGGGGATTCGGAGATTTGGAATCGTTTATACTCTAGTCCGCGCTCTGGGGACTTAGAGTACTCCGCTCCGCGCTCTGGGGATTCGGAGATTTGGAATCGTTTATACTCTAGTCCGCGCTCTGGGGACTTAGAGTACTCCGATCCACGCTCTGGGGATTCGGAGATTTGGAATCGTTTATACTCTAGTCCGCGCTTTGGGGACTTAGAGTATTCCGATCCGCGCTCTGGGGATTCGGAGATTTGGAATCGTTTATACTCTAGTCCGCGCTCTGGGGACTTAGAGTACTTCGATCCGCGCTCTGGGGATTCGGAGATTTGGAGTCGTTTATACTCTAGTCCGCACTCTGGGGACTTAGAGTACTCCGCTCCGCACTCTGGGGATTCGGAGATTTGAAGTCGTTTATACTCTAGTCCATGCTCTGGGGACTTAGAGTACTCCGCTCCGCACTCTGGGGATCCGGAGATTTGAAGTCGTTTATACTCTACTCCGCGCTCTGGGGACTTAGAGTACTCCGCTCCGCGCTCTGGGGATTCAGAGATTTGGAATCGTTTATACTCTAGTCCGCGCTCTGGGGACTTAGAGTACTCCGCTCCGCGCTCTGGGGATTCGGAGATTTGGAATCGTTTATACTCTAGTCCGCGCTCTGGGGACTTAGAGTACTCCAATCCACACTCTGGGGATTCGGAGATTTGGAATCGTTTATACTCTAGTCTGTGCTCTGGGGACTTAGAGTATTTCGATCCGCGCTCTGGGGATTCGGAGATTTGGAATCGTTTATACTCTAGTCCGCGCTCTGGGGACTTAGAGTACTCCGATCCGCGCTCTGGGGATTCGGAGATTTGGAATCGTTTATACTCTAGTCCGCGCTCTGGGGACTTAGAGTACTCCAGTCAGCACTCTGGGGACTTGGAGGTTTGGAATCGTTTATACTCTAGTCCGCGCTCTGGGGACTTAGAGTACTCTAGTCCGCACTCTGGGGATTTGGAGGTTTAAGTTGAGAGCAGTCGTATTTCCACTCTTTAATTTGTATTCATCTACTGTATCGAGGCTAATGTCGTCGAATGAACAATCGAACCACGTTTTCTCACGGAATGAGATTCTGCCCCCCAGGATGAGGGACGAAATTTGAAAAATGGACGATCGATTCTCGTCCGCATGGTGATTATAGCTCTTCCAATCAAGTCAAGGAAGGAGGTATATGACAGATGGTTGAATCACATCCATTTTGGGTTAGATAGCCAAATCTCTTACAATTTGCTCCGTATCTCCTTCTAGAAAATAAGGATAATAGATTGTTGAGTAGACAAAGTAAGTTGCATATGTTCCAAGGTGCAGTCGTGTCCATATATTGACAGTGATGGTTAGCGAGTACGCAGTCTACCATAGCTACTTCAAGTTGGGCTTTTGAACAACCTTTCGTGTTCAGGGTAGGATTTGATGTGTAGATGATCAAATCACGTCCACTTTTGACGGATCCCGGCATCACTGAGCTTCATGAGGGGTATCTGTATTTTGTCGAACTTTGTTCTATGACTCGATTGGAGTGGATGATCGGGCCATATTCATTCCAAGCAGTTTAGGTCTCCAAGTCAAATGTGGAGGTTGATGGATGGATGGTCGGTTGTTCGAATCGATCATAAGTTGATCATACGAACTCAGATCGTCTTGAAACTTTGGCTTCCCTGGCTTTGATTGTTATGTCTTGTTAATCGTGGCTCGATCCAGACTCGGACGAAATCCATCGACATCCATAGTGAGCCTTTGTGTAACCGATCTCCAAGACGAACTGTCACTGGTTTCTAATCAAGTTCTTGGTGTCACGGCCTTGCCAAAAGGCGGGATAACATTTGCCCCCCAAAGGACGTCTTGTGTAAACATGACGTGCTTTGAAAAACCGCAGTCTTTCATGCTGAATATTTCCGTTCAGTTGATTGCTTGACAGTCGTCTCTCAATCGTTTCATTGCAATCTTCTTTTAGACAAATGTTCAACTAGCATGCTTTGCTTTGGTTCTGCCCCCAGTTCTGGGGATGAGTATGGAGTTGATGTATGTTTATACTCCGTCTCGCACTCTGGGAGTACGGAGTTGAGTAGATGTTTATACTCCGTCTCGCACTCTGGGAGTACGGAGTTGAGTAGATGTTTATACTCCGTCTCGCACTCTGGGAATACGGAGTTGATTAATGTTTATACTCCGTCTCGCACTCTGGGAGTACGGAGTTGATTAATGTTTATACTCCGTCTCGCACTCTGGGAGTACGGAGTTAAGTAGATATTTATACTCCGTCTCGCACTCTGGGAGTACGGAGTTGATTAATGTTTATACTCCATCTCACACTCTAGGAGTACGGAGTTGATTAATGTTTATACTCCGTCTCGCACTCTGGGAGTACGGAGTTCAGTAGATGTTTATACTCCGTCTCGCACTCTGGGAGTACGGAGTTGATTAATGTTTATACTCCGTCTCGCACTCTGGGAGTACGGAGTTGATAAATGTTTATACTCCGTCTCGCACTCTAGGAGTACGGAGTTAAGTAGATGTTTATACTCCGTCTCGCACTTTGGGAGTACAGAGTTGATTAATGTTTATACTCCGTCTCGCACTCTGGGAGTACGGAGTTGATTAATGTTTATACTCCGTCTCGCACTCTGGGAGTACGGAGTTAAGTAGATGTTTATACTCCGAGTTGGACCTTTCCCGAGCTGTCTCCAGACTGCTTCACAGCAATGTTGCTTTTTATTGACTCCTGGACAGGCCCTGGCGCCTTATCTCGTCGTACCCACCTAGCTTCCTCTCTTCTTATGAACTGGTGTGCCTTAGAGTAGAAACGCTCTAGCGTAGCCGGAGGTTTTCCTGCTAGCCAGTCTCCAAACTCAGAGTCTGGATCCATACCTCTCATTACTGCCATCATAATTGCATGGTCATTTGGATTACTGACTTCAGTTGCTGCTACGTGGAATCTTTGCAAATATTCCTTCAACGATTCCCCAGGATTTTGGATTACACTTGACAGAGACATCACGTCCTTTGGGCGCGTAGTGTGTATCCTGAACTGCTCAATAAACTTCTTTGCCAACTCCTCGAAATTTGATACGGATCGCGGAGGAAGTCGGGTGAACCACATAGTAGCGATCCCAGATAGAGTAATCGGAAAGCACCTACACTTGGTGGCATCATTCGCTCTGGCTGAATCCATCATCCATTCGTACCTCATGACATGTTGTCTAGGATCTGTCTTTCCTTCATATGCGGGAATAGTAGGCATACTAAACTTCCTGGGGTACGCCGCCTGCAACACAACATCCATGAATGGAGTATGACTTCTTGACACTCCCCAATCGTCATTCGATAACCCCTGATTTTCCTTCATCAACTGCCTGATCATGGCTGTCAGATCTGGTGTTTGTATGGAAGGCGGAAGGTTAGTGTCTGTTCTACGTGCCTGACCATGCTGGTGCCTCCTCTCCTGGCGACCTGCCAATCGTTCGTCCTGAGGTCCGACATCGTTAGCGTTTTGATGATCTGGACCTCCATCCTCCATTTGTACTCCGGTCCTGAAGTTCCCAGCTCTTGCTTGGTTACGGTCTCCAGTCGTCTGAACATCAGCTTCTGCTCGTGCAGCTTCAGTCTTACGTCGTCTGCGCCTGGGAGGTTCATCAGAGGAAGTTGAGCTGTCAGATGAAGAGTAAGGAGCGGGATTGCCCCCAGCATTCTGTTGCTGCTGTTGAGTGAGTTGTGCCATCAGGTTGGCGTTAGCTTGCATCTGCTCTCCTAGTTGTCTCCTGCTTTCCCTGAATTCTCTCATCAAGTCATTGAACTCTATTCTGGTGACAACTGGAGTCTGTTCTTGAGCGGCAATTCCTGCACTCGGAATCGCTGGTTGATTGCTAGGTCCTGCTTGTTGCACACTAGCAGTTTCGTGGGCATCCGCATTATGAGAAGCTGACCTGGTACGTGGTCTTACCATTGTAGAGCTATTGGTATGAACTCTGAGTAGAATAAACGGATGTCCTATCAGTGAGTCGGATCTTCCTTGGGGGATTTGTTCAATCCAGTAGCTTCAAAGCAGATCCTTGAGGTCTGAGAATTCGATTCTCAGTGAAAGCACCAAAGTGTTAGCACCAAAATTGGTCACTAACCTTGTTCAGAAAGATTGTGTAGAGATATAAGTGATGAATGTAAATTAAACAGAGAAGACAATGCTAATTTAAATGCAGAAAGTAAGAACACCGGATTTATAGTGGTTCAGCGTAATTGCCTACGTCCACTTTGTTCAACTTTATTGATCTTCTTTATAGTTGATTACAAATACAATTCGTGAATCAAATGCTTGAATGAAGTTGTTTAAGTAGAGAAGATGAGTCTCGAAAATGGCAGAGTCTCCCCAGTATTTTCTCTCCCAAAAAAGGCTCCATTTCACTGTGACCCTGCCCCTCTATTTATAGGCAAATATGGGTTGGACTTCCCAAGTGGGTTGGATAGCCGAACGCTCTAGCCCCAGTACAGTGGTCGCTGTATGCCGAACCAGGTACGCCGAACGCTCTGATGCCGAACGATGTGGTTTGAGGTTTGGGAAGTGCAGGATGTTAGACAATCGAAGCCGAATGCTTTGCTAGACGCCGAGTACACTTGTTGCCGAGTACTACGCCGAGTACTCCTATATGCCGAATGCTCTTGTATGCCGAGCAGTCTCAATGCCGAGTGCTCTTGTATGCCGAGTAGTCTCGATGCCGAGTGCTCTTGTATGCCCAGTGCTCCTGTATGCCGAGCAGTCTCGATGCCGAGCGCTCTTGTATGTCGAGTGCTCCTGTATGCCGAGCAGTCTCAATGCCGAGCGCTCTTGTATGCCGAGCAGCCTTGATGCCGAGCACCCTTGTATGCTGAACGCTAGCGCCGAGCATTGGTTGTCGCCGAGTGCCAGTTGACGCCGAGTTCCATTGGGATGCCGAGTGCTACGCCGAGTACTCCTGGATGTCAAGCGCTTCGCCAAACACTCCTGGATGCCGGTCACTCTCTGATGCCGGACACTCTCTGATGCCGGTCACTCTCTGATGCCGAGTTGAACTGGATGCCGAGTACTAGTTGCCTGGTCAAATCTCCAGGAAACAGAAGAAAAATTGGAATGCAATGTTTTCTTGATTAAATGGCCACTGTTTAAAAAAAAATTAAGTGGGTCATTTCATTTGGTATCAGAGCTATGTTGTTAAATAACATAGCAAAATTTTGTATGAACTTGTTTGCATTGGATGTATGGAAGTGTTGACTGCTTTGGATGCTTTGTTTGTTAATGTTTACACTACTAATATCTATTATGACAGAATAGTGATAGATTAAAATGAATTAATCTATAGAGTATTAGGCAAAACAGACTAACCTAAGTGTTATATCCATAGAACTATGGTAGGACCCAGACATCAAAATGTAGGAACAAGTGAACCACCCATGGTGAATGTGCAAGAATTCATGAGAGCCATATGGGATGGAGTAGGCAATAGGTAGGAAAATCCACATGAGGAGCTTTCCAAACTACTTAAGACTTTTACCAATCTTGGAGGCAAAACCTTTGATGGCATAGAAGGAGTTATGGGAGTTCAAAATTGGCTCAGAATTTTGGAAAGAATCTTTGCAGACATGCAAGTTGAAGACCAAAGGAAGAGGCAAATTGCATCCAGGCAATTGAGAGGCGCAGCTTTGGATTGGTGGGAGGTTATCATAGCTGGAAGACCTGAAGGAGAAGTGACATGGGATCAATTTAAAGCAATGTTGGAAGGCAGATTTGTCCCTGCATCAGCCAAGGAATCTTTGCTAGAGGAATTTATCAAATTAAGGCAAGGGACAATGAGTGTCACTGAGTACACTCAGAAATTTGAATCATTGGCAAAGTATGGTGCAGTACTCATCACCACTGAGGAGGCTAAGAATGGCAGATATATCCAAGGGCTGAACCCTAGCCTTAGTAGAGCCATGCTACCATACAAGGACAGGACTTTTGATCAAGTTTTGGATTTGACTCTGAGCATTGAACAACATGATAAAGCTAGAGAGAATTTCAGGGCATTCAAGAATAACCAAAACAAGAAGGGAAAGGGTAAATTTCACCCTTATGATAAGAAGAAAACAGACATAGCTTCCACTAAGAAACCAGAGGAAGTCAGGGCTACTGAAATTAAGAAGAAGATCACTTGTTATAACTGTGGCCAAGAGGGGCATATGAAGAATAGATGCAAAAATGTTAGGCCTGCATCCTTCAATTGTCACCATTGTGGGAAGGAAGGTCACATAAAGAGGAATTGTCCATATTTTAAGCAAGGAAAATTAGGGGCTTTGGAAGGGAAAGGCAAGGCAGCTAAGGGATCAAGTGTTGAAAAGCATGATCAAGTTGAAGGTACTTTGCTTATTCACTCAATATCTTTTGCAGCAGTGTATGATACTGGGGCTACACACTCATTGATCTCCCATGATATTACACAACAATTAAAATTGAATTGTATGATTGTTGATAAGCCACTGTTAATTAGAAGCCCTATAGGTAGTTCATGTGTTCTGGGTATGATATGTATGCAACTAGGATTAAATATAGGAGGACATGTGTTTGAGTCAGACCTATATGTGTTGCAATATCCGGGCATAGGGATTATTTTAGGAGTTGATTGGTTGAGTAGATATAAGGCTATCATAAATGTGGAGACATCCACCATATCATTGAAAGTTTCTGATGGACAAAGAATAGTTGTTCTTTGTGAGGCAAACAAGAATAGAAGTATAGCCAACCGTTTTACATTGTCTAATGAAAAACTCATGCCTGCATTAGAAGGAATCCCCATAGTGAATCAATATGTTGATGTGTTTGGTGAAGTGAGAGGAGTTCCAAACCACAGACCAGTTGAGTTTTCAATCAAAATAATTCCAGGAGCTAGCCCAGTGGTTAAAAGACAAACTAGAATGGGGCCTAAGGAGTTGATGGAGCTGAAAAAGCAATTGGTTGAACTAGAAGAAAAAGGTTTTATTAGACCCAGTAGCTCATCATGGGGAGCACCAGTAGTCTTTGTTAAGAAACAAGATGGATCCCTTAGGTTATGTATTGACTATAGGGAATTAAATAAAGTCACAGTTAAAAATAAATATCCCTTACCAAGAATTGATGATCTCTTTGTTCAATTGAGTGGTGTAAAATTATTTTATAGGCTTGATTTAGCTTCAGGCTTTCATCAGATGAAAGTAGAAGAGGAAAGCATTAAGTATACAGCCTTTAACACAAGATATGGACTTTATGAATTTTTAGTAATGCCATTTGGCTTGACAAATGCTCCTTCCTATTTTGTTGATTTGATGAATAGGATTTTTAGAGAATACTTGGATAAGTTTGTATTGATATTTATTGATGATATACTAATTTATTCTAAGTCAGTTAGAGAGCATGAAAATCATTTGCATATGGTATTCAAGAAACTGAGGCAGGAAGAATTAAAAGCCAAATTTTCAAAATGCACTTTTTGGCAAAATGAAGTGAATTTTCTAGGTCACATTATATCAGAGAAAGGAATATCTGTAGATCCCAATAAATTCATTGCAGTGCAAGCTTGGAAAAGACCTACCAATGTCACTGAAGTTAGATCATTCATGGGAATGGCTGGTTACTATAGGATATTTATAAAAGATTTTGCAAAAATCTCAATTCCATTAACCAGATTGACTAGGAAAAATCAAGTGTTCACTTGGACTGAGGAGTGTGAGAAAGTCTTTGGGAAATTAAAAGAAGCACTGGTACAAGCTCCAATTCTTAAAGTACTTGAAGGAAATGAAAACTTGGTGGTGTATACTGATGCAAGTGGACAAGGGCTTGGGGCAGTATTGATGCAACAACATCAAGTGATAGCTTATGCTTCTAGGCAGTTGAAACCAAGTGAGGTAAGATATGCTACTCATGACCTTGAATTGGCTGCTATAGTGTATGCTCTTAAGTTATGGAGACACTACTTGTTAGGAGCAAAATTTGAAGTCTATACAGACCATAAATCACTTAAATACTTGTTTTCACAAAAAGAATTAAATATGAGGCAGCAAAGATGGATTGAACTCCTAGCCTCATATGATTTTGAAATATTGTACACACCTGGTAAGGCTAATAAGGCAGCAGATGCCCTAAGTAGACAGCATGCTAACATGGCTAGATTGATGGTAAAAGAGTTAAACACTTTATCATTGTTAATTGATTCAGAGATAGAAAGTGATAACATAGAAAATATGAGCCTATGCAGTGAGAATGTAGAAATGGGAAGATTAAGTTTTATTACTTTGGGATCAGAATTGAAGAATAAAGTTGTAGAGCTATAAGACCAAGATCCATTTTTATTTGAAAAGAAAACTCAGATATTAAATGGTGAGGCAGTGGAAGGTTTTCAGTTGAATGATCAAGGCCATTTGAAGAAAGGAAAAAGAATATGTGTTCCAGCAATTGATGAGTTGAAGCAAGAAATTTTGGATGCTTACCACAAAAGCAAATACACTATACACCCAGGAAGCACAAGAATGTATCACAACCTCAAGAGAGATTATTCGTGGAGTGGTATGAAGAGTGCAATGGCAACCTATGTATCCAAATGTATGGTTTGCCAACAGGTGAAAGCTGAGTATCAAAAACCCTCAGGGATGCTTCAACCTTTGCAAATACCACAGTGGAAATGGGAAGACATATCAATGGATTTCATTGATGGTTTGCCTAGAACTAGGAAGGGAAATTATAGTATTTGGGTAGTGGTTGATAGTTTAACAAAGTCAGCCCACTTTATACCAGTGAAATCAGAAAGAAATGCAAATACACTAGCCCAGTTGTTTATTAAAGAAATAATCAGACTGCATGGTATACCAAAGACTATAGTAAGTGATAGAGATACCATCTTCACTTTAAATTTTTGGCAGAGTTTTCACAAGGCAATGGGGACTGATTTATGCTTAAGCACAGCATACCATCCTCAATCTGATGGCCAAACAGAAATTGTGAACAAATTGCTTGAAGACATGTTAAGAGCTTGTGTATTGGATTGGGGAGGAAGTTGGGAGGATCATATCTTTTTAGCTGAATTTGCATACAACAATAGCCATCATAGTAGCATAGGCATGGCACCCTTTGAAGCTCTTTATGGGAGACCATGTTTATCACCCTCAAGTTGGCTTGAATCTGGGGAAAAAGTGGTCTTAGGACCAGAAAATGTGAAGGAAACTTCTGAGAAGATAGCTTTGATCAGAAAAAGAATTGCTTCTGCCCAAGATAGGCAAAAGAAATATGCAGATCAAAGAAGGAAGGCAGTACAATATAATGTTGGAGATTATGTATTTATCAAAATATCACCCATGAAAAAGGTTCTAAGGTTTGGGAAACAAGGGAAGTTGATTCCTAGATATATAGGGCCATATAAAATTTTAGAAAGGATAGGAACTATAGCCTATAAGCTAGAGTTGCCAGAAGAAATGAGAGCAATGCATGATGTTTTTCATGTGTCTCAACTTAGAAGATGGGTTCATGATAAAGAGGCAATCCTAAAATCCTCTAAGGATGTGCAGATTGACCCTAGAATGATTTATGAAAAGGAGCCAGTGGGCATAGTTTCTAGAGAAACCAAGAAATTGAGAAACAAAGAAATTAAATTAGTGAAAGTGCAATGGAGTCTTAACCCAAATGATTGCACATGGGAAGTGGAGGATAAAATCAGAAATGATTATCCACAACTGTTTGATTAAATGAAAGGTAAATTTATTTATATTGATGAATGTTTTGATTGAATATGCATTATGATTTTTTTTTATGCATAATGATTAATCAAGTGATTGGCTTGAGAATGGTTTGAGGTCAGAAAATTGATTTTTCTGCAGTAATGGTACTTAAGTTAAGTATGAAAGAATTGTGGGACACAATTCCTAAAAGGAGGGGTATATGTGATAACCCTGATTTTTGAGCAGATTCATGATTTAATTTGGTTTGTATTTGTTTAAAAATTGCATTTAAAAGATAGGAATAGGAAACTGATTTGCAGATATATGGTCTAAAACATGTACATGTGCACAAGATAGTGCACAAACATGCACACATTTTTCTGTGTGATAAAATAGGCAACAGTTAGTATAAATAAATTACAAATACATATGTAGGCAGATATGATCAGGTCTTTAAAAAGTTTGGCATAAAGAAAACAAATATATATATATAGGCAGAAATAGTAAATATATGCAGAAAGAATAAGAAACTTAAATATTATTTAAAGAAAGGAAAATAAAAAGGCTTAGGCAAAAATAGGCATATATATGTTACACATGTATATAGATAAGCATTGCAGGTAAAAAGAAGAGCTTGCATGGAAATGGTATGAACCCTTAGATAAACATTTTATCCATTTCCAGCAATTCTTTTGCTTAGGACAAAAACTAAAGTCATGCATATAACATGACCCGGGGAAAAATTAAAAGAATAAGGTTTACTTTCTGAAAAATTAGCAAGGACCACATACCCTTTTCTTTTTATGAATCAAGTGTAAGGAAGATCATATTATGGAGTAGAACTGACATTGGGTAATTCCATAAAACCCTAGTAGCCAGGATTTATATAAAGAGGCTTAGTGTAGTGAGATCATACCCATTTGCTCTTCATAACCTAAAGGAAAAGTAAAAAAACAAGCCATAGAAAATAAGGAGCACCGGCCATTAGAGTTAGAGGAAGGCAGAGGATCAAAAGAAAAGCAAGGCTTAGAGGAAAAAGGAATTAAGGGTGAGTAACCTCACTGAAAACTTTGGCATTAAGTCCTGAATATTGAGGCAGCCTATTTGAATTAATAATTCAATTTTGCAAGTTATGTTCATTTTATGATTGGATGACTTTGGTTTGTTAATGATCTGTTCAAGTGTGAAACTCTTCATAGTGATTTACCCAGAAATAAGAGTCATGGATTTCATGTTTAAAATGTTTATCTGTGCTGTGAATTAATTTTGAGATGGAGTAATTTCTTTTTATGGGTTTTCTTCATAAAGTTATTTATAAAATCCCAGGATTCATGTGGTAGATATATGGTCTGAAAATGGAAAGAAATAGGGGGCTGCAACATTGTGTTGTTGCTTATGTCTCATGTTAACTGAAACAAAAGAAAATGTAGAAGTGCAATGTTGTACATGTGTTGAGCTTCTATGTTTTATGAACTACCCAAATCAAAATATACTTATGGTTTAGCCAGATCTTCAAGATCAATAAAGATCTGATTGAACCAAAGGTAAGAAGAGATAACTAGTAAACTATTTATGACCATATGTTTATAACTTGATCCATTAAAACCCATAGGCAAAATAATATGCTAAGAAATCACATCTGTTTTCATGATTAAATGTTTGCTTCTGAGAACATGACTTACAAATGTCTGGATGATTACATGTTGGTTGAATTGTTTATTTGTCTCTGATTGAATAATGAGATGCAGAGGGGATTAGCACAACTATGAAAAAGGAAATAACACTTAGTAATTTAACTAAGGACTTTGGATCTTAGGGCTACAAAGTATGGCTTGGCAAGGGGAACATTGCAAGCTCACACATGGTATGTTTATACCCAGGGGCCTGAGTGTGCTGGGTTAACAGAGATATGTCCCAGGCAGTGTGTGGTTTAACAAAAGAAAGTAGCTAAAGACCATAACATACATGGTAGTGAAAAATAGAAATAGGTTCAAGAGAGGGCTTGGGCAAAATCCCTGATGGCCAGTAACCTAGTAGAAAAGACTTGATGATTGGATTGATGAATATGTTGATTGGTTTATAATGTTTTATGGATGAATCTTATGGTTGCAATCACTGAACTCAACCATTGAATCACATATAATCTGTTGTGCACTGATGTATATACACATGTATCACAGAAACATGCACAAGAGTGGTACTGAGTTCCTTTATCCATTTTGAAGTTATATGAATATGCATAAGTGTTATAAAAATCATGTTTTCAGTAGATTACTCATACCAGACTTTAGTCTGACCCTTGTGTGTTTTATGCACCATTGGGTGTCTCATATTTGCATGAGGCAGTTCATGGTGATTATGCAGGAAAATAGGAATTTCATTGAACAAGCTTTGGATGAGTTAACTGCTTAAGGAATTGGATGGTATTTTAAGGACTTTGCTAAAGTTAAATGAGATATTCATGTTGAACTATGTTAAGATATTTTGTTTAAATTTGTTTAGAAAAACCAATGTATTGTTATTTACTGTTCTGTAAGTGTTGAACTTATATGTATCAGCTGAAACTATGTGCTTTGTTTTGCAAATGCTTTGCTAAGAAATGAAACTCTAAAACTCTAAGAACAGTTAGTTTGAGTGGTAGAAAAATCTGAGATTGAAAGGATTTATGGTTTGAACATACGATTAAGTGAATGGCTTAGGAAAATTCATGTTTAAGTTGAAATAAAAATCTAGCAGAGTGAGGATTTGAGTAGCTTAGAAAAGAAAACAAAACGATATATACTTTGCTTAAGAAAATGCAAGTTGAATGTGGCTAACATGACCATTTCCTTGAGCCTGGGATAAGCCAGCACTAAAGAGTTTAAGTTAAGTTTTTAGCTCTGTTTTATAACTCAAGTGTTGGGTAGACTCAGACATTTTGTTAACAAGAAAAAAATAAGGCACCTGAATTTCCACTGACACACACATGCACAGGAACATGCACACACACATGCACAAGCAAAAGCACTGTTCATACAGTAATAAAATTATGGGAATTCATGTAAAATGATAAGTCTTGAGACATGAAATCAATAGTTATGCACTAACCTAAGTATACTTTAAAAATCTGGTTTTTAGATTCAGTATTGCAATGTAGAGAGTATTTCCTTTGAGTAATACCCAAACAGGTTTCTACTTACAAATTTTTGTACTCTGATTTAAGTAGAAGTAGCTTATATATCCTCATATATATAAGTGTAAATGATATGAGTAAACCAATATTTTTATATTGGCAAAAGGTCCTGGATAGAAGAAAAATTGGAATGCAATGTTTTCTTGATTAAATGGCCACTGTTTAAAAAAAACAAATTTTAAGTGGGTCATTTCAACAACTCATCGGAATCAAATTGGGGGGACTGCTAGAGGAATGGGTCCTCCAAAGGCTTTGGAGCCTATGTATCGAGAGCCAAACCGAGAGCGTTTGCTAGGCCGAACACTTGGGGTAGATCCCAACTACCACCATTCAGTTGATCCTTTGGACCCAGTACCTAGAAGATATGATCAAGAGATTTGTAAGTAAAAATCGCTTCAGAAGCAATGATGAGTGGGGAACCACTCCTATTCGGAATCCATTTACAGAAAACATCCTACGTAAGAGATATCCTCGAAGGTTTGCAATGCGACTATGCCATTGCATGGAGGAGCAACGGATCATAATCAGCATTTGATGAGGTATGAATGGCATATGGATTCCACCAGAGCTTCTGATGCCATGAAATGCCCCTACTTTCCAATTTTCCTCGAAGGAGTGGATACGATATGATTCACTCGACTTTCACTGAGGTCCATATCATCCTTTGCTGAGTTGTCATGAAAGTTTATAGAGCAATTCTACTTACATACTTCACGTCTAAAACATGTTATGTCTCTATCAAACCTTTTCCAAGGCGATGGAAAGTCACCGAATGATTTCTTGAATTGTTTCCATGCTGCCATGACATAAGTTATAGATCCTAAGGATGATATAGTGTAGATAGCGCTAATTAAGGGGATCCATCCTAATATGAACTTCTGGGAATGGTTGAAATGGAAACCCCACCAACGAGGGATGCTTTCTATAGAAAGGACAATGAGTACTTATGCTTGGAAGAAACACGCAAACGTCTACAAGGATCTGAGGCTGGGAGTTCAGTTGGAGTAGTGCTGAGTAATGTTGCTCTAGAGCAATCTAGAGGAAGTTCTAGAAATGTAGATGTGAATGTTCGCAATAAGAATGATAGTCGGAAGTAGAATGGTAATGGGGCTAAGAAGCGAAATCCAGATAACAGGAATCATACTAGGACTCCTAAGTATGACCCCTCTATCGAACTGAAGAACTCGATAGAGAATATCTATTTTGCAACTCAAGGTAACGAGCAGTAAAGGAAGCCAGCTCCAAGAGATTAGACTGAGAAGGAGAAGAGATCTGGCAAGTTCTATAGGTTTAATAAGGCACATAGTCATAATACCAACGAATGCAGGCACTTGCGGATATGATTAAGGACCTGATTCGAAAGAAGAAACTGCAGTAGTTTGTGAAAGCCCCACAGGATGGCGAGTAAGGAAATTCTAATTCCCTAGATCGATATCCCAATAGGGGCAAGCTTGTCCTAGTGATGAGGAGCCTAGGCAACTTGAAAAATGTTTGGTGATAAACACAATCATCAGTGGACCGCACCCAGCCGATAAAAGTCTAGATGAAATGAATGGGTATGTTGGCACTGTAAAGCATGTTGTGGATGAGAGCTGCCTTTCATTTGAGGATGGAACTCTGACAGAACAATGATTGATGACATTTTTATAAGAATAGAGATGCTAATGGAGTGGTAACTCCAACAATTGACCCACTCATGATCACAGCCACGATTGGTCCTGTGATAGTACGGAAGATATTGGTTGACAGCATTAGTTTAGCCAATACTCTATTAAAAAAGCTTATGATCAGATGTTGTTGGAAGCGAAGGATTTGAAACCTTGTAAATTTTAAATACAGGGGTTCAATGGGATGGCTACTTAGCTGATTGGATATGTAGAATCACCAGTAGTACTTGGTAAGAGAAACTGCAAGTGAGTGTGGATTGTGCCTTTCTTGGTGTTAGATATTTACTTAGCTTACAATGCATTTTTTGGACCGACTGGCCCTGGTTAAATTCAGAGCGGTTATAGCTCCTTGGTGCTTGACAATGAAGTTTCTTATAGAGAATGGTGTAGGGATTATCCCGAGAGATCAAGTAAATGGCCGCGAATGCTACATCACTGAGCTAAGAAAGGCAAGGCAAAGAAATAAATTAAAAGGTGCGGAGAGGACTCTCCGCATCAAGGATTTGGATGCATTGCAACCAATATCTGAGCCCTAGTTTGGGTAGCATAGTATATTCCGTAAGGATACAGACCTATGAAAAGAGCCACTGGATGAAGTAGCAACTCCAGCCGAGCTAACGATTAATATCTTGGCCAGTCGGGATGACCCAACACAGATCCTGAAAGTCAGATCGTAACTTGGGGTTAGGATAATGAAGGAGTTTGTTGGTTTTCTTTAGGTGAACCTTGATGTGCTTGCTTGGATGCACTCTAATATGTATGGGATCTCGTCATAGATAGCGAGCCGTGCATTAATCATAAATCCCAAATGTGTTCCCATAAAACAAAAGTGCCACGACATAGATTTGGAGAGATCCGTTTCACTCAAAGAAGAAGTGGAAAAACTGAAGGATAATGGCTTCATCCGCAATGCTTTATACCCGAAATGGCTATCAATCCGGTCCTGGTTAAGAAGGCTAACAGGAAGTGGAGGACGAGCGTCGATTATCTTTATTTGAATAAGGCATGCCCAAATGACAGCTTCCTACTTCCAAGGATTGATCAATTGGTGGATTCGATAGTCAAACATGAATTACTTTCATTCATGGATGCTTACTCTGGATACAACTTAATCCCAATGCATGTCCCAGCCCAAGAACATACCAGCTTTATTATCGACTTGGGACTGTACTGCTATCTGGTAATGCTATTTGGGTTGAAGAATGCTAGAGCAACCTACTAGGGATTAGTAAATAAGATGTTTAGATATAAGATTAAACATTCAAGGAAGGTCTATGTGGATGACATGTTATTGAATCTACGACGTTCGGAAAGCCACATTGACGATCTGGTAGAAATGTTTGGTGTTCTCCAAAAATATAGGATGATGCTCAAGCCTTTAATATGCTCTTTTGGTGTTGTGTTAGGGAAGTTATTGGGCTTTATTGTGAACTCATGTGGAACTGAAGCCAATCCGGATAGGATAAGTGTAACATCCCGTATATTTGGACCATTTAAATTGACAAAAATCCACACTTGTCAACTTAAATAATACAAAACACAGAACATTATGGGATTATAAGTACATAAATGTAAATGAGAATCAATACAACATCACAGACTCAGAACAGTCACAGAATAATGCAGCGGAAAATACATCGTCATAATAGTAGTTCATGAAGCTACTACAGAGAATACAACAATGTCTCAACATAAAGCGACTGAAAGAGATACAAGATGTCCAATACATAAGTACATCAAATACTGAAAATAAAATGATATAGATAAAAGCTAAGCCTTCAGCATCTTCAACCAACCTTGTCCAGCAACGGAATATCTTCAGACTGACCCGAGCATATGCAAAAGAAACACTCGAGTCAGGACTCAAAATCTTATACAGGATAATCAAATGCATATAATAAAGTCCATAACTCAAAGGTGAATATAAACATTATTAAGGGATCGATAAACTACCTACAGAATACGCTAAATAGATAATGTCTAATCCATAAAGTAAGATATCAAAATAGGGTTAAGCAGGGCCCATACACCTCTTAACCTGTTTATTCCCAAAAGCATATACAAGACCGTAGTTTCCCCAAAACCGGAAGTCACCAGAGGGCAATCCATATACTAAAGGTACAAATCAAAATCGTAGTGGTCTCGAATAGGATAATCAGTATGACAAGGTACATGAGGCGATACCAACTAGGATACTAGTAGTTGCGTGATCCGGACTGATGTTGGGCATAGCAGCTACTATCCCAACACCGCGAAACAACACTCCCAAATCAAGGGGTGCACCCAAATCGAATCACATAAGTAATAGATAAGGTATCGAAGAAGTGTGTCCGCTAGAGGTAGCGAACCTCAATGGCCCGGCGCGGCTCCTGTTTTAGTCATGTCAGGGGTCATCCAAAATCGTTCTCTTTCTTCAGTCAACGCGTTCATCAAAACCATCCACTTCGTTCTGGATCAACACTTCGCGTATATTAGTTATTAAAGTGGTTTTCGGTATCGACAGAGAGTATGTCCATAATCCGCTCCCGGACTCTTTAATAACTACGTATTAATTACCCAACAGTCAACTTTTTATTAAAGTTAAAACAAATCAAATCCAAAGGTCAAGTTGCAAATTTGACTTCCAAATTTGATATTTCACAATTCGATTCGTTTCAATTACTAAAATCATATTTCGAAAAGAAATTCTAGTTCGAGCCCTTTAGTTATCAAAAATTTAAGTATTCACGTTAAATCAACATTTCACTTATTATATCAATTCAAATTCATGGATTACATGAAATAGTCAATCTTAGTTCAACTTATTGAATCAAGTTTTATTCTTTAAATCCGTATTTACCTTCCTAGGTTCATTACTATATCAATTTCATTTACTACGTTCACTTTGTCAAAACTTCGTTTAGTCATTTGTCAAAACTCGAAATTTAATCACTTTATCCTCTATCCTATTTACTTCTTAAATCTCATTTCGATTAACTTTGTCAAACACTTTGTTTAATCAAATAAATTTACAAATTCGTTTCAATTCCTTACATTAATTAGTTCTCATTTATTTCAATTGAATTCATTTCTTTATTCCCACAATCCAATTTATTTAATTCGATAAAATCCATTTTATCTATTTCAAAACAATTTCATTTATTTAATTCAATAAAATCATTTATTTATTTCAACAAATTTATTTATTCAATTCAATAAAATCATTTTATTTATTTCAACAAATTTATTTATACAATTCAATAAAATCATTTTATTTATTTCAACAAATTTATTTATTCAATTCAATAAAATCATTTTATTTATTTCAACAAATTTATTTATACAATTCAATAAAATCAATTTTATTTATTTAAAACAAATTCATTTATATTTACGTTACCTAATTACCATATAGTTTTCTAAGTTCATTCCATGATTCCAAATAAGTCTCAATTTCAAAACGTTCTTTGTTGACCGTTCGGTTTCTTATTTTAATTATCTATCCTAGGCCAATTCATTCAATTGGGTATTTATCATTTCAACCCAATTCTATTTAAATTCAAAATCAAACATACAAAGGGAACTTGCAGTGTGATAGCTGGGATGGTGTCAAAGTAAATAAACAAGCAATAGCATCCATTTGCAACAATTCAACAATTTCAAATAATCCCGAAATAATCGTATTAATTCGCGTTTGTTATCTACGCCAATTAATATAATTATTTCTAGAATCTACACTATCATTTCATGTAGATTAAAGATTATAACATTTCAGTTTCACTTGGTCGTTCAATTTCAATTACAACTGTTAATTCAATACGATCTGTAGTCTAAAGTGACATTTATCAATTCCACAAGTCAAGCAATTTAAAGGGGTCAATTTAACTATTCAATATTCATCATATAAGAGGTCAAGTTTAACATATGTCATTCGGAATTTTATATCTATTCTATATCAAATTCAGTTTCAAATTTATTATTAATTACAATAACAACAAATTTAATATCACATAGTAAATTGGTGTCATAACTATTTAACATACTAACTTCAATTCAATTTTTTAACATCAATCAATTTAACGTTCAGATTACATTCATAACATCCCACATCTAATTATCATAGTATAAGAGATGTTTGAGTCGTGAATAGAAAATATTCACCTTGCGTGGTTAGAGATTTGACGACGAAGCACGAAGACGAATAGATACGAGACACTAACAAGCTCAATGCAAAATGAACACAACAACGATGAAACAAGACAGATCTGACAAGCTGAAGGTAACTTAGGACTCCGAAGCAGTAGCTGGAAATAAAACATAGCAGCAACGTGAGCAACTAGAATGCTAAGAATTTCATTGCTATGTAATATACAGTTTTCCATATAAACTCGTAAAAAAAAAACAAAATCAGTTATGGCCAAGTCGAAGTGGATGAAAGCGATGGTGCTGGTTGGCGGCGGAGGCTGTCAGAGGAGTAGGCGAACTGGTGGTGGACTGGCGGGTGTAGGCTGTCGGTAAGTGGACTGGGCTGGCGGGTTTGGAGGTTGCTGGTTGGACTGGCGGACGGCAGTGGGCTGACGGAGGGCTGGTGGTGGCAGAGCTGGTGAAGGCGAGTGGGGCAGTGGTAGAACTGGGCAGGGTAGGGGAGGCGAAATGGGTCTGGGTGGGGTCAGGGCGGAACTGGGCAGGCAAGGGGAGGCGGGGTGGGGTCAGGGCGCTGGTAGGCGGAGGGCGTGGCTCGGAGGGTCTGGCACGGAGGTCTGGGGCGGGTCTGGGCACGGGTCGGAGGGCGACTGGGACTGGTGGTTCGGGTGGCGGGGTTCGGCGGGGTCTGGGGCTGGCAGGGAACTGGGACGCGGGTCTTGCAGGCGGAGGTCTGGGGCGGGGTCTAGGCGGGGTCTGGGCGCGGGTCTGGGCAGGCGGGCCAGGTGGTTGGGTTGGCGGGCTGGGTGGGATACGTGTAGGCGGAGGAGGCGCTGGGGACGGGGAGGACGGCGGAGGCGGGTTGGTGGGCTGCTGAGGCAGTGGGCTGGGCGACTACTGATGGCGGAGGTGCCGGACGAGATGGCAGGCGGCGATGTGGCAGGGCTGGAGCTTCATTTGTTTGTGGAGGGGAGAATTACAACAGAGAGAAGAGAAACAAAAATATGCAGAGGAGGAAGAACGAACCAGAAATGAAATGCTAAACAGTGAATTATGAATTGAAGCCTGGTTTATACGCAATAGTACAGAATTGAAAAGTCTTTAATTGATTGTATAGGTACACTAAAAGACTGTTGGAGTTTCAAGGAGTAATTACTGATCAGGAGATGCCTCGAATTCCACTCCCTAGTGAAGCCTAATAGACACAGGTTTAATAGTGTAACGGACAGGTTTCAAACCGTTAACAATTTGTAACTTTTAACTCCGAACTCCGAATGATGCAAACGAATATACCATTTTGATCAGCGCGACGGTACGCTTCCAACGGTATACAGATTATTGCGATACGATGATTTTATAAAATTTGCATTTACGCCGCTTAAATTGTGCGTTTTGCAAAATATTATAAACGGAGCAGGCGATGACAGTTTTAGACGAAACGAATCATGAAATCTTGATCAGAATAATTTTTACAAGCGGACTGTGTAAAAATATTTGGATTTGGAAGATAAATTTTACGCAGCTTTATATGGACTGATATACAGTAAAACGCGAACGGACTTTACTGTAATATTTTTCAACGAAACTTTTTCTATGTCCATATCTAACTAGACGTATGTCACAAATAAAGTTTGGACGTAAATTGAAATCGTTTAAAATTTCAAATTTTTTTTTTTTTTGAAACGATGAATTTAAAATTTTAAATTGGGTTGAAAATTTGGGTCGTTACATTCTCCCCCACTCAAAACTTTTCGTCCTCGAAAAGGAACGAGACGAGGGAAGTAGAAATGAAATAAGTAGAAAAGTCACGATAGATTTCAAGAAATTTGAAGAATACTTGAAATTAATAGTTCGGGGTTTGAATCTCGAATGCTATCCTCAGTTTCCCATGTGCAATCCCGCTCATCTGCACTCCACTGTACTTTGACGAGATTTACCGATTTCCTTCTGAGTTGCTTTGTCTCACGATCAACTATCCGAAGTGGCTTTCGGTCAATAGTCAAGTCAGGCTCAATAACTATTTCATCCAACTGAGCAGTAGGGATAGTCATAGATGGATCGTGTACAACCTTGCGAAGGTGTGAGACGTGGAATACGTTGTGAACACCAGCGAACTTTTCTGGTAATGCAACTCTATATGCCAATGTTCCAACTCTTTCTGTAATCTCAAACGGACCAACGAATCTGGGAGCTAATTTCCCTTTCCTTCCAAATCGAACGATATTCCTCAAAGGCGACACCTTCAGAAATACTTTGTCTCCTACACTGAATTCGAGGTCTCTTCTCCTTTTGTCGGCATAGCTTTTCTGTCTATCCTGTGCCGTCTTTATCTTCTTCCTGATTTCTTCGACCTTTTCAGAAGCTTCCATAATCATTTCTGGTCCAAGCACTAATCGATCTCCCGACTCAATCCAACAAGCTGGCGATTTGCATGGCCGTCCATATAAGGCTTCGAACGGTGCCATACCAATGCTTGCCTGGTTTTCAAAGGATAATTAATTTAAATTCAAATATACTTATTCAAATTTGAAATTCAAATTCTTTACCTGGTAACTATTATTATAAGTGAATTCAACCAAGTGAAGATGGTCTTCCCAAGATCCACCAAAGTCAATAATACAAGCTCGGAGAAGATCTTCCAAAATCTGATTTACCCTCTCAGTTTGGCCATCTGTCTGAGGATGATAAGCTGTACTCAGATTCAGTTTGGTGCCCAAAGTATCCTGGAATGCTTTCCAGAATTTACTGGTGAAAATAGGATCGCGATCGCATACAATACTAGATGGTACACCATGAAGTTTAACAACTTCCCTCATGTATATCTCGGCCAAACTAGAGGCTGTACGAGTGGTCTTGACTGGAATAAAGTGAGCGGACTTTGTCAGTCTGTCAACAATCACCCATATGCTTTCGTTACCCTTTCTAGTCTTTGGTAGCCCATCAATAAAATCCATAGAAATTTGCTCCCATTTCCAACCTGGAATCTCTAGCGGTTGGAGCAATCCTGCTGTCTTTCTGTGATCAGCTTTAACTTGTTGGCAAGTGGTGCACCTGCTAACATAGATAGAAATATCGCGCTTCATTCCACTCCACCAATATAGTTTCTTCATATTCTGGTACATTTTGGTAGCACCGGGATGAAATGAAAGCGAAGACTTATGATTTTCTCGCAGCACTTCCTGTCTAAGACCATCGACATTAGGAACACAAATACGATTGTCGATCCTCAAAACTCCATCACTATCGACCTGTGCACCTACTTTGTTGTCGGCATTACTTACTCTACCCATAACTAATTCCTTCATACGATAGAGCAAAGTGTCTTCATATTGCTTAGCTTTAATGCGATCCATAAGAGATGGAGAGATACTAAGCTGGAATAACATGCCTTCGATAAGATTGCAACAAGATATTGCTTTGCTGCGGCTCAAAGCATCTGCTACAACATTTGCTTTCCCCGGTGTATAAGTGATGTCGAGGTCATATGCAGCTAAGAATTCAAGCCATCGGACTTGCCTCTGGTTCAAATCCTTCTGAGAAAAGATATACCTCAAGGACTTATGATCAGTGAATAGTTCGAACTTTGTTCCCAAAAGATGATGCCTCCAAAGTTTCAAAGCAAACACAACAGCAAGAAGCTCAAGATCATGAGTGGCATAGTTCAATTCATGGGTCTTCAACTGACGACCAGCATAAGCAATAACCTTTCCATTTTGCATAAGAACAGCGCCTAAACCTTCTCGGCAAGCATCTGCATAAACAGTCAATCCTTCACTTCCATCGATGACTGCAAGAACTGGGGCTGAAGTTAACTTGTGCTTCAACTCATTAAAAGCTGATTCACACTTCTCGCTCCAATTGAACTTAACGTCCTTCCGAGTCAAAGCAGTAAGAGGAGCAGAAATCCGGGCAAAGTGCTCAATAAATCTGCGATAATATCCAGCTAGGCCCAAGAAACTACGGATATCAGAAGGAGTTTTAGGGGTCTCCCAATCCTGTAGATTAATTGATATAAATTAGCGGGAGATAAGATTGTTTGAATAGAATTTCGAATATGATAAAACTTACATTGATTATGGCAATCTTAGCTGGATCGACTGAAATGCCATTCTCAGAAACAATATGGCCAAGGAATCTCACTTCCTCTCGCCAGAAATGGCATTTAGAAAATTTGGCCTTAAGTTGATGATTTCGGAGAGTTTCCAGAACATAAGCAAGGTGTGTCTCATGCTCCTTCTTGTCTTTGGAGAAGACGAGAATATCATCAATGAAAACAAGTACAAACTTGTTAAGCACATCACGGAAAACTCGATTCATCAAGTCAACGAAATAAGCAGGTGCGTTGGTCAAACCGAATTGCATAACCAACCATTCATAGAATCCATTTTCAGTACGGAAAGCTGTCTTATGGATACTATCTTCAGCAACTCTGAGTTGGTGGAATCCAGTGGCTAGATCAAGCTGTGAGAAAATTTTAGCTCCATGGAGCTGATCAAATAAATCGTTGATGCGAAGCATCGGATAACGATTCTTGAGAGTGCGTTTGTTCAGCTCTCTATAATCAACACACATGCGAAGAGATCCATCTGATTTGGTGACAAATACAACAGCAGCGCCCCATTCGGAACAACTTCTTCTAATCAAACCTTTAGCAAATAGATCATCAATTTGGGTTTTTAGTTCGGCCTTTTCTTTAGGTGCCATCCTTCGGTGTGGGAGAACTACGGGAGTAGCTCCAGGAATAAGGTCAATACGGAAATCGATTTCCCGTTTGGGCGGTAGAGAGTTAACCTCTCCAAATACATCGGGAAATTTCTGAACAATAGGGGTAGTACTGAGATCATCCGGATGAGCATCAAGAGAGAATATGAAGCTTCCGGCATATTTCTGAGGTGATTTGCATTCAATGACAAGCGGTAGGCCCTTGTCATTGACTAGAGAAACAGAACGAGCTTTGCAAGAAATAACAGCATCGAATTTTCTTAACCAATCAGCACCTAAAGAGATGTCAAATGCTGCGAAGCCAAGCACATAAAAATCCCAAGTGAATCGATATCTTCCGTATAAGAGCACGACCTCTTTACAAATTCTGCTGAGGTTGGCAAGTCCTCCAATAGGATTGGAGACGCATAAGGAAGTAGTAGCAAGAGTAGGTTCTAATTTGAGCTTATTACAGAGATCAATAGATATGAAGCTATGAGAAGCACCAGTATCGAATAATACCCTAATAGGTAAATCATGTAAAGAAAAAGTACTTCGTAAGGTACCTTGGTCATCCTGAGCAGGTGGTGGAGGTGGTGTAGGAGTGGTGATAGCAAATACTCCAGATGGTGTGCCACGCTTATACATTGGGCATTCTTTCTTGAAATGACCCGGCTGGAGGCAGACATAGCATAAATCTTTCCTAGTCGTAGAAGGTGGTGGAATAGCAGCTCCGGTAGATGGACAACTATTAGCATAATGGCCCTTCTTATCGCACTTGAAGCATGTGATATTAGCAAGATCGATAGGGCTTTTCTGAGCATATCCCAATCCTGTAGTTTTCTGCCAAGCTTTCTTTTGTTGATCAAAGTTCATCTTCCTCTTCCCGGGCTGGATAGAAGAGGGCTGAGTAGGGGTAGCCTTGGCAGTGGATCCCTTAGGCTTCGACTCATATCTAAGAGCAAAGTCAATAAGCTCTGTGAAAGTGGAGCGAATGTGTCCGGTAAGCAAGTCATAATATTCTGGTCTAGCTCCCAAAATGAATTTCTCGTTCTTCAAAAGTGGTGTGTCTATCAAACCCGGTCCAAACTTGGAGAGTTCATTAAATTTCCTCTCGTACTCAGAAATAGTCATACTGCCTTGCTTAAGATCCATGAAAGCTCTATAAAGTTGGGTTTTCCCAGCAGCTGGCATCCATTGTGCCGAGAAGGTATCCCTAATCAAAGATAGACAAGATGAATAACATTCTAAAGATAGAAGGAAAAATTTAAACCACTAGAATCCAAACTATTCATACCTAAACTGGGCCCAAGTGATGGTGTCCTCCTCGATACGAGAAGTAACGGATTCCCACCAATCTTGTGCGGCATCTTGGAGTTGCCAAGCAGCAAGCTGACGCTTCTGAGCATCAGTAATCTCCAATCCAGAAAATATCTTCTCCAAACTCTTAAGCCATTGCTGAGCCTCTATGATGTTCTCGGATCCAGAAAATTTAGTACCTCCTAGTTGCGAATACTCCTTGCTAAGAGTAGTGAATTTGACATGAGCTGGAGCGGCAGGTGCAGCCTGGGCAGGACCATTGCCTCTTCCACCTCTAACATTTCTTTTGGTACTCATCCTGAAATACCAAAAGTGATTTAGAACCAAAGATAAGATAATAGAATGCTAAGAAAACTAATCAACGAATCAAGGGAGCTTGAACTTTTGAAAGGATTTGGATATTGAATCAATTCTCCTCATTCTAGAGTATTGCTACTCTATCTCTAATGAGTTTCTTATAATCCCGAACTAAGGTTTTTGGGAAACCAGAGCTCTGATACCAACTGTAACATCCCGTATATTTGGACCATTTAAATTGACAAAAATCCACACTTGTCAACTTAAATAATACAAAACACAGAACATTATGGGATTATAAGTACATAAATGTAAATGAGAATCAATACAACATCACAGACTCAGAACAGTCACAGAATAATGCTGCGGAAAATACATCGTCATAATAGTAGTTCATGAAGCTACTACAGAGAATACAACAATGTCTCAACATAAAGCGACTGAAAGAGATACAAGATGTCCAATACATAAGTACATCAAATACTGAAAATAAAATGATATAGATAAAAGCTAAGCCTTCAGCATCTTCAACCAACCTTGTCCAGCAACGGAATATCTTCAGACTGACCCGAGCATATGCAAAAGAAACACTCGAGTCAGGACTCAAAATCTTATACAGGATAATCAAATGCATATAATAAAGTCCATAACTCAAAGGTGAATATAAACATTATTAAGGGATCGATAAACTACCTACAGAATACGCTAAATAGATAATGTCTAATCCATAAAGTAAGATATCAAAATAGGGTTAAGCAGGGCCCATACACCTCTTAACCTGTTTATTCCCAAAAGCATATACAAGACCGTAGTTTCCCCAAAACCGGAAGTCACCAGAGGGCAATCCATATACTAAAGGTACAAATCAAAATCGTAGTGGTCTCGAATAGGATAATCAGTATGACAAGGTACATGAGGCGATACCAACTAGGATACTAGTAGTTGCGTGATCCGGACTGATGTTGGGCATAGCAGCTACTATCCCAACACCGCGAAACAACACTCCCAAATCAAGGGGTGCACCCAAATCGAATCACATAAGTAATAGATAAGGTATCGAAGAAGTGTGTCCGCTAGAGGTAGCGAACCTCAATGGCCCGGCGCGGCTCCTGTTTTAGTCATGTCAGGGGTCATCCAAAATCGTTCTCTTTCTTCAGTCAACGCGTTCATCAAAACCATCCACTTCGTTCTGGATCAACACTTCGCGTATATTAGTTATTAAAGTGGTTTTCGGTATCGACAGAGAGTATGTCCATAATCCGATCCCGGACTCTTTAATAACTACGTATTAATTACCCAACAGTCAACTTTTTATTAAAGTTAAAACAAATCAAATCCAAAGGTCAAGTTGCAAATTTGACTTCCAAATTTGATATTTCACAATTCGATTCGTTTCAATTACTAAAATCATATTTCGAAAAGAAATTCTAGTTCGAGCCCTTTAGTTATCAAAAATTTAAGTATTCACGTTAAATCAACATTTCACTTATTATATCAATTCAAATTCATGGATTACATGAAATAGTCAATCTTAGTTCAACTTATTGAATCAAGTTTTATTCTTTAAATCCGTATTTACCTTCCTAGGTTCATTACTATATCAATTTCATTTACTACGTTCACTTTGTCAAAACTTCGTTTAGTCATTTGTCAAAACTCGAAATTTAATCACTTTATCCTCCATCCTATTTACTTCTTAAATCTCATTTCGATTAACTTTGTCAAACACTTTGTTTAATCAAATAAATTTACAAATTCGTTTCAATTCCTTACATTAATTAGTTCTCATTTATTTCAATTGAATTCATTTCTTTATTCCCACAATCCAATTTATTTAATTCGATAAAATCCATTTTATCTATTTCAAAACAATTTCATTTATTTAATTCAATAAAATCATTTATTTATTTCAACAAATTTATTTATTCAATTCAATAAAATCATTTTATTTATTTCAACAAATTTATTTATACAATTCAATAAAATCATTTTATTTATTTCAACAAATTTATTTATTCAATTCAATAAAATCATTTTATTTATTTCAACAAATTTATTTATACAATTCAATAAAATCAATTTTATTTATTTAAAACAAATTCATTTATATTTACGTTACCTAATTACCATATAGTTTTCTAAGTTCATTCCATGATTCCAAATAAGTCTCAATTTCAAAACGTTCTTTGTTGACCGTTCGGTTTCTTATTTTAATTATCTATCCTAGGCCAATTCATTCAATTGGGTATTTATCATTTCAACCCAATTCTATTTAAATTCAAAATCAAACATACAAAGGGAACTTGCAGTGTGATAGCTGGGATGGTGTCAAAGTAAATAAACAAGCAATAGCATCCATTTGCAACAATTCAACAATTTCAAATAATCCCGAAATAATCGTATTAATTCGCGTTTGTTATCTACGCCAATTAATATAATTATTTCTAGAATCTACACTATCATTTCATGTAGATTAAAGATTATAACATTTCAGTTTCACTTGGTCGTTCAATTTCAATTACAACTGTTAATTCAATACGATCTGTAGTCTAAAGTGACATTTATCAATTCCACAAGTCAAGCAATTTAAAGGGGTCAATTTAACTATTCAATATTCATCATATAAGAGGTCAAGTTTAACATATGTCATTCGGAATTTTATATCTATTCTATATCAAATTCAGTTTCAAATTTATTATTAATTACAATAACAACAAATTTAATATCACATAGTAAATTGGTGTCATAACTATTTAACATACTAACTTCAATTCAATTTTTTAACATCAATCAATTTAACGTTCAGATTACATTCATAACATCCAACATCTAATTATCATAGTATAAGAGATGTTTGAGTCGTGAATAGAAAATATTCACCTTGCGTGGTTAGAGATTTGACGACGAAGCACGAAGACGAATAGATACGAGACACTAACAAGCTCAATGCAAAATGAACGCAACAACGATGAAACAAGACAGATCTGACAAGCTGAAGGTAACTTAGGACTCCGAAGCAGTAGCTGGAAATAAAACATAGCAGCAACGTGAGCAACTAGAATGCTAAGAATTTCATTGCTATGTAATATACAGTTTTCCATATAAACTCGTAAAAAAAAAACAAAATCAGTTATGGCCAAGTCGAAGTGGATGAAAGCGATGGTGCTGGTTGGCGGCGGAGGCTGTCAGAGGAGTAGGCGAACTGGTGGTGGACTGGCGGGTGTAGGCTGTCGGTAAGTGGACTGGGCTGGCGGGTTTGGAGGTTGCTGGTTGGACTGGCGGACGGCAGTGGGCCGACGGAGGGCTGGTGGTGGCAGAGCTGGTGAAGGCGAGTGGGGCAGTGGTAGAACTGGGCAGGGTAGGGGAGGCGAAATGGGTCTGGGTGGGGTCAGGGCGGAACTGGGCAGGCAAGGGGAGGCGGGGTGGGGTCAGGGCGCTGGTAGGCGGAGGGCGTGGCTCGGAGGGTCTGGCACGGAGGTCTGGGGCGGGTCTGGGCACGGGTCGGAGGGCGACTGGGACTGGTGGTTCGGGTGGCGGGGTTCGGCGGGGTCTGGGGCTGGTAGGGAACTGGGACGCGGGTCTGGCAGGCGGAGGTCTGGGGCGGGGTCTAGGCGGGGTCTGGGCGCGGGTCTGGGCAGGCGGGCCAGGTGGTTGGGTTGGCGGGCTGGGTGGGATACGTGTAGGCGGAGGAGGCGCTGGGGACGGGGAGGACGGCGGAGGCGGGTTGGTGGGCTGCTGAGGCAGTGGGCTGGGCGACTACTGATGGCGGAGGTGCCGGACGAGATGGCAGGCGGCGACGTGGCAGGGCTGGAGCTTCATTTGTTTGTGGAGGGGAGAATTACAACAGAGAGAAGAGAAACAAAAATATGCAGAGGAGGAAGAACGAACCAGAAATGAAATGCTAAACAGTGAATTATGAATTGAAGCCTGGTTTATACGCAATAGTACAGAATTGAAAAGTCTTTAATTGATTGTATAGGTACACTAAAAGACTGTTGGAGTTTCAAGGAGTAATTACTGATCAGGAGATGCCTCGAATTCCACTCCCTAGTGAAGCCTAATAGACACAGGTTTAATAGTGCAACGGACAGGTTTCAAATCGTTAACAATTTGTAACTTTTAACTCCGAACTCCGAATGATGCAAACGAATATACCATTTTGATCAGCGCGACGGTACGCTTCCAACGGTATACAGATTATTGCGATACGATGATTTTATAAAATTTGCATTTACGCCGCTTAAATTGTGCGTTTTGCAAAATATTATAAACGGAGCAGGCGATGACAGTTTTAGACGAAACGAATCATGAAATCTTGATCAGAATAATTTTTACAAGCGGACTGTGTAAAAATATTTGGATTTGGAAGATAAATTTTACGCAGCTTTATATGGACTGATATACAGTAAAACGCGAACGGACTTTACTGTAATATTTTTCAACGAAACTTTTTCTATGTCCATATCTAACTAGACGTATGTCACAAATAAAGTTTGGACGTAAATTGAAATCGTTTAAAATTTCAAAATTTTTTTTTTTTTGAAACGATGAATTTAAAATTTTAAATTGGGTTGAAAATTTGGGTCGTTACAATAAGAGCAATAAGGGACTTGAAGGCCCCGAAGATGGTCAATGAGGCCTAGAGTTTAAATCGGAAGGTCGTCGCCATAAGCCGATCCATTTCCAAAGCCACCAACAAATGCATCCCTTTCTTTGACGTGATTAAGAAGGGTAAAATTCCGAAGGGAAAAAGAACTTTTGCTTGGACAAAGGAGTGCACAGATGCATTTCAGGCTCTGGTTGATCACTCGGAGAGACCCTCTATCCTTTCGAAGCCGGTAGATGATGGGGACTTGTATGTATGTATATATATATATATATATTTATATATCTAGTAGTATCAGTGTATGCTTTGAGCCCTGCACTCGTATGTGAGGAAGCGCGCATCCATCGACCGGTCTATTACATTAGTAAGCGACTGACCGGAGTGAAAAGAAATTATTCGAAGTCGAAAAAGCTTGCACATTACCCATTGATAGCTTCAAGGATGCTTCACCCTTACTTTTAAGCTCATCTGATCAATGTTCTTACCGACTAGCCGTTGCGGCAAGTCTTGCAATGACCTAAGACTTCTGGAAGGTTGTTGAAGTGGAACATTGAATTGAGCCGATATGATATTACCTATCACCCTTGTAGAGCTATCCAGGGTCAAGATCTTGCAAATTTCATTATTGAATTCACTATGCGAGACGATACTCTAGAGAGGAGTTGTGAACAAAATGCTAGGTGGAAGATGTACATGGATGGTGTATCAAATGAACGTTGTTCTAATGCTGGAGTTGTACTTGTCACTCCAGAGGAACATTCAATCTGTTATGTCGTGAGACTCGAGTTTCCTAAAACAAAAAATAAAGCGGAGTATAAAGCTTTGATTGCAGGTTTCAAGATTGACAAAGAACTAGAGATTAAGACTTTGCATATTTTCTGTGATTCTCTGTTAGTGGTGTGTCAAGTGCGGAAAGAGTTTCAGACAAAAGGAGAAAAGTTAGCCCCTTATCCAAACCGAGTCCTTGAGCTGCTCGGTGGCATTTAGTATTATACGATAACGCATATTCCCAGAGTGGAAATGCAAAGGCCGACTCAATGGCTGAGTTTGCCTGTTCTAGGGATGTGTAGCTCATAGGCTTGGTTCCAGTGGAAATACTACATGCACTGATCATCGACCAGATGGATGTCGATTGGATCTTGGAGGCTGGACCTGAAAGAGAGTCATGGACGACTTCGATAATAGGCTACTTGCAGAGAGGAATCCTTACTGACCTAACCAATGGTGGATCTAGTGCGCGCCCTTTGGATGGTAGCGTGGATTTGACTTCTGATCGCATCGTTGATGATCAGAATTTGGAAAATCATGCTATTGTTGATAATAAAACTCATGAGAATCAAACAGGGGGACTACAAGATGAATTAGTCCCTTAGAGGCTTGGGAGCCTAGGTAACAAGAGCCAAACCCAGAGCGTTCACCAGGCCGAACACTTAGGGAGGATCCCAATTAGTACCATTTAGTCGAACCTGTGGACCCAGAGTACCTAGAAGATATGGTTAAGAGAGTTGTAAGTGAAAATTGCTTCATAAGCAATGACGAGTGGGGTATCTCTCCTAGCCGGAATCCATTTACAGAAAACATCCTACACGAGAGATATCCTCGAAGGTTTGCAATCCCGACTATGCTGTTATACAGAGGAGCAACGTATCCTAGGCAGCATTTATTGAGATATGAATGGCATATGGATTCCGCGAAAGCTTCAGATGCTATGAAATGCCCCAACTTTCCAATTTTCCTCGTAGGAGTAGATACGATGTGGTTTACTCCACTTCCACTAAGGTCAATATTATCATTCGCTGAGTTGTCGCGAAAGTTTATAGAGTAATTCTGCTTACATACTTCACATCAGAAATATGTGATGTCTCTATCAAACCTTTTCCAAGCCGAAGGAGAGGCGTCGAAGGATTTCTTGAATCGGTTTCACACTACGTGATAGAAGTTAAAGATCCCAAAGATGACATAGTGCTGATAGTGCTAATTAGGGGGATCCATCCTAATACGGATTTTAGGGAATGGTTGGAAAGGAAAACCCCATCGACGATGGATGCACTCCGACGGTGGATGTCTTCTATAGAAAGGCCAATGTGTACTTATGCTTGGATGAAGAATGCGAATGTCCATGGAGAGTTGAGGCTGGGAGTTTAGTTAGAGTAATGCAGAGTAATTTCGCTCTAAAGCAATTTAGAGAAAGTTCTGGAAATGTAGATGTGAGTGTTGGCAATAAAAATGATAGTCAGAAGTAGAATGGTGATGGGGCTAAGAAGCGAAATCCAGATAACAGGAATCGTAAAAGGACTCCTAAGTATGACAACTATATCGAACTGAACAACTCGATAGAGAATATCTATTTAGCAACTCAAGGTACCGAGCAGTACATAAAGTCATTCCAAGAGATTCTATTGAGAAGGAGAAGAGATCTGGCAAGTTCTGCAGGTTTTGTAAGACACATGGTCATAATACCAACGAATGCAGGCACTTGCGAGACATGATTGAGGGCCTAATTCCAAAGAAAAAAATGCACCAGTTTGTGGAAGCCCCACATGACGGTGGGCAAGGAAATTCTAACCTTTTGGGTTGACATGCCAATGGGGGCAAGCTGGTCCTAGTGGTGAGGGGCCTAGGCGACTTGAGAAATGTATGGTGATAAACATAATCATCGATGGACTGCACCCAGCCGATAAAAGTCTAGATGAAATGAACAGGTATGTTGGTGCTATAAAGCAAGTTCTGGATGAGAGCTGCCTTGCTATTGAGGATGGAACTCTAATAAAACAATGTAGAACAATGACTGGTGACATTATTTTTTCCGAAACAGAGATGCCGATGGAGTGGACGCTCCAACAATTGACCCACTCGTGATCACTGCCATGATTGGTCCCACGATAGTACGAAAGGTGTTAGTTGACTGTGGGAGTTCAGTCAATGTTCTATTCAAAAAAGCTTATGATCAGATATTGTTAGAAGCAAATGATCTGAACCCTTGTAAATCTTGAATAAAGGGGTTCAACGGGATGACTACTGGGCCGATTAGATATGTAGAATTACCAGTGATACTTGGTGAAGGCAACTGCAAGTGAGTGCGGATTATGCCTTTCTTAGTGTTAGATATTTACTTAGCTTACAATGTATTTTTTAGGTCAACTGGCCCAGGTTGGATTTAGAGCGGCTATAGCTTCTTGGTGCTTGACAATGAAGTTTCCTACAAAGAACGACATAGGGATTGTCCAGGGAGATCAGGTAAATGGCCGTGAATTCTATGTCACTGAGCTAAGAGAGAAAGGAAAAGGTGTGGAGAGGACACTCTGCATCAAGGATTTGGATGCATAACAACCAATGCTCGAGCTTTGGCTCGGGCAGCATAGCCTGTTCCATAAGGATATGGACCCACAAAAGGAGCCATTGGATAGAGGAGAAGCTCTAGCCGAGCTAACGATTAATATCCCAATCAGTCGAGATGACCCAACACGGATCTTGAAAGTAGGATCATAGCTTAGTCTCAAGATGATGAAGGAGTTGGTGGATTTCTCCAAGTGAGCCTGGATGTTCTCATTTGGATGCACTTTGATATGTGTGGGATCTCGTCGGAGATAGTGAGCCATGCATTGAGCATAAATCTTAAATGTGTGCCTATGAAATAGAAGTGCTGCATCCTAGGTATAGAGAGATCCGCTGTACTCAAAGAAGAATTAGAGAAGCTGAAGGATAATGGTTTCATCTGCGACGCTTATACCTAGAATGGGTATCGAATCAAGGCTTGGTGAAGAAGACTAACGGGATATGGAGGATATGCGTAGATTATTCTTATTTGAAAAGGGAACTCCCAAAAGATAGCTTTCCACTTCTTAGGTTTGATCAGTTGGTGGATTCGACGGCCGCACATGAATTACTTTCATTCATGGATGCTTACTCTGGGTACAACTAGATCTCAATGCACGCCCCGGACCAAGAACATACCAGGTTTATTACCGACTTGGGACTGTATTGCTATTTGGTCATGTTGTTTGGGTTGAATAATGCTGGAGAAACCTACTAGAGACTGGTATATAGGATGTTCAAAGATCAGATTGCACATTCAATGGAGGTTTATATAGATGACGTGCTCGTTAAATCATGACATTTGGAAAATCACATCGATGATCTAGTGGAAATGTTTGGTGTCCTTTGAAAATATAGGATGAAGCTCAACCCTTTGAAATGCTCTTTTGGCGTTGCGTCAATGAAGTTCTTGGGCTTCATTGTGAATTCCTATGGAACTGAAGCCAATCCTAAGAAGATAAAGGCACTAAGGGACATGAAGGACCCGAAGACGGTCAAGGAGGTCTAGAGTTCAATGGGCAGGTCGCCGCCTTAAGCCGATTCATCTACAGAGCCACTGACAAATGCATCCCTTTCTTTGACATGATTAAGAAGGGTAAAAGTATGAAAGGAAAAAGAACTTTTTCTTGGAAGCAGGGGTGCGTAGATGCATTTTATGCTTTGGTTGATTACTTGGAGAGACCCACTATTCTCTTGAAGCTGATGGATAACGAGGACTTATATATACATGTAGCAGTGTCGGTGCATGCTTTGAGTCCCACACTCATATGTAAGGAAGCCCACATCCAATGACTAGTCTATTACATTAGTGAGCGATTGACAGGAGCGGAAAGAAATTATTCAAAGTTGGAAAAGCTTGCATACTTCCTGTTGATAGCTTTAAGGAAGCTCTGCCCTCACTTTCAAGCTCATTTGATCAATGTTCTTACCGACCAGCCTTTGCGGCAAGTCTTGCAATAACCTGAGACTTTTGGAAGGCTATTGAAATGGAACATTGAATTGAGCCAATACAATTTAACCTATCATCGTCGGAGAGCTGTCCAGGGTCAAGCTTTGGCGGATGTTGTAGTTGAATTCACTATGTGAGACTATACTCCGAAGAGCAGTTGTGAACAAAACACTAGGTGGAAGATGCACATGGATGGTGCATCAAAAGAACACTATTCTAGTGCTGGAGTTGTACTTGGACTCTTGAGGAACGTTCAATCTGTTATGCCCTAAGACTCGATTTTCCTGCAACAAACAAAGAAGCGAAGTATGAAGCTTTGATTGTGGGACTTAAGATTGCCAAAGAACTGGAGATTAAGACTTTGCCTATTTTTTGTGATTCTCAACTAGTGGTGTGTCAAGTGCGGAAAGAGTTTTAGATAAAAGGAGTAAGACTAGCCCCTTGGCATTGAGTATTATATGATAACGAATATTCCCTGAGATGAAAATGCAAAGGCCGACTCACTGGCTAGGGGATGCATAGCTCATAGGCTTGGTTCCAGTGGAAATAATGTATGCACTGAGCATTGAACAGATGGATGTCGATTAAATCTTGGAGGCTGAATTTGAAAGAGAGTCATAGATGACTTTGATAAAAAAAACTACTTACAAAGAGGGATCCTTCCCGACAGGAGCACTGAGCGATGGAAACTTCTTTGCCAAGCTCCGAGATATATTATACAGGAAGGATTGCTGTATAGGAAGGGTTTTTCTGTCCCTATGCTTCCGTGTGACGCTCACGACAAGTTCAAACAAGTACTAAGAGAAGTGCATGATAGGGCATGTGACGACCACAGTGGGGGGACAAACTTTAGCAAAACAGATTCTCTGCTATGGGTACTTCTAGCTAACAGTTAATCATGACGTAGATGATTACACTTTAAAGTGCGCCAAGTGCTAGAGAATTGCTAATATTCCAAGAGCCCCAACGAAAAAATTATTCAAATGATCAGTCCTTGACTATTTGCAATTTGGGAGATTGATATTATCGGTGTGTTGCCGATATCCAAAGGTGGCGCGAAATACGCCATCACTGTGGTTGATTGCTTCACTAATTGGAATGTGGTAGAGCCGTTAGCTATAATTACCATGAAGAAAGTAAGCAGCTTTATAGTTTGTAATATTATCTGTCATTTTGGAGTTCCATAGGCAATTGTTACCGATAATGGGACATGATTTGACAGTAATGAATTCAAAGATTTCTGTCACCTACATTGCATAGGGTTGCTACAGTGGCACACCCTTAGGCTAATGGACAAGTTGAAGCTGTGAGTCAGATTATCAAGTCCATTCTTAAAAAGTTATTGGAAAAGGCCAAGAGCAAGTGGGTTGATGAACTTCCATTAGTACCATGGGCTTATCGAACGACCCACAAGTCGGTGACTGGCCACTCTCCGTTCGCCCTAGCCTACTGATCGAAGGCTATGATTCTGATTGAACTGGAAGTAGCTTCTCATCGAGTGACTCACTATAATCCATGGACTAATAAACAACTCCTGCTGGAGTCTCTTGAGATAATCGATGAGAAGCGCGATGAAGTTGAGTTGAGGGCAGCTACACACCGACACCAAGTCACCCGATTTTACAATATTAAGTTCAGAAATCGGACCTTTGAAATTGACGACCTGGTTCTCAAATGAATCTTCCTAGGTTGTAGAAACTTGGGCCTGACTTGGGAAGGTCCGTACACAATAGAGCAAAAGTTTAGAGATGGAACTTTCAGGCTTGTGACGATTGATGGGATTTCACTCCCGATGGCATGAAATAGCGAGCACTTACGATGCTATTTCACTTAGAAATAAATTGATAAAAGACATGTAATAAGATAGAAACTATCATGTAATAAAATGGTGTTTTGAGCTCGAAATTTTGTCCTTGCATTGCTTAAGAGTTTTGACTTTATCGACTCGAATGAATCTGCATGTGAATAATCTAGGTGTGCAGGTACCCGTAGAGGTGCCAACCAAAACTTCTACGGTTCATGATTGGTCCCTTGAAGTTCTTCTCAATATCCGGAGATTGATACTAGTCAACTCCTATCCTCGGACTGGAGGCAGGAGTATAGAACAAATGGATGTGAACAGACCATTCATCGGCCTACTCTTGTCCTCAGATTGGGGGCAGGTGTATAACCTCAATCCGAATATGACATAACCTTCCATACATTAACTCTTTCCCTTGATGTGGGGGCATGAGTATAAACCTAATATGTACATGACATGACCATTCATTTGCTAACTGTTGCCCTTGGTGTGGAGGCAGGAGTTTAAAACAAAATGAACGTGATACGACCGTTCAATCTCTCAACTCTTGTCCTTTGATTAGGGGCAACATATAAACTAGAACAGACACGATAAGTCTGTCCAATCCTCAACATTTTTCCCAGAGTAAGCAAAAACGATAGTCCATACCCGATGTAAGGTGGGATCTAACCTATGAACCTTGAATCGACACCCGGACTTAGGTGCGATTTGAAATAAAAATCCTGGATGAGGATGTACGAATGACAATCTTAAGTAGTTAATTTAAACTAGCACCTGGAATTCGGCGTAATTGGATACCATTATCCCGAGAAAGGATATATGGACCGCTGTTCTAAGTGGTAAACCTTGCCTAGGGTCTGGTACTTCAACAATTACTTTACATTCACGAGAACGATGAAAGGCTGGTAAGTTACATAACAAGCTAATGGTTTAGTCTGATAATAATCACCAGAAGGAATATATCAGAAGTACATTGAATGGAAAGTGCATTTCTAAAATAACTTTGGCGAATTCACATAAAGATTTGATGAAACAAAAAGTCTTCATTATTAACATTCAAAATGGAACTTGGAAAGATAAATACAAGCTTATTTACGCCTAAATAAAGAAAAGTCAAAGCGAGGGCCGAACCTACACAAAGCCAGCCAAGAAACCAAAAGGGACTACTACTATTATTACAGCCAAAAATTAAGTCTGTCAACAAAAAACAAGCCCATGACTACTTCTTTGGCTTCTGCTTCCTCTTCTTAGTGCTGGAAGAACCGTCGTCAAGCTCTCACCCTTTCTTTTCCATCCTCTTCCTCTACTTCCTCTACCTTTGGAAGTAGTGCTCTATGGTGATCCAGAAGGCACACTTTGAGCACTCCAAGATGGAGGAAGGGAAGCTGGAGTACTTTGCGAAGATCCCACAGGTGTGCTTTGAGCGCTACCAGCCGGAGGAATATGGATCAGAGCAAAGATAGTCTGCCCATGCAAGGCAATGGATAAAGACGGAGGGATGACCTCTAACTTCTCCTTCTTAAGCCCTGTAGCAAGGAGGATTTGCTTCTCAATCTTCTCTAACTTGACCTCTTTGGCAAGGTCAATTTCCCGCTCAAGATTGCTCATTATGGACCTGACAGGGTCTTAGACACTTTAGTTATCACAACATCATCATCGGTCTGAGCACCCTGAGTTCCACCAGTCCCCTCATCCAGCAAAGCATCAATTATTTTCTCATCAAGGCTGGGAGTTTCTTCAACTGGGATGGTTGGAATCGTTGTTGACATTGTAACGATTATTGATTCTGATGCAAACTCTTGTTGTCCCGGTTGAGAGTCCTTATTAGGAAGAGGAGAGATCTGGGGCTAACCTAAAACTTAAGAGATATAAAAAGATAGATGAGTGACGTTGGTTGGCGACATGCGAACCCTCTAAAAAATAAGGGAAATTGGTGGGATACCTTCTCTATTTGGGGTTTTGTGCGAACCGGAGTGCCACCAGGATTTCCCTTTGAGATGGGAGAAAGGATAGTAGGCTTGTGCATTAGGGATTCTTTGGATCATACCAAGGATTAGAGGATGAATCTGGAGCCACCTGGGATTCAAGTGTTTGGCTGGTAGTGGCATCGTGCGGCATCGATCCTTAGCCTTTGCTCAAGTTTTTTTGTAAAGTAGCGGTTCGCTCTAGATAAATAATGAGCTTACCCTTTCTCAACACAACGAGCTTGTCACCTATCAATACCTCCTTATCCAACTGAATAAGGTCCACCTTGCCACATTTCAAGAATGCATTATCCTCTGAGACAATCTGTCCAAGCCAGGCCCAGAATCCTGGGAAAATCATCGCCAAGCCATTCCAGGTTACGGAACTTGAGAACATTGGTGTTGTATTTGATGAGCATTGATTCAAACCACTTCATCATCTACTACTCTATGGCCTTAAACTCCCTCTTGAAAACCGCGTCTACGTCCCTAGCATGTCTGACTACCTTGTCCCTCTCTTCCTTAGCATTGAGTAGCTCATTGCAGTAATCCTGAGCTTGTTGAAGCACCTCATCTTTTTTCTTTGTTTGGTGATCAAGTTTGGTCTTTAATTCAGTCGTGCTCATGTTTACCGCATCTCTCTTTAACACTATATCATCGTTTCATTGGAACGCTTTCTGCATCTCATGTGGATGCTATGACCTCTCGTCTTTGAGTGCCTTAATGGCATCCTTGGCTTTCTTCTTAGCTTTGGCTTGAGATTTCCATAGTTTTTCAACCTCGCCATCCAAATGAGCTATTCCTGTTGTTTTTGGCCTCGACGAGTTTCTGATTTTCGATTTCGAGCTAACTTTCCCTCGAGACCTTCATGACCATTCGTTGTATTGATTATGAACATCATTTGTGCAAGAAATGGTCATCTCTTGGATGTCAGATGGAATTCTTTTCAAGTTGGGCACAAACTTAAGCCCATCAAAGCATATATTTGGAAATTGCTTCTTCAATTTAGCCATTCGAGCACTAGCAGCAAGTTTTGCTCTATAGATACAACCGAAGGTTCAACAGTTTCTTTGCCAGGTCTATGATAAGAAGTCCCATAACCACTCTTTTGGTGCCCGTAGTCAGAAGTTGACTGCAATGAGTAAAGATCAACTGCTGCGTAGGAACAGAAGCCGAAGGTGGAGCATGAGATGTGCTTCCTGGTGGAATGTCATCGCAATGATCCGAGTACTTCTTCAAGTTCTTTGGAGCAGGAGACCTAGACCTGGGGCGATACCTGGAGCCAGAATAACATAATGGATAATCTCTTCTATGGCTATCTCTGTCCTAGTCATCTCTATCATGACTACCTCTATCATAATCAAATCAATAGCTGGAGTCTGAGTCTTGGCCGCTGCCTTGATGGTAAGAACTTGGATAGTGTTTCCGCTATCGAGTTGTATTATCCTCCATAGATTGGAGTATATATTTTATTTTCTTTATGGATCCTATAAAAGGAACAAGAAGAAGTTTGATCCAACAAATAAAGACACAAGTCAATTGCAATGCAGTGATGTGAAGTGCACATGTGCATGAGTGTCCTAACATCCCCCCGACGGACCAAGTACATGAGCTTTGCTCATTGGACTGATCTCTCCTACATAGGTAGGGATGATGTCCTTGTCAAAGTGAATAAGGGAATCGATGGCCTCCAGTCTAATATTACCTACATTGAAGGAGCCAAACTCTGGACGAATTGTCCTTAAGCCAACAAATGTGCTTGTTGATGGAAGATAAGGTAACTTTTCTGCAACTCTAACTGATGGAGGCTGTGTAGGAGTCTGTATCTTAGAAATCTTCACAACAAGTCTCTTTTTCGGAGCAAACTGTTGGCCATTTTTAGGCTGTTTGGTCTAAGACTCATGCCCACATCAATGTCACTATGGCCAGCTTTAACACGTTCACCCACTATCTCGCCTTCTTCGGCATGTTCTTGTATATTTTCAACATTTTATTCAACCCCATTCTCTGTACTTGGGACTGGGGCACATCTTGATTAATATTGGCTCTTTCAGGCAAGTGGTCGTCGCCGTCGTCATTTTCATCGTCGTCATCATTTTCGTCATCATTGGCAACCACTTGGAATATACCAACACTACAGCCCGCTTCCAACAAACCATGGGCAAGAAGGCTCTCATCTAATAGAAGGGTTCTGATATCTCGATCTTCTACTGTAACGACCATAAGAGCATTAACACCATTTGAAAGTGTCGTGCTATTCGGTCTAATCGAAACATCTGGATATGAAAACAAGATATGAGTTAAATATGAGAACTATAAGGCAAATTCATGTAATGTACATGGAATGAAACTTACGTCTGATAGCCATCTATGTGCGATAATGAACATAGAACCACTCGATCTTGAAATAGCTCAACTTGGTCCATGTGCTAGAGACAAATCTACAACCTTTGGTCAGTTCTAAGTAGATTAGAGACAGACTTTCTTTCGGCTCTTGAAATTGTTTATGTATCGAATTTCCCCATCATTGGGTGCTCACTGTAGGTGTTCAGTGAAATCAAAGTCTGTGCTAAGAAGGAAGGCATAACTGTTTGGATGCAGCTGTCTTGGAGCTAGCCTCATGAAATTCAAAACTCGATGGATGAACTGGTTGAACGGTGAGACGCAACCCACCATAAAAATATACCTGTTGCAGGCAATATAACCCTCGGAAGGATTGTGAGCTCTTTGATTGCGAGACAAGACGAGACTAAGATTTCATCGAATGGAATTCCATGCTTGTTGCATGTTCTTCGAAGAGATTCTTCGTCGATTTTGGAGGCAATAAAATCAACAGGATCATATAAATTTACGGCATCCTCAAGGATGTCGGGTTCTGGATTTACTTCTGGCCCATCTACTAGCCCTGCTAGATTCTTCGAAACTTGCAGTTCCACCTGTGGGTTTTCTGGCTGCTATGCATGCTCTACCATAGTCTGTTGTGCATGCAGAATCATAATTAAACTCGACTCGGCATCAAATTCAATGTATTTGGAACTGGATGTACCTATGGCTTGAGAGGCAAGATTTTTGGAGCGTCTCTGATTCATTTCTATAAAACAACTCGACTGATGATCAATGTTACATTAATTACAAGTTGTACCCCCATGCTAAAATGGAATCTAGTGCAGTGTCATGCAGTGTTATGCAACTCAGATTTCCAATATTAGTTAACAGTTAATTTTTAAGTTTGCCGTCACTATTGACTGTCCCGATAAGCTTCATGTTATCAGCTATGTTTTAGAAATGCTTTGAAATCGAGGAGGGAGTCAACACAAGTCCATGAGACAAGCTCATATGCGAACTTGGTTTCTTGAAATCTTCCTAAGTATTGGAATCATACCGACCCAACTCCAAAGAAGAATTTTAGGCTATGTTTGGTTTACCATTTTTAGTTTTGAGTTTTCGTCCATACAAAAATACGCACGACGCATGTATATTATGAAAAACGACCATTTTAGAAAACGAATTTAACACACAAAATAGAAAACAACTTTTTTTTCATTTTTCGCGTTTTGAGAAAAACAGAAGCACGAGTGATGTGCACGTAAATATGCACATTTTTACCACCATATTTAATCTATTTAAATTAAATAAATGATCATATTGGGCATTTTTACATGTTAAAACCAAAATTCAAATTATTTTCAAATTGTCACATATTCATCTTCATATAGGGGTAAAATGGTCATTTTTGTGTATTTATTAAATTGTGAAAATTTACTTGGAATTTTCTATGTTGTTTTGTAGGAAATTTGGTGAAGTTTACAAGTGGCTTCATGATAATATATGCATGCACAATAGTGAAGAGAACAAATGAAGATGGAAATAATTCAAAGTGGTGATCATGGAGGACCCCACCCACTTACCTTGATTTTCAAATTAGTAGCTAAGCACATGATAAAAGGACATTAAAGCTTCATGTACATTTAAGTGGGGATTAGTGGATGTTAATGATTACTTGGCCACCACACTACCTCAAGGGCAATTTGGGCATTCCCGAAAAAATATGAATTAGGGTTTAACACTTGTATAAATACCCCATATCTTCATGTAACTTGCTCTCTCCCCTTAGTCTCTCTTAGTTAGTTTTAGATCAAATAAAAGAAAGCTCTCTTCTCTTTTCCATGGCTACTTAGCCATTTTTATTTTCATGTAACTTCTATTTTTTTATGCAATGTTAATTAGTGCTCTCTTCTTTTACATGCTTCTTTTGTTTATTTACTTTCATGTTGTAGTGTAGATCTCTCTTATTTCATGCAAGTAGATTAGTTTTTCCTTTCTTTTTTTCTCTCTTTTTCCTCTTGTTTGTTTAATGTTGCTTCCTACATTTGTTGATTTGATAACAAAAATGAGAGGCTAATCCCTTCAATTTAGGGGTAATGAAGCTCTCTTGAATCATGTAGATGCAACAACGAGCAACAATTCATCCTTCCATCGTTCCTCCATCCACTTCGTGGTCCCC